>CM053793.1:98373900-100935150 GCA_028749045.1 Cupressus sempervirens | reverse complement strand
CAATTTTTTTTTTGTATAACAATATCTAAATATGCTACACCAAATGCTTCTTAAACTTATAACATCTAAAACTACCGCCACATACTAGGGCAAGGATCACGAAACCTTAGCTCATGGAAGATACGTGTTTCAAGCGGCCCATTTCATCAATATAAGGTGTGCCAAAGGAGAAAACCACTTTGTAGACCCTTGAGTTAGAAAAAGTGTCTCTAGAGTTCTTGATGGGTGGAACATGGTCTTTGAGCTTGGAGAGGGGTTTGAAGGCTACACATAGACCTTTCTTGGTCAAGATCATGGATATTTTGTGGGAAAGGCCTTCCACAAAGGGGAGAGAGGCATTCAACACTAGAGGGGGAAGAGAAGGTTTGGGAACAAAGAGGGAATGGTGGAAGGACTTGGCTTGGTTGAGAGCCCTAGACAGTTGTTTGGGAAAATATCCATCAAGCCTAAAGACTTTGTGAAAGTGGTCGAGCTAAAGGCTTAAGTAATCATTATCACAAATTCTAAAGGCTCTCAAAGGAAGGGTCTTGAGAATGCCCAATTTTTGGCTGGGATGGTGGTGGGAGGAGGAGTGTATGTACAAGTCTATGTGAATCACCTTTCTAAACACACGATGACCAAGGGAGCTGTCATGTTTTTTGATGAGGAGAACATCAAGGAAACACAATCGATTATCAAACTCTAGCTCCTTAGTGAAGGAGATACTAGGTGCTAAGTTATTGATGTGTTGTTGGAACTCCTCTAATCTGTCAAGCCCATGAGGCCAACACACATTAGTATCATCAACATAATGCTTCCACCACTTAGGTTGAAGAGGGAACGATCAAAGGGCCAACTCTTCAAAATGTTCCATATAAAGGTTGGCAATGACTGGGGAGAGAGGGGAACCCATGGCTACACTGTCAACTTGTTCATATATGACCCCTTGGAAGGAGAAGAAAGTGGATCTAAGGCACAACTCAACTAGACTTGCGATCTCTGTATTAGTCTTATGCTTTATGATTTCAATTAAATCAAGAATTGGGACCTTAGTGAAGAGAGAGACAACATCAAAACTCACCAAGACATCATTACTATTAAGATGAGCATCCTTTATGAATTCGATAAAGTGGGTTGAGTCTTTGACAAAGGAATCAGATTTTCCGACCAAGGGCAAGATTAATTTGGCAAGATGGGTAGCAAGAGGGTACGTGGGGGAGCCTATGGTGTCAACAATTGGTCTCAGGGGAATACCCTCCTTGTGAATTTTTGGGACACCATTGTTGCATTGTCACCACATTAACTATTACCTTCCCCCCAATTATCACCCAAAAAAAACCTTAGTACCTTAATAAAAATATGGCCAAACAAATCACCATGAACACCAATAGTCATTTGATTTTGTTCATTTTTTAGTTTTCTTGGTTGCCAATTGTTCCATTTGTTAACAAAGTTCAATTTTTTGGGTGAGCGGTTATTAGGGGGTCTTAGTGGCAGGTTTTGGGTGAACATTTTAAAATGACACTTTTAGACCACCTCACACTCTATGAGTTCTATGGAGAGCTTTGTAAGTGTGGGAAATCTGAAAGGTACCTTTAAGCTCTTCACTCATCTATGGAGGTTCATCGAAAAAATAAGCAAATTTTGACATATGGAATATGAATTGTAGGTGCGCGAAGTTATCCTAGGCAACTATTGGATCATTTTCCTTAATTTTTTTTACAAGTAACAAGATACTAACACTTTTTTTTTATTTTTTGCAAAAAAAAAATAAAGATTGGTACCACGGATCAGAGGCTACATATTTTGGGTTTTTTTGATGATGTCCAAATTATTTATTTATTTTTTATTTTTTATGATCATGTCATTTCCTTCCTTGGAATATGAAAGACTATTGTGACCACCTTTGCAAAATGGTGAATTTTAAAGAATCGCTAAGATAAATAATTTTGAGGCATGTCAAATTTCTAATCAACACCATTGATTTGGAGGCTTCGAGCTCATCTTCTAGTAGGTTGATAGTTGCATCAACACAATGGACTCGGAGGCTTCTACCTTCATCTACTAGTGTGTTGTTGTATAAGAAGCTGACGAAATTCATGTGTTGAGCTAGTAGAGGTAACCATGTTCATAAGGAAAAGATGACAAAACTTTAGCATCTCAAAGATAATTTGAATGTACTACACAAATAAAATATATAACAAACTTATTTACATGTTTGCCTAGAGAAAAAGTTTAATTAATAGTTATCATGGGATGCTATACAATTTTTTTTGTATAACAATATCTAAATATGCTACACCAAATGCTTCTTAAACTTATAATATCTTCTAAAACTACCGCCACATACTAGGGCAAGGATCACCCAACCTTAGCTCATGGAAGAAACGTGTTTCAAGCGCTCAAAACTGCCTATCGAGGAAGATGAGATAAGCAACAGTTGCAGCCCTGCCGACATCCAAACCGCTTTCAAGTGTGAAACCACCCCGATGTTACAGAACCAAACCCCAGCGGTGGAAAAATTGACTACTCTGAATGCCTTCGACGTAAGATCACTTTCCCTTTAAGGTTTAATCTCTCTGAACTCTTCGAAGAAAAGAAAAAGGTGAAGCATGAGTCCAGATTCACGTTTATGCAGAAGGTATAATGTGTTTGGGGGTACGTCTCCATTCACCAACTGTCTATAATAATCAGGGTCCCCGTTCGCGATTATTGATGGCACGACATCGGAAATAACTGCATCTAAAAATGACTTGTTTCATTAGTGGCTTAACCATGAAGACTCGAGAGCGGAGTCAACGGCATAATCGAACTCCAAAGCAACATAATCGACTGCAGAATCACTAAGTCGTTTCCTGTAGGGGGCACCCAACATATTTTTCAAGGATACTGAAAAGTTGGAGAGCTTCAGTATTAAGAAGAGGGGTTCCAAGATGAAATTGGAGGGTTCGGAACATGGGCAAAATGACCATCTTGCAATTTCTACTGAGGACTATTGTTCATTGCAGAGCTTCAGAAGGAAGGGGGAGATACGGTGGAGTATAACAAGTTGTGTGACCAACAGCTTAGGCCCGGCCTTAAGGACATCATCTGGACCTAGCACGAAGACTTTGTAGTAAATGAATCTAGGGACTTTTAAGCCAGTCCAGGATTTCTCACCAAAAAATTGTACATACTTTTATGCGTTCGAATTCTTAGATTTCTTCTTTCTATTGTACATTTATCTGCCATTGAGTGCATTGTACCCTGTTTCTTCTTCAAGATCTGTGAATATTTGACTGTATGAACACATTTTACATCTCCTCATGGAATATGATTATTATAGTGTAAGATGATGTGGGTATCCTCCTAAGTATTCACATCCTTTCACTATATGAAAAAGCCAGTCTTGAACCTCAATAGTGCTATTGCCATCGTACTCCTAGCCTGTGCTTAAATGGGAGTTTTTGGACAGGGTATGGACATCCACTCGAACATAAAGGATAGAGTTTTTTTATGAAAGCTTTAAGAAGCAACTACCCATGTAGACATATGAAAAAATTCCATGTATAGAAAAGGTATGTGAACTGTTTGACATAATGCCTGAAAGAAATGTATTTACATGGAATGGATTGGTTTGATTTTTGGAGAAGGTTTTACAAACTTCTAACAAGATACAATTTTAATGTGCATAGTGAAATGTCCCTTTACTGATTTTGCATGGTATTTCCAGCCTCAAATCAGATCTTTAAAATCAAACAACCAATATTACAAAGATCTGCCAATTTCCCAATAAAACTCAAATCGGGTATGTCCAAATTAGTGCCAAAAAACTTCACAACTTCACAAATTATTAATAAATCTGAAAATGGACATTTTTACAAAAATTTCAGCAGCATAACAGCCTACAAAATGACATTTCCATATTTGTATAGCCTTTACACAACAACTCACAAATGTAGGACAAAACTATGTTCAATCGGGCTCCCGAAAATAACACACAATGCCCGAAAACACCACAAAAACACTCATAAACTATCTCAGAAGTTTAATCATGACCCAATACATATATTCAGCTCTATTTTAACATCTTAAAGTCTGAAATACAGCAGCAACCCAAACTGATATGAAACACTCAACTGAAAACACCAAACTCAAACCAAAAACAACCCCGAAAACCCACAAATCGACACTATTCAGCACAAAGGCAAACTCTGTATGAGCATGCACATGGAATGGCTTCAAACTCCCATCCTTAGCCTTCCTGGAAACCTGCAAACTCCCGTTCTTGGGTCTCCTTCTCCACAGGTTTGGCAGTCTCTGAAGAACAACAAGAAAATTAGCAAAAATCAAGTTCTGGAATGAGCCCAAAATGCCTCCAAACCCCTTTAAAAGAGGGCATAACCCTAACTCACGTCCAAGAGGGGTTAATAAAATATAATTTAATAATAATTTTTATTTATTAGTCCATTGGTTTCCAAAGATTAGCCCATTTTTCTAAAACTTCACCTTTTTGGAGCCTGCCTGCCTTAGCAAAGTTTTTTTTTTTTTAATTATTTGAATAGGGAACATGACAAGTCCTCCCCTCCCAAATATTGCTTGTCCTCAAGCAATGAACGTTGGAATTCTCAAGAATATGTGCTCCTTCCCAAGTTGCATCCTCTAGTGGTAATCCTTTCCATTTGACCAAATGCTCTATGATGCTCCTATTTCTCAACCTTTTCTCTCTTGTATCCAAAATCTCTTCTGGTATCAAAACTAATTTCCCTTCATCATCAAGAGGTGGTAATTCTGTAGATACTATGGTTTGCTAGCCTAGAACCTTCTTTAAGCAAGATACATGAAAAATATTATGTATTTTGCTGTTTGGTGGGAGCTCCAATTCATAAGCTACCTCTCCTACCTTCTTGATGATTTTATAAGGCCCATAGAACCTTGGCTTGAGTTTCTCTGCCCCACTCCTCTTCAAGGTGCTTTGCTTATATGCCTGCAACCTAACAAATACCAAATCTCCCACCTCAAAAGATCTTTCAATCCTTTTCCTGTCAGCATATATCTTTTGTTGGTTCTGTGCATGTTGTAGATTATCCTTAAGGGACCTTATTATGTCTTGGCTTTGCTTGATGAAATCACTTGCTGCGGCTACTCTGCTATCGAAAAGTATTAGATCAATAAAAAAAAGGGCATCATAACCATAAAGAGCACGAAAAGGAGGCATACCAATAGACATTTGATGAGATGTATTGTAACAATACTCCCCTAGGTGTAACCATTTCACCCAAGCATGTTGTTGATTTGAAACATAGTTCCTCAAATATCCCTTTATCCATTTATTAACTATCTTTGTTTGTCCATTTGTTTGAGGGTGATAGCTAGTACTGGGAGTGAGTTCAGTTCCTGCCAAATGAAAGAGCTCCTTCCAAAAAGAGCTGATGAATCTACTGTCCCGGTCACTAACAATGTTTCTAGGCAAACCATGTAATCTAAAAATTTCCTTGAAGAACAATTCGGCCACTTGTGATGCCTTGAAATCAGATGTGATAGGAAAGAAATGTGCATACTTAGTTAGTCTATCTACCACCACATATATGCAATCCTTACCTTGAACCTTGGGCAACCCAGTGATGAAATCCATGGAAATACTTTCTCATTTTTGTTCGAGAATAGGAAGTGGCTGCAACAACCCTGCAGAAAAATTTTGCTCACTCTTGCTTTGTTGGCATACCATACATTTCTTAATGTGTTTAAGGACATCCTCCTTCATACCCTTCCATGAAAACCGCTCTCAAATTTGCTTGTATGTCTTGAAGTATCCCTGATGACCAGCCAAAGGTGTGTCATGAAAGGCCCTCAATATCCTCTCCTTAGTTTTTGACCCTGGCACTAAGAAGATCCTGTTCTTGTAATAAATCAATTCATCAACAACCTTGTACCTGTTATCATCCACTAACTTATCCAAAATCTTGGTGGCAAATGAATCTTTAGCATACTCTAAAATTATGGAGAGTTTCCAATCAGTAGAGATAGATGATAAGGAACACAAAGTGGGCTTTCTTGAGAGAGCATCTGCAACCACATTATTCTTTCCTTTCATGTATTCAATATCAAAATCATAAGCTTACAATTTGCTTACCCATTTTTGTTGACGATCATTCAAATCCCTTTGGTTCAAGAAGAACCTGAGGCTATTATGGTCTGTCTTTACAATGAATCTCCCACATACCAAATATTGTTTAAACTTATGAAGTGCATGCATGATTGCCAACATTTCCTTATCATAGATGGAGTAACCTTTGTCTGATTGATTTAATTTTCTACTCTCAAATGCTATTGGATGTCCCCTTTGAGTTAGGACAGCCCCTATACCTTCTCCAGAAGCATCACATTCAATAACAAAAGGTAAAGAGAAATCTAAAATTGCAAGCACAGGGCATGAACTCATTACCTCCTTAAGCTTATCAAATATTTTTTGTGCCTCTTCTGTCCAAATAAGTCAAGGGGGCAGCAAGCTGATAAAATCCCTTGGCAAATCTCCTATAGTAGCTACACAACCCGAAGAAACCTCTCAACTGTATAAGATTAGTGGGTGGAGGCCAATCCAAAATTGCCTGGATTTTTTGTTGATCAACCTGTACTCCTTTAGAGCTTATAATATGTCCCAAATATAGGATCTCTGTCAAACCAAACTCACATTTAGATAGCTTAGCATAGAAGGATTGCTGCTCCAAGATTCCCAAAACAGTGTCTATGTGCTTTAGATGCTCTTCCCATGCTTTATTGTATATCAAGATATCATCGAAAAATACCAAAACAAATTTTTAAATATGCTGACTGAATACCTTATTCATACAAGATTGGAATGTTGCAGGTGCATTAGTGAGTCTGAATGGCATAACAAGAAATTCAAAGTGCCCATAGTGACATCTGAAAGTAGTCTTTTCCACATCTTCACTCCTCATTCGGGTTTGATGGTAGCCTGATCTTAAGTCAATTTTTGAGAAGTATACAGCACCATGTAACTCATCAATGAGTTCATCTATGCGTGGTATGGGATACCTATTTTTTATGGTCTTCTTGTTTAGAGCCCTGTAGTCTATACACATTCTCATTGTGCCATCCTTTTTCTTGACAAGTACCACAGATGATGCAAATGGACTAGAGCTAGGCCATATGAATCCCATGTCTAGGAGTTCTTTAATAGTTTTTTCAATTTCTTCCTTATAACCTCTTGGATGGCGGTATGGGGTTGTTATAACTGGTTTGGCACCCTGTTCTAACTCTATAACATGCTCAAAACCTCTATCTGGTGGTAATCCTGGAGGCAAATCATTGAAAACTATACTATGCTTATCAAGAATATTTTGAATTTCAAAATGGAAATTACCTTGATTCTTTGGAGAGCTTGTTGGTTGGATTATGACTCCTACTGCCCATGTTACTTGTCCTCTTCGAAAAGTCCTCTCCATCCTCTTTGCAGAGACCACCTTAGGTGCTCCATTCGATAACCCTCTCAATATGACTTCTTTCCCATTGGAATGAAATTTAAACTCCATAGTTTGATGGTTCATGTAATAGCCTCCGATAAAGTGCAACCATTGAACACCTAATACAAGATCTGTCTCCCCAATACCAATCACATAGAAGTCATCACATAACTCATAATCTCCTAAGGTCATCTTGAGTTGTTTCACCACCCGTGTGCAAGGCATAGTGAATCCATCAGCTACAGTAACATTGAATCCCTCAAAATCTTCTGCTTTAAGCCCTCTTTTCATGACAAATCCCTCATCAATAAAATTGTGAGTTGCCCCACTATCAAGAAGAACGGTCAACCTTTGCCCTGCTAGTACCCCTCGAATTTGGAAGGGATGGTATCTTGGGACTCCTGATAATGCTGCTAAAGTGCCATCCTTGCTGATTTCTTTTACTTTCTCTTCTTCTACCTCCTCCTTAGTATCATGAAATTTCTCATGCTCATCTGAATCATATTCTGAAGTAACTTCAATATAGTGCACTTGACCTTTCCCCAAACATCTGTGTCCTGGAACCCATGGTTCTCTACAAGTAAAACAAAGCTTTTTCCTTCGTAATTCACTCCTAGTCTCTTCATCTACCTTCTTTTTTGCCACATTTGTCACATCTTTTGGTGGTAGTGTTGGGAAAGTCTTTTTCTGAAAATTTCCCTTATGTTGCCAAAGATTTGGGGGTTTTTGATTAGTGATTGATTTCATAGGCACGCAAGTTTCAAGTTGAGAGCTTCTTTTGATAGCTTCCTGTAAGGTTGAGGGTGAGAAAGCCTTAACCAAACCCTTAACAGAATCTTCTAAACCATCAAGAAAAAGATAAACGATCCTCTTTTCACTCATATCAGGTACCATAACAGCCACTTTTTGAAATTTTTCTATATATTCATTAACTGATTTGGTTTGCTTCAACTTTGACAATTCTTTAAAGTACTCTTCATCATCCTTGAGGTCAAATCTATCTATCACTCTTTGACTGAAATCTTCAAATGTAGTTACCTGATCGTGACCTTGAGTAGTCATTCCATGATACCACCAATCATAGGTTGCATCTTCCAAGTGTAGACTTGCAAATTGAACAACATCACTCTCTTTCATGGGGTTAAGTGTGAAGAAAGTTTGTAATTTTTGTAGCCATGCTCTAGCTGAAATTTTATTTGTTCCATAAAAAGTAGGTGCTGTAAACTTGCTTATTTTATTTTTGAGCTCTCTTCCACTTGTGTCATGCTCCCTCCTGTTCTCTTTCTTGGGCATCAAAGTGTTCATTATATCCACATATTCTCTAAAAGGAACTAAACTACGAAAGTCATCATTTAAGCCATTATAAGTAGCTCTTAATGTAATCAAGTTACCTCTAACCTCTTCCACTAGATTAATGGTTGGATTTGGTACTGGTGGCTCATTTGCAGGCAAGAAAATAGTTTTGGTTGATTTAGATGGTGTGGATCTCCCATTTCTTGGCTCCTCTGAAGTGCTCCCTTTCTCATTAATAGATGCAACTACTTGTAATTTTTCTGTCAATATTCGCAAAGCCTCTCTAGTTTCCGCCAAACCATCCACTGTTTGCTTCTGAGTATTTTGGATGTCTTGGAAGAATTTCTTTGCCATCTCATTTGGATCAGCCATACTTTTTTCTTCCTTGAATTTTGTACTTTTGCTTTCAACTGGGGGTTTGATCAAAATTTTTTTATTCTTTTCTCGCTGCAAATATCTTTTTTCTCTTTCACTTAGTTGCATGCGATCATAAATTTTGACATGCAACTAATTAGAAGCAACATGCAACCATAAAATATGACATGCAAGATCTGGGTAGTTGTCAAAACTGACATGCAAGATCTGGGTAGTTATTAAAACTAACATGCAACTTCTACAAACCCTCAGGATGGCAAGATCATGGCTCTGATACCACTGAAATGTCCCTTTACTGATTTTTCATGGTATTTCTAGCCTCAAATCAGATCTTTAAAATCAAACAACCAATATTACAAAGATCTGCCAATTTCCCAATAAAACTCAAATCGGGTATGTCCAAATTAGTGCCAAAAAATTTCACAACTTCACAAATTATTAATAAATCTGAGAATATACATTTTTACAGAAATTTCAGCAGCATAACAGCCTACAAAATGACATTTCTAGATTTGTATAGCCTTTACACAACAGCTCACAAATGTAGGACAAAACTATGCTCAATCGGGCTTCCAAAATTAACACACAATGCCCGAAAACACCACAAAAACACTCATAAACTATCTCAGAAGTTTAATCACGACCCAATACATATATTCAGCTCTATTTTAACATCTTAAAGTCTGAAATACAATAGCAACCCAAACCGATATGAAACACTCAATTGAAAACACCAAACTCAAACCAAAAACAACCCCGAAAACCCACAAATCGGCACTATTCAGCACAAAGGCAAACTCTGTATGAGCATGCACATGGAATGGCTTCAAACTCCCATCCTTAGCCTTCCTGAAAACCTGCAAACTCCCGTTCTTGGGTCTCCTTCTCCACAGGTTTGGCAGCCTCTGAAGAACAACAAGAAAATTAGCAAAAATCAAGTTCTGGAATGAGCCCAAAATGCCTCCAAACCCCTTTAAAAGAGGGCATAACCCTAAATCACGTCCAAGAGGGGTTAATAAAATATAATTTAATAATAATTTTTATTTATTAGTCCATTGTTTTCCAAAGATTAGCCCCTTTTTCCGAAACTTCACCTTTTTGGAGCTTGCCTGCCTTAGCAAAGTTTTTTTTTTTTTAAAATTATTTGAATAGGGGACATGACACATAGATAGACTCCATAGAATTTCCTAAGGTTTGACTTGATTCTTATAAAATTGGAGACATCCATCTTGGTGTTGAAGGTAGAGTATTTGCGTCTGATATTATGATTGCAGTCATCGTGATAGGCATGCACTCAATATTTGGAAGCATAGACAAGTCATATGAATTGTTTGACAGAATGGCCCACCCCCTAAATTTGTAGCATTGTGGACTAATTGTAGGAGGTAAATGAAAGAGATTTGATGAAATGTTTTTAAAAACATTTAAGAAAAATAATTTGATAGCTATAAAGAAAATTTTTGAAATCTTTTCAAAGAACCTCCTTATTTGTGTCAAAATAGGAGCCTTAGAACAGTCAATGGACATCCATCATAGTATAAATGATATAGATTTTTTTCTAGATGTTGCATCTACTTTGTTAGACATTTTGGAGACATGGATAAGGCATATTAACTATTTAAAAAATATGTCTCACAGAGGTATCAATTTATGGAAATATTTGCATAATATATTAAATATGGATTTGTAGAAAAGGCTTTGTGGGGAGGAGGACAAGTTAGTTAATGCAGGGTGGATTCTTTTGTTGGTAATCAGGTTCAAAAGGGAGAGCGGAAGGGAAATGACAAATGAGGATCATATTTACCTTATAAGGCATGTTTTACAATTTTTAATTGGATGATCGCCTTTGTTCACTACATACATAGTTGTTACATTTTACTCTGTTTTCCTTTCTTCCCACTCTTTTTGTCTAAATGGATCAAAGACCAACCATTTCCATTTGTGTAATAAAACAAATATTTGTGTATTTTGGTTGTTACAGTAGTAGTATTTTTTTCCTCCCTCTCTTTCTATCTATTTGGACTTGAATTTTTTTCATGTTAGATCAATGCCTAGGAAACAAGATAGCTGTGTTAATTATAATGTCATAAGGATTTGAGGTAATAAACTTAAGAATTTGTGTCTAATATTAAAGTCTTGACCATAGTCGTGCATACCCTCAATCTATATGTATAAAAGACCTTAACCTTGGTACTTACAATAGTGTCTCAATAATTTAGGATTGGATTAAAAAAAAGATCGTTGATATCCTCCACATGGCATGAATAGTTGTTTACCTATGGAACCAGCTAACTTGCACAATAGGAATCTTACACATAATGAATGTGTAGTTTTATCTCAGGCAATGATATAAATTATCAATTTCCAGTCAAATAAATTTACAAAAAATATTAGAGAGAAGTTTCAAGAAGCTAATTTAATTGCATGCCACACAAATACATGCCACACAAATACATCCTTGTCAAGATATTATCTAGAAAGTGACAAGGAATATGAAGAATTCACTCTTAAGAGTCCAACACAAATAAGAAAATTACTCAACCAAAAATTTTCTAGCAAAAACTTTGCAAAAACATTGTAACCCTTTAGAGCTTAATCCCTTTGGCATTCACCCAAACTACCCGGAAATTATTGCATGTCTATCCAGAACTAGTCCAAACATCTACATATTGGAATTCAGAAAAATCCTAATGAACTACTACTCGACAAACCTTACACTGATAGCCAGAATGAAAAATAGTAAAGCCATATACATTGCATATACTCACTCCTTCATCATAGCTTATTATACTATCTAAAGTATAAAATTGTGTTTCTTCTAAGACTACCGAATTGCTTGCACCATTTGATTAAAATTCCATGATAGTTTCATGTTGTGATATATTTTGTAGCTGAGAGTGTGTAGTGTTTGATGAGATCATGGCCTCGAGAAATTGGTAGCCATCAGTTTCAACTCCCACATGCTGAGAATCCATATTTAAGTCATTGTACATTGACAAACCATCAAACCAACTCCCAACAATACCTTGATTGAGAGATCAACAAGATCTTCCATTTGATCATTCTCACATGCTAGCAATTCTGTAAAGATAAAAAGTGACTCATTCTTAGGATAAGCTTCCATTGTGGTAAGCATGATGTTTCTAACCTCAACATTTTTTCATTATGAGGCCAATCTATAGAAGAAAGGCCTTTGTCTCCCTGCATACATAAATATTTTGCACCAATAGAAGTTGGTTCCAAATGCTGGTATTTCAGCAAATTTGAATCTTCTTGATTGATATCCAACGATGAATTCTCGAGCACATGCTTGAAATCTGACTCAAATTTGATGGTTCCATGATAAAATTCAGGGCTTTGTAATACTTTTAACTCTTCATGTGACTAATTGATATCCAATAGAAAAGGCTTGGGTGGATGCTTCAGTTCAATATCACATTCAATTGTTCCACGTATCTACTCTTTTTTTTTTTAACATATCATGAATTTGAATCTTGGCTAATGCATTTTCTAACTTTTTCTTCATAATTCAAAATTATCCCAAGATCATTCACCATTTTTCCTGACTCACTATGAATTACATTCAATCGCTTGTAATATGATGTATTTGAATCCTGGCTCACGTGTTTACTAAATTTCTTCTTCACCATTTAAAATTGTTTCAAGCTCATTCAGCGTTTTCCCTGATTCACTATGCATTACGTTCGATTTCTTGTGATCTAATGTATTTGATTCTTGGCTCATGCATTTACTAACTTTCTCTTCAACATTTAAAATTATACCAAGATCATTTAGCATTTTCCTTGACTCACTATGCATTACTTTCAATCGCTTACGATATGATGTATTTGAATCATGGCCAATGCATTTACTAACTTTCATTTGGGATCTTTTAACTGGCTACTTCTCTCACCTAGCAAAGATACCATTTTTGTTAGTTCATTCTCTTTTATATGGGCATATTAGTGAACTCTTTTTCCTACATATATGACACTTAAATCCAACCAAATCAATCACATTTTCTAAATTGAGTCCAAAAGCATCTTCATGAAACCAAGCTGTGATTCCCATATAATAGAGTTAGAGATCAAATTTTGAACTAGTGCAATTAAAATTGGTAAAAATGTATTAAAAAATATTAACAAATAAAACACTCATTATTTTAATACTCAAGATCAAGCTTTCACATTAACGATTAAACAAAAAGTCTCAAAGCAATGAATACCCGTAGGCAAAGTTAAAAATTCAAGATAGTTTTTCTTAATAATAAAAATATTCTCATATAAAATTTCATGATAAATAATTCATTTTTTTCCTCATCATGAGGATGGATAGATTCTGCTTCAAAACATTGTTATTTCAAAACAAACATGTACACAAATATTTCTAGAAACATACTAGCTCATATATGTTGGAATACTTTAGAATAACTGGGAGGGGGGGGAGGAGGGGGTTGAATTAGTTATCCAAGGTCCAGTTGTATAAATAAAATTTTTCACAAATTAGTGAACCCATAAAACATTTATCATCATGCATGCATCCATAAGATTATGCAATCACTTAAAACTTGTAGGTTACTATCAAATCAATTTGCATAAATGTAAACATGAAACATAATAGATTCAACAACACACTTGACACAATGATTTACATGAAAATCTAATTTGAAAAAAACTACCAGTATCATATTACTCTTTTTCACTCTTCTGTAGTGATGCCCTGTGAAAGACCAACCTTGTTAAAGGTTATAATACGCACTGCTAAATGTGACCCTATTAAAGGATTTCAATTACCCTGTTAGGAGTGAACCTTGTTAGAGGACTCTAGACCATTCACTTGGAATGTCACTTGGTTAAAGGATTTACAAATGATTTTTATGTCAACCTTAATCCAAAGGATTTATGCTAGACTGATACAATTGTTAGAGAGTAATAGTAAGGCTTGATCTGATAATAGCTTACAACTCCATTTCCAGATTACAGATCTTTGTTTCAGTCCTCCATTATGCTTCGCTTTCACACATTTTAGCTCTAATAGCTTATTTACCTTTCAAGCATCCATACCCGTAAGCCTTCTTGCTTAACATACCAATGCAGACTCTCAATTAGGTCACTGAATGAAGAAATACCCTTGACTCCTTGTCTTCCTTAGGTTCTTGCACATGACAACCCTTGCCTCTAACCAACCATTCCTTTAAATAGAAAATTAAGATCTTTTATCGTTCATTCTCCATCATCCAATTTAGGGTTAGAACATATTAGGTATGATTCAATGAATCTACCCCTCATTTCATATCACTTATAGAAACTTCTCCTTCAATCCTCTTTGAATTTGCCTCAAATTGGTTTACCATGAATTCTATGCCACGAGCTCATCAATCTTATCTTCCACCGGGTTCACACAATCCAAGAAAATAAACTTGGCAGCTCAAATCCATTAAATTCATGATCTTTCAAATAATGTTGATACTTGACAATTAACTTGCTTTTGATGCTTAGGACATACTGCATTGCTCGACATCCTCTGTAAAATTAGTCGGCATGAACTAAAGTTTACTAGTGCTCGACATCAACTAAAATTTACTCAGCATCCACTTATTTTCTCGGCATACACTAAAATAGACTTTTACTTGGCTCCAACTAATTTTCTACTCAGCTTGCATTAACTTTTCTCGGCACCTACTATCCACTTAGTCAAGCTTTGCAAACAAACTTATTATACTTGTTCTTTTGAACTTGCTTAGTATAACCAGCCTTTTGCAACCTTAAGTAGATTATCAATGCACTATGTTACCACCGTCTTAGCTAATTCTTGTACTCTTTTTCATATGATAACTCAACCTTTCATCTAGGTGCTATTGTTACATCTTTTGATGAAATTCTCTCATCAATCAAATAAGTGATAGTACTTGAATCATGTAAGCAGTTGTCTTACCAACAAATAATAGGTTTGACATTAGTGACAAAAAAATGATTGAAACACATTTATCATACTTGTATCAATCTATTTTCAACAATCTCCCTCGTTGGCATTGATGGCAAACAAAACTGATTAACCAAACTGACTAGGATAAAACAATAAGACCAACAAAATACCAAAAAGAAAATAATTGTTTGTATTGAAATCTCTCCCTCTATCAACAACTTTCATCTTCTAAATAGGTTACAAAAACTCAGTTGTGTAGTACTTACAACTATCTATGTCTTTAGTCAAAATTTCTTTTCTCCCTCTTTTTGTAATATCTCTATTTCTTGGACTTCTCCCTTTAGGATCAGGTTAATCTCTATATTTCTCCCTTTAATCTATCCATTCAAGATCAGTTTAATAGCTCCCTCGTTGACAACAATTCCAAAGACTTATAATCTTAATATGTAGATATGAACTTTTTCAGTTTTTCCCTCCGTCACATTTCTTATGACTGACTTGTAGTTCTATCTCTTTGATTACTTTAAAGGTAGCTCCTAAAGAAAGATCCACTACATCAATTTGTAACATATGCCAATTAGCTTGTTTGATGTAGGGCACTCCTTTTGTTACTTAAATAGCTTTTGATAAGGGTATCACCCCTAGTTTACCTCTTAGATATTCATGAGCATATTTAGGTAATGCTTTTGTGAAGATGTCATCATTTTTCTCTTTTGTGTTAACATATTCCATCTTCACCTCTTTATCTTGAGCTAATTCTCTTAAGTAATGATACTTGATTGCAATGTGCTTAGTCTTTGTGTGCATCATAGGATTCTTTGATATATTTATAGCACTTTTATTATCACAATAAAGTATCACTGGTTCAGTGATATCTTCCTTCATACCTTTGAGTAGCTATTTGATCCGTACAATGTTTGTACAATTTACAGTAGCAACAACATATTCAACTTCAGCAGTAGATTGTGAAGTGCAGGTTTGTTTCTTGCTAGTCCATGTAACCAGCCTCTTGCCTAAGGAAAATGCTCCTCCACTGGTGTTTTTTCTATCATCAATGTTTCCAACTCAATCAACATTAGTATAGGCTCTGAATTCAAATTTCTCATTTTTTTATAGTATATACCATATTCCTCTGTTCCTTTTAGATATCTCATTATTCTCTTTATAGCCATCAAATGATTCTCCCTGGGATTAGCAGAGCATCTTGCAACTATCCCTATAGATAATGCAATATCAGGTCTACTATGTACTACATATTGTAATTTTACAATCAGAGACCTATATAATGTTTGTTTTACCTTAGCTAAATCATCATTCTTGAACAAATTATGTCCTATCACCATAGGTGTAGTACTTACTAGTTTGGAATCCTCCAATCCAAAAGTTTTTAGTATCTCCTTGACATACTTTGACTAAGTGATGTATATACCATATTTCATCTGATGCAATTGAAAACCCACAAAGAACTTGATCTCTCCATTCATTTTCAAAGGCCTTACATAAAGCATCTTGACCTCCAAATATGATATCATCAACAAAAAATTCATATAACAAAATACCTTTGTCTTTCTTTGTCTTCAAGTATAGATTATTGTTATCATCAGTCCTTTCAAATCCAATCTTCACAAGATAATTATGAAGTCTCTGAAACCATTATCTTGGTGCTTGTTTCAAACCATATAAAGCTTTGTGTAATCTACATACCATATTCTTATTGTTAACATCAACAAATCCTTCTAGCTGTTCTATACCATGGATTTAAAAATGCAGATTTAACATCCATTTGATAAACTTTGAAACCTTTGTATGCAGAATACGTAAGCAGAGTTCTTACTCCTTCCAATCTGGCAACAGGAGTAAATGTTTCTCCATAGTCAATTCCTTCTTCTTGTGCATATCCTTTGTAGACTAATCTTGCCTTGTTCCTTGTGACTTCACCATTTTCATCTAGCTTATTTCTATATACCCACTTGGTGCCAATCACATTTTTGTCTTCTGGTCTAGGAATTAGAGTCCATGTCTTGTTTTTCTCAATTTGTTCAATCTCTTCTTCCATGACTTTACTACTATTCACATCTTCTAAGGAATCTTTCACTATTTTAGGCTCTTTCATGCTTAGTAAGAATGTATCAATTCTCAACTTGTTTCTTGTCATTGGTCTAGCATCTTTATCTCCAATGATTTGTGCAACAGGATGATGTCTTTTGACATATTTGGACAATCTTGGTTCAGCTCTAGTTTCTTCATTTGGTCTATTTCTACTTCAAAGTCACTATGTGCATCTCTATTGGGTAATTCAACATCTCTCTCATGTACAGTAATATTAGAATCAAAATATGCCTCAACTTGATTATGTAACTCGACATCTTAATGTAGTTCGATTCCTGAATGCAACTCAACATTTATAGTTTGTGACTTGGTAGTCACTAAAACTTGTTGTTGGTTTGTAGCTTGATTTGCAACATCTTCTTCAGCAGTCACACCTTCATAAAAGTATACAAATGATTTGTATTCTTCTTGTTCCTTCATAGATTTAGCCTCATTCACTTTTGTATATTCATCAAATTTTATATTTGCACTTTCTACAACTTCGTTAGTGTTAGTATTCAAACACTTATAAGCTTTACTTCTTGTGGAATAACCTAAGAATATGCCTTCTTCACTTTTTGCATCTAGTTTACCATTCTTAAAATCTATTAGAATAAAGCATTTTTTTCCAAATACCTTAAAATATTTTACATTGGGTGAGTCTCCATACCATATTTCAAAAGGTTTTGAATGAGTACCTTTCTTGACTTATACACGGTTAAAGGTATAGAAAGTTGTACTTATAGCCTCTCTCTAGTATTTCAAAGCAACAATTTTCTCCATCATGGGTTTCCCAACATAGTCCATTACAAACCTGTTTCTCCTTTCAGTAATTCCATTTTGTGTATGGGTTCTAGGAGCAAATGTCTATCTTTTGATTCCTCTATCATTACAAAACATCTTAAACTCATTTGATGTAAATTCTCTTCCTCTATCAAATCTCAAACATTTCAGACTTTTACCTATTTCTTTCTCAACTCTTGCTAAGTACCACTTAAACATTTGGAAAGCATTAGATTTGTGTTTCAAAAACATAAGTGTCATCATTCTAGAATAATCATCAACAAGAAACATAATGTACTTATCTCCTTTGTAGCTTTGCATTTCAATTGGTCCACACAAGTCAGTATAAACAATCTCTAGTATTCTTTTAGAGGTATGAGTTTTACTCTTAAAACTTGACTTTGTTATTTTGCCTAACTGACATTATTTGCACATTATATTATCAGGCTTCTTCAACTTAGGAAAACCTTTAACTTTTCTCATGTTACTGATACTAATCAAGCTATCAAAATTAACATGATATAACCTTTTGTGCCATAGCCACACATCATCAAGTTTTACAATCAGACAAGTAGCATCCTCTATATCAAGATAGAATAGATTACTCCTAGTTTGATCACCCTTTCCAATTAGTTTTCCATCAGTATCATATATCATAACAATATTTTTTTCAAACTCAACCTTACATCCTAAATTATTTAGTCATGACACACTCAACAAATTATAGTTAAATCCTTTAAAATAGTAAGCATCGTCACATAAAATCATTTTTGTGAGTTTGATAGAACCTTTTTCTTTTATCAAACATGGTGCATCATTACCAAATTTTACACTATTTCCATCATAACAATTTAAGTTAATGGACTTACTTTTATCTCTAGTCATGTGATGTGAACACCCATTGTGAATGATCCATCTATCATTCTTGTTCACACAAGACACAAGTGCAGTTGCCTCATCTTCATCAGATTCATCTTTTGTTTCCTCTTCAACAATATAGCAAGACTTCTTGCCTTTGACTTTGTAATCTTTGTTGTCTTCATTTCTTCTACTTTTGTGCTTCTCACCACCTCTGTAGTTCTTCTTCTCTGGACATCTAGTAGTAGTATGACCAATCTCATTGCAATTGAAACAAATGATAGGTAATTTACCTTTAAACTTTCTTTTACCGCTATGAAATCTCCTAGCCAATATTGCTTCAATTTGATCTACATCCTCCTCATCTGTATCGCTATCACTGGACACATATTTTGTCTTTTTCTTCTTCTTCTTCTCATCATGTTCCTTCAATGACAACTTAGCTTTGAAAGAAGATTCAATATTTTTAGGTTTGTAATTATCAAAGTTAGATAGCTCAAAAGTAGTGAGCCTACCTACCAGACCTTCAAGAGTTAGATCATTCCCTAGTACATGTCTTAGTTCTTGTATTGTACAAACTCTAAAAGAATAGATGGGTAGTAGTGTTCTCAAAACCTTGCTTAGTATAGTATCGTCATCTATTTTACTAGTAGCTCCCCTTATTGCATTAGCAACATCTTTTATCCTAAGCAGTTAGGGCTCTAGTGGGATCAACATGCTTGGTAGTAATGATAGATTGTGCATGATCTATAAGTCCTCAAAGTTGTAGCTTCATCAGACTTTTCCATATAGAAAATTTATCTCTATTAAGCTTGGGTCCTTCTCTTTTTGACATCTTGATCTTTGTGCTTCTAGTACCCTCAAACTAGTCCCCTTAATCAGATGGCTCTGATACCAGGGTAAAAGCATAGATCTGTGTCACCATTTGTGATATCAAAACCTGTTTTGGTCAAATTTCATTTCTCTATCAAAACTCAATTTTATTCAAAAACTAAAAATACCCTTTTATAGATCTTAGATTCAATATCATCATTATATAAATTTTTGAGTGTTTTGATTAGTTATAATATGTTAGAATTTAAAAATATTATAAGTTGATATTTCAACATTTCAGAAGATGCTTACTTTAAAAAGGGGGAAAAATAGTAAATCATAACCAAAAAAAATAAAAATTATATTTATCTTTAGAGAAGAGAGTCCTCTTCATGAATATGTAATTTTTTTGTGCACTAGATATACATGTCATCTATAAGATATTTTCAAACCAAAACAATAAAAGATGATTTGCATTTTATTTTTT
The DNA here is from genome assembly GCA_028749045.1 of Cupressus sempervirens. Lineage (NCBI taxonomy): Eukaryota > Viridiplantae > Streptophyta > Pinopsida > Cupressales > Cupressaceae > Cupressus > Cupressus sempervirens. Next base: position 100,915,086 of record CM053793.1, on the reverse strand, counting down.
GATGGGAACTACACCCTATATTTTTTATAGTTAAAAAAGGGACTTAAAAATAAAAGAAATGAATAAATTCTTACTCAATTTTTTTAAAAAAAATGGTAGGCATAAATTTCATCCAATTCTACACATTTCATTAGTTTACATCATTTTCAAATTCTAAACACAAATACCATTTTTTTTGTCATTAATGTTGAACTGTCGCATTTTGATATCACATTTCTTCATAAAAGGTGACACAGGTTTGTGCTTTTACCCACCAATTGTTGGAATACTTTAGAATAACTTAGACGAGGGGGGTGTGTGGTGAATTAGTTATCCAAGGTCTAGATGTATAACTAAAACTTTTCAAAACTTAGTGAACCCATAAAACATTTATCATCTTGCATGCATCCATAAGATTATGCAATCACTTAAAACTTGTAGGTTATTGTCAAATCAATTTGCAAAAATGTAAACATGAAACATAATAGATTCAGCAAGACACTTGACACAATGATTTATGTAGAAACACAATTTGGAAAAAATACAACATGCTACTCTTTTTCACTTTTCTAAAGTGATGCCTTGTGAAAGGTCAACCTTGTTAAAGGTTACAATACACATTGTTAAGTTTAACCTTGTTAAAAGATTTCAATCACCCTATTACAAGTGAGCCTTGTTAGAGGACTCTAGACCATTCATTTGGAATGTCACCCTGTTAAAGGATTTACAAATGACTGTTAAGTCAACCTTAATCCAAAGGATTTACCTTAGAATGATACAATCGTTAGAGAGTAATAGTAAGGCTTGATCTGATAATAGCTTACAACTCCATTTGTAGATTATAGATCTCTATTTTAGTCCTCCATTCTGCTTGGCTTTCACATATTCCAGCTCTGATAGCTTGTTCACCCTTCAAGTATCCATACCCTTAAGCTTTCTTGCTTAACATGCCAATGCAGACTCTTAATTAGGTCACTAAATGAAGAAATACCCTTGACTCCTTGTCTTCCTTAGGTTGTCACACATGACAACCCTTGCTTCTGACTAGCTATTCCTTTAAATAGAAAATTAAAATCTTTTGTCATTCATTCTCCATCATCTAATTTAGGGTTAGGATAGATTAGTTAGGATTCAATGAATCTACCCCTCATTTCATATCACTTCTAAAAACTTCTCTTTTAATCCTCTTTGAATTAGCCTCAAAATGATTTACCATGAATTTTGTGCCACAATGTCATCAATCTTATCTTCCAATTGGTTCACACAATCCAAAAAAATAAACTTATCAGCTCAAATCCATTGAATTCATGATCTTTCAAATATTGTTGACACTTGACATTAACTTGCTTTTGATGCTCGTCACATACTTCATTGCTCAACATCCTTTGTAAAATCACTTGGTATGAACTAAAGTTTACTGGTGCTTGGAATCAACTAAACTTTACTCAGCATCCACTATTTTTCTTGGCATACACTAAAATAGACTTTTACTTAGCTCCAACTAATTTTTTGCTTGGCTTGCATTAACTTTGCTCGGCACCTACTATCCACTTGGTCAAACTTTGTAGACAAACTTTGTTATACTTGTTCTTCTGAACTTTCTTAGTGTAACCAACCTTTTGCAACCTTAAGTAGATTATTAATGAACTATGTTACCATTGTCTTAGTTGATTCTTGTACTCCTTTTCATATCATAACTCAACCTTTCCTCTAGGTGCTATTGTTACATCTTTTGATGAAATCATCTCTTGTATCAATCTTTTTTCAACAATCTCTTCTTTCAACAATATAAAAATAATTGACTAGATAAAAATGAGATCTGAAAATTGAACATAAAAATAACTCAATAGGTAGGATAAATTGGAAATCTAGAATAGGAAAGAAGGAATGATTGTATATATAATTTATAACTTATATTTTTCCTTGTCTCAAAGATGGATTAGAGTGTCATCCAAAACATTGACATTGAAAAATAAACCTACACAATTCTTTTCAGAAATATACTACTAATATAAAGAGGTTGAGAAGATCACTTTTAGATTTGAAAAATATACATACTAGTGACTCAATCAACATGATAAATTGGAAGTCTATAATAGAAAAGATATGTTTGATAGGATTCATAATCTTCATTATAGATATATATATTAGAAACAAATGACAATTATTTTTAGAAATATTATGAATGGCTACACTTATTTACTTTTATTAACACCCTAAAAAAAATTGAATAGTTCATCCAAGTATTTTATATAGTGTTTGGAATATAATTGAATAGGGCATTTAGAGATTGAATATAAAAGAAATTCAGAAATAAAAAATTTTAGTGTTCAGAATCTAGTTTTTGAATATGTAATTTATTTGTGTACCCATATGATAGATTATTTTTTTGGTATGGGTCTTTAAAAACCACCTTTTCAAAATCTCTATTTCGGGACCATACCACGCTCGTGTATAGACACCATAATTTGACACAAATAAATGAATTTTTGCAAATCCTTTTAAAGGGAGTTACCTAATATACCTAAGATTGATGACAATATTTTTTCTTAATTTTTTATTAAACAATTTCTTTATTATTAATTATTAATTGGCTATTAAGGTAAATCTTAAAAGCTCTCATGTACGAACACCATAATTTGATCAAAATCTCACTTTTTTCCAAAAAAAAAAAAATTAACCTCAAAAGAATTGTATGTAGATTGATGACATATAAATTAATTTAAGAAAAATTATAAAATAAAAAGGTTATTAAAGTTTTAGTGAATGTCACTTTTTAATGTTTAAGAGATAGTTTTGATTAATAAATAATGAAAAAATAACAAATAAACTAATAACACTATAAAATTTACATTTTTGGAATTTGAACAGTAAGACCTATAATGGGTTTTTGTTTCATCAAAAAATTCAATGGGGACAACTATAAAAAAAATGACAATCCCAAAAATTGTCGATTAAATGCCTTAGAAAAAAAATGGATCATAAAGGCATGGCTTGGTGGGACCCAGCCTATGCCATGCCTTTCTCCAAGGCAAAACCCCATGCAAAAGTTGTGTGTCGTACCAAATTCTCGCTCATGTCTCAAGAATCGGGCACTCGATTTGTAATTCAAAAATTGGGTGCCTGATTGCATTTCAACCATTGTAAGAATTGGGTACCTGATTATTTAAAAATCTGGTACCCAATTCTTTTTAAAATCAGGTACTCGATTTGTGAGCAGGTACCTGATTCTTTTTAAAATTAGGTACCCGATTTGTAAGCAGGTACCCTATTTTTAAACAATTGGGTACCTATTTCTTATGTACCCGTTGGGCCCCAAAAGCCACCCCATAGACTGACTTTCAATGATTGAATAACAGTTTCGATCTGCAATAGCGAATTCTATCATAGTTATTCTATTTTCTTGTCTTCTAAAATTTGCAAGCTACTGATTCAATTTCAAAATTGGTGCAAACATGGGATCGAAACAATGAAGAAAGAAGAAAGCAAAAGTTTTGATAGATGAGGAGATTTTAACAAATAAAGAGAATGAAGCACGATGTCCATGAGAGAGAAGACAAAGAATAGAGACTTGAACAATGTTTCAAAGGAGAAAGACATTGAGGATACCATGATGGATGAAAAGGTCAAAGAAGAGAACCCAATACAAGAAAATTTAGGTGCACGTTCTAATCATGCATTCAATATAGGTGTGTCTCCAAACCCTCAAATTTTCTCTCATGATGAAATTGGTGATTTTTTAGAAGCAAGTTACCATTTAAAACATATTAAAATCCATTAATGCCTCTTAGATAATTTTAAGGGGCATTTAAGACACACTAATGGGTTCTAATGTGTCTTAAGGGGTTCTAATGTGTTTTAAGTGATCCCATGACCTTTTAGGACCTGTTAGGAACCCTTATAATCCATTAGGGGCCATTGGGACTCATAAGAACCAATTATAACCCCTCTGAACACATTCACCATCATATGATACACTACTATGTCCAAAGGCATTATAATAGTTCCTAAGTGGTTGTAATTAGTCCCAATGTTTCCTCTTGGATTTTAAACTATGGTCTTAATATATCATGAAGGGTCATAATGGGTTCTTAGTGATCCTAGGATATCTTAAGGTCTATTAGGATCCCTTAGAACACATTAACTATAATAGGACACACAAATGGGATGTTAATGATTCTAATGTATCATAAGGGGTCATAATGGATTGTAAGTGGCCCCAAGACCCATTACAAAACCTTAGAATATATTAGGACCAATTAGGACACATTAAAACTACCTCAATTGGTTATTTAATAACTTGGGATGTAAGAAAACCTAAGTCAAAGTTACAAGGAACCATCTAGGCACATGACTTTCCTAGGTACATAATCATATGAACATACGTACATAGCCTTGATGAGAAAATGTGTGAAAGGAAGGGTATCATCCATTATTTCATAAAAAAAACTTCAATATTTACCTACATTTTATAAATTTGAATTTTTACGATGAAAAATATTTATAATAGTAGGTCAAATTTATTTGTATGAATCTCAATGCATAAATTTGATGTGATATTTATCCAATAATATTTTTGATATCAGTATTAATACTCTATAAATAGTTAAAATTATGGCAATTATGATTAGTACTTTAGGTCCTAATTTTAGGTACGTTATCCATACATGTGTAAGGGGACATAGGAGTCCTAATAGGTCATAATATTTTTTATAGGTTCTAATAAGTCTTAATATGTATTATTAGGATATAATAGGTCTTATTAGGTAATAATAAGTTTTACATTACCAAAAAACACATAAGAGCCCCTTATGATGCATTTCTAGGTACTTAGATCAATATTTGTATTAAGGGGACCTAGAGATTCTTACTCGATCCTAATATGTGCTATAGGTTCTAATAGGTCTTAACATGTCTTAGTGCGTAATAATTAGTCTTACGTTAACATAAAACACATAAGGACTCCTTATGATACATTTCTAGGTACTCCAATTCATATGTGTGTGAATAGGACTTAGGGAGTCCTACTAGATCCTAATGTCCAAAGGCATTATAATAGTTCCTAAGTGGTCTTAATATATCATGAAGGGTCATAATGGGTTGTTAGTGGTCCTAGGACATCTTAGGGCCTATTAGGACTTGTTAGAACACATTAACTATGATAGGACACACAAATGGGATGTTAATGATTGTAATGTATCATAAGTAGCCATAATGTGTGAAAGGAAGGGTATCATCCATCATTTCATAAAAAAAATCTTCAATCTTTACCTAAATTTTATAGATTTGAATATTTAGGAAGAAAAATATTTATTTAATAGTAGGTCAATTTTATTTGTATGAATCTCAATGCATAAATTTGATGTGATATTTATCCAATAATCTTTTTTATATAAGTACTAATGCTCTATAAATAGTTAAAATTATTGTTCATCTAGCATATATACTTACAAAATGTTTCATATGTTCATGAATAAAATATGTCGCAATAAAGAAAATGGTTTGAATACTTAAAACATGATGAAACATAATAATATATACTACATACACAAGCATGATAAGAAGTCATTTAAAACTAGTACATGGTCTAACATACATCACAACATGATCTATGAAGTTAAAAAATACATATATAATACATTTTTAACTATCCTAACACAAAATGTATCAAAATAAACAATATGTGTCATAAAAAACACAATCTATAGGTGCTAACAAGACCTAATCTATCTGATCGAATGTCCTCTTTACTCCATGTGAAGAGGACTCAGATGGATCATCATATGTAATATGAGTTGTCTCATCATGTGGGACACCCTATGAGGTAGATGGATCACCTTGTGTAACATGAGGCACGTCTCATCATGTACATGCTTAATTGAAATGGGTTTCAAATTCTAGCTTGAAAATAAATTAAATATTCACTACATAATATAATAAATACCACATGAGATGGGTGTCCCTCAGTAACAGGAAGAGGCACACTATGAAAACTACCAAATGCAGTAGTGGTGAGGTCTTGTAATTTACAATATATACATTTTTAAAATTTGATTTTAGAGCATAATGAACTATACATTATGTACATAAATCACAATACTAACCTCAAAGAATGATGTAGGTGTCTCCATCTAGCTAAGTCTTGTGCTCTCAGCAACACTCATGGTGACATAGTCCTAAAATTATGGATACATAAATGTTGAGTCAAAATTATATATACATGAATAATTACAAAGTATGCAAACTAAAAAGTACATAATTTGTACACTACATTTTTTATACACTATGAATTTAACATGTATATCTATCATACCTGAGTGGTAGTCAATGTCACAGATGTGTCTACAGTTATGCTAGCATGATGATCATAAGATGGAGTCAAAAATAGACTATATCAAGGCTTGTATGGATGAGTATGATCCATCTCCTATTCATCAAATCAAAACACATAAAATATATATGCATGAGTCAAAATTGTTCAAATTATAAGTTAATAACAATGTATATACATAAAAATAGTACAAGTTATTTGTCTTCAATCAAAAGTTCATGCTGTATGTATTTGAGGCTGTGCCTCAGTGATAACTAGAGCAAGACCTGTACTGACATCAAACTGTGTAGCTATGGACAATCCCTACAAAATCAAATAAAAAGAACATATGAGAACATGTTATTAAATTCAAGTTCAAATGTACATTTTTACAATGCAATTCAAAGTGCATATTGAATGAGGGATACCAATGTCTATAGGTCTCAAAAAAAGACTATACTACCTCCTAGGAGGAACAATATCATCCATCCTCTGTTATTTCAAAAGTACAAATTAATATGGTTAATAAAATTATACTTGTATGTAGAAAGTAAATAATTATGTGTACTTTATATTAAAATTAAAATTAAAATTTTAACTACTGCTCTTGACTATCTTCGAGCTCTCCTTGCATGAGGTCAACAAATGATGACACATCAATCTCATCACTACCATCACCATGGGCAACATATATGTCATCATCAAAATCAGCATCCTTAGCATAATGGTCATCATGCGCTGCATCAGCATTGCTCAGGGGGCTTGTGCATATGCCTCCATAGCTAGTACAAATATGTCCAAGTGGACAAACATGTGTTGTTGCATCCACTGCTATACTAAATTTCCCGAAAGGGCACTCAAAGAGGTAAGAGTAGATGAAACTGCCCGATTATGGTGTGGAGTTGGTACAACAAGTGCAAGAAGATGTACAAGAGGCTGAGGTCACCCATGGTTTCTCATTCTATCACTCAAATTTTCCCTAGGCCTATCTTGAGGCATCCCTCCACCAACCCCCTAAAATGCTTTCATATCAAAATAATTGGGTTTCAAACCCAATTCAAACTCAGCCCATAGCTTCCTAAGGAAGTACATGGGCACCTCATGATTAGCATGTGGTGGATTATCAAATACCATCCAAAACCACTCCCAAAAATGTGTTTCTATACATGGATGTGTGCACCACCTAATAGAAATGTGAGGCTTCCTCTCATTAATCTCCTCACCCATCTTAGGGTTTACAAAATAGATTTTAAAATTTCCTTTACCTATATTGAGCTTATGAACCTCTCTATATGATAAGCTATCAAAATAGAAGGCACACATGTTTTGCCTCCATAATCTGAATGAATTAATATCACAATGTAAATGTTGTATAGAGTGAATGATGCCTTGCATTCTATCTACAAGGCGTAGTAGGCGAGGAAAGGGGTGGGTCTCACATTGGATAGCTTCAATATTGTGCATGAGGTCATTAAGATTATTCCTCATGCTCTCATGGAGATCATCTACAGTGGGTGGTGGAGGTGGGGGTGGAGGTGGAGGTGGAGGTGGAGGTGGAGATGGAGGGGGCGGAGGTGAGTGTGTCAGAAGGGGAGAGGGTGGCAGCGGGTCCATCAAATATAATCTGCATATATGTTTAAACAACATAAATAATAACAAAATTACTATTTAATAAAATTTAAATCTAAAATATCAATTATATAAATGCGTAGATCTTTAAAATCATATCAATTAAATAAATAAAGTTAAAAATTTAAGTCTAATTGAACATTAAATACCAAATTTAATTCTAATCATAAAATAATACTCCAAAAAACTATATAGGTTACTTCAAGGTTTCTTTTCTAAAAATAGGAGCCATCTAGCTAATTGCTTTCATGTACACTTATTTTGTGACACTAGGGGATTGTATTCTCATTATGGATTATATGTTCATCTCAAGATCAAACAAAGTTAAGATTATGGCAAGGTTATGGTTTACAATTTTGTTATGTTTACGATTTCCATGATGGCTAAGCTTAAGATTATTATAATGATAATGACTTTAATGTTAGGGAAGTTACCTAGGATTATGGTTTTAGTTAGAATTATATTTAGGTTTCAGGTGTTTATTATGGTGCTATTGTTTAAAGGATATATAATAGATGGCATTAGGATGAGAGTTAAGGTTACAATTAGAATGAAAGCTCAAAGATAGAATTATGATTTGATTATTATTTATGATTATAGTTCATCTTAAATATTATCCACTTTAATGCAAACTATAAGTCTAGATCATCCTAATTCTAATACATGAACCCTATCCCTAACCATAATAATCCTAATTCTAATAATAATACTTAAACTTATATTTAATATCTTCTTTAGTAATTTAAATCATATCTTATCATTTAACAATTATTATGAATTGCTAATAGAACTTTTCTTCCCTCTAAATCTTGATGTTGGAATGTGTTATATTAATTGCATTTTCTAATTATGACCAAAGTCTTTTTACTATTAGAAAACTTTGTATTATATTACTTGATCACATCTTTTATAATTACTTTTGGATGCTTACTTGTCTTCCACCTACAAGCTACTCTTGGCTCATCCAAACATTAGCCTCAGTAGTTTCAAAATTAATGTAGTTTCAAAATTAATAAAATATGTTTTCATAATTCTAATTTGTAGGTGCAAGCAACTTCATAAATTATAATTTTTCTTAACGTGTTTTAATGAGTTGCTAGATATAAACTTTAATTATAAACCTTTAATCATAAATCTTAATTATAAACATTAACCATAAATCTAAATATACTTATAAAATCTAAATTATAATACTTAGATCCTATTTATATTCTAGAATTGAATACAAATCCTAATACTAGATCGTAATCTTAAATGTAAAATGTTAAACCCTAACCTTATACATGTAAATCATAGTTAAGGTCAAGATTAGGGTTTAAAATTTAAGCTTAATATTTTTATTTAGAATTAAGAAAAGGGCTTAGAATTTATGATTATTTTTAGGATAAAGGTCTAGCATTTAGGATAACTTAGTTAGTCTAAGGGTTAAGAATTTAGGATATAAAGGTTTAGGATAAGGATTAGACTTGACATAATTAGAATTTAAAACTTAATGTCAAGGTTTAATATTTTGTAAATTAGGTGCATGTAATCATAAAATGGATGTAATCATGAACTCAAGTCACACTTAATAAACCCTACATGATGCTAGAAAGCTATAAAGTGTAATGAGATTATGATCTTGCAATATGGATTAGCTCTCAAATGCCCATAATTCACCCAGAAGCACTTGCAAATCACCTAGAATGATTTGCATAACCTTATTACAAAAAACGTAGATATCTCAAAAGCTTGAGTTGATGGCACATTTATAGAAATCTCTTGGAGTTCAATGGTTTGGATTCATTCTCTATGAGTGGTGGAGGTTGAATCCTTGATTGATCAACACATGATTAAGCTTGATTGGTGGGAATTAATTTCATTTTCCATTAGTGATGATATGGATAATTTATCATTTTAATTAATTCATTTAATTAATATTTCTAGCCATAGGATTAAAAAACTTCATTTGATTAATTATGTTAGGATTAATTAATGAATCAATGCCCCTTTTTTAAAATTGATTTTTTATATTAAATTATTGATGTTTTATCGTGGGCCTCTGGAGCAGGAAGCCAAAGGAGAGCCCATATATGAAGATGTCGTCAAGGGACTCTAGAGAATATTGAGAGTAGCACCGTACTAGGTGATAGTCTAGACATAGGCGGTCATCTGAGCTAGCATGGTAATTGATCATGACAGGAAGATTGCAAAGCTAACTTCTCAATTGAGGATTACAGAGGGTGAGGCCACTTATCATAACTCTAGAGAGGCTTACTATTATGATGAATACTCAATAACTATTCTAGTGGAAAGACAAGTTATTCACTTCTCTCTACATTCTTAGGCATCCAAGGGTGTAGTCCCTCCTACTTGCACTAATGTTCCACCTCCACCTCTTGATGGTGAGGGAGGATTATTTAATTAGATGCTTGATTCATTCTTCTCTTCTAATTTTTTTATGATGCATCATTGTCTTTGTATCATTTTGAGACCTTGATATTGATAATGCTCCAATATCACTCATTTTTTGATATTTTGATTATATCACCCCCATACATTGACAGTATATGTGATGATTACAAATACTATTTGATCTCATTACATGTGTCATGATCAATTTTTCTAGTTTATACATGAGATGCTCCTATATGGTGTTTTTCTTTTCTTATAATATCGTGTTATATATAAATTTACCTAAGTACCCTTCTTGATTATCTATGATGGATGTAGTAAATGACATTTCTCTATATGATTCTTTTGATACGATATGCATGGATAATATAATGAAAATTTTAAATCTTTCCTATGCAATAAATGATGTAATTAGATATGTAAATGTTTTTAGATTCATATGACATGTAGATGTAGATATAATGCTCCTCTAGGATAATAGTTTATCATTTAAGGTTACGATTATGGTTTGACATTTATAATTAGTACTTGGTTCTTAGGATAGTTATTCAATTATTTATATATTAGGGTGTAGGTTTTAGCAAATTAAGATTATTGTTAGGATCACAGTAAGGGTTATGATTAGAGTTTTGGGTAAAATTGGGATTATAGTTAATCCTAAATGATGCCCAGCCAAGGGATCTAAAGAACTAATCTAAAGTTTTACTAAGCAAGCAATAACATGTACAATAATTTACATAAAAAAACATAAGAGATTACATTCCTTAATGAGCACATTTACATTTCATTTTTAAATAATTATAAGTACTAGAAGTAAAATAAATAACACATCCACATGAAAGAATAACTACTTGAGTTCAATCCATTTAAATAATATACATCTGTTCTGAATGCCACTTGGAAAATTAATTCAGAATGCACAATCATCCACTGTACATGTCATAGGATGTGAAAGGCTGAAAGAATATACATTTATAAAATAGTTTACATCATCCATTTTTGATCCATGAAACAAAGTACAATACAATAAGTAAAATCATTAAATACTAAGTTTTGTGTTTTATTTTACAGAACTATATGGTTAGGTCAAGGTTATAGTTAGTTTAAGTACTTTCTTTGTTATATGGTTTACAAAATAATCTAGATAATTAATCACTAGTGATTTGAAATCAATATTTATTTTGCAATTACATGTTTAAACAATGAATTTACATCTAATCTAATCATTCAACATTGTAATAAATACATAAATTAAATACATTTCAAAACATCTAAAATAATAATTTTTAAATGAACATCTATGAAACTATTATTTAAATTAATAGATACAATAATCTAAAGATAATACTCATTAATAATGTAAATTTACAATTTTACATATATTTAAAAAATGTACATATAAAACGTAAAACTAAAAATAATTAAGTAAAATAGTACAAAACAAATTAAAATACATGGTATGTCAAAAAATAGCAGCAGGGGGTGGTTGGTAGAGGTAAAAAAACAGGTTCCCGTATTGCCCTCAAATCGGGCTCCCATTTTCCAAATGATGAAAATGACACCAAAACATTTCAAAAAGGGGTATTTGTAACTTTTACAAATCGGGTACCCGATAGTTTACAAATAGAGTACCCAATTTTTAACAAATTAGGTACTCAATTTGTAAAAAATTGGGTGCCCAATTTTTAAGTAGTTTGGGCACCTGATCCGCTTTTCAAAAATTGGGTACCCAATTTGTGAATCGTGGCTTGGGTACCCGAAGCACAATTTTAGAAATGGGTACTTGATTCTAAGCAAATTGGGTACCCATTTCTGAGAAATATAATTTCACAGATTTGACTTTCATAGAATTGTGACCCAACTTCTTGTGGTCACCCATACCTAATATAAAAATAAGAAAGTTAAAAAAAATAACATTTAAAAGAAATTAAATAGAAATTGATGAAAAATGTAGTCAGATTTAGGACCCCATCTTGCAGTGCTCAAAACCAATGAAATGATTGTCAGATTTAGCACTTCATACTGCATTCTTTAAGCTTAAAATCTGGTATTGGGATCCTATTGGAAATTTTTGAATGACTGGACATGAAGCAATAACAAATCTTTTTTCCATTACAACATTTCATGATGTTCTTCAGCTTGACCCTCTCGATACACACTTTTGAGAAGAAAAAGAAGGAATGCAGAATAATGAAAGGTATATGTCAATCAAACTATTTGTTCTTTCTTAGTTATCCATCAGAGGCTAGTAGTTATGATTTGATCAGGAAGAAATGAGAAGTGTATCACATTGATGTCTAAAATTCACTTAATGATAATAATATTTATTTAAGACATTAAAGCCTAAAATTATCAATGTGAAATTTATTGTTTCCATGGTGTTAATGGGGAATGGGTAGGAATTCATGGACATCACTAGAATGTTTAGCAGTTAGTAGTCATAACACAAGAAAATTCCCTAATAAATCATTGAGTATAACCTTTTTGGCCGATGGGGACATCTTGATGAGGCAAAGTACTTTATAGAAAGAATGCCACTAAAATATGGGGTTGTTGTGTGGAAGAATTTACATGCTTCCTACAGAATCCATAATAATATGGAGTTGGGAAAAAATGAAGCCAAAAATGCTTTATTGTTGGATCCATAGAACAATGCAACATGTGTTTCTCACAAACATCTATTTTGCAACTGGGAGGTGGTCTAATGTAGTAGATGTTTGGATTACCTTTATTAGATATTTTGATATGGTCCAAGGCAACATATCAAAATATACATGAACAATAATAGGTATGTTAATTATTTCAAATTCATTTTCTTTAAATTTGGTTGTAAATTTCATACACATCGAGTTTTGTTGTAAACTGCTCAAATATTTAGAAGTCTCCCATTATAATTACTTTTATTCTTCACTCTTTTGTTAGAAAAGTTTGACATTATCTTCAGCCTTTTTTATAAAGCATACAAATACTCCTATTCACATTTATCCATGTTTCAAACTTCCTCTTCACATGTTCATGAATTTTTCATATTTTTACTATTATTTGTTCTTGGTTTCTCTAAATTACTTACATTATTTTATGTGTAATAAAAAAACAAAAGCTGGAATAGCAAAGCTTTTTCATCTAGCTACAATTAGAATATATTATATGAGATGAATATATACATTTTCCTCATAAGATTGTTATTAATTTGGCCTTAATTTTATTAAATGTCAAAGTGATAGTTGCTGGGGATTCACTGATTCAATCTACTAGAATATGTTGTTTTTCCTTTCATACTCTATTTGGTTATTTTGGAGTAGGATCTTCTACTTATATTGATGTGTGTCATTTCCAAATAAATTAGGCCTGATTTTCTTCTTCTTATCCTCTACTATTCTACTATCTAGTCTCAAGTGCTCCGTCTCTCTTGTATATTGTTCAATGACTCTATCTGGTCACTGGCTAAATTATTGTTTTTCCTCTTCATCTCTACATTTCCTCTGAAAGACTTACTTTCTTTCTAATATTTCAATATTTCATCAATGGTGTTAACTATATAGATTTAAGCACATTAGCATTCCTTTATCTCCATGCTTGGTTGCTTGAATGAAAATGTCTTCTTGCATAGTTTGCATATGGCTTTGATTATCACTACCTTTTGTAACTGATTATTACCACCTTTTATGGATAGATGATATCTACTATTCATTTCCACCAAAAATCATGTTTCTATATATAATTTCTTATATCAGGCACAATGGATTGTAGAGACAAGAATTATATTTCAGATTTTTCTTTAGTCTACAATCAAGTGATTCATCTCCTTTGTACTATTTTGTCATCATATTAGTCTAGATTTTTCCTCTTCTAATGTGTGCTAGAATTTATTTTTAGGTTATATTAGATTGTGGGATTGCTAGGTGCCATTTATTTTTGTTGGAACTAAGACGTGGTCCTGATTTACTGATTAATGTTGCATAGAGGCTATTGGATGCTTAGGTGATATGATATATTGATATGACCATATACTTATGCATATGATGCTATCCTTGATTATTATCTTTTATTATGTAATTGATATACATAAAAATGAAAAAAAATGGAGGGAAAAATACTAATAAAAAATAAAGAATGAATGAGAGTAAGGGATCATATATATTGGAGATATTGAATGGGAAAATAAAAACAATATCTTTGGATTTCTAATAGAATATATATCAGGATGGCATCAAAGGATAGGGAGGAGCATTTGAATATGATAATACTCCTATTGATCACTTTGGCCTCCGTAATTCATGGTTTTCTATATTGGGATACTCACTTCTATCTCGCATGGCCTATGGCTCAATGTCCCAAACTAGGACGCTTCCCCTCAACTTGTCAAAGTCCATGGAGCCAACACTAGGTATACTTATTTGTAGTTGGACTATTGATTATTATTATGCTTATTTTCAGAATGATTGTTAATTTATCCCTTTGGTTAATGTTCAATTAAGAGTCACCCTTCTTTTTGGGAGGTTCATTTTGTTCTCTTTCAAGAGTTGAAATACACTTTTTTCATAGTGTACATGGCTTGAGTAATGAGGGATCTATTTTATGATCATTTCATTCCTTGTCTCAATTGTTAACAATAGTATGCAGTTTTGCATCCTTAACATCATAGTCATCTATAGGGCTAGCATGCTGATTAACTCAAACTTGCTATAGCTCTAAAGTTTGTATGTCTAATTTTATCTGCCAAGAAAGGATTGTACTACCCTTGTATTTGATTGAGCCATATTGATCAACAATGGCATTGGATTATACTAGAGTAGAATGAAAATCAATTTTTTGCAAGGTCTCCAAAAAGAAACTATCCTCCACATTTCTTTTGCACAAATCAGAAATAGATGACATTGGTAGAATTGATGATGCATTAATCCACATTATCTCCACCACAAACTGCTACAGTTGTTCTAACAAATAAAGATATTAGCTAAAACATACCAAAGATATCAACAAACACACCTAATATTACAATCTAGATGTCACTATGCCACATCGATATTACATTCTGGATGGAAGGGGCAACTTGACTTACACTTTGAATATTTTGTACTTAATTTTTTTATCTTTGTTTATATAGTTGATAATTTTATGTTAAGTGGGTTATCTTGAATGGGATATAGATGGAAGTATAGTTTGGCATTCTCTGAAAACCCTAGTTTTTTCCCCCAAATAGACAAATTTTTGATCCAACAGCTATTGTTATTTTTTGTGGATGAAGATCACTATTTTGAAGTACTCAATTGTGATAGAAATGTAAGCTACTTAGGACATTTCAATTTTTTAAAATCTTTTTGTGACTTAATTGACATGTTGTTTTTAAAAAATCTCTGATCATTTATCTCCCTATAAATAGGGAAGATTAGTCACCTCTAATTAATAATTCCCATATGGAATTGGGGTTCAAGTTGATTATGTATAGAATAAAACATTAAAGCTTAGAATTTATTTAGCTACAGGGTAGGTATGACATGTCTGCATAGTTTGATACCAAATGATATTTCAAATGCAGCGTATGTGTGACATTGTCTCTATAATTTGATCCCAAATGAGATTTTGTTGTTGTTATTATTGGTTTCTATGTTCTGCCACTTCCTTATATTTCATTAACTACACTAGGCTCACTTTTGTGACAACTTGAATACAATCAAGATGGCCAAGTATCTTGTATAACATGTGTAAGCCTAGCATATTCTGTTTCATTTCTAGTTGAGAAAAAAATGGAAATAAGCTAGAGTTTTTAATCATGTGGCAAGAAAAATAATTGGCAATAGCTTAATTTCAGATTTTTTCTCCACGGTTAGTATTACTATTATCTATCTGAATGATGAGACACGCATATCTACATTGATCCTTCTCCTAACAAGAAATCTCCTTAGAAGCTAATTATTTTACTCAAGAACAATGTGTACAAAGGACATGAAAAACTTTTTTACAGAGCATTTTTGATGGTTCAAGCCACTAGAGCTTATCTTCTCAAGCCCAATTTATAATTAGACATTGTAGACCATCTGTCAAGAACATTTTTTTATTTTAGAAAAATTATAAATATGATACATTTTAAGATGCAACAACTTCTTATTTAAGCTATGTACAGAGGTGCATAATCATGAAGAGGGAGAAAACATAATGAGAAGGAAAAAAGATTACTTGGTAGAAAAAACTTGGAGGGTGAGGTCCATCATTAGGAAGAGAGGAAAAATGCAAAAGTCTCAAATAAGAAGCTATCTCCAATCTAGAGACACATAGCAGCTAGCATGAATTTTTAGTTTGGACACATTTTTTTAACCCTCCATTGTTAATAGTTATCAAAAATAAACAAATCAAAGTTCTTCTCCCCCTCTAATCTCTCCTGCATTATTTCAAGAATTGTTGAAGGTACCTATAGATGCTAGTAGATACTTTCTCCTACCATTATTATTTGTTGAAGACACCTTTAGACACTTTCTTTTCCTAGCCCACACCCAAGGTTCCTACCATTATCAATTGTTGAAGACACCTATACACACTTTCTTTTCCTAGCCCCAACCTAAGGCAGGTATTAGAGTTGCACAGAAACCTTGTTTTTTGTATATCCTTCTAATCTTGGTCAACTCTTCTATATATATATCCCTTTGAAGTGTCATGACTAAGTACATGCAACTTTATCATATTTGATGTTTGTTATTATTTTATTTATAATGATATCTTATAGTTTTATATTTATTATATTTATTATTATATTTGTAATTTTAGAATATTGACTTGGGATAAGATTATAATCATAATTTAATATTTTTATTTTAATCCTATTCATTATCTTAAAATAGATGATTCATAATATTATGTTATATGTTTCTTCTTAATCATATTTGTAATAATAAGTTATATTATGTAATATTATTAATAATATTTTCTTCCTTTATTATAATAATTTGATTAATAGTATTTCATAGTGTATTTATTTATTTGATTAACAAGATTATTGTTATTATGGGTATGTGTAGGATCATGGTCAATGAAACTATGGGCTTAAGTGGTAGTGAAAAACCAACAAATAAGAGTTATGTCAACTTGACACATAATTTTAAAGTGGTTTTGGACGTTATATCAAAATGTTGTAAGAAAATAATCTGTAGGAAATTGAATATAGTTTCTAAACTACTAGGCCTTATCTGGAGAAAAAAACATTTGATTAGTCAAAAGTTTGGATTTTAATGCAGTACTAAAATTTTGTTTGAACGAAAATAAAAAGTAGGTGTATGTCTGACCATATTAATCAAAATCAAATGATAATATTTTTTAATATAATTATAGATATCAAAAGTAGACTCATGCCTAGATGTGACACATATTTTTGGGTATTTTTATTCCAAATAAATAATTAAATATGAATTTTCTACTAAAATTTTTCAAAATAAAAAAAATCCTATGTCTGACCACCTTAACTAATTGAAACCTTTACCAATTTTTTTTTTTTCCTTATACTAGGCGAAGCATAGAATGTGATGCAACTTTTGGATTTAAAAAATGTTATACCATTTGAAAGTTATAGCTATTTTTCAATCAATATGTCAATCAACACTTTACAATCATCTTCATCGAAAATCAACTAATAAATACTTATCGAACTCAAAATTTGATAGATATTATATCGATGGGATCTTGAGAGTGTTATAAAAAAACTCTTTTCATTTCATTCAATTTCAATAAAAATAATATTGTCAAATGGGTACTTGAAGTCTGAGTGTTAGTGAAAACCTTCTCAAACATGTTTCTTGGATTGACCAAATAGGTTTGGTAAATACCAAGCCTAATTGGATACCCAATTTCAAATCGGGTATCCAATTTCAGATCAAATACCCAATATGAAATTGAGTGTCTAATTACTCCAAATTTTTCAATTGAGAGGGAAACCATCGACATTGGAAAGTTTGGAGGGAAATTTTAGAGAAAACCTTTAGAGGGAAACTTTAGAGGGAAATTTTAGAGGGAAGTGTGGGCAATATTATTATTATTAAATATATAATCTATTTATATATATGATTATTATTTTTATATAATCTAATAATATATTATTATTATATTAAAATATATAGTATTATATTATTATTAAATATAATATTGTCATGAAATGCATCGAGAGGGGTCATAGGTTAACCTATGACCCCTCTAGACACATTTCATGACAACATATTTCCCTAGGGGTAATAGGGCCCCTATAGACATGTGTTGTCATGAAATGTGTTAAGAGGGGTCATAGATTAACCTATGACCCCTCTCGACACATTAGAACATCCCAAATGGGTCCCTAGGGGTCCTAGGGCCCCTAGGGACATATGTTGTCATGAAATGTATTAAGAGGGGTCATAGGTTAACCTATGACACCTCTCAATGCATTTGAACCAACCAAATGCATCCCTAGGGGCCTTATGTTGTCATAAATGCATCAATTAATTTATGACCCCTCTCAATGCATTGGAACTCAAAAATGCATTCCTAGGCATCCTAGGGCCCCTACAGACATATGTTTTCATGAAACGCGTTGAGAGGGGTCATGGTTTAACCTATGACCCCTCTTGATGTATTAAAACCAACCAAATGTGTCCTTAGGGGTCTTAGGGCCCCTAGGGACATATGTTGTCATAAAATGCATTGAGAGGGATCATAGATTAACCTATGACCTGTCTCAACACATTAGAACCAACAAAATGCATCCCTAGGGCCCCTAGGGACATACATTATCATTAAATGTGTTGATAGGAGTCATAGGTTAACCTATCATCCTGCTCGATGCATTAGAACCAACCAAATGCATCCCTAGGGCCCTAGGGCCCTTAGGAACATACGTTGTCATGAAATGCATTGAGAGGGTTCATAGGTTAACCTATTACCCCTCTTGATGCATTTGAATCAACTAAATGCATCCCTAGGGACATAAGTTTTCATGAAATGCATTGAGAGGGGTCATAGGTTAATGTATGACCCCTCTTGACACATTAGAATCAACTAATTGCATCACTAGAGGCTCTAAGGCCCTTAAGGACATTTGTTGTCATGAAATGTGTCAAGATGGGTTATAGGTTAACTTATGACCCCTCTTGATGCATTAGAACCAACCAAATGAGTCTATAGAGGTCCTACAATCCCTAAGGACACATGTTGTCATGAAATATGTTGAGAGGGAACTTATGACCCTTCTTGATGGATTTGAACCAACCAAATGTGACCCTAGGGGTCTTAAGGCCCCTAGGGACATATGTTGTCATGAAATGTGTTCAAAGGGGTTATAGGTTAACCTATGACCCCTCTTGATGCATTAGAACCAACCAAATGCATCCCTAGGTGTCCTAGTGCCCCTAAGGACATATGTTAACCCCTTGGGACCCATTTGGTTGGTTCTAATGAATCAAGAGGGGTCATAGGTTAGCCAATGACCACTCTCGACACATTAGAATGAACCAAATGGGTCCCTAGGGATCCTAAGGCCTCTAAAGACATATGTTGTTAGAAAATGCATTAAGAGGGGTCATAAGTTAACCTATGACACCTATTGATGCATTCAAACCAAACAAATGCATTAAGAGTATCCATAGGTCATTGGAACCAACCAAACGGGTCCCTAGGGCTCCTAGGGCCCCTAGGGTCATATTTTGTCATAAAATGCATCGAGAGGGGACATAGGTTAATCTATGACATATCTCGATGCATTAGAACCAACCAAATGTGTCCCTAGGGCCTCTGGGGACATACATTGTCATGAAATATATTGATTGGGGTCATAGGTTAACCTATGACCCCTCTTGATGTATTAGAACTAACCAAATGCATCCCTAGGGCCCCTAGGGCCCCTAGGGACATACATTATCATGAAATGAATCGATAGAGGTCATAGGTTAATCTATGACCCCTCTCAATACATTCGAATTAATCAAATGTGTCCCTAGGGTCATTAGGGCCCCTAGAGACATATTTTGTTATGAAATGCATCGAGAGGGGTCATAGGTTAATCTATGACACCTTTTGATGCATTGGAACCAACCAAATGTGTCACTAGGGGTCTTAGGGCCCCCTAGGGACATATGTTTTCATGAAATGCATCAAGACGGGTCATAGGTTAACCTATGACCCATCTTGATGCATTAGAACCAACCAAATGCGTCCCTAGGGGTCCTAGGGCCCCTAGGGACATATGTTATCATGAAATTCATCGAGAGAGAACCTATGACCCCTCTCAATGCATTGGAACTAACCAAATGCATCCATAGGTGTGCTAGGGCCCCTATGGACACATATTGTCATGAAATTTTTTGAGAGGGGTCATAGGTTAACCTATGACAAATCTTGATGCATTAGAACAAAACAAATGAGTCCCTAAGGGTCTTAGGGCCCATAGGTACATATGTTTTCATGAAATGCATTGAGAGGGTTCATAAGTTAACCTATGACCCATCTCAACACATTAGAACCAACCCAATGCATCCTTCGAGCCCCTAGGGACATATGTTGTCATGAAATGCATCAATAGGGGTCACAGGTTGAGCTATGACCCCTCTCGACACATTAGAACCAACCAAATGCATCGCAAGTGGCCCTATGGCCCCTAAGGATATACGTTGCCATAAAATGCACAGAGACCTATGACCCCTCTTGATGCATTCGAATAAACCAAATGCATCCCTAGGGACATACGTTGTCATGAAATTCTTTAAGAGGGGTAATAGGTTAACCTATGACCATTCTCAACACATTAGAGCCAAACAAATGTGTCACTAGGGGCCCTAGGGCCCATAGGGATATTCTTTGTTATGAAATGTGTCAAGAGGGGTCATAGGTTAACCTATGACCCCTCTTGATGCATTAGAACCAACTAGATGCATCCCTAGAGGTCATAGGGCCCCTAGGGACATATTTTGTCATGAAATGCACCAAGAAGGAACCTATGACCCCTCTCAATGCATTTGAACCAACCAAATGCATCCCTAAGGGTCTTATGGCCCCTAGGGACATATGTTATCATAAAATGCATTAAGAGGGGTCATAGGTTTGAA
Source organism: Cupressus sempervirens (assembly GCA_028749045.1). Classification (NCBI taxonomy): domain Eukaryota; kingdom Viridiplantae; phylum Streptophyta; class Pinopsida; order Cupressales; family Cupressaceae; genus Cupressus; species Cupressus sempervirens. The sequence continues at coordinate 100,893,717 of CM053793.1, read as the reverse complement.
GTATTAGAACCAGCCAAATGGGTCCCTAGGTGTCCTAGTACCACTAGGGACATATTTTGACCCCTAGGGACTCATTTGGTTATTTCTAATACATTGAGAGGGGTCATAGGTTCAATGCATTAGAAACAACCAAATGGTTTCCTAGGGATCCTAGGGCCTCAAGGGACATATGTTGTCATGAAATTCATTAAGAGGGGTCATAGGTTAACCTATTACCCCTCTCAATGCTTTCGAACCAACCAAATACATCTCTAGGGGAATTAGGGCCACTAGGGACAGATCTTGTCATGAAATGAGTTGACATCTTGATGCATTGGAACCAACCAAATGGGTCCTAAGTTAACCAAATGGTTCCTTAAGAGTCCTATGAAATGCATCGAGAGGGATCATAGGTTAACCTATGACCCCTCTCGACACATGGGAACCAAATGAATGCATATGTTGTCATGAAATGAGTCTATAGGAGTCATAGGTTAACATATGACCCTTCTTGATGCATTAGAAACAACAAAAAAGGTCCTTAGGGGTCCTAGGGCCCCTAAGGACATATGTTGTCATGAAATACGTCGAGAGGGAACCTATGACCCCTCTCAATGCATTTAAGCTAACCAAATGTGTCCTTAGGAGTTTGAAGGCCCCAATGGACATATCTAATCATAAAATCCATTGAGAGGGGTCATAGGTTAACCTATGACCCCTATCAACTTGTTAGAATGAACCAAATGTGTCACAAGGGGTCCTAAAGCCCTTAGGGACATATGTTGTCATTAAATGCATTAAGAGGGCTCATAGGTGAACCTATGACCTCTCTCAACATATTATAACCATCCAAATGGATCCCTAGGGATGTATAATTTCATGAAATGCATTGATAGGGTCCATAGGTTAACCTATGACCCCTCTTGACGTATTAGAACCAACCAAATATGTCCCTAGGGGCCCTTGGGTCCCTAGGGACATATGTTGTCATGAAATACATCAAGAGGGAACCTATGACCACTCTTAACACATTGAAACCACCCAAATGCATCCCTAGGAGCCCTAAGGCCCATAGGGACATATGTTGTCATCAAATACATCGATAAGAGTCATAAGTTAAGCTATGACCCCATTCGATACATTAGAACCAACAAAATGGGTACCTAGGGCCCCTGGGGACATATGTTGTCATGAAATGCATTGAGAGGAGTAATAGGTTAACCTATGACCCCTCTTGACACATTCAAACTAACCAAATGCATCTCTAGGGGCCCTAGGGCCCCTAGGGACATATATTGTAATGAAATGCATTGAGAGGGGTCATAGGTGAACCTATGACACCTCTTGATGCATTAGAACCAACCAAATGTGACCTTTGTGGTCCTAGGGCCCATAGGGACATATGTTGTTATGAAATGCATCAAGAGGGGTCACAAATTAACCTATCACCCGTTTCAATGCATTAGAACCAACCAAATGGGTCCCTATTGGTCCTAGGGCCCCTAGGGACATATGCTATCATGAAATGCATTGAGAGGGGTCATAGCTTAATCCATGAGCCCTCTTGACACATTAGAACCAACGAAATGTGTCCTTAGAGCTCCTAGGGCCCCTAGGGACATATGTTGTCATTAAATGCATTGAGAGGGAACCTATGACCCCTCTCGATGCATTGGAATCAACAAAATGCATCTCTATAGGCCCTACAGCTCATAGAGACATTTTTTTTCATGAAATGCGTCGAGAGGGGTCATAGGTTAACCTATGACACCTCTTAATGCATTAGAACCAACAAAATGCTTCCATAGGGGCCCTAGCACCCCTAGAGACATATGTTTTAATGAAATGCATCAATATGGGTCATAGCTTAATCTATGACCCCTCTCAATGCACTGAAACCAACCAAATTGGTCCTTAGGGGTCCTAGGGCCCATAGGGACATATGTTATGATGAAATGTGTCTTGATGCATTCAAACCAACCAAATGCATATGTAGGGTTCATAGGGCCCCTAGGGACATATGTTGTCATGAAATGTTTTCAATGCATTGGAACCAACCAAATGGATCCCTAGGGGTCCTAGGGCCCTTAGGGACATATGTTGTCATGAAATACATCGAGGGTGTCATAGGTTAATCTATGACCCCTCTTGATGCACTAGAACCAACCAAATGCATCCCTAGGGGCCGTAGGGGCCCTAGTGACACAAGTTGTCATTAAATGCATCGATAGGGGCCATAAGTTAACCTATGACCCTTCTCGATGCAATAGAACCAACCAAATGGGTCTGTAGGGGTCCTAGGGCTCCTAGGGACATATGTTGTCATGATATGTGTCAAGAGGGAACCTATGACCCCTCTCAATGCATTCCAACCAACCTAATGTGTCCCTTGGGGTCTTAGGGCCCCTAGGGACATATGTTGTTATGAAATGCATCAAGAGGGGTCATAGGTTAATTATGACCCCTCTCGATGCGTTAGAACCAACCAAATCCATCCCCAAAGGTCCTAAGGCCTGTAGTGACATATGTTGTCATAAAATATGTTGAGAGGGATCATAGGTTAACCTATGACCCCTCTCGATGCATTAGAACCAGCCAAATGGGTCCCTAGGGGTCTTAGGGTCCCTAGGGACATATGTTGTCATGAAATGCATCAAGAGGGGTCGTAGGTTAACCAATAACCCCTCTTAATGCATTAGAACCAACCAAATGCATCCCTAGGGGTCCTAGGGCCCCTACAGACATATGTTGTCATGAAATGAATCCAAAGGGAATGTATGACCCCTCTCCACTTACTAGAACCAACCAAATGCATCCCTAGGGCCCCTAGGAACATTTTTTGTCATGAAATACATCGAGAGTTTGACATATGACCCCTCTCGATGCATTGGAACCAACCAAATGGTTCCCTAGGGGTCCTAGGGCCCCTAGGGACACATATTATCATGAAATGCATCGAGAGGGGTCATAAGTTAACTTATGACCCCTCTCAATGCATTTGAACCAACCAAATGCGTCTCTAGGGAACCTAGGGCCCCTAAGGACATATGTTTTCATAAAATGCATCAAGAGGGGTCATATGTTAATCTATGACCCCTCTCAGTGCATTAGAACAAACCAAATAGGTCCTTAAGAGTCCTAGAGCCCCTGGGGACATATGTTATCATGAATTGTGTTGAGAGGGGTTATAGGTTAACCTATGACCCCTCTCAACTCATTGAAACTAACCAAATATGTCCCTAGGGCCCTTTGGGACATATGTTGTCATGAAATGAACCAACCAAATGGCTCTTTAGCGGTCCTAGGGCTACTAGGGACATATGTTGTCATGAAATACATCGAGAGGGAACCTATGAACCCTCTCGACGCATTCAAACCAACCAAATGTGTCCCTAGGGGTCTTAGGGCTCCAAGGTACATATGTTGTCATGAAATGTGTCAAGAGGGATCATCGGTTAATTTATGACCCCTCTTGACACATTAGAATCATCCAAATGCAAGCCTAGGGGTCCTAAGGCCCTTGGGGACATATGTTGTCATGAAATGCATTGAGAGGGGTCATAGGTTAGCTCAACGCATTAGAACCAACCAAATGGGTCCCTAGGGGTCTGAAGGCCCCTAGGGACATATGTTGTCATGAAATGCATTGAGAGGGAACCTATGACCCCTCTTGATGCATTGGAACCAAATGCATCCCTAGGGGCCCTACAAATATTCATTGTCATGAAATGCATCGAGAGGGTTCTTAAGTTAACCTATGACTCCTCTTGATGCATTGAAACCAACCAAATGCATCCCTAGGGCCCCTAGGGAAATATGTTGTTATGAAAGGCATCACACCCCTCTCGATGCATTTGAACCAACCAAATGTGTCTCTAGGGGCCCTAGGGCCCCAAGGGACATATTTTATCATGAAATGCATTGATAGGGGTAAAAGGTGAACCTATGACCCCTCTTAATGCATTGGAACCAACCAAATGGGTCCTCAGGGGTCCTAGGTCCCCTAGGTACATGTTGTCATGTAACGCATCAATAGGGGTCGTAGGTTAACCTATGACCCCTATTGACATATTAGAACCAACCAAATGGGTCCCTAGGGGTCTTAGGGTCCTTAAGGTCATATGTTGTCATGAAATGTGTTGAGAGGGATCATTGGTTAACCTATGACCCCTCTTGACGCATTGGAAACAACCAAATGTGTCCCTTAGAGACATATGTTGTCATGAAATGCGTTGAGAGGAGTCATAGATTAACCTATGACCCCTCTCGATGCATTAGAACCAACCAAATGGATCATAGGTCATAATAATAATAATAATAATAACGTATATTATGTTATTATATTTAATAATAATAGTAAAATTCATAATAATATAATATAATAATCATATATATATATTATGTTTATAGGTTATAATAATAATAACATATATTATTATATTTAATAATAATATAATATAATAATCATAAATAAATCATATATATATATATATATATATATATATATATATATATATATATATATATATATATATATATATATATATATATAAGTTAATGAAATTTGTTTACATTGCCCATAATTTGCTCCAAAATTTTGGAATCAATATCAAATATCCAATCTGATATCAGATATCTTATTTAATATTAGGTATTCGATTTGGGATCAGATACCCAATTAAACTGGCATGATTTTGTCAACAAATTTCTTGTCACTGCAGACTCAACAAAATCACTTTTGTGGCCCATTTTCATGGGTTTTGGGAAACCTAAATTTTTGGGGCCCAAATGATTGAAAAAGGTTTGATAATATATCATTAGGTGTCTAATATTGTTATCTGAATGGGGAGTAGTAGTTGTCAAAAGGGTAAATGTAAAAAGAAGATATCAAATGAAGACAATGTGACATAAAGGAAAATGGACAAGGTAAAGCACCAAAGGAAAAGATAGGGTATGTTAAATGTTGGTCAAGTTGATGATGTATTGGTTGAAGGTGAAATCATAGAGTTAAATAATGAATATGTGCAGTTGGGGAATGAAAATTTACAAAATGAAAATTTGGAAAATGAAATGCTACTAGGTCACAATGCAAATTGCATGATTGACCATGCTGAACATGAAAATGCACAAGAACCTTACATATCTCCTAATTACAATCAACATGAAGGTTCTAGAACACCAAAATGGATAATTGAAATTGATGAAATGATTATTACCAATTTGGAAGGGAAAAAATCAGAAAGAACCCTTTGGTTATGGGCTTCAAGAATATATAAGATGTTTTTCGGCAAAAAGATAGTGGAACTTTTTATGCACTTATTAAAGATGCAAAACATGAGACCTATGCTTTCCAAATTGAAGATTTATATCAATAAAAAATTGGAAAGAAATGTCATTATTGTGAAGAATCTTTTCAGTGCTCTCAATAGCCTTGAGAAAAATAGCAAGGAGAAGGATAAGAGAGCTGCTTGAAGGGATATTACAACCTCTTTGGTAAGTCATCATTTGAGAAAGGGTAGATATATGAGACAAACTTGTATTGATTTGAACCTAAATTGTACTACTTTGAGAAGAGCACTTAGTAGACGAGAGAGAATTGATGATCCTCTTCAAAATGAAACATGACCTTTTGGTGGGAGACTTCCACATTTTGACAAGAAGCTATCCAATAATATGAAGGAAGAAATTACACAATTTTGGCACTCTAGCTCAAGAGTATCACCCAATGCTAAAGATGTGTTAAAGTTGAGAATTGGCATCAGAGATCGCACTCCATATCCTAAACATTGGAGGTAAGTCAAACTATGTTTTTCAAACAATTTAGAGAAAGTTATCCAAGTCTTCATATCACAAAGGGCTTTTGAATCTTTGAAGCCATTTTATTGTGTGCCACTTAAAATTTGAAATACATATTGTTGCAAATATCATGTTGAGTTTTCTATGCACCATGAACTATTACACTCCATCCATTCTACTTTGCATAGTAAAGAAATGTTGGAGAATTGTGGTGCTAGTGGTCTTCCAAAATCATCAAGATACTTGCTAGATCAATTTTTATGTCGTAGAGTTGATGGTTGTTTCTTTTATAGAAATGCTTGCTTGAATGAGAAGTGTTCAAAATGTGGTTGCTTATCCAAGTTTGACACATGTTTCCATGAGGGGTGCAAACAAGATCTTGGGAAGACAATAGTAAAAAAAAAAGGTATATGAAATGGTGAAATACACATTGAACAGTGGGGCTAAGGGCTCTAGATCTAAATTGGTTGCAAAAGAAATTAGTGTAGCTAGCTTTATTTTAGATTTCAAGACAAATCATTTCTACTAGTATGAAGACATAGTCATAGGTCTCAGTGGTTGGATCACCAATTTAGAATGTGTAAGGAGACCTTTTCCATTGGCACTATTATATCAGTTGTTGACTTTGCTGAGAACTACACATTGAAGCCTCAAAATGAGACACAATCTTAGTATTACAACTTTATTTAGATTGCTATTTTCATCCACATTACATATAGACATTCCCCTGATAGTGTGGAAGATAATAGAAATATTATTAGAGAGTACCATTTTTATACGAGTGATAATAGATCTCACTCTCACAAGTTTGTGCAATATTGTTTCAAGAATTATTTTGATTTCTTATATGAGCATGCAATTGCTATGGATAGACATATCATTTGGTCAGATAACTATATAGGTCAATTCAAGAATGCTCATATGTTTTATTGGTTGTATAGGATGCACGTAGAGAGGGGGGTACCTCATATTTGAAGTTTTTTTAAGTCCGTCCATGGGAAAGGGGAACATGATGGAGCAAGGGCATGTGTGAAGAGAGCTTTGGTTAAGGAGCCATTGAAGATTTTAGGAGTAGAGCTTCTTGATGCTCATAGCATTGTTGATTGGCATAGTTTAGAATTACCATAGGGGGGGGGAATCTTGATTCATTAGTACGCAAGTTCTTTTGGTTGGTTGAGGAAGGGTCCATAGGTAATAGAACAAGTTTTGCTATAGTGAGAAACTCATCAAAAATGCATTCATTTCGGAGCTCTGATTCCAGTAGATGGACCATTTGGACACAACAACTAGCTTGCTTTTGTCCTAGTTGTTTTCAGTTGTAGACACCTAAAAATCTTTAGAAAATAAAGTATTTTTATTTTTTGAAAAATTCCTGATGACATCATCATTTATTAATTAATTAATTGTTTATTTAATTTATTTATTTTTATGCCATTAAATCCTTTTATCTTAATTAAAAATATTTAATTAAGGAATCCCTCCCAAAAATGTTTAAATCTTATTTAAACATTATTTCCTTATTTATTAATTATTTAATTAATAATTGACCAAAAAACCCAAAATAAAAAAAAATAAAAAATTTTGCCAAAAACTTGGCCAATTTCCTTAAGACCACTAACCTCTTCCAAAATCTTCTAATCCTTCTTTAATTTTGATTAAAGGCTAATCCCATCATTTCCTACCCCTAATCCCAACTCAAAATATTTAATTAAGATTAAATATTAATCCTCATGTTTCTTAAAAAAGTTTTAATAAATATCTCCTCAACCCAAACCCTTGAAATAAATAAAACTTTATTTATTTTCTAAAAATCTAATTTATCCTCATCCTAAGAAGTTCTAGACTCTTCTAGAAAGTCTTCATCCTCATCCTAGGAAAGTCTAGACTATTCTAGAAAGTCTTTATCCTCATCCAAAGTCTAGACTCTTCTAGAAGATGTCTTTAAACCTAATCCTAATCCCCTCTTAACCTTGTCACATTCCCTAAACATGGGTTAAGACTTACTAACCCAAGCCAAAGTTAACAAATATCTCCTCCTTCACCCACCCTCATTAAATGCCATCCACTTGCCTATCCCTAAGCTAATCCTAAACCATCCTAATCCATCCTCTAATCATTTTCATAATCCTAAGCAAGCTTAAAACCATCCTAATCAAGCCCAAGTCGAAATTGCTCTCATCTCCCTCAAAATATCTCAACCATAAAATTTTATGAAGCCCACTAGGCCATAAATGACTCTTCCAAGCCCTTTTATTGCTCTTACAAGCCATTATGAGGGTCTTTATGAAGATTTTATCCCTTGAGCCTCCTTTGTTGACTCATCCTTCCCCTTTCCTCCATCCTCTCACCTTGTGACATGTGTCACTCTCTGATTGGCTTTAAGGAAGCACAATCCATGTGCTCTCTTCTCATGTAATCTGAGCCCTCCATGAGCTTTTTCCCATCCTTGCATCTTAGCCCTCAATCCCTCAAGCCTCTTGCCTATAAATTGGACCCTTACCCTTTGAAAAATAACACAATCCATGAAGTAAAGTCATAATGCCATTTTAAGAAGCCATTTTACATCAAAACCATACACTCACACCCAAATTCCAACTCCATTTGAAGCCCTTTTTGAAGCATAAAGCTTGAGCATACATCCTATCTATTTAGACAAATCTACTCAACAAGAGAGATTCTTATTGAGAGAGTCCATTAATGGCTCATATTCTCAATTGAGAGCTCATCTTTTCTATGTTGAAGTTTATGAATTTTGTTTAGTTTGTAGAAGCTTTATTTAAATTTGGTTTCTATTAGCATACTAGCATTGCTCATATACATCAGTATGATCGGGATCACTATGAGTTGAGTGAGTGGGTGGACACATAGGCTCCACATTATCTTACTCCATTTTCTATCATACCCTCTACCAAAAATGATGACATGGAAAGTTCCTCTGAGCATAACCATCTATCAGATCTTGTTCGGCTAGGACATGTCTTTCCATTGGTTGCACCACAAGGGAATGATGAGAAATCAGATTATTGGTTAGCACATTATGTAAGAGGTAAACAAAATCTTGCATAACTGGTCACAGATGATGATGGATTCACTTATCCTACTGGTTTAGTGGTTGTCACTAAAACATGGCTGCGGATGTACATGCTTAGAAGTAATGGTACTCCTGCATTCAAAGACTATTAGAAGCACAAAATAATTGTCATATATTCACATCTTATTATAGCAACAAATATAAAGTTATTGAAGCATCAAGGAAGACCAAAAGTAAAATAATTTTTTACTATTACTACTGTTAATCATGAAGCCCTATTCGAGATCCTAAAATAGAGAGAGGACCTTACTAGAACACTCGACTAGGTATATTTACTTCTTATGTTATTTTGTTCATAATGATTTAGTGAACCGATGAATATTTTGTTTAATACAATAATTTACTAATATTTTTGATGATATTGGAATGTAGGTACATCATGAAGAGTAGCCATGCATGAAGATAAAAAACTAAATAAGGAGCAGAATGAAGAAAAATATATTCTATTTTTGACACTACGATTTTTTACAATACTTTTATTGACACTACAATTTTTGACACTACTATTTTTAGTAGTTGTTTATTGATGTAATAATGATGAAACACTTGATATATTGTAAATGTAAACTTTTTGATTTAATGTAATAAACAAAGATGATTTTACTTAATGCAATTTATGTGAATGGACTTAAAAATGATGATTTTAATACATACTAACACCAAACTTGCACTATGCCCAATGTCAAAAACTTGAGAGAGGTAAAAAATAACATTTTTTCTCTTAATACTAACCCTAGTGACACCCCTTTTCTGGCCGTGTAGAGCATCCATCATCTACGGCCACCCTATACCGAAGAGTCTTAAAGGTTCTCTAAGTGCATATCGAGGTTGATCTTTCGAGGGTTGTAACTAAAAGCTCATGAGTTCTATCAATGAAATGTTAAATGATATAGGAAAATCATACTAAGGGCTAAAGTAACCTATCTCATTTTTGAGAGATCAGATTCCATTTGGATTCGGCATAGTGATCTCACTCGATGCCAAAACTCGCAATGTGCCTTAGTTCATAGGTGCACCACAACATAACTTTGAAATTATTGATCTTGGCATTGAATCTTTAGTGTCATTAGCTATAGATGGGTGAGTGAATCCTAGTGACACCCTTGTTCTAGTCGTGGAGAGCCTCCATCGTCCATAGGCACCTTGTACCAAAGGGTCTCCAAGGTGCTCTAAGTGCGTATTGAGCTCGATCTTCTGAGGGTCGTAACTCAGAGCTCGTGAGGGCTATTGATGAAATGTTGAATGCTACAAGATGGTCATGCTAAGGCCTTAAATAACCCATCTCATTTTTGACAGATCACATTTTATTTAGATTTGAAAAAATGATCTCACTCAATGCCAAAACTCATAGTGTGCCTCAGTACTTAGGTGCACCACAATGTAACTTTGAAACCACTAATCTTGGCATCAAATCATCAGTGCCATTAGCTCCATATGAGTGGGAAAATGTTAGTGACACCCTTTTTTTTTCCATGAAGAACCTCCATCGTTCATGGCCACCTTGTACCGAAGAGTCTCCAAGGTGCTCTAAGTGTTTATCAAGGTCAATCTTCTGAGGGTCATAATTTAGAGCTCATGGGGGCTATCGATGAAATGTCAAATGCTATAGGATGGTCATGCCGAGGCCTAAAATACCATATCTCATTTTCAAGAGATCACATTTTTTTGGATTTGGCATAGCGATCTCGCTCGATGCCAAAACTCACAGTGTGCCTTAGTTCATAGTTGCACCACAATGTAACTTTGAAACTATTGACCTTGGCATCGAATTGTCAGTGCCATTAGCTCTAGATGGGTAGGTAAACCCTATGACAACCTTTTTCTGACCATGGAGAGTCTCCATCGTCTGCGGCCACCCTGTATCGAAGAGTCTCTAAGGTGCTCTAAGTGCATATCGAGGTTAATCTTTAAAGGGTTGTAACTCAAAGCTCATGAGGGCTATTGGTGAAATGTCAAATGCTACAAGATGATCATGTTGAGGCCTAAATAACCTATCTTATTTTTGATAGATCACATTCCATATGGATTTGGCATAGAAATCTCACTCAATGTCAAAACTCGTAGTGTGCCTTAGTTCATAGGTGCACCATAGCGTAACTTTGAAACCACTGATCTTGGCATTGAATCATCAATGCCATTAGCTCTAGATGGGTAGGTGAACCATAGTGGCACTCTTGTTCTGGGAACAGAGAGCCTCCATCATCTATAGCCACTCCATAGCAAAGAGTCTCCAAGGAGCTCTAAGTGTGTATCGAGGTCCATCCTCTAAGGGTGATAACTTAGAGCTTGTGAGCAATATCGATGAAATTTTGAATGGTATAGGATGGTCATGCTAAGGCCTAAAATAACTTATCTCATTTTTGAGAAACCAGATTCTATTTGGATTCAACACAACAATCTTGCTCAATTCCAAAACTCATAGTGTGCCTTAATTCATAGGTGCACCATAGTGTAACTTTGAAACTGCTGATTTTGGCATTGAATCATCAGTGCCATTAGCTTTGGATGGGTTGGTGAACTGTAGTGACACCCTTGTTTTGACCATGGAGAGCCTCAATCGTTCGCAGCCACTCTGTACCGAAGAGTCTCTAATGTGCTCTAAGTGTGTGTCGAGGTCAATCTTTTGAGGGTCATAACTTAGAGCTTGTGAGGGCTATCAATAACCCCTTACCAAGTTTGGTGAACTCATATAATTGATAATTTAAAGTTATAGAAAAAATTGCTAAAATTTTAAAAGTTGCTTGCAAAGTGAAAATGAGTGCAAAGAGTTAGTTAGGGGTTTGAGCATGACCATACAAGGTTGGAAACACCTATATAAGGTGTGAAATGATAGAATACATTAATGAAGCTAGTTTACGTAAAAATTGCATTATATGCAAAATATGGCCCAGAAGGGTAATCATGGGAATGTAAGGGATTATAGGGTTTGTTGTACTATATAGGGTGAAAAATGTCTTATTAGGGCCTTTAGATGTTGATTAGATCAATAATGGGAAAAAAATGTATGGTGTATGATTAATAAGAAGTAATAAAACAAAGTTTATTTCTACAATTTGTATCATTTTCCATTGTTACACTTTTTTGGTAACAAGTTTTTAATAAGATTGTCAAAGAAAGATTGTTTTGTCATAGAATTTTTAGTGCTTTTGTGGGGGGCATATCTCAATTTTCCATTGTTGGATTGGCCTAATTTTTGGATATGTTATGGAGGGTTAGGTGATCTAATTAGTCAACGGTTTGATTGATTAAATGAATTATGGTTCAAAAGTTATGAATGATTGTGTTTGGGTCTATACAAAGGACAACAAGAAGGAATGTTTTGGATGATTTGGTTCCTAAGTTTTGTTAAGTGGATTAGTATGGGTAATCTAATCAATGTGAGAAATGTATAGATGTTATTCATATGGATATGGTATTGGGTAGCCAAGTTAAAACTGTTTGATCCAATCAAGTCTCTTAAGTTGGGATATTTTGAGGTTATGTTGAAATTGAAAAGTTGTAGTATGAGGATAGTAACAAAGTGAAGGGCTAGTTATCAAAGATTATGAGTCTAGGAATGAGTTCATGGTTGGGAATAGAATCCACAATTGAGGAGTGGAGTCATTAAGTGTGTTGAGATTAGATTTGAAGCCAAGAGTTAGTTTCAAGGTTGAAGGTGGAGTTTAAAATCAGATTTAGGGTTATGTGAAACTTGTGTAGGAGGTTAAACAATGTGTTGATGTTATTGTCTAAAATGTCACAGATCTTTGTTGAAGCCTTTGAGTTCATCCCAATTCGTTGATAGACTACCATCCTTTTGTGAATCTCATTACTTAAATTACTGTTTGTTAAAGGTGTACTGAAGGGCTCTACATCATTCTACCAAAATAAGGAATAAATCCAATCTAAAACTAAAACCACAAGGAAAACAATGGTTTTATGTATGTCACTCATTTCTATGGTTTCTCTCTATCAATAAGGTTTTCCTATTTTTCTTGCTTTGAATCATATGATAGAAAGTGAACTCTCATTTATTAACTATAAAATTTTTGATAGAAAAAAAGATATGTCTCATGATAGCATTTCAAATTAAACATTGCATCCAAATTTGATAATAACGGTTGTTAAAGTGTTATTCAAAAATTATTGCATTTGAATCAAATATACAAAAACATGATCAAAATTAATGATATTCCATAAACATGAACAATACACATGGTCCACAATAAATTGAACAATACTAGATACTAACTTAATATGTATATAATTGTGCACATAAATGATAAAAAAATATATCAAAATACATGTATCCATAGACAAATTACACAAATATATATCAAAGTTCATGTATCCATAGACAAATTACACAAATATATATCAAAATACATAGATCCATTTACAAAATGTGGTTGATCATGCCATCAGAATGTGTATAATATCAATGTTTTTGTAAACAATGTGGCATATACCATCTCAAAATGTCTCATGAAACATCCTATGACAACTATACTATCCTAGGCTATTGGTGGATGACCAAAATGCAACCTCTTTGCTGCACTAGGTGGATCAGATGCCTCCTACATAAACAAAAAAGGAAAACCCAAAGTTAAACTACTAAATTTATATGATTCTTTGTACCTAACATTGAATTTCTCAAATGAATAATTATCTTTTTTTTAATGAAGATTTATACTATTAAATTTTTATCATAAATACCTCTCTTGTTGACCTCCTACATCAGTCAGGAGTCTTCTCATATGTCCTTTGAAATGCTTGTACCTTGTTGATTGTGGCCTGTGTATGTTCAAATATGTTTGTCAAATGAATCTACAACTTAAACTATAACATTATAATTCATATCATGCTAAATTTATAACATATAATCAAGAATTCAAACTACAACTTACCCACATCAGCTCCTCCTCAGGATATAGTGGCTACACCATCTAAGATACAAAACTTTGTCATCCAACCTCATGTGCACTAGGAGTTTCCTATGAGATACAAAATACTAGTTGTTAATATCATGGAAATAAATTTTGAATTTATTTGTGAGAATAAGGAAAATAAAAAATAAAAGAAACTTATACATATAATGGGGCTCTCAGTACGAATGGAAATGCTAGAGCATCTACAATGCAAAATTTGCATGGGCACATTGCTAGTAGCCATGCCTTATCCAATAAAGAATGTAATTAAATTTGATTAACATAAACATTTTACAAGAATGCATCAATATTTAATCAAATAGAAAGCACCTAATTACCTTTCCCTTGTCAATAGGTCATGGCTCATCCCCCACACTTTGTCCCCCAGGGATAGGTGATACATGTAAGAAAAAAGAAAGATTAGAAACCATATATGCTACAATATCAACTAGAAAAAATAATGAGAACACAACATAATGTACTGTAGATGTCTCAAGGCCAAATGAAATAGCCAAGAGTGTAGCATCTTCAACCTATCCTAGCTCCTCCTCAATCATCAACTAAACATGAATGAAGATCACATACATGTAGAAGTTAGTATCGCTTAAAAATTAAAATTACTTTATTATAAAGATTAACTTTAAATCACATATTTCATAACAAAAAAATGTCTACACGTACCAACACAGAAGAAGTCCATGCCTCTGCATGCGCCTCCTCTCTTGCATCAAGGCATGTAGCCTCTACATGCACGTTTAGTGTATCCTCATCAAATACAAATTGATACTCAAAAAGATCACCTATGGGACCCAGAAAAATATTCTTGCACGTTATGCAAGTATAGGGCACACAAACATGTGATGATCTCTCCAATGATGAACTTGCGCTAGCATCATCAACACGAGGAGGTAGCACTGACCTAGCCTGGGATATCAATAGGCTCTCAATCTATGGATGGCTCTTATAGCCTGAGAGATAGCCTCTGCAATGATATCAGGATGTTGCACACGAGGAGGGGGAGAGACATCAGAAGGGGGGGAAAAAGTGCTAACTTTCTTCCACTGGGAAGAGGGTCTATCCTAAGGAGCTCCTCCTCCTACACCCATGTTGGGCTTCATGCTCCAATAGTTCACCTTGAGGCCCAACACAAATTTTGCATACAATTTTCTAAGGAAATAAAATGGCACCACTAAATTTCTATGTGGAGGGATGTGAAAAACCATCCACCAATGATCCCAAAAGTTCCCACGTATGGCATCATTTGTACACCATGTAATCAATAGTTTGGGCTTTTTGTAGTTGACTAGTAAACTAGTTTTTGGGTTCACAAAAAGGGCAACCAAATCAAATTTACTTATATTGAGGGCCACAACCTCATCATAGTCCAATCCATCATAAAACATCTCATGCATTTCATCATGCCAACAAAGAGTGGCATTTTGTTCATTGGTAAGTGTTCCAATTGTTGGAATATTCAAATGGGAAGAATGCTTCTGAGAGGGGGGTGGGGAGGGTGAATCAGAAATATTACACTTTATCCATTAAAAATTTTAACTGAAAGTAAATTGCATGCATGTAAACATATGAAATAAACATGAAGTAAACACATGCATCAACAACACATAACACTAGATTTTGGTAACCCAAAAACCCTCCAAGAATAAGAAGGTAAAACTGGGGTGGGGATGATACCCACAAAATCACTGCAGCAATAATTATTTTTACCAGTTCTGATGGTCTTCCCTATGAAGGGCCTACCCTATTAAAGGCTTTACACTATATCAATAGTGACCTGATTAAAGGACTTACAAATAATTTTCATTAAGTGTCACCATGTTAACGGATTTACAACCTAGTTGTTAAGCTAAACTATCAACATAGGATTTCCTTTCTAATACAATTGCTAGAGAGTATTAGGTATAATAAACCTAATAGCTTACAATCCTTGATTGTTGAATTCAGGCACTTGATCTGCTCTCTCTAATCTTGATTCTTTGAGATCTGATATCTATTCGTATCCCTTGCTTTGTTATGATCAACTAAATATCTAATTGCTGCTCTCTTCCCCTAAGTCTTTTCACTCTTCACTCTGAATTTCACTATAATTTCCCCATACATTTATTTTTTCCATTATTCTCAATGAGATTTTTTCTTCCTTATAAAGACTTTCGAAGACTTAAGGTTAGGTATGGATCTACGATCCATATTGAATCTTTATTTCTCGCTCATTCCTTGCACTTTTATTATTGGTTGCATGCCTTCTCCATTTTTCTTATTGGTTCGATCTTATCACTTAGATCCTTTGAGATTTATCATATGTCAGCCATAAAAATGGTTTACATCTAAGTTTGTGCCTTCTCAAACTCATATGTGCATTTTGTGTTACTCGGCACTTTTTAATTCATGATGCTCGGTACATATAAGAAAACTAACTCACTCAGCTCCTGTAGTGATTTTATCCTGCTCGGCATCATCTATGACTCGGCACCTAAATATTACTCGGCACTTGTATCATGCTCAACACTTGTAGTCACTTGGCACTTGATCTTCACTTGGCATGTAAAGATTGCTTGGCACCTAAAGATCATTCAACACGTGTTGGAATTCTCACTCGGCACACATAGTGTACTCGGCTTCAATGTAGAAAGTGGTTAAGTGTGTTGGCACCCAAATGTCAAAACCATTCTAACACTAACATCAATATTATCCACTATGGTGTTTAACATGGATAACATAGAAACCAATGTGGGTACAGTATTATATGTTGTTCGCAAAGCCCTCAATTTGGTGAGATTTTCAAATATCAAATCCTTGATTCGAGGAGGGTTTTGAGGGGGTAGGGGATCATTTGGTGGATGATTTTGAGGGGGCACTAGATTGTTTGGTGGGGGGTTACAAGGAACAATATTTCTTGCCTCAGTATCATCATTTTGGTTAGTCATACCTATTAATTCGCAAAACATAATTTCTATTAAAAAAAATCTAAATTTCAATAATTTCTATTAAAAAAAACCTAAATTTTAACAAATTCAATTAAAACTAACAAATTTATAATAAAATTGATTAAAAACATTAAAAAAAAAAATCACTAACCTATACTGGGTATTTGTTCGAGGATTGGATAATAGAGCTCAAAACACAAAACACAGTGTGAACAAATAGTCGTAAATAGCCCTCGGGTTTTGCTTGCTTTTTTTTAAAATCACAGTACAAGTATCGAGTATCTAATTTCATATCAGATATCCGATATGAAATTGGATACCTGATAAGACTTGGGCCTACTTTTTAGCTTTGGTATCAGGATGGGTGGAAAAAAGTCAGAGTAGATTTTGAAATGGTTTTAGATGTTTTCAAAATCTATTTTTTTCACATCGTCACTTTTTGGCACGCCATGATCCTGCACGTACCCTTATTATTATGATTATATTTAATTTATTTGTCTTGTTTAACTTTGCATTTAGGCTCTATTATCATTCAAATCTAGCTCTAAAAAGGTGACATTATATTATGGTCAAGGATATGAAGTTTATGGTTATGATCAACCATCTCAAGATCCATCAATGTATGGTTCTGGGGCTTATCCTATAATTGGTGTTATCAAAAGTTGAAGCATAGCCATTGCCTACCAGACCTTACTAGTCTATTATTTCCTTTTTTTATAGGTTATTTTATGAAATTTATCATAAACATATTATTTAGTTCATTGTTACATTTATGAATTGG
This sequence comes from Cupressus sempervirens, assembly GCA_028749045.1. Lineage (NCBI taxonomy): Eukaryota > Viridiplantae > Streptophyta > Pinopsida > Cupressales > Cupressaceae > Cupressus > Cupressus sempervirens. The sequence continues at coordinate 100,876,221 of CM053793.1, read as the reverse complement.
CACCACTTTCCCTATTACTAGGAATAACTTAATTATAGATCATTGATAAAAAAAATTCTTTTCATGTGCCTTATTTTTGTCAAATTTCTATTTTTATGTTATTTGTAGACTAAGGTTCAATAAATGTCAACATTAGGTGTAATGAACACTTTTAGCACCCACCTAAGCATAAGGAAGAGGAAATATTTGATCGTTTGGCACCTCCATATGTTAAAAAGTGAGTATTTCAATTGATTATGTTTTGTAGTTTTTAATAAATGTGATTTTTTAATGGGGTTTTATGTTTTTATTTAATGTAATGGTCTATTTGCTTGACATAAATTGCATAATTATTTGTATATTTTTTCTAAGAATTTAACATAAGAAACAATACTTGTGAGTGGCCAAAGTGCTCCAAATTATATTTTATAAGAGTCTATCACTATAATAATTTAGAGAAGTGTAATTGACATAAAATATAATTTTAAAATGCTTGAACAAAAGAATTTAAAATTTTTGAATTGTTATTGATAAAGATTCAGATTGTTGTTTTTCATAATAACTAAAATTTGTGTTCTTTGAGAAGAGTTTATCATGTTACAGTGACCATGATCATGGTAGACCTAATGTTTGGAAGACAACTTTGTCAATTTTTTGCATAATTCTTTAAAGGGTACTAGCTCAATGGAAGAGCACCTGCTTTATAAATAGGATGGTGGTTCAATTTTGTCATGCCCTAGAATGACTAAATTAATGATTTAATAAACTACCAAATATATTTCCAAATATACTACCATATATACTTCTAAATAAACTATCAAATCAACTACCAAATCAACTACCATATATATTACCCAAAAAACTACTAAATATACTACCAAATCAACTACCAAAATTATCAAATAAACTATCACATAAACTACCAAGTAACAACAATAAACGACTAAGTCAATGACCTAATCAATGATTAAAATAGTTTAGTCATAAATTTGGTTGGAAAATAAATGTCTAGCAATAAACTACCATTTGTCACATGATCAAAATTAGTCACATATCTACAATTTTTAGTACTTTATTTAGTAATATATTGTTGTTTGTGTACTAGTGTTAACAACACTTGAGAAGACTCATAATAAGTGCCTTAACCTTTCAAAGATGCTCTCAAACTCACAAATACCAGATCTGAGATTTTTTTGATTTCTAGCAGTTTTGAACACTATTTTAACACTTTTGAATTATCTTATTACACATTTGAAGTGTTCTGTAACACATTTGCATAATCTAATAGTGCATGTATAAGATTTTCTAGCCCATTTACACAATACTCTAGCTCATTTATAAGATTTTGTAGCATGTTTATAAGATTCTATAAAGCATTTGAGTAATATTGTAGCGCATATGTGCAGTTCTATAATGCATTTTTTCAGACCTAAAATTTTTCATATTTAACTTGAGGATCTAGTTTCTGGGTGTTTACAAGTCTCTTCTAAACCAAATAGGAACACCTAGGTCATTGAAATTGTAGGAAGGGAGTGAAGACAATTTAAAATGCACCTAGCATTTTCTAGCATCAAATCAAGTAGGCCTAAAGCTCTTGTCCATTAAATTGCAACTTTTTAAGGTTCACAATCTAGTTAAAGTATGAAGTTGATTGGTTTTACCTACTTGGAACTAGGCCTATGCTCTAAACTCTTTCAGTTGATAAGAATGCCAAACCTTCCAAAAGGGTCAATAGGAAACAATTTGGGAATGAACAAACACATAGACTAATTAGGAGCATCTTATTCTCCTAGTTTAAAGGCTCATAATTGAAAATCTTGCTTGTTGTGTTTGAGAAGTTGGAGCAATAGGGATATTCTCTCACCCTTTTACTATGATCAAACTCCCTAACCTAATCTCAATTTCTATCTCTCATGCTCTTCCATAGGTATTTTACTCAATTGTAAAGAGGGAAAGCCTTGCAACTTGTATTCTTAAAATCTAGTACAAGTCGATTGTGTTTGAAACATAGCCTTCCTCTAGTATTCTCGAAAGAGATTGCACCAAAACTCCCTAACATTGGTGGGACGCTCTCTTTCAAAAAGACATCAATTCAAACATAATTGGATAAATACTACAACATCATAGTCACCAGCCTTAGTAAGCTATTGTCAAGAAGCCATTTTTGCATTCTAGGTTTATGCATGGAATATATCATTTTTTTGTGATTGAATGTGCTCATTTTAATACATGGTAAAGAACTCAAGATTACAAAACTTTCAAGAAAATTTAGACATGACTACAAACCAACCCTAAATCAAATATAAATGTTGTTGACCTTGAAATAGTGCATCTAAAACTTGAAATAATGCATATTTGCACTTCTATAACACATTTACCAATTGAAATAGTGCATTTGAACAAGAAAATGATGCATTTGAGCACTATAATAGAGCATTTTCATTTAAAATAGTGCTTCCATAGTATAGAAGAGTTCCTTTCATAGGATTAAATAATGCATCTAAGTAATAGACTAGTGCATACAATTCTTTCTGTAGTGCATTCAAGAAAATCTATAAAATAGTGGCTACTTGTGCAAAGAATATCCCAAAGTAGAGAAGCTCTATAAACTCGAGGAACTCTGAAAATGACCAATATCTTTAAGATCAACCAATGAATTTTTCATAATCCTATTCGTTTAAAAGATCCTAACTAGGGATTTTAGCCGACAAACATCACCACTCCAGCCTCATACATCAAGTCAAACATGAAAGGACACATACATCCTTTCATTACCTGACTTCACGAAGCTAGATCCTATCACAATTGGTATTAGAAACTATTTGAAAGATGGCTTGATACTTTACTATAAATTGGTCTAAAAATCATCTTCACAACATAAAAACATAGAAGGATTAAAGGGTTCTATTGTCACAAAATCTTACACCCTTTCATAAAGTTTTTACCTAAAGGAAACCTTGTGAAACATGGAAATAATCTCCAAGTTGTGGGATTTGAACTATGAGATTGAGTCTCCGAAGAAGGCCAGATTCCTTACTATTAGGGTACACCTAACTACTCTTGAGAGGAAAAGAAACAAGGAATTCATGAAAGCAAACTACCTAATCTAATCTAAAGGGGTGATACACCAAAATAGTATGTTTGATCTTATCTTTTCCTAAGAATGCATAGTTAACAAACATAATCTCAAAGAATACAACTTCAATCCTTGCTTAATCCAGCAACCACATGTAGATTAGACACTAAATGAGATGCTAAAAGGAATAAATTTCACTATATAAAATTCAAGAAGCAAAAGAGATACAATCATGCTAGATTGAAGAATAAAAATAATACATTAACAAGAGGCAAGAAGGTATTGCACAATATATTAATGGATGAAGGAGATACAAATAAGAATTATGATAGTTGAGAGACACATGAAATTATAGTAGTAAGGTAGATAATACAATACTAGAGAATCAGAGGAAAACAAACCCTAAGAAGGGTTACAAAATTTTCTTTTATAGTGCAAGCATAACCTAGATAAACTCTACCCCAAGGAAAAACTCAACTACTACAATTAAAAATATAGAGAAGAATCATTGCAAATATGCAGAAGATATGATCTTGGTACATGTCCAAATGCAAGAAATCATATATTTCATAGCCAAAAAAGCCTTGAGAATACAAAAATGGTGGCCATTAATGCATGGTTGAGTAGATGGATAACCAGGTGATGAGTGTGTTCTCCTTTTATTTACTAGGCATGGAGAACCCTAAAAGTGGTTACAAATGGTCAAAAGATCTAATTTTCCACTAAAGAGTTACTTCTTTTTTGTTATTAGTATGCTAAGTCAGATATATTGCAAATCAAACATATTCAAACTCCACGTGTACCTTCCTTGCAATTTGATTGGTCAAAGACCCTTTTATTTTCCAGCTCGAACAAGTAGAAACCTTTTTATATCATGGTCAACCTAAGAACCTTATGATCTTACAATCATCAAATAGTCAAAAGCCCTTCTATCATCTTTAGTTGGAAACCCAAGCTTTGCAATCTTATGATCTTCCATATATCTCATGATTGAAGGAACCTTTTATAATCTCTATGATCTTATGATTGTCAACCTATCATGATATTGGGCCCTCCTTGAAACTCTTTTATTATCCTTTGACACACCATTTCTTTATGATTTCATGATAGCATGTTGACATGACAACACCTTGATGTAGGGTCATGGGACCATCAATCTGCCCTTACAATGTTATGGGCATGATTAATTGACCATACGATCTTATGATTGCAATCTAGCATAACATCAGAAGCAACAACAATCATCTTCATGATCTTATGATTGTAGTCAGCTAACTCTCTATTGAGTCCTCAATAGTCAGTACATTTGCATTTATGATCTCATGAACAACAGTTTATCATGAGATTAGAATCCTTTCTATTTGCCCCTATTGATGGGATATTTGTCAATTGAACCCTTTCCTCTTTCATTCGAGTGGTGACTGCTCTGAGACTGGCACCTTTACCTTTTAACTCTATTGTGATCTTGGGACAACCTGATGACATGATCACATGACCATCTATGTAGCTCTAGAAACCTTTTGATTTGGCCCTATGATCTTTCAAATAATGGTTCATCATAAGATCATAACATCGCTTGATCTACTTCATTAGTTGAAATTCGTTAGATGAATGGTTTGACCCTTATTTAATGCATTGACCCCTCAAAATTGGCACTTGCAATTTTATGAAAATAAGAACACAATGGGTTGGGCCCACATAGACACGTGTCTGAAGCCCACTTCATCACTTTGGCTAAACATGTCGCATCTTCATAATGTGGGAATGTGTTCACCATTGATTGAATAGGATCTGATGAGCATGATGTAGCTAGGGAAATTTGCACGATTTGGAAACATTGATCAATAGAACACCTCCACCTGGTAGCAACCCTAACACATTCTTTCACCTTGGTAGACCGCACTAAGAACTAGACCCACCAATCCATGTGTTCAAAGCCCACTTCCTTGCTTTCCTTAAAGATCATGCATTTTGAAAATGCAGGCATGTGCCAACTGTTGATTTACTAGAAATACATGGCTGAGATCAAACTGTGGAAATGCTCATTTTTTGCTTCTTGCAGTGTTACAATGTCATGACCCTATGAAACTTTGATCAAACACACATCATAACATCTTACCACTGTTTAGCCTACGCATCGATCTCATGATACACAACTTATCGTAGCATCGCAACACTTTATCCTTACACCCACGATCTTATGAAAATGGTTAGGCTAACCATGTCATGCCTTTGGTAGTTATTCATTTTATCCTTATGACAATATGATGACGTAGAAAAACACTCCATCATGACAACAATGATCTAGAAACACATACTTGAGATCCTACAACTAACTGCCAATCATAAGATTGAAACTTCATAACATTGAAAATCCTCCTTTGCCATGACATCTTATATTTGACCATCCTTCTTTATGATCCTATGATCGTTGTTGCTTCATAACATTGCATGAGCTTCTTCTCTAGCTTTCTTTATTGAGACTGGCCCCACATGGATGTGTGATAGCTCATCGGTGTTTCATTATGACTAATAACCTTGCAACTTTGGATGGCAATAAAATGACAACCGTAGATCTTCTTAAAATATAACAGCTGAGAATAGTGAGACCCCTGACCATGTGTGATCATGTAATAAAGGCTATCATATGGTCACAATTTACAACCCTTAAAGGATATAACATGAAAGGCTTGAGGCCATAGGATATAAAAAATAACCTAAGGTTGGCATACCCTTATAAAAATGTTTGAATTTTTGAATATTATGACCATTGGGTATGCTTAGGCTTTTGAAATCAATTTTTTGGTAAGAGAGAAATTTTGGCTAACAAGTTCCCATTCACATTTCATGCCACTATGAAAAACCAATATAAGTGCTAAACAAAAGGAACCAAAAAGATCTCCCATATGAGTAAGTGCAAGAATAGAAAAACAAACTATAGAATCTACAAAATCCTCGAACACCATCAATCCTATAACACCCATTGATTTCTCATTAGCCACCATTGCAGAAGAACCCCCCTTGTTTGAACAACAGAATTTAGAACCTACTAATGAAATGGGTTTATCCCAAATCTGGGGTGAGAATAGTCTTAAGTCAAAGATTGAAGATTTTCAACAAAACCCAAAACTTATCGATATAATGGAGAAGCTACTAGAATGACATAAAGAGTGATATTTGTTATCATTGGCACAAAAAGGTACTAAATTACCTACTAATTTCAATATATCTAACCTCAAAAGAGGTCAAGAAGATTCAACCTTAGAGATCATTACCCAAAAACTCCAAGACCTACAAATAGGAATGGAAAACATGAAATAAAGGAAAATCCAACTAGTCGAATTCATTCTGGATACAATATGTCCTCTCCCATTTGATAGAATTGTCATCTTGACACATTTTCCCCAATATATACAAATACCAAAATATGAAAAATATTTTGGTATATCTAATCCCCAAGATCATCTTCGCCAATTCTATACATTAAATATGGAATTCATGCGTGATACAACCTACCTTATGCATCTATTCCCTAGAAGTTTGGGAGGACAAGCTATGGAGTGGTTATTAAAGCTCCCCTCAAATATTAGATCATTTGATCAAATAGCCTCTATCTTCATTGTACAATACTCCTATAACATTAAGATAGAGGTCACAATGATTACCTTATGCAATATGAAACAAATTCTAGGCAAATCTTTCAAAGTTTTCTTACAAAGATGGTGGCATACCTTTGCCAAGTACCATCAGGATATCCCAAAAAAGGAGAAATTTGATATATTTATCAATAGCCTCTTAGAGCCTATGAATTATTGGTTGCAACTTCAAGGCCCTAAAGATTTCAAAACCACATTGGAAAATACAACCAAAGTCAAAGAAACCTTGCTGAACAATGATATCATTAAACTATCAAAATGTGGCAAAGGTTTCTCCAATAACTCACCACAACAACACAAATGATTTGATCAATCAAATGATAAACATGAATCATGGTGAAGATATAACAACAAAAACATGGTAAATGATGGAATGGTAAAGCAAACAATGTTACACCACAACTTTAGCCTTCTCCAAATCAACAATATCCAAATGTCAATAACACCAACGTACCTACTCACCAAAATACATAAAGGCAAGATAGTTCTTGTTCATTCTATTGATGAAATAAAACTACTCCTTTTACACAAAATACCCCCATTGAATAGGTGACATACAACCAAGCCCCTCCACCAAAAGGGTATAAGCGTATCAATCCACCTAGAGTATATACTCCAATAGGTGAAACATATGAAAGTGAGTTGTAAATTATCTTAGCTGATCAACTTATCATATTACTAGAAGCCAAAACCTATGAGCCACAATTTAAACCTTCATTGTGGAATGGAAAACATTTTTGTGCCTATTATCAAAATCGGGGGCATCTCACCAATAAATGTTATGCCCTTTAGGGAGCCATTCAAAAACTAAATGATGATGAAGCCATTGAAGTCCACACTCTTCATACCAAAGTAGATCATACAACCTTTAAAAATCCCTTCATGAGCCATGAGAAAGGAGAATCCTCCAAAAATAACCAAACGAAATCTTCCAATGACAAGGTCAATTATGCCCACAATTATGATAATACAATAAACATGATCTCTAGATTTGATGACAACATCAATGTTATCATTGTCAAATATAAGCACAAGAAACAACCCTTGAATGCCATCACCTGAGGCCAAGCCTCTAAAGTGGTCTTGTTGAGGGAAACCACCAGTCCATATCAAGTAACCACAAGTTCTACTATCTCCAAATGTAGTTTGGTTAATCAACTACTAAAAACCCCTACCCATATTGCCATCTTTTAATTGTTACAAATATGCCCAAAGCACAAAGAGATCCTAACCAAAGCCTTGATGTCAATAGATTCCAAAACATGGTAAGAAACCTCATTGCACCCCATTGTGTATCCTTCTTAGCATTGGATGACATGTCTTTTTCTCATCTACAAACTCTCCATTACATATTGAAGTCTTTGTACATAGAAATATAGTCAAGAGAGCTTTGGTTAATGGTAGGGTCAGTTTAAACATTTGCACACTAAACTTGGTAAAAGCACTAGGATATATAGAAGGTTTCATTGAACCAAAGAAAAAAATTACAATTAAGGCTTATGATGTTGAGGAAAGGTCCTCTAAGGGCATGGTCATTTTGCCAATAAGGGTTGGCCCGGTCATGAAAGTAACCATCTATCAAGTTATAGACTTGAAGTTAACTTACAACATCCTATCAAGTAGGCTGTGGATCCATGAAATGCAAGTAGTTCCCTCTACTTATCATCAATGTTTGAAATTTCCATATATGGGTCAAGACGTAACCATACCTGGGGACCAAAACTACACGCAATATTGCAATTCCCTTATTCTTCATAATAGGGAAGAAATCACCATCACGAAAAGAAAGGAAAATTAATCTATACCAGTAGAGGCTTGAACCTCCACAAGTCAAGACAACAACCACTTTTCCACAATGACTAAGGGAAAAGTGAAAGTGGGTTTTTCTAATTCTTTAGTCCCATCACCACTTCTACCAAAAGACTCCAAAAGAAACATCATGAAGAAATGAGTTGTTTAATGAAAGAGTTTGAATGAAAGTGCAAATTTCAATGTAAATGGGTAGGTGAATATTTAATTTCTTGGTTTGACCCACTGATATCTCCTAAATCTCATGGAAGACCAACTTCAACCACTCTTCCTAGACCCTACAATGAACAATTTGTTAAAGGAAGCAATATATCTTTGAGCACTACAGAAGAGGAAAATAAGAGGATACAAAACATTGACATTTCCTCCCACCTTTTTGGAAAGGGATATGACTTAATGAAGAAAATGGGTTACTTAGGTGAAGGTCCTTTGGGTAAAGGAAAAGGTATTGTCGAACCACTAGCAATACATTTCAAGCCCAATAAACTGAAGACATAGTAAGACTATTCAAAAAAAGAAAATGAAGCTTTTTCACCCTATGCTAAGCCACAACATCTTGATAAGTCACGACCCAAATACGAAGATTCCTTCCCCTCCACTTTGGTTTGGGTACCAAAAGAAAAGGATGTCATAGATTAGAGGGCATCCAATCTAAAGAATGTAAAGCTATCTTTCCCTGATCTACAGCTTGCAGAATAACCATTCATGGATGCCATTAATAATGAGGATGATGATGATTCCTCCAAGTGGAAATTGGATTCATTATCTAAGGAATCTACTCATCAGAAAGAATGTTATGTAATTCACATTTCTACAAAGAGCATTGCCACAAAATAATAATCTCCTTTTGGCTCAGACCCCACTTCACTATAAAGAGTCAATTCATACCAGAATGGTTTACAAGCAAGTATAGCACAAACACATGATCTTCCATCATATGGTGATGATGAACCTAATGAAGGATTTTAGATCTTGATGTGATTCTTCATCATCTCAATATTGCACTAGAGGCTAAACCAGTCAAGAAAAAGCTCTAAAAAATGCATTTGTATATAACACTATTAGTCAAAATAGAATTGGAGAAGTTACTTCATACAAACTTCATCGGGTCATTGGCCTATGCTTCATGGATCTTAAATATTGCACCTATTTTGAAGAAGGATATTAGTATATAGATAAACATTGATTTTCATGATGTCAACAAGGCATGTCCCAAAGATAAATTTCCCTTACCAAGCATTGATGTCATTGTAGAGCTAACAAAATGACATTCTATGTTCTCTCTTATGGATGACTACTCTAGTTATAACCAAAGCCAGATAGCACTTGAAGACTAAGAGAAAACAACCTTCAGTTGTGCACAAGGAACATTCTATTGGAACATCATTCCCTTCACTCTTAAGAATATAGGAGCCACATACCAATGAGCTATGACCACAATATTTCGTGACATGTTGCATACATTTATGGAGGATTATGTAGATGACATTCTAGCAAAGTCATATACTTTTCAAGATCTTTTGCCAATTCTAGACAAAATATTTACTCATCTAGAAGCTTTCAAAGTTAGACTAAATCCTAAGAAGTGTGCTTTCGGGTTATAATCTGGAAAACTCCTAGGCTATATTATCTCTACAAAAGGGATAAGGTAGATCCAGAAAAGGTACAAGCTATTGTTGACATGAAAGCTCCCAAGAACCTGAGTCAACTATGTTCTCTTGAAGGGAGACTTCAGTCCATCCAAAGATTCATATCTGTGTTGGCCAAGAAATGTGTGTCTTTCACCCACCTCCTGCACAAAGATGTAGTCTTTAAGTGGGATACTAAGTGTCAAACAAATTTTGAACTCCTTAAGAATTATCTAATGAATAAACCTGTCTTGGTACCTCCTATGCAATACAAACCTTTATTGTTGTATATCTCCCTCACAAACAAATCAATAGGAGCCCTATTAGTGCAAGAAAATAACCAAGAAAAAGAATGTGCCATCTTCTAGATTAGTCAAAATTTGGTTAATTATGAGCTCAATTACACTTTCATTGAGAAATCATGCCTAGTAGTAGTTTTTGCTTCCCAAAAACTACACCACTAACTCTTAACCCATAAAGTAAAGCTCAGCCAAAATAGATCCTCTCAAGTATCTTCTGAGAAAAACAACATAAACAAGAAGACTGGCTAAATGGGTAATGATTCTAAGTGAGTTTGACATAGAGTATGTTGATAGGAAGGCCATTAAAGGACAATACATTGCAGATCAATTTATGGACGCACCCCTAGAAAGCTTGAATCCTATCTTAGCAAATTTTCTAGACACACACATCCTTCAAATAGAACCAGTCACATGGAAGCTCTATTTTGATGGTTCATATACACATCATGGTTGAGGCATAAGAATTCTATTCAGCACACCTTTAGGTGTGACCATTCCAAAGTCATACAAACTACTGTTCCCATGCACTAATAACATGGCAAAATATGAAACCTTAGTTCTTGGCCTCAAATTAGTACTAGAATGGAAATTAATAGTGATAGAGGCATACAGAGATTCCTAGTTGGTCATCAATTACATTAATGACACATATTAGACCAAAGATGAAAAACTTCTACCTTAAAAACATTTGGTTGATACACTCAAAGAATGCTTTGTTCATATTACATTTGAACAGATTCTCAGAGATAAGAATAGGGTGGCCAATGCTATGGCTAGTCTGGCCTCTTTGCTCAAGCCACTGGACCAACATAAATTCTATCAATTTTTAGTAGAGGAGGTGGTTCAATCTACATTTATTCAGCTAAAATCCCACATCATTTTCTTCCTAGACACTCCCAACTCCCCTGGGTACAATTTCATTTCTACCTATTTGCACGATAACCTTATGCCTCCTGATCTATCCAAAAACTAAAAATGAAACTTTGTTTGACATACATCACATTACTCTTTGGTGGCTGATGCATTGTATTAGAAAGGTCTAGATGGATCTTTATTTAGATGTCTAGAAAATGATGAGTCTAGGGCTTCTTTACAAGAGGTTCATGTGGGTCACATTCCAGTAGGTTCACCCTAGCTAAGAAAGTCCTTTGAATGGGCTATCTGTGGCCCACCATGGAAAAGGTTTCTATGGACTATGTCAAAACTTATAAGAAGTATCAGATCCATGGTAATCTCATTCATGCACCATCTCAGGAACTCAACTCATTGGCTACACCATAGCCTTTTTATCTATGGGATTTTGACTTGATAGGCATGATTAACCCACATTCCTCCAGTGACCGCAAATGGATTCTTATAGCAACCAAATACTTCATTAAATGGGTCAAAGCAATGCCACTCAAAGACAACACTAGAAAAAAAACCCTCCTCATTAATTTATCCTTAACCACATCATTTTTTGGTTTGACATACCTCATGTCATCCTAATGGATAATGCCTTGTACTTCATAAACCAAATAATGTATGAGCTATGTAAAAAGTTTCATATCATTCACCATTTCTCCTCAATTTATTGTCCTCAAGGTAATGGCCAAGCACAGGTCACCAACAAAAACATCATTAAAATCCTTAAAAGAATCGTCAACAACATTGGTCGAGACTAGCATTTATAGTTGAATCCTACACTATGGGCCTATAGAATAAGTATTTGAATGCCTACTAGTGTGATCCCCTTTTCTTTGACCTATGACAACAAAATAATTCCCCCTTTTGGAGATTGAAATCCAATCGTTGAGAGTCACCCTACATGATGTCATGATAGATGCAGACGACAAAGTGACCCGCTTAGAACAATTGGAATTTCTGAAGGAACAGTAGGACATAACTCATGAATATCTCAAAGTGTATTAGAATAGGTTGTTTAGACACTGTAACAAGAAGGAAAAACCATGTGTCTTTCAAATCAAAGATTTAGTCCTCTATGAGAAACCCAAAAATTAGGTAGATCAAGAAAAAAAAGGAAAGTGGGAAGCCAACTAGTTTGGTCCTTATATCATCGCAGAGTCTTTTGTGATAGGTACATACAAACTTTTCAATTGTGATGGGAAAGAACTAGCAGAACCCATTAACAACATCTATCTGAAAAGGATCCATGTCTAAAGCCTTGAGGAACTACCTCATACCTTAAAATATCAAAAATATAAAAAACAACTAGAAAACATTAAAACAAAAAACAAAAAAAAACTTGGTATAAAAGAAGTGAGAGATAACACCTTTGGGCTTCCCCAACAACACAAGTCTTTCAATGAGAAAACCAACATAGCAAAGGCCATGGCTAAATCATCCACACCAAATTTTCTTGCTTGTGGTCTTTTCATTGTTTTATTTAGGACCATCTAATGCACTTAATAGAAGATAGTAAAAAGGGACAAGGGGTGTTGAACAAGAATTAATTATGCACATACCAAATTGAGAAACACTTGTGGATTGCAGTTCAATGGTTTCCCGATATTAGAAACAATTCACAACAAAGACAACCAACATGAAACAACAAATAGGGTAGTAGCCCTAAGGAAACATGGAGTCCAATTATGTTTTAAGATACTAGAGGCATGAATTATAGGAACATTAGTGCACATTTCAAATATCTCCTACCACCTTGTGGTCTAGAAAATCCATTTTAGCCTTCATAAATCCATATGTGGTCCCAAAAAACCATTTTCACCTTCATAAATCCATCGGTGGTCCCAAAAACCCACTTTTCACCTTCATAAATCCATATGTGATCCCAAAATCCCATTTTCACCTTCATAAATCCATATGTGCTCCCAAAAATCCATTTTAGCATTCATAAATCCATGTGGTCCAAAAAACCCACTTTTAGCCTTCATAAATACACGTGTTCCCAAAAATCTAGTTTTAGTATCTAGAACTCTTTATGTGCTCCCAAACACATAAAACAATGATGAATCTCTCCACTACCCCAAGGTACCTTCCTAACAATGGTCAACTATAGAACATGTAGGCTAACTCATCCCTAGCTTCCACCGAGTCATCACACCCAACATATGATATCTAATCAAATGAGGCCAAGTCATCCAACAATTTCTGGTAGTAGGGTGTCTCTACAATATATGGTTATACCATGAACCCAGAGTGCCTATATATGTATGGTCTCCTCCTCTAGCTTGGTTAAACTTTGGGGCACACCACAATGATGTTCTCCCATGCCCACACCTATGCAAGGATAGCTCCACATGTCAAGCTCTTTGCTGTCCTATAGACTATATCATGCAACTCATGATACATGTCTGACAAGATGGTGAGTCCCTAAACCATCCATCTGGGTCTATCAATCAGATTTGTAACTAGTGTCCCCTATCCACGTGGAAACCCCTTCGAACTCCTATCGGTAGCCAAAAATTGCCAAATTAGAGAGCTCACAATGCATGCCCATGGATGTTCATCCCCATAGTTCTCTATCATATAGTCCAACATAATGTATCTATCTAGTATCATGTCATTTAAAAATATTTCCTAGAACGTGACCCAACCGTCCTTGGGAGACTAATCAAATAATATCTACAATAGAAGGTTGTTGCATCAAAAGTAATATAAAAAAGACTAAGGGGCATATAATGACAAATGGAACTTATTAATGATACTTACCTAGATCTCTATTGTATTGAATGTGAAGGATCCTATACACATCTTTAAGGGTGATGGTTTCCTCTCTTGTTAATAGATGAAACATACTATTCTCACTATCCCACCTCTCACTTAAACAAGTTAATAGGCCATGGTTTTCCTAGATATGGAGCAACTGCAAAAACTCTCCAAACCCCATGGCTCCAAGAGTGACCCTTTGTGCAACATCTAATAGAGCAACAAGCCTCAATCCAACTACCTTAGGTGCTCTGATGGAAAATTTTGGAAATGACTCCTACATCACAAACATGGACAAATGTATCAGTATGCATCAATGTGAATCAAAATGAAACTAAGGATATTCATGCTCAACTATGCAAGCAATCCATTAAGTACCAATGATATTAACTGACTCAATTTCCAAGTGCAATTAGTTTTTGGTTGAACTAGTATCATGTGATACTTCATACTATACTAGTTAGTATGCTACTTGACTCTAGTATGATACTTCATCTTATGTTTCACAACTAATGGGTATGTCTAAAATGATAAACTATATAAGTATTCGATGCTATTTCACTAATAGAACTATTGTATGAGAGGCCATATACTTGTGGTACAATATTCTAGTAGTATCATTCAACTTTCTTCCTAAAACTACCAAAAATATGAAAAACATGCTCAAAGCCACTCAACAACAAGATTGGATTTTAGTTACTTACCAGGGCAGCATATTTTTTGGGCCTATTGTGCACTCGATTGAGCTCAAATTGATGTTTCTTGACTAGGATCCTCACTTTTTCCATGGTGCTCTTTCTCTTTTCTTTGAACTCTAAAATTCAAATGAGACAAATGATTTAAAAATGACCCCTTTGGCCCCTTATATACCGTTATGGCTTATTTTTGACCCACTTTTTGATCACTTCATATTTCTATGAGAATTTCACCCTTACCTAATTTTGATGTCTTGGATTCCTTTTTAGGATTTAAATTGAAATCTAGGTTCATCTTGATGGTCAAAATTGTATCTTAAAATTATTCCTTCTTCAACACAATTGATTGACCTTTTGAGGCATAATTTTTTGATCTTTTGAGACAACCATCATATCTTGATTTCTTCACCATTTCTACTCTCCTTACTTCTCTTCTTATTCATTCCACTTCCTTTCATTTCACCTTTCTTCTTTCTTTGACTTAATTCTCGCAATTTACCCTCTTGGTCAAACTAAGGCATATTATCAATGCTTGGTGGTCAATCTTTGGTCTTAATCTCTTATATATCATCATGGACTGTATCTTATCTCAATTTTATCATATATATCTCATTTATGCATCTCCCCTATATCATTTATATTTCAATTCTAAGGGGCAGGAATACTATATTTGCAATTCTTCACACTAATTCTAACTACATCTACCTTCTTTGGACTTGTGAGTACTCATCTTATCATTATGGGTCCTGATTTTTCTTGACTTATCTACTTACTCTTTACTTGCCTACTTACTCTTGACTTATATAATTTTATGTATTGGGTCCCATCTTATCATTATGGGCTCCAATTCATCTCAACTTATCTATCTATCTTGTACATGTGAGTACTCATCTTATCATTATGGATTCTGATTTGTCCTATCTCTAGCTGCTATCTTGACATCATCATTCTTTAACCTATGTATCCCCAGGTCACTCACACATTAGTCAATGAGGGTCAAATATAACCACCCAAAAATTATCCTTTACACCATGAGCCCGCTTTTCTATAGATTTTTGCATATTTATCTATTACATATTTTTTTATCTATTCATCACATTTTATTTATTTGATTTGAACTATCCTTTGACCACCTTATCCTAAGTTTTATTTAACTAAAGTAACTTGTCCCCTTTTAATTAAATAAAAATCCTCAAGTGCCTCTTATCCTAAGTATCCAAGTAAATTAGTACAATTGCGACTAGAGTCAAGGGATAGTGTCAAAGCCATAGATGTATAGCCAAAGATAGATAGACAAGTGAACAAATTTCCCAATCAAAGAGTGTAGTCAAGAGATCATGGTAACCATTTCAGCCAATAACAAGTACATTTTTTAATATTTAATATTTTTTGGTTGTATGTGACTTTTATTTTAATATTGTAATGTATATTTTAACTATATTGAGACACTTTTTGACCAAACATATAATCTAGTAACGTTTGAAATATGAATTTAAACACTATAATGTATTCTTAAGGGCATAATTTTAAAAAATTATGCTAAAAAAATTATTTTAAAATGGTAAATTACCCTTGTATATCAATTGTAGAACAACTTAAACTGGCATTTATTCATTCCACTAGTCTTTAGTTCCTATGTAAAGTCTAATTAAGAATGACACATTAGGTGAAACTACAAGGAAGAACTAATCAATATAACTTTCTAAGTTATTGGATTTATAATAATAAAATTTTAGAGGTTGAGATAGATACACTCTATTTGGCTATGGGCTCATCCTAGGATTTGGGATTAGACTTTCTCTAGGAGTTTGTGCTTTGAATTTATGGAGCTTTAATTAATGAGTTTGTAATTATAATTTAACAAGTTACTAATTATATTTGGAAGCAATTTGTAGTGACACATGTTAATTTAGAGTAATGAAAATGAAATTTTGTCTTATAGTCATGTAAGGTATCTATATATGATTTTATCATCAAGGGGTTGATTAAGCAACAATGCCCTCACATCTCAATTATAAAATAACCAAACAAGTTATTTATTATAACCATTGTTCTCACTTCAAGTACACAAGATGGTTTCTCATTCAATAGACTCATATCATAAATCAATATATACCACACCTTTCCTCTATACTTGTATGTTATTCCCTTTTCTATTTGGTGTCAATGGTGCCTTCTTAACTTTTAAAACATGAATTCCCAATATATTTTAATATTTTATTTTAAAAACCTGTCATGAAATATAGGATGATCCACTATATTTTCTTAATGAGATAATTTTATTTTGACACATTGATAAAAAGTCCGAAAAACCTTTTGACATTGTGCTCTCTACTTGTATGGTATTCTCCATTTTCTATTTGGTGTCAATGATTCACAACTCTTTAAACTTGAATTCTAAATATATTTCAACATTTTATTTTTAAAATATATTACAAAATATAGGAGGATTCACTATTTTCTATTTATGAGATAGTTATATTTTGACACATTAATTCCAACAAGCTAGCAAAAATTTCAATATTGTAAAATCTTGAACAAATCTTCAATTCTAATATATTAATTTCACCTCATATTTTGAAATCTTATTTTGATTAGATTGTGCATTGCTTAGTACTTTTGATAAAAATATTTTCTCGACATTGCATTCGTTTCTAGATGTCCTGAACAGTTCTAAGTTCATGCATATATATATATATATATATATATATATATATATATATAAAATTTTGTGTAGCTATTATTTAAGTGACACACTTCCCCACACAAAGTTGGATCAATCCTCTCGACAATAAGTCAATATATGCGAAGCATGTTGCTCATATTATTTGGTTACAATATAGCTAAGCATTAATTTCCATTCCAAATTAAAAATATATTATTTTTCTTTCCTAATTAAAAAAAATCAAAACAAATACCTATCTTTTAATCTAACTTTTCAAAGCAATTCTCTTGGTCATTCTTGCCCTTCAACATCTGTAGCAAATTTGTTTAAATTCTACTCTCTTCTCTATTATTCCACTGTTATGGACCTTCATAGTTTAATTAACAAATACACAAAACTAGTCACTCACATCAACAAATCATTCATCACAAAGCCTATCAATATTGACAAGGATGATAGTTGGGCAAAGTAAACTCCTCGGCTACCTCAACAATCAACATTCCCAAGAATATGTGCAAAATTTTCCATCATAACTCGAATTACTATATTCAATTGTGTAATTCAAATTTTATGTTCAAGATATAATTATAATATTCAGTTTATATTATTTTCCTTCAATGGCAAAATATTGCTTTAAATGGAGAAATTGTACTGCGCAAATTTCTTCTATGAATGTCATGTTGGAATTATTTGCCTTTGCAAATCAATTTGTGGTTACATTATAAAGTCTTCTTCAAAGTCATTATGTTCGTACTCAACATTTTCATAATTGTACTAGGTATTTGTCATACAATATGCAAACTAAATTTTTTCCTCAAAATTTACTAATTCATTTTAACTTAAAACTAATAATGACCCATTTAATATGACTAGGGGAAGAGACCCAATAGCTGTCGAGGCTAACTTTTCACACCTAGATCTCCTAAACTGTAAGTCAAATTATGCCAATTTTTTTGGTGTACCTCTATAGGTGACTAGAGAGCTTAAAGGTAAGGTTATGATGTTTGGGTATTTATGAAGCTTGTTCTAGAGAACGTGGAGTGTGAAGTGGTTGAAAAACATCATTTTAAAACACTCGCCTATAGCTATTATGTTCACCCCCCAATAGTCGCTCACCAAAAAATACCCAAAAACACTAGCACTACTAGTAAAGTGGCCCACTAGTCATTATGAAATGTTCCAATAGTGGTACACAAAGGAGTCAATCGCCAACCAAAAAAGCTAAAAAATGATCAACTATTAGTATACGTGTGATCAACTATTAGAGATATCTACAACATCTATTATATCATGATCATTGAACCCCTAATAACTAGAGTCTCTTCCCCTATATGACTTCCATATCTTAGCATCAAAATCATTACACTTTAGAAATGAATATTGATACTTGCATCTCTTATTTCAATATGTGAGAAGAAACGGAAAAAGTATTGACAGCTAATTCTTAAATCAAACCATAAACTTCAAATAAGAAATGCCTACTCCATAATAAGAAAGACAACAATAAAATTGAATGTGTGGACTAAAAATTGAAACGTCACGATGAAGGTAAACATACAGATTTTTGGGGTTGGGGGAGGAGGGGATGCAATAATTCTTGTTATCTTGGACCAAAAATATCACTGAAAGCCTGAAGAGATGCAATGCCTAACAAGAATTTTCCAAGCTTCATCTCCAAAAATAGCTCTGATAATCCATTTAGCCCAGAGGGCAAGGCCCTGCTTCCGAGTGGAAAGCAGGCCGAGACCCCCAGATTTCCTCCCCCTGGACGGGCACACTCTGGCAAGTTTCTTCAGCTGGCCTTGGCAATTTCTCCTCCGCGGCCAGACAAGAAGGATGCGGAGACTGCGACTACCCCAGACCCTACTGATGCTGCTGACGGCTGGACTGTTCCCAGTCCGCCTCACAATCCCACCGATTCGTGGAGATTTCTTGATAAAGATGATCCTCCTCCCTCTGCTGGTACTGCCTTGGCAGCTTAAAAATGTTTTTTTTTTTATGAATAGTTTATAGTTTCTGGCTGAGGCCATGTTGTTTATTCCGGCTTCAGCCATTTGAGCTCATTCGCGGAGTGATCCTGTATCCCCCGGCCCTTTTTTTGTGAATTGTAATCTTAGTAAATTTTATTAATTGAAAAGGACTATTCATCAAAATAGATATATATATATATATATATATATATATATATATATATATATATATATATATATATATATATATATATATATATATATCACTGAGGCCCCATTTGGTTGGGGAAGATAAATTTGTGCCATAACCAGGTTATCTTATAACAAGGTTTTCGAAAACTTGATTTTGTGGTTTGGAAAGCTAATGGTCCGTTTGGTTGACACGGAAGATGAATATACCGTGGACCCCACAATATTATTAAAAAAACTATCATAAAATTCAAAACCTGGTTTTAATTTCAAATTCCACCTTTTTGTTGGAAGAAACTTCTTCCAATTTTTGACCAAAATTGGAAGATGAAATTGAAAACCAGGTTATGATTTTAACCAACCAAACACCAAAGTTTTTTGGTAAAACCTAGTTTTACCCTTGATAACCCAATTTTGACCCTCATCTTCCAGCAACCAAACGGGCCCTCTCTTCACATGATTTGTGGAAAGTGCAGTTTGAAAATTAAAACTAACAGATAAATCGAAGTAATTGCTTACCATCTTACCCATTTTTGCACGGATCTCTGTCACATGGGTGATGTTGATCATTTCAACATTTTCAACATCGACAGAGCACTTGCCATGCGAAGTCTGAAACGAAGTCATGTCATAATTTTCTTGTCCACTCGTTATTTGAGCCACCGTAGGCAATTATGTCAAATGTAGAATTTCACAGGTAGAAAGACAGAAAACATGTGAACGCTTAAAATTAAATTGGTATGATTATATTCTAATCGTGCCCATAGTTTGGTGAGGAGTTTGTGTCATCTGTCTCAAATGGAATCTCCTTTCTGCTTTTGGTGTGCTTAGGGTTTCTTACTTTTCCTTCATCATACGGTGCCTACTGATCATCCTTCTAAGTGTTTCATCAGGGTAGTGCTGTTTTTCTGATATGAGATATATGAAAGCAGGAAGAATGGAGTGAATTTAAGAGATACCTTGAAAGAAAGCGTGTTAAAGTGGCTTTGTGAAAGTCCAGATCAGTCTAGTTATCTATATTCTTCATTCTTTATTATAACGCGCTTGAGTTCATGGCGTCTTCCTCCTTATCTCGCAAGCGTTCTTTCAGTGATTTTCAGAGGGAAACGCCTGCTGTCTCTAGAAAGGTATTTGATGCATTCATCAACCACAGAGGCCCTGACGTCAAAGAAACTCTCGCTTTTGCACTCTACGATTCCCTGGAGGAGAAAGAATGTTGGACATTTCTTGATGATATGGAATTGCAGTTGGGAGATTCAATTACCTCTGCCATACAAGACGCGATTTACTCTTCTCGAGTGCAGATCGCCATCTTCTCACCGCGATATGCAGAGTCTTCTTGGTGTCTGGATGAGCTTCTTCTCATGTTGGAGACCAAGGTTCGCTTTATTCCCATTTTCTGTGATGTCAAGCCTTTTGAACTTCGCTACCTTGAAAAGGGAGTTTATGCAGCTGCGTTCGCCAAGCATGAAGAAAAGGGGAGATTCGACAAGGAGAAGATTGGCCAGTGGAAAGCAGCACTCCATTCTTCTTCACTCATCTCTGGCTATGAGTTCACCACGTCTAATGAGTAAGTTTTTAGTGGTTTAGTTCTTCCTGTTTTTGTATAAGTTTTTTCCTTCCAATCTCTTATGATCAAGTGTTTCAATATTCCCTCTCCATATGGATTTTGAAATCTCACTACCCTTAAAATTATCAGTAATGTCGAGATGCTATGTACAAAGATTGCTCTTGTTGTGCAACAAGAGGTAGGAAAACATAAGAAAGATGTTAATGAGGATGCAGCGAGTACATCAGCAATAGTGAAGAAATCAAGTCTTCTGCCCAGAGACTCGCGTCCAGTGGGTATAGAAACCAAAGTTGAAGACATGGCAGGCTTGTTGGAAGACCCAAAAGTTCAAGTCATAGCCGTCGTTGGTATGGGCGGCTCAGGGAAGACATTTCTCCTCCAAAATGTCTACAAAGCCGTGAAATCCAAGTATGCTCATTCTATTTGGCTCTCTATTTCGAAATCTTATTCTCTCAAAAATTTGCAGCGGGATATAGGCTCCCACATAGGAATAAATAGTGAAATTGTGAGCGAAGAGAGAGCCGCTGAATTGATTTGTGACCGCCTTCAAGGGAAAAGATGTCTTATTGTGCTGGATGATCTTTGGACGCTCTCCACCGAAGATTCTCTGATTGATAAACTTGGTCTGCCAGATGACAACGATTGTAAAGTTGTGGTTACCACAAGAAATAGGCAGGTTGCCCTAAATTCTGGTGCTCGAATTTATGAGATGACAAATTTGTCTGACGAAGACAGTTGGAGACTGTTTTGTATTTATGCATTTCCAGATCGTGTGCAAAACAGAGCGACACTGCACATGGAAGAAGAGGGTAGGAAGATTGTCAAGCAGTGTGCAAATTTACCCCTTGCTATAAAAACTATAGCAGCATCTCTGGCCAACTGCAGAGTTCTGAGTAAATGGGAGTTGAAGCGCCGTCAGCTTGAAAGAGTAGTTGCTGCCATTGGTGACCCTGACCCTATCATGGAGATCTTAAAATTGAGTTATGACTCTCTATCTGCACACCTTAAACCCTGTTTTGCATATCTTTCCTTCTTTTCAGAGGATGAAGATATATTTGCAGACTATTTGATAAATCTGTGGATAGGAGAAGGATTCATCCCAGCAGGAGAGGACCAGTGGGAAATAGGTTGGGATTGGTTAGATCAACTTGCCCAGCTGTGTTTGCTTCAGATACACGAGGGACATGGGAAGTTTTATTCGAATAAGTACTGTAAAATTCATGATCTATTGTATGATTTGGCCATACAAGTATCAACAGAAGATAAATGTGTATTTTCCCATGAACAAGTGTCTTCCCATACAAGTGGTGCCACGGGCTCATGGTGCCGGATTTTATTGGCCAAAAAAGGTTTGGATGATTCGGTCCTCTCAGAGATCCATCCTGTTTATCTCCGAACCCTTTCACTGTCTCAAAATGAGAAGATTACAAGCATTCCAGAAAAGTTGTTCACAACTATGAGAGGACTACGTATTCTGGATTTGAGCTCCACAAACATCTCTGCATTGCCCGTGTCTCTTGGAAAAATGATTCTTCTTAAACTCTTGAATTTAAGTGGGACAAAGATTAGGGAGGTACCAGAGTGTGTAAGAAATATGAAAAGCCTCCTGTTTCTTGCTTGACCTCACTATTGTACTCAATTACCAGTGTGGATAAGTGAACTTAAATGTCTTCAACATTTGGAATGCTGGGATATTGATCGCATGCCAAAAGGGCTATCAAAGCTAACCTCTTTGAGAACACTGCGATCAGATTCCTTGCACTTCTCCATAGAAGAGGCTGAATGTATGAGTCTAGATGATTTGGCTGATATGCCTCAGCTTCAGGAACTATTCTTGATTGTTAAGCATGAGATGGATTTGAAGAGGTTGCAAGAAGGGGTCCTTGACCAGTTGGTGAAGATGCGTCATCTTGAAATAAAAAATAAGGTGTCCTCTACAAATGAGAAAGAATTGGAGCTTCCACATTTTCCTGAGAAAATGCGAGCAATGAAACATTTGGAAACTTTTACTTTAGAAGGTTTTGTAGTACCAAGCTGGATATGCGAGTTCTCAAATATGAGGGAATTAGAGATAAGTCAGTTTGAATTTAGTGATTGTCCAGAGTTGCAAATATTGCCTAATTTAGTCAGGTTGGTGTTGGAAGGGAATGAGAAATGTGAAGAATTGCCAAAGGCATTTGGAAAGTCAGGAGGGTTTCCACAACTCCGCATCTTAAAAATTTATAGTTTTTCTACATTAAGGGCATTTCCTGAATTGGAGGATGGAGCAATGGAATGCCTTCAACAATTTAATTTATGGTTTTGTTCGAATGTTAAGAAAGTTGAGGGATTAGAGCGATTGAAAAAATTAGAACATTTTAATTTCTATGACTCTGGAGGAATAAATGAATGGTTTGAGACTTTAAAGGAAGGTGGAGAATACTGGAATAGAATCAAAGCCATAAATCCTCATGTAACAATTACAATTGCTTATTAAAATCATTTTTATTTTGGCTATATATTACAATCAAATTGGTCTATGAGAGATGGTTTTTTAATGAGATATCCATCTTTTAAATAAAGAAATCTTTTAAAGAGATATTTGTGCAACTATGTAGTGGGTATGGAATCCTTTCTAATTGCTAGTCATGTCAAAAAGCTCATAAAGTAAAAAGAGTTCAAGGTGGCCCCTTGTTTGTTTACCTAATTTTGTCTAGATCCTAGTCTTATGATTACATCACCCTTAGACCATGTATCAAAGCAAATTATCATAAAATATTATTAAAAGGTGATTTTAAATATTGCATACCTTGAAGTCCTATGGTTTTTTCACCATGGTTTCACTAGAGGGTATAGATTCATTAAAGAATTATATTATTATATTAGTGATCCAAGGAAGATTACACACCCCTTGAATTTTAACTATATAATGCCCCTTATTAATCACTAAGGATTAATAGAGATGATATCGCTTATGCTATTTGTGTAGCTTTATTAGGCATTAGATGTAGTAGCCTAAGTATGAGAACATTTCTCTTGATTACAAGCCAAAAGCTTCATATATATCATAGTAGCCTAATCATGAGAATATTTCTAATGATTACTAGTCAAAAGCTTCATATATATCATACCCTACTAATCATGAGGACATTTCTCATAATTTCAAGCCAAAAGCTTCATATATACCATACCCTAATATGTTTTTCAATGTTTCCCCCTCTTATTCATGATTACTAACTATATGAAGGGAAAATATACCATTTGAATCATCATATGCCACAAATGATTCAATATATGACATTAATTATTTCCACATCATTGTACATTCTGAAGAGAAGGATTCTATCTAATCAATTTATGCTTTATTAAAAGATTAAACTTGTAAACAAAAAAATGTTATAGGGAAATCCAATAATTTAGTTGCTATTTTCTATGTCACAATAGGAAGAAAAATAACATATAAATTAATCCTACTTTTGCATATAAACAACTCAAATTATTCTAAATAATAAATAGAACTGATTTTCCATTTAATTCTAGTAGAGAAAAACATCATTTCAATTATTTTAGACAAAACTGAGATAGATTTAATTACTAAAAAATTATATTTTGAAGATTTCACAAATGAAATAAATATATGTTTGTTTCAAATGATCAATACTTAACTTTAAATACCAAAGATGAGGTATTCTAGAGTCTTATTAATCAATTTACAGCAACATGACATAATTTTATACTATTATGTAGGAATTAATATGAAAGGTAACAAATATGCTCAAGTAATCTAGTCAAGTTTAACCTAGAATTTTTTTTGGTGTCAATTACCTATCTTAATTGGAATCAATTCATCATAATTAACCACCTAGCTCTGCTTAGATTAAGTCTTCCTTCACTATTATTTTTAGCAATGAAACAATGTCTATCTTATAATTAAAAATTATCGGTATTTTTTCACATATAACTAGTTATTTAGTTTATATTTATGTTGATGTATAGGGTGACACATTCAATTATCAAGACTAGTGTAGTGGTAGAGCTTCAAGATACAAGAGATAAAACAATTATCTTTCTTCTCATAAGATTAAATAGATTCTCACTTTTTTCTATATGAACTTAACATTTCTATTGTTTGTTTGGTTACCATAGTTATACTACATTTTTTCTAAATTTGTTTAGTCTTTATCCCTTAGAATTTTAGACTTTCATCTCATGTTTAGCCATCCTAAGTCTATTATATTATATACTTTTGTTTTATTGTTCTTGAAAAATATGTTTCATAATGGTATATCTTTCTATAAAAATATTATTCAACCTCCTTAATCATCTTTTAATTTTGTATTAATAATTATTCATCCATTAAACATGTAGTGTATTATTCTACAAACATTCATCCACTAAACTTGTATTATATTATTATTATTCTATCTTGAAATTCACACATTACTTGATTGTATTTTAGAAACTTGTATTATATTATTATTCTATATTTTAATTCACACATTACTTGATTCTATTCTGAATACATCCTTTCTATCTAATATTACATTTATTTTCCTACTATTAAAGAGCACCTTGATGATGGATTTCAATAGACTTATCATTTCCTTTGAATTCGTATGCTCATGGATATTGATGTATTTTCTAGGCCACTTTAATATTATTAAAGGAAAGAGTAGTTAGTTCTTGAAATGTAAGGCATGGTTAATAGTATAGGATCAATCTGACATAGTTATTCAGTACTCCATTTTTGTAGCCTATTGTTTTCTCTAAGATCAAAGATCTAGTATTCCAATAAAATATTGACAAATAGGTTT
The DNA here is from genome assembly GCA_028749045.1 of Cupressus sempervirens. NCBI lineage: Eukaryota > Viridiplantae > Streptophyta > Pinopsida > Cupressales > Cupressaceae > Cupressus > Cupressus sempervirens. Next base: position 100,850,223 of record CM053793.1, on the reverse strand, counting down.
GGCATTGATAAAAAATTGAAAACTAAAGTTAATCCATCACGTAAAACTTCTGTCTTGAAGAGTTTTATGAGAGGTTTTCTAATGATGTGTAATTAGCTAAAGCACAATTACTAATGTTGATGAAGCAATGATGAATTCTCATTAAAAAAAATCAAATATATACTTGACTATGTTGACACCTTAGCATTAATTTATAACATAGAGCAATGTTTGATAATGAAAAGAGAAAATTGTTCAATATCATCTATGATCACAATTTTATTCAATTTGTCTATTTTTAAACACACACACACACACACACACACACACACACACACACACACACAATTGAATAATAAGCATATGACATGTAATCTATTTGAATGTAACAGAATATTTGTTTTTCTTGATATTAAGTAAAATATAATGTTACCACATTTTTATAACAATTATCTTTACACAAATGACATACATTATACTATCATATTTCAAACTCTAATTCTAAACATTGATAGCATTACCATCCACTACCTCAACACAAACCACAATACCATCTTCAATGAGCACACTAAATAAACAAGATTGTTTACATATTTACTTATAATATTTATTTTCAAAATTAAATTATAGGATGTTGAAATCTTGACTTTCAAAAAGATTATAAAAAATAGTAGAAATCTACAAAGTTAAATTTTTTTTTTTTTGCTTATTTTGCACTGACTATATAATACATTTTTAGATTTTTGACTGGAAAATAATAAAAATCACTGGAAAATATGAATAGCCAATGAAAAAAATATATATTTAATAAAAAATTAAAATTAAAATGGAACCAAATATTACAATTTTAGTTTAAATTGTGGAACAAAGCAAAACAAATAATAAGAATTTGAGGTGAAAATATAAGCCTCAGCCTATATATAGACAAGACCAATAAACAAGCAACTAGCATTTTTACTATATGAATAAATAAATAAGCAATAAAGTTTAATGTATGGACTCACAATTAAAATGTCGTGCTGAAGATAAGAAAGCCATTTTATCCACATAATTTTTTTTATTTGAAGATTTTGTCCACATTTTTCAAAAATAAAGTTTGAAAATGAAAACTCAGAGAGATATTAAGTTGCTTGGTTACATTTTACCCAATTTTTAATAGATCTGTGATGTTGATCATTCAAAATTTTCATCATTAACAACCCATGTGCCATGTGATCTCTAAAATGAAGTCATGGCTAATCTTCCTAGCCTAAGATCCCAACACTGTATTGTGTCAAGAAATCACCACCGATACAACCTACCATGCAATTTGGGCTATCGTACAATTTCAAAAGCTGCATTATAAGAAAATTTTGAAAAGCTACATTATAAGAAGAATGAAAAATTATTCAACGGAGTTTCAAAATTATATAGTTAGATTAGATTTCTACATGATATGGTTATATTTCAAACATTTAAATGTTTATTAGTTTAATTTTTATTTTATTATACTTTTAATTTTTAAATAATAATTATACAATAATATATGATTTGCAATTTATTAATTTTATAATATATTTATGAATATCTTAACAATGTTGTTGTTGAACATTTCAAAAATATATAATATTCTTTTAAAAATATTAATAATAATTTTACAGTAACATATGATACAATATTAAGTAAATTTATACAAAAAAGTAATGAGATTGGTTTTATATGTATTTTTAATAATTTTAAAAAAAAATTTTAAAAAAAATTCACATAGTGTATATTAGACTTTCTATGTAAAATTTAGCGTGAAATCTTATGTTTTATCTGGTGATGAGACATATCCCCTCCACCCCCTCTCCCTCCCCCTGCCCCCCTCATCGTCCACTCCCCATTTTTTTTTAGTTCTATGTCTATTGTTATCACTTATATAGACTTCTTAGTCTTTTTAGATCCCTAATTTATTTTTCACAAGAAGATTCTAAGGATCATTCTATTTATACTATAGCACTTCAAAAAATACCATATAGTTTTGAATATTGTGTCTTATACACCCTTTTTACATATTTTCAAAGATAACTTTCAATCCCTAATTTGGTAACATAACTATAATATTTTAATGAAATAAGCAATATTTAGTATCCATCATCATCTTTAATTAGCTTAAGCAAACATTGATTTAAAGAGGTAATCATATGAACACCCATAACTAGACATTTTACTTTAAGACCTAAATGAATAAAGGTTTGTAAAGAAGGACCAATGCTTGAGCCTGTAAATAAATATACATATTTATAAAAATATTCTATTAGTAGAAAAAAAAATGCTTTGGTTTTAACTACATAAAAATCTTATTGTAAAACGAAGGACCAATGCTTATGCCCATCAAGTTCTAATGAAATCAACCATCTAAATGCTTGGATTAATACAAAAAAAAAATCATTGATTTTTGTTATAGAAATATCATACTTAAAAGTCAAGTGGACATGATTTTAACATTAGCTTATTTATGATGAATCTATGTTTTAAGTGATTTCACTTGTAAAAATATATATTATAAAAAGAAATATATATTTTATAAAGAAAGTGAATATAATTTTAACATTAAATTATTTACCATGAATATAATATAAGAATAAATTTAAATTATTCATATATTTACTTATGTATAATATGATTTCACTTGTTCACCTATGAATCTTTCATTATAACAACAATAGTCTTCTCAATAATTTAAACATTATTTATTAACAAATTAACATAAATATTCAAGTTATGAAGATTTCATTGAATCTTATGTCACAAAATATAAGTTATATAAAGGATGAGATTGCTCATTTATAGATTTTGATATCAAAGACAATTAATCATCCTTAAATAATTCCATAATAGTACGTAATTTTATATTTTTTTCATGTAATCATAATTTTCCATTCCTATTTTATACAAAATTAATTAAAAAAATATGTCAAACTAAATTAAAAATTGAACTTTAAATTATTTTTTCATAATAATAAATTTGATATAGCCAATTATATTACAAGACAATTTAAAAGAAGTTTAGAATTTTAAAAATAATAATATTTTTATCGTTCTAGGATAAAGTCATCCTTACACTTAGATTGGAAGTAGATTGAGTATATGTATATCAATTAGATCATAAATTTCTCATAAATATTACTTGGGAGTGCTCTGTCAAACTTTCAAGATTCAACAATTTGGTGATATATAACTCAACTTTTCTCTTAAGTACAAATAATTTTCTTGAAATCATATATTATCTTTATTTATTTCTAGATTTCATTAATGATTAATTTAATTATTACCTATAAAAATTACATGTTGAGAATTTATAGTTATAGATTAAGAAAATTGGTAATGAACTACACACATGGTAACTATTAGTTTGAAATTAGCAAATTTGTACATCCCCTAGCTTCAAATTTTCTAAAAAATCAATTAAGGTGAGGTTCTAGAAGACCCATAATCCAATCATAAGGATACTTTCCCAAATAAATTTTTTATGACTTTGGAGTAATAATCAGACTAGTCTTAAAAATAAAATCTATGATTGTTAATAGTAATAAAAGACTAACGATAAGAAAAAGAATTGTGCACTAGGATAAATCAGTCAAAGTAAAAAACCACATGTGAATTGCATTTTTTTTAACCCTAGATTTGGTGATAGAGGAAGGATTAGGGAAGATGAATAGTAGATGGCAGTAAATAAAAGATGGAGACCAGATCACACAAGAATAAACATGGAAGGTTACAATAATTTCATGAGGAATGAAACAAAGGAAATATGGTTGTCTCTAGTCATAATTGTTCAAACAAGAGCAACCTAATGTGAAGGCAAGAGATTGAAGTGAATCTAAAGCCAAAGCACTCTAGTGGAATATGGATAGTTTCGTTAACAAGAACTATTTCATCATTTGCAACTAGTGTATTACTAGTACATTTTCCTTTGATTTCTAACCAAAATTTTTGACCAAAGGCCATTTGGTCTTATGCTATTTTTTTTTGTATATGTCTTGAAAAGGTCAAAATGTTGACCTTTGTAAAGTTTAAGTGCAAAATTTCAGCTAACATGGGATATAAACAAAAAAAAAAATTGATTCTCATTTCATTTCGTTTTGGCTATGCGCGGGACCTAGTGTTTTCATCGACCCAACAAATAGGCACAAGTACCACTCCCCCAAATACTAGTCCATTGTTTAATTACCATAGGTATAGGTTGATTTTATTGGACATGAAAATTTCTTAACCCCAACAAATGCAGGCATGCAGAGTCAGAATAGTCTTCCACCCTAAGTCTAGATCATTGGGTGTAATACACAATGGTTCAAAGATGAATATTTGTTGGAGAACTATGGAGCACCATTTTGTATAAAGTCCCCCGATTAGTCAAACTGACGATGGTATCCTATGGTGGAGGCACTTGAGCTTCTCTCAATATTCTTCTTATATATTTGAAATACTTACTAGACTCATGGAACAATATGGGGTGGCACTGGATAGGCATAAACCCTTATAATAGTGAAATGTTAAAACATAAAGATATCCCCTTGATTATGTTTATATGCAAAATTAATATCTGTATGCAATAGTTTGATTATTCTCTTCAACATTGCAGGAACACTCTTTTCCCTAGTACTGGTATATAATATATATCCAAGAAAACTTATAGAAGCAACAACATTACCAACCATTTCTAGGTGTTTGCATCTTCAATTTTTTTAGGCATTTCTAGATGACTCGAATCTTTGTCAATAATAACACCTTCAACCAACTTTGTATCCTCCAACATTCCACCAACTTTTCCTTCAACTTAAATAAAATCCAAGTTAACATCTTTTCTTTCAAATCTACAATAGCAGGAACTTCTTTGATAGTAATCTCTACTAACACTACATCAAAGGACAAAAAAAACTTCAATACCAAAATGACACTCAGAAGAATTAGTTGTTAACATAGTTGTAGGTAGGATACAACTTATTCCTTGTGAAATAAGAATACAAAATGATAAGAATCAGTGTCTCCAAATGTCAAAACAAGTATATCAAAATCAGAATCATATCCAACGCATTGTTAAAGTTTCTCCATACTTTGATAATAGCAAATTTGCTAACAACATGTGTGCAATAAAAAATTTGTAATTAATTTTTTTTTAAAATTCCTTCATATAACACGTCACTAAGGTATTGCACACTGCTATGAAAATGGGAGATACCCTAACACAATTATGATAGGAATAACTATCCAATTATTAAAATTGAGGAAAGGAGACACATGAGTACCATTCCCCCAAATACTAGTCCATTGTTTAACTAGCAGAGGTATACCCATATTTACTTTCATTAAAATCAAATCATTGTATATGATATTAGGACTATAAAAAAATAGATGCATAATGATAGAATAATGCATGAAGTCTACCTTGGTGGAATTTTGTTGAATATTCATTTCCATCATTAGAAAATATTCAATCACACTCTTATCATAATCCATTCCAAGGGCTTTATCTAGTCCATATACAATGTATCTCATATGATTGTGGGAAAGTGTCCAACTCAAATGGTGGTTTGACATCATTTGTAATTAGGGCTATCCTTCTACCAATTCTAGACATGTACCTAGGTATAGAATTTATCTTTAGCATAGTCTTGTGGAGGTTATATTTCCTTATTTCCTCCTCCAAATTGATATCAATATAGGGTATGTGTAGGATCATGGTGTGCCAAAAAGTGATGATTTGACAAAAAATGTAGTTATGAAATGCCTCAAAGCATTTCAAAATCTATTCCAACTTTTTTCCCACCCATCATGATACTAAACAAAAATAACTAATACCTTTATAAGGCCTATCTTTTGATACCAACTCTATATGGTCAACTTTGAAAACACCCCAAAAATGTGTTTTTGGCCTATTCTTATGTGCTTTTTTACTTCAAACATGTAGCTAATTACTTTTTTTTCACCAAAATTTGATGAAATGAAAACGATTTCTTAAAAATGTTCTTAGCTTTTCATAAATGTAAGGTTTGTCAAATTATGAGTTTAGTAAGTAATTATTACTTGTTTTCTAATGGAGTTATGTATAAGTGTCGATTGACACACTTCTTGAAAATCTACTATAACTTTTAAATGGTACAACATTTTTGAAATCCAAAAGATGCGTCACATTCTAGGCTTCTTCTACTATGAATAAAAAAGGAAAAATTAAATTATGTAGAGTTTTGAATTAGTTAAGGTGGTCAAATATGAGAGTTTTTTAATTTCAAAAATACTAAAGTAGAAAATTAATAATAATTTATTTATTTAGAATAAAAATACCCAAAAATATGTGTCACATCTAGGAATGAGTCTACTTCTTCTATCTAGAATATTATTTAAAAATATTATCATTTGATTTTGATAAAGGTGGTCAAACATATGTCTACTTTTTATTTTTGTCCTAAAATTTTTGTACTATTGCATTAAAATTCAAAATTTTGACCAATAAATTTTTATTTATTTTCAGTGAAGGCCTAGTAATTTAGAAATTCAATTCAATTTCCTAGAGCTTATTTTTTCTCAACTTTTTGATATGAAGTTTATAACAAGTAGAAAATTGCATGTCAAGTTGACATAACCCTGATATACTAATTTTTTATTACCACTTAAGAGCATAGTTTGGTTAACCATGATCCTGCACTTACCCTATAGAGTGCATCTCTTATTCCAAAAGCTTCCATGAAAGTTACTCTATCAACCTTCACCAGGTCAGACTTGTCCCTTTTCCCTATCACTTTGGCTAAAGGGCAGTAATACCTTGTTAGGTCCCTAACTAGGTCCACATCCATGAATAAATCAATCATAATCAATTTCTCCAAGTGTTTCCACCTTGGTATTCCCTCACTCCATTATCCAAGAAATATAAGAACACTGAAGTACCACTAAAAATAATCTATATTGGTAGCATGTGTCCTTTCATGTGTGATCATTTGTAGAGATATTGATAGAAGTCTTCAATAGAAGCTACACAAATTCTTCAAAAGAATTTCCAACCTTGGATCTAGTGCTAACACTTGGATCTACCATTGTTAAATCATCAAGAGATTCTAAAAATGCATGACCAAAAGAACTGCTCTAAAAATTAATCAATTTGAACAAGGCTTTACTATCAACGCTTAAACCTAAGCTCAAGGATGGATATGCAAATGGTGATAGTAATTTTACAATCAGCCAACTTTACAAATTTTCCCATTTCATGCAACAACAAATATCTTATAGGTTATTTGTCAAATCCTTTATCAAGATTAGGGTTATGGTGTGAATTCGTGAGAGAGAAATCTCAAACAATAAGGAATACCTTTAAGCCTTCCCTAACTCAACACAGTAAGATCATATAGTAACTGGGGTAGTTCACCTGAAAACATCTATAGTTTGTTGTCTAACTAGTGAGAAATGAGATCTTGACAATAAAACAATGGTGCTAGGTATGCCTTTAAAATTAACATTTGTTATAGACTTCATTAAACTATATAGAAATCTTAAAAACCATCGCATCCATGAGATAAGGGAGAAAGCACCAAAATTGTTGTCAAATACAAGTACCAAGTTTGATTTCACCATAACCAAAAACTTATTAACTTATTCAAAAACCACACCATATCCTTCTACCCCTCTTAATTACAATGGATTGCATAATGTATGCCATAGAAAATGACTTTTCAACTTCCTAAAGACTCCTATCCAAGTGTACAACTTGATGACCCTTCACTTTATAATATTTTACAACTTTTCCATTGTTGACATTTTATGCTACCACATGCCTACTTTTCACCTCAAATAGGTCCAAAGGCCTACAATGAGAATTTTAACATTACATTTTAATCCATCTATGGCCTTGAATGTTATTGTACACCTTTAGAGTGAAAGACCAATAGAGTGAAAGTAGAAGAGCTAGGTGTGGGGCAATAGAGTGAAAGCAAAGCAACTAGGTGTTGGCTGAGATGGTGGGTGTTAAGAGTAAAGGACAATGTGAGAAATTTTTTCCAAGTATTCATTGCCAGAGCAAGCACTAGGTTAATGTATGGGATTAAATGAGTCTAGGGGATTCCATGTGCTTAGAACATAAAAACTATCCACTAGATGGTAGCACTGGCATCATAATTTCAATAATAATGATTTTGCCTATAGAAATACCTATAGTAGTTATTATGAGGGAAACATGTAATCACATGGTTGATCAATGGGGTTTTAAAGAGGAACTATATGAAATGAAAGCAAAATACAAAAAGATCATTGGATTATCATCATTTTTTCCTATAAAGACATATTTTTCATCAACATTATTAATATACAACTACTAACAAGCCAGATAAATTCACTATCTCATGTAATGTCTTTGGAGATGATGAATCCTCAAAATTAAGACACCTCAATGGACCTTAGCTACCCAATTGCTCCTACCAATTCTTCTGTATTCTTATCTATCTTCTAAATGCCTCTTCCTTAAAAAAAAAAATCAATGTCCCACTTACATACAAGATTGTCAACTATAGACCAACTTATCCAACTATTAAATTTCAAGAAAAAAATGTATTACAAATTGAATGTATTTGACTATCAATTAAGCGCACTCAGGTTGGAGTAGTACTAGGATGGGTGACCTCCTGGGAAGTCCTGGTGCTTCACCCCTATGAGCATCACCTAGATCCAATGAGTGCTAAGTGTACCATTTATTCTAATGAGAGATGGATTCATGTTGAATTACTACTCATGAAACATGGGTCAATTAGTTTGACTCAAAATTACATAGTTAAATCCTGATAGCAATATCACAATTTGATTTGCTGTAGAAATTATCTCCTACAGTTTATCAATTGATGAGCTGAAGGGGCTTTCTAAAGAATGATTCATAAGGCACAAGACTTGGTGAAGGTTTTACAAATTAGGCTTCAAGCTTTGGGTTTAACCATTTAGGAAACTCCATAGTTAAGTGTGCTCAAGATGGAGTAGTACTGGGATGGGTGACCTCCTAGGAAGTCTCGGTGCTTCACCCCTGTGAACATCACCTAGATCCAATGAGTGTTAAGTGTTCCATTTACTCTCATGAGAGATGAATTCATGTTGAATCACTACTCATGAAACATGGGGTCAATGAGTTTGACTCAAAATCACACAGTTAAATCCTAATAGCAATAACACAATTTGACTTGTTGTGAAAATCATATCATACTTATCAAAGACAGTGTTGATTGAGCCATGCAGTGTCAACCAAGTAATTCAATATCTACCAAGTTCTTTAGTCTTCACCAAGTTTCCCAATGTGAACTGAGTTCTTGCTACTCTAAGTGATTAGTATGGACTGAGATTTAATGTCAACCGAGTGCTAGAGCCTATCAAGTGTTGACAGTGTTTTCAAGTATCAAAATATCACCGAGTTATCTTCAAATCTTGAGTTCCAATAGGTAGTTGACATGGTGAATTGGGTTTTGTAGCCAACTCTAGAAAGTAATTAAGTGGATTGGTATATATGTAATGTATCTCATTTAATGCTCCACTTGGAGATCCTTGGAACACGGATAGATAAAATCCAAATAACTTTTTTTTAAACAAGTATAAAAGCACAAGACAACCATCATACGTGGATCATGAAGATCACAACAAAGGCTACGCTACAACCAAACACCAAAGATCTCCAAGCATCACCACTAACCAAAAACACAAACAAGAAAATAGAAGAGACCAACCATGGTCTTACACATGTCAAGGATGGAAAGGAAGAACAACTCAACTATTGAACACCATGCTGAAAGACAAAAGCTAACTCCTAAAAATTGGCTAAGTCTGAAATCTCGAAGCCCTAAAATTTCCTAGAATCTTTATAATGCTCGTAGACGTATGGACCTATCTCAGAAGGCTTGTCACATATATTAAAATAAATCTTAAGTATACTTCAACTTATACTTAAATCATATATTTTAAACCCCATAGGAATTTTTTTTTGAAATAGGAAGGTGTAAAACATAGCAGGGTGCCCAAAACCAACTTTTGAATTTTTCGTAGCCAAGCCTAGATAGCCCCTATTCTTTGCATGAGGCCAATAGAGTGACATATTCTTGTGAGGAAGTGCAACATGCCATGCAAGAAACTACAATTTGCGTAAGAAAGTGCACTAAATGGCACAAGAATGTACTTGGCCCAACAGCCAAGACAACAAAAACTAGTGTTGGGTTTTGCACAAGAAAGTGCCAGAAGCTGCATGAAGAAACCTAACACACCACATGAGGAATTTCATTCTTGCACAAGAAACTACAAGTTCATGTGAGAATCCAAATCAGCAATCCAAAAAACATTAAGGTAAAAAAAAAAGAAATAAAGTTCCTCCACATTGGGGAGTACTAGATCTAGATTTTGAGGCAAGGACACTCGAACAATAACTAAAACACAAAAATTCAAAATCTAACCATCTAACAAATAGTGAAGGGAATAATGACTTAAAGAAACATCACAATCTACATAATTAACATTGTAATAAACTGAAAAACCAAACTAAGTATGTAATTCCCCCTAACCAGAATAACATCATAAGACCATCATGGGCCCTAGCCATCCCTTGCATGAACATCCCAAGCTACCAACCAGATCGTCAATACTATCATACAAGGACATCACTAAGTTAAAACATGCTACATCATAAGCATAAGGATATCTAACATGCTAGAATGAAGCATAAGATAATCCTATAAAACTAGATAACATCATGTATCATATGCTAATCATCATAATAAGGAAATGCATCAATAATTAACATCATCTAAACATGATATACAAGCATCCCAATGCAAGCATAAATCGCAAGAATGAATACTTCGGAACCCAAAGTACCAATTGAAAACTTCTAGCAATAGTCACACCAAGAAGAAAGATTGTCTTTGTACACCAGTCCCTAGTAGTGGTATAGGTAGCTACACCGCCCAACCACATGGAACCTGTAGGCCCACTCTTGCCATGTTGATGGAGATAATGATCCAACCACAAACACACACAAAGAAAATTTCCATGGCTAACACACACTAGACAATATGATGATTGAAACTAAGAACATACATAGTGCATAGACTACAAGTCCTGGTTAGAAAATCAATGGGCTAGTAAGTAGGCGCTGACATCATGGAAAGTTTCTTGGCATCAACAAGCCCAAGCTTAGATCATCCATTTTAACTCCTCAACTGAGAGCCCCACACACACATTTTATTATCTTAAGTTTTATTTCCACCCAACATTTTCTTTAGTTATCACCTAATTAAAACTTCCTCTGCCAACCCTATTGGACAAGGTCACCAAGCTGTGAGATAGAAGCCCCCTTCATATGCTACCCTATCCTACCCATGCTCATCCAATGATGAGTGCCCGTAGGCATGCATATTCCCAAACCATCCCAAATGATCATAACTTCTGGAAGTACCACAAAAGATCAAGACTTGTGAGTCACTAAAAAAATGTGCATGCACGTACTCATATGTGATGCACCATCATCACGAAGATCATAACACAAGCACTAGATGGGAACACAAAGCAAAAAGTCACTCAACTGAAAATAAATTTAGGAAGAAAAATGCAACATGCATCCCAATGCAACATAAAAGTACAATAAAGGTCTAACCAACATCCAAATAGATAATCTAGATCCCTAACCCAACTCATGCCAAGAAAACTTGAGAAAACAACGTGACATGCAAAATGAGGTAAAAACCCAAAAAATTAGAAAACTTCAAAATTAAAACCCATTTTTCTTTTGGGTGCAAAAACCTTGAAAATCCAATAATATTTGGGTTCAAACATTGTATGAAAGAACGCCTAGCATAATGGTGCAAAACCCCAAACCCCCATCCCAAAAAATAGGGAAAATGTTCATACTCGACCAACCAGGTAAAATGAACAAATAGAAATGGAGGGAAACACTAGTTCTCAGCCTCCAAACAAACCACTTAAAAAAATAGAAGTTGAAACAAAGCTAAAAAAAGAAAATTAGAAGGCCCTACCTAACAAAAAAAGGGATAGAAACTAAAATTAGGTGGATAAAATAAATAATTTGCCAAATCTGTCGAACGTGACAACAAAGCAAGATCTCCCCAAGCTAGATCCAATGAGACTGATCTCGTGAAATTCCCACACTCACAGCTCCTAGAATGAACAAAAATCCAATCCTTCAGGAAGACAATTTTAGAAAAGCTCTCAAATTTATATTTCAAAAAGTAAGAAGTGACTAATAAAATCCCTTTTTAAATACTTATTCACTTTTGAAGTGAATAGTCAATTAGGAAAAATAGCTAGTTAGACTAGCTAGACTCTGAATCAACCCAAATAAAAATAGGTTATTCCTTGTAATGGGAATTCACTTAAGAAAAAGCTACAAGAAATTAAATTTGAGAAGATTTAAAGCCTAAAAACTCAAAATCACTAAATAACTTTTGCGACAATGTGAACCTCTAAATGCATAGACACGCTGACGGTTTAATCACATAATGCAGATGAGTTTGGATTTAATTGTCACTTAAAGGTTTTAATTTAAACAATTAAAATAAGGATACATCGACCATATAGGGACAACATTGGTAATATATGAATAGCTGAATCACTAACTCCATAAGCCACTACTAGGGATATAATTCTTGTACACTAAAACACATGATCAAGTGAAATTGTATAATAATATCATAAGCGAAGCAATAATGCATTAAATACCTAATTAGTCCATTCACATCACTCACATTCACATAAAGAATAAAGAGAAAATAATGACATAAATCACCATAGCATAAAATCCATCACATAACATAATCAAAAAGTATGTCCAAATACCAGATAATCAGATATCATCATAGACCTACTGTCATCTCAAAATAGCATCAACATGCAAATATGATAAATGGAACAACATAGCAGTAAAGCATCTATGGTACTAAAATCAAGGTATAACATTCAAACCTTAGGTCATCTTAAAGTACAAATACTAAGAGTATCAAGTATCTCTTGAATCAAAATAGACAAGGTACAAACTACAAACATGAGTGGCAGTACATCTCAGCATATCCAAATGTGTAAGAGTGTGATCAAGGTAGAAAAAGCTGAGTGTGAATTAAAGAGGGCTAAAATCAATATATGGAAAAGAAGAGACTTATCTATCGCAAAAAGGTGATCATTGTTATTCAACGAATCTCATACAATAAACCAAGTTGCAAATTAGAGATTGGCCACTGATTCATCCTAATAGATGCATCAGTCAAATCCTTTAATAGGTTGGACTTTATAGTCTTTTGTAGAATCTCCCAACAGAGCGCATACATCATTGTATGTTTGTAAATCCTTTCATAAGGTGAAACAATAGTCCTTATTGCTCCTAATAGGGTAGATTACTAGAAGTGATCAATCATAAGCCTTAATAGGTTAACCTTATTTTGTAATCATAAAGCTTGTGGGTATTGTCCCCACCACAATTTTACTATCTATTTGGAAGGATTTCGGGTTACCAAATATTGTGTCAAAATATTATGAATGTTTTACTTCTTTTATTCTTTCATGCATGCAATTAGATAAGAATAATATATGATTGATTAATTGGTGAAGTAAGATAAAAGTTTTATTAGTTCTTGATTCACCCCTCCCCTCTCAGTAACCTATCCTACATAATATTTCCAACAATTGGTATCATAGCTAGAGGTTTGCACATCAAAAGTTTAACAAATTGAGAAACTTCAAAGGCAATTGAGGTATAAATGTGAGACAAAGTTATTGAGAATGATAAGTTGGATCTATAATTGGCCATGGGACAAATCAGGAGATTAAAGGAGCAACTCTCTCAATCCTTTACCTCACTATTGTACTGAATTACTAGTATGGATAAGTTAACTTATATTTCTTAAACATTTGGAATGTTGGGATATTGATCACATGCCAAAAGGGATATCAAAGCTAACCTCTTTGAGAACTCTACGATCAAATTCCTTGCACTTCTTCTTATAAGAGGTTGAATTTATGAGTTTAGATGATTTGGTTGATATGTCTCAGCTTCAGGAACTATTCTTGATTGTTAAGCATGAGATGGATTTAAAGAGGTTGCAAGAAGGGGTCCTTGCCTAGTTGGTGAAGATGCATCATCTTGAAATTAGAAATAAGGTGCCCTCTACAAATGAGAAGGAATTGGAGCTTCCATATTTTCTTTAGAAAATGCAAGCAATGAAACATTTAGAAACTTTTACTTTAGAAGGGTTTTTAGTGCCAAGCTAGATATGTGAGTTCCTAAATATGAGGGAATTAGAGATAATTCAATTTGAATTTTGTGATTATCTAGAGTTGCAAAAATTGCCTAATTTAGTGAGGTTGGTGTTGGAAGGGAATGAGAAATGTGAAGAAATGTCAAAGGCATTTTGAAAGTCAGGAGGGTTTCCACAACTCCGCATCTTAAAAATATATAGTTTTTCTATATTAAGGGGGTTTCTTGAATTGGAGGATAGAACAATGGAATGCCTTCATCAATATAATTTTTGGGTTTGTTCGAATGTTAAGAAAGTTGAGGGATTATAGCGATTGAAAAAACTAGAGCATTTTCATTACTATGACTTGGGAGGAATAAATGAATGGCGTGAGACTTTAAAGGAAGGTAAGGAATATTGGAATAAATCAAAAGCATAAATCCTCATGTAACTATCACAATTGCTTATTAAAGTCATTTTTACTTTAGCTATATTAGAATCAAATTGATTTGTGAGAGATATTTTTTTAACCAGATATCTATCGTTTAAATAGAGAAATATTTTAAACAAAAATTTGTGTAACTATGTAGTGGGTGTGCAATCTTTTCTAATCGTTACTCATGTCACAAAGCTCATAAACAAAAAAGAGTTCAAGTTGGCCCCTTGTTTGTTTACCTAATTTCTTCTAGATCCTAGTCCTATGATTACATCACCCTTAAACCATGTATCAAAATAAATTATCGTAACAAATTATTAGAAGGTGATTTTAAATATTGTGTACCTTGAAGTCCTAAGTTTTTTTTGCCATTGTTTCACTAGAGGATATAGATTCATTAAAAATTATATAGTTATAGAAGTGATCCAAGGAGGATTACACACCTCGTACATTTTAACTCTACAATGCCCCTTATTAATCTATAAGGGTTTATAGGATGACATTACATATGCTATTTGTGTAGCTTTATTAGGCATTAGATGTAGTAGCCTAATCGAGTATGTGTAGGATCATGGTCAACCAAACTATGGCCTTAAAAGACAATGAAAAACTAGCAAATTAGTGTTATGTTAACTTGACACAATTTTAAAGAAGTTATGGGCTTAATATCAAAATTTTGTAAAAACATGATCTATAGGAAATTGAATGTTATTTCTAAACTACTAGGCTTTATCTAGAGAAAAAATAATTTGATTTGTCAAAATTTTGGATTTTAATGTAGCACTACAAAATTTTCAGGCTGAAAATAAAAAGTAGCCTTATGTCTAACCACATTAATCAAAATCAAATGATAATATTTTTATGTATAATTCTAGATAAAAAATTAGACTCATTGTTGGATGTGATTCATATTTTGGGTATTCTAATTCCAAATAAATAATTAAACATGAATTTTCTACTATAACTTTTCTAAAATATAAAAACTCTCGTGTTTGACCACCTTAACTAATTGAAAACTTTACCAAATTAATTGTTTTTCCTTATACTAGGAGAAGCATAGAATGTGATGAAACTTTTGGATTTCAAAAATGTTATACCATTTGAAAATTATAGCTATATTTTAATTAGTATGCCAATCAACACTTTATAGACATCTTCGTTAAAACTTAACTAATAAATACTTATCAAACTCAAAATTTGACAACAATTATATCAATGGAATCTTGAGAGTGTTATAAAAAAACCATTTTTTATTTCTTTGAATTTTGATGAAAATAATGTTGTTAGATGGTTACTTGAAGTTTGAATGTCAATGAAACCTTTCTCAAAAACATTTTTTGAGTTGACCAAACAAGTTTGGTAAATACCAAGCCTAATTGGGTACCCAAAAAGTGGTGGCCAAAATTATTTCAAACATTCATAGACCAGCACAAATTTTGGAAATTTTGGAGGAAAACCACCCAAATTTTGGAGGGAAACAAAAATTTGGGAAGTGTGGGCATTACTATTATTAACTATTGTTCCATATGATTATTATTATTATATATAGTAATATATATGATTTTTATGATTATTATTACTAAATATAATATAGTAATATATATAATTATTATTAAATATAATATAGAAATAAATATGATTATTATTATAACTAAATATAATATAGTAATATATGACTATTATTGTTATATCATCTAGTAATATAATATTATTATATTAAAATATATAGTATTATATTATTATTAAATATTATTTTTTCATAAAATGCATTGAAAGAGGTCTTAGGTTAACTTATGACCCCTTTCGATGCATTTGAACCAACCAAATAGGTCCCTAGGGACATATGTTCTCATGAAATGCATCAAAAGTGGTAATAAGTTATTGTATGATCCATTTCGACACATTTTAACCAACCAAATCAGTCCCTAGGGGTCCTAGGGCCCCTAGGGACATATGTTGTCATAAAATGCATCAAAAGGAGGTTGTAGGTTATCCTATGACCCCTTTTGATGCATTTGAACCAACCAAATAAATCTCTAGGAGTCTTAGGGCCTCTAGAGACATATGTTGTCAGGAAATGCATCAAAAGTGGTCATAGGTTATCTTATGACCCCTTTCAATGCATTCAAACTAACCAAATAGGTCCCTAGGGGTCGTAGGGCCCTTAGGGACATATGTTGTCATGAAATGCATCAAAAGGGCTCATAGGTTATCCTATGACCCCTTTCCACACATTTGAACCAATCAAATTGCTCCTTAGGGGTCCTAGATCCCCTAGGAGCATATGTTGTCATGAAATGTGTCAAAAAGGGTCATAGGTTATCCTATGAACCATTTTGATGCATTTGAACCAACCAAATAGGTCTCTAGGGGCCATAGGACCTCTAAGGACATATGTTGTCATAAAATGCGTTGAACCTATGACCCCTTTTTATGCATTCAAACCAACCAAATAGGTCCTTAGGGGTCCCAGAGCCCCTAGGGACATATGTTGTTATAAAATATGTTGAAAGGGTTTGACGCATTTGAACCAACCAAATAGGCCCCTAGGGACATATGTTGCCATCAAATGCATTGAAAGGGGTCATAGAATAACCCCTTTTAACACATTCAAACTAACGAAATAGGATCCTAGAGGTCCTAGGGCCCCTATGAACATATGTTGTCATCAAATTCATGGAAAGGGGTCATAGGTTATCCTATGACTTCTTTCAAGCCAAATAGGCCCCTAGGGGTCTTAGGGCCTCTAGGAACAATTGTTGTCATCAAAGGCATCGAAAGAGGTCATAGTATATCCTATGACCCCTCTTGATGCATTTGAATCAACCAAATAGGTCCCTAGGGGTCCAAGGGCCCCTAGGGACATATGTTATCATGAAATACATTGAAAGGGGTCATAAGTTATCCTATGGCCCCTTTCAATGCATTCGAACCAAACAAATCATTCCCTAGGGATCTTAGGGCCCCGACGGAAATGTGTTGTCATGAAATGTATTGAAAAGGGTTAACAGGTTATCTTATGGCCCCTTTTGACACATTTGAACCAACCAAATGGGTCCCTAGGGGTCCTAGGGCCTCTAGGGACATATGTTGTCATGGAATGTGTCGAAAGGGTTTATAAGATAACCTATGACCCCTTTCAATATATTCAAACCAACCAAATGTGTCCCTAGGGGTCTTAGGGCCCCTAGAAAAATATGTTGTCATGAAATGTGTCGAAAGGGGTCATAAGTTATCTTATGACCCCTTTTGACACATTTAAACCAACCAAATAGGTCCCCAGTGGTCCTAGGGCCCCTAGGGAGATATGTTGTCATGAAATGTGCATCAAAGGGGTCATAGGTTAGCATATGACCCCTTTCAATGCATTTGAACCAACCAAATAGGTCCTTAGGGCTCTTATGGCCCCTAGGGACATATGCTGTCATGAAATACGTCGAAAAGTTTTTGACGCATTTGAACCAACCAAATAAGCTCACAGGGGTCGTAGAGCCCTTAGGAACATATGTTGTCATCAAATGTGTGGAAAGGGGTCATAGGTTATCCTATGACCCCTCTCGATGCATTCGAACCAATCAAATAGGCCCCTAGGGATGCTAGGGCCTCTAGGGACATATGTTGTTATCAAATGTGTCAAAAAGGGTCATAAGTTAATGTATGACCCATTTTGGCATATTCAAACCACCCAAATAGATCCCTAGGGGTCCTAGGGCCCCTAGGGACATATGTTGTCATCAAGTGCATGGAAAAGGGTCATAGGTTATCCTATGACCCACCTATGATCCCTTTCAATGCATTTGAATCAACCAAATTAGTTCCTAGGGATCCTAGGGCCCCTAGGGACATATGCTGTCATGAAATGCATTGAAAGGGGTCATAGGTTATCCTATTACCCCTTTCAACACATTCAAACCAACCAAATCAGTCCCTAGGAGTCCTAAGGCCCCTAGGGACATATATTGTCATGAAATACATCGAAAGGGTTCATAGGTTAACCTATGACCCCTTTTGATGCATTCAAACCAACCAAATGGGTCCCTATGGCCCCTAGGGAGATATGTTGTCATAAAATGTGTCAAAAGGGTTCATAAGATAACCTATGACTCCTTTTGATGTATTCAAACCAAATGGGTCCCTACGGGTCCTAGGGCCCCTAGGGACATTTGTTGTCATGAAATATGTTGAACAAGGTCATAGGTTATCCTATGATCCCTTTTGATGCATTTGAACCAACCAAATAGGCCCCTAGTGGTCATAGGGTCCCTAGAGACATATGTTGTCATGAAATGCATTGAAAGGGGTCATAGGTTATCCTATGAACCCTTTTATCCTATGAGCCCTTTCAACGCGTTTAAACCATTCAAACCAACCAAATAGGTCCCTAGGGGTCCTATGGCCCCAGGAACATATGTTGTCATCAAATGCATCAAAAAGGGTCATAGGATAAACTGTGACCCCTTTCGACGCATTCGATCAAATCATATATAATTTCCTATTAAATATAGTAATAATCATATATATTAATATATTATATTTATAGGTCATAATAATATTATTATTAATAATAACAATAATAATATATATTAATATATTATATTTAATAATAATAAAAATTATTATTATATACAAATATTATATTTAATAAAATACTAATATATAATAATTTACAAAAAAATTCACATTGCCCACACTTGAAAATTTTTGACTTCCCTCCAAAATTTGGGCATCCATTTCTGGTACCCAATATCATATGGGGTATCCGATTTGGGATCGAATACCCGATATAAGATTGGGTACCCAATATACTGGCATACTTTTTCTAAAATGTTCTCTGTCATTGCAAACCTAACAATCACATTTTTTTTTGGGCCATTTTCGTAGATTTGTAGAAATATAATTTCTTGGGGCCCACACAATTGAAAAAGGTTCTATAATTTATGATTAGGTGTTTGACATTGTTTTTTGAATGGGAGTAGTAATCGTCAAAAGGAAAAATGCAAAATGAAGGTATTAAATGAAGACATTATAGCATATAGAGAAAGGGACAAGGTAAATCACCAAAGAAAGAGACAAGGTATGCTAAATGCGAGTCAAGTTGACAATGTATTGATCGAAGATGAAATCATAGAGTCAGATAATGAATATGTATAGTTGTGGAATGAAAATGTACTGATTGATATTAATGCTGTCAAGATTGAAAATTTAGAGAATGAAAATTTAGTATGTTAAATGTGTGTCAAGTTGATGATGTATTGATCAAAGGTGGAATCATAGAGTCAAATAATGAATATGTATAGTTGTGGAATGAAAATCTATCAATTGATAATGATAATGCCGGGACTGAAAATTTAGAAAATGAAAATATGGAGAATGAAATTTTACCTGTTCATAATGTAAATTGCATGATTGACCATGTCAAAAATGACAATGCACATGAACATTACATATCCCCTAATTATAATCGACATGAAGGTTCTAGAACACCAAAATGGATAATTGAAAATGATGAAATGATTATTACCAATTTGGAAGGGAAAAAATCACAAAGAACCATTCGGTTATGGGCTTCGAGAGTATATAAGATGTCTTTCGACAACAAGACAATGGTGGAACAATGCCAACTTTTTATGCACTTATTAAAGATGCAAAAGATGAGACCTATGCTTTCCAAATTGAAGATTTGTGTCAGTAAAAAATTGGAAAGAAATGGCATTATTGTGAAAAATCTTTTTAGTGCTCTCAATAGCATTGGGAAAAATAGCAGGGAGAAGGATAAGAGAGCTTCTTGAAGGGGTCAATTCATGATTTGAGAAAGGGTAGATATAGGAGACAAACTTGTATTGACTTGAACCTAAATTGCACTACTTTGAGAAGAGCACTTAGTAGATGAGAGAGAATTGATGATCCTCTTCAAAATGAAACATGAGCTTTTGGTGGGAGACTTTCATGTTTTGATAAGAAGCTATCCAATAATGTGAAGGAAGAAATTACACAGTTTTGGCACTCTAGCTCAAGAGTATCACCCAATGCTAAAGACGTGTTGAAGTTGAGAATTGGTATCAAAGACTACACACCACATCCTAAACATTATTTGGAGGTAAGTCAAACTATGTTGTTCAAAGAATTTAGAGAGTCATACAATATTGCATACATCACAAAGAGATTTTGAATCTTTGAAGCCATTTTATTGTGTGCCACTTAAAATTCAAAATACATGTTGTTGTAAATATCATGTCGAGTTTTCTATGCACCACAAACTATTATGCTTCGTCTGTTCTACTTTTCATAGTAAAGAAATGTTGGAGAATTGTGGTGGTAGTGGGCTTCCAAATTCATTGAGAGACTTGCTAGATAAATTTTTATGTCTTAGAGTTGATGGTTTTTTCTTTTATCGAAATGCTTTCTTAAATGATAAGTATTTAGAATGTGGTGGCTTATCCAAGTTTGACACATGTTTCTATGAGAGGTGTAAACAAGATCTTGGGAAGGCAATAGTAAAAAAAAATATTATATGAAATGGTGAAATACACATTGAAGAGTGGGGGTGAGGGCTCTAGATGTGAATTGGTTACAAAAGAAATCAGTGTGGCTAGTTTTATTTCAAATTTCAACACAAACCTTTTCTACAAGTATGCAAGACATAGTCATAGGTTTCCGTGGTTGGATCAACAATTTAGAATATGTAAGAAGGCTTTTCCCATTGGCACTATTATATAAGTTGTTGACTTTACTGAGAACTACACATTGCAGCCTCAAAATGAGAATCAATCTCAGTATTACAACTCCATTCAAATTTTGCTATTGTTTTCCACATAACATATAGACATGCCCCTAATACTGTGAAAGATAATTGGAAGATTATTAGGGAGTACCATTTTTATATGAGTGATGATAGATATCACTCTTATGAGTTTGTGAAACCTTGTTTCGAAAATTATTTTGATTTCTTACAGAAGCATGATATTGCTACGGATAGACATATCATTTGGTTAGATAACTGCACGGGTCAATTCAAGAATGCTTGCATGTTTTATTGGTTGTGTAGGATGCATGTAGAGAGGGGGTGTCTCATATTTGAAGTTTTTTGAGTCTGGCCATGGGAAAGATGAACATGATGGTGTAGGGGCATGTGTGTAGAGATCTTTAGTTAAGGAGAAATTGAATATTTTAAGAGCAGAGCCTCTTGATGCTCGTAGCATTGTTGATTGGTATAGTTTAACATTATCACAAGAGGGGACTCTTGATTCAGTAGTAGGCAAGTTATTTTGATTAGTTAGGGAAGGGTCCATAGATGATAGATTAGATTGTGCTACAGCGAAAGACTCATAAAAAAAACATTCATTCTAGAGCTTTGATTCTATTACATGGACCATTTAGACACGATAACTAGCTTGCTTTTGTCCTAGTTGTTTTCAATATGGTTGGGATCACTGTGAGTCAAGTGAGTGGGTGGACACATGGGCTCCACATTATCTTACTCCATTGTCTATCATACCCTCTATCAAAAATGATGATAGGGAAAGTTCACTTGAGCATAACCATCTATTAGATCTTCTTCAGCCAAGACATGTCTTTACATTGGTTGCACCATAGGGGAATGATAATAAATCAAATTATTGGTTAAGCTTACACAACTGATCACAGATGATGATGGATTCACATATCCTACTGGCTCAGTGGTTGTTGCTAGAACATGGTTGGAGATAAATGCTTAGAAGGAATGGAATTCTTGCATTTGAAGACTATCAGAAGCACAATACAATTCTCATATATTCGCATCTTATTATAACAACAAATGTGAAGTTGTTGAAGCATCAAGGAATACCAAAATTAAAATAACTTTTTACTATTACTAATGCTAATCATGAAGCCCTATTGGAGACCCTAGAATAGAGAGAGGACCCTGCTAGAACACTCAACTATGTGTTGGAATTATAGATGGAGTAACTGGGGGGGGGGGGGGGGCGCGGGGGGGTGAATTTGTGACCACAAAAACAAATCCACAGATCCCTTAGATGTCTTAAACAACTAGTTACTACTGATACTTGGTAAATACTATAAGAATGTTGTAACTCAGTAGATTAACTAATTATTGAACATCTAGCATTCATAATTATTAATATGCATGCAAAGGCTAAATAAAATGAACACAAGAGACACCAAATTTAACATGGAAACCCAATATAGGAAAAACCACCAAGTAACTAGCTACCAATTTTTCACTCTTCTAAGGTGAGCCCTGTTAGGAGCGAACCCTGTTAAAGGTTACAATACACACTGTTAGGTGTGACCCTATTAGAGGATTTAATCACCCTATTAGGAGTGGCCTTGTTAGAGGTTTTTAGAAAAATTCAATTGAACTGTCACCTTGTTAGAGGATTTACAAAATGCTGTAAAGCCAACTTGGTTAAGAGATTTGAAATCACTACTAGAATGGTTAGAAAGTAATAATGTATTGACTTGTATAAGATGCAACTAAATTTTTTGATAACAAATCTTCATTCTGCACTATTAGATCCTTCCTAATCAAATATAACTTTGTTGCTCCTCAATGGTCTTTGATCATCCTTCAAAATTTTCTCTTATTCCTTCTTTCTCATTCACATCCATCACACACTTAGAATTTGCAACTTGACCTCTTGTATATACCATTCAGATTATCAAGTCAGCTCATTCACAAGTTACATTTACCAATAAACCATATATCAGTCAGCTACAAATATTACATTAAACAAATAAAATTTATTTCACAAAATAATGGAACCCTTCATTGGCCAACCCTACTCGGTAAATACTGCATCCAAAAATAATTTCTTGAGTTAACTGTCTTCACTCGGTTAACACTGCAAAAGCTACAAAATCCTTTGGCTACTGAGTTAACTTGGTAAGAACTAGATTTCCTTCATTGTCCATGAAAGCTCAGTTAGAACTATTTTCTACACTATTTTCTCTTGATGACTGAGTGAGCTCAGTAACAACTGAATTTCCTTTACTATCCATGAAAGTTTGGTTAGAACTCTTGATGATCAAGTGAGCTCTGTAACAACTGCCTATGCAAGGTAAAGCCTCAGAATTCTTAGTAGACACTATAAACCTTCTTTGCTAACTTTTTGAACTCAGTAACCTTTATCTTTTGCCTTGCTGACCATCTGAGCTTGGTAGACTTTGATTGATAACTGATATGACATTTGTGTAACATCAAAGACAACACATAATTGAACAATTGTATCCAACAATCTCCCTCTTTGGCATTGATGGAAACACAACATGTCATAGCAGAATGAAATTTGAAAAAAAGTCTTTACTAGCTGAATACTTCTTCCTCTTATACCAAACTTCCCAAATACAACAATCTCCCTCTTTCATAATAATCTCTCCCTCTTACACAAGCTCTCATTTTCTTGCAAATTTTAGAAAGATATGACAGTATAATCTCCCTCTTTGACAACACATGCCAAAGACAACACAAACCAAATGAATAGCATTGTACCTAATGTACTGAATCATATGCAATGTCTTCATTACTTTGCTACATCAACTGATAGATCTTCAATTCTGTTCCTATTGATGCATCACTAAAATTGTATTTTAGTGAGCTTCAGATAGGGGAATGACCCCTAACTTACCTCTTAGATACAATAATGCATCCTTAGGTAGAGGCTTTGTGAATATGTCAGCAATTTGTTCCTTTGTATAGACATATTCCAATCTAATTTCCTTTTCTTGTACCAATTCTTTAACAAAGTGATATTTTATAGCAATATGCTTGATTTTTGAACGCATCAATGGATTCTTGGATATGTTGATTGCACTTGTGTTGTCACAGAACATAATAATAGGTTCTTTCATTTCTTATTTCATACCTTCCAATAATTCTTTGAACCATACAATGTTTGAGTAGTTTACTACTACTGCCACATATTTAGCCTCTATTGTGGACCGGGATGTATAGTTCTGATTTTTATTTGTCCAAGAAACCAACCTCTTTCCAAGAAAGAAAGCTCCTCCACTTGTACTCTTTTCTTCATCAACATTCCCTGCCCAATTTGCATCAGTGAACACTTTTAAATCTAGATTTCCTCCAAGTTTATTCCATAATCCATAATCTTCAGTTCCTTTTAAATATCTCATGATCCTTTTGATTGCCATCATGTGATTTTCTTTTGGTTTTGCTAAGAATCTTGCCACAATCCCTACTGCAAGGGCAATACCTGGTCTTGTATGCACTACATACTACAACTTTTCAATCATAGATCTATACAATGTTTGATCCACTTCCTTTGATTCATCATCTTTGGTAAGTTTCAATCCAATGCATATAGGAGTCCCAACTAGTTTATAGTCTTCCATAGAAACTTTTTCGATATCTCCTTGATGTATTAAGATTGAGTGATGTAGATGTCATTCTTACTCTATTGAATTTGAAGCCCAACAAAGAATTTGATTTCACCAAACATTGACATTTCAAATTCCTTGTTCATTTGTTCTAAAAATTCTTTGCAAAGATCATCATTTCCTATGAACAAAGTATCATCTACAAATATCTCTACTAAAACAATCTTATTATCTGGTCTTTCATTTATGTACAAACTACTATTATCCTTAGTTCTTTGAAAACCAATCTGAATAAGATAGTTATGCAATCTTTCATACCATGTTGTAGGGGCTTGTTTCAGACCATGTCCTTCTTGTTTGGATCAACAAAACCTTAATTTTGTTCAATGTAAACCTCTTCATCCAATATGTCATTGAGAAATGTTGACTTGACATCCATCTGATAAACTTTAAATCCTTTGTATGCAGCATATGCAAGTAAGGCTCTGACACATTCCAATCTTGCAATAGGAGCAAAAGTCTCACCATTGTCTACAATTTCTTCTTGAGAGTATCCTTTGCATACCAGTCTTGCTTTGTTCCTTGACACCTTATCATCTTCATTTAACTTATTTCTAAATACCCACTTAGTTACAATTACATTTTTGTCTTTAGGTCTAGGTACAAGAGTCCATGTTTTGTTTTTCTCTATTTTTTCTATCTCTTCATTCATAGCTTAATTCCAACTTTCATTTTCTAATGCATCTTTAACATTTCTAGGTTCAAAATCAGTAAGTAAACAAGTTCCTTTCAACTTATTTCTTGTTATTGTTCCTTTTGATTTATCTACAATGATCTGATCTGGTGCATGATGCTTCTTGACATACTTAGCTAACACAGGCTCCTTGCCTTTTGAATGACTTGCATTGTTATCCTTCTATGTCTCAACTTCTAGTTCTAGTTCTGGTTGCTTGGGCTTAGTAGATATTGATTCAGTAGCTTCTGTTTGCAACTTGGATTCATGCAATTTGGTAGGCATTAGCTCGATTTAAACTTCCTGCGACTTGGTTACTGAAGACTTTGGAGTTGAAGATTCTTGATTAATAGGTATATTTGGCATTGTATCGAGTTCAATGTAAACAAATCTCCTATAGTCTTTAGGTTCTCTTTTGCTTTCTTCTTCAGTTCTTTCTGCAAACTCATCCACTTTCACATGTGCACTTTCTATGACTTAGTGAGTAGATAGATTCAAACATCTATATGCTTTACTTTTGCAAGAATATCCCAAAAATATTCCTTCATCACCTTTTACATCAAATTTACCTTTTCTAGATTCTTTCAAAATGTAACATTTGCTTCCAAATACTTTTAGGTAACTTACATTGGGTTTGTAGCCATACCACAACTCATAGGGGGTCTTGAATGAGTTCTTTTTCAGCTGTACTCAGTTCAAGGTATGAGCTGCAATGATGATAGCTTCCTTCTAGTATTTGATAGCAATGCTTTTCTCAATCATTAAGGTTCTTGCACAGTCCATGATAGATTTTTTCCTTCTTTCATCTATTCCATTTTGTTCAGGAGTTCCTAGTGCTAAAACCTATCTTTTGATCCCCCTTTCAATGCAAAATTTATTGAATTCATGTGAAATAAATTCACCACCTCTGTCAAACCTTAAACATTTCGGTCTTTTTCTTGTTTCCTTTTCCACTCTGGCCAAATACCATTTGAACTTTTCAAATTCTTTTGATTTATCTCTTAGGTACATGACTATCATCATTCTTGAATAATCATCAACAAAAAGAATGAAGAATTTTTCACTAGTATAACTTTCAATGCCAATAGGTCCACATAAATCAGTATGCACAATTTCTAAAATTTCTTTAGACTGATAGTTCTTGCTTTTAAAACTAGTTTTTCCCATTTTGTCAGTTCGACAATTCTTGCATAGACCAACCTCAAGTTTCTTTATTTTAGGAATGCCTCTTACTTTCTTGAATTTACTTATCTTTACCAAGTTTTCAAAGTTTACATGGCATAACCTACTATGCCATAACCAACTTTCTTCAACTTGAGCAATAAAACATTAACATTCACCAAGTTCAAGATAAAACAAGTTACCTTTAGTTTGAGTGCCTGATCCAGTCAGCTTTCCTTTGCCATCCAACAGTCTTGCTTTTCGGTGCATAAATTTCACTTTGAATCCATTATTGAGTAGTTGTGCCACACTCAAAAGATTATGCTTTAGTTCTTCTACCCAATATGCATTATCACATACAAGTTTCTTGGTCAGCGAGATTCTTCCTTTTCCTCTTATACAACAAGGTTCATTGTTACCAAATCTTACACTACTACCATCATAGTCTTCAAAGTGTTCAAACTTAGTTCTATCACCAGTCATGTGATGAGAACAACCACTATCTATAATCCATGTATCATTTTTTCTCACATGAGAAATAAGTACCATTTCTTCATCATTATCAGATTCATCCTTTACAACTATGTAAACAATTTCATCTTCTTCTTCATCATCAGAGTCATTAGAATTTTTAGCCATGAAATATATTTTCTTACCTTTATCCTTCAATGATTTGAAGTCGTTCTTTCCATTGCACTTGTGATCTTTCTTCTCATCCTTATTTTGCTTATTTGGGCACCTAGTAGCAATATGTCCAATTTCTTCACAAGAAAAATAGATTAGAGGAACCTTACCTTTGTATTTTCCTTTGCCTCTTGAATATTTCCTTGCTAGCAGAGCTTCAACCACCTCAAGATCACTGTCTAAACTCTGTTTTGATTCTTCATCACTGTCTAATTAAGGATCCTTTAACCTTTTTCCTTTTTCTTTCAGTGAAAGCTTGGCTTCAAATGTTGATTCAATTTTCTTGGCAACTAGAACATAATTATCATAGTTGTCTAGTTCAAATGTAGTCAATCTTCCAACTATCGCCTCTAAATTTATCTTATGATTTGCTTCACATCTTCTTTCTTGAATTATAGAGACTCTGATTGCATAAATGGGAAGTAGAGTTCTAAGAACTTTACTTATAACTGTCTCGACCTTGATATCCCCTTCAGATGCTTTGATTGCACTAACACATGCTTTAACTCTTTCAACATATTGTGCAATATTTTCATCCCCTCTCATCCTCATTTGATCAAATTGTCCTCTCAAACTTTTTTCTTTGGCTCTTCTCATATTATCATCTCCTCCATAGATCTCTTTTAGCTTGTTCCACATTTTAGAGGTAGTTTTGCAATCCTTGATGTCATCAAATTCTTCATAACTTAGAGCAGATGCTATGTCTATCGTCATGTTGTTGTGGGTCTTCTTTTTAGCAATATCATTGACAGATAATGTACCCGTAGATTTTGCATATTTTTCATCAAGGTACTTTAGTCTTGTATCACCAATAGAAGCTAGATGAAGTCTCATCAACCCCTGCCATGCTGAGAAGTTGTCCCTATTAAGTCTTGGAATTTCCCCCTTATAAGACATCCTGACCTTTTGCTTAGATCCTTGAAATCTTTTCTTGCAACCACCAAAAGCTCTGATACCAATTGTTGGAATTATAGATGAAGTAACTAAGAGGGGGGGGGAGTGGGGAGGGGGGGTGGGGATGGGGTGGGGGTGAAACAGTTACCACAAAAATAAATCCATAGATCCCTTAGATGTCTTAAACAACTAGTTACTGCTGATACTCAATAAATACTATAAGAATGCTATAACTAGGTAGATCAACTCATTACTGAATATCTAGCATTCATAACTATTAATATGCATGCAAAGGTTAAATAAAATGAACACAAGAGAGACCAAATTTAACGTGGAAACCAAATATGAGAAAAAAAGACCAAGTCATTAGCTACCAATTTTTCACTCTTCTGAAGTGGGCCTTGTTAGGAGCCAACCCTATTAAAGGTTACAATACACACTGTTCGGTGTGACCCTATTAGAGGATTTAATCACCCTATTAGGAGTGGCCTTGTTAGAGGTCATTATAAAAATTCAATTGAACTATCACCTTGTTAGAAGATTTACAAAATGGCTGTTAAACCAACTCAGTTAAGAGATTTGAAATCACTACTACAATGGTTAGAATGTAACAATGAATTTACCTGAATAAGATGCAACTAAATTTGTGGATAAAAAATCTCCATTCTGCACTATTAGATCCTTCTTGATCGAATATAACTTTGGTGCTCCTCAACGGTCTTTGATCATCCTTCAAAATTCACTCTTAGTCCTTCTTTCTCATTCACATCCATCACACACTTAGAATTCGCAACTTGACCTTATGTATATACCATTCAGATTATCAAGTCGGCTCATTCACAAGTTACATTTACCAATAAACCATATATCAATCGGCTACAAATATTACATTAAACAAATAAACTTTATTTCATAAAATAATGGAACCCTTCATTGACCGAGCCTACTTGGTAAATACTGCATCCATAAATAATTTCTTGAGTTAACCGTCTTAACTCAATTAACAGTGCAAAAGCTACAAAATCATTTGGCTACTGAGTTAACTCGGTAAGAACTAGATTTCCTTCATTTTTCATGAAATCTTAGTTAGAACTATTTTCTGCACTATTTTCTCTTGATGACCAAGTGAGCTCGGTAACAACTGAATTTCCTTTATTGTCCATCAAAGCTCTGTTAGAACTATTTCCTGCACTATTTTCTCTTGATGACCAAGTGAGCTCGGTAACAACTGCCTATGCAAGGTAAAGCCTAAGAATGCTTGGTAGACGCTATAAACCTTCTTTGCTAACCTTCTAAACTCGGTAACCTTTGTCTTTTTCCTTTTTAACCATCTGAGCTTGGTAGACTCTGACTGATTACTGATATGGCATTTGTGTAACATCAAAGACAACACATAATTGAACAATTGTATCCAACACTATGTATATTTACTTCTTATGTTATTTTGTTCATAATGATTCGATGAATCAGTGATTATCTTGTTTAAAACAATAAGTTACTAATATTTTTTATCACATTGGAATGTAGGTACATCATGAAGAGTAGCCATGCATGAAGATACAAAACTAAATAAGGAGCAGAATGAAGAAAAATCTATTCTATTTTTGACACTACAATTTTTGACACTATGATTTTTGACACTATTATTTTTGACACTATAATTTTTGATAGTTGTGTGTTGATGTAATAATGAAGAAACACTTGAGATATTGTAAATGTCAACTGGTTGATTTAATGTAAGAAACAAAGATGATTTTACTTAATATAAGATACTAACCCTAGTGATAGCCTTGTTCCAACCATAGAGAGTTTCCATCATTTACAGCTACCCTTATTTCACGCCAAAACTCGCAGTGTGCCATAGTTCATAGGTGCATCATAGTGTAACTTTGAAACCATTGATCTTGACATTGAATTTTCAACACCATTAGCTCTAGATGGGTGGATGAACCCTAGTGACACCCTTGTTCTGGCCATGGAGAACCTACATCATTCATAGCCACCTTATACCAAAGAGTCTCCAAGGTGTTCTAAGTGCATTTCAAGGTTGATCTTTTGAGGGTCATAACTTGGAGCTCATGGGGGCTATCAATGAATCCTTAAATACTACAAGATAGTCATATTGGGGCCTAAAATAACCTACTCATTTTTGAGAGATGACAGTCCATTTGGATTCAACATAGTGATCTCACTCGATGCCAAAACTCATATTGTGCCTCAGTTCATAGGTGCATCATATCGTAACTTTGAAATCACTAATCTTGGCATTGAATCATCAATTCCATTAGATTCAGATGGGAAGGTGAACCCTAGTGACACCCTTTTTTTGACTATAGAGAGCCTCCATTGTTCACGACCACCCCATAGTAAAGAGTCTCCAAGGTGTTGATCTAAGTGTATTTCAAGGTTGATCTTTCGAGGGTTATAACTCAAAGCTTGTGGGGGAAATCAATGAAATGTCAAATGCTATAGGATGCTCATGTTGAGGCCTAAAACAACTAGTCTCATTTTTGAGAGATCACATTCTATTTGGATTCGGTAGAATGATCTCACTCGATGCCAAAACTCGCAGTGTGCCTTAGTTCATAGGTGTATCACATCATAACTTTGAAATCACTAATCTTGGTGCTGAATAGTTAGTACCATTAGCTCCAGATGGGTGGGTGAACCCTAGTAACACCCTTGTTCTAGTTACAAAGGGCCTCCATCATTCACGGCCAACTCGTACTAAAGAGTCTCCAAGGTGCTCTAAGTGTGTTTTGAGGTCAATATTTTGAGGGTCGTAACTTAGAGCTTGTGGAGGATATTGTTGAAATGTCAAATGCTACAATATAGTCATGTCAAGACCTAAAATAACCTATCTCATTTTCAAGAGATCACATTCCATCTAGATTTGGTACAATGATCTCATTCAATACCAAAACTCATAGTGTGCCTTAATTCATAGGTGCACCATAGCGTAACTTTGAAACCACTGATCTTGGCATCAAATCATTAGTTTCATTAGCTCTAGATGGGTGGGTTAACCCTAGTATTATGCTTGTTTCAGCCATAGAGAGCCTCCATCATTTGCAGCCACCCCGTAGCAAAGAGTCTCCAAGGTGCTTTAAGAGTGTTTCAAGGTCGATCTTCTGAGGGTCATAAGTTGGAGCTTGTGGGGGATATCAATGAAACATTTAATGCTGAAGGATGGTCATTCTGAGGCCTAAAAAACCTATCTCATCTTTGAGAGATCACATTTTGTTTGGATTCAACACAACAATCTCTTTCGATGCCAAAACTCGCAGTGTGCCTCAATTCATAGGTGCATCACAACATAACTTTGAAACCACTGATCTTGGCATTGAATAATTAGTGCAATTATCTTTGGATGGGTAGGTGAACCTTACTAACACCCTTGTTTCTATTGTAGAGAGCCTCCATCATTCACAGCCACCCTATACCGAAGAGTCTCCAACATGCTCTAAGTGCATTTCGAGGTTGATATTCCAAGGGTTGTAACTCGGAGCTTGTGAGGGATATAAATGAAACTTAAAATACTATAGGATAGTCATGCAAAGGCCTAAAATTACCTATATCATTTTTGAGAGATCACATTCCATTTGGATTCGGCACAACAATCTCACTTGATGCCAAAACTCGCACTGTGCCTCAATTCATAGGTGCATCACAACATAATTTTGAAACCACCAATCTTGGCATCGAATCTTCAACACCATTTTCTCTAGATGGGTAGGTGAGCCATAGTGACACCCTTTTTTTGGACATGGAGAGCCTCCATCATTTGCAATCACCTTGTACCGAAGAGTCTACAAGGTGCTCTAAGTGCATTTCGAGGTCGATCTTCCAAGGGTCATAACTCGAAGCTCATGGGGTCTGTCAATGAAATGTAGAATTCTATAGGATGGTCATGCCAAGGCCTAAAGTTTCCTATCTCATTTTTGAGAGATCACATTTCATTTGGATTTGGCACAACAGTCTTGCTTGATGCCAAAACTCACAGTGTACCTCAATTCATAGGTGCATCACAACATAACTTTGAAACCATATATATTGGCATTGAATCATTAGTTCCATTAGCTTCAGATGGGCAGGTGAACCCTAGTGACACCCTTGTTCTAGTTGTGGAGAGCCTCCATTGTTCGCAGCCACCCCATATCGAAGAGTCTCCAAATTGCTCTAAGTGCATTTTGAGGTCAATCTTCTAAGGGTTCTAACTTGAATCTCATGGGGGTTATCAATGAAACTTTGAATGCTACAAGATGGTCATGTCAAGGCCTACAATAATCTATCTCATTTCCAAGGTGCTCTAAGTTTGTTTGGGCGAGTGAACCATAGTAACATCTTAAGGGATTGCAGAGATTATTTCAAATTAAACATATATGATAGAATTTCAAATTAAAAATTGCATCAAAATTTGAAAATAAAATTTGTTAAAATGTTATCCACAAATTATTGCATTTGAATCAAATATAAAAAACATGATCAAAATGAATGATATTCCATAAAGATGGACAATACACATGATCCACTATAAATTGAACAATAGCATATAAAATTAACATGTATATCATTTTGCACACAAATGAAAAAAAAAATATCAAAATACATGTATCCATAAACAAATTACACAAACATATATCAAAGTTCATGTATCCATAGACAAATTATGCAAATATATATCAAAATACATAGATCCATATAAAAAATATCGCTGATCATGCCATCAGAATGTGTATAATATCAATGTTCCTATATACAATGTGGCATATGCCATTTCAAAATGTCTCATGATGCATCCAATGATGACTATACTATCCTATGATACTAATGGATGATCAAAATGTAGCCTCCTCATTGCACTAGGTGGATTAGATGCCTCCTACATAAACAAGAAAGGAAAATCCAAAGTTAGACTACTAAATTTATACATATGATTCTATGCATCTAAGATTGAATTACTCAATTGCATAATGATATTTTTTTAATGAAGATTTATAGTATTAAAATTTCATCATAAATACCTCTCTAATTAACCTCCTACACCATCAGGAGTCCTCTCATTTGTCCTTGGCAATGCTTGAACCTCATTGATTGTGGCTTGTGTATGTTCAAGTATGTTTGTCAAATGAATCTACAACTTAAACTATAACATTATAATTCATACCATGCTAAATTTTTAATATATAAACAAGAATTAAAACTATAACTTACCTCTATTGACTCCTCCTCTAAATATAATAGTTGCATCAGCAAAGATACAAAACACTGGCATCCAACCTCTTGTGCACTAGGTATTTCCTATGAGATACAAAATACTAGTTATTAATATCATGGAAATTAGTTTTGAATTTATTTATGAAAATAAGGAAAATAAAAAATAAATGATACTTATATATATGATGGGGCTCTCACTGCGAATGGAATTGCTAAAGGGTCTGCAACGTGGAATCTTCCTAGACTTATCACCAATAGCCATGCCCTATACAAAAAATAATGTAATTAAATTTCATTACCACAAAAACTTTACAAGAATGCATCGATATTTAATCACTTTAAAAGAACCTAATTACCTTTCCCTTGTCAATGGGTTGTGCCTTATCCCCCACACTCTACCCCCCTCAAACAGGTGATACCTACAAGAGAAAAGAAAGATTAGAAACCTTATATGCTCCAATATCAAATAAAAATAATAATGAAAACAAAATATAATGTACTGTAGATATCTCAAGGTCAAATGAAATAGCCAAGAGGATGACATTATCAACCTATCTGAGCTCCTCCTCAGTCATCAACTAAAAATGAATGAAGATCACATACATGTATAAGTCAATATGCTTTAAAAATTAAAATTACTCTATTATAAAGATTAACTTTAAGTTGCATATGTTGTAACAAAAAAATGTATACACATACTAACACAGAAGGATTCCATGTCTCTAAATGCCCCTATTCTCTCACATCAGGGTGTGAAGCCTCTATATGTACATCTGGCGTATCCTCCTCAAATACAAACTAATACTTAGAAAGATCACCTATGGGACCCAGACAAATATTCTTGCACATTATGCAAATATGGGGCACATAAACATGTGATGAGCTTACCAATGATGAACTCGCTCCAACATCATCAACATGGGGAGGCAACATTGACCTAGCCTAGGATATCAATAGTATACTCAATCTATGGATGACTCTAATAGTCTAAGAGCTAGCCTCTACAACGATATCAAGATGCTGCACTAGAGGAGTGGGGGAGACATCAAAAGGAGGGACAAAAGTGCCAACTTTCTTCTACTGGGCAAATGGTCTATTCTGAGGAGCTTCTCCTCCTACACCCATGTTGAGCCTCATGCTCCAATAGTTCACCTTTAGGTGCAAGACAAATTCGACATACAATTTTTTAATGAAATAAAATGACACCTCTAAATTGTTGTGTGCAGAGATGTCAAAAACCATCCACCAACAATCCCAAAAGTTTGCATGCATAGCCTCATTTGTGCACCATTTAATTGATGATTTGGGCTTTGTGCATTCTACTTGTTTACCAGTTTTTGGGTCCACAAAAAGGCTAATTATATCATCTTTAGTTATATTTAGGGTCGCAACCTCATCATAGCCCAACCCATCATCAAACATGGCATGCATTTGGTCACGCTAGTGAAGAGCAGCATTTTGTTCATTGGTAAGTGTTTTAATATTATCCACTATGGTGTTTAATGTGGATAAGATGGGAGCCAATGTAGGTAGAGTGTTATATGTGGTTCGCAAAACCCTTAGTTCGACAAGATTTTCAAATATCAAATCTTCAATTTGAGGAGGGTTTTCAAAGGGTAGGGGATCATTTGGTGGAGGGTTACAAGGAACATTATTTCCTACCTCAATATCATAATTCAGGTCAGCCATACCTATTAATTTGTGAAACATAGTTTCTATTAAAAACAACCTAAATTTCAACAATTTCTATTAAAAAACCTATTTTTTAACAAATTCAATTTAAAAAAACTAATTTATATTAATATTCATTTAAAACATTTTTTAAAAAACCAAAAAAAAAAACCTACCCTTATCTGATAATCATTTGGAAATCTAATACCCGAATGGAGGTCAATAATCAAACAAAGAAAATGCAATGTAAAAGAAGCTCTCGGGGTTTTCTTAAAGAATCAATGTTACAAGTTTCGAGTATCTGATTTCATATTGGATACCCAATATAATATTGGGTATTTGATATGAAATCAGATACCTGATTACTAATCAGATACTTGAAAAGGCTTGGTCCTAACTTTTGAGCCTTGGTAACAAGATGGGTGCAAAAAAGTCAGAGAAAATTTTGAAATGCTTTTAGACATTTTGAAACTCCACTTTTTTCACATCACCACTTTTTGGCACACCATGATCCTACACATACCCAATCAAGAGAACATTTCTCATGATTACAAGCCAAAAGCTTGATATATATCATAGTAGCCTAATCATAAGAACATTTCTCATTATTACTAGCCAAAAGCTTCATAAATATCATACCCTACTAATAATGAGAACATTTCTCATAATTTTGAGCCAAAAGCTTCATATATACCATACCCTACTATGTTTTTCAATGTTTCCTCATTTTATTCATGTTTACTAACTATATGAAAGGGAAAATATACCATTCGAATCAACATATGCCACAAATGATTCAATATATGATAAAAAAAAATTCCACATCATTCTACATTCTTAAGAGAAGGATTCTATCTAATCACTTTATCCTTTATTAAAAGATTAAAATTATAAACAAAAAAATGTTGTAGCAAAATCCAATAATTTAGTTGTTATTTTCTATGTCATGATGGGAAGAAAAATAATTTATATCAGTTGATCCTAATCTTACATATAAGCAACTCAATTTATTCTAATTAATAAAGAGAACTGATTTTCCATTTAAATCTACAAGAGAAAAACATCATTTCAATTATTTTAGAGAAAAGAGATAGATTTAATGACTACAAAATTATATTTTGAGGAATTCATAAATGAAATAAATATGTGTTTGTTTCAAATGATCAAAACTTAACTTTAAACACCAAAGATGAGGTATTGTAGAGTCCTATTAATCAATTTAGAGTAATGCAACATGTTTTATTTATTTATGAAGATCATTTACATATCAGGTGCTACTTAAGAGAAACAATTATAACTTATTCAAGCTCCTTTTGAGAAATCATGCTAGAAACAATAGTTGGAAGACCAAGAGTCAGAACTTAAAACCCACTTCTTACAAATGAGACAAAGACAACCAATAGAAGACAAAGATTCACAACTTAGAATTCCACAAATATATCCCTCTTAAGATTTGAACTAGGGTGTCAACAATGAGAACTCATTGCTTCAACCAACTAAGCTAAACCCCTTGAACTAACATGACATAATTTTATGCTAGTCAAATTTAACCTAGAATTTTTTTTTGTTACCAATCACCTATCTCAATTGGAATCCATTCATCATAATTAACCACCTAGCTTTTCTTAGATTAAGTCTTCCTTCAATATTACTTTTAGCAATAAAAGAATGTTTATCTTATAATTAAACATTATCAGTATTTTTCACATATACCTAGTTATTTATTTTATATTTATGTCAATGTATAGGGTGACACATTCAATTATCAAGACTAACATAATGGTAGAGCTTCAAGATACAAGAGAGAAAATTGTGTATCTTTCTTCTCATAAG
This sequence comes from Cupressus sempervirens, assembly GCA_028749045.1. Lineage (NCBI taxonomy): Eukaryota > Viridiplantae > Streptophyta > Pinopsida > Cupressales > Cupressaceae > Cupressus > Cupressus sempervirens. The sequence goes on along the minus strand of CM053793.1, from coordinate 100,813,064 downwards.
ATTAAATCGATGCTCACTCTCTTTTTTTAGTATGAAGTTAACATCTCTATTGTTTGTTTGGTTAGCATAGTTATACTACATTTTTTAATTCTTTATCCCTTAGAATTTTATACTTTCATCCTTTTCACATGTGTAGCTATCCTAAGTCTATTATATTTTATTGTTATTGTTCTTGAAAAATATGTTTCATAATGGAATATCCTTTTATAAAAATACTATTCAACCTCCTTATTCATATTTTGATTTTGTATAAATAAACATGTATTGCACTATTCTACAAACATTGATTCACTAAACTTGTATTATATTATTATTCTTGTTGGATATAATTTATTTTTTGTGTGTTGTCTTTGATGTTAGAAAAATTTCATAATCATTATCAGTCACTATATGCTGATCTCACTCGGGTAGTGAAAAGAGTTCTTTGTGTCTACTAATTGTTCTTGTGTTTGCCTAGTTCAGAAGGAAATATCTACCAAGTTCACTCGAGTGTCGAATGAAAAGTTGCAAAAATGAAGGAAAGTTAGATGGAATGAGTGCTAACCAAGATCGCTCAATTGCTAAAGGATTTTCATAAGTTTGTAGTGTTAATCAAAATTTTATTAGTTAATAAAGGAAATCATTTCAAATTTAGTTTCTATCGAGCAGAGTCGACTAGCAAAGGATTTTATTTCTTTTTTATAATTGATTTTAATTAATCTATCTCTTGATTCCAACCAACTAAGGTAATAAATATTGATTATTGTAAGTGGTATTTGATCTGACTTGACAAAGTGAAAGGTACAAGTATAAGATTAAGTTGTGATTTCAAAGTGTCGAAGAAAGTGTACAAGTAAGTGTAAGACAATGTGCGAATCATGATGATATGATTGAAGATATATTGGCAAGCAGAAGAAGAAAATTTGAAGGATAAGCAAAATATCCTTGTGGTGTACCCAAGTCATTTTCAATCAAGAAGGATCAAGTATAAGGAAAAATAGAGATATGAAATCAGCAATTAAGTTGCATTCAAATCAAGTGATTTCATTGTTACTCTCTAACCATTGTAGCAATTATATAAATCTCTTAACAGAGTTGGCTTAATAGCTATTTGCAAATCCTCTAACAAGGTGGCAATTCTACTGAATTGTTCTCAGGACCTCTAACCAGGCCACTCCTAACAGGGTGATTAAATCCTTTAATAGGTCCACACCTAATAGTGTGTTTTGTAACCTTTAACAAGGTTGTCTCTTAATAGGACTCACTTCGGAAGAGTGAAAATCAATAACTGGTTGCTATTGGTGATTTTTTCCAAATTGGATTTTCACATTAAATCTTGGTGTCAAATGTATTCATGCTATTTTATTTATATGTTTGCAACTAAGTTAAAGCAATGGTAATCTTAGATAACATCTAATGGTTCTTAAGTTAACCTTTTACCAAGCTAACGTAGTTACTACCAAGTTACAACATTTTGTTTGTTTACCAAGCTTCAACAGTATTCAATTATTTGTTTGCATTTTGTACTAACATCAAAAGGGATTTGGGATTTATTTTTGTAGTAACTGATTCACCCTTCCCTTCTTAGTTACTCCTCTTATATTTCCAACAATTGGTATCAAAGCTTTTGGTGCTTACAGAGAAGGTTTCCAGGACCTAAGCTAAAGATCAGGTTGTCTTACAAAAGAGAGATTCCCAAACAAAATAGAGACAATTTTGCAGCCTGGAAAGGATTGATGAGATTACATATGGCTACCATCAATGATTTAGGTTGAAAGGATGTTGATTCTAAATGTAAGACTCCCACTAGAAAATTATCAGTTGAAGGTATTGTTGAAAAGAAGAATCATAATATCATGATGATTGATATTGCATCTACTCTCAGTTATGTTGAATTTGATGAGGTAAAAGATTACAAAATTACTTTTGCAATTTGGAACAAACTAAAATATATCTATGGAGGAGATGGAAATGTGAGAAGAGCCAAAATAGAAAGCCTTATGGGACAATTTGATCAAATGAGAATGAGAGAAGATTACATTGAAAAATATGTGGAAAAAATCAAGGTCAGTGTAAATACAATCAAAGCATCTCGAGGAGACATCTAGGAGGAAACTATTGGAAGTAAAGTGCTCAAAACTCTTCTTCATGTTTATGCAATTAAAGTATCCACTATTCAAGAAATGAGATGTGATCCAACTAATAAGATAAGGTTGGATGCTCTGGTTGGAAGATTAACAACTTTTGAGTTAGACAATTATGATAACTATGTTCTTGCTTCAAAGAATATTAAATCTACATTTAAAGCTAAACTCTCACTAAAAGAAAAGGGTAAAAAGTCAAAATCTAGTCAATCATGAAGTGAAGAAGATGGATCATCAAAAGAAATTTCAAATAGTGATCCTAAATTTGTTGAAGCCTTTCTTGCAAGAAAGTACTCCAAAGGAAGAGGGAAGTACAAAGGTAAAGTTCCTCTAATTTTCTTTTCTTCTGAAGAAATTGGTCAGATTGTTGCTATGTGTCCAAACAAGGAAATGAAGGATGAAAAGAAAAGCAACAAGCATAAAGACAAGGACTACAAGAACTACAAGAACTTCAAGGACAAAGGTAAGAAATCTTGCTTCATAGCTAAAGATTTTGATAACAGTGAAGATGAAATGGTTTATATTGTTGTGAAAGATTAATCTAATGATGAAGGAGATAAGATGGAACTTATATCTCATGTTAACAAAAATGATATATGGATTATTGATAGTGGCTACTCACATTATATGATTGGTGACAAAACAAAATTTGAGTATATGGAATACTATGATGGAGGTAGTGTAATATTTGGAAACAATGAACCTTGCAATATAAAAGGAAAAGGATGTATATTGATAACTAAATAACTTGTGTGTGATAATTCTATTGGGTTGAAGGACTAAAGCATAATCTACTAAGTGTGGCACAATTGAATAGTATTAGATTCAAGGTAGAATTCATGAATGGATAGGCCAAACTGTTGGATGGGAAAGGAATTTTGGTTGGTTCTAGCAAACAAACAAAAGGTAATCTATCTTATCTTGATCTCAGTGGTTGTTAATGTTTTATTGCTCAAGTAGAAGAAAGTTGGTTATGACACAAAAGACTATGTCATGTGAACTTTGATAATCTGGTTAAGATAAGAAAACATAAAATAGTGAAAGGTATTCCTAGTTTGAAGAAGCCTGACATGGGTATATGCAAGAATTGCCAAATTGGTAAGATGGGAAAGACAAGCTTCAAAAGCAAAGACTATCAGTTAGAAGAAGTCTTGAAAATTGGTCATACAAACTTATGTGAACTTGTTGGAATAGAGAGTTATAGTGAAGAAAAGCTTTTCATTCTCTTTGTTGATGACTACTCTAGGTGATGGCAATGAATCCAACTTCACATAAGATTGTATTTTTCATTATAAAATTATTTTCAATAATTACTTTAATTATTATGTGTTTTTATTAATTTTGTTTGTTTGTTTATTTAACTCAATTAGATTTGAACCCAAGACCTCCCATATAAGAGGCTCACAATTTACCGATGTGTTGTAGGTTCTTGCTTTAATGTTTTTTTAAAATATATAATAATAATTATTCATTTTTAAATAATATAATTTTCATTTTATATATTAATTTCTTTTTAAATCTTGCATTAAATAATAAACTTTTGATAGTGTTTTAATAAAAATGTTAGAAAGTTCCCTCTGAAAGGTTTTTTCTTTTTTTATTATGCGAGTTCTTCCTCTTAACCTTCAATCTCACAAGAAATTTAAGATTTTTTTATCATTCAAGAGAACTTTTGGTTTTCATTTCTTAGTAACTTGATGCAAGTATGATAAGTAAAAATTAAGTTGAAACTTTCAAAAGTATAATACAGGTTCCGTTCAGATAATGGTAATGGAATACAAGAACCTTGATAGTCAAATTTACATTGAATCTTTGTCTTCATCATATGAACATCATTTGTAATGGCTGATTTAGAATGTGAAAAATGTTAACAACACCAGCTTTAGTTCTTAACTCCTAAACTCACTTGGACAAAAATAAACATAAAATTGTTAGTAATTTGAAGATGACAGTTATTTATGGCTAAAAAAAATGATATTCCAATAGAATATAGAGTGAAGAGACCAAAAAATACATAATAATAAAGTAATACCCACCTTGAAAAATATGTCTGAACTGCCAATCGATCATATGCAGATCTTTATCTACCAACTCTTAGGTCGAAGATTTCTGGCTCATATCCTACATATTTGACAAACAAAAATTAGTTTACAAATAGCAAGAAACTTTGCTTAGAATCTGTCTGTTTAGCATATTTGAATTTTTGATGACAATAGTAATATATAAAAATAGTAATAAATAACAATAGTAAAATTAGTTTTCAAATAGGAAGGAACTATGCTAAAAATCTATCTAGTTAGCATATTTAAATTTTAGATTCTTTTTTATGAAAATAGTAATAAATAAACTAGGTCAAGAATAAGGTAGAGATTATCCATTTTTTTTGTGTTTTATTTTGGCTATGTTGCAATTAATTTACTTATAAATGTAAGTAGTATATGAGGAATAGGTCCAAGATAATATTAACCTCTCCCTCTATCACGAAAGCTTTGAGTATAACTAATCTAAGATATTCTCGATGGGTTGTTATATGTCATAGGTGGGTTTATATGTCATTGGTGGGTTAACATGCACAATTGATGGTTAACATATTGTGTTGGCTATTTTTACTATTTCCCAGTGCCACTTTCATTCCCTTTGTGAAATAGCAAAATTTTTCTATTTCTCGAAGCTTCCTTCCTTACCTTTGCAAAATAGTGAAGTTTCACTATTTCACAAAGCTTCCTTCCTTATATGTCATAGGTGAGTTAACACACACAATTATCGTTTAATATGTCAATTTTTCTATTTTCGCTATTTCACAGTGCCACTTTCATGCCCTTTGAAAAAATAGCTAAATTTCTCTATTTCGTGAAGCTTCCTTCCTTATATGTCATAGGTGGGTTAACACGCACAATCGGCGGTTAACATGTCGTGTTGCTCATTTTTTCTATAATAATTTTAATAATCTTTTATCCTCCTAAGGATGGAAAAAACTTAATGGTAAGGATAACTTTGTGTGGTGAAACAACTAATGAAGAACCAATTGGCTATTTTCAACCCTATTCAACCCATCATAGTAACTGATCTGGGATATTTTCAATGGGTTGTTGTATGTCATAGGTGGATTAACACACACAATTGGCGGTTAACATATCATGTTGTCCATTTTTACTATTTTGCAGTGCCACTTTTATGCCCTTTGCGAAATAGTAAAATTATGCTATTTCACAAAGCTTCCTTCCTTGCCTTTGTGAAATAGTAAAATTTTGCTATTTTGCAAAACTTTCTTCCTTACCTTTGCGAAATAGTGAAGTTTTGCTATTTCACAAAGTTTCCTTCCTTATATGTCATAAGTGGGTTAACGTGCACAATTGTTGGTTGACATGTCATGTTATCTATTTTGTAGGATACCATTTTGACCCTCTACAAAATAGGGGGATGAGATAACACAAAGTTTAACAAAGATAACTTGATGCATTATCCCACTATGATATATTTTAGTCCATTGAAAATTTCTGAGATTGGGTTTTTGTGATGAGTTGAATGGAGCCAAAAATGAGAAAGGATTTGGGGTTTAGTTCTTATCTCCCCTGTCTACTTACCTCTCTCTCTCTCTCTCTCTCTCTCTCTCTCTCTCTCTCTCTACATTTGTCTATCTCTACTTCTTTCTTTTTGTTTATCACTCTACCCATCTCTCCCTTTCTCCTCTCTACATCTTTATGTTTTTCTTAATATTGAGAGAGAGAGAGAGAGAGGTAACTATTATGGGGGAGATATAGAGGGAGAGAGGAATAAGAGAGAAAGAAAATGAGAGATTCAAGGGAGCGAGAGAGATAAAAATGTATCTATGGATATGAGAGATAGATAAAAATTTATCTATGGATGTGTGTGTGTGCGCGCGCGTGCACGCGAGAGAGAGAGAGAGAGAGAGAGAGAGAGAGAGAGAGAGAGAGAGAGAGATGGTGCAAAGGGATAATGATTAGGTTAGATTCACCATGTGATACAAAAGAGTAATGATTACATTCATTATTTCATTATTTAAAGTAGAGAGAGGGGAAGAAATGTTGGAGAACATCTATCTTAATATCCAATTTTTAATTACAATCATAAGAACACAATGTCACATCTAAGTATCAGTAAACTCATGGTTAATAAAAAGAAAATTAGCTAGAACAAACAATAGTGAAATAGAAGGAATATATTTTCTATTTCAAAGCAAATGGACACCCTTGAAAAACAACTATTTTTCTATGATTTAAAAAAAAAAATATTCATCATGATCTTCTAAACCAAAACCAAATTATTTTCTTTCTATTTCATTTCCAATTACACAACAATCCATCTTTTCCATTTAGGGTTCTTTCTTAAAACTTACCTTAATGCTAGAGTAGTGTTTGTGAAGAAGCACACACTCTTTACATAAAGAGAAATGCTATGATATACAACCCCTTGAATTTGAGATGATATCAAATGAGTAGAAAAAGTATAGTTCCTATTTGAGAAATATGATTTTGTTCATCTATCTTAATATCCAATTTTTAATTACAATCATAAGAACACAATGTCACATCTAAGCATTGAGTAAGATCATGGTTAATAAAAAAGCTAACTAGAACAAACAATAGTGAAATAGAAGGAATATATTTCTATTTTAATGCAAATGGACATACCACTTGAAGAACAACTAATTTTCTATAATTATAAAGATAAAATATTCTTCATGATCTTCTAAACTAAAACCAAATTCTTTTCTTTCCTTTTCATTTCCAATTTCACAAAAATCCATCTTTTTCATTTAGGGTTCTTTCTTATAACTTACCTTAATGCTAGAGTAGTGTTTGTTATGTGAAATGTTGTGTAATTAATTGATACTTTTATGTTATGTGAATAGAAATCACATATGGATAAAACTAGTGTGAATAGAGAGAGGTTATGTGAATGAACCTAACTTTACACAAGATTATATTATTTTTCAGTATGTTATTGAATTACATAATTTCTTTAAAAAAGTATCAAAATTAAATATAAATTGTTATAAATATCATCATTTAATAGTAATAAAATTTTAGTTGTGATATTGTTCTTAAAATTCACATGTAATTTTTCAGTCAAACTTATTGACCTATTTACATGAGTAATAGTTCACAATACCCATCTCCTACTTATCAATAAAATTTCAATTAATAAATTATTTCTAACTTAATAAAATAAAACATTTATATTAATTACTCTTTCTTTTTAAAATCTAAAATGTAATTAAGAATATTTTTAGTAATTACGAGTTAAAAAAATCAATGGCAAAAAGGATGTGTTATCACAATGAAAACTCAAGAATAACTTAAACGTAAAATTAAATAAACTCCATTGTTACCAATCAAAAATAATAATCATTATTTTAAAACAATGTAATTCACAATATATTATTAAAAACAAATTTCAATAAAAAATTTATTGAAATTGATGAGTTTTACAACTCCTCCATTTGACTCATATCATGATTGATGTTAGGTTTAGAATCCATTCTATTTGGAATTGGGTCTTCCTGATTTATTAAATTCTCTAATTTAATACTGCTCATATTTATTTTATTTATCGCTAAGAACTAATTACCCTCCACCACATTGAATGCAGATAGATATCAATGCAAACATTACATGGCAGTTTGCAATGTGATGCATTCATGCTTTTCCCCTCTAATTATAAATAAACTGCAGCGCGATCATTGTGTATGCTCTAAATGAAAATACTGCAACGCAATACGTAGTCTATAACCCAATAAAATGTTCACATAAATTTGCCCCAAAAAGAACATTCATTAAATATATCCCCAGAGATATGAACTTTTATTAAACTTTCTGACCTTGTTGTCTAGAAGACTTAACAGTGTGAAAAAATTCTAAAGTCTAAACCCACAGTTTGACCTCTAAAACTAATAATGAACTGATCTCCCTCTATGATCCCTTATGCAAAGGGATCCAGCCGTGCACGAGAGCCATGAATAATGAACCCAAATCACAATTTGGAGAAATATATATTCGATATATTCAATTAACAAATGTGTAAAATAGTATTAGCCGTCTCGCTAAAATCATCCGGAGCTAAAAGACAACAATTTTTCTAACCTTGTTTATGGTGGGGGGGATGTTTAAAATTTAAAATGGCCGTTTCCGTTTGGTTTCTACCGTCAGTCATGGAGGCAATGGATGGTATATCATCTTATATATAAGAGATGCATAGGCATGTTGTCTTTTGCGTTTAGCTACAGCCCTCCCCTACAGCTTCTATGCATCGTTGTCATGCGTTTCTTTTGGTTTTTTCCAATTTTGGAGTGGTAAGTTGTAAAATTAGAAGAGTTCGTTAATCCTCCCCAATGCACGTAGGTTCAAGGTAAACTGTATTTTTATTTCTATTAGCACATTTCTTAATAATAGGCAACAATCACTATGATCTTCTCAGCTAGATAGTCTTGCTTTTTCTTCTTTTGTTGCTTGTATGTACAGCTGATACTTTCTCTTCAGGGTGAGGCTTGGCCTCTTTGTGTATATTCGTATTGATATTCTGGTATTTTTTTGGTTGTGAAACTCTTATATCTAATAGAATAATAATAGGTAACAATATATGTATTTTATAAGGAAAAAAAATAAAAATAAAAATAAAATATTTCTTATTAAAATAATAATATATGTATTTCTTAGGGAAGAGCCTACAACACAATGGTAGCTTATGAGCCTCTCATGTGGGAGGTCTTGGGTTCAAATTCGCTTCACACATTAAAAAAAAAAGAACAAATAACAATAATTAACCTAAGCTTTGGTTGTTTACCAATAAAAATAAAATAAAATGCATTCATTATTTAATATAAGCTTTTTTTGTTATTGAAATATCTAGTATGACAAGTAGCATTTGAATTTTTTAAATTCCACAAATAAAATATTAGAATAAATAAGATATAAAACAAGGATGTGGTGTGTGCATATGACCAGACCATCTAAACTATTCAAAAATAAATAAAATGCATTCATTATTTAATATAAGCTTTTTTTGTTATTGAAATATCTAGTATGACAAGCAACATTTGAATTTTTAATATAATCACAATATACAATATTAGATAAACTATGAGATATTTTCCTATTAAATTTCACAAATAAAATATTAGAATAAATAAGATATAAAACAAGGATGTGGTGTGTGCATATGATCAGACCATCTAAACTATTATTAACAAGGACCCTGACTCCTCTACTTTAACCACACTCTTATTTTCCACAAGATAAAAATATCAATAATAATCTTCTAATTATTGATCAAAATATCATGAATTTATTATAGCTTGAACTCTAACTAAATCCTAATTATTGAAAATTTGAAACATAACCCAAATTAAACTTTAATCCATGTTATATAACATTTTTGGTATAGTGTTAAAGTAGGTTTGGAATTTGGCAATGGGTAGGGTTTAGGATCAATTTGGTTTAGTATTAGGGTTAGGGTGCATTTTAATTAGAAATTTGGATTCAATTTACTTTAGGTTTAGTGTTTAATGTAGTATTGAATTAAGTTTATGGTTAGTAGTTCACTTAGGTTTTAGATTAGGGTTCAATTTACTTAATCTTAACATGCTAAACTTGGTTAAAGTTTTATTGTAGAAATTAGATCTATAGAACTAATGTTAATCCTTACCCAAAGAGAAAACTTGAACTCTAATCCTAGGGTAGTATTTGAAATGTAACCATAATATTTCCTTTGATTACACTTCAACCCAATCTTTAATCATCAAAAGATTTATCATATAAGTGTGATCCTAGTCGAGTTAAACTACACACACACACATAAAATATCACACAATAATCTATTCATTTGCTAAAAAACTGATAGAAAATACAAGATGGTGAACATAAAACATAATTTTCCCTATACAAATATCCATGCAAGTTTACAAATCTGTATCACCCTCAAGAAAAGTGCATTGCTCTAAAAATTCTATATTGAACTCCTTAACTATAATATATTTGATATGCTTTGTTTTTTTCAAATGAAGAAAAAAGTCAATCAAATTTATTTTAAAAATTACAAACTATATTAATTAAAATACATATCCTAAGACATATTAAAAATTTTAGTTGTAAGAACTTTCTTTTCTTTTATTTTCTTTTATTAATCTTTAGAATGACTAAATTTTTTGATAAAAAGTATTTGTTCATTAATAAAAGTTCATTTTATATGTATTATTTTGTTTTTGATAAATTAAATCAAATGTAAGTGTTGAGGAAATTTTATGCCTCTAACTATCATCATGAAGTGATCTAGCAATAGCATATTGATAGCATATATGTTAAAAAGTAATTTAAAAGAGTAAATTTTAAAAATGAATCTAATTATATTTTAAAACTTAACTCACAATATCATTTCTAATAACTAAAACCACCAAACTTCTTATTTAATTTCTAAATATTTACGTAAATACTCTATTTCTACCAAATAATATATGTTAGTTAGATTTATTTATCTAACATACTATAATTAACCAATATAGAATGTAGAAAGTTATTGGACTTTTATGGGAACAAAATCTAAATGGTGATAGTTGAAAACAATGATATGATGGAATTAATATGGTGTGTATGAAAAAAAAGAAAGATAAAGAAATAGTAAAAAATAATGATTAACAATATCATTCAAACATATAATAAAATAAAATAGATGTAAAAAGATCAACAAATCATGATTATTCAATAGTAGTAAAAACAACCTGGATTATTAGAATCTAAAATTTAGCTCACTCTCAAAACATGCCTTTGGTATAAATATAATTTCAATCATATAAATTCATTATACTATTATTTTTATTATTAAATTATTTTATTTCAAACTTTAATATTTATTAAAAAGTGGTTCTTGCTATTTACTAAATACTAAAATATTTAAATGTAATGATAATGATAACATTATATTTTATAAAGAAGGTTATTATATCATGTTGATATGATTAATAAAAATTATATGTTGAGATTGTAAAACACTTGATATTGATAAATAATCTATTCGATATATAGAGATAGACTTGAATTTTCTTTTGAGGCCATGGAGGGTTTTTACTTTCTCTGGGATTTTATAGATAGATTTTGAGAAGTTTGAGTGTAGATTAGGGTTATTTTGAGTTCAATAATAGTTGAAAGGACATTCAGGGAAGTTGACTAGTAATGATTTATTGATAGGACAAAAACTCAATAAATGAGCAACAAAAGATACAGAAAAAGTTAAAGAATGTATTATGATGATACAAAATTCATTGATGATTCATTATGTCATTTTTTGGATAACTAATTATTAGTGGCTAATTTCTTAGTCATTTATTTGATCACTATTATAGTTAGTTATCTCTGTCTAACCTTATGATTTTACCTGATGACCAAATTAGTCATTTATTTAGTCTCTTATAAATTACAAAATATTACTAGAATTTAATCACATCTAGTTATGTAACTAAAATATTTAGTCTTGTGGCTTATTTTTTAGTCACGTGCTCATTTATTTGCCAAAATTCTACTAGTGTTTGGAGTGAGCTTCTATGCTACTTTATTAGGCAAGGAAGCACCTAGAATGAAGTCAATTTGATGACTTATAACTCTCCTAGGAGGTAGAGTAGCTAGAGTAGCATCACTCACTATGTCCTTATACTTTTCAAGCAATTTGGACTTCAACTACCAAAGGTTCCTTTCCTACATTCCCCTTTTCTTTAGACTTCAACACTACTGCAAAACTTTGACATTCCTCATCCTTGAAATCCTTAACAAACTCTTTCCCACTACAAAACAACACACTATGTACTTTAGCTCGTGTTTCCTCCCCTTCTAATAAATACTAAATTTTGAAGGTCTTTCCTCCCTTCTTAAAAGTTATGGCATTTTCTCTACAATCATATACAACTTCCCCATCAAATTTCCAAGGCCTACCTAGCAAAAGATGAGAAGCATCCATAGGCAAAATATTACACAATAGTTTGTCCTTGTATCCTACTATGGAAAATTCCACCCAAGCTTGTTCATTCACCAAGATGCTTTGTCCCTTGTTAAGAAAAGTAACCTTGTAAGGGGTTTCATGAGGTATCTTTTACAATTTCAACTAAGTAACAACTTACTTTAATATTACATTATCAGTAGACCCTAAATCCACCAATACTTTGCACACTTTTCCTAGGATCTTGCACTTTATCCTAAATAATGCCCTTCTATGTTTAGGTTCATCAACATATGGTTGCTTGATAAACACTTTCCTAAACATTAGGTTCTCACCTTTTTAAGATTCAATGCTGTCCACATCAGATTCTTTGCTCCAATCCTATTGCACATATGCCATTCTTTTGTCTTGGTTTGAGGAAGAAGGCTTGTCTGGGCATCTACAGGTTGGATGACCCAATTGACCACAATTATAACATTTCATACTTGCAAAGCATGGATTGGATCCACCTAATCTTCTCCCTCTACTTGATCCTCCTTGGTTGCCTCTCCCTCTATTGTAACCACCTCTTGAGGAGTTATCATTAGTTTTCTTTGTGAACATGCTTTCACCTTGATTCTTCTAATCACTACCCCTACCCTAGTAGCCTCCTCTTTTACCTCTTTGGTTTCTACCCTTAGCTATCATTGAAGTTAGAATCTTCATTCCTTTTGTTCTTTTCCTCTACCTTTAGAGCTAGCTGATAACATCTTTGAACTATGGTAGGTGCCCACAAACTAAGCTCTTCCTAGATATTTCACTTCAAAACACCTAAACATCTTGCTACTTTGATGGGATTTTCTTCTTTCTATTTGGATCTCAGACATAGCCTCTAAACTTCCTCAATATAAGAGGTTACATCTAGGTCTTTTTGCTTCAAGCCTTGTCTTCTCCTATGGAGCTAGATTTGAAAGTCTTGAACAGGTAGAAAGTTCTCCTTCACTTTAGTGACCATAGCCTTCCATTTAGCTATAGGAGTCTTACCCATGTTGATTCTTTCATCTTGTACATATTCCCACCATGTTAGAGCTGAGCCTCTGAGCCTTGAATCAGCAACTTTAACCTTTTGTGCCTCTAATATCCCCTCACACTCAAAATGATTCTCCATGCCATCTATTCAGTCCATGACTACATCTATGTCCATCTTTCCACTGAAAAGTGGTACACGTTCCAAAGATTTTCCTCCTAGGACTTTGATATCCTACAAGAAGGTCTCTTCATTCAAGATAGGGTTAGGTTCATGTACCACGTCCTCCTCTGATACCTCCATACCCTTTTCATCGTCTTCTTCTTCCTTCCTCTTTGTTGCATCAACAACTTCCTCAACTTTTGTTTTCACCTCTTCCAAGGTTACTTCAAGGAGCATATTCTTCTCCTCTGTTCATCAAATTCCTTGGCTAGTTATGTAGTAGTCAGCATGTTGGTTTCACCTACAGAATCTCCAGTAGATGCAGACATCCACCAACTATTCTCAAATCTTTAACATGCTCTGATACCACTCTGATGTGACACCCAATCTTGCTCACAAACCCTAAACTCTCTAGGTTCTTCTTAGGTATTCCACCTAATCAACTAGGATTTCATTCCAACCCTATTCCTTTGAGGATTCTATCAAAGAGATCACACTTCTTCAACTGGTGCACAACAATTTGTTAGTACAAACTTGCTCATAACTTCTAGAATCACACAAACAACCCCAATGCTAATTGGATTCTCAAAATTATGAAATTGACACCTAGGTATCTCTCAAGTTAATCATCAATATGCCAAACTCAAAACAAGGACAAAACCCTAGTTGAGTTGCATTCATAAACCAATTTGCACTCAAATGCTTGGAAAAAGACTACAAGGACTAGCCCTCCAAACACACTAAAATTGATATATTTTGCAAAAATCCTTAACAATGACCCAAAAAATCACATTTTCGGATACCCTTTTTAGAGTACTTGTATATTTTGGAATTTTCAAGTCCTCAACTTGTCCATACACCCCAAGCACAATTTTAGGCTTGATTTGAGGGTTTTTAGGGGTTTAGGTGCTCTCTAGCTTTTCAACCTCCAAAAAATCCTTATCAAAGCCCCTCCTTGGGATTGGGGTTATTCCATACCTTCCTCATACTCACCACATACTTGGATTGGAGAATATTTCCTTCCAATCCACTCCAAATGCTCTTTTTCAAATTTGTGATCCCTAACCAAACATGGTTTGCTTGCCTAGGGCATCAGTCAAACAATACTTGCTAATTATTCCAAGGGCCCTCCATTAATGTAAATGAATTACATGGAGTCCAATTCCAAATCCCAAAAGGTCATACAATATATATGAAGGGATGTGGTCTAAGAACCCATTTTCTCAAAATTGCTCTATTCAAAACATCAGGCTATTGACTCACAAAACAATTTATTTGAACAAACAAAAATTTCTAAAACAACACACAAGATAATTAAAAAATTGAAAGAAAATTAAAAATTTCACTTCCAATACCTAACCTACTATATCTAATCATTAAAACACTCAAAACAAAGAAATTGTTGATTACAGTCTGTACATTGTCATTCCTAATACTTCCAACCCTTGGAACAAGTTGGAGTTAGTCTTATATAGCCTTTTCCTCAATGAATCCAACCACCTTAATTGGTTAAAAAACTACCATGAAGAAGTTACTCTCTTGCATCAATGTTATAAAAATTGTCAATAACAACTTCACAAGAAAATGAGCAATTTTTGCAATCTTCCAAATTAACTAACCAAACTTGCTCCCCTTGCTATAAAAATTTCCAAAAGGCCTAAGATGGATTCAAAACACCTAATAAAGAATTTAAAACATTTTTTTTCCTTGTTTAACCCTTAAAACCCAAAAAAGCTCTATTGAACCAAATGAGTACTTTGTGAGTAATTAGGAGCAATATTGCACGGTGAGGCTCTTCTAACCTAGCTGACCTCAACTTATGACCAAGTTGATCCTATTATTACTCTACTGATGTAGCTAGCATCACTACATGCCAAAATTAACAAAGAAGCCCTAGGTCTACCCTTTAGCCTACCTAGGTGCTCCTGCACCAAGCACCCAATGATAGAGTGGTTAGCTCCCTTGGGGTCTTTCATTACATGAAGTACTCACCAACCCTACCCAAGAAGCCCAGCAACCTAGAACAAGATGAGATAGATCCATTACAAACATGAAACCTACTACATTAGCAACATATGCCTAACATGTTGAACATAATCATGGATGCAGTAGGGAGAATAAATAAAAACTAAGCATATCTACAGATATAGAAGAGTGACTTTGGCCAAATCATTTGAAAACCATAATTAAACTAATAGATGGAATAAAATACAAGTTCACATTTTTCCTTTCTATCCTTCCATGTTTCTACATTCAATGTTCATCCCATAAGAAAACAAGACACAACCAAGAAATAAAATAATTAATATTAATAAAAAACAATAATATATCTTTGCATAATTCATGCATTCCAAGGCCCATATGTATTTCATTGATCACAAGCTCTTTTAGGCTAACATCAAGAACCATAAGAACTATAAAACCAATGAACATCAATCTATTCCTTATGTCAAAAGTTAATTATTTGTTTGTGTGAAGAAAACACACATTTCTTTACTGCTAGAATGTGCTATTCATGTTTTTGCAAGAGTGGATTAATATTCGGTTGGAATTTTATTCTTGAAAGTACAAAATAAATAGAATATTTCATATAAAAAGAACACACTCTCCCAATTCACTACGACTATTAAACTAATCTTACTCAAGTTTCCACATCCTTTAATCATATAACTTGATACTGGAGAGTAAGCAATACACATTAAAATAAAATAAGCGACACATCTCAGTCCATTAGTTAACCCGATCAGTTACATAGACTCCCATCATGATATAATGGCAAACAATTATGCAGTCACGAACAATAGAAGTTCGTCAGAGTCCAGGATGGCTTGTTATGGAAGCCAATTTTCATGTTTGTTTTATGCCCGTGATGTAACGACTGTTTAGTCTTTTGGTATGTAATCTCACTGATGCGGCATATTAGGGGAGGATTTAGTATGGATATCATAGTGTTGTGGGTTTAGGAAGGTGGTTGTGTTTAAGAACGCAATGGGTGTAATGGTGTGTATCTCTCTTATGTAATTATCTACACGTATTGATTTACTATATCAACAAAATCATATATTATCGATAAAAAAAAAAAACAATAGAAGTTTTCAGAATTTAAACCAAAGTCCAGTTTACAGTCAATAAGTATATAAGAACAACCTTAATTTCCACTGGTCTACGCACAATTTATACATAAAACTAACAGATTTAAAGTGCAATTCTGAGATCAACTAATGATGCAACATATATCATCATTCATCAAATCATATAATGCAATATACAGTTTTTAATATAATATAAATTTTCAACTATTCATCGGATGATTTAAAGAGCATTGATTTCTTTCCATCAATGAAATGTTTCACTTCATCAAAATAATGCATAAATCTCACTGCATATTGATTTATGAAAAGAAAAATGAAGCATGAATCCCTCTACACAATTATCAACAAAAGAATAATGATGCCTAATCTGATACTTACAGATTGTAATTCATGGTAAGAATTTTAAAGATCACAAGAAAATGTATTATTAACATCCAAGAAGAAAAAGTGTGAGAGAGACTGTCAGAATGATGCTCAGTCGCCATTCAAATTTACATTGCTAATGTAACATTCAATCGGGTGACTGCTAATTGGCTAGAGACCCCAGCTAGGATGGGAGTTCAAGATCCAATCATATTGCCCCTAAAATGAAGTTTCTCCAATGTCCACCATTGGACCAATTGAATCATTTACTATATAGGCGATAATAAACAAAGAAACAAATCCAGAATAAAAACCACCAATGAACAAGACACTGACTGGCACTAGGTATTCAGCGGAAATATTAACTGAAAACATGTCTTGTAACAGTTCTTGTTTTTCCCATCGGATAATGATCTGCCACTGAGGGTTCGTTTCAATTGGAA
Source organism: Cupressus sempervirens (assembly GCA_028749045.1). Lineage (NCBI taxonomy): Eukaryota > Viridiplantae > Streptophyta > Pinopsida > Cupressales > Cupressaceae > Cupressus > Cupressus sempervirens. Next base: position 100,795,933 of record CM053793.1, on the reverse strand, counting down.
TAGGAATATATATTCCAAATCTATTTATTGCTCATTTTTGTGTCAAAATTGGAATACGTATTTCTATTTTATTTCTATTCCAATTTTGATTTGGTGCATCCAAACAAAGAATTTAAAATTTTAAGAATTCACATATGTTTATTCCACTTGTAATCCCACTACCAAACATATCCTAAGAGAAGGTGGAGAATATTGGAATAAAATCAAAGCAGCAAATCCCCATGTAGAAATAATAAGGCATTGATATTTTCACTGAATAAATTTAAGAGTTTATAATGACACATGAAAATAACTTTTTATATTTCAAAATTGTAAAATTTATTAATTTTGTAATAAGTTTTAAATTTATATAGAATATAAAATTATGAGAGATGTAATATGGTTTGTATAGTTGTAAAAGGCAACAATGCAATTTAGTAGAGTATATATGCATAGCTAAAAATTAATTAAGATTGATCAAGTAATATTTTTTGTGCTTTTACAAATTACTACTATTATTTTTATGGTATAAGAAATAAACTATGAGTATTTAACAATGAGTAATTTTAAAGTCTTTTATTGTTAATTTAGTAAAAAAAATAAAATCTTATTTTTATATTAGCTAGAATATTTGATGCTGGTAAAATGATCAAGAGCAATGGAATATTAATAACATCTTTGTTTACACAATTTTCTAATTCTAGGTTTGATATGCTCTGAGGGAACTGTATTTATGACACGGTGAGATTTATAAAAATGCAAATGTGGAATCCATCTAGTTGTTGTAGTTGGCCGATTCAATGTAGAAAAAAATGAATAAAAAGTGAGATTTCTTTTAACAATAAGGAACCAACTAATCACTCTATTGGGGACAAGAGATGAAACTAGACGATACAATGGGTAGACAATACAATGGGATGAGTTGTCACTCATCAATAGGAACATCATAATAAAATAGTTTGTAGATGTAGAAGTCATTTCTAATACATGCAACCACTTTGGCGATATAACTTATATAAATTCGTGCTTGAAAGCCATTTACATAAGGTCAAAATATTGGATTTGTCAGTCTCTAAAAGACATCCCATGGAAAAAAACATTATTGGTACGTCACTACACACTTTATACAAGTAAATATTATTTAGAAATCATTTGCCTAAGATTTCATAAACTACTCTTTTGATTTGGGAGTGAGAGATCTACATAACTATTGATAAATTGATAAATGGTAGTCAGAAATGGGTTCATCGAAGCTGATCCTGTGAAGAAGGTCCCTTCAACTTGATAATGAAATTTATTATTGGGAACTTATGTAAAGATAACATCTCAATCAAACTTAAACAGATTACAAAAAAACAAAGGGCCAAGAAATTGAACAACCAAAGGCAACAAAAGGGAAGGCAACAAAAGGGAAGGTTGTGAAAGGGAAAAGGAGGAAACTAAGGAACAAAAAGTAGATATCTTTTCTACAAAAAGATTAAAGGGAAAGAATATGAAAAGATAGGGATAAGCCTTAAATGTCATCCTATAATCTAAGAATAAATAAACTAACCCTAAACAATAATGGCATAAATTTAGATAAGCTAAAGACTCTTAAAAGCTAAGATAATTCTCTATCACCTAAGAAGGATAAAATCAATATCTCCCTCTTGATAGTTGAGCTAGTAATGCCTGATGGTAGTTATCTATCAACATGATGCGCAAAAGATACAATACTACATGCCGAAAGACCACAAACAACATTAAATAGTCAATAAAAAAAAAGAACTTCAGTTGTCAAATGGCGTGCTGTACCATTTTTCTAAGGTTAAAGTCAGAGTAGTCAATAACACAATAAACAAAAGTCCCAATAGAGCTACAGTCTCTTGCAGTGGGGGTGCCATGTAGGAAAGTTGTATTTTTTTTAAATTAGGGCTAAATAGGTTTTGAAGAGTCCCAAAACCATTTATAGAAGATTTTGAAGGGGGATCTGGAACCCCATACAAATGCAAAAGATACAATACTGCATACTGAAAGACCACAAACAACATTAAATTAATAGTCTAATAGGAAAGCATACAAAGCAGACTACACTAGTAGAAGGCAGTAGCCTCTCAGGAAATAATACAAGGTTTTACAAGGCTTCCTTAACCTCAAAAACAGGGTTTTACATGGCTCCTCAACTTCAGACAAGAACAAATGATTTGGCATGGTTTTCCAACAGCTTGTCCATAAAAGAGTGCATTATAACTTGTTTTTGAAAATTGCTTGCATCTCATGAGAAAATGGTTCAACCCTTTTCTAATTGGTTAAGGACCGTGTGTTTAATTGGATCGAAAGCTAAGTAGAACACTGATGCAAGGTATATAATATTTAAATTTTATCTAATTTGTAAACTATATTTTAGAAGTGTACATCTTTCATTTTAATGCTTTTAAATATATTGAGCATTAGTAGGGCAAATGAACAAATGGAGTAGTTAGCTTAACTAAATCTGTAATTTATTTCTGCAACATGTAAGTTTTGTGTAGGACAAATGAACAAATGGAAACAAATGGGCTAGTTAGTCAACATGTAAGTTTTGTGTGGAGAAATTTGAAACTAGATACCTATAATAAGGCAATATTACATATCTATTCTTAACAAACAAGAGTTGAACCATTACATTTCAGACTATGGTACCCAACTCTCTTTGTTCCACACCATATATGGAATGGTGGATTGAATTTTTCATAGCGAGCACTGAGAAGAACTATCAATTAATTAATCTAAGTTAATTTATATTATTCATAATAGACTATAGATTTAGTTTAGCTAATCAATCTTCTACAAATATTCATATCATTGACATCTTTCAGTCTATGTAAAATTAAGATAGCATTCCAAACTTTTTATTATACTAATGTCAAAATTATCATTTATAAAAAAAAATTACAAAAAAAAAAAAAACTCTACTTTTTAAACTTAATAAACAAAAATTATTCTCAAATATCTTTAAAAACGTAAACGTGTTCCATTAAACACATAATAATAATTCAATACAATGGCAGTATTTATTTAAGAGGTTTATCTCATTTGTTTATCACCTCTCAATTATGACTTTGATTTCCCTATAATGTTCCCCGGCCTTGGTTTAAAGACCGATCATTTATGTAACAAAACTGCAGTCTTCTCAATTTCTCTAACCTCCCAATTTTGAATAATTTCTTCCGTCCTCCAACTCAGTCTCGACTTTCCATTGCTTTTTCTACAATATGATTTTGGCCACCTTTAAACGATGCGCATTAGGAAAAAGTTAAGCTTAGAAAAATAAATAAGTATGAATCTTGTGGATGTTTTAGCAACCATTGTATGCGTCTTCCAACTTTGGATTTGAACCCCACTTGATGTGAATCTTAATGGCAAGCCATTCAGCTGCCTAGCCTCTTGTTTTACAACCTATTTAATTTCTTTCAAACAATCTTTCGACAGTACTTTCGACATTACTGACAATAAGATCTCAAAAAAACCGTTTCACGGAGACGGTAAGAAGACAAATATCAAAATATGAAGACGTAAATGGCAAAAACAGTTCGAGCCTTACTCATGAGATGTGCTGAATTCGGAGCCAGAGACGAGTGAACAAGAATGCAGGGCTTCTTTCCACCGGTTAAGCTTCTTCTCGCCGAATCTCCCAATTGGAATTATCCATCCGTATAACATCCTGTTTCCTCTAACGAATCGCAAAGTGCAAATGCCAAAGCTTCCTCCACATCAGGGCCTCGGTGGTTGATGAATGCATGATATACTTTTTTATTACAACGGGCGTTTCCCTCCGAAAATCTTGCAAGAACATTTGTGAGACGAGGAAGACGCCATGAGGGACAAAACTTTTTGCTAAAATTATTAGAGCAGAATTATTATTTAGAATATAATTTTATTTATAATAAATTAAATTATAAATACATATTATTTAAAATAAAATAATATTAAATAGAGTGAAATATTATTTGTTTACGTTCAATTTAATTAAGTAGGATTAAACAAAAATAATATCACCCTAAGCCTACAAAATCTCTGCACAACTCAAGAATTTTATGACCATGTCAAATGGATTCTCATCCTCTAGCACCTACCTAGTCCAATGATCCCTCAAGTCAATGTGCTTTGTTTGTGAATGAAATGCATTTTTTGTTTTTGCCAAATGAATGGCACTCTAGTTGTTATATTACAATGCATAATTGTTTTGTTTTACTCCTAACTCTCTAAGGAATCATTGTATCCACAATGTCTCTTTGCAAGCTTTTGTTGCAGCTACATATCTAACTCTCTTGTTGAGAGTCACTATTTTCTATAGTCTAGACAACCACAATATTGTAATGCATACAAAAGTGTATAGATAACCAGTGGTGGGCTTTTTAGTGTTCACATCTCTAGCCATATCAGCATTTATGTAACCTTTAAGCACATCATCATTATTGATAAAACATAAGCAATGATGATTGGTACCCTTAAGATACCTCAATATCCACTTTACTGCTTCCCAATGTTGTTTTCCTGAGTTTGCAAGGAATTGCTCACAACTTCGATTGAGTGTGCAATATCCGATTGGGTGCTTACCATGTTATACATCATGCTTCTAACAATTGTAGCATAGGGAATTTTACTCATTTCAATATTTTCTTTGTCATCTTTGGGGCATGAGTTTTTACTCATTTTGAAGTGGGATGCAAGAGGTGTCCTAATTGGTTTGACATCCTTCATATTAAACCTATCAAGAACTTTCTCAATATATTTTTCTTGTAACAATGATAATCTCCTTTCTCACAAATAATCTTTATGCCCGATATGTGTTGTGCTGGTCCTAAATCTTTCATTGTGATTTGTTTACTAAACTCCTTGAGTTGATTGATCATACTTTTTTCATGTCCAACAAGTGACATGTCATCCACATACACCAATAATTTAATGTATTTTTCTCAATCACATTTCTTGATATATACACAATGATAAGATTGTAACCTTTTAAAATCATGTTCCAACACAAAAGAATCAAATTTCACATACCATTGGCAAGGTGCTTGTTTTAGCCCATAGAGGCTCTTCTTTAACCTACAAACTAAAATTTCTTCACCTTTTTCTTTGAATACTTTGGGCTGCTCTATATAGATTGCTTCCTCCAATTCACCATGAAGAAAGGTTGGCTTTCAATCTAATTGTTCACATTCTAAATTCAAAGCAGCAAGAAGACGAAGAAAATTCCAATGGATGACATTTTAACATGTGAAAATTTCTGTAAAGTTTATACCTTCTTCTTGAGCAAACCCTTTCACCACTAACCTTGCTTTGTATCTTTTCTTTTTTTCATCACCCTCATGCTTGATCTTGTATACCCAATTGTTTTGTAGGGCTCTTCTTTTGTTTGGAAGCTTTACCAACTCCCAAATTCTATTTTTTAGTAAGAAGTCCATTTATTCATCCATCATCCATTCTTTACTATGCTCATCTTCATAGGCTTGCTAAAAATTGGCAGGTTCACCTTCATCGATTATCAAGATATAATCTAAGGGCATATACTTTGGTGAGGGCTTATGCGTTCTAACTGATTTACAAACTAATTTTTGTTCATCTTGAATTTTTTGTAAGGGCTCTTGCAAGATGTCTTGTTGTTGTTCCTAATTCTCTTGTTGTCCATCATACTCTTGATTTTGCTACTCAATTTCTTGCATTGGTGGGATATTTTCTTGTTGTTCATCAATCCTATCAACTTTGTTTACCTCCAAACTTCTTGCAACCCTCATGAACATCCTTGACTCATTAAATATAACATATCTATTTCTAATAATCTTATGTTCAAATGACTTTATCCCCTAAACTATAATAGCCAAATTCACCATCCACAGATCCCAAGAAAATGCATTTCATGGATTTATCACCTAACTTAGGTCTACTCTCTTTGGGGATATGCACACATTCTTCACATCCAAAACTTTTCAAATGAGAATAATTAACCTTTTTACCAGTCTAAACCTCTTTAGGAATGTCACCATCCAAGGCTATAGTAGGAGATCGGTTTATGAGGTAGCAAGCTATACTTAATGCTTTTGCCCAAAAGTGTCTTTCTAATTTGGAGTTTGACAAAATACTCCTCACCTTCTCCAAGATAGTATGATTCATCCTTTCAAGAGTCCCTTTTTGTTGAGGAGTAAGAGACATTGTTTTCTCATGCTTTATGTCAAACCTATTACAACACTCGTTGAATTTATTAAAACAATATTCTCCACCATTTTCTATTCTTAAACACTTAATCAATTTGTTAGTCTCTCTTTCAACAACAACATAAATTTTTTGAAATATCTTGAATACTTCATCTTTGTTTTTCATAGGGTAAGCCCAAACCTTCCTAGATGCATCATCTATAAATGTGACAAAGTAGGAGGCACCACCTAATGATTTTATGTTTACTAACCCAAATACATCAAAATGTATCAATTCTAACAATCTTGTTTTCCTCTTATTACTACCTAAAGTTTTAAGATTTCAAATCTGGCAACAAATTCTTGTTCATGAGCATTTTTAGGCCCTTCTCACTCATATGGCCCAGGCACTTATGTCATAAGTTCACTGAAATTTCTTCTTTCACTACAACAACAACAAGATCGGATCGCTCCGCTAATGCACTTAATGCATACAATGTTCCTATCTTGGATCCTCTAGCCATTAGTAATTCCCCTTTACTAGTTTTCCATCCCCCTTTTCCAAATCTTGTAGAGTAGCCTTGATTATCCAACCATCCCATAGAGATTAAGCTCATACACATATCTAAAATGTGCCTAATGCATCTCAGCAAAATGTTGTCCCCATCCTTTGTCTTGATTTGGACATCTCTCACTCCAACAATATTGTTAAAATGATTATCTCTCAAATGCACTCTACCATAATTACCATAATTATACACAATAAAGTTATCCTTATTTGGAGTTACATGATGAGATGCTCTAAAGTCAAGAATCCAATCTATACTACAACTAGTGGTATTCAAAGACACATCTTTCATTGAAATTGTAAATAAAACTTCATTATCTAAAGTTATAGTTGTGGTCTCACATTCATTTATGCTAGCTGATTTCTTATTTACATTGTCTAATTTTTTATCCTTTTTCTCTCTCTTCAAGACTCAACATTCCTTTTTTCATATGGCCTAGCTTTTCATGATGATAAAAAATTATCTTATCATTTCTTGATTTTGATCTGTCTCTTACCTTGAACACCCTTGATGGCTTCTTTCCATTTTTCTACCATGGTATGTTGTAGTCAACGCTTCTCCTCCTTGACTTTCTGTGATGAATTTTCTTCTCAACTCCTCATTTTTTAGGCCATTTTAAACATTATCAAACTTCACAGTTCCCACTGTTGCATAGGTGTTGATGGCTACAATTAGATTCTCCTAGATATCTAGCATAGAGCACATTAGTGGGATGACTCTAATCTCATTATCCAAAGTAATTTTAATAGAGACAAGTTGGCTGGTGATTACATTGAACTCATCTAAATGCTCTTCTACTGAAGCACCTTCCTTCATCTTGAGGTTGTATAATTTCTTCATCAAGTAAACCTTATTTGAAGCCGTGTTCTCATACAAATCATGTAACTTTTTCCACAACTCTTCTGTTGTATTCTCTCAACCAACATTTAAATACACAATCTTGGCTAGGAATTGACGAATGGTTGCTATAACCTTTCTATCCAACTTCTTCCAATCTTCATCTACGATTTTTGTGGGTTTCTTTGATACTCCTTCTATTGGTAGATATTGATCCTTCATAATCAAAATATCTTACATTTGGGATTTCCATAGGGAAAAGTTAGCCCAGTTTAACTTCTCCATATCACTAACTATTTTTGACTCCATTGCACTTAAGCACAACCATTCAAAACAATCTTCATAAGTTTATGGATACTTATAATTTAATTGGACCTTAGAAATTCTTCACTCTGACTTGCTTCAACTCTTCAAGTTAGACATGACTAGTATCCCTCTATCTCTATAGGACACAAAAATGACTAGTTTTCCTTCTGTCTATGTAATATACAAACTCAACTTGTTCACCTAAGACTTTCAATGTCATTCAAGAAAATACAACCTTATGCTCTCCTCACTTTTCCTACAACAAGTTCTTACAACTATAAACCCTTGGTTTTCTCAGATCCTCAAACCTTCAACTTTGCACATTGCGGCAACAATTTTTTTGAGCTGCAAAACCCTTGACTTTCCCAAGATCGTTATCGCTATGACTTTGATACTAGTTGTTAGGAAATAATGGAAAAGCAAAAAACAAAGCAATAGGAAAAATAGAGCATACCATGAAGTATACAACAACACTAAGGAATACAAACATCAACAACATTCACAACAAAACTTGTATTTGTGGCTGAGGTATACTGTGTTATCTATGCGGTCACCATGGTCACTTGGTTCTTTGGCAACCTATTCCACCTATGGTGTAGTGCCTGCCCCTAAGTTACATTTTTACTATCACTGTCAAACTCTTTTAGGCCAGTTTTATGTGAGATTACTAGTAGTATTGTTTTGAGATTATTAGATATTGTTTTACATTTAGTTGATTATATGAGAAAATTACTTTACACTCTACAATTCATGCATGCATGACAATTATTATAGTGCTTTAGTTATTGATGATATTTGGTTAGATGGTTTATTACCTTATGTGTTTTCTTATGGATACCCCATACTACATGTGTATAGTGTGTGTGTTTGTTTTCTTTATGTATGGCATTTCTGATGTGGTTAAGGAAGGGAGTCATAGTCACCTGCTAGTCAGGATTTACACAATGCACCACTTGCTACCATTGCCTATTTATCTTAGAATATTGTGTTGTACATGCATGGATTTTATGCAAGTTGCAAGTACTGGATATCGACTTCCCTAAATTGCCAAGATCAGCATGTACCCTATTGCATTAGCTCAATGGTAAGAGAGGGGAGATAAATTCTTGAGTCCAAATCCTAAACCTTTAAACCATTTGTCCTAGTTGAAAATTAGGACAAGTATCTAAGTTGAGTAGCCTCTGAATGTGTCGAATGACATTAATTCATGATTATAACCATTTAGTTTGACTTTGTATGTGTTTTTCTATGATGGGGTTTCGTATTTTATTTTATGGGTCTTTGGTGTATTTTCTATTAATTAAGTTAATTAAAAGATTAAATTAATTATTTAATTTAATAGAAAATTATTATGACATTTTAATATTTAACTATATTTAATTAATCAAAAAATTAATTAAATAAAAAGAATTAAATTTGGAGATAAAAATTATAAGGATAAATTAGAATGTGATAATATTTATTTAATTTAATAATAATATATTTAGAGTTCATTTTTAAATAAATACTAAATATTATTATTGTTTAAGTTAATAAATATTTTATCAATTAAGTTTTGAAAATAAATTAGAAGTGAAAAAAGATATTAGATTATTAAAAAATATTCTAGATGTCATGATGCCTGCATGAGTTGAAAATAGAAGAAATTAATTAAAAAGATAAAAACATGTGAACTTAATAAAGATATTTTAATAAAATGTGTGCATGAGATTAAAGTTAATTAATTAATTAAAGAAAATGAAGTCAATTGGAAACTAAATAAAGTGATTTAATAATTCATTCCATGTGCATGGAAAAGATTTAAGAAAAATTAATAGAAGTTAATAAGAGTTAGAGTCTTCTGAGCAAGGAGTCCTCTCGGATGAATGCACAATTAGTGCCCCGATTTGAGAAGAAAACTCCTTATCACCAATTGAGGGTTCATTTTCAAGGGAGAGGAATTTTCGGATGCAAATTTCAAAAAGAGAATTCTGGAAAAAATTCTAGAGAAAAGTTATTGAAGAGGGGCAAATTCTCTCACTATTTTTAGGGGTTGTGTACTAGCATTAGGTTCAGGTAGGATCTTGTGTTTTTGATTACTGATTAATTACACAATTTTCCTTTCCTATCTTCTTCATGCTTGAGGATTGTAAATCTGAATTCTCTATGATGAACGCTTAAATATTTCAATATTGTAAATTATTAAATGCTTGTCATTAACTTCTGCATACATGGGGAATAGAAAAGTAATAAAAAACCCTCATTTTCTAGATTAAAGAAAATAGGATTTAATTTGGGAAAGGTTTGAATTTAAAGATGAAATTCTAAATTAAAAAATTGAATGGTTGATAATATTTACTCTATCAAAGTATAGATGAAAACAATTTCAAATATATATATATATATATATATATATATATATATATATATATATATATATATATATATATATATATATATATATATAAAGAATTTTTTAATAAATTTTATATATTTAATTTTTTTTTTAAATAAATAAATTTTATTTTAAAAGAAAATGTTTAACAAATTATAATAATAATAAAATTTTGTTAAAAAGATTTTTTTAAAAATTGATTGGGAAGGGGCGACTTAACCACCCCCTACCCCTTTATTCATTTAAGGCACGCAACTACTATACACAGTTGTACTGTGCCCTGCAATAATTGAATCCCAGGCGGCGATTTGTAAATCGCTTGAGTCTTTTTTTTGAAACTTTAATATATGCCTTTCTAAAATAGTTAGAATTTGATTTTGTTATCTAGATTAAGTTTTAATATTATAAATTTGCATTTTATTTTTATTAAATTTTAATTATATTAAATTTATGTTGTCATTTATTAATAATCCTATTATTAAATTATATTAATATTTCATAATTTGATACAATAATAATGAATGTAATATATTTAAATAAATTACTAATTAATTTAATTGAATATGTTTTAAATAAGATTTTTTAATAATGGAAGTTATTAATGAGGATTTAATTATTGATGTTAAAAAAATTATAATATTGTTTTTAATAAAATCGTAATTATTTTATTTAAAATCATTAATGGTTATTCTTATAACTTAATAAAATAAAAGATTATCCTTAGATTATTCTGTTAGGAAATTGACTTTTAACATGAGGGTCACTTTATATATATGGGTTGAATAAATGTTCAGGTTAAATTATAAGGGTAATATTGAGAATCCTATACACTTGGAATGTACATTGAAATGCAAATTGAAACTTTACTTTTAACCCTATTGTGTATTTGAAATCAAACCGAAACTATGAAACTGTACTATTTTGTTTGTATTGTCTATGCTTTAGGGGTTTTTGGGCCGATTATATGGTGACTAGTTCAGGTTGTTACTAGAGGCTCAGGCGTTATATGCTTGTGATGTTATCTTGATGTTGGTCTCGATATTGATTATTTTTCTTAACCATGTATGTGTTGATATGCTCTATGCTGAGTGTGTTTATATTGCTAGTTACGATTTTTAGTGCCTTGTGGGATGGTGAGATTTATGTTATGGGTTATCTGACTTAACCATTTTTGAGTCATCAATCAGTTATATTTGATTCGCTTTTCAATCACTTTGAGAGGACTGAGATGTTGTGGATGATTTTTTCTTGATGATGTCATGTTGTGACATGTTTGACTTGACCATTTTGGAGTCTTCCATCAGTGTTATTTTTGGGATTCTTTCTGGTTGGTCATTGGAGAACCGATGGATATTGTGATTTATCATTTGATGTTATTCAATTTCTCGTAGAGAACTGATGTGATTATTGTGGATTATACTTATGATGCTTTCTAGTCACTTGTATAGGACCGAGGTGATTTTACCATGATTCTTTGATTTGTGATTTCATAAGCTTAGAGTAGGTAATCTATATATAATGTTGGGAAGTGGCTTGCAACGGGGGTCAGGGCCCTAAGTGGCTATCAGGGTAACTCATTGTAAGTTGTTTTTAATAAGTGATAACATTTACACTAAATGAGAGTAAAATGAACCTAACAAGATTAATTGTATGTTCTTGCCCATACTTCGAGTGCTAGTATAGACTAGGATCAGAGTAGAGAGAATGCTTGGTTATGACCTTGCATTCCATAGTATGCCTTGTTAGTACGAGAGGATACTAGTGGTCACAAAGATCACTAGGACCTAGGAGACCTAAGGGATTTCTTGGGTAACTTTGAACATGATTTGTGTGATAACACTTGCCCGCTTGCGTAGTAGATTCTTACGTGTCTTGTGTGCCTTTGGGAATTAGATGTCAATCTATCTTAGAACCTTTGAGTAGATTGCTTTTAGGATTTCCTGAACTTAGAGAGTATTTGTGTTATGTGATTTGATATCCTGTATGGGACTTGAGATGATCTCCTCAATGTGTGGGAGTGGGCCATTTAGGTTCCACGCAGTTGGGTGGTAGTGCTTTTTACTCTTACCATTGGGATCCATCTGTAGTCACCATGGCTAGAGCTTCTTGGGATGTTTGTTTATCATGATTAGGTGATGTTATTTACTGATGCATTTCCTCATATTGATGATTAGCATGTGATAGGTGATGTTATCTGCTTGTAGGATCATCTTATGTTGTATTCTGTTAGATTGTTGTGACTGATCAGGAAAGTAATGTACAAACTCCATAATTAGTGGGATTCAAGGCTATAACAAGTGTCATTTAGATTATTGTGTTTATTTTAAGAGGTTGGATGATGATAGTTACATTATTTTATGCTTATATGTTGATGATATGCTTGTAACTGGGTCTAACATGGATCATATTAAACGACTAAAATGCCAATTAGCACATGCATTTGCTATGAAGGATTTGGGGGCAGCAAAAGAAATCCTGGGTATGAAGATTTGTAGAGATAGGAAGAACAAAAAATTGACGCTATCTCAGGCTTATTATGTTGAGAAGGTGTTGCAACATTTCTCTATGGAGAATGCTAAAGTTGTTAGCACACCTTTACCTAGTCATTTGAAATCAACTAAGGAGATCTGTCCTAAGACATATGAAGAGGAGGATAAGATGTCCAAGGTACCCTATGATTCAACTATAGGAAGCTTGATGTATGCTATGGTATGCACTAGGCTAGATATTGCACATGCAGTGGGAGTTGTTAGCTGGTATATGAGTCATTTGGATTTGTGCATTGGAATGTAGTCAAATGGATTCTCAGATATCTAATAGGTGCATCCAATAAGTGTTTACACTTTGGGCGGTCTACTACTGATTTATAGGGCTATGTTGAATTAGATTTGGTAGGGGATATTAATACCAGGTGGAGTACTACAGGTTATGTCTTTACTGTTGGTGGCGCAGCCGTGAGCTGGGTTTCTAGATTATAGAAGATTAATGCTCTATCCACTACATAGGTAGAGTATGTTGCTGCTACAGAGGTAGCCAAGGAGATGATATGGCTTCAGTTCTTCTTGGAAGAACTGGGACATCCTCGAAAGGATAATTATTTGTTCACAAATAGTCAGAGTGCCATTCATCTTGCAAAGAATTCAGCTCTACATTCTAAGACCAAACACATATAGTTGCAGTACCATTTCATTCGGTTAGTTTTGGAGGATGGACAGTTAAAGCTAGAGAAGATACATACAAATAAAAATCCAGTAGATATGTTGACAAAGGTTGTAACAAGGGAGAAGTTGAACTCCTCTTCAACTTCAATTGGTCTTCTAGAATGAACATGAATAAAAGAACAGTTGAGTCCAGGGTGGCTTGATCTAGTGGGAGCCCCATGTGGTAGTAGTATTGCTATAGGATCAGTCTCCAAGTGGGAGATTGTTGTTTAGTGTGGAGTCTGATTAGTCCCCATGTGGGAGATTGTTAGATTGTGGTGATTGATCAGGAAAGTAATGTACATACTCCATAATTAGTGGGGTTGAAAAAAAAATTGGGCCCTATTTTATCGGGATTCGTAGATTCACCACTAAAGTTATGGCTAATTTATGGCCAACATATTATAACCCTAAAGTAGTTTAATACTTATATAAAAGAGCTTAGGGTTAGGGATTGTTTCAATAGAGTGATGCGAAATTGCTTCTTGCAGCAGTATTGAGCTGTAAGGGATTACAGATTGAAATCAGGTTGTAATTATTGGATTGTAATGAGATTGGACTTGTTGTTTGGTGAATGTAGCCCAGGGATTGGGTGAACCACGTTAAATCTTGGTGTCTTGTGTTCATTTTTGTGTAATCTTTTTTTTTTTTATTGGTTATATTTGCATGTAGTTTTTATTTTTGTCCATGGTTTTATCCTAACAAGTGGTATCAGAGCAAGGTTTTCTTTTAGTTATCTTCTGCAAGAAAGTCTCATGGTTAAGTGGGAGTCTCACGGTTAAGTGGGAGTTTGACGGTTGAGTGGGAGTGATGGCAGATGAGGGTAAGCTGAGGGTTGATAGATTTAATGGGCAGAACTTCCAGTTATGGAAGATGCAAATGGAAGACTATCTTTATCAGAAGGATTTATGGAAGTTGTTGGAAGGCAAAGCTAAGAATCAGGGATCTATGTCAGATGATGAATGAGATCTTTTGGACAGAAAGGCACTTGGAAGCATTCGCTTATGCCTGGCACCATCAATGGCATTTAATATTATAAAAGAAAAGACGATAAAAGAGTAGATGAAAACCTTAGCGTTACAGTATGAAAAGCCCTCCGCTTCAAACAAGATATTTCTCATGAAGCATTTATTTAATATGAAAATGGTAGAAGGTGAATCTGTTGCAGATCATTTAAATGAGTTTAATACTATTACTACTTAGTTATCTTCTATGGGTATCAATTTTAATGAAGAAATTAGGGCTGTCTTGATTTTGTGTTCTTTGCCTGAAAGCTGGAATGGCTTGGTAATGGTGGTCAGTAATTCTGTTCCTGGATCTAGTACCCTAAAATATGATGATGTGATCGGTGTTGTTTTGAGTGAGGAAACTCGTAGGAAATCCTTAGGTGGATCTACATTAGGAAGTGCTTTGAATGCACAAAGTAGGGGCAGAACAACTGAGAGAGGAAGTCACTTTGAAAATTGTGGGAAATCCAGAGGAAAGTCAAAGGGGAAGAGGTCTTAATCGACAAGACCAAATGATTGCTGGTACTATGGGAAACCAGGTCATAAAAAGAAAGATTGTTAGAATCGAAAGAAAAATGAAGGAGATAAATTAGATGGAGACAAGGAGGCAAATGTGGTAAGTAAAAAATCTGAAGAGGATGCTTTGCTTTTGTCTTTAGAAAGTGTTGATGATTCATGGGTTTTAGATTCTGGTGCTTCATTTCATGCTACACCTCATAAGAGGTTATTTCATTGATTATGTTTAAGGTGATTTGGAGCTTGTTTATTTGAGGAATAATGAACCCCATTAGATTGTTGGAAAGGGTAAAATTAAGATTAAGTTGCAGAATGGGAATCATTGGCTACTACATGTGGTAAGACATGTTCCAAGGCTAAGTAGGAATTTAATTTTAGCAGGGCAACTAAGTGATGAGGGTTGTGTAGTTACTTTTAATGATAAAAATTGGAAGGTTTCAAAAGGTTCCCTTGTAGTAGCAAAAGGTGTGAAAGTAGGCACCTTATATCTTTGTACAGGTCATATTGTTCCTTCTACTTTGATTGTTTCAGAGAAAAATGAATGTTCAAGAACAATTGCTATAGTTGAGCAGGCAGAACAAATAGTTGTTGTAGATTCTGATACAGCGCTATAGCACAACAGACTTGGGCACATGAGTGAGAAAGGTATGAAAGTACTTCATTCAAAGAAAGTTTTACCAAGTCTTAAATGTGTTAATATGGATTTCTGTGAAAGTTGTGTGTATGGAAAACAAAAGAGAGTAAGTTTTGTAAAGACTGGGATGGAAAACAAAAAGGAGAAATTAGAGCTTGTGCATACATATGTATGGGGACCAACTCAAGTATCTTCCCTTGGTGGCTCTCATTATTATGTTACATTTATTGATGACACAACTAGAAAAGTATGGGTTTATTTCCTTAGACAGAAATTTGATGTATTTCAAACTTTTAAGAAATGGAAATGCTTGTTTGAGAATGAGACTGGTAAGAAATTAAAATGTCTCAGATCTAATAATGGTGGTGAGTATTGTAGTCATGAATTTGAAGATTATTGCTCCACTAATGGTATTAGTAGACAGAAAATTGTTCCAAGGATTCCACAGGAAAATTGAGTGGCTAAATGCATGAATAGGACTATAATAGAGTGCACAAGGAGCATGAGGTTGCATGTTGGGTTGCCCTTACACATGTGGGTAAAGGCTATCAATACTGCAATATATTTGACTAATAGAGGTCCCTCTACTCCTTTAGGTTGTGGTATTCTAGAGGAGGCATGGACTGGTAAGAAGGTGAGTTATTCTTTTCTCAAAACCTTCGATTGTGAAGCTTTTGCTCATATAGACTCTAAAAATAGAACCAAGCTAGAAGCTAAATCAAAGAAATGTGTCTTTGTTGGATATGGCATTAAAAAATTTGGTTATAGGCTTTGGGATTTTTAAAATCATAAAATTGTAAGAAGTTGGGATGTCATATTCAATGAGAAAGTGTTGTACAAAGATCTGTTACAGCAACATGAGAAAAAAGAAGATGATTATGCAGTGTTGGATGATACTCCAAAAGCTGATGTTCTAGCCATTCCTCATGATGTGCAACAACTGCAACAAAAAATACCACAAACACCAGTGAATATTAGATGGTCAACGAGGCAAATTAGACCTCCACAAAGATTTTCTCCCTCTTTGTATTATGTTTTACTTATTGATTTTGGTGAACCTAAAAGTTATGATGAAGTTGTGCAGATGGATACTAAGATTCAGTGGGAGTCTGCAATGAATGATGAAATAGACTCTTTGCTAAAGAATAAGACATGGGATTTGTGCAAGTTACCTGCAAGTAAAAAGGCTTTACATAATAAGTGGGTTTATAGGTTGAAAGAAGGGGAAGGAGGTAAGAAAATATTTAAGGCCAGGTTAGTTGTAAAAGGATTTGCACAAAAAAAGGGAATTGATTTTGATGAGATATTTTCTCTTGTTGTTAAAATGACTTCTATACGTACTGTTTTAAGTCTTCTGGCTACTGAAGATTTTCATTTAGAGTAGCTGGATGTTAAAACAACCTTCCTTCATGGTGATTTGGATGAAGAAATATATATGGCTCAGCCACAGGGTTTTGAGGTCAAAGCTGGGTCTAACATGGATCATATTAAGGGGCTGAAACACCAATTAGCACATGCATTTTCTATGAAGGATATCATATAATTTCAGATACCTTCCTTCAAATTTCAGATACCATTGTCGAGGTGCTTGCTAAAAGTTTATATGGCTTAAAGCAAGCACCTCGGCAATGGTATCTGAAATTTGATAGGTTTATACATAAGCATGGCTATAAAAGGTGTCATTCAGATTATTGTGTTTATTTTAAGAGGTTGGATGATGATAGCTACATTATTTTATGTTTATATGTTGATGATATGCTTGTAGCTAGGTCTAACATGGATCATATTAAAGGGCTAAAATGCCAGTTAGCACATGCATTTTCTATGAAAGATTTGGAGGCAACAAAAAAAATCATGGGTGTGAAGATTTGCAAAGATAGGAAGAACAGAACATTGACGCTATCTCATGCTAATTATGTTGAGAAGGTGTTGCAACATTTCTCTATGGAGAATGCTAAAGCTGTTAGCACACCTTTACCTGGTCATTTGAAATTGACTAAGGAGATGTGTCCTAGGACATAGGAAGAGGAGGATAAGATGTCTAAGGTACCCTATGCTTCAGCTATAGGAAGCTTGATGTATGCTATGGTATGCACTAGGCCATATATTGCACATGCAGTGGGAGTTGTTAGTAGGTATATGAGTCATCCAAGACTTGAGCATTGGAATGCAATCAAATGGATTCTCAGATATCTAAGAGGCACATCCAATAAGTGTTTACACTTTGGGGGCTCTACTACTGATTTACAAGGCTATGTTGACTCAGATTTGGCAGGGGATATTGATACCAGGCAGAGTACTACAGGTTATGTCTTTGTTGTTGGTGGGGCAGCCGTGAGCTAGGTTTCTAGGTTACAGAAGATTAATGCTCTATCCACTATAGAGATAGAGTATGTTTCTGCTATAGAGGCAGCCAAGGAGATGATATGGCTTTAGTTCTTCTTGGAAGAACTGGGATATCCTTAGAAGGATATTCATTTGTTCACAGATAGTTAGAGTGCCATTCATCTTGCAAAGAATTCAGCTCTGCATTCTAAGACCAAACACATACAGTTGTAGTACCATTTCATTCAGTCAGTTTTGGAGGATGGACAGTTAAAGTTGGAGAAGATACATACAAATGACAATCTAGCAGATATGTTGACAAAGGTTGTAACAAGGGAGAAGTTGAACTCCTCTTTAGCTTCAGTTGGTCTTCTAGACTGAACATGAATAAAAGAACAGTTGAGTCCAGGGTGGTTTGATCCAGTGGGAGCCCCATGTGGTAGTAGTATTGCTTCAGGATCAATCTCCAAGTGGGAGATTGTTGTTTAGTGTGGAGCCTGATCAGTCCCCATGTGGGAGATTGTTAGATTGTGGTGACTAATCATGAAAGTAATGTACATACTCCATAATTAATGGGGTTGAAAAAATAAATTTGGGCCCTATTTTATCGGGATTCGTAGATTTTCCACTAAAGTTATGGCTAATTTATGGCCAACATGTTATAACCCTAAAGCGGTTTAATACTTGATAAAAGGGCTTAGGGTTAGGGATTGTTTCAATAGAGTGATGTGAAATTGCTTCTTGTGGCAGTATTGAGTTGTAAGGGATTACAGATTGTAGTCAAGTTGTAATTATTGGATTGTTGTAAGATTGGACTTGTTGTTTGGTGGACATAGCCCATGGATTGGGTGAACCACATTAAATCTTGGTGTCTTGTGTTCATTTCTGTGTGATCTATTATTATTTTTCTGTTATTGGTTATATTTGCATGTAGTTTTTATTTCTGTCCATGGTTTTATCCTAACATATTCTTGTATGTTATATTTCCTTGTGATTATGTTGTAGTATGTTTGGTAGCGACGTCCCTGTTACTATAGTATTGACGATCTTATCGGTGACTTGGGATGTTACGCGCAGGGATGGCTAGGGCCCACAATGGTCTAATGATGCTATTGATGGTTGGGAGGAATCACACACTTAGTTAGTTGTGTTTTATGATGGATGGTTATATTTCATGTTGGATGTTTATATTTTTTATGATGGATGCTTATATTTCATGTTGGATGTTTATATCTTTTATGATGGATGGATGTATCATGTATGGTATATGGTTTCATTTATTTTATTGTACTTGTATCATGGACCTAAGGAGGATGATGTATTTCTATTTTTACATATTTATATTCTTGTAGCCTTTCATACCCTTTGACATGTATAGTGGATGATTGAGCATTTTGAATTTCATTTTTCAAGAGGCATTTAGAACAAATGTATATTATGGACTTGGGACTTTCTATTATTCTTTCATGTGAATGTGGTAGTTGTTATACTTAGTATTAATTAGATATAAATGTAATTCAATGTCATGGGATCCTTAAGAAATGTAACTTTTTATGTATGTTTTAGTTGATTGTATGCTATTGCTTCCGCTACTATGTGTTTGATGTGCGTGTTATACTTTCTTACTTCAAAAAAAATATATTGGCAAACTTAGTCAAACTTTCGGTCATTTCTTTTGGGTGCCTTGGTGGGGTGTTACATATGGTTGTAGTATTGTTTGGTTTGGGCTACATTGAAATATTTTTCAATTTGTTCAAGGGTTTCAGTCTCCCTTCAAAACCTGTTTTCCTTAATCAAAAACAACATTCACAACAAACCCACAATTGAAACTAGTTATCATTTATTATTAATCACCAACAACAATATTACATGTATATAATACAATATTAATAGAAACAAGGTGCCATAAACCAATTTGAAAGACAAAACTAGGGGCCAAGATCTAGAAGCTTGACCAAGTCAAACATGGCATTAAATGTTTCAACTACTTGTGGGCACTTCTTAGGCACATGGTTATCACAACATGTACCTATTTTGCAAGGAGTGATAACACGTAGCTTGCAAAATAGTGAAGGAGTAGATTAGCTTTAGAATGTTGAAGTTTATTACTTCATTTACTTCACACATGTAACAAAAAGTA
The DNA here is from genome assembly GCA_028749045.1 of Cupressus sempervirens. NCBI lineage: Eukaryota > Viridiplantae > Streptophyta > Pinopsida > Cupressales > Cupressaceae > Cupressus > Cupressus sempervirens. The sequence goes on along the minus strand of CM053793.1, from coordinate 100,775,891 downwards.
ATATTTGGGTTTCAGGCACCTGTTAAAACTTTTTTTACTTAATAAAAAACAAAAGTAATATTTAAAATTTAAAATTAAACCAATTTTAAAAATAAATTAAACTAATTTAAAGCTAAAGATTACATAATTTTAAGAAGAAAATTAAAATTGTAAATTATATCATAGATATATTAAAGATATATTGGATTTGAATAAGTCAAAAGACAAAAGAGATTTAACTTGATATTTTAGTTTTTGAAAAAATAGGAAAAAACAAAACTAGAAAAGAAAAGTTATCTCAAAGTGGGTTATATAGCAAGAAAAAATCATTTCAAGGAGCAAATAAAGCCCCAAAAAAATTGAGAATTTTTTTTAATTTACAAAAGTAGCCACCCAAGAAATTATATCCTCCCACAAATTTGTTAAATTAATAATAAAGATTAAAATTAACTTTAAAGATTAAAATTAACTTAACATAAAAAATTGTGAAAATTAATAACATAAAAGAATTAAAAACCATGAAAAATACTAATATAAAAGAAAAAATAAATTAAAATAATTATAAAAATTAAAAACTAAAAAGTAAACTTATTTATTAAGCTAAGAGCTAAACTAATTAAAAAATAAATTGAAAACGAAAAATTATAATAGATAAAATTTAGAGGTAATTTTCATGCAAATCAGCTTAAAAAATAAAGCTCCAAAAATAAAGAAATCTAGCCATTTCATTGATTTTGTATATCTAAAATATATTATTATTGTGTGGATATATCAATTTAGATTTTTTAGATATATCTATTGAGAATTTTTATATTTAAATGTGTAGATGTTTGACATATGGAAAATAATATTCCTAGTTAGGTGGGAAAATTTTAGTACCACTTTTTTTTCTCCTGAAATATGTAGCCCTAAGATGTAGGGGCTCCAACCCTAAAATGTAGGGGCTCCTATTTTTAGTGGGTAAGACTCTAATTTATCTTGTAGAAATTGTATTTCTTCTTCATGGGAGCTCCATTCCTTTAAAATTGAAGCTTAAGCCTCCCATGAGACCCCGTCCTAATTAAGTTAAATAAATAAGGAAACAACTAATTAAGTTAAATAAATAGGGATTAAACAAAAGTTAAAATGAAGAGATGAAATGTAACTAGAAAATAATTAACATGAATGACTAACAATTTTATGGCCAAAAAATTAATTTTACAACACAAAGCCTATTAACAAGAAATAATACTGCTTGTTGGGTTGTTTTCCCTCTTGTTGGGAACTTTGTTGTGTCCCTCTATTTTGTTGGGTAGTTTTCCTTGGTTGTATTAAGATCCTCATTGATGTATCTTTCTTGTCCTTTGTAAAAAGTTTTTGGGTCTTTTCAAAACCTCTTTTTACTTAATCAAAACAAGAAATAATACTATATAAAAAACAATAACAAATATGTGTTACTTTAGAATGACTTGGCTTTATTTTAATGCTCATAGTACAATGGTCAACAAGCAAATCTCGAACATCACATCCATTTTTTTGTAAGCAACCTGAAAATTTAGTTGAAGAGGTAAGTGACATGTAAAAAAGCTTGCACAATGGAATACTATAGTGTCTTTGTGGACATTTCAACTTTGAATCTAGAAGGCAGATGCTACTTTTATGTATATATAATATCTACCCCATTCTTTTTGTTTTGGTACACAAGCATAATAATATTTAAATGCTAAAAAATCTTTATTTTAGTTAAGACTTGGCACACATCTCAACCTTTTGGTCATCTTTTCCTCAAATTGTTTTACATACTAAATACACTAGCACTTGCACCACCTTGTAAGGGTTTAGCCAATTTGAATAATGAGTTGTTTTTCTTAGACTAGTATATGCTTCTTATCGTCCATCTTAGAAGCTATCAAGGACATCAATTGTAGCACCAATAGTTATGTTAGATTATGGGTCTTCACAATATTTTTACTTTCCTTGTTATTTTCTAAGGATCACTTGTAGATGTAATAGCACCTCTGGATTAATATGTGTATATCAAATGCAACAACATCTTATATTTATATTGAGCATAAGCCATGCATAAATATGTCCCTTCATGAGACATGTCCATTCATTAATCAGATAGTTAATATAATAAAAAATTTAATCTCGCACACACATATTATATTAACCTTTTTCATATAACAATAACCTTATATCTCTAATGTAATATGAGTGTGTGTGTGTGTGTGTGTGTGTGTGCACACACGCACACAAATTATATCTCATATATAATTAGTCCTTGCCTATGCATATAGGTAGAAACTAATGTTTTTGATTGACCTTACCTATCAAATTTCAGAAACAAAAAAAATTCACATTCTAAGATTTAAAAATATTTTTTAAAAAAATATTTTTCTATACAATATATCTAATTTCTTATTGGTTACTGTGAATTTAGCCAGGGTAAAAAAATAATTTTGAGACAAAAATTAACAAAAAAAAAAGAACATTCTCGAATCTTCTTGACATTCCAAGAGGCAAAAGAAGGTTCTTCCCCTTTTTAACTAGCATTTACAGGATTGAATGAATTGACTTTGTCAATGCAAATCACCTCCTTCTTTGAAACCTTTTTGCAAAATTAAACTAAATCAATCATCTAGAGATGTGGTTGATTAGGTAATGAGGAGATTTGTGCCATTCCCTAGGTACAACCCTATTTGAGATGATATGTTCATGATAGATCTAAAAGTGATGATGCATAGGTAGACATAATAAAATTGCATATGTGTTTGGCTAATATACTTAATTAGTTTTGTTGATAGCAACGTAGAGAACCTATCTCCATAATCGAAGAACACAACCTGAATTCTAGTGCATGTAGAAACACTACTTTAATTTGTTGATTCAACATCACCCTCTCTCTGGGCATTTGTATACGCTGCAAAAATTGACAAAAGGGAAGAACCATAGCCCATAAGCTATGTAGACACCACCTCAGGATGCATCTTCAGCCCACTTTGCATATAGAATGGTTGATGTCATAAATTCGTGGAAAAAACCAAAACTGGAAAGAACCTTTGTTTTCGACACATCTTTAATTGTTGTCAAAATGACTTTTGGTTGCTACCAAAATGCCCTTGTCATTGATGCTAGAATATTTTTGGAAATGTACGGCCACGATTAAAGTAGGTATTACTATTTGTAACAACTACTTGCCATTAGCAGTTACAGAAAAACTAAATTTACAGAGACACAACCATTATTCACAAGAAATCTGTGCAAAATACACAATTAATTATGCCATAAGGACATTGTAACCCTCATTGCATTTGATCAACACGATTTATGGCATGAAGTTGCAGTACAAACACAATCCCCTAGCCCTTCTATACAACACGTTTGTTCCATGACATTCATATATTCATTTAGTATAACCTCTCATCTAGGGTTGCACGTCATGTAAATATGTATATGCATGATGTATAGATAGAAAATAAAAACATATATGAATATCATAGCACTCTAAAAAAATGCCAACCTATTGAGCATTAACAACTACAGTATTTTTTTCCCTTTGCATGTTCTCTTCATTCTCCTCAATTCCATCTATTTGCACTAAAATAAAAACATACATGCATTGGCTATCATGACTCTAAGAATGACATTTGAAAAGAATTTGTGCAAGCTATCAAATTCACAAGCTTACTTGAAAAAAATGATGGAGTGTTGGATAGATACTGATCAATACACATGTAGCATATGAATGAAAGCCACAAAATTGTTTTTATGGTAGAAGAATATGGTGCATGCACAATTGACCATATTGGCTAGGCATTTTCTATCCTTAAATCATTGCATTTTCAAATAAACACCATCTCCTCTCTTAATTTAGATTTTTGTGTCTAGGAAGTGTTTAGAGAATCCAACATAGATACATTCATAAGGATAATGTGTGTTTAATTATTTTTATTATAATAATTAAATAACTATATGTTAATTTTTTTTAATAACATTGATATATATGGTGGAATGTTAGTTTTGATTAAATAAGAATTCATTATATTTTCAAAATAACATTGATATATATGGTAGAATGCATAATTTTGATTAGATGTGATCAAGTTTTTGTACTTTTAAAATCTTAATTGAATGCAAGTACAATTAATATTATGTTAAAACACAAAGAATGGAAGAAAAATAACTTGAAGTCTTAAAAAGATAACATTAATTGATATGCAAGACAACAAGTGTAAGATAGAAGCAAAAATTTAAAAACATGTCTATTTTTATCTAATGTAGAAAAGGCAAGTACAAAATAAACTTCTAAAGTAAAAAATCAATCAAAATAAAATAATATTTTTCTTTTATTATAGTATAAACTAAAGGCATAATTACAAAATCAATAACATGTTTAAAAATATATTTTAGTGTTATGAGTGGATATTTTATGCAGACCCAAAAACATACCTTCTTTATCCCTTTGGTTTGTTTCAATCTAAACATAGGGTGTGTGCACCAAGTTGTCATGCCAAAAAGGTGACACCATTTTTTTTTTCCAATTTTCAATAGTGTACACGTGTTATGGCTTGGGTAACTCGAGCCATAGCGCATACTATTGGAAATGATTGAAAAGCTCATGAATGCAGAGTAATGGAACTAGTAAAGAATGTTTTCAATCATTGTTTTTTCATTGATGTCACACTTGCTACTTCCAGGAATGACAATTGCTTTAGTAATCCAAATACTATAAGTTGATTGATTGACAATGAGGTGGCAATCAATAAGATGTAACTAGAATACCTAGAGAAAGGTTGAAGTTGTGATGTTATAATGAAGTATAAAGATCAACTAAGCCATTGATGAAATAGTGTATTGATGACATACTCTAAGACACAAAGGATGGACACACTAAGACACATGACGTAAAGATTAACTATGTTCTAGTTAGTGCCAAACAGATTCTCAGTTGAAGCTGAGCAACATTCAATTTTAGTGTGTGCCGAGTGATCTTTAGGTGCCAAGCAGTCTTCAGGTGCTGAGTGAAGATCAGGGGCTGAGTAGCAAAAAAGATAATAGGTGCCGATTAACTCTTTAGGTGCTGAGCAAGAAACAGGTGCCGAGTGAAGATCAGGTGCCGAGCATGATTCAAGTGCCGTGTAACATAGAAGAAAGTGAGCATCAGTAAACCAATAATGTCAAGTTGCTGCATTATTTTCAAAATCGAAGATTCGCCAGATCTGAGCCGACATGGTTGTTATCTAGAAGTTTGTGAATCAGATAGAAGATAAGAATGATGAGCTGGTGGTACAGAACACTATGTAAAACATTTTTTGGCAAATGCAATTGGATTGTAGACAAAGTTTCTAGATAAGTGCAAGATATGGGATAGATACATTGTATCCTACCTAATCTATTGAAACCCTAAAGTTGGAGAGGAAGAATTGAGCGGGAAAGGTATTTCCATATTTCTATTTAAGGAGTCATAAGGTCACAAAGCAAATAGAAGTGAAGTGGTCAAGCATGAAAGCATGAAGTGCTAAAGAAGGTGCTAAAGTGGAAGAGAGCACAGATACTCTGCTTCAATAGGTGACCATAGATATGATTGCATTGGTATGATGAGTAAAGAGACTCAAGATGACAAAGCTTGAGATGACAAGTTGTTAGAGCTGTAGTGATTAAAGCCAAGCAAAGGATTGAACTAAAGTATGATCTGTAATCTGCAAGATATGTTGTAAGTTGTATTAGATCAAAAGCCATTATTGTTACTCTCTAGCAATTGTAATAGTTAGAACAAATCCTATGGACTTAGGTTGGTTTAATAGCCATGTTATAAATCCTTTAACAGGGTGACATTCCAAGTGAATGTTCCAAAGTCTTTTAACCAGGCCCATTCCTAACAGTATGGTGAAATACTCTAACAAGGTCACATTTAACAATGTGGTGTAGCCTTTAATAGGGAAGACCATCAGAAGTGGTTGAAATCAATTGCATAGTTATTTTGTGGGTATCATCCCCACTCCAATTTTACCTTCTTATTCCTGGAGGGTTTCTGGGTTATCAAATTCTTAGTGTTATGGTGTGATGCATGTTTACTTTTCATAGTTGTTTAATGTTTAATTGCATGCATGATGATTTCAGTTATGCGCCATTAAGGATTTGTAGAAAAAGTGTTATTAGGGCATTTGGACCTTGGATAACTGATTCACAGCCCGCCACCCCCCCCCCCCCCCCCCCCCCCCCAGTTATTATAAAGAATTATAACAATTGGTATTAGAGCTTTGTTGCTAACTTAAAGGGACTAGAAGCAGAAAAGATCAAAATGCCTAAGAGAGAAGTTCCTAAGCTCAACAAAGACAACTTTTTTGCATGGAAAAGCTTGATGAAGCTACATCTTGGATCCATAGGAGATTATGCCCAAAATTCAATTGTTACTAAACACGTTGATCCAATTGGTACTCTTACTGCAGAAGATTTGAAAAACAAACAAGAACACAATCAAACAATGCTAGAAATTGCTTCTGCACTCAACTATGTTGAATTCGATGATATCAAAGGATGTGACACTGCATTCAAGATGTGAAAAGCCCTATCAGACATTTATGGAGGAGATTAGAATTTCCAAAGAGCAAAAAGAGAAAGTCTCAAAGGAAAGTTTGATGATATGAAAATGGAAGAAAATGAGAATGCTACTTAGTATGCCACTAGAATAAAGGAAGTGGTAAGTGCAATAAGATGCTTGAGTGGTCATTTAGATGATGATACTATTAATAGTAAGTTTTTAAGAACCTTCCTCCCTATCTATGCTATTAGAGTATTAGCTATACAAGAGCTAAGATGTGTGTCAGGAAACAATCTAAGTTTTGAAGGTATAGTGGGTAGACTCACTGCATTTGAGTTATCTAACTTTGACAACTATAGACCTAAGAATGTTGAATCTGCTTTCAAAGCCAAGCTATCACTAAAAGATGCTGAATAGGTGAAATCAAAGAAGGGAAGAAATATGAAATATGTATCCAGTGACAGTAGCACTGATGAGGAAGATGTGGAACAATTAGAAGCATTACTAGCTAGAAGATTTCACCGAGGCAAAGGAAGATTCAAAGGTAAGCTGCCTATTATTTGTTTTAATTGTAATGAAGTAGGACATATTGCTGCAAGGTGTACACAGAAAAAGGAATACAAGGAAGGCAACAAGTACAAACATAGAAGAGAAGATGATGAGAGAGATTACAAAGACAAAGGCAAGAAGTGCTATATTGTTGAAGAAGATTATGATGATAATGATGATGAAGTTGTTTACGTGGCCATGAAGGACCAATCCGATGAAGAAGAGCCTATAGCACTGGTAACATGCATGAACAAGAATGACATATGGATCATAGATAGCAGATGCTCACATCACATGACAAGAGACAAAAGTAAGTTTGTTAACTTTACTCAGTATGATGGAAATAGTGTTAGATTTGGTAATGATGCTCCATGTCAAATCAAAGGAAAAGGCTCCATTAAGCTTACAGAGTAAATTTCATGTGATAATGCATACTATGTTGAAAGACTAAACTACAATTTGCTAAATGTCTCACAGTTAGGCAATGTAGGGTGCAAAGTAGAATTTGGAAACAAAACTGCAAAAATCTATGATACTGATGGAAAATTGATAGGAAAAGGAGATCAAACAAGAAGTAATCTATTTTATCTTGATATGGAAAATACTTCTTGTCTTGTTGCAAAATTTGATGATGTGTGGTTATGGCATAGAAGGCTATGTCATGTCAACTTTGATAATCTGGTCAGTATTAGTAAAATGAAGAAAGTCAGAGGTTTACCTAAACTGAAGAAGCTTGACAATATCATGTGCAAACAATGTCAGCTAGGAAAGATGAACAAGTCAAGTTTCAAGAGTAAAAACTATACATCTAAAGAAATACTTGAGTTAGTCCATACTGACTTATGTGGTCCAATAGAAGTATAAAGCTACAAAGGAGATAAATATATAATGCTGTTTGTTGATGACTATTCTAGGATGATGACTATTATGTTCTTAAAGAAAAAATCTAATACTTTTCAAATGTTTAAGTGGTATGTGGCTAGAGTTGAAAAAGAAATCGAAAAGAGTTTGAAATGCCTGAGATCAGACTGAGGTGGTGAATTCACATCAAATGAATTTGAGACATTTTGAAATGACAAAAGAATCAAGAGGCAAACATCAGCTCCTAGAACTCCCCCACAAAATGAAATTGTTGAGAGAAGAGCTAGATCTGTGATTGACTGTGCCAGAACATTAATGATGGAAAAGACTGTTGCTCTAAAATATTGGAGAGAAGCTGTAAGTGTGGTTGTTCATACACTGAACCATGTACAAGTCAAGAAAGGTATAAGTGCAACACCTTTTAAATTATGGTATGGTCACTCACCCAATGTAAAGTATTTCAAAGTATTTGGTTGCAAATGCTTTATCCTTAAAGATGCTAGAAATGGAAAATTTGATGCCAAAAGTGATGAAGGCATATTTCTTGGTTACTCCACTAGAAGTAAAGCATATAAGTGTTTAAATACTAACGCTAACAAAATTGTGGAAAGTGCAAATGTAAACTTTGATGAGCATACAAATGTCCAAGTTGAAAAAACAAAGAGAATGGATGAATACAGAACCTTTGTGTATTCTTATGAAGGAATGCCTGTTGATGAGGATACTATCAAACAAATTGGGATTCAACAGCAAGTTTCAGTTTCAGTGAGGTCACAACTAGTGAATGCCAAGCTGCATTTAGAAGCCAAGTTGCAGAATGAAGGAAATGCACATTTTGACTCTGAATTCAGTACAAATGACAAAGATGTAGAACTACCTGACAACAAAGTGCATAGTGATCCTGAATCTGAAAGATCAAACATGGAAACAAGGACAGAACTGAGATTGTCCAAATATGTGAAGAGGCATCACCCTTTTGAACATATAATTGGTGACAAAGATGCAAGACCAATGAAAAGGAATAGACTAAAAAATGAATCATTTCTATTAAGAAAATTTGAACCTAAGATAGTGTATGATGAATTACAAGATGGTGACTGGTATAAAGCTATGGAAGAAGAGATTGATCAAATAAAGAAGAACAAAACTTGGAGTTTGGTTCCCAGACCAGTTGACAAGAATGTAATTGGCACCAAGTGGGTATTCAGAAACAAGCTAGATTAGAATGGTGAGATTACTAGAAACAAAGCCAGACTAGTATGTAAAGGTTATGCTCAAGAAGAAGGACTAGACTATGGGGAAACATTTGCCCCTGTTGCGAGAATGGAAGGAGTAAGAACTTTACTTGCATATGCTACATATAGAGGTTTTAAAGTCTATCAAATGGATGTAAAGTCTACTTTTCTGAATGGTATGTTGGAAGAGGAAGTCTATATTGAACAACCAGAGGGATTTGTTGATGAGAACAACAAACCAACCAAAGGGATTTGTTGATGAGAACAACAGGGATATGGTTTTTAAACTACATAAAGCACTCTATGGTCTAAAATAAGCACCTAGAGCATGGTATGAGAGACTTCACAAGTATCTAGTGCAACTAGGATTTGAAAGAACTGATGATAACAACATGTACATCAAATCAGAAGAAGGTAAGGATATTATTGTATCTGAAATCTTTGTGGATGACATAGTGTTTGGAGGAAAGGAAGTGCTTTGCAAAAGTTTTGCTGACAAAATGAAACATGAGTTTGAAATGTCTATGTTTGGAGAGATCAAATTTTTTGTTGGATTGCAAGTACATCAACTAAAACATGGTATATTTATGACACAATCAAAGTACATCAAAGAGATACTTAAAACATTTGGACTGGAAGACTCCAAACCAGTCAGCACACCAATGGCAACAGGACATAAATTATCCAAAAATGATGTATCAACTAAAGTTAATCAAAAAATGTATAGATCCATGATTGGAAAATTGCAATATTTTATACATAGCAAACTAGACATAACACTAGTAGTTGGAATAGTAACTAGATTCTCTACTAATCCTAAAGAAAATCATCTCATAGCAGTAAAAAGAATAATGAGATATCTCAAAGGAACTGGTGATTTTGGCCTATATTATAAAAAGAATGAAAAGTTTGAGCTCTATGCATAAACGGATGCAGATTGGGGAGGAAACATTGATGATAGGAAAAGCACAAGTGGGAGAGCATTATTTTTATGTAAAAGAATAGTTACTTGGACTAGCAAGAAGCAAACATGCACATCTCAGTGCACTGCAGAATCGGAATGTGTGGCAGCGGCAGTCAATTGCACAAACATTGTGTGGCTCACACATCTATTGAAAGGAATGGAAGAAGAGGTAACCAAACCTGCGATATTGTATTGTGATAATAAAAGTGCTATAAACATATCCAAGAATCCAGTAATGCATGCAAAAACCAAGCATATTGCAATCAAGTATCACTATGTCAGAGAATTGGTAGAAGACAAACAAGTGAAGATGGAGTACATTCACACAATGGAACAAACTGCAGATATCTTCACCAAACCATTGCCCAAGGATACTTATGAATATCTTAGAGGCAAGTTGGGGGTAATGCCCCTAACTCAAGCAGTTTAAAGAAAATAATCTGCCCTGCATCAACAGGAACAAATCATTGAAATATTAGAAGAATGATGCAGAGGATGATAGCAGAAGCAAGAACTCCAAATCAGTCACAAGCATGGTGACAGAGGGAGAAAACATGAGATGCAAAGCTTATATTTCGCATGTTAAAGATGTTACATCTTTGGCATTTATGTCAAAGAGGGAGATATATGCAAAAAATTGATCAATACAAAGTAAGAAGGAGATTTCTAAGAAAAGTAAAGATATGAAGATATATGAGATCAGTAGTAAAGGATGCAGCAGTCAAGAAGGAAGCAGAATGTAGTAGAAAATGTATATAATTTTGGTGGTAACTAAGTTGATCAAGTGATCAGTTTGGTTTGCCATCAATGCCAAAGAGGGAGATTGTTGGAAATGATTGAAAAGCTCATGAATGAAGAGTAATGGAACTGGTAAAGAATGTTTTCAATCATTATTTTTTCATTGATGTCAAACTTGCTACTTACAGGAATGACAATTGCTTTAGTAATCCAAATACTGTAAGTTGGTTGATTGACAAGGAGGTGGCAATCAAAAAGATGTAACTAGAATACATAGAGAAAGGTTGAAGTTATGATGTTATAATGAAGTATGAGTATTAGCTAAGCCATTGATGAAATAGTGTATTGATGACATACTCTAAGACATAGAGGATGGACACACTAAGACACATGATGTAAGGATTAACTATGTTCTAGTTAGTGACAAATAGATTCTCAGTTGAAGTCGAGCAAAGTTCAATTTTAGTGTGTGTCGAGTGATCTTTAGGTGTCGAGCAGTCTTTAGGTGCTGAGTGAAGATCAGGTGCCAAGTACTAGAAAAGATAATAGGTGCCGAGCAAGAAACAGGTGCCGAGTGAAGATCAGGTGCCGAGCATGATTCAAGTGCCAAGCAATACAGAAGAAGGCGAGCATCAGTAAACCAATAATGCCAAGTTGCTACATTATTTTGAAAATTGAAGATTCACCAAATCTAAGCCGACATGGTTGTTATCTAAAATTATATGAATCAGATAGAAGATAAGAATGATGAGCTAGTGACACAGAAAACTATGTAAAACATTTTTTGGCAAATGCAATTGGATTGTAAGAAAAGTTTCTAGATAAGTGCAAGATATGGAATAGATACATTGTATCCTATATAATCTATTGGAACCCTAAAGTTGGAGAGGGAGAATCGAGCGGGAAAGGTATTTCCAGATTTTTATTTAAGGAGTCATAAGGTCACGAAGCAAATAGAAGTGAAGTGGTCAAGCATGAAAGCATGAAGTGCTGAAGAAGGTGCTAAGGTGGAAGAGAGCACAGATAATCTGCTTCGATAGGTGACCATAGATATGATTGCATTGGTATGATGAGTAAAGAGACTCAAGATGACAAAGCTTGAGATGACAAATTGTCAGAGCTGTAGTGATTAAAGCCAAATAAAGGATTGAACTAAAGTATGATTTGTAATGCAAGATATGTTGTAAGTTGTATTAGATCAAAAGCCATTATTGATACTCTCTAGCAATTGTAACAGTTAGAATAAATTCTATAGACTTAGGTTGGTTTAATAGCCATGCTATAAATCCTTTAATAGGGTGACATTCCAAGTGAATGTTCCAAAGTCCTTTAACCAGGCCCATTCCTAACAGTATGGTGAAATCCTCTAACAAGGTCACATTTAACAATGTGTTGTAGCCTTTAACAGGGCAGACCATCTGAAGTGATTGAAATCAATTATGCAGTTATTTTGTGGGTATCATCCCCACTCTAGTTTTACCTTCTTATTCCTGGAGGGTTTTTGTGTTATCAAATTTTTGGTGTTATGGTGTGATGCATGTTTACTTTTCATAGTTGTTTAATGTTCAATTGCATGCATGATGATTTCAATTATGTGCCATTAAGGATTTGTAGAAAAAGTATTATTAGGGCATTTGGACCTTTGATAGTTGATTCACACCCCACCCTCCCCTCTCAATTATTCTAAAGAATCATAATGCATACGTGCAATACTTTAAAAAAAATTCAAATTTTATAAATGGGTTGCATACCCACAACCCACTCATTTTAACCATTTTTCCCTACTTTTCCTTGCTACAACATGTATGCAGATTGGACTCAAACAATTTTTTTGCCACCTGCCTTACCAATATGTCTCCTCGCCATTGACGATCGAGATCATGAGCACACCCTAAGTTATCTATCTTTCATTTTGCATTGTTTGATATGTTTTTTATATTGTTTTGTAGGCCTTTTTCAATTTTTTTAAAATTTTTTTTATTTATTTAGATTTCAATTGATTTCTTATCAAGAAATGTTAATAATGAACCAGCAAATTCCTAAGAAGGTCAAAACCAAAACCCTCAAGATGATCAAAACCAAAACCCTCCACAAGAAGAACAACAAATTCTGCAACATGAACCAATCGCAAGACCTCCTTCTAGCACACAAGAAAATATAATAAATGAAATAGAAAGAGGCAAAACTAAATTAGAAGGGCTCATTGGTCGGTTGAAATAATGTAGAGAAACTAATCCAATGAGAGCTAAATTGGCATTGTCCCTTGAATCCATTAAGACCCACATAGCTAATGTTAGTGGTCAGTTAGATGTTTGGCAAGTTAAGAGGGAAGAATAAAAAGATGTTATGCAAATAAATTATCATATCAAGATGTTAAAAAAAAAGATATACCAAAAGGTAGAATATGTGCATTATTTAAAAAACCTAGTGAACAAGATACTATTAAAGAAGGTACTAAATGGTTCCCCATCGATTGGTGCATACATGATGCTATTAGAAATTATTTTTGGGATAGATGGTGGATGGTTTTTGATGCCCCTCCTTGCAATAATCACAAGGTCCCCATGTATTTCTTAAGGAAATTGTATTGTGAGTTTGTCCTTGGGGAGATCTCCAATTATTTTGATATATTAGACTCTTAGGGTATAGGTGGGGGGTCATCATTTGAAAGGTCGGGGGCATTGTCATGACTCTAATGTAGTTAGTGACATTGTGGTCAAGCCATAGGGTGAGCATGTGACTATTCCTTCAGTTGTGAAGGAACATTTAGAGGCCAACGCTCTAAGGACTATTAGAGCTTTGACATAGACCCTTATTTATTGCATGAGTCCGTTAGTTGAGGAGGAGCCTCTTGTATGTCGCTGTCACATGTGCACATCATGCAGATCCTTATGCACATTTGGTAGTCATGCTGAAGATGGTGCAGATGATGGGCTAGTGATTGATCAGTTCCTAAATGAGACATTTGGCATTGACACATAGGTACATTACAATTATAATAAACTAATTTGATCACATTTTATATGTATAGTGAATGACTAATTAATTAGCATGTATTGACATTGTTCAAAATTTTGGGTCAGAGGGTTGGCAGGCCTAGTAGCAATCCCTTGGCCCCATTTTTTGTCTGCTCAACAAGTCTCGAGGTATGTATCGATTTAATCATTTAAATGAATACATATATTTATTAAGTAATCATATGAAGGATTAACAAAAAATTTATGCATGTGCATTAGTTCTCTATAGGACCATCGACATTTGCTACAGACTCTGAACCTAGATGCGACATGAGTTTCATAGAGGTACATTTGTTTCATGTTTCATGATACATTTAATGTATATTGTATGAGATGCAACTCTTGACATCAGAGACTCCTCCTCATCTCCGGTAGTCTGTTGATTGTGGAGTGGGTACATCTATGGCTAGTTCACAGCCATTGACTAAGGTATGAAAAAAATTTCTTGGTTTTAGTTTTTTTTATAATAGTTTGTATCAAAATTTCTAATCTTATTTATAAGTGATTATATTGATTCAATTATTGTAGGGTCTTATCACACCTGATCATCCACAAGCCTTTGAGGTGGACTTGCAGAGTGACTATATGATGGCAGTAAGAAAATAATTAATTTTGTGTCTACATATATTTTATTTCAATGTATAATAATTATTCATTCATTTCTACTTCGTTTGTATCATCTCGAGTTAGAGAAGAGCCTCAACAAGAGGACAAGTGAGCATGTGAGGAAGAACCCATCATCGCCACTGTCTCCCTCTACATGATGGCTGAAGGCCTCTAGAGATTTGTTTCATTCCCCTTGTGGGAAGAAGAAGACATAATTGATAGACATGTACATGTATAGGCATCAACGGACATATATGTTGGATTTTATGTTAGTGCACATATTCAATATACATTTGATGTATATATGACATTTTATATTTGATTTACGAAATTTATTTGATGCATGACATTATTAGTTAATATATGATATGTTTGTTCATGTACGACATTATTGGTTATCATAATATATTATGTGTTTGTTAATGTACATGACATTATTGGTTATCATTTTATATTATATGTTTGTTCATGTATGACATTAAATTAGATATGTTTATGTATGACATTAAATTAGATATGTTCATGTATGAAATTAAATTCAATACCTAATCAATTTGATGTAATGAAATGAAATGTGAAGTAATACAATGCGATGTAATAATATGAAATATAAGGAAATGAAAGGTGTAAATGAATAGAAATGTTAAGTAACGAGGTGCATGAATGAAAGAAAATGCAATGAATGAAAATGTAGTATATATGTGAATGTAATGAAATATATGTAAATAAAATATAACGTGGTGAAATGAAATTTGATATAATGCAATGTGATGTAATGAAATGAATTGTGCTAAATGAAATTTAATGAAATGAATTTTGTGATAACTTCATGTGATAGGATGGAATGAGTTTAGATAAAATGGAATGAAAGGAATGAAATGTGAGAAATGTAATGAAATGAAATATGCAATGTGATAAGGTGTAATGAAATGAAATGGAATTGAATTTTTGATACAATATTGATCAGCAATAAACTTTATTAGCGTTAAAGCCAAAAATTTATCATTTGCAATTTATGTCATTGTCATATTGATTTGTGATCTTCTTGTTCATGTTTGAAGCCTGCCTTCTATGTTATGCATCTAAACATTTACCATAAATTATTATTACAGACATATAAGAAATCTGAAACTAAAAACAATACATTACATTAATTCCAAGGTTTAGTTATGATGTAGAGCCCAATAGGATTCTGAAGGTTTAGTTATCATGTAGAGCCTAATACGATTCTCAATGTTTCATTAATTCCATATGTTGGATCTGCCATCATAGAATACCAATTGTAATGGGCACTCACATGTATTCCAATGCATATATTTCCTTATATGCACAATTAGTCAATATTGTACCTTATAGAAGATATAATTTTATAGGTAGAATGATGTAGAGGTTAGGGTACAATAAGTAAAATGCTGATGTCAATCCAACAAGATAGATTATACACCCAAACTTCTACACTTGACACAACAATAACACTAAGGGATCATCATTAATCCATACAACTTTACACTAGCAAACTTGGCTTCACACCCATGAATGGTGGATTATCACAAATGAGGTTGATCAGCATGTTAAAGGGTTCATCCCAAAACTAAAACCAAGGAACCATTGCCAAACAGTAACCCAAACATGAATTTCATAACTTTGTCCTAATAATGTAGCATCTAGGCTACTAGCCCTTCCATAGACAAATTAGGCAACAAGTACCATATATTCCAAAATACCTTAGGAACTAATTAGCATTCCAAGTACCCTTTATTGAGTTTTTTATATTCCAAAAAGGGCAAGTTTTGAAGCCATTTACAATCCTTCCAAAATTGGATTTTTATATAGGCCTAATTGCCCCAATTAGGTCACCTTAAAAAATGAAGTACCAAAAATATAGTTAGAAAGACCAAACCAATGCATCCAACGATTAGGTTAGGACAAGGGAAGGAGGATTTCAAAGTTTTACTTACTAGTTCAAAACCTAAGGCATACAAATTAGCAAATTCCATAATACAACAGAGCTGTCACATGGTAATGCCAACTCATTTGTGCAAATTCCATAAAGTAGATCAAATACATAAGATAATCTTGTCAAAACTTAAGAGACAAGGAAACAATCAAACCCCCTATAGACTTGAGTCCTTATCAATCCAAAATTGTGACAAGAGGAACATCATTAACAAAACAAAAAGGGGTATGATTTCCTTATTAATATTTGTGTGTTTCAATATGAACTAGACAAAGGATATAATTGAATGGTTTAGGAGGTTTTTATGGCATGCTAGTCAATCCTATTAAAAAATACTTTGCTTCTTCTCACAGATTTTCCTATTTGTGCATGTGTGCACCTCATAAATCAATCAATCTATCACCATGGAGACTAGATATCTATGTATATGCTAGGATAGGTCAAATGGTCTAGCAAATTGTGTTATTGATAAGTAGGCTTAGATATTTTTGCACAAGTCAAATTGTGATAGTACTAATGGAATTCAAGTGTGTAATTTTTTAGTCAATCTCATTATCCCATGTTTCACGAGTAGTGGGACACAAGAACCCATCTGTCGTGAGAGTGAATAGAATACTCAAAACTCATTTGATCTATGTGATTCTCATAGAGTTGAGGTATATGGACTTCCTAAGATGTCACCCACCCTAGTACTACTCTTGTTTGAGCACACTTAACTATAAAGTTTCCTCTATGGTTAAACCCACTCTTCCTGCAACACAATTTGCAAAACCTTCACCAAGTGTTGTGCCTTATGAACCATTCATTAGAATTCTCATTAAGCTCATTGATTGATAGGTAGGAGCCATTTATACAAGAAGTCAAATTGTGATATTGCTATCAAAATTCGACTCTGTAGTATTTGAGACAAATTCATTGACCCATGTTTCATGAGTAGTGGTTTACATGAACTAATCTCTCATGATAATGAATAGAATACTTAGCACAGATTGAATCTTATTGATGCTTAGAGAGGTGAAGTACCAATATTTCTTGGGAGGTCACCCATCCTAGTACTACTCCAACTCAAGTGCACTTAACTAAAAAGTTTCCCCCGTGGTTAAAACCACTCTTCTTGCAATTCCATTTGTAAAAGATTTATCAAGTGTTGTGCCTTATGAACCATTCATTAGTAATCCCCTTAAGCCTTTTAATTGATAAGTAACATATATATTCCACAACATGTCAAATTGTGATATTTCTATCAAGATTCAAGTATGTTGTTTTTGAGTCAAATTCATTGACCCATGTTGCATGAGAAACAGTTTGCATGAACCCATCTCTCATGAGAATGAATAGAGCACTTAGGACTCATTGGATTCCTACTTATCAATTAGCACTTGCCAATCCAAAAATACACGACACCATCCCCTCAACACCTAGAAGTAGTAATCTATACGCCACATGCTAGTGATCATCACAACACAAACCAAATGAATTGCAAATACCAAATCATCCACTATTCCAAGTATTCTACCATGATTTATGCTCCCAAACCTTAATTCTATGTCACAAACAAGTTATAACCAAAATATAGTAACGATACCTGACATATTTCTCTATCACTAGCTTGCAACTAGTCTTTACTAAAACATCTATAACTTACTCAAATCATTACATAAAGTATTGCAATTGTAGACATAAGGCCTATACTCATCTTGAAACACATATCTAAGCTCACATATCCATGAATGTTGTACACTATTTGTAATGTTCTAATCATTGACCTATAACACATAGAATATAATCTTGTCAAACTCATTTCTTAAACTCTTGAACATATGCTTACATCAATAGCCACCATTTGCTCCAGCCTAGAAACCACCAAAATCTTAATGTACATTTGACACCTCCCATTCCACCAAAAATCAAAGTTTTCCAATAGTGAAAATGGGAGAAATTGGCATTCTTTTCCAAAACCCTAGGTAGTTAGGGTTTGAAAGAAACTTTTACAAAAAACCTTATACCTCCAACCTCATAATGAATCAAGGTCTTAGCATAGGCTCATTGGAATGGTGACTCTATAGGCTTCAATAAAAACTAACTCTCTAGGCCCTTTGATCCATACAGTCCGTACAATGCATGAAAAAGTAGTCTTTTTGTAGGAAAAATGATGGTTTCTTTATTGATTTCAAAGAAAAAGTACAATCTATGTCTTCCACCTACCTGTAAGGGCTTATGAAGACCTTCCTCCAACTAGTCCAACCAATTTTCAAAGGTTGTAACTATTGGAGGGAGCCATTACAAACAAAAATCCATATTATTGCATAAATGTTGCATTATTACCCCAATTATGCGACTTATTTTTATTTTTATGACTTTATAAAGACTTCTAAAGATCCTAACACCTCCTATGATTTCTAACAAGACCCTAGGGGACTACTAGACCCATGTGACCTCATTAATCAACCGGTTTATGGAAATACCAAAGTTGTTCAAGGGTTCACATAATAGGGTCTAAATGCAAGAAAGCCTAAAAACAACCAAAAATGCTAAAACAAGTTTGAAAAGGCCTAGAAGACCTTAAAAATATTCATTTTAATAGGGTTTACTAGGCCACCTAGAGCTAACAGAGCAGACAATTCAATCCCACAACGAAAGGTGAGAGAGATTTGGTAGTTGGCAACTTTGTATTGGCCAACACTGTAAGTTTCAGCATCACCTAAGATGATGTCACAAAATTAAAATGGAGTATGATATCTAAAAAGAAAGAGAGGTTAGTGTATGTCTCCAAAACACAGTCCTATAGTAACTACAATCGTATCAATACCTCACACGAGCTCTAAGATATGCCCTATCAAAGATCCCAGCTCTATGACATTTAGTGACCCTTAGGGACATTTTGGTTTGGCATTCCTAAGAATGTTCAAGGGCTAAATGGGATGGGAGTAGGTTAGGGATAGGATTTACCCGGCCACTCAAAGCTAACGGAGTAGACAATTTGATCCCACGATGAAAGGTGAGAGAGATTTGGCAGTTGGTAACACTGCAAGTTTCAACATCACTCGAGATGGCATCGCAAAATCAAAATAGAGTATGACCTCTAAAAAGTGAGAGAGGTTATTGTAGGTCTCTACAACATGGTCCTATAGGAACTTGAATCACATCCATACCTCACCCGACATCTGAGATATGCCCCATCAAAGATTGCAGGTCTATGGCATTTAGTGACCCTTAGGGACATTTTGGTTCAGCATGCTCAAGAATGTTTGAGAACTGAACAAGATGGGATAAGGTTGGGGATAGGGTTTACTTGGCCACCCAGAGCTAATGGAGTAGATAGTTTGATCCCACAACAAAAGGTGAGAGAGATTTGGCAGTTGGCAACTTTGTACTGGCCAACATTACAAGTTTTAGCATCACCCGAGATGGCATCACAAAATAAAAATGTAGTATGATCTCTAACAAGCAAGAGATTTTATTGTAGATATCTGCAACATGATCCTATAGGAACTAGAATTACATCCATACCTCACACGAGATCCAAGATATGCCACGTCAAAGATTGCAGCCCTATGGCATTCAGTGACCCTTAGGGACATTTTGGTTTGGTGTGCTCGAGAACATTCGAGCACTAAATGGGATGGGAAAAGGTTGGGGATAGGGTTTACCTAGCCACCCAAAGATAATAGAGTAGACAGTTCAATCCCATGATAAAAGGTAAGAGAGATTTGGGAGTTGGCAACTTTGTACTAGCCAACACTACAAGTTTCAACATCAGCTGAGATGGTACCACAATATCAAAATGGAGTATGATCTCCAAAAAGTGAGAGAGGTTATTGTAGCTCTCTACAACATGGTCCTCTAGGAACTAGAATCATAACTATACCTCCCACAAGCTCTGATATATGTCTTGTCAAAGATCACATCCCTATGGCATTTAGTGACCCTTAGGGATGTTCCAGTTTGGCATGCTAAAAAAATTTTGAGAGCTCAACAAGATAGGACAAGGTTGGAGATAGGGTTTACCTGGCCACCTAGAGCTAAAAAATGAGATAGTTCGATCCCACGACCCTTTTTCTACTAAGTTGCAAACTTGAGCAACTTTTACAACTTTCAATAATGCAACTTTGCACAAAAAGTGCAATTTTTCCATTTTCAACTTGATTCCAATTTTATGACTTTGAAAAGGTTCAAAAATAGTAAAATAAATTATTTCCAAATGCTTAGCCCTTCACCAATTCCCAAACTCTTGTAAAGTTGTTAGCATTCTTACAATTTTGCTTTGATAACTTTTGCAATTTTTTTCAATTTTTGATATCTTAACTCCTAGATGCCTAAAACTTAACCTAATAACCCTAAGGACCTTTATAACATTCTAAGAAACCCAACCACTCCTAGGAATCCCCAATCACAAGGAAAACATATCACAAAGACAACTAATCTCTAATTGCTCTTAAGGGCATCACAAGGCTTATTTGACACAAAACCCCACAAATAAAAATAACAACTAGGGGTGACTTCCAAGCATGTAAAGGGTCTATTTAGGTCCAAAATAACATGAATCCAACATTAGATTCAAACTATGCAGCTTTCATTGGCTAGTTGCTTCACAAACTCAAGACTAGACTTGTAGCCTTAAACATGGAAAATCACAAACATCTCCTTGCAATCCAAAGAAAATAATCACTTATTTGGATACCCTTTTTGATTTTATACAACATACTAAAGCCTTGATATGTCAAGAGAAGTATGCAGCAACTGAGTTTTTTAAGGCTCACTTAAGAATGTAGGCAATTAGGCATCCATTAACAAAGGAAGTACCCTACTCCTTGAGCAAAACTTCAATCCAAAAATTGTAACATGAGGGGGATCATGTAAGATGATCACATACCAATTTTTAAGCCTTGAAACCTTCTTTGTAGCGAGTTATGGAAGATGTTGCTATGAATTTCTAGCATGCACATGGATCTTGCATGCCTAGGGCATCAAGTTTTTCTCTCCAGCCTCATTATTTTGACCTTAAACCAAAAGGAACATAAAATAAATTATCCTAACTCAGATTCCACCAAGGGTCATTAATTTCCCATGGTGGAATGTCAAGATATGAGGGAAAATATATGAAACCCTAAGTAATGGCAAAAAATGGGGACAACAGTTAGTAAAATAAGAATATCTTAAGTTGTAGAGCGAATTGGAACCTCATTCCAAGTGAAAAAGAAAGTAGATTCACAAATCTATCCAACCATACTAGATATTTATACTTATATGTGATCAACTTGACCAATGAGCTAGTGTTTTTCATGAGTTTGAGTATAATAATCTATCTTTTGTTATGTTTGAGTTCAATATTTTAATGTTTTTTGTTGATTAGTGTTGATAATTGGTTGTGACCATTGGAGGACATCTATTTAAGGATTACACAAGAGCAGAAACCCATTGTATGATGGGTGAACAGTAAACATTGAATAAAACTCAAAATTTTTGCCTTTTTCTCTATTGTTTCAATTCTGTATAGTTTGTATGGATTGGTAGGAGTGAAAGTTTGGTATGTTGGATAGAGGATTGAGTTAGTGTTCCATTTCGTTTGGTTTGAAGTCTTTACAAAAAAAGTTACATTAGTTTTTGTAGAGATTGGTGAGATTTACCCTAAATTTGAGGGTTTCTTCAAGATGGCCTCCTAACTTGAAATTCCATCGTGGGATTTCAATGCCAATTTGTGGAATGCAAGTTAGGAGAGGGTACTTCAAGATGGAAAAGATTCAAAACTATAGGTGTAGGTTACCTATTTTTACCAGCAAGCCCTAGACTAAACATTGCTATATTTCTAGTATAGATTTGAAGAAGAAAGAAGGTTCAGGCTTCCCAACTATTTGATTTAACCTAGTTGAAGGGTGTAGGAGGATTAATTGGATGTGAAGAAGAGTTCCAAGGGGTGGAGTTAGGTTTGTGAACCCATTTACTCATACTTCCTTTGTAACCAAGCTTAATCTGGCCAATTAGGTCTGTGACTCAAAGTGGGTGTTGGTTGGTGCTAGAACACAGTCAAAGTTTGATCCTTTGGAATCTCTAAGAGGTGGTTAAAGGGTGTCTAAAGAGGTGAAAAGATAGTGTGGCCCTTTGCAAAGTTTGGGAGTTTGACCAAGAAAGCTAGGATTAGCCCTATTATAAATGCTAGTAACAATTATGCAAATCAATTTCTGGGGGTTTGACAACTTTAAAGTTGGGTGGTTTTGAGAGATTAGGTCCATATAAACCCTTTCTATCAAGAAAGTTGACTTCTAAACCCATCTAGGGAGAGTTTTCCTTTTTAGGCCTATTGGAGAAGGGGATTCCCTAAAAAGTTATGATTGATCTAAGTCAATTGAGAACCCTAGGTTTGAGGGTTGGGCATGTAGAGTAGAGTCCACTTGCAGGGTAGAATATGGTGGATCGAAGGTACAAATAAAAACCTAAGCAAATGCACAATTGAATCTAGTGACCAAAAGTGCCTTCAATAAGTGAAATGGTAAATTATCCACCAACAAGTCTTATGATGTAATCTGATAGCCCTAAAATATATAATCCAAGGTACTTGAATAGGTTTTAGCCTTTCTACAATGGTTTAGACACTAGAACTTCAATATTCCTCAAACTAGGCCTAATAGCATGCCTTGTAGCCTTGCAGCAGCACTCAAAAGGATTTTTTTTTCAAATTTTTCCAAAACACTAGGAAAATAAATTATATATTTGAGTACCCTTTATGGATTACCTTAACATACCAAAAGGATAGAGTTGGTTGCTGTGGAAGGTACATGTCTGTTTTCACTGTTTCTTAGATTTTTAAGGCTTAATTCTCATGCATTTACAAAGGAAGTGCTAACCATTCTAACTCCCAAGCTCCAAATCTTTTCATAATTTCATAAATAGGTTCAAATAAAAGTAATATGAAGTCAATTTGACTCCAAGAGGTCTCTAGGTACCAAAGCCCCTAATTGTGCCCTCGAAACCCTTAAATTTATGGCTTCCTCAATGTCACGCTTCCCAAAGTTTCCTACAACAAATAAAGTTTGGAACACCTTATATACAACATGTATATACACATTCCATCATAAAATAGTGCCCTTGTTTGGCCAAAACTCTCTAACCTTCAGCCTATCCTCCAAATTCACTTAGTTTCTTAGTCTTCTTTATGGTGATCACCACATAAATTAATCAAACTTGCATTTCCAAGATTAGTAAGATACTATAAATGTTAAATTGATATTATTTATGTCAATAAGATACCATTCTATGAGAATCAGAGTGCTACATTCATAGTGTGAAATCTACACAAAACTGTCTTAAAATCAGATTTTCCAAAGATTGAACAGTACCAAAATGATTAACAGTATTTAAGGTGTTTCTACCTATTTCCCTAGATACTAAATTCCCTATAGGTCTTAAGGACTCAAGGTTTATATAAACACCAATGAGTCTCAAGCCTTTACAAATGGGTTGATATCAACTTGAAACTAGTCCTAACATTCTAAAACATTATAACCTCCATCATGAGCCACTTAGGAAGGTAGTGCTATGAAGGATCACTGCAATGTCTTGTGAAATTCCTTGTATTGTCTTTGTAGAAACTATTTTTAAAGGTGACTAGTATGTTAAGCAATCTAAGAAGTTTCTAATACCTATGCATGTTCTTCATATATTTTTGAAGTGAAGCCCGACTCCCAAAGTCTACTAATTAGTGCATGCACATGATCTCCATGCATTTTGCACGTGATTTAGAACCCACTTTGTAATAAGCACTCATTATATTCTTTACAATGTTTTTTTAATTTGAATCGTCCATCGTTCTTAGCCCAAGAATCTTCATGATAGGCCTAAATTCCAAATTCCTCATCATTTTAACAAATAATTGGCATTGACTTGTAGTATTTAATTTTTCAAAAAATAATCTCCACATACTATTAACTTTTCTTTGACAAGTACACTTGCTAATCTTGTCAAGCATTGATTTCAAAATTTTAGTATCAATATCAATCAAATATTTTGGTCTTCTAAAACGAATTCTAGAAGGTGTTATAATCTCTTCCATTCTCTCAACATTTTGAACATCAACATAAGGTTGAGTGTATTGTGTACCTTGAATCGAAGATGATGTGCCTTGGCAATAAGATGCAAAAGATGGAATATCACCTACTTGATGTGTTGATGTTGTATCTTCAAAGTGACCTGATAGAGTGTGTACATCGTCGGATCTAGAAATTAGTGTCTCTTCAACATGAGAGGATGATATGACTCCAATATTGGAAGATGGTGTAGCTTCACAATTCAATTGTCTTCTTGAGCATAACAGTCTCATTTGTTCTCTTTGTCTTTACAATTCTTCGTCTTTGTTTTTTTGTATCAATGGTTCTTGATCCTTTTCAAAAGTCAATTCTTCATTATTGCTTTACAATTTTCTTTGTTCACATAGTAGTTTCATTTTATCTCTTTTAATTGCCAAATCTCTCTCCCTATCTTCATTTGTTTGATTTTTTGTTTTCTTCCTTGGCATGATGATGATTTCTACATGTCAGATTATTCAAACATCTGAATTACTTACAATGTGTAAATTACAAATCATTCAAATACATATAAAAATTACAATTATTTGAATGAATATATAATATATATCAAACAACTTGTCAAATTTCTAACCATTTCGAAGTAACATTTCATTCAAACATACAACTTTCAAAGAATTCACTATATATTAAACAACATGTCAAATTATAATCAAATAGGTATCTATATGTCAACAAAAAATATTTAAAAAGAATTGCACTAACCTTTTCTATACAAAAAATATTCAAAAAGTCTTCAAATCATGTATCCAATGATTGAATTTGGTGTTTGCTAGCTTGGAAAAGTCTTCAAAAAGTGTTTGCTATGTTGAAATCTATTTTTTCTATTAGAAAAATAGAATGCACAATAGATTGAAAGTAGAGAATGGATGAAATGGGACCGAAACTTACTTTTTTACCATTTTTGGGTGATTTGACATAGTGTGTATGTACTATAGCACGTATGCACTATAGTGCATATATACTATGTCAAAACACATCTCTCTCTATCCCATCATCCCCCATCCCCTACTCTCTCTCCTCTCCCATCCCTTTCTCTCTCTGTCTCTCTCTCCACTCCCATCCCCTACTCTCTCTCACTCTCCCTATCCTACTCCCTCTCCCATTTCCTACTCTCTCTCACTCTCCTTCTCCTACTCCCTCTCCCATCACCTACTCTCTCTCTCCCATCCCCTACTCTCACTCTCTATCCTCTCCCATCCCCTACTCTCTCTCCCCTCTCCCATCCCCTACTCTCTTTGTCTCACACACTCCCATCCCCACTCTCTCTCAGGCTACTCTCTCCCCCATCCCCTACTCTCTCTTTCTCTCTCTCCCTCTCCCCTCTCCCATCCCTTACTCTCTCTCTCTCTCTCATCCTGTACTCTTTCTCTCACTCTCCCTCTCCCACTACCTACTCTCTTTCTCCCTCTCCCACTGCTTACTCTCTCTCACCCTCTCGCCTCTCCCATCCCCTACTTTCTAGATCTCTCACACACACTCCCATCCCCCCCTCTCTCTCTCTCTCCCACTCCCTCTCCCACTGCCTACTATCTCTCCCTCACTCTCTCTCCCTCTATAATCTCTCTCTCCCATCCCCTACTCTCACTCTCTCTCCCATTCCCCTACTCTCTCTCACACTCTCTCCCATCCCCTACTCTCACTCTCCCTCCCATCTTGTTCTCTCTTTGCCACCTCCTACTCTCTCTCACACTCTCTCCCATCCACTACTCTCTCTCTTACGCACACTTCCATCCCCCCTCTCTCTCCCTCTCCCGCTCCCTCTCCCACCACCTACTCTCTCTCTCTCTCTCTCTCTCTCTCTCTCTCTCTCTCTCTCTCTCCCCTCTCCCACTGCCTACTTTCTCTCTCACTCTCACTCTCTCCCTCTCTACTCTCTTTTCCACCCCCTACTCTCTCTCACATTTTCACACTCTCTCCCATCCCCTACTCTCTCTCTCTTACATTCATTTCCATCCCCCCTCTCTCTCCCTCTTCCACTCCCTCTCTCATCACCTACTCTCTCCCATCCCTACTCTCTCTCAAGCTACTCTTTCTCTCCCCCCTCTCCCATTCCCTACTCTCTCTCTTTCACACACATGCACTCCCATCCTCCTCTCTCTCTCTTGCTCTCCCTCTCCCACTCCATCTCCCACCACCTACTCTCTCTTTCCCCCATTCCCTACTCTCAATCTCTCTCTCCCATCCTGTACTCTCTCTCTCTCTCTCCCCATCCCCTACTCTCAATATCTCTCTCCCACCCTATACTCTCTCTGCCACCCCCACTCTCTCTCACACTTCCTCTCTTTCCCATCCCCTACTCTCTCTCTCTCTCTCTCTCTCTCTCTCTCTCTCACACACACACACACACACACACACACACACACACACACACACACACACACACACATACACACATTTCCATTCCCCCTCTCTCTCACATCGCCTTTTTTGTTTCTCTTACACACACTTGCATTCCCCCTCTCTCTCCCACTGTCTAATGTTTCTCTCTCTCTCTCCCATCCCTTGCTCTCACTTTCTCTCTACTACCCCTACTCTCTCTCACACTCTCTCCCATCCCCTACTCTCTCTCTTACACACACTCCCATCCCCCATCTGTCTCCCTCTCCCACTCCCTCTCCCACTGCCTACTCTCTTTCTCTCCCATCCCCTACTCTCTCTCTATCTCTCTCTCTCCCCTCTCCCATTTCGTACTCTCTCTCTTTCACACACACACACACCCATCCCCCCCTCTTTCCTCTCCCATCCCCTACTCTATCTCTCACTTTCTCTCCCTCTCCCACCAACTTCTCTCTCTCTCTCTCTCACTCTCACTCTCTCCCTCTCTACTCTCTCTCTGCCACCCCCTACTCTCTCTCTCTCTCTCTCTCTCTCTCTCTCTCTCTCTCTCTCTCTCTCTCTCTCTTACACGCACACACACACACACATTTCTATCTCCCCTCTCTCTCCCTCTCCCACTCCATCTCCCATCACCTACTCTCTTTCTCCAATCCCCTACTCTCTCTTGAGTTACTCTTTCTCTCCCCTCTCTCCCATTCCCTACTCTTTCTTTCACACACATGCACTCCCATCCTCCTCTCTCTTACTCTCCCTCTCCCACTCTAGCTCCCACTGCCTACTCTTTATCTCCCCCATCCTCTACTCTTAATCTCTCTCTCCCATCTTGTACTATCTCTCTCCCCATCCCCTACTCTCAATCTCTCTCTCCCATCCTATACTCTCTTTGCCACCCCTACTCTCTCACACTTCCTCTCTCTCCCATCCCATACTCTCTCTCACACACACATTCCCATTCCCCCCTCTCTCTCCCCGTCCCAATCCCTCTCCCACTACCTCTCTCTCTCTCTCCCATCCCCTTCTCTCTCTCCCTCCCCTCTCCCATCTCCTACTCTCTCTCTTTCACACACACCACACACTCCCATCCCCCTCTCTCTCCTCTCATCCCCTACTCTCTTGATCTCTCACACACACTCCCATCCCCCCTCTTTCTCTCCCTCTCACACTCCCTCTTCCATTGCCTACTATCTCTATCTCTCACTCTCTCCCTCTCTACTCTCTCTCCCTTATCCCCTACTCTCTCTCTTCCCTCTCCCATCCCCTACTTTCTCTCTCTCCCAACCCTACTCTCTCTCTCTCACACACACACTCCCATCCTCCTCTCTCTCTCTCCCTCTCCCACTACCTAATCTCTCTCTACCATCTTGTACTCTCTCTGCCACCCCTACTCACTCTATTACACTTCCTTTCTCTCCCATGCCCTACTCTCAATCTCTCTCCTCCATCTCATACTCTGTCTTTTCCACCCCTACTCTCTCTCACACTTCCCCTCTCTCCCATCTCATACTCTCTCTGCCACCCATACTCTCTCTCTCACTTCCTCTCTCTTCCATCCCCTACTCTCTCTCTCTGCCCTCTCCCATCCCCTACTTTCTCTCTATCTCTCTCTCTCTCTCACACACACACATATAGCCATAACCACCCCTTTCTCTTGCTCTTTCTTTGGATCTTTTCTTCCTTCTCTATGCACTAATTAGGTCTCAATAGTGTGTGCACACTATAACGTGCACACGCTATTGAGACCCAAATTCAAAAGCTTTAAATAGTGCATGTAGCATGTACGTGCTATAAAGCATACGTGTTATTCAAAGCTTTGCATTAAAACCAAGCCTAAGGCTTGGTTTTGCCTTGGAGATCCAACCCAGAGGTTTGGATTTTATAAACAGGTCTGAAACGTGTTTTGCTCCAAACATACAAAAAATGATTGATTTTTCTTAGATTCTCTCCTTCAAGATTCCTTGTGGTTGGCCATTGATAAGATCAGATTACATGACATTGTAGGTCTCTGTGTTAGCTATATAACCATATAATTTATTTTTAATTTGAACTATTTCAAGCCTTTCATCTATAATTTCTTTTGAATGTATGTCCATTTTTTCTCAAAAACCACCATGTACTAATTGGGCTGTAGATTTTAGCTCGTTCATCAAATTTTGTAACAACTTAGTTTTTTAGAAACTAGACTCCATTCTACACACTTTGAAAAAAAAAGTTTTGGTTTTAGGTTAGTTTCAATTATTTCTAAAGGGAGCACATAGATATTTCATGTTTTTGGGATGTGTCTAGTTAAAAAAATCATTAAAAAAAAATGCACATTATAAAATTACCCAAAAAATCTAGGACAAACTACATATTGTTAAGTAACTTTTGACTAGAGTGATTAAAGAATTTCAAAAAAAAAGTTAAAATTTTATAGGGCCCACACTTTATACTGTGTTGTGTTTTTTTGGAATAAACATTACAACTTTCAAAGGACTATGACTTTTTTTTGTCATATCTTAAAATTTTGACCGTAACTACCTTTCAATTCTTGTTGAAGTTTAGAAATTGCTGATTTCAGGAAAAAGTTGTCCACTTATACCCCTCTTTTGGCACCACAACTCGGTGCACTTACCCCATAGATACACCATTATTAATGAATCTAGACATGGATCTAATGCTCTACCCTTGCAAAAGGCAACAACCAAAGCTCTTCTTATATATAGGTTTATCTACTTGAAGCTATCAAAAATCAACACTCCCTCTTAGCTAGGGAGGATAAACACAAGACATATATTACACTGGTGGTAATATTAGGAATGATAAATTTTAAGGATAATTTTAATTAGAAGATATATCACTTGATATCATGAGTATTGGGCTTCCACAATATCAACACATGATATTAACCAGATACTCTAAGTAACATTTTAATATCACATCTGATGTCATGAGTATTCGTCTTACAAAATATCAACACATGATATTCATCAAGTACTCAAATAAGGTTTGATATTACATCTGATATCATGCATATTATTCTCCCGTAATATCAAAACATGATATTTATCAAATAATCTTTTAGCAATAGCTTTTTGGAATGTTGAGTTGTAAGATATTTACCAAGTATTGTGAGTAATGGCCTACAAAACATCAAGTCACATGAAATTCACCAAGTACTCTGTGTAATGACCCTTCAAAACATCAATTTGAATAGCATTCACCATGTACTCAACAAAATGTTTATAAGCTATGTGCACACACATTCTCATAATGCTTACCATATAAACACACACCATGCAAAGTATAATCTATCATGATCTTCATAGACATCATAAGATATCCATCATAAAAAAAAATTAAGTTATTGTAAAACCCTCACCTTTCAATAATTTTTGCAAATACAAGTGATGATCATTTAGAAGTCATCACTTCCTCATGATGTACACAAGGGGTAAGATCATTAAATCATTTAGTCACACATAACAACTTTTTAACCCGCTTTGAATTTTAATCATCTAAGCTCCCCATCCAATGATGCTTTTGATGGAGCACCAGACTCCCTTTGAATCTAATATCAATCTCAATTTTCCTACAAGTACATACTCAAAAGAAAAGATCAAAGAAACTAGCTCTTATAGTGCATTTGCTATATTAAGAATATAATAATTTAGAAATTTTATTCAAAACGGAATACTTATCTCATGTAGTCAAAGTATAATGCCCTCCACATATATCCTTAGTATCTTGTAATAGTAATACCCTTTCAAAATGAACATATCTCTCTAATTAATATATTTGATGATTGTTATTAAGAAGAGGACTATTTTACCATCAATCAGAAGACTCCTTCAAAAATTGAACTTTTCACTATAGTCATTCCCATAAGCATTCTCGTATACTTTTGTCAAATAAATGAGATATCTAACATAAGTTGTAATCAGGGCTAAAGATGCTCGATACAATACATCAAAAATTAATATCTCTTTTATGGCCATGCCATTTAGATTTTCTTATTAGGGTCCCCACAACATTGACGATTAGGAGAGATCAAGGCAATAGCTAAAGGGTGAACTATTTTCGTTACCCCTACCACTATGCCTAGGCATGTACTGCCTACCTACCATTGTTAAAATGGGTCCAAATAAATTAATTCTTAAAATGTTATATTTGTTTAAGAACTATTTTGTTTTATTGTAGAACTATTATAAAAACAAAATAAAAATTTATTTACATTGTTGAAAGATAGTCTTTTGTTACTAAAAAGTTTTTTAAAAATGCATTGAAATTATTAATCTTCCTAGAATTGTCTTTACATAACTAGAATCAAATAGTTATGCTCATGATTGATTTCAAATGATTTTTTAGAAAAAAAATTGTACATTAAACAAATGCAAAGTGAATTTAAATCTATACATTTTTATTCTAAAATTAATTGTACTTAGGCATACTTTTAGTTTAATATAAACCATGACTTATATCAAAATGAATCATCCTTGTCAATTAATCCAATCATCACATATTACAAGTTTTCATTTTTAGTTTCTTAGGCAATGTACTATTACATTCACTTTATTGAAAATTAATTACTCATTTGATTTTGTGTTACACTCGTTTTGGGAGATACTCCACATTGCATTTTTATTTTTGGCTAAATATTAGCTAAACATAATTCTGAATTGTTAACTAATAGTCTATTGATATATAATTATATCACATTAAATTATACAATTATATAAATATTACTATATTAGAAGATATATATTATATGAAACTTAAAATGTACATCTAGAAATAATTATTTTAATTTAAAATATACTATTATATAATGTATAGAATACTATGTTATATGTCATTTATTATTGTTATATTTTGAACAATGTCATAATATATTACTATTATAAACTCTTAATTACTTCTTTTATTAAATATTACAATTTCATATATTTAAAATATATTATTCTATAACATATCTTACACCATATATTATAGAAACACAATCTTGTCATTCATAATGCATATAAATAATTATTGTTAAAATTATAATTATTATTTTCATTAAAAACTTGTTAACACTCTTTCATACTTCACGAAAACTATAATATTATTAATTATATGCTCTCCTTGAGCTATTACTATAGTTTATGTGACACTTTTTGTTGGATGTAACTCCTCATCCTTCTTCCATTCTTATTGTCTTAAGTTTTACATTCTTGCAATTTTACATTTGGAAGCTAGTAGTTTCAAAAAAATATCAAATTGTACATGTAAGACTACTTCTTACCTTCTTTATTTTGGGAGAAAATTTGAAGGTGTAAATAGTTATATTATCACTTTTACATGTATTAGGATTATAATTGTCAAGCATAGGCTTGAATCACAAAAAAACCACCTCCAATTAACCAACATTCTAAGTGGAAAACTTTAGAAAATTTAAAAATTTAAAAATAGTATTTAAAAATAAATTTTATTGATAAATTTACATTACATAATTTATTTACTGATAACAAAATATCTAATGAACTAGTAAAAATTGTAAAGACAAAGCAAATACATTATTTTATGATACATCAGTTTTAGTTTAAAAAGATATTCCATACATATTTTTTCTTTAAAAAAATATTATTACAATTTAGAACAAAGCATAACAAGTTATATAACGAATATGAATAATTCAAAAATATTTATATATCAACAACCTATCAACAAAAACCAATACAAATATTTGTCTTCCCAATGGAAAAGCATTCATGCAAACAATGCTACAGAATATTGTTATACTTGTTCACAAATCTTGCAGTCAATCTGTCATAATTTGAGCTTTGCAAGGAAAAGAATCACTTGGATTGTTGTGTAATATTGTATCTATGGCAGGGGAATGTTAGATGTACTAATGACGATAGGTAGGCAATACAAGCCTAGGCATAGCAGCACGGGTAAACAAAATAGTTTACCCTTTAGCCTTAGCTTTTATCATTGCTATAGTTGATTGCAACCACTTTCCTTGGTCCTTTTGTAGGACTCTATAATGACACTAGCTAAATAGCTGAATATTTGCACCTGGCTAGCCAGTGCCTTCCCAAACTCATTTTGTTTCCCATTGACAACATCAACTGCGGTCCCTATCGGTCATGTCAGGGGTGTTGTAAGTCATGAATACATCCTATTCTAGCAATGTCAGAAGCCTACCATCTGCTATCATTAATCACTTATGGCACTCCATAACCTCTATCTTCCACGTGATCATTCAAGACTATTCTATCTTCCCCGTTCTGCAATTTATTTTTATTCATATTTGTAGCTAGTATAAATGAGAAAGCCATCACGCCTTGATCAATTTCCCAAAACTCAACTGTGAGTGAGACTAGTATAAATGAGAAAGTCGATGAATATGTTGGCCACAAATTATGCATTCTATTAAGAAGAAACTCATTATTTTTATGGTGCCTAAATCTTATCAAAATTAGATGAGCGTAGGGGACAAGTCATCAATAATAGTTCTTGGTATTTTCATAAATCTGAATTGGGTGAACTATCCCATGGAGATTTATATCATATATTCTAATGATTTATGTAACTCAATCCACCCTTATTTTCCTTAAGTTATCCCATATTCTTATGATATACATAAGACTTTCATAGTAGAAACTTAGATAATTGATTGATTTCTCTTTATTAATTAGAATTTGGTTTTATTTTATTTATTTATATTAGTAACATAATACTACAATATACATTTACTTTGTTTTAAGATTTTTTACCAATTTAGATTTATGATAAAATAAAAGTGGTGATAAAATCTTACCTGAAATTAGAAGTTGGACATTTATTTAAACTAAAATAAATTTATAAAAGATTGGGTATGGAAAACATATTCCATAAGTAGGAAACGATGAAAGGACATGAAAAAAAGCATGACTACTAAAGATGGAGTATTGCTTTGATGGATATAAAATGGATGATAATCTATATCTAATGATATATTTGAAATTAAAATGTGGACTAGAAGCTAGAAATTATTGTTAAAATGAGAGCCCAATCTAATCACCAAAAGAATCAAGGATCGTCAAGTTATGTTTTCAAGTAAATGTATGTCCTCTTAGATCCATACACGCAAGACATAAAACAAGGAATATCATGTACTATGTGGTGGATAAACACTTCATATAAGGCATAATAACTCATATTATGTAGTTTTGCATCAATTTTTATAAACAAGTATCATCTTAATAAATTCATCAAAGTGGAAAAAATGAAGAATAACTAAACCATTTTGATTCTTCAAGTGGAAAAGATCAAGAATAGTTAAATGGCTTTATTAGAATTGTCAACTCAAAGGAATGTGATTTTATTTGATTTAACACTATACATACATCAAACTCAAAAGAAATTGCTTAATCATAGTTATTTTTTTAGTAAAGAGTTATGACATGATGAGACAACTTTCCAAAACAAAGTAATTCCATGTCTTCTATTAAAGATAGTTTAGTACTCAACAATCAATAACTAAAATATAATATATTATAAATATTAACTAAAGAGGTCTTGACCACGATCTTCTATATAAATATCATCAACATGTGATTATCCAAAAAGATATTGGTTATGATCCTCCATAAAAACATCATCAACACCTGCAAATAAATTGAGCTAGTTATAAGATTAATTTCTAAACATTGGAATCGATTAAATTTGAATACACAATTTCCTTACCATCTCCACTTTGCATTGTGTCTCTTATTGTTATTGCTTGGTTAAGATCAAGAGAAAAGGGAGACATAGGGTCTTGGTTGCATTGATCATTTTAATTTGCAACAAAATTCACATTTAGAGATTCAAAACTTAACTTATACATTAGAGGTACAAAATTAATGAAAGTGGATTTACCATTTATAGCTTGCATTGCATCCATTGTTGTTGTTGTTATCTTGGGTAAGATATCTTCTTGATTTTTTCGTCCACCATCTAACACTGCAGCATGATTGCATTTTTAATACATTGGATCATATCAAATCAATACACAAACAAAAGAATCAAAATTTATTTATTCTTATTTTGTAATTCCATTACCATTTATAGTTTGGATTTCATTTTCATGACAAAAACTCATTCTAACTTCATCACTTTCATCAACCAATGGAGTAACATAATCTATAATTGAATAAAATTAATTTAGTTGGTTTTGAAGAAACATAATAATCATTAAAAATAACTACCATTTGCAAGTTGTAAATCACCTATAACCATTTGGTTCAAATCAATGGAGAAAGGTAATTGATGTCATCTACTATTTTCTTGATCATTCAGACATACAAAATGCCATAGGTTTATCATATGTGTGTGTGTGTGATAAATGTACATAGATTTATTATTATATAAGTTACTAAAATACTTTTGACTAAATGTACGTACCTTTCTGTATGATAACATCTCTTTCATGTTGTATTCTTATGCCTAATTGATTCATGACCTTCTATTTCTTTTTCTTTCTAGATATGATAGAGGTGAATTGAAAAGTTTCCAAGACCTTAGCTCTTTCATTTGAGTTTTGAGGTATGTCATTAAGCTTTTGATGAGTAAAATGACATTTACACATTTTAATTGGACTAAACCATGGTGGTATTCACTTCATAGATATTTTCTCTAAGTCAAGGATTGATTAGAATTTGGAAGATGAAGAAAAAGTTACATGCATGTCTTTTTTAAATCTCCCAACACACTGACTAAACATGATTTTATCATCTTCTATAGTTGGTAGATTTTGAAGTAACGAAGTTATGTAGTCAACTGAATCTAGAAATTCATCATTGGAACTCATAGATGATTTCCAACCATCTGTTATAGAAATAACAATGACTAGGTTTAAAAATATTTTTAAAATTCTAATGCTTTATTATAAAATGATGGTTTTGAAAATTACAATTGCTTTGAGCTTCTACAATGAAAACTCCAAGAATATCTTGATCTTCTAGTTATTATCATTTCCAATATGTGTCCATTCAAGTTGATAACTTGAGAAATGATTTCCTTGATTACAAATGTCTTGCATGTCTAGCTTGATAAGTGATTCGCATTTATTCTTTCTACCCATCCTGAATAATATCAATAGTATTAGAGGACCTAGATGTATTATATATATATATATATATATATATATATATATATATATATATATATATATATATATATATATATATATATATATATATATATATATATATATATATATATATATATATAATAATGATGTCATTACATTAATTATTTAATATCCTCTAAAATGTGTTTGTCTAATATCAAAATAGTATAAACACCATGCTCAAGCATATCATATAAGAAAAAATTGCATTCTAGTTATGGGCCCACTAAGTGAACTTAATAAATCTATCAAACAAACTTTAAAAAGCTAGATAAATATTAGATTCTTCATAAAAATTTTAAGCTAATATTATCTATGAAATAGAATGACATATACTATAATAGTTTCTTGAACATATCAATGCTTATGATAAAATGTCAAGATCAAAGGATGACAACAAAATAAATAGTGATCAAACCTACAATGTCAAACTTACCTTGAGTTGAGTTAATAAAGAGTTAATTTAAAATAACTGTTTATGAAAATGTTATGATGGTGATCAAACCTACAATATCAAACCTACCTTGAGTTGAGTTAATAAAGACTTAATTTAAAATAGATCTTCATGAAGATGCTATGATGGTGATCAAACCTACCTTGAGTTGAGTTAGTGAAGACATAATTTAAATAGAACTTAAACTATAAAACTTACCTTGAGTTGAGTTAATGAAGACTTAATTTACAATAGATGTTTATGAAGATGTTATGATGGTATAAGTTAATCTATAACCTAGGATATCAATGTTTATGAAGATTTTCAATCAAGGTAGGTATGGATCTATAGGAAATGTAAACCTATCTAGAGTTAAGTGAAACCTAAGACTTTATATGTGTAATGCATGTATACAAAGATGGTGTGATGGGAAGTGAATATTTAACCTAAGACATGTATGTGCTTGAATATTTTATGTGAATATGAATATTAGGATTTGGTGTTGTAAACCTAGGCAATAAATATTTATACTGGCATCAACCTAACTTGTAGATCAAAGAATAATTATCCTTATATATTCATGGAATAAAAAAAGAGACACAATTTAAACACCTATGGTTGAAAGGATAATGGAAAACACAAAAAAAAAAAACCTATAATAATTATTTAAGTAGCAGTGGCTCCTAGTATGGACAGAATAATTGTATATGTTCATTAAATTCTAACTTTTAAAAAATAACTTCTTTGTAAAGTATACTTAAAAAATAACTAAATCATTGAATGCTTCATCACTTTTTTGTTCAAATGTATATGTATATAAATAAACACACATACACATAAACATATACATAAATAATAATTAGTATGTAAAATTTAATATAATTTAATGCTTCAAATAAAAGATATCCAAGAGTGAACACATTATTTCATTGATTGAAATAAATTATAATATTTTTTTTATAAATTAAATTGATACTATCAATATTCAACTTAGTGTAACTTAAAGATTGAAGAAGAAACCTACTTACCTGATCTAGGGCATCCAACATGGAGAAAGAACTTTTCTTGACCACAACTAACTTTCAAAGGCCTACATATATTTAAAAATGTAGTTGATAAGAGATATAATTTATTATGCTTATATCTATGCACCCATTCCAACACATCTATTATTATATCTAATCTTAATATTTCCATGTATGAACCATTTTTCCAAGCATAAAATCAATCATCCAACTATTAACAAAATTCACTTAGAAAACTTGGGCTTGCCTTCTACCCATTATATTAACTATTGAACAATTTTTTTTCTCTTAAATTTTAAATTTAACATGAATAACTTATAATTATGAGATTACTTAGATTTTTCCAATCCATTATATTAGAAGCTATTTCTGAATTTGATAATGTCAATACTTTTACATTAAACATTCAATTTGGAGATTACTTGTTACAATTAATACTACCATAAGCTATTAGCATTATATATTTCATTGATGAATGATAATATCTATAGATTCATATTACATCTAAAATATTATTTTTCTTAACAAGTTTATAAGTTATGAGAGTTCTTTTTCAAATTTTATTAAATGTATTTTAAAACATAAATTTTCCAAACTTTCATTTTTTTAAATAAAGATTATATCAACATAATAGAAAGAAAACCTTTAAATCATATTTAAATTATATTTAAAAAGTAACAGAAAACTATTAATTAATACATAAATATTAAAATTTTAGATGCCAATTCTTAATGAAATTTATTTCATTGTTCGTAAGTTTTTTTCTAGAATTATAGAGCTCAAACTATGTCATCTAGTAGAAAAATAAGAACCATATAAATTCAAAATAACTTACCAAATTAGTAATAAGAAATATGTATAAAAACAAAGTCTTGTTACACTTGGAGGATAATTAGGCCTATCCACATGCCATGGTATCTGCCACAATAGAAAAAGAGTAGCTTGAGATGTATAGACACAAAAAAGGAAACACTGAAAATGTGAAAGCGAAAGCAAAATAAATTGTTTGATTGTGTGAAAGTTCAATCATTTATCAAGGGAAAGAAAACGTTTAATTCAAAATTACCCATACTTAGTTTTGTCATACTTATATTTATTTCTAGAAAGGTATCAATAGCTTTGGTAGGACCGTGAGTGATGTCAATCCAAGATCCTAAAGTGATGATAATGTTCTTTGGGAGCATTTTAGAAGATTGAGTTTAGGTGACATCCAAACAAAAGATAGATCAATGGATTAAAAAATTAAAAGTATAATAATAAAATATCTTAATAAATTATATGAGAAAAAAATTTCTTATATTTTCAATGACTTGTTTAAGTGTAATTTCTATTAAATTAAAGCATTCAAATTTACAACTACTGTTGCAATTGGCATTAACATTATTTTTTGGATAGAAAAGTTTCTAACAATAATTAATTTGTGAAGTTCTTATTTTTTTGAATTGTTAAATTATATCTACGGTATTAAAATACAAAAATAGAAAGTTTCTAATTTTTCATTTTCTCACCATTGAAAAAGTGCTTCGATAGCAACATAGAAAAATGGGTTATACTAAATTTTCTAAAGCTAACTATGTAGTAGTAAAGAATAAAGTAAGGCTTTAGATTTGATTTCGAACAATAACATTTTCTTATTTCAAGTGTTTGATTTAATTAATTTTTTCCAAATTAATGAAAGAAATTTTTTTAAAAAGCAATGAGTGAGATGACACTCAAATTATTATTTATGATTGTAGATGTACTATATTACTTTAGTTGAGATTTTAATTATCTCCATTCCTAAACTTCTAAATGATATTTGGATTTTTAGATTGTATTGTTCATACTAATAAAATTATTCTTTTTTAGACAATGGAAGGCAAATGATCTTTCCAAATATTTTTAATAAACATTTGATTAAAAAAATTCAAAAAAATAAACTTTTTAAAATTTTAAAAAACACATCCCTCCTTATGATTATAATTTATTACCTAGTAAACTATCCCTAAATGCAATAGAAATGGATACCATAAGCATTCCAAGTGACCCCTAAAATAAGAGAATAAAGTTGTACCATATTCAATGAATTTAAAAATTGAATACTATTTTTTTAATGATTGTGTAATAAAATAAAAATAGAGGATTGAGTTTGTAAATAGAGTTTCTTATTCACAACATTGATTTTTTAATATTTTTTCTAAAATTAATATTTTATTTTATTTCTATGATAATCTATTTTTATTTTTCTTAAAATATTGTGTATTGTCTTTAAAAACAATATAACCTCCGACACTATAACTTATATAGCATTATCTTATCAAAACAATATAAAAATAAATAAATAAAAATTGTATTTGGTTGTATCTTGAATTTTTTCATGACTCTGAGATTGAGGGCAAATAAATAAATTTAAATATTGTTGGACTTGCTCTATCTTATTAAAACACTAAAAATTTGATGTGAAATACTGCCTACTCACTCAAAAATGATATTTACAGCAAATAAAATAATTCTTAAGCCTTTGAAACAATGACTTTTATGTATCTATCACTTACATCAATACTATAACCTAAAAAAATAACAAGGACGATAAACAAACTAATACAAAATACAAGAAAATATCTTTGAACAATTACTTGGAGATGGCCTGAAACCATTGCTCAAGAATTTTTTTGTTTCACAACTTGCTCCTTCCACTCTTTAATGAAAAGGGTATTGTCATCTAGGGTATTGTCATCTAGAAGCTGAACTTGGCATTGATAGGAATGAACAAGAAAAATATAGAGCTCGACCTGGAAATAATGACCAACTATATGTTCATGAAGGCTACTAGCTGCAAATACGAATAAAAATAAATTGCAAAATAGGGAAGATAGAATAGTCTTGAATGATCACATGGAAGATAGAGGTTATGGGGTGTCGTAAGTGACTAATGACAGAAGACGGTAGGCTTCTAGCATTGCTAGTACAAGATGTATTCATGACTTACGACACCCCTGACATGACCTATAGGGATTGCGGTTGATGTCATTGATGGGAAACAAAATGGATTTGGGAAGGCACTGGCTAGCCGAGTGCAAATATTTGGCTATTTAGCTAGTGCTACAAATTTATAGCAGATGATACTCATCGAACTTTGTAGAATTGTTAAATGACCAAGCTTCCACCTCATGGCATACCTTTCCTTTGGTAGAGTGTTATTATTATGTTAGCGCATAAAAGTTGTTTGATTTCTGCAATATCATTATTAATTACATGGGTGGCATGCGGGAAGGATCGATTGTGAATAAAATTTAGGCTTTTATTGGGGTGATATGGCTATCATCTCTACATTTCTATTATACTTTACTCATTTCCGCTACGATGTTACAAAAAATAATGACAATGTAATTAATCCAAACTCCAAATCAGTTGGTATTTAACACTATAGTCAATACTAATCACAAGAAAATTTATAATAACAAGATGACATAACTGTTCGATA
Organism: Cupressus sempervirens; assembly: GCA_028749045.1. Taxonomy (NCBI): domain Eukaryota; kingdom Viridiplantae; phylum Streptophyta; class Pinopsida; order Cupressales; family Cupressaceae; genus Cupressus; species Cupressus sempervirens. Next base: position 100,735,008 of record CM053793.1, on the reverse strand, counting down.
ACACTTTAAACCATTGTCTCTTTTTTTTTTCCATTAAACTTGGTGGTTAATTTTTGTTCAAGTTTATGATACCATATATCACAAACTAATACCATGCATCACTGACCATGAATTTCATATGATCATAATTGATTTTATGGATTCTAACATGTGCAGGCTCAATACTTTGGAGTCAATTCTTATTTTAAATCTATACTCGATTTACATTTGTAGTTAGGCTCTGATACCATGTTAGTTTATGAGGATCAATTGCAAATGTAATATCATTTTTGGATCGATATATATGTTTTAATTGAAACAAAATCTTATATTTATAGTGAGCATAAGCCACAAATAGACTTGTCCCTTCATGAGACATGTCTATTTTTTAATAAGATAATTAATATAATAACAAATTTAATCATATACATATAATATTATTTTTTTCTAATATAACAATAACCTTATATCTATAATATAATGAACACATACATATAAATTATATCTCATATATAATTATATATAGGTATATTAAATTGAAGCTATCAAACATCAATATTTCTTACAAAATGCCACCTTGGATAAGGTCATTAACACAATGCAGACCTTGGAAATGATCAAATATTCATATATTTAGAATTTCATAATGATAATAATGGAGTGAGGAGCTGACAAGACCCAAGTTAATTCTTTAACAATAGAAGACCAAAATAAGTAAGTTTCACAATAACAACAATGTGGTCAACAACTTGTCAATGCTCACCATGGTGTAACGAGTTCTACATCGTCCTCATATAATTCCAATAGACATGTTTTATAGTTTGTTTCCTCATTTTCCATAGGACCACATACATGTTGCTTCACACTTTTGTGAAACTTTTGAAGGGGAATGCTAGTTGGAGATGTAGTCCATCTAAGGTCTTCACTATAGACAAAGTTATGAATGTTAATCTATGCTTTTTAATTTTCCCAATGTCAACCATTGCTTTCTTGAGGGTCCATCCTTGTGATTTGTGAATGGTGTTTTTCCTCTCCATTTTGATTGGTAGTTTTCTTTTACCACCTAAGGATATCAATATCATTAGTACTGCTATAGGTTCTTCTTCATTTCATGGGTGCTCCATGTTGTTTTCTATCCTTTCTACAACATAGAATGGTGTATATGATAGTTTTGATTTGTATTGGAAATAATGTCCATTACCTCACCTAATGCTACATTTAGAAGATTTGCTTATGTTGAGATATTTGTTATGATCGTGATTCTTTGACCTTGGAAAAGTAATACTTAATTATCAATTTGTTCCTCACTTGTATTTGTATTTGTACTTGTATTATTTCTGATTCTTATTGCCATGCTCAATACAATTGGGAAATTTAGATATTTAAGCATATTATTGTTGAATAGTTTGACCTAATCATTAGTAGAGAATATGTGCCTTGCATTTTTCAAATTCCTCTCATTTAGTGGGTTTGATATAGGTAGGGGTGCATGTCATTAAGAGCTACAAATCCTCTTGTGTTGGTTTAACATTTTGTACGTTGTGTAGTGCTTTGTGGAATATCTTTTTGTAGGCAATTTTGCTAGGAGGATATGTAAGGATGATATAGGGTTGTCATTTATGGAAACATATACCTACTATAAAGAAGGAAAAACATTATATAATGTTTTGGATACTTAGAAAATTATCTATGTAATATTCAAAAAAATAGTGAACAATCATACATTTTTCTTTAGCACCATTTACTAGAAGCAATTGAGGTTATGCATAGTTAAGGGAAGCAAGTATATGATGTAATAAACACATAGACAAGAGTGCTTCAGAATATTCTCTATACAAATAGAATTATGAAAAGTTTACAGGTATAGGGTATACAAGCATAGTAGAGAAGATAATGTTAGAGAAAAAGGTCAATTTAATTTAATTTATTAAATTACCTTTTCTCCCTTCTTAAGATTTCACTTTATGCACCTTGCATTTCCATTTAATAATTAATTAGTAATTATTAAATGTCATTTACCATTTAGGGTTTCCCTTTTAGGTTTTTGATCTCCTATAAGGATTGATCTTTTGTAATTTTCTTTCATCTTTTCAATATGATAATATAGTTCTCATATTTTTAGAGTAAAACCCTTGCCTCTTCTTTACTTTTTCTTCTCCATGATAGGTTCTTGTATGTAGGTGTTCTATAGATTTTTTGGATTTGCATTGCTCAAATCCTTCATAGTATCAAAGCTTGACCTTCTATAACTTGCCCAATATTTGAAGAAGAAAAATAGAACAAGGGTTTGACAGAACATATCTAACATTTTCTAGGTATTTTCTATGAAAATAGGGGGTCTCTAATTTTCAAAGAACTTTGAAGCCAAATAGACCTCATGGTTGGATTCAGAAGGTCTCAAAACCCCCATTTTCATATAAAAATTGTCGAATTTGGACACATTTGGAATTTGAGGCAAATACATATTGCTTCCAAATTGGACACGTTTCTCGAGGTAGTGATTTTTTTTTTTGACATGGAAATTGAGATATCTTTTTGTACACAAGTTGAGAATGTTTAGTTAAAAAATAAGACATTTTGGTACATAGATCAAGATTTTTTTGGTACACAAATTGATTGATATTTTGGCATGTAGATCAAGATTTTTAGGCACACAAATCAAGAATTTTTGGCATGCAAATTAATTTTTTGGCATACGGATTGAGTTTTTTTGGCACACAAATTGAGATTTTTAGTTCACAAATTGATATTTTGGGCATGTAAACTAAGGTACTTTTGCACAAAAAACAATGTATTTTGTTACAAATCTTGAGGCTTTTGGTACCTATTTTTTTGCTTGAAGCCAAATGATCATTTTTACCTTTTGGGGGACATAACTTGTTCCTTTTAGCTCTATTTTTGATCCAAAAGAAGTGCTAGAAAGCTCTTCTCGAGCCCTATCCAAATTCTTTATTATTTTCATTAGTATTTTTAAAAGGTACATGTGATTCTCAAATAATTTTTTTTGCTCTCTTCTTGTTTATGCATTCCTACTAGAAGTTGGTTTCATTTTTTTGCATTGTTGGGGGTGTTTTGTATTCTTGTTTATCTTATTTACATTAGTAAACTAGAACATTTTTTAAAAATAATTCAATACTTTCTAAAATAATGGTTGAGACCTCTTCTTCTCTAGAACTTATGACCCCTCATAACTATCACACGTGGAAGACTTTGATGACATGACTTCTCTAGTCAAAGGGGTTGTGGTCTTGTTTAGATGTAGTGCAACCAATTTTAAAAAGGCCTTTTGAGGTCATACAATAGAAAAACAAGATGGATGATGCCATGAGATCGATTTCTTTATAGGTATTCAATAGTCTATTGTTTCATTGTGATGGCTGCAATACTCCTCTAGATATGTGAACCAAGCTTGATGGCTTGTTTGGTACAATAAATGAGTTCAAGGCACTTCACATTGAGGTAGAGCTTACCTCTCTTGTAGTAGATTCTTTTCCTTCCATTGAGGACTTCTTGATGAAATTCAAACAACAAAGATCTTTATTCCAGGGTTGTAAGAAAACCAAGACTAACACCAAGTGCATTTACCCGATTCTTTCTAAGTATTGTGGAAACTTTTAGAGTTTTTCTTCTACCTTCTATTCCACCAAAAATGCTTTGGATAATAGATTTACAATGCCATCCTCTAAGGTTTTTTGTGATCATTTGACTCGAGATCAAGCTAAGCTCTCTCAGTCGGATTCTCTCATATACTCACAGACTTAGGCATTGGTAGCTCAACCATCTTCTAGGAAAAAGGAGAAGACACATAAATCATATTCTACAAAGTCTTAGATTGATTCTAGCCCTCACAGTTCATCAAGACTACCTCCTCCTAAGGGGGGTAAACAAAAGCCAGAAAGACTAAAGTGTACTTATTGCAACAAGCCTAATCATGATGAGTCACATTACTATGAGAAGAGGTTAGATGGCTATGCCAAATAGGTTTCAAATTTGACAAATCTCCTTCAGAAGAGAAACATTGATATTCCTTCTATTTCTCATAGATCATCTTCATCATCATCATCATTTCAGTTAGATGGTAAAGATATAGGAAAGTGTCATGCACTATGTGCAACTACTACTACATATTATTCTAGATGGTTATTGGATTTAGGTGCTTCACACCATATGGCATCTTCTCAAGATTTTTTCTCTTCTTTTGAGGCTTCTCCTACTCCACACATTTTGATGGGGAACAATACTATTATTACTATATGTGGGAAATGTTCTATTGGCACCAATGATGGTACATTTCATCATGTACTTTGTGTTCCATCTTTGTCCTCTAACCTTCTCTCTATTTATTAGATTACACATAATGGGGTAGGGAAGACAATTGAGTTTGCATGGGATTCACTGCACATCAAAGATAGTGAGACATACAATATTATTTCTATAGGGATGGTTGATCACTCTTCCCACCTATACTCTTTCTCTTATTTTGGTCCACCATCTCCACTATTAGGGATTCAATCTCCTTCTTCTTGAGAGAATACTAAGGTGAATTCAAGTTACTTGAACTTATGTGTTTTCCCTGAGACTAGTGTTGTGACTTCTACACGTCCACCTCCTATTCGGATTTCATCTATCACATAGGATTACTCTTCAATATTTCCTACCATTGTATCTCCAGTCATTGAGCCACCTACTATAGTTGTTGAGGATATATCAGAGGACACACATCTCCTCTCAGATAATAGATTCAACACACATGTTATCCCACCTCCATTGGAGATTCCATTTCAAGATTCTCATGCATTCTCCTTTGAGCTTCAGCTAGGAATTCTAGCTTCTCCTTACATTCAGGGGTTCCACCTTCCTTGTCCACTACCTTGATTTCTTTCAAATTGGAGCCACACTGGTATGTTCATTGACATAGGAGTTCTACCATTCTAGGGTGGGCTATGGAGTGTCAAGCTTCTATCATAGGGGGTTTTATTGTACATATGGTCTTGAGAGAGTCTCTTGAGATATTTCATTTGTGCATCCCTTTCTATCTCTTTTTGGAGAAGGGTTTTTCCCACTAGGTTTTCTCTATTTCTTCATTTCATAGAGATTTGGTTGTGATTAGGTACCTCATTAGGCCTTGTTGCCTAGACCCAAGTTTTCTTTCAACATTGTATTGTAGTTTCCTTACTTTTTCCGCATTGTTTGTAGGTACATTGCTGCTCATCCTAAGGGGGGGTGTTAGAGAAAAAAGTTAGTTTTATTTTATTTATTAAATGACCATTTCTCCCTTCTTAATATTTCACTTTATGCACCTTGCATTTCCATTAATAGTTAATTAGTAATTATTAAGTGTCATTTACCTCTTAGGGTTTCCATTTTAGGTTTTTGATCTCCTTCTATAAGGATTGATCTTTTGTAATTATCATTCATCTTTTCAGTCTAATAATATAGTTCTCATATTTTTAGAGAAAACCCATTACCTCTTCTTTGCCTTTTCTTCTTTGTGACAGGTTCTTGCATGCAAGTGTTCTTTGGGTTTTGTGAATTTGTATTGTTCAAATCCTTCAAATAATAGTAAAGGAATTTTGGTTGACCAAAAAAATTACTTGGTTGAGATGACATCCTAGATGTTGACGCCTACTTAGAAAAAAGTAGTTTTCTATTTTGGAAAGCATGCAAAGTATTGAAGGCTAATTGGTTAAGCAACTGGGTATTAAGAAAGACATTTTTTGTTTGTAACAAGTGTGGTGTTGTAATATAATGTAATAATATTATGATGCATACATTGTATGATTATTATTGGTTCAAACCTTATGATAGTATGGTAATGTATAGTTGCATGATTTGCTTTTTGAAGAGAACTACAAAGGACAAATCAAAGATTAAAGATATCAACACAATCCAAAAGGTTTTTATATCTATATACTTTTGTGTAAAGATTATACCTATTATATATCCATATTTGAGCAGTGGACCTAGCTTTCTATTTTTGTAATTGTAATACCAACTCCTAATAGGGTTGAGGCATCTAACAAGGCCTAGTCCTCTAACAAGGACATATACACTATATAGATGTAATAGACTCCTAACATGGTCAATTCTTTCACAAGATATTTTTGATTAGTGGACCATTTTGTGAATACCATCCCCACTAGGGTTTTTCCTTGGCCAAGTTTTCCCTAGTTAACAAATAATGGTGTTATGAGTTGCAATGTATTATGGTTATGTTTACTTTTTAGTTTGATCCCTTATGCATGCTTAATGATTGATAATAATATCCATAGTCGGGAAATAGCTTGTGGAACAATAATCCACCCCCTCTTAGTATTCCCTATTTCTAATAATTTGTATTAAAGCACAATTTCTTAGAGGAGGCCTAACAACTTGAGTAAGATTTGCATGGATATGGAGCAATTATAGAAGAAACTTGAAGAAGCTCTTGAGGAACTTGATGTAGTCACACAAGAAAGAGATAATTTGAAGATCAAACTTAAAGATGCACAAGATTTCATTCAAATGTGAAGGAGAAAATTGAATCTACTAAATCTAAGAAGGAGTCAAATGATTAGATCAAGCACAGTGATGTAGTTTCCAAATTGAAGAAGGAGAATGATATTGTAAAGCATGAACTTGAGATCACTAATCATAAGATGAGTTTGATGGAAGATGAAAATACAAGTCAATCAGATTTTGGATCTAATAATGCAAATCTATAATCCAAACTTACCAAGGCGAAATTTGAACTTGAGGCTACAAAGTTACAATATACAAAACTTGAGAAGTACAATACTATTGTTAAATGAGAACTTACACAAACCAAGCAACATCTTCAAAAGTTGTATTCTAGCACTAAGAATCTTAATGAGAAAAGCATGTCACAAAGACTCATTTATGATAAGACAAGGACTAGATATACTACATGAGAATCATCTAAGCAATCTAAAGTTACTAAGGAACTAGATCTAGTGAACCAACAACCTAAGCAACAAGAAGATCTGAACAAGGAAGTATCTAATCAACCTGATCTACCTAAACAACCTAAGGAGGTGAAGAAACAATTTAATGAAAGATTTTTTTTCATGTAATGAATTTGGTAAAATGAAGAAGGGTTGTGCAAGTAATTATTCTATATCCTTTTCTGGTCATTGCTATAACTTCTTTACTTATGGAGATAGAGCTAATGAATGTAGGAAACCTAGATATAATAATGATGATTATGATGATGTATCAAAGTAGTAACCTTGCAACTAGTAGGCCTATGGAAGAAACATATGTCATAAGAAATGGAGCTATGTGTTATAAGTGCAATAATCTTGGGCACACTCCTAAGGATTATAGATTACAGACTAATCAATTTGGACCTAGACATGCAAACAATGTGATAACATGTTAGATTTGCAATAATTTGGGGCACAAATCAATATTTTGTAGAGTGAACAACATAAGAACACCAAGTATGAGAACATACAACATAAAATATACTTCAATGAAACATCTCTTAAGGAAAAGACACCTACAAGTACACAAGTATGGGTTGAGAAGACAAAAGAGACATCTGAGAAGAAGTTGAAATCAACTATAGTGACTGATAAACCCTAATCAATTTAAGTAGTCAATTCCTTAAAGTAAACAAGGGATATCAAACCTAAAATTTATTAGACCCTGAAATGATGATATAAAGTTTTGCACACTTAGAAGGAGCATGGAAATGATGTCTAGAAACTACAGTCAACAACACATAAAATTATGAGATCATATGTGAGCTTGAGAAACAAATTCAACCTACTAATTATAATATCAACATTTTGAATTTACACACTACCACAATTAATGCAAATTTGATTTGTGGTGAATAAAAATAGCTGAATTGAAGTAGTGAGTTGTGAGGCCTCACCTCGGCCCATCATAGCATGGATATTGTATCTCCATTTTGTTACTTAGGGCTAAATATATTGACATATATTTTGATACTTGATGGAAAATAAATTTTGCCACTTATCCGATGATATATACTTTGTGATTTTCCATTTTGATATGTATTAGGACTTTATTGGCATATTCGACAAATTAATGGATGTTTAATCAACAATTCATTATTACAATAGAAAATGGAATTTTTTTTGTGATTCAAATGCTTAAATTTATCTTGGTAGGAATTTAGTAATATGCATATTTTTTAGTTTTAATGATTAAATGTGTGCAAGAAATTGATGGAAAGTAGGAAGTTAATTATGAAATGTGTTATATGTGAATTGTAGAATAACAAAATTATCATGTATCTTTACTTTCATGTGTATTTTATATGTGACCTTTTGTTGGATTACTGATGCTCAGAGTAAGTGTACAGGAAAGGAACCATGGAAACAATAATGGGGAAACAAGGTATAAACACATGTTAATATGACATTGCCAAGGTGAATCTTTAGAAGATTCATAAATCTCATTGTGATGTGTTTATTTTGCGAATGTGAGATGTATGCATGTAGTATGTATTTCATGAGTAGATTCAAAACATGTCATGTGTGATGTATAGTGAATTTTGTGTGTGTCACTTGACAATTGTACTCATTATGTGAAAATGACATGTTCTCTAAAGATGGATCATGTAGCCACCTTATCTCAATTTAAATTCCCTAATTAATAATTAGACTTAAGTACCTTGATTAAGCAAGGGGAAGAAAGGTTACCATCATAGGAACTTGAGATTTGAACTTTACCTAGCATTTTGAGGGTCAAAAAGTAGCTCTAAGGTAAATTTGTGATGAAAATTAACCCTACCCATGATAATACTTTAAGTTAGGAGGCTAATAGTGACCACTAGGGTGCCTAGAAGACCTAGGAGACCCCAAAAAGAATACATTTTATATTGAATCCGAAAATGGGAGTCATATATAGGGGCATGGCCAAACTAGAAAACTACTTGCCCACTTTCTAACTTTAGAGACATTCAGGGTTTGGAGGAGGAGGATAAGGAGCTCTACTACAACTTTCATTTACCATTGCTTGGAGTAAGGTTGGCATCCATGCTCTATAGTGTCTCTTCGTTTCTTATAGATTTTTTATGGTATTCTCTTCATTGCATTGTAGGATTGATATGGAGTTCTTCATTGCATTGTAGATTTGTTATGGTGTAGATGTGGTTTGAGAAGAATCTTGTTGTATGTGTGTTGAATGTGAGAAGTTTTATGAGTATTCCTTCTTGAATCTTATTCTGTTCATGTTGATTGTTTATGTTAAGTGGGTGTGAAGCATCACTCACCCTTGCGAGGGAAGAGATGCTTGGGTGAAGGGGTTAGTTTGGCTCACCCATGTAGTTAAGAAATTCTCCCATGTGTGGAGATGAATTTGATGTGTTCAATGGTGTACAGACTTCATGATTTCTTGAAATTCTTGGGAGGTATAAGAAGGTGTATGAAGAAGGGAAGACATTGTTAAGCCTTGAAAGGGCATGGTACTTATGAGAAAATGTGAATATATGGGATTCATGGATTTTACATTCTCCTAATGGAGAGAGCCCACCTTCACCCTATATCTTGATTCTATGGTAGAATCTATGTGCAAGCCTTGTGATGGGTTGTAGTGTGTTGTGTTGAATTGTGTTATTATAATTTGCATGGTATGTGAATGTGAAGGTGTGCGACCATTTGTGCCTTATTTTTCCATGCTCAGTGTGTGTCCTCCTTGAGGCCTAGGTTGGGAGGTGAGCCTCCATGGTTCCCCATTTTTGTCTCTCTTTTGCAGGTTTTTACTTGATGATCTTGGAAGCTTCAAGCTCATGTAATTTTTTTTCATTTCATCAAAGAAGAGGGCACTATTATTTTTGTATCAAAATGGAGGGAAAATCCAACTTGTTATGTGATTATATTGTGTTGTGTGAATGCTGTCTTTCTCTACTCCATTTGTCAATAGAGAGATTGTGAGTCATCTATGTAGTGAGAAAAGATATTTCTAATGTATATATTTCATAATAATGTCTTCAACACCCTATGTTCATGTATGACAAGAACATAGTATGGAAGGAATGAAAGAACTTTGAAAGAAAATTCTGTTGAATTGTAAATGTAGTTTCAATTTCTTGGATATGAATGTGTTGAAGAAAAGAATTAAGTGTCATGGTAGAAATTAGAAGGATGAATAGGAGATTATCATTTTGTTATTCATATTTCCTCAAGTCCCATATGAATAATCTAGATGCATTTGTTCTTAATCTCAAATCATATCAAGTGTAGAATTTGTTGCTAAATGATAATGGATTCATAGACATGATGAGTACTTCACAATAAAATTGGAATAATGGAAGTTCATGAGGTTACAAGTAAAAGATTGAATTGTGTCTCATGCAAAAGTATCTTGCTATTTAATTTGATAGTATTAAGGAATTTTTCATATTTCAATCATAGGTTTCATTATATGCAATTAGTTTTGAAACTCATAATACAAGTTCAAATGAAGATAGCTCAATTTATGAGTAACCATAGAAGAAATTGTAAAGAAAATAAGGCAATAAGCTACACAAAAAAAGAGTGTCTAAAGATGCATATTCTTTCGGAAAAATGTATGAGAAAAATCAAATAAGATCCTTGCTAATATAGGCCAATAAAATAATAGGCCATGAATAATATAATGATATTTGAAATATTATAGGAGGGAAATAATAATTTTTAAATCACCCTTCATTGATAAGGGGACAGTCCCATCAAATTTTTAAAAAAATGAAATTTAAACTTTGTAAGTTAGGGGGGCGGAAGGACAACTTCCCCCACCTTCTCAACCTGTTGGCCTCACCTTTATGGGGGCATTTAATGCTTGGGAGGTGTCATGGGAGGTACACTAGCCCCTTCCCACTCTCCTTCCACCTACCACCCTACTCCGTAGGTGCAAAAGTGGGGAGGGACCCATAAAAATGGAAAAAAATACTTGCAAGTTTTATTAAACAACTCCCTTTCAAAACTTAATTCGCCTAGGAAAGTACCTGCGCTAGGGAGTTGGGGAGAGGTGGGTGACATTGGAGAATTCTCCATGTTAACCCCTTACCAATAAAATCTTAGGTGTCATACCCGCCCTTGTTTAAAGTGCATAAAGAAAATTATTATATCCTTGGTCATAAGCTTTAGTGGTGGTAGTTGTAATGGGCACGTGACCCTAGGTTTCCTTGAGAATTTGATTTTTGAGGGGGGGAGGGGGGCGGTGCAGGATATATTAATTTAGTTATTAAGTTAGATGGGTGGGGCATAGAAATATAGGAAGGTAATGTAATTTGTTTTTTTTATTAATGTCTTGTTTGCTATTTGAGCCATGGTTAGATAGAAATAAAATTTGTATATTCATATTATTGAGATTAATAAAGGTAAGTGCAATCAAGCATTATTAAATTAATAAAACATGTTGCTTAATGGGATGGTTAGGAATACATTATATTAGTGGGAGTTATTAAGTTTTTCTTTAATTAAATAAACAAATAAAAGCATTATTAGTAATGCTAGCCTTAAATATTTAAGTCTTTTGTGAAGTATCATATTAATTCAAAATTAACTAAATGTATTGATTTACCCTTGCATTTGGGGGTTGACACTATTTATTGATAAATAAATAAATAAAGAATAAATTTTCAATACCTAATTTTGAACCTAAATTAGATAAGTAAATAAATAAATAAGTAACCTTAAATTATAACCAAATAAATAATAATAATAATAAGCTATTTAGTAATGTATAATATCAATCAAGGTCAGAGAAGGGGTAAGATGTAAGGAGTCTATTAAGGGTATGTATATATATGCAATCAAATTGAACACCACTTGTATTCATTGAGTGCCTTAGTTAAGGGTATAGAAGATGAAAGGGTCATAATAAAATATCATTTTAACATAAGTATTGCAAACATTATAGACAACCAGGCAACCTAACATGGAAAACTTGATTCCAGATTTCAAGTGGAACAATCTTCGTCCCATTAGCTAACTTTAACACCTCCAAGTTAAAGATAGATTAGGTATTTTCTTATCTAATACAAAATTAAAAATAGTTGGCAATGTCTAAATCCTTAACAAACTTATAACCTTACAATGCAGCTTATACACATTCAGTTATAATAGTGTACCATTCAAGAATAATCACAACCTAATTTGAGTTAAACCCATTGAAATTAAACATCAAGTCATTCAACTGATTTATAACATTAGCATATCTTTCAAATAAAAAGTAGTTGTGTTTTTGCCATGTTCAATTTTGGGCATGACATGAGCCATCATTAAAGTATTTTAAGCCAAGAGAAACTTGAGGAGGATATTGAAGTCTAATTTGAAGGATAACTGAAATGTTTTAGAAGCAATTTTAGAAGTTCAATGCTAAAAGCTCTAAATTTGCAATTTGAAGGTATTTATCCACATTATTGAAGATATACTATGAAGTCATTTTTTTTTTTTTGAAAAGGATCAGTCTTTATTTCATGATATTATGGATAAACCTAGGTATACATTTAAGAAATGTTCAATTGCACAATTGGGAGATGGCCATATTGGGGCTTTTTCATAAATTCCAGATGGAGTAGTAATTGTGGAGGATGTATAATCTACATATATGAAAAGTTTGAATCCCTAGGAGATAGTGACATTTCTAAGGAATTTGTAAAGATTTACAAAAAGGAAATGAGTTTTAAGGATGAGTACAACCACCTAAGTCAACTCAAGACTGGGCGATCTATATTCTGCCATGAATTTGACAATGAGGAATGGGCTAGATTCATCTTGAGCAGAATACATGAAGAAAAATTTTGGTTGGGAGATAGATTTTTTGACGTCACAAGTTACCTGATCTATTGAAGTGGCATCCCTTAGCAACTAGGGAAAAATTCCTATCAATGAGAAGATTGTAAAGAAAATAGTGGTAGTAAACACTAATAATAAATGGAATGATAGAGGCATGATGGTGAACTTAATTGAACAAGATGATGTGAGATTTGTAAAATAAATCTTAGCCTATAAAATGAGTTCAAGCTCTAGGGAGGATGAAGTCTCATCAAGATTCATTAATGTTGCATATACAATGTGTTTTGAAGAACTAAAGTTAACCTATGTCAAATTTTGAAGCAACAACTATTTGATAAGTAGGAGATGATTTCCACAGCTAGTCAAATTGTGATGTGAATATCAGGATTTAACTGTGTGATTTTTGAGTCAAACTCAATGACCCATGTTTCATGAGTAGTGATTCAACATGAATCCATCTCTCATGAGAATAAATGGAACACTTAGCACTCATTAGATCTAGGTGATGCTCACAGGGGTGAAGCACCGGGACTTCCCGGGAGGTCACCCATCCCAGTACTACTCCAGCCCGAGCGCGCTTAACTACGGAGTTTCCTCCACAGTTAAACCCAAAGCTTGCAACCCCATTTGCAAAACCTTCACCAAGTGTTGTGCCTTATGAACCATTCATTAGAAAGCCCCTTAAGCTCATCAATTGATAAGTAGGAGATGATTTCCACAGCTAGTCAAATTGTGATGTGAATATCAGGATTTAACTGTGTGATTTTTGAGTCAAACTCGATGACCCATGTTTCATGAGTAGTGATTCAACATGAATCCATCTCTCATGAGAATAAATGGAACACTTAGCACTCATTAGATCTAGGTGATGCTCACAGGGGTGAAGCACCGGGACTTCCCGAGAGGTCACCCATCCCAGTACTACTCCAGCCCGAGCGCGCTTAACTACGGAGTTTCCTCCACAGTTAAACCCAAAGCTTGCAACCCCATTTGCAAAACCTTCACCAAGTGTTGTGCCTTATGAACCATTCATTAGAAAGCCCCTTAAGCTCATCAATTGATAAGTAGGAGATGATTTCCACAGCTAGTCAAATTGTGATGTGAATATCAGGATTTAACTGTGTGATTTTTGAGTCAAACTCGATGACCCATGTTTCATGAGTAGTGATTCAACATGAATCCATCTCTCATGAGAATAAATGGAACACTTAGCACTCATTAGATCTAGGTGATGCTCACAGGGGTGAAGCACCGGGACTTCCCGGGAGGTCACCCATCCCAGTACTACTCCAGCCCGAGCGCGCTTAACTACGGAGTTTCCTCCACAGTTAAACCCAAAGCTTGCAACCCCATTTGCAAAACCTTCACCAAGTGTTGTGCCTTATGAACCATTCATTAGAAAGCCCCTTAAGCTCATCAATTGATAAGTAGGAGATGATTTCCACAGCTAGTCAAATTGTGATGTGAATATCAGGATTTAACTGTGTGATTTTTGAGTCAAACTCGATGACCCATGTTTCATGAGTAGTGATTCAACATGAATCCATCTCTCATGAGAATAAATGGAACACTTAGCACTCATTAGATCTAGGTGATGCTCACAGGGGTGAAGCACCGGGACTTCCCGAGAGGTCACCCATCCCAGTACTACTCCAGCCCGAGCGCGCTTAACTACGGAGTTTCCTCCACAGTTAAACCCAAAGCTTGCAACCCCATTTGCAAAACCTTCACCAAGTGTTGTGCCTTATGAACCATTCATTAGAAAGCCCCTTAAGCTCATCAATTGATAAGTAGGAGATGATTTCCACAGCTAGTCAAATTGTGATGTGAATATCAGGATTTAACTGTGTGATTTTTGAGTCAAACTCGATGACCCATGTTTCATGAGTAGTGATTCAACATGAATCCATCTCTCATGAGAATAAATGGAACACTTAGCACTCATTAGATCTAGGTGATGCTCACAGGGGTGAAGCACCGGGACTTCCCGGGAGGTCACCCATCCCAGTACTACTCCAGCCCGAGCGCGCTTAACTACGGAGTTTCCTCCACAGTTAAACCCAAAGCTTGCAACCCCATTTGCAAAACCTTCACCAAGTGTTGTGCCTTATGAACCATTCATTAGAAAGCCCCTTAAGCTCATCAATTGATAAGTAAGAGATGATTTCCACAGCTAGTCAAATTGTGATGTGAATATCAGGATTTAACTGTGTGATTTTTGAGTCAAACTCGATGACCCATGTTTCATGAGTAGTGATTCAACATGAATCCATCTCTCATGAGAATAAATGGAACACTTAGCACTCATTAGATCTAGGTGATGCTCACAGGGGTGAAGCACCGGGACTTCCCGGGAGGTCACCCATCCCAGTACTACTCCATCCCGAGCGCGCTTAACTACGGAGTTTCCTCCACAGTTAAACCCAAAGCTTGCAACCCCATTTGCAAAACCTTCACCAAGTGTTGTGCCTTATGAACCATTCATTAGAAAGCCCCTTAAGCTCATCTAATGAGTGCTAAGTGTTCCATTTATTCTCATGAGAGATGGATTCATGTTGAATCACTACTCATGAAACATGGGTCATCGAGTTTGACTCAAAAATCACACAGTTAAATCCTGATATTCACATCACAATTTGACTAGCTGCGGAAATCATCTCCTACTTATCAATTGATGAGCTTAAGGGGCTTTCTAATGAATGGTTCATAAGGCACAACACTTGGTGAAGGTTTTGCAAATGGGGTTGCAAGCTTTGGGTTTAACTGTGGAGGAAACTCCGTAGTTAAGCGCGCTCGGGCTGGAGTAGTACTGGGATGGGTGACCTCCCGGGAAGTCCCGGTGCTTCACCCCTGTGAGCATCACCTAGATCTAATGAGTGCTAAGTGTTCCATTTATTCTCATGAGAGATGGATTCATGTTGAATCACTACTCATGAAACATGGGTCATCGAGTTTGACTCAAAAATCACACAGTTAAATCCTGATATTCACATCACAATTTGACTAGCTGCGGAAATCATCTCCTACTTATCAATTGATGAGCTTAAGGGGCTTTCTAATGAATGGTTCATAAGGCACAACACTTGGTGAAGGTTTTGCAAATGGGGTTGCAAGCTTTGGGTTTAACTGTGGA
This sequence comes from Cupressus sempervirens, assembly GCA_028749045.1. NCBI lineage: Eukaryota > Viridiplantae > Streptophyta > Pinopsida > Cupressales > Cupressaceae > Cupressus > Cupressus sempervirens. The sequence goes on along the minus strand of CM053793.1, from coordinate 100,719,141 downwards.
GGAAACTCCGTAGTTAAGCGCGCTCGGGCTGGAGTAGTACTGGGATGGGTGACCTCCCGGGAAGTCCCGGTGCTTCACCCCTGTGAGCATCACCTAGATCTAATGAGTGCTAAGTGTTCCATTTATTCTCATGAGAGATGGATTCATGTTGAATCACTACTCATGAAACATGGGTCATCGAGTTTGACTCAAAAATCACACAGTTAAATCTTGATATTCACATCACAACAACTATTTGACAACTTGGAGAGGATTAAGAAAACCAAGAATGCAACTTTTAGATTTGGATATTTGATCACATATCTTTTCTTTCATGTCATGAAAATATTCCCAAATATGCCAGAATCAGAGTAGAAATTAGACAAGTTCAAAATTGAATTAGTGAGCTATTTATATAGAAAAACACCTAATTATTACATGGTCATGACTATTAAAAACTTTATGAGATCATTCCAATCAGAAATGAAGAACATAATGAGGATACCAAATTTTTTTGTTGAAAGGTATAAGAAACAAATTTCTTTTATGGTTGAAACTGACAAAACATGCTTGGAGGTAGTTGTACCTAGAGTAATATTTGTTGATCACTTGGGATATGAAGTCACTGAGATGAAGATGATTGAGTATGCTACAAAATTTTTTAAGGTAGATGTAGATGATGAGAGTGAGAAGTGGGGCACTACAAAAGAGAGATTGGATGAAGCACACACATTATAGATATTCGAGGAAACCCAAAAATCAATAGAGAGATTTGTGAAGAAAATGCTCAAAGAAACAAGGATGACACAAGAAGAGCATGTGGAGGTAAAAAAAATTGTAGAAAAGATGAAGGCAATAGGCCAAAGAAACATTTTTCTGTTACAACCTCTATTTGTTGCACTACATAGTCCACAATCAACAATACCTACTCTACTAGCATCTATTAGTGTTATTCGTACATCAACTGAAGTGTAGTCAAAAGTATAAGAGGATGTAATAGTTATAAGTAAGATAAGTTCATCCATAGTGTCAAAGAGATCTACAAGAACCACATCATTGGTAATACTTGCACTTATTAAGAAAGAAAAGGAGGAGAAAAAGGAATAAATTTCTCCCAATAGATAAAAAAGGATTAAAGAAATGGCCATCGGTCCAAGACCCAACAAGAAACCAAAAGTGTTAATGACCTATGAGGGAAAAAAGACTAGAAAAAAAGAAAGAAAGTAAACCAAGAAAGATGATAGGGAAGACTACCCCACCTCAACTATTCACAACCACAACCACAATCACAAGAAGCAAAGAGTAGTGAGAAGAAGAGAGATTTTGAAACCTAAAATTAGTAGGATGAACCAAATGATAATAAAAGATGGAAATCTAATTCGTTGAATAAATATTATGATCTTTATGATCCTTTGTAGAAGAGATAGTTGGAGAATGAAATCATAAGATATATGATAGACTTGGAGCAATCACTACAACATTTGGTGTTGTTTTGCGACAATTAAGCATCACAGTTGTGATGTCCAATTGTCACCCTAGTGACAGACTTGCCCATTGGTTCTCGTCAGACTTTTTCTATTGCAAATTGCAACAACAAGGGCATCTATTGTAATAGAGATGAAAGACATAGTATCAAATATAAACATATAATCATTATTAGTATCTTGTATATAAGAAAAAATAATTAAATAATTAAATATTACTATCTATTTAGTATGGGTGGCATCTAAACAGATCAAATAAATAATACAATATATATATATAGTAACAAGAAAAAATGGTATATTTAAACTAAATAGGTGTGGAGCAAATTCTCTTAACCCAAATGCAATATTTTTCATGAGGCTAATGGTTCAAAATTGATGTCTTGGGATAATTTGTGTTAGTGGGGCTTCCTTGGTTTCTATATGTGTATTTTGTGTCATAAAAATGAGGATTGTGTTTCACATTTTTTCCTTCAAAAATATTTGTCTATAGTGGGAGTTAGTTATTAGGCTTATTGGTGTCTCCTTTTTAGCTGAGCTTTGGGTCTACTAGGGTAAGCCTCTCATTTAAAAATTTTCTTCATAGATTGTCAATGAGTTTGTGAATTAGTATATTTTTAGGTATTTTGGGTTGGTTTTGCTATATTTTATTGGAATTACTATGACTCTTTCATACTTAATATACTAAAGTGAGCCCACTATAGTACCTAATATGCATATAATAATTTATTTGTATTTTATCAACTTTACTAAGACTCTTTGATACTTAACATACTATGATGAACCCACCATAGTTGCTAACATGCATGTTATAATTTTGTATATTATAATTAAAATCTTGTCTGATGCAATAATTAATTCTATTTATTGTTGTGTTTAGGAACGAGTCAATAAGTATATGTATTTTCCTTGTTCATTAGCCAGCTGATAATCCCAAGACATGAAACATGAGCTACAATTATGGGTAGAAATTATGTCATAATGGAAGATGTAGAATAGGGCTATAATAATGAATCTTTATACAACATAATATTTCATCTTGCTACTTTGTGTATTGATTCTCACAGTTAGGACAACAATAGGACAAATTGTTGCTATTTTCAATTTAAGGATATGGTGTAAGAGGTCTAAAGTGTGTTGCGAAGTGGGCAAGGCCTATGGGAGATATAGTAAATGATTTAGTAAATATAGTGTATGGAACACATGGTTGGTGGCTAATAAGTTTCTATTTGTCTTAAGTATTGATAAGTAAATGCGACGTAGAGAGTGGGTGAATCACATATGTGAAGCAAGGTAGATATGATGCTGATCATATAATAGGTCTAATGTAAGGAAATTAGTAGTGGTTGGGTATTTAAGAATGATATATGAAATAGGTGATGTTAAATGATTGGTAGACATTGGGGAAGATCAAGAATTGGTCTTAAGAGACTTAATATAGCAAGTTTACAAAGATGTTGGAATATGAACCAACAAGGGTGATAGGTTACTATCATGTAAGTGTTGATGTGCAAGTTCAAATGTTGATTAGTTAGTTGGGTTTCTTGAGCATGTGGAGCAGGATGGATATGTGATGTAGAATGATCCTTCTAAGATCTTGGGGATTGCATAAAATTTGAAGAATGTTGAGGAAGTTGAGAGTATTGTCCCCTTTTGTTGGAAGTTGTTTAGTGTCTAGGAATGGAAATTGTGATGTGAGAAGTTGTATCTCACAGTTAACTTGAAGATTGTTGTCCTGATTTGATTGGACTTTGGGTTGATCCACCTTTCTCTACATTAGAATGTTTAAAAGAATAAAATATGTACCTTAAAAAAAACAATCACCATCAAATCCATTAATATTGGCATTGTAAAGTAAAATTATGCTTCCTTGCATGAAATTTATCCCAAAGAATGATATTGATAGCTAGTACTGAACATTAAACCTAAAAAAAATTTCCATGCTAATGTCCATCCAATACAAGAATCTTTCTAATTACAAATGGAGATTAGAAATGCCCATCCAATACTAGAAGGAGATTTTGTTGTGTTTAGAAAAGGTCTAAGGCAACAACAAGTTCAACAAAAATTCTCCATCTCCAGGACTCAATCTTTGAGTCAAGGTAAAATATGCAAGGTGATATTTATTTCAAGATATTTTGATAAATTAGTTTCTTAGGAGATGATAAATAAATTAAACCTAAGTAAGATCCTGAATAGTAGACAATACAAGGTCACTTGGGTGATTGATGATCAAAATCTAATTGTCCAAGAGAAATGTGTTGAGCTGTCATTTTGCACGATGCTTAATGACATGAATCCTTTCAAAATCCTCTATTGAAAAGATAATTTGGGATCAACTCCAAGGTTCTAGGTGATCTTGCAACCTACTAGAATCTACTTACTAGAAGATAAATGTGAGTGTTCACGAAGAGGTCTTTTCTAGTTTGACCAATTTTAGATAAGATGCTAAATCTGCTTGCTATCTCAAAAAAAGGTATCCACACAAAAAGAATTATATTTTTGTATTTTTTTGTTTATAATGAATGTAGTTTTAACTATGCAACTATATGAATTCCTAGATTAGCCAAGTGTTTGTAAAAGAAAATAACAAATATAAGGTAAAAAGAAGTTTAAGAAAAATGATTTGAAAAATAAATCCCTAATGGAAATAAGTCACAGAAACAACATTTCTGTGAGTTAAGCCTTTGAAAGATTGATAGGTAACCAATGAAAATAGAAGCAATGTTTCCTCAATTCTAGTGATGCAATCATCGATGGGAATTTAGTAATAGTAAGATGTTTCACTTCTAATCAGATCTCAAGGCCATGGAAAGTGCACACATGCAAGACAAAAAACTATGTATGAACAGTAGGTGATCTCATCTCCAACTAAGTACATCAGAAAAATTTGTAAACATGCGGCAAACACTAGAATTAAAAGATCACTCAATCAAAATAACACAACAAAACCATTGGTTCCATTACACTTCATGAACATGCATCCACAAAATATAACACTCCAGCAAGAATAACTACAATCAGAATGAGAGCACCAATAGCTTTTATTATTGCATCAAAATAATAGCTTGGAATACATATTTAATTCCTCAATTTATAGGCAGTCCTCTCCTCAATTTGTGTTGAGAGTGAGAGATTCCTTCATGAAAATATATGATTAAAACTAATAAAATAAATCTAATTATGTATAAACTGACTCTCTAAATGGTGCTAAGTAGAACTTCACCCTTGTTTATATTAATTAATGGGTGCATGGGCCTTTACATAATTTAAAAAAAATGAAAGAAGAAGTAAATAAGAAGAAGGAAGATTTCATATGATGTAAGAGTGTCTGGGGATGCCAAAAATAGAAGCTCACCCTTATCTAGATATTTGTAGGAGTTAAACTGTTCTTAGAATGTGTTTCTAGTGCATGGAAAGCTCTAAATTTGGAATTGGTAGTTAACTATTGGTGCACCTCTGACTTCTTCAAAAAATTCTTGCGCACCTTTAGAGAGGAACACCTTGTGCACCTTGGGAGAATTTTACCTTGCCACCTTAGTGGCAAGCCAAAAAATACAAAATTTTCCCAAGTGTCAAAACTAAAATTCTAGCTTCTAGGTTTTCTTCCTCTTCATGCCAGAGATATGTCTAGATGTTTGCTCTTGAATTTATCTATGATCTCCATCACTTGAGATGCATCTAGTAAATCTAAAGAATCATACTTATCCTTTACTATTTTCTAGTAGTTGCCTACTTCTATGCGAGTCTACACAAAGTCTTCCAACTTTACATCCAACTTTAGCAATGCCTCCCATATCTTAAATGCTTGTCTAATGTCTTCATTAGTTGAAGCTTCTCCAAAGGTCTTCTAAAATTGTTTGACAACTACTTGTATAGATCTACTTGTCCAAATAGAATTTTATCACTTGGCTCATCTTGAAAAATGTTGAGGCAGGCATCGCTGTAATACTTCTCAGCTTCCAAAATCTGCTCTTGGGTTTGATCCTTGAGCTTATGAATATCCATATGTAATGTCTCTATTACTTTATTACTAGTATAAATCTTCTCAATCCAATCATCTATCTTATCTAATTCATCCCTTGTATATACATCCATGAGCATACAATACCGTTGCCCCTTTATTGACTATAACACTTGAAGGCCTTTACCCTAGGTATGTACCTTGTCCATCAATCCAAAATCCTAGTTCAATATAGCAACCAGCCTATTTGCATTATTCTACATATGGTGAAATAATTTAAGGTTTCCTTGTATTATCTACACACCTTTTTCCTCAAAACTTTCCCTGCATTGCTGACATGCCTTCAAAAATGGATCAAATTGTACAACTACATTCTCCTTCCTCTCAAGTGTCGCACCTAGAGTTTCCTCAGGATGATCAGGGTCAAAAGGATCAATCACTTCATGCAAATAGCCTCTTAGAAGCTCATTCTATTTTGGAGCCTCAATAATTTAGACTCATCTTTTTCCAAGTGGTTAAAGACTTCTTTAATTCCTGTGGTGACCATCAATTTAGCGATGTCCATAGTTAGATTTCCCAGCAAGAACTCTTTAATCGGATAATCTTTTGTGGTCAAATCTTCAATATCTACATGTAGAGGAGGGATGGAAATGTGAGTGAACAAATCCTAATTTTAGTTCCTCATAATAATGGCCAATGTTTACGTATCATCCATAGGTAGCTTAGGTTTCTTGAGGGCTTCAACTAATTCTCTTGTTCCCTCCTCCTCACTACAATACAACTATCATTTATGCCTAACCATCACCTCTTTATTCAACCATCTTGGAGTAGTTTCCATTGGAGACATATACTTAGATGAAGAGGGGTTTTTTTATGCTAGACCCTTTCCCTTATCACTCCTCTTTAGAGTCATTTCTTTTTGTGAGGGATCTACATCAGGCACCCCTATGTCTGTTGAGTCCACAGTGCTTACCTTTGTATCTTAAGAATTTTGTTGAGGTTCTTCATATATTTTCCCCTCTACTAATACTTCATTACTAGTTCTTTTTTGTTGCTCCTCTTCCTACACAACTTGTACTTTCTCTTCATTAATAGGAGGGAGAGGAGTAGCTAAACCTTTATCCAAGAAAGATAAATCTTGACGTAGTGATGGCAGGGCACCTAGAGGTCCTTGTTGAAAAGATGGCAATTGACTCCCATATTCTTGTAAAGGCTGATTCATTGTGTATCTCTTATCTTATCACCTATGAGTTTGGTACCTATAGGCATGAATTCAAAATCTAACATTTTAAGGACATTAGCCCCTTAGTCCTCTTGTTTATCAACCCATTGTTTTAGCTCATCCTCAAGGGTTGTAACCTGAATAGGTTGTGTTGGAATGGATGGCAACATTATAGTGAAACTTCTTCTTCATTCTTCCTCAATAAATGTAGCCAGAAAATTTATCTAACTCAAGGGAAGGTTATCCTCTTCATCTTCTTTGAGAATAGTGTCTAGAACCAAAGGAATAAGAATAACCTTACTTTGCACTTTCTGTCTTGTATTTCTTTTAATTGGAGTCTTAGCCTTTTTTCTCTTAAGAGCTGATGGAGAGGATTCTTCTTCTTGAACCTATGGGGACACCTCTTTTTCTCCCTCTTTAGGTCCCTATTCTTGTTCCGGTGGTGGTACTTGTGGATTATCTTGATCTTGAAAGGCTTCTTGGGCTTGAGTCCCTTCAACTTTAGGCTCAACTCACGACGGAGAAACTCTTTTCCTTTTATTCTTTCCTTTTTGTACCTTGAAGTATCCAACTTCCCTATCATGCTAATACACTATTTTTGGCCTAATTGGAGATTGGGTTGAATGTTGGTATTGTAATGTTAACCCCGCTTTCCTTTAATGGGTAGGCTATGGCCTATAAGACTATTATTTCAAGAACTAGGTCCAACTTTAATGGCTTCTTAATCCATTCCTTTGTCAACTAGACGATATCCTCACCCTGTGATTGATATCCACATTTTTTTCTCTATTAGTTTTGGCACTCATGATTGGCTAATCATATATATTTTCTCAATTATACAAGGGATGTAAGGCCTCTTTAGTGTCTTGTTTAACAATATTCAATGGGACCTTTATTTTCAAGGCACTACTTGCCAAATAAAGAGTTGTCCTACAATAATCCCTTATCCAGATATCATAGTCATCTACTACATTCATCCTATGATCCTCTATGGCATCTTCATGTTTAAATTATTTTCTTGCCAAGTATTGAACTCTGCTAATATTATCAAATCATGGACGAGGGGAGTTATAATCCTCCAAGGTATACTAATCCCATTTTGACTCAAAAGTCATGATATCCTATTTTTTCTTGACACCAAATGGTCCTATGGTGATGGACCATACCAAAGTCTTCTTATGCTATTTCCTTACTCGAATATATGTAGATGAGATTTGTTGTGCAATCTCTAGCAAAATGAGTCTATCACATGGATACCTAGGGAGCTTCTTAGAATTTATAGTTTTCCTACTACCCTTAAGTAGGTGAATATCTTGAATTGGATGTAATAGGCATCTATATCTATATTTTTTGCTACTACCTCTACTGACATCCTTTTTGCATAATCACCTTCAATGAATCAGATGATTGTAAAAATGAAAGCATCATTCACTATCATGTATTCTTTACTTTGATCCGACAACTTCTTTTTTACTAACTAGGGGTATACCACATAAGCTCATATGTTAGCATCTTGCATGCTTCCTCTCTTGAATAATGCTGGGTAGTTTGTAGTCCTTACTACTAAGAAATATACCAAATATGAAGTCATATAGAATTTGGGGTCAGTTTTCACTACCACTAGCTATTCATCTAAATTCGCACTAAGTATTGTGGCCTAGTCAATTGGCATCTTCACCGTTACGATGGTCTTGAGAAAATGTACCATCCAAATGTTCAAGTGCCCTACTACTAGTAATCCCATGATCCTACTCAGGAGCACTATGGTGTACCTGATATTATCCTTCACATAACCTTTAGTCATGTCAAATTTTCTAGTTTTTTGTCCCATAGATGTCCTATCAATCAAATATGATGATTGAATAACCTTTGTAGCTTCATGTTCATGATCCATGTACCACCTTTCTACTTGATTATAAGTCAACCTAATGTACTAGTCTACCCATAGAAGATGGAACAATTTCTTGATGTTCTTTAGTCTTAGATCTAGGATGATCTCTCCTATTATTCTTTTCACCACTCTCTCTTCCAATACATAATTCTCTGCTAAGGCCATAATCAATTCTGAAGATTGTATTGATAGAGGGTGTGAAGCCACATTTACCAATCCTAATATAATAAGTGCCAAAATCATTGGGGATCTCTCATTTCACTTGTTGTAGAGTACTAAGAATGTATTCTAGTCAATATGACCTAACTCAATGTCCCGAATCTCTAAATATGCATCCTGGAAACATGATTTTGATTGGACAAACTTAAAGACCACCAATTTTGGAGCAATCTTCACTATGAATGAGGATGAGGAGGAAACCATTTTATCTAGATAAAACTAAAATATATTAGTTTGGAAGGTGGAAAATACAATCCTAAACAAGCTTTAATATAAATGGTGTGCACCTACACACCTTATGGGGTGCTCATTTGCGCACCCTAACTTTGCATACTTAGTTTTTAAAACCAAAAAGGTGCACAATTGTGCACCTTGGAAAGGTGCACAACTATGCACCATTGTGATAATGCCTCAGCTTTTTATTTTGTAAGGTACACACATGCACACCTTGGATAGGTGTGCATGTGCACACCTTGTATAGGTGTGCATGTGCACACCTTACACTTAGGTGTTAGATGTGTATCTTTTAAATTTGTGAGTTAAGGTGCTCACCTTGCACACATCGGATAAGTGTGCACCTTTATTACTTTCTAACTTGGTGTGTGTCTATGTATGTCTTAATATAGCACAACTCTATAGGTGCAGAGGTGTGCTATTGGAGGTCTCAAATGTGATAGTAAATTAGTAGAGGGGTGAGGTCCTGACTTTTTATAGGCTCAAGAAGGAGCACACCCTTTGGGGGTGCACACCTACAAATGTGCACAAGTGCACACTTCCAAAGGGAAGTGCTCCCACACTAAGGCACATAGTGCATGAGTGCATCTTGGAAGGTGGACATGTGTTCTAGTGTGCACCTTTCCCTCTTAAAATCACCTTTACAATTAAAATCTCTAGTTTTTGACAATTGGGTTTTTTAGGCAGAGGGTTAGGCTAGACTTAGGCACTAGGTAGAGCCCTAAAAAAGATTTAGACCCCAGACTAGCAGTCTGAGAAAGCAAAAAATTTCTAGGGGTCCCCATTTCTTATGAGAAAATGAGGCGTACATTGTGAAACCACAACAAAATGTTATACTGAGTTTTCTATAGGAGACTATTATGATAGAGTGTCATGTGATGCAGTTCCAATGACTTTATTATTGTTATTGGGAAGACCTTGGTAGTTTGTGAGGAGGACCTTACATGATGGGTATAATAATACTTACATTGTTAATAAAGATGACAATATTTTTACATAAACCCCCTTGAAAATTAATTAGACTTTTGACCCAAGGATTATATATTTTTATAGTAAATAATTCTTGATTTTGTAGGTTCCTAATGTGAAGGGAACACAAGGCGATATTGAAAGGATTGAGGAATTTCAAAATGCAACATTCTAACTGATTTGGTGACAGGCAAAAGGAAGGGACAAATTTGCAGTAGAGATGGTGCAATACAATGTGATGATTGGTACCATTGAGTCATATTGGTGTATAGGAGAAGGAAAAATGGATAAAATAGATATTGGTTCTTCTTATATTTGCCCCTAAATTTTGGTCATTCTATTAAATTTAATATGGATAAAATAAATACATTACACCCAATGATTTTTTAGTGATTTGGCCAATATGGAAAAAATTAGTTCAAGGTCCATCAAAATAATAAGTTCATTTTCAAATTATGAGACTCATCAAAGTGATAGACTTATTATTAAGACTTAGAACTATTAAAAGAATAATTCAATTATAAAAGTTCAAATTTCCAAGGTAATAACATCTGTTCGAACAAGTTTTTAGACCTAACACAATAAAATGCATTCAAGAAGCTACAAAATCAACTACTAGTACATTTGGGGGTCATTTTCGACAAAATTTTTTGAAGGCAGGCCAATTTGACTTATCAAATTTATTTGTTTTAAAATACGATCCTGATAATGTCAAAACTTTGATGTTGTCAGGGACATAAACAAAAGGAAAAGTGAAACTTCATTTTTTTAGGTGGAAAAGTGTGGGTGGGAAGGAGGCTTTACAAAGATTTTTACAACGCCATTGAAGCTAAGGGTTTTCAGAAAACAATTTGCAAGGCTTATCTTGTTTTAAATATACTTTTTTCTATTTTCTTAAGTGTATTTGTCACATTATCTAGGAGGAAATTAGTATTTCACGATTCATGATGTTTGCAATCCCAAATTGAAGGTTCTATCCTTCATATCTTATTTACCTAGCTATAAGTTGTGCCCATCTTCTCAAAAATTGGATTTTGCCATAGACTAAAAATCCCATCAAGAGGTCTATTGAGTGAAATCTCACTTGATAAGGAACCAGATTTCCATTATTTCTCCACATATTTGGTGTCTTTATAGACTAGTCATTAGAGATACCCTTGAATGAGATACCCTTGTCTTTATAGATTGGCCATTAGAGGAACTTGATTCATTCACATAGCAATAGTCTCTATAGATTGGCTATTAGAGATACCCTTGAATGAGATCAAATCTCTTCAGAATGTAAATATTATTAGAATACATTAAAAGCCCTATAGTAATTGATTAGGGTTTTGAGATGAATAATAAAACTAGTAATGATGGTTCACTAGACTCTAAGGATTGGTTATAAACTTGCATGATATTTACATGAATGAAAAAATCTAATAAGCCTACAATTGGCAAAATCTGTTAGACCATGAAATTTAAAGGAGACCATGAAATTTGTTAGACCCAAGACTAGAAAAGACATAAATTTCCTTAAGTAAATTGACCTTGAGGCTTGAAATGTACACTTACCTTAAAAATTGAAAATTGATTCAACAAATGGAACAAGACACTATTGTATCCTTAATGTTGATTAAAATTTTCTTCCAAGGCTACTAAATAGAGCATCCCAAGCAATGAGCAAACATAACTAACTCATCGAAAGGATTCATGAATTTCATTAAGGCAAAAATAAGTAATATTTTCCCACATAGGGCCATTTGGGCTATAGAATAATAGTCTAAACATATTTGATTAAAAAAATGAAGAAATCATATATATTGCCCATGATCAATTAGGAAGAGTAAAGCTTTCTTGCATAAATTGTCAGTAGTCAATACCTTATTTTGAAAGAATGACTAGTAAAAGATATTTATTTTAGGAATTAGAGAGTTAATCCAAGATTTAGACCAAAATGAACTCTCAAAGTCTTTAAAATTCATAGATACAAAAAAGGAAATAAAGAACCTTCCATCAAAATTATGATTGCAGAGCATGTTATCATTAAGACTTGGTCAAGTAAAATAGGAATTTGGGATTTAGTTAATAGAAGTAAGTCCAGGATTCACATCCTTAAGTATAATTAATTCATTGTTTCTCTAGTAGTTTCTGACTTCAATCCCCAGTAAATTATTGCATTTTTCTACATGTTGAAAGAAGATAAGATCTTCAAAAATAGGATTATCCATAATCCAATTGTCATCCCTAAACTTGATCCTCCTTCCATTACCAAGATTTCATCTTTTTCATTTCTTAACATGTTCTTATCTTTATGGATACTATTCAAGATCTGGTAACCATTAATCCAAACATCTAAATAGACGTAATCCTCAAAGTTAGAAGCTGCAAAGACATATTTTTTCTTAATTAGAGAGTTCCATTATTTTCCCTCATCAAAAATTTTCTAAATTTGTTCAAAGAGAAAAAATTTGCTAATCATTCTGATAGTGTTGATACAAATACATCCCTTCTTAATTGGTTTGTAGGCATTTTCCTAAGACACTAACAAACTGAACCTTCTCCTCTGTGTCCATCCAAAGAAAATTCCCTTAGATTTTTCAATTATATTAGTATACTTAGCAAGAATAGAGAAAAGGCTAATGCATAAACATGCATATTTTGGTGAATAGGCTACAAAAGTTGGATTTATCCAGCTTGATTTAAAAGGGCTACTTTCTAACTAGTCAACTTGCTATTAATTTTGTCAATAATGGAATTCCAAAAATAATTAAAACGTTTGATCCCTAATGGGAGACCAAGATAGGAAAAAGGAAAAAAAAAATCAATCATACAATCAAGGATTTTAGATATTCTTTTTTGTCTCTTTTTTGGATTATTGATAAAGAAAATGGAACTTTTGGTCCAATTGACAAGTTGGCCCATAGAATTAAGTATAGGAAGAAAGAGAAATCTTAATTTTTTTGCCTCTTTTACAAAATCTATTCACATCACAATAGTGTCATCAAAAAATTTCTTGCGGGAATAAGGAGAAAAAATAGAAAAATGTTGGAGACCCTAAATCTTTCCATCCTGGACAAATCTTCCAATATGTTTGCCCAAAGGTTCCACCATGATATAAAAAAAGATAGGAGAAATTTTGTCACCTTTTTTGATACTACATGAAGCTTTGAAGAAATTAGAAGACATGTCATTCACCAGCACAATAGTAGACAAAGTAGAAAAAAAAAATTTAATGAATTTCTGAATGAAACCAAAAACCTTTAAAAATTTGCAAAAAAATTGCCAACCAAATCGTAAGATTTTGACAAATCCAATTTCATTAAAAAAATTTGTTCGTTTGAGACTTCCAGTGAGTGGATGTTCTCATGGACAGTAATGATTGAATCCCAATTTTTTTCTTTTAATAAAAAAACCTATTTGTTGGACATAGATAATTTTAGGGAGAAGAGCCAATAACCTCAAATTTAGGACTTTATAAATAATATTCTATAACAAGTTACAAAGGATAATTGTGTTAAATCCATCCACAAAATTAGCTCTTGGTTTATTCTAAATAAGGGAAATAAATGTACAATTCATTTCCTCTTGTAGATATTGAGTGCCAAAGACTTCTTTGACAAAATTAGAGACTTTCTTTGAAAGAATATGCCAAAAATTGTGGGAAAAGAGCATAGGGAAACCACCCAACCTAGGGGACTTCTCTCCTTCAAATGAGAAGGTTGCTTCCTTAACTACATTGGAAGATAGAATAGAACTAAGATATTTATTCAAAATATCATCAATTCTAGAAGGAATAGAAGTGATAAGATCATTTTGATTCAGAGAGTTTAAATTATTGTCAATCAATAGAAGATTAGAGAAATACCGCACCATTTCTTTCTTGATATCTTAGTCTATATTTAACTTTTTTGTGTCACGTTGAATGCTATTTATTCTAATTTTTACCTTATGCTTCAGAGCTATCATATGGAAATATTCAATATTTCTATATTTGGCCTTCAACCATAAATCTGTCAATCTTTTCCTTTAGAATAATTACTTTTTAGATGTTATATTGTGGTACTTGACTAGAATGTCATTCTCAGAATTTATTAGATGTTTAGTGTAGCCCTCTTCTTAAATTTGATCCTATATAATTTTAAGATCATTTTGGGTTTCCACTTTCATTTAGAATATGTCTTCAAAGGCTTCCTTATTCTAATTTTTTATCCTTTCTTTTACATATCCATGTTTCTTTTCCACTTTGAACATAGTTATGCCTTCAACTTTAATGCATTACCATTCATGTATGCATTTTTCAAGATTCGGATGAGACAACCACATTCTTTCAAACTTGAAGGGGTAGTTAACCTTTCCAAATAAAGGTTTTTCTGCAAAGGTTAGAGGAAAGTGATTTGAACCAATACAAGCACAAAACAAAAAAATACATTTATAATATCTCTGAGCACATGATACACTAAGCCTTCAAGATAACTAATTTTTTCAAGTAGATATGACATTGTTAAAAAGTTTTCACTTGGATGACTCCAACAAAAGAGAATACCAACATGCATCAGCCATTATACCAATCTGGTACCTTGTTTGTAAGCAATGCACATATGTAAGAGACCTTTATAAAACTTAAAGATCTTTAAATGGAAGAAACAAAATAGCGTTATCAACTGCCTGAAATGGAAAGTTACAAACCATAAAAATATTGTGTTGAAATTTGGCCTATTTAGGCACAAAATCTAGAGAGATGGAGGCTACAATTATTTACAATATGAGATGACATAGGAAATATGGAACTTGTCTCTTGGAAATTGGGTGTCTAATGGTTAAGAGAACATAGCATTCTACAAAACAATTTCCTGAGATTACAAAACAACCTTATTTGTGACATTTATTCTGAACACAAACACTATTGTCTCATTTCTTAGCCAACCAATAAGTCACTATTCTATTGTGTGAATATTCAAACCCCTTTAGATGTATAGCCAGAATCATGATCATTTCTTCCACCTCTGTTATGACTCTATCTTTTGGATTATCAAGATTTTTATTAAATTTTTAATTTTCTTCCAAGTGTGATAATCTTTAATTTATGATAATCATTCATAAATTGTGAACTATAGCTCATCAAAATCAATGGAAAAATCAATCATAATGTGGTATCCCTAATGAAGAAAAAAAACCTTGGATTAAGAGGAGGTACATAGTGACTTATTGGTTGGCTAAGAAATGAGACAATCATGTTGATCATAAAATGGATCAAATTACAATCATGGCCTAGCCCATTATAGATGTTGAAAACATGTAACCAAGGTATGACATTTATTCTAATTTTGGTTTAAATAGTTTTGATCATGAGGTGGCATCCATTTCACATTAACTCAATAACATGGTTGAGTCTTCCTATGTTCATACTCAAGTTGATAGTGGTGCACATGAGATATATATTATGCACTCGAGGCATAAGGGTCATGATTTTTTCCATCACACTATCAAAGATGTTAAAAGGACAGAAGATATGTGTATGGGCGGTCACAAAAGGCCAAACTATTTATTGCCCAAGCAAGACAACACTTAAAAGAGATCTAAGAAGGCTAATTTTACATGATTTCATTTCTAATTGTTATATAAGGAATCTATCATTTTAACTAATGGGTTTTACGATTCATCCTTTCATAAGAATTTTAACTATAGGAAACTACATGTCTTCGCAAGCTAGCATCTTAAAACATCTTAGGTTGCTTCATCTCTTGCACTATCTCCCTCAAACTAGGTACTCCAAGAAAGTGGGTGTTTTGAAAATAAAAAGTAAAACATTCATCTCCATCATATACCCATTCTACATAACAAAAATTAGGGTTTTCCACTACGGGGATTAAGGAGACCCTATTTCAATTAAAACCCTAAGCATAGATTAGGGTAACTAGCAGACACAAAAAAAATCAAAAGTACTTCAAGCTTAACCTACATGCCTCAAACTAATTAGCACCTTTTATATGAAGTAAAACACAACTTTTCATAATATAAGCATGTACCTACTACAAAACTGCAAGGAGATCTTAAAATTTTACCTGCTATCTGCACAAAACTCTGACTATTGACCTTCCAAGTTTGCAAAAAAAAATTCTCAACAACAATATTTGTTAGATGACAACTCTTTTTCAATTTTTGCAACTTTTCCATATTTCTAATCAAATGCCTTCCAATGCCTTCCAAGGTGATAAAATTCCATATGCAGATGTGTGTGTGTGTGTGTGTGTGTGTGTGTGTGTGTGTGTGTGTGTGTGTGTGTGTGTGTGTGTGTGTGTGTGTGTGTGTGTATGTTTGCATGTATGTATGTATGTATGTATATATGTATATATATGTATATATATATATGTATGTATATGTATGTATGTATGTATGTATGTATGTATGTATATATATATGTGTGTGTGTGTGTATATGTATATATATGTGTCTGTGTGTGTATATATGTATATATATACATACATATATATATACATACATATATATATATACATATATATATATATATACATACATATATATACATACATATATATATATATACATATATATATATATATATATATATATATATATATATATATATATATATATATATATATAGAGAGAGAGAGAGAGAGAGAGAGAGAGAGAGAGATCTTTTGGATTGTGGAGAACAGTGGAGATCTAGAATTTTGTTACCGTGTCTTTGTGATTGTTGTATATGTATGTATGCATGTATATACATATATATACATATGTATATGTGTATATGTATGTATATAAACAAATAAATCTTGGCACAATAGAGAGATCAAGCCATGGGAGAGCATTTGAGTTGTGAACATAAAATTGAGAATGATTTATGTTGTGTTTTCTTTTATTTATTTATTTATATCTAAAATCAACTTCACATTGTGTTGTAACTCTAGCATAGGTGTTTGAAGTGGTTCCAAATAATAAAACAATGGCATTGCCTCTAAACCATGCAAAGTATGTTGAAGTGGTTCCAAATAATAAAACAATGACATTACCTCTAATCCAAATAATAAACCAATAAAACTCACTCAACCCATGTTAAGTGGCAAGCCATGTACATCTTTTTCAAGTTTGATATTTCTCTTTTTCCTGACTCACAATCCAAGAATAATTTTTCAAAAGACATATTGACTAGTTGGAGATTGAGCCAAAAAATTGTAAGAATGATTGTGCCAAAAGAGCTAAAAAAAGATTGTGCATAATAATCATCTTTTTATGATAATCATCATTTTACGTTCTTTTTGGCATAGTTGTTCTTACATTTTATAATTTTTGGTGAGAACAAAATTCCAAACTAATAAGGCGGGTAATCTAAAATTAAATCATAATTGGTTGAGGCATGTTTAATTACCTTATTTCACATGTTATTGAATGTTTCTTGAATGTTCAGGGTAGTAACTCCTTACACTCAACTTTCATTGAACTTATTTTCATTGCCACAATGACATTACCTCTAAACCATGCACTAGGGTATTACATGATTGTAATTATAGAAAACCATCTAATTTGCTCAAGTGGGTGTATGATGGTGAAGAGTTGTATTAGGTGAGTAAAGCTCACTAGTGGTTATAGGAATACAACTACATCAAAACAATTAGAAACCAAAATTACATATTCGCTAGAGTGAGTAGCTCAAGGGTATTGATCCCATGTATATGGGTATGTAAGTAGCTCGATAGGAAGATTATGCCTCTAGTGTGTAGATGCCTTGGACATAGTTAGGTAGCATTTAACCATGTACGTATGTATGTAACTATTCTCTACTTAATAGTTTCATCCACATTGGTGGGGGAGGAGGGGGGGTGGGTAGTTGAGCTTGCACCTTTAATAATACTTCATTTCCATTATTTCCACTCTCTGAATCAAAGGTATATAATTTTATCACTTGTAACTATAATTTTCAAATAGTACAAACCATAATAGTTTCTTATAATTCTATAGTTCTCTTTTTAAGTTAATAAAATTGAAGTTTATAAATGAATTGCATTTATGTACATCTTTTTTAAGTTTGATATTTCTCTTTTTCCTGACACACAATCCAAGAATAAATTTTCAAAATACATACTAACTGGTTGGATATTGAGCCAAAAAATTGTAAGAACGATTGTGCCAAAAGAGATTAAAAAAATGATTGTGCACGATAATTGAATCTTTTTACAATAATCATCTTTTTACATTCTTTTTGGCATAGTTGTTCTTACATTTTATGATTTTTGGTGAGAACAAAATTCCAAACTAATTAGGTAGTTGATCAAAAATTGAATCATAATTGGTTTAGGTATGTTTAAATACCTTATTTCATGTGTTATTGAATGTTCTGGGTAGTAACTCCTTACACTCAACTCTTTACTAAAGTTATTCTCACTGCCACAATGACATTACCTCTAAACCATGCAAAGGATGTTGAAGTGGTTCCCAACCTTGAAACACTCTTATAACTTAAGAAATGGAAAAGAAAATGCATATGCAATACATGACAAGATGCACAACTTGTAGTCTTTATATATACAGAGAGATCTTTTTAAGTTGCTTATTACATATTAACACAATAGAAAAATTGTTCCAACTACATACATATTCTAGAATCCAAATAATAAAACAATAAAAATCACTCAACCCATGTTAAGTGACAAGCCATAGCCTAGTTCAATTGGTGTAGTTTCTTGTTAGCTAGGTTGATTACAAATTCCTGTAGAACTGTCATCAGATTAGGTACAATAAAATGAACAATCAATTGTTCGTAGCTAGCATTAACTTGACTGGTCTATTTAGACCCATTGATTATTGTCACAAGATTTTAAACATAACTATATAAGAAGTGATTTTGGACATATATAGGTTAACCTTACATTAACTATAAACTACAACACAAAGGTTGCACTAGGGTATTATAGGATTGTAATTATAGAAAACCACCCGATTCGTTTGAGTGGGTGTATGATGGCCAAGAGTTGTATTAGGTGAGTAAAGCTCACCAGTGGTTATAGGAATACATCTACATCAAAACAATTAGAAACCATAACTACATATTTGTTAGAGTGAGTAGTTCAGGGATCTTGATCCCATGTATATGAGTATGTAGGCAACATAGTAGGTGGAGTATGCCTTTAGTATGTAGATGCCTTGGACATAGTTAGATAGACTTGGACATAGTTAGGTAGCACTTAACCATGTATGTATCAGGTAGGTGATCCAAACTTAAATCATAATTGGTTGACACATGTTTAAATACCTTATTTCACATGTTATTGAATCTTTTGTGTTTATTCCAAACTAATAAGGCAAGTGAGAACATTGTTCTTTTGTGTTATTGTTCTAGGCTGTTGTACTAGTTTTTAAGCCCAAAATAGATAAATCATGATTTGAAATCAAGACAAAACAATGCTGTCATAATAATAAATTTAAATTATTAAAGAAATCCATTTTTAGCCTAATGGCTCAAAATGTATTGTCTAAGTAATAGGTATGAAATAAGTTTAACAAAACAAACACCAATAGTACTATATACATGTCAATCCTAGAAGCATCTCTTGCAATCACAACCAATGTCAAATATTTTTATACTTGGTAGCAGCTTCTACAAACCAACGTCTTCTAAAAGAAAGTATTACATGTACCAATAAAAGTAAAACTAGAACCTCAATTAAAGGACCAATAGTCCCAGCTAGGGCTTCCTCAAAATCTATACCAAATCTTGCAACAACAATAGCTATTGCTAGTTTAAAGTTGTTACTTGATGCAATGAAAGATTGTGTGATAGACTGGGGATATGGGATTTTTTGAAAAATGCATATAAGTTTTGGACAACCTAGTCCATGCTAATGTCATTGGTCAAAACCCATAGGTGGCATAAAGGATAAGACCAATTGTGGGCTGTAGAGATCCAGGTAATGACCATGTTCCTCAACTAGGACTACAAAAATCTTTGGATTGGAAAGTAGAAAATATATTCAAAATGTTGAGGAATGAGCCAACTTGAAAGTGTTTCTATTTATTCCGTAACATTTTAACTATCCAAGGATCTTTAAGATTGGGGTTGCAAACATATACATTGGCAAGAATAATTAATCCACACTCTCTACATATACAATCCTAAAATGTGATATTGCCTAGCCACACAAGGTCTCTAGGGCACTTGCCATGCCTAAAATCCTCATTCTTTTATAATAATATCCAAAACTAACATTTACTATTAAGAATTCAAACAATATTGATAGAATAAATGGCCTAAAAGAAGCTATCTATTTCATTTATTCCTGGTAAATAAGACACCAATTGACTTACATGAATTGTTTATATGACTATATAAACATACAAAAGAAAGGAAGAAGTAATGAATAATTAAGTCAAAATTGTTATGTCAAGAATGAGATGATTACAACTACTAATTCATAGAATAACCAACACACATGGTTGCCATGAGTAATATAAAATGAAATAGGATAAAATTTTACATTTAGATTCATATATTTACAAAGAGTCCTAAATTGAATCCCAAAATGACAATACTGGGTATGGATATGGCAACCAATTCTAATTCACTCAAGTATCCTACAAAAGCTTGAGTCACAACACTTGTTCTATTCAGTGCTAGGTGACTGAATATGATATGCCATGCAATAGCCCATTTTTTCATTGATTCATCTACAATCCTCTTTCCTAACTCACTTGAACATGTAAATGATCCACTTTCATTGCTTCCCTACAAATTACATGAAATTTCATTGCCCCCTACAAATTACAAGAAACTTCTACATCCCCACTCCATTCATCACAAATTAGGAAATCTTCTAAAGAGTCTACCATATCTCCCATCTTTACAGCCAAATTTTAAAATACTAGAGTTAGATGCACCATAAATCTTAAAAATATAGCCCTAATGTGCTAAATTTATAACACAATCGTACATCAATGGGGGTGTTGACAATGTTGATTGCAAAAATGACGATCCTCACAAGTGTCATAAAATGAACATGTGGCATTAACGGTCTTCTAAATATAAATCTACTATCAAAAAATACAAAATACAAATGAATAACAATCATAATATTTTTTGATCAATCTTTTCAATGAGTAAGAAAAGAAATTGAATAATGTTTATTGAATTTTAGTGATATATAATGAATCTCCTTCACATTTTTCATGGCAGCTTTTGCAATCTTGTAAGAAGAATCCATAAAATCATCAAGTTCACTTCTCTCAGTCCTTGCATGTAAAAATTTGGGTTATTTTAGTGTGTTGAGTCCAACCAAATCAATCATTTTGATATTTTTCTGATCATTCTTGTTAGCCTATTATTAGCCTAATATACAATGAGAATATTTCTTTTTTTTTTTGAAAACTCTATATGTTGTCAAAATTTTGATCTATTGTCAAAATTTTGATGTGGTTTTCCATGAATGGTTATGAAAAACTCATCGATTCATCTTTGGTTGGTGTCAATAGTTCAACAAGTTTTTTGTCAATGGTATAACACACCCATCAAATCATCTCTGGCTGGCATTGATAGTTTGACATTTTGAATAAGTTGTCTAGCACCAACATGTGACATGGATGGTGATGCTTTTCAATGGATCTTTTCATTGATACATTGATGACCATGGAGTGCATCAAATTTTTGACACAATTCTAGCAACATTGACTTTTGACATTTAATTGTCAAAATTTTGACAACCACCGCATCAAAAAATAGGTCCAAATTTACTAGTGAACCAACAGATATGTTCACCAAAGTAATTGATGAAGAGAAGTTTGAGCATTTCAAAATAATTCTTTATTTCATGATAACCCTTTCAAATCTATGAGACCAAAGAGGGGAGGAATTTTTGTACATTAAGCATTATGGATTTATTGATTAGTTTATATATTTCAATTGTTGTGCTAATACTTTTACAACTCATGAATTATTACATTACTACTTAGTATATGCCCATCTCTAATTACATTAAATAGAGAAGGACCCTAACTATTAAATAGTAAAAGAAAATAATAACAAAATTATTCAAGTAATGGAACATTCATTAAATGAGAAGATGTATTTCTTAAAAAACAATCACGCATGTATGCCAAGAACTAAGTTACCAGATTCTCTCTTGGATCTAAGAATTCCTAGTTCAATTCTCTCAAAAATCTAGTCCTTGTCAAATTTTGTCAAAAGTCTACAACAAAGGCAAAATTCCATTGCAAATTCTCTAAGAGGAACCCTAATAGAATTCAGACAACTTTTGGGTGACTTTGGTTTCCAATAGAGGAACTTGGACAAAATTTCAAAGAATTTTGAGAGAATTTGGTCAAAATACACCTTTTGTTTACTTTTTCAATTTTTTTTGCCAAATCAGACTCAAGTTACTGATCATGGTTAATTTGAATTCAATTATACTTGAGACAAGAAATCGAGATGTATAAAAGTTCCACACATCATTTATGAAATGTATGTAATACAATAATTCATGCATATAGCCTAACATGTATAGAAAACTATGGATTGAACAAAACCTTAAGAGCTCTTTACTATGGATAATTTTGGATACAAAGCTTTCTTTCTTAGTTTCATTCAGTTTGATCCAAAGCCAATTTCTTTGAATCATCCAGTATGATAGTTAATTTGTGAAGTCTACAATGTCGTAAAAATACAACCTTGGTCTTAAATGGGCCTATAGCATTAATTTTTGTGCTTCTAATTTATAGAAATGTAATGATGATGATTTACTTTATGGTTTTTGATCAATGATGGCTAATTATTAATGTTGACACCATTGTTTTTGAATTGAAACATTAATATGGTGGTGTATTTTGCTATGTTGTTATAATATTAACATAGTAGCATATGAGAACTTATTTGTTGCTGCATCTATGTACACACACATATATAAAACATATATTCTCAAATGGACAAGACTAAAATGAATTCAAACCCAACCCAAAACTAATTTGAACAAATTTTGAACCAAAATTTTGAAACCAAATACGAACTAGCAATTTAGGCCAAGATCAATGAAATGATAAAACCAAAAACCTAGTAGCTAAAGTTAAATCAAGTTGATCTCAAATTTTATTATATATATAAAATTAAACCATGAGAATGATTCTGAACTAGTTTAGTGGCAAATCAAGTCACACTTATGTTATGTGCTAACATATGTGATGAATGCAGGTTCTCTTGGTAGGAGATATGATGAAGTCAAGGAAATCAAAAAGATATCAATTAGCTTGGTAGAGGTTACCAAAAATATAAAATGGATGAGGGAACCATAATATATTTTGGTGGAAAAGTGATCGTTAGACATGTTGCTTGAGTTAGCCAATTACTTGCAAGGAAACAAAACATTAGGTTGCTAGTGTTAATACATAAGGGCTAAGTTGAGTTTCCCAGAAGGACTTCAAACATGAATTGCAATCCTTTACATTACTACTTAGTATAATTTTAAAACTCTTTAATTGAATTTTTACATTACCACTTAGTATATGCCCTAATTTAAAACAATCTCAAATCTACTAGTAATCACCAATGAAATAGGCACAAATACAGTCACCACTTGATTATCCAAAATAAATTCATGAGTCACATAAGAAAATAATTACTAAAACTTTTTTTATATATATACTTTGATATTTAAAAATCCCAAATATAATCTATACTTCCACAATGTAATCAACTAGATAATTTTGAGAAAAATGGTTACATACGTATTCAATTTTGTATCAAGGAAGGTTTTGTTGTTCCTGTAGATTCAAATGGCTCTACACACAACTCTAACCTAAAAGAGCATTTATGCATCCCTAGTAAAGGACCATGAAAAATGTCTTCTCCAACCTCTCCTAGGTGTTGGTTGTACTCGATCTAGTCGTTTCTCTCTCTTAGCATCTCCTCTCAATCTGGTCTTTGCTCTCTCTCAATGTCTAGTCTCATCATCTTCTCCCATGCTTGATCAGTATTCACAAAGTGAAAAATGAGTTTCACTTTTCATTTTTTTTCTTTATAAATCATGTTCATTTTGAACTTTTGACACTAAAATTAAGAAATATCAAAATTTTGACTCTAAACTTAAGAAACAAAAAAAGAATTTGAGAAGCAAAAATGGCCTTTAGTCAAAAATAGTGGTAAAATGTACTAGTGCTTATTTTATGTATAGAGCTATGGTGTGATGGTTTTTGACATAATTTTCTAGGTGTTGCTTTCTTGTTTTCATTCTCATGGGTATTTTTCCAACTAAGATTCATTGTAGATCTGACCATTTTGTATCTGCTACACTAGGTGTGAAGAATAGTACAAGTAGGCCTAATTGGAAGATCAAATTCTTTATCTTTGAACAACACTTGGTCCAATAAGACCACTTGAAGCTCTTCTTGGAATACTTTTAGAATAACTAAGAGGTGGGGTGAATTAGTTATCCAAGGTCTAGATGTATAAATAAAACTTTTCACAGCTTAGTGAACCCATAAAAATTTATCATCATGCATGCATCCATTAGATTATGCAATCACTTAAAACTTGTAGGTTACTATCAAATCAATTTGCATAAATGTAAACATGAAAAATAACAAATTCATCAACACACTTGACACAATGATTTACATAGAAACCCAATTTGAGAAAAACCACTAGTAACATGCTACCTTTTTTCATTCTTCTGAAGTGATGCCTTGTGAAAGGCCAACCTTGTTAAAGGTTACAATACATACTATTAAATGTGACCCTATTAAAGGATTTCAATCACCCTGTCAAAACTGAGCCTTGTTAGAGAACTTTAGACCATTCACTTGGAATGTCACCTAGTTAAAGAATTTACAAATGATTGTTAGGTCAACCTTAATCCGAAGGATTTACCCTAGACTAATATAATTATTAGAAATTAATAGTAAGGCTTGATCTAATAACAACTTACAACTCCATTTGTAGATTATAGATCTCTATTCCAGTCCTCCATTTTGTTTGGCCTCCACACATTTAAGCTCTGATAGCTTGTTCACCCTTCAAGCATTCATACTTCTAAGAATTCTTGCTTAACATGCCAATGCAAACTCTTCTCTTAGATCACTTTATGAAGCAAAACCCTTGACTCCTTGTCTTCCTTAGGTTCTCACACATGACAACCCTTTCTTCTAACCAACCATTGCTATAAATAGGAAATTAAGATCTTTTGCTGCTTATTCTCCATTGTTCAATTTAGGGTTAGGATAGATTAGGTAGGATACAATGAATCTATCTAAAAATGATTTACCTTGAATTATGTGCCACTATATCATCAATCTTATCTTCCACCTAGTTCACACAATCCAAGAAAACAAACTTGTCAGCTTAGATCCATTGAATTCATAATCTTTCAAATAATGCAACCACTTGGCACTAACTTGCTTTTAATGTTTGGCACATACTACATTGCTCAACATCCTCTGTAGAATCACTCAGCATGAACTAAAGTTTATTGGTGCTCAACATCAACTAAAATTCACTCAACATACACTAGAATAGACTTTTAATAAGCTCCAACTAATTTTCTACTCTGCCTACACTGACTTTTCTCGGCACCAACTATCCACTTAGTCAAGCTTGGTAGACAAAATTTTTTCTTCTAAACTTTCTTAGTATAACCAACCTTTGTAACCTTAAGTAGTTCATCAATTCATCATGTTATTGTACACTCGAAAGTGTCCCACTCTAAACCCTTCTATCCAAACAATTCCATGAGTTGGAATGCTTAGATGCCGGCTTAGAGCTCCCTATCCATAGAGTGCAAGAGAGTATATTTCAAGAATAAAAAGGCTCTCAGATGAGCCTTAGAGATACTCTTCTTGCTAGTAAACCATGCAATGGGAGGTTCCAAAGACAAGATGCAAGAATGCAAATGTCCCAAGGAGTTCCTCAAGGATGCAATGCAAATGAAGATTAAGCTAGAATGAGAATGTCAAATGCAGCTATGCTAGAATATGAATGAGAGTGTTACAATCCAAATATTAAGCTATGTGAGAGATTATTGCAAAATAGAAGCTAAACTAACATGCAACATGAATCTAAGCTAAAATGCCATGGATGAGAGAATGTAGACAAGGAAGAGAAGTTCTCCACAAAGCTCCAAATAAAACCTGTTAGAAAACCTGCAGCATAACAATGTTCAAAAGATGGATCATGGATGGGGAAAGCTCTCTCCCTTTTAAAGATGTATGGACGGTGGAGATCAAGATGAAGATGGTGGATGATCAACGGTGGAATTTGAAAATAGGAGTGATCCATGTGCACACACAAATCAACCAATAGAATATAAGTTGACTTGTCATATAAGACAAAAGTCACAAAGCCTTTTCTTTTAATTGCAAAATAGAAAAAGGACTTTATGTGTGCACTTTAAGTGGGTTATAAGAATGGGGTCTTTTATTTAATTAAAAGGGGACATGTTCTTTTAATCAAATAATGAACTTAGGATAGCATAGTCAAACTATAGGTTATAATCAAATAAATTGATTATTTGCAATTTGGCTTAGGTAAGTGATTAAATTAATTTAGCCAAAATGTCGAAAAGGGGGCTAATAGTCTAGATGACCATTTTTAGGTGATTACAGTTATCACTGTCTTAACTAATTCTTATACGCCTTTACATAATCATAACTCAACCTTTCCTCTAGGTGTTATTGTTACATCTTTTGATAAAATCCTCTTCATCAATCAAATAAGTGATAGCACTTAAGTCTTGTAAGCAGTTGTCTTACTAGCAAATAGCACGTTTGACATCAATGAAAAAAAAAATATTGAAACATATTAATCATACTTGTATCAATATTTTCTCCATAGTCTCCTTCTTCAACAATCTTCCTCAATCTATTCTCAACAATCTCCCTCTTTGGCATTGATGGGAAACCAAACTGACTAGATTAAAATAGAAAGACCAACAAAATACCAAAAAATTAAATAATTATTTCTATTGAAATCTCTCCCTCTATCAGAAACTTTCATCTTCTAAATAGGTTACAAAACTCTTTTGAGTCATCCTTATAACTCCCTCTAAATCACTTCTTGTATCTCCCTCTTTACTAGGTACATGCTAGGATTTCTCTTTCTTTGTTCTCCTAATCAATAACTATCTCTCTCTTTCTTGTATTTCCCTTGATCAACAATTATCTCCTTGTTTGAGAACAATAACAAAGACTTGTCATCTTAGTATGTAGATATGAACTTCTTTAGTTTCTTCCTCTGTCACCTTACTTGTGACTGATTTGAAGTTTTAGCTTGTTGACTACTTTAGGAATCTCCTAAAGTAAGATTCACTACATCAATTTGTAACATATGAAAATCAACTTGTTTGATGCAAGGTACTCCTTTTGTTACTTAGCCTTTAATAGGGGTATCACCCCTAGTTTACCTCTTAGATACTCATGAGCATCTTTAGGTAATGCTTTTGTGAAGATATCAACAATTTGTTCTTTTGCATTAACATATTCCATCTTCACCTCTTTATTTTGAACTAATTCTCTCAAGTAATGATCCTTGACTGCAATGTGCTTAGTTTTTGTGTGTATCATAGGACTCTTTGATATATTGATAGCACTTGTATTATCACAATAAAGTGTCACTAGTTCTGTGATCTTTTCATTCATACCTTTGAGTAGTTGTTTAATCTATACAATATTTGAATAATTTACAACAACACCATAATTAGCTTTAGTAGTAGATTGTGAGGTGCACTTTTTTTTCTTGCTAGTCCATGTGACCAACCTCTTGCCTAAGGAAAATGCTCCTCCATTGGTGCTCTTTTTGTCATTAATGTTTCTAGCCCAATCATCATCAATATGGTCTCTTAATTCAAATTTCTCATTTTTCTTATTGTATAAACCATGCTCCTTTGATCCTTTCAGATAGCCATCAAATGATTCTTACTAGGATTAGTAGAGAATCTTGCAGCTTTCCCTACAGATAATGTAATATCAAGTCTACTATGTACTACATATTGTAATTTTCCAATCATACACCTATATAATGTTTGACTCACCTCAACTAAATCACCATTCTTTGACAATTTTTGTCATGTTACCATAGGTGTACTTACTAGTTTGGAATTCTCCAATCCAAATTTTTTTAGTATTTCCTTGACATATTTTGAATGAGTGATGTATATACCATATTTCATTTCATATACTTGCAAACCCACAAAGAAATTGATCTCTTCAAACATAGACATCTCAAATTCTTGCTTCATTTCATTTGCAAAAGCCTTAAATAAAGCATCTTGACTTTCAAATATGATATCATCAACAAAAATTTCAGATAACAAAATACCTTTTCCTTTTTCTATGTTGATGTATAGAGTGTTGTTATCATCAATCCTTTCAAATTCAATCTTCACAAGATAATTATGAAGTCTTGCATACCACACTCTTGGTGATTGTTTCAAACCATATAGAGCTTTGTGTAATCTACATACCATGTTCTTATTGTTAACATCAACACAACCTTTTGGCTGATCTAGCAATCTAGCAATAGGGGAAAATGTCTCTCCATAGTCAATTTCTTCTTCTTGTGTATATCCTTTGCAAACTAATCTTTCCTCATTCCTTGTGACTTCACCATTTTCATCTAGCTTGTTTCTAAATACCCACTTGGTGCCAATCACATTTTTGTCTTCTGGTCTAGGAACTAGAGTCCATGTTTTGTTTTTCTCAATTTGTTCAATCTCTTCTTCCATGGCTTTACTCTAGTCTACATCTTCTAAGACATCTCTCACTAATTTAGGTTCTTTCATGCTCAGTAAATATATATCATTTTTTAATTTGTTTCTTCTCCTTGGTCTAGCATCTTTATATCCAATAATTTTTGCAGTAGGATGATGTCTCTTGACATATTTGGACAATCTTGGTTCAACTCTATTTTCTTCATTTTTTCTTTCAACTTTAGAGTCATTGTGTACATCTTTTTTAGGTAGCTTAGCATCACTTTTATATACACTAATTTCAAAATCAAAATGTGCTTCAACTTTATTTTCTAGTTTGACATCTGAATGTAGCTCGGTTCCTAATGCAACCCAACATTTATAGTATGTGACTCGATTGTCACTGAAACTTGTTGTTGGTTTGTAACTTGATTTGCAACA
The DNA here is from genome assembly GCA_028749045.1 of Cupressus sempervirens. Taxonomy (NCBI): domain Eukaryota; kingdom Viridiplantae; phylum Streptophyta; class Pinopsida; order Cupressales; family Cupressaceae; genus Cupressus; species Cupressus sempervirens. Next base: position 100,690,076 of record CM053793.1, on the reverse strand, counting down.
TCTTCTTCAGTAGGCATACCTTCATAAGAGCATACAAATGATTTGTATTCTTTAGGTTCTTTCATAGGTTCAGCCTCATATACTTCTATATATTCATCAAAATTTATATTTGCACTTTCCACAACTTTGTTAGTGTTAGTATTTAAACACTTATAAGCTTTACTTCTATTGGAATATCTTAGGAATATACCTTCCTCACTTTTTGCATCTAGCTTACTATTCCTAAAGTCTTTGAGAATAAAGCATTTACTTCCAAATACCTTAAAATATTTTACGTTGGATGAGTATCCACAACATAGTTCAAAAGGTGTTGAATGAGTACCTTTCTTGACTTTTACATGGTTCAAGGTATAGATAGTTGTACTTACAACTTATCTCCAATATTTCAAAGCAACATTTTTCTCCATCATGAGTGTTCTATCACAGTCCATTATAGATATGTTCCTCCTTTCAGCTATTCCATTTTTTTGAGCAGTTCTAGGGGCAGATGTTTGTCTTTTGATTCCTCTGTCATTATAAAACATCTTGAACTCAGTGGATATAAATTCTCCTCCTCTGTTATATCTCAAAAACTTCAGACTTTTACCTATTTCCTTCTCAACTCTTGCTAAGTACCACTTAAACATTTGGAAATCATCATATTTCTATTTTAGAAACATAACCGTCATCATTCTAGAATAGTCATCAACAAGCAACATAATATACTTATCTCCTTTGTACCTTTGCACTTCAATTATTCCACACAAGTTAGTATGAACAATCTCTAGTATTCCTTTAGAGGTATGAGTTTTGCTTTGTCATTTTTCCTAACTAACATTGTTTGCATATTATATTATTAGGCTTCTTCAACTTAGGCAAATCTCTAACTTTTCTTATGTTACTGTTACTGACCAAGTTATCAAAATTGATATGACATAAACTTTTGTGCCATAGCCACACATCATCAAATTTTATAATTACACAAGTAGCATCCTCTATATCAAGATAGAATAGATTACTCCTAGTTTGATCACCCTTTCCAATCAGTTTCTCATTAGTGTCATATATCTTATCAATCTTATTTTCAAACTCAACCTTACATACCAAATTTACTTAGTTGTGACACACTCAAGGGATTATAGTTAAGTCCTTCAACATAGTAAGCATTTTCACATAAAATATTATCTGTAAGTTTGATAGAACCTCTTCCTTTTATCAAATATGGTGCATCATTACCAAATCTTACAGTATTTCCATTATAAAAAATTTAAGGTAATGAACTTACTTTTATCTCTAGTCATGTAATGTGAACACCCACTATCAATGATCCATCTGTCATTCTTGTTCACACAAGTCACAAGTGCAGTTGCCTCATCTTCATCAGATTTTTCCTTCCTTGCAACATACACCACTTCATCATCATGTTCATCAGATTCATCTTTTGTTTCCTCTTCAACAATATAGCAATACTTCTTTCCTTTCTCTTTGTAGTCCTTGTCATCTTCATCTCTCCTACTTTTTTACTTGTCACCACCTTTGTAGTTCTTCTTCTCTGGATATCTAGGAGCAATAAGACCAACCTCATTGCAATTGAAATAAACAATAGGTAATTTACCTTTGAACTTGTCTCTACCTCTATGGAATCTTCTTGCTAGTAGTGCTTCAAGTTGTTCTACATCCTCCTCATTTGTATCAATATTACTAGACACATACTTTATCTTTTTCTTCTTCTTCTCAATAGCTTCCTTCAATGACAACTTAGCTTTGAAAGAAAATTCAATATTTTTAGGTTTGTAATTATCAAAGTTAGATAGCTCAAAAAAAGTGAGCCTACCTACCAAACCTTCAAGTGATAGATTATTCCCTAGTTGACATCTCAGTTCTTGAATTGTAGAAAACCTAATAGCATATATAAGCAATAGTGTTCTTTAAACTTTGCTTAGTACAATATCATCAACTATTTTACCAGTAACTCCTCTTATTGCATTTACAACTTCTTTTATCCTTGCGACATATTCAACAATATTTTCACCTTCTTCCATTCTCATATCATCAAACTTACCTCTGAGACTTTCAACTTTGGCTCTTAGAACATTAGTGTCTCATCCATAGATGGTGGTTAAGACATACTATATTTCCTTTGCACTGTCAAGACCATTGATATCATCAAACTCATCATAACTTAGGGAAGATGCAATCTCCAACATTTCCTAGTTATGTTCTTCTTCTTTTTATGTCCTCGATAGTTGGGGGTCCAGGATGATCAACATGCTCAGTATTAATGGTATATTGTGCATGATCTCCAATTCCTCCAAGGTTTAGCTTCATCAAAAAATTTCATGCAAGAAAGCTATCTCTATTAAGATTAGGTACTTCTCTTTTTGACATCTTGATCTTTACAGTGCTTCTAGTACCTTCAAACTATTCATCTTAAGAAGATGGCTCTGATACCAATTGTTGGAATACTTTTAGAATAACTAAGAGGGGGGGTGAATCAGTTATCCAAGGTCTAGATGTATAAATAAAAATTTTCACATCTTAGTGAACCCATAACCATTTATCATCATGTATGCGTCCATTAGATTATGCAATCACTTATAACTTGTACATTACTATCAAATCAATTTGCAAAAATGTAAATATGAGACATAAAAAATTCATCAACACACTTGACACAATGATTTACATGGAAACCCAATTTGGAAAAAACCACTAGTAACATGCTACCCTTTTTCACTCTTCTGAAGTGATGCCCTATGAAAGGCCAACCTTGTTAAAGGTTACAATAAACACTGTCAAATGTGACCCTATTAAAGGATTTCAATCACCTTGTCAGGAGTGAACCTTGTTAGAGGACTTTAGACCATTCACTTGGAATGTCATCTAGTTAAAGAATTTACAAATGACCGTTAGGTCAACCTTAATCCAAAGGATTTACCCTAGACTGATACAATTATTAGAGAGTAATAGTAAAGATTGATCTAATAACAACTTACAACTCCATTTACAAATTACAAATCTCTATTCTAGTCCTTCATTCTATTTGGCCTCCACACATTTAAGCTCTGATAGCTTGTTCACCCTTTAAGCATTCATACCCTTAAGTCTTCTTTCTTAACATGTCAATGTAGACTCTTCTCTTAGATCACTTGATGAAGCAAAACCCTTGACTCCTTTTCTTCCTTAGATTCTCGCACATGACAACCCTCTCTTCTGACCAACCATTCCTATAAATAGAAATTTAAGATCTTTGGCCGCTTATTCTCCACTATCCAATTTAGGGTTAGGATAGATTAAGTAGGATACAATGAATCTACCCCATATTTCATATCTCTTCTAGAAACTTCTCCTTTAATCCTCTTTAAATTCACCTCAAAATCATTTACCAAGAGTTTCATGCCACCACCTCATCAATCTTATCTTCCACCTAGTTCACACAATCTAAGAAAACAAACTTGTCAACTTAGATCTATTGATTCACAATCTTTCAAACAATGCAACCACTCAACATTAACTTTCTTCTAATTCTTGACACATACTACATTGCTCGACATCCTCTGTGAAATCACTTGGCATGAACTAAAGTTTACTAGTGCTCAGTATCAACTAAATTTTACTCGGCATACACTAGAATAGACTTTAACTTAGCTCCAACTCATTTTTTGCTTGGCTTGCACTGACTTTTCTCAACACCAACTATCCATATGGTCAAGCTTGGCAGACAAACTTTGTTCTTCTAAACTTGCTTAGTGTAACCAACTTTTGTAATCTTAAGTAGTTCATGAATACATCATATTATCACTATCTTAGCTAATTCTTATACTCTTTTACATAATCATAGCTCAACCTTTCCTCTAGATGTTATTGTTACATCTTTTTATAAAATCCTCTTCATCAATCAAATAAGTGATAGTACTTAAGTCTTGTAAGAAGTTGTCTTGATAGCAAATAATAGGTTTGACATCAATAACAAAATAATGATTGAAACATATTAATAATACTTGTATCAATCTATTCTCCACAGTCTCCTTCTTCAACAATCTTCCTTATTACTCTATGACCGATTTTAACCCATTCAATGACATTAAGTGTGCTTAGGGGTCACATGATACTCTATTACCCCTTTCGACTCGTTTAAACACACAATATATGTTCCTAGGACCCCTAGGAATGTATTTTCTTGTTTAATGGGGCCAAATGGGTCACAAGGAACTTTATGAACTCATTCAACCCATTCAAACACATAATGTATGTCTCTAGGAACATATGTTGTCATATAATCAGTCGAAATGGGTCATAGGGTACCCTATGACCCCTTTTGACTTATTCGAACACATTATATATGCACAAAGGAATCCTAAGACCCCTAAGAACATATGTTCTCATTTAATGGGTCAAAAAGGGTCATATGGCACCCTATGACCCTATTAGATCAATTTAGACACATGTTATATATCACTAGGAGTCCTAGTATGCGAGGAATATATGTTGACACATAATACATCAAAAGGGGTCATAGGGTATTATTTGACCCCTTTCAACTCATTTGAACACATTATATATGTTAGTGGTCCTAGGACCCCTAGGAACATATGATATCATTCAATGGGTCAAAAGGGGTCATAGGACACCCTATGATCGCATTTGACCCATTCAGACACATGATGTATCTCCCCCTTGGAACATATGTTCTCATTTAGTGGGTTAAAAGGGGTTGTAGGGCACTGTAGAACCCTATTCAACCCATTCAAACACATGATGTATGTCCCTAGGGTTCATAGAATCCCTTGGAACATATGTTCTCATTTAATGGTTCAAAAGAGGTCCTAGAGTACTCTATGACCCCTTTTGACTCATATGAAAAATTATAATATGTCCCTAGGGGTCCTAAAGTTATATGTTATCATGAAATGTGTTGAAATGGGTTATAGGTTATCCTATGACCCCTTTCGACCCATTGGAACAAATTAAATAGGTCCCTAGGGGTCCTAGGACCCCTAGGGACATATATTGTCATGAAATGTGTTCAAAGGGGTCATAGGTTATCCTATCACCCCTTTTGGCGCATATGAACAATTAAAATATGTCCCTAGGGGTCTTAAGGTCATAGGTTATCATAAAATATGCCATACAAGGTTGTATGTTATCTTATCACCCCCTTTTAACCCATTGAAACAAAGAAAATAGGTCTCTAGGGGTGCATATCTTATCATGAAATGTGTTGAAAATGGTGATAGGTTATCCTATGACCCATTTCAACCCATATGAACAATTACAATATGTACCTAATGGTCCTAGGACCCTTGAGGACATATGTTGTAATGAAATGTGTCAAAAGGGGTCATAGGTTATCCTATCACCCCTTTCAACCCATTTGAATAAATGAAATAGGTCCCTAGCGGTCCCAGGACCCCTAGGAACATATGTTGTCATGAAATGCATTGAAAGGGGTCACAAGTTATCTTATGAACCCTGTCACCTATATAAATGATTATAATATGTCATTAGGGGTCCTAGGACCCCTAGGGACATATTTTGTCATGAAACATGTTGAAAAGGGTCATAAATTATCCTATGACCCCTTTCAATCCATTCAAACAAATAAAATAGGTCCCTTATGGTTCTAGGACCCCTAGAGGCATATGTTGTCATGAAATATGTCAAAAGGGGTTATAGGTTATCTTATGACCTCTTTTGACCCATTCAAACAAATGAATAATGTTATCATGAAATGTGTTAAAAGGGGTTATAGGTTATCTTATGACCTCTTTCGACCAATTAAAATAAATGAATTAAGTCCCTACTGATCTTAGGACCCCTAGGGCCATATGTTATCATGAAATATGTCAAAAGTGACCATAGGTTATCCTCTGACCCCTTTCAATCTATTTGAACAAATTAAATAGGTCCTTAGGGGACCTAGGACCTCTAGGGACATATGTTAGAATGAAATACATCAAAAAGGTTCATAGGTTATCCTATGATCCCTTTTGACCCATTCAAACAAATGGAATAGGTCCCTAGGGGTCCTAAGACCCCTAAGGACATATGTTGTCATGAAATGTGTTGAAAGGGGTCATAGATTATCCTATGACCCCTTTCAACCCACTCAAAAAAATAAAATAGGTCCCTAGGGGTCTTAGGATCCCAAAGGACATATCTTGTCATGAAATATGTCGAAAGGAGTCATAGGGTACTCTATGACCCCTTTTGGCTCATTCAAATACATGATATATGTTCCTAGTGGTCCTAGGACCCTTAGGAACATATGTTATCATTTAAAGGGTCAAAAGAAACCTATGACCCCTTTAAACCCATTTAAACACATGATTTATGTCCCTAGGGGTCCTAAGACCTGTAAGAACATATATTATCATATAATGTATTGAAAGGGGTCATGGGGTACTTTATGACCCCTCTCAACTCATTTGAACACATGATATATTTTCCTAGCGGTTCTAGAACCCCTATGAACATATGTTATCATTTAATTGCAGATCATTCAAACACATGATGTATGTCCCTAGGATACCTAGGACCCCTAGGGAGATACACAATGTGTTGTAATGGGTAAAAAGGGGTCAGGGCATGCCATGGCACATTTCAACCTATTACATGAAAAAATATATTCATAGGGTTTCTAGGACCCCTAGGGATATACATGTTGTGGGGTAAAAACACAAACCTATGTCACACTTTTGTAAAGGAAAAGACTAACAAAAGTTTAACTGTTCACCTTCAATGACATAAAACTAGTATTATTATTTAGAATTTGAAAATGATGTAAACTAATGAAATATGTAGAAATGGATAAATTTTAGGATTATAATTTTTAATAATGATTTGGAATAAGAATTGATATATTTCTCTAATTTTTATAGATAATTTTTTAGTTGCGCAAAAATGCTTAAAATTAGGGCTTTAGTTCCAACCACAAAACTATATGCAAATAAACTTATTTCCATTTTAACTCAAACTATGTTATAGATAAAATATCTAGGTAGAACAATCAAACATGAAAATTGGCTTTAGACCTATATTTTCTCTTTTATAATGATTCAAATCTCAACTCACTTGAAATTGATAGTTTTCATCTCCCACCACATTTTTCAAAACAAATCTATTCTAACCAAAAGAAAAATTAGACATTCTGAAAGAGGAATCTCTCATCTACAATGCCATATAATTTTTAATTTTTTTTAATATATGATTTAATAATTTATTCTTTCTCAAAATTGACATCTTTTTGAGTGTTAAAATATGTTCTTGTAGAATTTTTTAATTACAATATACTATATCTAATTAAAAAACTATAAACTCTATAGGAGAATATTCTTGACTTTGAGCTCTATAAAATGGTGTTTATATGTTACTAAAAAAAATTAGAAAAAGTAGTAAGAGTTATTGAAACGTTAGTTTTCTAAAATAATTTTATTTCTTTAGTAATTGGATACAAACTAGTATAAAACATGCATTTAATAGACATTTCCAATTGGAAAAGTGTGAGACCATATATAACTTACCTAGAATGAACTTATGTAGATCATATGTTTGAAAAAATTTAATTTTTGGATATAAATACTCAAATTTAGTCATTCTAATAAGTCAGTCTGAAAGGTGACACAACTTTATACTTTTACACTATGTTCCAATTGGTTGAATGGGGTTAAAGGATATCTTATGACCCATTACATGACAAAATATGTTCTTGTGGGTCCTAAGACCCCTAGGGACAAACATGTTGTGCTAAAATGGGTTGAAAGAGTTCATAGGATAACCTATGTTCCATTTTAATCCAATACATGACAACTTATGTTCTTAGGGGTCCTAGGGCTCCTAGGGACATACATGTTGTGTTCCAATGGGTACAAAGGGGTCATAGGGTATCCTATGACCCCTAGGGACATACCTCTTATATTCCAATACATAGAAGGGGTCATAGGGTATTCTATGAGCCCTTTTGACACATTCCATGAGAACATATGTTCCTAGGGGTCCTAGGACCTTTTTTATCATGTGTGTTGTGCTCCAATGGGTTGAATTTCAACCCATTACATGATAACATATGTTCCTAGAGGTCCTAAGACCCTAGGGGTATACAAGTTGTATTCCAATGGGTCAAAAGGGGTCAATAGATACCTTATGACCCGTTTTGAACCATTACATGACAACATATGTTCCTAAGGGTCCTATGACCCCTAGGAACATATGTTGTCATGTAATGGGCCGAAAGGGTTATAAGATACTCTATGACCCCTTTCGACCCATTGGAAGACAACATATATGTCTATAAGGGTTCTAGGACCCTTAGAAACATATGTTATCATGTAATAGGTTGAATGGGGTCATAGGATGCTCTACAACCCCTTTCTACCCATTGAAACACAAGATGTATGTCCCTAGTCATTCTTTGACCCTTAGGAAGATATGTTGTCATATAATGGGTCAAAAGGGGTCATAGGGTGTCCCATGACCCATTTGGACTCATTGGAATACATATATGTCCCTAGGGGGGACCCCTAGGAGCATACATCATCATATAGTTTATTAACTTAGGTTACTAATATATAAAATATATAATGATAATATATATGATATATAATTATATAATAATATATAATAAGTAATAACTATATATAAAATAATTATATAATAAATAATAATAATTTAATACTATATAATAAATATTAGTAACTATATATAATAATTAGTCCCTGCCCCTAATTATGCTATAACTATATTATACCAGGACTTGATATAGCTTAAAAATTGGTCCCCCCTTTGAGTTTGGTAAATAAAAAGAAATATTCGTCTTAAAAATTGGTCCCCACTCCCTTTAGATTTGAATTTGGTGTCATGATTTGGGAACATAGATCAGGTACCTGTTATATGAAATCGAGTACCCATTTTCAAATCCAATAGCCATTGTGAAATCAGATACCCATTGTCAAATTGGATACCAGTTCTCAAATCGAGTACCTGATCAAGCAAGGTACTACAATTTTGGTTTGGTATCAAGATGGGTGGGAAAAAATTCAAAGCACATTTTGAAATGCTTTTAGACGTTTCAAAACTACATATTTTCACATCACCACTTTTTGGCACACCATGATCCTGCACATACTCTCACATGATTCTTTTAATTTTTTTAAAAAAAAATTGTACCTCTACATATGTTTAACAATCTTACAATAAAACAATATGAGTAATACAATTTATTTTTTGCAGACCTTTACATACCTCTGTAACTTGCAGAGGAAGCTTATGATTTTAATTGTGCATTTGAGATATCATGAAACAAGCATAAAATCACATCTTACAAACCATGAATTAGCCTTGTACAAGTTGTAAAATACAATGTGTAATTCTCTTAGCAAAGAATTATTTACAAAAAATCCATCATAACCCTATAGAAACAAAAATGAAAATGAATTTTTTTAGGGTGCACTTGTCTCTGTTAAATTAAGAGGAAGGTTATGAACTTCAATTACTCCTTCGAGAATTTAAATTTTTCTTGACATGGAATAGATTATAAATTTTAATTCAATAAAGAAGAAATAGAAGAACTCTATATCACCATTTAAAGTAAAATATTTGATACCAAGATGCAGAGATATAAGGACACACACACACACACACACACACACACACACACACACACACACACACAGTTACCTCCATATCTCTATTATTAACATGAATTAATATAAATCTATAAATCATATCAATGCTATACATTGATTGATTCTCTAGATTGCACCAATAGCAAGTCTATGCTATTTTTTCTTAAAATTGGAAAATACACAACATACATGGTACACAAAACACATACTTGGGATGGAAAGACCATGCCTCATACCTCCTACAAGCCAGAGTGCATGGAAAGGCAGTCAGTGTACAAGGAGGGAGTGAATTCTTTTTAAACTTTGTCCACAAGTATCCTCTATAAGTAGCCATAATGTAACTATCATTCTTGTTAGGGCTTGTGGTTATTGGGTTTAGAGATAGAGAAAAATGAGGAGAGGGGGATCAAGACCTTCATCTTCAAGTCACAAAGATATATATACCCCAAAAATTTTGCCTCATTTTTTTATGGGATCACAATAAGACTTCATCGTTGATATTGGTGCATAGTAGTGAAAATGGGGGTATAATTTGAGAAACTTAGTTTGAGAGAATTATTGTTGTTGGTTTATTTCTATCCATGAAAGGGAAAATTGTGTAGTAGATTTTTTGCAAACACATCATGTTTAAGATCATATGCTACAAGACCTGATATCATATGAATCAAGCACTAAATCAATTTGAACACAAATACTTACAACATTGTGAACTCAAATATGTCATTTGCATTGAAACAAGAATGCCATGTACCTTTTATGCAACATCTCCATTACGAAATCTCATTTTACATCATTGAAAAATCAATGCCATCACACCACCAAAGGCAAATATTGAAACTATGTTTTAACTCTTGACATAGAATACATGTAATAAGTGTATGTCTCTCACTCACTCAATGTTTACCTCTCCTTCATATCTTCTTACTCCTATATATGCTTTTGTTCTTATGTCTTTCATCTTTTCCCTCCCTTCCACCTCTAGGTTTCTTCCTGTATTAGTTTACTCTATCCCCCCATCTCTCTTTACCAATATTATCAAGTAGAATTGGTACACAAAGAAAAATATTGTTAGATTTTTACAACCACCTCTAATTTGACTTTTGCAGGCTCATACAAGATAGCAAAAAGTATGTTTGGCAAATATCTGTACAACTTGGATGATATGCAAAGACTCAATGGTAGCCATGGGGCATGGATGACATTCATCCATATTGAAATTCGTGGCTAGATAGCCACTGCCCATATACATGACCATCCCCTATAACATAGCATAACATTCTTTTTTGGTGGGGTTATCTTTTTAATAGAATGTACCAAAAAGATAAATTTTGTATTGTTTTGTACTATAAACTATTGTATTCATATATAATTCATTTTTGAAAATTTCATAACAAACTATTGTCTTTGCAAAAATTTCAAAAGAAGTTAATGGTGCATTCTATCAGGTAGATTAAGTGTATCTTTTTTTATCCTACCCTCTTACTTTGTGCATCAAGATAGATGACTCACCCAAAATTATTACTACTATTAATTTTGTTTCACTTTGGATAAAGAAGGAATCATTTACAATTCCCAACTTTTTTTTGATTGGTGATAGATGACCAAATTTTATTCCATGGTTTTTGCCCTGACGAGCACCCTACTTGGTTGTATTAGGGTGGGAGAATGAGAACATTGAAACAAGATCCAATACCAACTTTGTTGAATGACAAGAATATTAATAGATTATATGGTTGCAACCAGTAACTTGTGCACAAGCCTTGTAATAATAGATAGACTTAAAAAGGAGGTGCCAACAAAAGAAGAGTTATGGCGTTCTTAACAAATACTAAAATAGTTTGACAATTTCTAGTTTTTTAATTTAGAAATCAAAACAAAAAATTAGTTTCTAGAGCATAGTAAAAGTTTGACAAGTTCTAAATAGAGATAAATGAGTTGACCAATGAAAAATAAATAATATTCCTCTTGACATTCAAATCCTAACCAATAAAAAAGAAAATTATTTGAATTTTCAATAAACGTCAACATTTGATGAACTTGATCTTGTTTAAAATATACTTATCATATTACATTTTCACATTATTTTATATTCTATTTAAAAATAAAAATATAATCACAAAATTAAATAAATTTCACAATCTTTATATTTAAGCCGATAGGCATTGTGTGGGAGCTTTGCTCCCGAAAAATATATTTTTTGATGGAAAATTTGTAAGACTCGTCAGTTTTTTAATTTTTTGGCGATTTCAAGAAATTTATTTTTTAAAATTTATAAAAATGAAACCATTTTGTTCTCATAATTTCCTTTAATGTTGTATCATGTTTCCTTTCAAAAATAGGAAAAGCAAACCAACTCAACTAAAATAAGCATGTTGAAAAAAGACTAACTGAAAATAGAAATTAAAGCCCAATATTTTGTAACCAATATGGCATCTTTCCCATAAAAATTTTCCTCTTGTTTTTAATTTTCGTCTTTCCCCTGCCTTTTCACCATTTTGAGTTATTGATGTTTTCATCTTTGTGGCTTTGGAAGCTTTTGCAGAATTGTCTACCATAAGCCAAATTTGTTGTCAAATCTCCCAAAATCAACCTTCAGATTACGAAATTGAATAAATTTGAGCCTACCCAAATCGTCTCTTCAACTCATCTGAGTAAAAGAATGCAGTTGAAAAGCATTCCAATGACATTAATTATGTCAACAATGGAAAAATAGTCTCTTCAACTCATCTAAGTAAAAAAATGCAATTGAAAAGCATTCCAATGACATTAATTTTGTCGACAATGGAATTTATTCATCCATTTCTTCCAAGATTTAAGGCTCAGTGTAGAATGGAATGGACACAGATATCCTCCGTATAAATTATACTCTCACTAGTCCATTAGGCAGGAGCTACATGAGGGATACCATTGTGTCATTGTTGAGGGCAAGGATTGTGATCATCTTCCTGTTGTTGATCTCGTCTGTGAGCTTCATCTTGGAGAGGTAGTCGTTGAAGACATTGTAGTTGGGTTCTAGTACAGGATCTTCATTATTTTAAATCCGCAAGCAATGCACACAACCCCCAGAAGGAGGAATGTAGTGAGGAGTGGGATTGCCCTCATTTTGACCTAATAGAATCACATCTTGGAGGCTCATTTTTACCTTCTTTGTCCATTTTTTGCTTTGTGTGAGTGGGCATGAGGGCGTGAGGATGTGATGAGTATTTAGAGGTGGGAGGAGATTCAGCGGTGTTTAATAGTGTGGTGTGCATCGTGCTCAGCCCGCTCGGCTACGTTGGCACCAATTCTCAACCTGTGCCAGCCTGGCCACAATCATTGCTTCTTAACTTTATATTGTACTCTCCTCGGTTACACCATTTTTTACCTTGACTACATCCAAGGGGTGAACTCTGTAGTCATTTTTTCAACATGTGTGATATAGTGTAACCTTATGTGAGGTATAACATATTGATTGCGGTTTCTTGATTGTGCATGCATGCATATTTAAGTGTTTCCTTGTTTTCAAAGTGATGCCTTCATATTTGTTATAATAATCTTTGAACATGGTTTGCACATTATCGTTTATCGATGGAAGTAATTAGTTAATATGAAGACGTGGTAATTTTTTCTATTAGTTTTTTTTCTGGTTACTATTGTTGCTTTGCCCTTTTCCTTTGGGTAGGTAAGAAAAGGCCAAAAATATTGATGTTAAGAATTAAATTGAATCTCTCTTTTCAAAAGTAAGAGTGAATATATTTGACTAGGTTCAAAATAATTAAAAATAAGATTTTCAATGAGCTTAATTTTGTGGTAGCAAATTTAATCTTGATTTTTCTTATAATGAATTGGTTACATATTTCAATCTTCAGCAATTTTGATTGCTTTAAGATTGACATGTTTTTAACAACCTTGATTTTCTATGATTGGATTGTTTTAAGATTGACATATTTTTAACAATCTCATTTTCTATGGATGGATTTGATTATAAATTTGAATTGTAGATAATATTTTTTTCTCAAATAATTCTCTTAATTTTTGTGCATGCCACAAATAATTTATTTTTTATTTTACAAAATACATCAATTTCTTAAAAATCAAAATACCTATCTGCTCATTGTAGGTACAAAAAGGTGCAACTGCTAGTTTAAAGATATCAACAAGTAGTTACCCGTATCTTAACAAAACATTGGGATTTGCGGATTTGATTTTGTTCCAATAGTCTCCCCCTTCCCTTATCCTCTCTTCCAATCCATCGCAGACAGTGAAGTCCAACTCCTCTAACGTTTTCAACCGTTCCAGTCCCTCCACTTTCATTAATTTCGGACAGCTCATTATCTGAAATATCTGGAGGGATGGCATGGCTCCCTCCTCCAACTCAGGGAACTCCTCTAATGAACGGAAATTTGTTATCCCCAATTTGCGGAGCACTGGAAACCCTCCCGACTTTCCAAACTCCTTTGGCATTGTTTGCATTTCACTCTCCACTAAATACAATTCCCTTAGATTTTCCAACTCACATGTCCAACCTGGAACTACGAAGCTATATAAGCAAAGATATTCCAAATGTCTCATTGCTCTCATTTTCTCTGGGAAGTTCGCAAGCTCTGTCGCAAAATTGTATATGTCCAGATGACGCATATTCAGCAGTTGCGCGAGAATCCCTTCTTCCGTCCTCTTGAAGTCAATCTCATGCTCAAGACATAAAAACACTTCCTGAAGCTGAGTCATATTCACCAAATCGTCTAAGCTCATGAATCCGTCCTCTTCTATGGATAGGTGGAGCAGCCCCAGTGTTCGCAGTGTTCTCAAGTAGCGCAGCTTCGATATTCCCTTCCCTATGCAACTAACAAAACCGCATTCAAAATGCTGGAGACACTCAAGCTCACTTATCCATTCTGGTAACTCACATGTGCCGCTAGGGAGAGCAAGAAAGAAGAGGCTTTTCAGATGCCTGACACACTCTGGTACAACCTCAATCTCCGTCTTCCTTAGATTCAAAACTCTCAGAAGAATCATCTTTCCGAGAGACGTTGGCAATGTAGAAATTCTCGTGTCACTCAAATCAAGAACGCGCAGTCCTCTCATTGCCGCGAACAAGTTTTCTGGAATGCTTGTAATCCCCCGAGTCTGAGACAGAGAGAGTGTACGGAAATACACAGGGCGGATTTCTGACATGACCGAATCATCCAGATCTTTCTTGGCCAGTAAAACCCGATGCCAGCCAGTGGTACCACTTGTATGTGAAGACACTTCTTCAACGGAAAAAACACATTTATCCTCTTTTGATATTTGTATGGCTAAGTCATGCAACAGATCATGAATTTTACAATACTTGTGTAAACCCCTTTCGGGAGACTCATAGAGCTGAAGCAAACACAGCCGGGCGAGTTGATCTAACCAATCCCAAGCCACATCCCACTGGTCCTCCCCTGCTGGGATGAATCCTTCCCCTATCCACAGATATATCAAATAATTTGCATCTATCTTCTCATCCTCGGAAAAGAAGGAGAGATACGCAAAACAAGGTTTAAGGTGTTCAGGCAAAGAGTCATAACTCAGTTTCAATATCTTCATGACAGCAAGGTGATCCGGGTCACCAATGGGAGTCACTACTTTTTCCAATTGGCGGCGCTTCAACTCCCATTTGCTGAGAAGAGTGGAGTTGGCCAGAGATGCTGCAATTGTTTTGATAGCAAGAGGTAAATTCCCACATTGCTTTACAATCTTTCGACCCTCATCTTCCAGGTGCGGTGGCCCTGTGTTTCCCTCCCTATTTGGAAATGCGTAGACACAAAACAGCCTCCAACTGTCTTCCTCTGACAAATTTTTCATCTCATAAATTTGAGCGCCTGAATTAAGAGCAACCCGCCTATCTCTTGTGGTAATCACGATTTTACAATCTTTATGAACCGGCAGACCCAGTTTAT
This sequence comes from Cupressus sempervirens, assembly GCA_028749045.1. NCBI lineage: Eukaryota > Viridiplantae > Streptophyta > Pinopsida > Cupressales > Cupressaceae > Cupressus > Cupressus sempervirens. The sequence goes on along the minus strand of CM053793.1, from coordinate 100,674,568 downwards.
CCATCAGAGAATGTTCAGTAGAGATCGCCCACAGATCATCCAGCACGATCAGGCACCTTTTTCTTTCGAGGCGCTCTTGAATCATTTCAGCCGCTCTCTCTTCACTCACTCTCTCACTATTTAATCCTATGTGGGAGGCTATATCATTTTGCAAATTCTTGAGAGAATAAGATTGAGAAATAGAGAGCCAAATAGAATGATCATACTCTCTTTTTACGCCTTTGTAGACGTTTTGAAGAAGAAATGTTTTTCCCGAGCCGCCCATACCAACGACGGCTATAACAGCAGGAACTTGTGGATCTTTTAGTAACCCTTTTATGTCTCGAACTTTGGAATCTAAACCAACTGGATGCGAATCTCTGGGTAGAAGACTTGATTTCTTCACCTCTACTGATTTACTCGTTGACGCTGCAGTATGAAGACCAACATCCCCATGTGTTGGGACATTCAGTTTCCCAGCCTCTTGTTGCACAGCCAATGTAATCTTTGCACACAACCTCTCCACGTTACTGGCAGTTCTATTACAGTGAGAATTCAAATCAAAATAAGGAGGGTAAAGAGGGAAAAACTGAAACATTAAATAAAAAAGAGACTGAAAGCAAACAATCTAAACAAAGTAGGAAAAATGGCCCAATCCTTACTCAGTAGATGTGGTGAACTCGTAGCCAGAGATGAGTGAAGAAGAATGGAGTGCTGATTTCCACTGGTCAATATTCTCCTTGCCGACTCTCCCCTTCTCTTCATGTTTGGCGAATGCAGCTGAATAAACTCCCTTTGCAGGGAAGCGAACGTCAGAAGGCTTGACATTGCAGAATATGGGAATAAACAGAGCCTTTGTTTCCAACATGAGAAGCAACTCATCTAGGCACCAAGAAGACTCCGCATATCGCGGTGAGAAGATGGCGATCTGCACTCTGGAAGAATATATCGCATTTCGTATGGCAGAGTCGATTGAATCCCCCAATTGCAATTCCATATCATCAAGAAATGCATAGCACCCCTTTTCCTCCAGCGAATCGTAAAGTGCAAAAGCGAGAGTGTCTTTGACATCAGGGCCTCGGTGGTTGATGAATGCATCAAATACTTTTCTAGATACTGCGGGCGTTTCCCTTTGAAAATCAGAGAAAGAAAGTTTGTGGGATGAAGAGGAAGACGCCATGGATAGATCTACAGATCAAAGTAAGATAGAAAGTATAGCTCAAACTGATCTGGATTTTGGCAGATGTGGGTAGAAAAAACATGAAAGCTTTAAAACTGATCTGAGTGTGTTAAGAATATGTAAATTTCTCTGTCTGCAGTTCTTGACTTTGATTCAGAATTCACATGGCAACTGACAACTCATTTTCAACTCTGAATTTTCTGACTGACTGAGCAGCAACCTCTCATAGTTAAATCTTGATCAACCAAACAAATTCTTTTGCGTAAATTATACGTCTTATCATGCATATAGACAAATTAATTAGTTGGGAGGCTATTATTAAATTATACGTCTTCTCAGTTCGTATAGAAGAATTAAATTATTTGGGAGACTTATTATTATTATATATTTTGTCTAGCTTTTCATTTCATTTCAAACTTTGTTTTCTCTTATGGAGCTTTGATTTTAATTTTTTTTCATTTCATTTCAAACTTTGTTTTCTCTTATGGAGCTTTGATTTTAATTTTATTCTAAACTTTGTTTTCTTGTAAGTTATCACTTCCAAACTTTATTATAGGGAGGTATATTTTATTTAAGATGGATCATATGCTTGATCTACCTTCAATTTATTCTCATCTTTTCTTTTTAATTAATATTAGAAATTAAGAGGAATCAATAAGTGTGTAGGGTCTAAAATATACAATGTTAGTGGAGCTAGTAGGGTCACCCAAGCACCTATTAGATATCTAATTAGATTTAAAAAATAATAATAATAATAACTTACAACTTGATACATTTAAAAATGTACCAAATAAGGACAAATAAAGAATATAGGGACAAAGATTTAAATAGTATTTTTTTAAAAACCACAACTTGATGCATTTAAAAATGCATCAAATAAGGACAAGTAGAGATTTTTATAAGACCAACAAATATTTTAACAATTAAACAAAAGTAAACCACAACTTGATACATTTGAAAATGCATCAAATAAGGACAAATAGTGAATTGAAAAAAAAAAAAAAAAAAAGATTTTTATAATTAAATTAAAAAAACCACAACTTGATACATTTAAAATTGCATCAAATAAGGACAAGTAGCAAATTTTATAAAAAAAATAAAGATTTAAAAGATTAAATTAAACTTAACCACAACTTGATACATTTGAAAATGCATCAAATAAGGACAAGTAGTGATTTAAAAAAAAATAACAAAGATTTAAAAATCAAACAAAAATAAATCACAACTTGATACATTTAAAAATGCATCAATTAAGGATAAGTAGCAAATTTTATAAAAGTAATAATGATTTAAAATACTAAAAAAAAAAAAAAAAAAAACCACAACTTGATACATTTAAACATGCATCAAATAAGGACAAGTAACGAATCTTACAAAAGGAACAAAGGTTTGAAAAATTAAACAAAAAGTAAACCACAACTTGATACATTTGAAAATGCATCAAATAACGACAAAAAATGAATTATAAAAAAACCCAACAAACATTTAAACATTAAATTAAAAAATCACAACTTGATACATTTAAAATTGTATCAAATAAGGACAAGTAGAAAATTTTATAAAAGAAACAAAGATTTAAAAAATTAAACAAAAATAAACCATACATGATATATTTGAAAATGCACCAAATAAGGACAAGTAGTGAATTTTTAAAAATATAACAAAGATTAAATCTTTTTTTTAAACTACTTCTTGATAAATTAAAAAATGCATCAAAAAAGGACAACATACAACTAGTGATTTAAAAAAAAAAAAAATAGCAAAGATTTTTAAAATTAAACAAGATAAAGCACAACTTGATACAATTAAAAATACATCAAATAAGGACAAGTAGTGAATTTTATAAAAGAGACAAATCAAAATATAAGTCCCTTTCATGTCGAACAAGCATCTTGTTAATGTTATTGATATGTTCTCACCCCAACTTGGGTCACTTAGTACAAGAAGGAAAACTTATTTGCATACATAACAAAAGAAGTCTAATCACTTGTATGTGAGCCTATAACCCCCTATAAAGGACACATCAAAAGTAGAGCAACACAAAATTAGCCCTTTTTGCTAAGCATATACATGTTCATTTTATATATGTTATTTTTTAGTATGCCTTAGTTTTTTGAGTTATTTAACATATTTATCCATTATACTATTTTAGTTTTCCATGAAACCTCTACTAGTTTCACACAATCTATCATTTTTTTTTTTTCTAAATTATTTTATTAATGTACGTATCCATTACACTATTCCAATTTTTCAACCCCTCACTAATTTCACACATCTTATTTTTGTTTGTTTTTAGCATTTCATTCATGTTCATTTCACTTACAGTTTTGGAAGTATATTCATTTCTCTTTGTGATTTCTCAAGTTCTATTTCTTATATTATTTCCTTCTTGTTTATTCAATTTCCACTTTTATTATCATTAACTTCTTGCTTCTCATCCTCTTGGTATCCTCTCACAAGGACTGCAACATTATGCATTGTGTAGATGACACCAGGCAACTCACTATAATCACTACATACAACACACATGGACACAACTAAGTGTTGATATTAGTAACATAGAACAACCCTATCATATTGTAAAGAATTGCAAATTTCCTCATCTTCTATAGTCTAATTATAAGTGTTAATTGTCCTTGACCCAACAATCTACCTCAAGCAACTAGGTCTATTTGGTTTTCCCCAAAAACTATCAATTTTTCAACCACTTGATTCTCCTTGTGCAAATTTTAACAATTGCAAGTCATATTGATTCAAAACCAACCCACAACAAAGTTCACAAGTATGATCTCCAATTCTTCAAAGAAACTAATCCTTCCCTGGCCACCTTGTACTAACATTTGATTAATGTCTATATCAAATCCTAAAATTGTGCCACTTTACAACAACAATGCATGAAAGTCAGAGGCATCAAATTCCAAGTGTTTGTTCTACTACATGATAGAATTGTGCTTCAATACTAGTTATCATAGTTAACAAAAGAGAACGTCCTAAGAATATGTCCAATACTTGTAGCAACATATGCCACAATAAAAATGCCCAAAAAATCTAATAAGAAATGAAGACCAAATGAAGAAAGATCACTGGATTATCATCAAGTTTTCCTATAAAGACATATTTTGCATCACCATCATTAATACACAACTACTAACAAGCCAAATACATTCACTATCTCATGCAACCTCTTTGGAGATGATCAATCGTCAAAATTAAGACACCTCAATGAACCTTAGCTACCCAATTGCTCCTACCAATTCTTCTCTATTCTTATCTATCTTCAAAATCTCTCTTTCTTAAACAATAATCACTATCCTACTTATGTACAAGATTGTCAACTAAAAATTGACTTATCCAATCATTAAATTTTAAGAAATTTTAAGAAAAAAAGAAATGTATTACAAACAAATATGTTAGCACCCAAATCCATGATAACAACCCCATATAGATACAACATGCCATGCAAACAAAAGAGGGTCAATCAATCATATACAAATATATAATAACACACTATTTAACATCACTTGTTGTGAATCTTCATTGGAAGATGCAACTCACCACCCTGACCGTTATAACATGAAGGCCAATATATGACCAAATTGATCATAAGATAAATTTATCTAGAAACCTTAGAATAAGACACAAAGATACACATAGGATCTCCATGATGCATGGACCATGCCATAAGAATCACCTAAGAAAATGAGCAAACTAGATTGATCATAACCTTTAAAAAAAGATATCCAAATGAACAATATACAATTGAATAAAAAGGAAATATTTTTTGGGTGATTCAAGATTTCCATGATCCAAGGATGCTCTTACATCATAGTGGAGAATTAAGAGTGATAAGATGTTAGATCACAGAAACTTGGTTTCTAACATGAGAAATAGCTCATCTAAACACCAAGAAGACTTGGCATTACACAGTGAGAAGATGGTGATCTACACTCGGGAAGAATATATGGCATCTTGTATGGTAGAGTGGATTGAATCTCCCAATTGTAGCTCTTGATCACCAAGAAATGCCCAACATCCCTTTCCTCTAGCAAATTATAAAGTGCAAAAGTTAGAGTGTCTTTGACGTCAGGGCCTCTATGGTTGATGAATGCATCAAATACTTTTCTAGATACTGTAGAATTTTCTCTTTGAAAATTAGAGAAGGAGCATTTGTGAGATGAGGAGGAAGATGCCATGACCAAAGTAAGATAGAAAGTATAAGCACTAGCTAAACAGCTAAAAATTTGCACCACCTGGAATGTCATGTGCGATGCCTCATTTCCCTCCTTGCATAAAATGGGATGGAGACATTAACATCATACCATCCACACTTCCCAAGTTCCATCGCTGATGTACCATTTGTCTCCTAGCATTTGAAGTCATATCACATTGCCCAAATAGTTGGCCGCATTAAATGAAGATTATTTTTAACTACTCAAATTTTATTTTTTAAACTATTACCATTAGTTGTTATGGTAATAAATAATTTTTATATAGAGATCATTTGAAAAATTTGGAAGTAGTTATTTTGGAATGGTTGTATTAATTTATTTTATTATTACTTGTTACTTGTTATGCCATTTGACTAACTTACATTTATATGTCCATGGCTATAGCAAAGAAAATATGAAAAATAATTTAAAATTAAAATAAGGAATTATGTTTTTAAGGTGAGTGGATTTAACATTCACATAGAAGAAAAATTATAAATATTTAAATTTGAAGTTATTTTAGAAACTTCTTAAATTATATATACATATTTAGATTAAAAATCATAAATAGAAATTATAGTAAATTTCAAATTTTATTCTAAAATATCATGAATATATGGTTTTTTTTTTTTTTTTTTTTTTTTTCCTTAAATTTGACTTTTTAATTAATCTGGTTAGAAGTGTTTTTTCTTTTTTTCTGTATTGCAATATTTTCATCTCAAACTATTTCTCTTGAAAATTACTATGAGATATTTTCTCCCTTTCCATAAAGTCCATTAACTTTTTTATAACTTCACTTTTGTCTATGATTTCTTTTCACATATCTCAATTTAAATTAGATATTATTTAATTCAATAATATTAAATATTAATTTATTTTTCAGTAAAATTCTATTTAAATGTAAGTCAAACATCTTTCCAATAAAAAAGTCTCCATTCAAGATAAAATTATAAAATATTAGAATATCATTTCAGTTGATAGTCAAAATAATAATTATAATATTTTAATATTAATATAAAATTAACAATCAAATAGAAAGATTAATAGTAAAATAGTATTAATTGCAATATATTAATTGTATAATAAATTATTAGAATTAAATAATATTATAATATTTTACTAATGACAATATAAGATTATATAGTAGTATTAATATAATGTATTCATTATATAATGAATCATGTTATAATAATTTAATAAATCACATATAATTCATAATTATTATATAACTAATTCTAAAATATGTTAAAATATATTTAATGGTTATACAAATTACATGGTTCTCTTTATTTACTATGCATGCTAGAATATGTGTTAAAACTCACTTTTTGGAGAACTTATCTTTCACATTTATCGTTTGCATTTTTTGGTTACTTTGCATATCCTCATTTTAGGGTTAATTTGTATGTCATCATTCTAGGGTTACTGTCCATGTCTTCTATTAGGTTTTTCTCTTAAAGGGTATACAAAATATCATTTTTTTGGAGTTGGAAAAATATATTGTACTTTTGAGTTGTATTTTTATATAATGACACTAGATTATTATAGTTGAACAAGTATTATATGTGTGAAAATTTGACTAAGGGCACATAATTTTTACAAGATCTTTTTATTTTTGACATTTCACATGTCATGTGTTTTGTAAACATTAAAATACCATTATGATGTTAAATTGCTTTTTAAAAATCCTATATCGTCGACTCATTTGGAAAGTTGCTCATAAATAAATCTATAATAAATATAAATATATCAACTAATGTAAAATTTCAATTATCTTTTAAAATTTTGATAGCAAATAATCATATTTTTTATGTTTCATAATATTATTAAAATATGGTAAGTTTTCTCTATATCAAATAAGTCAACATAAAAAAAAAATTAGTGAAATAAATAGTAATAATACCAAAAGTAATAATTTAATTATTCTAATAATCATATTAATTCAATATACTATTTGATTTTTATTTTTTTGAAAAAAAAAATGAAACTCTTTTTTTAATAGTTTTAAACGAAATAGAAAAATAGTGAAATTTGATAGTCGTACGAAAAAAATAGAGCAGGTCTTTGAAGGATCTCAAGATTTACAGAAAACTCAATATGCTATGAAAACTACAAACAAGTTCTCCCTACTAACAAACAATGAAGATAACAAGGGTCAGAGATGACATTCTTGCAAATTGAATCCCCAACAGGAGGCGACCTGTGGAAGAGGTCCTGAGCCAAGGAATCTACAAGCCAATACCATCTGTGTTACACCAGATTTTGTTGGTAATTTTCATCCTCGGTTATTCTTTACTATTGAGAGCCTGAATGACTAATTTAGGGTTTTTAATCTTACTAAATACACCCTACCCAACCCCTTCAAATGACCTCCTTTGGAATCTAATAAATCTATTCCTTCTACTCCATATCATTCTAATCCCCCTTGTATGCTTGAATCTCAAGACAAGTCTCTGCACCCCTATCTCCCTCCTCATCGACAATTTGCAAAGAGCCTGATTAACAAGAATTCTTTAAACGCTAAAGGATCGACAAATCCTAATGCCAAACTAGTCTGCAAGGAAAATACCATCTGCATTCACAATGAGGAAATTGAAGCGCAATGGAGTGAATGTCAAAAAATGAGAATTTTTGCAGTATGGACTGGCCCTAGTGAAGATCTATTCTTTCTCTCTAATTGGTTAGAAGAAATCTATCATGATCAGGTAAGTATCTCTTTCTTTTCAGATAAAACCCTTTACTTGCAATGTATGAGTGAAAATATTAAAAACGGATTTATGAATGTATCAGATTATTTTTCAATGGATATACTATCAAATTTGTAGATTGGAGTCCAAGTTTTAAGTTAGAAGGGATAGATTTTAGGTGCCCTATACGGTTCAATAATTAGCCTTTACCGCCATAATTGAAACAAATGGAAACTCTCAAATCAATAGGATCTTCTATAGGAGAAGTCATAGGGATAGATGCCTCCTTGAAATATTCCAACAATGTGAAATTATTGATTAGAACAAGGTTTAACCAAGCTTCTCCTATTTGCAAAAGAGTGGTAACAAAGAAGGCACCTTATGAGTTAATTTTACAAACATATGAAGGGGAGATATCTAAAATCATAAGGGTAGAGGATAATAAAAGGAAAGACTTTATATATCTACCTCCCACCTCAAACTCACTAAGTATGGTTCCCATGATAAGTACATAGAAATGTAGGACTTGATAAAATCCAACTCCACAGCTTGCCAAGATCACCTGCATGCAAATAACTTGTCGAAGGGAAACTAAAGAAGGAAGAGGTGGAGCTTGGAAAAACCCTAAATGGACTTGAGAGAGAAGTTATTGCAAACAAGAAAAATGTATTTACAATTGAAAATGAGATAAGAAATATAAAGAGAGAGCTCAAATATAAAGGCCTCATGGAAGCTTGTAGAACAAGCTGGAAGATGCAAGAAGATAAGGTTGACAACTAAGCATAAGTCCACAAAAAGGTAGAACATGCTAGAAGAGAACAAACTTCCATGTTGTCAACAACTCATCACTAAAACTATTAAATAAATGCATTAACCTAAGTAGACTTAAGTAAATAGAATAAATAAATAATTATTAATTATTTACTCTAACACCCCCCCTTTAGTGCAACTTAGGGGAATGCCTTAAGCTCACAAAAACTAAGATAAAATGTAGAATGGGTCCCAGCAACAAGGCCATGTTAGGTACCCATGTACAATGCAAAAAAATGCAACCTCTAAAAATGGGGAAAGAGAGAAAACCTCATGGGAAAAACCCTCCCCCAAAAAGAGGTAAGAATCTAGTGAAGGACTGAAGAAGCCTCTAACTAGAGGAATGTCCCATAAAATAGGAACAAAGAGAGATCAAGAAAAAGCATCATTGAAGCATGAAGAATTTGCAAAATTTCTCATCAAAAAGAAACTACTGATTTGAAGAACCTCCATGGAAGAAGAAGGCATGAACTGAGCGTGTCTATATGGTAGATGATCCATCTCACCAAAACACATAGGTAACTAGCCACTACAATTGCCTCATATATAGGATCAACCACTGAATACATAGCTCACACTATCAAACCATCGAACCATGGAAGCATTAGAAAAATAGAATAACCTTCCCTTAATGTAGACAGGGTGAGATGACAGGAAACTAAGAAGGTGAGCCAAAATCCTTTGCAAACAAAACCAAGAACGATGAGAGAGGGGAAGAGGTACAAACACCTATAAAGACATGGTCACACCGAAACTACATAGGGCAAAAAAGGAAGAAGGTACAAAAAGAGGGATCAACAAAATAGAAATATTTCTTGTAGTAGAGTTCTATCTAAACATTCATGTCATATGGGAGAGAAGGGCCTAGAAAAAGAGATACCAGCATTAGCACAAAATATAGCAACAGAGGGTCTTTGAAAAGACAACATAGAGAGCTTGGAAAATTTCTTGCTTTTTGAAGTAAATTCTGACAAAGTTGAAGGAAATAGATGAATGAAGGTTGATAGACATATAGAATAGTGTCAGAAGCAGGTATTTGAAGATAGTATCATTACTCCTAGCAAAGAGGTTAGTATAAGATCATCCAAGTTCTGGCAGACTCCAGTAGCAACTGTGAGCTCCCCTTTCACTCCAGATGATAAGCATAAATATTAAAATACTAAAGGTATAGACAGCTCCTTGATAGTAGAAGTTCAAAATTTTCTAAACAAGGATTTCATTTTGGATCCTACAATGGATACTATAAGTTTAGAAGATAAGGATTTGGACATACCATCTAAAGAGTTACTCCAGGTGTTCAGTTTGGATAATATTGATGACAACTCAGAGGCCCAAAAGGAGGAATTAATTCAGAAAATCCTTAAATTAGGAGGAGATAATTATTTGGCTAAAGACTTAAGAAGAGATCTACTAAAAATTGAGATTGAGGACAATACAGGAGGACAAACTAAGATAGGTGGAAATGTGACAGAGCAAGAAGACAAAGGGAACAAAAGAGATAGTAGGGAAGGTATAAATGGTGAAATTGGTGAGTAGCCAAGCATATTTGATCAAATCATAAGTGAAATTGAGAATGAAGAACTGGAAGGGAAAAGTGGAGTTACATCCTCCACCATTCAAAATGAAGCAAATAAGATTGAGTACCTTGGACTATAGATGAACCAAGAAGGTTTGAATTCACCTAAATATGGTAGAATAAAAGGCAAAAGAGGTAGGAAATCATTGAAGGAACTCAGAGAAGCAGAGAGATTGTGCAAAGAATAGAGGAAGATAGATCAGCTAATGAATAACAGGAAGGGGAAGTGCCTTCCCAAGGAAACATGAGGGTCACGACATGGAATGCTAGGGGCTTAAATGCCCCTAGTAAAAAAAGATTACTAAAGGATAATCTTAAAACCTTTGATTTAGATATAATTCTAGTTCAGGAAACTAATTTAAATAAAATAGAAGGCACAAAATTAAATAAGATATTAGGCCTTTGGGACTCTAGCTTTCGAGAATCAGTGGGAGCCTTGGGAGGTTTAGGTTTAATTTGGAATCCTACGAAGGTAGCCATTCACTATTTAATATCTAGGTCTAATTGGATGAATGCAAATGTTCAAAGTCTTAAATCAAACCTACAATTAATTTTAATTAATATATATAGTCTCATTAGTTTAGTAGGGAAAAGAGTAGTTTGGGATGAGATTAGCTCATTCATTCTCCAACTTTGGGATAAAGCCTTTTTGGTAGGAGGTGGTTTCAATATTATTTTAAGCCTAGAAGAAAAGGTAGGGGGCATCCAACATCTCTTGCAAACATCGTTAGATTTTAAAGCTTGGGTAGAAAAGAACAATATGATTGACATTCCATCCTTTAATGGTAATTTTACAAGGAATAATAGAACGAAGGATTTTGCGTACATAGCTGAAAAATTAGATAGATTTTTTATGATAGGAAATATAGATGATTTAAACTTAAACTTCCAATCCACCATTCTGCCTATTGTTGGGTCTGACCACTACCTAATTCATTTTGAATTTAGTGAGCCTGTGAAACCTATTAGGAATCCTTTTAAATGTGAAAAGATGTGGTTCCAAGATCCTAATTTCATTAGGAACATTAGAGATTGGTGGAAGTTAGATAAATTTGAAGCTTCTAAGATGTTCATCTTTGTCTCTAAACTAAAAAAAGTTGAAAGAAAGGATACTTAGATGGAATAAAGAACATTTTAATAACATCTTTAAAGAAAAAATGGAGATAGAAGATAAATTGAAAAATCTGAACATAGATATAATTAAGAATGGCATGAATAATGAAAGCTTTCTACTAGAAAAAGAACTTCTCACGAAATAGGAAGACATACTATCCAAAGAAGAAATATTTTGTAGACAAAAATCACAAGAAAAATGGCTAGAAGAGGGAGATTGAAAAAAAAAATTCTTCCATAATTCCACTCTATATAATAGATCAAAGAGTAAAATCACTAGTGTTAAAAACAACTTGGGTATTCAAACTGAAAATCCAAAAGAAATTGCAGATACATTCGTATCTCATTTTTAGAAATTATTGAATAATTATGAAGGAACAAATAGAGAGGCCCAAGTTAAAATGCTTAGATTTATCCTAGAGTTAATATCTCTAGAAGAGAATAAGGCTTTAATTAAACCAATCACATTAGAAGAAGTGAGATTGATAGTTTTTAATATGAACCTGGACAAATCGCCAGGTCCAAATAGATTTTAGGTCTTCTTTTTTTAGAAATGCTAGGATATTATTTGGGAAGATCTATGGAAAGCCATTGAAGCCTCAAGAAATGGAGGAGCACTACTAGTGGAGATCAACCACTCCTTTCTCACTCTGATCCCCAAAAAGAATGAGCCTAAGGACCCAGGGGACTTCTAGCCTATCACATTATCCAACACAATTTATAAGGTTTCTCTAAGATTCTAGCAAGCAGGCTAAAAGGTGTATTGCCAAAGTTAATTTTTGAAGAACAAATAGGATCCTCAATGGCATCATCGATCTATTCTCAATCGTATCCTCACAATCCAAGAGACCATTCATTTAGCAACGAAAAATAAAGTGGCATGCATGTTCATGAAATTGGATATTCAAAGGGCATATGACATGGTTGATTGGCATTTTCTATGCAAGGTGTTCAAAGCCTTTGGCTTCTCTTAACAATGGATAAATTTAGTTTTTAAATTTATATCTACCCCTAAAATATCTATTCTCATTAATGGATCGCTCGAAGGTTTCTTCAAAATATCAAGAGGTTCAAGACAAGGAGATCCACTATCTCCCTCCCTATTTATCATTATGGCAGAAGTCTTTGGGAGAGAGATATCAAAAGCCTATCATAATTAGGAAATCTCTAGGGTCACTATGGCTAGTAATATGCTGAATATCACACATCAACAATATGCAGATGACATGATTCTGCCTAGCAAGAGTACATTTTTAGAAGCTTTGGGTTTTAAGGCCATTATTAAGTCTTATATAGATGCCTCAGGCCAAAAAGAGAATGAAAACAAATCAGAGATATATTTTCTAAATACTAAATTAGAAATGGAAGATCAGATCTACAAAATTATTGGGTATAGAAGAGGTTAGTTTCTATGCAAATACCTAGGAATCACCTTGGCGAAGGGCTCAAAATCAAGTAAGATTTGGCATAACACTCTTGACAAGTTGGATGTGAGGATCAAAAGTTGGAAAGTTAAATGGCTTTCTAAAGAAGGAAACATCACTAAGATTAGTTCTGTCCTATCTGCCATCTCAACCTTCCCTCTTTCATGTCTTCCTCTGTCTAAAAATTTACTATTGAAATTCGAAGCCAAACTTAGAAATTTTCTGTGGAAAGATTGTGATGAAGATAAAAGATTAGCTCTCATCAAATGGGAAAATATATGCAAACCCAAGGAAATGGGCGGTTTAGGGATTAAGAATTTGCAATGGAAAATGAAGCTTTAGGCATGAAATTAATATGGTATCTGTATAAAGAGTGAGAGAAAAAGTAGGCTAAGATATATTACAACAAATACCTCAATCTAGAGGATCCTTTGTCATTATTTAAAATGATAAATCTATCCCAAGGTTTTGAAAGTTGGAATTTTATGATAAAATGTCAACCTTTAATAAGTAACTTTCTCACTTGGGATGTGGGTCTAGGTGATAAAGCCTTATTTTGGGATGATTCCTAAGATGGCCTCCCTCCTATTTCAGCTAGTCCCTTCCCTAAGGATTTCAAGGAGAAGGTGGTTTCACTATGGGGGGATAAAGTGGGTAATTATAAGACTAAAATTTCTTTGGAAGGCATCTAGTGATGGGTTTGGAGATGAGTGGAAGGGTTGGGGTTAGACTCCCAATCCAGTGAGGCTTATGAGAAGATTCTATCAACTAGGAAGATTAAGCAATCAGAAAGGAAAGATGAACTAATTTGGGATGCCTCAAATGATGGAAGATATAGTGTGAAAAATGGATATTCTACTTTGCTTCATTCTTACAGATGGAGTAAAATTGAAATTCCTTTCAAACTTTGCTAGGATTTAGCTTGTCTTCCTAAGGTAGGCTTCTTTTTATGACTAGCATCCCAAAATAGAATCTTGACAACTAATAGATTAGCTAAATTTGGAGTTTTAGGCCCTTCAAGGTGTGTGATATGTAAACAAAACTAGAAGGACATGGATCATCTGTTATATAGATGTCCTTTTTCCCAAGCCTGCTGGGACTGGCTTATAAATAGGTTAGGGTGGTCTACTTCGATGTTAGAATCTTTCATAGATTTCCTTAATGCCTTGCCCACAAGCATGATAAAAGGAGTATATAATAAAATATGGAATTTATGCCCCTCTATTGTGGCTTGGGAGATCTGGAAGGAGAGAAATTGTTGCATTTTTTGAGAAGTTTAATTGAAATTAGAATAGTTTCTACTAAAGATAGAGGCTTGTATAGTGGAAGTGATGAATTCCCATCTCATAAAATCCATGAAAGAGGAAGGTTCTTTCTTGATTTGGGATGGTAGAATGAAGAAGAATTGGACCAATTTGATTAATACTCCTCCTGTATAATTTAAGAAAAGTAAGGAGGAAAGGTCTTTGTGTAGATGGGGGTCATTCCCCCATGGATGGTTCAAACTCAATTTTGAAGGGGCTGGAAGAGGTAATCTTAGGGTGGTAGGCATTGGTTGTATCATTAACAATGATATAGGTAAGTGGGTAGCAAAGAAAGCTTCATCCATTATGCCTACCTCTAACAACTCGGTAGAGCTAGAAGCATTGGACAAGGGTCTGCAGTTATGTCATGAATTAGGTTTGAATAGGGTCATCATTGAAGGTGATTCATAGATAATCCTAAATGCAGTTAGGAAGTGTGTTACCCCCAATTGGGTCTTGAATTCAAAATTAGGTGAAGTTCTTCAGCTTATAGATCAATTTGAGGAAGTTCAAATATGTCATATTTTTCAAGAAGGAAATTAGAAAGTAGATTTTTTAGCCAACAAGATAAATTTTCAGATTTATAATGATGGATAATTTATCTCGCCCTAGTGAGATTATCCTTATAGGATTTTCCCTCTCTCTTTTAATAGGTTAATATTACTTGATATTTTTTTTTTATCTTCTAATCTCTATTTATTGGTTAGATCTTGACTTAGTACATAGAGAGTTCCCTTTGGCATAGATTTATTATGCTATTTTGGTGGAGTTTAGGATTTGGATATAAACCCATCATTTCCCTCCAATTTTTCTATCATTAGTGATGGTGGCATTCTATTGGGCATTATTTTCTCTCAAGGTCATGGGTATTTGATTATAGCTTTTGGGATTTTCCTTGTGACTAGGATGGCTATCATTAGCCAAATGAGATCATGCTAGGCTAGTATTCTAGAGGGTTCTCCTGTCATTTTTATTGAAGTCGCTTTCCCTGTATACTCGCTGATCGAGATTGGTGAATATGGATTTGAATGTTTATGTATTCCATACCACTGAATCCTGCACTATGGCATTTTATGGGAATGTCAAACTAGAACAGTGGAATTGGATTTTGAATCTTATGGATGACATGGCAAGAATTGTAGTTAGAAAAGCAATCAAGGAGGGGGTCTTTGATTATTCATTTACATGGAGAACCAATAGTAACATAATTGGTTCATTCATCCGATGTATGGCAAGGGCAAAACTGAACTCTAAGGATACTATTCATCTCTGCCATAGCATCTTTGACCCCACATGGAGGAAGAGGCTAGAACAAGTAATATGAATTATTGATGACAAATTGAGGAACCCACTGCTAGAAAAGTACATGGAATTCCTGCCAGGTTTGCTAGAGATAAGGGTCATTTTCTGCCACCCATCCTTAATTATTTGGGAGAATCACACATTTTACAAGGAATGGCCCAAAATGGAGGCCAATATCTAGTTCCTGCTTCACTAGAGGGGCATCATGGAGGACAAGAATAAAAACAGGTTAGTTAATTACCTGAAAGCTATTAATGCTTATATTCAACCTGAGGTTTCCTTTGAAGATCTAGAAGCCCTAGATTTCTATACGCCGAATGCAGAAAAGACTAGTAGGGAAAAAATTGATTTCAAATTTCCCCCTAATTATCAGTCTAAGAACCCTAATGATATTTCTAATATCATAATGCTATACAAGAAGTAAGCTATGTTTAAATGTTTAGGTAATATATCATAGTTTGTAATAGACAGATTATATGATGTTAGGGTTGGCATTTTCTATATGAAGAATTATGTATATGTATTAGAAGAATTATGTATATGTATATAGTATAATATAGGTGGAAGGTTGTATATAGCTCTTTCTATCATTATGAAGATACTAGATCCTGTGACTTCTTCTAGACAATGTAAAGCAAACCTGCTATATGGCTTATATAAATAGTAATGGTTAATATTATGTCATGTATCTCCTTTAGTGGTTGTGTTCTTGGTTAAGATTAATTGGTAGGGTAAATGGATTGTAGATGGTGATTATTCTAATTAATGCTAGAGCTAGATATTTTTTTCATTGTGGATTTTAGAGGCTGTTAACATTTCACTATAATTATATGGATGTAAAGCAAGTACTCTACTTACATTAACCCAGCTTAGGGCCCCTATTTACTCATTTGAGGAGGTGCTATATCTAGGCTAAAGTGTTAATGTTGTAGATAGTAGTGGGAATCTTTGGTAGCTTTAATCTTCTGAAACTAATTATGTTGAGGTTCTTTGTATAGGCCTCATGGTTGAATTCTATCGCTCTTTTAAGCTTCATTTTTTCTCATGTTGATTATTCTTAAGATCGGATGTAGATTAGTCCATCAGGCCCTAGATGTATGGAGTAGTAAGTCTTTTTAAATAGCTTAACTAATCTAATAATTCTTGGCATAAATGGTAGAGATATCCTAACCTATATGGACATAGACCTGAGGTGATAGGAGCTCTTGATGAGTAAGCCAATAAGTATGTTTGGGCAAGTTGTAGTCTGTAAAATAAGATTTAGATAATTTGATCATGATACTAGAACATCAAGTTGGGGCTCTAGCCTAAAATGTTTAAAGCTCTATAGTGTTGATTTTTACATCTATTATAAAAGCTAGCTACTCTGGTCAGTTATCCTTAGACAGGGGAGTGTACAACTCAATTTTTAGAACCAAAGGTCACTGATAGATTGCTTTTATTATCTTGATTAAACTGGATTAAATTAGGTTTAGTATAGAGATATAAGGATATCAAATTACTTTCCATATTCGTTATTATTCTGCATGAGTATGAGTTGTTGTAGTTTTCCTATGGATGTATTTCAAATGAGGGTAACTATTAACAATGAAAGGTTGATTATTTCAAGTATTTTTTATCTCTAACCATGTTCATGGAGTAGATATAGAAAGGATGGCAATCAGCACTAGTAGGAGAAGCAGGGCTACAAGGAGAATGTGCAACTATATTGATGTTACGTGCGTGGTTTTGTTAAAGATTTTACCCAAATGTATCAATAGTATGTCATTAAATTGGGATGCATTCCCAATACTTTGTATAGATATTGGTTATTTGATTTTGTGTGATTTGGTGATTGGGGTATGCCCCTTTTAAAATGTAATAATAAAGGATGCTTGTCCCGAGCTAGACTGGAGGTTTTCTTCCTTGTTCTTTCCTACCAGTGTCGGTTTGAATGAAGACAACTATTGTACTATTTTCTTTTATGATAATTAAAATTTCAAGGCCTTGACCATTTACCATATATATATATAAAATTCTAATTATCATATATAAATAAATAAGTCACACTACAACAACATTACTTGATTTTATTTACCAATTTAACAAGCTATTTCTCAATTGTTGTAATTATTTTAATTGAATAATTCCATTACATTTCAAAACCTAAGATAATAATAGTAAAAAAAATTGTCATATTAAAATAATAATTTAATTAATTAAAAATTGAATATATTTATTTGAAATTAAACACAAAAATTTATGATTGAATTATATTTTTAATAATTATACTTAATATATCATTCCATTTCAAAAGAAATTATTTTATCTTCTATAAAAATTAGTACATTTAAAACATACCAAAATTATATTTTATTCATAATAAAATATTTTGTTTTAACAATACTCAACTCAAATTAGGCAAGAGCCTACAATGCATTAGTAAATTGTGAGCCTCTCATCAGGGAGGTCTTGGATTCAAATCTACTCGTGATTAACGCATAATAATAATTAATCTTAATAGTAATAAATAACCTAGGCTTCAACCATTTACCTATAAATAAAAAAAATACTCAACTCAATTGACCTTTTCTTTATTGGTATTTTCTTTTTATTTAAATGTCTCAAATATAAATCATGATACATCTGTTGTATAGGAGACAGTACAATTGCAATGGGAAATGTGGATGCTATGGTGTTAATGGCTCCATCCCATTCCATGCAAGGAGGAAAATGGGGCATCATGCATGACATTTGAGGTGGTGCAAATTTTTGGTTGTTTAGCCAGTGTCAAAAGTATAGCTCAGACTAGTCCAAATTTTGATACAAGTAGTTGTCTAGAAATGGTGAAATAAATGTTGGCAAAAAAACCTCATCCCTTATGATTGGCTAACAAAATCAGCAGCAAATTTTTAGGCAGGGACATCACCTAAATGACAAAAACCCTTTAGAATAGTAGGAAGTAGATCCAACAAAGGGTGTATGTCATTCCAAAAATAGGAGGGAACCACCAATATGAATAATGGGTTTAGGAAGGTATGGAAGGAGATGGTGATTGACAACTTGGTTTTCCAACTTTCTTTCTTTTTTGATTGAGAAGCACTATCAGGACTAAGAAGCAAGGCTTTATTTTGTGGGCAATGGCTATGTAGCCAATATTTGATAGATACTATCTTTTTTGTGTGCTTGTTCTTATTTCATCTTTCTATATGTAAACTATTTTCATTAGATTGTTAAATACAATTACTTTAGATAGTATATTTTAAGATGTTTTTAAGATAAAGTATATTATATAGTTTATAAATTTTGATATATTAATGAAATCTAAAAAGAACTATTTCTTCAAAAAAATTTAATTAGAGGAAGAAAACCATTTTTTTTAATGAATAGTCTCTTATATTTATGAAATCTAACAAGATTCATTTATTCAATTTTTTTTAGCCATGAGAGAAAAATGTAAGGAAGAATTTAATCAATTTTTGAAACATTGGTTATTGGAAAAAAAATATATAGATGAATATTAGTAAATGAAAAAAGTGTACACATTTACGTCTTTGTGTGTTAGGAGAAGTGAAGGCATACACATTTTCACCCAATAAGGTAGGTTTGAAACTCTTCAATCTCTTGTCCTTTTTTATTAGATTCTTTCATCTAGAGGTTTACAGTTTCATATTCAATTTAATAAATTATATGAAAAATAAGATTGTCCTTGGTGTCTAACTCATTTTTAAAGCATTACCCACCCAGTGAAATGATTTGAAAAGCTAGCAAACACTTGGGGACTTATGCTATTTCTCAAGATTTGACAATGCACATCTAAAGATATGGCTTCACAATTTGTTTTCAACAATTTTCTACTTAACTTATTGGAAACTTGACTATTTCCTATGTTCCTAAGCTTGGATGCATGAACTTGTGAATGACTTGGACTACTACATGGAGCTTAATTAACGACTCAACTCACCTACCACAAGCTTCTAAGGTGTACTCAAATGGTTTTCATATTGACATATCCTCTTCAATCCCATCAAATGGATGCAAATTAAAGACTTGGTACTAATCAAAGTTAAGTATTAATATTCATTAGCTTACCACACAAGACACTCTTACAATCCTTATGAAGCTAGTGGTCTACATCTATTTGAGTCATGCAAGTAAGAATCCACAACTACTTTCATTCAACTAAAATAAATCACTTGAAGAAAATTCTACTCTACTTTTATCTCAACCACTTAAAATGGGATTCGGTAACCATGCAATAACACAAACTTTATCATATCTATCACCATACAAAATATATAATGATGATAAGTAGAGGAAATTTACCATTATCTTTGCACCAATGTAACATCTCCCTTTACAAATGAGAGAAGTGCAGTGTGTATGTAGGGAGCTCAATTACTATGAATGAAAAAGATTAAACTAGAATCAATGGCCAAAATTAAATCCTACAAACCCTAACTAGGTAAGAGCACAAACTTGTGCCGCACTTTTGTAAAGGAAAAGCTTAACAAAAGTATGCCTATTCACCTTCAATGACATAAAATTGGTATTATTACTTTGAATTTGAAAATGAAGTAAACTAATGAAATGTGGAAATGGATGAAGTTTACAATTATAATTTTTAAAAATTATTTGGAACAAGAATTGATATATTTTCCTAATTTTTATAAATAATTTTTTAGCTATTGAAAAATGTTGAAATCTAAGGGTCTAGTTGCTACCACAAAACTACATGGAAATAAACTTTTTTCCCTTTAATCTTAGACTATGTTATAGATAACATATATAGCTAGAACAATCAAAAATAAAAATCAGCTTTAGACCTATATTTTCTCTTTTATAGTGATTCAAACTTCAACTCACCTAAAATCGACAGTATTCATTTCCCACCACATTTCTCAAAACAAATCTATTCTAACCAGGAGAAAAAATTTGCATTCTAGAAGAGGACTGTCTTCTCTAGAACATCATGTAATTTTAAATTTTTTTGATATGATTTAATTTTATTTTCTTTCTCAAAATTAACATGTTTGCAAGTGTTAAAATGTGTGCTTGTAGAATTTTTTAATTACAATATACTATATCTAATTAAAATTCTATAAAATATATATGAGAATATTCTTGACTCTGAGTTCTATAAAATGGTTTTTATATGTTATTAAAAAATATCATAAAAATAGTAAGAGTTATGGAAATGCCACTTTTTTGAAATAATTTTATTTTTTTAGTAATTGGATATTTGAACTAGCATAAAACATGAATTTAATAGACATTTCCAATTGAAAAAGTGTTAACCCATATATAACTTATCTACAATGAATTTATCTAGAATGTATGTTTGAAAAAAAATGACTTTTAGATATAAATACTCAAATTTAGTCATTTTAATAAGTTAGCTTGAAAGGTGACACAACTTTGTACATTTACCCAACTATGTTCCCACCTTACCAACCAATGAGATTCAAATATCTCAAAACAAACCAATTGCAAAATTTCACGAGGGAAACAACCAATCAAAAGACACCAGAAATGTAGGGCTGCTTAGGATTAGATATCTAGGCAACTATGAGAGACATTCCAAGATCTCACTCTTGATGATATTGTTCTCCCCACCACCAAAACATATGAATCTTTCACTCAAAATGTATATGTTTACACTTTCTCTAAGTGATCCCTTGAAATTGAATGCAACCACAATGGTACGTGAAATATTTGTAACTATGTTGTGAACTAAAATACCAAGATGGGTAGTATCATGTTACTTGTCCTCTCTATAACCTCCAATTTGTGAGCCAACGTAAAGTGTTTTGCTTCTATGTTTACTTTCTCTCCCACCTTGATCACTTTCCCTTTCACTAATAGTTTCTTAAGGGTATCCATCATAGCTTGTACATGAGGTATAGTATTTTCTCTAATAGGGTGAGATTCATTCCAAAGACTAATAAAAGCATAAAAAATTTCTAAGTCCCATGAGTTCTTAGAACTACTCCACTAACATTAAGAGGAATGTTAATCCTCATCTATAATTTTATCCACCCAAAATAGACTCTCTTGAAGTGTGATCCATGTACTTTTCATAGCATCAATGTCTCCCCTCTAAAGAACAAGTGGTGGTGTAATAGTAATATCTCCAAATAATGCTCCATTATCTCATAATCCTAGAGTTGCATATCACTCTTTTCTTTGCTCACTTTTGGAATGGTGTTTTATAATTTGCAAGTCCCAAACTCATCTCTAGTCACCCCTTCCATTTTTTCTATCAATTAAATCTCATCCTATTCTAATTGAATAAGATCTTCAATGTTTTTTATTGGTCTTGCTTCAATAATGTTCTACTCATCCTAAAAGGTGTCCCATAACCAATTTGGTGTTGTGCCATCTTCCCACTTAGGTTGGGTCTCATCCTTGTGAATATTGACTTGGAAGACTAGTACACTTTCATTAGGTCCCTCATCCAAAGGCATGATTTCTCCATATTAAGGAGAACCTTCAATCTCAATCATCATTTTTAGGTGAGAGCTCTCCTTCTAAGTCAAAGGTACTACTCAATGGTGAATAACCTAAAGAACTCTCACTTGTACTATTTTTTTATTTGAAAGATATCTCCTATTGTAGTTCATTCCCTTTGAATGGCATAGTTCTCCTTGTGTTGATATTGTACCTTCTTTGGATGGAGGAGTTTTTTGCTTTTGCATCTTTACATATGGCTCCTCAACTTTAATTCCCTTTTGTTTTGGAGTTTTCCAAGTTGGGGATTGTAATATTCTTCCTCCTCTTGCTAGGTTTCACTTTCTTCCCACTAGATTCTCAAGGTTGTATGAATGATTACTCCTCCATCATGGTTGAGTGTGGAGAGAAATGAGGATCATCATAGCATTGAGGCTAATATTCATTTCCTTCTCCCAATTAATTGTCTAGTTAATGATCCATGGATGTATTGAAGTCTCTTCTCATTACATTGGCATTACATTCTAACTAATCTAGAATTGTCACCCATTTGCAACTTCTTATCCCATTTTTCAGCAACCTTGAAAATATTCTCTTCCTTACCTCAAAATAAATAATCATTTGTATTGGGCTAATAGTCCTCTAGGTGTGGGATGTGGATGTGTCTATTCCCATGTACAATCTTGATCTTTACCCACAAGATCAAAATTATACATCAATTCATAGAATCCTAACCCATAATATTCTAATTCCACATTGTCTAGCCACCTCCATAATAACCATCTTGTTTGTTGAATACTAAATTCATAAATGTGAACATTGTGGATGCTTTGATATTTCCTTGCCATTTCTTTTCCACACACTTGCAAATTTGAATGGATCGTTAGTGGGCAAAGGAAATTAGAAAAAAGTAGATTTCATTTGGGACCAAATGATTCAGACTTCTCATTTTATCACTAAAGAAGAAGAAAAGTAGATTCCATGTGGGACTATATGACTTAGACTCCTCATTTTATCACTAAAGTGCCAATCACAACAACATCCCATTGCCCATGGGTCAAGAGTTTAGAGAATTTTATGAGCACTCTTCAAAATTCATTATTAGTCCTTGTCTTATTTATAAGGCAAGGAACTGATGTTCCCACTAGATCCCCATCGAATAGGTATTAATTTTTTTATAATAAAATTATATTGCTTGAAGCTAAAGTTTACATCGTTATATTTTTTAATTCATTTAGAGCACTTTAGGTTCTTAAATCTGATTGGCCATGAACCAATTTCCTAGCCAAAAAAATTATTTTTCCAAATGAAAAATGCTTAAAAAGCTATATCGGTAAGAATCAAATAAAAGTCTATTAGAATGCATTTATTGTGAATCAGTGAATGACTAAGTTTCCTCCTTATTATTAATAATTTAAGATCTGAGACATATTTATTGTATTCTTTTAATCATCAATGAATTGAGTTAGATTTATTCATTCATTTATAAAACACTTCCTAAAAATTTCACACAAGACTTTTATATCGTAATATTTTGTAGCGCCTATATGTTTAGCTTGAATTTTATAATTATTGCATTTAATTAAGAAGAATATAGTTTGTAGAAGTTTAACTCATATAAAAATGTCATTTAAGTTAGTTTTTATTTCCATATATATTTAAAGTGATTAAGATTTTATTTTAATGATATATTCTTAATATTAAAATTAATTATTTAAAATAGAAATGATTATGAATTAAAAAAATTAAATATCATTTAAATCAAATTTATTCTAAATATTATATTTTAAAAACTATTAATGCTCATTTACAAAATATTTTATTATAAATATTGTACTTTGTACTTAAATATTTTAAGTATCTATGTTGTGAGTTTAAATTTTATTGTCATTAAATTTGATTAATGAAAAAATAATTTATTGTAATTTTTTTTATGTTATTTAGTTTAGAATTAAAAATTTTTATTTTTATTTTTAATTATGGATTTTTTAATGGTATATTAAATTTAATGAATCAAAAGGTTATTTATTTAAAAATAAATAAAATAAGTTGCATCATTAAATTCATGAAACAAAGATAATTATTTTTTAATTTTGATCAATAAATTATAATACCAATTAATACCATCAAATAACAATATTAAGTTATTTATATTTCATATAGTATTGGAGCAAATATTAGAATATAACTTTTTTGAAATCATGAGTAACATAATTATCCAAACCACCTAATATGAATCCAAAATAAAATTAAATATTAAGCATTAGTAAATCATAGTAAATCACCCACTATGAGAAAATATTTACTTTAGTTTCCATCAAGAGGAGTTAGATGTCCACAAGTTTAAACAAGTGCATGTACTTGTCATAAATGTATTGTAATAGATATAGTTATTAACTATTATTATAATAAATACATACTTTTATTATTATTAATTATGTAGTATATAATATTTTAGTACTAATGATAAAGCATTAACGTTAAGTGGTAAATAATAGATGGAAATTTAGCAAAAAGATATATGATTGCTAAATAGAGTCATATTTCAAAATTAAGTTAATGTATGTCAGAGGACTCCACGTTTGATACACTAATTTAGTTTTGATTATAAATTAATTAATTATTTTATTTATCTATCTTTAAATAAAGTTTATAAAAAAGATATATATAAATTATCATGTAAAGATAAATTGATTGCGATTTAAATTTTATAATTAAATTTAAAATTAGTTAAATTATATTGGGATCAACTTTGTTAAAATATTAAAAGGTAAATTAACTTTATATGACAATTATAACATAGTATAAAAATACATATATAAAAGACTTCATCTAAAGTTGTTAAATTTCCTAACTATTTTTTAACTAATCTTCAATTCAATTGTAATTTTGTTCTAAGCTCTCAGATGTCATTTTTACCAATGTATTAATTGAAAAACTTCATTAAAGACATGTCAAAAATAATGAATATGGAGTACTTGTCTGAAAAAAGGGGTCCATAACAGAAAATTGATTGAACTAATCATAATTGAAATAAATCAATTATATAATATTTCAAATTAATAAGTATTTATAACAAATTTAGTCATAATCAAATAATGAAAAAAATACACATTTATGAATTGTTCGCACAAGTATTGATTAATTAAATAGAAATGAATGCAATAGTGCATTGCCTATGACAAGTACACAAAATGTAAAATAGAAAATAAATAGACTTCAAACATTTTTTAAATGATTCATGTTGTATGATATAGAGAGAGAAATGCTCACCGCATAGTTCTAGATTACACATTGTCCACCTTCTTTCTTAAAAAGAATCACTCAATCAATTCAGTAAGAAATTAGAAAATCTTTTAAACAATTTAAGCTTTCATTTATCTCTCTTAGTACTTTACATCACTAGATTTTGAGAAAGACACTAAAATTTCCCCATTCAATCATAATATCATTATATAGTTTCTTAAAAACAAAAATATTTTCTTAATTCATTTATTATATTATTTCTTTACAATAAGAATGAATGAATTTATTATATTTAAAGTTAATTTTTTAAAAGATTATTTCATTAAAATGGTGCTTAAATTTTAAAATTTATAAAATGTCATTTTCATTTTATATTTTTAATATTATAATTAGTTATATAAAATGAAAATGACATTTTATAAATTTTAAAATTCAAGCACCATTTTAATGAAATAATCTTTTGAAAAATTAACTTTAAATATAATGAATTCATTCATTCTTATTGTAAAGAAATAATATAATAAATGAGTTAAGAAAATATTTTTGTTTTTAAGAAACTATATAATGATATAATGATTGAATGGTGAAATTTTAGTGTCATTCTCAAAATCTAGTGATGTAAAGTACTAAGAGAGATAAATGAAAGCTTAAATTGTTTGAAAGATTTTCTTATTTCTTAGTGAATTGATTGAGTGATATTAACTCAATGACACTAAATGATTTAACTTTAATAATCAAACTTAATAAAAATATAATTATTAATAACTTTAAATTAAAAATATACATCCTGCAAAATATTAAAAATCATTATAGACTTAAGCTATTTATTACATGTTGCACGATACCTAGTGTTGACAAACTCTGATGGTGTTACTTAACTATTTGTTACAATATTTTGGCTACCATTATAACTCATTGTTATTAAAACATTCCAAGAATGATACTTTTAGATTAAATATTCCTATAATAGCTCACACTTATTTAAGTATTTGTATTGCTAATTTAAAATGAAGAAACTTTGTGCACTAAAAATTCTTAGCAATCATTTTGTCCAATGTTCACTTTTGTCTTTAGTTTTGTCTACTAATGATTACCTTAAAAGGACTACTTGAATTCTAGTACACAAAAAAACATGATCAACATAAACTACTCATAGCCATGCTACACTATAATAGATGGTGTTTCACACATAAACATAACAAAATGATTTCTTTTCAGACACTAATAGGTAGAACCCAATAAGAGTCCAAAAGGTAGGGACTCTAGCTCACCAAGAGCTCTTGTTACAATTTAAGTGATTTAATTTTAAACTTACATAGCTCTTTATTCATTTTCCATATTTTTATTGCCAAGTGGGAGTAGCCACAATGTCCTTTTCTATGAAGGACATAATGAATTTATTTTTCAAAGTGATCGGCATCTACCATGTGACTGATATCCATACGAATTGCATAGAACTTCAGCAAGGCCACATTATTATTATTATTTTATGATAAAGTTTTCATTTATAAACTTGTAATTTTAACAAATGTTTCCAAAAGTCAGTTCTTTTTACATTGATGACTTGTTGAACATGAATTATTGAGCTTCTCATAAAATATGTATTTTAGCTTCATCTTGTTGTTTTGATTTCAGTCCACACGTTAAATTTTAGGATATTATTGAAATTATTTTCTTTTTACTAGTATAAATAAAGAATTTGTACCTTTTACTAGTAGAAATAAAGAATTTCTACATCTCAACTTTTTATAAAGTTCCTTTTTTATATTTATTAAAATAGATAATTATTATTTATTTATAAGTTCATTGGTTAGTGTGGTAAATAGTAAGGAGAAAAATAATTATTATCAATAAAAGATAAGAAATTTTTTGAAACAAGAACATAATTAGTACAAATATCATAATATAATTTAATTCTAGAGAAAGCATCTAGAATTACATGAAACATATAGAATACTTAAGACGTTTGAAATTTATTATAAAATCTAATGAAAAAAAAGTAAATATCTAGAAGCTACAACACTTGAAGTAAAGAAGAAGCAAAAATTTAGAAGCTACAATAGTTGAAGCAGAGAATCCTCTACAATGGAAAGGGAAGAAACCTAGAAATATAAAAAATTGGGTTGTTTACAAGCCTTCTCATTGTTGGTCTAGAAATCTACATTATCATGATAATGGCACATTTCATTCCTTTTATATAGTCCAAGATGAAATGACATTTTTTTTTATCAATTGGAATTTTTTTGGCACTCAAATTAGTTGAATTTTGTTTCTTGCAGTTTTTGTGTTTTTATTTTGTAGACTTCTAATTGAGCAATTTCACATCCAAATGAAGTCTCGTATTCACAAGAGTGTAATAATTATAGGGATAACATAGTAGTATATACAATAGGGGATTTATATGGATAACATGATTGGAGATCAACAACACTGCCTACTCCCTTGCTCTGCCAATCTCCAACATTTTTAATTACAAACCTCCAGAAGAAATTGATAATGCACAATTAAAGAAAGTGATAATAGTAACATCAAAAAAATGTGCTTACAAATGTGTGGGACATGCCCAAACAATATTCCTTCTTTTCACGTAATCACCCGATGCTTATCCATGCTTGAAAGAAAAATTATGCTGAAACAATATGTGTACCCCTTTAAACCACAAAAACTATGTGAAAAACACCATCAATTATGCCCTAAGAACATTGTAACCCTTGTAGCATTTGAGAAGCACAAATTGTGGCACCAACCTTTTTAGGATGACTTCCTAACAACACTAAGTTGTAGCACATATGTAACCCCTCAACCCATCTGCACAATACACCCATTCCATGACATCCATATTCATTTAGTTTATCCCATGATCATGAGTCACACACCATGTAAAAATGTACACGCATGCATACCAAAAAAAAATGTATACATGCCATAGCCTATAGTCATCTACTCGTTCACTTCACTTCCTTCAATTCCAATTGTCATTTATGGTTCATTCTCTTAGCATCTTGTACAACAGTTTGCCAAATAACTAGAACTAAATCATTTTGATTGACAAGTCAAGGGGTCTATGATAGGAATAGCCTAGGGTAGTGCAGGTAGATGTGCCCAATCCTTTTAAATTCTTTACTTACACAAATGTTAACCCTAATCACTTAGAGACAACTTTCCCATAGACCAACCTACCCATTTTAGCTTCCATACTAGTTTATAACTTCCTTCTAGGCATCCCTAATGACTTATCTTATCTAGAAAGGGTTGGAGGCTCTTCCTAGTGTGTTTTGGAACTCATTCCATCCATCTTTCACATTCCATTCATTAGCTTCCTATGCAATCTCTTAAAAACAAGAGAAAACACCTTTTAGACCTCATAGCACCCAATTAGCCCTCCTTATGGACTAATACTAGATTTATGAAAATGTTTCCTTAACAAGGCTCAAAACTAACTCTAGTTCAAGATACCATTTTCAAAGACCTTAAAAATTCCTAAAGCCTTAGGTTCCCATGTTGCAATAGATTCCCTAACCCAAATTTTGAGGATTTTCTAGGGTTGGACAACATTCTAGACTAGTCAAAAGTAAATTTTTCATTTCTCCCTCAATAGAGACTTTCAACACTTCTCCTTGTACCCATGGTATATTCACTCTATTCTTTCTACATCCATTATACCCATTCGATCAAAAATGATTAACCCTTGCAAGAAATTTGCCTTCCTTATTTTAATTTCTAGCCAAGAACAACCCAATCTCGTCTAAAGCTTCCAAGGAAAGGGCTTGGCCTTGTGCTTATTGATCCAACCTTCCTATGATACAAAGTAAAATGTGGACCTACTAGAATTTCTCAAGGTTTTAGAGAATTCCAAACATTGGGAATACTAGCAGACACCATTTTGTAAAGTTTGCCCTAGTATTGGCCAACAAATAGGAAAATCACAAAAACATTTATTGCAATCACAACTAGATTAATAGAACCTTAAAACCAAATAAAAAAGAAAGTAATAAATATTTATATTCCAATTCTAAAAAAAAACACCAAATGTATCACATTGCTATCAAATCCATTCCATTTCTCTCAAAATTGTCAACATTTTTCATCGATTATTTTGCATCTATACTCCTCAGAACTTCCAACCACTACAATGGTGAATTAGAGGGATTTAAAATTTCATTTTCTAACCAAATAAACCAAAACCTACTCATTGATAACCTCCTTGTGCTCTCTAACTACTTTTGCAACTTCTTAGACAAGAAATTTACAAAATTGCAAAATTGTCAATGTACAAGCTTTTACAATATTGACAATTTTTGCATTTTCACTCTTCCAACTTTATGAAACTTACCAACATGACTCCAAATCAAATATGGAGGTTATTTAGACCATTTTTAGGTCATTACCACTCCTAGCCATGCTCCTACACTAAACTGGCCCTCTAAGACAACTTTTAGCACTTTTGGGGATTTTTGGACCTGATTGACAACATTTTACCAATGCAACATTTTGACACCAAGTCATCTATAGTGCATTACACAATTTTTCCACATGAATAAGGACCCCCAAAATAAGGGTATCATTATTCCTAAGTTCTAACCACCTATCCAAGGTTCTCCTTCACCATACTCCCCTAATGAGTCGAAAGTCCTTCTAGGACTTTAAGAGGAAATGAGAGTAGGATCAATGACATGCTTCCTGAAATCTCCTTCCACAACCCAAGTGGCTTCACTATCTCACTTTCCCATCCATTTCACAAGATTTTTCGTGTAGGTTATTTTCCTAGTCACCTTATCCACCTTAGAGTTCAATATCTTCTCAGCTTTTAACTTGCTTGTAGATGGCTTTGGCAAGGTAGGTACAATGTCCTTAAAGTCTATATCCCCTACTAGAATGGAAGGTGGAATAGGAACATTGTAGGCTACCAAGTCCACAACATTAAAAGTAGTGGATAAACCCATATTTTTTGGAAAACCAACTTGATATGCATTGGCTCCATACTTGGCCAAAATCTTGCATGGTCCCACCTTCCTCATCTATAGCTGGTGAGAGTCTCCTTTGTACAACTTGTTCTTCTTAAGGTGAACTATGACATAGTCTCCAACTGCAAATTGAACATCTCTCTTTCTTGCATCAACCCATTGCTTCATCTGGATCATATTCTACTCTAAGGTTTGTTTTACCATGTCATGAACTTCTTTCATGGAAAGAGCAAATTCTTCAGCTACTCCACTAACCTCTACACCTGCCTTCATGTCTCTTAGTTCAAGAATGCCTCTAGGATGTATTCAATAGACCACTTTGAAAGGACTTTTTCTAATGGCCTTGTTTATAGTGTCATTGTATACATACTCTACTTGAGCAATAATGTGATCCCAACTCTAACCATACTCTTTGGCCAAGCATCTCAAGAAGTTTCGTAGGCTCCTATTAACCACTTCTATCTACCCATTTATTTGAGGATGGCATGCATATCCAAATGATAGGTTTGTACCCAACTTGTGCCACAAAGTCTTCTAGAAGTGACTCATAAACTTAGTGTCTCTATTAGACACAATGCTAAGAGGAAGTCCATGTATCCTCACTACTTCGCTAAAGAATAAATTTACAATGGCACATGCATCATGAGTGGTTTTACATGGCACAAAGTGAGCCATTTTACTAAACCTATCAACAATGACATAGACACTATCAAAACCCTACTTGGTTTTAGGTAGTCCCACCACAAGGTCCATGCTTAGACATTCCTAAGGTCTTTGGGTAATAGGAAATGGCTGATATAATCCTACATTGGTGGCAACTCCCTTGGCTCTCTAACAAACCATGCAACATTCCACATTCATTTTCACATCCTTGCTCAAAGTAGGCCAGTAATAAAAACATTGAACCAGATCCACTATCTTTTGCACTCAAAAATGGCCACTTAAAGCACCATTGTGCTTCTCTTGGATCAGATTTTCACTAATGGATCCTCTTGGGACACATAACTGATTGCCTTTGATTAATACATTCTTGCAAGGTAAAATTAGAAAACTCATGATGGAAATGGTTAGTAAAATTAGTACAAACTTGATATGGCTTGGAAAACTCTGGATCATTAGGATATAGCTGCTTGAATTTTTCAATTTCCACACTCCTAATCTGCACTTCTTCAATAGTCAACAACCTATGACTAGGTGCATCTGCAACTTTGTTTGCAATGCTTTTTTTATGCTTTATGGTGAATGTATAGGCCTAAATACATACTCCACCCACTTCATATGCTTGTGACTTAGTTTATCTTGGGAATTTAGAAAGCTTAAAGCCAGATTATCTGAATAAACAAGAAATTATTTAGGCGATAGATAGTGCCTCCATTTTCTCAAGGCTTAGATCATGGCATACATGTCAAGGTCATAGGAAGAATACTTCCTCTTTGCATCATTTAACTTCTCACTATGGTATGTAACTAGTTTCACATTCAATAGTAAACAATTTCTCAAAGCTAGGTAAGACCAAGATTGGTTGACTAATAATTTTTGTTTTAATAATTCAAAATTCCTAGTAGCTTATTTAGTCCACTTGAACTTGGCTCTAATCCCAAATTTAATGGTTTCCAACAAGGGTGCACAAATATGACTAAATTTCTTAATGAAATTTTTGTAAAATTGAGCTAAGCCATGGAAGCTCCTTACCTCTGAGGTAGGCTTGGTGTTGGCCAGTTAAGTATGGCCTCCACCTTGCTAGGATCCATCTTGAGTTGCCCTTGTGAGATGACAAAACCCAATTATACCAATTCTTCCTTCATTAAATCATATTCACAAGGTTTATGGTGAGCTTGGAATCAAACAATATTTTCAAGACAAGACTCAAATGCCTTAATTGTTTTTTTTTAGTTCTACTAAAAATCAAGATATCATCAAGATAAATGACAACAAACTTACCCAAATAATCAACAAAAACATCATTCATGAGCCTCATGAATGTGGAGGGGGTATTTGACAAACCAAAGGGCATCACTAGCCACTCATACAACCCTTTAGTGGTTTTAAAATATGTTTATTCCACTCATCTCCCTCCTTAATTCTTATTTGATGATATCCACTCTTTAAGTCAATTTTAGTGAAGTACTTTGCATTTCCCAAACAATCAAGCAAATATTCAATTCTTGGGATTGTGAATTTATACCTAATTTTTATCTTATTGATTTCCCTTAAATCTGTACACATTCTCCAAGTACATCCCTTCTTTGGCATTAGGATAATTGGAACTACACATGGGCTCACACTCTTCCTTATCAACCCATGATCTAGCAATTCTTGC
The DNA here is from genome assembly GCA_028749045.1 of Cupressus sempervirens. Lineage (NCBI taxonomy): Eukaryota > Viridiplantae > Streptophyta > Pinopsida > Cupressales > Cupressaceae > Cupressus > Cupressus sempervirens. Next base: position 100,642,026 of record CM053793.1, on the reverse strand, counting down.
ACTTACTTGGCTATCTCCTCATGCTGACTCAATGTCATCTTATATGTTCCCTTATTAGGAAAAGATGCTCCAAGGATGAGATCTATGAGATCGCTAATAGCCCTCTTAGGTGGCAATTCTTGCTTCCCATCACTTATAATATCTTCAAACTAATCCAACAAGTTTTGCACTTCCTTAAGAAACTATAATCTTATTGTGCTTTGTGCATTCTATGTCTTGACAATAATGGCATACCCTGTGGCCTCTCCTTCTTTCATGATGTTTAGGAATTATTTTTCTCCTACTATTAAGACATTAGGTTCCACCAATTGTGTGCCTTCTCCCTCTAACAAGGACTGAATGGTTTACGACTTCTCTACTTTCTTGAACTCGTAAATAATTTTCCTACAATCATATTAAGCTTCCCTATCATATTGCCATGACCTCCCTAATAGGAGATGGCATGCATCCATTGGCAATATATCATAGAGAACTCTATATTTATACCTACCAATATTGTATTCAACCCATGCTTGCTCCTTTACCTCTACATGCTAACCCTTATTTAGCCATGTGACTCTATAAGGACTGTTATGAGGAAGTCTTTTAAGCTTTAATTTTCCTACAACTTCTTCTGAAATTATGTTATCAGTAGACCTAGACTCAATGATAACTTTACATACCTTGTTTTGCACCTTGCATTTGACCATAAACATGGCTCTTCTTTGACTTGGATCCTCCTTCATGGGCCCTCTCACCTTCTTTTGAATCCAATGGGTGATCAGCTACTGTAATACCTACCCCTAGTTGACTTTTTTGATTGTATTGTCAAATTTTTTTAGGTCTATTTTATGTTTATGTTTATGATTATCTGTACTTGGTTACCATATTAGATTAAATATATTTCATATTTAGTTGATATGTGTGTTGAATTACTTAGTTATTTCATGTGTTCATGATTATGCTTTCGATGATGATACATGTATGTTCATAGAACAATTTTAGTTATTTTATAATGTTAGATAGATGGATTAGTTATATGCAATTTCTATGGTTAGTTACCCTATACTTGCATGTGTGTGGTGTATGTGTCTATTTTACTTTATGATTAACATTCCTAATGTGGTTGAGGAAGGGAGTCGTAGTCACATGCTAGTTGGGATCTACACTATGCACCACTTCCTGCCATTGCCTATTTAGTTTAGAACATATGCGTTTGTACATACATGGATTTTATGTAGATTGAAGGTACCGAGTATCAACTTTCTTGAATTGCGGGGATGAGCGTACCCTATCACAGTATTTCAATGGTATAAGTAGGGATATAACTCTTGAGTCCAAATCCTAACCTAAGCCAATTTCCCTAGAAAGTAGGACAAGTGTTTGAGTTGTTTACCTATTTGAATTCATCAAGTGACATGAATTTGTGATCTTGACCCTAGAGTTGATTATGTTCTTTGTCCTATAGTTGAGTTTTCGTATTTGGTTTTGTGGGTCTATTGTGATTTTTTATTATAATTAAATCAAATTAAAAGATAATTTAATGAAAATTTTATAAAGAAAAATTGATATTTGATTATATCTAATTAATCGAGAAATTAATTAAATAAAAGAATTAAATTTGAAAGATTTTATTAAATTTCTAAAATTGGCATAATTATATTTATTTACTTTAATAATTATTATTTAGGAGTTTTATTTAATAATAATCTCTAAATAATATTATTATTAAAATTAATAAATATATTATTAAAAGAATCTTGTGCTTTAATTTAATGAAAATTTTATAAAGAAAACTCAATATTTACGTATATTTAATTAATTAAGAAATTAGTTAAATAAAAGAATTAAATTTAAAATATTTGATTAAAGTTCTAATTTTGGCATATTTATATTTATTTAATTTAATAATAATTCATTTAGGAGTTTTATTTTAATTAAATAAATTCTAAATTATATTATTAGTTAAATTATTAAATATTATATTAAAAATGTTGCATGATTTAATAAGGGAGAAGAAGCATTAATTTAATAAAGATATTTTAAATTGCCAAAAAGTGTGCATGAATATTTAAAATATAATAAAATAATAAAAGATAAAGATCAATGAGTCTTCTTGCATGATTGCACAATCGAAGCTAACATCAAATATCTTAGTCACACAATAAAAAAGAAAAGAAATAGAAGTTCTGATAGTGAAAATCACATTGTGGGAATATCAGAACCCAAAATAGTAAAAATAAAAGATGTGTCCAAAGGTGAAAACCTCTCTGAGGTTCCTAAGGATGAGATATTTGATGCACTTCCAAGTCATTTTCAAGAAAGATCATTAGTGTTGATAGAACCAACACAATTGATGAACTTGGGAACAAAGAAATAGCCTCACATGATACATCTTGCACAATCATTATCTCTAGAAGAAAAAGAGGAATTTATTTCGTTCTTTCAAGATAAAAAAAATTAATTTTGCATGGACATACTCAGACATGCTAGGCTTGGATTCTAATCTCATAATGCTTCATTTATTTATTACACCAAGAGTTAAACTAGTCAAATAGAAACTTAGCCAAAATGCATCCTCATGTTGCATTACCTATTAAAGATAAACTAGAAAGCCTTCTAAAAGCTGGATTATTCATGCTATTGACTATGCTAAATGGATATAAAACATTGTTCTAGTCTCCAAGCATGACAAATCTATCAGAGTTTGTATAGATTTATGAGATCTGAACTTAGCATGTCCAAAGGATGATTTTCCACTCCCAACATTGATATGATAGTGGATATGATAGTAGGATATGAAATGTACTCACTCATGGATAGATTTTCTAGTTATAATCATATTAAAATTGTACTAGAAGATCAAGAAAAGATTTCTTTCACTTGTGCATGAGGACCCTTCTGTTGGAATGTGATGTCATTTGGTCTGCAAAATGCTGGTGCCACATATCAAAGGGCAATTACTACAATCGTCCATGATATGATGCATAAGACAATGGAGGACTATGTCAATGATACCTTGGTTAAGAGCACAAAACACAACACTCACCTTCAAGATTTAGGACCTGTCATGGATCGTATGGAGAAATTTAGTCTAAGACTTAACACCAAGAAATGTGCATTTGGTGCAACATCTAGGAAACTACTTGGTTACATTGTCTTTGTGAAAGGAATCAAGGTAGATCTAGAGAAAGTTCAAGCAATCATGGACATGCCTCTACCCCATAATATCAGTCAGATGAGGAGCTTACAAGGAAGACTTCAATCCATTCATAGATTCATCTTGCAACTAGAAAACAAGTCACAACCTTTCACTAAGACCCTATGTAAAGGTGTGATATATATCTAGAGAAAAGATTGTGATCAAAGTCTAACACAAATAAAACAATACCTTGTTAATCCACCAATCCTAATGCCTCCTATCTATGGAAAGCCTCTCATTTTGTACATCTTAGTAATAGATTCATCTATTGATATCTTGCTAACTCAAGAAGATAATGATAACAAGGAACACACTATCTACTATCTCAGTTGCACACTGATTTCTTATGAAATGAATTATAGCATCATTGAAAAATCTTGTGTCTTTTCTTCCTAAAAGTTGAGACACTACATACTCACTCATACTATGTGACTGGTTGCTAAAATTGATCCACTAAAATACTTACTCAACAAGGTAGCTCTAATAGGACGGTTAGCTAAGTTGGTCATGATACTAAGTGAATTTGATATTCAGTATATTGAAAGGAAGGCTATCAAAGGACAAGAAATTGTTGATCAATTAGCAAAAGCACCAATACAAAGTCTTCTTTCACTAAAGATTAACTTTTCAAATAAATCAATTCTAATGCTAACACACCAAACTTTGGTGATGTTCTTTGATTGCTCCTTCACATTACAAGGTTCTGGTGCTAGGCCTTTATTCATAACACCATAGAAGTATTCACTCCCTAAGGTGTATAATATTTTTTTTCCTTGTAGAAACAATATTGCAAAATATGAAGCCCTAATTAATGGCATGAAGATCACAGTTGAATAGAGTGTTGATGAATTGAATATCTTTGGTGATTTGTAGCTCATAATCAACTGGGTCAATGATGTCTATTAGACAAAGGATGAGAAATTGATACCTTATAAATGCATGGTGCATAACCTAAAGAAATTCTTTTTTCATATCACTTTACAACAAATTCCTCAGGCAGACAACAAAGTGGATGATGCAATGGCTACTCTTGCTTCCATGTTACAACTGCTAGACAATGACCTTCGACACAAGTTCCTGGTGGAGACATTACTCTACCTTGCTTATAATTCCCCTAAATTCCAAATGATTTTTTCTCTTGCAGGACATGATCCTGCTACCATCATATGTACTCTTACCTATGTGACCAAACAATTTTGGACAATTGTAATAACCCCACTAAAATAATATTTAATAATTATTAAGATACAAAAAAAAAGGTAATATATATAATAATTATAAATAACTAATAATACTTCAATTTTAACTAAAGATAGATAAATAAATAAATACTATGGTAATATATAATGATTAAAGTTATAAATAAATGAAATAATATAAATAAATAATGTTTTTATTTAATAGATGTTGTTGAAATATTTAATCTACTTCATAAACTTAATATTGTTAAATAAACTAAATACTACAATCTAATAATATTAAATCTTAAAATTTAATAATAGCCTTTCTGAATATTAATAATATATTATTTAAGTTACGAATTATTATATTCTATTTAATATGAAATAATTGAAATGATATTAATAATATACAAATTAATTAATATTATCATATTAATAAATAAAAACTTATATTAATATTAATTGTTAATTGAAAAGACGTGTCTCTTCTTATTATATCATATATAATAGAAGTATTAAACTTAGGAAGAGGGCAGCAAGGAAATATTACAGAAGAATAAGAATAAAAAGAAGAAAAATGAAACATATGGATAGTTAGGGTTTTTTTATCTAATGACTCTGAAAGGGGTCATTACAATTGGTATCAGAGCAGTCTATCCTGCCATCCTGTAGGGTTAGTTGAGGAAATGGAAAGAAAAAGAATCAAACTATTACCTAGATCATACAACAAGAGTTAACAAATAGATATATATATGAGAAAAGGTAGCAGAGATATTTTGAAGCAAAGAATTATTAATTTGAAAGAAGGATTTTTTTTCCCACAGTGATGCATCTTAGCTATAGCGATAGTTTTAAATGGAAGACAAATCAGACTTGTTTTCTGCAATTACCTTCTAAAGTTGGCCTATTAGGCCTATGTGTTGGTTAGGGATTAATTCTGCAAAGTACAAAACAATCACACCCCGCAACCCAAGCAATATACCTACACTAGTCGGGTTAATCAGCTAACAAGAAGCACACACAGTGATTCTTTAGTAGTGACAATGAATGATATGAGAAATGTTCATGACAAACATTATCAGTTGAATCAAACAATTTCTTCACATTGTGGTGGGAGATTCTGAAAACTAAGGGGTCATTACATCATCTTAATTCATAAGGTGAGCTTCATCGCATTCGAGCCAAAAGAAATCAATCTGAGAACTTACTTTGTCTTTTTTATATCCAAATACATATATAATGTGTGATAGAGACCATAGCGTAAAAATGTCTGGCAAATGATGCTGGAATGACAACTAGAGTAGGACGACGGCTAGGATCGCATCAGAAGAAATGGTGACTGCATATTGGGGTTCATACTTGCAACCTGATTCAAGATAATAAGTTATTGAAACATGATTTCCATCTTAGCTATCAGGACATATCACCATGGTCATTCCTTAAATCGAAGAGATCTTTGAGTCAGATAAATACTGTGATTGTGGCATTTCATGGCAGAGTATGGGAGATCTTTTTTTTTCACAACACCTCAGTTGATGTCATCTCCTTTGGATCTGTAATTACATACGATGGATGCCACCCATACTTTTCATCAACATGACGATGAGTTGAAGTTCTTTAAAATCATCTAGAGCTGAAAGATGTTTCATTCATATGTTCTTACCAAGCTTTGAACCTTGTAATTGATACATTTGATATCGTGGCAATATTAAAAATTGAACTTGACAGGTATCGGGTCAATTGTGGCCTTTTGCATTTTGTCAAATGGCTTGCATACATCCACTGTCAAGTTCCTACAAACACCTTTGAGAAAGTATAATGTGGCAATAAGGGTGATAGAGATCCAAATAAGAGAAAAAATCCATGGACCCTCCTAAATGATAGTGAAATTCATTCAACTAACAATAAAAGGTATGCTCATGATACGAGGTAAGTATATATGATGGATTTTTCTTATCTTTCAATTAATATGACATGTTATTTATTAGTTATTTGTTTGAAAAAAAAAATTTAATTTTACTAATTTTGAATTATATTTATACTTTTAAAAAAGTATGATAAATTATCAATAAAGTTATAAATGATTGGAATAAATATGTAGGTCTAATGTTTTGGGTAACATATTTTAATTAATTTTTTGTCTAAATGGAAAGATAAAAAGTATAAGTGTAGTGGATAGAAATTCCTTTCAGTCTAAGAAAGGACATTATTCAAAATATATGTGCTTAAATTCACGATAGATAGGGAGTGTGCATAGGGTGAGGAGTAAATTGGTCACGTTGGGGTAAAGCAATCCCAATATGGATTTTAAGATCTAAGGAAGCCCCAAGCTAAGCATGTTCAAACTTGAGCAATAGTAAACCTTTCATCCATAATCAAACTAAACATGTTCTTAGTGGATAGGGAGTGTGCAAGGGGGCAAGAGTAAATCAGTCACATTGGGGCGTGAGAATCCCAATATGGATTTTAAAATCTGAGGGAGCCCTAAGCTAAGCATGTCCAAACTCATAGCCACAGTAAATCTTCCATCCATGTCAAAAATTATGTTCCTAGTGGGTAGGGAGTGTGCACAGTGGGAGGAGTAAATTGGTCATGTTGGGGAACAAGAATCCCAATATGGATTAAAAATCTGAGTGAGCCCCAAGCTGAGCATGTCCAAACTCAGAGCCATAGTAAATCTTCCATCCACGATGGAATGATACACCCCATTATAGTACTAGTTATGAAAAATATGCATTTCCAATCTAACTTTTCATTTTGACAAGGGAAAGGAGCACGACATTCATGATCAAGGTGGTAAAACACTTTCTTACTTTTGCTTATTTCAATTTGTAAGCAAGGTTTTAACATGTATACTATATGTCTACATTGTGTCTTCATGCATCAATGTGTTTGCTTTGTCTCTTCTTCGTGTCTTCCTATATTCATGTGTCTACATCGTGTTTGCATCACATCTTCATGCATTAATGTGTCTACTTTGTGTCTTTATACATATATTCTTGTAAATGCTATTATATACTAACATATTTATTTTACAAGTATCTAACACATATGCAGGAAAGAGAATGAATCCAGATTAGGAATTATTGATGATCAAACCAATTGCTTGAGGACAAGTGAATTCGAAAGGGGAGGATTGTAATAACCCCACTAAAATAATATTTAATAATTATTAAGATACAAAAAAATAGGTAATATATATAATAATTATAAATAACTAATAATACTTTAGCTTTAAGTAAAGATAGATAACTAAATAAATAAATACCATGGTAATATATAATGATTAAAGTTATAAATAAATGAAATAATATAACTAAAAAATGTTTGTATTTAATAGATGTTATTGAAATATTTAATCTACCTCATAAACTTAATATTGTTAAATAAATTAAATACTACAATCTAATAATATTAAATCTTAAAATTTAATAATAGTATTTTTTAATATTAATAATATATTATTTAAGTTAGGAGTTATTATATTCTATTTAAGATGAAATAATTGAAATGATATTAATAATATACAAATTAATTAATATTATCATATTAATAAATAAAAACTTATATTAATATTAATTGTTAAATGAAAAGACACGTCTCTTCTTATTATATCATATATAATAGAAGTATTAAACTCAGGAAGAGGACAGCAAGAAAATATTACAAAAGAAAAAGAAGAAAAAGAAGAAAAATGAAATATATGGATAGTTAGGGTTTTTTAATCTAATGGCCCTGAAAGGGGTCATTACAACAATCTAACCCAGTAAGAAAAATGTCACCTTATCTACAATGCTTCATGGTATGTTATTATTGTTGATAACTTGTTTAGGGGGGTCTTGATGAAACACTCCTTAGGTGTCGAAAACCTAATGAGTCCAAATGTGCATTAATCAATGTACATGAGGGCATTTGTAGATCTCACTCTTATGACTTGACACTAGCTTGTAAACTTATTAGAGCTGGTTACTATTGGTCGAAAATGGAGTAGGAGGCAATCAAATATGCCAAGTCCTACAAACAATGCTGGCTCCATGAGAATCTGATTCATTCTCTAGCTAGGGAGCTAATTCCATCTATCACATTGTTTCCATTCTAACAATGGTCCTTCGATTTGGTGGGCTGGATTCACCTATCCTCTTTAAATGGACACAAGTTCATCATTACAGCTATAGACTACTTCACTAAATGGGTAGAGGCAGTCCCTCTCTCTATAGAAAATGGAAAAATTGTAGCTCTTTTCATTATGAATTTCATCATACGAAGGTATGGTGTACCATCCTCCATCATTACTAACAATGGAGGATAGTTTAAAAACAAGGATCTTAAAGAGTTATGCAAAAAGTTCAAAATCATGCAACGTTGGTCTTCTATTTATTAGCCCCAAGGTAATGGTCAAGCAGAAGCATCCAACAAGGTGATCCTTAAGATCTTACATCACACAAATAAAAAATCTAGAAGGGACTCACACCTTCAGATTAATCCATCTTTATGGGCTTACAGAACAAGTATTAAAACTCCAATGGGTACAATGCCCTTTTCTTTACTATATGAAGCAAATGTTGTGCTAAAATTGAGGTTGAGATTCCTACTTTGAGAATCTCCATGAAGGACCTCATTATTGATGATGACTATAGAATATCTCAGCTTTAAGAGCTAGAATTGCTAGATGAACATCAACAAGTGGCATGCAATCATCTTCAAGTTTATTAGCAACATATGTTTGAAAGGTACTACAAGAAAGTTAAGTTGTGTAACTTCCAACTGGGTGGTCTTATTCTGATAGAAAACCCTAAGAATCAACAACAACGAGTATAGAAAGGAAATTTTGAACCCAACTAGCTTGCTCCATACATAGTTATTGCAGTGTTTGGATCTATTGCTTACCAACTTTCTATAATCAAGGGAGAGGCACTCAAGGAGCCCATCAACACTCTCCAATAGAAGTAGTTCTACAATTGACATGATTTCAAAAGCTCTTTTTACATACTTAAAAGCCCTAAAAAATCATTATCTTGGTGAAAACCTAGAAATAGGCACCTTGTTAATACCACAAAAAATCAAGAATACAAAAATAAATTAATTAATTAACTTCAAAGCCTATTGTCATTTGTGTCTGATCTCAATTTTTTTAGGGGTTATTACAAGTGTCTATTGAGTAGGGTTGGCTAATAAAGGATTTTCTTATTTTTTCATATTGAGCTTGTTGAATTAATTTGTTAATTCTAGCTAACTACGTGGATGAATATTAATTATTTTAAGTTGTATTCAAGCTGACTTAACTATGTAAAAGATATAAGTATAAGATTGTTGATCTTAAATTGGTTTTGACAATTGAGTGTCAACACACTTAAGAAATTTTATAAGTTGATGCTAAGTATAATATAGATGCCAAGTAAGCAATATGTGCTAAGATAGAAATTCAACAAGTGCCAAGTCATTCAAATGTCGAGAAACAGATAGTGTCGAGCAAGTTTCAAGTGCTGAGTGAACAATAGATGCCAAGCAAGTTCAAGTGACAAGCCAGATAGAACTTTAGTATGTGTTGAGCATTAGTAATTAGTAAGTGTCGAGCAAGACAAAATCATCATAAGAGTTTGTTCCTTCATAAACAAATATGTAAACTATTTTTGATCTGACATATGAATAAATCTCAAAGCTTACAGATAAGATCGAATCTATTTGTATTCCCTATGTAATCAACATGCAACCAATGAGAAAAATGGAAGGATTTGAGTGGGAAAGTTGGATTAATCTCAATCCTAGATTCATACCTAACCCTAAGTTATGAAATATTTTTAAAGGAGATGAAGCTACATAACTTAGAGAGAGTGCAAAAGAGAATGCATGCAAGGAGATAATGCTAGCGAAGTTTTGAAGGAAGTGAAAAGGGGTGAACTAATCAAGTTGAAATAGACTTAGAAGAAGGACAAAATTGCAGAATTAGTTAGAAAAAAAAAGGATAAAGGTTTAAAAAAATTTCATATTAGATTAGTGAGGATCATATTGGACAAAACAAGGATCTAAAATCAGAAACATCAAATTATAAGTGTATCAAATCAAACATTCTATTGTACTCTCTAACAATTGTTACAATAGAATGAAATCCTATGGAATTAGGTTGGTTTAATAACCATTGTATAAAGCCTTTAATAGGGTGACACTACAAGTGAGTGTTCTAAAGTCCTTCAACCAGACACACTTCTAATAGGGTATTAAAATCCTTTAACAGGGTAGGATCTAACAATCCTTGTAAGCCTTTAATAGGGTAGGCCTTTCACAGAGTAGATCATGAGAATGGTTAAGATATGTAACCTTAATGGGTGAACTTTCTTGATGTAGTAGTGAAGAGTTGTGGGTGTCATCCCCACCCCAATTTGACCTTCTCATTGGAGGGTTTCTGGGTAATCATATCTAGTGTCAAATATTTATGTGGATGCATTTGTTTTACATGTTATTTCTATATGTTTATGCATGCAATTTTTTGAAGTTGAAATTTTTATTGGTTAAAGTTTAGCACTTCTAATTCACCCCTCCCCCCCACCCCACCCCCCTTAGAAGTATACTTCCTACTTGTTAATTCCAAAAATTGGTATCAGAGTTGAGCTCTCATTAGGAGAAGCCTTACATCTTGGAGAAAATATCTTGAGATGGAAATCTACAAGTTGGGAAATACCATTGAGAATTAGGATATTGAGATACACCTCTTACTGCAACAATTACATGAAGTCAAAGATGCCTTGAGAAGTTTGATAAAGAGAAGGAAAGAGATTGCCATAGCTGAGAATGACACCCAATACAAGGAGATTGACACCACAAAGTTGTTTTCAAATGGTAACTCTTGTGAGTTTGATGAAGCAATTATAGATCTCATGGATAAGAATAGAGCACAAGTTGAAGAGATCAGAAATCTCCTGTTAGAGCAAGAATCACAAGAAATACTACTATGTGAGGTGACTAAACAAAAGAAGAAAGCTAAAGAGGACAAGATCATGACTGAAGAACACAAAAGAATCTTGTCAAACATATTGGAAGAAAAATCGCCAAAGTTGTCTAGGATCTCAAACATGCAGTTGGATACCCTAAGGAAAATGATGAATTCCCATCTTGAGTTGAATGTTAAGGACATTGAGATAACTACATTGAAGTTACAAAATGAGCAACTATAGAATGACCTAAAAAGAGAGAAGGAATTTTCTAAAAGCTTCAACAAGCAAATGAAGCCATCAAGTACTTTAAGCAACTACTAAAATCCCCTAGATCTAGTAAAGACACAAAAGGATTGGGCTATATAAGCACTAAAGAAGGAGAGTCATCAAAGCTTGCTGAACAAAGGAATGGCAAAGGTAAAAACTCTAAACCTACTTTTTGTCATTGTGGAAAGAAAGGACACATAGCTAATGTTTGCAGGAGAAAGAATGCTAGTCATAATGCTAAGACAAAGAATCTAACACATTGTTACAAGTGCAACAAATAAGATCATTAGGAACATGAATGTAGAACCAAAACCATGCATGCACCAAGGTTTGAAGGGCACTACTACAATTGTCAAAAGTTTGGACACAAAGCCTTTGAATGTAGATCCAAGACCACATGGTCATCAAACAAGGGAAGAAATCATGAAAATTCCTATAATTCAAACTACAATACAAGACATAGTTGTCACTACAGAATTGCATAAGAACACATTTCAATGGAAGCTATAGTAGATTGTTGAGCCAAACAACATGCTTTAGTTGTTCGAAGACTAGTCATATTAGCAAGCACTGCCCAACAAGGACAAAGGCACCTAACTCAGAACCAAACAAGGGAAAAGACAAAGTAGATGTTGAGCACATTAGAGGAGAGATAAAGAAGACATGGAAGAAGAAAGATGGATGCAGCACAAGAAATGAAGGGATCACTTCACCTAAAGGGTCAAGTGGTCATACTTATCAAACTAAGAAAAAGAAGGTATGAGGGACTAATACTTAAATTCTTTATCATACATTAGTTCCTAGAATAAGTTATTACTAAAAAGGATAGATCAGCATGAATAAAGATGGAAAGTTAAATCTTCAAAGTTTTCATATTGTTGCCAAGTAAGGAAAGTTGCCTTCAGATGCCTAGTAAAATCCTAGTGTATGTTGAGCTACCAGCCAAAGTTAATTAAAGCCAAATTTGTAGTGGTTGCTGAGTAAGGGAAACTGCTATGGATGTCGAGTGTTGGAAAATCAATCTAAGTCGAGTGAAACAAAAATTGCATAAGGAGTCACGTGGACAGTTGTATATGTACTAAGTATTAAATTCTATGAAATGAAGGGTATAAGGCCAATTTTTTGATCATTTCTCATCATTGTGAGCATAGAGGGAGAGCAAGAAGAGCATAGAAGAAATTAATGACCAGAGATTGAAGCTTTTGTGAAGATTCTAGCAAAGATTTAGCACCATTTCATCGATCTAAGGTATTTTCTCAAGTGTCAAGCTATGTAGTTATGCAATTTTTATACTTTGAAACCCTAGTTTGTAGAAATGGCCTCTAGCTCTAGGAATCCCAAGGATAAGGAACCGTTTGAGGTTCAAGTGGTTAGTAATAAAGTTAAACAACCAGATTTTAGGCCAATTCCTAAAGTTGCATACAAGAACAACCCTACTAGTGCACTATCCATAATTCCACCTAAAGTCATAATGGTGCAAGATGTCAGAAAGTGTTATAACTATAAGGTTGGAGCAATTGGTGATATGGAGATTTGGCAAGCCTATGACAAACTATGTGAGAATGGGGTATTGAAGGAGGAATTTCAGATTTTTGAAAGGAAGGGCTTAATCGGTGCCCTAGATTTCCCTATAGTTTTCAAGATGGAGTGGATAAGAATAGTTTTGAGTAGGATTCACAATGGATGCCTATGATTGGAAGGTGGACCTATTAAGCTATCAAAGAGAATCATACATAGGGTGACACGATACCCAACCCTAGAATAGCCAAAGACCCTTAGGAGTGACTCAAAAGAAGCCACTGAAAAGAACACTAGGACAAAGTGGAATAAAAGAGGCATGACTATTGATGCAATTAGAGATCCACTTGTAGAATTTTCTATTAGAGTTATATCTCACAAATTCTACCAGTCAAGCTGACTAAATAGTGTACCATGCATTGCAGTTGATGTGGGCTACCAACTTGTTAAGAAGGATCATACATATGATCTAGAAAAACTACAACTACAACAAATCATGAAGAATTTGCGAGGAATAAGGAGATCCAAGAGTGCTTAGTGTAAGTTTGGATCAGTTTTGATATATATATTTTTCTATGCTTAGAATGAATTTCCCTCTTTTTTTAAGATAAATTGGAAGACCAATAGGTCTATAGAAGTACAAGTAAATAAGTACATAGAGCAAATGGGAGCTAATTTTGAAACCCTCATGACAAGCTATTTTGAGGACTTTAAGAAGTCTATGAAGCAAAGACTAAGGATTTTAGTCTCCCTAGTAGATCAACATATCAATGACATTTGTTTCTTAGTTGACATTGATTACACTTATATCCAAGTAGTAGTACCTAGAGTGAGATGGTTAAGGCCATTAGGATATGAGATTAACATTGATGAGGCATCAGTAGTAATCACAACATTGCTTGTAGAAGAGATTGATAAAAGTGCAAAACCTTTTGGTACATTTGATGTTGTAAAGTCTAAGGTGGAAATGGAGTTGAAAACAACTTCAACTCTAAAGAAAAAGGACAAATTGGTCAAGAAGATTAAGGCCAAATTTGGTGAAGGGACAATAGAAGGAGAAGAAGAAGATGATGATGATGATGATGATGAAGAAAAGGGCCAATAGCCACTTGCCTTGACACAAGACATGGAACAAGTTGAGGAAGCATCACCTAAACCAAAGCCTAGAAAGAGAAAAGCTCAGAAATAGCTTGCAACTTAGCCCAAGAGAAAAAATACTGCTAAGCCAAGCCTAGCCAAGCCTACTACAAGGGCAAGTACAAGATCCACAACTAAAGAGGCCAAGGAGAAAGAGAAGAAGAAGGTTACTGAGTAGCAAGGTCTAGCCAAGAAGAAATTGAGAAGAAAATATGTTGCACAACTTGACTCTAATGAAGAAAAGACCAAGTTAGAAGACACAAGCCAATTTAGAGTGGTAAGTCACACCATCAAGTTTGACTTAGAAAATATATGTGATAATATTAAAGATAATGCAGACTTAACTGGCTTAAAGAGCATTGATTTTAATAAATTGAGTAGGGAAGAAAAAGCCATGTTTGAAGAATCAATCTATGCCATGATGGCCAAGTTCAAGAACACTCCACTTGAACTTGACAATTCAATGCCCAAAGTTTTATATACTATTATTGAAAATAAATGGCATTATTTCCTTAATATGGATAAAGAAATAAGAGATTCTACATTGGCTCGAGAAATGCCTAAGCTCACAAAAGAGAAAATAACCAAGGCCAATAAGAAACATGGGAGCAAATTTGCACCCAAACATAGAGCCTTCAGAATTCTTCAAAATAAGATTAAAGATGTTCTCAAGAAGTCCACTCAAATGTGGATATTGATTTATGGACTAACAACTATCAGAGAAGGAGAGGAAGATTCCTTTGAGGGAAGAAATAATGGAGAAGAGGATGACAATGATAAGGAAGGTGAAGGTGAGAAAGAAAAGGAAAATGATACATTGAAGAAGGAAACTCAAAAAGATGATATGGCAACTGCTGAAGAGCAGCAAATAGAATAGAGTGTGCAAGAGACACAATTTCCTCCTACAAGTCCTCCACATGACACCTCTACACCTACAAACACCATAAAACTGAAGGATGTTCTTGACAATTCTAGTCAGAACACCAATCTATTGACTGCAAAGGATCTTAAGAAGATCCTTGACCAATCAACTCTAGAAGCTCAATTATGCAGTAACCTAGTATTGGTCAGTGTAGATGAGTTATAGAAAGTAGTAGCTAACTTGACTAGGGATAAGATAGAAACACAAGAAACATCTTCTATCATCCCTACAGCTACAAGTGGACAACCTGGACAGCAAGTTTCACAAAATACATCAGCTAAGGTTGATACCTCAATTAAAATTGCTACAATTGTCGAGGAGTCAGAAAAGGAACAAAAAGGATAGATGGACACTTATGTTCCTACTACACAAGTACAAGGTGTAGCTCCACAAATAATTATTATTGATAAAGATAGATCAAAGGAGGCGAAGGAGACTCCAAAGAAAAAGGAGCAAGAAGCAATTCAAACTTTTGTTAATCTTGCAACCACTGGAACTCCTACAAGAATGCCTCAAAAGTTGAGCACTAAAGCAATACCACTCCAAATTTTAGCACTAGGCTCAAGCTCTACAAAGGTTGCAAGGATACTTCACTATGGAGACCCTACATTAGATGAAGAAATGGTCATTTCAAAGTATGACTATGCAACCTTGAACATAGACTAGATAAATGAAGTGCAAGGAGCATTAGAGAGGAAGAAGAAGCAAGAAATACTTAGAAATTAGTATAAACAAAGGCAAGCACTAATTGAGATAAAAGACATCTTTTTAGATGCATTCAGCTTGCAAACACATGATGAAACCAAGCCAATATGGGAACAACTATAATAAAGTCTTTAATAGATGACCAATGAAGACCAAGAGACAAATGTAAAACTCATGGAATGGTCAAAAAAGAAATTTCAAGCAAAGGTAAATGAAAGAATATCTAGTGAAATAGTACTATCATAGGTAGAGCTAGCCAAGAAAATTGAAAAGATGAAGACAATGCTTGAGAATATATTCTCACTATACACAAAATTGTTTGATCCATCAATATTCACATAGGAAACTAGCCTAAGAATAATTAGCTTAGAAAGAAATCTAAAAATATCAAGCATATTATTGCCTAAAGATCAGGCTCAAAGTGAGAAGCACTTTCACACAACCCTTCACACACAAAAGGAACTAGCTATATTGACAACAAAAGAGGCTAACACTAGAGCCAAATTAGTTCAAATAAAAGCCACCCTAACCCCTCACATGGAGATTTTAAAGAAGGAACTAGCCTATGCAAAAAATGTATTGAAGAAAGATCCCAATCTTTCAACATTAGATGGCTTATTTTACCTTGCAGTAGAGACATCTATACAAATAAAATCCCTAGAAGTTACAATAAAAAACTAGGATGTTACTCTAAGAATTGTAATGGAAGTGAAAAAAACCTTCTTGGTAAAATATTCAGTAAGTGTATAGACCCTTTGACATAAGTGACAAAAAAGGAGGAGAAATTATAAAAAGCAGAGAGAAAATTGTAAAAAAGGGGGAGATAAATAGACAAAAATCCCAAAAGGATACTTAATCTGCAAGGGGAGACATGAGAAAGGGGGAGCCAAAATGAAATGGGGAGTTATAAAACAAATACAAGAAAGAGAGAAGAGTAAACATAGAAAACAATGGGAATAGGGCATAATAGAACACATCAAATAAAGAGTATCAGAATTCAAAATAAAGACAAGGTATATTAGGAGAGGGAAATTGCTCTACTTAGAGAGAATTTTGGATATAAAAAATGGCACATCAACTTAGGGGCAGACACAAAATTTTGAGGTATATAGTCCTTCACAAAATTTTGAACAATTTTGAAGATTTTTATATATACCAAATAGAATGTATATTATACTCAAGGAGATTAGTTTCATCATTTATAGTTAAGTGTTTTTGAGACTCGTGTCAAAGGGGGAAGATTGTTGATCTCAAATTGGTTTTGACAATTGAGTGTCAACACACTTAAGAAATTTTCTAATTTGATGTTGAGTATAATATAGATGACAAGTAAGAAATATGTGCCAAGCCAAATATTCAACAAGTGCTGACTCATTCAGATGATGAGCAAATAGATAGTGCTAAGAAAGTTTCAAGTGTCAAGTGAACAATAGATGCCAAGAAAGTTCGAGTGTCGAGCCAAATAGAACTTTAGTATGTGCCAAGCATCAGTAATCAATAAGTTTCAAGCAATACAAAATTAGCATAAGAGTTTGTGCCTTCACAAACTAAGATGTAAACCATTTTTTAGATGACATATGAATAAATCTCAAAGCTTAGAGATAAGATCAAATCTATTTGTATTCCCTATGCAATCAACATGCAACCAATGAAAAAATTGAAAGGATTTGAGCAAGAAAGTTGGATAAATCTCAATCATAGATTTATACATAACCCTAAGTCATGAAATCCTTTTAAAGGAGATGAAGCCCCATAACTTAAAGAGAGTGTGAAAGAGAATGCATGTGATGAGATAATGCTAGCAATGTTTTGAAGAAAGTAAAAAGGGGTGAATTGATCAAGTTGAAGGAGACTTAGAAGAAGGATGAAATTGTAAAATCAATTAGCAGAACAAAGGATAAAGGTTACAATTTTTTTCATATTAGATCAATGATCATCAGATTAGATAGAACAAGGATCTGAAATCAGCAATATCAAATCGTAAGTGTATCAGATCAAACATTCTATTGTACTCTCTAACAATTGTTACAACAGAATGAAATCCTATGGACTTAGGCTAGTTTAATAGCTATTGTATAAAGACTTTAAGAGGGTGACACTCCAAGTGAGTGTTCTAAAGTACTTTAGCTAGGCACACTTCTAATAGCGTGTTAAAATCTTTTAACAGAGTAGGATCTAAGAATCCTTGTAAGCCTTTAATAGGGAAGGCCTTTCATAGAGTAGATCATGAGAATGCTCAAAATATGTAACCTGAATAGGTGAACTTTATTACTGCAGTAGTGAAGAGTTGTGGGTGTCCCCACCCCAGTTTTACCTTCTCATTGGAGGGTTTTTGGGTAATCATATTTGGTGTCAAATTTTTATATGGATGCATTTTTTTTACACGTTATTTGTATGTGTTTATGCTGCAATTTTTTGAAGTTGAAATTTTTATTGGTTAAAGTTTAGTACTTCTAATTCACCCTCCCCCCCCCCCCCCCACAAAAGTATACTTCCTACTTCTTAATTCCAACCAAGGTCAAGTTGAGGATTGAAGTGTGAGAATGTGTAGAAGATAAGAAGATTCTTAAGGGAAGCAAATTGGAAGGGTAAGAAGAAATATCTAATAAAAAAGGATCAAATGTTCGAGCCAAAATTGAGATCTAAAATTAAAAAATATAAGTTTGCATTAGCAATCAGATCAAGTCATTGCTACTCTCTAATAATTGTAGTAGTGAATCAAACTTCTTAATAGAGTTGGCTTAACAACTATTTATAAATCCTCTAACAAGTTGATATTTCTAGATTGAAGTGTCTAAAGACCTCTAACAAGGTCACTCCTAATAGGATGATTAAATCCTCTAACAAAGTCACACCTAACAATGTGTTTTGTAACATTTAATAGGGGTTTCTCCTAATAGGGCTTACTTCAAAAGAGTGAAAACAATAACTAGTTGCAATTGGTGGTTTTTCCAAATTGGGTTTCCATGTTAAATATTGGTGTCACTTGTGTTCATGTTATTTTCTTTATGTGTATACAACTAAGTTAATTAAGGTTAATCACACTTAACATCTTAAGATATGCATGTTTAGTATTTACCAAGTAATAGTTGATATTTTAGTACTTGTCAAGTAACAGTAAATTGCTAGTGTTAACCAATTTATTATAGAATACAGTGTTAGCAAAGTTTATGTTTTGTATTGACATCTAAGGGATCTAAGATTTATTTTGTGGTAACTTATTCACCCCTCCCCTCTCACTTACTCCTTCTATATTTCCAACAACATAAATATATATACATACATATATACATACATAAATATATATACACATACATACATACATCTCATATGTAATTGTATCACCTTGGAAATTTGTATTTGATCATGCTAGCTAGGAACAGCTAATTGTTCATTTTATTGTACCTAATTTGATGATAGTTATACAAGAATTTGTAATCAACCTAGCTAATCATCAACTAGACCAATTTAACTAGGTTATGGCTTGTCACTTAGCATGGGTTGAGTGAGTTTTATTTTTTATTTTTTTAGATTCTAGAACATGTATGTAGCTAGACCAATTTTTCTATTGTGCTAATATGTAATAAGTACCTTAAAAAAGATCTCTCTCTCTCTCTCTCTCTCTCTCTATATATATATATATATATATATATATATATATATATATATATATAAGGACTACAAGTTGTGCAATTTCTCATATATCATATCTACATTTTCTTTGCATTACTTATAAGAGTGTTTCAAGGTTGGGAACCACTTAAACATCCTTTGCATGGTTTAGAAGTAATGTTATTGTGGTAGTGAGAATAACTTTAGTAAAGAATTGAGTGTAAGGAGTTACTATGATGAACCTATGCTACAAATTCTTCAGAGCCAAGGGACCCTAAACCTATGCTTGGGCATGTGCTATTCACATTTATTGTATGGTTGCAATGTTTGAGGCATCATTTTTTTCAAAGTGGCAGCAAGTTTTGTATCATTGGCTTTGTTCAAGTCCTAATTTTAATGAAGTAACAAAGTGGTTTTTAGGGTGGAAATGACTAATTCACCCTGAGATTATTTCTAATGAGAGGATAAGAAGTTAGCTAAATGTATCCCTTGAAATGATAAATCAAGCTATAGAGGGTACGACTATGGAACAACCTAGGGCTAGAGAGAATGTAAGCTATCTTAGGGTGATAGAGTAGTGCCAATTTGAGGCACTTTAGTAGCAACAAAAAGCAATAGCATATGCTCAACAACAAGCCTTAGCTTCCATGGATAGTGGAATTCACCTAAATAATTCCATGTGTTCACCTCAGTTGAGTTTGAAGGAAGTGATTTTAATCTGGAGATAGACGGTTGGTTGCATCATTAGAGCAGCTAGTTGAAATGCACTATAATCAAACTAGAGGAAATTGTTGCTAAACCAAACATATAATGAAGAAAAAACTTGAAAAATTGATTGCTAAAATGTTGAAATGAAAGCTATTGAGGATTAGAAACCTATGCCAAAGTTGCAACACAATGTGAAGTTAATTTTAGATAATAATAAAAAAAACATGACATAAATCATTCCCAATTTTATGTTCACAACTCAAATTCTCTCCCATGGCCTAAGCTAAAACCCTCATTACTACATCCAAAATTAAGGAATAAAATATTATTATGTCCCCAATGGAGAATTCAAATGCAATTTTTTTAGATCCCATTTAGTACTGTATTGATAAATTCAAGAAATTCTACTACCATGCAAATTAACTTACATTGATTCCAAAGCTTAGGCCTTAACAAGAGTCAAAAGATAAATTGTTGTCAAATAATGTGTTAAAAAAAAGCAAGAGTACATATTTAGAATGAACATAGATATTCTAACCATCTTAGTTTTAGATTGTGGTGACTGATAAGGAAAGTACTGCACATACTTCATAAATAGTGGGGTTCGGAGCATCGCCCCAAAATATATTTTTTGGGTAGTAGCCGACATGGTAGCCGACATATTATGGCCGACATGTTATAACCCTAAAGTGGTTTAATACTTGTATAAAAAAGGGCTTAGGGTTGGGTATTTTTTCATAGTGTTGTGATACGAAATTGGTTCTTGCGGCGGTATTGAGCTGTAAGGGATTACAGATTGTAATCAGGTTGTAATCACTGGATTGTAATAAGATCAGACTTGTTGTTTGGTGGACGTAGCCCAGGGATTGGGTGAACCACGTTAAATCTTGGTGCCTTGTGTTCATTTCTGTGTGTTCTATTATTTTCTGTTATTGGTTATATTTGCATGTAGTTTTTATTTCTGTCCATGGTTTATCCTAACAAGTGGTATCAGAGCAAGGTTGTCTTTCAGTTATCCTCTGCAGGAAAGTCTCACGGTTAAGTGGGAGTCTCACAGTTGAGTGGGAGCGATGGCAGATGAGGGTAAGTTGAGGGTTGATAGGTTTAATGGGCAGAACTTCCAGTTATGGAAGATGCAAATGGAAGACTATTTATATCAGAAGGATTTATGGAAGCCGTTGGAAGGAAAAGCCAAGAATCAAGGAACTATGTCAGAGGCTGAATGGGATCTTTTGGATAGAAAGGCACTCGGAAGCATTCGGTTATGCTTGGCACCATTGGTGGCATTTAATATTACAAAAGCAAAGACGATAGAAGATTTGATGAAAACCCTAGCGACACTGTATGAAAAGCCCTCCGCTTCAAATAAGGTATTTCTCATGAAGCGTTTATTTAATATGAAAATGGTAGAAGGTGGATTTGTTGCAGATCATTTAAATGAGTTTAATACTATTACTAGTCAATTATCTTCTGTGGGTATCAATTTTGATGAAGAAATTAGGGCTCTCTTGATTTTTTGTTCTTTGCCTGAAAGCTGGAATGGCTTGGTAATGGCGGTGAGTAATTCTGTTCCTGGATCTAGTACCCTAAAATATGATGATGTGATCGGTGTTATTTTAAGTGAGGAAACTCATAGAAAATCCTCAGGTGGATCTACATCAGGAAGTGCTTTAAATGCACAAAGTAGGGGCAGAACGACTGAAAGAGGAAGTAACTCTGGAAATCATGGGAAATCAAGAGAAAAGTCAGAGGGGAGGAGGTTTCAATCAAGAGGATCAAATGATTGCTGGTACTGTGGGAAACCAGGGCACAAAAAGAAAGATTGCTGGAATTGAAAGAAAAATGAAGAAGATAAATTAGATGGAGACAAGGAGGCAAATGTGGTAAGTAAAAAATCCGAAGAGGATGTTTTGCTTCTATCTTTAGAGAGTGTTGATGATTCATGGGTTTTAGATTATGGTGCTTCTTTTCATGCTACACCTAATAGAGGTTATTTCATTGATTATGTCCAAGAGGATTTTGGGCTTGTTTATTTGGGGGATAATGAACCCTGTCAGATTGTTGGAAAGGGAAAAATTAAGATTAAGTTGCAGAATGGGAATCATTCGCTACTACATGAGGTAAGACATGTTCCAAAGCTGAGTAGGAATTTAATTTCAACAGGGCAACTCGGTAATGAGGGTTGTGTAGTTACTTTTAATGATAAAAAGTGGAAGGTTTCAAAAGGTTCCCTTGTAGTAGCAAAAGGTGTGAAAGTAGGCACCTTATATCTTTGTATAGGTCATATTGTTCCTTCTACTTTGATTGTTTCAGAGAAAAATGAATGTTCAGGAACAATTACTGCAGTTGAGCAGGGTGAACAAATAGCTGTTGTAGATTCTGATACAGCGCTGTGGCACAATAGACTTGGGCACATGAGTGAGAAAGGTATGAAAGTACTTCATTCAAGGAAAGTTTTACCAGGTTTGAAATGTGTGAATAAGGATTTCTATGAAAGTTGTGTGTATGGAAAACAAAAGAGAGTGAGTTTTGTAAAGACTGGAAAGGAAAACAAAAAGGAGAAATTAGAGCTTGTGCATACAAATGTATGGGGACCAGCTCAGGTATCTTCCCTTGGTGGCTCTTATTATTATGTTACATTTATTGATGATGCAACTAGAAAAGTATGGGTTTATTTCCTTAGATAGAAATCTGATGTATTTCAAACTTTTAAGAAATGGAAATGCTTGGTTGAAAATGAGACTGGTAGGAAATTAAAATGTCTCAGATCTGATAATGGTGGTGAGTATTGCAGTCATGAATTTGAAGATTATTGCTCCACTAATGGTATTCATAGACAAAAAATTGTTCCAAGGACTCCATAGGAAAATGGAGTGGTTGAACGCATGAACAGGACTATAATGGAGCACGCAAGGAGCATGCGGTTGCATGTTGGGTTGCCCTTACACATGTGGGCGGAGGCTATCAATACTGCAGTATATTTGATTAATAGAAGTCCCTCTACTCCTTTGGGCTGTGGTATTCTAGAGGAAGCATGGACCGATAAGAAGGTGAGTTGTTCTTTTCTCAAGACCTTTGGTTGTGAAGCTTTTGCTCATATAGACTCTGAAAATAGAACCAAGCTCAAAGCTAAATCAAAGAAATGTGTCTTTGTTGGATATGGCATTAATGAATTTGGTTATAGGCTTTGAGATTTTGAAAATCATAAAATTATAAGAAGTCGAGATGTCATATTCAATGAAAAAGTGTTGTACAAAGATCTGTTGCAGCAACATGAGAAGAAAGAAGATGATTATGTAGTGTTGGATGATACTCCAAAAGCTAATGTTCCAGCCATTCCTCATGATGTGCAACAACTACAACAAAAAATACCACAGACACCAGTAAATGTTAGACGGTCAACAAGGCAAATTAGACCTCCACAAAGGTTTTCTCCCTCTTTGTATTCTATTTTACTTACTGATGCTGGTGAACTTGAAATTTATGATGAAGTTGTGTAGGTGGATACTAAGATTCAGTGGGAGTCTACAATGAAAAATGAAATGGACTCTTTGCTGAAAAATAAGACATGGGATTTGTGCAAGTTGCCTGCAGGTAAAAGGCTTTACAGAATAAATGGGTTTACAGGTTGAAAGAAGAGGAAGGAGGTAAGAAAAGATTTAAGGCCAGGTTAGTTGTAAAAGGATTTGCACAAAAAAAGGGAATAGATTTTGATGAGATATTTTCTCTTGTTGTTAAAATGACTTCTATTCATACTTTTTTAAGTCTTTTGGCTACTGAAGATTTGCATTTAGAGCAGATGGATGTTAAAACAACCTTTCTTCATGGTGATTTGGATAAAGAAATATATATGGCTCAGCCACAGGGTTTTGAGGTCAAAGCTGGGTCTAACATGGATCATATTAAGGGGCTGAAACACCAATTAGCACATGCATTTTCTATGAAGGATTTGGGGGCAGCAAAAAAAATCCTTGGTATGAAGATTTGTAGAGATAGGAAGAACAGAACATTGACACTATCTCAAGCTGATTATGTTGAGAAGGTGTTGCAACATTTCTCTATGGAGAATGCTAAAGCTGTCAGCACACCTTTACCTGGTCATTTGAAATTGACTAAGGAGATGTGTCCCAAGACATAGGAAGAGGAGGATAAGATGTCCAAGGTACCCTATGCTTCAGCTGTAGGAATTTCGATGTATGCTATGGTATGCACTAGGCCAGATATTGCACATGCAGTGGGAGTCGTTAGCAGGTATATGAGTCATCCAAGATTTGAGCATTGGAATGTTGTCAAGTGGATTCTCAGATATTTGAGAGGAACATCTAATAAGTGTTTACACTTTGGGGGCTCTACTATTGATTTATAGGGCTATGTTGACTCAAATTTGGCTGGGGATATTGATACCAAGCAGAGTACTACAGGTTATGTCTTTACTATTGGTGGGGCAGCCGTGAGCTGGGTTTCTCGGTTACAGAAGATTAATTCTTTATCCACTACAGAGGCAGAGTATGTTGCTGCTACAGAGGTAGCCAAAGAGATGATATGGCTTCAGTTCTTCTTGGAAGAATTGGGACATCCTTAGAAGGATAATTATTTGGTCACAGATAGTCAGAGTGCCATTCATCTTGCTAAGAATTCAGCTCTGCATTCTAAGACCAAACACATACAGTTGTGGTACCATTTCATTTGGTTAGTTTTGGAGGATGGATAGTTAAAGCTGGAGAAGACACATACCAATGACAATCCGGCAGATATGTTGACAAAGGTTGTAACAAGGCAGAAGCTGAACTCCTCTTCAGCTTCGGTTGGTCTTTTAGACTGAACATGAATAAAAGAATAGTAGAGTCCAGGATGGTTTGATCTAGTGGGAGCTCCATGTGGTAGTGGTATTGCTACAGGATCAGTCTCCAAGTGGGAGATTGTTGTTTAGTGTGGAGCCTAATCAGTCCACAAGTGGGAGATTGTTAGATTGTGGTGACTGATCAGGAAAGTACTATACATACTTCATAAATAGTGGGGTTCGGGGCATCACCCCAAAAAAAAATTTTGGGCAGTAGCCGACATGGTAGCTAACATATTATGGCTGACATGTTATAATCCAAAAGCGGGTTAATACTTGTATAAAAAAGGGCTTAGGGTTGGTTATTTTTCCATAGTGTTGTGATACGAAATTGGTTCTTGCGGCGGTATTGAGCTATAAGGGATTACGGATTGTAATCAGGTTGTAATCACTAGATTGTAATAAGATCGGACTTGCTTTTTGGTGGACGTAGCCCAGGGATTGGGTGAACCACATTAAATCTTGCTGCCTTGTGTTCATTTCTGTGTGTTCTATTATTTTCTGTTATTGGTTATATTTGCATGTAGTTTTTATTTCTATCCGTGGTTTATCCTAACACTTAGGCAATTTGGCAAGATGCTTCTATAAGGGAATGAACCTTGTGAGTTACGATATAATGTCTTAAAATAGTTAAGTGCTACCTAACTATGTCCAAGGCATCTGAACATTGGAGGCATACTTCGCCTGCTAGGTTGCCTACATACCTGTATCCATGATATCAAGACCCTTGAACTACTCACTCTAATGAATATGTACTTCTAGTTTCTAATTAGTTTGATGTAGTTGTATCCCTATAACCACTAGTGAGCTTTACTCACCTAATACAACTCTTCTCCATCATATACCCACTTGGGCGAATCAAGTGGTTTCTATAATTACAATATTGTAATACCTTGGTGTAACCTTTGTGTTGTAGTTTATAGTTAATGTAAGGTTGACCTATATACATCCCAACTCACTCCTTATATAGTTATTTTTAAAAGCTTATGACAACACCCGTGGTCATGCTACCTATTGAGTGAGTTTTATTGTTTTTCTATTGTGTCAAGATCTCTCTTTTTATATACATACATGTTAGGATAAACCATGGACAGAAAGAAAAACTACATGCAAATATAACCAATAATAGAAAATAATAGAACACATAGAAATGAACACAAGGCACCAAGATTTAACATGGTTCACCCAATCCCTGGGCTACGTCCACCAAACAGCAAGTCCGATCTTATTACAATCCAGTGATTACAACCTGATTACAATCTGTAATCCCTTACAGCTCAATACCGCCGCAAGAACCAATTTCACATCACAACATTATGAAAAAATACCCAACCCTAAGCCCTTTTATACAAGTATTAAACCACTTTAGGGTTATAACATGTCAGCCATAATATGTCGTCTACCATGTCGGCTACTGCCCAAAAAAAAAAATTCTATTTATGAAGTATGTACAGTACTTTCCTGATCAGTCACCACAATCTAACAATCTCCCACTTGGGGACTGATCAGGCTCCACACTAAACAACAATCTCCCACTTGGAGACTGATCTTGTAGCAATACCACTACCACATGGGGCTCCCACTGGATCAAACCATCCTGAACTCTACTGTTCTTTTATTCATGTTTAGTCTAAAAGACCAACCGAAGCTGAAGAGGAGTGCAACTTCTCCCTTGTTACAACCTTTATCAACATATCTGTTGGATTGTCATTGGTATGTATCTTCTCTAGCTTTAACTGTCCATCCTCCAAAACTGACCGAATGAAATGGTACCGCAACTGTATGTGTTTGGTCTTAGAATGTAGAGCTAAATTCTTAGCAAGATGAATGGCACTCTGACTATCTGTGAACAAATAATTATCCTTCTGAGGATGTCCCAATTCTTCCAAGAAGAACTAAAGCCATATCATCTCTTTGGTTGCCTCTGTAGCAGCAACATACTCTGCCTCTGTAGTGGAGAGAGAATTAATCTTCTGTAACCGAGAAACCCAGCTCACGGCTGCCCCACCAACAGTAAAGACATAACCTGTAGTACTCTGCCTGGTATCAATATCCCCAGCCAAATATGAGTCAACATAGCCCTGTAAATTAGTAGTAGAGCCCCCAAAGTGTAAACACTTATTGGATGTTCCTCTCAAATATCTGAGAATCCACTTGACAGCATTCCAATGCTCAAATTCTGGATGACTCATATACCTGCTAACGACTCCCACTGCATGTGCAATATCTGGCCTAGTGCATACCATAGCATACATCAAACTTCCTACAACTGAAGCATAGGGTACCTTGGACATCTTATCCTCCTCTTCCTATGTCTTGGGACACATCTCCTTAGTCAATTTCAAATGACCAGGTAAAGGTGTGTTGACAACTTTAGCATTCTCCATAGAGAAATGTTGCAACACCTTCTCAACATAATCAGCTTGAGATAGTGTCAATGTTTTGTTCTTCCTATCTCTGCAAATCTTCATACCAAGGATTTGTTTTGCTGCCCCCAAATCCTTCATAGCAAATGCATGTGCTAATTGGCATTTCAGCCCCTTAATATGATCCATGTTAGACCCAGCTACAAGCATATCATCAACATATAAACATAAAATAATGTAGCTATCATCATCCAACCTCTTAAAATAAACACAATAATCTGAATGACACCTATTATATCAATGTTCATGCATAAAATTGTCAAATTTTAGATACCATTGCCGAGGTGCTTGCTTCAAGCCATATAAACTTTTCTTCAATTTGCACACTAAGTTCTCCTTACCTTTGACCTCAAAACCCTGTGGCTGAGCCATATATATTTCTTCATCCAAATCACCATGAAGAAAGGCTGTTTTAACATCCATCTGCTCTAAATGCAAATCTTTAGTAGCCACAAGACTTAAAACAGTACGAATAGAAGTCATTTTAACAACAAGAGAAAATATCTCATCAAAATCAATTCCCTTTTTCTGTGCAAATCCTTTTACAACTAACCTGGCCTTAAATCTTTTCTTACCTCCTTCCTCTTCTTTCAGCCTATAAACCCATTTATTCTATAAATCCTTTTTACTTGCAGGCAACTTGCACAAATCCCATGTCTTATTTGTCAGCAAAGAGTCCATTTCATCTTTCATTGCAGACTCCCACTGAATCTTAGTATCCACCTGCACAGCTTCATCATAACTTTTAGGTTCACTAGCATCAGTAAGTAAAATAGAATACAAAGAGGGAGAAAACCTTTGTGGAGGTCTAATTTTCCTTGTTGACCATCTAACATTAACTAGTGTGTGTGGTATTTGTTGTTGCGGTTGTTGCACATCATAAGGAATGGCTAGAACATCAGCTTTTGGAGTATCATCTAGCACTACATAATCATCTTCTTTCTTCTCATGTTGCTGCAATAGATCTTTGTACAACACTTTTTCATTGAATATGACATCCCAACTTCTTATAATTTTATGATTTTCAAAATCCCAAAGCCTATAACCAAATTCATTAATGCCATATCCAACAAAGACACATTTCTTTGATTTAGCTTCGAGCTTGGTTCTATTTTTAGAGTCTATATGAGCAAAAGCTTCACAACCAAAGGTCTTGAGAAAATAATAACTCACCTTCTTCCCAGTCCATGCTTCCTTTGGAATACCACAGCCCAAAGGAGTAGAGGGACCTATATTAATCAAATATACTGTAGTATTGACAGCATCTACCCACATTTGTAAGGGAAACCCAGCATGCAACCTCATGCTCCTTGCGTGCTCCATTATAGTCCTGTTCATGCGTTCAGCCACTCCATTTTCCTATGGAGTCCTTGGAATAGTTTTTTGTCTACGAATACCATTAGTGGAGCAATAATCTTCAAATTCATGACTGCAATACTCACCACCATTATCAGATCTGAGACATTTTAATTTCTTACCAGTCTCATTTTCAACCAAGCATTTCCATTTCTTAAAAGTTTGAAATACATCAAATTTTTGTCTAAGAAAATAAACCCATACTTTTCTAGTTGCGTCATCAATAAATGTAACATAATAATGAGAGCCACCAAGGGAAGATACCTGGGCTGGTCCCCATACATCTGTATGCACAAGCTCTAATTTCTCCTTTTTGTTTTCCTTCCCTGTCTTTACAAAACTCACTCTCTTTTGTTTTCCATACACACAACTTTAACAGAAATCCATATTCACACATTTTAGACCTGGTAAAACTTTCCTTGAATGAAGTACTTTCATACCTTTCTCACTCATGTGCCCAAGT
The DNA here is from genome assembly GCA_028749045.1 of Cupressus sempervirens. Taxonomy (NCBI): domain Eukaryota; kingdom Viridiplantae; phylum Streptophyta; class Pinopsida; order Cupressales; family Cupressaceae; genus Cupressus; species Cupressus sempervirens. The sequence goes on along the minus strand of CM053793.1, from coordinate 100,612,781 downwards.
CTATTGTGCCACAACGCTGTATCAGAATCTACAGCAGCTATTTGTTCTCCCTGCTCAACTGCAGTAATTGTTCCTGAATATTCATTTTTCTCTGAAACAATCAAAGTAGAAGGAACAATATGACCTGTACAAAGATATAAGGTGCCTACTTTCACACCTTTTGCTACTACAAGGGAACCTTTTGAAACCTTTCAATTTTTATCATTAAAAGTAAATACACAGCCCTCATCACCGAGTTGCCCTGCTGAAATTAAATTTTTACTTAGTTTTAGAACATTTCTTACCTCATGTAGTAGCCAATGATTCCCATTCTGCAACTTAATCTTAATTTTTCCCTTTGCAACAATCTGACAGGGTTCATTATCCCCCAAATAAACAAGCCCAAAATCCCCTTGGACATAATCAATGAAATAACCTCTATGAGGTGTAGCATGAAATGAAGCACCAGAATCTAAAACCCATGAATCATCAACACTCTCTAAAGATAGAAGCAAAGCATCCTCTTTGGATTTGTTACTTACCACATTTGCCTCCTTGTCTCCATCTGATTTATCTCCTTCATTTTTCTTTCGATTCCAGCAATTTTTCTTTTTGTGCCCTGGTTTCCCACAGTACCAGCAATCATTTGGTCCTCTTGATTGAGACCTCCTCCCCTTTTACTTTCCTCTTGATTTCCCACGATTTCCAAAGTTACTTCCTCTTTCAATCATTCTGCCCCTGCTTTGTGCATTTAAAGCACTTCCTGATGTAGATCCACCTGAGGATTTTCTATGAGTTTCCTCACTTAAAATAACACCGATCACATCATCATATTTTAGGGTACTAGATCCAGGAATAGAATTACTCACCGCCATTACCAAGCCATTCCAGCTTTCAGGAAAAGAACACAAAATCAAGAGAGCCCTAATTTCTTCATCAAAATTGATACCCACAGAAGATAATTGACTACTAATAGTATTAAACTCATTTAAATGATCTGCAATAGATCCACCTTCTGCCATTTTCATATTAAATAAATGCTTCATGAGAAATACCTTATTTGAAGCGGAGGGCTTTTCATACAGTGTCGCTAGGGTTTTCATCAAATCTTCTGTCGTCTTTGCTTTTGTAATATTAAATGCCACCGATGGTGCCAAGCATAACCGAATGCTTCCGAGTGCCTTTCTGTCCAAAAGATCCCATTCAGCCTCTAACATAGTTCCCTGATTCTTGGCTTTTCCTTCCAACGGCTTCCATAAATCCTTCTAATATAAATAGTATTCCATTTGCATCTTCCATAACTGGAAGTTCTGCCCATTATACATGTCAACCCTCAACTTACCCTCATCTGCCATCGCTCCCACTCAACTGTGAGACTCCCACTTAACTGTAAGACTTTCCTGCAGAGGATAACTGAAAGACAACCTTGCTCTGATACCACTTGTTAGGATAAACCACGGACAGAAAAAAAAACTGCATGCAAATATAACCAATAATAGAAAATAATAGAACACACAGAAATGAACACAAGGCACCAAGATTTAACGTGGTTCACCCAATCCCTGGGCTACGTCCACCAAACAGCAAGTCCGATCTTATTACAATCTAGTGATTACAACCTGATTACAATCTGTAATCCCTTACAGCTCAATACCACCGCAAGAACCAATTTCGCATCACAACATTATGAAAAAATACCCAACCCTAAGCCCTTTTATACAAGTATGTACAGTACTTTCCTGATCAGTCACCACAATCTAACAATACATACATATACACACATATTTACATATACATATGTATATGTATATACATACATACATAAATATACATATGTAAGGGTACAATAATGAGATGTAGAGATTACAAGGGCATGACAATGAAATGTAGTGATCACAAAGGCATGGCAACGAAATCCTAGATCTCCACTAATCTCCACAATCCACAAGATCTCTCTCTCTATGTATACATACATACATACATACATTTATACATACATACATATACATACATACATATATATACACATACATACATTTACATATTAAATTTTATCACCTTGGAAAAATCTATTTGATCCTACTAGCTGGGAACATCCAATTCTTCATTTTATTGTACCTAATTTGATGACAGTTCTATAAGAATTTTTAATCAACCTAGATAATCAACAACTAGACCAATTTAACTAGGTTATGGCTTGTTTCTTTCTAAAAATATCTACTATGATATGTTTTTCTAAAATTTGTTGTGAACTCTACCCATTTTTCCTAGTCTACATTATTTTTGTGTAGGATCTTGAGCTAAGCCACTTGGCATGGTTTGATTGAGCTTTATTGTTTTATTATTTGGATTCTAGAATATATGCTTTGTTTTATCATTGGCTTTTTTCAAGTCCTAATTTTAAAGAAGTAACAAAGGGGTTTTTAGGGTGGAAAAGACTATATAATGAAGAGGAAGCTTGAAAACTTGAATGTTGAAATCTTATAATGAAAGCTATTGAGGATCAAACACCTATGGCAAAGTTACAAGACAATACGAAGTTGATTTTAGATATAAACAAAAAAAAAACACAACATAAAGCATTCCCCATTTGTTTTGATTGTGGAGAGCTACGTGTGAAAGAGGGTGGAGAGCTCCAAATGAGGGTGGAGAGCTCTGAATGTTAGTGGAGATTTCATTACAATACCCTTGTGATTGTTGCATTTCATTGCCATGCCCTTATGATCTCTACATTTTGTTGTCATGCCCTTGGTGGAGATCAGTAGAGATCTAAGACTTTGTTATTGTGCCCTTGTGATCTCTGCATTTTATTGTCATGCCCTTGTGATCTTCATTCCCTTGCTCTATGATTTCAATGTTGTTTTGTGCCATTGTAATCTTTGTGCCCTTTTAGCAATACAACATTTGGTGTCAAATTGAAATGGCAATTTGTGAAGGTAGCGTAATTTTTGGTGTATTTGGGCCCAAATGTAGTAGCGCTCACTTTGCAATTTTCTTCAAGGGGAGAAGATGTACCTATGTAAATGTTATTTTCTTCTCCTAAACATGTATCTCTTTATGTTTCCCCAGTAGGTGATTAGATCTCTCTATTTATATACATATATACATACATAGACACACATATGTTTGTGTGTATGTATATATACTCACATAGATATACATACATATGTATATATGTGTATACATTCATACATATACAGAGATTGCAAGTGCATAGCAACAAGATGCAAAGATACATACATACATACATACATATATACATACATACATACATACATGCATGCATGAATACATCTCCATATGCATTTTATCACCTTGGAAAACTATATTTGACTTTTACTCAATCACCAAAAGATAATGTAATGAAATAACTTGCACAATAGAAGAAATAATATGAAATATTATATATATACTTGATAATAACTGAGAGTAATAGGCCACTTCAAGGGGGCAGCCTCCAAATATCTCCAATGAGAACACACTTCACAATATGATATTTAAATAAGACTCACAATCTCCTATATATACCTAATTATGCTAACGTTGAGTAGGCACAACCCTACATAACACCTACAGCAACCTACCTACCTAAATAATAATATAATAATGATAACATGACTTAATTAAGGATTAAGATAGCCAAAATTTGTCTATTCATAACCTTATATACACCAATGTTAAGGGCATAACATGCCCCCTCTCTTGAAAGAAGCATTGTCCTCAATGCCAACTAAGTGTGGATTCTTTTGAATGAACTCCTCATCCTCCCATGTGGCCTCTTCAACTAGCAAGTTCTTCCATTGGATGAGATACTAAGTCAGGGTTATGTTCCTTAGCTTCTTCATGCGTGATTGAAGAATGCACTCTAGTTCCAATATTATTCTTCCTTCTTCATCAAGTTTTGGTAGTATTGTTTGAGTAGAAATATGCTACCCAATTACCTTCTTCAAACAAGAAACATGAAAAGTTGGATGTATCTTTGTTGCTGGTGGCAACTCAAGCTTGTAGGCAACACTACCAATATTTTACATGATTTTGTATAGTCCATAATATCTTGGAGACAACTTATTATTCTTTTTTTTTTTCTTCATTGAGATTTGTTTATAAGGTTGCAATCTCAAGAAGACCTAGTCCCCAACTTCAAATTCTCTTTCACTATGATGTCGGTCTGCTTGTTGTTTCATTTGATTTTGTACCATAGCTAAATTCTCCTTGGGTCCTAAAAGTACCTATTGTTGATGAAGCAAGTGGTCCTCTACTACTTGAACTCTTGGTGACACCTTTAATGATGATGTGATGGAAGGAGGATGATATCCATAAAGTGCCAAAAATGGAGACTTTTTTTTTTAAGCTATGAAAAGAATTCTTATACCACCATTCTCAAGAGGTATCCAATCTACCCATTGAGATTTTTTTTTGAAGTGAAACAATGTAGATATCCTTCCAAACATTTATTAACAACCTCAATTTTCCCATCTAATTGAGAATGGTATTAAGAACTATGAGCCAATTGAGTACCCAAACAAGAGAATGAATCTTTCCAAAAGTGACTACAAAATATAGGATCGTGATCACTAACAATAACCTTAGGTGTACCATGTAGCTTTGGATATGCTCCAAGAAAAAATTTGCCACTATACTTGCTATAAAAGGATGTGATAATGCAATGAAATGTTCATATTTAGTGAGGTGATAAACTACTACCATGATGACATTATGACCTTTAGATTTGGGAAGCACTGTGATGAACTCCATGGATACCTCTTCCCATGGCTAGGAATAGATAAAGGTTGCAAGAGACCTAGTGTCTTAATTATTTCGCCCTTATTTCTTTGACAAACCAAAACCATAATTTCTTTAGAATCACCTTTTAGCCCTTCCCAAAAATAATCTTGCTTAACTTAATGATATGTTTTCAAAAATCCTAAATGACCACCAATTGGGGACTCATGTAGTTCTTTGAGAATCTTGTGTTTATGAGTGGAATTTTTGTAGAGATACAAGCACTCTTTATATGAAAGAATATACCCCTTTAAACAAAACTTATCTGAACTACTAGGGTCACTTTTTATTTTCTAGATGAGACTACTTGTTGCAACATCATTTTGCCTCTCTTCTTTGGCTTCTACCACCCAATTTTCTTGTACTATTGAAAAGTCACACAGTAAGGCTTCATCTTTTTCATCCTTCCTGGAAAGTGCATTGGCCACAATATTTTCCTTCCCTTTCTTGTATACAAGTTCAAAGTCATATCCCAACATCTTAGTGACCCATTCTTGTTGCTCTTCTGATGATAGTCCTTTTTCCAAAAAATATTTTAGGCTATCATGATCTATCTAACCTTGAAGTGTCAACCCATTAAGTAAGGCCTCCATTTTTTAACTACATGAAGGATTGCTAGCATTTCCTTCTCATAAATAGGTTTGAGTTGATATTTACCTTTTAATTGATGACTCTTAAAAGCAATTGGTTGACCTTCTTGCATGAGAACTACTCCTATCCCATTTCTAGAAGCATCACATTCCACAATGAATTCCTTGGTGGATTCTGGAGTGGCAAGCACTGGAGTTGTACACATAGTATTCTTTAATTTCTCAAATGATACATTAGAAGATTCATTCCAATTAAAAGAATTCTTCTTCAATAGAATGGTAAGGGTTGTTGCTATACAACCATAATTCTTCAAAAATATTCTATAGTATCCTGTCAATCCCAAGAAACTCCTCAACTTCTTAATAGTTTTTGGAATAGGCCATTCCATGATAGCCTTAATTTTGTTAGGGTCCACATTTACTCCTTCATGTAAAACTATGTATCCAAAATACTCCACCACCTTAAGACCAAAAGCACACTTGAATGGCTTAGAATAGAGTTGATGATCTTCGAGTAATTGTAATGCTTGATCTACATGTTGCAAATGTTCTTCCCAAGTCTTACTATAAATTAATATATCATCAAAAGACACTAACACAAATGTTCTCAAGGACTTCTTGAAAATGGAATTCATCAAACTTTGGAATGTAGGTAGTGCATTGGTAAGACCAAATGACATCACCAAAAATTCATAATGACCCTCATCAATTCAAAATGTTGTCTTACAAATATCTTCCTCCTTAGTCCAAATTCGGTGATAACCTAATCTAAGATCTAACTTGATAAAATGTGTAGCTCCATTTAATTCATCAATGAATGGAATAGGAAACTTATCTTTAATGGTGTACTCATTGAACACTCTATAATCTAGACACATGCACCAAGTTTCATCCTTCTTACACACCAATAGAATAGGTGAGGAGTACGAACTTTGTCTATGCCTAATAATTCCTACCTCTAGCATTTCCTCAACATTTTTTCTATCTCACTTTTTTGTATGTCTAGGTACCTATAAGGCCTAATGTTTGGTGGTTGGCTCCCTAGAACTAGTTGTATGGCATGGTCATGATCCCTCTTAGGAGCAAGTCCTTTAGGCATATCTCCAAGAATCACTAAGTGATGATCAATTATTGCTTCACTAGTAAATTTGGACTCAATTTTCAATGAATTTTGGTCAAATTTTGACCCAGGTTGGTCAAATTTTGACCAGGGTTGGTTGAATTTTGACCAAGAAGTTCATGGTAATTTTTCTCATTGAAATTTTGACCAATATATTCATCAAAAAATTTTAATTTTTGCTAACTCTGATTTGTCATTGTTGGTCAAAATTTCCACCAATGTTTGGTCGAATTTTTTTTATAGAATTGGTGGAAATTTTGACCAATCTTTTGGTAGAAAACTATCAAGAATTGTTTGAAATTTCTACCAATGTTTGGTCAAATTTTTCTACTTCAACTTTATCTTTGTAGATATTTAAAAGGTTGCAAATTAAATGGCTTGGATAAGAAACAATTGCTTGATATAGCATGGAACAAATGGACATTTATGCATAGGACACCATCAATTATGTAAGTGATGTAGATGTAGCTGAATTCTTTGGCGTCAAAGCCACCAATTAATATAATGTTTCTAATCTCCATGAGGTCGACATTGTGGTTGTAAGGGATGTGGAGAGGGAACTTCTTCATTGTCTGCTTCAACACTGAATAACTTGCACCACAAACCGATGGTCTTCATCTTTGTTCTAGGATCCTATCCCCTATGTGAGTGTTGATGTAGAAGCTAAAGTGGAAAAAATAATTGAAAGCATGTTGAATAAGGTTTCTAATCTTGACTTGGTCAACATAGTTGGTCTAAGGGCTATGGACTGGGAAATTCTTCAATGTCCAATTAGGGATAGCATTGCATCATCTTTAATAGTTACATGTAGAGCCCCAGGAGGAAATAGGTTGTTGGCTACTTATATAGTATCCAGTTCTTGAATGGTATCATGCTATCACTCTGGTACTATTTAAGCATATGTACATAAAATGTATCATATTATGACTTTTAATTGATTTTAAATCTACACACACACACACATATATATATACATACATACATGCATGGATACATACATACTAATACTTGCATACTCACATAAATTCATATATATATGGATAGACATACATGTACACATGCATATATATCAACTTTTGAATGAAGAATATGTATATACTATATATATCTACAAAAGAATTTAGCCATGCATATAACTAGTGTAACTTCTACAACTTCTAATAAAGACACCAGTTTTGTATTAAAAAAATGATACCAAGATGCTTCATGATGAGAATACAAAGAGAAACAAAAGATATTATGTGTATGTTGGCAGAGACAAGGCCTTTTCCTATAGGCACTGAATGAAGCGTCCATTGTGGAAACTATGCCCAACCACATCTACATGGTGTCTTTTTAATGGATATGATACTTTGGTGTGCCTGCCTTCCTTAAATAATCCATATCCAAGTACATGTTTGGCATTAATTCCATCAACAAAATCTACACAAATAGTTAGATAATAAGTGAATCCTAACAAATAGCTCATCCCAAGCCTCTCCAACAATAGAAATATTAGCACCAATGCTTGCCATTTACAAAACCATGTTGCATACAACACTATATGGTAGAACAGATGAAAAATTTACTCGATCATATGTTCTCATCAAGTGGGTGCCAACACATTAGAAATGAAGTCAAATGACCAAATAGCTACAAAAGGAGTCCATTTTCATACACAACTGATTGCCAACCTAAAACATAAAGAGGAATAACAAGTTGCATAAAATAATAGATCGGGAAGACTTACCTTGAAGACCAATCTCAACAAGTTTCAAGTAACCACTTGGCTATAAAAGCTCCCCCACAATTCTATCAAGTTTAGTCAAATATCTCTCAAGAAGACAAATATGTCTTCCATCTTGCATTACATTGGACAAAAAAAAGTAAGAAAATGACATGCAAACAACCATTCCATCAAAAAAAATTATCTCAATGCTCTCAACTTATTCAACCCTCCAAAATATCTAACTAATCTAACTATTGTGCATTACTCTCTCATAAATATGCACAAATTCCACCTTTCATGAACCTTGCTTCAATGTAATCTTGAAGCTATGGATGTCAAAGATAGAATCAATGTGCAAAAATCTCATTTACATGGATATAGTATTCATTGTTCAAATTAAAATGTGTATGTTTTTCAATTCGGTTGTATCATGAAATAGATATAACATGAATATATAGAAAATATTTGACATTACATATTACATGGATATAAAATCAATTTAAAAGCTCTTTATACAATCTAATTTCTGGATTGGGCAAAACATGAGCTACATGCCAAAAAGTGTTAATAAACTTTATAGATTGAACTAACTTTCAATTCCAAAAAGCTTGTTCTAGATAATCCTTTGGAACTCTAAACAAATTTAGCAAAATTGTCTCGCTCACTTTTGGAAAAAATTAAAGAGACTTCTAGTTGACAAATCTTACAACTTTGTATGCATGTATGATCTCAGCAATAATATGCTTTGCTAAATGGATAGATATGATTCACTTTTCATAATCAATTTTCTTTCCTACATATGTGTGAGCAAAAGAGATAGTAAATAATACCACAAGATAAAGTAAACGCATTACTTGTTAGACTAAACTTTGTTTCCCTAGAGATGAGTAACAAGAGTATATCTGAAATAGGTTATTTTTCATTGATTGGCTAATCTTTCAAAAATATTTCAAGAATTACATTTGTCAATCAAATTAGTTTTAAAAAAGAACACCCAAATTTTGTGTTAAATGTTCAATAATTTGCTAGTTTTGAATTTTTAGCTAACTTTGACTAATATAAATCAATAAATTAACAAAATTACCAAAAAAAATTTAATATAAATAAGTTTTTAATAAAAAAGGAGAATTAGGATAATACCAAGACCAAGTACTCAAACACTAGTACCAGAACATTCTTCAATTGACTTTATTGTTGATCCTTGCTTTCTTATTAAACTTCCAAACTGTGTCCCAGGTAGCAACATCTGAGTTGAAATTGACCCCCCAACACCATGTTGCCATTGACTAGAATCTATCATTACATCTATGCCCTCTATTATGCACTTATGAACCTTAAGCATGCCATCCATTGCTGGGGAGACAACTACATCTGGTTCATTCTTTTTTGAGATCATAACCTTTAAATATAGAAACAATAAACAACATTTAATACAAGTTAAGATATGGTATTAAACTATTGGCATTATGATTATTTTTTTCATTAGTGAGAACACATACTCAATGATGTATGCTTACCGAGCATCAAGTGGTTACCTTGTAAACTTAGTAGTTCAGCAGTTTACACCAAGCAAATATAGACAATGTGAAGTCCATAAGTGTCTATCGAGCTTCTTAGTATCTACCGTTCTTCACAATGTTTACCAAGAAGATAGTTTGTGTCATGAAGATTTAGTGCAAACCGAGCGATGAAAGATTCAATGTTTATTGAGTGAAGCAAGGTAAACTCAATGTACAGTATTTGCCGAGTGACACTACATCTACCGAGTCACCAGTGGTTACCGTGTTCAAAACTACATCGAGTGATTAGTATGGACCGAGCCTTCACTTCTACTAAGTGCATGAAAATGCCAAGTAATGCAGTGGACACCAAGTATCAGAAGGTCACCAAGTCAGTTCAATGAACCTGAGTTATTTACTATTGGGCCGACTCTGTACTGTATTTGTTTACTTGTATTTTGGCCAACCTTGTGATTTTGTAAATTTGAAAGGTATATATGTAAGATGTATTGTAAGATATCAAACATGATGGAATGAATGAACGTATGATGCATGGAATGAGAAGGACTTGTGAAGTAATGTGAAATATATGTGAAAGATCATCAGCAGCAGTTCAAAAAACACAACAATGTCAATTCAGAGATAGAAAAGTTATATCCATCACATGAGGTGACCAATGCATGAAGGATCTTATTGGTAATTAGTTGCAAGAAGATCCATTGCTTTATCCCAACAGGTGAATCTAATTTTCTAAATCCTCTAACAAGGTAAACTTAATAGTCTTTGTACCAATCTCCTAACAAAGTGCATACTTCATTGTATGTTTTCAAATCCTCTAACAAGGTGGACCTAGTGGTCCTTTGTGCTCCTAATAGGGTAGATCACTAGAAGTGGTAAATGTATGCCTTAATAGGCTAACTTTATAGTACAATATTGAAGTTTTGTGGGTATCATCCCCACCCCAATTTTACTTTCTATTTAGAAGATTTCTAGGTCACCAAAATATTGTGTTATCTTGTGTAATGATTGTTTTATGTTTTAGAACTAATGCATGCAATAGCATAGATGGATGTGTGGTAAATTAATAAAAAAATTTAAGGTTATTGATTCACCCCTCCCCTCTCAGTAACTTGTCATATCTTGAATATTTCCAACAATTGGTATCAGAGCTTTGTGGTTCTCAAGATAAAAGTTTGGCAGCTTCAGCAAAGATTCTAAAGACAAATGGAGATATTCAAACTTGACAAAGAAATTTAGAATAAAAAGCTAGATCTAGAGATGGCCATGGCTCAACTCAAAGAACCAAAGGAGAATCGTTCCCAATCCCTAAAAAGAAGGAAGTAACTTGCAAGACAAATGAATGACCATCAATATGTTGAAGAAAATATTGAAGACCTTTTACCATCAAGTAGCTTAGATGAAGCTAATGAAGCAATCAAGGAACTCCTAGCAAAGAATGGCTCTCTGCAAGAAGAAGTAAGAAAACTTAAAAGAGAACAAGAAATCCAATCAATCAAGCTATGTGAAGTTTTGGAACAAAGAAACAAGGAAAATTAAGACTTGGAGGCAAGAAATAATCAATCCATTTAGCATGAAGACCTCATGGATCAAATCTCTGGAGCAAATGGAGAAATCAGGATTCTCAAAGCATAGAATGAAAGAATAAGAAGTGATCTAAATTATGAAAGGGAAATTAATGAAAGAATATTGAGAGAATTGAGATGTGAAAAGAAAATTGTTGAAAAATTAAAGAGTGACCTAAATATTAAAAAACAAATCAATGAAAGAATGATGAAGTCACAACAAGACATGAATCGACTGATTCAGCAAAATGAGAAGAATCTTCATAGACAAAAAGGTAAAGTAGGACTTGGATATAATGAAGAAGGTGAATCTTCCAAACAAGGTGCCCAAAGGAATCAAAGACCTACTTGCAATCACTGTGGTAAGTTAGGTCATAAATCAAACAAATGTTGGAGCAATGGAAAAGAAAAATTCAATGGTAAATGCTACAAATGAAAAAAGCATGATCACAAGGCATCTCAATGCAGATCCAAAACATTCAATCCAACTGAACAACTTGTAAAGGCAATATTTGCATGGAACTAAAATAACTAGTGCAGATGTCATTATTGTGGAGAATATGGACACATTGGCAAAGATGGCTCAAGGCATCACTTGAGAAAAAGAGATACAATAGTAAGATGTTATACATGCACTGAACTTGGTCATATAGCCAAGAATTGCATGAATATAGGAAGAATTGCTGATAACATTTGAAAGTAGATGAGACAGTAGTGGATTCCTAAATCTACCAAGTAGAATAGTTCAAATGATGGTTGCATCACTCAAGAAGCGGGTGACTCCACCATTTCCAATTAGATTCATGAAGGAGGATCTAGAACTGTATCATCAAGCTATATCTAGAGCAGTTCCAAATGAAAGAAAGAAAAATATCCAATCAATATTTTAGATACAAAGGGTCACAAGAAATCAGGTCATACCAAGCAAGGTCAGTCACAAACTCAACCGAGCTAGATCGGGAGAGACAAAAGTTTTGTTCTATCGCCAAGTCGCAAGTTTCTACCAAGAAAGTGAGTGGATGATAGCTTGTCAAGAATTATTTCATCATAGCTACTTTTGTACCAAGCATTAATGGAAGAACTTTTCATGAAAATGGGCAGAATTCAACTTTATTTTTCATCGTATCCTTAGAGAAAAGAGATTTCCAGGTGCATTCAAGTGACTTCAAGTGATTTCGAGTGAATTTGTAGTTAATGAATTTGTTTGAAGATTTTCATCACTTATCGAGTAGCAATGGCTTTTGCAGGCACAAGAGCCAACAAGGCAAAACAAGGATCAGAAATGTTGGTCAAGGGTGTAGAATGAAAAGCACCAAACTTCAAGTTTGTTCTCGTAGTAGTAGAGGCACTCGATCCTAATGGCACACAATCAAAAATTCCACCAAAGGTACTTATGATCAACAATAACTAAACTCATTTCAAATGTTCAATTCAAGAAATAGGAACACTAGAAATGGATAGTGTGTTAGAAGAAATGTGTGTTGATGGCTCACTGAAACCCGAGCATAAACATTTGGAAATAAAAGGGTTGACCCACATATCTCATCTGCCAAGAAGCTTTCAAATAAAATGGATTAGGTATATTCTCAACCATGTTCATAATGGTCAGTTATGGTTGGAACAACCCATATTAATCACCAAGAAAATGATTCACAAGATTACTAGACTTCCCATTCTCAATAAAGCCAAAACTACCAAAACCCTAGGTTGGGATGAACTACAGAAGAAAACCCTAGCCGAGTGGGATGGTAGAGGCTTAAAGATTAGCACTATTACCAATGTAGAACTGAGATATATAATTCATGTAATTGCTCACAAGATTTACAATCCCATCCATTTGAACAGTATGTCGTGTCAGGCTGTAGACCTAGCATTTAAGGTTGTCAAGAACAATTTGGAATATGACATGTCTAAGCTATTGCTAAGGCAGCTAAACAAGAACATGGATAGTAATAGATCATCCAAGAATAACCCCTATAAATTTGGTTCTTTGTTGACATGTTTATTATTCTACATACAAAAATTCTTTCCCTCCAAAGGTCCTATTGTATGGAGAAAGGATGTCCCCATTCTATATCAAATTAATGAGTTTATAGCAAAAATGGATGTAAATTTTGACAATATAATGGATAACTATTTTTAATACTTCAAGGAAAGGATGAACAACAGGTTCAAGATTCCTCCTAAATTTGTTGAGGATTACAAAGATGATGTGTGTTTAATGGTAGACTACAACAGAGTATACATTTAGGTAGTCAGGCCCCGAGTTGCATGGGTGAAACCTCTACCTTATGAGGTAAACATTGATGAAACCAAGGATATTATTGAAGTACTAGTGAATGACCTAGTAGATCTCAAGCAACCAATTTTTGGTACCTATGATGAGGCAAAATCCATAATAGAATTAGAGATTAAACTTCCCCAAGCAATCAACAAAGGTAAAAGAAAGATTGCTAAGATGAAAACTACTACCGAGCCTTTAATGATTACCGAGGGAAAAGGTGAGGATGAAGAAGAGGAGCAAGAACTAGAAAATGAAGAGGAAGAATCAAAGAAAGAGGTAGAACCAGTCAAGAAGAAGGGCAAGGTAATCATTACCAAGCCACCCAAGGCCTCCACAATTGTTTTCACCAAGAGAGGCAAAGGTAAGAATAAAGATAAAGTAGTATTTAATAAGCCCCAACTTACCTTCCAAGGAAGATTGAAATAGATGGAAGAGGGAGCTAGCATCACAAATTTCAAAGCTCTAAAGTTTGAAACAAGGACTAATGCAGAGAAGATGTAGATTGAGGAATTAGTAATTAATAAGATGGGAAAATGGAAGTATTCCCTAGACTAGATTGCCCCTCAAATCTCACAAGAACTATTGGTAAGACTGCAACCAAGGTGGGAGTCAGCCACCCAAACAGCCAAGGACATATATGAGAAATCCTTGAAGAATCTTTTACTGAGTCTTACTGAGGCAAAAATAAAGGCAACAATGAAGAACAACGAACGAAGAATGATGATTAGATTCCATACATGTTTGATTATAATAAAAGATATTGAACATGTTGTTAATGATGCAACAAACATGTGGAAGGGAATCTATCATCTACATAAGCTCAGTGATGATCTTGTAGAAATCAAGGATGATGAAAGTGACCAAGAGGATGAGGAAGATGATAATACTCCCTCAGTCATAGTAACTAATGAACATATGCAAGAATTGATGAAGGAGAAGGAAGAAGAGGAGAAGGAGGAAGAAAAGGATGAAGATGATCCAGTTAGGATAGCAACAGAAGTTATTGCTTCCCTTCCTTGCTCTCCACCTAAGATCACCACATCATCAAGGTTCAAGATAGCTTCAGTAGGACTGACCACATCAAAAACATCATCTACTCCTACTTCCCCATAGCTCTGAGCATCATCTATGGAAGTAACCATTACTTCATCTACCGAGCTATAGCTTTCTTCATCAACACCCGAGCAATCAGTCACAGTAGCATCAATTGTGTCTACCTCCTCTGATCCATGTATAGTAAGTTTTATAGTTCTTTCTACAATTTTGTCTACTCCAATTGTGAATATTCTAGTCTATACACTACCTATTTGTACATCATTTTTGGGAAGCACACCAATTTTGGATTCAGCCAGTACTTCTCTCATCTTTCCTCTAGTTGCACCTATTCAAGTATTTTCTACTAGTCCATCCATGTCAACTATTGTTTGTGTTTCTAAATCCAAGGAAGTAAGCAAAGAATTAAAGCCTAAGACTCCTCTGAAACTTTTGCTTACTGGAAAGCAAATTGATGAAGACATAGATTTGGATACAGAAATTGTTATTCCAAAGATAGACTTGGATAAAGAAATCATTATTCCTAAGATAGACTTGGACAATGCCTCAGCCAGTGAGATGAGAATGGTTAGTCAGCTTCTAGAGTAGAAAGCAAGGTAGAAGCAACTCATAGAAGAGAGAGATAGAGAATATACTATAATAGAAAATGCTAAAAACATAATTATTGAAGCTATTGATGTTGATTTTGATTCATCTCAAAACATTTTGTTGCAATTAGAAGAGGCTATAAATAAGTTCAATGAGGACACCTCTGGGCAAGAAAAACTCATTGAAAAGGCAGAGAAGAAATTTGATGATAAAGTGCTTGAGCACATTGCAATAAAATAGGTTGAATTAACCTCAATTTTGAGCAATCTTGAGCAAGTGTTCACATATGTAACATCACTTTTTGGCAAGCTCTATGATGTTACTGATTTCACTAAGGAATTCAAAGAAAAATTGAATAAATTAGATGTGGAAATGAAGGAAAATGCTCAAAAGTTGCAGCTTGACCATAGTTCAAGTTCATCGCACCACACAAAGGTGAATTTTTTGTCTAAAATGTAGGCAGAGTTACTTAGAGAAGAATCAAGAATCTAGTCTATGCTGATTGACATTCAAAATGTGATTCTTCTAGTCATGGATCAAATGTAGAAACACATTTCCTACTCAAAAACATTGATTCATGACATCAATTTTTCAATAGTAGATCATATGATTGAACTTTCTGTAGAAGTTCAAAGTGGCTCTCTCCACCTACAAAATTTTGCAAGACAATTGGGATAAGACATTGTCTCTTATTCTCAAGGTATACTCAGATTTTCTCTAGCATTTTGGTGTCTCAATTTAAATTTATTGTATATACATTCTTTGGCATTATTGTCAAAAAGGGGGAGATGATATTGTTGGCAAAGGGAGATAAGATTGTTGACATTGGGAATATGAGAAATGGATAAGGAATAAGAGAGACATTGTATAGATAAATGCTATGCATACCATATGTATGGGGGATATATGTGAGACATGTAAGATATGTATATAGTAGATTTACAAAGATCAATTTTGGTAATTCAGAATGTCAGTTTTGATTCATAAGTGTTTTTGTCACTAATGCCAAAGGGGAAGATTGTTGGCATTATGATTATTTTTGTCATTAGTGACAACACTTGCTCAATTTCATATGCTTACCAAGCATCAAGTGGTTACCTTGTAAACTTAGCAGTTCAGCAGTTTACACCGAGCAGATAGTGGCTACCAAGCAAATACAAACAATGTGAAGTCCAACAGTGTCTACCAAGCTTCTTAGTATCTACTATGCTTCATAGTGTCTACCGAGCAGATAGTTTGTGTCATGAAGATTTAGTGTTTATCAAGTGAAGCAAGGTAAACTCAGTGTATAGTATCTATCAGGTGACACTACATCTACCAAGTCGCCAATGGTTATCGAGTTCAAAAATACATCGAGTGATTAGTATGGACCAAGCCTTCACTTCTACCGAGTGCATGACGATGCCGAGTAATGCAATGGACGCCGAGTATCAAAAGTTCATCGAGTCAGTTTAGTGAACCTGAGTTATTTACTATTGGGCTGACTCTGTAATGTATTTGTTTACTTGTATTTTGGCTGAACCTATGATTTTGTAAATTTGAAAGGTATATATGTACGATGTATTGTAAGATATCAAATGTGGTGGAATGAATGAATGTATGATGCATGGAATGAGAAGGAATTGTGAAGTAATGTGAAGTATATGCAAAAGATCATCAGCATTAGTTCAAGGAACGCAGCGAGGTCAATCCAGAGATAAAAAAGTTATAGCCATCACATGAGGTGACCAGTGCATGAAGGATCTTATCAGTAATCAGTTGCAAGTAGATCCACTGCTTCATACTAATAGGTGAATCAGATTTTCTAAATCCTCTAACAAGGTAGACTTAATAGTCTTTGTACCAATCTCCTAACAGAGTGCATACTTCATTGTATGT
The DNA here is from genome assembly GCA_028749045.1 of Cupressus sempervirens. Classification (NCBI taxonomy): domain Eukaryota; kingdom Viridiplantae; phylum Streptophyta; class Pinopsida; order Cupressales; family Cupressaceae; genus Cupressus; species Cupressus sempervirens. The sequence continues at coordinate 100,595,717 of CM053793.1, read as the reverse complement.
TTCCAAATCCTCTAACAAGGTGGACCTAGTAGTCCTGTGTGCTCCTAACAAGGCAAATGACCAGAAGTGGTCAATGTAAGCCTTAATAGGCCAACTTTATACTGCAGTATTGAAGTTTTGTGGGTATCATACCCACCCCAGTTTTACTTTCTATTTGGAAGGTTTTTGGGTCACCAAAATATTGTGTTCTCTTGTGTAATGATTTTTTTATGTTTCAGAACTAATGCATGTAGTAGCATAGATGGATGTGTGGTAAATTAATAAAAAGTTTTAAGGTTACCGATTCACCCCTCCCCTCTTAGTAACCTGTCATATCTTGAATATTTTCAACATTAAACATCATTTATTAAGTTTTAAAATACAAGGATGCAATAGTTTAAATATTAGATTGAAATACATGTTGGAAAGCAAAAATAAGCAACAAAATTCACCAAAATTGCAGCACAAGAGCACCATTATTTAGCTTGCATTAAAATGTGACTCTAACAAATAAGATATTTTAATTTTTTAAAGATCTTTGCTTAAGATAGATGAAAATGTAACTTACAACATGATTAGGGATGCCTGGCACTCCATCTAGAATTTTGATGCAAGACTTGGTCTCCTCACACATTTTCTTCACAAACTCTCCTTTGCGACCAATTATCCCACCAACCTTCTAACTAGTTATCAGCAATTGAAATACACTTTATCCAAGCCAACTAGGCCATCTTTTATCCGTGCCAGTTCTAGCTATTGTCTCCTCATCTCATCCTCTTTTCTGACCAAGAGTGATATTTCTAGGTTCTTGCATAGATTCTAGTGTTGTTGACATTTTCCAATTGTTGTAATTGGTCCTATCCAAGTATCAACACAGAGAGCTTGACACTTTGCCATAGAAATTTAAAATTTTTGATCTATTTCTCTCAGCTTGGGATCAATGCAAACTATTAGGTTAGATAAGTGGGCAATCATTAGAAATTTTCTCTATTTGAAGACTCTATCTAATTAAAAAATATTTAAAATAGAGTCCAAAGCTCCACACAATTGTATGTGTCCACAATAGAAAACAAATGGAATCTCTTGATAAATAAACAAAATAAAGTCAAACTAGAAATATTTCAATTTTCAATACAATAATAACAATTATCCAAAATAATTATGACATATATTCACAATACAAATAGATGGTCAAAATCATTAACTATAGTTTCCTTCCAATTAGCTCTGATTTGGGGTGTGTTTTAGGGTGTCCAAACTAATTTTAAATGAATCAGATATGAAAAAAGATGCACACTAGAGTTTGAACATCTAGCATCTACATTCTATGATTGAGCATTATGACATCAAAATTTGAGGTTTTCAAAAAAACAAAGGGTTTCTTGAGGAATTTACTTCGAGCTGATAAAACTCATAGAACAAATGCTAAACCATACTCTTGTATGTAGACACATTTTCTAGAAATGATGTAGACTAATTGCAAGAGAAAAGGATGCCATGTTTGACCTGGGAAGCTACCTCTAATCAGATAGTGGGGTTCAACATCACAATACGACAATCACTTAAATATCAAAATCACAATTCTCTTAACTTCTGTTCACCCAGTGAAACTGTGCTTGCCCACATGTAGAGATCAATGTGCTCTACCAACAATTTTAACTAGAAGACTCCCATGTTAATATCTAGAACATTTACTCAATTTACAAAAAAATATAGACAATTTTCCATTGAGCTCACACTAAATAAAACCCAATAAATCTTTCATAGTGCAACCACAAATATAATTTCATTAATCAATATTCCTCATGACTCTAAGAAACTAGCACCTTCAATGACAAAAATGATTGAATCCACACACAACATAGAGGGTATCCACCACACTTAACATCATATTCATAAAATGATCAAAGCTCCTAACAACACAAGGCCTCCACTGAATGATTAATGATTAAGCCACCAAGATTAAGCTGGCTCATGCATTCATGTAATTAAAGATGGCTTCTAGGAAAATTTGTTTGCCATTGTATTCTAGACAACTTACCACCAAGAACACACTGAATAAAACCCAAAATGGCTTTCACAATGCAAAGACTCCAAATAGAATTTCATTAAAAATATTCCTCACTACTATGAAGTTAATCTATTATTTATGGTTTCACATGTAGACAAGGCAATCCATAAGCTAAAACTCTAGAGTTAATGCTTGTCCTAAGTTCACAATTTCCATTAGAAAAAACAAATTCAATGAAAATAAATTGAAATGCTAATAATTGAACAAATTTAAGCTAGTTCAAGAAGACAACATAGACACCATAGGTTAGACATTGGACATCTACCATTAGATTCATACAAGCCATTGCACTTTCCTTAATCTCAAATATGGCATACTACAAGTGAAGATGCCAACACTACCAAGACTATAAATTTCAAAAGAAACTACCCATTTTATCACCACTTTGAAAGGGGGAATCAATTCTTTTACATAAACATGAATTGGAGATATAGGAAAATATAAAAATTAAATACAAAACAAAGATGACATGGTACAAACTTTGAACCAATAATGAAGTTAAATGTTAGGAACATGTAAATGTTGAAAAATATTCAATATCCTAAACATTCCAATAATATTTAACTTTGTAATGGCACCTACGAAGTAGAGGAATGATACCATACAAGAGAAAAAGTACATCCTACCTATGGATACACTATACAATTCCTAAAGCTATTGCAAAATTTCAAGAATTTTAGTAGTCTTGTTGCATTGACATTAATTTGGGTAATGTGCAAATCAATCTAAATAAGCACCCCAGCCATTTCAACTGCATTCAAAATTCAAAACCTTCTCAAGGTTCCCTACAAAAAAGCATAAATAGTCAATGTACTTGCTTCTCCATCTAATATCGATAGCTACTATAGTGAGAACCATAATCACCAGTAGAATCTCTAGAACTTGGACCATATCCTCCAGTTGGGGCCAAGTGACTAGCACTTGGACCATAACTTCTAGCAGTGCAAGAATGACTAGCACTTGGACCATAATCTCCAGTTGTGACAGAATGCGTAACACTTGGACCATAAAATCCAATGGAATGGCCACCATGCCTAGTATTTTTCCATGGGGAAATGTACATAGAGATTTGACTAGGATAAGAATTATATCCTATATCAACTATGTTATATGCATCTTTACATGGCCCTAAAGCCCCTACCATGAAGTTCTATGACAAGTATTACATAAACATTTTTAGAACTACTTTGTAACAAATCTAATAACATTTGCAATACAAGTTAAAAGTATAATAAATTAAGTTGTATGCATGACTTATTACATCTTTAAAAATTGACAATTCCAATCCATACATGGATCAATGAGTTTGACTCAAGAACTACATAGTTGAATCCTGATAGAAAAATCACAATTTGAATTGTTGAGAAAATATCTTGCACTTATCAACTAATGAGCATAAGGGACTTTCTACTGATTGGTTTGTAAGGCACAACACTTGATGTAGGATTTGCAAATGGGTTTGCAAGCATAGTAGGTTTAACCATAGAGGAAACTTTGTAGTATGCATGCTCAAGTTGAAGTAGTACTGGGATGGGTGACCTCCTAGGAAATCCTGATGCTCCACCTCTATGAGCATTACCTAGACCCAATGAGTACTAAAAGTTTCATTCATTCTCATGAGAGATGGGTTAGGTGTGAACTATGAACCACTACTCATGAAACATGGGTCAATGAGTTTGAATCAAACTACATAGTTGAATCCTAATAGCAATATAACAATAGTAAATTTTCTTATAGGAGGATATCCAAGGCGATGACCCTATGAGATAAATAAACAAAATCCTTGGAAATATTTGGTCTAAGGTATTCATGTTGTTCATGTATGATTATTTAGTGGTTTCTCTTTTCGATGTGGTTACTGTGCTTAACGTGGACATGCAATTCACTTACCCAATAAGGCACATATGCACATTGTAATTTTTGGTGATGTTTTTATGTGGCTCTAATAAAGCTTTGTTGGTATGAAAAGTAATACCAGTTTAATATCCATAATCAAGGGATTGCATTTTGTATATATGAAAAAATGTGACTGAAATAAGGCATGCCTATGTCCCTACATGCTCTTTATTCAAATGGTGCTTACATGTACTAAGATTGAGATTATTATCTTGTGTTGTCCATTTTACTTGTCATGGCATCAGGAATTCTACAACTGCACTTTATTAGATTGTCTACAGGAACTGAGATTTTCATTGAATGTATCCATTCAAGATGGTTCACTTATCAATCAAGTGAAGTCAAAGATATGAATAATGAATGATTTTTTGTTGCCAAATATGTTTATTATGTATTTATAGAGCATACTATCAAAATATGAACTTTATTGATTCATGATGTAATCTATAGTCTGAATTCCTAGAAGAAAGTTGTAAAATTTGGAAAAGAATAGGAATGTTTTGCATTAAACATTTTGTACTTTAGAGACAATCCAAAAGATAGAATCCTAATTAGACTTGGACCTGAATCAGTCATGCAAGTACAATTAAGGTGTTTTTACATAATTATTTTAAATTAAATGTTATTTCATCACCAGTAGATCCCTACTTTAGGAGTGCATCTGCACCTTTAAAGAAGTTCATTTTCTTGGTTGCTTCAATTGTGCACTCTAACAGAAATGCCTAATAGAAAATAGTTGTGAGCACTATGGAGTTGATAATCTTGGGAATCTCTAGTTTAATCATGACAATATTGAAGACATGTGGTCAACATTTTTGGTGACTGCTGACCTTGTGACAACATTGAAATATAAGAGGGAAGCAAAATTAAGATGTTCTTTGGAGCTAAAAGTGACTAAGTTGATGGAGATAGAAATGTCATTTATGTATGACTCCTCATAAATTCACCCACATTACTAATGGTTGCATAATGAAATTTCTTAGAGTGCCTTACAACATGGAGTTGTCGGTGTAGAAAAATTTTATGAGCTACTTGTTAAATTCATAGGCCATCCAAATAAACTTGACTATTATAAAGTAGGAAAAATATGCTATATAGCAAATTTTGAAGTAGATGATACCAAGGGATTTGTGGTAATTCCAATTTGGGAGAATTTGACAAATATATATATATATATATATATATATATATATTCTTTTATAGATAAATATGAAGAGAAAGCATTGGAATTCAAGAAAAAATTCAAGTAGTTAGAAGAACACTTGGAAGAGATGAAGATAAAAATAAAGAAGTTGCTTAAATTGAGGCACCTTCCTTTTAACAATAGTCTATCTATGGATAAATGTTTATCTGCAAGCACCAAGTTGTCAAGAAGTACATAGGAACTCACTCAGTACACTGAAGGGCTTTCAATATATTTATCAAACGAGAATCAACTGTCAAATCCTAGTTCCAAGAGGTTTAACAAATTAAAATATTTTTGTAAAATTGGGACAATTGAATTAGGCATAGCATTTGGAAATTAGGACATTTCTATAGCTTTTTATTTTTATATTTTTGCCCATGGAAGAAACTCCAACTATAGCTTGTTCTACATTGTATAAAATATTGTAGTTTTGGTCATTTGTCTAAATATAAAACACATGACATTTGGTAGACAACTATGTAATACTAATGTATGATTCCTAAAAACAATATTTATAAGGATCTAAATTATGGATACTAAATAGGTATTTTCATATTGTAAAATAGAGAATTTCTCTCTTCAGCGTGTCTAGCATGCTAATTGGACTTATTGGAGAGAGTAACTAAGTTTCCAAACAAGGATGATGAAAACCCTTTTCCACTTACCATACCACCTATCTTTTAAACGATTGGTGATTTTATTTCTAATTCTTAAAGCTAATAAAAGTTATGATAAATGCCATAGTGTACTTGACACAAGAATTATCTAAGGGCCACATGTGAAAGCATATTTTGCTTCTTTACATTTATGATTTGTCTTATGACATCTTTCTCAATAACTTCATCATCTCGTATGGGCTCTTTCATTTTAATGATCTTGTCATCTAAGACTATTGAACCAGAATTCCCCAAGTTTTTTGTTAAGGCTAGTAAATCTTTTTGCTCTCTCTATGCCCTTAATGGATTCAACTAAAAGAGAAGGATTAAAATAAATATAGATTATACAAAAAAAAAAATTCAATTATAATAAGTACACTACAAATCTGAGGCCATGTAGCACTGCAAAATTGTCATATCCATGCAAATGCAAATGTCTACTAGTACACATACCCACACTAAAAAGAGTAAAATCATCAACAATAATGAGGAAACTTCAAGAAAACATAGTTGATATCAGTTAGTATCATTTAGTACAAACCACAAAAATTTGTGATATAGATATGTTACTTTTGGCATTCTTTGCAAGTCCTAAGCATGTAGATAATAGAATCCATTCCAAAAGAAGTAAAATTTATATCTAGAATTAAAAAATTCATTGTGGATATTGTTTTTTGGATTGATAAAAATATGCTAGTAAAATTTAAATCTAAGAATGTGAAATACTCTAAAATATCACAAAATGAACATTGAGAAACATCTAAAAGTGAACAGGGATTATAATCTTGGTAGAGCCATAAATGTACTAAAGATGCGAAAGCAAAGATAACACACGGTTCATATCAGCAAATATTAAAACATATAGGTGAAACTAAGAAAAGAATTCTTGTTGTCATAAGAACATTTACATTATTTTTATAGGCCTATCCAAAATTAGCATAAAATATATAGAGAGAGAGAGTCTCATGCAGTGGAAACCCAATAATGTACTTGAGAAACAACACACATAACCCTGCCTATAGATGGTGTCATTCAAAGACAAAATGCATATTTGTGAGAAAAGGGGTTATGTCTCCACCCACTATCCTTTGATCTTGATGATGTAAAAAATCCTATGGCAAGTGGCTACCACCTCCAATATGTTGTCCAATTCACCCAGAAACTACTCCAACTACTCCCTAACATCTAACAATGTGGTCAAGGACATGGATGCAATGCTTATGCTAACCCTATATTTGTGGTCTATTTTCAAGAAAGGTTTTCTGAAAACCCTATATATGTAAAGTATGGTCCTATATTTGTTCATTGGGGATGCATTCCTAGTCCTCAAACTAGTGTCCCTGCCTCCATGGCATTTCTAGGATGGTCCTCAAACTAGTGTTCCCCCTTTTCCCCAAAACATCATATCTCAAAATGACCCCAAAATGGTAAAAAATGTTAGGAAATGTGTGTGATATGTCTCACCATTTCCAAGGAGAACAAGGAGATTTGAGATGTGCCTTGACCAAAATTAGCTGGCAAAGGATTGTTGTCCAGTATTGGAGGCTCTGTAAGTTGACCAAAGAAGGTGGAAACCTATCAGGAAAATTGTTGTTGTTGATGGAATTGAACTCCATGTTTTTTAGGTTTCCTAGAGCTATAGGAATGTGTTTTATGAGAAAATTGGAGCTTAGCTCTAGCTTTTGCAACATTTTTAGACTCCCAATCAATGGAGAAATTGTGCCTCACAAATTGTTGTAGCTCAAATCAAGGCCCTTCAAGACTCTTAAGCTCCATATCTTCCTTGGAATGGGTCTCCTTAATGAATTATAGTTCATGTCCAAATGTAGAAGAGCACTAAGTTTTCCCAAATCATGTGGAATGATACCCTAAAGACTCTTCTAAGATAGAATGAGAACTTGTAGTTCTTTTAAGTTACCTAATTCATAGGGGATTTATTCTCTAAGATTTAGTAACTCAATATGTAATGCTTAGTTTCTTCCCTTCACTTCTTTTAGAAGTGCAGATGCACATTTACAACTACCTTTTATATTTGATGGTACATTCCTTAGCATGATCACCACAAGGACTCATTGCCAACTTGATGGATTTAACATGCTATGGAGGGAGTTTTGCTTAGTAGACAGACTTCTCCAGTGACACTTGCTAGTAATAACCATCCTCACCTAAGTGCACAAGGTTTGAAAACAAAATAGACCATTTTCCTACATAAATAGATTGTAATTGCCACTAATAAATCTCTTCCTAAAACAATTGGATATATAGAAGAGATCTACAACTACTTAGAAAATCACAACAAATTGTGCCTATAATAACTTATTGCTATTATAAGGCCAGTTGGTATGGTTATCATGTAATAGTTATTTTTATTTTCATTATGATAAGTTTTATAAAAGAAGATTATACTTATAGATAACCATGTTAATAATGGCTTAAAACTAATCCACAATACCTTAGTTCAAAAACATGGAAATTTGTTTAGAAACAAATACTAACAAAAGAAATAACTATTGATTTTCTTCTACAGTTTATAAACACTACATACCACTAACATTTCTATATATACTTAGTTACAAAACCTACTCTAGATAATTATTAGAACAATACATGTAGTATATATTTAATATACTATATTCTTTTTTAGTGACATTATTCTTCTACTATAGAATTTGATAATCATGAAGCTTTCAACATTCTAAAGTGAATATGTCCTTAAGATTCATAACTGAGTCCTCTGGTAATGGAAACTATAGAAAGAAAGGTTACTATTTAACATTATTATCAAAAAAAAAAAGTTTTAATACTAAATATTGCACAATTTCTTTCAATATTAATGAAGATTAGCACTTAATACATGATCATAAGGCCCATATAATTTTCAATCATTGTTCATATTTGATTATGCTCCTTTCCAACATTATTGGAGTTTCTTGTACAAACTTAGTGACTCAATCTATTTTTTATCTACAAGTCCAAGTATCATGCAACAAATGACAACCCCACACATTATCATCCCTCTAACTAGCACCCTGATGACTTCCTTGAAACTCTCACCACTGTCTCATTCATATTTTTACTATATGCTTCAATTAGGGTGCAGTTTCCATGGATATTATTTCTTGGTATAGACAATCAAAAATTTATCATTACTTTGTTATATCAAAATGATGATCAATAGCTTATCATCTTGCAAGACATTCAACTGGACAATATCCCAACCAAGCTGATATCTAGCATAAAATATGATCTACCTAGTTTCTAAGGTTTTCTAAAACTAGAGATGATGTTTTGTTTGATTACACTTGGTCATTGTTTTTATTTATCAATAATGCTCTTATACTCCGGATGCTATCCATTTCCTATGGCTTTGATAACTTCTTAGTTGCATATATATTGGCACTATGGTGGAAATGTTGAAATTATTCATTATCAGCTAAAGACATCAGTAGGCATGTGTTAATCTATTTACTTGTCAAACTGCAAGGCAGTGTTGATGGTGTCATAAGAAGAGAACCAACACATAGAGTTGGATGATAAGATCCTTCATAAAAGTTCCTATAGATCCCACCAATGATGAGCCTGTCACTCTAAATCTTTACAAGTTCAAGCATATAATTGCAAAAAGAATACTCAATTTTCTCATGGCGAGGGAAACCCCTTGAAGCACAAACTTGTCTGTATTGACAAATGCTCTTTGGTAATCAAATAACAATTTTGAAATTATTATGCTCCTTAGGTATGTATATATTATATTTTTGTTAATATACATGACGCTATTCCACTGTATATACTTTCTTGGCAAGTTCTTCAAGTATCAGATTTCTTTAGTTACATTATCCATTTATATCTCATGTGTTGCTCACTACTTATATTTATCATTCTAAATATATTCCTTTGTTATAAGAACATTCTTTTTTTGCATCTTGGAACTTTTTCATGATATGTTTGATAATAGGAAACTCTATATAGGGTTGTAGTGCATATATGTACATATGTATATAAACTAGCTTTCTGATACAATAATGCTACAAAAGGGCTATCATATTGACAAAAAACTCTTTTTTCCAAGACCATTTTCAACATCATTAGGAAAATGACACAATTAATCTCAAGAATCTTAGTTTGAGAACTCACATGCTCAGACAAATTTTGCTTTGAAACATCAATCAAAAGATTATCACCTTACACATCATCTTATACTAAAGGAACCGATATATAATGGTACTCTTCAAAACACTCATGGAGGCTTCAGATTTTGAAAATAAAAGGTTCCACACTTATATTTCTCTTTATGTGTATAGATTTCTTTTTTATATCTAATTTTGTTGTCAAGATATAAAATTTGATATACTATTAGTATTGTAGATATCATTATGCACTACATTGTTCAAACTATTAAATCTATCTTCAAACAGTATTCATGTTATTGTGTATACAATATAAATGTCACCTTTTCCCTATTGATGGGGTAATGGATAAAATTAATATTCAACAGAATAGTCTATGGTCTTACTCCTACTTATGGATACTTAAACTTGAATTTCAACAATCCTTGGAGAGGTATCCAAGCCTTGCAAGAGCAGAACTAGCATAAAAGTTTCTAAGTGATAATGATAGAAGCCTAGATGGAGACTAAAAATAAGAGTTCCCACGCAAACTATAAGAAGCTCTTCAAACACTTGGAAAATGACTCACTACACTCTAAATTTCTAACCTCTTATATTTTGGGGTGTTTATTCATTGTGAAAACCAATAACATTGTATAGAAAATGATAGCAAAAATTGCATTAAAATAAATAGTACAATCTCAAAGAAGTAATAACATATTGGGAAAAAATTAGAATTGATTATACTTCATACCAAGTTCGATAAAAATATTAGCAGACTATAATGTCACAAGGAGAATGCATTTCTTTTTCCATCTACAAAGTCTGATTCGATAACTTACATACCTAATTGTATGCTTGTGTGTACTCTTTATGATGCCATAAGTAGCTTGATATGAAAAGGGAAAGTCTGCAACTTGGCTAATGGAGATTAGGATTCCAATCTCTACAAACCATTAGCATCTACAATCAACACCTCCAAGGAAGCCATCTAGAGAATAAATGGTAGCTCTAACAGTTTGCAACCCTCTACTATATCAAGTTGATATGATGCCAAAGATGTCATTGAAATTTGCTACTAAAAATTGATAAGAGGATGGAGAAATGTGATTACAAATTCGTGATTCTTCTCCAAACCCTAGCCATCTTACATATAAGGAAATTCATATAAATTTCATGTCCGGTCTCATTTTATGCCTTGAACAAAAGGGCATCACAAACCTAGCCACTTCTAATTCCTCCTCTGTGTATGATTCTCTCTTGAGCTTTTCTCTGCAAAACCTGAGGTTTACTAAAACAAGAGTCCGCAAGATGTATGTGTTGATTCTACCATAGAAGAGGCAACAAACCTACAAATTTCTATGATCCCCTATGTAGGAATGAAATAACATACTGTGCGAATATAGAAGATTAAATTTTGACATACTTTTTGACCAATACTAAGGAAAACTTTATGACCAATACTAAGGAAAAATTTTGACCAATACTTTATGACCCAAGTTGGTTGAAATTTTTACCAACTCAAGAAAACTTACGAAATTTTTGACAAATATGGTGGTGGAAACCCAAAAATAAAAGAAATCATACCTTTGGTCAAAAAGTTTGGTAGAAAAACAAGTGCAAATGTACTAGTGCATGTAAATCTGGATGAGTAAGAGCATTAGATTGAGAGACTTCTAATGAACATAGTTGGGCCATAAATCCATCTGCACCTTACTTAAGAAGCTTTTACATTTGATGAGAGCTTACCATCTGTGGGGAATTTTCCTTCAATCCCCTTAGCTCCACTACCTTTCCTTTTGATTGAAATCACATGAATAGTTCTTGGAAGTTCATCTCAATTATTCTCAATGTAGTAAGCCATTGTACTCTCAAAAAAATATCTACTACACCCATGGATATTACATATATTGGGATGTCTAGTTAATAATCTCCCATGGATAATTTGATGCTATGACACTTCCCTAAACAACTAACTTTTCCCCCATATGCAATCAAAACCTGAAAATCTATGGCTGGATATATAAAACAATTTAGAAGATTTACCAACTTTTTATTGATGAAATTATGAGTACTACCTAAGTCGATCAACACTATTACTTTCTACTTCTTTAAGAAACTCACTACCTTGAGAGTTTGTGGTGCACTAAAACCTAAAAGTGCATGACAATAAATGATTGGTTGAGAATCATGTGATTCCTCACCTAACTCCCTATCCTCCTTTGATATGGGCTCATCCTCTTCTTCCTCACTTGGACCTTCAATATAGAACAATTTCTTTTCATTACATTTATGTCCTTGACTATATTTGCTATCACAATTGAAACACAACCCTTTTGCTCTTTTATCCTCAATTTGTTGTGAAGTCAACCTAATAGGTTGAGGAAAAGAAGGTGTTGAATATCCTTTTTCTCTTGTCACATTAGCCCCTTGCTTTATAGGAATCAACAACTTCTCCTCCCTTGTGTGCCAATATAAAAGACTCATTTACTAAGCTAGGGAAAAACATGCATACCTCATGTTGAATGTGATCCTTGAGACCATCCAAGAATAATTTATTCAAGTTCTCCTCTGTAATTGTATCCACTCTTAAGGATAGATTTTGGAATTTTTTAATATAATCCTTAACTAGTCCTATTTTTTGAAGCTTAGAAAGTTGTCTAAAGAAGTTTTCTATCAAATTATTTCTATATTGTTCTTGGAGTTCTTCTATAAAAATTGACCATGATATAGTGAGGCCCTTTTTTCTCCTATGACTACAAAGCCAATGGTATATAAGGAAGCCATCATGACCTTTTGTCCATATGGGATTTGATGTACTTTAAAAGAATTCTCCATTTGATTTATCCATGTTAGAGGATCCTTTCCATCAAATTTGTGCATATCCACCTTTGGAAAAAAATTCCTATATCCTGTAGGATAAATAAAATTTGTGGCATTATTAGTTGACTTGAAAGTTTCACCTCAATTGTTTGAGAGCTCCTTCCTTATTTCATTCATATAGGTGCTTAACATGCTTCGTATATATGATATATCTCCTTGTAGGTCACACATATCCCTCTTAACCTCTTCCCTGAACTTACCTAGTTCCTCGATGGGATTATTATCCTCTGTTGTTTCCCAATCTTGATCTAAGGATTTCCTCGGTGTGGTAGCATTCTTTTTGCCTCTCGTTGAAGGCTTCATCATGATGGAAACCAATATTTTTGAAAAAAATCACACAAATGAAATGTAAATTCTCTAATTTATTTATTTATTTGTTACTATATCTTGCTAGGGCCAAGATACCCTTACTTAGAAACAAATCCAAAAAAAATTAGCAAATCTGCTCCCTTGAGATAGAATTTTCCTAATATTGCAATATCTTTCTTTTTCTTTCAATTTAACCATGATTTTAAATTTAGGCTTCTCTAATATGTTTTCAAAAACCCAATACAAGTTATACTCCAATTCGGTAGGATGTGATAGATATGAAGATCTCAATAAATTGTGTAGAAATAGTAATTCTACAATAATTTTCTCAAATTTTCTCCAATTCAACTAAATTTTAAACTATAGCTTCTTTAATATGGTCTTCAAAAGGCCTTTAAAAATATTTTAAAAATTTGCTAAAATCTAAAAGTTATGCTCTTCCCAAAATTGCCCCAATGTTGAGAAAAAATATTGCCTCTATGGTGCCAAGATCATGCTCTAATACCACTTGTAATGAACTAACTTGCACAATAGAAAAAATAATATGAAATATTATATAGATAATTGATAATAACTAAGAGTAATAGGCCACTTCAAGGGGGTAGCCTTGAAAAATCTCCAATGAGAGAACACTTCACAATATAATGTTGAAATAAGACTCACAACCTCCTATATATACCTAATTATGCTTAGGTTAAATAGACAAAACCCTACGTAACACCTAGGCCAACCTACCTACCTAAATAATAATATAATAATGATAACATGACTTAATTAAGGATTAAGATAGCCATAAGTTGACTATTCATAACTCTATATGCACCAATATTAAGGGCGTAGTAGATAATATAATTTGTAAGTATGGATTTTTGCATATTTAGTTTGTTATGAATAATTTTGATTGAATTCATCTAAGGAGAGTGAGTTTACTCATCATGATGATGGATCCATCTATTAAATTTTTAGAGGAGAGAGACTTATAGAAGATTAGAAGTTGTTTATAGTGGGGTAGGAGGAAGATGGTTGTGTGAATGGCTGATGAGGCAAGTTGTAGAAAATCAAGGTGTTAGTTGCAAGTAGTTTCATTAATTTGATAAGGGAATTAGCTTTGAAAGAGGTATGATCAAAATTTCCATTTCCATCCTTATGATAGATGTCTCCATATCATAATAGAAAATTACCTCAAATGACAAGTGACAAATTATTAAATATATAGAAAATCAAAAGAAAATTCACCTACAATATTTTTGAAGGAAAAAAATATAATAAAAAATATAATTTGGTGGAAAAAGCCATGAGCTATGTGGCTCCACATTGTGGCTATTCCATAGTCTAGTAGTAGAAACTCTTTACGCTAAATATGAAGATCTTTAAATTAAAGAAGATAATTATCAAAGATCTATATTTGTGTTTTAGTGATAACAAATATACAGTGTAATTTTAAGAAAAATAATAGTCTTAAATGTATATGATTAAATAAAATAAACAAGAGTACTAGTTGTAGCTCTATAATTCTAGTATTACTAATGATGTTAAACAAAATGTTAAATAAAACAAGTATGAAGTAACATAGATGGATCATCTACTTGATCCTATTCTAACTTATTGTGAATGCATCTGATCATTACCTGGATGATACTATGCATGATATCTTTACTTAATCACCAAAAGATAATATAATCCGTAAGTATAGATTTCTGCATACTTAGTTTGGTATGAATAAATTTGATTGAATGCAAGGATAATTGCTTGTGTGAATTCAAGACATAAATGATTAATTTAATTTAGCACAAGTACTATGCAAGTGTGTATGTATGCATGTAAATCAGTTCACATAGTGAACTAATTTACATACATTCATGCACATATGCATACAATCATCATAATTAATTATCCTTAAATCTAACCAAAGCTATTATATATGAACAAGAGATACATGTTTAGAAGAAAAAGAAAAGAAAATTAACATAGGTACCTCTTCTCCTCTTGAAGAAAATCACAAAGCAAGGGCACGAAGATCACAAGGGCATGCCACCGCAATGAAATGCAATGATCACAAGGGAACAACAACAAAATCTTAGATTTCAAGTGATCTAAGACAATATTTAGAGCTCTCCACCCTTGTTCAAATATTTTGACCCTCTTTTGCATGTAACTCTCCACAATCAATCAAAACAAATGGGGAATGATTAATGTCATATTTTCTTTTCTTTTTTGTTTATAATCCATAATCTAGAATCCACAAGATCTCTATGTACATATACATACATGCATACATATATATACATACATACATAAAAATAAAATGCATCTAAAGAACTATTAGCTCAAAAGAAAGAACACATTGTTGAAATAGTACAAAAAGTGCTTGACATGAGAGGTCTACAAGTGAGGGTGTTGACCAATCTTGAAAACTCGAATGCTAAAATGATAGATATTGATGATCAAACACCTATGCCAAAGTTACAACACAATGCAAAGCTGATTTTAGATAAGGTAGAGGCATATATTCATAAATTTGATAATCAAAATTTTAGGCACGAGGTTGAAGGAGAAGGAGCGGCTTTAGAAAAAGACTGCACAGTAGAAACAATAGCTAGACAACATAGAGAATATTATGGGAACCAGTGGATAGAATCCAAGAAAGTGTTATGGTAGGTACTATGACATTGGAATACCTTGCAAGTATCTTTTATAATTTATAGTCCAAATATCAAATGCTTATAAGAGTGTTTCAAGTATTGGCAGTCTCCTTGTGATGATCCCAAGTATTCATCTAAGAGTGTTTCAAGGTTGGGAACCACTTCAACATCCTTTGCATGGTTTAGAGGTAATGTCATTGTGGCAAAGGCTTCTACAAGGGAATGAGCCTCATTATTATGGCATTTATATAGAAGCATAACTTGCTTCTTCAACTCCTTACACTCAACTCTTCACTAAAGTTATTCTTTAATTCCTTGCATATGCAATTTTATCACCTTGGAAAACTTTATTTGATCCTCCTAGCTAGGAATATTTGATTTTTCATTATATTGTACCTAATATGATGATAGTTCTATGAGAATTTGTAACCAACCCAGCTAATCAGCAACTAGATCCATTTAACTAGTTATGACTAATTTCTTTCTAAAAAATATCTACTATGATATGTTTTTGTAAAATTTCTTGTGAACTTTGCCCACTTTTCCTGGTCTACATTATTTTTGTGGATTATCTTGAGGTAAGTCACTTAGCACAAGTTGAGTGGGTTCTTCTTCTTTCTTTCTTTTTGGATTATGGAATATGACATTTACAGCTGGATCAATTTTTTTGTTGTGCTAAGATGTAATAAGCACCTTTAAAAAGATCTCTAAATATACATGTGTAGAAGGAGATATAAAAAGACACCTATTTAAAAGGAAAAGAAACCAACATTTACATAGTCCTTGAAGAAAACCATAGAGCTAGGACATGGCAATGAAATTGCAGAGCAAGGGAACAACACAATAATGAAATCACAAAGCAAGGGCATAGATTAGACTGCCATCACAAATTTCCATCACAATTTGACAACAAATATTGCAGTGATATAGTATATATCTAATAGAGAGAACAATCAAGTTATAATATCATTTAGTTTATAGATGAATGTGTTGGCTCCTGATTTGACATGATTTCAAGCACCTTATGAAATGTTGGATATACCTAGGGAATAGCTACAACCCATGAAAAATATAACCTAACAAGACAACTCAATATTCTCCTCATTTAACACTTTAAAGTTCATGTGGGTGTGTTAGGACTCAAAATTGCAAGTTAATTTTGAGTAGCATATATGGAAACTTTGCTGAAGTTCCAAGTTGTCATTTTGAGTTATATCATGTGTTACAAGTGCTCATTGTCTTTCATTTAGCATATTAATCCACCTTAGGTCATTAGTTTGAAGTTTCAAGATATTTTTTGAGATGTCAGTTTAAGCATTTGTCAAATCTGCTTCTTTTTTTTCCAAGTGTCAAACAATATTCAAAAGGCTAGTTTACATTTGAATATTTTTTCACCAAGTTAAGTTTCATGAACTACCATTTTGGTAATACTTAGAATACATATCAAAGAACCTATGTTTCACATCTTAAGTCATTTTGATATGATTTGATATGTTTTTTAGTTCCTCAAAGTTGGGTGTTCATCTTTGTCATGATTTTGCACTTTGTTCATTAATCCAGGAAGAATTGTTTTACATTGAATATTTTATGACCTATTAATTATTTTTAAGAAATGGTACCACTCCATTTTAGTCATAAATGACATCCTATGATTTAAATTTTAACTAATGATGTATCCTTTAAATAAGTTTTCCAAGCTGATTCCACTTCCAAAAACTCAAAACTGTCCAATTGTCTTGTATGACAATTTTTCAATAGTAATGTTTGATTGGGCATAACTTTGACCCAGTTGATCAAAGTATGAAAATTCCTTCACCATCACATTCTAGAAGTAAAATACTTCCTATTTTTCAAATTTGAGCTTATGACAAATCTGTTTGACTAGTTTTCAAATGTGATTCCAAATGTAATTTTTAAAGGTTTTAAAAATGTTTAGATTTGTAGATTGATTAGGAGGC
The DNA here is from genome assembly GCA_028749045.1 of Cupressus sempervirens. Taxonomy (NCBI): domain Eukaryota; kingdom Viridiplantae; phylum Streptophyta; class Pinopsida; order Cupressales; family Cupressaceae; genus Cupressus; species Cupressus sempervirens. Next base: position 100,578,031 of record CM053793.1, on the reverse strand, counting down.
CTGATTAAGATATTATGACATGAAAACTATGAGAGATGAGTCTAAATATATTTTGCCACTACATTCCATACAAAAAATATTCCATGTATCCCAATTTTCATGTAGTGAGTATCCCAAGTTTCATGTAGTGCCTACCCCTAGTTTGCATTTTATTATTATTGTCAAACTCTTTTAGGCCAGTTTATACTTGTTGATTAGTAGCACTATCTTTCAGATTATCAAATATTGTTTTATATTCAGTCGATTTTATGATGATTATTATAGTGATTTCAGTTATTGATGATGATTAGTTAGATGGATTATCATATGTGTTTTCTTATAGATAATTACCCCATACTACATCTGTATGGTGTGCGTGTAAATTTTCTTTATGCATGACATTTCTAATGTGATTAAGGAAGGGATTCATAGTCACTTGCTAGTCAGGATCTACATGATGAACCACTTCTTGCCATTGTCTATTTAGTTTAGCATATATGTCTTTGTACATGCATGGATTTTATGCAGATTGCAGGTACTGGGTATCGACTTCCCTAAATTGCCCTACTACATTATCTCAATGGTAAGAGAGGGGAGATAAATTCTTAAATCCAAATCCTAACCTTTAAAACCATTTGTCCTAGAAAAATAGGACAAGTATCTAAGTTAGTTTTCCCATTCGAATTTGTCAAGTGACACGAATTTGTGATTTTGACCCTAGAGTTTGATTATGTTCTTTGCCTTCAATTGAGTTGTCATTTTTGGTTGTGTGATTATGTGGTGATTTTATGTTATAATTAAATCAAACTAAAAGATAATTTAATAGAAATTTTATAAAGAAAATTGATATTTAATTATATTTAATTAATTGAGAAACTAATTAAATAAAACAATTAGATTTAAAAGATTACATTAAAGTTCTATTTTTGACGTATTTATATCTATTTAATTTAATAATTATTATTTAGGAGTTTTATTTAAATAATAAACTTTGAATAATATTATTAGTTGTATTAATAAATATATTAGTAAAACATCTCGTGAATTAATTAAATAAAACAATTAGATTTAAAAGATTATATTAAAGTTCTATTTTTGATGTATTTATATTTATTTAATGTAATAATTATTATTTAGGAGTTTTATTTTAATAATAAACTCTAAATAATGTTATTAGTTGAATTAATAAATATATTATAAAAACATCTCGTAATTAACGAGAGAGAGAAAATGTATAATTTATAAAGTTTATTTTTATTAAATTGCAAAAACTCGCAACAAATTTAAAGATAAAGCTATAGTTATAATTGTGTCATAGTTATATTTATTTAATTTAATGATAATTATTTATGATTTTTATTTTAATAATAAATTCTAAATAATGTTATTAATCAAGTTAATAAATATATTATTAAAAAATATCTCATGAATTAATTAAATAAAAGAATTCAACTTCAAGATAAAGTTTTAGTTCTAGTTTAGGCGTAATTATATTTATTTAAATTAATAATTACTATTTAAGTATTTTATTTTAAATAATAAACTCTAATTAATATTATTAGTTGAATTAAATACATTATTAAAACATCTCATAATTAATAAAGAGAAAACATAAATTTAATAAAGTTTATTTTAATTAAATTGCATAAATTAAAATATAATAAATTAATTAAAAGATAAAGTAAATTAATTTAATAAAGATATTTAAATTTAAATTGCTTAAAGTTGTTGCATGAAAATAGTATATAGAAAATTCAATATTAATTATATTTAATCAATTGAAAAATTAATTAAATAAAAGAATTAAATTTAAAAGATTAAATTAAAGTTCTAATTTTAGCATATTTATATTTATTTAATTTAATAATTATTATTTAAGAGTTTTGTTTTAATAATAAACTCTAAATAATATTATTAGTTGAGTAATAAATATTATTTGATTAAAAAGAAAATATGTAAATATTTGATTAATTAAAAACTAACTAAATTTATACTTTAAATAAAAAATCTAAATTTAGAAGTCTAGATTAGAGGTCTAAATTTAGAAAATTTGTTAAAGAAAGATTCAAATATGATGTCATTTAATTAATTAGAAATTAATTAAATATGTACTGAAGTTTAAATATTTGTTTTGAAAGTCTAATTTACGAAGTTGGATTAAAATAGAATTAAAAGATTAAAAGATTAAAGATTTAATATTTTTTTATTGTGATTATTTAATTAATAATTATTAAATTAGTGTTGCATTGAACTAATGAGCTTTAATTATTCTTATTAATTTAAATAATAAATTATGTTTTAAATAGTGCTTACACTAATTAATAAGTGCAGGAAAAGAAAATATAAAAAAATATTTTAATTAAAAAGTTCTTTAAATGTGCATGAAAGAATTAAATTTAGAATATTTGAATTAAGTTCTAGTTGAGGCATATTTATATTTATTTAATTTAATAATAATTTATTTAGAAGTTTTATTTTTTAATAAACTCTAAATAATATTATTAGTTAAATTAATAAATATTATATTAAAAATGTCACATTATTTAATAAGGGAGAGAAAGCTTTAAATTTAATAAAGTTTATTTTAATTAAATTGCATAAAGTGTGTGTATGAAAATTAAAATATAGTAATTAAAGACAAAGGGTTTTTGCATGATTGCATGATCAAAGCCTTGATTTGGGGTAAAAACTCTATATTAAAGTAATTAAAACTCATTTCTAGATACACAGGTTTGGAGGAGCCAATTTTTGAAAAGAGGGTTTTCAAAAGAAAAGGAAGATTCTTGCATGTTTGTGTGTTCATTTTTTTAGCATCAAATCCAGGTAGGATCTTGTGGGTTTATACAATAGTTTCTCATTCTTTGTCTTCTTCATGTCTATTGTGTTTCTATTTTTAAGAGTTCTTTGGGTTGAAACTCTTGTTTGAAAAAATTGATTTCCATTATAGAATTGTTAATGATTTAATCTGAAAACTTTTAGTAAATATTGAACTTTAGGGTTTTCAAAACCTAATGAATTATGAAATTCACTTTTGTATGCACTTTATGTGACATATGATATACTAGTGTTGGGGTTTTTGGGTTTGTCTTAGCTTTGGCTAGTCAGGATGTTTATCAGAGGCATGGGGGTTTATTTTGTGATGTCATGATGATGTTTGTATATGATCTTTTGTACTCAACCATGGTAATATGTTTGATATGCTCTATGAGATTTTTTTATGTATTGATTGTTATTGCTTTCCAATGTTCTTGTGTGAAACTAAGGTGAATGGTGTCACCTATTTGATATAACCTTTGAGTCTTCAATCAATTGTATTTGGATTCCTTTCTAATTTCTTTTATAGGACTTAGGTGTTTGTATGATTTGTTCTTGGTGATGTCATGTTATGACATGTTTGATTTAACCTCTTTGAGCCTTTGATCAGTTATTTTTTGGATGCTTTCCAGTTGCTGTAAAGATCTAAGATGTTATTGTGAATTATCTTTTGATGCTTTCCAGTCACCTGTATAGGGCTGAGGTGAAATTTGTGATTCTTTGATTTTTACTTTTATGAGCCTACGGTAGGTTATCTATATGTAATGTCAGGAAGTGGCTTGGCAATGGAGGCTGGGGCCCAAAGTACTTGCTAGGGTAACCATTGTAAGTTGTTTAATAAGTGATAACATTTCATTAAATGGGTTTAAAATGAATTAACAAGATATTGGTACCATAGGAATTCATTAAGGGGCTAAAGCATTAAAAGACTAGCCGAGTAACCTTAGAGTTGACTCATTATTATGCCTTGTTAGTACAAAAGGATGCTAGTGCTACATAGAGTCACTAGGGGGCTAGAGGATTAAAAGACTAGCCGAGTAACCCTAGAGTTGGTTCATCTGATGACACTTGCCCACTTGCATAGTAGATTTTCTACATGTCTGTGTTGCCTCTAGGATTAGTTGAAACTTGTGTCTTGGTACCTTTGAGTTAGATTTCTTTCAGGTGATTCCTTGAACTTAGATGTTGGTTTTTGACTTTTGAGTTTGTTATCCTATTTGGGATTTGAGACTATCTCTTTAGCACGATGCGAGTGGACCTTTTTGGGTTCCATGAGGTTAAGTGGTAGTGCTTTTTCTTATACCATTGAGATCCATCTGTTGATACTATGGCTAGAGTTTCCTTGACTATATTTCCTTTCATTTTGTGCATTATAATGGATGGTTATGTCTTTATGATGGATGGTTTCACTTATTGTATAGTACTTTGTTTCATGGATCCGAAAGGGATGATGTAACCTACTTTTATAAATGTATATTTTTTTAGTCTTTCATACCCTATGACCTATACAGTGGATGATTGTACATTTTTTTTATTTCCAAGTGGCATCATATATAATTGTATATCATTTAAATGGACTTTGGACTTTTAATTATTCTTTCATATAGATGCAGTAACTATTAGACCTAATAATTAATTAATTATAAATGTGACTCAACATCTTGGGATCCTTAAGGAATGTAATCTATTATGTTTGCTTCTATATGATTGTATGTTATTGCTTTTTCTACTTCATGTTTGATGTGTATGTTATTATATGTTATTCTTTCTTTCTTTTTTAAATGTTTGGCAAACTTAGTAAAACTTTAAGTTAATTCTTTTGGATCCCTTGGCAAAGCATTACATATGGTATCAAACCCTGAGTTCTACATTGGGAGCTCTAGGCATATTGGAACACCACTAGTTGTTAACTCATTGAACAAAAATTAAAATTTAAACTATTATGTATATCTATTTCAAACTGAAACTTGAACTAGTTGAGCTGAAACAAAACTTAAACTTTTAGTTGTATATTTTCAAACTTGAACATTTAAACTTCAAAATTGAATTATACGTAAACCTAAAAATAGGCAAAACTGACAATTGAACTTATACTATTTTCAAAACTTGTGTCTTTTGTATATTCTTTACAGTAGTATGTTTTATGGTTATTATAGCACATTGTTATCTCAAATATTATTGTTCTAGTATTCTTAGTAAAGTCAAATCCTCCTACAGGGGGCAAGGGTCCAATGGGACCCACACAGTGAGTTCTTTAGTTTTTCCATTCTTGTAGGCTTCTAGGAGTAAGCCTAAGTCTAGGGGGGTGGATGTAGTGTCTGCCCTTAGTTTGTATTTTTATTATTATTGTTGAACTCTTTTAAGCTAGTTTATGCTTATTGATTAGTAGCACTATCTTTCAGATTATTAGATATTATTTCATATTTAGTTGATGTTATGATGGTTATTATAGTGATTTCAGTTACTAATCATGATTAGTTAGATGGATTATCATATGTGTTTTCTTATGGATACTTACCCCATACTGCATGTGTATGGTGTGCATGTATATTTTCTTTATGTATGACATTTCTGATATGGTTAAGGAAGGGAGTCGTAGTCACCTGCTAGTCAGGATCTACATGATGCACCACTTCTTGTCATTTTCTATTTAGTTTAGCATATATGTGTTTGTACATGTGTGGATTTTATGCAAATTGTAAGTATTGGGTATTGACTTCCCTGAATTGCCAAGATGAGCATACCCTATAGCATTATCTCAATGGTAAGAGAGGGGAGATAAATTCTTAAGTCCAAATCATAACCTTTAAACCCATTTGTCCTAGAAAAATAGGACAAGTATCTGAGTTAGTTCACCCATCTAAATTTGTCAAGTGATGCGAATTCATGATTTTGACCCTAGAGTTTGATTATGTTCTTTGCCTTCAATTAAGTTGTCATTTTTTATTTTATGAGTATGTGGTGATTTTTTGTTATAATTAAATCAAATGAAAAGATAATTTAATAAAAAAATTTATTAAAAAATTTGATATTTAATTATATTTAATTAATTGAGAAATTAATTAAATAAAAGCAGTTATGAAAAAATACTTTAATAAGTTCTATTTTTGACGTATTTATATTTATATAATTTGATAATAATTATTTAAAAGTTTTATTTTAATAATAAACTCTAAATAATATTATTAGTTGTATTAATAAATATATTATTAAAACATCTCATGAATTAATTAAATTGAATAATTGGATTTACAAGATTATATTAAAGTTCTATTTTTGACATATTTATATTTATTTAATTTAATAATTATTTAAGAGTTTTATTTTAATAATAAACTCTAAATAATATTATTAGTTGAATTAATAAATATATTATTAAAACATCTCATAATTAACTCAAGAGAGAAAACATAAAAGTTATAAAGTTTATTTTTATTAAATTGCATAAAGTGTATGCAACAAATTTAAAGATAAAGTTATAGTTATAATTGTGTCGTAGTTATATTTATTTAATTTAATGATAATTATTTCAGAGTTTTGTTTTAATAATAAACTCTAAATAATGTTATTAATTAAGTTAATAAATATATTATTTTAAAAACATCTCATGAATTAATTAAATAAAAGAGTTCAACTTAAAGATAAAGTTTTAGTTCTAATTCAGGCATAATTATAGCTATTTAAATTAATAGTAATTTTTTAAGAGTTTTATTTTAAATAATAAATTCTAAATAATATTATTAGTTGAATTAAATATATTATTAAAACATCTCGTAATTAACTAGACAGAGAAAACATAAATTTAATAAAGTTATTTTAATTAAATTGCATAAAGCATATGCATGAAATTAAGATATAATAAATTAATAAGACAGAGCAAACAATTATTAATAAAGTTTATTTTAATTAAATTGCATAAAGATTATGCATGAAATTAAAATATAATAAATTAAATAAAAGAGAAAGCAAATTAATTTAATAAAGATATTTAAATTTGAATTGCTTAAAGTTGTTGCATGAAAATTGTATATATAAAATTCAATATTTAATTATATTTAATTAATTGAAAATTTAATTAAATAAAATAATTAAATTTAAAAGATTAGATTAAAATTCTAATTTTATCATATTTATGTTTATTTAATTTAATAATTATTATTTAAGAGTTTTGTTTTAATAATAAACTCTAAATAATATTATTAGTTAAGTAATAAATATTATTTGGTTAAAGAGAAAATATTAAAAGATGTGAATATTTGATTAATTAAAAACTAATTAAATTTATGCTTTAAATAAAAAGTCTAAATTAGAGGTCTAAATTTAGAAAATTGGTTAAAGAAATATTAGAATTTGATGTTATTTAATTAATTAAATATGTACTTCAATTTAAAATGTTTATTTTAAAAGTCTAATTTAAGAAGTTGGATAAAAATAGAATTAAAAGATTAAAAGATTAAAGATTTAATATTGTTTTATTGTGATTATTTAATTAATAATTATTAAATTAGAGTTGCATTGAAATAATGAGCTTTAATTATTCTTATTAATTTAAATAATAAACTATGTTTTGAATAGTGATTACACTAATTAATAAGCAGAGGAAAAGAAAATATAAAAGAATATTTTAATTAAAAAGTTCTTTAAATGTGCATGAAAGAATTAAATTTAAAAGATTTGATTTAAGTTCTAGTTTAGGCATATTTATACTTATTTAATTTAATAATAATTTATTTAGAATTTTTTTTTAATAAACTCTAAATAATATTATCAGTTAAATTAATAAATATTACATTAAAAATGTCGCATGATTTAATAAGGGAGAGAAAACTTTAAATTTAATAAAGTTTATTTTAATTAAATTGCATAGAGTGTGTGTATGAAAATTAAAATATAGTAATTAAAGATAAAGGGTTTTCACATGATTGCATGATCAAAGCCTTGATTTGGGGGAAAACTCTTTATTAAGGAAATTAGAGTTCATTTCTAGATAAACAGGTTTGGAGCAATTTTTGAAAAGAGGGTTTTCGAAGGAAAAGGAAGATTCTTGCATGTTTGTGCATTCATTATTTTAGCATCAGATCCAAGTAGGATCTTGTGGGCTTGTGCAGTAGTTTCTCATTCTTCGAATTCCTATCTTCTTCATGTCTATCGTGTTTCTATTTTTAGGAGTTCTTTGGGTTTAAACTCTTGTTTGAGAAAATTGATTTCCATTATAGAATTATCTGTGATTTAATCTGAAAACTTTTAGTAAATATTGAACTATAGGGTTTTCAAAACTTAATGAATTATGAAATTCACTTTTGTATGCACTTTATGTGACATATGATTTACTAGTGTTGGGGTTTCTAGGTTTATCTTAGCTTTGGCCAATCAGGATGTTTATCAGAGGCTTGGGGACTTATTTTTTGATGTCATGATGATGCTTGTATATGATATTTTATACTCAACCATGGTAATGTGTCTGGTATGCTCTATGAGATGTTTTGATGTATTGATTGTTATTGCTTTCTAGTGTTCTTCTGTGAAATTGAGATGAATGGTGTCACCTATCTAATATAATTTTTGAGTCTTCAATCAATTTAGTTGGATTGCTTTCCAATCCTTAGGTGTTTGTATGATTTTTTCTTGGTGATGTAATGTTATGTCATGTTTGACTTAACCTTTTTGAGTCTTCGATCAATTATTTTTGGGATGCTTTCTAGTTGTTGTAAAGAACTAAGGTGTTATTGTGAATTATCTTTTGATGCTTTCCAGTCACTTGTATAGGGCTAAGGTGAAATTTCTGATTATTTGATTTATGCTTTTATGAGCCTAGGGTAGGTTATCTATATGTAATGTCGAGAAGTGTCTTGCAATGGAGGCCAGGGCCTAGAGTGGCTGCCAAGGTAACCCATTGTAAGTTGTTTAATAAGTTCAATAACATTTCTTTAAATGTGTTCAAAATGAATTAACAAGATATTGGTACCACAGAAAGTCACTAAGGGGCTAGAGGATTAAAAGACTAGTTGGGTAACCTTAGAGTTGACTCATTAGTATGCCTTGTCAGTACGAAAGGATACTAGTGCCGCATAGAGGCACTAGGGGGGCAGAGGATTAAAAGACTAGCTAGATAACCCTAGAGTCAGTTCATGTGATGACACTTTCCCACGTGCATAGTAGATTTCCTACGTGTCTGTGTTGCCTCTGGGATTATTTGATACTTGTGTCTTGGTACCTTTGAATTAGATTGCTTTCAGGTGATTCCATGAACCTTGATGTTGTTTTTTAACTTTTGAGTTTGTTATCCTATTTGGGACTTGAGACTATCTCCTTAGCACGGTGGGAGTGGACCTTTTTAGATTCTATGAGGTTGAGTGGTAGTGATTTTTCTTATACCATTGAGATCCATCCATTGATACCGTTGCTAGAGTTTCCTTGTCTATGTTTCCTTTCATTATATCTTTGTGCATTATAATGGATGGTTATGTCTTTATGATGGATGGTTTCACTTATTGTATTGTACTCTGTTTCATGGATCTGAAAGGGATGATGTAACCTACTTTTATAAATGTATATTATTTTAGCCTTTCATACCCTGTGACCTGTACAGTGGATGATTGTGCATTTTGTTTATTGCCAAGTGGCATCATATATAATTATATATCATTTAAATGGACTTTGGACTTTTAATTATTCTTTCATGTGGATGTAGTAATTGTTAGACCTAGTATTAATTAATTATAAATGTGACTCAATGTCTTGGGATCCTTAAGGAATTTAATCTATTATGTTTGCTCATATATGATTGTATGTTATTGCTTCTGCTACTTCATGTTTGATGTGTATGTTATTCCATGTTAGTCTTTCTTTTTAAAAAAAATGTTCAACAAACTTAGGAAAACCTTAGGTTAATTCATTTGGATCCCTTGGTGGGGCATTACATTTCAAATCTTGACGAAATTGTTTACACACTTTCCTAAGGCCATTCCATATGCAAAAATCATCTTTTTGACAAGTCTAGTTTTGTAATTCCTAGAGGTCAAATTCACACGCTTTCCAATTACACCCTGTTATTCATCAAAATCTGAAATCACACATTCATACTTTCCATATGAAAGTCTACCAATGCCCTTAGTTTCATGTCCCCAAGTGGTCATTGAGCAGTTTTCAGAGTCAAAACTAAATGCAACTTTCTATTTCTGGCATGTGGTTTGCAGGATATTTTTATAATTGGAAACTTTGGCAGTTAATATCTTTTGACCTAGATGTCATCATGAGCTGAGATTTTGTAGGCAAGATGTATGTGTAACAAAGAACAAATGTACCACGTGTCATCTCCTAGTTAGGTGTTTTGGTCAGTTTTTAAGGCCATTTTTAGAGGCTCTCTCAACACAATAATAATAGTTTTGAGGAAAGGTAAAAATGATTTTTGATTGACTAATCAGTGATCAACTTTAAATCTAATTAGTGGAATGGAGTGAGGAGCTCAATTTGAGGTATCAGGTGTTTGGGTTTGAAATTTTTTTACTGAACTCACTGGGGCCTAATTGATTTCATTAGATTGTTAAGATGATGTTCAAAGGGCAAAGGTGTATGAAGACATTATAGTGATTCTAATGTTAAAATATTCTAATCTAATGGTGATGTCGATAGTACTTGTGCGCTTATGTTAGCATGATGGAATAATTTTGATCAAATGTTTGGTGTTGAATATGCATATATCATTCGAGATCAAAAGGGTATGTGGGATTATACAAACAAGGAGCAATAAGAAGGGAGTATAACATACCAAAGAGGACCCATAACACTTATTGAAGAATACTTCATTAATATCTATTTATTGTGAAACTGTTAATGAAGTTTTCTCATGAGATAATGTATTAAGAGCTCCACATCATTAGGATGGTACCTGAATCTAAGAGTTTAAAGATTGTATTCAAAATTGATTGCCTCCATATTTGAATACTCTTTTTGATGTGTTCACATGAAAAGAAAAAGGAAATAAATGAATTATTTCAAGTATCCTTTGCCCACATGGTCAAGGCAGTCATGCACAATCTACGCAAGTTAGTCTTATGAGAATCAAGTGTGTGGATGGTGTGGACATTAGTTAATCAATTTTCTTATAGAATCAATGAAATAAGTGGATATTATTTCTTATTATAAAAAATGTTAAAGAAAATGGAAAAATCAGATGGGATGTTGAAATTATTTCTATTCTCTTGTATTTTTTTCTACAAGGGGTGTTCAAAGAATGAAATAATAAAAAGTTTTCATAGACCACCATTTTCTCTGAAATTGGAAGAGAGATACTATTTTTTATTTTTCTAAAATTAATGTTCAATTCATCAAATTATAGATACACAACGGAGATGTTATTCACATGCTCAAAATCAACTATTTTAGCAAAGCTTATCTCACACATATGTCACCATTTTGACATCTTTTGTTCATATCATTATATGTGATAAATAAATTATCTTAAAATTTATTTTTCAATGTTTTGGTCTAATTCAAAAAAATAATTATATTCATAGTAATTATGAAGTTAAATATATTATAATATATTAATATGGGACAATACAATTACTATTAGCATCGTCTTGCATTTCAATTTTTACATGTTCTTCAAAAATTTAATTGAAATCTAATTGTGCTTTTTAATGATTTGATTTAATTTAAAATTATTTTTATTCATATTCATAGTCGACACCTAAGTCATGACATTAGGAGCCTTATAAAATGTATATGAATACTAGACATTATTGCCATGCATTTCAAGTTTTACCTACTCTTCTAAAATTTAATTGAAATCCAAGTGTTCAAAGGTGAGAATTTTCAACTTTGTATATGTAAACCTATATTAATGACGCTTGATTTTATAATTTGATGGCTTTTGTAAACTTTGTGAAAAAGGAACAAATGACTAGGGCTTTCCATCTACAATATATGGAATTAGAGCATCAAAACCTTAGATCTCTTTGTATACAAATAAATGAGTGGAGCAATGAGTGGGATATCTATTTTATTTTTATTCAAGCTCATAGATTTTCAACCAGATTTCTACAATTGGTAAAAGAAACAAAAATGAAACCTTTTCTATCACCTAATAGAGATGAATATAAAGGATGTCTTGTATGAGCAAGTTGAGCAGTGAGTGTAAAGCTTGAAATTAACGAGATCAAATCTATCAGTATGGATCAAGTAAAATACTTTGAATCCCCTAACAAAAGAGAAAACTAACGGTAGCATAAAAAGTTAAAATGTAGGATGGGATGTGGGATTTTCAAGCCCAAATGGAGGCATTTCATTTATGCATGGTAGGTGAAAATATATTAGGTAGAGGGGCATTGAGATTCAAATTCAGCTTCAAATTCAAAGTTTTGAGCTTGCCCATTACAATTGGAAAGATTTCACTATTGTATTTTGAATCACATTCAAATAGGATTTGGGAATTTTCAAATTATAATTGATGAGAATGATCAAATGATCAAACCTCCATTTACACTTTTATCCTTCAAAATTTGTTTACCATATCATGTATGACGATGGGTTATGGGCTTATGACAATCTCAAACATAATAAGTCATTATAATGCCCTATCATTTTTTATGTTTAGTTTGGCAACAAAATTACCTCCAACTTCAAAATATTTTCTTAAAGGATGAATCCTAATTTGAGTCAAAGAGTCATCAACTCTAGTAAATTTATTGTTGTAATGTTGTACAAGGTACAATTCATATATTTTTCTTAGATTCAAACACTATCCTATCAAATTATTTCTACCCAATACTATAGCTAAAAAGATTTTATGATAAACTTCCATAAAAAATATAAAAACTTTTATGATTTCTCCATCGATATGCATGGTACCACAAAAGAACTCTACCACAAAATAAAGGAGAGAGAAAATTACATAGGCAAATGATGCTTTAATATTTCATCTATTGGGACTCATTTAGTGTTCATGATTCTCACTTAAAGTTTTGATATTCTTTGATTAGAATCGTTAGGGGAAGTTTTTAAATAGGAAAACTTCTAAATTGGAGCAACACAAATGAAGAACCTAATATTGAGGAAATCATGTTAAAACACTAGAAATGTAAAATCAAGAACGTAACTGTCATTCTAAGGTTGACCTTGAGAAGATGAAAAGGGCATTGCATATTGAAATTCCCTTTGAAATTGAGAAAGACAACCCTACTACGAGAGTATAGTGGATGTTCCAGTCTTGTTAAATGATGTTTTTTGATGTATAAACCAAACTCTTCAATTAGCTTGTATGAAAATTAAATAAATTGAAGGAAAGTATCAATTATTATAATAGAAACAATCAATGGATAAATTTGACAAGATAGAGAATTGATAACTATAGTTCTAATAAGAGGCCTTCTTTGATCCAATAGGTTGTAAAAGATGTCAAGGGGATGGAGATCGAGAAAGAAGATGAATTAATATTGTGAAGAAGGATACCATAGACAAGGTGCATGAGAAACCAAGGAATGTGATCTCAGTTAGTAAGACTGCTATTCAAAGTAGCAAATCATAGGATTAAAAAATCTAAATAAAATAGCATAGATCATTAATGTTGGTGTTATGAAGAATGGTAATATCATGCATCCTATTGTTTTTAATTATTTTTTAAGATGATGTTTCTACTAGTGAACAAAATATGTCAAGCTTAGTTCCTCTACAAGGTCGTTCTACCAAGATCCATAGCCATGCAAAATGTATTATAGAATAGTCCAAGTTATCTATCGTGTGATGAATATGCAAGAGAAAGTTATAGATAAGAATCTAGAAGAATTTACTATTTTGACAGAGCTTTTCAGACCTTTTGAATGTTAGTTTTCTAATCAGATTTAGATTTTAATCTTTCTTTTTATATTTATTTTGTAATGTAAAGGGGTTTGAGACCCCTTCAAAACTTATTTTACCTTAATAAAAAAAAACTCAATAAATTGATCTACATTATCCAAGCATGAGATATACACATTTACAAAGAAAGACTTTTAGTGAAATTGTCATAGTACAAGGAAAAATATTTGCAAAATACATAGAAATAAATTTAAAAACAAGTGATATAATATTAGAAATAGCAAGATTGTTCATGCGAACATTATTTACTCCCAATTTAATAATAATAAGAGCTTTTAAACCAATTTTCAACTCTCCTTTAGATGATTTTATTATTTTTATGTAAAATGTTAAAAAGATGTGCATCCATGCGTTTCAAGAGGCCAATTTAAACTAAATGTGACAATACTACATAATGAATGTCATTATTTTGAAGTCCACAAATATTACTTTTTCACTTTAAACAAATATGAGGTACGTGTATTGAAAAAAATAACTATCACCTCTCATGCATTTCGAATAAACATAGAAGAAGCTCAACTTACAATACTGGAGCCCCCTTTCTACCATTCACAATATCCTAAGCCGTAACCTCACTTCTTGAAGCTCATTCATAGTTGCAAGATCCTCAAATCTCATGAATTCGTCCTCTTCTTTAGATATGCAAAAAAATTCATCTCGCATAGATGTGACTTGATCGAAGTGTTCTAAAGATGCCAACTTTAATGTTTTCTTGGTATGTTTTTAACACTTGTGCAATCGATATGCTGAAGTCATGCAAGTTCAGTTATCCACATTGGTAATGACCTGCACTTGCGTGGCAATGCAAGAAACATGAGACTCTTCAAACTTCTCCCACAATCTGGCACCTCCCTTATCCATGTCGCACATAAATTCAGGACTCTCAGTAGAGATCTTTGTGTCACTCAAATCAAGAACGCGCAATCCTCTTAAATTGGCAAACAAGTTTTCCTGAATGCTTGTTATCTCCTCATTCTGAGACAGAGAGAGTGTACGGAGATAAACAGGACGGGTCTCCGAGACGGACAAATCATGGAGACCCTTTTTGGCCAGTAAAATCCGATGCCACCCACTTGTATGTGTAGAGATTTCCTCAACAGAAAACCCACATTTATCTTGTTTTGATATGTGGATGGCCAAATGATGCAGAAGATCATGAATTTTGCAGTATCTGATCAAAACGGTCCTATCATAGCATCCCTTGAAGTCAATATCTTGCTCGTCTACTTGAATCAAATACAGCTGTTGAAGTTGATTTAACCAATCCCAAGCAATATCCCACTGATCCTCTTCCCCTGGGACGAATCCCTCCCCTATCCACAGATCTATCAAATACTCTGCCTCTATCTTCTCATCCTCCTGAAAGAAGGAAAGATATGCAAAACAGGGCTTAAGAGGTGCGGGCAAAGTGTTATAACTCAGTTTCAAGATCTCCATTACACTGTCAATGGGATCAGTAACTACTCTTTCCAGCTGACGACGCTTCAGCACCCATTTGCTGAGAAGTCTTGTGTTTGCCAGAGATGCTGCTATTGTTTTGATAGCCAAGGGTAAATTCCCACATTGCTTTACAATCTTCCAGCCCTCCTCCTCCATGTGTTGTGGCCCTCTGTTTGGAAATGCGTAGATACAAAACAGCCTCCAGCTCTCTTCATCTGATAAATATTTCATCTCATAAATTCGAGCACCTGAATTGAGAGCAACCCGCCCATACCAACGACGGCTATGACTCCAACTTGTGGGTCTTGTAGCAACATTTTAATGTCTTCAACTTTGGAATCTAACCCAACTGGATGTGAATCTCTGGCCAGAAGACTTGATTTCTTCACTTCTACCAATCTACTTGTTGACGCTGCCCCATCTGCATGAAGACCAGTTTCATTCCCATGATTTGGGGATGGGAACACATTCAGCTTCCCAATCTCTTGTTGCACAGTCAAGGTAATCCTTCTACATAGCCTCTCAACATTACTTCTGATTTGATGACGGTGAGAATTCAAATGAATATAACTAAGAGGGTAAAATGGAAAAAACTGAAACATAGAATCAAAATAGATTGAGAGCAAACTGTAAAGACTGCCCTTACAAAATCAATGTTATGTCAGCAATTTCCATAAAATGTGGAAAAATCAACACGAGTCAAAGTTTCAAGAACATTGATCAGTCAACAGTAGTTGATTAACTATCATTAACTTTAATATAAATGGTACATATACATATATGTTCAAATTTAAAAGAAACAATAATTTCGTCACCGGAATACCATGATGTACCGATTATGTTGACCATTTCGACGGAAGCTCCAACCTGTCTAAAAACACAAGGGCGAGAATATTGTAAGAGTGCTTTACCACCCTACCACAACACTGTTAAGCTTCCCTAGAATCTTTCCTAACATGAAAGATACCCAACCCGACAACGAGATAGTCTAAATGAGTAAAACTAAGAAGCGAGTAATGGAGTTTTGTAACACATTATCTAGAATATAATAAGAAAGTTCCATCCATTTACAATTGGAGCGTATGTATATTAAAAAAACTATCTTTACAAGATAAGGAAAACTCTTTCCAAAAATTAGAGATTTGTTTCATAATGATCAATTAGTTTAATCACTCTCACAGTGACCCATAATTCAATGCAATTTAGCCATGTCACAAAATTGACCACACTGTCATTACTCTATTAACAAGGCACTATGCAAGGCTAAATTTTGGGTTCATTAGTTCTAGTTA
Organism: Cupressus sempervirens; assembly: GCA_028749045.1. Taxonomy (NCBI): domain Eukaryota; kingdom Viridiplantae; phylum Streptophyta; class Pinopsida; order Cupressales; family Cupressaceae; genus Cupressus; species Cupressus sempervirens. The sequence goes on along the minus strand of CM053793.1, from coordinate 100,561,649 downwards.
TCTTATCCAAAGTAGACAAACACCTTTTAATACTAGTATTGGTTGCACATGAATCAAAATCATTTACCTAATATAATTACCACCATGTGTCATAAGGGCCCGTTTGGTTGCTAGAATATAAATTAAGCATTGGCATTCAGAATGCTGGCTTTGGGATTCTGGAACTTGGAATCCAGATTATGATTAGGGAATCCAATTTGGGACTATTTGGTTGACCAAGAATTCATTGTGAGAATACAGATTTTCTCCGTTTGGTTGCATATTGTGGAATTGGAATACTAGCCAAAATAACATGCAAAATATTATCATATAGTTGTAGCATTATCATCATGCAAAAAAATTCAATACTTATTTAGTTTGTTGAAGTCCAAACATTTTTAACAAGTATAAAAAGATTAAGTCATGTTGAAAGTAAACATTATCATAACGGATGAGGACGAGATTGTACTAATGGATACTAAAATTTTTATGACTCTTGCTCTATAAAAAAAATACCATTGATTATAATTCACATAATTACTGATATGAAATATGTATATTGTTCAAGTCTTGTTGAATGAATCCGAATCACAAGAATTGATGAAATAAGAGTCAAAAACATCCCATTAAAAAATATATATCTGTAGAGATCCAATTAAAAATTTGATCATCACAATATTCAAACTCACAGGTGCAAAGTCTAAATTTTTTTATTAAATTTTTACAAAATCTTACCTGGAAACACTTTTACGCCAGAAAAAAAATCAATAGAGTAGATTGTTTTTGTCCTACATACAATTCATTTAACTGAGAAACAATGTATGTGAAAAAGCTATTTCACCAAACTTTTTTGCAATAACTACTGAGGCAGATCAGGTGGAAAAAGCCTGATAAATTACTCAACAGTGGCAAATATATGAGCAAGTAATAGCCGAAAATTTTCCCCCCATTTAAAAAAATTAAATTTTAAAAATTAGTGCAAAAAAAAGTGCCCCTAAATGGGCATCTGGAAGTCAAACTCAATCAAATTTTACTTTAGTTGAAATCCTCATTTTCAAAAAATGGGATTTAAAATGGGAATTAAAACGGGAATTCCAAATAACAAGTATTTTGAAAGAATTTGGAATCTTTGTTTTGGGGGTCAAATGGGGATACTGGATTCCACTTTTTTCCAATTCCAATTCCGATTGTGCGGACCCAAACAATGGATTAGAATTTTTTTAGAATTTCGAATGCCAATTCCATTCCAATTCCAGCTACCAAACGGGCCCTAATGGAACACAATAAGTTCCAAGATTATGCAACATGAACTCAATAATAAGTCATTCTTAACAATAGATAGGAAAGTTATACAACATCCTTCCATCTGTGTGTATCTATCATCTAACAAATATAAAACTTTCTGTTAACCAACTATGAGTAAGGGTGGAAATTAACAAATTCTCAATTCATCCTAATATATTTTGAGATGCTCCCTATACAATAATTTTGACATCTCAGTGAAATAAATTCAGTAATTTCGTTAGTAACTCGAAGTCATTTTTTTTCTCATACAACTTTGAAGCATGAATATAATATCAATATTAGTAAGCATATCAACAATATATTTTCCACCCAAAAATCACAAATTTCTCATGGACATTGATTATCAAAATTGTTGCCAAGCACAATAACATGATCTGATCACTGATTCTGAAAGAACACTTTCCTATTCTTTGATAAAAACGGTCATATTACTTTTTTCTTCCATCATAAAACCAGTAAGGAGTGTAGCATCAACAAGATAATTTTCACTTTCAGAAACAAGTAGTCCTTATAGACATAAATAATTCATTTATCTCTGTTGATCTACTCATTATTTTGATACATTGAGTACAATACAATTTTGAAAAAAAACATGGATTTCTTTATCATAAATATTTCACTTTAATACTTATGCATAAATCACTTTGGAGTGTAGAGGTTGTTGGCTTTGTAATTGATGACATTCATCCAAGAGTTGACATCGTAGCTAAGGCTAAAGGAATATTTAATAACAAATCCATCATGGGATGTAATACATAGATGCTTAGCTGTTGGAGGGAAAATAAAATAATTATTGTTAATTTCTAAAGAAATCTACATGCTTGATAGTTAATTTCTCTTTGGAAATTGGCATTTATAAAAGAATCCACCTGTTCTTTCCACATACCAACTAGAATCCTAGAAAAGAGTTTAAAAGTCTTAGGTGCACTCACGAATTCAAGAAAGACACCAACACAAAGAATGCTCAAGCCCATATCAAGGAAAATTTACTAATCATCAACAAGAATTCGATTCCCTTTTGCATTTAGTTTTGTATTGAAACAACGACATGGAATCACAAGTTTGTACAAGCTAAAAGGAAAGAACCTAGTATTGACTAATGTTTGCCAATTTCCTCACTAAATCTTTATTTCCTAAGCTTCTTTCCAATCACTCTACCACGATCCTCTACTATTTGCCACTGCCCCCATGCAGGCTTGTTGTCCCAGACGGAATCGTACTCCAAAGATAGGGAATTTAGGTATCCATCCATGTCTTTGACGCTTCCATCCTCCTCCATGAATATATCCATAGATTCCTCCATTCTATCTTTGTCATGGGCTCTGATTGTAGATCTTTTCCATGGATTTCTTTCATTGGACAATTCTATCTTTCGACTATCAATGAAAATGGGGTATACATTACAAGAGAGTAATTTGACAGCATATGTTGGAGTTTCATGTTTAGAGCTGCCACAAACAATTGAAAGAGGGAAGGAACTGACTAGAGTGACCATGGTGATGTTGCTACACTTCACTAGTTCTCTGTTCATTGATAAAAATGTCTTGTGTAGTAATCAAAACACTATGAGGTGTATCAATGGGGCATATTTTCCCCCTCCAACAATCCTATTAAGCTTCATTATACATTCCCTTCTTAACCAACTCCTAAAAGAGAATTGTTTGAATGAATGGATGAAAATGAGAAATAAAGGAGAAATGAAAATAAGGCTGCCACCTCATTTTGTTTCCAATTTTCTTCCTTATTTCCGCACCATGTCCCCCAACTTCATAACTATTTCCTTTTTAATATCCCTTTCCTTGGGAAAAAAACTGACCCTAATTACTCCCCTCACCTAAGTATTATAACTAACTATTTTTAAATAATATCATTTAAGATAATTCTATTTAATAAATTTCATTTTGAAAGATAATATTCTAACAAGGGTCCAGGTGGCAAAATGACTTTTTTTATTCAACATCACCAAAATTGGGTTGTGACATCCTTTCTCCCATAGAAAATGCATTGTCCTGATGTAGGTGTGCAGAAATCATCATCACATACATAAATTTCAAGAATTCTATATTGTATTGATCAATAATCTAACTTCTATTATTCATAACAATGCACACATTGACATTCAATTATATCAAGAAAACTATCTTTGATTTACTCAAATAAAGTCAAATTTTCATTTCCTTAAATAAAATCTACATTTCATTAACACATTAACACATTAACTCTCATGGAACTATCTCTTTAAAGACAATATTTTCAACCAAAATTTTAACACTTATTTGAAGTAATCAATTCTAGAGAAAAATAACATACATTTTATAGAAGCACTTGTATAATAATGATTTCAAGAACCTTTTTCTATTTGAGTGTGTGAATTCCATTACCATCCTATAGTTTTACAAGGTTAGACTACCTCTCTTCGATAATATCCCCCCTTTCTAATGATGTAGCATTCCCTCTATTGCATTACAAGAACAACACCAAATGTCAATCTATCATATATCATAAATCAAATCGATTTTCCAATGAAATATAAAATCAAGTACTTCCTTATCTCAAGAAGTCTCAAAATTAAGTAATTTATTACCTTTAAATCACATGATATCACACACATACCTATGCTTACTTACCATACCTTGGCATCACCTATGGATTTGGCCCTACTTGTGAGTACTTCATATTGTAAGAATTTGCCAAGATCAAGGAACTCAAGCACAAGCATGGATAGACAAACAGAGTATGACCAAAATAACAATATCAAAATGAATTGATGTAATGTCATGTACATACACACTAGGAGTGCCTAAATATAAAGGCCTCTAAAATGCTTCTAGAATGTTTAGGAGTCGACACACTGATAAGTCTTACAACAAGGCACATGTCCACAGGAGTGGATTATCCTCCATTAAGCACAGGAGTAAGTGTGATGATGAGAGGATAAGCCTACAAAGGTGTAGCATGTAAAATTATGTTGTAGACACCATATGCTTAATTAAGAGTGTGAATAACTATGTTGTCTACATGAAAACTCAGTTAATTATGCAAACTCTAGTGTTGTAGACACCATGTGTTGAATTAGAATTTCTTACTCCTATGTTGTCAACATGAAAACTCATAAGAGTACACAAACTCTTAGGTGTCAAACTAATAAATAATAAAATAAAGCATTGACCTAAGTAAACTTAAGTAAAGTGTAAATAGTAAATACTTATTTACACCAACACCCCCCCTTAAGTGCAACTTAGGGGAGTGCACTTAAGCTTATGAAAGTTAGGATGAAAATGTAGGATGGGTCCTGGCTACTAGGCCATGTTAGGTATCCATGTACAAAATGCAAAGCAATCTCTCATAAAGTGGAAAAAGAGGGAAAACCTCATGGGAAAAACCCTCCCCCAAAAAGAGAGATGAAAAAACAAGATGCATGGATGGATGGAGTAATCAAGACCCCCCCCATTACAACAAACATCAAATATATACAATAGAGAAGTATGAGAAGAACACAATCCCAAAAGAGGAAAAGGTCCCCCCCAAAAGAGAGAAGAAGAAAGGAGACAAGGTAGTTCCTCCCCCAAATAAAGAATGTTGATCAATGATAGCTGCTCCAATGTAGAAGTTGATCCATGACTGCTAAATAATGTTCCTCCCCTTTGGAAGAAACAATATCATAGGTACATATGAGATGCTTCCCCAATGTGTAAAATGAATCTCATTGATGAATGGTGTCTCTGAAACCTACTCAATTGTCCCTATTTCATTATTGATGGTCGCACCTTCCAATACTACTGAAAGGAACAATTTTGGATCTAGCAAGGATGAATGTAGAACATATCCCAAAGAACCATGTGTCTCCTCAAATGATAAAGAAACCTCCTGCAACTATTGTACATAAGGATCCACAATCATATCAACCTGTGAAGACTAATCATGTAGAGAATGGATAGGAGGGTTAGAGTGCACCCTCGTAACAACTAAAGAATTATCTTTTTCATCAAAGAGAAGACGTATATAATCAATGATATCTCCCAAATCTGCAATGTGTGACTCCACAAACAAACTTGATATATCTACTATGTAGTCATCCCCTGATGCTAGAGTTGGAAGACAAGGTGTACCCAACTATTCTGAATTGCATGGACCTATTGTTGTGGTGTCCACAACACACGCCCCATTCCTCACTAGGAATGGGGACCCCTTGCTTTTTTCAACTCCCAAACTCATAATTCGAGAATCAAGAGAAGAATTTTTGTTTAAAAGTTGAGTCCAAAAATCACATAAAAAATAATAAATAAATAAATAATAAAAAATAAAAAATAAATAAGCACCACGTGCACTTGCGATGCCACGCGTCATGCGCCTATGCACTCACAACACTCGCGCCACCGCAGCACCACACCTCGCGCGTGCACTTGTGCACCGAGCGCTCGCACTTGTGCGCCGCACATGCTGAGCGTCGCTCGCACACTTGTGCGCCGCACGCGCTGAGCACCTCGCGTGCCGCGTGCAATCGCATCTTGCGTGCGCGCCGCCATGCCTCACGTGCGCGCCGAGCGCCACCGCGCCCCGCACGCGCTTGTGCGCTGCTTGTGCCGCGCTATGCCGCACCTCGCGCATGCGCATATGTGCAGTTCGCGTCGCGCGTGTCGTGCCTCGCGCGCGTGTGTGTGCCCCGCTCGCGCCGTCGCGCCTCACGTGCATGGGCATGTGCGCTTGCACGCTACCTTGCCTCATGCGCGTGCACTTTGCCATGGGTTCACACCTCGCGCGCGTGCGCTGTGATGCATTTCGTATGTGTGTGTGCATGCATGACCAAGGGCCTTGTGTGCTTGTCAAGCTATTTTTTCACCTTCAGTTTTGTCCGAATAGCCATAAAAGGGGTTTAAAATATATCGTTTAAGTATAAGTTAACGTATCTTATACTTAAGATATATTTTAATATATGCGACAAATCTTTTGAGATAGGTTTCAGACCTCCCGGAGATAAGGTAAAGATTCTAGGGAATTTCAAGGCTTCAGAAATCCAGACTTAGCCAAATTTCAGAGTTTCAGGAATCCAGACTTAGCCAAATTTCAAGGCTTCAGAATTTCAGACTTAGCCAGATTTTAGGATTCACCTCTAGTTTTGTTTGAATGGCTAGTGTGTCTTTACTATGCATTGTTAACTCTACGGACTAACATTTGCTTCTTTTGTAGGTAAAATGGCATTCTCAACTTGTCAAGATCATAACTTTTGACTCGAGCCTCAGAATTCAGAACCACTTACACCGTTGCAAAGAAGAACTGAAGATCTAATTTCAGTCCCTAAAATAGAGAGCCTTTGACTGCCTAATTTTAAGGATCGACAAAGGTTTTGACTTGAAATTTTGAGCAAAAGACCTCCAAAAAGGTCATTTAAAAATGCCTAAAAAAAATTGTGAAAAAATATGAAAAGTTGCAAACATTTGATCATCTTGGATGATCTAGATCACATGGTTTCTCGCCAGGAAGGATTGGACAGGTGGAGAGAAGAAAAAGGTGAAAGATACAGAGGTTGGACACATAAAGCAAATCAGGTTCCTCATCTTATGCAACTTTTCGGGACAAGATTCAATGCAGGTGCCTTGAGATTTTCGATTGAAGAAGCAGAGGGAGTGTAAGTTAATGAAAGTAATTGGCTATAAAGAGGGTGTAAATCATCAAAAAAGGGCATGGAGCGTATACAAAAAGTGATCTAAAACCTCATTTGAGAAAAACCCAGAAACCATTTTCAAAATTGGGAACTTTGATTTTTTGGCGAATTGAGCTCCGTAGCTCCACACTTTCTATGCATTGGGAGCACATTCTGATGGCAAGTTTAACACTGACACATGCCCAGTGAAGGGGCAACTTCTATTTTTGGTGTCTCCATGCACTTCTACTTCAACTGATGGCTTCCTCCTACTTTCTCTCTCATGCTTTCATTGTTTTTGACATGTAAAGGGCTCATGCATCCAATTAATGAATAAAATATGGATGGAGTCCCTCTAAGCACCAGTTAGATTACCAGTTTGTATATATTTAGTTTGTTTTAATATTTTAAAAGCATTTTATTGCATTAAGATATCTCTCACTCTCAACACAAATTGAGGAGATGATTTCTTATAAATACCCCATTGTAAAATGTAAAAAGGGCCGCCGTTATTATGCAATAAAGTTATGCTTTTGGTGCTAGCATTCGGACTGTAGTTGTTCTTGCCTGAATGTGTCATTTTTTTATGGATTTTATTCATAAGATTGTGATTGAGCCAAAGGTTTATTGCATTGTTTCTGGTTGTGCGATCTTTTAGTTCCGGTGTTTGCTACAGATATATGAATTCTGTTGGCGTAACGAGCTTGAGAAGAAATCACCCGATTGTGTCTACATAGCTTTTTGTCTCGCATGAGCGCACTTTTCGTGGCCTTGCGATTTGATGAAGAGTGAAACATCATTTGATTTGTTACAGATTGATGCAGGAGCATCCAGAGGTATAAGGGCAATCCTGTGTCACCCAAAAAAAATGTAATTAGACTTAGTTTCTATTTTATGTCTTTACATTTTTGGATACCCATTTGGCTCAAATAAAGGTTCCAACTCTCATAGTTCAACTATCAGTGCATTTGAAAATCCCGAAAAAAATAGGAGCATGCAATTTGGCCATCATTTTGGTGACCTAGAATGTGTGACTTGGCCAGATGAAGGTAATTGAGATTTAGAGCATTCCAGAAAAAGAATCAGGTCAAAAGGCCCCACGGTTTGAAAGTTATTGCAGTTTTTCGAGTTTTGGAGACCTCCTAAGAATGCTTCAAAGTCAGGTTTGGGGCATTAAATGACCTCGAAAAGGGTCAAAATGGGGGACAAGCGAAGCTTTTCCATAGGGCTATAGAGCGCTTTGAGAGCTTTTCGAAAATATAAACGGTTCGTCAATCGGAGCTACGGTTCAAAAGTTATGCCTCCCGGAAGTTCGGCTACCGTTTCTGGATTCTTCTAGATTTGCACCGACTTCTAACGCGGCTTCTGGAACCTTCTATTTTGTCGATGGATGCCTACTAACACTTTCTAGAATGTACTCCTATTCCTTAACCCTCCGGGGTCTATTTAAGGAGATTTTTGGCATTGTAAAAGGCAGTTCGGATTGGAGCTTGAGAGGAGGTGCTAAAAGGGGAAATATTCTCCAAATTTATGCTATTGTAAGCCCACAGGGCATGTTTTGAGTTTATTTTCTCTGCACTGTTGGTATCAGCTTATTTTCTCACTTAATATAATTCCCCCTTTCTATTGTGTCTATTCTGGTCGTTGGGTGGTGTTCCCATCAAGTGGTATCAGAGCCAGTTTTCCTGAGTGTGTAGACAGAGCGCCGACTGTGAGGCAGTTTGCACCAGGACTGTGTGGTTGTGGGTTCGAGTTAGAAGATGCCTCCATGAAGAGAGTGTGGCGAAAGGGCCAGAGCTATTGATCCTGAGGAGGTTAGAGCCCTCCAGAGACAGGTACAAGCATTGCAAGAGGAGCTTCATAGAGGAGCAAATATTGTCGTAGATGACAATAGTGAGGATGACAATGAAGAGGAAGTAATGGAAGTTGACGGGGAAGTTCTGAATCCTGTAGAGGAAAGGCTTTTTAGGGCCATTACTAGGTTTGGGAAAAGACCTACAATTGAAGTGGGTATATTTTTCAGGAAATTTGAAATCAGATGAGTTGATCGACTGGATCAATGAACTAGATGAATACTTTGAATATGAGGATATAAGGGACCCAGATAGGGTTAAGTTTGCAAAGGCCAAACTAAAAGGCCATGCCAAAATATGGTGGCAAGAGGTTAAACTGGAAAGACTTAGAAGAGGAAAGGAGAAGATCACAAGATGGGATCGCATGGTGGACAAATTGAAGAAGCAGTTCATTCCTGTGGACTACGAGCTTGATCTGTTTAAGAAGATGCATGGGTTAAAGCAAGCAGGAAGATCAGTCCAAGAATATACAGAGGAGTTTTACCGACTCCTGATTAGAGCGGGGCATGCAGAAGTAAATAAGGAGAAGGTTTCTCGTTATATCAGTGGGTTACGACCTAGCATCCAAGAGGAACTAAGTCTGGTAAGAATGACCAGCGTTGAAGAAGCATACCAGTTTGCCCTACGTGTTGAAGAGAAGCTGAGTAAAAGGTTTGAAGGAAGACAAAGAGGGCGCGGTCGAGGAGGAAGGGGAAGTAGTAGATCATCTAGAGGCCGCAATGAAACTCAAAAAAAAAATGAAGATGAGGGTACTAGCAGGAACCAGAGGAATGAGGGTTTCAACCGCTCCCGTGATCAAGACTTTGGAAATCAAAGAGGAAGAGGTAGAGGACGTGGGCAAGGAAGAGGAGGCTTCCATGGTACCTATTTCCATTGCAATGAAGAAGGTCATCGTGCCTTTGAATTCCCTCAAAGACAAGGAAGGATAGATAGGAGAGCTGAGGGCCAAGCTAGGGTTGCTCATGTGGATGAGGATGCACAATCATCACATTCAGAGGATGCAGAAAGAGGAGAGACCTTGGTAAATGAAAGAGTCCTACTAAGTGGTGAAAATGAACCAGGACAACGGAGGAGTTTGTTCCGTACCAGATGCAAGTGTGAGGATAAATGTTGTGATGTGATCATTGATGGTGGTAGCACTGATAACTTGGTATCCGAAGAGATGGTCTCCAAGCTGAAGCTCAAGAGGGAGAAACATCCCCAGCCCTATCGAATTTCTTGGGTAAAAGATGATCATAAGGTCCTGGTAAGTGAACAATGTTTAGTAAAATTCAAAATTGGGAGTTACCATGATGAAGTTCTCTGTGATGTTATTTCGATGGATGTTTTCCATCTATTGTTGGGTAGACCATGGCAGTTTGATAGACATGCAATACATGATGGGCATGCAAACACATACTCTCTGAAAAAGGATGGATTTCGCCACAAATTGAAGCCTATGAAAAAGGAAGGTGAAAAGGTATGTAGCAGTGCTAGGATTTGTCTTGTTGATGGAAGGAAGTTTTTAGATGGCATGAAACATCAGCGTATGTGCTATGCTTTGATTCCTAGGAAAGATAAAGAAGGTAGTAGTGAAATACCATTTGAAGTTTCAGATTTACTAGGGGAATTTGGAGATATTATCTCTGATAACGTTCCAGATGGATTGCCACCAGTAAGGCAAATCAGTCATCAGATAGATCTGATTCCAGGAGCTAGTTTTCCTAACAAGGCTGCTCACAGGATGACTCCTACTGAAACAGAGGAGCTAAACAGACAGGTTCAGGAGCTGTTGAGGAAGGGCTTGATTCGAGAGAGCCTGAGTCCATGTGCAGTACCTGCAGTACTTGCACCAAAGAAGGATGGATAGTGGAGGATGTGTACAGATTCTCAAGCTATAAATAGGATAACCATCAAGTACTGATTTCCTTTACCAAGGATGGATGATCTTATGGACTGCTTGAGTGGAGCTCAGTACTTCACAAAGATAGATCTGAAGAGTGGCTATCATCAAATATAGATTCGTGAAGGAGATGAGTGGAAAATAGCCTTCAAGACCAAGGAGGGTCTTTATGAGTGGTTAGTCATGCCCTTTGGATTGACAAACGCCCCAAGCACCTTCATGCGGCTCATGAATGAGGTACTTAAGAAGTTCTTGGGAAAATTTGTTATTGTCTATTTGGATGATATTTTAATTTTCAGCAAGACTTTGGAAGAACATTTACTGCATATTCGTAGTGTCTTTGAAAGGCTAAGGGAAGAGAAATTGTTAATTAATCTAAAGAAGTGTGTCTTTGCAAAAAGGGAGTTAGTCTATTTGGGATTTGTTATATCACCTGAAGGTCTCAAAATGGATCCAAAGAAGGTAAAAGCCATCTTGGAATGGCCTACTCCAAGGTCTGCTACTGAGGTAAGATCATTTCATGGTCTGGTTAGTTTTTACAAGAAGTTTATTAAGAATTTCAGTGGCATATGTGCACCTCTAACTGATACAATAAGAGGGGATAGAAAAGAGTTCAAATGGACTGCAGCAGCTGCGAGAAGTTTTGAATTGCTGAAGAAGAAGGTGACTGAACAGCCTGTGTTGGCACTTCCAGATTTTAGAAAAGTGTTCCAGGTGGATTGTGATGCTAGTGGCAGTGCTATTGGGGCTATATTAAGCCAAGAAGGTAAGCCTATTGCATATTTTAGTGAAAAATTGAATGATGCAAAGAAGAAGTATTCTGTTTATGATCAAGAGTTCTATGCGATAGTTCAGGCCTTAAAGAAATGGAGGCATTATTTATTGCCAAAGGAATTTGTTTTGTATACTGATCATCAGGCATTACAGTACCTAAATAGCCAAGGTAAATTGAATCAGAGGCATATGAAGTGGGTAGAATTCTTGCAGAGTTATACATTTGTGTTGAAGCATAGAAGTGGAAAATCTAACAGGGTTGCAGATGCATTAAGTAGGAGACAGTTGTTGCTTACAACAATGCAGGTTGAAGTAGTTGGGTTTGATGAACTCAAGAATTTGTACCCCGAGGATCCTAATTTTGCTGAAGCATGGAAAGCTTGTAAAGAACCTGTTGCTGTAGATAGAACCAAGTGGTTAGACTATTTAATTTAGGATGGCATGTTGTTCAAAGGTAGTCAATTGTGCATTCCAAGGAGTTCCATGAGGGAAAATCTGATTAAGGAGAAACACAGTGGAGGGATGGCAGGACATTTTGGTCGAGATAAGACCATTGCCATTCTTAGAGAACATTGTTTTTGGCCTCAAATTACACAGGATGTGAAGAAGTTTGTACAAAGTTGCCAGGTTTGTCAAGTGGCCAAGGGGTTTAGTCAAAATACTGGCCTATATCAGCCATTGCCTGTTCCATCAAGGCCATGGGAGGACATAAGTATGGATTTTGTTCTTGGATTGCCAAGGACCCAAAGGGGTAATGACTCAGTATTCGTGGTGGTTGATAGGTTCTCCAAAATGGCACATTTCATTCCATGCCACAAAACTCATGATGCTGTCCATATTACAGACTTGTTTTTCAAAGAGGTGGTAAGACTACATGGTCTTCCAAGGAGTATAGTTTCTGACCGAGATACTAAATTTGTGGGGTATTTCTGGAGGACATTGTGGAAGAAGTTGAGAACAGACTTGAAATTCAGTTCCACGCATCACCCACAGACTGATGGCCAAACAGAAGTGGTAAATAGAAGTCTGGGCAATTTGCTGAGATGTTTAGTTGGAGATAAGCCCAAGGGATGGGATTTGATTCTACCACAGGCAGAGTTTGCTTATAATAACTTTGTAAATAGGAGTACTGGAAAATCACCATTTCAAATTGTATATGGGAATAGCCCAAGGACTGCACCAGAATTGAGGAAGATAGAACAAGGGGAGAGAACAAGTGCTGAAGCTGAGGAATTTGTTGAACACATCAAGCATCTACATGAGGAGGTTCAAGCACACATTATCAAGATGAATCAAGAGTATAAAGCTAGGGCTGATGCAAGGAGAAGACATAAGGAATTCCAACTAGGGGATCTTGTCATGGTGCACTTACGAAAAGAAAGATTTCCAGTTGGTACTTACAACAAGCTGAAAATGAAGAAATTTGGCCCCTGCAAAATTTTGAAGAAACATAACTCAGGAAATGCATATGAGGTGGAGCTGCCAGATGGTATTCACATTTCTCCCATTTTCAACATTACATATTTGACAGAGTATCATGATGATGGTACTGATGAGGCGCTGGTTTTAGAGCCATGTCCAATTCCTGCTTCTAAGAAGGAGGAGATAAAAGACATTCTAGATCAACGTGTGGGTAGGAGTACCAGAAATAGGCAGTATGAAGAGTATTTGGTAAAATGGAAAGGACGGCCGATCGAGGACTCAACTTGGATTTCAGCAGCTGAGGTTTCCCATTTGGGATTTCCTCTACCATCCATAAAGTGACAGGGTCACTTTTCAATCTACCCTGGGTGTCTGATGCAGGAGCATCCAGAGGTATAAGGGCAATCCTGTGTCACCCAAAAAAAATGTACTTAGACTTAGTTTCTGTTTTATGTCTTTACATTTTTGGATACCCATTTGGCTCAAATAAAGGTTCCAACTCTCATAGTTCAACTATCAGTGCATTTGAAAATCTTGCAAAAATAGGAGCATGCAATTTGGCCATCATTTTGGTGACCTAGAAGGTGTGACTTGCCCAGATGAAGGTAATTGAGATTTAGAGCATTCCAGAAAAAGAATCAGGTCAAAAGGCCCCACGGTTTGAAAGTTATTGCAGTTTTTCGGGTTTTGGAGACCTCCTAAGAATGCTTCAAAGTTAGGTTTGGGGCATTAAATGACCTTGAAAAGGGTCAAAAAATGGGGGACGAGTGAAGCTTTTCCATAGGGCTATAGAGCGCTTCGAGAGCTTTCCAAAAATGTAAACGGTTCGTCAATCGGAGCTACGGTTCAAAAGTTATGCCTCCCGAAAGTTCGGCTACCGTTTCTGAATTCTTCTAGATTTGCACCGACTTCTAATGCGGCTTCTGGAACCTTCTATTTTGTCGGTGGATGCCTACTAGCACTTTCTAGAATGTACTCCTAGTCCTTAACCCTTCGGGGTCTATTTAAGGAGATTTTTGGCATTGTAAAAGGCAGTTCGGATTGGAGCTTGAGAGGAGGTGCTAAAAGGGGAAATATTCTCCAGATTTATGCTATTGTAAGCCTGCAGGGCATGTTTTGAGTTTATTTTCTCTGCACTATTGGTATCAGCTTATTTTCTCAGTTAATATAATTTCCCCTTTCTATTGTGTCTATTCTAGTCATTGGGTGGTGTTCCCATCACAGATTCTCACTGACGATTGCATCAATGGATTCTAGGAAGCGTTGCTCCTGTTTTCATTGGTTTCCTACCGATTTCTTCAAAGGTTTAACTTGCAACGTGTTGTGTTCTGTAGCTTATGTCCATTTAGGAATTTCAATTTTAAGTTATTTGATTTCATGTTATTTGCTTTCAATTTCATTATTTGCTTTGCTAACCCCCCTTGTTAGAATATGATCTCATAGTAGTTGCATTGTTAGAGTTGCATTCATTGAAAAATAGAAAATACAAAAATATTGTTCTTTTGGTGTGATATTTTGAGACAGCAAACAGATTTTACTTAATTCCAAGGTAAAAGAGTTTTTGGAACTAGCAAAGGCCTCCTCGTGAACATTCACATTTATCTTCTACTGAGTGGATTTTGGTACGTCGCAAGAGAAACACTGAACCTTGGAGTGAGTCCTTAAAAAGATTTTCTTTTCAAGAGAGGAATTACACTATGGATTCCTGTCGTTGACCTCGTGCAAAACAAATGCCCAACACCTATCACTATAGCAATTATGCATGCATGTGGAATGTGCTAATTCTATGACATCATGTTGTATCTATCAATAGGATCCCACATATCTGAATTTGTTGAATCACTATCGCTTTCCACAATGTATGAAGTGTGGAGAGGATTAGAGGATAAGCTAGGTGAACTTTCCTCAAAGTGTACATTCCTCTCTATGAAAAATTCATGAGTCTTAGGATCCATTAGTCAATATGCCTTAACACTATCTTCATATCCAATGAAAGTACAAGGCCTTGGTGGTGATGCCTTGCATTCCTGTGAAGATATGTTTGCCCATGCTGGACAACGAAAAACTCTAAAGTGTTTCACAACCAGTTTTCTACCACACCATGCCTCAAAAGGAGTTTCTCCATCTAAGGCATTATGAGGAGACCTATTAAGTATGTGATTGACACTACTTATAGCTTTGACTTCAAGTGATGGATCAAGAGACTTGGCTTGAATCATACAACTTGCCATAGACTTAAGAGTTTGAATCCTCATTTTTGCAACACTTGTCTTTTGAGGATTGAATGCTACTAGATTCTGAAGAAGAATACCCTCAAGTTCACAAAAGTCTTTAAGTCTTGAGTTCACATATCTCTTGAAGGCTAGAAACTTGTCAGCATGACTCTTGAAGGCTAGAAACTTGTCAAACACTTCATTCTTGTGATCAAGGAAGTAGACCGATGTGTAGCATGAAAATTCATCAATGAAAGTGAGGATGTAGTGACCCTTGCTAACTGATGTTATTGCAAAAGGACCTACTAAAATTGTGAATCAACTGAAGAACAAATGATGCTCTTGAAGACTTCCCTTTATCAAACTTCTCCTCTAGATGCATATCCATTGAACAAATTAAACATTTACCCTTAGAAAAGTTGATTATAGGTAGACCTTTGATAATGTTGTTAGAGAAAAGTTGATGAAGATAGCGGAAGGTAAGATGATCATACCACTCATGCCATAATTTGCGGTGATTGAGATTGTGTCAATAAAGCATGTGAAGGAGACTTAGGCACAAAGTGGGAGAATAAATAAAGCCTTTTGTGATTATTGAATTTACCCACTGCAATTAATAAATCATCTTTAAGATTCTACACCATTACTGAATTAGGAAGGAACTCAACTTTATTGTCATCTCCATAGTGAGTGATTTGGTAGATTGAGAGGAGATTAGAGCTAACGTTGGGCACACAGAGAACTTCTTTGAACTCCCCATTTTCCATCTCCACTTGTCTTTTCCCTTCAACTTCTATTTTTTTATCATCTCCTACAAAGATGTGTGGTACCTTAGACTACTTTAATGAAGAAAAGTCTACTTTTGAACAACCCATATGATATGAGGCACCTAAGTCAAGAATCTATTCTCCTAAAGAACATGAACCTACCATAAGTGATTGCCCTTTTCCCTTTGAAGTGGGCAGAGTTGAATCCTTGGAAGCATTTGGAACATTGATTTTGTTCTTCCTTAGTAAGTTTTCCAACTCATCAATTCTCGTAGTCTTGCAATGATGCTCATCATGATTTGGTTTCTTGCAGTATGCACAAAATAGTTTATCCTTCTTATCATTTTTTCCCTTCTTGTTGGAAGAAGAATTTCCTTGCTATGAGGAGGAGGGTTTTTGTGTCTTTGATTATGATTTTTGCTTCCACTACTTTTTCTTTTTTTTGGTATAACTTTTGCCACTTTGATATCAATGGTTTTCATTGGTAGCCACCAATGCCTTGGTCTTTGATGACTTGAGAATTCCCATATCTATCAACTTGGATTGTTCCAACATCAACATTTCTACAAATGTATCAAATGTAGGCTTAGTGAAAGCACTTCCCATGGTCAACCTATGAATGTTGTAACTCGAAACAAAAGATGCATACTCTGAAGGTAGCCTCTTCAAGATGTGATGAATCAAGTGATTATCCTTCATGGAATTACCACAATCTTTAAGTAGTGCTCTTAACTCATTGGATTTGTTGATATAATCTTGAATTGTGTCAAAATTCTTAGAAACCAATAGAAGTAGGTCATCCTCAATCTAGTATCCTTTTTCCTCATCTACTTTACCATACAACCCTTCAAGTTTGTCCCAAACAAGCTTGGCTTCCTTAAAGCTGGAAATGTGGAAGAAGAGATCTCTATGAACACAACTCCTAATGATACCTAAAGCCTAATTATCTTTAATTTTGCAATCAACTAATGGTGTAGCATAAGTGGGTTTGATAATTGTACCATCAACATATAGATTTAAACATTTTTCCATTAATCTACTCCATACAATATCTTTCCATGTAGTATAACTGTGTGAAGTAAGAAGTGGAGTTTTAGGTGAACCCATGATGCAAAAAATGAAAAGACCACAAGAGAGAGAAAGAGAGACACAAAAACACAAGACACACCCCTTATTTGCTCAATCAAAAGATCCCCCTAAAAATGGTGCTTTTGGCACTTTATATGTAGTACATGTACAATAGGCAACTTATCAAAATGTACAAAGTGGACTTCTAATTTTTCTATTTACAACTACCTTTTGAGGTTCAAATCTACCATTAAGCATTGTAGCTCAGATGTACAACAATTTTGAATAGTAATCAAAGCAATACAATATAGAAAATGACCTAATTCTGAAAGTGATATTTCTCTCCACACAAGCCTATAATCTGATCATAGATTTGGAAAGCAGACAAAAAATTAAGCACTTCCATAAAAATCAAAACTTGAAAATGTGTCTAGATGAGCCCGTATGGAGCATTTGAAGTTGCAAAATGCAGGATTAGATAGGTAAAGTCACCAAAAAATGTAATTTCTAACAAATTCATGCACCAAAACCAAAAAAGAATAACACCACTAAAAAATTCAAAAAAATGTACCTGATTTGGAATCCGAATGACTGAGTTATGGCCTCCCAAAATCAAACTATGAAATCAAAACTGTGTCTAGAAAGGGGTTTGGAAAAAAAAATACTAGGTTAAATTTGGTAGTTAAACAGTTGTCGCACTAGTTCAATTTTGCCTCTGATTGATAGTTAGATGACTGTCAAATTTAGGCTCATGACTAACTAATGTCAACAAAAAAAATTTGGCTTGATGATGTGGTAAGTATAGCCATTGACGTGGCAACTAAGTTAGAATGTACAAACATGACATTAGTTTATGGTCACTATCAATACAGTACTTGTGTGGTGTATGACCAAGTGAGTTGGCCCTTACGTGGACTATCTAGTTGGATCTGACATGGTACTGTTGCATGTCATGACTGTGTTGCAGACATGGCAGCGTCCATGTGTCTACTTGTGTGGCAGTCCTAGCTAGCAGGGTTGTCAAGCTTACTAACTGGGCATTGTGTACATAGCAGGGAGTTGTTAGTTTTGTTGGGTAGAGGGCACCACGTAAAAGGCACAAGGAATGCAGCAAGGCTTCTTTGCTGGGAAGGTTCTATGTTTCTGGGAATTACTCTAAGTCACCAATGGTGAGAATGCAACGTTCGTTGAATTTCAAAATGTGTCGATGATGACAATAGATGTGTCGGGAAGATATCGTAGGACAGTGGAGGAGATAATAATGATAGTGGCTTGTAGGGGTGTTTGAGGTAGTTAGAGCTCGTTGACAATGCTGAAGGAGTCTTTTGTGATGGCCAAGAATGTAGTTTATTGTCCCACATGCACCATGGGATAGTCTTCCATAGGTAATAAAAGATAAAGCCCGCAATTTGTAAAGAAATTGAAGTGGCCAGAATTTGGTGAAGCCTGTTGTGTGATGAGATTGTCCCGCTAGTGAATGCTAAAAATGTTGAGGTGTTGAGGAAGTTGAATTTGTGTTGATCACCCTATATTAGAATATTCTAGATTTTGTAGTGAATATTCCCTATAGGGGCTGGTGTTTCACCACTCGACTCTTGCAAAAAAAAATCTCTGTAGGCCTAATAGGCTAAAATTTTTTTGGAAAATTGCAAAGAATAAAAGATCTAAAAATAAAATAAATAGATCTAAAAATGATCACTAGATTTGCAAATCAGGCCTTCGGGTGCTATTTTCCAAAAAAAGAAATATCAAATTTGACTGTGGCCTAAGGCAGGCAAATTTATAGTCAAATTTCACTGATTTGACGTTTCAGACACAATGATGAAGTCTGCTTTCACTCTAGACACTGCCAATGATTGCAATGCTCTAAATCTGGGTCTAAGGTGTCCTTAGAGAGGTGAAGCAAGATCAATCTCCAATGGCTATGTGAAGAGAATTTTCCTCAGCTCTAATACCATGTAAGAATTTTTCTTAGGGTAAAATCACCCAAGATCAAGGAACTCAAGTACAAGCATGGAATAGACCAATAGAGTTTGATTAGAATCACAATATCAAAATGAATTGGTAAAATGTCATGTAAATACACACTAGTAGTGCCTGAATATAAAGGCCTTTGGAATGCTTCTAGAATGTCTAGGAGTCAGCACATTGATAAGTCTTACAACAAGGAACATGTCCACCAGTAGTGGATATCATCCATTAAGCACAGGAGTAAGTGTGATGATGAGAGGATAAGCCTACAAAGGTGTAGCATGTAAAATTATGTTGTAGACACCATGTGTTTAATTAAGAGTGTGAATAATTGTGTTGTCTACATGACAACTCAATTAATTATAGAAACTCTAGTGTTCTAGACACCATGTGTTGAATTAGAGTTGTTTCCTCCTATGTTTTCAACATGACAACTCATAAGAGTACACAAACTCCTATGTGTCAAACTAATAAATAATAAAATAATGCATTGACCTAAGTAAACTTAAGTAAAGTGTAAATAATGAATACTTATTTACACCAACATGTGTTCATGATACCTTTAGCTCATCCATAATGTTAATAGTTAAAGAAGATAATTTTTGAGTTATAAATGTAAAGAGTCAATATAAATTCCTTTAACTCATCTTTAATCAAACCTTGATCATGAGTAAAAAAAATAATCAATCATATGTACCATCTACATGTGGTTCTTGCTAAGAGAGTAAGTGGCTGCATCAATAGCATCCATGAAACACAACCATGTAATGTAATCATATTTCATCATTGTTTGATTCATCATGAAATATCATCAATGTACTCATTAACATTTAATCATCATTATGCATCTAAATGTTTGCTAAATTTTACATCCAAATGTATTTACATTATAGTGCATCATTAAGCTAAAAATTAATGACATATATCCAGCCAATATAATAACTAAAAGAATGATACCAAGAGCACATAGTCCAATGTATCAAGTAGTATTGACCCAAGTCTTTGTCAAACAACATATCTATTAGGAATTCAAAATAAACAACTCAAGATGACCAAGTAATTTATTGTCATTCATTGACTAAGTAGACTAACTAAAATGAGTCAACAACTTTCTATAAAGTAGAAGTCACATGCATGGTGGATCATCATATATACATAACTCCAATGCAAAATGTTTCCATATAAATAAAAGAAGGATTTATACATACCCTTTTGCATTCTCATACGAAGACAAGATTTCCATACACTTGTCACATAGGCCAAAAAGTCAAGTCAGGATAGTCAAAAATCAACTACAAATAGTTGAATCAACAAGTAGATACAATATCTTCCAATTAATTATAAAAATTCATTCTACATTCCAACTTACATGTTAAAATGGTAGGTGCAATAATCATTACATTTCATAAGCTAGTTATCAACCAAATTGTTGAGCACTACATATCATCACATGAATATGAGATACATGATTCTACTAAAGAAGTTGACCTACATGTCAAACTTTATTTCAGCATATTGAAGAATCATGTCCTAATGAACAATTTTCACATCAACAATTGCAAGAAACATGAAAATAATCAAGAAAACCCATAGTTTGAATAGTCAACATCTATTTCATTACCATAGTCAAGGATTAACAAATAATTATCCATTTAAGAATCTAACACATGACATTATCCAAGGATGTTGACCTACATGTCATCCATCCATTAAAATGGATGATTTAATAAATACACGGAGTATAATTTAAAGCATCATACCTCAATGGCCATCATAGAAAATGTTGCCCTACACGTCAGACATGGAACAATAAGCACATCATAAAAGTGCAATGCCATCTATCATATGATCAAAACCATTAAGTTAATAATCTAGGTATGCTCACCAATCACCTGCAAGGATTAGTAAATCTGATTTTTATCAATGCAGTGACCCTAGGCCCTCAAGCCCATCTCATCACCATAGTGTGCTTAACCAACATATAAGCACAGGTTGTGATGTATAGCTTTCATGTCATTCAATCATCACATAAAACATGGTTGAGGTGCTTTCCTACCCAACCATGAAGCGTTACACTTCCTTGGGATCCTACCTAACTCGTAGAATACCCAACCCTATAATGCCCAATTATTACCAATAAGCATTTCCTTGGGATCCTACTAAGCTCTCCACGTCAGTTGTTGTTCAATTTTAGTGCCCAAACTTGAAGTGTGATCAATTTAATCTAGAGTTTTGGCCATTTAAGAATTTTGATAAAGTTAAAGCAAACATTCAAAGACCAAGTGAGTGAGTTAGATTGTGGAACATTTAACACCTTTTTCAAGTAGACCCATCCCCATAAATGGCGCTGAGATTGCAACCAATGGTTAATATTTGATGGGTGATTAGAAAAGAGGTGAGTCCAAGGAACTACTCAAATTGATTTTTGTAAATTTGTATTTTAACTTAACAAAGTTTCTTAAATGTCCAAAAATCAAACTTTACCTAGATTGCATGTGGAAAAGAGATTTGTTTTGTTCAATTTTAGAAGCTCCAAATGAAGTGTTTGATATTGCAATGGTTAATTGATCCTTGGCATTCAAGATTGGATTTGTTGTTTTAAGCATGCATTCCAAGGAAAGTTGATTTTAATGCATGGCATTCAAGAGTGTGTTTTGAGCAACATTCATTCAATGGAAAATGTGTTTAACCATTCAAGTTCATTTTTTAGCAACATGCATTCAAAGACAAATGGTTAAGAATTCAAGTTCATTTTTTAGCAACATGAAAAACCTGCAAGAAACATGGTTAGTGGTTCCATATGTGCTCCAACCTGCAATGAGACAACAAAAAAAAAAAAAAGCAATTTAGTTAGTTAGCCAAAATCTTCAAAAACGAGAGCTTAACTATGGGAAAAAAAAATTTTAACTTTTTTTGCTGTTTTTTCTACCCGTAAAAATGCTTAAAATGGTCTAAATCCTACGGAACCACTAAAAGTCAAATTTTGATTTATACTTTTTTTTTTTTTTTAAAAGCTACAAAGTGCAGAAATAAAGATATGCTAGTATTCGAAGATGACAGAATAGATTTTGCGGCACAGAAAATAGGTGACAAGCAGAGACTCCGATTTGCGCAGATGCGGATTTTCGCAGACGACAATTTGGATTGGTGGTGGCGGAGACGTCGATTTGCGCAAACGTGGATTTTTACAGACGTCGATTTGCGCAGACGTGGATTTTCGCAGACGTCGATTTGCGCAGACGCGGATTTTTGCAGACAGAACAGGTTGCAGACCAAAACTGCGCCAAAAAAAGTTGAAAAATGCGAATTTTTTTTTTAGATGGTATTTCTTCTTCCTAAGTGTGTTCTTTAACCTGCAAAAACAAGAAAAACACCCTCACAACACACTCAAAAAACAACAAACATTAAATGGTTAGAAAAATGACATATAGATGAAAATAGATGATTAAATGACCCATAGTGGGGTCCCACCGGGCGTGCCAAAATGTAGAACAAGAATTTTAGTGTGCAAAGAACATTAACAAATAAAGTAAACATTCACAAACCAAAAAACTAAATTCACATATATGCTTAGACAAAGAAAGCAATCAAGAAGTGCAAACCTCACAAGAGAAAACACTCCATGCTT
Source organism: Cupressus sempervirens (assembly GCA_028749045.1). Lineage (NCBI taxonomy): Eukaryota > Viridiplantae > Streptophyta > Pinopsida > Cupressales > Cupressaceae > Cupressus > Cupressus sempervirens. Next base: position 100,539,146 of record CM053793.1, on the reverse strand, counting down.
TCTTGATTCTGTAGATGTGTCCTTTTGTTGTGGATGTATGCTCAAGATGCTCAAAAGCTGCTTCAATGGAGATGGGTAATGGAAAATTGGTAGCTTTGTGAGCTCTCAATTTGGCATTATAAGGGTAAGATTGATGGCTTTGGTTCTCAAAATAGCAAGGTAACTTTAGCTCAAAGATTGTTGATGAAATGGCTTGGGATGGGATTCAATTTATAGGCTAAGGGGTAAAGGGATGGAGGGCTTAGATTCAAGGATGGATGAAGGCTTAAGGAGGGCTAGGATGCACTCAAAGGAGAGCACATGGATTGTGCTTTTTTAGCACCAATGGGAAGGTGACACTTGTCACAAGGAGGATGAGTGTGAGAGGGTAGGGTAAAAGGTTGGTTAAAGGCATGATGAGTGGGGTTGAGTATGTAAGAGAGGTGTAAGAGGAATGAGTGTGGAAGAGGGAAGAGTGTGGAAGATGGATTTAAGAGCCATGAGTGGGCTTGTAAGAGTCTTTTATGGTTTGTAAGAGCACTCATGACTTAGTGGTTGGGCTTTTTGAGGGGAGACTTTGGTTTGGATTAGGAAAGTCTTAAACTTGTTTAAGGAATGTGACAACATTAGGGGGTGGATTAGGCTTGGGTTTAGGATTAGATTAGGGATGTTAGAGATGTGCAAGTGGATGGCATTAATGAGGGTGGGTGAGTTAGTGGATAAGCTTGGTTAGTATGGGTGGGTGGAGTGGATTAGGCTAAATGGAGGATTAGAGATAGGTTAGGGGTTTTTGAATTTGAGGATTTCATTTATCAAATAGATTTATTTAATAAATGGGGATTTTTGGAATTAGATAGAAGAATAGGATTTAATTGATAAATAATAGATTATTTGATTTATCAATTAGGACTATAGATGATTAATTAAATTAATCAACTAGGGGATGACAAAGGATTAATTAAATAAAAATTTTAATTAATGATGCCTTTAGAGATGGCTAAATTAGATTACCAAAGCAGTGTAATCAAATTTAGGTGTCTACAATCACAACTAAGAGATACAACATGCAATCCATGTCATCAACTCATACAACATAAAGTAAACTAGTTGACTTACAGTTGTGTGTCTAGCATTGTGAACTCAAGACCCAAGAGTGGAACCAACAGCTCTGATACCAACAGTTCAATGTCATGTTAGCAATCTCCATAAAATGTGGAAAAATCAACATTAGGAATATTAACCAAACAACAATAGTTGATCAACTATCATTAAATTTAACATAAATGGTACATATACATATATGCTCAAATCTAAAAGAAACAATAATTTTGTTACCAGAATATCATGATATTCAGAACCTGTCTAAAAACACAAGGGCGAGAATATTGTAAGAGTACTTTACACCCTACCACAAAACTATTAAGCTTCCCTAGAATCTTTCTTGACATGAAAGATACTCTGCTCGACAATGAGCTAGTCTAAACAAGTAAGACTAAGAGGCGAGTAATGGAGTTGTGTAACACATTATCTAGAATATAATAAGAAAGTTCCATCCATTTACAATTATCACATATGTATATTAATAAAACCATCTTTACAAGATAAGGAAAACTCTTTCCAAAAATCAGAGCTTCCTTTCATAATAATCAATTAGTTTAATCACTCTCACAGTGACCCATAATTCAATGCAATTTAACCATGTCACAAAATTGACCACATTGTCATTACTCTATTAACAAGGTACCATGCAAGGCTAAATTTTGGGTTCATTAGTTCTAGTTATCTTATCCAAAGTAGACAAACACCTTTTAATACTAGTATTGATTGCACATGAATCAAAATCAATTACCTAATATAATTACCACCATATGTCATAATGGAACACAATGAGTTCCAAGATTATCCAACCTGAACTCAATAATAAGTCATTCTTAACAATAGATAGGAAATTAATAAACAACCTTCCATCTGTTTGTATCTAGCATCTAACAAATATAAACTTTCTATTAACCAACTATGAGTAAGGGTGGAAATTAACAAATTCTCAATTCATCCTAATATATTTTGAGATGCTCCCTAGACAATAATTTTGACATCTCAGTGAAATAAATTCAGTAATTTCTTTAGTAACTCGAAGTCATTTTTTTTCTCATACAACTTTGAAGTATGAATATAATATCAATATTAGTAAGCATATCAACAATATATTTTCCACCCAAAAATCACAAATTTCTCATGGACATTGATTACCAAAATTATTGCCAAGCACATTAACATGATCTGATCACCGATTCTAAAACAACACTTTCCTATTCTTTGATAAAACTGTCATATTACTTTTGTCTTCCATCATAAAACCAGTAAGGAGTGAAGCATCAACAAGATAATTTTTACTTTCAGAAACAAGCAGTCCTTATAAGCATAAATAATTCATTTATCTCTATTAATCTACTCATTATTTTGGAACACGGAGTACAGTACAATTTTGAAACAAAACATGGATTTCTTTATCATAAATATTTCACTTTAATACTTATGCATAAATCACTTTGGACTGTAGAGGTTGTTGGCTTTGTAATTGAAGACATTCATCCAAGAGTTGACATCGCAGCTAAGGCTGAAAGAATATTTAATAACAAATCCATCATGAGATGCAATACACAGATGCTTCTGTTGGAGGGAAAATAAAATGATTATTGGTAATTTCTAAAGAAATCCACACACGTGATAGATAATTAGCTTTAACATAGGCTATATACCCCAAAGGCCATGATCTCTACAATGGGCATATCAAATCAGATGTTTGCACAATGTGTTATAGGTGCAAATAAGTTAATATAATGTCTTGGCTATGTAAGTTTTATAGAATGACTTTGTTTCTCTTTAGAAATTGGCATCTATAAAAGGATCCACATGTTCTTTTCACATACCAATTGGAATCCTAGAAAAGAATAAAAAAAGTCTTGGGTGCACTCACGAATTCAAGAAAGACACAAAGACAAAGAATGCTCAAGCCTATATCAAGGAAAATTTACTAATCATCGGCAAGAATTTCATTCCCTTTTGCATTCAGTTTTGTATTGAAACAAAGACATGGAATCACAAGTCTATACAAGCTAAAAGGAAAGAACCTGGTATTGACTGATGTTTGCCAATTTCCTCACTAAATCTTCATTTCCTAAGCTTCTTTCCATTTGCTCTACCACGGTCCTTTGCTATCTGTTGCTACCCCCATGTGGGCTTGGTGTCCTAGATGGAATAGTACTCCAAAGATAGGGAATTTAGGGAATTTAGGAATATATCCATAGATTCCTCCATTCTTTCTTTGTCATGGGCTTTGATTGTAGATCATTGCCATGGATTTCTTTCACTGGACAATTCTATCTTTTGAATATCGGTGAAAATGGGGTATACATTACGAGAGAGTAATCTGAATGCATATGTTGGATTTTCATGTTTAGAGTTGCTGCAAACAATTGAAAGAGGGAAAGAACCAACCAAAGTGACTATGGTAATATCTCTGCACTTTGCTAGCTATCTGCTTGTTGATATAAATATCTTGTGCAGTAATCAAAATGCTATGAGGTGTATCAACGGGGCATATTCTCCCCCTCTAATTAAGCTCCATTATACATTCCTTGCTTAACCATCTCTTAAAAGAGAATTGTTTGAATGAATGGACAAAAATTAGAAATAAATGAGAAATAATAATATGTAAGTTTATAATTGATTCAAGGGCAAGTAATAATATGTTATCTTATGAAGTTGTTAAGAAATTGAATTTGAAAAATTTTGCACATGTTGCTCCTTATTATGCTACTTGGGTCAATGAGAATCAGAATTTGTTGATTAAGGATCAAGTGATGGTTGAGTTTTCAGTTGGGAGTTATAGGGACAAGGTACTATGTGATGTCATGCACATGACTTGTGGGCATCTCATTTTGGGAAGATCTTGGCAATGTTCAAGGAGAGTCATGCATAATGGCTATGAAAATACATATGTAGTTCAACAAGGAAAGGTGAAGTATAAGTTGCATCCATCGGTGAGGAGTCATAAGGAGATATTCTAGCGCAAGATTAGGGTACTCCACATTATGATACTGTTTGGAAGCAATGCCAAGCTAAGAGGCAGGACAATCTAGGGGTGGCAAGGCTGGTTGAACAACCTTTTGCTTTGGTTGGAGCAATGAAGTGTCCTCTAAAAGGGCAGATAGATGAAGATGATATGGTGACAGAGCAGACACAAATAAAGACTGTCCAGTAGTCTAATGTGCAGCAATAATACTATCAAGCAAGAGGATAGTCTAATCCAAATATTTATGTATCTAAATCTTGGTGTGTAACTAGAAGAACCAGGATGAAGGAGCAGATCACTTTGGGGAATAATTTCACCCCTCAGCAATAGCAGGTGGGAGCAAAGAACAATGGATCATAGGTCAACTCTTGGGGCAAGAGTTCCTTTTATGGTGGGGAGTATGGTGCAGGAGCACCTCAAATATTCAAGCAACAATTGAAGATTATAGAGACCACAAAGATCTTCAAAACAAATCAGAAGGAAGGAATGTATAAACAAGGTCATCAAATCAATTGGGCAGTCTTGGAACCTATAATGATGCTAAAATAATATTAGGTCTTCAAGATAGGTTTAGGTATAGGAAAGAGTTTAATGTTTAATAAAACCATTGTATGGCTTTTCAAGTTGAAACATTAAATAAAAAAAGGTAACAGCTGGTTTAGAGGGAAGTTTAGGTTGTAATAAATTTAAAATACCCAACTCAATGATGATAGTTGGTTGGAGTCAATTATTATAGGGTGTCTTATAAATTGGAAAGAGTCTTTGATGTAAAGAGGTGAGAAAATATTGGAAGACTGGTATGGATGGACTCGTGAACAGCAATATTAAAACTTAGATATTCTACAACTCAAATTGCATATTGTGGTCTGCAAACTGATTGGTTGGCTCTACCAGAGCATTAATAAGGTTTCCTTCATCATTCCAAGTACTTTTTTGATAAGTTTCATGTTATTATAGTTTTGTTGTTACGCCTATTGCAGAACCTGTAGATTTCTCTTAATTATTTATTTGTTGTAGTAGGTTTTAAAGGAAATGAAGATCTTTCCATGAGGATGAAGGCTTGATACTCATGAAAAGAGTTATTCTAACATGTATGATATATTACTAACCAAGCATGTGTAGAATTAAACAAGATAGAGATTCTACCCAAACAAGGGGTTTATTTGATGATTGGAGATATTAAACAATGTACATGTGAAGGTTAATTCATTGTTAGTTGGGATTGGAAGTGTGTGTAATCAAGTGATTGAGAAAGCCCTAGTTCAAGAATAAGAAGTGCTAGGAGGAGTCTGCCATATGGTTCCTTTTTAAATTGTATCATTTATTATTTGATTTTCATTATTGTGATTGCTCCTCATCACTCTCAGAGAAAGATGAAAAAGTTTGGACTTTTATCAAACTATGAGAAATTTTGAGAGCCTTGAAGCTAGAATACCAATATAAAAAAATAATAGGTTTTTTTTGTGGCCTGAGACTTCATTTCAGTTCTCAAATGGCAAGTGATCTAATTAAATACAACTTGTGTTTACTGTAAAAAATACCATTTCAAAATTTCTACTATCTTACATTTTTTCTACTAGGGGCGTTCAAAGAACTGAATAATAAAACATTTTTGTAGACCATCATTTCCTCTAAATTCGGAAGAGAGATATTATTTTATTTTTCTAAATTAAAAATCTCAATTCCTCAAATTTTGGATATGCAAGGGAAATGTTATTCCCCAGCTGAAAATTAACTATTCTGGCAAAGACTTGTTTCACACAAATGTTGTCATTTCGGACTTCTATTGTTCAGATTGTTTGCAGATGCTAGATAAATTATCTTAGAATATACTTTTCAATGGTTTGGTCTAATTTAAAATGTTTTTTATTTAGAGTCATAGTAACTGTGAAGTTAAAAATATTATGAAATATTGATATGAGACAATATTAGAATTAGCATTATTGTCTTGCATTTCAATTTTTACGTGTTCTTCTAAAATTTAATTGAATTTTACAAGTTCTTTTGAATCATTTGATTTAATTGAAAATATATTTTATTCATATTCATAGTCAACACCTAATTCATGGCATTACAAGTGTTTTTTTTATATTAATCATTGAGAGAGTAAAAGTATCAAAAAATACAATAGAAGCCCAAGGGCAAAGAACTAGTCCAAGGGAACGAAAGTATCGAGATCTCATGATATGCAACAAGATAATACAAAAAGACATGCACAGCTGCAAGTACTAAGTAAGAACATCATCACAGTCCTCCAACTAGATCGTCCATCCTTGCGCTCCTATCCAAATAATTTTTTTCCTTTCCAAGCACTGAGCATACATATCGAGCTTATCATAAGAAGAAGCACAAGTGCGTCTAACCTCTTCAACCAAGCTGTCCAAGGCTCTGTCAAAGGCATTTTTGTCTTCTAATATACTAGCCATCTCATATCCATGCTTCATCTTGTAAATGAACATCTCAGCGTGCCCATCCTTAAGGAATCTCATCAGCTTATCATGTTCCAAGTTCATGATGCAACACACCTAAGAAACAATTTTAAAATGGGTGAGCTTTCTATAAAACCTAGTAAGATTTATGTCTATGCCTTGAAATTTGGCTTCATTTCTACATTTCCAAATGAACCAAAGAATGAAAGATGAAAGAATATGTCGTAAAAGGTTAGAATCATTTTTCAGACCATGTATAAAACTAGTAATGATATCAATAATGTAAACATTTTTGGTAATAGAAAAACCAAACATTAACCAGATTTCTTTAGCAAAAGTACAGTCAAAGAAATTATGCCTCATGGTTTTAGGAACTCTCCATATAGAACAAGTGTCAAAATCAGTAGAATGATTTCTAATAGGAAGCTTATCAAGAAGGAGATGCCATTTAAAACACTTAACCTTAGGTAGAATAGGAGACTTCCATAATTTATCAAAGGATTTCTGCCAATCAGTAGTGTTGAAGTTGCAATACAAAATTTTATTAACATGATCAATAACAGAATTATCAAAATTAAGGAAATTATATATGTCTTTTGCTTTAATTTTTGTCAGCAGGGTCCCATCTTTCCATCTAAAGGATAGGTATCTATGTGAATCAATATCAGTATCTCTAGGGAGATTTAAAGAGTTGCAAGCATTCTTGATAAGATTATAAGTTCTGATTTGAGAGTTAGGAAGGTCAAACCTGGTAGATAGATTATGCCAACTTATAAGATCATCATATTCCATAATATCCATAATGCATTTAATCCCCTTATAATTCCAGGCTCTTGTAGAGCAACCTTTGGTAAGAGCAAGAGGCTTATCAAGATTGGTGAGGTTCCACCAAATAGAACATTCCCCTTGAATGGAAAATTGGTGATCAAAGTTGGTGTTATTAATGTATTTTTGAACAATTTCCTAAGCCTTCCAAATGGATCTAAAGACCCATGTCCCTTGTACTAAAACAACAAATCGGCCAGCCACCAGGTCATAGAATGGGAGATCCTTCTAGGATTTGGCAAGCTTAGGGGCACCACATTTTATATTATTCCTGATAAGGACTTTCCAAGGCTCATCACCCTCCAAAGCCTGAAACATCCATTTGGAGGCAAGAACAATTCCTTGGAGTCTAAGATCTTTAAGCCCAAGACCACCAGCTCTTATGTCAAGATGACATCAATTACATTTCACAAGATGGGATTTTCTATTGCCTCTACCATTTGACCAAAGGAATCTACGGATGGTCTTTTGAACTTCATAAATCTGGTAGTTGCTAAACATCCAAGAAGAGGAGTAGTAAATGTTGTAGGAGGAAAGAATTTTTTGACAGACTTGAACCCTTCCAGCAAGAGAAATACTCTTATGATTCCATTTATTAAGTTTATAAATGATATTATCTTTGACCCAATTCCACATGTCCTTGAGAGAAGAGGCATCAAAGAAGGGGATGCGAAGATATCTAACAATCTCGTTAGGTCCACCCCAAGTATAACCAAATTGATCTAGCCAGTCAAGAGGATCAGTATTCCATCCCAACATAATAGACTTAGTATTAGAGATACGAGCCCCAGAAGCAGTGCCAAACATTTCAAGAATTTGATTAAGATAGTAGATATTATGTTGTGAAAATTCTAGAAAAATAGAGGTATCATCAGAAAATTGAATGTTCAACAGCTCATAATTGTCAAGAACATTAAACCCATGAACTCTAGGAGAAAGGGAATTATCATGAAGAAGGTAAAGAAGGGCATCAGAAGCAATGACAAAAAGAGCAGGAGCAAGAGGCCAGCCTTGCTTGATGGAGCATGAAAGTTTGATAGGTTTAGAGAAAGCACCATTAACTTCAATAAGAGTAGAGGCATCAGCAAGCAGAACCATAACATAACTACAAAAATTAGGAGGAAAACCAAAAGCTCTTAACATCTTGATAACAAAGTCCCATTCAACTCAATCATAAGCCTTTTCAAAGTCGACAAGCAGCATAGCAACTTCTTGATTAGAAGTCTTAGCCCATTCCATAGCTTCGCAACTAATGATTAGGTTCTCCAAAATGTACCTACCTTTAATGAAACTAGATTGAGTAGGGTAGATAAACTTAGGAAGCGCCTTTTCAAGCCTAGTGGAAAGGATTTTAGCAAGAATTTTATAAGAAACATTAAGTAGAGTAATAGGACACCAATTCTTGATAAGGGCCTTGTCACCAAACTTGGGAACAAGCTTGATGATACTAGTATTTATAGAAGACCCAAAGAGCCATTATTAAGGGCTTCAATATACAAATTATACAAGTCTTGAGAAATCCAATCAACATTAGATTTATAGAATTTAGTAGGGATCCCATCAGGGCCCAAAGCTGTATCATCCTTGAGTTTACGGATAACATCAGCGATCTCTTGACGAGAGACCATATTTTGGAGCAAGAAAGAGTCTTCCTCAGTAATCTTAGTGGGAATAAGAGTCAAACAACGATCTCTAATATCAGTAGAGTTAGGAGAAATCTCAGAAGATAAGAGATTAGAAAAAAAATCTCACAAAGCATTCATAATGTCATAAGGTGAGAGAATTTCTCTACCATCAACAATAATTCTGTCTATTCTTTCCTTCACCTATTTTTTCTTTAGGAGATTAAAGAAGAATATGGATCCTTTATCCCCAAACTGAAGCCACTGATTTCAAAACCTAATAGAGGTTCCTTTAATTTAAATATGTTGATGCTTCCTAAGCCTATCCCTAGCACAAGAGACTTTCTCAGCCAGAGAGTAAGAAGTAGGATGGGTCTGAATGTTAGTTTCTAGAGAACAAAGATGCTCAGAAAGTGATTTCTCCACTCTTCTAAAGTCTTTGGCCTTTTTCTGACCAAAGGTTTTGTTGTCACTTAGGTTTGCACCCTTGTCCAAGGCTTATGCACGAGGACAACCTAGTGAAACATGGAAACAACCTCCAAGCTGTGGGACTTAAACTAAGAGGTTGAGTCTCCAGAGAAGGTCGGCTTCCTCTTACTATCAGGGCACACCTATCTACTCTTGAAAGGAAATGGGGAAGAAGGAGATGCAGGAAACAACTCTACCCTACCTAAACTATGGAGGTGATGCACCAAAATAGAGTGTTCAAACCAATTCTCTGCCCATATATGCGCTACTGAACCAGAATGAAACTAAGGATATTACACATCCAGACTTGCTTTAATCAAATAACCACATCCAAATCAGAAAACCAAGATGAATGACACAAGGAAGAAGTTCACTTATATATCACTCAGAGGCCAGCAGAGATACAGTCATGCAAATTATAGATTTCCAGAACAATGGCATAGGCAAAGAATTCTTGCACTTTAATGCCAATGGCTGAAGGAGATAAGTAAAGAATCAGATAGTCCAAAGGCACAGGGGAGTTCACACTAAAATTGCAGAGCAATGATTGAGGAGAATCAGAGAGAAGGTCCCAACCTAGAACTTTACAAAAACTACCTTTATAGTTCAGGCATAACTGAGATCTTTTGTTGTTGAAATGACCCTGCAGCTACCTACCATTAAGTCCTGTGGAAGGCAATCATGGAAAAAATCTCAAGAAAATCTAATTTTTTTCGTCAATAATGTCTTGAGAAGACTGAAAACGGTGCCATAACTGTGCTCTGACCTAATAGACGGATTGACTGAGACGGTGGAGTGTTTCTTTTATGTTTTGCATTCATCTCTAGTGGTTGGGATTGATCATGAAGATCAAATCGGCAAGATAGCCCTCAATTTTCCTTTGTTTTTGGTTCATGAATCAATAGGGCTGGCAAGTCGACATATCCTTGGCATCAGAATGAGCCGCATGGACCAATAGCTTTTTACCATTTTGCCACCTTGCTAAGTCATCCTGTGTCGACCACCCTTTGATTGAGCTAACCACGCCACCCTCTGGACTGTTGTCACTAATTGTGAGGGTTATACAATTTTCCAACCGACTGTCAATCCTGACCAGGCCGCCAGACATGCATCAACAGAGCGTGATGTCGCTAACGCTATCTCCCGAGCAGTTCCTCATAGCGCGATGGTGCCCACCGTTGATCTGTCTCAATCCGATGATCGTGAAGACTCGTCATGCTCTGTGTTATCCTTACCCCGGGCCCATCATATCTGGTGCCACCTCAGCAATTATTCTGTACCCAAACAACACATGTCAACACCTCAGCGATCGCACCCTGGCAAGACTTGGCCCCACCGACATGTGGTGAAAGGGCGCCATGTCGCTATGGTAAAGATCGCACAACTTCACCATGGTGACATGGAGACATCCGTTGATCTCTGTAGATTCAACAGTTGAGATCCTAACCTTTGACTGTGCTGGCCGTGCTGACTGTATTTTGACCTAGCGCACATGGTGGTTCCTCATTGGCCTGACGAAGCACCACTTGGCAGACTCTAGACCTGACCCCACAGAGTGGCCATGTGTCGACTAGGCGGCATGTTCTTCTCTTACACGTGGCTCCCTCTGATTTGCCATCGTGACACTGGACTCTGCCAACTGGGTAAATGAAGTACACAATGGGATCGACCACTTGCCTAAACTCTCACCGTTGATGGACTTTTCATTTGGGCGCTATGTCGCCAACGAAAAACTTGTGAGTTTTCCATTGGCACCATGGCGCCTTGCCACTTTTTCCCACTTTTCAGCCTGTGAAACTGGCCACTCGTCATGAACATTCCTATCACCATGAACTTGCCCGCTGAACGTTGGAACTCACCATCGAACACCCTCCGGCCGGTCGGGCGCTATGTCACTAACGAAAAATTCACAAATTTTTCGTTAGCGCCATGGCGCCTTGCTATCTTTTAGGCTTTTCGGCCCATGATAAAACTTTTCTGACCTACGCCATCCTCTGCCCCGCAAGTTGGACCCATCGAACACGCGTCGACCAGACGCTATGTCACCTTCGTAACTCTCACACAACTTCATCATAACACGATGGCGTCGATCGTTGATCGGCCTTGATCTGACGGCAGAGAACTTGCGAGGCACCAAAAATATCATAAGGTTCAAAACTTAGGTAATTTTAATAACATCGTGGGTATTAAAATATTAGTAACCGGGGAGGTGACCGTTGGGCGGGGTAACATTCAAATTTTGAAATTTGGCGGGGCAAACAAAATGTGGTAACATTCTAGTGACTTACAGGGGACATGAACCTACTCAATGCATGACCAGTGCCTGAAAAATCCATTGGGCTACAAAGTCAGAAAATAAGACAGAATCTGGGTGTTATGTAACCCTAACCCTAACATGAAAGGCCAGAAAATGAAACCCTAGTCTTTGAAACCTAGAAACAGAAGACTCAAAACTGCCAAAACTTCGAAAGGCAGTAAACTCTTAAAGATAACCATGTGCCCGTGCACTTATTGAAAGTAGGAAACAATAGAAATAAACGTAAATCGATATGTACATGGTTTCACAAAACTTTAGAAGCAGGGCTTCAAATAGATCCCATTGACTAGAATGGGCAGTATCTCACCATTTGCCTTGCTCAGCTGGAATGCATTGGCCTGCCTGCAATTGGAGATTAGATAATGGCCACTCCACAATGCATCAAACTTAGAATGCCTTCCTAGATCCCCTTCTTTGTAAGTCCTGATCCTGGCCCTCTTATCAAAGTTTCTTTTCACCTTTTGCTGATGTAACTCCAGGGTCTTCATAGCTTTATCTTTTTTTTCCTCTAGCTCCATCAGCTCTGCCATCCTTACTGACATGGCACTACCTTCAATCAATTCCAACTGATGAGCCAACTCCAAGGATGGGAACTCCAATGAGATTGGGAGTCTGGCCTCCCTACCATATACCAGCACAAAAGGTGAATTCCCAACAGATCTCTTGGGTGTTATCCTATCAGCCCACAAAGTAGTCCTTAATTTCTTGTGCCAGACCCTTTGATTGTCTTCTATTGTCCTCTTCATGATTCTGATCAGATTCTTGTTGGAAGACTCAGCCAAACCATTACCTTGAGGATAGTAGTTTGATGATGTGCTTAGGTAGATGTTGTGATCCATTGCCCATGCACAAATTTGGGTCCCAACAAAAGACTTAGCATTGTCTGAAATGATGGTAGAAGGAGCACCAAATCTAGATACAATTCCATCAAGGAATTCAACAACTAATGGCTCTGTGGCATCCTTCAAGGCAACTGCCTCTGTCCACCTAGTGAAATAATTAGTAGCAGCCAAAATCCATTTATTACCTACACTAGATGGAGGATTAATAGGGCCTATGAAATCCAACCCCCACTGGGTAAAGGGTTGATCCACCTGAATAGGATGAAGGGGGAGAGCTGCAAGCCTTTGTTTGCCTAAAAAGAAAGAACATTTCTCACATTTTCTCACGTATGTATAACAATCATGGAACATAGATGGCCAATAATAACCAGCCCTCATGATCTTCATGGCAGTTGTTCTTGCAAAGAAATAGCCACCATCAAGGCCATCATGGAGTTCCTTAATCATCCTCTCAGCCTGATCCTCTTCAATGCATCTCAACAAAGTCCCATTAAAATCCTTCCTAAATAGGATACCAGCAATTACAACATAGGGAATGGACTTCAGTCTATATTGTCTCCTTTTGGTTTTGTCCAATCCTTGAGGGTATCCATTCCCTGATAAGAAACTCTTCATGTCATTAATCTAGCTCCTTAAACCATTAACATTTCCTTCCTCCTGCTGCTCTATTATTACCATAGCATTATCTTCATCAGAACCTTGGTTTGATAACATTTCTTTGCATAATCCTCTCCTTCTTACCAACTTGGTAATCTGAATATCAACATCATATTCCATTACCCTAGTGATCCATCCAACTCTATTCTCATTGATATCTTTGCTTAACAGGAAGTCTTTTACACTGGCATGGGGCACCAACAAATGGATCTTATTGTGGGATAAGAGGTGCCTAAATTTCTTCAAGGCTCTGATGACCGCAAGGGCTTTCTTCTCAAAAAAGTTGTAGTTATCTTCATATTGTTTGAGCCTTTCACTAAAGAAAGCTATGGGTTGCTCCTCATCCTTATCATTTGTTTGAGTCAAGACAGCATAGATACTTGACTTACCACCTAAAGTGTAGAGGATGAAATCTTTCTCAAAATTTGGATTCATGAGAGTAGGGGCTGAGGCTATGGCTGCCTTGATCTCTTCAAAACTCTCCTTCCCTTCCTTGGTCCATGAGAAGGCCATACCTTTCTTAAGCATAGCTATAAGAGGTTTCACCATGGTAGCAAGATTAGGAATAAACCTTCTTACAAAATTTATTTTACCAAAGAAACTTTGCAGCCCCTTCTTGTGTTTAGGAAGAGGAAGGGCAAGTATTTCCTTTGTTCTTTCTGGATTAATGGTCAACCCATCCTTAGATACAATGTGTCCCAATAATTTTCCTTGGCTTGTAGCAAAGACACACTTGGTTGGGTTAAGAGACACCCCAAACTCTCTACATCTTAGAAATACCTATCTCAAATGACCAAGATGATCTTCTACATTCTTTGAATATACAGTTATATCATCAAGGTACACTAAGACGAACTTGTCAATTAATTTTTTAAAGGCCATCTCCATTGCCTTCTGAAATGTGGCACCTGCATTTGTTAGTCCAAATGGCATCTTGCAATAAGCATAGGTGCCCCATTTAGTAGTGAATGTTGTCTTATATCTGTCAGATTCTTTAACCAGCACTTGATTATAACCAAAGAATCTCCTTGAACCACTGACCTTGGATAGAATTTTCTCCATGGAAGGGAGAGGATGGTGATCTTTAAGAGAAGCTTGGTTAAGGTCTCTAGAGTCCACACACAATCTAATTTCTCCATTCTTCTTCCTTACAGGGATAAGGTTGGTTACCCATGATGAGTGCTTAATAGGAAATATTATATTAGCCTCTATCAACTTGGATAGTTCTTTTCTCATTAGGGGCTCAATCTTAGGATTCACTGGCCTCTATTTTTTCCTTACTAGTTTGGCCTTATCAATTAAATCTATGGTATGCTGAAACAAACTAGGGTCGAACCCTTTCAAGTCATCATATGTCCAAGCAAATACATCATTAAATTCTTGACATAGATGAATGAAATTTCCTTGCTCAGTTTCAGAACATACCTTCCCCATATTCAGAGATTTTCCATCAGCAATTGTAACTGGGGCATAATCATCCTTTTCTGCAGCTAGATTCATTCCTTTGCCTCTTGTTTGATCATCAGGATTAAAGACACTCTCCAAGGTAATGAGACCCTTGGGCAACTTGTTAGAACTAAGATGAATGATCTGATCACCATACTGATCTTGTAGTCTTGACTAATTTTTATCTGAGAATTCTGCCTCATTCTACAAGAAGCTCACAATCTGCTCATCAGAATCGAACACCTGCCAATGGGTGTTGTTGTCAGGGATGGCAGGCCTCACTACCACCTTTATTTGTTTCTTCTTCCTCTCCTCAAGATTCCCTAGTATATCATAAGCTGCACCCACTGCTGCAAGTCTATCAGCATGTTTATTTTCTTTCCTAGGAATGCTCTAAATATTAAATGCATTGAAGCCCTCAAGAAAATCCCAGACTCTGCTTTCGTAAGATTTGAGCAGGCCATTTTTGGTGATGTTCTAATTTCTCACTTGGTTCACTACCAACTCACTGTCTCCATATACTTTCAAGGCTTGAATTCCTCTCTTTTGGGCAAGTAAGAGACCTTGAATCAAAGATTCATACTCGGCCACATTAATTGTACAACTGAATTAGAGCCTAAAAGAGTAGTATCTGATTTGTGTAGGAGAGATCAACATAACACTAGCCCCTGATCTATTTCTATTTCTTGAGCCATCAAAATACATACTCCATATCCCACTTATATCATCATTAGTCTCGATTAGATTAGGAACTACCACATCTTTTTCTAAAATACAATATGTACTAAGGCCTGTCTCAAGAGTTTCTGACATAGGTTCAAACTGATATGCATTCGCCCACTCATCCAAAAATAAATTAGGAATCTCTGCTGTGGAAGTGGCAGGCTCATTTACTATGTCACTTTCATCCATCTCTAGAATAGGGCAATTCATGTTGATGGGGTTTGGGGTGTAAGATTTAGTGTGATGAAGGGCTTGAGGCTCTGCTCTAATCGAGGCATTGGCTCCATATCTAGTCTTAAATGACATATATGACCAATCAGCAGATATGAATCCACCAATTTGAGTAGTGAAGTCTCTTGAAAGATAGATAGAAAAGTAGGGCTTGACTTTAGCAACAGATATGTCTTGAATCACAGTGCAACTAGGGCATGCATGTAGGGCCATCTCCACATTCTTAAGGATACCTACGGTTTTGACGGTGCTACGATCTAATTGTAACACATCCCTAACAATGGGTTCATATTTCATTCCTAAAGCATCAGCAACACACCTAGGCATTACTGAGCTACTAGCCCCTGAATCTATCATGCAATTGTGGACTAATTTGCCTCCTATAATCAGAGAAACATAGAATGGAGGAGGTCTAACCTTTTTATTTGTCTCCACATCCCCTGCTGGTTGTACTAGACTTGTGGCACTCTCCATGGTAGATGGCTGATCCTTGGGTTCAATATTCTCTAATTCTTGCTGCAGCATCCTCTTCTGCATTGGTATGGTAGCAACAGCATCCCACATGGAAATATCCACATTTTTCTTCTTCATTTGTTCAACCACACTGAATGGTGCATTAGGGACTTTGGTAGAAACTTTGGGAGCTGCACTTATAAGAGGTTGAGATGGGGCAACATAAGGATCACTTGCATCTTTCTTTCTAGAATCTTGCCTTTGCTGCTGTGAAGTACTTGTTTGTTCATTTGCTGCATGTATATGAGGTGTAGCACTTGAAGTTGAGGCCTGCTTAGGAGAAGGAGGAGCAGCATGTTCCATAGCTCTCTTCTTACTTCTAGTGTTATGAGCAATGGAATCTTGGTTTACATTATAATGCTCCCCAATCTAATGATTCATGAAAGAGCAATCATCACGTCCTTGAATATATGAGGCCTCCTTGGGATGATCCTCCTTGTATGATTGCCTTACTGTAGGTTCTTGGTCAGTTAATGCCAAATAAGATTCTACCTTCTGGCACATGCAATAGGTATAAGAGTAGTTGCAGGAAGGACAAAAATCTTGATCTTGGGCCAAGTTATTTTGAGGGACTATAGCTCTGTTCTGATTTGAGGTTGAAGCAGAAGCATGACTACTTTTCCTACCTTGATCAAAAGAACTATTCCACTGATTAGGAGACCTACCACCATTTGGAGCTTGATATTGCAATTGGGGAGGCTTGCCACCTTGAGCTTGTTGCCTTTCTAAGGCCACCACCTTGTTGCTCATTTTTTGTATCATGGAGAAACTATCCTCTAATCTCTTTCCTTGGTCCTTCAACTCCTTCCCCTGCTCTTGTAATTTTTTATCCAGGGTCTTCTCTCTTTTATCTGTATTCAGCACTAGACCTTGGAGCATCTCTTTGAGTTCGTCTATCCCATTTGAGGATGTGGAAGCTTGAGGAACTGGAGTAAGGGCTTGTGATGTAGAAGTTGTAGGAAGAGGGGCCATTGCTGGTTGGTGGTTGGGAACATCAGGAAAGAAAGGCATAGGGGGCCTTGGAGCCAACTTTCCTCCTTGTATCAAGATGTTCTCATCCCTTATGGCTATCTCGTAAGCATTAGGCAAGGTATCTCTTCCCATAGTTTGAATTGTAGTGGCAATATCACTGTTAAAAGCTCTAAGGTAATGCAAGAAGGCATTACCAGGGGTAGGTTTCATTGAAGTAGGTATTCTATCCCATGTATTTTGAAATCTATAATTAAAATCAGTCATATATTCATGGGGGGGCTCTTTTTATAGTAGTCAGCTGCTCTAAAAGTGATAGATAGTCACTTTTATCCTCAAAATGTTTGCATAATCCTGCTCCTAGTCCATCCCAATCAGTTATAGAACCATGAGCTAGGCCTCTATACCATTGTAATGCTTTTCCTTTTAAAGATGAGGCTAGAAGTCTGACAGTAACATCATCCTCTGTAATACCATGAATATTACAAAAATTTTCTACCTCTTGGATATGCTCTAAAGGGGAGATAGAAGTTTCACCAATAAAATCAAGTATACTTTTTAGTGCAGATACTGGTATATCATGTCTTTGGGCTAACAATAGAGGACTTCCACTATTGAAGGTGGCAAAAGCATGAACTCTTGGCTGTGCCATGTAAACAAATGTTCTATTAATGAGTGTTGATGGTAGTCTAGGCTGAGTTCGAACAGTAGGAGGAGTAGAGACAGATCTTATAGGTATATTAACTGTTATTCTACCCCTAACTGGTGATAATTAAGTTCTAGTCCTCCCTCTTATAGGATTTGAAAGGGAAAGCTCTTGATATTGAAATTTACCTCTAGAAGATGCCCTTGTTTTTGCTTTGGGCATGAATTACTGCAACTTTTGGCCTGGAACTAGATTTTTGATATTCAGAGTCGCCAAGTACTTGAAGGAATCAGCCTCTTGAAGGCTTGAATACTGAAGCCAGCACTACCTCTTTAGCATTAATCTATGAAATTATTTCTTCTTGACACCAGTAGACTTAAAATTTTGTTTGAAAAGTGTCCCACCAAGCGTGCCAAAAACTGTTGTCACTTAGGTTTGCTTCCTTGTCTAAGGCCTATGCGCGAGGACAACCTAGTGAAACATGGAAACAACCTCCAAGCTATGGGACTTGAACTACGAGGTCAACTCTCCGGAGAAGGCCAGCTTCCTCTTACTATCAGGGCACACCTATCTACTCTCAGAAGTAAAAGGGGAAGAAGGAGATGCAAGAAACAACTCTACCCTACCTAAACTACGAAGGTGATGCACCAAAATAGAGTGTTCAGACCAATTCTCTACCCATATATGCACTACTGAACCAAAATGAAACTAAGGATATTACACATCCAGACTTGCTTTAATCAAATAACCACATGCAAATTAGAAAACCAAGATGAATGACACAAGGAAAAAGTTCACTTATATATCACTCACAGGCTAGCAGAGATACAGTCATGCGAATTATAGATTTCCACAACAATGGCATAGGCAAAGAATTCTTGCACTTTAATGCCGATGGCTGAAGGAGATAAGTAAAGAATCAGATAGTCGAGAGGCACAGGGGAGTTCACACTAAAATTGCAGAGCAATGATTGAGGAGAATCAGAGAGAAGGTCCCACCCTAGAACTTTACAAAAACTACCTTTATAGTTCAGGCATAACTGAGATCTTTTGCTGTTGAAATGACCCTGCAGCTACCTCCCATTAATTCCTGTGGAAGGCAATCAAGGAAAAAATCTCAAGAAAATCTGATTTCTTTTGCCAATAATGTCCTGAGAAGACTGAAAATGGTGCCATAACTGTGCTTTGACCTGGTAGATGGATCGACTGAGACGGTGGAGTGTTTCCTTTATGTTTTGCATTCATCTCTAGTGGTTGGGATTGATCATGAAGATCATATCGGCAAGATAGCGCTCAATTTTTCTTTGTTTTTGGTTCATGAATCAACAAGGCCGGCAAGTCAACGTATCCTTGGCATCAGAATGAGCCACGTGGACCAATAGCTTTTTACTATTTTGCCACCTTGCTAAGTTATCCTGTGTCGACCACCCTTTTATTGAGCTAACCGCACCACCCTCTGGACTGTTGTCACTAACTGTGACGGTTATACTATCTTCCAGTCGACCGTCAATCCTGACCGAGCCACCGGACACGCGTCAACAAAGCGCGATGTCACTAACGTTATCTCTCGAGCAGTTCCTCATAGCGCGATGGTGCCCACCATTGATCTATCTTAATTCGATGATCGTGAAGACTCATCATGCTCTGCACTGTCCTTACCCCGGGCCCATCATATCGGGTGCCACCTTAGCAACTATTCTGTGCCCAAATGACACATGTCAACACCTCAGTGATCGCACCCTAGTGAGACTTGGCCCTACCGACACGTGGTGAAAGCGTGCCATGTTGCTATGGTAAAGATCATGCAACTTCACCATGGTGACATGGCAACATCCGTCAGTCTTTGCAAATCCAACGGTTGAGATCCTAACCTCTGACTGTGTTGGCCACACTGATTGTATTCTGACCTGGTGCACATGGTGGTTCCTCATTGGCCTAATGAAGCACCACCTGGCAGACTCTAGACCTGACCCCACGGAGTGGCCACGTGTCGACTAGGCGCCATGTTCTTCTCTTGCATGTGGCTCCCTCTGATTTGCCGTCATGACACCGAACTCTACCAACTGGGCAGATGAAGTACACAATGGGACCGACCACTTGCCTAAACTCTCACCGTTGATGGACTTTCCGTTTGGGTGCTATGTCACCAACGAAAAACTCATGATTTTTTCGTTGGCACCATGGCGCCTTGCCGCTTTTTTCCAGTTTTTGGCCCGTGAAACTGGCCGCTCGTCATGAACATTCCTGTCACTGCGAACTTGCCCGCCGAACATTGGAACTCGCTATCGAACACCCTCCGGTCGGTCGGGCGCTATGTCGCTAACGAAAAATTTGCAAATTTTTTGTTAGCGCCATGGTGCCTTGCTGTCTTTTAGGCTTTCCGGCCCATGATAAAACTTTTTCGACCCGCGCCATCCTTTGCCCCGCAAGCTAGACCCACTGGACACTCGTCGACCAGACGCTATGTTGCCATCTTAACTCTCGCAGAACTTCATCATAGTGCGATGGCGCCGACCATCGATCGGTCTTGATCTAACAGTAGAGAACTTGCGAGGCATGAAAAATATCATAAGGTTCAAAACTTAGGTAATTTTAATAACATCGTGGGTATTAAAATATTAGTAACCGAGGAGGTGACCGTTGGGTGGGGTACCATTCAAATTTTGAAATTTGGCAGGGCAAACAAAATGTGGTAACAGGTTTGAAAAAAAAATTACCAAGAAGAAACATTTGTGTTCCATCTAGTAGTGTGGGAAAGGTGCTTATTATTAAGATCGAAAAGTCTAACCATTTTTTTAGCAATCAGAACCTCTTGATCATTGAGTAGGGAAGTGTTCAGAATGAATTTCTTATCATGAGGTGCTGATAAAGGAACAGCATTTCTAAGATTAATAATAGTAGAAATGGGTGAGTGATCAGAAAGGGAGGAAGGATGAACAATAACAACAGGCATAGAGGGGGAGGAAGAGAAAGAAAAGAAGCCACGATTAGCATATATCCTATCGAGTCTAGAGTAAATACGATTGGGATCCTGTTGGAAATTACACCAGGTGAATCTTAATCTAGAATTGTTGTAGGGATGATCAAGAATAGGATCAAAAAGATTAAAATGGTGCATGAACCTATCCCAATAAATCTTCTCTGAATCTTTCCAATCGAAGTGGGCACCTCCAGATTTGTCAAGGTCAGAAGCAATCATATTAAAGTCTCCTCCAATGATCCAGGGGATGTTAGGAAGGGAAGTCATCCATTCCCATAACTGAATTCTTTCTTTATAATCTTTGGAGGCGTAGATAGTACAGATCCCAAAACAAGAGTCATTATCATTTATGACAACCTAGCTACTCTGTTACATGGGGAAAAGCCTGAATCATGAATATGATTAGACCATTTAGGATGAAGGAGAAGGGAAACACCACCCTTACCTTTTGGGTGATTAGAATAAAACTTAATAGCATCATTCCAAATGTGATCTAAAGCAAGATCAAGACTAAAATCTACCACTTTGATTTCTTGCAACATCAAGCAATCAAGATAGTTATGCATGCTAACCAACTTTTTGACAATAAACTTGCGATCAAGAGACTCGGGGCCTCTTACATTCTAGGATAAGATCTTCATGAGGAACCAGTATTGTTAGTTCTAGTAGAGAGACCAAATAAGTCTCCATTCTTTTCTTTTCTTTTTGGATCCCAGGGGCCTTCCCTTCTTTTTAGAAGAAGGAAGCTTATAGATCTCATTCTCTTCATTGCTAAGTCCCTCATAGGTCTGACCCATGGAATGATCCATGTTAGAAGGGGCATGATTATTGTTAAAAAGGGGGTTAGCATAAATAACTTCTATCAGAGAAATATCCTCAATTTCATTTAAGGTCGAGAACAAGTTCTTGCATGAAAGATCCTTGTTATACTTACCCAAGATAGTGAGGTTAGGAGCTAGTTCTAACCCTAGATCTAGAGGGATAAAGGTTTGGTTATCCAGCAAAAAAATATTAGAATTAATATAATCCCCATCCTTATTATCACTCTAAGGAGCATTTTCAAGCAACATAATAGGTCCAGGGTTAAGAATTCCAAATGGGTATGTTCTAGCCTTTTAAGAATGTATTTGTTCCAAAGCCAATTGCTAAGCATTCTTTCATCTACATTTCCTATCTATGACTAGTTGGAATTCATCAGAACAACCAATTTTATTTGAACTATCCTCATTAGTGGCTTGTTGCGGCTGAGCTGATGTTGGAGGTGTTCTATCTTTAGGTTTAATTGGAAGAATGGAATTACTATGTGAATCACCAGGAATATTTAAATTAGTTTGGGAAGGGTTCTTTGGAGGGGGGACCAAACAGGTAGGCGAGGACAATTGAGCAGTGTGGGATGGAGCATTATCATCTCTAGAAATTAAGGCAGAGTTACCATCAGTGCCTGAATTAGGGTTAGGGGTTTTCGAATTAGTAAAAGAGTTTTTCTTGCTAGAAATGGTAGGACAATCTTTCCTCTGGTGTCCCTCCATTTTGCAAAAAAATAGGCATTAAGCCCACCTAGAATCTCAATAGGGAAAGAATAAATTTGATTATCAATATTAACTTTTAATTCTGCACGGATGTCAATCCCAGGTTTAGTGGAGATTAGAGCCCTTGCATCGAGATTGGGAACCAGTCTAGTCGTTTGGTTGATCTTGAGAATCTTACCAAATTCCTCAAGAAGCTGAGGTAGAAATTTCCACAAAAAAGGGAGGAACATTTTTCAAAATCAACCACCTAGGGCGCAATAGGGCTAAAATCTCATCCTCAACAGCTTCATGAGTCCATGGTAAAGCCCTAAATGAGGTTTTACCTACCATCCAATAATGTATGTTTAGGGCTTGCACCTGAGACTCGTAGTTTTGAAAGAAGATGATAAAAAGCCCATGTTGAATTTGCCTACAAAAGGAGATTTTTAAGCCCTTTTTAATATTCCAAACACTATTAAACTAGTCATCCAAAAAAATTCGTGGGGGGCACTTATCTATATCAACACATGCAAGAAAAATAGCAGTATTTGAGAGCCGAACCTTTTCAAGAGCAATTTCTTGCATCATTACATCATTTGGAACAATGAAATCATCAGTCATGGTAGAGACATGAGTCTTACCTTCTTTGACTGGTCTTTCTTCCCTAGGATTCTTAATAAATCGAGCAGCTAAGGGGGCACCATTAGAGGCTGGGGCAATAGTTTCAGCAAAGGATTCCCTAAACAATGGAGCAGAAAACCCTCCACCAGAGCTTGGTGAAGTAGATGACGAAGAAATGAATGAGTTTGGGAAGTCGAAGCATTAATGTTAGGGGCTTTGGGGAGCCATTTGTTAGGTAGTACTGGATCCATTAATGGATCTAGTGCTTGCACAAGGGAAAACACAAAACAAAATTAAAGAGTAAAAATGGTAAAACAAAAGGCCAGAGAATACAAACCATGTGGACGAGAGAGAATCTCCTCCACCTCATAGCAGATCGAATGACACCAGCTACCAAAAAAGCTCCAACACTGGGATCAAGTTGCCATATCAGAGATCAAAAAAAGTTTTCAAAGTTTGCATGCAGACTAAAATTCCCAGTTCGCATTACAAGTGTTGTAAAATATATATTAATATTAGACACTGTTGTCATTTTCATTTTTTACATACTCTTTTAAAATTTAATTGAAATTGAGATCCAATGTTGTTCAAAGGTGAGAATTTCAAATTATATTCATTCTAAACAATATTATGTTCACACTAGTAGTTGTTTGATATGAAAATGTGTGCAATGAACTATAAATAGAGCAAGTAAAAGGGATCTCTATTAGTTTAAATAAATAATGTTGACTTTGGAGAAATAAAATAATTTTAAAAGTTTTTTCTCATTTTTTTAATTTTTTTTTTAAAAGCAAGAGGTCGAGGCCATATATTAATTATAAAAAGTGTATAACTCAACTCATTGGGCACTGAAAGGACAAAGTTGGGTGATGGTCCCTCAACTTAGCCTAAATTTTTAAAAATTAACCTTTACTCCACATTCAAAGGTTATAATTTTCTATATTCTCCAAAGAGATATGCTTGTGTGTCTTAAATTACATGAAACAATACAAAAACACTAACCAAAATAGACAACTTCATATTTATTTGCTAGGGGTTAGAAAAACTTAAATACAAATACAACTAAAAAGATAAAAGTATGTAACTCCAGGAGGCCATCAACTAGAGATTGAAGAGAAAAAACCGATAAGACTTAAAGGAACGTTTAAACAAAACAGCAAGACATCAAATTGAATAAACATCAACACACCTAGAGCTGATTAATATCATCACATAATACCATCTTAAATAATTTTGGAAACTAGTTAGACTAATATATCTAAAAATCCAACCAGACAGAGAGTAAGAAAGGCAAGAAAGGGGATGAGTGCAAAAACTAAATGTATCTCCTTATTCGTACATAAAAGACAACTTGTACTTACCAATTGTTTGAGCCTTGTAACTAATAATTAATATGGAGGATGAGACAATTATTATAAATTTGTTGCTAGAAAGGCATTAATCCTCACGTTAGGTAACTCATCTACTCAATTATTACCTTCTCGATAGATATGATTGAAAATAATTTTGTCAAAATATTTGCAAAGCTCTAAAGCTATAGTCAATTTAGCATCTATTTTCTAGTTAAGAAGGGAAGCTTTTCTAAGGGCATTAATTATAATAGCAGAGTTTTCTCAACTTCTAAAAGTTTAATATTTAAGGATTTACAGAACAAAAGACCCTCCACAAGAGAAAAAATATATGCCCAGTTGTTAGTAGCTTCACCTATGTATTTAGCCAAGTTAGCTACTTCAATCCCTTGATCATTGTGAATGCAACATCCCATGTTTTCTTGACCCAAATTTTCCCTAAAGGCTCCATCAAAATTGAGTTTGAACTAGCCATCCTTTAGAGCCTGCCAAACACATTCTAATCTCTTTAATTTACCTAGAGTCCCTCCATTACCTAGAAAGGGTGGAATTTTTAAACCAATCCATCTACCTCTCATCCTTTCATCCCAATAAGTCATCTTAGCATGTTTAGGGAGAGACTTAAGTAGTCTATTATTAGTTAATTCAATGATAGAGACTTCAGTCATTTTATTTAGTTGGTCAACAAGCATATGCTTATCTTGGAAGATTCTACGATTCCTCTCCTTCCATAGTTCCCAATTTTTTCTCATATTAAGATTATATAAAATAGTATATTATTTTATTTCAAGATTTGTTAAAAGGAATAAATATATCAATTTATTTAGAAATATTATATTTAAAATACAATTGCTAATGAGTAATTTATTGGTGGTCATTACTTTTGATGTTAGCATATAATTATGTTTGGTTGTTTAACAAGGGTTTTACAAAAATTAATTTGAAAATAATAGATTTTTTTTTTAGAAGATAGAAGTGACAATTTTTAATAAAGACATTTTTAAAATTATTTTCATATATAGCTTAATTTGTATAATAACTATATTTAAATAATAATTTACTCCAATAAAATTATTTTTAGTTTTTTTTAAATTATATTTTATTATTAGGAGCATTATTATTTTGTGTTTATTGGTATAAAAAGTCAATACATTTTCAATTTGGATAAACTTGTAGAGTATTGATGCAACATATAGTTTAGATCACATCATATAGGGCGCAATTGAATTTATTCTCAATTTAATATATAGATGACTCTTCTACTCTAGAAATCATAGTTTTGTATTAAGAAAAGCAACAATTAGTGGGTGTTGACTCGAAGTACAATCAGACTTCGAGACACTAGTAACAAAACATTACCAGTGCCCAATACTGAAAGATGTCATAAGATCAGTTCTTCCTCTATGAAAGAAAAAGGTCCAAAAGCGATTGGCCCACCAACCATGGTCAGTGTGGTCACTAAAAATCTTAGGAAAATCCCCCACAATAGCTTCAAAGTTAAACCAAAAACAAAAGCAAAGGACCCAAGTGTGCCCTGGTTTAAAGCAAAAGCAAAGGACTCAAGTGTGCCCTTTAAAATTGCCAACAATCACTTGATCACAAGGGAAAGAAAATCTAAACATCATTATGCCAACAAAGGGATAAATGCAAACCATTCCCGCCTGTTAAAATCCTAACCAAAAATATAAGACCAAACAAAACTATACCTCCAGTCTTCATAAACATAAAACATATCTTCTAACCATGGGTCCAAGAAAAGTTTGACATCTAGCTTTGAAAAATGCAATCGAAAGTCTTCAAGGCCCCCAAAAACTCCCACATCACCATAATATAAATGAGAGGATTAGGGAGGGGGAAGATCAACCCCTAGAGGTAAGAGTATCTCTGCTAATCAAGCTGCTAAAAGTAGTGCAAGTACACAACATCTCAATGAGAGTCTCCTTTGCTTTCCATTGCCCAAATATGATCTCTGCCTCAATAGGAGATTTCTCCACCTCAATAGGAACTATGAATGTAGAAGCATAGAGGAAGACCTAGACCACCCTTGAAAGAAGTAGCACCCATCTCTACATCAAAGCATTTGTCTGTGAAGTCATTCCATCTTCATCACATGAAGCATATTATTTAAACACTCTCTAACCATCCTAATTTCTTGCAAAATTTGAGGGATACTTGCCAACAACAAAAGGAGAGTACCAGCTGAACCCATTCACCACCACTTTCTCCCAATAAATAGCTACCTCCATAAGCTTTTCCCCCACCTCAATAAGATGTAGGAAAGCGAAGGAGAAGACCAAAGGACACCTCCACCAAAGACTAAGGGTTTTATAAGGGAGGAGAGATCTGACCCATCTATTGAAGGTAGAGAACCCCTCCATTTTAAAACACAAATCCAAATAAGGAAGGCCCCTAAAGGCCTCCATAAACCACCATAACACACACACAGTAGAGTTTTGGGTAGGGATAACACCCACACAGAAAGCCCTAGAGAAAGAAGAGACAACAAGGACAATAGGCACCAATCTACAGCACCAAAGACCACCAACAGATCATAGGAAAGGAAAGATAGTAGGGCAAAAAAATCTCAAACTACTATACCAGAGATCAACAATGCATCTTTCAAAAGTAGAGGAAGTTGGGAGAAAAACCCCCAAATTTGTTGCAATAGAGATCACCAATGCGTCTAGAGAAAGCAAAGACAACATGGAAAATGACCCCCAATATGTTGCTTCATATACTACCTACCAAATAGTGAAGACAGCAGAAAGATCCATCTCGGTCTTCATCTTCATCAAATTCAACTTTCAAAAAAACACAATTGCTCCAAACTCTAGCATGGCTCTGCGTAGCACAACCCAACTCCAAAACTCCATCATAGCTCTACATATTTCAAATCTTCCTAGCCGAGCCACAGTCCAAGCTTTTGACATAAATCTACCCAAAACCAATCTACCTAGAACATCTGAAGGCCCCAAAAGGGAGATGCAAGCATTCCCCATCATCATCATCTTCATTATCCTCCCCTTGGCCTCCATCACTTCCCACTAAAATCCTTGCACCATTGCACACTTCCATCAATGTTATTCTAGAAATCATAGTTGAGGTTGGTCATAATTATATTTTTATTTAAAATATTAAAATACTTTTAGTTGGGGATGTAATTTGATAAAATTAGTCATTGTTAAGTATTCATTGATTATTTTTAGAGTTAACTTGTTATATAATATTGGTAAACTATATAAAAATCCTATAATAAGTGGTCCTCTAATGTAAAATATATCAGACTATAATTTTCTCTTTGTTGGATAATAAAACAAGTGGATTGGTTGCTTCTCTAATGGATGTGGCATTGGGTGAACCATGTTAAATCTTTGTGTTATTTGTTTTTCTATCTTCTCTATTTTTGCATTATCTTATTATTATTTATTGCTCATATCTTCCTAAACCCTAACAAAAATATTAAATAATTAAGCCAAGAGGCTTCCTATAGTGAGAGAAATCTTCAATGTAAACATTTAGCTATTTTAATAAAATTTGACAAGTAACTGACGGTAAGATGAAGATGATAGATTGAATAATGATATTTTTAACAGAAGTAGTACAGTCATGTGAATGATATTATATCTTTCTTCAATGATTCAAATTGCAATGATAATACTTCTAAATTGGGCTAGATGTTACAAATCATATCACTTAAATGCATTATCTAAATTGCTCTAAATTTCACATAAGCAAATTTTGTTCCACCAATAGTTTCTTGATCTGTATTATTCATTCTTCTATTTTTCAATCTCTTCCACCATGTAGACATCTGTGAGAACATCTTGTGGAAATATTAAAGATGGAGAAATGATTTCCCTAATCAACAAATATTGATATTTGCTAGAAATCAATTAGAAGATGGAAATAGCATCAACAATTATAATTTTAAAAGAGAATCCCCTGTTCATCTGATGAGAGGGATGTAAATCTTTGTCATGGCTTTGACTGCTAAAATAATTACTCTTTAGGTTGAGAGATTAGATACAATTGACAATTTCAAGACAAAGATTCAAGAAAAGAAGGGCATTCTTACGGATCAGCAGAATTTGGTTTTTGTTGGAAAGCGACTGGAAGATGGGAGGATAGTTCTCATTACAACATTTAGGAGGAACATAATCTATTCCTCGTCCTTTAGCTCCTTTGAGTGGGAAGATCTTCAAACTTGTAGTTGAGAGCTCAGACACAATAGCAACTATAAAGGCCAAGATTCAAGATAAGATAGGAAGAGATTCCTCCAAACAAACAGATTTTGATCTATCCTAGAGAAGAATTGCAGGATGAAAGGACTCTGGCAAATTATGGCATTGTGAAGAAATCCACATCTCACCCTCATAGTGATATGAAGATTTCTATAAATTAAATTATAAAATATTTCTTACTTTCTATTATTAATGATATTTTATGAATTATTTAGAAGTAAACACATATATTACTAAAAGAGATAAAAATTAAAGATTAGAGATAAATTATTTTATAATAAGTTAAAACTTTTGCATAAAGTTATATATTTTTATTTCTATCTATTTGTTATGATTATCTCTATTATTTAAAATAAATTAACTCTATAATATTTCTATGATGAATTATTTATATTTTTAAACTTTACATATTTTAAATTAGATATCTCTCAACTTAATTTACCAAAAAATTTAATTAACATTTTAGGTATGCTAGTATAATACAAAGAAAAATGATAAGTTTTTAAAATGAACAATGTAAAGAATGCTAGTTTTTTTTAAAGGAAATTTTACTAGTTTCTCTTATTATGATAGTTATTTCATTATTTAAGATGAAAGGATAGTTAGTTCATAGCCATTGAATGGAAATGTCTAGTGGTTCATGTTTTGTTTAAGCATTGGACTATATGTTGGGAACTTTTTATATGATAGATCTATCTTTTTCTCATCTTCAATCTTTGGCTGCAAGAGAACAAAACTAAGATCACAAAAAATATGTATGGATAATGGAACAAACATTGATTTTATTATTGATGTGGGAGCATCTTGCATCAAAAAATAAAAGGGGCATAATTTAAATTTATTTTTTAAAAAATAGTGGAGGAGAGAGAAAGTGACGAAAAATAGATAAAAAATAATAATAATGGAGAAAAAAAGGGAAAAAGACATGTCATTTACCAAGGTGGCATTTTGGAAGTTAGTGGAAAGTTCCTTATTTCATGTATTTAATGTTTACTGCCAAGCCGCTTGGTGGCTTGAAGGTGTATTTAATGAGAGTGTTTATTTAATGTCTTTTATGCTAGGATGACTTGTGCCTTGGTTTAATATAAGCTAGATGGTCTTGTGGAGTCTAGCCATTATTCATTAAACATGGGATCCAACATGGAGGAAGTTAGCTAGATAGGAGTAGCTAAGAGGAGCAAAGTTTGTTAGCAGAGCTAGTAGCTACAGTTTGAAAAAAAAAGAAGGTTGCTTGGTGTCTTGCAAGCACAAGTTTAGATTCTTCTTGAGGTTTTCTACCAAATTGAAAATCTAGACTAGCTAGGGTTTGGACCTTGTGAGATCTTGCAGAGTAGTTGTCGAATTTGCTTATGTATTTGGTCATTACCTAAAAGGCCTTATAGTCAAGCATGTTGGATGAAAATCTTATGATTGTATTATGAGAATTGGTGTTTTTCTAGATCTAAATTTTTATGTTATTATGTATATTTCACTGTGTGGTTATTAGGGGCTAGGAAATCTCCTTTTGGTGTTCTCCTATCATGTAGTACATCAAGATGTATCAGAGCTTAAGTTTTCCTGATCATGTAGATAGGTCACCGAAGTTGAGGTGATCTACACCAAGACTTGGGGTGAATAGTATTAGAGCAAAGGTTTGATCTTGTATATTTTGTGTAGAGGGTTTGCAATGTGGAAGATACCTCAAAGAAGATTGGACCTTGGGATGATTGTAGATCTTTGTGATGGGGTGGAGATGAAGATTTTAAAGTTGTTTTCTTTGTTGGAAGCTACTTTGATTGATCAAGTTAAGGAAGGGATAATTGAGTTTCGCTGAGAATTATGGAGCTAGAGTTTACTGATACAAAAGAGAGCAGTATGTCCAATTAAGAAGACTATGCAAAGGAGAAGACACTTTGTTATTAAGGA
This sequence comes from Cupressus sempervirens, assembly GCA_028749045.1. NCBI lineage: Eukaryota > Viridiplantae > Streptophyta > Pinopsida > Cupressales > Cupressaceae > Cupressus > Cupressus sempervirens. The sequence continues at coordinate 100,508,800 of CM053793.1, read as the reverse complement.
AGAGGTAAAGGATGACTTCACTAAACCTAAAGAGGACTTTTTTTTTCATTATCAATTAGATGGATTTGACATGAGAATTGTAGAGCATCTTATAGTGGATGATGTGATTGTTGATTTTAAGAATTCACATATGGGTGTTTCTACTAATGTGGAGTTGGATGTCATTGGTGTGGATTCACTAGTTGTTGATGTGGTTGAGGATTTACATGTTGCTCTTATTGTGGATTTGAGCATAAATTTTGTTGATTTGGTTCAGGGGTTACCTTATGTTGGTGACATGAATTTCATGTTTGAGGATATTTTTGTTGGTGGTCGTAATTAGTTGCAGAGTTTGTTGGTGAAGCACTATGTTTAGTTTGATCCTAGAAATGAGTTTACTAATTGGGTTGTTGTGTTTCATTCAATTCTAGTGTTTGAGTGAATGAAGCATAAATGGTTGATTTACAGATTTTTCTTTTATCTGGGATGGCTTGGAAACCTTTGGTGAAGATGAAGTTGTGTGCAGATATTTATTTTGGCATCAAAGTATGGAACATACTTTTCTACCTCTCCAGGAAGTCTAATGCAAGAGCATCTTGCAATTCAAAATAAAAGGTGGCATAATTTAAATTTATTAAAACAAAATTGTGAAGGAGAGAGAAAGTGACAAAAATTAGACAAAATTTAATAATAAAAATAACAATGGAGAAAAAGGGGGAAAAGGCATTTCATTTACTAAGGTGGCATTTTAGAAGTTAGTGGAAAGTTCCTTATTTCATGTATTTAACGTTTGTTGCCAAGCTGACTTGTGGCTTAAAGGTGTATTTAATGAGAGTGTCTATGTAATGTCTCTTATGCTAGGCTAACTTGTGTCTTGGTTTAGTATAAGTAGAGGGTCTTGTGGAGTCTAGAGTCATTATTCATTTAGCATTGGAAGTCAGCTAAGAGAAGCAAAGTTTGTTAGCAGAGCTAGTAGTTGTGGCTAGGAAAATTAAGAAGGTTGCATGGTGGCTTACGAGAACATGTTTAGATTCTTCTTGGGGTTTTCTACTAGATTGTAAATCTGGGCTAACTATGGTTTGGATCTTGTAAGATCTTGTAGAGCGGTTGTTGTATTTTCTTATGTATTTGGTCACAACCCAGAAGGCCTTACAGCCAAACATGTTGGATGAAAATCTTATGATTATGTTATGAGAAATGGTGTTATTCTGGATCTAAATCTTTGTTTTATTGTGTATATTTTATTGTGTGATTATTTGTAATTGGTGGCTAGGACATCTCCTTTGGGGATTATCTTGCCTTGTACTACATCATTTATTATCATTTTTAGGACAAAAGGTGATTAACCATAGCTAGGAATGTATTAAAAAATAAACCCTAAGAAAGTAAGCATGATGTAAACATGTCTTTATTAGTTTGTGTTGGTTTATCAAGGAAGTACTCTACATACTACATAAAAATAAATTGGACCCTATTTTATCAGGAACTTTTGGGCCAACATGTTTTAATGAATTATAACTCTAAAGAGAAAAAAAATATTGTATAAAGAAGGATTAGGGTTAAGGATTTCATAATGTGTGATGTAGAAATTGCTTCTTACATCAACATTGAGCTGTAACAAATTACTGATTCTAATCAAGTTGTAACAACTAGATCATAATAATATTAAATTTTTTGTTTAGTGGACATTGCCCAAGGTTTGGGTGAGCCACATTAAATCTTGGTGTCTTGTGTTCTCTTCTACGTGATTTATTACTTTCTGGTATTAGTTATATTTGCATGTAATTGTTATTTCTATCTATGGTTAATCCTAACAAGTGGTATCAAAGCCAGATTGTTTTTCAATTATCCTCTGCAGGAAAGTTTCACAGTTGAGTGGGAATGATGGAAGATGAGGGTAAGTTGAAGGTTGACAAGTTTAATGGGAAAAAGTTTCAGTTATGGAAAATGAAAATGGATGATTATCTTTATCAGAAGGATTTATGGAAGCCCTTAGAAGGAAAATCCAAGAAATAGGGAACTATGACAGATGAGGACTAGGAGATTTTAGATAGAAAGGCACTTAGAAGTATTTGATTGTGCCTAGCACCATCAGTGACATTCAACATTACAAAAGAGAAGACAACGGAAGAGTTGATGGAAACCCTAGCAATGTTGTATAAAAAGCTCTCCACTTCAAATAAGGTATTTCTTATGAAGTGTTTATTTAATATGAAGCCAGTAGAAGGTGGGTCTATTGCAAGTCATTTAAATGAGTTTAATATTGTTACTAGTCATTTATCTTCTGTGTGTATTAATTTTGATGAAGAAACTAGGGCTCTCTTGATTTTGTGTTCTGTGCTAGAAAGATAGAATGGCTTGGTAATGGATGTGAGTAATTCTATTTATGGATCTAATAGTGAGTAATTTTGTTTCTAGATCTAATACCCTAAAATATGATGATTTGATTGGTGTTATTTTGAGTGTGGAAACTCATAGGAAAACCTCAGGTGGATATACATCAGGAAGTGCTTTGAATGCACAAAGCAGAAGTAGAACGACTGAGAGAGGAAACAATTCTAGAAATTGTGAGAAATCAAGAGGAAAGTCAAAGGGAAATATTTCTTAATCTAGAGGACTGAGAGATCGTTGGTACTGTGGTAAACTAGGGCATAAGAAGAGAGATTGTTGGACTCAAAAGAACAATGAAGGAGATAAACCAAAAGGGAACAAGGATGAAAATGTGGTAAGTAAAAAATCCAAAGAGGATTCTTTGCTTCTTTCTTTAGAAAGTGTTAACGATTCTTGGGTTTTAGATTTTGGGGCTTCATTTCATGCTACACCTCATAGAGGTTATTTTATCAATTATGTCCAAGGAGATTTTGGGTTTGTTTATTTGGATGATAATGAACCCCATCAAATTGTTGGAAGGGGAAAATTTAAGATTAAGCTACAGAATGGGAATCATTGGCTACTACATGAGGTAAGACATGTTCCAAGGCTAAGTAGGACTCTAATTTGAGTAGGGCAACTCGGTGATGAGGGTTGTGTAGTTACTTTTAATGATTAAAAAATGGAAGGTTTCAAAAGGTTCCATTGTAGTAGCAAAAGGTGTGAAAGTAGGCACTTTATATCTTTGTACAAGTCATACTATTCTTTCTACTTTAATTATTTCAGAGAAAAATGAATGTTCAGGAATAATTGTTACAATTGAGTAGGGAGAACAAATAGTTATTGTAGATTCCAATACAGTGCTATGGCACAACAAACTTGGGCACATGAGTGAGAAAGGTATGAAATTACTTCATTCAAAGCAAGTTTTACCAAGTTTGAAATGTGTTAATATGGATTTTTGTAAAAGTTGTATGTATGGAAAAAAAAAGAGAGTGAGTTTTGTGAAGACTAGGAAAGAAAAGAAAGGTGATAAATTAGAGCTTGTGCATATAGATGTATGGAAACTAGCTAAGGTATCTTCCCTTGGTGGCTCTCATTATTATGTTACATTTATTGATGATGCAACTAGAAAAGTATAGGTTTATTTCCTTTGAAAAAATTTGAGGTATTTCAAACTTTTAAGAAATGGAAATGCTTGGATGAAAATGAGATTGGTAAGAAATTAAAATGGTGAGTATTGCAGTCATGAATTTGAAGAGTCTTTCTCTACTAATGGTATTCGTAGATAGAAAATTGTTCCAAGGACACCACAAGAAAATAGAGTGGTTGAACGCATGAACAAGGCTATAATGGAGTGTGCAATGAGCATGAGGTTACATGTTGGGTTGCCCTTAAACATGTGGCTAGAGGCTATCAATACTATTGTAGATTTGATTAATAGAGGTCCTTCTACTCTTTTGAATTGTGGTATTCTAGAGGAAGCATGGAGTGGTAAGAAGGCAAGATATTCTTTTCTCAAAGCCTTCAGTTGTGAAGCATTTGATCATATATATTCTAATTATAGAACCAAGCTGGAAGCTAAGTCAAAGAAATGTGTATTTTTTGGATATGGCATTGATGAATTTGGTTATAGGCTTTAGAATTTCGAAAATCATAAAATTGTTAAAAGCAAGGATGCCATATTCAATGAGAAACTATTATACAAAGATTTTTTATAGAAACATGAGAAGAAAGAAGATGATTATGTAGTGTCAGATGATACTTCAAAATATGATGTTTCAGCAATTCCTTGTGATCTGTAACAACCACAACAAAAAATACCACACATCATAATGAATGTTGGATGGTCAACAAGGCTAAGTAGACCTCCAGAAAGATTGTCTCCTTCTTTTTATTCTATTTTACTTACTGATTTTGGTAAACCTGAATGTTATGAGGAAGTTGTGGAGGTGGATGCTAAGATTTAGTGGGAGTCTATAATGAAAGATAAAATGGACTCCTTGCTAAAAAATCAGACTTGGGATTTATGTAAGTTGCCTGTAGGTGAAAGGGATTTATAGAATAAATGGGTTTATAGGTTGAAAGAAGAAGATGGAGGTAAGAAAAGATTTAAAGATAGGTTAGTTGTAAAAGGATTTGCATAGAAAAATGGCATTGATTTTGATGAGATATTCTCTCATGTTATTAAAATGACATCTATCTATACTATTTTAAGTATTGTGGCTATTGAATATTTGCATTTGAACTAGCTTGATGTTAAAACAACCTTCATTCTGTTGAGATTCGATTGAAAAGATCATTGTTGAGAAAGATTATTGAAAAGAAGGAGATTGTTGTAGAAGACTATATGTTTCAATCATTTTTTTGTCACTAATGTCAAACCTAATGTTTGTTGGTAAGACAATTGCTTATAAGATTCAAGTACTATCACTTAGTTGATTGATGAAGAGGATTTGATCGATAAGAGGTAACAATAGCACCTAGAGGAAAGGTTGAGTTATGATCATGTAATGAAGTACAAGGATTAGTTAAGACAATGATGACATGATGTATTGATAATTTGCTTAAGGTTACAAAGGCTACTTACACTAGAAAAGTTTAGAAGAACAAGTTACACAAAGTTTGTCTGCCAAGTTTGATCGAGTGGATAGTAGGCGCCAAGCAAATTCGATGCAAGTCGAGAAGAAAATTAGTTGGAGCTAAGTAAAATAATCATTCTAGTGTATGTCAAGCAAAATAGTTGATGCCAAGTAAATTTTAGTATATGTCGAGCACTAGTAAACTTTAGTAGGTGTCAAGTAATTTCATAGTGGATGTTGAACAACGTAGTATGTGCCAAGCATCAGAAGGATGATAATATTGAGTTGCTACATTTTTTAAAAGATTGAAGATTCGATTAATCTAAGCTGACAAGTTTGTTTTCTTGAATTTTATGAACCAAGTGCGAGATAAGGTTGATGAGCTAGTGGCACAAAATTTGAGGTAAATCATTTCTAGGTGAATTCAAATGGATTCTAGGACAAATTTTCTAGAAGAGATATGAGATATGGGGTAGACACATTGTATCCTACCTAATCCATCCAAACCCTAAACTTGAACAATGGAAAATGAAAGGGTATGTGCAAGATCATGGTGTGCCAAAAAGTGGCGATGTGAAAAAAATAGAGTTTGAACACGTCTAAAAGCGCTTAAAAATCCGCTCTGACTTTTTTCCACCTATCTAGGTACCAAGCCTAGAAGGAAAGGCTGAGCCTTATCGGATATCCGATCTAATATCGGATATCTTATAATTATATGAAATTATTATTATTATATTATAATAATATAAAAACATTGTAATATAATATTATAATATTATATTGTTATTAAATATATAATATAATATTATTATTAATATAATTATACTATAATATAATAATATTAGTATTATTATATTATAATCGTATAATATTATACTATAATAATAATATTAAATTATAATGTATTATATTATAATAATATAATATAATATTTAATATTATAATATATAGTAATGTAATATAATATATAATATCATATAATAATAATAAAGTATAATATATTATAAACTATAATAATATAATATAATATAATACATTATAATAATATAATATAATAATAATATTATATTATAATAATATAATAATATAATATAATATTTTATATTATAATATATATTAATGTAATATAATATATATAAAATATAATATAAAAATATATAAAATATAATATAATATAATATTTCAAAGCTATATGTTATATGTTATATATCTTATATATAACATATAAGATATATGGATAATCGAATATCTGATACCTGTAGCATTACTTTTAAAAAAAATAGCAGACCCGTAGGCTCTTATTTTTCACATTTTGGGGGCCAATATTAGCGCGTGACCGGATATCGGATATTAAGGTATGTTTTTTTTTTAAAACTAATTTTTAATCTAAATCCAATAGATTTTAGCATGATTTTTTTTGTTTTAGTTGAATCTAGGGTGTTTTTTGAAAAAAATGGTTAAAATTAAGGTTTTTTCAATATATATTACGTTTTGCAATTCAATAGGAATGGCTAATCAAAATGATGACACTGAGGCAGGGAATAATATTCCTCGTAACCCCCCACCAAATGATTCAGTACCCCCACAAAACTGTCCACCAAATGATCCTCTACCCCCTCAAAACCCTCCTTGAATCAAGGATTATAAATGAAAATCTCACTGAGTTGAGAGGTTTGCATAAAACATATAATAATGTACCTGCATTGGCTCCTATGTTATCCACGTTAAACACCATAGTGGATAACATTGAAACCCTTACAAACCAACAAAATTTTGCTCTTCGTTGGCGTGATCAAATGCACGAGATGTTTGATGATGCTTTGGATTATGATGAGGTTGTGACCCTCAACATAAGCAAAGACACTTTGGCCAACCTTTTTGCAAACCCGAAAACAGGTTTACCAATTGACCCAAAAAAATCCAAACTATCAATTAAATGGTGCACAAATGACGCCATACGTGCAAACTTTTGGGATCGTTGGTGGATGGTCTTTGATATCCCTCCACATGGAAATTTAGACATACCATTTTATTTCCTTAGATAATTATATGCTGAATTTGTGTTAAAACTTAAAGTGAACTATTGGAGCATGAAGCCCAACATGGGCTTAGGACTAGGAGCTCCTCAGGATAGACCCTCTTCCCAACAGAAGAAAGCTGGCACTTTTGTCCCCCCCACTGATATCTCCCCTCCTCCTCGAGTGCACCATCTAGATATTATGACAGAGGCTAGCTCTCAGACCATCAGAGCCATTCATAGGCTGAGTAGCCTCATGATATCTCAGGCTAGGTCAATCCTGCCTCCTCGTGTTGATGATGCTGGTGCCAGTTCATCATCGGCTAGCTCATCATATGTTTGTGTGCCTCACACTTGCATTACATGCAAGAATATTTGCCTGGGTCCCATAGGTGATCTTCCTGAGTATCATTTTGTATTAGACGAGGATACACTAGACACACACGCAAAGGCTATAGACCCTAATGCGAGAGAGGAGGGGAATGCAGAGGCATGGGCTCCTTCAGTGTCGGTACGTGTATATATTTTTTTTTATGACATATGTGATTTAAAGTTAATTTTTATAATAGAGTAGTTTTAATTTTTAAGCCATATTGACTTTTATATGTATGTGATCTTCATTCATGTTTTGTTGATGACCGAGGAGGAGCTCAGATAGATTGATGATGTCATGCTCTCGGCCATTTCATTTGTCCTTGAGACATCTATGGTACATTATGTTGTGTTCGCATTTTTTTTTCTATTTTATATTGTAGCATATATGGTTGCTAATCTTTCTTTTATCTTGCAGGTAGCATCTATCCTGGAGGGACAAAGTGCGGAGGGTGAGCCAGCACGCATTGACAAAGGAAAGGTAATTAGGCACTTTCTATTTGATTAAATATCGATGCATTCTTGTAAAATGTTTGTGGTAATCCCATTTAATTACATTCTTTATTGTATATAGGTTGTCTCTACAGGTGATGAGCCTATACAGTTTTTGTGTCATAGACCATCAGGGATTTCCATTCGCACTGAGAGCCCCATTGTATGTATAAGTATCATTTATTTTTTATTATCCTTATCTTCATAAATAAATTCAAAACTGATTTCCGTGATATTAACAACTACTATTTTGTATCTCATAGGAGACTCCTAGTGCACATGAGGTCCGACGAGAGAGTTATGTAGATTTGATGACGTGGCCACTCACTCCTGAGGAGGAGCCTATAATAGTAAGTTGTAGTTTGAATTCATGATTAAATATGTTATAAATTTACCATGCTATGAATTATAATGTTATAGTTTAAATTGTAGATTCATCTGACAAAGGTATTTGAACATATACAACCCACAATCAAAGAGGTACCAGCATTGCCAAGGGCATATGAGAGGACTCCTAACTGGTGCAGGAGGTCAACGAGAGAGGTATTTATTATGAAATTTTGATAGTATTAATCTCCATTACAAAAAGGATTATGCATTTGATTAATTCAATGTTAGATACATAGAATCATATAAATTTAGTAGTCTAACTTTGGGTTTTCCTTTTTTGTTTATGTAGGAGGCATCTGATCCACCTAGTGCAGCGAAGAGGCTGCATTTTGATCATCCACTAGCACCCTAGGATTGTATAGTTTTCATAGGATGTATCATGAGACATTTTGAGATGGCATATGCCACATTGTATACAAAAACATTGATATTATACACATTCTGATGGCATGATCAGCCACATTTTGTATATGGATCTATGTATTTTGATATATATATTTGAGTACTTTGTCTATGGATACATGATCTTTGATATATATTTGTGTAAAATTTTGTCTATGGATACATGTATTTTGATATATATATTTTTGTCATTTATGTGCACAATGATATACATATTAATTTAGTATCTAGTATTGTTCAATTTATTGTAGATCATGTTTCATACCCTAAATTTTACTAGTAAAAACACAACAATTTGTTTTTGTAGCTTATGAAGTCGCATAAGAAATTACATATTGTAAAACAAGGTTATCATTGAATAGGAGTTCAAGACTCATGTGGATAGTGTCATCCGATTGTAACGTTTTAATCACAGGTGGTTTTCAAATAGATTAGATGATAGTCTAGTTCAAGTTAGCATCACGAGTCAAAAGAGAAAGTTCAAGATACAACACTCATGGATTAGTGAGGTAATTCATATCCTAACAAGCCTCTGATACTAATATTCTATTAGGGTCTACCAATTGTATCATATGGACTAGGTCGTGATTCTAGCATGTAAGGGAAGGGGATCAAAATTACTTATTATCCTCATTACCAATGTACACACATTCATTAATCATTACAATATATATTAATGTGACAATTACTATATGGTGTGGAAGTGTAGTATATCTTAATCAATTAAACACACGTATCTAGAGAATTTAGATTTAGTACTCATCACATCAGCACCCTTAGTCAAATAAGAAAATGTACACTTATCTACCATATTATATCAGATCTAACCATTGGAAATTAGAAAAGATATGCCCCAAAGGTAGCTTCGAAGTCTACATGATGGAGAAGGGGCCACTTGTATTGATAGTATCCATCATTCAACACATACTATCAACTTATGGAATAAACAATTTGGTTTATGTGCCAAACATGTATCATATGCTTGCATCCATATCCTACTGGTTACAGGTCCTCTCGAAGATTGGACCAACACTGAGTCATTTTCTCCCTCTTTACTCTATTTAGTCATCCTTATATACATTCTATCAACATTGCTTCCTCACCAAACTAGCACTCACTACAGTTTCCTAAACACATAAATTACTATTTCAATACATAAATTAAACTCACTCTAACAAAACACAATTACTAACTATCTAGCTCATCAACTACTAACTAATCTAGCTACATTGCCATGCTTTTATGTATTTACTATTTTAATTACTATAATTACTATACTATTACATTTACTTTTTACATTATTATCAATGTTATCCATGCATGTGATATGAACATAAAATTTTCCTTCCAAATTATTGAGTGCACAACAAGATTGTAAGCAATCTACTAAGTTTTAAATTTATACAATCAATGGTATCACATAACATCTATGGATTGTTATTATCAACTAGTAATTTACAATACCACAAGGAGAAAACTTTCTTTCACATTTTCAAATGATAACAATGATGTCAAAGTAAATCTGTGACTCATACCAATGCTTTCATAACAATATAAACTCCAAATGAAACATGAATATACAACCTTATCAATTATTTCCTCTACACGTACATTAGGTAACAATGATACAATCTCCTTCCATCACAATGGGGCAACATAAGGGACTTTTCAAAATCATAAGGAACATGAACATTGAAAGATATGGACAATGAGTAGCATGAACATTGTCCAACATGATCATTGAGAACGTGAACAAGCTAGTAAATCCTCCTTCACAAATGAGGGCACAATGTCAAGTTTTCTCATCCAACATCAATCTGCAAGATGATCATTCCAAGCCATTTCCATTGCTCCCTTGGACACAAATCTGCATATGCAACACAACAAAATAACAAGGACCATGGGTGCTTTCCACCCAACCATAGGCCTCAAAGAGACCACCCTCGTGCTAGGGAACAAGGCTCAAACTGGGATACACATAGAATCTTTCAATGCATAAACATTACGTTTCAAACTTGAACAATTTCCCCCCAAGGCTATTTCACAATGGCTTCATAGATGGAACCATAAACATAGGGTGAAGGTGTGTTCTAAAATGGAGACTTGCCATACCAAACCATATATGCAATAAACAATTTTCATGCCCTCTCGGAGCTATCATAATTCAGAAAATTCCATGCCCTCTCGGGGCTATCATAAATCAACAATTTAATGTCCTCTCAGGGCCTCCACATTTCCTCCTCCAAACACACTACCATCAGTTGTAACTCCTCAAACTTCCTTTCTATACCATACTTTCCTTATCACCCCCAACAAGATATGAATGGTTATGGCATACAATGGAGCCCATACTCCAAGGTTCTCAATACATTTTTCAAACCCAACTTAAGCCCTTCACCCTGGACTTCTCTTCCCTTCCCACAAGGGTGAGTGTAAATCCCACGCCCATAACAACACTCAAGCACAAAACAAGAAAACAAAACCAAGTAGAAATAAAACAAGAAATTTTCAAGAGCACATCACATTTTCACAACACAATATCAACACCCATAATACAACAAATAAATAAAGGAAAACCAAACCTCGTACTCACAATACTCCACAAAATACAACAAGATGCACAATGGTGTCACACTAATCTATATGGAATGAACACCATTCAAGCACTCACATGAATGCTACTCCACAATGCAATGCAATGCATACTCCATTGATAAACTCCACACTTGCATATTTGCTTAACCATGCTAAAAGAAAGAAATGAAAAAGAAACAAGTTTGAGATACCAATCTTGGTCCAAGCTAGGGTAAGGATAGTTTTAGTATAGCTCCCCTAATCTCCCTCCAAAACCTAATTGTCTCTAAAATTAGAGACTGGGTAGACACCACACTAGTTTGGCCAAGACCCTCTAATAAAGCCTTCCTACTAACTTATTTTAGCAAAAACACTAAGAAACTCCTTCTTACAAACTTGTCTCCTCTAACGGTTCATTGATAGCCCTCACGAGCTTCGAGTTATGACACTTGAAAGATCGACCTCAAAATGCACTTAGAGCGCCTTGGAGACTCCTCGGTACGGGGTGGCTGCAAATGATGGATGGTCTCTATGGCTGGAACAAGGATATGACTAGGGTTCACCCACCCATCTAGAGCTAATGGCAAAGATGATTCGATGCCAAGATCAGTGGTTTCAAAGTTACGCTGTGGTGCACCTATGAATTGAGGCACACTGTGAGTTTTGGCATCGAGCAAGATCGTTGTGCCAAATCCAAACGAAATGTGATCTCTCAAAAATGAGATAGGTTATTTTAGACCTTAGTATCACCATCCTATAGCATCTGATAGTTCATCGATAGCCCTCACGAGCTTCGAGTTATGACCCTTGAAAGATCGACCTCAAAATGCACTTAGAGCACCTTGGAGACTCCTCGATACGGGGTGGCCGAAAATGATGGATGGTCTCCATGGCCAAAAAAAGGGTGTGACTAGGGTTCATCCACCCATCTAGAGCTAACGACGCTAATGATTCGATGCCAAGATCAGTGATTTCAAAGTTACACTATGGTGCACCTATGAACTAAGGCACACTACGAGTTTTGGCATCGATCAAGATCACTGTGCTGAATCCAAATGGAATGTGATCTCTCAAAAATGAGATAGTTTATTTTAGGCCTCAGTAGAACCATCCTATATCATTTGATAGTTCATCAATAGCCCTCATGAGCTTCGAGTTATGACCCTCAAAATATCGACCTCGAAATGCACTTAAAGCACCTTGGAGACTCCTCGGTATGGGGTGGCCGCAAATGAGGATGGTCTCCATGGCTAGAACAAGGGTGTGACTAGGGTTCACCCACCCACTCGAAGCTAATGGTGCTGACGATTCGATGCCAAGATCAGCGGTTTCAAAGTTACACTGTGGTGCACCTATGAACTAAGGCACACTATGAGTTTTGGCATCGAGCGAGATCATTATGCCGAATCCAAACGGAATGTGATCTCTCAAAAATGAGATAGGTTATTTTAGGCCTTAGTATCACTGTCCTGTAGCATTTCATAGTTCATAGATAGTCGTCATGAGCTTTGAGTTATGACCCTTGAAATATCAACATCGAAATGCACTTAGAGCACCTTGGAGACTCCTCGATACGGGTTGGCTGCAAATGATGGATGGTCTCCATGGCCAAAACAAGGGTGTGACTAGGGTTCACTCGCCCATCCAAAGCTAATGGCACTGACGATTCGATGCCAAGATCAGCGGTTTCAAAGTTACGTTGTGGTGCACCTATGAACTGAGGCACATTGTGAGTTTTGGCATCGAGCGAGATCGCTGTGCCGAATCCAAACAGAATGTGATCTCTCAAAAATGAGATAGGTTATTTTATGCCTCAGTATCACTGTCCTGTAGCATTTGACATTTCATCGATAGCCCTCATGAGCTTCAAGTTATGACCCTCAGAAGATCGACCTCGAAATGCACTTAGAGCACCTTGGAGACTCCTCAGTACGGGGTGGCCGCAAATGATGGATGGTCTCTGTGGCCAAAATAAGGGTGTGACTAGGGTTCACCCACCCATCCAGAGCTAATGGCATTAATGATTTGACGCCAAGAGCAGCAGTTTCAGAGTTACGTTGTGGTGCACCTATGAATTGAGGCACACTATGAGTTTTGGCATCGAGCGAGATCGTTGTGCCGAATCCAAACAGAATGTGATCTCTCAAAAATGAGATAGGTTATTTTAGGCCTTAGTATCACCATCCTGTAGCATTTGACAGTTCATCGATAGCCCTCATGAGCTTCGAGTTATGACCCTCGAAAGATCAACCTCGAAATGCACTTAGAGCACCTTGGAGACTCCTTGGTATGGGGTGGCCGCAAATGATGGATGGTCTCCATGGCCAGAACAAGGGTGTGACTAGGATTCACCTGCCCATCTGAAGCTAATGGTGCTAACAATTCGATGCCAAGATCAGCGGTTTCAAAGTTACACTGTGGTCCACCTATGAACTAAGGCACGCTGCAAGTTTGGGCATTGAGCGAGATCATTGTGTCGAATCTAAACAAAATGTGATCTCTCAAAAATGAGATAGGTTATTTTAAGCCTCAGTATCACTGTCCTGTAACATTTGACAATTCATCAATAGGCCTCACGAGCTTCAAGTTATGACCCTCGAAAGATCAACCTCAAAATGCACTTAGAGCACCTTGGGGACTCCTCGGTACAGGGTGGCCACAAATGATGGATGGTCTTCGTGGCTGAAACAAGGGTGTCACTAGCATTCACCCGCCCATCTGGAGCTAATGGCGCAGACGATTCAATGCCGAGATCAACGGTTTCAAAGTTACGTTGTGGTGCACCTATGAACTAAGGCACACTGCGAGTTTTGGCATCGAGCGAGATCGCTGTGCGGAATCCAAACGGAATGTGATCTCTTGAAAATGAGATAGTTTATTTTAGGCCTTAGTATCACCGTCCTGTAGCATTTGATAGTTCATCGATAGCCCTCACGAGCTTTGAGTTATGACCCTCGAAAGATCGACCTCGAAATGCACTTAGAGCACCTTGGAGACTCCTTGATACGGGGTGGCCACAAATGATGGATGATCTTCGTGGCTGAAAAAAGGGTGTGACTAGGGTTCACCTGCCCATCTCGAGCTAATGGTGCTAAAAATTCGATGCCAAGATCAGCGGTTTCAAAGTTATGCTGTGGTGCACCTATGAACTGAGGCACACTGTGAGTTTTGGCATCGAGCGAGATCGTTGTGCCGAATCCAAACGGAATGTGATCTCTCAAAAATGAGATAGGTTATTTTAGGCCTTAGTATCACCGTCCTGTAGCATTTGACAGTTCATCGATAGCCCTCACGACCTTTGAGTTACGACCCTCGAAAGATCGACCTCGAAATGCACTTAGAGCACCTTGGAGACTCCTCGATACGGGGTGGCCGCAAATGATGGATGGTCTCCGTGGCCAGAACAAGGGTGTGACTAGGGTTCACCCGCCCATCCGAAGCTAATGGAACTAACGATTTGATGCCAAGATCAACAGTTTCAAAGTTATGTTGTGGTGCACCTATGAACTGAGGCACACTACGAGTTTTGGCATCGAGCGAGATCGTTGTGCCGAATCCAAATGGAATGTGATCTCTCAAAAATGAGATAGGTTATTTTAGGCCTCAGTATCACCATCTTGTAGCATTTGATAGTTCATCGATAGCCCTCATGAGCTTTCAGTTATGACCCTTGAAAGATCGACCTCGAAATGCATTTAGAGCACCTTGGAGACTCCTCAGTACGGGGTGGCCGCAAATGATGGATGGTCTCCGTGGTTAGAAAAAAGGTGTGACTAGGGTTCACCTGCCCATTCGGAGCTAATGGCACTGATGATTGGATGCCAAGATTAGCAGTTTCAAAGTTATGCTATGGTGCACCTATGAACTGAGGCACACTGCGAGTTTTGGCATCGAGCGAAATTGTTGTGCCAAATCCAAACGGAATGTGATCTCTCAAAAATGAGATAGGTTATTTTAGGCCTCTGTATCACTATCCTATAGCATTTGATAGTTCATTGATAGCACTAATGAGCTTTGAGTTATGACCCTCGAAAGATTGACCTCAAAATGCACTTAGAGCACCTTGGAGACTCCTCAGTACGGGGTGGCTGCAAATGATGGATGGTCTCCATGGCTGAAACAAGGGTGTGACTATGGTTCACCTACCCATCCAAAGCTAATGGTGTTGATGATTTGATGCCACGATCAGTGGTTTCAAAGTTACGCTGTGGTGCACCTATGAACTGAGGCACACTGCGAGTTTTGGCATCGAGCGAGATCTCTATGTCGAATCCAAATAGAATGTGATCTCTCAAAAATAAGATAGGTTATTTTAGGCCTCAACATCACCGTCTTGTAGAATTTGATAGTTTATCACTAGCCCTCACGAGCTCCAAGTTATGACCCTCAGAGGATCGACCTCAAAACGTACTTAGAGAACCTTGGGGACCCCTTGGTACGGGGTGGCCACGGACGATAGAGGGTCTCTGTGGTTGGAAAAAGGGTGTCACTAGGGTTCACCCACCCACCCAGAGCTAATGGCACTAATGATTCAAATAGTTCTAGCTGTTAGGAGTTAGATTTTGAAAAGTTGTCAAGAAAACTGCAAAAGTTGCTAAGCAACTTTTTGCAATTTTTGCGCTAAGACAAGTTTTTTTGCAAATTTGATTACAAATATACTCTACAAACTCCTAGGGACCCTAATAATGTTCTAAACATCTAGACTTACCTAAAAAATATGGAATTTACCAAAAATCCACTTTATTGGACCAAGTGATGGCCAAGGCTTATAGTTGCACCATGGGGTCTTGTGTCCATTACAAATGTGGATGGTCATAGGGAGATCATTCGATCTATCCCTAGACCTTATTACATCAAGAAAAGAAAAATGATTAGGTGCTTTGCACTAGTGTTCCCTACATTTCATAAAATTTAAACTATAGAGTTTCCTTCCAAAATGCTCATGTAGCCGTTACATTCAAGATTTGAATTTTCTAAAGTAATAAGCTAAATTTTAAGTGACTTATTGAATGTTTCAACTTATGAAATGACTTGAGATTATTATGAGACCTTATTAGGACCTATCTAATGACTCACTTACCCTATGTAAACCTAGACATTACTAAAGTTCAAATCTCATGGTCCTTTACAACTTTTCAATATGAAAGTCTTTCAAAACATTATACAATATTATGACTCTTTATGCTTTCAAATGTCATGATTGGTTGCAAAATGGAAGAAATCAAGTATTCTAATTGTTCATCTGTACTTTCTAGATTTTTCTTATTTGATTAGTTTGATAAAAATAGTTTTAATAATCATAATGTCAGCTTTATGTCAAATAAGGAAAAAACCAAATTTGTAATAAGATATCCGCAAGAAATTATCTTTCATATAGTTATAAATGCTCTTAAAATTGTCCTTATAGCCTTGTATCACATGCAAATATGATTTGTAAGAACTTGTTCAATATCTTCCTCTTATAATTCCTTACAAAGAACCTACCAAAATACAAATTAGAATGTGCAACTAATTTAACCTGTATTTTTCAATATTACAAAAACCATATACAAAAAAATTTCACATTTTACATCATAATACATCATAAATCTGAGGAATTCTCCCCAATACCCCCCCCCCCAACTCTTCATAATGTACCTACATTCCAATATCATAAAAAAATTAATAACTTATTGTATTAAACAAGATAATCATTAGTTCATTGAATCATTATGAAGAAAATAACATAAGAAGTAAATATACTTAGTCGAGTGTTCCAATAGGGTCCTCTCTCTATTTCAGGGTCTCCAACAGGGCTTCATGATCAACATTAGCAATAGTAAAAAGTTCTTTTACTTTTGGTCTTCCTTGATACTTCAACAACTTTACATTTGTTGCTTAATAAGATGTGAATATATGAGAATTATTTTGTGCTTCTGATAGTCTTTGAATGCAGGAATTTCATTCCTTCTAAGCATATATGTCTAGAGCCATGTTCCAGCGACAATCACTGAACCAGTAGGATATGTGAATCCATCATCATCTGTGATTGGTTGTGCAAGTTTTTTTTTACCTCTTACACAACGTGCTAACCAATAATCAGATTTCTCATCATTCCCTTGTGGTGCAACCAATGCAAACACATGTCCTGGCTGAAGTAGATCTAATAGATGGTCATGCTCAAGTGAACTTTCCATGTCATCATTTCTGATAGAGGATATGATAGACAATGGAGTAAGATAATTTGGAGCCCATGTGTCCACCCACTCACTTGACTCATAGTGATCCCAATCACACTGAAAACAACTAGGACAAAAGCAAGCTAGTTGTCGTGTCCAAATGGTCCATGTACTAGAATCAGAGCTCTAGAGTGAATGCATTTTTTATGAGTCTCTCACTATAGCACAATTTGATCTATTAGCTACGGAACCTTCCTCAAACAACCAAAAGAACCTGTATACCACTGAATCAAGAGTCCCCCCCTGTGATAATGCTAAACTACACCAATCAACAATGCTACGAGCATCAAGAAGCTCTACTGCTGAAATCTTCAATTGTTCCTTGACTAGAGCTCTCTTCACACATGCCCCCACTCCATCATGTTCCCCTTTTCCATGGCCAGACTCAAAAAAACTCCAAATATGAGGCACCCCTCTCTCTACGTGCATCCTATACAACCAATAAAACATGCGAGCATTCTTGAATTGACCTGTACAGTTATCTGACCAAATGATATGTCTATCCATAGCAATTGCATGCTCATGTAAGAAACCAAAATAATTCTCGAAACAATGTTGCAAAAAGTCATGAGAGTGAGATCTATCATCACTCATATAAAAATGATACTCTCTAATCATCTTCTGATTATCTTCCACACTATCAGGGGCATGTCTATATGTTATGTGAACAAAAATAGCAATCTGAATAGAGTTGTAATACTGGGATTGTGTCTCATTTTGAGGATGCAATGTGTAGTTCTCAGCAAAATCTACAACTGATATAATAGTGCCAATGGGAAAAGTCTCCTTGCACATTCTAAATTGTTCATCCAACCATTGAGACTTGTGACTATGTCTTGCATACTTGTAAGAAAGATTTGCCTTGAAATTTGAAATAAAACTAACCACACTGGTATCTTTTCCAACCAATTCACATCTAGATCTCTCACCTCCACTCTTCAAAGTGTATTTCACCATTTCATATACCTTTTTTTCATTATTTTCTTTCCAAGATCTTGTTTGCACCCCTCATGGAAACACGTGTCAAACTTGGATAAGCCACCATATTCTAAACACTTCTCATTTAAGCAAGCATTTCTATAAAAGAAACAACCATCAACTCTATGACGTAAAATTTGATCTAGCAAGTCTCTTGATGATTTTGGAAGCTCACTAACACCACAATTCTCCAACATTTCTTTACTATACAAAGTAGAACGGATGGAGCACAATAGCTCATATTGCATAAAAAACTCAACATGATATTTGCAACAACATGTATTTCAATTTTTGAGTGGCATACAATAAAATGGCTTCAAAGATTCAAAAGCCCTTTGTGATATATGAAGACTTGGATGACTCCCTCTAAATTGTTTAAACAACATAGTTTGACTTACCTCCAAATAGTGTTAAGGATGTGGCATGCGGTCTCTAATGCCAATTCTCAACTTTAACACATCTTTAGCATTGGGTGATACTCATGAGTTAGAGTGCCAAAATTGTGTAATTTATTCCTTGACATTATCGGATAGCTTCTTATCAAAACGTGGAAGTCTCCCACCAAATGCCCATGTTTTATTTTGAATAGGATCATCAATTTTCTCTCGTTGACTAAGTGCTCTTCTCAAAGTAGTACAATTTAGATTCAAATCAATACAAGTTTGTCTCATATATCTACCCTTTCTCAAATGATGACTTACCAAAGAGGTTGTAACAACCCTTTGAGCAGCTCTGTTATCCTTTTCCCTGTTATTTTTCCCAATGCTATTGAGAGCACTGAAAATATTCTTCACAATAATGACATTTCTTTCCAACTTTTTATTCACACGAATCTTCGATTTGGAAAGCATAGGTCTCATCTTTTGCATCTTTAATAAGTGCATGAAAAGCTTGCATTGCTCTACCATTGTGTTGTTGCCAAAAAACATCTGATATAGTCTTGAAGCCCATAATCGAATGGTTCTTTCTGATTTTTTCTCTTCCAAACTAGTAATAATCATTTCATCAATTTCAATTATCCATTTTGGTGTTATAGAGCCTTCATGTCGATTATAATTAGGAGATACGTAACATTCTTGTGCATTAGGTTCCTGTGCATTGTCATGTTCGACATGGTCAATTATGCAATTTGGATTATGACATGGTAGCATTTCATCTTCAAAAATTTTATTGTCTAAATTTTCAATTTTGGCATTATCATTTTCAATAGGTACATTTTCATTCCCCAACTGTACATACTCATTATCTGACTCTATGATTTCACCTTCCACTAATTCATCGTCAACTTGACTAATATTTAGCATACCTTGTCCTTTTCTTCAGTGTTCTATTTTGTATCTTTCCCTATATGTCGCAATGTTTTCATTGGATATCTTCCTTTTGTGTTTATCCTTTTGACGACTACTGCTCTCCATTGAGATGACAAATTTGAAAAACTAAGGTTATATTTTTGAATTTTTTCGATTGGTTGGGCCCCAAAACGCACCTTTTTGCAAAACCCGTGAAAATAAACTAAAAAAGTGATGTTGTCGAGTCTACAGGGACAGAAATATGTTGGAAACTACTGCAAGGAGAAATCAGATATCCAATTTCAGATTGGATATCCAATTTCAGATCAGATATCCGATTCAAAATCGGATATTCAATTTTTTCCAATGACATTTTTAGGAAAAATGGCCTTTGCTATAATAGTATTAATATTAGAATAAGTATTAGAGGGAAACCGACTTTGGTTTATTAGTATTAATATATAGTATCAATATTATTATTATACCTATAATAGTATTCTTATTATTACTATAGATATAATAGTATTAATATTTAGTGTTTATTTATATTATTATTATGCTACAATAGTATTAATATATATTAATACTATGCCATAATAGTATTAATATTTAGTGTTTATTTATATTATTATTATTATTATGCTACAATAGTATTAATAGTATATAAATATGTCATCATTTAATGGGTCAAACGGGGTCATAGGTCAACCTATGACCCCCTTTGACCCATCTTAACCATTCTAATATGTCCCTAAGGGTCCTAGGACCCCTAGGGACATATGTCATCATTTAATGGGTCAAAAGGGGGTCATAGATAAACCTATGACCCCCTTTCACACATATTAACCATTCTAATATATACCTAGGGGTCCTAGGACCCCTAAGGACATATGTCATCAATTAATAGGTTGAAGGGACCTATGACCTCCTTTGACCCATATATACCATTCTAATATCTCCCTAGGGGTCCTAAGACCCCTAGGGACACATGTCATCATTTAATGGGTCAAAGGGAGTCATAAGTTGACATATGACCCCCTTTGACCCATATTAATCATTTTAATATGTCCCTACGGCTCCTAAGACCCCTAGAGACATATGTCATCATTTAATGGATTGTGGGGGGTCATACGTCAACCTATGACCCCCTTTGACCCATATTAACCATTATAATATGTCCCTAGGGATCCTAAGACCCCTAGGGACATATGTCATCATTTAATGAGTCGTGGGGGGTATGACCCCCTTTGACCCATATTAACCATTCTAATATGTCCCTAAGGGTCCTAGGACCCCAAGGGACATATGTCATCATTTCATGGGTCAAAGGGAGTCATAGATCAACCTATGACCCACTTTCACACATATTAACAATTCTAATATGTCCCTAGGGGTCCTAGGAACCCTAGGGACATATGTCATCAATTAATGGGTCGAAGGGGGTCATAGATCACCCTATGACCCCCTTTGACCCATATATACCATTCTAATATGTCCCTAGGGGCCCTAGGACCCTCAGGGATATATATCATCATTTAATGGGTCAAAGGGGGTCATAGGTCACCCTATGACCCCATTTGACTCATATTAACCATTCTAATATGTCCATGGGTCAAAAGGGGTCATAGGTCACCCTATGACCGACCTATGACCCCCTTTCACCCATATTAACCATTATAATATGTCCCTAGGGGTCCTAGGACTCCTAGGGACATATATGTCATTTAATGGGTCAAAGGGGTTCATAAGTCACCCTATGAACCACTTTGACCTATATGAACAATTCCAACATGTCCCTAGGGGTCTTAGGACCCTTAGGGACATATGTTATCATTTAATGGGTCAAAGGGAATCATAGGTCACCCTATGACCCCATTTGACCCATATGAATGATTCTAATATGTCCCTAGGGGTCCTAGGACCCTTAGTGACATATATCATCATTTAATGCATCAAAAGAGGTCATAGGTCACCCTATGACCCCCTTTGATCAATATGAACGATTCTAATATGTCCCTAAGAGTCCTACGACCCCTAGAGAAATATGTCATCATTTAATGGGTCAAAAGGGTTCATAGGTCACCCTATGAACCCCTTTCACCTATATGAACAATTCTAATATGTCCCCAGGGGTCTTAGGACCCCTAGGGACATATGTCATCATTTAATGGGACACAAGGGGTCATACGTCACCCTATGACCCCCTTTGACACATATGAACGATTATAATATGTCCTTATGGGTCCTAGGACCCTTAGTGACATATATCGTCATTTAATGGGTCAAAGGGGGTTATAGGTCACCCTATGACCCCCATTGACCAATATGAACGATTCTAATATGTCCATAGGGGTCCTAGGACCTCTAGGGACATATGTCATCATTTAATGGGTTGAACAGAGTCATAGGTCACCCTATGACCCCCTTTAACCCATATGAACGATTCTAATATGTCCTTAGGGGTCCTAGGACCCCTAGGGACATATATCGTCATTTAATGGGTCAAAGGACCTATGAACCCTTTTGAACTATATCAACAATTCTAATATGTTCCCCTAAGGACATATGTCATCATTTAATGGGTCAAAAGGGGTCATAGGTCACCCTATGGGACATACTACGACCCCTAGGGACATATGTCATCATTTAATGGGTCGAAGGAGGTCATAAGTCACCCTATGACACCCTTTGACCCATATTAACCATTATAATATGTTCTTAGGGCTCCTAAGACCCTTAGGCACATATGTCATCATTTAATGGGTCGAAGGGTGACCTATGACCCCTTTTGACCCATACTAACCGCTCTAATATGTCTGTAGGGGTCCTAGGACCCCTAGGGACATATGTCATCATTTAATGGGTCAAAGGGGGTCATAAGTCACCTTATGACTTGCTTTGACTCATATGAATAATTCTAATATGTCCCTAGGAGTCCTAGGACCCATAGGGACATATTTCATCATTTAATGGGTCAAAAGGGTCATCATTTAATGGGTCAAAGGGGTTCATAGGTCACCCTATGACCCCCTTTCACACATATTAACCATTATAACATGTCCCTAGGGGTCCTAGGAACCCTAGGGACATATGTCATCATTTAATGGGTCAAAGGGGGTCATAAGACACCCTATGACCCCCTTTGACCCATATTAACCATTCTAATATGTCCCTAGGGGTCCTAGGACCCCTAGGGACATATCTCATCATTTAATGGGTCGTGGGGGGTCATAAGTCACCCTATGACCCCTTTCACACATATTAACCATTATAATATGTCCTTAGGGGTCCTAAGACCCCTAGGGACGTATGTTGTCATTTAATGGGTCCCCTTTTGACCGATATTAACCATTCTAATATGTCCCTAGGGGTCTTCGGACCCCTAGGGATATATCTCGTCATTTAATGGGTCATGGGGGGTCATAGATCAACCTATGAACCCCTTTGACCCATATTAACCATTCTAATCTGTTCCTAGAGGTCCTAGGAGCCCTAGGGACATATGTCGTCATTTAATGGGTCGTGGGGGTTTATAGATCAGCCTATGACCACTTTTCACACATATTAACCATTCTAATGTGTCTTTAGGGGTCCTAGGAACCCTAAGGACATATCTCATCATTTAATGGGTCAAAGGAGGTCATAGGTCACGCTATGACCCCTTTTAACCCATATATACCATTCTAATATGTCCTTAGGGGTCCTAGGACACTTAGGGACATATTTTATCATTTAATGGGTCATGG
Source organism: Cupressus sempervirens (assembly GCA_028749045.1). Lineage (NCBI taxonomy): Eukaryota > Viridiplantae > Streptophyta > Pinopsida > Cupressales > Cupressaceae > Cupressus > Cupressus sempervirens. Next base: position 100,485,391 of record CM053793.1, on the reverse strand, counting down.
GAGGTCATAAGTCAACCTATGACCCCATTTCACACATATTAACCATTATAATATGCCCCTAAGAGTCCTAAGACCACTAGGGACATATTTCATCATTTAATGGGTCAAAGGGGGTCATAGGTCACCTTATGACTGACTTATGACCTCTTTTGACCGATATTAACCATTCTAATATGTCTCTAGGGGTCCTAGGATCCCTAGGGACATATCTCATCATTTAATAGGTCAAATGGGGTCATAGGTCACCATATCAACTCCTTTGACCAATATGAACAATTCTAATATGTCCCTAGGGGTCCTAAGACCTCTAGGGACATATGTCATCATTTAATGGGTCAAAGGGCTATGACCCCCTTTGACCTATATGAACGATTTTAATATGTCCCTAGGGGTCCTAGAACCCTTACTGACATATATCATTATTTAATGGGTCAAAGGAGGTCATAGGGTGACCTATGACCCCCTTTGACCAATATGAACAATTCTAATATGTCCCTAAGGGTCCTAGGACCCCTAGGGACATATGTCATCATTTAATGGGTCAAAGAGGTTCATAGGTCACTCTATAAACCCTTTTGACCTATATAAACAATTCTAATATGTCCCTAGGGGTCTTAGGACCCTCACGGACATAAGTCATCATTTAATTGGTCAAATGGTGTCATAGATCACCCTATGACCTCTTTTGACCCATATGAACAATTCTAATATCTCCTTAGGGGTCCTAGGACCCTTAGTGACATTTATCGTCATTTAATAGGTCAAAGGGGGTCATAGGTCATCGTATGACCCCTTTTGACCAATATGAATGATTCAAATATGTCTTTAGAGGTCTTAGGACTCTTAGGGACATATGTCATCATTTAATGGGTCGAACGAGGTCATAGGTCACCCTATGACCCCCTTTGACCCATATAAACGATTCTAGTACCCCTAGAAACATATATCATCATTTAATGGGTCAAAAGACTTCATAGGTCACCTTATGAACCCCTTTGACCTATATGAACAATTCTAATATGTCCCTAGGGGTCCTAGGACCCCTAGAGACATATATCGTCATTTAATGGGTCGAAGGGGGTATGACCCCCTTTGACCCATATTAACCATTCTAATATGTCCCTAGTATGTCCCTAGGGGTCCTAGGACCCCTAGGGACATATGTCATCATTTAATGGATCGAAGGGGGTCATAGGTCACCTTATGACATTGTTTGACCTATATTAACCATTCTAATATGTCACTAGGGGTCCTAGGACCCCTAGGGACATATGTCTTCATTTAATGGGTCGAAGGGGGTCATAGGTCACCCTATGACCCCCTTTGACTCATATTACACATTCTAATATGTCCCTAGGGGTCCTATATGTCATCATTTAATGGGTCAAAAGATATCATAGGTCACCCTATGACCCCCTTTGACCCATATGAACGATTCTAATATGTCCCTAGGGGTCCTAGGACCCCTATGGACATATGTCATCATTTAATGGGTCAAAGAGGGTCATAGGGTCCTTTCAAACATATTAACTGTTATAATATGTCTAAAGGGAGTCATAGGTCACCCTATCACCCCCTTTCACACATATTAACCATTATAATATGTCCCTAGCAGTCCTAAGACCCCTAGGGACATAGCTCATCATTTAATGGATCATGGGGGGTCATAGGTCACCCTATGACCCCCTTTCACACATATTAACCATTATAATATGTCCTTAGGGGTCTTAAGACTCCTAAAGACATATGTCATCATTTAATGGGTCAAAGGGGGTCATTGGTCAACATATGACCCCCTTTGACCTATATGAACGATTCTAAGACCCCTAGGGACATATGCCATCATTTAATGGATCAAACGGGGTCATAGGTCACCCTATGACCCCCTTTCACACATATTAACTATTATAATATGTCTCCAGGGACATATGTCATCATTTAATAGGTCAAAGGGACCTATGACCACCTTTGGCCCATATGAACAATTATAATATGTCCCCAAGGGTCTTAGGACCCATAAGGACATATCTCGTCATTTAATGGGTTGTGGGGGGTCATAGTTCAACCTATGACCGCTTTTCACACATATTAACCATTCTAATATGTCCCTAAGGGTCCTAGAACCCCTAGGAACATATGTCATTATTTAATGGGTCAAAGGGGGTCATAGGTTGACCCATATTAACCATTCTAGTATGTCCCTAGGGGTCATAGGACCCCTAGAGACATATATCATCATTTAATGAGTCATGGGGAGTCATAGGTCAACCTATGACCCCCTTTGAACCATATTAATCATTCTAATATGTCTCTAAAGGACTCCTAGGGGACATATTTTTTCATTTCATGAGTCAAAGAGGGTCATAGGTCAACCTATGACCCCCTTTCACACATATGAACCATTCTAATATGTCCCTAGGGGTCCTAGGACTCCTATGGACATATGCCATCAATTAATGGGTGACCTAAGACCCCTTTTGACCCATACATACCATTCCAATATGTCCCTAGGGGTCCTAGGACCCCTAAGGACATATGTCGTCATTTAATGGGTCAAAGGGGGTCATAGGTCACTCTATGACCCCCTTGGATCCATATTAACCATTCTAATATGTCTCTAGGGGTCCTAGGACCCCTACGGACATATCTTGTCTTTTAATGGGTCTAAGGGGTCATAGTTCACCCTATAACCCCATTTCACACATATTAACCATTATAATATGTCCCTAGGGATCCTAAGACCCCTAGGGACATATCTCATCATTTAATGGGTCAAACGGGGTCATAGGTCAACCTATGACCCCCTTTGACTCATATTAATCATTCTAATATGTCTCTAGGGGTTCTCAGACCCATAGGGACATATCTCATCATTTAACAGGTCATGGGGGGTCATAGGTCAACCTATGAACCCCTTTGACCCATATTAACCATTCTAATATGTCCCTAAGGGTCTTAGGACCCCTAGGGACATATCTCATCATTTAATTGGTCGTGGGGGTTCATAGATCAACCTATGATCCCTTTTCACACATATTAACTATTCTAATATGTCCGTAGGGGTCCTCGGACCCCTAGGGACATATCTTGTCATTTAATGGGTCAAAGGGGGTCATAGGTCACCTATGACCCCCTTTGACCCATATATACCTTTCTAATATATCCCTAGGGGTCCTAGGATGCCTAGGGCCATATCTCGTCATTTAATGGGTCATGGGGGGTCATAGGTCAAGCTATGACCCCCTTTCACACATATTAACCATTCTAATATGTCCCTAGGGGTCTCAGAGACATATGTCGTCATTTAATGGATCAAAGGGGGTCATAGGTCACCCTATGACCCCCTTTGACTGATATTAACCATTCTAATATTTCCATGGGTCAAAAGGGGTCATAGATCACCCTATGACCGACCTATGACCCCCTTTGACCCATATTAACCGTTCTAATATGTCTCTAGGGGTCCTAGGACCCCTAAGGACATATCTCGTCATTTAATGGGTCAAAGGACCTTATGACCCCCTTTGACCTATATGAACGATATTACTATATCCTTAGGGGTCCTAAGACCCTTAGGGAGATATTTCATCATTCAATGAGTCAAAGGGGGTCATAAGTTGACCCATATGAACGATTGTAATATGTCATTTAATGGGTCAAAGGAGGTCATACATCAACCTATGACCCCCTTTGACACATATTAACCATTCTAATATGTCCCTAGGGGTCCTAAGACCCCTAGGGACATATGTCGTCATTTAATTGTTCAAAGGGGTTCATAGGTCACCCTATGAACCCCTTTGACCTATATGAACAATTCTAATATGTCCTTAGGGGTCGTAGGACCCCTAGGGACATATGTCATCATTTAATGGGTCAAAGGGGGTCATAGGGTGAATGTGAATGATTCTAATTTTTTCTAGGGGTCTTAGGACCCTTAGTGACATATATCATCATTTAATGGGTCAAAAGGGTCCATAGGTCACCCTATGACCCCTTTTGTTCAATATGGACAATTTTAATATGTCCCTAGGGGTCCTAGGACCCCTAAGGACATATGTCGTCATTTAATAAGTCAAAATGGGTCATAGGTCACCCTATGACCCCCTTTGACCGATATTAACCATTGTAATATATTGCTAAGGGTCCTAGGACCCCTTGGGACATATGTCATCATTTAATGCATCAAAGGAGGTCAATGGTTGACCTATGACCCCCTTTGACTCATATATATTAATAATATACACACACACACACACATATATATATATATATATATATTACATTGTTATATTAATAACATAACGTAATATATATATTACGTTGTTATATTAATAACACACACACACACACACACACATATGTATTACGTTATTATATATTAATAACATGTTAATATAATAATATATAATACATATTATATATTTATATATAATATATTACGTTATTATACATATATTATATTATTATACATATTAATATAATAATATATAATACATATTATATTTAATGAAAATATTACGTTATTATATATATATATATATATTAATAACATACATATTAATATAATAATATACAATACATATTATATATATATATATATATAATATATATATTACGTTATTATATTTAGTAAAAATAATAATAATATGAATTATATTTATAAATTGTAATAAGATTTAACATAATATATTATTATATATTAATAGATTATATCTTATATCTTTACATTACTTTATTATATATATATATATATAATATATTAAAATACATCTTTACATAGTAATATAAGCGAAATAATTTATAAATCATAAGCTATAACTTTTTAATGCAATTTTCCCTCCAAAATGGGTTGGGATTTGAAATTTCTCACCGAAATTCTGCCGAAGCATATCGAATATCTGATTTCATATCGGATATCCAATTAGGCTTGGTATTTACCAAGTCTACCCGGTCAACCCAAAAGATGTGTTTGAAGAAGGTTTTAGTGATACTCAGACTTCGGGTAGCCGTTTGACAATGTTATTTTGATCGAAATTGAATGAAACGAAAAGGGTTTTTTAGTATCGCTCTCGAGATTCCATCAATATTATTTCTGTCAAATTTTGAGATCGATAAGTATTTATTAGTTAATTATCAATGAAGATTATTGTAAAGTGTTGATTGACATACTAATTTAAAAATAGCTATAACTTTCAAACAGTATAACATTTTTTAAATCTAAAAGTTGCATCACATTCTATGCTTCACCTAGTATAAGAAAAAATTAAATTAAATTTGGTAAAAAAATTTATTAGTTAAGGTTGTCAGACACAGGGCTCTTTTTTTTCGAAAAATTTTTGGTAGAAAATTCATATTTAATTATTTATTTGGAATAAAAATATGGAAAAATATGTGTCACATCTGGGCATGAGTCTACTTTTCATATCTATAATTATATTAAAAATATATTATCATTTGATTTTGATTAAGGTGGTCAGACATACACCTACTTTTTATTTTTGCCCTGAAATTTTCATAGTACTACATTAAAATTCAAACTTTTGACCAATCAATTATTTTTTTCTCTTGATAAGGCTTAGTAGTTTAGAAACTACATTCAATTCCCTACAAATTATTTTCTTACAACTTTTTTATATAAATTCCATAACCACTTTAAAATTATGTGTCAAGTTGACATAACCCTAATTTGTTGGTTTTTCACTACCACTTAAGGCCATAGTTTGGTTGACCATGATCCTGCATATACTCGAAAGGAAAAATATCTTAATTTCCTATTTATAGGAATGTCTAGTCATGAAGCAATGTTTTCATGTTCGAGAACCTAAGGGAGACAAAAAGTCAGGATTTTTGCTTCATCAAGTAACCTAAGAGAAGAGTTTGCAATGGCATGTTAAGCAAGAAGGCTTAAGGAGATGAATGCTTGAAGGGTGAATAAGCTATTAGAGCTACAAAGTATGAAGGCCAAGCAGAACTGAGGACTGAATAGAGATTTGTAATCTACAAGAGAATTTGTAAGTTGTGTCATATCAAAGCTCTATTGTTACTCTCTAACAATTGTATCATTCTAGGGTGAATCCTTTGGATTAAGATTGACCTAACAGTCATTTGTAAATCCTTTAACCAAGTGGCATTCCAAGTGAATAGCCTAAAGTCCTCTAACAAGGTTCACTCCTAACAGGGTGATTGAAATCCTTTAATAGGTCACATTTAATAGTGTGTATTGTAACCTTTAATAGGGTATCACTTTAGAAGAGTGAAAAGGAGTAGCATGTTATTGGCGGATTTTCTCAAATTGGGTTTCCACACAAATCATTGTGTCAAGTGTGTTGATGAATCTATTATGTTTCATGCTTTACATTTCTGCAAGTTATTGGATGATGATAGCTACATTATTTTATATTTATATATTGATGATATGCTCATAGTTGGTTCTAACATAGATCACATTAAGGGGTTAAAAGAATATTTAGCATGTTCATTTGCTATGAAGGATTTGGGGGAAACAAAAAAAATCCTTGGTATGAAAAATTGTAGAGATAGGACAAATAGAAAATTGACATTATCTTGAGCTGATTGTATTGAGAAGGTGTTGCAACGTTTCTCTATGGAGAATGTTAGAGCTATTAGGACACCTTTACTTGGTCTTTTGAAGTTGACTAAGAAGATGTGTCCAAAGACACAAGAAGAGTAGTATAAGATGTCCAAGGTACCTTGTGCTTCTTGATTGTAGGAAGCTTGATGTATGTTATGGTATGTACAAGGTCAAATACTGTACATGCAATGGGAGTTGTTAGAAGGTATATGAGTCATCTAGGAATTGAGCATTGGAATGTAGTCAAATGGATTTTCAAATATTTGAGAGGAACATCTAGTAAGTGTTTACACTTTGGGGGCTCTGGTACTAACTTACATAGCTATGTTGACTTGGATTTGGTAGGAGATATTGATACTAGGCGAAGTACTACATGTTATGTATTTACTGTTGGTGGGGCAATAGTGAGCTAGGTTTCTCGATTGTAGAAGGTTAATGCTTTATCCACTACAAAGGTAGAGTGTGTTGCTACTACAGAGGAAGCCAAGGAGATTATATTGCTTTAGTTCTTCCTAGAAGAATTAGGACACCCTCAGAGGGATAATTATTTGTTTATAGATAGCTAGAGTGTTATTCATCTTGCAAAGAATTTTGCTTTACATTCGAAGACAAAACACATACAATTGCAATACCATTTCATTCGTTCAATTTTGGATGATGGATAGTTAAAGTTGGACAAGATACATGTAGATGAAAATCCAGCACATATGTTTACTAAGGTAGTGACAAAGGAGAATTTGAACTCCTCTTCAACTTTAGTTGGTTTTCTAGACTAAACATAATAAAAGAACAGTAGAGTCTAGGGTGGTTAATCTAGTGGGAGCCCCATGTGGTAGAGGTATTGCTACAGGATTAGTCCCCAAGTGGGAGATTGTTGTTTAATATGGAGCCTGATCAGTCCCCAAGTGAGAGATTGTTACTTTGTGGTGACTGATCAGTGGTGTAGAGGGAATGGTGGTGGTAGTAGTTACACAAGTAGAGTTTATAAATTTTAGAGGTTTAGGTACTATGATCTACCCAAAGCCTTGGGTGCATTAGAGGCTTGACTTACCAAAACTTCCCCAAGTCTTCTAAGTGATATTTTTGGTCTTATAGACTTTTATTAACTTGGATCCAAGGACTTTTAAGGTTCTTAATCAAACTCATGTTCTCATTATTCAAAATCTTCTTAATCTATCTTAGAGACTTAATTGTCAGTCTAATAGCCCTACAACATGTTTAAAACTCAAATAACTTTACTTTTTCCCAACACATTTGACATTGTAAAAGAATTTAAAAATACCCTTTTTAAAGTAATAAAACATACCAAAAACCTACAATAGAATTCTTTGGACTAGTTCTGGATGTTTCAACATAGTGATCCTTAATGGTATAAAAAGGCCATCAATTAACAAAGCATCATCACTCTCATTTTATCCTTATCACTCTAAACTCTTAGAAGAGTCATGTAATAACTAAAAATGAACAAATCCCAAAGGGATAAGGCTCAGTCCACTAGGAACCCTCAAAACCCAATTCATCACTTCCCAAACCCTCAATCCAAGGGTTTCTCCAATCCCCTATATCTAATCAATTTTAGGACCAATAGATAGTTATTTCACCATTAGATGATCATTATAAAATGACCCAAATCATAATATATGTCTCTCCTTCAGACCAATATGCTACTGTTGCACTATACCCACTAACTTCATCAAGAAAACCTTCACTGTCTTGTGATAATCAACCAATGTTGCTCCTCTCCACAATTAAAAGGTTAAGGTAATATTGTACATGTTAGATTCATGCATTCCATGAAGCCTAGTCCCTAAGAACTTATGGGATGTTCACATCTTTAGAGGAAACTCAGACTGTCATCAGGAATCAGTCTAGTTACCCAACCTATGACTTGTTACCAAGCGGTTAAAACTTCAAAAAAAAATGTAAATTGTGTAATAGGAATTAAAATGAACCAAAACTAACTCCTATTGCATTTTCAAACTTTTACAAAGATCTTATGACAAAGAAGAATCAAATCAACATAAAATTTTAAACAAACATGGCTTTCTTTGTTTATTCATTGTTCTTCGTACATACCAGGCTTCTGCTTGTGCAATAGATTTCTTCATCCAATATATAAACTTTCTATAACCACATCAACCAACTTTTGATGTTGAGCTGATTGGTTAAGACTAAAAACACAATAAACTAGCTTTTCCCTCTAAAATCCCAAATAGTCGTTATTGTTTAAATATTTGAATTTTTAAAACCATAAAATGGCTTTATTAAACATTAAATCATTTCTTATGGACTTCCTTTGTCCTAGACCTATCCCATGACCCATTCTAAACTCCTAAAACATAATTTAGGCTTTGACACTTTTGGTCCATTACAAACAAGAATTTGGTCCTTTGAGGACATTACAAATTTATTAAAGTATTGCATTATTTTAGGGCCATTATAGGTTCTAGGATCCTCCAATTGATGTTTTGATCCTGATTGTACATTCCATTCCTCTAATTTTCTTTAAGTGTCTTTAAGGTCTTCATAGTCTTCATCTCTAGATCGATTGTGTGTGGTGCTCCTGCACCAATCAGGGAAGTACTATACATACTTCATTAAAAAAAATTGGGCCCTATTTTATCAGGAATTTTTAGGCTGACATGTTTTAATTAATTATAACCCTAAAGCAAAAAAATATTATATAAAGAAGGCTTAGGGTTAGGTATTTCATAATGTGTGATGCAAAAATTGCTTCTTGTGGTTGTATTGAGTTGTAAGGGATTATAGATTGTAATTAGGTTGTAATCATTGGATCGTAATAATATTGGACTTGCTATTTGGTGGACATAGCCCAGGGTTTGGGTGAACCACGTTAAATCTTGGTGTCTGTGTTCCCTTCTTTGTGATTTATTTTTCTCTAATATTGGTTATATTTGCATGTAATTGTTATTTATGTCTATGGTTAATCCTAATAGTCTTATACATTTAAAATTGTGTGGGTTGTGAACTCATTTTTTATATAGGCTTTAATGAGATGGGATTCTAACATACATGATCATAATGATGGATATGTGAGGGTTAATATAGAATTTATATACAAGACATTTGCATACTATAGGTTTCCTTTACATTCGAAGTTACTTGCATGCCTTGTGTCCATGACATCAAGACATCTTACATCTACACTCCAATTTTGATATGTAGTTCTTCTTTTAGTATATTTCTGATGTAACTACTGTAGAAACAAAACCCTTTTGGGACATGAGTGGTTATGAAGTAGTTATTTGTCATTGTACACCCACTTGATCTATTTGTGTGGTGCCTATTATATCTACTACAAATACTTCATGTATTTTTCATACAATTATGATTGTAAAGATTGATCTTAGTTTTAAAATGTGTATGACAATTTTGTTCACCTTTCTTGTACTTGGTAGTGCATCTATTTTTCTTGTAAGCTATATTGATTGTCTTAATAGTGTTGTGGTTTTTGTTAACAAAGGTTTGTGTGTGCAAAATAAATAATGATTGCTTAGTTTTAAAAACTAAATACTAACAAAGTATGTCTTCTAATGAGGCATGTTGAGCATGTTTGTTTTTACCCATGTGTCCTTGCTACTTTTGAAGATAAGTATAGTTGTATGTACAAATTCTTCACTAATTTTTCATTGCCAAAGCAAAAAAAATTGTTAGAATTAAGTTGAAAGTCTTGATATATTTTTTAAAATTTGAAGCATGTGAACATGGAGATTGTACTACCACTCCCTTTTTCATTGAGAGGACTAAGTAAATCTAGCTTAACCATATAATAAATTGTTGGCAATACATCATACAATAAATTATTAATAACTAATATTGTAGTGCCTACCCCTAGTTTACTTTTCTAATTTTATTGCCGAACTCTTTTAGGCCATCTTTATGTTTATGCTTGATGATCAATGACATTTTTTTCTAGATTGTTGGATATTGTTTTATATTCAGTTGATATATATATATATATATATATATATATATAGAGAGAGAGAGAGAGAGAGAGAGAGAGAGAGAGAGAGAGAGAGAGAGAGAGAGAGAGAGAGAGTTAGTTATTTTAGTTACCTCTTGATTGTTCAATGATGATATATACATTCATGTAGTGACTTTCAATTATTTAATGATGTTAGTTAGATGAATTATTTATATGTGTTTTCTATGCATACTTGCATGTGTATGGTGTACGTGTATGTGTTCTTTATGTTTAATATTTCTGATGTGGTTGAGGAAGGGAGTCATAGTCACCTGCTAATCGAGATCTACACGATGTACCACTTCCTACCATTGCATGTTTAGTTTAGAATATATGTGTTTGTACATGCATGGATTTTATGTAGATTGCAGGTACCAGGTATTGACTTCCCTAAATTGGCAAGATGAGCATACCCTATCATAATATCTCAATGGTAAGAGAGGGGAGATAACTCTTGTATCTGAGTCCTATCCTTAAATCATTTTTCCTAAAAAGTAGGGAAAGAATCTGAGTTTTCTACCTTCCAAATTTGTCAAGTGACATAAATTCGTGATTATAACCCTTGAGTTTGATCTGATTTTCTCTACTTTGTTATGGGTTTGCATCCAGTCTTGTGGGTCTGTGAGAATTTTATATTATATTCAATCAAGTTTAAAGAATAATTAATTATTTAATTTAATGGGAATTTATCAAGAAAATTCAATTTTTAATTATGTTTAATTAATTGAGAAATTAATTAAATAAAGGAATGTAATTTAAAGATAAACTTATAGTCTAATTTTGGGCGTGATAATATTTATTTAATTTAATAAAAATATCTTTAGGAGTTCATTTTTTAAATAAATGATAAATATTATTATTACTTAAGTTAATAAATATTATATTAAAAACATCTCAAATATTAATTAAAGAGAGAAAGCTAATTATTTCAATAAAATATTTTGTAAATAAATATCTAAAATTTTGTGCATGAAAATGTAAAAAGATAATAAAATATTAAAAGATATTGTTCAATGAGTTCCCTCTCGTGATTGCATAATCAGAGCCCCAAATTTAGGGGAGAACTCTTTATCAGAGATCTAGAGCTCATTTTGGAGGAATTGGGTTTTGGAAAAGGGATTATCAGAAAAGGAAGCTTTTCAAAAGGAAGGGGTTTTCTCACATGCTTCGTGCATTTGTGTGTTTATGTGTTTGTGTGTTAGCATTAGATCGAAGTACGATATCGTGGTTTAATTTTAGAGTGGATTTTTGTCTTTTGAATTATTGTCTTCTCCATGTCTATTGTATTTTTGTTTTCAAGATTCCTTTGGGTTGAAACCCTTGTTTGCATGTTTATTGTTCTTCATTTTTTGAAGACGTCTATGAATAAATTTCATTCTTTTAAAATCATTGTTTGTTAATTTAGAATTGAAACCCTTATTTGTTGAAATTATTGCTCTTTGTTTCTTGAGAATATGTGTGAATGGATTTAATTTGAAACCTTTGTTTGATTAATTGAAAAACAAGAATGTGGGTTTTGAAATGAAAATCAAGTTTGTTTTATTGATTTCAACTATTTGATATGGGTTTGTATACCAAGTTTATATTGGCAAATTTATTAAAAATATATATATTAAATAATGTAATTACATAGTAATTTGCAATTACTATGTAATTACATGATTACATATTTTTTTTGATGAATAGTCCTTTTCAATTAATAAAATTTACTAAGGTTACAATTCACAAAAAAGGGCTGGGGGATACAAGATCACCCCGCAAATGAGTTCAATCGGCCGAAGCCAGAATAAACAACATGGCCGCAGCCAGAAACTATAAACTGTTCATCAAAAAAAAAACATTTAAAACAACCTCATGCTGCCAAGTTAGTACCAGCAGAGGGAGGAGGATCATCTTTATCAGGAAACCCCCATGCATTAGTGGGATTGTGCGGCAGACTAGGAACAGTCCAGCTGTCAGCAGCATCTGCAGGATCTGGGGTAGTTGCAGTCTCTGCATCCTTCTTGTCTAGCCATGGAGGAGAAATTGCCAAGGCCAGTCGGGGAAACTTGCCAGAGTGCGCTCGTCCAGGGGGAGGAGTCGGAGATCAACTAGAAGCCCGCCCAGGAGGGGGAGTCGGGGACTAGCCAAAACCACCACGCGATGGGGAAGCGGAGCGGCACCTCCAACCGCCATGACCATCGCTGGGAGAGCGGTGGCGAGGACCCTAAGAGCATGGCATGTGTGAATGGCGGCCAGAGGACTGGCATCTGGAGCGGCGACCACGAGAGGAGGAGGCATCAGTCGAGGCATCCAGAGGCACTCTAGCAATGGTACAAGGAGCATTGCCCCAGTGATTTAACAATTCTTGTAAGTGGGCAACCTCCAGGGAAACTTTATTAGCTTGCACCTGTATCTGCATAATGACATTGTTACAAATGCATGCCTTAGTGTACATTGCAATGTTAACATCCAAAAAAATGTGAGTGAATAAAACTGCATTCCTATCTTTCCATAGAGAAAACAAAATTTCCATCCTGAAGTTATGCCAAATCTAGGAAAACTTTCGAGAAAATCTGGGAGAATCACCCAGCAAGATAATGTGCCATGAAAAAGGTTCAGGCCTGAAAGGCTTGAAAAAATCATGAATCCAATGCCAATAATTCTGAGCACACTTGCAAAACCAAAAAATATGCAAAAAGGACTCAGGTTGGCCACAGAAGGGGCATCTGGGATTAGGAACCCCAATGTGCTTGAGCTAAGGCCCCAGGGGAAAACCTTGGAAGGCAAGGCACCAAGCAAAGTGAGCAATCTTAGGTTTTGTAATGGCACTCCAAATGGTGTCAAACTATTTTCTCCATTGAGAAAGCGAAGAATGCAAATGCCACCGTTGATTAAGCGTGTCCACCATCAGAAGGTGGAGTGAAAGCCATCTGTATCCCATATTGGGCTTATAATTGGTAAATGGAGTGGCAGGAAACCACTTCCAATCATACCACCAAGGTCGAACAGATTGAATCCCCATTTTATGAAGTAAGTGCACAGGGATGGAAGACAACAGAAGGTCATAAGTTTGGTGATCAGCACGAACAAGGCGGTATTGAACTTGCATATCCTCCCATGACCTGAAAGTCATTGTGACTCTTGAAAAAATGTCCTTGGTAGTGCGGATGCCACGTTTAAAGAAACATAGAACACTGGCACCTTGAGTCTTGGCAAGAGGAATACCCTGGAAGGCAAACAGGGGAGACCACCAAATGTTCTGTTGATTTAAGGACAACCCATTGCGAAACTCATCACCAGCCCAACGAAGCCAAGGTTTAATAGCTTCCAGGCTTTCCAGATGCTCTTTATAACAAAAGAGCCCTGTATGACCACTGGTTCACGCATAATGAGAAGGGTCTGAAAACCAATCCCCTTCCACGCCGGTCTGTTAGCAGGGAAGCCTGAAGAGATGCAATGCCTGACAAGAATTTCCCAGGCTTCATCTCCAAAAATAGCTCTGATAATCCATTTAGTATAGAGAGCAAGGCCCTTCTTTCGAGTGGAAAGCAGGCCGAGACCCCCAGATTCCCTTGGGAGACAACAGAAATCCCAAGCAACTCTGTGAAAACCATGATGGTCAGAACCAGAGGCCCAAAGAAAATCTCTAAGCAAATGTTCTAATTTGAGATAGGAAGCTTTGGAGGGAGCCCAACAAGAAGAATAATACACATGGGTGGCAGCCAAAATCTTAGAACAAATCTGGAATTTACCAGCAAGAGAAAGCGGCTTAGTGATCCAATAATCAAGCTTTTTGCTAATCTTTGTAAGCACAGCATTCCAAATTTCCACAGGGGAAGCCTGGAAAGCAAAGGGAATGCCAAGAAAGCAAAAAATTTCTCCATGAGTAACCCATTTCCATTGGAATTGGCTGAGCCAAGGTGGAGCTAGCAAAAAGGACTATCGGTAGTAGAGTGTTTTATGCCATTGAATAGCAGAGCCAAAGGCTTGACAAAAAGTGTCAAGACAATTTAGAGCATTTTTGATGTTTTCTTCATCTTCAAGTCTTGTAAGAAAAGAATCATCAGCAAAATGACCATTGACTAACTGGGAGGAAGAATCAGGCAAGAAAATGCCACGAACCAGTCCTGAAGACATAAAGTGAGCAAGTAAATAACCAAAACCTTCAGCAGCAAGGACATAAAGCGCTGGAGCTAATGAACAACCTTGTCTGATGGAACGAAAAAGTCCAAAAGCTTCAGATTGTGAATTATTAATGGTGATGCAAGCATTAGCGTCACCAAAGAGCATCTCCACGAACTGAAGGAAATTGGGACCAAAACCTAGAGCCTGAAGCATAGCCAAAATGAAAGGCCATTCAATGCAATCATAGGCTTTAGCAAAATCTATCTTTAAAAAGATAGCCTACTGCTTGGACTTATGGGCCCATTCCATACCTTCCTAGACAACAATGATGTTGTCAAGAATATACCTGGATTTGATGAAACCAGTTTGTTCAGGCCGTACAATTAGAGGAAGCATATGGAAAATTTTGAGAGAGAGTGCCTTAGTAATGGTCTTATAAGACACATTTAGGAGGGTGATGGGCCTCCAGTTGCAGATTTCCTCAAGATCACCAGCTTTAGGTATGAATTTAATATTGCCTTTATTTATGATCACTCCTAAGCTTTTAGAATGGTATGCTTCAAGATAGACTTTGTGCAGATCAGGACCAATTTGCTCCCAAAGATGTTTGTAAAATTCACAGGGAAATCCATCACACCCAGGGGATTTGTCATCTGCCATGGAGTAAACTGCCTCTTTAAGGTCTTGGAGGGAAAGAAGTTGCTCACAGATGCACATTGCTCAACCGCAAGGCAATTTGGAGTAACAGTAATACACTTTCTGAGAGCCTCCTCCTAAGCAACCGAATGGCCCTGCGAAGCAAAAACATTCTCATAGTGAAGAAAAAAAGCTTGTCGAATGTCTGGCAAATTGGAAAGAACATCAGTTCCTTTTTCTATATATTTAATACCAACATTGGTATGACGGGCTAAGAGAGCCTGGAAGAACTCCTTTGAGGCTTTGTCGACAACCTCCAACCAGTGTAGACAGGCTTTGATTTGAGCTCCTCGGGCAACATAGTTATCAGCAATTTGTTTTTCATGGTGAAGCTTGGCAAGCTAAAGTTGAAGATCCACATCAAAGGGGTTGAAGGTGAGCGCTTTAGAGGCTTTTTTGAGGGCAAGGGTGTTGGCTTCATAAGACCATTTTCTAAAAATTGCCAGCTGACGCCCATAGATGCGTAAAAAATGAGTTGTTCTAGTAATGGCGTCATTCCACCATTGAATCCAACCTCGATGGGAATGTGGATGTGGTTCCAAATTCCAGACATGTTGTATGTGGGAGATGGTGGAGGCATGCAAAAGCACAGACGTGTTGAGGAAGAATTGAGACTTGACCACTTTGGGGACAGCTGTTTGCCAAGAAATGCCAAAATAAATGGGATAGTGGTCTGACAACGTCACATCTGTTAGGGGAATGACAGGTAGATCACGATCTTCAGAAAAGTAAAAAAAATATTGCACCAAGATCATAGCACGATCAAGACATTTCAATATGTGGTCAGGACCGGCTCAAAAATTGGACCAAGTGTGCCAAGCCCCATTATCATGATGGCGGCTAGTATTGGGATCAAAAAGGCCCAATTTATGACGCATGTAAAACCAGGCTTCTCTTTCCCCAGCTATCCAATGGAAAGGTAGAATGCCATCTTTGTCAAAGGCCACTTCAACCATATTGAAGTCCCCACACAGGACCCAAGTAGCTGGCGGCAGGTTGTCAGCAAGCCAAACCCACATTTGTGCCCTTTCCATAGCATCATTGGAGGCATAAACATTAATGACTCCAAAAGAATGATTGTTAATGGAAAGCAAAAGCCAAATAATATGGTGTGTGGGGTCAAAACCGTGTGAAATAATAGCAGAATGAAGGCGAGGTGACAGGAGAGTAACTACACCACCTCGACCAGCTTCATGCTAAGAAGAAAACATGACGCTATCCTACCAAATGACGTGGCATGTAGCAGAAATCATGAAACCAGAAATCTTAACTTCTTGTAGGCAAAGAAAATCTAAATTCCCAAGTCTATGATGGGTATCCTGGACATAGAATTTCCTGGGGAGGTCTGTAAGACCTCGAATATTCCAAGAGAGGAAGTTCATGAGAACTCTTCCATATCATCCTCATCCTCGAGAGAGGAGTAACTATTCTACAAAAAGGTAGAAATCAGGTGAAAGTCAGACGGGAAATCCTCTGGACTTACAGCCTGTCGTTTGGCCCCTGATATCTTCACACATCCAAGAGGACTACGAGAATGCCTTGTTGCTGGTGGTACTATGAAAGACACTGCAAGAGGAGAACGAGCCCTAACCAAGGATGAGGTCCTGGCGGCCGCCTTAATCCCCTGCGAACCAGCAAGGTTTGAAACCTGCGAAACTGAAACAAGTGCAACAAAAGCCACTGGCGTCTCCACGCTAGCAGGCGCTAACACTTCAGTGGAAGCAGGAGGAATCGTGGTAACTACCGCATAGGATGGCTTGGGGGCCAAAGGATTCAAGGCAGGCTTGCCTTTGCACCCAACAGTAACCCATTCTTCTTTTTTTCCTTCGACCTACTTGACAGGCATCGCTTTAGGCTGGGGTTTGACCCTAGGCATGGCCAAAGGGCAATACCTGATCTTGTGTTCCGCAGACTGGCACCTATAATAGGTGTTAGGTAGGTTCAAGTAAAGCACCTTCTGTGTGAAGGTTTGAGCACCAATCTGAATTTCCACAGAATCCTTGAGATCTTTAGAAAGATCAACTTCAATGCAAATATGCCGCTGAGGGCGAGCATTAAAAAATTTCTCTGACTCCTTGGTAACAACTTTGCCAAGGGCTTGGGCAATAGACTCAATAAAAGGCCAGCAGGGCAAGGGTAGACCTAGGAATTCGACCCAAACAGGAACCCTAAGCTTTTTATCATCTGAAACAAAGAAGTCTCGAGACCATTTCTGAAAAACAGGTAGAGAGGAACGCATAGACCAAGGGTCGTTGGTAAAAACCGCGTCTACTTGTGATGGGTTAGCAAAGCGAAATAAAAAAAAACCGTTGGTAAGGTTTTGCACAGCGTCAAGGCGGACTCCATGAGGAGTCCAGCTTTTGTTGACCCATTCTCTAAGCATAGCTTCAGGGGGAGTCCTACCAACAAAATACCCTATCAAGGTATGTTGTTCTAACTAGTCACATACAACATCAAATTCTTGCAAAGGAAGGACAATATCAGAATTACCTTGTGGAAAACCTTCGGGACAAACTTGTGCGGGCGTTTGTTCGGTGGTGGCGCCATGGCAGTCTGAACCAGCAGCGTGAACACCAGAAACAACTGGTTCACCGCTAGCCGGAGCCATTATATCCTAACCTAAAGCTCCCGTAGTAAATGCAGTATGACAAGTGCTAACAGAAGGGGAGTGCAAGCGAAGGGTCGTACGCAAAAAAAAATGAAACTTCGCATGAAGCAAGAAAACCCTAGCAGAGCGAAATCCTCTCGAAAACTAGTATTTTCACATGATTACATATTATAAAATGGAACTTTGCGATTTTATTGGGGCTATGTTTATTTTATAAAAAATAAATAACAAAATAAATAATTAAAAGTTATATTTTTAAATGGGTGGTAGGGCCACCACCCCCATCCCCTCCTTCCTCTTTCCATGACCATGGCCACAACTACAAGGTGCCAACGGGCTTTCAAAGCCTACCACATGGCAGTCTCTACTGTCGTAGTAGCAAGGTACTGCCTACTACTACATCAGTAAAGTTGCCACGGTAGCAAGCCAACCGGCTATAAACATATTTAGGAGTAGCTAAATTTTATTTTCTTTATGTTTTATTAATTAGTTTTATTAAAAAATTAATATATGTTAAATTAAATTTTAATATATATGTTAAATTAAATTTTAATAAATGTTAAAATGTATTAGTATAATTATTATTTTTATTATTAGTTAATAATTATCTTATTAATAATTCAACATAAGTTAATAATAATTCAATAATTATTATCTTTAATAATTTATTATTGATTTAACTTTAATAATATTCATTTGAAGTTATAAATTTTTTTATTGTTAAAATATATTTGTCCAGTATGATGTGCATTGTGATTTGGGGAAAATTGATTAACTTGGGTTTTGGTCAATAGTTCAATGTCATATCTAATTGATTTTTAATAAAATCTATGAATCTAGGATTCTTGTGAATTTGGGTACACTAGCAATTCAATACCAGGGAAATTTTATGATTCAAAAAAAAAATAGTAGTTTTGATGTTTTGAAATACGAAAACTATAACCTGCTTGTCTACTAAATCTTGTGCTTGAAAATGAAATGGACACTTGAAAACCTACGAATGAAAATTAAACTATTGTATTTTCTAAACCTAATATTTTCTAAAAATTACTTTTGTATGCACTCTTTTTATGACGTGTGATTTTACTATTGGGTGTCAAGTTGACTTAGTACTTTGAGCAAATCAAGATGTTTACTAGAGGCTTGGGAATTCTATTTTCTGATGTCATGATGATGTTTTGATCTCGATCTATTATACTCAACCATGGTAATGTGTCTTGTATGCTTTATGAGGAGTTTTGATCTATTGATTGTTATTGCTTTCTAGTGTTCTTGTGTGAAACTGAGTTGAATGGTATGACCTATCTAATTTAACCTTTGAGTCTTCAATCAGTTATTTTTGGATGCTTTCTAGTTGCTTGTAAAGGACTGGGGTGTTATTGTGAATTGCCTTTTGATGCTTTCCAATCACTTATATAGGGCTAAGGTGAAAATTGTGATTCTTTCATTTATACTTTTATGAGCCTAAGGTAGGTAATCTATATGTGATGTTGAGAAGTGGCTTGCAATGGAGGCTGAGGCCCTAAAGAGGTTGATGGGAACCCATTGTAGTTTATTTTAATAAGTGATAACATTTCATTAAATGGGTTTAAAATAAATTAATATGATATTGGTGCCAGAGAAAGTTACTAGGGGGGCAGAAGATTAAAAGACTAGTCGGGTAACCTTAGAGCTGACTCATTAGTATGCCTTGTAAATACAAAAGGATAATAGATTCCCTACATGTCATTGTTGCCTTTGGCTCTAGATGTCATTTGTGTTTTAGTACCTTGAGTTAGATTGCTTTTAGTTTCTCCTTGACCTAGATATTACTTTTGACTTTTGAGCTTGTTATCTTGTTTAGGACTTGATACTATCTCTTCAGTGCGGTGGGAGTGGACCTTTTTGGGTTACCATGAGGTCGGGTGGTAGTGCTTTTTACTTTTACCATTGAGATTCGTCAATTCGATTTCATAGTTGGAGTTCCTTGTTATGCATTTCCTTTCATTCTATCTTTGTGTACTATGATGGATGGTTATACTTATTGTATTGTATTTTACTTTCATGGATCTTAAAGAGATGATGTAATCTATTTTATGTTGTTTATTATTTCAGTCTCTCATACCATGTAACTTGTACAATAGATGATCATGCATTTTGTTTATCACCAAGTGGCATCTTGTAATTGTATATTATTTAAATGGATTTGTACTTGTAATTTTTCTTTAATGTGGATGTGTTATATATTGGTTTTAGTATTAATTAATCATACATGTGATTCAACATTGTGGAACCCTAAGAGATGTAATACAATTTATGGTATTTGTTTATGTGTATGTTATTGCTTCCACTATATTATATCTATTGTTATTGCTTCCACTATTCTATAACTATTGTTGTACCTTTATCTTTATAAAAAAAATGTTTGTCAAACTTAGTAAAACTTTAGGTTAATTTATGTTGGGTTCCCTAGAGGGGTGTTACAAATACATGATATAATAAAATGTAGTGCATTGAACACTATGAACATTGAAGAATATGTTGAAGAAAAAGTGAATTACAAATTTGAAATGATTAGTTCCAATTTATTAGTTGTTTCCTTTAAAATTGATCTACTTTAACTATTTTGAAATAATTATTTTGATGAAGAACAAATTTAGTTTTTTGAACACAATGAGATAAAAATCGCATACTTTCAAATTTTGCTAACAGGCTTTGAAAAATAATGGGCTTAACCTTGGCATAGTATACAATGTGCATATAATGAATAAATATTTTTATTCTTAATTTAATGAACTCTATATCAATGTATTACTTTTAAAAAGTAACATTAAAGAATAAATGTTTTTATTCTTAATTTAATGAATTCTATATCAATATATTACTTTTAAAAAGTAACATGTCAAAGTAACGAGAAATGTTAGTAACTTTTAAACTTCTAGAATTAAAAAATTTAAAACTAAAATCATGTCTAGATATTATTGGAAAAATAATAGAAAATAAAATGGAAGGGGCCACACATGTGGGGGGCATGTTTCCACGCTATTTTCTCCATAATGTTAATTCATACATGATGATGTATGACAAAATCAAATTCACTGTGGAAGCAAAATATTTTAGGTATGTTAAACATGCACTCTAGTCAAATGACAAAGTTCTTGGTGACAACTTGGTGTTTTAAATCCAACATAAAGTAAATTGCATACTTGAGAATTTGGACCAGGACCACATCGAAGATATTGTTATTACTAGCACTTGCACCAAGAAAAAGTGCAAGGGGTGTGTTGATAGGATTTATTAGAAAAGAAAATTTGAAGAGGTGTAAAATTAAAAGAGAGATTTCAAATTGATAGCATAGAATTAATTAATTTTTTTATAGAATAGAGACATAGGTAATTGGAGTTCTATTTGTGATAAGGCAACAAAAACATGTACATAAAAGGGAAATTGTATTTGAACTAGATCATTACCTTCTTGTCTAAATATTGTTTCCAATGTTACAACTATATTAAAATTGTGCCACCATTATTTTCATTAGTTTGAGATGTATATATCAGTTTACCCATAATAGGAGGAAGTTGGGCTAGGTCTCCTATAAGAATCATTGACATGTCACCGAAGCAAAGGTGTTGTTTTCAGGGTATAGCTTCATGTAGTCTGGAATCAATTTTTAGTAGTAGTTTGGGACCTATGAAGCTCATCTCATATATTAAAATGTATTGAATATGTTTCATGTCTTCTTAATATTTTGTTGATGATTTTCCCTATAGTGGTTTCATTTCTTGAATTGGAATTTTGAGGGCTACGTGTATGGTTGATGCATGGATATTGAAAGATGCAATGCATGTTGGTGCAAGAAGAATGAGTGGGTTTATTGCGTTGATCATTGAATTGTGTAGTGCATTTATTATGCAACTAATAAGGTATGATTTTCAAGTTCCAACAGTTCCTTGTATGACCATGTATAAAGGTTGAATAGAGAAATTAGATGCACAATGGTTTGTAATGACATAAAGTGAATTTTTTTTATGATGTGATAAATTGTAGTTGTTGGTGGAGATAAAGGTAGAAGAGTCAAGAACTAATCCAACAATTTTGTTTCTATGTATAAATTGAATGACACGGTCGTGAAAATTCAAAGGAACGTTGTGGTCTTCCCATGGATGTTTGGTGTCAAAGTCATGTTTTCCCAACACGTCAAAGATCTTTTAAGTTAGAACTATTGGAAATTCCCAATGGGGACAAAAACTCCCACTCATTCATTTGCAATGAATCATGTATATCCATGTCACCATCTAATTCATTGTCCTCTTCTAGGACATCTTCAACCTAATCAGTGTGGTCCACATGCCAAACATTAAACATTTCGATTATTAATTGATTCCAATGTCTAATAATGTCATCTATGTCCAAACCCACATCTACATTGATCTCGCGAAAGTGTTTGTACAAGAGCAATTCTCTCCAACAAAATGTTTCAAAATGTCCAATCTTCTTTTGTAGCTAAAAATAATTTTGGAAATACTTGTACTATTGTTGGTTCCTTTCTTATTCTTCTTTTTTTTTTTGTTTGCAACATGCAGTATATGTGTATGATCTTGTTGATTCAATTAGTGTTAGTAGTTCAAGGTTAGTTTGATTTTCCATGTAGGCTTGTATGTAGCTAGATTCTATTTTTTGATCATCAATTGTTTGTTTAAGGTGGTGCAACACTTTTCTTCCCACATTCAAAGACATAAAATCATTATTACAATCCATAAGAGGCAAATTTTGAAGCATGTGACATATTTCTTGTGCACTAATGTCTCCTTTGGCAATAATTTTACCCATAAACTTTTGATATTTCTTGATGGCATTGGTGACTAGAATTGAATCTAAACAAATTCTAGCCAACATCTGAACATAGTTTTTAGATTTTTTTCAGCTTTGGACACATAATTAGCAATGCATTTGAGAACTAATGCTCGAGATGTAATAGGTTGACAATATAAATTCTCTCTCCATATTGATAGCATATGTGGATTATGAATTTTCAACCTCTCGTCACTTTTAGTTGGTTCAAAGCATGTGTGGATTAATTCATTAAGCATTGTTCTAGAGCTTGTCAATTACATTTTCGCTTATTCTAAAATGTTGTGAATTCATTTGATTTTTTGTGCTTCTCAATTTATAGATTAGTTACAAAGCCAAACTAATGAGTATGGCATGTTTGAGTACTTATTCTATATTGAGCTATTAATCAAGTGACTAAATTTTCAAATATACATTTGATTGGTGGCAAAACCAGTAGAGTAGTTAAATTTCAAATAATTGACAAAATAATATAAACTCCATATATTCTATCTTGGCCAATGGATATATTGTATGATACACTATTAATGGATTATACAACATGTGGAGAACATATAACAATGCCAAAATTCAATTAATGTTGTAGATGGCATGAAGTACTCATGTTGAAAATCAATACCTTAACTTGTTATACCTAAGTTTTTACATTTCTTTTTAAATAAAATATATCAATTTTAAGATATTAAAGAAATTACAAAACATTTTCAATTAAGACTTTATTTTCATTGATGTTTGAATATAAAAAATTCAACTATGTTTACTACATGATTTATAAAATTACAATGATTAAGATAATCTATCCAAGTAGAAATCATAACAAATCAATTAAAATAATTCTAAATATAAGAAAAATTAAGAAATTGAAGAGATTGATTTAAAGATAAATGATTTCATTCTAACTATATTAATGCATCTATCATGAATACAACAAAAGAAGTGATTTTGTTTTCTAATGTCATTGAAATATTAATTTTATCTTTTGAAATAGAGAAGTATCAACTGAGAATTTATTAATCCGAACTTTGAATAATTTCTTAATAATTTTAACTATCCATAACAATTTGCGATGTATGTTTATCTCATTTGTGAGACAAACATGGTTAATTTCACACTTTTACTTGGTGTCTTTGATGATGTTGTCTTAGTTTTTCTATCTATAATTTAAAATGATTTTTTAAATTTTATTTTTTTCAACACTTGACATGCTATTACTTTGATTTATGGAATGTCATGATGTCTTCATTTTAATTTTCTTCCACATCTAGTGAATTATAGTAGTGTTTATTTATATAAGAACAATGTCTCAGTTGATGCCAAAAGGCTCACTGCAAAGTGATATAATGCAAAAGAAATACAAAGAGACAATGAGAGGAAGCTTCTAGTTTTGCATGGTTGCATTAAGGATATATTCAATTAAGATGTCATATTTTGTTATGCTACATTACCATTTTTTCCTTGATATAACTAACCTCGTTTAGTCCCTTTTCTTAATTGGCATTCACCTCAGCACCATAGAGGGTTTCATTTAGTAGAAATTAAATTCTAGTTTCTATTTTTTCTATTACCAAACAATAAGTACTGAAACTTTCCTTCAACACTAAAGAAAATGAGATTATAATGCTAGGCCAAAGATAACCTACGAGCTTACTAATATTTCCATAACATGTTAAAAATCCTAAATAAATAATAGCATATAAATAATAAATAATAAATAATAATAATAAAAGTGTGGCTATTCCAGATTTGAATAAGCTCATCAAAGAAATTTTAGCTCATGTATAAAATTCGTGTTCCTAAATTTGACTTTTTGCTGCTGACCATGTAAATCTTCCTAACAAGCTCTATCGTATGGCTGCTCATTTATTCAAAAATATCATTAGACATAGGTAACATATTCTTCCATGAACCATTAGATAGCCTATAATTTTTTTCCGAGACATAAGAACAAAACCAAATAGTATAAGAAATTTTGAGATTGTACTAAATGAAAAGGCATCTAAGAAACCATTATTAGCAACATGCCAGGTGCACAACCCTACATTTTGCAAATGTAAATATGGTTGTTGGTTGCAGCATCCAAAAAGACTTTCCCATAAGCAAACCTTTTGCACCATTTCTTGACATGTTGTCACCAATAACCATGTTTTGTCTTCAACAAACCAGTAGATCGCCAGTGCCAGAAGCTCTATCCACGATTCTTGTAAAAAAATTGATAAAAAAAGGCACCCACACAAGGAAACGCAGAAAAGATAAGATACGCCAGAAGAGAAGGGAACTTCAAAGATCTTATCAAGGAGAGCATACATGTACCAGACATAAATTATAGTACTCAAATTCCATAAAAACTATAACTTAATTTACTTTTTAAAGCGCAACCGCCTTTCTCCAATCATGCTTAATGCTTGCCAAAACTCTAATCCTCTAAGAATTGCAATTATAGTAGAGTCCACCCTAGTCATTGCAGCATCCCACCCAAAACCGTAGGGATTCAAATTCTCATAATCACAAACTGACATATGAAAATGGACAATGAAAAATCCAACAAACATACCTAAAATTTGAATCAACACCAAAAAAGCACTGCCCCATCAAGCCCTATAAATTCTATGGCTATTGGCAGTAAACAACTTTATTCAAGTGGTCTAATAGTAGAGGGTCTAGCGTCTTCTCTAATGAGTGAACCATTCAAATCAGAAGCAGATAATCAACAGAAAAGTTAATCAATGGCGGCAATCTGGAGAAGAGTATGGGGGGATCTACCTATACATGGGGATGGGGTACTCTAGATCATCCCAAGCCGACATATCCTTCATAAACGGATACGAGCTATCATTCATATCACTACGACTCGACCAAGAGCAATTCAAGCTGGAGCTACGGATGTTGATAATAGTAAGGGAACCTGACAAATGCGTACATCTGGTAAGGGGCCTTAGCGGCTTTGATTAGATACACTCACTAAAAGCAACCCAACCATCACTTCCGCTACATGCACTGGTACATATTTTCCCAGCACAAATTGGGCATTCTTTCCAAACACGAGGAGGTCGATCCTATGTCTGAGTCACATACGCTAAGCAACGATCTTAGATACTCCTTACGTGATCCAATCTGCCAGTCGAGATCTCCATTCCAACCCCAATACACCGTGAGAAATTCAACATAAATTGTGTGTTCCAACCCCCTCATAACTACTCCATCCACATCGCAAAAACATCATCTTATCCCATCTAGACACTCCAACGTTATAATGTTGGAAGTAGAGAGAGCTCGTAGCAGAAAGAATGCCCCAGATCTAACATTTTTAAAAATTTATTAATTGAATTTAAAGTTACAAAACAGTGGTTCTATAACTTTTAAATTAATTAATAAATTTTAAAAAACATCAAATCTGGTGCATATATTCTACTGGATAGATGGCGTTGTAGAGAGATAGCGTGTAGGATAAGATAAGATAAGATAAAAATATTAATGTCCAACAAAAGACCAGAAAGAGGTCTATGGGACTGAAAGATTACACCAACGTAGGACAGAAACCAACAGGGGCAAGCAAAGGTGTTCGAAGAGAAGCAACAAAACGCAACAAAAAGCACTATGATGCTTTCATGGGTAAAAAGAAATGAGTCACAGCATGAAACATGTGCCGATGCATAGAAATATTATACTGTCTCCGACCATTCCCAGAAAAATGTCGCTGGTGCATATAAGCAGAACGGGATCTGACATGTGTAGAAGGCTCATCAAGCCGAATAGAGCTAGAGGGCCTTTTCACACCACGCAAGGGGGATAAAGGTGTAAAAAAGGCAGTAATGAGCTAAGTAGATGAGTGTGGGTGTAGAAGCGAAGTCTGAATCATACTATCCCGGAGCATAGTAGCCTCACGAAGATACAGTGCAAGGCATCTCTGATCATAGTAGCTGAAGAAATCATAGAGAGAGAAACGCTCTCTGAACAAACAAAAGAATCTCCCTCTGATCTCATAGTAAATAGGGCATCAGAAAAGAAAGTGACCTTCATTTTCCACCTCCCCCGAATTACAGAACACACAAGTCCACTCCTCTCTGGCAATCTGATGATCCGACTGAGCTCGAAGATGGTGAGAACCAACTCTGAAAGAACCTAAAGAAATCTGCAGGGCATGAGACCAACGCCGTGAGAGACAGTTGGGCCGAGTAATAATCCCATCTGAGATCCCCAAAAAGTGTGTCGCATAAAATGACATCCGTGGGCGTAACCCCCCAGGAGGGTTAACCCAGGTAGCAATAATATAACATCAATAAATATCAAAACGAACATGCTCATTCAACTCCTGTCGAGAAGGGAGAAGATGAGCAGGGGCATCCAAAGAGAACTAAAAAGGAGGGAGACAATCAATATCAATCCCAATAGAACTCAGCAAAGAAGAAACCTGCGCATACCAACACCGCGCCCGAGCACCAGAGTCAGTAGCCACTGTGGAAACCGAGGAGCAATAAGCTAAATAGGAGTAACGATCACAATCACTCGCCATATCAGCGAACCCACGAAGGCGATGAAGAAACCATACTAAATCAAAGATGGTTGCGAGTCTGAAAGGATGAGCTCCAAACTCAGCAAGAATGATATTGTGGGGAGTAGATCTATGACATCTGATGATGCACTGTAAAAATAAAGTCTGAACCCGCTCAATTGATACCCAATCTGAGCTAAGGAGAGAAGGGCCCCAAACCACAAAGCCATAAAGAATAGTCAGTCGAACAAGGGCATCAAGGAGAGATAGCTTAGACGGGGTATCCTGGAAGTGATGTTTGAAACACTGTTTCTCAAGCAAAGCAAGAGAACCCATACCCTTATTAACTCTGGGCTGAATAGCAAGTCTCATACTGAACCGCGGTCCAGCAAACAAAACACCCAGATATAAATAGGATGAAGTAATCTCAATCTCCTGGCCCTGAAATATGAAGCAGAGATGAGAAGTCTTTAAACAATTAAAGACCATGACCCGAGTCTTACCCAAATTAACGACCAGCTGTCTCTGATCACAAAATAAAGCCAATCTATCAAGAAGTCTCTGTAACCCATCAAGAGAGGATGCAAGGAGAACAATATCATCTGCAAAGAGGAGGATCGAGATCACAACCTAATAAAGATAACAACCATCACTTGGGAGAGAAGACTTCAAGAGGAAGTCCTCAAGCTCGTCAATATATAACCCAAATAAAGTCGGGGAGAGAGGACAACCTTGCTTAACCCCAATAGTACTGTGGATAGGATCTGAGAAGCCATTAGGAGTCCGAAATCTGCCAACCACAGTCTCATACAGTCTCATAATAGCAATACGTAGCATCTCAAAAATACCGATCTCCCTAAGTCTCTCAAACAGAGCCACCCTAGGAACAGAATCAAAGGCTTTACAAAAATCAACAAAGCAGCAATAAACTTTTTCCAATCTGTGTCTAGCCTCCTCAATAATAGCCCGTAAAGTGAAGATATGATCCATAGTTTGATAATCTGTCTGAAAGCCTGCCTGTCCTCTGGCCCTACAACCAATCCTGTCAAGTTCCGCAAATAACATATTATTCAGAGCAGTAGCATAAAGTTTGGCAAAAGTATGCCTGATCATGATGGTTTTGTAGTTCCCTGGATCAAAAATAGGCCCGGTCTTATGAATGGGATGAATCAAGTGCCTAGACTAGGAAACTGGAAACCCAGTATGGATCACTCTATTAAAAAGAATAGAGAGATAGGGACCCAAAACAGAGGAACCAAACTTGAAAAGCTCAGCCTGAAAACCTTCCTCGTCAACAACTCTACTACACTTCATAGATCTGATAGCCTCAAACACATGGAAAACGGTGAAAAGGCAGATGAAAGGAGGTGAGGGGGGGTGAATGGAGGGTTGCCCAGGAATATCATAAAGAGCCATGGTATGTGATGCAAGGGAGTGAAAGTCAAGGGTGGAAGGCGGAGGGGGATGATGGGGGAAAAGAGTACGCCAAAAGAGCTGGGGATTGCAAATTAGAGTGGAGCAAAGAGACTTACACTTAGAGGTAGTGAAATTATGCTTCTTCTTTCGAAGTAAGCGTAGATAAGATGAGCGAATGCTAGCAAAGTCAGTGGAGTGAGCCTCAAAAGCAGAGCGCATAACATGATGAAGGGATTTGCAATCTGAATCAAACCACTGGTTCATGGGGCAAGTATTACGTCGTTTACTGCGAAGGAGCAATGGAGGGCGGTGAGGGATGGAAAGGGTGGCCGAATCAAAGATCGCCGAAGCAAGCAAGTCGAACATGGAGGTGGTCTTAGACGAGTCAAAGAAATCTGAAGGGCTAAGGAGTCTGGAAAGGTGAGCGAAGAAGAGCTCACAATCACCCTCAAAAAAATGGAAGCGAATGGGCAAAAGAGAGGTCATCGAGGAATGAAGAGGCGACATGAGTGAGGGTAGAGAGAGGGGAGAGGCTACAATGCATGCTGAGAAGAGAGTGATCCGCAAGGGGAAGGCGTCGGATAGTGAAATTGCGAATACAAGAGATGAAGGAAGGATATGCAAGAATATAATCCATGACACTAGCACCACCACCATGAGGCCAACATGTGAAAAGCTCAGAACTAGGGAAGCAGGAGAGGTCGTTCAGGATGACCAAATCAAAGGACTCACATAGCTGCAACAAATGTCTACCATACATAGATAACAGCCCAAGAGCATCCTTAGAAAGTCTATGAAGCCCTAAAGAAGTAAGATCAATCTCGGTGGAGCAAATGGAGTTTGAGCAACGATCAAAAAGTGGAGTCTGCAGCTCTTTGGTTCTTGCATTGAAATCTCCAAGAATAATGATGTCCCCTAACACAGTGAACTGAGAGAAAGTCTCGCAAAGATTGAAAAAAGGATCACCGTCTTCGGTTACCATGAATAGCATAGTGAGACACAGCTGGCGGAAAGTAGCATGAAGCCAAGTAAATATCCCTCTAATGGTAACCCTTACGAGACCCACATAAATCTGGCAAATGAATCAGAGTGTACAATAGAAGTGCTACCAAAAATATAATCCTTAATCAAACAGGCCACACCACTTGAACCCTGTACACCCCTCGAAGTACGAACCTCATCCCTAAAAATCGATAACCACTGATATCCTGTGATACCTGGCAGAGGACGCACTGGACTCTAGTGAGTTTCAGATATGACCAGAATATCAGCGGAACCCAAAGCATCAAGAAGAAGACTAGGTAAAGATCACAAGGATCCATTACCATTCCAGCAGTTAACAAGAAGGGAGCAAGTGGGGGCCTCCCTCTTGTCCGACTATTGGTGAGACCGTCATTTGGCCTTGGGGGCCCGCCTGTCTTCCCAACCACTTGGGGCCAAATCTCTAATCACAGCTCTCAAATTTCTGATAACTGCCCATTTTCCATCAAGTCTCGCTTTAGCAACAATACCACGAGCATGTTTAAGCTCTGCAACCTGTGTTTTCGTGAGATCTTCATCCAGGAAGATCTTTGAAGGAAGAGAGAACAGCTTCCTCTTAGCACGGAGAGCTTGAAGCCTGTCTGCAAGTGAAAAGAATCTAATAAAAAGGACATCTCCTTGTCCAAACCAGCACCTATCAAGCTTAATCTCGAAAAGACCAAGCTGATCACCAAGGAAAGAGTGGCCCGCAGCGAGAGGATCATGGGTAGAGGGAAGTCCTCGAACCCGCAGGTTGAGCTCGCGGGACCATCGCACTCTCTCATCCACAATCTTACCTTGTACAATTTTATTAATCTTGGCTAGAGGTTGAGAATCCGAATTACTACAAAGAGAGGCCCATGTCTTGACTTTCTATTCTGTTTTCGCAACCATTTCGGTATGCTGATCTTTAATTTTATCCAGTCCAACAAGCTGTTCTATAACTGCCTCAATATTGGATTTCAGCATTGCTGTTTCGGAGATGAAAGTATTTGAGAAATGTTGGATATTCGATTTAGTAGACAGTTTGAGATTAGTGAGTTCTGCCGTCAGATCCCCAATCTGATCTCTCAATAAGATGTTATCGGCTTCTAACTTGACCACTCTATCACAAGGTTTTAGAGAGAGCAAGGATGCGTCCACAACAATATCCTTTAGGGCTGTATTGTCACTCTCTATTTTCTTCATACGATCAAGTAGCTGTTGGACTATGAATGGGTCGGGTTTGGGGTCTGCCATTCTCAATTTGTTGAAAGCAATACTATCTTTAAAACTGTCGCATCCCCCGTAAAATATATCTTATCTGGTAATCATGTCATAAAAATAAAAAAATTGTTGATGGAGCCAACGATGAGCAAGGAAGAAAGGTGTTAATATAGGAGAGAACCCCCGTTAAAGAAGAATGGTGTTGTGGTATGCAGAAAGAGGCACAAATGAGAAAAAGGGCTTCCGCGCTATTAAGAAGGCATGGCATTCCTTCTTTTGCAGGAGGAAGACCAACCCAAATATTTTACCCTCGAGAGATGCGAGTAGTGGAGGTCGACAAGAGGAGAGATTGAAAATATTTTACCCTCGAGAGATGATAAGATAAGATAAGATAAACATGTTGTAGGGGAAGATTGAAAATTGTAGTAAGTGGTAAAGATGCATTTATTTAAAAAGATTGCAATCTACTGACTAGAATGTACTTGGCCAAATGCATTTAGTATAACTGACAATATCCAGTGCACAAAAGCATACATAAACATGCACACCACCCTAAATTTAGTGCATCACCTAAAACTATGAGCCCACAAAACCATTGATCGAAAACTATGATCAGCCATTTTTTTTTTTAGTATGAGTCAATTAACGGTTGCAAGCAACCTCAATGGGAAAGTCTATTGGCTAATTATTAGTAGAACTATTGGAATCCTTGGATGCCTAGACAATTAATTTGAACTCTTTTTGCACCAATTAGATTTCAAGATTTTTAAACTGTTTTATTTCTTAAGATTTGGTAATGCATAGTGAATTAAAAAAATTCAATAATGCTTTTTATTTATATTTCTATTGGCTACTCTCAAAAAAGGAAATGAAGATAATTGAATTTTTAAACTTAAATTGACAAAAAAAAATCACATTATCAATTAATGTAATTTATTATCTTTGGTACACGACCATTAAAACAACTTAGTAATCAGCTTAATTATTAAGTTGGTCATCACTTCATCTTGTACTGCAAGCCTGTTTAGTTTAAGACATTGAGCTTGTTCATGAGAAAGAATTCAGATAGAATTGAAAGAATTCAGCATTGAGTAATCTTGCATCATTTTTTTTGAAAACCCTTATTTTTCTTTCAAGTGCACTTGTTGTTCAAATTTTTTAATCTTAAATTTGTGTTGGGGGTGAACATTAACATGTACAAATTCTTCTATGGAGAAGTAAGAAAACTGAAAGGTAAGGTACAAATTTATTTGTCTTTAGGGTGAACATCAGCAGGTACAAATTCTTGTCTAGAGAAGTGAGAAAACTGAAAGGTACAAATTCTTCTCTAGAGAAGTAAGAAAACTAAAAGGTAAACATTAATTTGGTTTGGGGTGAACATCAACAGGTACAAATTCTTCTATGGAGAAGTGAAAAAACTAAAAGGTACAAATTTTGCTTTGTGGAAGCCGGAAAACTAAAAGAAACATCTATCATATAGATTTTAGGAATGTTTTGTGAAGAAATTTAGAAATTGGAAATATTTTAAGCAGAATTTAGCTCACGAAGGAAAATTGTGACATTCACAGACTTGTTTGTAGAACTTTGGGTGAGCAAAGAAGGCACTATATCCACCAAAGATAATGGTTAATGCATTTGGGCACCTCCATCTAGCCCTACTCTCTCCTCCTCATCAAGTTCACTCGGTGTTTCCTCACAAGCTTAATAGCTGAAATATCATTAGTCCGCCCAAATCTTTAGTTCAATAAGAATGGATTAAAACTGAGAACATAGAAGCAGTGACACTTGTTGTGTTGCTGAAGTGTGATTATTGTTTTAGATTCTTCCATTTCATTTCACTCTGAGTAGGTCAATTTTCAATTTTGTAGGGCATGGTAACTCAACTCTTGCGTGTAGGGTTTTTTAAACCACAAACTTTCCTATTTTTTTGCCAAAACAAATTTTCTATATATGTGGTAATTGAACACATATCCTGTCACTTATTATAGAGCTATTTGCTTAAATTTATGGTTTTTTTCTTCCTACAGTTAAATGTGAGACAGGGTTGCGATGAAGCTCCAGTAGAAGGGTCTCAGGGATCAGACAAAGTCAGTATTTATTTATTCTACATGAACATGTTCTATGTCTACCAAATTTACTTAGGTTGGGGTCCCATGGGCACCCACTTGCTTAAAAATAGAGTGGGTGTCGTTGAGCTTTTTTAGGAACATTTAAAGGGGAGCGGTCTCATGGGCATGACATTTAAATTTGCTTTAAAAAAATAGCTCCTAAATTGAAGGAAATATTAAAAATATAAATTTTTGTTTTTAGAATTTTTGGTATGATGATTTCAATTTGGAGGGAAAATGAAGGGTAGGTTCTTGCCAAGTGGTAGAATTTTTTCCTAAACAATAAGGGCTATTTGCAACCCCCTGCCTTTTTGCATCCGCTCAACTAAAAAGTAGGGGCTCCTAGTTAATAGGAAAAGATTCGAAATTAAGCTTTAGCCCCCCCCAAAATATTATCATGGGACCTCCAGCTCCTTAAATATAGAGCCCAAGCCCCCCCCATGGGACCCTAGGGTTATAGAAGGGGGCATAGGAGGAAAATACGTGAAGAGACTTCCTCCAAGAACATAGGGGCATAGAACACACATCCAAGGAGCTGCAACACACCTGCAAAGTGAAGAGCTTGAATCGCTAACTTTAGAAGTGTGACACTCCCGGCAGAAGAAAGTCTTAGGTACAAAGAATAACTTTCATAGAAATTGGGATACCAAGATATGCAAAAGGTAGATATTCGTAAGGATTTGAATGAGTCTATTTTGGTTAAGTTTAGAAATATTATAAGAGCATGGAGGATTTAAAAATATCATAAGAGCATGGAGGAGTTATCTGATGATCTTCTTAGATCCACTTCCTTAATAACTCGAGTTAATCTAATCTGAGCAATATCGTCCATAAATTGTAAATGAGAGTGAGAATGACCTCTATCACTTCATGTCTAGCTCTAAATCAATCCTTGCCTCACTTGAAATTTTAGAAATAAAGAGGCTCTCTCAGTGAAGACCCTAAGAATCTCTCAATAGAATTGAGTTCTCGCTATAAATGATAATCAAGAGACCAAGAGTGACAACTCATGACCCCCTTGATCCACTTGTTGCCAAACCCAAAAGCTTTCAAATCTTTCAAATCTCACTCTCATTTACAATTTAAATTGTAAATGAGAGTGAGAATGACCTCTGTCACTTCATGTCTAGTCCGAATCAATCCTTGCCTCACTTGAAACTTTATAAATAAAGAGGCTCTCTCAGGGAAGATCCCAAGAATCTCTCAATAGACTTGAGTTCTCACTATTAATGATAATCGAGAGACCAAGAGTGACAACTCATGACCCCCTTGATCCACTTCGCACACGCATGCACACACAGACACACACACACAGAGAATGACAATATTGAATCAAATTATCAAAGTGATATCTTTGAAACATAATTGTAAAATTCATAATTAAGAAAAAATAATAATAAATAAGTAATTTAAATATAAGAAACCTCCAATTTAGAATCTTAATCAATCTGAGCAATATTTAGAATTGATTTTATTAGTTTAAAATTTTATTTTATTTTTTAGTCAATAAATATAATATGTGAACAATCTTTGCAATTGCTTTAGTTTTTTTTTTTTTTAAAGATATGTTAATATAATTTAGACAATTAAATAACAAATTTATTTTGAAAACTATTAAGATTCTAACAATCTTATTATTAGATAGCCATTATTATAAAAAGAATCAATTTTAAAAATAAATAAAAAACTACTCACTTTATATAAAATTTTATACATAATAAGAGTAGTTTAACCAATTTGAAATTTAAATAGAGTGAAATAACTAAAAATGTACTACCAGAATTATTATTATTATATTGTGCTTTCGCAGCGGTCATGTTTTATCATTGTTAAGGATTCAATATTTTTGACAGTCGATGATGCTGCTAACTGTGAAATGGGATGTACACCTGTAATAACTCAAGCTTGTGTTTGGGCTGGTTGCCACATACCTATTAATAATACGCTCCAAAGTGTGACATGTGGTTCATGAAAGTTTTGTAAGCATTCAACAAGCCATGCGGATAGCTCCCATCAATAAGTGGCATGCTATTCAATTACAGTTGTATGCCTTCTGCACAAATATGAAGGCTTCAGAGTTTCAACAACATGATTGATTGTTTATGTATTGTTGAAGATTGTATTGTTACCATATCTGGAAATATGTTTGGGTATAGCTACATTCTAGATGGGCTTGGATGTAGAGAAACTCTATTGTTTTGCCATGCTCACTTAGCTTCTCAATGCCTTTAATAAGGGAGGGAGTTCATCCATCCTAGAAAATATGTTTGCAGATTGTGGACGTGTAGAGAGACATAATTTAGGAAAAATTCAGTCGGCGTTGTTTTGAACAATAAAATAAATTATGTGGAGATAGTTTAAGATTTTCCCTTTTCTGATTGTGGTAGCATTAGCTGCTTCACTTGAATAGTCTGTGTGTTGTGCATGTTAACTTAAGAGTACAAACTGTAAATTTATCTGGATGTGATCAATGTGAGAAAAATAAATATAAAAACACAACCCTAAAACTGCACAACCCAATATTTCGCTCAGCATAAACTATTGCCGAGTGCCAGTTTTGCTCGGCACTTGAAGGTGTCAAGTGGCAATTTGCTTGGCATGTGAAGGTACCTGAGTGACAAGTAGTAGGTGCCGAGTCAGCTCGGCACAAGAAGAGCTTGGCACTCAAAGGCAATGCTCGGCAACAATGGATGCCGAGTGAGCTTGGCTCAAACTGGAAAATAAATATAACTTAGAAGAATTTCAACATGAATGCTTTCACCATTAAAACCAGAGACCCAAAGCTTGAAGCTTCTAAAGAAACTTCTAAAATGCAATGAATAGAAGACGGACAATGGATTCAAGTATGTCTACTTGCATTCTATTCAACTTTGATTAAAAACATTACAAAATCTGGGAGCATTCGGCTTCAACCGAAAAACCTTAAAATAACCCTAAACTGGTAAAAACTTCAAACTTCAATAAACTTTAAACTTGCACCTCTAATGGTTGCATACAATGGTGCCTGGAGCAATCACTACTTCAGTAGGACAAATCCAACAATAACGAACTTACAGAGTGAACTGGGGAAACACATGCAACTAGAGAGATTGGATCTGCTGATCACTTTCCTTTTGCTTTGCTCTGCTCTGCAACTTCTATCTTCTTTGTTCTGCTAAACTGACTCTCTGAATGAATGAATGTAAAAAACATTCATTTTGTCATATTCTATTTTCCCTCTCAACGTGATTTCAAAACTCACCTACCGCATTCATGTTTATGACTATTGTGCAGGTTGTCAGGGATTGTAGGTGGGTGTTTGACTCCAAGAGCAAACGGCCTTTTGCATTTAATATTCCAACAATAAACTACAAGAGTTGTGCAGTGACTTCCATTTCCTTACAGGATTGGAAATGTTGAATTTGTTTGGCTCCTGCAGTTGGACCAAACTTCCCCATTTTGGTTAACAATGGTAACAATGTACTTAGTTTTCACAAGCTCTGATTTGGGCTGAAGACACTCGATTGAAACATCAACACAAAATCCCACTTGAAGTTTTCAAGCAAGAAACTGAATCGCATGCTTCTCCTAGAATTCTGAATATGTTTTCAAGGTTAAGATCATGTTTTGTGTGTGTTTTAGACATGGATTATGATAATAATCTTGTTGCAGAAGAGCCAGGTATGAAGGGTTTTGTGAGTATTGATGATAAACCTTTGAATTCAATGGTGAAGGAAGAAGAGCAATGTATGAAGGGATATGAAATGTAGCCAAAATGTTGATTCCTTGATCTTACTCTAAAAGGTGAAAGAGTTGATTCATTGGACCTCTTCACACCTAGAGCCTTGTACAACATAGTCTACAAAATCATTACTAGATTGTGGAGAGACAAAAGTCATGGCTTGACTCTCTGATTTTGGAGGAGCAAGTGGGTCGTTTTGTAGTGGGTCTTTTTGGTGGTAGACAAATCTTGGATGGGGTTGTGGTTGCAACAAGTTTATTTATTCAGTCGATAGTATACTACCCTAAAATCCATCAAGTCTTTGAAAATAACATTCTTGAACCAATTTCATAAATTAAACTTACACTCTTCATATGTTCCCAAACAACATATAGTATGTTTTGTTCCTATAATTTGATTATTTATTCTTCAAAATTTTCATAAAGAAGTTAACTTGCAAGAGATGAGCATTACATATTGAGTGATGATCTTTAATTCTTATAAAAATGGCCTTCAATTGATTGTTCATTTCTCTCACACGACCCTACTATGCGGACAAAACTTTTAAGAAAAATAATTTACTCTATAAAGCCAAATTATGCAACCTATATTGACATTAATAGATTCTTAGAACTTCTAAAACTAAATTTGACATAGTTGCTCTTCATAAATTGAAAGCCCTCAATGGAAGCCCTTAGTGGTATTTGACCTCCATTCCAAGTTCACAACTAAATGTGCATCTTGACTCAACTCTTACCCTAATACTACCAACATATTTCCAAATCCGTTGTTGACATCAGAAGCATGGGATTTTCTTAGTCTAATAACTTTGTTATCACGATTAACTTTAACATGCTTTAAGTTTCTTGAATCAATGGTGTGGAGAGGCAAGGCCTTCAATATTAATAACTTTAATTGACTAATGCTTTCTTAATTGCAAATGACTAATTCTTTGTACACAACATCAACAATCATGAAAAAGCCACAAGTATAATGAAAATATGGCTTTATCTACCCAATATATCAAATTATAAGTGCTCTTTGAAAATATTTGTATCTACATTGATCATTTTTATTTGTATAGTTTCTACACTCATGTATTGCTCATTTTGGAAGCAACTTACCTCAAGACTTTGCACAAACTCCATAACCTGGAAAGCTATTTGGCAATGTGACTTTAGAAGGTATTCTATTACATTGAAGGCTTGTTTGGCTACGAGAATACAAATATGGGAATAGGAATTGTTATTCTAGAATAGTTATTCTAGAATAGAAAATAGAGATACATATTCCTATTCTCTATTTGGTTCAGTTGGAATTTGATGGGGAATTCACAGACCCAAAATTTTATGTTTTCTAAAATATATAAAACTGGAATAAGAATATATATTCTAATTCCACCTATTTAGGTGGAATGGCAAATGCTCATTTTTGGG
This sequence comes from Cupressus sempervirens, assembly GCA_028749045.1. Lineage (NCBI taxonomy): Eukaryota > Viridiplantae > Streptophyta > Pinopsida > Cupressales > Cupressaceae > Cupressus > Cupressus sempervirens. The sequence goes on along the minus strand of CM053793.1, from coordinate 100,447,195 downwards.
CCAAAATTGGAATATGTATTCCTCTTTTATTCCAATTTGGTGCAAACAAATAGAGAATTCAAAATTTTAAAAATTTACATATGCCTATTCCACTCGTATTCTCGTTGCCAAACAGATCGTAAAGTCTTAATATGCTTTCTTTCAATTGTATTTTTATAATCAGTTCTATTGTTTGTGATCATTACAATCAGTATTGAGATTTTCTGTTTCTAAAGCTTGATTTGCTCAATTAGTATTGAGATGCTCTGTTTCTAAAGCTTGATTTTCTCTATTTCTAAAGTATATTTGGCTAAAATGTAATAGAATATATCTATTTGTCAAATTCACAATGTAATTGATAATTTGGCTAATTTTGAGAAGTTGCTATTGACTATGGTCCACAATGCTTGAGAGATTGAGGTGAAAGAGGTTGATGTCTATCAAGGACTCTATCGATATGAGTCAATGGAAATTATTATTGTGCATGTTCTCAATAGTTGTACCTCCAAATAAAAAGAAACTTGTTAGCTCAATAGTTTTGGGAAGTTTTATATATCTTTTGACTTTCATTGAATTTTTCTAATATGAATTATCTATTGCCCTAAGAATTTTTTCAATTACATGTTGACCAATTTTCTAAAACCAGTATAGAAGAAACATATTTGTTCATTACCAAAAAGAATGCATATATAAATTGGCTTTGTTATTATATATAATGTCAAATCAAAGTCTTATAGATTAAGAATATTTTATTCTAAATAGAGGTTACGCTTATGAGTTCTTAGCATTCGCTGTAATTGGGTTATTGTTTGTGCTATTGTGTAATCTCCAATCCTCAAGCTATTATATATTCTCCCACCTTCATTTTCCCATTCCTCAACATTTCAACAATTATAATACATATGGCAAGAACTATGGCGCTTGCACCCCTTGTTGAATTGGATGCTCTCCAAAAAATACTATTTCTAAACCTAAAAGTGGTGATTGGGAAATTCGGGGTTGAGGATGAGGTTCAAGATAACGTTAGTGTCATTAATTGATCAAATGATAATTTTTTAGCATTAGAAGTTTCTTCTGGTAGAAAGGCAAGATGAAAATGAAGTTGTACCTATGACAATGGAAGAATATCTTGAAAGGGATAGAGTTTAGGGTCGCATGTCATTCTTAGTCTTCAACTTGCTACATTTTTTTATGATAGTTAATTTCTTAGTCATTTTATACTCAAGTTTTGAGCCATTTTTTAATCCATATATGTTCTACATATAGAATGTTGGGTTAATCTTAGGTTTACAAAATGTTTGTGAATTATATACAATCATATTTTTTTAAAATCATTGGGGTTAATTGATCAACAAGAAAAGCAACTAAGGGGAGTGAGTTTTTATTCCCAAACAAACTCAAAAAAAAATCCAGCTATTGGTTAGTACCTAACATACATCCAGTCTAACTTATGATCTTTTAGATAATTCACAAAAATAGACCATTAAACGATATGCATGAAAGAACAATTATAGCAACACAATAAACACTAGATCTTATGTGGAAAACCAAACTGGAAAAAACCATGATGATGCTCATTCTCATAAAATAAAACGAACACTACTTAAGGTGACACCGATAAGGCAGTTTTGTACAAGGATAACTATCTAATTAAGGGTTACTTATGGGAGGCTAATTGCTTGAGTGGCTATGCCCTAAAATTTAATAAGACTTGATGCCAATAGAATGAAAATGGGACTAAAATATAGTATAGTGTCAAGTCTCTAAAAACCTAGTTAGGAATCGTCTACCCCTCCTTGATTAGTTATCTGAGTAACTTCACATATCTATTACAATGCACAACCAAAAATTATATACACAATTGTGCACTTCCACACTTCTCTAATAACTCACACCACTTGAATACAAAAGGTTTTCTTTATTCATATTGGCATTACAACTTGTATCTATCGCATAGAATAACATGACATGTGATACTAGTAGTGTATCATTTTATATGGTACATTTAATTGCAAGCATCATACCTAAATCTAGAAATACATCACCAAATCATGTTATTACAAATAAGTCACACAAAGATGTAGCAAGTTCCAACTTTTGTAGAGCAACACTATGTCAATGCTAGTGGCTTATCAATAAGCTTCACTCCCCACCAAATTGATCTATCCAACACTGAATATGAAGGAGAGTGCCATATGACATCTCTGGAAACTAACAAACCTCTAACTTGAATCCATGCCTTCCAAAGTGAAGAAATAATAGTAGGGTCAAACACCTTAATATCAAAATCTCCCATCACAATGTCACATAACCTCAGACCTTTCCAACCTTTATCGTTCTTCAGTCTAGATAACATTATATTGTTAATTCTAATCATGATCTTCCATGGTTTATTTCCCCATAGAGCCTTGTAGATCCACTTAGAGGCAAGTACCATCCCCTAAGATTTCAAATCTTTTAGACGTAGTGTTGTGATGTGGAGCCTAATCAGGCTCGGAGGTTTATTTGGCATGGTATCCAACAACCCCCCCCCCCCCCGATTATTTCTATGTGGGTCAAGAGGCGACACCCCTTGCAAGCCCTCGAAGCCAAAAGGCATTGGCTATCACTTTTCTATTGGACGACTTATTCTAGCCCTAATTTTGTAAGTAGCAAAAGCTTGAATAAAATGGATTAGGGTTAGGGATTTCATAATGTATGATGAGATTATAGCTTCCGGTGGTAGTATTGAGTTGTAAGGGATTGTGGATTGTCATCACTAGATAATAATAATATTGGACTTGCTCTTGGTGGACATAGCCCAAGGATTGGGTGAACCACGTTAAATCCTTGTGTTTTGTGTTCTCTTATGTGCAATAAGATAAGATAAATTTATTAATTCCAACAAGAGACCAACAAGGGTCTAAGGGAGTAGAAATAGTACAAAGGGCAAATTTAATATTTTATGATATTGGTTATATTTGCACGTAATTGTCATTTATGTATGTGGTTAATCCTAACACCTAGTCCACCTAGCTCTTTAGGTGTACACACACACAATTTTGCCAAGTTTTATTTACAGAATGAAATCTCCCAACTCCAAACCATGATGACGATGTTGGGAAAAGTTTGTAAACCATTTACAAATCTTTCCTAAACTTCCAAAGTTGCAATTATGTTCTTCCATAGATGAATTGGAATCTCATAAATGTTGGGAAAAGTTTGCAAATCATCTGCATAGGTTGGAGTTAGGAGATTTTCTATTGTTTAAATATGTATCAAAAACTTTTTGAAAAGTAAATATATTAAAGGAGACATCATTATATAATATATAGTTAGGAGATTTTCTATTGTTTAAATATGTATCAAAAACTTTTTGAAAAGTAAATATATTAAAGGAGACATCATTATATAATATATTAATTGCCACTAATTTATTGTGTCACACATTAACAATGATGATATCCCATTGAAATCAATTATTACCCCCCTCTCTCTCCACACACACACATAGTTTATTTAACCTCCCATATCAAGAATTGAACACAAGATCTTGTAACAAGGAGAAGCAACAACCACTACACCATGGGTTGATGCAATTAAAAGCGTAATTTAATTATACAAACATATAGATATAGACACGTTGCGCGCACAGAAAATGGGTATTTGTTAATATATATCATGCATTAATTACAACCTGATTATTATATGATGCATTAGTAGTCATGGTTAGTTTTATGTAATCATGGTTTTTCCATACCTCAGTTCTCTCCGTTTTGATTATATATTAAATGAATAAAGTATGTCCCCAAGTGATGCCCAACATATTACATCATTACAATTGAGCTAAGTCCACAATAAGAAGGAACCTTGAGGTTGTATTAGTTGATCATACAATCACATACATTGTTTAGCATCTACCCTCCCTTGTTGAAGAGAGGATTTGGTATTTGTTGCATCATCATGTATGTTGAAGCAATCATAAAACTCACATCAACATAATTGACACTAGGAGGGCACGAACAAGTTCATTCATGGAACTATCAACAATTATGAGCTTTCAAGATATATTTGAGATGCGAAAGATTTCTTTTAAGGCTGTAACTCAAACTAGAAAATGAAAAAAGGGTTTCTCAAAGGAGGGACAACTATTACATCAATCAATTATTCAAGAGGATCATCTCCTACAACTTTGAAGATCATCAACGCTAGTCTCTATCAATTAAATTGCTTTGTCTTTTAGTCATGATTCATACTTAATTTTATGAATTTGTTGGCTTCTGTTAGGACTTCAAACGAAGGATGTGATACTCTTACCATTTTGCATTTTCTATTAGTTCAATAACTTAGATTACTCTCCAACATAAGATAATTGTTAACATTTTTTGAGAAACTTCCTAGTATCTTCTTGGCAAAACAACAGAATGGTCCATGAAAGAGTAGTTTATTACAACTGCCTACATCCCATATCTTCCTTCAATCCAATATCTTTTATAACTAATCTCAACTTTTCTACATCATCCCACCAATCAACCCCACTGTAGATGTTTGAGAGCTGGATGTAAAACCCAACATTGTTAGACCCCATCTTAGAAAGACATTCTACCATATGTTCTCCTAGCTCTACATTGTTGTAAATTCGACAGGTGCTAAGAAAGGCAGTCAAGACACAAGCATCAGATTAAGTGACAACCTTCAATAAACTTAAAAGCTTTCTCCACCAAGAATGCTCCTCGAAGAAGATCAACCATACATGCATGTTGTTTTAATCTTGGTGTGATATTGTGATTAAAAATCGTTTGATCAAAGTAATGCAGGCTTTCATTAACTAGCTTTATATGACTACATGAAGATAGAAGAACAACAAAAGTGACATGCTGAAGCTCGGTACCAGACTTTTGCATTTGATTAAAAAAAGAAAGAGTTTCCTCACCATGCACATGCATGTCGTAGCCAACAATCATACAAGTCCATGAAACTAAATCTCTTCAAGGCATCTTGTCAAAAACTTGGCAACCAACATTTTAACTCCCTCATTTGACATACATTTCTATAAGGACACCTGAAACAAGAATATCAAAATTTAAAACATCCTCTCTTATATGTTTATGTATCTCCTTGTCCTGCTGCAGAGCTGCCAACTGTGTGTTGTTATAAAGAGCCTAATCAGAGTCAGAGATAATTTTTTCTCATTGGCGCAGTGTCTTCTCAGATTTTTTTCTGTGGAATGACATATTTTTTGTAACCAACATAAGTCTTGTATAAAATGGCTTAGGGTTAAGGATTTTCATATGATAATTTAGTAGCTCCTTGCAATGGTATTGAGTTGCAAGGGATTGCAGATTGTAATCGGGTTGAATTACTGGATAATAACATTGGAATCTATATTTGGTCCAGACATAACCCAAAATTCAGTGGACCACATTAAATATTTGTGTCTCCTTTTCTATTCATATGTGCTTTATTCCTTTACATTATTGAATATATTTAGACTTAACTGTTATATTTCTATCTCTTAAGCTCAACATTCTTCACAAGCTTGTAAATGTTTGCATATCTAATAGAATCTGGTATAACAAGAGTTCTGCACATTTTGTAAAAAAACATCAATGCATCCTCACTAGGACAATGCATAGCATATCATGCAATCATCACATTCTACAAATCAACATTTTTTCCAGACTTTGTTGAACACTGTGTGCACTTTCTACATTCTCACATCTGGTGTACATAAGCGACTCAAAAGGACATCTCTTCATGTCCACTTTATCACATACCCATGAAGCAGCTTCTCATCTTGCAAATCTCCTAAGAAAACGTATGCTGGGAGAACATTCATCGCCATAATGGAATCCAGTTTCACCCCTGCAATTTGTATTTCATGAAACACTTTCAGAGCCTGCTCGTAACCCCTGTTGTACACATGCCCACTAATCATTTTGTTTCACATAAAGGGACATCTTTAACCTTTTCATTCTGATTTATGCTCTTCCAACCATCCATTTTCTTAAAGGATCCAGGAAGCACAAATATTTGATTGAGATTCACAAAATGGGTGCTCCATCATATATAACAAGTTTGAATCTCCACTAGCAGTCAAGACTACTGACCATCCATTATTCAGTCAATATGCGGTAATCTAATATTTGTTCCTCATCCATTTCTTGTTTCAACCCACTTCTATACGCTACTATGAATAACTTTCAACATAAATCATTTTTCCCTACAAGTCATGTTTGTGTACTGGCTTATTTTTACTTATTTGGTGCTAAGCAACTGCTTGTGAACTTGTGAATAAATCAGAGATTACATCATTCTGCTAAAAAAAACTTGATGCTTCCAACCAATATTTCCTCAATTTCATAAGCTCTTTCTGAAAAGTGAAATGGTTAATATCTCATTGCACATCTTCGTTCTGCTCAAACTCTTGCATCTATAAGGGAAAAGGTTGTGAAAGCTGTAACATGTTTTCTCATCTAATAGAAGCACCCATGAAAAGCTCGAAAGAATAAATCCAAATTTACTCGTATTCAAAAAAATTATACTTAAATAATTCTAGTTTTCTCCTCAAAAGACTTATAACAGTGGGGTTCATCAAATAGAACATTTTGTGGCATCATCCAGCCATAACTGTTAACATTTTATGATAAACTGCCTGGTACCAACCAGCTTGTTGCCGAAACCGCACATTTCACAGTACCAGCTTCTTCACAGCACCTTAACTGGGAACTGCTGACTGCCATGTTTAGCAAGAAAAGAAAATGCAATTGCTTATCTCAATTAACATCACCAATAATCCCTACTAGAACAAATTCCCCCTTTAAAATGATGGAAATGGGTTGTATCCCTCACAATAATTTCTCGCCCAACAATTTTAGAGATAGATTTAGTAGCGTTATGAGTCATGACAATCCCCACAAGCTCGAATATTCTTGGTTACTCTAATAACTGTTCCTGGCGGTGTATTAATAAGCCCAAAGGTAATGGCAAAGCTTCTCACTGTGTTGACAAAGTATGGATTCCTTCTCTTCCTCTTCCAGATCTTGCAGTACAAAGTTTGTATTAGGGACATACCCTTCCTTCACCATCTGCCCAACCAAGTTCTCCAGTGTTATATGTGAGTTGTGTCCCATACAAAATGCATGAACCCTACTGCCAACCTAAATCCAGCTACATCCTGGATCCTTTTTCAATCCTATGTCTTTCATTGCTGATGTCAACTTTGCTAAATCATCCCACCTACCAACTCCAGAAAAGATGTTTGAGAGCAGGTTATAAAACCCATCATTATCAGGTTCCATCTTAAAAAGGTGTTCTGCCATACGTTCTCCTAGCTCTACATTGTTGTAAAGCTGAGAAGCACTAAGCAAGGAACTCAACACATGAGTATCAGGTTCAAATGGCATCCCCTTGATAAATTCGTAAGCTTTCTCTAGCAGGCCTGCTCATCCAAGAAGATCAACCATGCACGGATAGTGCTCCAATCTTGGTGTGATTCTGTAATTAAAAATCATTTGATCAAAGTAATGCAGGCCCTCATCAACTAGCCCTGTATGACTACATGAAGATAGAACAGCAACAAAAATGACATGACCTGGCTTGATACCAGACTTTTGCATCTGATTAAAAAGAGAAATAGCTTCCTCACCATGTCCGTGCATGCCGTAGCCAGCAACCATAGAAGTCCATGAAACTAAATCTCTCTCAGGCATCTGTTAAAAACTGGGTGCCCAGCATTTAAACTCCTACATTTAGTAACTCCTTCCAGTGGTATTGACTTGCAAGGGATTGCAAATCGTAATCAGATCAAATCACTGGATAATAATGTTGGACTCTCTGTTTGGTGGAGGTAGCCCAAGATTTGCTGAACCACATTAAATCTGTGTCTCTATTTCTGAGTGCTTTATGCCTTTGCATTATTGAATATATTTACATGTAACTGTTATATTTTTGTCTCTTAATTCTAACTGTGCACAAGCGTCAAATGCTTGCATATCTAATAGAATCTGGTGTAACACAAGTCCTGCATGTTTTGTGAATGCATCCTCGCTATGACAATGCATAGAAAATCCTACAATCATCACATTCCATGAATCAACACTTTTTCCTACGATTTTATTGAACATTTGTGTGCAATTTCTACATTCTGACATCTGATGTACATAAGTGACCCACAGGATATCTGTTTCATGTCCACTTTATCACATACCAATGAAGCAACTTCTCATCTTGCAAGGCTCCTAAGAACACATGCTGGGAGAACATTCGTCACCATAATGGAATCCAGTTTCACCCCTGCAATTTGTATTTCATGAAACACAATCAGAGCCTGTTCGCAACATCTGCTGTACACATACCCACCTATCATTACGTTTCACATAAAGGGACATCTTTAGCCTTTTCATTCTGATTTATGCTTGTTCAACCATCCATTTTTTTAAAGGATCCAGGAAGCATGAATATTTGGTTGAGATTCACAAAATGGGTGCTCCATCATATATGACAAGTTTGAATCTCTGCTAGCAATCAAGACTACTAACCATCCATTATTCAATCAATACATGGTAATCTAATATTTGTTCCTCGTTCATTTCTTGTTTCAACCCACTTCTATACACTACCACGAATAACTTTCAACATAAATAAATTTTCCCTACAATTCATGTTTATGTAGTTGACAGTGGCTTATTTTTACTTGTTTGGGACTAGGCATCTGCTTGTGAATTTGTGGATAAATCAGAGATTACACCATTCTGCAAATAAAAACTTGATGCTTCCAACCAATATGTTATCAATTACATAAGCAATTTCTGAAAATTGAAATGGCCGAGGATGAGAAACCACCACTTGAAAAGATCACTGAAGCTGATAAGTAATATTTCTCATTTAATAGAAGTTCCCGTAAAAAGCTCAAAAGAGAAAATGCATATCTACTCGAGTTCATAAAAAGTATACTTACATCATTCTAGTTTTCTCCTCAGAAAACTTGTAACAGTAGGATTCATCAAATAGAAAATTTTACAGTGTTGTCCAGCCACTACTGTTAACGTTTTATGAGAAACTGCCTGGTAACAAACAGCTAGCTGGCAAAACCTCACTTTTCACGGTACCAGCTTCTTCATAGCACCTTATCTGGGAACTGCCGACTGCCATGTTTAGCAAGAAAAGAAAATGCAATTGTTTGTCTCAATTAACATCACCAATAATCCCTACAAGTACAAATTCCACCTTTAAAATGATGGAAACGGGTTGTATCCCTCACAATAATTTCTCGCCCAACAATTTTAGAGATAAATTTAGTGGCGTTATGACAATCCCCACAAGCTCGAAGATTCTTGGTTACTCTAATAACTGTTCCTGGTGGTGTATTAATAAGCCCAAAGGCAATGGCAAGCTTCTCACTGTGTCGACAAAGTATGAATTCCTTTTCTTCCTCTTCCAGATCATGCAGTACAAAGTTTGTATTAGGGACATACCCTTCCTTCATCATCTGCCCGGCCAAGTCCTCCAGTGTTGCATTTATAAGCTCAAACTGGGGATGTGATTTGTGTCCCGTACAAAATGCATGAACCCTATTGCCAGCCTCAATCCAGCTACATCCTGGATCCTTTTTCAATCCAATGTTTTTCATTACTGATCTCAACTTTGCCAAATCATCCCACCTACCAGCCCCAGCATAGATGTTTGAGAGCAGGATATAAAACCCAACATTATCAGGTTCCATCTTAAAAAGGCGTTCTGCCATACGTTCTCCTAACTCTACATTGTTGTAAATCCGACAAGCACTAAGCAAGGCACTCAACACACGAGCATCAGGTTCAAGTGGCATCCCCTTGATAAATTCGTAAGCTTTCTCCAGCAGGCCTGCTCGTCCAAGAAGATCAACCATGCACGCATAGTGCTCCAATCTTGGTGTGATTCTGTAATTTGAAATCATTTCATCAAAGTAACGCAAGCCCACATCAACTAGCCCTGTATGACTACATGAAGACAGAACAGCAACAAAAATGACATGGTCTGGCTTGATGCCAGACTTTTGCATTTGATTAAAAAGAGAAAGAGCTTCCTCACCATGCCCGTGCATGCCGTAGCCGGCAACCATCGAAGTCCATGAAACTAAATCTCTCCTAGGCATCTTGTCAAAAACTCGGCGCCCGGCATTTAAACTCCCACATTTGACATACATATCTATAAGGGCACCCGAAACAAAAATATCAGAATTTAAATCATCCTCTATCATAGATTTATGTATCTCCCTGCCCTGTTGCAGAGCTGCCAACTGTGCACAGGCTGGTAAAATGTTTGAATATGTAATAGAATCTGGTCTAAGAGATCTGCGCATTTTGTGAAAAAGTATCAATGCATCTTCGCTATGGCCATGCATAGCATATCCTGCAATCATCACATTCCATGAAACAACATTTTTTTCTGGCATTTTGTCAAACACCTCGCGGGCAGTTGCTACATTCCGGCATCTGGCGTACATGTCTATAAGTGCACTACCCACAAAAACATCTGCTTCGTGTCCATCTTTTATTACATACCCATGAATCAACCTGCCATCTTGGAGAGCTCCTAAGTAAGCACATGCCGGGAGAACGCTCGTCGCTGTAACAGAATCGGGTTTTATACCTGCAATTTGCATTTCATGAAACACCTTCAGAGCGTCCTCGTAACGCCTGTTGGACACATACCCACTAATCATTGCATTGCAAGAAACCGAATTCCTGTCTGGCATTTTTTCAAACAGTTCCCTCGCAACCTCTATGCTGCCACATTTAGCGTACATATCGACAAGAGCACTAGCCACACACACATTGAGCTCACGCCGGCTTCTGATCAAATGTTCATGAAGCATTTTTCCCTGCTCCAAATCAGCAAGGCGAGCACAAGCAGAAATCAGAATTGCAAAAGTACCCGCACCGGCTTCCAAACCCAAGGCTTCCATTTCCCTAAAAAGTCCTAAAGCTTCTTCCAATTGTCCACTCTGGGCATAACAACCAAGCATAGTGTTCCATGCTGGCACATCTCTGACAGACATACTGTCAAACACTTTCCGTGCGTCCCTCGTGCTCCTGCATTTCGCATACATGCTCACAAGAGCGCTCGTGACAACGACATTCGATTCAAGTCCGCGTTTAATTATGTAATTGTGAACCTTCTCCCCACCCTGAACATCTGCTAAACTTCCACAGGCCTTGAGAACGCTAGGAAAGGTGTACCCATCAGGTTTATTGCGTGTTTTGTGCATTCGATTAAATAAGTTGATCACTTGTTCATGAAACCCATGCCTGGCATATCCGATGATTAATCCATTCCATTGAAAAACATTTGGGTTGTCTAGTTTCTCAAAGACTTGACGGGCATTGCTGAGTTTCCCACATGCAAGATAGTCAAGGATAAGTTTCGAAGATAATAAAATGTGCTGATCATGTGCAGCAACTGCACCCATATGATAATGGTTGCAAAAAACCATTTTTACCTAAAGGTGGTCGCATGAACTTCTACTGATCGCCGAGGAAAGAGAACCGTGGCAATTTGGAGAGCTCCGTGTGTTACTAACCAGATTTGATCAATGATTTGGAGTATTCCTTGGGTTCTCTGGATGAACATTAGAGAAACTAAGCAGTTGAAATTCAATGAAAAAATCGCATCCACCTGTATGGAAACCTTGGATGAATACAATGAATGCATTGCCCCTGAGCTAAACAAGCTCAAAATAAATAAAAATGCGTGACCTGCGTTCTAATTGCTTGCTGCTCAGCTATGACTGTTTAATCTCCCAAACAATGATGACAGCTGAAACTCAACGAGCAACCGCATATAGAATGGTGACTGCCGATGTCAGGCAGAAAAAAGGAGGAACCGCATTTAGACAAATGAGAGGGAAGTTAAGTTTTTTTAGTTAAAATAATAAATGTGAAATTTTGAAAATAAGGAATATGTCATTACAACTAAATATAAAATTAGTTGGGGAGATGATCCATTAGTCGTATACCTTAATATCTCAAAATCTATGATAATGATGACAAAAAAGTTGAAATTTTTATAACATATTTTTCAACTAGTTAAGTACTTAAATCTAAAGTTTTGAATCATCACCATATAAAAATGATTATTTTTATGTCTTATAATAGAAAGTGTTCAAATTCTCATTTTTTCAATACCTATCGCAGTCAATTACTACCCCCATCTCCTATCACAATCAATTACTACCCCATCTTTGGTTTATTAGGATCGAATACTTGAACACTTTATAAAACTACATTTTAATATATAAAGATTTCAATGAACATATAATAGTCATTACAAACACAATGTAACATTAATATTCAAATGAATATTTTCTATACTCATTAATAATTATCTAATTATTTAAAAAATGTCAGAGAATTGATCACCTTTTAATCTAATAATTATTTTAAAAATTGTCATCTTGTGTTGATCTTAACCTAAACCCTAAATAATTTTCCTAAATCATAACCTATTCATTGTCACTCATCATTTTAGAGAGATACCCTATTACCCTATTGCTTTGCTGCTGCCATTGGCCGCTTCATTTGTATGCCTTGTGACTTCGCTGTTGCCAGTCGTTGGAATGGCTTAACCTACTTCATTTTTACAGCTTGTTGCTTCACGACTGCCTTTAATTGTAGAATGTGTTGGAGCAAATGATGGGGAAGGAGACTATCAAAGAAAATAAGAAAATTGAAGACATCTGAGAGGGAGAGGAGCAGAATGCATAATACCCATTTGTTATAATTGGGGAATCGAGGTTCTTCCATTATACCCATGTGTAAGATGACTGGCATAACCTATTTTCCTTGTCTATCTCCAAGTTTAGGCATTCACCGTGGTTGAAATTAAGGCATTAGTTCTTTTTTCTTTCTGCCGTGCTATTTCCAATTTCATTCTTGTAAACTAAGGGTTTGTAGAGAGATATATTGTGTCTCCTCTAACAGTGGGCCTTGTTTCTGATAACAATGTGTAATTTGATATACGACTTCCTCAGAATCGCCCTCCAATTGGTTATAAACCCTTCCTTAGTTGCTTCTGGAAATCATATTCTTTGGATCTATAGAGACTCTTGCAAGTTTCTCTACTTTGGGGGTCATATTATAGTAAGATTTGATTTTAATGGAGTGGACATTATCAGTCATAAATTTTCGTGTGAAAATTATATGGTACAATTGATGCAGGAGCATCTTGCATGGAAAAAAAAAAAATTTGGAAAAAAAAAATTTGAAAAGAAAAAAAAAATCTGGAGGAGAGAGAAAGTGACAAAAATTAGAGGAGAAATAATTTAAAAAATCAAAAGGAAAAAGGAGAAAAGAAAGGAAAAGGTGATTTCTATTTTCGAGGTGCATAAGTGGCATAATAGAAAAAAATAAAAAAATAAATGGTTGTCATTCCATTTATCGAGGTGAGTGGATAGAATTCTAGAAAGTTATGAATATTTTAGAAAGTTTTGGAAGTTGTAGAAGGTTGTGGAAGTTGTAGAAGGTTGTGGAGGAATTCTAGAAGGTTGTGGATAAGTCATGCATGGGGTTGTAAGTGCCTATTTAAGCAAGGCATATGAACATTTCTAAATCAAGCTCAAGGGGGAAGCTTGAGGAGTAGAAGCTCAAGGAGTAGCTTGGGAAGTAGAAGCTCAAGGAGTAGCTTGGGAAGTAGAAGCTCAAGGAGAAGCTCGAGGAGTAGAAGCTTGAGAAGTAAATTTGTGGAAGGAGAAGCTCAAGGAGAAGCTTGATATCATCTTGTGGGTGTTGTAAGGATCTTCCAATATAATAAAATTTCTTGTGAAGCATTTTTATTGGTCTCCATATTGTTGCTTTCTTGATTGTGAGTGGGTAAGGGTGGTGTGGCCCTCTATCAAGTGGTATCAGAGCAGGAGATCCTGAGTGTACAAGCAGATCGCCGAAGTGTGAGGTAGTTTGTACCAGGACCTTGGTTGGGCAAAGTTTATCAGAACTTGTGGATTGCAAATTCGTTGTCCTAGACTTGTGATGTGGTTCTTGATTGTTTGTGCGAGGTGGCAGGTTGCGATCTGACTTGCAAACAATTTGGTTGTCACAAGGAGCGTGGGAAGAATTTGTTGCAGAGGGTTTACGAAGATCTTGGGAGATGGCTCCAAGAGGATTGGACCCTAAGATGATTGTGAAAATCCATGATATAGTGGAGAGGAATTTTTCTAAGATGTTTGCTCGGTTGGATGCTAAAGCTAAGAAGGTCAAGGTGGAAGAGGATGGTTTTGTTGATCAGTTTGTGGAGCCTGATGCAGAACCTGCAGAGCAACTAGAGGTTGTTGCGAAAGATATTTCTAATGTTGTTGATGTTGGGACAGATGTTGGTTTTCATGATCACTTGGTTGAGTCTGACATGGAGATTGTAGAGCACTTGGTCGTGGATGATCCAGTTGTTGTTGGAGGTAAGTTATGTATTGCAGAGCATCTTGTTGTGAGCAATGAGGTTGCTAGTGTTGAGAGTTTGGCATGTGTTGATGGAAATGTACATGTGGTTATTGATGTGGGGTTTGTTTCTATGGGTGTGAATTCACTAGTTGCTAATGTGGATGAGAGTTTTCTATTCAAGCATTATGTTCAGTTTGTTTCTGGGAATGAGCATGTTGATTGGATGGTTGAGATGCTGGTGTGGAGGATTTGCATGGTGGTTTTGTTGTCCCTATTGAGGTGGAAACCTTTGGTGAAGATGAAGATGGTGGTAGATCTTACTTTTGACGTCAAAGTGTGGGACACACTTTTCTATTTACCGGGGGAGTCTGATGCAGGAGCATCTTGCATGGAAAAAAAAAAATTGGAAAAAAAAAATTGAAAAGAAAAAGAAAAAAAAAAAAAAAAATCTGGAGGAGAGAGAAAGTGACGAAAATTAGAGGAGAAATAATTTTAAAAAACAAAGGGAAAAAGGAGAAAAGAAAGGAAAAGGTGATTTCTATTTTCGAGGTGCATATGTGGCATAATAGAAAAAAATATAAAAATAAATGGTTGTCATTCCATTTATCGAGGTGAGTGGATAGAATTCTAGAAAGTTATGAATATTTTAGAAAGTTTTGGAAGTTGTAGAAGGTTGTGGAAGTTGTAGAAGGTTGTGGAAGAATTATAGAAGGTTGTGGATAAGTCATGCATGGGGTTGTAAGTGCCTATTTAAGCAAGGCATATGAACATTTCTAAATCAAGCTCAAGGGGGAAGCTTGAGGAGTAGAAGCTCAAGGAGAAGCTCAAGGAGTAGCTTGGGAAGTAGAAGCTCAAGGAGTAGCTTGAGGAGTAGAAGCTTGAGAAGTAAATTTGTGGAAGGAGAAGCTTGATATCATCTTGTGGGTGTTGTAAGGATCTTCCAGTATAATAAAATTTCTTGTGAAGCATTTTTATTGGTCTCCATATTGTTACTTTCTTGATTGTGAGTGGGTAAGGGTGGTGTGGCCCTCTATCAACAATAAACTGCTCTTATATTCAATAACACAGATAGCATTGGTTTTTTATTATGGTTCATTTTCTACCATTATAGTTATTAATTTGGGTGTTGTTTATCTGCTGCAGACGTGCTTTTTATGCTATTGCTAGTACGCTCTACTGGTTTTACTTTAGTGGCTTGCATGATACACACAGGAAGCACATTAAATGTACAGTCATTTTTGGAGGAGACAACTACTTTTACAAATGTGTTTGTGGACACAACATAACTTAAGGGGATTTGGCACATCTTGAGCAGCTAGGAAATGAACCATCTATTTTTTTCAAACACTTTTTTTTTTTCAAACCCCTAGATTTGGAGAATGTGGTTTCTTTAGCATTTGCAAAAATAAAATAAACTGTGTAACTTCAAAATTGAGTCTTTCTGTTGTACAGAGTATGTGGCATGCATTTATTTCTTTTGACACCATTTTGTGATTCAAAGGGAGTGGCATTGCTTTTAATTAATGATCGTCTTATCGACATAATTTCTTGACTTTGTTTCTTAAAACTAACCTGTGCAAAACCAAAGTCAGAGTCTTTGTGTTGTATAGAGATGGCAGAAAAAATGCAATAGAGTTTGTAGAAAAACATTAATCTTACAATATGTATATATACATACGTATGTATATGCATGCATACTACATATATGTATATCTATTATGAAAATAAAAAATCAAGTGACATATCTATAAAAACTTGATTTAGTTCAAGAGTAATTAGTATAAGATTATGCAATATATATTTCTTCACATTTATATCAGAGGTATTATGGAATAACCAATGTTTTGAAAATTACAAAATAACCAACTCATAGTCATTGGAAAATAAGCATGGTCTTGATGGTATCAGTTGTACAAAATGACTATGTTGTTTGGAAAACAAGCATGGTTGTGTAGATAAGGTTTCATGGTTTCTTCTAAACCATGGATAACATGGTAAAGAAAGACTTGTATATAAAAATATTCATATATCTCTGCACATTGATATTTACAAAATTGACTAGCTTGTGGAATTGGAAAATTAGTACAATCTAAGAAAACTTACATAGTTGAAAATATAAGCAAAATATTTAGTTCACCATAAAGTCAACAAAGGGTTCTTGCATCTCCATAGGACTATTATCATGTTAAGGATTGTCTGCACTAGATAAGTCAACTGTTGATATTACAAAATCATGTTATAGGATTGTTTGCACTAGATAAGTCAACTATTGATATTACAAAATGACCAGCTTGTGGAATTGGAAAATTAGCATGGTCTAAGAAAACTTACATAGTTGGAAACAAAAGCAAAATATTTAGTTCACCATAAAGCCAAGGAAGGGTTCTAGCATCTCCTCAGGACTATCTGTTATAGGATTGTTTGTACTAGATAAGTCAACCTTGTTTGCACTAGATAAGTCAACATGTGGGGTAATAAGATCTATATGGCCAAATATGTTTTCATCTAACAATCTAGCAGCAAATTTGAGTTCTCTGATTGGAGAGTGAGGACTATGGATAGTTGTAGCTCAGATGTTGTGGAGAGTGAGGAGGACTATGGATAGTTGCAGCTTGGATGTTGTGAAGGGCAACATAGGCAGGGGTTAGAATGTTGTACATATCTTTCAAAATCTAATGATGTTAAGGTAAGGGGGGTGTGGGAGTACTGTGTTGACTTGTAATTTGATGATGTTCAAGCAAAGGTGTTAATAGATTACTCTCCCAGGGTATAGTCTTGAACACGTCTCTTACAATTTGATGATGTTTAGGCAAAGGTGTTAGTGAAGCACTCCCCTCTCCAACAACAATTCCAAGTCCATGTCCTGTGTTCACCTGCTTTACTGATAGCTTACTTTTTTGTGTTCTTGTCTTTCTTTCTTTTTCAACCTTTTGTTGTTTCTCCCTTTCCTTTTTCGTCCTCTCTTTTATTATTTGTCTTTCAAGCTTCTGCCAATGTTTCCTTTTTCTTATCTCAATTTGATTAATTTTCTTTGCTTCCAACTATTTTTTCTTCCTTTCTTTCAACTCTTCAAGTTCAACCTTCTTTGCTTCTTGTTGCTCTTGCAATATTATGTACTCATTAGATGTAAGTATTTGAGATCTCCTGCCCAGTCTAAGATTAGTCTAAGATTAGTATGATCAAAAGGAATGGGTCTCTTTGTAACCCTATCAACTGGTAGCTTCAAAAACATTTTTATTGACCCCTTACTACATAACATTTGTTCATCTTCTATTTCAAAAGCTACAAATGTATTCATTGCATCTAGATTATATTCAACTTGGCCATCTTCATATGCATTATGTTCCAAATTTAAAGTGTCACAATCTATCATTTTTCCATAGTAATGGACCACTTCAGATCTTGGCAGTAAAGGTGGAGAAGGCATAGTTAATGAAATGTCTTCATTTTGGAAATCAATCAACACTCCCAAGTCCTTCGCTCCTTTTTTAACCTAATTAATTGTATCAAATTGGGTTGGCAAAGACATTTCATCATGCAAATAACTTTCATATTATGTCTGGCTAACATGTGTTGGTGAAGAAACATCATCTGCTAGTGAATTTCTATTTTCATTTGTACCATTTGTATATTTTTTTGACATTTGTGCAAACATTCTTCAATAGCATCATCTTCATAACTAGCTAACCTTAAGATGTTTGCAATGCCTACACCATCATTTTCATCTTCTACATTGAATGTGTCACTTGGCTTCATGTCATTACAAAGTGCATCTCTATCCAGTGGCCAAATTACAATCCTTCAAAAATTGGCCTTGATGTTTTTAGACACAAGGACAAGTTCGAGAGCTTTGCTTGCAACTTCTGCCAATTTTGTTCTCCTTATCTCTATGTATGGATGTTTGGCCATCCATTTTGACCTTACAGATTTGAAATATGTCTTGAATGGAGAAAAAACACTTACATCTAATGGTTGTAGTTTATGACTAGTGTGAGCAGGCAATATCATAAGATATATGCCTAGAGATCCTGCCTCTTGAACTGTTGCAAAGGCAACATGACTTCCATGCCCATCAAAGATGAGGAGATGCCTATTTTTGAATGAAGTACCACCAAGAACAAACCTAGAAAAATGATGCAACCAATCTAAGAATAACTCTTTTATCATCCAAGCATGTGCCTATGCTACCATGCAAGCTCCTGCTTCATACTTAGCAATGTAATTTTTAAGTATTCTTTTTGCTTTGTAAAGATAGAACCTTGGTATGTTGTGACCAGTTGTATTTATACAACATAGAATTATGATCCATTCATGGCTTTTAGATATGACTTGGGGCACACTCCTACAACCCAACTTTGCAATCACCCACATACCATAGTTTTTCCCTGCTTGCACCCTTGTTTCATTACAGTTTCATATGTGAGTTGATTCATAATGATTAGCATTATACAATTATGTTAAGTTATCATAAAAATCTACAACAATACTTGATCGTAGCATTATTTCTCTATCCCTATTTGGACGCTCTGCAGTCCTTATTGTCAAATTTGGATGGTGTTAGAGGAATCCCATCCACTATGATCTCCCTGGTAAGTCATTCTTGAACAGATTTGGCCTTGTTTGGCAGATGTGAGCCACATGTGACTTGAGCTGAATAACCTCCAATCCACAACCAAGCTGAGCTAAATCTTTACCCAACTGAACAACCTTCGTCTCTTCTTCCAAAGAAAGAATTGTTGGTGGTCCCTTTGTTTTTGTTGTTTTCAGTCCTGATAGCCTGTATGTTAAGCTACTAGCAAGGATTCCCCACTTTTTAGTTGTTCCTCTTATGGAAAAAGAATTTTCTTCAACATCTTGAATAACAACTTCCATCTCCTCCTCTATCCATTGATTCCCTTGGAACATTTTGTTTCTTTTTTGATCTTGAGAAGGTTTTACATCTACATATTTTTGAATTATTGGCAGCAAGATTGCAATCTATGTTATCAGCAGTTGGGTTGGCTAAATGGTCATCATTGTTAGACTCAATCACATGCAATTCAACACCACGTGGATAACGAGTTCTTAATTTTTGGGTTGTTCTTTTGCTTCTCTTTCATGTTGCCACAATGTTTGAACAAAGAAACAACATATACTAACTTGCATAAAACAATCTTGTATAGAAAAATTTTATTCCCAAAAATCTAAACTATATGTTGTTATGTAGTAAAATTATATTTTGTTATGTACTTTGGTGTTATTTCTACAATAAAACACAATCATAATCATTCTTCACTTAGGATACAAATAAATTCATAATACAAAAGGATCAAAAAAATCAATAAAAATAACAGAACATTCATCTTAGTATAAATGGCTTATCTTGTGCAGTATATTGTGATGTAGCATGTTGTTATTTTCATTAGAAACAACATTTATAACAAAAATTCATATAGAACATTCTATCTTAGTAGAAATGGCTTATCTTGTACAGTATACTATAATGTAATATGTCGTTATTTTTGGGAGAACTAACATTTATAGTAGAAATTTATATAGTATGTTGTTATTTTTGGGGAAAACAACAATTTTGTTGTTATTATTGATAATTTTTTGCTAGAAACAACATTTATAAAAGTAATAATAATAGAATGCTATTATTGACTAGTTTTTCTCTCACAAACAACAACCTACTATATCAAAAATATCATAAATAATTAGAATAGAATCCTACTATTGATGGTTCTTTTTCCCACAAATAACAACATACTCTATGAAAAAATAAGTAAAATATATTTGTTGGAAATCTAATTGAAAAACTCATTGTTGAAGATCAAAGAGGGAGATTGTTGTTAAAAGAATGTTTTCAATCATTGTTTTGTCATTGATGTCAAACCTGTTATTTGTAGGAATGACATTTTCTTATAATATCCAAGTACTGTCACTTAGTTGATTGATGAAGAGGATTTGATCAACAAGATGTAACAAGAGCACCTAAGAGAAAGGTTGAGTTATGATGTTGTAATGAAGTGCAAGGATCAGTTAAGACAACGGTTAAATGATGTATTGATAACATACTCAAAGATACAGAGGTTGGTCACACTTAAAAACATTGGAGGAATAAGTTGTAACAAGGTTGACTACAAAGCCTAAACTAAGTTCATCAATGGGTGTCAAGCAAGCTAGTTGAAGCCAAGCAAATTTTCAGTTGGAGCCGAGCAAAAGGAAAATCTAGTGTTTGTTGAATGATCTTCAGGTACCGAGTGAAATTCAAGTGCCGAGAAAAGTATCAAGTGCCGAGCATTAGAAAATCTTGGTATCGAGTGAACTTCAGGTGTCGAGCATCTATAAAAACATAGTTGGTGCCGAGTAACATAGTATGTGTCGAGTCTCAAGATTTCAATAGTGTTGAGTTGCTGCATTATTTTAAATGACAAAGATTCACCAAATCTGAGCTGACATAGTTGTTACCTAGAATTTTGTGAATCATTTGTAGGATAAGGATGATGATTTGGTGGCACCTAATTCTATGCAAACCATTTTTGAGAAAATTCAATAGTATTATTCAAGAAGTTTCTACAGGAAACAAAATATGAGTTAGATACAATGAATCCTACCTAATCCATATGAATTGAAGAATCAAGCAGGAAAGGAACTCCAAGACTTCTATTTAAGAAGTCATAGACTAGGAAGCAAATGTTATTGCTATAGAAGGGTGTCAAGGAGAAGGCATCTAGGAGAAGAACAGAGCACAGAGGCTCTGCTTCTACAAGTGGTCCAGAAGAGATGATTGCACTGGTACAGTGATCGTGGAGACTCAAGGAAACTAAGCTTGAAAGGAGGGCAAGCTGTCAGAGTTGCAGGGATTGAAGGCTAGGCAATGTGAAGATCTAAAGAGTGATTTGAGATCTACAAGTTGAGTTGTATTCAGTAATCAGGTCAAAATCCCTAATTGTTACTTTCTAGAAATTGTATCAGTTAGGATAGAAGGAAAATCCTATGGACTTAGGTTGGCCTAACAACCATTTATAAATCCTTTAACAGGGTGGCATTCCAAGTGAATGTTCTAAAGTCCTCTAACTAGGCCCACTTCTAATAGGGTAGTTAAATCCTCTAACAAGGTCATTGACAGTGTGTTGTAAACCTTTAACAAGGTAGGCCTTTCACAGGGCATCACTTCAAAAGAGTGAGAATTGAGTAGCATGTTACTAGTGGTTTTTCCATATTGGGTTTCCACATAAATCACTGTGTTATGTGTTGATCTTTTATGTGTTATGCTTGCATGTTGATTTACAATAACTTGTTGAATTGAATAGTTAAAGCTTGGATGAATGAATGGTTGAATGGACTCACTACACTTAGTGAAAAAGTTTGAATAGAACATTTGGACCTTGAATAACTGATTCACCCCATCCCCACCCGCCCACCCCCCCCCCCCCCCCCCCCCCCTCTCAGTTATTCAAAAGCATTTCTAACAATTGGTATCAGAGCCATTTGCTAATTTAGTTTCAAGGTACTAGAAGCAGGAAAATCAAGATGTCCAAGAGGGAAGTTCCCAAGCTCAACAAAGATAACTTCACTGCATAGCAGAGTTTGATGAAATTGCACCTTAGATCAATAGGTGACTATGCACAAACTTCAATTGGAACAGAACATATAAATCCAGCTGAACCTCTTACTGTAGATGATTTGAGCAAAAGAAAGGAGCACAATCAAGCAATGCTAGAGATTGCCTCTGCACTCAGCTATGCAGAATATGATGATATCAAAATTTGTGACACTGCATTCAAGATGTGGAAAGCCCTAATACATATCTATGGAGGAGATCAAAATGTACAAAGAGCAAAGAGAGAAAGCCTCATAGGAAAGTTTGATGACATGAAAATGGAGGAAGGTGAAAATGTTGCTCAATATGTGGCTAGAATGAAAGAAATGGTAAGTGCAATAAGAAGTCTAGGTGGTCAATTGGAAGAAGAAACTATCAACAGCAAATAATTAAGAACTCTACTCCCTATCTATGATATTAGAGTTTCAGCCATCCAAGAGCTAAGGTGCGTACAAGGAAACACACTAACCTTTGAAGGAATAGTGGGAAGACTTATTGCATTTCAATTGTCCAACTTTGACAACTATAGACTTGAGAATCTTGAATTTGCTTTCAAGGCCAAGATGACAATAAAAGACAATGAGGAGGAGACATCAAGTAAGAAAAGAAGAAAAGGAAAACATACGTCCAGTGACAACAGTACAGATGAGGAAGATGTGCAATAGTTGGAAGCACTACTGGCAAGGAGATTCCATAGAGGCAAAGAAAAATTCAATGGTAAGCTCCCTATCATATGTTTTAATTGTAATGAAGTAGGTCATATTGTTGCAAGGTTACATAGAAGAAGAACTACAAAGAAGGAAATAAGCACAAGAACAAGAGAGAAGATGATAGCAAAGATTACAAAGAAAACTGCAAAAGATGCTACATTGTTGAAGAAGATTATGATGAGAATGATTATGATGAAGTAGTCTATGTGGCAATGAAGGATGAATCAAATAAAAATGAAGATGAAGCAACAAAATTGGTTACCTGTGTGAACAAGAATAACAAGTGGATCATAGATAGTAGATGCTCACATCACATGACAGGAGATAAAAGTAAGTTCATTACCTTTACTCAATATGATGGAAATATTGTTAGATTTGGTAATGATGCTCTATGTCAAATCAAAGGAAAATATTCAATTAAACTCACAGAGAAAATTTCATATGATAATGCATACTATGTTGAAGGATTGAACTACAACTTGTTTAGTGTTTCACAGTTAGGCAATGTAGGTTGCAAAGTAGGATTTGGAAACAAAACTGCCAAGATTTATGACTTTGATGGAAATCTAATAGGAAAAGGTGAACAAACTAGGAGTAACTTATTTTACCTAGATATGGAAGATGCAACTTGTCTTGTTGTTAGACTTGATGATGTATGGTTATGGCATAAAATATTGTGTCATGTTAATTTTGACAATTTGATTAGTATCAGTGAAAAGAAGAAGGTTGGAGGGTTGCCCAAATTGAAGAAACCTGAAAACATAATGTGCAAACAATGTCAACTAGGGAAGATGACTAAGTCTAGTTTCAAAAGAAAAACATACACTTCCAAAGAAGTATTAGAGTTAGTCCATACAGACTTATGTGGTCCAATAGAAGTGCAAAGCTACCTAGGAAACAGATACATAATGTATTTGTAGATGATTACTCCAAGATGATGATTGCTATGTTTTTGAAGCAAAAATTTGACGCATTTTAAATGTTTAAGTGGTATTTGGCTAGAGTTGAGAAGGAAACAGGGAAGAATCTGAAATGCCTAAGGTTAGACAAAGGAGGTGAGTTTACATCAAAAGAATTTGAAACATTTTGCAATGATAAAGGTATCAAAAGGCAAACATCAGCACCAAGGACTCCACCTCAGAATGGTATTGCTGAAAGAAGAAATAGATCAGTGATAGACTATGCTAGAACCTTGATGATGGAGAAAAATGTTGCACTGAAGTACTAGAGAGAAGCTATAAGCATTGTTGTTTACACCCTGAATAGAGTCCAAGTCAAGAATGGTACAAATGCAAAACCTTTTGAATTATGGTATGGTCACTCACCTAACGTTAAACATTTCAAAGTCTTTGGTTTCAAATGCTATATTCTTAAAGACACTAGAAATGGAAAGTTTGATGCAAAGAGTGATGAAGGCATATTCCTTGGCTACTCCACTAGAAGTAAGGCATATAAGTGTTTGAATACTAACACTAATAAAATTTTGGAAAGTGAAAATGTCAATTTTGATGAGCATGCAGAAGTCCAAGTTGATGAGTCGAAACATTCAGAAGATTATAGATCTTTTGAATACTTCTATGAAGGAATGATTGTTGAAAACAATGCTGCCAATCAAGTTGGGAATCAACAACAAATCTCAGTATCAACCGAATCACAATTAGTAAATGTTGAGTTGCATTTAGAAGCTGAGTTGCAGAATGTAGAAAATGCACATTCTGACTTTGAAATCAGTGCACATGAGAGAAATGATGAAATACCAAATGGAGGAGAGAAAAATGACTCTGAAGCTGAGGGATCAAACATGGAAAGAAGGATAGAACTAAGGTTAGCCAAATATGTAAGAAGACATCACCCTGTTGATCAAATCATTGGTGACAAGGATGTCAGACCAATGACAAGGAATAGACTAAGGAATGAGTCATGTCTACTGAGCAAAGTTGAGCCCAAAATAGTGAAAAATGTGCTACAAGATGATGACTGGTATAAAGCTATGGAAGAGGAGATAGATTAGATTGAGAAGAACAAAACACGGACCCTAGTTCCTAGACCAGCTGATAAGAATGTAATTGGTACCAAATGTGTGTTTAGAAACAAGCTTAATGAGAATGGTGAGATAACAAGAAAAAAAGCCACACTAGTTTGCAAAGGCTATGCACAAGAAGAAGAACTGGATTATGGGGAAACATTTTTCCCTATTGCAAGAATGGAAGGAGTAAGAATACTACTTACATATGCTACATACAAAGGTTTCAAAGTCTACCAAATGGATGTGAAGTCTTCTTTTTTGAATGGTATACTAGAAGAGGAAGTCTACATAGAACAACCTGAGGGATTTGTTGATGACAAGAACAAGGATATGGTCTGTAAACTACATAACGCACTTTATTGTTTGAAGCAAGCACCTAGAGCATGGTATGAGAGACTGCACAAACATCTTGTGAAGATAGGATTTGAGAGAACAGATGACAATAACTTTTACATCAAGGCTAAAAAAGGTAAAGACATTTTGATATCAAAACTCTTTGTTGATGATATAATATTTGGAAGAAAAGATATTCTTTGCAAAGATTTTGCTGATCAAATGAAACATGAGTTTGAGATGTCAATGTTTGAAGAAATCAAATTCTTTGTTGGTTTGCAAGTACATCAATTGAAGCATGGCATATTTGTGACCCAATCAAAATACATCAAGGAGATACTACTCAAAACATTTGGGTTAGAAGACACACCAATGGCAACTAGATATAAGCTATCCAAAATTGATGAATCAGCTGAAGTGAATCAGACATTATATAGATCAATAATTGGAAAGTTGCAATATGTTGCACATAGTAGACCAGACATTGCATTAGATGTTGGAATAGTGGTAAGAATTTCTGCAAATCCAAGAGAAAATCACCTGATGGCAATAAAGAGAATACTGAGGTACCTAAAAGGAATTGATGACTTTGGTTTGTATTACAACAAAAGTGAAAAGTTTGAGCTAAAAGCCTACACTGATGCAGATTGGGGAGGTAACATTGATGACAGGAAAAGCACTAGTGGAGGAGCACTTTTATCAAAGAAAAGATTGATTACATGGACTAACAAAAAGCAAAGTTGTACATCACAGTCCACTGCAGAAGCTGAATATGTTGCAGCTGCTATCAATTGTGCCAATCTTGTATGGATCAAACATTTGTTGCAAGGTATGAACGAAGAGGTAAATGAGCTTGTAATACTTTATTGTGATAATACAAGTGCTATCAACATATCAAAGAACCCTGTAATGCATGCTAAAACCAAGCATATTGCCATTAAGCATCACTATGTAAGAGAGTTGGTGGAAGAAAAACAAGTGAAGATGGAATATGTGAGCTCAAAGGAACAAATTGTTGACATCTTCACAAAAGCACTACCTAGAGATACCTTTGAGTATCTTAGAGGTAAGTTAGGGGTGATACCCCTAACCAAGGCTACTTGAAGCAAAATCAAGACCGTCTTGCATCAAATGAGTTGATTGTTGAGATATTACACATTGATGTAGAGGATGTTTACTTTAGGATTCATGCCTGAAGTAATCGAAATGCAGAAGTTACAAATCAATCACAAGCAAGGTGATAGAGGGAGAAATTGAAAGAGCCTACAAATGCTACACTTGCATATTAAGATGTTAAAATAGTATGTCTTTAGCATTGTTGTCAAAGAGGGAGAAGTAGTGAAAAACTGATCAACAACAAGGGAGAACGTGCAGAAATTGATCAAATGAAGATAGAGGGGGAAGTAGACAGAGAAGAAGAAGTTGATCATAACAGAGAATAGCAGAAGATGAGAAATGCATACAAAGGGAGAAAACAAAGAAAGAATATAGCAGCTAAGAGGGAGAAGTGGAAATGAAGCAATCAGGATAGTAGATCAAGAGAGGGAGATATAAACATTGATGGTAATACAATTACTTTTTGGCTTTTGACTTACTGTTCTAATCTAGTTAACATATGGTTGAATAGTTTAGTCTGATGGTTGATCAGTTTGGTTTTGCATCAATGCCAAAGAGGGAGATTGTTGGAAATCTGATTGAAAAGCTCATTGTTGAAGATCAAAGAGGGAGATTGTTGTTAAAGAAATATTTTCAATCATTGTTTTGTCATTGATATCAAACCTACTATTTGTAGGAATGACATTTTCTTATAAGATCCAAGTACTATCACTTACTTGATTGATGAAGAGGATTTGATCAACAAGATGTAACAAGAGAACGTAAGGGAAAGGTTGAGTAATGATGTTGTAATCAAGTGCAAGGATCAGTTGAGACAATGGTTAAATGATGTATTTATAACATACTCATAGATATAGAGGTTGGTCAAACTTAGAAACATTGGAGGAATAAGTTGTAACAAAGTTGACTGTAAAGCCTAAACTAAGTTCATCAGTGGGTGTTGAGCAAGCTAAGCTAAGAAAATTTTCAATTAGAGCCAAGCAAAAAGAAAATCTAGTGTGTTCTGAGTGATCTTCAGGTATCGAGTGAAGTTCAAGTGCCAAGGAAAGTATCAGGTGTCAAGCATCAGAAAATCTTGGTGTCGAGTGAACTTTAGGTGACAAGCATCAATAAAAAACACAATTGGTGCTAAGTAACACAGTATGTGTCAAGCATCAGGATTTCAATAGTCCCAAGATGCTACATTATTTTAAATGATGACGATTTTCCAAATCTGAGCTGACATAGTTGTTACCTAGAATTTTGTGAATTATTTCGAGGATAAGGATGATGAGCTGGTGGCACAGAATTCTGTGTAAAACATTTTTGGGCAAATTCAAAAGGATTATTCAAGAAGTTTCTAGAGGAAACAAAATATGAGTTAGATTGATGCAGGAGCATCTTGCATGGAAAAATTATTTTTAAAAAAAAATTGAAAAAAAAATTTTGAAAAAAAAAAAAATTTTGGAGGAGAGAGAAAGTGACGAAAATTAGAGGAGAAATAATAAAAAAAATAAAAAAGAGAAAAGAAAGGAAATTTCTATTTTCGAGGTGCATAGGTGGCATAATAAAAAAAATAAAAAAATAAATGGTTGACATTCCATTTATCAAGGTGTGTGGGTAGAATTCTAGAAAGTTATGAATATTGTAGAAAGTTGTTGATATTGTAGAAGGTTATGAAAGTTGTAGAAGGTTGTGGATATTGTGTAGGTGGAATTCTAGAAGGTTGTGGATAAGTCATGCATGGGGTGGTAAGTGCCTATTTAAGCAAGGTATATGAGCTTTTCTAATCAAGCTCAAGGAGAAGCTTGAGAAGGAGAAGCTCGAGGAGTAGAAGCTCGAGGAGGAGAAGCTCGAGAAGGAGAAACTTGAGTAGTGGAAGCTTGGAAAGCTTGGAAAGTTGGAAGGTGTGAAAGAAAGGAGAAAGTGAAGAGAGAGTTTTCTTGAGTCTGTGGATAGAGTGCCAAATGTGAGGCAGTTTACAGCAGGATTGTGATGGACTTGTGAGTGTGTAGACAGAGCACCGAATGTGAGGCAGTTTACACTTGGATCTTGGATAAAGTTGGAGAAGAGCTAGTGACTACAGTTTAGAAACAAGGAGGTTGCTTGGTGGCTTGCAAGCACAAGTTGAGATCTCGGAGGTTTCTACTAGAGTGTTGATCTGGACTAGCTAAGGGTGGTGTGGTCCTTCGTCAGTGGTATTAGAGCAGTACTTCATCAAGTGGTATCAGAGTGTACCTTTATTAGTGGTATCAGAGCGTACCTTCATTAGTGGTATCAGAGCAGGAGTTCTTGAGTGTACAAGCAGATCGTCGAAGTGTGAGGTAGTTTGTACTAGGACCTTGGTTGGGTGAAGTTTATCAGAGCAAGAGTTCCTGAGTGTACAAGCAGATCGCCGAAGTGTGAGGCAGTTTGTACCAGGACCTTGGTTGAGTGAAGTTTATCAGAGCAGGAGTTCCTGAGTGTACAAGCACATCGCCGAAGTGTGAGGCAGTTTGTACCAGGACCTTAGTTGGGTGAAGTTTATTAGAGTGGGAGTTCCTGAGTGTGTAGATAGATCGTCAAAGCTGAGGCAGTTTGCACTAGGACCTTGGGAGGACATGCAGATTGATCGATGGATGCAGAGATGGAAGACTAGACTTGTTGAGGCATGATTGTGGCGAGCTGGTGGATTGCAGATCAGTTGTCCTAGACTTGTGATGCGGTTCCTAATTGTTCGTGCGAGGTGGCAGGTTGCGATCTGACTTGCAAACAATTCAAGGTTGTCACAAGGAGCGTGGGAAGGATTTGTTGCAAAGGGTTTACGAAGACCTTGGAAGATGGCTCAAAGAGGATTGGACCCTAAGATGATTGTGAAAATCCATGATATAGTGGAGAGGAATTTTTCTAAGATGTTTTCTTGGTTGGATGCTAGATTGGCTGATCAAGCTAAGAAGGTCAAGGTGGAAGAGGATGGTTTTGCTGATCAGTTTGTGGAGCCTGATGTAGAACCTATAGAGAAAATAGAGGTTGTTGCTGAGGATATTCCTAACCTTGCTGATGTTGGGATGGAGATTGGTGATCAGTTAGTTTTGTCTGACATGGAGACTACAAAGCATTTGGTCGTGGATGATCTAGTTGATGTTGGTGGTGACTTGTATGTTGCAGAGCACTCGGTCGTGGATGATTCGATTGTTGTTGGAGGTGAGTTATGTATTGCAAAGCATCTTGTTGTGAGCAATGAGGTTGCTGGTGTTGAGAGTTTGGCATGTGTTGATGGAAATCTACATGTGGTTGCTGATGTGGAGCTTGTTATTGCTGGTATGGATTTACTAGTTGTTGATGTGAATGGGAGTTCGATAATGAAGCATTATGTTTAGTTTGTTCCTAAGAGTGAGCATGCTGATTGGATGGTTGAGATTCTGGTGTTTGATAGAGTAATGCAAATGTGGAAGATTTGCATGGTGGTTTTGTTGTCCCTGTTGAGGTGGAAGCCTTTGGTGAAGATGAAGATGGTGGTAGATCTTTCTTTTGGCATCAAAGTGTGGGACACACTTTTCTATCTACCAGGGGAGTCTGATGCAGGAGCATCTTGCATGGAAAAATTATTGAAAAAAAAAAAAAAATTGAAAAAAAAAAAAAAAAAAATCTAGAGGAGAGAGAAAGTGACGAAAATTAGAGGAGAAATAATAAAAAAATTAAAAAGGAGAAAAGAAAGGAAATTTCTATTTTCGAGGTGCATAGGTGGCATAATAGAAAAATAAAAAAATAAATGGTTGTCATTCCATTTATCGAGGTGTGTGGGTAGAATTCTAGAAAGTTATGAATATTGTAGAAAGTTGTGGATATTGTAGAAGGTTATGAAAGTTGTAGAAGGTTGTGGATATTGTGTAGGTGGAATTCTAGAAGGTTGTGGATAAGTCATGCATGGGGTGGTAAGTGCCTATTTAAGCAAGGCATATGAGCTTTTCTAATCAAGCTCAAGGAGAAGCTTGAGAAGGAGAAGCTTGAGGAGTAGAAGCTCGAGGAGGAGAAGCTCGAGAAGGAGAAACTTGAGTAGTGGAAGCTTGGAAAGCTTGGAAAGTTGGAAGGTGTGAAAGAAAGGAGAAAGTGAAGAGAGATTTTTCCTGAGTCTTTGGATAGAGTGTCGAATGTGAGACAGTTTACAGAAGGATTGTGATGGACTTGTGAGTGTGTAGACAGAGCGCCGAATGTGAGGCAGTTTACACTTGGATCTTGGATAAAGTTGGGGAAGAGCTAGTGACTGCGGTTTAGAAACAAGGAGCTTTCTTGGTGGCTTGCAAGCACAAGTTGAGATCTCGGAGGTTTCTACTAGAGTGTGGATCTGGACTAGCTAAGGGTGGTGTGGTCCTTCGTCAGTGGTATCAGAGCAGTACTTCATCAAGTGGTATCAGAGTGTACCTTCATTAGTGGTATTAGAGCATACCTTCATCATAGATACAATGAATTCTACCTAATCCATATGAATTGAAATCAAAGAGTGGAAGAATCGAGTGGGAAAGGAACTCCAAGACTTCTATTTAAGGAGTCATAGACCAAGAAGCAAATGTTGTTACTACAGAAGGGTGTCAAGGATAAGGCATCTAGGAGAAGAACAGAGCACAGAGGCTCTTCTTCTACAAGAAGAGATGATTGCATTGGAACATTGAGCATGGAGACTCAAGGAGACTAAACTTGAAAGGAGAGCAAGCTGTCAAAGTTGCAGAGATTGAAGGCCAAGCAATATGAAGAGCTGAAGAGTGATCTGAGATTTGCAAGTTGAGTTGTATTCAGTAATTAGGTCAAAATCCCTAATTTTTACTCTCTAGAAATTGTATCAATTAGGATAGAAGGAAAATCCTATGGACTTAGGTTGGCCTAATAGCCATTTGTAAATCCTTTAACAGGGTGACATTCCAAGCGAATGTTCTAAATTCCTCTAGCTAGGCCCACTTCTAACAGGGTGGTTAAATCCTCTAACAAGGTCACATTTAACAATGTGTTGTAAGCCTTTAACAGGGTAGGCCTTTCACAGGGCATCACTTCAAAAAGAGTGAGAATTGAGTAGTATGTTACTGGTGGTTATTCCCAAATTGGGTTTCCACGTAAATCACTATGTTATGTGTTGATTTTTTATGTGTTATGCTTGCATGTTGATTTACAGTAACTTACTGAATTGAAAACTTAAAACTTGGATGAATGAATGGTTGAATGGGCTCACTACACTTAGTGAAAAAGTTTGAATAGGAAATTTGGACCTTGAATAATTGATTCACCTCCCCCCCCCCCCCCACTCATTATTATAAAGCATTTCTAACAATATTATGGTGTATATATTATGAAAATATTGAAAAATCAATCTACAAATTTATTGTAAAATAATAAGAATAGAATCTTACTAATGACTGATCTTTTCCCACAAATAAAAACATACTATGACTATTCTTTTTCCACAAATAACAACATACTACATGAAAAATAACAAAAATATAGTCTAGAGTATTGATTATGACAACATTAAAAAATTAATCTACAAATTAATGGTAAAATAAATAGATGGTTAACTCTAATATTTTGAGATGTTTGATATTCTCTTATATGAAAATTGTTGACCTCTATGCCTAATTTTCCTATTAATCTCTCAACACTTAATCATTTTCCAGACAAGAGTGGAAGGTCATCACTAAAACTGAGTCATCTAGTAAAGGCCAAGGACTTGTCTATTTTGCATTACATGTCAAGTAAGTCAAAGATTGTTGAGCACCCAGTTGAGACCAAGAGCATACATAAGCCAAACTATTATAGTTGAGACCAACTAAATTGGAAGATATTTTTTGCCAATTAAACAAAAAGAATCAAGCATGTAAAAGCCAAGTGCCAACATGAATGTTAATAATTGATCGAGTGTCTGAACATTCAGATGCCAAGCAAACTAGTTTTGTCATATGAGTTTGGAATTGCACAAACACCTATGTAAACCATTTTTGGCTTACTTTTAGATATATTTAATGATCGTAGAGACAATTAAGATGGATTTTATGTGTCTTTACAGAAGGTAATGATCTTGATGAAAGAAAATCAACCAATCAAAAAATTAGAAAGTAAACAACAAAAGAGATGAACTATGAACCATTGATTATGATCGAGAACTTTGGAAGATAGTCTATTTAAAGAGGGTTTAAACCCTATGATTAGTGTGGAAGAGTGAAAGTGTGTGTATTGTGAATGAAAGAGTGAATGCACAAGTGAAAGAGCGAACAAGGATAAAACTGTAGACATCTAAATTTGATTACATCGCTTTGGTAATCTTATTTAGTTATCTCTAAAGGCATCATTAATTAAATTCCTATTTAATTAATCCTTTGCCATCCCCTAGCTAATTAATTTAATTAATCATCTATAGTCCTAATTGATAAATCAAAATAACCTATTATTTATCAATTAAATCCTATTCTTCTATCTAATTCCAAAATCCCCATTTATTAAATAAATCTATTTGATAAATAAAGCTCTCAAATCTAATAACCCTTAACCTATCCCTAACCCTTCATTTAGCCTAATCCACCCCATCCACCCATACTAACCAAGCTTAGCCACTAACTCACCCACCCTCATGAATGTCATCCACTTGCAAATCTCTAACAAGCCTAATCTAATCCTAAACCACCTCTAAATCCCCCCCCTAACCTTGTCACATTTCCTAAGTAAGC
The DNA here is from genome assembly GCA_028749045.1 of Cupressus sempervirens. Taxonomy (NCBI): domain Eukaryota; kingdom Viridiplantae; phylum Streptophyta; class Pinopsida; order Cupressales; family Cupressaceae; genus Cupressus; species Cupressus sempervirens. The sequence goes on along the minus strand of CM053793.1, from coordinate 100,414,388 downwards.
TTAAGACTTTCTTAAGCCAAGAAAAGTCAACAATCTCAACTCCCTCCAAAATATCCCAACCACTCAAACATGAATGCTCTTACAAAGGCCATAAAGACTCTTACAAGCCCATTCATTGCTCTTACAAGCCATAATGAAGGGTCTTTATGAAGATATTATCCCTTGAGCCTCCTTTGTTGACTCATCCTTCCCCTTTTCTCCATCCACTCACCCTGTGACATGTGTCACTCCCTGATTGGTGCTAAACAAGCACAATCCATGTGCTCCCTGTTGAGTGCATCCTAGCCCTCCTTAAGCTTTCATCTCTCCTTGCATCCTAGCCTTCCATCCCTCAAGCCCTTTGCCTATAAATTGAATCCCCTCCCAATCCATTTCATCACAACCTTTTGAGCTAATGTTATAATGCTAGTTTGAGAAGCAAAAGCCTTAACCATACCCTTATAATGCCAAATTGAGAGCTCACAAAGCTACCAATTTTCCATTTCCATCTTCATTGAAGCTAGTTTGAGAACCTTGAGCATACATCCCACATCCACATAATAGACTCATCTCTAAAGCAAGTGACCATCCTCATTGGGAGAGCCATTCCATGGTTCATATTCTCATTTGAGGGTTTCACTTTGTCTCTCATATATGTTATGATTTTTATGCTAGTTAATGCTTTGTTCTCTTGATATATTAGTATTACTTGCTAACATATTTCTCATATACATTTTGGCATGCTCGGTGGGACCCCACTATGGGTCATTTAATCATCTATTTCTATCTATATATTGTTTTTTTACTAATAATCTAATGTTTCTTGTTGTTTGAGTGAGTTGTAGGGTTTAATCTTGTTCTTGCAGGTTAAAGGAAGCATTAGGGAGAAAAAAAAAAGCTTCAAAAGTCAAATTCCAAAAAAAATTTTAAAAAAATCCACGTTTTTTAAATCCAATTTTGCGCAATGTCGTCTCAGTAGATAGGCGTCTCCGATTGGATGACTGTTGTCTCTGAATCTTGAACTGTCGTCTTTGAAGTGCATCCTGTCATCTGCGCAGATCAGTGTCTCCGCCTGGCTTTTGTCGTTGTCTCCACCTCTAACCATCATTTCCACCAGGCCAATTTTCTTATTCAAAACACACTCTGTCGTCTCCGCTACCACCATCAGTCAAATTGTCGTCTCTGTTGCCGCCAGCAATCAAACTGTCGTCTCCGCAACCTAGATTGTCGTCTCCACTGCCGCCAACCTAGTCTGTCGTCTTTGCCTCTTTCTCTATCGTCTCCGTAGATCAACATCTCCACAGTTTGGTGTATGTGCTTGATGAACTGTCATCTCTACCTGTCTTTTTTGCATTTCTGTTTCAACATCTTTACTTCTGCACTTTGTAGTTAACAAAAAAAAAAAAAAAAAAAAAAAATTGACTTTTAGTGGTTCCATAGGATTTAGACCATTTTAAGCATTTTTATGCCTAGGAAAAAGAGCAAAAAAAGTTAAAAAAAAATTTCCCATAGTTAAGCTTTCATTTTGGAAGATTTTGGGTGACTAATCAATTTTCTTTTTTGTCTTATTGCAGGTTGGAGCAACTTTTTGGGTGACTAATCATGTTTTTTAAGTTTTTCATGGAATGAACTTGAATGGTTAAACACCTTTTTCATTGAATGTATGTTGTTCAAAACACACTCTTGAATGCCATGGATTAAAAGTAATTTTCCTTGGAATGCATGCTTAAAACAAACAATTCAATCTTGAATGCAAAGATCAATTAACCATTGCAATATCAAACACTTCATTTGGAGCTTTTAAAATTGAACAAAACAAATCTCTTTTCCACATGCAATTTAAACAAAGTTTGACTTTTGGACATTTAACAAACTTCGTTAAGTTAAATACAAATTTGCAAAAATCAATTTGAGTAGTTCTTTGGACTCACCTCTTTTCTAATCACCCATCAATTCAACCATTGATTGCAATCTCAGTGCCATTTATGGGGATGGGTCTACTTGAAAAAGGTGTTAAATTTTCCACAATCTAACTCACTCACTTGGTCTTTGAATCTTTGCTTTAACTTTATCAAAATTCTTAAATGACCAAAACTCTAGATTAAATCGATCACACTTCAAGTTTGGGCACTAAAATTGAACAACTATTGACGTGGAGGGCCTCCAGGCACACGCTTGACAATCGAGTTTCACACATCTTTGTTTTGGGCTTAAAACAAAATCACACCAACTCTTGAATGCTTTAAAGGAAATTAATCGATGCTTGACGTGGAGGGCCTCCGGGCGCGCGGGTTTACTTTTTTGTTGACCCTAACTCTTCTTCGTGTATTCATTCTTCGATCGATTTTGCTTTATTGGCGCATTTCAAAGTTGGAATTGAACATTGTCTCTTAAACATGAGTGCTTGTAAAGTCTAGATCAACACACATAAGAGTCAGTTGGTAAAAGAACAAGTGTATTTTTTAGCTCAAGGTCATCCAAGTCTTCTCTCCCCTTGTCGTCTTTTGAGGCCATCTTGGGTGCATAAGATTAGGATCCAAAACCTTGTTTCTCTTTTTAGGAGGCCTACTTGGGGATTTCATCACCGCTTGGGATGACCTCAACTCCATCGTTCTGACGGAGTATAAAGATCGGGAGGTGAATCCAAAGACATCTCTCTTGGAATCAAGATTTTGTCACTCGGGCTAAGCCTCAAGGAAATTTATACCCTTGAGAAGTGAAAGAGGAGAAGTGGGTTACCGCTCCTCTCAGCTATGTGACATCTTTTTGTTTTCATCTACAGATTTGGGCCTCACGTACCTTGGGTATATCAAGGAATCCCTAGCTAAACCAACTGCCAGCCTTGTAGACAACCATCTGGGATGTTAATGTGTTTGAAGTGACTGATCAAAAAATTTGTAAAACATACACACTCCTTGGCGCAAGTATCATATTCTGAGAATCAAAACTTCTATCTAATTTTTTCTATCTATTGTTTGATCTTTTATTTGTTGAATGAATGTTTGCCAAACTTGGTCAATCCTAGCTTAGGGCATACTTAGTGTAGTCACTACCTATTTCAAAAGTTGAACAAGTTGAAGCAAAATAACCAAGATCTCTCAAAGTCAAGCAGATTCAAGAATTCATGTCAGAACAACCCAAACCCAAACAGAAGTTCCACAAAGTTAAACTCAAGCCATCTCAGGCATACCAAGAACTTTCAGCCAAGAGAAAGGAACTAACACCAAGCCCTCTCATTGCCAAACTCCACAAAGCAGAGGACAAAGCTGCTGACGAAGCCCTTCAAGACGCCTAGTTAGATCGCACCATCCAATTTATCCAACATCCAGGAGTTAACAATGCTTATGCCTTACCAACTAGGCATGATTTCTATGATTAGACCCCCTTGTTTCTCCACATCTTCTTGCATAAGCTTCACTTTTGCATTAGAGTCATCTTTGTAGGTAAGCTAGCCATCCTTAGTCATCCCCTTAAGCATTTTAGCTCATTCATCTCATTTAGAACCAAACCATCTAGCTAGCAATCAAAACCTCACATCCAAGCCTTCAAAATTGTTGTCACCCTGCCAAAAGTTTGCCATTCCTAAAATCTTCCAAATCCATCAATCTCACCATGGTTATCCCTTTAACAGAGCTTTGTCTAGGGTAATCTAGCTTTGTCACTTGTCATCCTTCATCACCTTGAGCTAAAGGTTGGGATCTACAAGTGGTCAATCTCGTGTTCTTCCTAAAGGATCATCAGTCTATCCTTAAGTTGACACAATCACCACCAAGCTTGCACATAGGAAGGTAGACCTTTCGTGCTTTGGTAACATATCTTTGAAGTTAGCATCCCCAACCCAATCCTCCTTAGGTTTTGTCATATAGGTTTGCCTCAACCTAGGAAATCATTTGCATAGAAAAGCCTTCCTCTTTTGCATCCATCAGCATTGTTGCATCTCATCCCTAGGAAACATTCTGCATTTTTCATGCCACCCGTCACTCGCTTAGGCAAGAAGAAGAAGGAAACAATGGAGCCCTATCATTTGGATCCAACAGCATCGCTCCCCTTGAGCACTCAACCATCCTTCATCCCAGAGAATGCTATGCCATCACCTACTAACATTGAAGCCTTCATGAACCAACCAGGAAATGCAGTCTTGGTGAACGCCATTATAGACAAAAACAAGGAAACAATCATGGCTAACTTTCGAAGGGACAACATTGGAGCCTTCAACTTTGGGAGACCTCCCCCCTTATTAGATCCATCTCACCCATTGTTTGGAAAACTCCCACCACCCATAGGCTCTTATGATTCAAATTATCCTCAATATATGCCAAAAGAAGAGCCTCAACCCACCCCATATGATCTAACAGACCCAAACATACCATCCTCCACTCAAGTTGAGATCTCCCTTCCATAAGCCAATCTAGCCACCACCACTCCACCATTGGTCCATACCACTCCATCCCAAACCCCCTTTGCCCAAAACACCTCACCATTCACTCTCTTCACTATTGTTGCTACTGCTCCTCAACCCATGCTTCCAAATCCACCCATCTCCCAAATCAGTGCTAGTATCTTTGGCCAACCTCAGCAATACACAACAAGGATGCCACCCATGGGGCTAAGTAATCAACCCTTCATCACCCCTAGCTTGTTTACCTTAGCTCAGAACACAATTCCATCATTTCCACTAGGTCCTTGGAGCTCGGTGCCATCAACCACAAATCCACAAGCTACTACTTTCAGTCCACAAAGCTATCAAACCCCACAAGCTACTACCAATGTTCTGCCCAGCTCTCAAGTGACCCAAGCTCCTGCCACCACTCTACCAAGCTTTCAAATCCAGCCACCAAGCTATCAAACCCCATTAGTTCCATTTCCAAGCTTTCAATTCCCACCACCTCCACCACCAACTAATCCATTACCTCCTATTACCAACTATTTATCTATGCCACTTCTAGGAGGAAATCCACCAGCACCAACTACCAATTACTTGGCCTCTTTTGCCATGCAAACACCTTTCCAAATGGGGGCACAACCCACATGTATTGGTCAAACTCCTCAAATCCATAGCCAAGTTCCACAAGCTCCTCGATCCTTTCCCCAAGCTTCACAACCATCTTATACCTTACCTCCACAAAGAAATCCATTTATCCCACAGCCAGCTTATGTTTCTCAATCCCAACCTCAAATCCAATATCAACAGCAAGCCTCACAACACATGCAGCAATATGTGCCACCTCCACCTCAGCAACCCATCATCCACCATTCAGTTGCCCAAGCCATGCACAATCCCTACCAGCCCATACCTCAAAGCCATCCATATTCCATTGCCCCATCGAGCACATACCTACCTCAGGGCACTCCTACATTGGGAGCACCCCAACCATCACCCATTAATTTAGAATGGGAAGACATGAAGACAGCTTTGAAAAATATCCAGGAAGGAAATGATCCAAAAACCTTCAAGTTTGAGAATGTGTGTCCTTACACATTTGACAGAGCCATTACCATGACACCATTTCCCAAGCATTTTGAGACACCCAAATTTGACAAATTCAGAGGAAAAGGAGACCCTGTCACACATATCAAAGAATTTTACATGCACTGCCAAGAAGTGGCATACGATGACATCTTCCTCTTGCGTCTCTTTCCCAAAAGCTTGGTCGGACCAGCTCTTGAATGGTTTTATAGAATCCCCTATGGCACAATTAAAAATTTTGCTGAATTATCTGAGGCATTTGTAGCCCAATATGCCCATCTTGTTGAAACGGAGCTATCAGTAGTTGATCTCGTCCACACCAAGCAAAAAGGTGGAAAAAGCCTTCGCAAATATTTGCAAAGATGGCAAACCCTTACCACCCGCATATCTTGCACCTTGCCAGAGTGCCATTTTGTGAAAATGTTTATTGATAATGCCCATCCTAGCTTGTCTCACCACATGACCATGAACTATTTACAGACCTACAAAGACATCAAAGAGAAAGGAATGATCCTTGATCAAGGACTCATTAAAGATGGTGTGGTCAAGATTTACAAGGAAGCCAACCAAAATCAATCACATTCCAATGAAAAGTCTATGTATTGGAACAAAAACAAGCATGTTGCAACAAATGGCATCACTGACACCAGACATGTGAATATTGTTGGTCCTTCTCAAAACCAGTCCAACCCACCATATCAATCAAAAAATCAGCAAGCTATCAACTACCAACAGCAAAATAACCACAACTATCAAAACCACAATCCAAGACCAAACTTTCAAGGGTCTAGCAATCAAGCTAATGCCATCAATGTAGTTGCAGGAACCTACACCTAGAAACTATTCACCTCTTGGTGAACCTTTGGATGTCATTTTTGAGAAATTAGTCAGGGAAAACCTCATCAAATTTCCTCCTACCCAGCAAATCAACCCAAGCCAATCCAAAGTTGCATGGTACAAAGACAATGAGTACTGCAAATTTCATAGGGTAAAAGGTCACACCACCCTCAGATGCATGAAACTGAAAGATTATGTGCAAGACCTCATTGATCAGAAAGAAATCATCGTTGGTGCCCACACCTCTCCCAATGCAAGCTTATAGATCTATCAAAATTCTTTTCCTCCTCACAACAACCAAAATCCTAGAAAAGCACCTATCCAAGCCAACAACAACAACACCAACAACCGCCAGCCAAACCAACAACATGGGAAGAACAATGACCACACTTCATCCTATATAGACTATGGTAGCCTCATAGGTTGTATATATGAGAAAGAGCCTTCTATCAATGTTATCAATATCCAAGGACCAAACAATGAGTGTGCAGTCACCACTCGAAGAGTGCGATTTAACATCGCAGGCCCACCCATTTCACCAGCACCATCAGCTCCATCAAAAAGCCAATACAATATCTTGGAACACCTTGGGAACATGCCATCTCAAATCTCCATTTTAGACCTTCTTCGCACTAGTCCTGTGTACAAAACCATCCTTGACAGTGCTCTTATAGAATCTCGTGTCCCTTTAGATATCAACGCTACTAATTTTCGTAATCTTGTTGGACACCTATCCTCCTCATGTGCCCTATCATTCAAACCCACTGACATACCCATGGTTGAGCCAGATCACACCCTTTCGCTTCGCATAGCCATCATGGTATCCAATTTTTCCATGAAAAGAGTAATGATAGATAATGGATCAGCCTTGAATATTTGCACCCTAAAATTCATAAAACAAGCTGGGTATACTGAGGCAGATATCATCAGTGAGGTTATCACCATCAAAGCTTATGACAACTTGGAAAGAACCACATACCTTGTATATCCGAATCTTGTCCAAAGCTTGTACCATATTCCAGCTTGTAAATAATCTTGTATCCTAGCTTGTATCCTATCACATGCACACAAAGAACCCCATTTTTCCTTAAGCTTTTCGCAAACCATCTACCTATCCACCTATCAACTATTGCAGACATCCCACCCTTCACCAACATTTCCATCTCACAAAAAACCAAAACATGAAAAACCTTGTACATTTGTAACATATCTTGGTCTGTCAGCTTGTACATCCTCTTTAGCTTAGTACCATTGTATCTATCCAGCTTTCATGTCCTTGATCAACATCTTGCACACATCGCACGCCCCTTGGTTAGCTATTCCAATGCATCCTTTAGCTAGTCCTCCTATCACCAAAGTGTTATCCTTCTTAGTTCAGCTTGCCAGATGCATCACTCATCCAGATCCATCAGCTTAGGTGCTCTTCGATAGATCCTTGTAGGATATAGCTTTCCTCATGTCTGATCTTAGTCTGTTAGTACCTCGTCCTACCCATCTCATTGGAAAACAATTCTCTTTTGGATTTTCACTTTCTTTTGATTTGGAATCTTCTCTTTTGGGTCTTGAAGTATCTTTTCCAAGCAATCTTCTTGTTCCCTCCTCAAGGTTGCCACGATCTTCCATATCATGGTATGCTGCGAATGGGGCAATCTGAGTGTAAGGTCTTGATCAGGTCTTTCATTTGTTTTTCTTTTTTGCTTGTGGATTACCCAGTATCGGTTCCACACTGCTTCCTCTTGGGAATCATGTGTGATGCTGGGGCAATCCTTGCATGTTTGTGTTGAGTTAGTTTGTCAATCCTCTGGACGGTTGGTGAAAAGGCCTTGATGTTCTTGGTAACCTTGGCAATTAACCAACAGTCCTATAGCAAATCTAGTGCTCAACTACATGGTGGTACTTCTCTTTGAAGTATCCCCCCGCTCAATAAGCTTCAATGGATTCCCTTCATCTCCATTATCCCTCATCCATATCTAGTATCCATATCTCCCACCCCAGCTTGTGCAACCGTATCTCTCAGAATCAATCATCACTCTTAGCTTTAGGGATCCACAATCCTAATCTTAGGGATCCAACAATCCAATCAATCCACCAAGCCTCATCTTTCGAGATCCACAATCCTAGTCCTAGGGATCTCCAAAACCCATCTTTCACCAATCTGACTCTTTGAAATCCTGTTGCATCAGCTTTGTCATCCCATCATCCCTCTCCCTATCCTAGATTCCTTTTTATAGCACTCCACTCCTTCATCCTCCCCCCAATCCTGAAAGTCTTAAGCTTGCTTTCTCTTGTGCCTCTAATAGCCCTTTATCATTCTCTCGTAGTGAGATTTTGAGCTAATTCAACCCCTTCTCTTTGCCAATCTGTGTCTTTGCTCGTCTCAATTTTTGGTGCTTTTCAAGAAGCCGTCGAGCCTCATCTCTCTCTCTGCCACCTTCTTGAGGGGGCATCATCTAAGTCTAGTCTCTCCTCTTCTTATCCGAGACTGGGGCAACCTTGTTGCTAAAAGATCTTCCTCGTGTCGTCTTCATTCGAACTTCTTTGAAATAGTGTTGTCTCAACACTATGTCAAAAAGGGTCAAAATGTAGACACCTAAATTTGATTACACCGCTTTGGTAATCTTATTTAGTTATCTCTAAAGGCATCATTAATTAAATTCCTATTTAATTAATCCTTTGTCATCCCCTAGCTGATTAATTTAATTAATCATCTATAGTCCTAATTGATAAATCAAAATAACCTATTATTTATCAATTAAATCCTATTCTTCTATCTAATTCCAAAATCCCCATTTATTAAATAAATCTATTTGATAAATAAAGCCCTCAAATCTAATAACCCTTAACCTATCCCTAACCCTTCATTTAGCCTAATCCACCCCATCCACCCATACTAACCAAGCTTAGCCACTAACTCACCTACCCTCATGAATGTCATCCACTTGCAAATCTCTAACAAGCCTAATCTAATCCTAAACCACCTCTAAATCCCCCCCCAACCTTGTCACATTCCCTAATTAAGCTTAAGACTTTCCTAAGCCAAGCAAAGTCAACAATCTCAACTCCCTCCAAAATATCCCAACCACTCAAACATGAATGCTCTTACAAAGGCCATAAAGACTCTTACAAGCTCATTCATTGCTCTTACAAGCCATAATGAAGGGTCTTTATGAAGATATTGTCCCTTGAGCCTCCTTTGTTGACTCATCCTTCCCCTTTCCTCCATCCACTCACCCTATGACATGTGTCACTCCCTGATTGGTGCTAAACAAGCACAATCCATGTGCTCCCCTTTGAGTGCATCCTAGCCCTCCTTAAGCTTTCATCTCTCCTTGCATCCTAGCCCTCCATCCCTCAAGCCCTTTGCCTATAAATTGAATCCCCTCCCAAGCCATTTCATCACAACCTTTTGAGCTAATGTTATAATGCTAGTTTGAGAAGCAAAAGCCTTAACCATACCCTTATAATGCCAAATTGAGAGCTCACAAAGCTACCAATTTGCCATTTCCATCTCCATTGAAGCTAGTTTGAGAACCTTGAGCATACATCCCACATCCACATAATAGACTCATCTCTAAAGCAAGTGACCATCCTCATTGGGAGAGCCATTCCATGTTTCATATTCTCATTTGATGGTTTCACTTTGTCTCTCATATATGTTATGATTTTTATGCTAGTTAATGCTTTGTTCTCTTGATAGATTAGTATTACTTGCTAACATATTTCTAGATTAGACCAAGCAATCTAAGCAGTAAAGCACAAAACAAGAAAGGCTAGATCAGACCAAGCAATTTAAGTAGTAAAGGACAAAACAAAGATATCAAATTGAGATATTGAATAGAGGAGATCTAAAATCAGCTTTCAAAGAAAACTAAGGGTTGGGTACTTAATCAATTTTAAAAGATTGAATCAGGGCAAATATATTAATTGGGTTATCCTAACAAGTTTGTGTAAATCTCCTAATAGAGCCCTTACTTGATTGTAAGTGTAAAATCCTTAAACAAGGTAAGCTCTAGTAGTCTTAATAGCTTTTAACAAGGCAGACCCCTCGTAGGGTAAATCATATATTATGATCAAACATTATAACCCTAATAGGTTAACTTTATTATTGCAACAATAAAAATTTATGGATTTCATCCCCACCCTAGTTTTAGCGTCACATTGAAGTATTTTTGGGTTTAACCAAATCATTTGTGTTATGTGTTGAATCTTTTCATGGATGTGATTTTTTCATTTACAATTCAACATTATAGTTTTCATGTTAGATCTAAGATATGAGATGAGCTAGGCGTGAAATAAGTAGTTTGGTTTTGTAAAGAAAAGTTGAAAATCCTGATTCACACCACCCCCCCACCCGTATCATCTTGTTTCCCATTAAATCCTTCTAACAAACAAAATGTCTGATATTCTCTTATATAACAATATGAGGTTACAAATAAATTTGTAATTCTCTTCAATGTCAGTATTATATGCTCATAGACAATGTTAGTGCCAGTATTCTGTGCTCACAGAGATGGTGAGAATGTTAATACTAGTATTCAGTGCTCATAGAGAATGTATTTGCAATCCTAAAAGAACTCTTTTAGAGAATACCATATTAATAAGCTATTTTCCCCTCCAACAATTTGAATTTGAATTTGTCATTTTGTTGGCTTTTCTTTCAAAATCTACATTTAGATTTAGATTTTGAAAATTGGTTGATTCATGGCTTTCAAAGTCTGTGTTTTGATTGGCTCACAACTAATGAAGTCATTTTAAAGAGCAATTTTTGAGTTGTGTTGCATTATTTTTTTGATTTGAATGGATTGGTGAACTCAGACCTCTCCATATTTATGATGTTGGTACTCCAATATCTTGTTAAAGACTCCAATTTTTCTTGTTGGAGGCTCCAAGATATTTGATTTGAAATGAATTGGTGAACTCAAACCTCTCTATATTTATGATGTAGGTACTCCAATGAGGTTGTCAAAGTCTCGATTTTTTCTTATTGAAGACTTAAGAGCTCAGCATTTATTATAAAAAATTGTCAAAGATTGGATGAGTAATAGTTTTTTTATTGTAATGGTATTGGAAGTTGAAAAATTGGATAAATGTTATTACTTGTAAAACACAACAACTATTGTGTAAAAGTATACAATTTAAAATACAAAATTTTGTAAATCCTTTTTCATATTGTATAAGACTAACATTTGAACTTGTATCAACTTTAGTAAATTAATGATACATCCAATATAATTTTTTAATGATTTAATTTTATGTAAATAATGATTACTAAATACATAAAAATTAATATGATATTATTATTGAATCAAATAATCTTAACAACCCTCACAAAAATTGATACAAGTACTAGGTCATCTCCCCTATTCAAATGTCTTTGTACATGTAATAAGTGTTATGATTTTTTTTTTCAAATTATATGAGGTGAGTGAATTTTTGGGTTCAAACTTGAAAAGTCTATGATGCAATCTATGATCAACATCATCTATTACACATTTTTTAATTGAATAAATTATTTACATCTTTTTACAACCATTTCTTGATTTTTAAATCTAACTTTAATTTGTGTTAAAAAAAATTCTATGAAAATACAAAATCTTATATAAAATAATTATATTTGATTTAAAAATCAAATCTATCTTTAATCAAAAATAATTTTTTAGATAAAAATAACACAAGTCACTCAATTAAAAAGAAAAAAATGCAAGTAAGATAAACTAAATGCATTATATTTATCATCTATACTTTAGAATAACAATTAATAAAAGGAAAATACTAGCACTTGCACCGAAAGGAGGTACAAGGGGTGCGCCAATAGGTTTTTGATATATAAAAGAATAAATGAAGATTCAATTAATAGGAAGTACTTATAAAAACTACGGGACATATTTTGTAGTACTCATAAAGTGGGTGTATAATTGACTTCACATGATTTTACTCATATGCTTGACCTTTGTGAGATAATTTCCCTTGTTTATGAGATGTGTTATCCTTGCATTTTTATTTGTTGTGAGCACCATGAAGAAACTTTTTGTTCCATGGTGAAAATTCAAAACACCCTAAAACAAAGAGCTTTAGAATTTGATATGTAAAATATTGATATAGAAGCAAAAAGCTTCATGAAAAGTGCACACAAAACCTTGATGAAAAAAATGATGAAAACTTTTTAGGTGTTTAGTTATATGGTGACTAATAGTACACATTTTCCAAAACTTGATTCTATGTGCTAATATTTTAAGGTATTCATTAGCATTCATGATTCACGTCCTCTTTCCTTTTAGAACATAACACAAAGAAATAATTGTGAAATATTTGAATTCACTGTACCAATGTAAGTAAGAAATCTACATATTGCATTTTGTGTACCTTATACATTATACTTGAGCTCTTTAAGTATTATATAGAATTTTCCATTGTGAAAAATTATTTGAGTTTGGTGTATTGGAAATTTAAATACCCCATTTTGTGGACCTTATATATTGTACTTGAGTTCTTTCAAATATTTTTTAGGATTTAACATTGTAGACATTTTATTCTTGTGATAAATGAAACCTTTCTAGATATTTATAGATATAACCATCAATGAGACACACTTTTCAAAATTTAATTATATGTTCTAATATTTTTAAGCATTCATTAGAATTTATTTTTGCACATATAGGATTCACATCTTTCCCCTTTGTACAATATTAGGATAGTCTACTAAAAGGTGAAACATTTGAATTGTAGACCTTTTGCATTGTAGTTGTGCTCTTTCAAATATTTTTAAAGATTTCATATTGTAAATTAAGTTGTCTTTCTTCCCTTCAAGGAAGGATCCCTAAACCCTAATCATGTTCGAGGTGACTCTTGCTATCTTCTTCATCTTCTATTTTAGGTTTGTGCTTACTATTTTATCGGCACTATTTAGTGTTTTGTTTGAGGCTATCTTCTTGGTTGTAAGCTCCTAGTCCCATAGACCTGTGTTGTGGTCTCTCGTTGGGTAGTTATCTTATCTTATCTTTAAGATATTTATAAATATAATAATCAATATTACATATTTTCCAAAATATGATGCTATGTGTCAATATTAAAAGGCATTTGAATTAGAATTCATTTTGCAATTCCATGACACATCCCTCTCTTTTTCTAGATTATTAAAAAATAAACTTATATTAAAAACACTCTTTCTTGGTGTAGTGAAACAAGTCAAAAAACCACATACCTTGTTATGTAGACAATATGTATTGTACTTAATCTCTTGCATATATATTTTTACACTTACATTACTAATTTTAAATTCTTGTGATATAATGAAAAATACAAAATGAATATGATCATTACTAAAGTGTTAAAAAACCTAAACTAAAAAATTATTAAAATAGACAATACATTATTTTTTCCTATACACGTAAAATTATATCTAAATTCAAAAGATAAATTAATACATATGATTTTTTTCTAAATTTGTGTTCACGTATCATTAGACACAAACTTTGAAACATTGAAACAAGCATTAGAAAAGTTATAATTTTCAAATAAATAATAATTAAATCTTAATTTTTGAAAAGAAAATCCACATTCTTTGATAAAAAACTAAATAACATAATCCATAGTATTTACTCCCTTTGGACAAGATCTAAGTTCCCTTTGCTAAACATCATTTATTTATTTCCCATATCCAAAACCAACTAAACAATGTTTGCAATGAGTAAATATCTACCACTATGGTAAAAGAGCTAAATGTGATCTATATTTTTTCCATTTGTTGGTAACTTGAAAGAGAAGAAAATTATAAAGTGGTGTATGTGGTATCTTCAAGTTGATTCACATAGCCCAAACTATTGCATGACTGCCTTGTTGCATGGAAATTTTACACATACCTCGTACTTCGACCCTTTCCCTCCACTCTCATACACTTCTCCTTCATACTCTCACGTACAATTTCCATAAGCCATTCATTTTCATTCACCTTTTTCATTTGAGGAACCTTCATCTAGGTTTTTAAAGGGTTTTCTCTTTTTTTTCTAGGGTTTTATCTAGGTTTATTAGGGTTTTATATGGGTGACTTCACACACTTGTGAAAGATTTTGAAAGGGTGTGTCTTGATAAGGTTGTCATCATATCTTGGAATAGAGTGTCTTTTATTCATAGCAACTAAAATTGACACCATCAATCAGGTAAGAACTGCTTAGATTGTTTGTGCTCCATTGGGTACTCAATCCAGAATAAGTTGCTTACTGGAGATGGGTCGAGTTTGTATGTTGCTAGATTGAGCTTCCATATAACTTTAATGTTGTATATTTGGGAGATTTTTATTACTGTAGAGGCAAGAAATTTCTAAGAGAATGAATCTTGTGCAAGATCATGTTGGATGTCATCCATCATAGATAAAAGTTGGCTTGGTATATCAATGTCCACTACTATGTGGAAGTGGGTAAACAATAAACAATACTTTTTGAGGTACACCATCAATAATCTTTGTTGGGTAGTGGAAATTGCTAATGCTAGTGGAAATTAGGCAACTATAGAGTAGTACTAAAGAAAGAAAAACCACAAGATGATGGTAGACATACATTTCAGATTGGAAAGGTTAGAGGCTATGTAACATGGAGAATTGGTAGATAAGATAAAGAATGATGAAGAATGTCAATAGCGTAGCATGAAAGAAGAAAAGAACTTGAGTACAATTGAAATATGTATTTTTAGAGGGGTGAGATTGTAGCAGATAAGGACAAGCATAAATCTCCTAATACCATATGAATATAGTAATAAAAGAGTCAAATCAAGGAGTCCACACAATACTCTTCAGCAAGCTTCTTGGCCTCTGCATGTTTTGGCTCTTTTGGTGCTTTTGGGTCTTTTGCACCAATATCTATCACAAATCAAAACCCTCATTACTTGCATGTAACTCACTAATAGTTGATGTAAACAAAAACCTGAAAGGGAATAAATAGGGTATGCAAGCATTCCAAAAACAACAAACCAAATTTTATACAACTTTTCCCATTTTGTTAGCAATCATGCATATCAGTAGTTTCCTAGATCTTGTGGCAGATGATGAATCTTTCTACATCTAGTGAGATCCATCTCTTTCAATTGGGTTAAGGACAAAAGCTTGTTAGGAAGAGTATTCAATGTCTTGAACTCTGACAATTTCAAGATATATGCATGTAAGGATCCCATAGCCTGAGATCACTGTCTTCAACCATTTCATATAAAAAAGTTAGGAGAAGTCTAAGCTTTTTGTAGGACTTGAGATTCAAGATATTTATTCCTTAGCATGCAATTATCAATGTAAATGAATGCTTTCTTGTTTTCAAACGTGTCTCCTCATTCATTCTGATTTTTTATCATGCTCTGGAAAGGTATAACTATAAAATAGTTCCATCCTTATAAATCGAGTGAGGTATCAAATGCACATATGGTATGGTTGTTTTTCCCAAGCTACCATATCTATGCAAAATAAATACTACTACAAATTGATGACTAAATAAGTTAAATAAAATAAGGTAGCAAAAGAAATCAATGAGAATACAATCAGGATGTTTTCTAAGTAAAAGCCAATCAATTTCTAATGTTTAACTTTGTAAGAATTTGTTATAGCTCTAATACCATGTAAGAATTTTCTTAAGGCAATAATTCAACACCAAGATCAAGAAGCTCATTAGATAGCACAAGAGAGACAAATGATGAGAATGGATATCAAATGATTGAATACACACTAGAAGTGCATGTATATAAAGGCATTTAGAATGACTAGGAGTTAGCAAAGAGATAAACATCACAATTAAGCGCAAGTCCACCAAGAGTGGATTATCCTCCATTGAGCACAAGAGTTTGTGTGATGATGAGAGGATAATTTTATATAGGTGTATCTCGTAAAGAGATGTTTTAGACACCATGTGCTCAAATTATTTGCTAACTCCTTTGTTGTCAACAAGACAACTCATATGACTATGCATATTCCTAGGTGTCTACATGAAAACTAATATGCTAATGCATTAACCTAAGTAAACTTAAGTAAAGTGTAATAATAATTAATTATTTACACTAACACCCTCCTTAAGTGCAACTTAGGGGAATGCACTTAAGCTCACAAAGCTAAATGGAAGATGCAATGTGGGCCCCAACTACTAGGCCATGTTAGGTACCCATGTACAAATGCAATGCTCTATATTAAATGTGATGCAATGTAATACAATGCAATATCTCTTAAAATGGAGAAAGAGGGAAAACCTCATGGTAAAAACCTCCTCCAAAAAGAGAGATGAAGAAATACAACATGTATGCAACGATGGAGTAATGAAAACCCCCCTAGTGTACAATCATATATCCCCTATAAGAAAAAGTACATGATAGTATTCCCCCCATATTAAATATTCTCTTGCAAGGATGTCATGAAGACAAAAAATTATCCAATGCCTACAAACAACATTTCTCCCTTCAGAAAGAAGATACACCAAGTATAGGTGCAAGTATACTTCCCATTGTGGATAGGAAGGTGGATGAGGAATCCATATGTAGTATGCTATGGATGCTACCTCTGAAGTCTTCTCATATGTTGACAAGTCCTTGATGAATGTAGATGCTACAAGCCAATCTAGTGGATGCCCAAAAGAAGGTGGAAAACAAGCTAACATGTCCATGTATGAAAGTGAATCAAACTCCAAAAACAAGGAATCATCCTTTAGGAAGATATGGGAAGAGAAGAAATGTAGCCTCCTCTCAAAGATGAATGCACATCCATGAAAGAAGCTCCTTGATGACTGAAAAGTTGCACCATGAGAACTAAATGATGTTTAGGTCCTTTTAGGAAGAAGTGGTGCCATAGGTGTAGTAGAGAATGTTCCCCAACTAGAAGGAAGAATCCTCAAAAGATATGATGTTTGAGGAAACTGGAATACAATCTCTAGAGACTGATATGTCTTCTTTCAAGTAAAAGAGTCCTCCTCCAACTGTTGAAAAGAAGTGTCCACAATCATGTCAGTCTCAAAAGAAAGATCAAGTGATTGAGGGTCAGAATGTTCCCTTGCAACAAGTGAAGAAGAATTCTCTGAACAAAGAGAAGATGGATATCATCAATAATGTCTACCACATCTTCAACATAAGACTCCACAAAAAACACTACAATGTCTGAAAGGAAGTCATCCCATGAAGCTGAAATAGGAAGACATGGTGTTTCCTACTGCACTAAATCAGGAGCATCTGTGGCTAGAACTAGATTGGTAGAAGCAACAAGAGCATTAGGAGGTATATCTCAACTAGATTCATAGGTACCATAATTGGAGTGACTAGAGGGAGAATTTCCTCTAGGAATGGAGGGACTTGTGGATCTCCATATGCTTTCCAAAGACACATCCAAAGCTCATAAGGATTACTTGCCTTTCTAAGGATAGCAAAACAATCCATACTAATATTTATAAAAATATCTTGAAAAATAATTCTAAGAACCATCATATGAGTAGAAGAAGGAAGTTCTTTGGAACATAGATAAGGAATACTTCCTTATGTTCTCTTAAATGATCAATCATCAAAGCACTCCATTTTTTATAGTTCTTTTTTGTCAATTTAAATCTTAAATCAAATTGACACTTGTGACATGACTTCATGTGATCAAATAATGTATGCACCCCCAAAATGCAAAAAAAAAAAAATCAAAGAAAACCCCCCCTTAATGCATGATTTGGCACTTTATATTTAGTGCGGTTACAATAGCCACTTGCCAACTTAGGACATAAGTGGACTTTTGATTTTGATGGTTAAAACAACAAATATGAAGTTATATAAGACTCAACAAGATAAGGCACAAGACCTCTCAAGGATCTAATTAATTACAAGTGCCAATAGGCCAAAATGAGACCAAAATTTGAAAGTACTATGTCTACTCATAATTACTCCAAACTGATATCAGATTTGGAAACTAGACAAAAAATCATGCACTCTCAAAAAAATAGCACCTAAATATGTGTCTAGATGAGCCCAAACTAAGCCTTTAAAGTTGAAAAAATATGGATTTGCAATTTACAGAAAAATTCTGAAATAGAGATATCAAACATCCTACACCAATGTGTAGATCACAAAATTCTACCACAAAACAAAAAAAATTGCTCGAAAAAAGGAGTCTGTATGGGGGAGATATCATTGTTTGAATATCACCTCTGTAATTATTTTTCTTGAATTATCATCGTCACACCTCCAAATATCAAATGACTCTATATTTCACCTTAGATGTCTGATTTTGATAAAACAAAAATTGATTTGGGGGTATTTTGACCTTCTGAATGTAATACCAATATCTCATTTGCACCAGCAAGCTCTAATCTTGAGCTGCAAAAAAAATCTCTCCAATGGCTATGCAATGAAACTCCTATGACTCTAATACCATGTAAGAATTTGGTATAGCTCTGATACATGTAAGAATTTGGTATAGCTTTGATACCATGTAAGAATTTGCCTAAGGCAATAATTCAACACCAAGATCAAGAAGCTCAGTAGATAGCACAAGAGAGACAAATGATGATCAAATGAGAATGGATATCAGATGATTGAATACACACTAGAAGTCCCTATATATGAAGGCATATAGAATGACTAGGAGTCAACAAAGAGATAAACATCACAACTAAGCACATGTCCACCAAGAGTGGATTATCCTCCATTGACCACAAGAGTTTGTGCAATGATGAGAGGATAAGTTTATATAGGTGTATCTTGTAAAGAGATTTTGTAGACACCATGTGCTCAAATAAGTTACCAACTCTTGTGTTGTCAACAAGACAATTCATATGACTATGCATATTCCTAGGTGTCTACATGACAACTAATATGTTAATGCATTAACCTAAGTAAACTTAAGTAAAGTGTAATAATAATTAATTATTTACACTAACAAACTTGAATGATTTTGGAGAGAGAGTTGTTTGGCCCTGCATGGTTTGTGAGCCACACAATACTCTATGCCACTAAAGGTGATGCTTGAATCCAAGTCATTGAAAATAGAAAAATGTAGGTTTTCAACAAAAAAGTTTAGGAAGGGCATTTCCTCGTCATTCCTCAATTTTATGTCATGCTAAAGAGGGCTAGAGACTAGCACTTTGAGTGGATCATCTTCACCACAAGCCATAGGTGAGTTCAATTTCAGTATTTCGACAACTTCCCAAATGCAACATGAACTTCCCTTCTAATTTGGTTGAATATGATGTGCAATCCAATCTAGTCAAGTTTTACTAGAAAGATTTTGGTGTTTAGAGGTCTGAAGAGAGGCACTAATTTGTAGGATTGAGTTAGAGTCACTAATTTGGGGAATGAAATTTGATAATGATTTCTGAATCAAAAGAAGAAGAAGAAATTGAGATAATTTCATGGTGAATAATATAGTTGTGCATGATGGCAGAGTGCACACCATGGGATGGTGGCAAAAAATAATGTGCTCCAACAAGATTTACTGTGAATGTGTTATGTTCAACCCAACTATCCCCAATGTTGAAAACACCAAGCCAAAAGTAGAGTAAAAAAAATGTCATCAAAGATTGGTAGTTTGTTTTTTATGACTATTTCCAGTGCAAGACAACTTCAAGTTGCAAGCAACCTCATAGGGAAATCCCATCGGCTAAATATCTTGTAACTCATCTCATGTATAGAATTTTTTTCAAAAGAATTTATTGTTATAGAAAAGTACAATCTAAACAATATTTATTAAAATTAATAAATCAAAGAATGTGTCTCAAGAACATAAATAACCTAAGGATGAGAATAAGGAAAGAAAAATAACTAAGATTACAAAATAATTAGAGATTTTGCACTACACATCTAAATGAGAAAAAATTAACAATGTAAATCTTCACTTGAATATACTACAAATCTTACAATTAAATAGTGTATTCAAATCTTCTATTCAAAAATTCTTAATTTCAACATTGTTGGTAAACAGATTTGTCATTGTGAAGTTACCTCTAAAATTGACCATATCCGCCCTCTAAATAGTGACAACCGTGCCAACAGTTGGAGAGATTACAACTGATCACTACTAAATTACAATCTTCCTCTATGTTTGAGAGGGGCAACTACTTCTTTCTTAGATTAACCTAAATCACTAATAAGAGCAATCAAGAGCTATGCTTGAAGGCTACCATTAGCACAATATTGATTTGATAATTTATAAACAATTGCATAATACTGTGAAAACACCCATTACAAAAATAATCAATGTTTTAGATTTGTAGAAAGAGAACCAAAAATGTGTTTCCTTTTATTTCCTTGTGATTAGAAGAATGAGATCTATACACACTTTCCAAAATTTGTCATGCTACCAAAACTCCAACATAAGTGTTCTCTATTTCTACCTAGTCACCCCACAAAGTCCTCTTACAAAGCAAAAATGATTCCTTATATAAACATTGAGGTTAAGAACTGCTCCTTTGTAGTTAATAACTACCTCCCAATTACATGTTTTGGGAGACATTAATTAACCCCAATAAAATTAACCAAGAATGGTCAAATCCTTAACATATGGCCAAAAGTGATAAAAGTTACCATTTTCAAACATGAAAATTTTGTAGTCTTTATCTTTGATGAAGAATCAAAACTCAGACTATGTCAAATAATTTCTTCATCTAAACTTTCATCATATATCCACCATTCTTCTGCGATGAGAAACTTAAATGAATGCATGACAATTTATGTGAGTTTTACATGGGTAACATTGATCATTCAATATTCAACCATATTCCAATGAATTTTTTTATTAGAAATATATCCATATGTATGTGGTGATTCATTTCATTAGGTCAATTGTTACATGAACATAAACTTTGAACCAACAATATGTTCTTGCTTCGCAAACTAGATAGTTTCTAACTCAATAGGGACATCACCGTTCAACCAATTATCAAAATACAGCAACCTCTGACTCCCATGTGTTTTTCTTAATAGCCTATTGAATAATTCTTTTTAAGTCCTCGATTAAATCCATTTGAGAAACATATACTATTAGAAAATGTTCTTCATGTCAATCCCAATACACTATTGATAGAGAATTGACAAGACTTCCATGATATCACTTTGATGTCATAATGAAGATCAAATCAAAATTATAGAGTGGGTGTCAGTTATTTAATGTGATTAGTTGGTTGCCCCTGGAGCCAAATGCCCACCTACCTACTTGACAATATTCAACTCAGTAGTTGAGTTTGAATTTGAAATGAGAGGGAAAATATTTTGCTAGGAGACAATAGGGATGAATTTGATTCATTTGATCAGTCAGAGAGAGAGAGTAAGAGAGGAGTGCAGAACATGGTACAAAGACAAGAAGAAGATCAATAGATTAGAGTAGAGGAAGAATATTCAACCAAAGATCAGAGGATAGAAGGAAGGTTTTCTTTCATTATTTGTAGTAGCAAGTGTTGTATCTCTCTGTTATTCTGTAAGTTCATTTTGGTTCATCCTGTGTAGCATAAGTTCGTTTGGTTCATCTTGTGTAGCATTTATTGCTCCAGATGTATTGTATATAGCCTTCAATGCTATAAGTTTAAGTTTAAAGTTTTATCAGTTTGAAGTTTTAGTATTTTTTCTAGTTGAAGTCGAATGCTTCCAGATTTTGTAATAGTTAAACCTAGTTGAATAGAAAGCAAGAAAGCAGGCATACAAATCTTTGTTGTCCCCTTTCTATTCATTATTTACATGCTTAGTATTTGAGAAGTTGATACTTGCAAGTTTTATTGTTATGCTCTTTGTGTTTTAATGGTGGAAATGTTCAAATAGGAAGTCTATTAATAGATCACTTAGTTTGTGTAAGACATGTCATTTTCACTGAGTCAACCAAGTTTCTATTTGCAATCTTTACTGAGTTCACTTGATCCCTTTTGTTAGCTGAGCTCACTCAACATCCTTTGTACTAGGCTCCACCTTGCTATGGTGACTGAGCTCACTCCACATCCATACTACCAAGCTCACTCGGCATACTCTATGTTGAGTTGTCCTTTTCTACCGAGCTCACCTGGCATACTCTGAGTTGAGTTTCCCTTTGCTTCCAAGCTCACTTGACTTCTTCATGTGTTGAGTCACTCGACACCTTCTATCTGCCACTCAAAACCCTCTTGTGCTAAGAAAAACTTTCACTCAGTACCTTTGGTTGTTGAGAAATTTTTTATGTTGTGAAGTTGAATTCTTTATAGTGGGAAAATCATTACTGATTACATCAACATTCGCATGTGTACTTAATACATGGACTATGCTTCATTTATGTGTAATACCTTCCTAATTAAGACACCATAATATTAAAAAGAATTCATAGACTCTAAGTCTTTGTCCACTATAGATTATAGTTGCTCGTACAAAGCATTCACTCGATGTCTCTAGCAAGAAGAAAAATATACAGAAATATGTTTCTAGTTTGGCATTTTGAATATCCCTCTTACTTGAAGAACTGGATTCCCTACATCTCTTTTATAGGCATTCTATCAAACATTTGATGTGCATTGTTATTCTTTCTATGTCAAAACGTGAAGTAATTTTCATACATTTAGGATGCCAAACTTATGCAAGCATGGATTATCGCTTTCCTAATGCCATGTAATGCCACAAATAGAGAACAAGAAGATAATCATTTCTTATACTCATCAAGACTTCAAATATCCAAGCAAGAATCTCCATATTCTATGATTGTTGGGCAAGACCACGGGTTCGAGGTTGATTTACGTATAATTTACTTCGATGCCTCCATTCAATAGATCCAATATGTCTATTTTTTTCCAAACTTGATTCCCCCAAAATCCTTGAGGATCCAAACACAGGTTGGGTATTACTTCAAAACTACAATTTTTCCCCATGATGGTTTTCCTTAGCTTTCATCACTTATAGATAAGGAGGTTAATATAATTGAATGAGAAAAATAGTTTTCCGAACTCCAATCTTAACCCCTCTTTTTTTGGGGTTAAGCTTAATTATATGAAACACTTAATTTTAAAAGCTTATCTAAACCCATTTTGTGGCCAAGAAGATAAGATTTTAGATTGAAACACATGTTTTCAACCTTTGATGGTACAAATGGAAAATGTGCATTTTGACACCTTTCATTAACCTATAATATCTTGAGACTTAGGTACCAGAATTTGAAAATTTGAAGTGTTGGGTGAAGCTAGGGATGAGTTGGGGCTATCTAGATCATAAAATTATTAAAAAGGAAATCAACTATCATTTGTTTCAAACCTTTAAGTTTCACATGTTGTAGCTTTTTTTGGCTCATAAAGGTGAAATTTTAACAATTTGGCAAGTACAGGAACTGGGGCATAATGGATGATAATAGAGATAACACATTATACTCCATCAAGGTACTCCAATTATAATAATGAGATAACACATTATAAGATAAGTTGTAGATCCATAAGTATAGTTATGGCATATAATCAAAATACATGCATAATGATGTCAATATAGATAAAACCATTACATCCTATTTGACAATCTAGTCTAAATCCACAAAACATCAGCATAACAATGTAACACCCCATAGTAAAATATTCTCATATTAATACTAACACAATAATT
This sequence comes from Cupressus sempervirens, assembly GCA_028749045.1. Lineage (NCBI taxonomy): Eukaryota > Viridiplantae > Streptophyta > Pinopsida > Cupressales > Cupressaceae > Cupressus > Cupressus sempervirens. Next base: position 100,390,582 of record CM053793.1, on the reverse strand, counting down.
GATGCAGCATATTTAACCTCACACCTTAATTTAACCATGTAAATATTTCTCTAATCTAATGCAACCTCCATCAACAATTTTGAATGATTCTCACAAGGTAAATATCAAATCATCCCATCATAATAACTATCTAAATCAATCATCCCTAACAAATCATGAAATACTATGAAGCCATCAACTTGGGTATTTTCCTTAGCAAAACATTCCATCTTACACCATTGAAGATAATATTTCTAACATTTAAGATTTACAACAGGGCATAAGAGGATGGGTCTTACATCTCCCCTCCTTTTTCCCCACCCCCCATTTCCTTTGACTTCCTCTTGGAAGTCAACTTAAATATGGGACACTAAGTCCTAATGCAAGGGCTTACCTAACTTATCAAAATCTAGTCCAACTAAAAGGAATTTTAATTTAGGATCACATAACCATCCCTGAGAACTATATGTGTGTACCTTATTAACTTTAGGAACTATGAAGCTTGAGTCATAGCTCGTGGTAACGATATATGGATCCCCTTTAAGTACAAGACATGACTTAATTGAGATTTGTACCTTACTCAATACGATAATAGGTCCTAATCTTGTAAATTCATTACATATTAATTATTGATCAAGCCATAGAATATGTTTATCACTATTTAATGTCCTTAATTATTGTTATCATTATGGTGTCCATCTATAACCTTACCAAGTTAATGCAACAAACTAGATTTCTACTCCATACTTTAATGTATTTGACCATTCCTCATATTTATGACATAGGAAAGGATGATGTCATAGGAACCTTCTCTAAGAAATTTATATTTTATCATAAGAAGATATTCCTATGCACTAATTTCACATAGGGTTCATCGTGAATCCTTTTTGCTTATGGTTATTTCATAATTCATAGTACAACATACTTTCCAACATTATTCACTAGAAAATACTTCATAAAAAACCTTGAAATTGAAGATAAAATTAAATTATTTGATAGCAAAAGAAGAAAAAGAAACTCAAGACTAGCTACAATGGTAAACCCCCATCTAAAACAACTAAGGCATGTCCTTGAGGCAAAATGGGACCATAAACAAGAAATCTAGCTAAGTAGCCTAATACTATGCTTCACATTGTTGGAAAAATATATAAATACAACAATTTGTAACAAAGAACTAAATAATTAACATTTATTAGCAATTTTCACATGATAAGTTTGACATGATCATACCAAGGGTTCAAATAGGTAGGAGAGGGAATACAACTTCCTAGACACAATAGAGCTAATGTTGGGTACCAATGTAATCCCAAATTAATGGTCCTTTGGACATATGAATAGGATAAAGATTGGTCTCACGCACTTTGAAATATGCTAAATAATAAATTTGAAGTGCCTGAACTAGAAACTTTAAAATCGATGATATATATTATTATATGTATTATCCCAGATGAATATCATAATGGGAACCATCGCTAGTGTATTGGTAAATGCACTAAGGAGTAGGATTTCTCTAGGAATCTCACAATAAGGGCTAGATAAGGGTACTAGATAGGTTTCTTGCCTCTTATCATCTAGTGTATGTTTCAATAATATAAAACCTAGAATGATTACCAAAATAGTTGAAATACAAGATATGAATGTTAACACATAGTATCTACTATCATCCCTCTAGATGTTATATAATGGAGTACCTAACTCTCAATCCTATGAATCTTTTTGACCGATACTCACCACAATATCTATGAAGAAAGCTTAGTTAGTAAACCAAATAATGATTACTTATGCATATGGAACGTTACATTACATTTGTCCCACAAAAGTACACACTTGTCAATATTTATCATAAGAGGATGTACTTATTGATTGCACCTAGATCATTATGCACATAACACAATAATAATCTAATCTAAAAAAGAATAAAAGTGATCTCCTATCTAATATATCATTTCTCTTGTCTTCACTACTTCACTCGGTTGCTATACTTTATTACTTCAAAACTCTTCTTACAACCTCCAAAATGCAATTCTTTCACGTATGCATTCACAACACTTTGCATCATTACATAATAGGGTTTGGATCTTTCCTAAAATAGACATATGTAGAGACTTCTGGAATATATTTTGACTTCTGGAATATAATCAAAAATATGGATACTTCCCTTTTTGCCTCTTAATTTGATTAGCTAATATTCCTTCATAGGGATTAGTGATCCATGCCAAAATGTGCAACAAACTCTACGATCATTAAATATCATTTACGTGTCAGCCCAAAATAGTTTACCTCATTTTTTGTGGCATTCCAAACATTCTTGTTTAAATAGTATTACTCAGCACATATAGTTCCTAATGTTGTTTCATAACTATTGTGCCTATTGACATTACCCAAAAACCCTTCAAGGTGAAGGTAAAACTAGGGTGGGGATGACACCCAAAAACATTTTCTATTATAGTAACAAAGTTCACATATTAGGGATACAAATGTGATCACTTCTAATGATATTCCATATGAGGGGTTTGCCCTATCAAGAGCTTTACAAGATGATGAAGGGTGTTCCCCTTAATACCATAAACCATAACAGAAACAAAGAAACAACAACAAATGTGAGAACAAAATATGGACTTCTTATTTGTGTTGCAAATGTAGAATTATAGAATTCACAATTACAATATGCTAACCCACATGGGCACCTTCATTATAGTAATTTGCAAGACTAAACTACAAACTATCACATAGAGTTGTCTTAGAAAATATTTGGGCCTTTCTTAAATAGGCAATTTTATGCTGCTTGGGAAGGTTCTATATGCTCAAACTTAATACCTAGGGCTGACAAACCCTAATAATAGATATAGAGTCAGATAAATACATTTTTGACAAATTATTTTAGATATTTCAAGTAGCTCAACTTCAAAAGGCCATAAATCTCTAACCATTGCTTCGATTGGCTATTATAACCAATTTTTGGAAATGCCAACTCATGATCTATAGGCTTACAATGGCGGACGTACTCTTTCGTCAAGTTTTTGGGCCTCATTCGGGAATTCTAAGGCCTCCAACGGTGAGCCTAAAGATTTTTCTACAATTTTTTCCACTTAAAATCCACAATAACTTCTCTGATACATAAGTTGGAGCAATGAGATTTTTATGGTAGGCTTATAACTCTAAAATGAACCTTCATGTAGAAAATGAAAATATTTTGAGCTTGTATGAAAAACTTACTAAAAATAGTAAGTTCCCATAATTAGCAATCCCTCTATCTACTAGTCCTTATCAAAATAGAAAAGGTTGAAGACAAAAAATATTTTTGGGTACTGATGCATTGCTCTCACCCAAGATGCTCTTGCATCACAAGACTATTAGCTCTACCTAAATTAAAGGATTTAAGAATTACAATGAGGTAAGAACTTTACTAGGATATTTATTTAGGCTATTAGGACCACTCTATTAAGAGATTAAATACCCTAATTCACTTGCTAAAATGTATCAGTACCTAATCCTTCACTTTGCACTCAAGGTGTTGATTATGGATCCTCTCTTTTCACTCTCTAATCTAACATCCTATCTGATATGTCTTTTCTCTACTCTTCACTGCTTCACTTGGTTGTTATACTATATTACTTCAAAACTTCACTTGTAGCCTCCAAAATGCAATTCCTTCACATATGCATTCACAACACTTTGCATCATTACAGAATTGAGATGTCCCTTTTCTGATTTGATATGGTATTTCACACCTCTAATCAGATTTTCAAAAATCAAACAACTGCTATCACAAAGATCCACCAAATTTCTCAAGAAACCCCAAATCGGGTATGTTGAAAATAGTGCTAAAAGCTTCACAACTTCACAAATTATTAATGAATCTGAAAATGGAAATTTTTACAGAAATTTCAGCAGCATAACAGCCTACAAATTGACATTTCCAGATCCGTATAGCCTTTACACAATAGCTTGAAAATGTAGGACCAAAACTATGCTCATCGGGCTCCCGAAATAGCACAAAATATGCCCGAAAACACCACAAGAACACTAATAATCTATCTCAGAAGTTTAATCACGTCCCAATATATATATTCAGATCTATTTTAATAGCTTAAAGTATAAAATACAGCAGCAACCAAAACTGATATGAAATACTCAACCGGAAACACCAAACTCTTACAAAAATACACCCGGAAACTCATAAATCTGCACTGTTCAGCACAAAGGCAAACTCTGTATGAGCATGCACATGGAATGGCTTCAAACTCCCGTCCTTAGCCTTCCTAGAAACCTACAAACTCCCGTTCTTGGGTCTCCCTGGAAACCTGCAAACTCCCGTTCTTGGGTCTCCTTCTCCACAGGTTTGGCAGCCTCTGAAGAATAACAAAGAATGAGTGAAAATCAAGTCTGGAATCCCCCCAAAATGCCTCCAAACCTCTTTAAAAAGGGCATAACTGTAACTCACGTCCAAGAGAGGTTAATGAAACATATTTTAATAATAATTATCATTTATTAGTCCAACGGTTTCCAAAGATTAACTCCCTTTTTCCGAAACTTCACTTTCTTGGGCCTGCCTGTCTTAGCAAAGATTATTATTTTTTAATTATTTGAAAAGGGGACATGACAAGTCCTCCCCTCCCAAACATTGCTTGTCCTCAAGCAATGGCTGAACAATAAACCAATCAATCCTCCTGGATCCCAAATGTAGTCATGAACTATACTACTACCAATTAACACAGACTCCTGCAAGATCCTCTGCAATATGACCAAGAGGAATCCATAATCAAACTGGCAATTATAGCTCAACCAAACTCCAAAATCACCATTACCACAGTCAAAAACCCATGAGACACAAACTCTTAGAATATCAAAACCCAAGTAAAGTGGACTACCAACATAGTAAATACCATCAATGCATTCCACTGGCCTTAATGGAATGTACAATCCAACTCTGCAACAATGGTGAATGCTCTCAAATGAAACTATACCAAGTATGGAGAATCCACACACTATACAACTCCTGCAGTCAACACAACTCTGTAGATCATTGGCCACTGTCTCATAACCATAACTCCCATGCACCCCTGATGGTGAAAAGCCATCACAAGATAAACAACAAAAAATGGAACCCAAACCAAATTTTCCATGAACAAGTGATACAACCCACTGTGACTGATCACTAGCTAAGTCAGGAGATGTCATAGCCAAAGGAGTAGAATCAATAACAACACTTGCTGAAGCATCACTCCAAAACTCCTGCTCTAAGTCATGTATTATCAAGCTATCAACTACAAAACCTGTCGTCATGTCGTGCCCATCACAACTCTCATCTCGAGGCATCAAACTATTCCATAATTGATGATAAGCACTAGGAACCAAAGTACATCTCTGTATCATAATCTCATCAACATGGTCATCAAAGGTAAATTGATGAGCGTACCTCACAGTGTAATGCCGATAGAATGCGCCAATCTCAATCAGTGGCTCAGACTGTAATCCAGATGAAACTAACTGCAATTGATCATCAACCATGTTGGAACTGACTACTACCTCCAAAGATATCACCAAGGGAGTAGTATTACTATCAGGAACCATGCCAACTGTCGACTCACCAACATCACACATGACCTTTGATACATCTCTAGTCTCTGTTCCTTCAATACTAGAGGCCACCACCCTGTCAGGCATACAATAATCTGCTACAATACCCAACTCAACTAAACCTGACTCTAGTGGGAATGAACCTGATATGCCAATGTTAGTATCAAGGATGGATGCATCCCCATCTCCATTGTCTCTGACAATCTCAGTCATGGACATCCTCGAATCACCAAACACCATAGCTTGTGACTGTATAGAATCAGATAAAGACTGTAGTTGCTCTAACTCCATGGTCACCTTAGCCAAATGAAACTGTGACTCCTTGAAAGCCAACTGTGTACTCTCAAGAATCTCAAAAGTCACCTCAAGCTGCTCAGTAAGCTCACTCACCTCATCTTCCTTGGCCAACAATGCATCATATGTTGTACTACCCCACTCCATAAGATAATCTCTATCAGCTACCAACTGCATATAATTCTGTCTCAAAATCTGAATAGCCTCCCATAAAGAGTGGATCTCTGTCAAGGAAAGATAACTTCCTTCCTGCTCATCACTAGTAGGAGAACCCCATCCATAAACTGCTAATAATTGACGAGCAGCATCAAAATGTTGGCAAGTGATAGCAATGTCTCGGTCACTAACTCTCAACTGATTAGACACATGATGGCATTGGCTTGACTGTCTCCTACAAACCTCCTTTGATGCACTGTCTAAAGGAGTATCCTCAAAGTTACTAGTCTCTAGAGTATTACCATCCATGTCCTGTGAATCAATTCTAAAGCTCATATCAACATACAGAGTATCAAAATTTGTAGCACTGCTGTCCAACTCCTCTGTACCCAAAGAAACTAAGTCTTCAAAATTGCCCACTACATCCTCCTGGATGTCATCGATGCCAATATGATCCTGGGACTCATCTGTACACACTGCCAAATATGAAAGATCATCAACACATTCCAGCAAGTATGGTCGACTGGATATATGAACAAAGCCCAACACCGGTGTATAAAAACTAATACCAACATCAGACAAGATACTGGCACAAGAAAAGACAACACCGTGTAATCTGCTAATCAAATCCATGATAGCACCCAAACAAACACTGCGACCAAAAAGTGTTAAAGATCTCCAGTCAACTGAATCCCAAACACCAATATAACAATCTCGTGTCCATATCCGTAAACTAGAATCAACTGGTAACTCAAGCAAACTCCTCACCTGAGTAATATGACCAATACCAACTAACTCCACATACTTGTCATGATAAGGTAATGAAGTCACAATACTATCTTCACTCACCTTCAGCTGGCGGGATAAATCATGTGAAGTACTACCTGCCTCAACCTCATGTGATGAAGCATCTAACTGCGCCTGGTACTCTTTCTCAGAAAATTCATGAATGCTCAATGTCTGCTCATCTCTACTAGGTATCTCACCATCCTGCACAACAACATCCTCATAATCATCATCTGAACCCACTACACTGTAGTCACTGCCTGTTGTAACTATACCATCCTGAATACCTGTGGCATCACCCTTTGACAACCTGTAAACAATTGTCTCAATTTGAGTATCAAGTTGACTGTTACTATCAATCTGTGTAATATCCTTTCCCACCACCTCCTGTGGCAAAGTAGAATCTGAGACCACTACCTGGCTATCAGCTAGTTTCTCAAACTCCTCATGCAAGTTCTTGGGAATTGTGTCATCTGTCCTATGAGAAAATCTGCCAAATAGAAATCCAGTCAACTTATCCACCTTAGCTGGGTCAGATAACATGTCATTTATACGGTGGTGCTCAACCAACTGTTTAGACATGTCATGGCTTATTTTCATAAGTTTATCTCGAATGTCTAAATAACCATCCTTTCTACTATTTTGACTCTGGCTATCAATTGTCCAAGATCGTTCCCTCTGAGACTCTGTACTATACCTGTCCATTCTGGATAAAGTAGAGTGTAACCCCAATAGGATATAACTTCTTCAAGCACCAAGAACTAACATGCAAATGATTAGAAGTAGCATGCAACCATAGATTTGGACATGCAACTGATTAGAAGCAACACGCAACCACCAAATTATGACATGCAAGATCTGGGTAGTTGTCAAAACTGACATGCAAACTTCTACAACCGCCAAATTCACCAAGAACTAATAGGAAAATGATTAGAAGTAGCATGAAACCATAGATTTGGACATGCAACTAATTAGAAGCAACATGCAACCACCAAATTATGACATGCAAGATCTGGGTAGTTGTCAAAACTGACATGGAAGATCTGGGTACTTGTCAAAACTGAAATGCAAACTTCTACAACCACCAAATTCACCAAGAACTAACATGAAAATGATTAGAAGTAGCATGCAACCATAAATTTTTACATGCAGCTGATTAGAAGCAACATGCAATCATAAATTATGACATGCAAGATTTGGGTAGTTCTCAAAACTGAAATGCAATATCTGGGTAGTTGTCAAAACTGACCTACAACTTCTACAAACCCTCAGGCTGGCAAGATCATGGCTCTGATACCAATGAGATGTCCCTTTTCTGATTTGATATGGTATTTCACACCTCTAATCAGATTTTCAAAAATCAAACAACTGCTATCACAAAGATCCACCAAATTTCTCAAGAAACCCCAAATCGGGTATGTTGAAAATAGTGCTAAAAGCTTCACAACTTCACAAATTATTAATGAATCTGAAAATGGAAATTTTTACAGAAATTTCAGCAGCATAACAGCCTACAAATTGACATTTCCAGATCCGTATAGCCTTTACACAATAGCTTGAAAATGTAGGACCAAAACTATGCTCATCGGGCTCCCGAAATAGCACAAAATATGCCCGAAAACACCACAAGAACACTAATAATCTATCTCAGAAGTTTAATCACGTCCCAATATATATATTCAGATCTATTTTAATAGCTTAAAGTATAAAATACAGCAGCAACCAAAACTGATATGAAATACTCAACCGGAAACACCAAACTCTTACAAAAATACACCCGGAAACTCATAAATCTGCACTGTTCAGCACAAAGGCAAACTCTGTATGAGCATGCACATGGAATGGCTTCAAACTCCCGTCCTTAGCCTTCCTAGAAACCTACAAACTCCCGTTCTTGGGTCTCCCTGGAAACCTGCAAACTCCCGTTCTTGGGTCTCCTTCTCCACAGGTTTGGCAGCCTCTGAAGAATAACAAAGAATGAGTGAAAATCAAGTCTGGAATCCCCCCAAAATGCCTCCAAACCTCTTTAAAAAGGGCATAACTGTAACTCACGTCCAAGAGAGGTTAATGAAACATATTTTAATAATAATTATCATTTATTAGTCCAACGGTTTCCAAAGATTAACTCCCTTTTTCTGAAACTTCACTTTCTTGGGCCTGCCTGTCTTAGCAAAGATTATTATTTTTTAATTATTTGAAAAGGGGACATGACAAGAATAGGGCATGGATCTGCCCTAAAATATACATTTGTAGTCATCTAGAATATAATCAACAACCTAGATGCTTCCCTTTTTTCCTCTTAATATGATTGGCTAATCTTCCTTCATAGGGATCAAAGATTAATTCCAAAATGGATAAAAATTCTACAATCATTATATATCATTTATATGTCAGCCCAAAATGTGTGTCATTCCAAACATTCTTGTTTAAACAATGTTGCTTAGCACATATAGTTCTTGATGCTTGGTCATAACTATTATGCATATTGATACCTGACCTCAACTAGCTCGACTCTTTCTTCATGACTTGGCGCATATTCACTCTTCTTTACTCGAAATTCACTTAACTCATCTTTCATAGGGGTACTCGGTGACCATAGAGTTTCTTGGCCCCTATAGAGCTTGACATATACGAGATTATTTACAAGTCTAAAAAATACATAACTTGACCTATATAGAGTGACTTGGTCACACTGATGAGCAAATTTTTTTGTCTTCTATATGACTAATTGTTTGACACTACTAGAAAATAATACTAAAGAGATCAATAATCTCCCCCTTTGACATTAGTGGAAAAAAAACACTTTTTCATGATTACATCATTACAACACAATACAAAAAATGATAGAACTTCTCCTATGTATACAACTCAGTCCATATAGGACTACAAAAACTTTTATATTTACTTCAAACTCATATGCACATTACATATATTACATGACTCAAGTAGTCTGATGTAGTTTAGTCATATCTTTGATATGTCCTTAGTTGCTCATATTTTCTCAAAATGATATCATTTTTCTATTTCTTCTTTCAAATCTTTTTCTTTCCCCCTTGATTTTCTCACTCATGTCTATTGTTGGGTTTGGGAGGATGGAATCAAACCATACTCATCAATAAATGGCTTATGAATTTTATGATCATGACAAGTGCATGATCCCATGTAGTTCTAACTGATTCCAATACTTAAATCATGACCTCCAAAATTATAACCAAGTCAGTCAATCTATCAGCAGTAGAAATATTATGATATGATTGTACTAGATCCTTTGTTGAAGATAACCCATGTTGCATTACTTCCAAATGAGGTATTAAAATAGATTGTATGGAAATAAGTTTATCTCTCATTGGCTATCTATTGTATGTAGCTTGACTAGCCTCCCTTGTGAAAACAATAGTCTATTATGGTGCATTGAACTTGATCTAGCTAATTGAGAGAAAAAGTTACCTAGAGATTTTAAAACACTCTCAATCTTATAAATACTAGCTTGAAATTCATTTGTAAATCTAGGCACATCACAAAGAGTATTGTAAAGATCTTGGATTTTCTTCACAAGTTCTTCTAGATTCTATACAAGTTCTGCCAGTTCAACTTTTACCAATGAAATAACAATAGAGACCTTTTCAAGTACTGTCTTCCCAAACTTTTTTTCTGACCAGGCCATCAATTTTTAGTTTGTCTCTATATCCTCAATGTTAACTTTTTCAACAATTTTTACTAAGTGAGAGATAATAGAAGCTTGTTCATCAATATGATGAATATCATATGCATCAATAAATATATCTTCTATAACATGAAACACTTGCTTCTATTGTTCCCATTTCTTCTTGTCTTTTCTTTCTTGCTAAGATATCTTGCAAGATAACCATCTTTTCAAATGAGATATTTTTCAAATCCCATTTAGGGAATTCAATCACTTCATCCAAGGTAAAAAATTTACCTAGAGAACTTATCTTTTTCTTCTTCCCTTTTCTCTTTTTAGATGTGTTGTTTCTTACCACAACTAAGGCTAGAGTGGATGAAGGGGTTTCACCACTTGGTCTATCTTGAGCATCAATGCTAAAGGAATCAACAATAATACTTGGCACAATTTTAATTATAGGGACTTTTACCTATTGTGTAGATGTGGAATCTGAAGTAGTTGGGGGTGGAGTGTGAGCACTCACACTCGACTCTATTTGTGATACATCACTCATATTTTTTTCCTTATCCTTTTCTTTTGTCTTGGTCTCCTCCTTTCCCTTTGATAGAGGTATTAAGACTTGTGATCCTTTCTAACCTATAGTAGATTGATCTACCTTAGACTCTTTGTCTTGCTCTTTCTTTTTTTCTAGTTCCTTGGTGGATTCATTTTCCTTCACTAGTTCCTTGGCACTTATCTATTTTTGAGATGGTAGTTGAATCTGTGCAGTAAGGTCAATAACTAGAACTGGTATCTTTGTTATCTTAGGATAGTCTCTTATTTTTTGTATTACTAGAGTGTTAGGTGTGGTTGAATGAATAGGAGATACATTACTCTTCTCTTGAGAGCTTGACACACCTGTGTCTTCTTCATTAGTATGAACATCCTCTATTGTTACAGTATCTTCTTCACTCTCTTTGGCCTTTTGTCTGATAGCTTCTTCAAGTGTATCCAATTCATTATATACATCTTTTTTAGTGACCTATTAAGTTTCTCCATTACCCTTACCTTTCCCTCTATGTTAGCGTCTTTTCTAGTGGTCAGTCCAAAACTACTCTTCCATAAAAATTCTCTCTATTTTAAAACATCCTCAATTTTATATTGCAAGATCAAAAATACTCTATACTTTGGAACAAATCTATATCTATACTTCTCCAAAAAAAATTGTGATCTACTTAATTGTTAAGTTAGGCATTTTATTTGCAAGTGATTTGTCTCTAATTTTCCTTTCAGTCTTTATTACATATTGCCACTTGGCATCAATTCTATTATGCATCTCATTAAGAATGGTATTGCATATCTCTATAGGTTTATTTTTAAACTTAGCCATAATATCTAATATGGCTTCATCTACCTTAGTCTTATCTTCTACACTTAATGTACCAAACTTTATAAACTTAAAACTAGATAAGCCTGTAGAGTTCCTAATATTGTCACATACATCGTCAATTGATTTAGGCTCGGTATGTACAACTACTTAAAAATGACTAATTTCATCATATTTTTTCTTCTTTGCATCTTCCTCATCATCATCTTTTTGTGTAATAAATTTTCTTCTTCATTGTTGAGGGTGACCTTTGGTGGCTGATAATTTTCTCTTTGTACTACATGTGCCACTTGAACCTTCACTAGGTTTAGTAATTTTTGCAATTCCTTTTCACAATGGTGGTTCAACACTTATTGTTTTATCTTACTTGGTTCTTGATCTAATTGATGTAGGAGGAGAGAGTGGTTTAGGTATAGATTTCTTTACAAATTTCTTCACCTTAGGCTCTATAATTTTGACTTTATTCACCTACCTAGCTTGTGGTAAGATAAGTGCTATGGATTTTCCCTTCTTCTCTGCACTTTCTTCCTCTTCCCATGCATCATCACTTTCTTTATCTTCTCCAAGACCTTGTGTAATCATTAGTGGTCCTTCACCTTCATCTTATGTGTCTAGTTTCTCTTCTAAGTATTCTATCATCTTCTTCCTTTTTCTACTAGATGAGGCAATCTTAGCATTTATTGTTATTCTTCCCTTTTCTTCCTCATATTTTCCAAAATACTTGGGCTTTTTATTAATCTCCTCATCAAGTAATGTAGTGATTGTTGCACTCACATCATCAATATCTATTTCATAAGGAAATAGTTTAAGCCAAGCCACCCTTGGCTTAACTACTTGAACATATTTGTTTTCAGTGTCCACTAGAAAACACACATCCTTGTAATGTTTCTCTACTAAGTCTGTATGAATCCTTGTTCATCTTCTCATCTTCTATATATGAACTCATAAAAAGTATCCATCTAATACATTCTCAAAACCATCTCCCAAATTTATAATATAATCACTTATTTGTCTAGTAATAGGTTTCCCTTGTTTCCAAACAACATTTCTAATAGTAGGAAAATAATTTTCAACATAAAAGAAAGTACACACTATCAATGATCCAAACTTATATATAGAGTTCTTTGCTTTCTTGACTGATAGAAGATTCTCTACCAATTGCAACCATTGGAGCTTACCAAGATCATAATCATGGTCTATTGATCTCTAATCCTATGTTTCCTATTAGTGTCTAAATACTTAGTCATTTACTAGGCAGGGGTAAATGGTCATCACTCAAACTGATTCAACGAGTAAAGGCTAAGCACATATGTAAGCTGAGCTAATATAGTAGGGACAGAGTAAACAACAAGGCACTTTTTTCCTAGAAAACAAATTAGAACATGTATATAGAAGTCGAGTGTTGATGTAAATGTTTGCAATGGATGAGTGCCAGCACATTCGAAAGTTGAGTAGACCAATTTTTTCATATGAGTTTGTAATTACATAAATAACTATGTAAATTATTTGTGGTCAACTTCTATATGTTATTTAATGTTTTCAGAGATAGTTAAGATGGAGATTACGCATCATTATAGAAGGTAATGGTCCCGAGGAATGCAAATTAACCAATCAAAAAATTAGAAAGAAATGAAAAAAGAAGATAAATTGTAAATTTTTGATTGAGATCTAGAACTTTTGAAGAATGTATATTTAAGGAGGGTTCTAACCCTAGAATCAATGAGTGTGATGAGAAAACAAGGATGTTAGCAAAGAGAGATGGAATGTGTGAATGAATGAAAGTGTAAATGTGCAAGTGAGGAGGCAAACAAGGAAAGAATAGAGAAAGAAAGGCTAGGTCTGGAATCAAATTAGACAAGGAAAATACAAGCAGTAAAGGACTGAAAGGAGATATCAGATTGAGAGATCAAATAAAGGCACTATACAAAAGAGATCCAAAATCAGCTTATAGAGAATACCAAGGATCAAGCACTGAATTAGTTTTTAACAAGATATAATTAGGGAAAATCTCTTAAGTGGATGATCTGAACAAGTCTATGTAAATCTCCTAACAAATTCCTTACTTAATTGTAATTGTTAAATCCTTTAACATGATAGGACTTAATAGTTTTGAAGCTTTTAATAGGGAAAACCCCTCACAAGGTAGATCATATATTATGATAAGACATTGTAACCCTAAAAGGTTAAGTTTATATTTGCAATAGAGAAGATTTGTGGGTTTCATCCTCACTCTAATTTTATCTTCACATTGAAGTGTTTCTGGGTTACCAAAGCATTTTTTATGTGTAAATCTTTCATGGTTATGTTTTAGCATTATAAATTTATGTCCAATTTAAAGATATGAGATAGTTTAGGTGTGAATTTGATAATCTAATTTCGTAAGTAAAATTTAAAGATCCTGATTCCTCCTACCCCCTCTCAGTATCTTTTTTCCCATTAAATCCTTCCAACAATTGCTATCAGAGATCTGTTCTCTTGGAAGAAGGCTAACAACTTGAGAGGATTAGATCTTGGAGATGGAGGAATTCAAGTTGGGAGAGATGATTAAGAACCAAATTATTGAAATCCATATCATATTGCAACAACTTGAAGGAACAAGAGAAGAGTTAAGGAAATCATGGAGAAAAAGGAAAGAGATCACAATTTAGCAAAATGGCACACTATATGAAGAAGTAGACATAGAATGACTACTTAATAATAGAAAGACTTGTAATAATAATGAAGCAATGGTATAATTATTGGACAAGACTAGTATTCTAAGAAAAGAGGAAAAGGATTTCATGAGAGAATAGGAAACTCAATCAATAATACTATGTTAAGTAATAGAGAAAAAGAAGAAAGATGAAGAAGACAAAGTCATGGTTTGAGAAGAAAAAAGACAAATGGAAACCATACTTGAAGAGAGATTACTTGAGGTATAGAAGGTCACAAATAATCAGTTGGATATGATAAATCAATTGATAATGTCAACTTAGGAAGCAAACAAAAAGGATATGGAGATCACAAACCTAAGGTAACAAAATGAGTAACTAAGAAATGTGTTGAGGAATGAAAATGAACTTATGGAAAGAATTAACCAAACAAGTGAAGCTATCAGATACTTTCAATAACTGAAGAGATCACCCAGATCAATAAGAAGTACTTCTAGATTGGGATACAACAAGCACTTCTCATTTACTAAAGAAGCAAAATCTGTTGGAAATAGATAATACGGGGGGGAGGGTTGAATCAATATTCTACAAACTTTTGCCCATGATTGAATATTGTTAATTACTTTATAGCTTGTATATGAAAGTAAACTAACAATGTTGAATAATAAATACAACCATGCACATAGAGAACTCATAACACTATTATTTGTTAACTAGGGAAAACCCTGATGGGGACCATACCCACTAGATGATATACTAATATAAATGTTCCTTGTTAGAGGATGGACCTTGTTAGGAGTCCATGAATACATTTGATACATATGAGTCCCTATTAGGAGACTTTGAATCCCTATTAGGAGATTCCAACTTGTTAGGAGTTGTGCCAATCCTATTAGGAGTTGTGGAAAATAGATATAATGTATGGAAGAAGAGCCCACATGCAATCATACAATTTTAGCTCTTCATAGGAATAAGTACACATATAATACTTGCTTACTACTGCAATTCTCACTTCTTCTTATCATACATTAGAATTTGTATCACATAAGGCTCACATGATAGTTCGTATATCATGTGACTTCCACATCTAGCACACTTTATCTTCACAAGATAAGATCTTTAATTATGCCTTGCATATTTACAAAACTCTACTTTGTTGGCCTTCATGTCTTCATACAGTTGACATAATAAAATAGCTTATGGAATAGTATCCACATAGTTAGCTCATCATGACTTAGTAATTATTTTGTAACCAAAATAATTCCTTAAGCCATACAATCTAGTTATATGCTATGTTATGTTATGTATTGTTAAATACCCGTACAAGTATTTCAATTATAACTTGTGTCATATTGTCTATACATATATGGACACTGGCTTACATCATTATGACAGTGTCATAGAACTTTCCTTAATTGTGCATAAGCTAATTCACAATGAGTTGTCTGTACACATCTCATTAGTCTTTTTACTGCTGCAAATTGTCTAACACTTAGACAATTTTCTAACTATAAATGCATAAATGAAATGTTGGATACATGTTTCCATAAATGACAACTAGCAAGACATCTATCTGACCATATTGCCAACAATCTCCCCCCGTGGCATTGATGGAAAGATTTGGAAAAATTGGCTAAGTCCCAAAATGATGTCATACATAACAATAACAAATAAAAGTAACTATACGAAATTGCTTTCAAAACATAACAATCTTATTCATGTTTTGATGGATCATTACATTCCTTATCACTCTTTTGCATTGATACATAGATATACTCCCCCTTACATATACATATAAAACTATACAATTTACAATTTTTCTTTACATATTACTCCCCTTTGATATCAATGGCAAAGGTGTCAAAAACAAATCTGTATCAACAAAAACTGGGTGTCATGTTGCTTATCAACTTGATATTTTGCAAAAGCAATCAACATATACAATTTTTAGTCTTTCCACTTCCTTCTTCTAGTTCTCCTTCATTGTATCAGGAATACTAATTAGTGTACATAGTGCATAAAATACCACTTCAACTACGCTCAAGTCAATATAAGAAAATTTGTCATAGGAAGTCTTTGCTACAAGACATTCCTCTGATTGCCTTTGTAAAATGTTGATCTTTGCTAACAGGATTTCTCTAAGACTAGAGAATCTCTTTGCTACCTTCGCCTTATTAGAGTCCAAGCTTGTGATTACATCATTTATCTTCTCAACTTTTGATCCACAATCCTCAACACTAGTTTTAGGGAGTTGTAACTTAGCAGTGAGTGTTTCAAGTTCACTCAACTTACCCTTTATTTGGCTTTCAAAATCAATCAAGTACTTGTATGATAGTGCACACTGTCCATACAACCTTTTTCCTTCATTAATGTGTTTTCTTAGTTCCTTGATGTTTCCATCAAGTGCCTTTGAATCATTCCTCACATTGGTGCATGTTGTATTAAATAGTGATGCATCATATTTAACTTGTACTTGCGTTGAAGCTACATCTGCTAAAGTTGTGAATTCCTCATCAAACATTTTCACCAACTCCTTGGCCTTTACTTGCAAGTATAGATTTGCTACAGTTGTAGAAACTATCTTCTACATTCTATCTAAGACTTTAGTTAATGTGTTCTCCAAAAACTTTATTGATTGGTTCTTCTCAAACAACTTAATTAGTGAGTTCATCAATCCTTTCTGATCTTCATCATCCGATACTATTGTTGATGGGTTAGTTGTTGGTACTGCAACTAATATACTTGTTGGGAATACATAAGGTATGTCAGCCTCATGCTGGAACACTACCTTCCCAATTTCTAACTCCATGTGTTTTATATTGGGAAAGAATGTTGATTCTTACATTACAATCTTCAATTATGCTTAAGTTCATAATCTTCCTTTTTCTTCTCCTCTTCTTCCTTCATTTTCTTTTCTTCTTCTTTTCTCTTCTCATCTTCTTCCTTTTTCTTTTTCTCCTCTTCTTCATTTTTCTTGTGTTCCTTTATTCTCTTTTCCTTTTCTATCCTTTCTGATTCTCCCTTCTTCTCTTCTTATTTCTTCTTCTTCTCCTCTTCTCCATCATCATCTAAGTTGGAGTAAGCTATAATATTGCCAACATTAGTTTGACCATAGGCTACAAATGGGTTTTCTTTTGTGTCCACAATTATGTGTGTACTATTCACTTGCATGGATTTAGTACCCATAACAAAACGCAGTGGTGAAAATGTTTGTTGTGTCGCCTCTACTTCTTCCTCATTGCTCAAAGTTGTATAGACTTACACATACACTAGGATATTAGGCTTTGACTATGTACTCACCTTTGGCACTATGGTCATGTATTTTACAATTGCATCCCCTATTTCTTTCCTTACCTCCTCATAATTGCCTCCCATCAGAAGAATTTCTCTTCTTTTGTTCCTTAGCAAGGGCTCAATACCCTTCAAAATTATGTCAGAGTCCTCCTTAGAGTCAACATCACATAGTTTATTTATCATTGAGATCCTCATATGTAGATCTTCTTCCAACACTCTCTTCTTCTAGCTTATTAATCTATTAGACAAACCTTTTGGTATCTTATTCTATAAATTCTCAAGTTTCTGATGTCTTATAATCATATTCCTCACTATGGCATTTTATAACTGCTTTCTATCCACATTACTGTACAAGTTGTAATACTTATTCAATTAATAAATATTATCATCATTTATTATCTTCATGATAAGGTTCTCTACCTTTGATTTCCATACTCTTTTTCTAGCTGCAGTTTTGTCTTCCTGTACATCTTGCACTACTAGTCTATCTCTAGCTTCATCCTTATAAATCTTTGAATCACTTACTTGCATCATTTTTCTCCTCTTGTCTAGTCCACTGGTGGTCTACTTGATCGTTTTCTTGGTTGATGTGCAAGTTCTTGTTTCACCTTCACCAATCTCTTTGATTTTCTCTGCACAATAGGTGCCTCCACCTCTTGTTTCATTCTAGCCTAATCACTTCTTATTCTTGCTAGTTGCACCAGTGCTACTACTCCATAAGGTGCAATAGGGGCCTCTGCACATAGTTGTGCTATTTTCACACCTTTTGAAGGTTTCACAATAACAATAGAAGTTATTGAAATCACTTCATTATGTCCATTGGCTTTCATTTCCATTGTAATGTCTTTTACATCATTGAACTCTTCTCTTATCATTCATGATTCCTTAAGGATAGAATCAATAACCTTCTCCACTTTCTTCTTTCTCTCTTTGTTGTGTAGGTCTGACTGAACTACTCTCATTTTCTCCTCATATATTCCCCATCTAGGGCATTTTGTGTCCTTCTCTAAGTGGAGTATTATCTATGCATACCCTTCTATGAGCTCTGTACTCATCTTGAATCCCATGGGTTTAATGAACTTAACCCTTGGTACCACAACTTCCATACAAGTATTATCTGTATCCATCATGAAGCATATTTCATCCTTATATTTCTCTACCATGGAGGGAGGTATCCTATACATCTATTTCATTATAATCTAAAAAATCTTAATCATTCTATCAATGTCAATATCTCTGACATTCTCTAACTTTGATCTGTAGCGTTGAGTCATCATCTTCATTGTGCATTCACTGCTATCCCAATTTGTCATTCCAGGCAATGTCTTTGTTGCATAAAAAATAAATGAGTCAATAGGGACTCAAATCTGAAAATTGCACTCTTTATTTTCTTCAACTTTGCAATATTATCCAACAATTACAATTTGATAATATCACATAGATTAACTTTTCTTCCTTGCATTTCCATTACATACACTACATGTAGAAATCTGGGTATTAAGTTAACCCTTGATCCATGGTTGAACTTGTACCCTAACATCTTTCTTAATAATTAAATAATCCTTTTTCTTGAATGGAGTCTACCTTCATATTCCTTTCGTTAAACCTTGTGTTTAGGTTTGTCTCTACCATCTTCCTAATATTCTTCTCAGTAACAAGATTGTAGTCTTCATTTCTCAATCCTATGACCTTATGAATTAGGTCATTGTTGATAATGATTTGTACATCACCTAGCCACAACATATCATCATGTACCCTACCTAGAATAATCTGGATTCAATCGTGATTATCAAATTTTGTATAGAACATATACTTCACTAGGTTTAAGCCATCTAGATGTGCATACTCAGACTTCAAGGTTAGATCATTGTTTCACATTCTTCCCAAGTCTTGATGAACTTCTTCATAACCTATGCTCTCTATCTTGTAGTTAATATAACTTATGATATCCTCAACATGTAGCACATTCTCTGGAACTTGCAAACATGCACCCAAAGGGTCATCCAATAGAGACACAGATGGATGTTTCTTCAATATGTACATGGTCTATCACTCACATCATACACATTCTAATGAGCCATTGAATTGTAACTATAAATGTTGAAACACTAGACTCAAGCTTCAAAAAATACCTTAAAGTCATGATTTAGGACTTATGCAACTTTCACTTCACAACATTCACTTCGCACTTCAATTCATGGTCAAATCACTCTTCAATTTGCTCAAGACACTTTGCATGAACAAGTGGTACACAAAATCTTATTTATGACCCTTAAATCATTTCAAATTTCATTGCACATTAATTTGTATCTATCATAGATTCAAATACTATCTTTGTTTACCAGTAAGCTTGATTTCTCAATTCCTACTCATTGCAATCATATCAAGACTTGTGCACTTGACCATAGCTTCCTATCTATGTCCTCCATCTTTTTTAACTACACAACTTCCAGCTCTCTCTTTAACATTAAGTCTAACCACTGATGGTTTTCCTTTTCTAAAATAGCTTAATTCATATAGGATGAGCCACAAACAATCTATGACTTCAACTTCTCTTTAGGTGCATCAAATAATTGTTCTTCCAAAATTGTACCAGAGCTCTCTAGATCATGGGCTTTCACAAATGCTTCTTGAATTCATCAACATGTTACTTAACTATTTCTTTCTAACTATTGTCATTTCCATTTTCACTTATTCTACCATTCCTATTATTGTTCCTCCTATTATTAGGATTCCTATTAAAGTTCCTTCTATCCATTCTACAAAATCTTGTTGTGTGTCCAAATTTGTTGCATAACTAGCATACATGTGCATTTCTCCTCTAGTTGGTTCCACTCTGATTCTTAGGTGCTCTAAAATTCCTCGCAATGTGTCTAGGATTATTACATTTGTAAATCACAATCTACTTTCTTTTGCCATTAGGTCTCTCTCCATCATTGGATCTACTTCTTCCATTACCCACAGGGTTAGTATTCCTAAACATTCTACTATTCCCATCATTACCATCAAATTGAGGTTTCTTACATTCTACTACTCTAGTCCATAACCATGATAACTATAACAATAGAAATTAGTAATAGGTTTAAAAGATTTACCTGTGAAATCTTTTTTCATATGTCCAACTTCATTACATATGTAACATCTACCTTTGAATTCATATCTAACCTCTTTGGATGAATCATCTTTCTTAGGTTCATCAACTTTCTCTATTATCTTAGGTTCATCAGACAAATCAATTTTCTCCACTTCTTTAGACCACTTCATCTTTTCCATAGGGGTTTCTACAATAGGATTTAGTTCTTTCCTAATCTCAACTTTCTTTGTTGATTTTTCTCCAATAAGGTATCCAAGACCTGTCTTGTCATAATAGGGTCTCTAGTGAAATATATGTTCATCAATCTTCTCAGAACTTTTGTAACATTTTTCTAACTATTGTTTGGCTTGTGTGGATTTTCCTTTCACCATAATATTGTACTTTTCCAACTCACCATGTTCTATCTTAATAGAATTTAATTTAGATGTCACTTGACTCAACTGGGATCTAAGGTCTGCATTCTCATATTTTAGATTAGGCTAACTCTTACTACCATTAGTCTAAAGACTCAACTTAAGTTCTGTTGGTCTGATGTTTTGCAAGATAAAATTTGCCCAATCTAGATACAAAAAATCAAAATTGACTCCATTATTAGAAACTAGGGTTTACAAGTTCTTGTCTTGAAAAACCTTTGAAAACCCTTACTAAACCCTAGGTATCATTTTTTTTTAATGTCATTTGGGCACGAACCTTTTAAAAAAAATATACGAATATTCCTTGAAAAATCCAAATCTTTTGCGCACCCATATGACATTTTCCCTCTTAATGTATAATGTTTGATCATCACAAGATCAAGGGCAATCGCATTATCACTATTAAAAGATGCAAGTATGTTACCCTATGCGGCATAGCGACTATCGCGAATTTGAAGGGTGGTGTACAAAATGAAGTTGCAGTGATCAGAGATTGTATTCCGTCAAAAGTATTTGGTCATATTTTTCATGTCAGACCTATCAGAATTGGAAAAGGGATCAGAACAATGAAGTACAAAAGGTGTCAGTAGAAATCAATTTTTTTTATTGGTTTCTATGTCACTGTCAGAAATATTGTGCACTTCACTATTAGCAACATAGCGCCTTGATGGAAAGCAATACTGTAGTGACATTTTTAGAAGGTGGGTCCCAGACACATGTTGCATCAGAGATTAGTTATATAGTTTTGGGGACACAGTGGCATCTAGTGGGATACATGTATGCACTAGAAAAAGTAAAGGCACCAGAGGTCACTATGTCACTGTCGTAAAAGTTATGCATTTTTCCATTAGCGACATAGCGCCTAGCCAGGAAATAAACACATGATGGGACCTAAGTAACGCGGCAATGTGACTAGGAATAAATTATCAATTTATATGCCAGCTATACAAGGTTTTCTCACGTCATCAATAATCTGGACCCATGCCTCCTTTATAAAACATATGAAAGATTCTGATTGTTCAATCAAGCTTGGATTAATGATTTTCGCTACCTCGTTATGGAAAGATGTGCACTTTTTACCCTTTATGACATGGCAACCAAGGGACCCATGACATCTTACATAATCCATACAGTTTCCATGCCCTCAGATTAATTTCAAAACTATGATCATCACTATCTCGCTATGGTAAGTTGCTTGAGTGATATGTATAGTATCATCAAATGTCCTCCACATGATCAATGCTGAATCAATGATCGCCACTACTTTGCTATAGCAAGATGCTCACTCTTTATGTATAGGGAGGTAGCGACTCAACGACACGTGTCCTCAGTCATCAATGGGTCCAGACCGAATGCCAACAATGAAGGAATCTCATTGGGTTGACTGCAACATGTCAAGTGGAACATGAGTCATCTTTGCCTTCATCCCTGGATCTTAGGATTTTTCAAAAATCAATGATGTAAATTTGAACGTAGAAGGTGGTGCCACTCTGTGCATTTATGAGAAATGAAAGCTTTGTGTATGGAAGAAAAATAGAGTATAATATAGAAGATTTTCTCAGTTCCATCTCATGCAAACAAATATTTCAAGCATTTTTCCTGAGAAAAAGCCATTACTAAGAAGGTTGTGTTGAGCTTGACAAGAGTGTGAAGAAAATTTCCATTGTTTGCAAAGACATTGTAGAATTACAGTGAGAAAAAGTAAAGAATCAAGTAAGTAATTATATTATAATCTCTGTAGTGTCTCAGTTCTACAAATTGCAATAAAAATGTCTCCAAAGAAGGTATTTTTTGGTCAAGAGAATTATTTGGATAGGAATGTCCACGATGATTTGCTTGAGCTACTCCCAAACTCCGCTATTGAAACTGTACAAGTTTAAAAGCTTACTTCATTAAACCCTAGGTTGAGAATGGTAGATGGATTGTATGACAAGGGGAATTGGGTTTGGGAAGCTAGTACCTCTCAAACTAGTCTAGATTTGTTTTTAAAATGGTTTTTAGAAAGGAACCTTTTTGCCCCACATGCCAATATCTAGAATTTTGATTTAGGGAAATTAGTGGTTCCTAGTGTTTTTATGGATTATGATCTTCTTGAAGTTGTGGCAAAGAACTATGACCAAGCCATTAGAGTAGTAAGGAGAACTGATGGTCAAGTCCTAATTATAGTTAGCCCAAATGAAATCAGGGAAGTTTTTGGTTTAGGGCCTCTCATTTATTATCATGTGCCCATTGATTTGAAAGGGTTACAAAAGGAATACATGTCCAAGAAGGATACCATTAGGCAAGGTGCAATGAAGGCACATATAGGTAAAATTGAAACTCTGCCAACAATAACAATAGCTTCTAGGGAACCTTTCAAAAGGACATACTTCAATACCAAGGCTGTAGAGATATATAGGACCCTGTGCAGAGTTTTTGGGAGAGATGAAGAGGAGTTTATGCCTGTGGATTTCATGTATATGGTTACTCAAATTTCATCTTTTGGTGTGGACATAATTTTTTATTTTTCTTCTTACTTAGCTAAGGAAATTCACAATGGACTAATTGGGATTGCTAAGGGCAAGGTTGAAAAAAAATTTGGCCATTATTCTTTGTTGATGCACATGTTTTTGTTTAAGGGAGCTATATATTTTGGTAAAGAAATGGAGTTAAATAGAGAAGAAAATGGAGAAGCACTGCCAATCCAATTATGGAGTGTAGATATGACTTACAATGCAGAGAATGATAGCTTTGTCAGGTTTGATAGGTATTTTGCTTCCAAGTTGAGATGCCTCATATTGAGTGACAATCCCAAAATCCGCAAGGCACCAATAAATCTCATTAGGCCTATGGATAATCCTAGTGATTTGAAAGTTTCACATAATTGGGGAGATATCATCCCATACTCTATTTCTATTGTGTTTAGAACTTATGGTTTTAAAGGGAGCCCTCATGTACCAACTTACCAAGTGCCCTTGAAGGTAGGAGTAGCTAAATTTTTGTGGCAGTTGGGAGGAGTAGAGGAAACCTCTTTGTTGAAAAGATCAAGGGGATCAATATTCCCCATGTGCACAATGGCCCATCATTTTGTAGTCACAAAAGGGGGTTGGCTTTCTCTAAACAAAATTTTGGATCCTTACAAGATGGCTATTTCTCACCCTCGTCTTATGATTCTAAGGGATTTTATCATTTAGCTTTGAGACACAGAATTAAGCTTGGTAAAATCAAGCATGAATTCTATTTTCCTAAAGACATAATTAGAAATGAATACTCCTTGCAAGAGTAGAAGACTAGAAAGAAAAAGTGGAGAGTCTTCTCCAAAGTATTGGATTTCATTCATTGTTTTGATGCAGATTATAGTCCTTTGGACAATTCTATTACAAAAGTAGATAAGATAAATAAACTTATGAATACTTTTCCTAAAATAATGGAAACAATGAATGAAAAGAAGCAATTCTTTATTAGATTTTACCTAGATAAGGCCATGGAAGTAATGAGAAGATTGGGTTTTACTCCCAATATATGAGCAGGTCAATTAACTGTCCAGAAAAGGTCAAGGTATACTATTATTCAAAACAAAAAGACTAATGTGGACAAAGGTAAAAAAATAATTGAGTCCACCAGCGATGTCTTGGAAGAGAGGCCTTTTGAACCCTCCCTTAAAAGGCAAAATATAATAAGGGAAGAGGACCCTCATGTTGAGGAGTACTCACCCTCATAGACCCCTATGAGAATTGAAGAGGAATAGCTCACTAAAGAGGAAATTGAACAACTGGGATCACAAGGGGGAGTTTTTGTTACACAATCAAAGATAGATGAAGGGGATCCTCAAGAGCCTCCAGTACCAAGTTTTTAGTTGATAGTTGCAGATTACAAAGGAAGGGAATTAGACCCTGTGCTAGAACAAGCAAGTCAATAACTTTTATCAAATGATAATTTTGTTAAATATAGGGCTTTCTTCCAATTTGCATGGAGATCTAACATGAGCAAGTTTGAAGAAAGATGCAACAAGTTGAGGACATAGCTCCTAAGCTAGAGGAGGCAGCCCTACAAAATCAAATAAAGGAATAGATGATTCAAGAGTTCCAAAATATAACCCCTGAAGAGGGGAGGCAAATGATAAAGGCTTCAAATATCTTATTGTTACCCAATTGGGATATTGCAGATGCATTAATTTTTAATTCTATTTCAAATAAGTTGGACTTCCAAGATTCAAATAAGAAGGAATCCACAGGTATTGCATTCAATGAAGACCAGGCTGCTCTAGTTATATGGTCTTTAAGGAAGGGGTCAAGAGCCACCTCATCACAACTAGATGATTCTAGTTTGATGGAAAATATAGTTGTAATAAGAGTGGTTGATACCTTTAATGTGCAATTTGCACACTGGAATGTAGATTCATCTCAATTTGTTTTGGCCACTGCTAAAAAGGAAGAAAGGACCATGTTTGAATTCCAGAGTAAATATGAAAGTGTCCTAGAAGCTTACAATAAGGAAGTTCAAAAGAGGATTGAACTTGAAAAAAAAGTGATGGGGAGGTCTACAAGGCCAAGAATAACATATCCCCATACCCTAGTGGAGCCTTTTAAATCCACTCCTCTTATAGAGATACCAGATACCCCATAGAGACCTCAATATTATACAGTAGAAGATTTTGAGGAAGAAAAAAGTAAACTTTGGGCCTTACATGTAGAGTTGAATGTAAAATATGAAGATAAATTGAGAAAAGCTCTCACATATTTGGGGGACAAAATTGAATGGCCATTAGTTTAAGATCAATTGGCTAGAGTGATAAGCATCTAGGAAGAATTGAAAGCAAGTGATGAGGCTCTAAAGCCTATTGTGAATAAGTGGGTAGGAAGGAGGAAAGAAATAACATTTTTATGTTATTCTATCATAAAAGTCTCATATGATCAAATTGAAAAGACTTATGATATTGTTTCTGATCTTCTTGATTTTGATAATAAAAGAATTCATCTATAGAGAATAATAGTTGGCTATTTGAACAAATATAAGAGCCAAAAGTTTAGTTTGTTTCCTCATGCCCTAGATAGAAGAAATAATTTGAAAAACAAAGATGAATGGGCTAACAAACTTGATAATTTATTTTTTCTAAGGATGAATCAAATTATCAATGAAACAGGGCATGCATGATGGGCTACCACAACAAGGAAATAGTGAAAGACCAAATATTCTTTGATTCTTTAAAACAAGAATTTGTTGATATTGACAAGGAAGCAGAACATGTTATCAAGAAACAACAAGATATTCTACATTTTGACTGGCGAGATGATGCACTTTATGACAAGTGGATGGTGGATATTGCTTTTGGTGAGCAACTAGAAGAAGTTGAAAGTGATGATGATGAAATGCACAAAGATGAATTACAAATCATCAATCCACTTCCATCAACACTTGGAAAAGATGAAGGGTAGTCATCTCATGCTAAAGATACAATGGATCAGTTAGATGATGTAGCAAACACAGGATCAAAAGTAACTGTCACCTTGGTAACACATGATGATATGAGTGAAAATGCTAGAGTGTAGGTGAAGCTACATGAATCATAGCCTGACAAATCATTGGCAAGTCTGGTAGCTGCATATGCTGAATATTTAGAATAGCAACCAATTAGAAACTTAGCAATATAAAAGGATGTAATAGAAAGGGACCCACAAAAGGAATGTTTGATGTACAAATCTTTCTGTTAATCACAATTTTGTCTTTTGTGATAGGTGTATGTAAATATCTTTTGTAATAGATACCTATCTGTTGGATACAATTGTTCAATTATGTGCTATCTTTGATGTTACACAAATGTCATATCAGTTATCAGTTAGAGTCTACTGAGCTCGATTGGTCAGCAAGGCAAAAGATAGAGTCTATCGAGCTCAGAAGGTTAGCAAAGTGAAGTATAGAGTCTATCGAGCACTTATGGAGGTTACACTGTGAAGATAGTTTCTACTGAGCTCACTCAAGCATTGAAGGCTTCTATGGCAGAGATCAATTTCTACCAATCTAGGAAGGTCAACAAAGGAAAGTTAGTTCTTACCAAGTTCACTCAGTATCCAAAGGATTTTGCAGAGTTTGTAGGGTTTACTAAGCCTCACTTGGTTAACATTGGAGATCATTTTCTGGAGCAGTGTTTACCAAGTAGGGTCAGCCAATGAAGGATTTCATTATTTTGGGAAATAAAGTTTTTTTTTTTAATGTAATATTTGTAGCCGACTGATGTATGGTTTATTGGTAAATGTAACTTGTAAATGAGCTGACTTGAGAATTTTTAATGTATAAATAAAAGGTCAAGTTGTGGATTCTAATGGAAAGGAATGAGCATGCAATGAATTGATTGTGTAAAGAAGAAGTGTAAGAAAATTTTGAAGAAGGATCAAATATCCTTGAGGAGAATCAGAGTTGTATTTGATCAGTAAGGATCTATTGAAATAGAGTAGAGATCTATATCAGTAAAGTTAAATTGCATCTCATTCAGGTCACTTATTGTTACTTTCTTACCATTGTAGCAATAATTCCTAAATCTCTTAACAAATTTGGTCTAACAGCCATTTTGTAAATCCTCTAACAAGGTGGACAATTCTATTGAATTATTCTAAAGTCCTCTAGCAAGGCCACTCCTAGTAGAGTGATTAAATCCTCTAACAAGGTCACACCTAACAATGTATTTTGCAACCTTTAATAGGGTTGGCTCCTAACAAGGCTCACTTCAGAAGAGTGAAAATTGGTGGCTAGTTACTTGGTAGTTTTTCCCATATTGGGTTTCCATGTTAAATCTAATGTCTCTTGTGTTCATGTTACTTACTTTTGCATGCATGTTAATAATTGTGAATGCTTAAAGTTTAGTAACAAGTTAATTTACTGAGTTACAACATTTCTCTATCTAGCTACCGAGTGACAATAGTAACTAGTTATTTAAGACATCTAAGGGATCTATGAATTTGTTTTTGTGGTAACTGATTCAACCCCCCTCTCAGTTACTCCATTTATATTTCCAACAATTGGTATCAAAGCTTTTGGTGGTTGCAAGAAGGATTTCAAGGATCTAAGCTAAAGATTAGGATGTCTTACAAAAGGGAAATTTTAAGGCTTAATAGGGATAACTTTTCAGCATGGCAAGGTCTCATGAGACTCCATCTGGCTTCCATTGGAGATACAGGACTAAAATATCTAGATGAAGCATATGTAACTCTTACTGGCAGATTATCTGCAACTGACATTGCTGAGAAGAAGACTCATAACACCATGATGATAGATATTGCATTTGCCCTAAGCTATGAAGAATTTGATGATATTAAGGACTGCAAAACTGCTTTTGAAATGTGGAACAAGCTAAAAGATATCTATGGAGGTGATGATAATATGAGAAGAGCCAAAGTAGAAAGTTTAAGAGGTCAATTTGATCAGATGAGGATGAGAGAGAATGAAAACATTGCAAAGTATGTTGAAAGAGTCAAAGCAAGTGTTAGTGCAATCAAAGCTTTTGGAGGAGACATCAAATAGGAAACAATTATAAGTAAAGTTCTTAGAACATTACTTTCCATTTATGCAATTAGAGTTTCTACAATTCAAGAAAGAAGATGTGAAGCAAATCACAAGATAAATCTAGAGGTCATAGTTGGAAGATTGACTGCATTTGAGCTAGACAATTATGATAACTATGTTCTAGCTACCAAGAACATTGAATCAGCATTTGAAGCCAAGCTTTCACTCAAGGAGAAAGGCAAGAAGATAAGAGATTCTCGGTCAGAAAGTGAAGAAGAATTAGAACAAAGTTCTGAAAATGATCTTGAAGTGGTTGAAGCTTTGCTAGCAAGGAAATATTCAAGAGGCAAAGGGAAATACAAAGGTAAGGTTCCTCTAATCTATTTTTCTTGTGAAGAAATTGGACATATTGTTGCTAGGTACCCAAATAAGTAGAACAAGGATGAGAAGAAAGGTCACAAGTGCAATGGCAAGAAAGACTTCAAATCATTCAAGGACAAAGGTAAGAAAACATGTTTCATGGCTAAGAATTCTAATGATTCTAATGATGAAGAAGAAGATGAAATTGTTTACATTGCTATGAAAAATGAGTTTGATAATGATGAGGAAATGGCACTTATTTCTCATGTGAGCAAAAATGATACATGGATCATAGATAGTGGGTGTTCTCATCATATGACTGGTGATAAAACTAAGTTTGAACATTTTGAAGACTATGATGGTGGCAGTGTGAGGTTTGGTAATAATGAACCTTGTTGCATAAAAGGAAGAGGAAGAATCTCACTAACCAAAGAGCTTGTATGTGATAATGCATATTGGGTAGAAGGACTCAAACACAATCTGCTAAGTGTGGCACAGCTACTCAATAATGGATTCAAAGTGGAATTCATGCATGAAAAAGAAAGACTACTAGATGACAAAGGAAATTTGATTGGATCAGGCACCCAAAAAAAAGGTAACTTGTTTTATCTTGAACTTGGTGAATGTTCATGCTTTATTGCTCAAGTTGAAGAAAGTTGGTTATGGAATAGGAGGTTGTGTCATGTGAACTTTGATAACTTGGTGAAAATAAGTAAATTTAGGAAAGTAAGAGGCATTCCTAACATAAAGAAACCTAAAGTTGGTCTATGCAAGAATTGTCAAATTGGCAAGATGGGAAAGACTAGCTTTAAAAGTAAGAACTATTAGTCTAAAGAAGTTTTAGAAATTGTGCATACTATTTTGTGTGGACCTATTCAAATTGAAAGCTATATTGGTGAAAAGTTTTTGTTGATGATTACTCAAGAATGATGATTGTCATGCAATTGAGAGAGAAATCAGAAGCATTTGAGAAGTTCAAAGGTAATTGGCTAGAGTTGAGAAGGAAATAGGCAAAAGACTGAAATGTTTGAGATCAAACAGGGGTGGTGAATTCATCTCTCGTGAATTCAATAACTTTTGCATTAAAAGGGGAATCAAAAGACAAGTATCAACCCTTGGAATTCCCGAGCAAAATGAAATAGCTAAAAGAAGGAACAGATCTACCATGGACTATGCAAGAACCCTAATGATTGAAAAGAGCATTGCTATCAAATACTGGAAGGAAGCTATCAGCACTGCAGTTCATACCTTGAACTGAGTACAGTTGAAGAAGGATTCATTCAAAACCCCCTATGAGTTATGGTATGGCTATAAACCCAATGTAAGTTACCTAAAAGTATTTGGAAGCAAATGTTACATTTTGAAAGAATCTAGAAAAGGTAAATTTGATGTGAAGGGTGATGAAGGAATATTTTTAGGATATTCTTGCAAGAGTAAAGCATATAGTTGTTTGAATTTGTCTACTCACAAAGTTATAGAAAGTGCACATGTGAAAGTTGATGAGTTTTCAAAAAGAACTGAAGAAGAAAGCCAAAGGGAACCAGAAGACTATAGGAGATTTGTTTTCATTGAACTTGATACAATGTCAGATACACCTATCAATCAGGAATCTTCTACTCCTGAGTCTTCAGTAACTGCGTTGCAAGAAGTTCAAACCGAGCTACAAAAACTTGAGTCACATTCTGATGCTACCAAGCCAATGCCTATTGAGTCTGAAGGACTCGAGCAATAGAAAGAACTACCAAAACCTAAAGTTGAAGTACAAGAGGATGAAAATGCAAAGCATTCAAAAGGAAAGGAACCTGTATTAGTTAAATATGTTAGGAGACATCATGCACTAGATCAGATCATTGGAGATAAATATGAAGGAACTATGACAAGAAGTAAGTTGAAAGGTACTTGTTTACTTGCTGATTTTGAACCTAGAAGTGTCAAAGATGTATTAGAAAATGAAATTTGGATTGAGGCTATGAATGAAGAGATAGAGAAGATAGAGAAAAACAAAACATGGACTCTTGTACCTAGGCCTAAAGACAAAAATGTGATTTGAACAAAGTGGGTATTTAGAAATAAGCTAAATGAAGATGGTAAGCTGTCAAGGTACAAAGCTAGACTGGTATGCAAAGGATACTCTCAAAAAGAAGGTATAGACTATGGAGAGACTTTTGCTCCTATTGCAATATTGGAAGGTGTCAGGACCTTACTTGCATATGCTACATACAATGGATTTAAGGTTTATTAGATGGATGTCGAGTCAGCATTTCTCAATGGTATACTAGATGAAGAAGTTTACATTGAGCAGCCTAAAGGTTTTGTTAATCCAGACAAGAAGGACATGGTCTACAAATTACACAAAACATTATATGGTCTGAAACAAGCTGCTAGAGCATGGTATAAAAGATTGCATAACTATCTTATTCAAATTAGTTTTCAAAGAACTAATGATAATAGTAGCTTGTATATCAAAGAAGGACTAGATAATAAGATTGTCTTGGCAGAAATATTTGTGGATGATACTTTGTTCACAAGAAATGATGATCTTTGTGAAGAATTTTTAGAGCAAATGAAAAAAGAATTTGAAATTTCAATGTTTGGTGAGATCAAATTCTTTGTTGGTCTTCAAATTTAGCAAAGTAAGAATGACATCTACATCACTCAATCTAAATACATCAAGGAGATACTAAAAAGTTTGGTATGGAAGACTATAAACTAGTTGGGACTTCTATGTGTACTGGATTGGAACTTACCAAGGATGATGAATCAAAAGAGGTAGATTAGACATTGTATAGATCTATGATTGGAAAGTTGCATTATGCAGTGCATACAAGACTAGATATTGCCCTTCCAGTTGGTATTGTAGCAAGATTTTTAGCAAAACCACGAGAAAATCACATGATGGCAATTAAAAGAATCATGAGATATTTGAAAGGAACCAAAGATTGTGGATTATGGTACAAATTTGGAAGTAATCTAGATTTGAAAGTGTTTACTGATGCAGATTGGGAAAGAAATGTTGATGACAGAAAGAGTACAAGTGGAGGAGCTTTCTTTCTTGGAAAGAGGTTGGTTTCTTGGACAAGTAAAAAGAAAAATTGTACATCCCAATCCACAGCAAAAGTAGTAAACTGTTCTAATATTGTTTGGTTCAAATAGTTATTGGAAGGTATGAAGAAAGAAATCAAAGAACCTATTGCTATATTTTGTGACAATACAAGTGCAATTAACATATCCAAAAATCTATGTTAGGAACCTGTGTGTTCCTTCTGTTTATTTTGTTAGAGTAGTGTTGTTGGACGCATATGCTTTGTAAGTCGTCCCGTGAGTATATTTTATTATCCCACATGCATAGGTAGTATTACTTTTCTAGATCGTACTCAGTATATAAGAATAGGTTGAGGCCCTTGATGGGCACGGACGAATTTATTGTATTGAGCTTGCTCAAAGGAGGTTACCCCCTCGAAGTGGCCTGCGATCAGTAGATTCATTCTGAGTTCTGCTATCACTTTGTATTCTGTTATTTCGAGCATTCTCACGATATTGCTATAAGGAGGTTCATCACATCTGGTATCAGAGCACTCTCTTGGGCTCGCTGGGTGGAAATTACATCAAATTTTTTTTCTGTCGTGGCCTTCAGGTTCCTCTCACTTCTAATATCTCTTGTTATTGCAATAACTCTTTTCAGTTGTTCTGTCTGTGAGTGAATTTTTCTAAGTCGACTGTTCAAAATAAATAAATAAATAAATAAATAAATAAATAAATAAAAAAATTTCTGTTTTTTAGTCGTAGCTTCCTTGTTTGCTTTCTGTTTCTGCTCATACTTCCGCAGAACGTCTGCAATATCATTTCGCATACTTCCTTCCTTGGCGACCCAACCCCAAATTTTACATATCAAAGCCCTAAATCCCTCATTTATCTAATTTTAGGGTTTGCCCTATCTTTTTCACCTCTCATCCAATCGCCACCAAACTGAGCCACAAGATTCAATTCCTCATTTTGCTCCCTTATCCCTCTTGGACTGTTCGCCTCATTTCGCCTCCCTACCCTTGATACCCTCATTTTTCTGTTTCCCTTGTCCCCAGATAGTCTCCCACCACCCGTCGAACACCCATTTCCTATCTGAGTTTTACCCAAATCCAAGTTTGTCGTAACTAAAAAAGTTTTTGTTTCTCATCTTCTACCCATTTCAAAAAAAAAAAAAAAAAAAAAAAAAAAAAAAAAAAAAAACCCTTGCTTTATGGTTGTTACGCGTACAGGAGCAAAAATCATGGAAGAAGAAATGGCATCCCTCAAAACCAAACTTCAAGATCTGGATGACAAAATTCTGGGTCTTAACTTTCAGCAGTCAGCCATGAGCCGAAACCATTCAGGAGATACTGAGTCCTCTTCTGGCAATTTTCGTGGACCAAAGCTTGATTTTCCACGCTTCGATGGTTCTGATCCGACTGGATGGATCTATAGGGCAGAGCAGTATTTCAGCTTGCATAATACTTTGGATAACCACAAAGTCCCCCTTGCATCTTTTCATTTGGAACATGAAGCTCTTCAATGGTTCCGTTGGTACATCAAGGCTAATGTAGGCCCAACATGGAGAGACTTGTGCACCCTCATTTTGGAGCGCTTTGGCCCTAGTTCCTTTGATGATTTCACAGGAGCACTCACTAAACTGCATCAAACAGGCACTGTAAGAGAATACCAGACAGAGTTTGAAAAATTAGCTAATCACACAGAGGGCTTGTCTGATGAATTCTTCCGTAGTTGTTTTGTCAGTGGTCTGAAGGATGCACTTCGCTCAGAAGTCAAAATGTTTCGACCTACTACAATGATGGAAGCCCTTGGGTTGGCTAAGTTAGCGGAAGACAAGATTAGTGCTCTACAACGCTCCAGATCTAATTTTGTTCCATTCAGAAATACAGGTTCTCACAACCCTCCAGTCATACCAGCTCCCAGAACTACTCCGATCAAGCACTTGTCTGAAAAAGAGATGCGAGTCAGGCGAGACAAAGGGCTTTGTTATAATTGTGATGAGAAATGGTCTCGGGGCCATAGATGTGTTCAGCAAAAGCTCTATCTCTTGGATGTGGATTCTCCATCGGAACTGGAAGAATATGTAGATGCTCAGGAAACAGTGGATGATGAGGTTGAGCCTCACCAGCCTGAACCTCCTTCACCAGAAGCTCCACCAGAGATATCTGTCCATGCTTTGGCAGGAGTCACTACTCCACAAACCATGCGGGTCCAGGGTTTCTTCAAGAAGATCCCTCCTACTATACTCATTGATTCTGGTAGCACTCATAACTTCATTGATCCACGAATAGCCAAACAGGCTGATTGCTTTATCCATCCCTGCTCTAGCTTTGAAGTCATGATTGCCAATGGGGGCACTTTACCTTGTAAAGGGAAATGTCGCAATGTGCGTCTCTCTATTGGCGATTATAACATGCGCTCTGACATGTTTGCCTTACCCTTAGGTGGCTGTGATGTGGTTTTGGGTGCCCAATGGTTACGCACTCTTGGCCCCATTCTCTGGGATTTTGCTGAACTTTGGATGCAGTTTTCAGCCGAGGGGCACCAACACACTTTGAAAGGCTTACAACCAGGGTCTCTCAGCATCATCAGTTCACACCGTATGGAAAAACTTCTTAAGAAGAATTCACATGGTGTCATCGCTCAGCTCCATTCCATTCAGATGCAGCCATCAGCAGTCTCTAGCACTCCTGCCGATCTCCAACACATTTTGGACAAGTATTCTGGTGTATTTGCTGAACCTGTGGGATTACCTCCTTCTCGTCCAGAGGACCACCGTATTCAGCTCCTTCCTGGCAGTGTTCCGCCCAACATCAGGCCCTACCGCTACCCATTTCATCAAAAGACCGAAATCGAGATACTTGTCCGTGACTTACTGAAGCAAGGTATTATTCGCCCTAGTACCAGTTCCTTTTCTTCTCCAGTTCTGCTTGTTCGCAAAAAAGATGGGTCATGGCGACTCTGCATTGATTTCCGAGCACTTAATCATCTCACTATAAAGGACAAGTTTCCCATTCCAGTTGTTGATGAACTTCTTGATGAAATTCATGGGGCTCATTTTTTCTCCAAGTTAGATCTTCGTTCTGGGTATCATCAAATTCAGGTTAATGAGGAGGATATACCTAAAACTGCCTTCCGCACACATGATGGTCACTATGAATTTTTAGTCATGCCCTTTGGCCTCACGAATGCTCCTTCATCATTTCAGGCAGTGATGAATAACATATTTCGACCATACCTCCGGAAATTCATTCTGGTCTTCTTTGATGATATCCTCATATATAGCAAAACTTGGGCTGAGCATCTCCATCATCTGGAGCTTGTCTTGCAACTTCTCTCTGATCATCAACTCTGTGCAAAACTATCTAAATGTGTGTTTGGCCAGGAGGAAGTGGAGTATCTCGGGCATATTGTTGCACACCATGGAGTGCGGGTGGATCCTACAAAAATAGATGCCATGAAAACTTGGCCGCATCCTAAAACTCTCAAGAGCCTTCGGGGTTTTTTGGGGTTGACTGGCTACTACCGCAAATTTGTCAAAGATTACGGGAAAATTGCAGCACCATTGACAGCTCTGTTAAAAAAGGATGCCTTCTCCTGGACCCCTGTTGCTGAGACTGCATTTGAACAACTGAAACAGGCTATGTGCAGTACACCTGTTCTCGCAATGCCAGATTTTTCCAAACCCTTCACTATTGAGAGTGATGCTTGCGGCAATGGATTGGGTGCTGTTCTCCTGCAAGATGACCATCCTATTGCGTTCACTAGCAAAGCCCTCTCTGGTAAGAATCTAGCCCTCTCTACTTATGAAAAAGAAATGATGGCTATTTTGCATGCTGTACAGAAGTGGCGGCCATACCTCTTAGGGAGTCATTTTCGCATCCGAACCGATCACCAAAGTCTGAAATACTTCCTGGAACAATGGGTCTCCTCTCCTACACAACAGAAATGGGTCAGCAAACTCATGGGGTATGATTATGAGATCACCTACAAGAAGGGTAAGGAGAATATTGTGGCAGATGCTCTTTCTCGCACATTTGATAATCAAGCTTCCCTTTCCACTATTTCTATGCCCATTCCCAATTGGTTAGCGTCTGTTCAGCAGGGCTATGACAGTGACTCTTCTTTATCTCAAATCATTCACCAGCTAGCCAATAATCCTTCTGCTATACCACATTACTCTTGGGATGGTGCTTCTCTTCGATACAAGGGTCGGCTAGTGCTTCCTCAGAACCCAGCTCTACATCAGGCTATTTTTTATGAACTCCATGCTTCTCCTTCAGCAGGGCACTCAGGCTTCCTCAAAACTTATGAGCGAGCAAGGAGAAACTTCTTTTGGAAAGGGATGAAACAGACGATTCAACAGATGGTGGCTGAATGTGATACTTGCCAACGCCACAAGGGTGAAACGACCCTCCTTCCTGGCTTGCTCGAACCATTGCCCATCCCTACACGGATTTGGACTGATATTTCTATGGATTTCATTGAAGGGCTTCCTAAATCCGGTGGCAAGACAGTGATCTTGGTTGTGGTTGATCGTCTCTCGAAATATAGTCATTTTTGTGCCCTCAGCCACCCCTATACTGCCTCCTCTGTTGCACAAATCTTCATGGACCAGATATTTCGTCTTCATGGACTCCCTTCTTCCATTGTCTCTGATCGTGATGCAACTTTTACCAGTCATTTTTGGACTGAACTGTTTCAGAAAACTGGCACCAAACTGAAGATGAGTTCGGGCTATCACCCACAAACTGATGGTCAAACTGAAATTGTCAATAAATGCTTGGAAACTTATCTTCGTTGCTTCACTTCCGAACAGCAACATCAGTGGGCCAAGTGGCTCCCTTTAGCTGAATGGTGGTACAATACCTCTTACCACACTGCCTCTAAAATGACTCCATATGAAGCAGTCTATGGTCAGGCACCTCCAGTGCTCCTTCCCTACACTCCCAACAGCTCACCAGTCCAGGCAGTTGACATCGTTCTCCGCAGCAGGGATCAGATTCTTCGTACCTTACAGGATAATCTTCACATGGCCCGTAATCGGATGAAACAGCAAGCAGATCAACACCGTTCTGAGCGCTCATTTCAAGTTGGGGATATGGTTTTTCTTCGTCTACAGCCATACAAACAATCCTCCCTAAAGCTGAAAGGGCGTCATAAGCTGGCCCCAAAATTTTATGGGCCTTATAAGGTTCTGCAGAAGATTGGTTCAGTTGCTTATAAACTGGAACTTCTTCCTTCTTCCCGCATTCATCCAGTCTTTCATGTTTCTTGTCTAAAGAAAGTTCTGGGTACCACTGTCAGAGCACAAACTACTCTCCCTGAAATGGATACAGAAGGATCCATTATCTTGGAGCCGGTGGCAATCATTGACCAGCGCACTCGCCAGCTTCGCTCTCGCTCCATCTCTGAGGTCTTGATTCAGTGGAATGGCATGCAACCAGAGGATGCTACCTGGGAACCCCTTCTTCAGATTCAACAACAATTTCCACACCTTAAGCTTTGAGGACAAAGCTTTTTTCTAAGGGAGAGGGGATGTTAGGAACCTGTGTGTTCCTTCTGTTTATTTTGTTAGAGTAGTGTTGTTGGACGCATATGCTTTGTAAGTCGTCCCGTGAGTATATTTTATTATCCCACATGCATAGGTAGTATTACTTTTCTAGATCGTACTCAGTATATAAGAATAGGTTGAGGCCCTTGATGGGCACGGACGAATTTATTGTATTGAGCTTGCTCAAAGGAGGTTACCCCCTCGAAGTGGCCTACGATCAGTAGATTCATTCTGAGTTCTGCTATCACTTTGTATTCTGTTATTTCGAGCATTCTCACGATATTGCTATAAGGAGGTTCATCACAATCTAGTGATGCATTCAAGAACCAAGCACATTGCAATAAAGTATCACTTTGTCAAAGAATTGACCAGTGCAGAATAAGGAGATTAGATTGAAATATGTCTATACAAAGGAACAAATTGTTGACATATTCACAAAGCCTTTACCTAAGGATGCATTTTTGTATCTAAGAGGTAAGTTAGGCATCATTCCCCTATCTGAAGCTCACTAAAATGAAGTTTTAGTGATGCATCCACATGTATCAAGTTGAAGATCTTTTTCAGTTGATGTAGAATAATCATGGAAATATTGCATATGAATCAATACATAAGGTACATTTTTATTCACTTGGTTTGTGTTGTCTTTGACATGTGTTGTCAAAGAGGGAGAGTATACTGTTATATCTTTCTAAAATTTGAATCTGTTTATGAAGAGTTTGATTTTTGTATAGAAGCTATGTAATTCCTTCACAAAGGGAGATTACTGTATTTGAGGAGTTTTTAAAATGAAATGTAAGAGGGAGAATCATTCTATCAGAAAAAGACTTGTTTTCAAATTTCATTCTACTATGAAATGTTGTGTTGCCATCAATGCCAAAGAAGGAGATTGTTGGATACAATTGTTCAATTGTGTGTTGTCTTTGATGTTACACAAATGTCATATTAGTTATCAGTTAGAGTCTACCAAGTTCAGTTGGTTAGAAAGGCAAAAGAAAAAGTCTACCAAGCTTAGAAGGTTAGCAAAACAAATTACAAAGTTTACCGAGCATTTTTGGAGGTTACACTGTGAAGACAATTTCTACCGAGCTCACTCGGCCTCTGAAGGCTTCTGTGGCAGAGATCAGTTTCTACCAAGCTAGCAAGGTCAGAAAAAGGAAAGTTAGCTCTTACCAAGTTAACTTAGTCTCCAAAGGATTTTGCAAAGTTTGCAGTGTTTACCGAGCTTCTCTTGGTTAACACTGGAAATCATTTTCTGGAGCAGTGTTTACCGAGCAGGGTCAACCAATGAAGGATTTCATTGTTTTGGGAAATAAAGTTTATTTGTTTAATATAATATTTGTAGCCAACTAATGTAAGGTTTATTGGTAAATTTAACTTGTAAATGAGCCAACTTGACAATTTGTAATGTATAAATAAAAGGTCAAGTTGTGGATTCTAATAGCAAGGAACGAGCATGCAATGAGTTGACTGTGTAAAGAAGAAGTGTAAGTGAATTTTGAAGAAGGATCAAATATCCTTGAGGAGAATTAGAGTTTTATTTGATCAATGAGGATCTATTGAAATAGAGAAGATATTTGTATCAACAAATTTTAGTTGCATCTCATTCAAGTCACTTATTGTTAATTTCTTACCATTGTAGCAATAATTCTTAAATCTCTTAACAGAGTTGGTCTAACAGCCATTTTGTAAATCCTCTAACAAGGTAGATAGTTCTATTGAATTTTTCTAAAGTCCTCTAGCAATTCCACTCCTAGTAGGGTGATTAAATCCTCTAATAGGGTCACACCTAATTTGTAACCTTTAACAGGGTTGGCTCCTAACAGAGCTCACTACAAAAGAGTGAAAATTGGTAGCTAGTTACTTGGTGGTTTTTCTCATATTGGGTTTCCACATTAAATCTATTGTCTCCTATGTTCATATTATTTACTTTTGCATGCATGATAATAATTGTGAATGCTTAAAGTTTAGTAACAAGTTAATTTACCAAGTTACAACATTTCTCTATGTGGCTACCGAGTGACAACAGTAACTAGTTATTTAAGACATCTAAGGGATCTGTAAATTTTTTTTTTGTGGTAACTGATTCACCCCCCCCCCCCTCAGTTACTCCATTTATATTTCCAACACTATCAATACTCTATGCCTTAAGCTTGTTGCATCTCACATTATATAAGTAAGATTCCAGGGCTAGAGAAGGGTTCGATTTCTAATGCATTTTTAGTTTCATACTTAGGATGTTTTTTTGGTCTAGTCTTTAAGGAAAAACTTTATAAAGTATTTTCTCTGCATATTTTCTGAGAATACATCAATATGGAATGATCTACGTGTCTCTTTCTAAGGTCATTCTGAGTTTACTACAATTGTATACCATTTTTGAGGAAAATTAATACAAGTTTTGAGTCGTCCTCATATCAATTTTTATTGAATTTTGTCTCCTTTGCTGTTATCTAGTTATTTTGAGGTAGTGTGAGTAAAGCTTGCTCAATTGAATGCAATTCATTTAGGTTGTACGTCAATTCATTACTGCTATTAATTCAATGAATTAAGTAGATGTTTTTGATGAAGTTGATGGGATTGTCATGTTAATAGAAAGGATGTCTATAAGAATGAACTTTAGGAAGAATTGCTAATAATATTTGTTGTAAAGAAACATATCATGTCTACAAATTGGAGTAGACTCTGAATCCCAATGGAATATGTACTGATCAAAATTTATTCAGTCTGCAGATAGGTATACTATGAAGAAACATCAAATTTAAAATCACAAGCAGCTTTAATTTACTTCTCTTGAAGATTTCAAAAGATGGTCAGCACTTGTTGGCATGGAATGTTTTAGCCTTAGTTAGCCACTATTGCTAGGAACACTTGCCAATCTATAGAAGAATTTTGACCAAATCTGCTATATGGGATGTGTTTATTCAAAATCTCTAAATCATGCATGATATGAGATGAGAATCAGAATGAAACTAAAGTAATTCTCATACAATAGCTTCTAGCCTTGAATCATCCCCTGGGTATACCCACCCTGGTTTTGCAAAGCCTAAAGAGTAAAAAACCATCCTTGGTTTTGTTAAAGTTAGGTCCAAATGGTTTGCACATGTAATTGTCAATTGGAATTGGCTAACCCTTAGGTTGTGTAAACAATATCGAGTTGGTATTGAGCATTTTTTTGTTTAGTAGTTTTAAAACACCAACAAGTTGATCAATTTTCAACTCATGTTTCAAGATCTCATTTTCTTTCTTGAGATTTACTTCTTCATCACTATCACTAGTTTGCACAATCAATTCTTTTTCAAATTTTAGATCATCAATCTTATATTTTGACTTGCCAATAAAAACTTTCACATCTTCACACCTATCTTTCAAGTTATCTCTTTCTTCATTGAGAAGATCAATCTACTCAAGGGCTTCTTCTAGATTTTTCTTCAACTATTCCATATTCATTGGGATCTTACTTAAGTTGTTAAGCCCCTTCAATGTAACTATGTTCTGAAGCAAATTTTTAGAAATAGATAATATTGAGAGGGGGCTGAATCAGTATTCTACAATTTTTTTCCCATAACTAAATATTGTTAATTACTTTATAGCTTACATATGAAAGTAAAGTAACAATCTTGAATGATAAATATAGCCATACACATAGACAAGACATAACACCACTATTTCTTAACTAGGGAAACCTTGACCAAGGAAAAACCCTAGTGGGGATGATACCCACTAGATGATGTACTAATATAAATGTTCCTTGTTAGAGGATGGACCCTATTAGGAGTATATGAATACATTCAGTACATATGAGTCCCTGTTAGGAGACTTTGAATCCTTATTAGGAGTTGTGCCAACCTTGTTAGGAGTTGTGGAAAATAGATATAATGTATGCAAGAAGAGCCCAACACCCTAGCATGAAATTATACAATTTTAGCTCTTCATATGAATAAGTATATATACAATGCTTGCTCACTACTGCAATTCACACTTCTTCTGATCATACATCAGAACTTGCATCACATAAGGCTTGCATAGTAGTTTGCATATCATGCAATTTCCACATTTAGCTTACTTTATCTACGGAAGATAAGATCTTTACTTATACCTTGCATATTTACAAAACTCTTCTCTATTAGCCTTCATGTCTTCACACACTTGACATAATAAAATAACTTATGGGATAATATTCACATAGTCGGCTCATCATGACTTAGTAATTATTTTGTAACCAAAATAATTCTTTAAGCTGTACAATCCAATTATCTACTATGCTATATTTTATACTGTTAAATACTTGTATTAGTATTTCAACTATAACTCATGTCATACTATCTGTACATATATGCACACTATCATAGGTCATCATGATAGTGTCATAGAACTTTCCTTAACTATGTATAAGCTAACTCACAACGAGTTGTCCATACACATCTCATTAGTCTTTATACTACTACAAACTATCTAACACTTAGACAATTTTCTAACTCTAAATGCATAAATGAGTTGAATACATGTTGCCATAAATGAAAATTATCAAGACATATGTCTAACAATATTGCCAACATAATTATCAAAGAGTGGAGAACAAAGAAACAAAAAGACCAAAGGTAAACTTACATGTCATCATTGCATAAAACTTGGACACACAACCAACACATGTAGGAGCAAGAATGGTATGAAAACTTCTAAACCTAGGTCTATTGGTAATCATTCTACATGTAAGAAGGTAGGACATCGAGCACATAAGTGCAAATCAAAGAAAAATAATTCATTCACTAAATCTAAAGGACATTACTATAACTGTCAAAAATATGGACATAGAGCTCATGAGTGCAGATTCAAACTAAAATCTAACTGGACACCTGAGAAACAAACACATGCACCAAGAAAAGGAAATTACTATAATTCGGATTACAATACATGGTATAAATAGCACTATTGTGGAGAGTATGGTCACATCCCAAAGAATTGCATTAAGACACATTTCTGAGGAAATTAGAAGAAGTGGTTGAATGGAGAAATGATATGTTTCAATTGCCTCAAAGTTGGACATATTAGTAAAAATTGTAGAACTAGATCACCAACACCAAGCAATGGAAAAGACAAAGTTGAGGAAAAGAAAACATGGAAAGAAGTAGTGTAAGTTGGGAGCAATGGAGTGATGGAGAAAAGGAAGTAGAGATCACCAATCCAATGGATTAGGTGATCACACCACAACTAACTAAATGAAGAAGGCATTTAGGAACTGTAAATTTAATGACATGTCTTACATCAGTTCCTAACATGGACATGCTAAAATTTCATATTTGCATAAGTAAAGATGCATCAAGAATAGATGCATAGAAAAGAAATTAAAAGAGAATCATTTCCTACATAGAGTATTGAGCATTAGTGCTATAGTATATATTGACCAAGCTTTGTAGTAAAGATTGAGTGATCAAGAGAGTTGATGTATTGAGTGAATGAATTGGTATTGATCAAGAAAGGTAACTTGGATTGAGTAAGTATGGAGTCTGAGCTAGTTGTCATACACCAATCAACTATAAGAACATTTATTGCTGACCTAGAATGACAATTTGAAGGTGTATATTGAATTTGAGCATTCATTTTTATTCACCAAATGATTTCAAAGCTCACAAGTGATTTAAAGGCAATTAAGGAAGCTTTAATAACAAATCAAGAAATACAATGGAGTATTGGTAAACTTGATACATATGTAAATGATACTTTCAATACCAAGTAAATTATTTTCTAAAGAAATCATAGAAGAGTTTGTTTGTCAAAACCCAAGATCAAAAGGAATCATCAAGAGAAATGTTGAAGGATAGCAACACTCAATTTGTGAGGAATGACTAGTATCCTCCACAAAATTTTAGGAATAGTATAATTGCTGAGAAGATTG
Organism: Cupressus sempervirens; assembly: GCA_028749045.1. NCBI lineage: Eukaryota > Viridiplantae > Streptophyta > Pinopsida > Cupressales > Cupressaceae > Cupressus > Cupressus sempervirens. The sequence continues at coordinate 100,347,022 of CM053793.1, read as the reverse complement.
AAGATGATATTGGCATCCTATCATCAATTCCACCTAGATTTTTAACTATTCGATCTATGCAAAGTAGGAGAGATCAAAAAATTTGAGATTAGGGCATCTTATGAGAAGCTATGCCAGATTTAGGGGTCAAATATTTCTATTTCCCTAAAAGAGTCTATAAAAAAATTTATGCCAGGAGATAGGGCAGGCAAAACTTTGAATAAGCTCATGAAGTTGAGAAGGACAACATTTGGGTATGGAAAGAAGTATTTAGAGTGCTTACTCCAACAATAGAGGATAGAAAAGGAGGAGATACCATTGAATTTGAAGATGCATATAAGGAAGAGGTCAATAACTTAATAGAAGAAATTATGCAACTAGTAAAACTGTGTGAACAACAGGAAGTTTTTGCCATCAAATATATATCTAATGTTAGATTGTGGTGATTGATCAGGAAAGTACTGTACATACTTCATAAATAGTGGGGTTCAAAAAAAATTTGGGCAGTAGCCGACATGGTAGCCGACATATTATGGTTGACATATGGCCGACATGTTATAACCCTAAAGCGGTTTAATACTTGTATAAAAGGGCTTAGGGTTGGGTATTTTTATAATGTTGTGATATGAAATTGGTTCTTGTGACGGTATTGAGCTGTAAGGGATTACGGATTGTAATCAGGTTGTAATCATTGGATTGTAATAAGATCGGACTTGCTGTTTGGTGGACGTAGCCCAAGGATTGGGTGAACCACATTAAATCTTGGTGCCTTGTGTTCATTTTTTTTTTGTGTTCTACTATTTTTCTGTTATTGGTTATATTTGCATGTAGTTTTTATTTCTGTCCATGGTTTATCCTAACAACTGGTATCAAAGCAAGGTTGTCTTTTAGTTATCCTTTGCAGGAAAGTCTCACGGTTAAGTGGGAGTCTCACAGTTGAGTGGGAGCGATGGCAGATGAGGGTAAGTTGAGGGTTGATAGGTTTAATGGGCAGAACTTCTAGTTATGGAAGATACAAATGGAAGACTATTTATATCAGAAGGATTTATGGAAGCCGTTGAAAGGAAAAGCCAAGAATCAGGGAACTATGCCAGAGGCTGAATGGGATCTTTTGGATAGAAAGGCACTCGAAAGCATTCGATTATGCTTGGCACCATCGGTGGCATTTAATATTACAAAAGCAAAGACAATAGAAGATTTGATGAAAACCCTAGCGACACTGTATGAAAAGCCCTCCGCTTCAAATAAGGTATTTCTCATGAAGCGTTTATTTAATATGAAAATGGTAGAAGGTGGATTTTTTGTAGATCATTTAAATAAGTTTAATACTATTACTAGTCAATTATCTTCTATGGGTATCAATTTTGATGAAGAAATTAGGGCTCTCTTGATTTTGTGTTCTTTGCTTGAAAGTTGGAATGGCTTGGTAATGGCGGTGAGTAATTTTGTTCCTGGATCTAGTACCCTAAAATATGATGATGTGATCGGTGTTATTTTAAGTGAGGAAACTCGCAGAAAATCCTCAGGTGGATCTACATTAGGAAGTGCTTTAAATGCACAAAGCAGGGGCAGAACAACTGAAAGAGGAAGTAACTCTGGAAATTGTGAGAAATCAAGAGGAAAGTCAAAGGGGAGGAGGTCTCAATCGAGAGGACCAAATGATTGCTGGTACTATGGGAAACCAGGGCACAAAAAGAAAGATTGCTGGAATCGAAAGAAAAATGAAGGAGATAAATCAGATGGAGACAAGGAGGCAAATGTGGTAAGTAACAAATCCAAAGAGGATGCTTTGCTTCTGTCTTTAGAGAGTGTTGATGATTCATGGGTTTTAGATTCTGGTGCTTCATTTCATGCTACACCTCATAGAGGTTATTTCATTGATTATGTCCAAGGGGATTTTGGGCTTGTTTATTTGGGGGATAATGAACCCTGTTAGATTTTTGGAAAGGGAAAAATTAAGATTAAATTGCAAAATGGGAATCATTGGCTACTACATGAGGTAAGAAATGTTCCAAAACTAAGTAGAAATTTAATTTCAGCAGGGCAACTCGGTGATGAGGGTTGTGTAGTTACTTTTAATGATAAAAATTGGAAGGTTTCCAAAGGTTCCCTTGTAGTAGAAAAAGGTGTGAAAGTAGGCACCTTATATCTTTGTACAGGTCATATTGTTCCTTCTACTTTGATTATTTCAGATAAAAATGAATATTCAGGAACAATTACTGCAGTTGAGTAGGGAGAACAAATAGCTGATGTAGATTCTGATACAACGTTGTGGCACAATAGACTTGGGCACATGAGTGAGAAAGGTATGAAAGTACTTCATTCAAGGAAAGTTTTACCAGGTCTAAAATGTGTGAATATGGATTTCTGTGAAAGTTGTGTGTATGGAAAACAAAAGAGAGTGAGTTTTGTAAAGACAGGGAAGAAAAACAAAAAGGAGAAATTAGAGCTTGTGCATACAGATGTATGGGGACCGGCTCAGGTATCTTCCCTTGGTGGCTCTCATTATTATGTTACATTTATTGATGATGCAACTAGAAAAGTATGGGTTTATTTCCTTAGACAGAAATCTGATGTATTTCAAACTTTTAAGAAATGGAAATGCTTAGTTGAAAATGAGACTGGTAAGAAATTAAAATGTCTCAGATCTGATAATGGTGGTGAGTATTGCAGTCATGAATTTGAAGACTATTGCTCCACTAATGGTATTCGTAGACAAAAAACTATTCCAAGGACTCCATAGGAAAATGGAGTGGCTGAACGCATGAACAGGACTATAATGGAGCGTGCAAGGAGCATGAGGTTGCATGCTGGGTTACCCTTACACATGTGGGCAGAGGCTGTCAATACTGCAGTATATTTGATTAATAGAGGTCCCTCTACTCCTTTGGGCTATGGTATTCCAAGGGAAGCATGGACTGGTAAGAAGGTGAGTTATTCTTTTCTCAAGACCTTCGGTTGTGAAGCTTTTTCTCATATAGACTCTGAAAATAGAACCAAGCTAGAAGCTAAATCAAAGAAATGTGTCTTTGTTGGATATGGCATTAATGAATTTGGTTATAGGCTTTGGGATTTTGAAAATCTTAAAATTATTAGAAGTCGGGATGTCATATTCAATGAGAAAGTGTTGTACAAATATCTGTTGCAGCAACATGAGAAGAAAGAAGATGATTATGTAGTGCTGGATGATACTCCAAAAGATGATGTTCCAGCCATTCCTCATGATGTGCAACAACTGCAACAACAAATACCACACACACCAGTAAATGTCAGATGGTCAACAAGGAAAATTAGACCTCCACAAAGGTTTTCTCCCTCTTTGTATTCTATTTTACTTACTGATGCTGGTGAACCTGAAAGTTATGATGAAGCTATGCAGGTGGATACTAAGATTCAGTGGGAGTCTGCAATGAAAGATGAAATGGACTCTTTGCTGAAAAATAAGACATGGGATTTGTCCAAGTTGCTTGCAGGTAAAAAGGCTTTACAGAATAATTGGGTTTACAGGTTGAAAGAAGAGGAAGGAGGTAAGAAAAGATTTAAGGCCAGGTTAGTTGTAAAAGGATTTGCATAGAAAAAGGGCATTGATTTTGATGAGATATTTTCTCCTGTTGTTAAAATGACTTCTATTCGTACTATTTTAAGTCTTGTGGCTACTGAAAATTTGCATTTAGAGTAGATGGATGTTAAAACAGCCTTTCTTCATGGTGATTTGGATGAAGAAATATATATGGCTCAGCCACAGGGTTTTGAGGTCAAAGGTAAGGAGAACTTAGTGTGCAAATTGAAGAAAAGTTTATATGGCTTGAAGCAAGCACCTCGGCAATGGTATCTGAAATTCGATAGTTTTATGCATGAACATGGATATAATAGGTGTCATTCAGATTATTGTGTTTATTTTAAGAGGTTGGATGATGATAGCTACATTATTTTATGTCTATATGTTGATGATATGCTTATAGCTGGGTCTAACATGCATCATATTAAGGGGCTAAAATGCCAGTTAGCACATGCATTTGCTATGAAGGATTTGGGGGCAGCAAAACAAATCCTTGGTATGAAGATTTGCAAAGATAGGAAGAACAGAACATTGACGCTATCTCAAGCTGATTATGTTGAGAAGGTGTTGCAATGTTTCTCTATGGAGAATGCTAAAGCTGTCAGCACACCTTTACCTGGTCATTTGAAATTGACTAAGGAGATGTGTCCCAAGACATAGGAAGAGGAGGATAAGATGTCCAAGGTACCCTATGCTTCAGCTGTAGGAAGTTTGATATATGTTGTGGTATGCACTAGGCCAGATATTGCACATGCAGTGAGAGTTGTTAGCAGGTATATGAGTCATCCAGGATTTGAGCATTGGAATGTTGTCAAGTGGATTTTCAGATATTTGAGAGGAACATCCAATAAGTGTTTACACTTTGGGGGCTCTACTACTGATTTACAGGGCTATGTTGACTCAGATTTGGCTGGGGATATTGATACCAGGTGGAGTACTACAGGTTATGTCTTTACTGTTGATGGGGCAGCCGTGAGCTAGGTTTCTAGGTTACAGAAGATTAATGCTCTCTCCACTATAGAGGCAGAATATGTTGCTGCTACAGAGGCAGCCAAAGAGATGATATGGCTTCAGTTCTTCTTGGAAGAATTGGGACATCCTCAGAAGGATAATTATTTGTTCACAGATAGTCAGAGTGTCATTCATCTTGCTAAGAATTCAGCTCTGCATTCTAAGACCAAACACATATAGTTGTGGTACCATTTCATTCGGTCAGTTTTGGAGGATGGACAGTTAAAGCTGGAGAAGATCCATACCAATGACAATCCAGCAGATATGTTGACAAAGGTTGTAACAAGGGAGAAGTTGAACTCCTCTTCAGCTTCGGTTGGTCTTTTAGATTGAACATGAATAAAAGAATAGTAGAGTCTAGGATGGTTTGATCTAGTGGGAGCCCCATGTGTTAGTGGTATTGCTACAGGATCAATCTCCAAGTGGGAGATTGTTGTTTAGTGTGGAGCCTGATCAGTCCTCAAGTGGGAGATTGTTAGATTGTGGTGACTGATCAGGAAAGTATTGTACATACTTCATAAATAGTGGGGTTCAAAAAAAATTTGGGCAATAGCCGACATGGTAGCCGACATATTATGGCCGACATATGGCCGACATGTTATAACCCTAAAGTTGTTTAATACTTGTATAAAAGGGCTTAGGGTTGGGTATTTTTATAATGTTGTGATACAAAATTGGTTCTTGCGGCGGTATTGAGCTGTAAGGGATTACGGATTGTAATCAGGTTGTAATCAATGGATTGTAATAAGATCGGACTTGCTGTTTGGTGGACGTAGCCCAGGGATTGGGTGAACCACATTAAATCTTGGTGCCTTGTGTTCATTTTTTTTGTGTGTTCTACTATTTTTCTGTTATTGGTTATATTTGCATGTAGTTTTTATTTCTGTCCGTGGTTTATCCTAACATCTAACACACCTCCACATAATCAAAATGTACTAACTAAGGAAGATATGTAGAGTCTAATGTTAGATACAAATATACCTTGTAAAAAATTTATTTTTTCACAAATTATAGACTATCCAAAGATTGAGAATGTTAATACTAATAATGTTGAGGTTACATCAATTGCACATGATACAAGTGTTGAGAAATAGGGAAAGGCTATAATGGTGTTTTTCACAATTAAATTGTATGCATGTTCCTCAAAAAGAGATGAAGATCGAAGAGTTAAAAGGCATAGAGTTTATAAAATAAGAGGTGATACAAAAAGAGCAAGAAGCTTCAATAGCTCTTGTATAGTTGTCAAGTGCCAAGCTTATAGAATCATTGACTTGAACACCTAAACAATAGGTGACACCTACTCAAGGGAGGAAGCAATAGTTATTGAGACCAACTGAGAAGGCAAAATAACTGCAACTATCAACCCCAAGATCTCAAGTTTTAACTCAATCAGAGGAGATGGAAGATGAGTTAGTCAATCTAGATGAGGTAATTACTATACCCATGTATGACTTGAATAATTTGACACTAGAGAAGATGTAGGAACTAAAAACTTTATTGAGCCACAAGGAAAAGTGTTAAAGTATCAGACTGTAAGTAAATACTTTTGAATCAGTTTTTGTAGTGCCTGCCCCTAGTTTGCATTTTGCTGATATTGCCAAACTCTTTTAGGACAGTTTTATGATGATGATAATTAGTAACATTATTTTGAGATTATCAGATATTGTTTTAGATTCAGTTTATTATATGATGAGATCATTTGGTATTCTATATTTCATGTATGTATGATGATTATTGTAGTTTTTGCAGTTATTAATGATGATTAGTTAGATGATTTATTTTCATATGTGTTTTCTTATGGATACTTACCCCATACTTGCATGTGTATGGTGTGTGTGTTTTTTTTTCTTTCTGTATGGCATTTCTGATGTGGTTAAGGAAGGGAGTCGTAGTCACCTGCTAGTCAGGATCTACACGATGCACCACTTCCTGCCATTACCTATTTAGCTTAGTATATATTGTGCTTGTACATGCGTGGATTTTATGCAGGTTGCAAGTACCAGGTATCGACTTCCCTAAATTGCCAGGATGAGCGCACCCTATCACATTATCTCAATGGTAAGAGAGGGGAGATAAATTCTCAAGTCCAAATCCCAAACCTTTAAGCTATTTGTTCTAATTGAAAATTAGGACAAGTATCTAAGTTGAGTACCCTCTGAATACGTCGGATGATGTAATTCGTGATATAAAACCCTTAGTTTGATTTTGTATGTGTTTTGCTATGATGAGTTTTTTGTATTTTACTTTATGAGTCTTTAGTGTATTTTCTATTAATTAAGCCTAATTAAAAGATTTATTTAATGGTTTAATTTAATGGAAAATTAATATGATATTTATTTTATTTTATTAATTGGGAAATTAATTAAATAAAATAATTAAATTTGAAGATAAAAGTTATAAGTTTAAATTTAGAATGTGATAATATTTATTTAATTTAATAATAATATATTTAGAGTTAATGTTAAATAATATTATTATTATTTAATTAGTAAATATTTTATCAATTAAGTTTCAAAAATAAACTTAAAAGTGGAAAAGATATTGAAATTATTAAAAGATTCTAGATCACATGATGCGTGCATGTGATTAAAATATATTAAGATAAAACAAGTGGATTTAATAAAGTAAGTGCATGAGATTTAAAATTAATAAATTAATTTAAAAAGGAGTCAAGTGAATATTACATAAAAAATTTAATTTAATAAATTAAGGTGTATTATTTTAATATTTATTCACATAGGAGTATGCGAACTCTTGTAAGTTGTCATATTGAAAACACAAGAGTTTGCACTCTAATTATGCATGTGTTTTCTACACTTAGGAGTTAGTGGATAATTTGAGCACATGGTGTCTACAACATTCTAAACACCTCATCATGTTTATCTTCATATCGTGGAAGTTATGTGCTTAGTTGTCATGCTTGTCTCCTAGTTCTTTTTAAACACATTCTGGATGCATCTTAGAGGCCTTTATATAGAAGCTCTCCTAGTGTGTATGGACATACTCATATGCTTCTATAAGCACTTCTAGTCATTTGGGGGTTTCGGTTCTTAGAGGAATTGCAAATGTTGGAGAAGGAAGGAATTTTCAGAAAGAAGAAGGTTCTAAGAGGAGGAGCTTCTCTACAATCTTCTGAGGCGTAGCGAATTAGCATCAGTGTCCAAGTAGGCACTTGTGATTATTTCTCATATTTTATTACGCTCTTTCTCTTCTTGTCTTCATCGTTTCTGTTATGTATGTCTGAATAATTCTCTATGAATGAATGTTCAATTTTGTAATTTGGAATTCGGACATGCATATTATTTCATCTAGCTATGGGAATTAAAATATTATTGCAATCTTCCCTTAGTAGAATCAAGATTTGGAAATTGATTTGGGTTTGGGTTTGAATTACAATAGAATCTTATTTTTATGCATTAGTTTTATATGATTTATTAACTAATCTAATTAAATTTAATTTAATTAAGATTAGTTAATAGTAGAAGAAGTGTAATTAATTATTAGTCAATTTAAGTAAATGAATTTTTAAATGAGGGTAAATTAAAAGAAATATTAATAAGTGTTTAGTGGAATTAAATAATTGAATTATTAGTGAGATTGATTTTACTTAAAATCAATGAAGATTATTTTAAATAAATGTTTTTCCTTGAAGTGTTTTAAAGGAAATTGTAAACTAATTATTTGAAAGTTGATAAGTATTATTCTAATGTTTTGAATAATGTGAATGATTTTATCTAAAAGTCAATGGGAACTAGTTCAATAATTTAAATAAGTAAATAATTATCTTATGATTATTTTAGAAAAAAATTTTAAAATAATGGAGGGATAATTCTATGTTTTATTCAAAAATAATAATAAATAAATGGGTTGAGCTGTAGATTAAGTGAAGGATCTTATACACTTGAAATGTACTTGAAACAAAAACTAAAACCTCATATTTGGTTTAACCATGTGATTGTGAATGCAAACTAAAATATGTGTTTGTATCTTATTCTTTATGCTATTCATGTTTGGGGTTTGGGTGGTCCTAGAGTGTTGACCAGTTAAGATGTCTACCAGAGGCTTGGGAGTTATGCGAGTGTGATGGTATGTTGATGTTATTTGGTATTGATTCTTTTAAAATGCAACCATGGTAATGTGATGGCATGCTCTATGAGATGTTTGTATTACTTATTTTTATTACTTTCCAGTCTTGCTGTGTGAAGTTGAGATGTATGTACATGAGACACTTGACTTAACCATTTTTGAGTCATCAATCAGTCATCCTTGGACTACTTTCCAGTCACCTTGATGGGACTGAATTGTTGATTTATTCTTGATGTTGTCATGTTGTGACATGTTTTGACTCAACCATTTTGGAGTCTTCGATCTATATTATCTATTTTGAGATGCTTTTTGGTTGCTCGTTGAGAACCGATGGATATTGTGATTATCATTGACATTTTCAATTGCCAATAGAGAATTGTTGTGGTCATGATTATCTATGGATGCTTTTCAGTTGCTCATGGGGATTTGATGCTCTTTTGTGGATTATCTTTTGGTATTTTTTGAGTCACTTGTATAGGACTGTGGTGATTTTGTGATTTATGATTCCATGAGCCTAGGGTAGGTTATCTACTTGTAGTGTCGGGAAGTGGCTTGCAATGGGGGTTGGAGCCCTAAGTGGCTATCAGGGTAACTCATTATAAGTCTTATTAATAAGTGAAAACATTTACACTAAATGGGGATTAAATGAACTTAATAAGATAATTGTATGTTCTCACCCATGCCTCGAGTGCTAGTATAGACTAGGATGGGAGTAGAGAGAATGCTTGGTTGTGACCTTACATTCTGCAGTATGCCTCGTCAGTACGAAAGGATACTAGTGGCCGCATAGGGATCACTAGGGGGCCAGGGTCTATTGAGAGACTACCAGGGTAACTCTAGCCTAATCCGTGCAATGACACTTTCCCACTTACATAGTAGGTTCCTACATGTCATTGTTGTGCCTCTGGGTGTAGATGTCAATATGTGTGTTGGAACCTTTGAGTTAGTATACTTTTTAGATTCTTGGACTTAGAGTGTATTTGTGTTATGTAATTTGATATCCTACTTGGGACTTGAGATTATCTCCTCAGCGTGGTGGGAGTGGAACATTTAGGTTCCATGTAGTCGGGTGGTAGTGCTTTTTCCACTCTTACCATTTGAGACTCATTTGAAGACACCATGGCTGATGCATTCTCTTGTTGGCATCTATCTTCATTCTGTACATGGATTATGATGGTGGACATGTATCCTTACATTGATGATTTGCATATGTTAGATGATGCTATCTTATGCTTTATTTTGCATGTTAGATTACTTTATGCATATGATGTAGTATGTCTTTAGGAGTGACATTCCTACTATGTCAAAATTGATGATCTCTTCGATGATTTGGGATGTTACGCACTGAGGGATGGCTAGGACCCACGATGGTCTAATGATGCTATTAATAGTTGGGAGGAACCGTGCACTTAGATTAGATGTGTTTTATGATGGATGGATATCTTTTACGATGGTTGTTATATCTTTACTAATGGATGGATGTGTCATGTATGTTATTGGTTCATTTACTTTATTGCACTTGTATCATAGATTCGATGAGGATGATCTATATTTACGTTTATATATGCATATTCTTTTAAGCCTTTCATACCCTTTGTCATGTACAGTGGATGATTGAGCATTTCGAATTTAATTGCCAAGAGGCATTCAAAACAAATGTGTAATATGGACATTGGACTTTCTATTCATTCTTTCATGTATATGTGGTAGTCGTTAGACTTAGTATTCATTAAGATTAAATGTGACTCAACATCTTGGGATCCTTAAGGAATGTAACCTGTTATGTATGCTTATAGTTGATTGTATGTTATCACTTCTGCTACTATGTGTTTGATATGAATGATTTATCTTTCATGATTAAAAAAAAAAAATTGTTTGGCAAACTTAGTAAAACTCTAGGTTAATTCTTTTGGATCCCTTGGTGGGGCATTACAGTTTCAATATAATATTAAATAATATTGAAATGTTATTACTAAATGTAGAGAGAATGATATAATACTAAATTCACTAAATATCACTGAAGACTTATAGTATTTATGTGTTTGTTGTTTTCTTTTTATCTAGCAAAGTTCAATGTTATATAAATATAAAGGAAGGCAGATAGTGAGTCACAATCGATAGGCATGACTCACGCTAGAGTCACGTTTGTCAGCATGACTCAAAGTCACCCCTGATATATGATTATGACTGATCATTAACTTGTCATTTTGCAATTCCATTATGTCATCGATTAGTTAAGTCGGCAAGTGTATTGATTCCAATATATATTAAATATTTTTATAATTAAATCAGCATGTGTGTGTGTGTGTGTGTGTATGTATGATTCCATTTAATATATAAACATATATAACAATAATAACATAAATAATTATAGATACATTAAATTTATGTTTTTACTGATCTATACATTGACACTTCCTCTTAGATTAGTAAGAAGAAAATACATAGAAGAAGTCTTTGATCAGAAGACTTCTTAATATCAAATATGGTTGATTGATCAATGAGATGATATCATCAACTTATATTTGACATCATATGAGATTTGGTCTATCAAAATATCTATAATAAGATATTCACCGAGCTCTCAAGAGTAATGGCCTATCAGAAACATCAATTCAATGATGATCACCAAGTATTTAGAAATGGTATTGGCCTATCAAAATATCAGGGCAAGATATTCACCAAGTATCAAAAATATATCTATACAAGAAACTTATAGATAATCAAATTAATGATATCAGTTTCCTAGTTGCTGATTTATAAGATAAAGTCTTTACATGAAAAAATTTCACAAAAATGAATCATGCTATAAGTTATTGTAAGGATGTCACTTTACAACTTCTCCTGATACAAATGAAATCATTTTGAAGTCGTCACTTCTTAATGATTAACATAGGTCATAAATTTATAATATATGAAATGTACAATAATCAATTTCTCTAAGACATTTGCTCATATTTTACAATCATACCAAGTTCTTTATGAAAATGCTCCACTTTCTTTTTAGTAAGAAGTTTGGTAAGAGTGTCTGTAATTTGATCCTCTATACTAATATATTCCAACTTGATTACATCCTTCTCAACCATGTCTCGAACATTGTGGTATGGTATCTCAATATGTTTTGATCTATTATGAAACACTAGATTAAGAGATAGCTTGATACAACTCTAGCTATCAAAAAAAATAGTAGTAGGTGGAAGTGGCTTCCCAAATAATCCAAATAGAAGTTTCCTCAACCATATAGCTTCTCTTACTCCCATAGATGTAGCTATGTACTCAGCTCATGTAGAACTCTGTGCTACTAAAGATTGCTTTTAACTAAACTAGGATATCATTGTTGAACCCAAGGTAAAACAACATCCTAAAGTGCTCTTATAATTCTCTGAATTTCTTGCCCAATCAAAATCTGTATATCCTCTTAGATTTAGTTCAATTTTAGTGTATTTGAGACCATATCCAAGTGTACCACTGAGATACCTGAGAATGTGTTTTGCTACTACTAAATGAGTTTGTTTAGGTTTGCACATGAATTGACTAAGAACATTTACAACATAACAGATGTTAGGTCTTGTGTTTACCAAATACTTTAAAGAACCAATTATCTACCAATATATAGTAGGATCGACACTTTTAGAATCTTCAGTTGCTTCTTTTAGTTTTTGGAGGTTTTTTGCCATAGGAGTTTTCATTGCCTTGTAGTCCAACATGCCAAATTTGTTGAGAAGATCTAGAGTATACTTCCCTTGATTTAAGAAGATTCCTTTAGAATGTTTCCATACTTCTAGTCCCAAGAAGTTGTTTAGTATTCCTAGATCTTTCATTTCAAATTTAGATATGAGATCTTGTTTACATTTTTCAATTAGATGATCTTCTCCTATAATAAAAAGATCATCAACATATAGAACTATGATTAACATATCCCTCTGTATTACCTTTTAATATAGATTTGGATCTGCAATGTTTGTAGAGAAATAAAGTTTATTTAGTTATTGATCTATTTGTTCATGCCAAGCTCAAGGAGCTTGTTTCAATAAATATAATGCCTTTTTTAATTTTTATACATGAGTTTGTTTATTGTGTACTTCAAATCCTTCTAGTTGTTCAAGAAAAACTTCCTCTTCTATAACACCATTCAAAAATGCAGTCTTTACATCCATTTGATGAATTTTCCATCCCTCCGATGCAGCAATGGCTAAAATAGTTCTGACTGAGGTGTATCTAGCTACTAGAGGAAAATTTTCCTCATAGTCTATTCCTTCCTTTTGGGAAAATCTTCTTGCTACAAACCTTGCTTTGTACCTGTCAATACTTCCATCTACAACATGTTTAGTTTTAAATAGCCATTTTGAGGAGACAAATGGTTTATTTTTGGGTCTAGGAACAATATCCCAAACATATTTTTTAAGTATGGAGTTATATTCTTATGTCATGACATCTTTCCAATGTTGATGTTTTATAGCTTCTTTTACATCAAATGGTTTAGATTTGGAGATTTCACTCATTAATGCAATGTCATTTGAGTATATGTTAGGATGTTTTCTTTCCCTAATGAAGTCTGAGGGAATGGAATTGTTTTCTTCAATTAGCTTAATGGCCCATTGTGGTCTTTTCTTTTCCTTCAAGGTGTGATTAATTTCCATTGGTTCAATTGATTTATCTTCCTCCATTAGAGACTCCCTCTCATTATCATTTTTTGTTCTTCTAGGGTTTCTTCTGAATTTGATTCATTTTCTTCTTTAGATCTTTTGTAGGCCAAATCTTAATCAAATATTACATCTCAACTTAGTTAAATATTTCTTTGTCCAAGGATATAGATACAATAAGCTTTAGAAGTTTCACTATAACCTACAAAGATTCCTTTCTTTCCTGAGGGCTCTAGTTTGGTTCTCTTCTCTTTGGGAATATATATATATATATATATATATATATATATATATATATATATATATATATATATATATATATATATATATATATATATATATATATATATATATATATATATATATATATATATATATATATATATATATATATATATATATAGACAAGGCAACAAAAAAAATTTAGAAATTTAAGATCAGGTTTCTTCCCAGTAAATACCTCTTCAGGGATCTTGAATTCAAGATAAGAGTGAGGATACCTATTTTGAAGGAAAACTGTAGTATTTGAAGCTTCACCCCATAGAAAAGTTTCAAGATTTTGATCATGAAGCATTGCTTTAGTAGAATGAACTATGGATCTATTATTTCTCTTAGCTACTCCATTCTATTGGGGATTATAAGGAACATAACACTCCTCTTGATCCGAACAGTTTTACAATAATTTATAAAGATATCATAAATGTACTCTTTACCATTTTTTGTTCTTAATACTTTTATTTTCTTTCTAGAAAGGTTTTCTACAAGGGCTTTAAACTCTTTAAATTTAGTCAGGATTTCTTTAGATTCTTTACTTTTAAGAAAATGCATCTAGGTTTTCCTAGAGAAATCATACATAAATATAATATAGTATAAGGAACCTCCTAGAGAGGGAACTGACATATGACCACATAAGTCTTAATGAATAAGTTCTAGAACTTCTTTGGATTTGGTTTGACTATTTTGGAATGTAGTTTTAATATTCTTCCCTAGAGCACAACCTTTACATGTTCCTTCATGGTAAGGATTAAGTTTAGGTATACCTATTACCATTTTTCCTATGGAAGGTAATCCTTGAAAATGAAGATGACCTAGTCTCCTGTGCTAGATTTCATTTTCTTTGAAAGAATCATGAATTAGAGTTGAATGAGAGAGAGAGTTAATCTGATAAAGACATCCATGTATAGAGCCAATTTTGTATGCATTTTTTATGTTAAAATTCTTAGGCGAAGCTAAGACCTTTCCTTCCATAAATGTAATTTTGAGTCCTTCATCTTCAAGAGTAGAGATAGAATGAAAGTTTCATTTTATGCCAAGAACATATAGTACCTTAGTAAGTTCAATTGTTTTCACTAATTTTAGATGAATAGTACATGTTCCTATTTCCATTATGGGGTAGCTTGTATCATCTCCAATGGTTACTTCATCAACATAGTCTTCTTGTAGAGAGTCTAACTGTCCTTTAAAACCTGTGATATGTCAAGAGGCTCTGCTATCAATTACCCAAGTACTTGTTCTAGTTGATGCTTCACTGGAGAGTGTTGAATAGAAAGCATTGTGCTCAAAATTTCCATTAGAGTTTTGAGTGGTAGCAAATGAAGCTTGTGGCTTAATTCTATCAGGACATCTAGATGTTGGATGTCCAAATTTATCACACCTATAACATTGCATTTTGGAGAAATCGGTGTGTTTTTTCCTTCCTTTGAATTTTCTTTTCTTCTTATTTACTTGAGTGGAGAGAACTTGTAACTTTTCTTTTGAGGAGGAAACATTTTGACATCGAGCTACTTGCATACACTCTTCTTGTATACACTCAGCTTTAAGTCTTTCAAATTTAGGTAATTTGACTGAGAGCATATCCCTTGTCTAAAGGTATCCCATGATGATGGAAGACCTTTTAGAGCCATTATTGTTAACTCTGTTCCATCATAGATGTGTCCTATGGAAGAAAGTTAATTTCGAAGATCGGTTATTCTCATAAAGTAAGAGGAAATTTGCTCTCCTTTATTCATTTTAATATTTGAGATTCTATCCTTTAATGTAATGATCTGAACAACAATATTTATCTCAAACATATTTCCAAGAGCATTGTACATCTCATGTGTAGTGTCCAGTTCTCAAATTATAGGTAGAAGATGAGTTTTAACACCATCCACAGTAAGTTTCATAGCTTCATTGTTGTCACTCTCCCATTTTTCTAGTTCATTAATTCCTTTAGGTGGTGGATCAAAATTTTCAATAAACTTATTTAGACCATGTTCTTTTAGTATAAGCTTCAGTTGTAATTTTCAGCCTGCAAAATCTGAATCACCTTCTAATCTGTCTTCCAGCCTCATACTGTTCACCATTTTTATTTTATGTTAAAATATTTAAAAAAATTTAATTATAAAAATCTGATTTCAGTCTAATATCAAGATCACTTCTTTAAACCTACTCTAATACCATGTTAAAGTATCAGACTGTAAGTAAATACTTTTGAATTAGTTTCAATATAATATTAAATAATATTGAAATGTTATTACTGAAAGCAGAGAGAATGATATATTATTGAATTCACTGAATATCACTAAAGACTTATATTATTTATGTGTTCATTTTATTTTTTTATCCAACAAAGTTCAATGTTATATAAATATAAAGGAAGGCAAATAGTGAGTCACGACCGATAGGCATGACTCACATTGGATTCGTGTCTATCGAGCATGACTCAAAGTCACCCACAATATATGATTATGACCGATCATTAACCTGTTGTTTTGCAAATTCCATTATACCATTGATTAGTTAAGTCATCAAATGTATCGATTCCAGTATATATTAAATATTTTTATTATTATTATTATATATATATATATATATATATATATATATGTATGTATGTATGTATGTATGTATATATATATATATATATATATGTATGTATGTATATGTATAGATGTATGTATGTATGTATGTATGATTCCATTTAATATCTAAACATATGTAACAATAATAACATAAATAATTATAGATACATTAAATTTATGTTTTTACTAATCTATACGTTAACAAAAAGAAAGAATAGCTAAGGAGAGATCATAAGAAGAGACAAGTATTACATATTGTTAGAGATATTTTTGTGGATGCATTTGGCATAACTAACTTAAATGGTTAGCATCCAATTTTAGATCAGCTAGTGTACATAGTTGATAAAGTTAAAGTAGAAGATATAGAGACCAATGATAAATTGATGTAGTGATCTGATAGAAGATTTGAGCATAAAATATTGGCAAAAGTCTCTCATGAACTTGTAAATAGATAAACAGAGCTTTCCAACCTAGTCACGCATTTAGAAACAAATTTGAAGACCATTTATTCATTATACATGAAGTTGTGTGATGTAAAAGCTTTTATACTAGAGAATCAATGTTCTATTGATTTATTACATGTTTATATGAGATAAAGTTCTATTTCATTGGGCAAGAATGAAAATTTGGGCTCACTCTCATATAATAAGTTGACATCTAGTTACTAGAAGCTAGTTGAGATCATGACTAGAGAGTGAAATAACAAATAAGTTGATATTAATTCAATTTTAATTACTACCCCATTTGAAAATAATTTAGAAAGAAGTGTCTATTCACAGTCTTTTTGAAGAAGGATAGACATTTTTCACATATTGAAGGTCTAAAAAATCTAGCTATCGAGCTAGAAATCTAGTTTCAAGTTTTGGACAAAATAAAGGACCAATGGAATAAAGGCTATGCAAAATTTTTGGAAGGCCATTAACAATTTCTTGATAAGCACAAGCTCACCCCAACAGCCCCAAGCCATCAGTGACAAAAACAAGGGGGAAATAAAATGACAAAAACAAGGGGGAAATAAAATGACAATATGAGGGAAATGGAAAATGAATAACAACAAGGGGGAAATAAAAGAAGAAATCAAATTCAAAGACATTAGATGTCGCAGCAACAAAATTTTACATATTACAAATTCAAATTCTAGTCGTAGGGGGAGTATTTTTTGAATAAAATGACTATTCATGACACAGATTTTTTGCCACTAATGTTAAAGGGTGGGGATTGTTGATCTTTGAGCCCATGTTTCCTATTAGTGTCTAAATAGTCATTTACTAGGCAAGGATGAATTGTCATCACTGTGATCGAGTCATCTTGTAAAGGTCAAACACATATTTAAGTTGAGCTAATATAGTAGAGACCTAGTAAACTACAAGGCATTTTCTACTAAGAAAATAGAGAAGACATATATATAGAAGTCAAATGCCAATGTGAATGTGATGACCGAGTGTCAGAACATTTACAAACTGAGCAGACCAATTTTTTCATATGAGTTTGTAATTGCACAAGCAAATGTGTAAACTGTTTTTGATTGACTTCTATATGATATTTATTTTTTGTAAAGATAGTTGAGATGGAGATTATGCATCATTGCAAAAGGTAATGATCCCAAGGAATACAAATCAACCAATCAAAAAATTAGAAAGAAATGATAAAATAAGATGAATTGTTAACCATTGATTGAGATCTAAAAATTTTGAAGAAGATATATTTAGGGAGGATTCTAACTCTAGAATCAGTAAGTGTGATGTGAAGATAGGGATGTGAATAGAGAGAGATGGAATGCATGGATGAATGGAAGTGTGAATGTGCAAGTGAACAAGAAGACAAGGAAATAACAAAACAAGAAAGGCTAAGTCTAGAATCAAATCAAACAAGGGAAATCCAAGTAGTGAAGGACTAAAAGGAGATATCAAATTGAGAAATTAGATCTAAACATTGTATAGAGGGGATGCAAAATCAACTCACACATAAAATTGATGATCAAGTACTGAATCTGTTTCTAGCAAGATTGAATTAGGAAAAATCTCTTAATCGAGTGATTCTAATAGGTCTATGTAAATATCCTAATATAGTCCTTACTTAATTGTAAGTGTTAAATCCTTTAATAGGGTAGGTCTTAACAATCTTGAAGCTTTTAATAGGGAAGACCCCTCATAGGGTAGATCATATATTATGATCAAAAATTGTAACCCTAACATGTTAACTTTATTGTTGCAATAGTGAAGATTTGTGGATTTCATCCCCACCCCACTTTTACCTTCACATTGAAGTGTTTCTAGGTTACCAAATCATTTGTGTTATGTGTTGAATATTTCATCTTATGGTTTTAGCATTACAATTTTATGTTACATTTAAGATATGAGATGGTTTAAGTGTGAATTTAGTAATATGATTTTGAAAGTAAAAATTAAAGATCTTGGTTCACTCCATCCCCCTCTTAGTATCTTATTTCACAGTAAATCCTTCCAACGTGATCTTTCATTAGAATTTTGCAAGGTTGGTCTACACTATTTAACTCGGCCAACACATCAACTCAATTTTTGTAGGCATTCAGTCCATATTGCAATGTTCAGTCAATACAAAAAGTACTACTAATGCTTAGTACTAACATTGTAGTTGATTTTGTTGCTTGGTTTTTTCCACAAATCTATCCTAATATATCTGGTTTTATGCATATATGAACTTTGGTACACTTAGTGTTAGGAAGTGATGTATGATATGGATTTTGTATATACAGTTCCTTTAATACCTTTCTTGGTCATTTGAGATAGTGTGATTACCTTCTCCATTGGATTGGGTGATCTTAGCTTCACTTGTTTCATTGCTTCCAGCTTCTACCTTCTTCCAAGTTTGATTTATCTCCTTCTTTGTTTGTTCTACATCCACTTTTCCTTTTCCCTTGATGTGTTCATTATTTGGTACTAATGCTTGGGTCCTACAATTCTTGGTCAAATGTCCAGTCTTGTAATTGTAATCCTAATTATGATCATTATCTTGCTTAGGTGCATGCCCTTTCCTTTTGGTTGTCTAGTTAGACTTTTCCTTAGATCTGCATTTTAGTGCTCTTTGTCCATATTTTATGTCAGTTATAGCAATGTCTTTCAAATCTAGGTGTAATAGGTGTATTTCTAACCTTTTTCCTACATTTATGTGCTTGGTGTTCTTGTTTCTTGCAATTGAAATAGTGTCCATTAAACTTGGGCTTAGGATTTTTCTTACCAATCTTGCTTCTGCAAATGTTTGTTGTGTTTCCCAATTTTCCACAATGATATCATGTAGGTTTTTCTTTTGAGTTTTATTTTTCTCCAAACTTGGATGATTCTCATTCTTAAGTGATGAAGAATGCTTGATAAATCCTATTCTAGAGGTATCACTAGGTGTTCTTGGTGATCTCATTAGTTCTTTAAAGTATCTTATGGCTACACTAGGTTTGTTCATCCTTTCCAAGAGTTTCTTCTCATATCTTAATTCATTCCTTTGTTGATCACTTTATAATCTCAAATTTGCAATCTCTATGTCTTTTCTATTTAGTTCTTGATTTGTAAGTAGCAATCAATTCATTATATACAATGGATTGTTAGTAATATTTTGCATATCAAATGTCCTTTCATCAAGCCCTATATCCATTTATCTCTTCTTCTGTCATGACTTTGTCTTCTTTAACTTTCTTCTTTTGTTTAATCACTTCACATAGCCTTACTGATTGGATTCCATGTTCTCTCTTTAATCCTTTGATTTCTTCATGTAGAATATTGTTCTTCTCTAATAGATCTACTATAGTTGCATCACTTTCACTAGAATTTCCATTGTCAAACATTCCTTTTGTATCCACTTCTTGATAAAGTGTGTCATTTTGTTGAATATCCATCTCTTTACATTTCTTTAAGGACTTATTCAATTCCTCTCTTTTTTCTTCAAGCTATTAAAGTATGATCTAGATGTCAACCATGTGATTCTCAATAGTCTTTCCCAATTTGTAAGACTCAATCTCCAAGATCTCAACTCTCAAGTGGATAAACTTCTTCTAAGATAACTATGCTCTGATACCAATTGTTGGAAGTTTATTGGAAAAGTGAGATATTAAGAGGGAGGTGTGAATCAATATCACTTAAACTTTTATCCTTCAAAGAAAATAACAACTTAATTATATTCACCTCTTAATCCATCTCGTATCTAGATCTTGAATAACATAACATTAAACTTTGAATTCTTAAATAAATATAAATACTCATCACATCCATAAGAGTAAGAGTAAACACATAACACAAAATATTTTGGTTACCCAGAAACCCTCCATGATGAATGTAAAACTGGGGTGGGGGAGACACCTAGAAATCTTCACTACTGTAGTGACAAATTTTGCCTATTAGGGGTACAAATGTGATCATTTTTTATGATCTACCTTATGAGGGGTCTACCTTGTTAAGGGATTTACAAGATTACTAGGTCTATCTTGATTGAAGGATTTAAAACTTACAATAAAGTAAGCACTCTATTAGGAGATTTAGTTAGGCCTATTAGGACCACTCTATTAAGAGATTTACCCTTATTCACTTGCTAAAATGTATTAGTACCAGATCCTTAAGTTTATACTCACAAGGTTGATTACTAATCTTCTCTTTCCACTCTTTAATCTAATCTCCTATCTAATATATCTTTTCTCTGCTCTTCATTGCTTCACTCCGTCACTATACTCTGTTACTTCAAAACTTCTCTTTCAGCCTCTAAAATGCAATTCCTTTGCATATGCATGTTGAAAATAATTATTCAATTGTATGGTGTCTTTGATGTTACACAAAATTTCATTTTTTTACTAAGTATTCAGTGATAGCTCAGCTCAATCAGGCATCAAAAGCAGTTTCTTGTATGTTGAGCATTCAGTTATAACCAAATTCAGAGATAGTATTGATCGAGATCAGTCGATTAATGAAGTTAACTCTGTATTGATCAAGTCAATTATCAAAGGAAAGTTAGAATGAAGTCTATTTTAACTAATTTGGGTCAATTAACATTAGAACTCCTATTCTAACTAATTTGGTTGGTGAATGAAGGGATCCTATGTGTTAACCAAGTACTCAATTCTATAAAAATTGATTGTTAGTATATTAAGTCGAATAGATTTATTGGCTAATACAAGTCAACTTAAGGGATGATAATTGTTTGATTAAAAGAGTATTCAAGCTGAATTGACAAGGTGAATCATATAAATGAAAGGTCAAGTTGAGGATTAAAATGTGGAATTGAAGAAGATGAATTAAGGAAGCAAAATTGGAAAGATATATGTAAGAGGGTAGAGTATCCAAGTTGACTAAGCTACAAAAAAAAATTTGATCAAGGAGGATCAAATAATCAAGCCAAAACTAAGATCTGAATCATCAAAGTCAATTGCATTAGCAATAAGGTCAAGTCATTGTTACTATCTAATAATTGTAGCAGTGAATGAAATCTCCTAACAGAGTTAGCCTAATAGCTATTTAGCAAATCCTCTAATAAGGTGGCATTTCTAGACTGAAGTGTCTAAAGACCTCTACAAAGGCCACTCCTAATAGGGTCAATTAAATCCTCTAATAGGCTCACACCTAACAGTTTGTTTTGTAACCTTTAACAAGGTTAGTACCTAATAGAGCTCACTTCAGAAGAGTGAAAAATGGTAACTAATTGCAATTGGTGGTTTTCCCAAATTGGTTTTTCACATTAAATCTTGGTGTCTCATGTGTTCATGTTATTTCCTTTATGCTATTGCAACTAATTTAATTAAGGATAATCACATTAAATATCTTAAGATCTAATTATCTCAGTGTTAATGGAGTAAAAGTAGAATATTTAGTGTTAACCTAGTTTCAACAAGGATTTGGTTTAAAGTTGTGTTGAAATCTTAAGGGACTAGCATTTGCTTTTGGAGTAACTAATTCACCCCTCTCTTCTTAGTTACTCCTTTCCATTTCCAACAATGCATTCACAACACTTTGCATCATTACACAATATGGTTTAGATCTACTCTAAAATAGACATTTGTAGAGTCTTCTAGAATATTATCAACGTTATGGATGCTTCATTTTTTTCCTCTTAATCTAATTGGCTAATCTTCCTTCTAGATATTAGTGATCCATACCAAAACACATAAAAAACTCTATAACAAACTCTACAATCATTAAATGTCATTTACATGTCATCCCAAAATAGTTTACCTCATATTTTGTGCCATTCAAAATATTCTTGTTTAAACAATGTTACTATGCAAATATAGTTCCTGATGATTGGTCGTAACTATTCTACCTATTGATGCTCAGACTCAAGTAGCTTGACTCCTTTTGTCTGACTCAATGCATATTCACTGAACTTTACTTCCATAGGGATGCTTGAATGTTATTCAAAAATTGACATATGAAGAGGGGGAGGCTAAATCAGGATCACTAAAACTTTGATCCTTCAAAATAAATTCACTGCATTCACCAAAATATCCATCTCTCATCTAGATTAATCATAACATAGCTTAAAACTTCAAATGCTGAAATAGATCTAACTATGTATTGCATCCATCATGAAAATGCAAACGCATAACAAAAGAGATATTGGTTACTCAAAAACCCTCCAAGGTGAAGGTAAAACTCAGATGGGAATGACACTCACAAATCTTTACTTATGTAGTAAAAAGAAAATTCCTGCTAGGGCTAAAAATTTGATCACTTTTGATGATCTAAACTGTGTGCGGTATGCCCTATTAAGAGCTTTAGAAGACCATTAAGTCTACTTTGATTAATGGATTTGAAACTTATAAGAAAATAAGCACTATGTTAAGAGATTTGCATAGGTCTATTAGGGCCACTTTCTTAAGAGATTTCCCCTTATTCACTTGCCAAAATTATTTAGTACCTAATACTTCAGTCAACACTTACAATGTTGATTACAGATCTTCTCTTTCCTTTCTCTGATTTGATCTTCTTTCTGATATATCTTTAGTCTACCCTACTATGCTTCACTTGGTTGCTATACTGTATTACTTCTCAACTTTTCTAAAACATAAGTCCTTCACTTAAACATTCACAACTCTTCTCTTCTTTACTAAGTAAAATAGGGTTTGGATATGCCCTAAAGATATATGTAGAGTCTTCTAGAATAATATCAACAATTTGGATGCTTTCATTTTAGCCACTTCATATAATTTGTTACCTTTCCTTCAAAAGGATTGATGATCCATGTCAAAATGTGTAACAACCTCTGTAACACACTCTATAATCATTAAATTTATTTACATGTTAGCTCAAAATGGTTTACCTAAAATTTTGTGTCATTTCAGACATTCTTGTTCAAATTGTATTACTTGGCACATACTATCTTTGATGCCCAATCATACCTATTCTTCTTATTGACACTTGACCTCAACTAGCTTGACACCTTTTGTATTACTTGACATCCATTTTCTCTCTTTGGTATATATTTATTGAATTTGGCTTACATAGAATACTTAGCAACCAAAGACTTTCTCAACTCTTGTAGAGCTTAGCATATACAAGATTATTTACAAGTCTTTACAAATACATAACTCAACCTATATAGAATGAGCCATTCATAGTGATGATTGACCAACTCTACCTTATATATGACTAAATGTTTGACATTAATAGACAATAATACTAGAGAGATCAACAATCTCCCCCTTTGACATTACTAGCAAAAATACTTTTTCATCAATACATCATTATAGTACAATAAGAAAAGATAGTACTCCCCCATTCCTATGACTTGGTCTATATAAGACTCCAAAAATTTGAAAATATACTCATATACAATACATATATCATGACTCAAATACTCTAGTGTTACTTGTCTTACCTTTATTTTGTCCTCAATTATTCATGAAATCTCTAAATGGTATCATTTTTTTCATTTTTTCAACCTTCTTCTATCCCCCTTGATTTTTTTCTTATGTCTTTCAATGGGGTTGGGAGGATGGAATCAAACCATAGTTGTCAATAAATGGCTTATGAGTTTGAATGATCAAGGCAAGAGAATTATCCCATGTGGTTCTTACTAATTCCATGACTTCAATCTTGATCTCCAAACTTGCAACTAAGTCAATCTATCTATCAATAGTAGAAAGATTATGATATAATTGTATGATATCCTTTGTTAAAGCCAACTCATGTTGCATGACCTCAAAATGAGGTATTAACATGGATTGTATGGAGATAAGTTTGGCCATCATTCAAATATATGTCGTGTATAGCTCGACCAACCTCCCTTATGCAAACAATAATCTATTGTAATGCATTGAACTTGATCCAGCTTACTGAGAGATGGAATTCCTTGGAGACTTTAAATCAACCTCAAACTTTTGACTGCTATCTTGGAATTCATTGGTGACTCCGGAAACATCACAAAGTATACTTTATAGATCTTGTATTTTCTTCATAAGTTCTTCCAAATTCCATACAAGTGTCACCAGTTCAACCTTTATCAATGCAATCATAGTAGAAACTTTTTCAAGTACCTTTGTCTCAAACTTTTTTTCTGACCAGGCCATCAATTGTTCATTTGCTTCTATATCCTTAGTGTTGACTTTCTCAAAATTTTGCACTAACTAAGAGATAATAGAGGAATGGTCATCAATGCGTTGACTATCAAATACATCAACAAATATGTCTTTAATATTATGATTAACCTAAGATAGAAATAAAAACTACATGCAAATATAAACAATATCAAAAACTAATAAATCTCAAGAAAAGAACACAAGACACCAAGATTTAACTTGGTTCACCCAAACCCTAGGCTACATCCACCAAACAAAAAGTCCAATATTATTACGATCTAGTGATTACAACCTAATTATAATATGTAATCCCTTATGACTCAATACCATTACAAGAAGCAATTTTTGCATCACACATAATGAAAAAAAATCCTCACCCTAAGCTCTTTTATACAAGTATTTTTACTACTTTGGGGTTATAATTAATTATTACATGTCAGCCCAAAATCTTGATGAAGTATGTATAGTACTTCCTTGATCAGTCATGACAAACTAACAATCTCCCACTTGGGAACTGATCAGGCTACACACTAGACAACAATCTCCCACTTAGAGACTAATCCTATAGCAATACCACTACTACATGGGGCTCCCAATGGATCAAACCAAACTAGACTTTGTTATTCTTTTATTTTGTTTAATTGAGAAGACCAACCAAAGCTAAAGAGGAGTTTAGCTTCTCCCTTGTCACTACCTTTGTAAACATATATGTTGGATTGCCATCTATATGTATCTTTTTTAGCTTTGATTGTCCATTATCCAAAATTGACTGAATGAAATGGCACCACAACTATATGTGTTTTTTCTTTGAATGTAGGGCATAATTCTTCACAAGATGAATGGCACTCTCACTATTTGTGAAAAAATAATTATCTCTCTAAGGGTGTCCCAATTCTTCTAGGAAGAACTAAAGCCATATTATCTCCTTGGATACCTTTGTAGTAGCAACATGCTCTACCTTTGTAGTTTATAAAGCATTAACCTTCTACAAATGAGAAACCCAGCTCACAACTTCCCCACCAATAGTAAATACATAACCTATAGTACTCTGCATGGTATCAATATCCTCTACCAAATTTGAGTCAACATATCCCTATAAGTCAGTAGTAGAGCCCTCAAAGTGTAAACACTTACTGGATGTGCCTCTCAAATATTTGATAATCCATTTTACTGCATTCTAATGCTCAATTCCTAGATGACTCGTATACTTGCTAATGACTCCCACTACATGTGCAATATCTAGCCTCATACATACCATAGCATACATCAAGCTTCCTACAGCTAAAGCATAAGGTACCTTGGACATATTATCCTCCTCTTCTTGTGTCTTTGGACACATCTCCTTAGTCAACTTTAAATGACCAAGCAAAGGTGTTTTGATAGCTTTAGCAGTCTCCATAGAGAAACATTGCAACACCTTCACAATATAATCAGCTTAACATAATGTCAAAATCCTATTCTTCCTATCTCTATGAATCTCCATACCAAGAATTTGTTTTTCTACACCCAAATCCTTCATAGCAAATGAATGTGCTAATTGCTCTCTTAATCCCTTAATGTGATCCATGTTAGACCTAGCTACAAGTATATCATCAACATATAGACATAAAATAGTGTAGTTGTCATCATCCAACCTCTTAAAGTAAACACAATGATTTGAATGGCACCTACTATATCCATGCTCATGCATAAAAATATCAATTTTCAAATACTATTGTTGAGGTACTTACTTCAAGCCATATAAACTTTTCTTCAATCTACACACTAAGTTCTCCTTACCTCTAACCTCAAATCCCTGTGGCTATGCCATATATATCTCTTCATCAAAATCACCATGAAGAAAGGTTGTTTTAAAACCAAGCTGCTCCAAATGAAAATCTTCAGTAGCCACAATACTTGAAATAATGTGAATAGAAGTCATTTTAACAATAGGAGAAAATATCTCATCAAAATCAATGCCCTTTTTTTGTGCAAATTCTTTTACAACTAACTTGGCTTTAAATTTTTCCATACCTCCATCTTCTTCTTTCAACCTATAAACCCATTTATTCTGTAAATCCCTTTTATCGGAAGGCAACTTGCATAAATCTCATCTCTTATTTTTCAGCAAAGAGTCCATCTCTTCTTTCATTGTAGACTCCCATTGAATCTTTGTATCCACTTGCATAGCTTCATCATAACATTTAGATTCACCAACATTAGTAAGTAAAATAGAATACAAAGAATGAGAAAATCTTTCTAGGGGTATATTTAGCCTTGTTAACCATCTAACTTTCACTAGGGTTTTTGGTATTTGTTGTTATCATTGTCGCACATCATGAGGAACTATTGAAACATCATCTTTTGGAGTATCATCTAGCACTACATAATTATTTTATTTCTTCTCATGTTGCTTTCATAGATCTTTGTATAACACTTTCTCATTCAATATGACATCCTTGCTTCATATAATTTTATGATTTTAAAAATCTCAAATCCTATAACCAAATTCAGCAATGCCATATCCGATAATTACACATTTCTTTGATTTAGCTTCCAACTTGGTTCTATTTTCAAAATCTATATGAGAAAATGCTTCACAACCAAAGGTTTTGAGAAAAGAATAACTCACCTTCTTACCAGTCCATACTCCCTCTAGAATACTACAACCCAAAGGAGTAGAGGGACCTCTATTAATCAAATATACAACAGTATTGACAACCTCCACCCACATATTTAAGGGTAACCCTACATGCAACCTCATGCTCCTTGAACACTCCATTATAGTCATGTTCATGCATTCATCCACTCCATTTTCATGTGGAGTCCTTAGAATAGTTTTTTGTTTATGAATATGATTAGTAGATAAATAATCTTCAAATTCATGACTACAATACTCACCACCATTATCAGATCTAAGACATTTTACTATCTTTTCAATCTCATTTTCAACTAAGTATTTCTATTTCTTAGAAGTTTGAAATACATTAGACTTTTGTTTAAGGAAATAAACTCATACTTTTCTAGTCACATCATCAACATAATAATGAGAGCCACCAAGGGAAGATACCTGAGCTGGTCACCATAATTCTATATGCACAATCTCTAATGTCTCACTTTTCTTTTCCTTCCCACTCATTACAAAACTAACTCTCTTTTGTTTTCCATACACACAACTTTCATAGAAATCCATATTAACACATTTTAGACCAGGTAAAACTTTCTTTTAATAAAATACTTTAATACCTTTTTCACTCATGTGCCCAAGTTTATTGTGTCATAGCGTTGTATCAGAATCTACAATAACTATTTGTTCTCCCTACTCAATTGTACCAATTGTTCCTGAACATTCATTTTTATTTGAAACAATTAAAGTAGAAGGAATGGTATGACTTGTAAAAAGATATAAGGTGCCTACTTTCACACCTTTTTCTACTACAATGGAACCTTTTGAAACCTTCCAACTTTTATCATTAAAAGTAACTACACAACCCTCATCACTGAGTTGCCCTACTGAAATTAAATTCCTACTTAGCCTTGGAACATGTCTTATCTTATGTAGTAGGACCAATGATTCCCATTCTGCAACTTAATCTTAACTTTTCCCTTTCCAAAAATCTAGCAAGGTTCATTATCCCTCAAATAAACAAGCCCAAAATCTCTTTGGACATAATCAATAAAATAACCTCTATGAGGTGTAGCATGAAATGAAGCACTAGAATGTAAAACCCATGAATCATCAATACTTTCTAAAGAAAGAAGCAAAGAATCCTATTCAAATTTTTTACTTTTTGGATTTTTTACTTACCATATTTACCTCATTGTTCCCTTCTAGTTTATCTCCTTCATTGTTATTTTGAGTCCAACAATATTTCTTCTTATGCCTTGGTTTCTCACAATACTAGCAATCTCTTGGTCCTCTAGATTGAGACCTCTTCCCCTTTGACTTTCCTCTTGATTTCCCATGATTTCTAGAATTATGTCCTCTCTCAGTCATTCTGCTTCTACTTTGTGTGTTTAAAGAACTTCCTGATGTAAATCCACCTAAGATTTTCCTAAGATTTTCCTATGAGTTTCCTCACTCAAAATAAGATCAATCACATCATCAAATTTTAGGGTATTAGATCCAGAAATAGAATTACTCACAGCCATTACCAAGCCATTCCAGCTTTCAGGAAATGAACACAAAATCAAGAGATCCCTAATTTCTACATCAAAATTAATACCCATAGAAGATAACTGACTAGTAATAGTATTAAACTCATTTAAATGATCTAAAATAGATCCACCTTACATCATTTTCATATTAAATAAACACTTCATGATAAATACCTTATTTGAAGTGGAGGGCTTTTCATACAATTTTTCTAGGATTTCCATCAACTCTTCTATCATCTTTGCTTTTGTAATGTAAATGTCACTGATGGTGCTAGGCATTACCAAATACTTTCAAGTTCCTTTCTGTCTAAAATATCCTAGTCCTTATTTGTTATAGTTCCCCAGTTCTTAGTATTTCCTTTCAATGGCTTCCCTAAATCCTTTTGATGGAGATAGTCCTCCATTTGCATTTTCCATAACTGAAAGTTATGCCCATTAAACTTGTCAACCTTTAGCTTACCCTCATCTGTCGTTGATCCCACTCAACTATGAGACTTCCACTCAGCCATGAGACTTTCCTATAGAGGAAAATTGAATAACCAAAAAAACTTCTCTTTGATACCACTTTCTAGGATTAACCTCAGACAGAAATAACAATTACATGCAAATATAAAGAATATCATAAACTAATAAATCTCACAGCAAAGAACACAAGACACCAAGATTTAATGTGGTTCACCAAAACTCTGGGCTAGATCCACCAAAAAACAAGTTTAATATTATTATGATCCAGTGATTACAACCTAGTTACAATATGTAATCCCTTACAGCTCAATACTACCGCAAGAAGAAATTTTTGCATCACACATAATGAAAAACCCCTAACCCTGTGCTCTTTTATACAAGTATTTTTACTACTTTAGGGTTATAATTAATTATTACAAGATGGCCCAAAATCCTAATAAAATAGGGCCCAAAAAAATTTCAGGGTGATGCCACGAACCCCAAAGAATTATGAAGCATGTACAGTACTTCCTTGATTAGTCATCACAAACTAACAATCTCCCACTTAGGGACTGATTAGGCTCTCTTTGCATCTCCTCTTGTCTTTTCTTTCTTGCCAGAATGTCTTGCAAGATTATTGTTTGTTCAAATGTGAGATTCTTCAAATCCCAATCTAGAATATTATCATTATATATTATTGTTTACATCTTCATATATTCACATTATTAATTAGTTTAATATCATATAATTCAAACCATATAAATATTGATATATACTAACATGAATCGTTAAGGGCCGGCAAATGTTTTAAAGGCATTTTGTATGGTTATCAAGAGTCACAGCATCAAGAGATGTTATGACTCCCATGGCATTTTCCATAAGAAAGTCACACCGTCTCATGCCCTCATAACTCCCTTCTTGGTATATGTAGTAATGCATCAATGACTGTTAGGATACACATTAAATCAATAAAAGAGGCATTCAGGATATTATCTATAGTCATTTGATCACATTCTTTGTCAACAATCTCTGGTCATAGCATAATAAATATCAAAAACCATTATTATACTCCAATGTAAATGCAAGGGTTTGAAGCTATCATCAAGCACAGTCATTGCTAAACTTATCCTTTCTCTCAAGAACAGATCCAATACTATCTACATGGTAATAAATTTAAAAAATTCTAAAGGTAATCTTACTACATTATTTTACTTATATAAAGCTTTTTTTTCTTTCAAAATGGTGAATGGAATCAAAGTTGAAGAAATATTGGAAGGGGTAGCAAACCTTCCTTCCTGGAAAATTTGAATAATAGCATTACTTAAAGAACTCAAACTAGAGTCTTTCATAGAAAAAGATAGTAAAATGCCCAAAGAAGAATCAAGAAAACATCTTGGAAAAGATGAAACAATAAATCCAAGAAAATTATAATTGATGTTGTCTGGGATCATATACTTCCTTCCACAGCAAGTTTGAAAACAACATATGAAGTATTCAAAACTATAAAAGATACATTTGAAATAAACAATGCTAGTAGGAAACTGACATTGAAACATCAACTTCTAAATATAAAAATAAATAAAGGAGAGTCAATGACAACTTATTTTTTAAGGATCTATGAAATAAGATATCAACTTGCCACCATTGGAAACAACAAATTAATTGATGTTTTTTGGGATCATATACTTCCTTCCATAGCAAGTTTGAAAACAACATATGAAGTATTCAAAACTATAAAAGATACATTTGAAATAAACAATGCTAGTAGGAAACTAACATTGAAACATCAACTTTTGAATATTAAAAAATAAAGGAGAGTCAATGACAACTTATTTTTTAAGAATCTATGAAACAAGATATCAACTTGTCACCATTGGAAACAATAGATGATGAAGAACTTACACTAGTTTCTTTAAGAGGCTTACCTATATCTTGGGAACCCTTCATCTAATGTGTAAGTCATCCTTCTCTTCTAAAACTTGATCAACTCAAGAATGAGTGTATTTAAGAGGAATCATGTTTAATCTCTAGAGGAATTTACACAAATCAAGAAGGGAAGATTCAAGTCCTACATACCAACAACAAAATAAAAGGGAAGAGGAGGAAGTTCAAAACTAGAGAGAAAATATTCCTAAATATCAAAGGGAAAGGGATCTATCCAAAGTTCAATGGTATCAATGTGATAAACTTGGTCACATTAAAAAATATTGCCCTGAAAGAAAGAAAAATCAAGCTAACATATTTGAATATCTTGAAGTTGAAAATCCTATATGCTTTCTAGCCTTATCAAGCAAATTAAACATAAGTAATAATACTTGGATAATAGATAGTGGAGCATATAGATATAAAACTAGATTTATAATTCAATTTGAAACATTCAAAAAGTATCACACAAAAGAAGTTACAATTGGGGACAACTCTACTTATCTTGTAAAAGAAATTGGGACCTGCTCTTTAAAAATTTAGAGTGGAGAAGCTTTTACAATTAAAAGAGGTGTTATATGTGTAGACACCTAAAAACCTTTAGAAAATAAAGTATTTTTATTTTCTGAAAAAGTCCTGATGACATCATCATTTATTAATTAATTAATTAATTAATTAATTAATTAATTTTTATGCCATTAAATCCCTTTATCTTAATTAAAAATATTTAATTAAGGAATCCCTCCCAAAAATGTTTAAATCTTATTTAAACATTATTTCTTTATTTATTAATTATTTAATTAATAAATTGACCAAAAATCCTAAAATAAATAAAAAATTTATTTTTTGCCCAAAACTTGGCCAATTTCCTTATGACCAATAACCTCTTCCAAAATCTTCTAATCCTTCTTTAATTTCAATTAAAGGCTAATCTCATCATTTCCTACCCCTAACCCCAACTCAAAATATTTAATTAAAATTAAATATTAATCCTCATGTTTATTAAAAAAGTTTTAATAAATATCTCCTCAACCCAAACCCTTGAAATAAATAAAACTTTATTTATTTCCTAAAAATCTAATTTATCCTCACCCTAAGAAGTTCTAGACTCTTCTAGAAAGTCTTCATCCTCATCCTAGAAAATTCTAGACTATTCTAGAAAGTCTTTATCCTCATCCAAAATCTAGACTCTTCTAGAAGATGTCTTTAAACCTAATCCTAATCCCCTCCTAACCTTGTCACATTCCCTAAACATGGGTTAAAACTTACTAACCCAAGCCAAAGTTAACAAATATCTCCTCCTTCACCCACCCTCATTAAATGCCATCCACTTGCCTATCCCTAAGCTAATCCTAAACC
Source organism: Cupressus sempervirens (assembly GCA_028749045.1). Taxonomy (NCBI): domain Eukaryota; kingdom Viridiplantae; phylum Streptophyta; class Pinopsida; order Cupressales; family Cupressaceae; genus Cupressus; species Cupressus sempervirens. Next base: position 100,314,508 of record CM053793.1, on the reverse strand, counting down.
ATCCTAATCCATCCTCTAATCATTTGCACAAGCCTAAGCAAGCTTAGAACCTTCCTAATCAAGCCCAAGTCGAAATTGCTCTCATCACCCTCAAAATATCTCAACCATAAAACTTTATGAAGTCCACTAGGTCATAAATGACTCTTACAAGCCCTTTTATTGCTCTTACAAGTCATTATGAGGGTCTTTATGAAGATTTTATCTCTTGAGCCTCCTTTTTTGACTCATCCTTGCCCTTTCCTCCATCCTCTCACCATGTGACATGTGTCACTCCTTGATTGGCTATAAGGAAGCACAATCCATGTGCTCTCCTCTCATGCAATCTGAGCCTTCCATAAGCTTTTTCCCATCCTTTCATCTTAGCCCTCAATCCCTCAAGCCTCTTGCCTATAAATTGGATCCTTCCCCTTTACAAAATAACACAATCCATGAAGTAAAGTCATAATGCCATTTTGAGAAGCCATTTTACATCAAAACCATACACTCACACCCAAATTCCAACTCCATTTGAAGCCCTTTTTGAAGCATAAGTTTGAGCATACATCCTATCTATTTAGACAAAGCCACTCAACAAGAGAGCTTCTCATTGAGAGAGTCCATTAATGGCTCATATTCTCAATTGAGAGTTCATCTTAGTCTATCTTGAAGTTTATGAATTTTGTTTGGTTTGTAGAAGCTTTATTTAAATTTGGTTTCTATTAGCATACTAACATTGCTCATATACAATATGTACTAGGGATAAAAAGAAATCTAATTTCCATTTTGGGTCTATATGATCAAGGATATTGAGTCACCTTCAATGAGGATAAAGTGTTACTATGGCTGAGAAACTCAAACATGAAGAATGCCATCAGCATAGGATCAAGAGATGGAAGCTTGTAGAAATTAAACCTTAAAGCAAAACAACAAGCACTAAATCATGAAGTCTATAATCCTAATGAACTTTGGCATAGAATATTATGAAACCTTGACTTTAGTGTTCTTCCCACCATAGGGAAAATCACAAGTCTACCTAATCTCAAATTGGACTTGCAAAGGGTGTGCCCTAGGAAAAAATAAGAAAGGATATTTTTCTCTAAGCAAACATAGGTCTAAAATTGCGCTAGAACTTATATACACTAATTATGTGGACCCATGCAACATCCTCTCTAGGTGGATTATTGTCCTATGCAACACTCATTGATGATTACTCTAGGAAAGCTTGGATATATTTTCTAAAACTAAAAGAATTTAATGAAGTTTTAAAAAAATTCAAAGATTTTAAAGCTTTGTGGAAAATAATGGGAAAAAAATAATAACTTTAAGATATGATAATGGAGGTGAATACACATTTGATATTTTCAAAGAATTATGCATTTCCTTTGAGATTAAGAGGCAGACTATAGTACCATATAATCCTCAACAAAATGGGGTTGTAGAGAGAAAATTATAGGACAATTATAGAAGAAGAAAAAGCTATGATTCGTTATCAAAATCTATCTGTCTTTCTAGGTCGAAGAAGAAAATATTGTAGTCTAAATTCAAAATAGATGTCCTCATGCAACAGTAGAAAATATAACTCCTGAAGAAGCTTTCTCAGGAATCAAACTAGATCTTATTCATTTAAGGATTTTTGGTTGCCATGTCTACATCCACATTCCCAAAGAAAAAAGATCTAAACTAGAACCCTCCAGAAAGAAAGGCATATTTGTTGGCTACAGGGAAACAACTAATGGATATAGAGTATACATTTGAGGGAAAAACTCTGTTGATATTAGTAGGGATGTTCAATTTGATGAGGATATCACTTTCAAAAAGTCTTTAAACAAAGAAGATAAGGAAATCAAAAATTAGAGGGAGTTTATCATAGAAGATGATTACATTATTGAAAATCAGAGGGGAAACATTATAGAAGATAATTCATCTAGAAATCTGAGGGAGAGTCTCCACAAAAATAGGGACACACCTACATCCATCACTAAAAATGATGAAGTTTTAAATCACAAGAAAAGACCGCTATGGGAAAGAAAAATGATTGAAGAGAACAATGCAGAACCAAATGAAGTTTTTAGAGAGAATAAGAAAACTAGAAATCATAAATGCTATGTTTCTTTAGTAGAAAAAATCACTAAAATAGAGCCAATAGATGTTGGGAAAGCCTTAAAATGTCAAGCATGGAAAGATGGAATGACAAAAGAATATCAATCCATTCTAAAGAATGATGTCTGGGATATTGTTCCTAGACCTAAAGACTAATCAGTGGTATCTTCAAAATGGTTGTTCAAGATTAAGTATTCTCCTGAGAGAAGTATTGTAAAACATAAAGCAAGATGTTTTGCAAGGGGTTTTTTTCAAAAAGCCAAAAGTGATTACGAAGAAACATTTTCTCTTGTCACATGATACACTTCAGTATGGATGATAATTACCAACACAACATCTAAAGGCTGGAAAATACATCAAATGGACATAAAAACAACTTAAAGAAAGCACTCTGTAGGTTAAAGAAAGCTCTCAAAGCTTGGTATGAGTGGATAGGCAAATATTTTCTCAAATTAGGGTAATCCAAAAATGAAGCAGATCCAAATATATATTTCAAAAAATCTAATGATGACATGTTGATATTCATTCTTTATGTTGATGATTTGTTGATAAAAGGTGTTGATCACCTTATAGTCAAATTCAAACATGATCTCATAGCTATAATCACCCAAAATTGGTCAATCCTTTAATTGCAAAATTATATCTCATGGTGATGGTTCAAAATGAATTAATTGAATCAAAGAATAAAATGAATTGATTCAAATCAACTATTACAACCCATTTGAATTGTGACACATGAATATTAATTTTAGAATAAGCATTAATGAGTCATTATTCTGGAAATCAATTTAATATTGATAAGGGCCCCCTATTCATAGATGAATATTTTATTCTTTATGGGGTCCAAGGATATTCTTAAACAATTCTAAGTGGGATCTCGACTTCAGATTGTTTATTCCGAGTGGGATCTCCACTTCAGATTGTTTATTCTGATTGGGATCTCCACTCTGCATTATTTATTCTAGTGGAATCTCCACTTCAAATTGTTTATTCTCCATGAATAAAATAATTAACCCCCAACCTCACCATGGTTGGATCAAACTCTACCCCAAGCCCTTGGAAAAATCTATAAATACAAGGCATTCGAAGAGCTAAGGGAAGCAATTTTATAGCAAAGAAACTATGTTAGACTAAGCATTCTAGCACTTCAATTCTAATTATATATTTCAGTTCTAGTTTAATTGCTTTGTTTCTTAGCTTGATTGTACTCCATGCTAGCTTAATATTTCAATTCTAAGTTTGAATCTTACATTCATGCTAGCTTGAATCTCTCATTCTAGGGGTGTTATTGTCACTAATTTGGTCTTAATTCTGAGAGCAATTAATGCCATTTACATACTCATTCCTTAGTTAGAGAGCAATAGGATGGTTTCATAGGTTTTATGTTCAATTTTAATATGTTATATGTGCTAACCCTATGATCTAATGTCTTATTGAAGTGTGTTGGTGTTGCAGATACATGATCCACATTTCTCACACACATTTTTGGCACCCACCATGAGGCTTGAAAGCCTCATTATCTTGTTTTTTGTAGGTTTGAAGATGCTTCAAGAAGACATCCAACAATCACAAGCATTGGAATGAGCATTTCAGAGACCTCTTTCTCTTCTCCATCATATTCTTCTTCCATTTCTCATCTTCTTCTTCCTTCTCATGTTTTAAAATTTAAATTTTTTTAATCAAAATTCTATTTTTGGTCAGAAATTTTTACTAAATATTTTAGACAATAGGACAAAATCACATGCACAATTTCAGATTTTTTTGAGAAAAACTCTATTTTCTATTTTTTTTAATGGTTTTTCATATGCAAATTATTTGAGCATGTAAAAAAAATATTTTGATCTAAATTTTTTTTTGCAGATTCAAGAAAATGATCGAATTTGTGGATCAAAATTTGATTTTTAATAATTCTTTAATGGTTTTTTCATTAAAAATTTAATTTACCCTCCAAATCATCGAACTAAAATATAAAAAATTTATTTAGAGTTTATATTGATGTCTGGATACCCCAATAAAAATATCATATTTTTTGGATTTAAATTTTATTTTTAATAAATTTTGTTATGGTTTTCCATAAAAAAATTAATTTATGAGATAAATCTCAACATTTTTTATCTAAAATTTTTAGTGCCAATTTGGGACACTTTCAAGAGCTCACAGTAAAAATTTAAGATTTTTCTAATTAGAAATTCATTTTAGATCTTTTTTTATGTTTTTTCATAAAAGCATTAATTCATGATGCAAGTCTTTGAGTTTTAATCAAACTTTCTTTTACTGCAGGTATGTGGAAAGCGATAATGAAGCACATGAGAGGATTTTAGATTAGAAAGAAATGAACTCGAATAATTAATCACTTGTCTTTGAATGAATGTTGCAATTGAATTTAAAATCCAAACACACTCTTGAATGCCTTCAAATCTAAAACAATCAAATTCAATCTTGAGTGTCTTAATAAATTGACAAATCTTTCATTTGAATGAATGTTGCTAAAATTCAATCTTGAATGCCATGGATTAAAACGTATATGTTTTTTCATTGGAATGCATGCTAAAACACAATCTTGAATGCTTAAAGAAAATTTACATGCTTTCATTGGAATGAATATTTAACACTCAAGTTTGGTGCTTAAAAAGAACATTCACTCAATCTTGAATGCATAAAAGGAACTTGCTCTTATTTCTATTGATTTCTTATGTTGACTTTGACAGACTCTCAATTTATTATGTTGACAACATTCTAAGTTGGAAAGAACTTTGCAAGTTAAACATGAGTGTCTTCAAGAGTATATTACAAAATCTAAAGATTCATTGGGAAGGAACAAGTGTCTTTTAAACCCCAAGACCACTTACATATTCACTCCTCTTGCACTTTTGGGTGATCTTGAGTGCACAAGAAATAAGTGGACTTATTTTATTTTTAGGAGGCCTGCTTGGGGATTTCATCACCCCTTAGGATGACCTCAACTCTCGCATTCTGGCAGAGTATAAATATCGGGAGGTGAATTGAAAGATACCTATCTTGGAAGTATAATCTTGTCACTCTTGGCTAAGCCCCAAAGAACTTTATACCTTTGGAAATTGAAGGTGGAGATTTGGGTTACTGTCTCCTTCTAGCTATGTGGCATTATTTTCTTTCATCTAAAGATTTGGGCCTAACTTACCTTGTGTATATTGAGGACACCCCTAGTTGATCTTTGTATATCCTAGTTGAAAATCTTCATAGGATTGTTGATGTATTTTGTGTGCTTGAGTATTCAAAGTTCAAAATCTACTTAACAAGTCAAAACTATTGAAATGGTGAGTTAACCATCTGATGAGAAATTGCTTGAAAATGTTAACTCTGCCATCTTCTTGAATCTTCATTGGTCTATGTTAAGAAAACTCTCTATACAACTCTATTTGCAACAATCTAAAACTAAACCATCTCATTTCAACACTTGTGACCCACATCTAAACTAGTCTATTTGCTTCACTATTCTATTTTTTCTACTGTGTTGTTATACCTTGTTGTCACGATAGTCAATTATCTCAGTTGTTCTAGCCATCGCTCTTTTGACTATTCATACCTTGGAAAACATCACCCTTGCTATCACTTACACCTACTTTGAGATAATGTTTTAAGTGTGGTCTTAGTCTAAACCTATCAAACTTTTTCTACCTATGACTATTGCAACTAAGGGTAAAAGAGAGTTTTCTTGCTTCACATAAAGCTAGACATGACAATGGCTAACAACAAATGTGCTAAATCCAACATTCCTACTGAGGAAGAAGCCATATTGATTATAGACATGAAGAAACAAATCCAATCAATGAGTGCTCAACTTCAAAGACTAAAGGAAGAAGATGACATGTCATCAAACAAATTCCCCTAGAGAGATTATTCTCCTTCCTCCAATGACAACAAACCATCAACTTCCCACGATGTTGAATCCAATCCATCTAAGAACAATGCACAAACACCCAAGAAATCTAGAAGTATCTTTGAAGGAAAACCTTGGGGACCTAAACCAAAGAGTGATTTCACCCCTTTGGGAAAATCTTATGAATCAACTTTGGAAGAACTTCTTGAAAACAAACGCATAGTTTTACCTAAAGTTAGTTTGGATGGAGTCTACTTTATGAGTAACTATTGTGCCTATCATAGACATAATCTACATAAAACTTCACATTGCATGGAGTTGAAAAATAAAATCCAAGATTTATTTGATGAAGGCATAATTCGAAAACCTTAGAAATTATCTTTTAAAGACACTACTCTCAAACTTGATCAACATTATGAAACCATGTCTAGTAATGGTTCAAATGTGACTTCTACTTCTACTGACATGCTATCATGTTCTAAAGCATCTAAGCTTTCCAACATACCTCCACCAAATAAAGAACTCACTACTTTCTCTATTGACTATGTGTACCCTCAAGGATAGCCTCTAAAAGAAAGACAAGCTAATCTTGACCTAGTTGCAAACCTATCCCATACTACTCAAACTAAAGATCCAAAACCTTCATGCATTGTTACTCCTATGATTTCCACTCTAGCTAATCCTTCACTATCTCTTCAAGAGCCTACTAGGAAAACTTCACATTCTACCTTATCCTTAGAAGTGGATCCATGTCAAGAGGATTCTAACAAAGATAAAGATCAAGATCAAGAACCCTCTCATCTCCCTCAAGATGTCATCCCTCCATATCAAGAGCCACATAGTCCTCCATCTCCCATATCATGCCTCTCTACTAGGCAAGATCAAAATATTCCTTCCACCATCTCTAATGAGATTAGTAAAGATCAAGAGAAGGATACTTTTTCTATGATAACTAAAATTCCTTATGAACATCAAAGTATTCCCTCACCCTCTTGTTCTACATCTCTACATTCACTTCAAATCTACACTCAATATATAAGTGGTCCTATCAACGGTGTTTCTCCTATAAAAGTTACTCATGAGTCTATTAATGGCCTAGGTCATGTTGGTCACTCTAAGGATGTTGATATCCCTATCCACTATCCCTTTGTATCTTCTAAATCTATTCTTGGTCCTTATCCATCTAAGCTAAAGCCTTCAAACCTTCCATCTATTTGGGACCATATGTTCCTCCATCTCCTAATTCTACTCTTAGTTCATTACTTATTCCTCCTACCCTACCTCAAGATCAACAAAAATACAAATCCTAGAGCCTTCACATAAAGCTTTTCATATAAACCAACCATATCAACCTTCTTCATCCAAAAGTACCAAGCCTTTTGGAAGCAATTTGGATTATCAACTTAAAACTAAACACAAGAATCCATTTTAAAATAATCACAATGTCTCCTATAATCGACATGTGAATGCTAAGAAAGGAAATGCACAAAAGAAACCACAAAGGTCCATTGTTGCAAAATCAAAGAAAATATGGGTTCCTAAATCCATTATGGAAGAAATATGATCTAAAGCACTCAAAAGTGAAGAAAAGTCTAAAGCTATATGGATTCCCAAGTCTCTTTTGAAGGACTTGAATATTGAAAACAAATCAAGGGAGACATTCAAGCTTCCAAAGGCTTTCACTCTATCTTCTTCCAAACATATTCCTAAAAAGGTTTCAAAGCCTTCCACTCCACCTTCTTCCAAAATTTCTTTACTACCTCATACATCAAAACCTCAAGCTATCTCATCCATGATTCCTCAATCATTCCACTACCCTTCAAGGTATGTGTCTTTGTTGATCTTTCCCACTTTCACACCTACCCTTCTACAATCTTTTGAAGCCTACACTTCCCTATTATCCATCCTCCATCTATCCATTCAAAACCTACAACCTTATCATCCATCTACCTCTCTTTTTCCTACAATCTCCCTTCTTTACCCTATCAACATCTTTGAGCATACATTTCTATGATCTTGGCCTATAATGACTTATCCTTCTCATAGGAGCACTATTAAAATTGAAAAAGGCTTGGACTCTTTCTTTAAAAAAAAAAAAAAGTGCCTTGATGAAAACCACTATTTGTGGAACCTTGGTAGCAAAAGAATAAAATAAAAATAGAATTTTCCTATGGTGAAAACCACTTCTTGTGGCACTTTGGACAAGTACCATGATGAAAACTTGGTAAATAGGCATCATCCATAATTCTTCCATCACCCATCTATCCGCTCTTTCACCTTTGATCTTGACAAAGTTGATCTGCCTATGAGCATTGGCTATCTTATCTATTGGTTTCCCTATCATGATCTTGTGTATCTCACATATCATAGCCTCCATACCAAACTTTGTTATCCTATTCACTTTACCCTTTGGTCTTGATCAAAAAAATAATAATAAGAAAAATAAAATTGGTTCTTAGAAACCTCTTGACATGTCCATTCTCTTTGATAACTTACATTTCATGACATCATGTCAGTATCCTACATGCTACTTTCCATTACACCATATTGCTATATCCATTTACCTAGCTTGGGTACTCTTGAGGAGTCAGTCCTTGAGGATCACTTTCACTTGCTTCATATTCCTTGCCTATCCATCTCTACTTATCCACCAACTTGCTACTACATCTTGTCCTACACCTTGCTAAACATTGGGGACAAACCAATGTGATCATGCTTGAGAGCTAGATATCTTTAAAAAAATGCTTAAAATTGCAAAAAGTGCTAAAAATTTCATTATCTTGGTGAAAACTTAGCAATAGCCACCTTGATAATAGCAAAAAAAATCTAAAAATCCAAAAAAATGTTCAACTTTCCTGTACATCTATCTTTTTCTTTCTTGCTTTGAGTGATTTTCTCTCTACAAGTTTTATGCTTTAGCTTTACCATCTTTACTTGTGCATAAGCTCTCAATTAATTTCAAAACATTGCTCACACCTAGATGGATTGAAATTGATCACAAGTCTAGGGGGCAACCTACCTATTCTAGGGGGAAATTTCCTATACTCTCATAAAGTCTCTCTTCCATCAGTCACCAGTTGTTCTAATTGATTTTGTCTACTATCACTCTAGTACCATGAGATTCCTTTAGTGTTCTAAGAAACTCTCTCTCACTTCAGTCACTAGTTATTCTAACTGTGTTTGTCTACTTTTTGTCTTCTACAGAAATTTCTCATACTCATACTATGAATTTCAAACATGACATCAATCCACTTATACCAAACTTGAAAACTCAAAACTAAAACCGTTTGAGCTATGCAGATCTTTACTTTTGAAAACTACCAAAAACATCTATATATCAACAAAATCAAAAAAAAAAATTAAAATTTTCAAAAATCCCAAAAACATTCACAAAATTCCAAAAATTCTAAACATTCTTATTGAATTAAGATCATCTCATTAGGTGATAGACGTTTGAGACAATGTTTAGAAACAAAAATAATATGCACTTTATTAACGAGCATCTGAAGCATCAGTTACAAACACACAAAGCCAAAACATAAAAAAAAATGCTCATTGAGCTCCTCCTCATGGAGGCTAGATATTTGGATTCCCAATAGGTGGTGTTCCCAATCCTACTTACATAGTTCTAGATGATGAAGCTCCTGGTGTCAGTCTTGCACCTTCCCAAATTGTATCCATAGAAATCAAGATATAACCACTTCTCAACATAGCGTTCATTTGTGTCATAAGCATTCTATCTAAGAAGGATATTCCTCTCCTATGCTCTAGAGGGACTACCTAATGATACAATCCCATGTAGTATACCACCTCTCATGCAAGCTTCTCTGATCACTCTCAAACTTCATTCATATTTGACCGCAGTCTCATTGCCTTAGGTAGCATTGTTGCCTACTAAGAAATGTCTCATTATGTCTTATATGTATTCAAAATCATTTTCCAAGACTCCCTCTCATGCTTCACTTCATGCATTTGATTCATGAAGTGGGTGATCCTTGCATTGGTAGCATTTAATTGATCTTGTGATTGATATGCTATGGCATTAGTCTTTGCCATAGTTTCTCTAAATGCTTCCGCCTGAGCTCGTAACCACACCATCTCATTGCAAATTTGTTCCACTAATGCTTGCTCTACTGCTAGAGATGCTTCTACAGTCTCTACTCGTGCTCATTCTACTACCAACATTACTTCCAACTATTTCACTTCCTCATGTGCTCCATCTTCTTGGGCTTTCTCAATCAAACCTTGAAAGAACTCTGCATCTTTCTCTACATTATCAGCCCACTCTATCTCTACCACCAATGCTTTATTTAGCTCTACTTCCATCACCAAGACTACATCACAAACTGGTTGCAAGACAATACCAGGCTATGCTTCTTTGAAAGGATGAAATGAAGACATAATAGAACTACTCTCCTTCTCTACAGATAAGTCGATCATTCCCCCCAAGATGTTCATTCCACACCAAAATGGTGATGCTACTAGCTTCACCACGGTTCCTTGCTCAATGACTAGGGTAGCCTTTTCTATAGCCATTTGATCTTTTATCTGACTATCAGTAAAGTAGACACACATGTTGCTATCTTCTAGTTGCATCCCATCACCTAGAGATTCAGTCTCCTCCACTTTCTCATTTTGCCCTATGATATGCATCACACTTTTAGCTAACATCTATAGTAGGGTAGGATTCTCCTCATTTTCTTTTATCGGATCTTGGGGTAGTTCACCTTGACTTGCCTCTATGGCTTCTTGTTTACACCGATGCACATTTTGATGAGAGGATGCTCTAATTGCTTTTGATCGGCTACACTTTGTTCTTCTATATCTTCTCCACTATGTTCTATCTACCACACTATCACTATCATCTTCCACCCATCCTCCAAGCTTTGCTTCTCCCATTTGATACTCTTGTTGTGATTTTTCTTGTGATCTTGTCATGGCTATTTTTGCACACAAATAGATACAACTATCTTCTTATGGATTTTTTGGAGTCTTTTGATGCTTTCAACACACTATGAATCAACTCATTAAGACTTGCTCACCTATTTATGGCAATAAACTCTCAATACCTTTTGCTACATGCTACCAACTTCTTAGGAGTAGAAGAGTTGTCCACCATATTTTTCAAAACAACATGCAATAATGCTACTCTGATTGATTTTTGTACATCTCACGACACATAACAATCACACAACAACCAACCTCATCTTGCCAGCACATCAAACATAATGCCTTTGGATAGTTACATTGCACTCTTGTTTCTTCCAAAAGATGCTTCCCATGTGCACTCATGCTTGTCCTCCAAACAAGCCAAAACTAATTCACTTCGACAAGCACATCACATGCAACCCAAATTATAAGATTCTTTACAACAATGATTTATCCAATCTTTACTCAGTTGAATCCTATGAGCATCCAAAAATATTATCACAGCAGACAAACCTTCAACTATTTGCTATAACGGGTTTGTTATTTACACTTGCTGACAAATGCACATGGTTCTATCATTGGTTTTATTTTCTTCATGGTGACAAATTTCATACTATTATTTATAATTGTTCTTCAAACAAACATGCACATGAATATTGCGTGATGTTTTCTTTTTTCAATCATGATTTTTCTAGCAACTCAATGATGTCTGAGACTAGAGAAACCAGGATGAAAAAAATGAACTTTTTCTTTGTTTTCTGACTATGGTGTTTTATTGTGACAATTTTGTAATTACTATACATATTGTTAATTATTGTAAATATTTTTCTTTTCATGCACATACTGGCTCAAAATGATAAAGTATTCAAATTGCCATGGTTGAAACAATGGTGATCGTACTATATCATATTTTTACTACTCAGTGATGAAAATTAAACCATACTAATTCAGTGACTAAGTCCTAGGGTTGAATTCATTTAGGTTTGCATTTCAGCTCAACTTTGCACTACAAGTTGTCTCCCATAGCTCTTTGACTAGCCTTTGACAACACAAGGGATAGAATATTCAACAAGAATTACATTTAATCATCCCCTCTTCAATTTGATAATCATGAGTCCATTTTTGGGATCAAAATCAAAATCTGATATTCTCATACTTTGAGACATCAATTGTCCAACTTGGTCAAACTTGGTCATATGGACCCTCACATCACTCTGAATGGACTCTACACTTTCTACAATCTATTATGATCTATTCTACATTCTTTTGAATCGCTCGTCATATCTATGTCTTCACATCTATTACTCTACATCACTTTTTTTGAAGTATCATCTTATGGTTTTGCTCCTGAGGGGGTAAGAAAATTACATCATTGAATCTTTCTTCAAAAATTCTACTTCAAATCTTTCTTCAAAATTCTATTTCAAATTTCTACTTTAAATCTTTCTTCAACATTTTCTTCAAAATCTTACTTCTTCAATCATGTCTTGCTTCTTTAATCAATTCCTTCTTCAAATTCAACCTGATCTAAAGTCAAAGTCCTAATTGCTAGGGGCATATCTTCTCTATAGCTCACACCATCTTCTATCTATCCTATCAATCAATCTACTAATTGACTTTATGTCAATTATCTTAATCAAACTTATGACAACTCAAAACACAGATCGATGGACAAGTATTGGGGCATTCTAACCTTGACTCTTGAGGATTAGGCCTCGTTCTAAGAATATTCCTATGACTCATGATAGGTCTTGTCATCTATTTTATGGATTGGTATTGGGGCATTCTAACCCAGACTCTGGAGGACTAAGCTTTGTTCTCAAGATAGTCCTAAAAATCTTATCAATCAGTCTTCATACAATCAAAATTGGAACTGATCTCAATTCTCATTCTACACTTCAAATCAAACTATTCTTTGAATCAATGTGCTACTCACACATCAATTCAAAGAGGGGAAAATGTAATCACCCAAAATTGGTCAATCCTTTAATTGCATAATTATATCTCATGGTGATGGTTCAAATTGAATTAATTAAATCAAAGAATAAAATGAATTGATTCAAATCAACTATTACAACCCATTTGAATTGTGACACATGAATATTAATTTTAGAATAAGAATTAATAAGTCATTATTCTGGAAATCAATTTAATATTGATAAGGGAGCCCCTATCCATAAATGAATATTTTATTCTTTATGGGGTCCAAGGATATTCTTAAATAATTCTAAGTGGGATCTCCACTTCAGACTCTTTATTCTGAGTGGGATCTCCACTCTGTATTATTTACTCAAGTAGGATCTCCACCATGAATAAAATAATCAACCCCCAACCTCACCATGGTTGGATCAAACTCTACCCCAAGCCCTTGGAAAAATCTATAAATACAAGGCATTCTAAGAGCTAAGGGAGGCAATTTTAGAGCAAAGAAACTCTGTTAGATTAAGCATTCTAGCATTTCAATTCTAATTCTATCTTTCAATTCTAGCTTAATTGCTTCTTAATATTTCCATTAATTTTGAATCTTGCATTCATTCTAGGGGTGTTATTGTCACTGATTTGGTCTTAATTCTGAGAGCAATTAATTCTATTTACATACTCATTCCTTAGTTAGAGAGCAATAGAATGGTTTCATAGGTATTATGCTCAATTTTGATATCTTATATGTGCTAACCCTATGATCTAATGTCTTATTGAACTGTGTTGGTTTTGAAAATACATGATCCACATTTCTCACACACAATAACTAAATTTAAAATGAAGGATCTAGGAATCCTACATTAATTTTTGGGTCTAAAAGTACAACAAAAGCAAAATAATATCTTCCTAAATCAAGAAAATTACACTATAGATATATTGACTAAATTTGGAATGATGGACTATAAACCCTTATCTACTATTAACAGTATCATCATCTAATTGACCATTCAAACATCTTATTGCACTTACCACTTCCTTTATTCTAGAGGCATACTAAACAGCATTTTCACTTTCTTCCATTTTCATATCATCGAACTTTCCTCTTAGGCTTTCTCTTTTTGCTCTTTGGACATTCTGATCTCCTCCATAAATGTCTGATAGGGCTTTCCACATTTTGAATGTAGTGTCACATCCTTTGATATCATCGAATTCAGCATAGTTGAGTTCAGAAGCAATTTCTAGCATTGTCTAATTGTGTTCCTATTTGTTTTTCAAATCTTCAGCAGTAAGAGTACTAGTTGGATCAACATGTTCAGTAACAATTGAATTTTGGGCATAATCTCCTATGGATCCAAGATGTAGCTTCATCAAGCTTTGCCATGCAACAAAGTTGTCTTTGTTGAGCTTGGGAACTTCTCTTTTAGGCATTTTGATCTTTTCTGCTTCTAGTCCCTTTAAACTAAGTCAGCAACAACGCTCTGATACCAATTTTTATAATTCTTTAGAATAACTGAGGGGGGGGTGAATCAATTATTCAAGGTCCAATGCCACTTTTTCTCCAAATCCTTAATAGCACATAACTGAAACTATCATGCATGCAATTTGAACATTGAAACAATCATGAAAAGTAAACATGCATCACACCATAACACTAAGAATTTGATAATCCAGAAACCCTCCAGGAATAAGAAGGTAAAACTGGAGTGGGGATGATACCCATTAAATAACTGTGCAATTAATTTTAACCACTTCTGATGGTCTGCCCTATTAAAGGCTACAACACATTGTTAAATGTGACCTTGTTAGAGGATTTTACCATACTGTTAAGAATGGGCCTAGTCAAAGGACTTTGAAACATTCACTTGGAATGTCACCCTGTTAAAGGATTTACAACATGGCTATTAAACCAACCTAAGTCCATAGGATTTATTCTAACTGTTACAATTGCTAGAGAGTAACAATAATGGCTTTTGATCTGATACAACTTACAACATATCTTGTAGATTATAGATCACACTTTAGTTCAATCCTTTGCCTGGCTTTAATCACTTCAACTCTGTAAGCTTGTCATCTCAAGCTTCGTCACCTTGAGGCTTTTCACTCATCATACCAATGCAATCATAACTATGGTCACCTATCAAAGCAGAGTATCTATGCTATCTTACACCTTAGCACCTTCTTCAGCACTTCATGCTTTCATGCTCGACCACCTATTTGCTTCATGACCTTATGACTCCTTAAATAGAAATCTGGAATACCTTTCCCGCTTGATTATCTCTCTCCAACTTTAGGGTTTCAATAGATTAGGTAAGATACAATGTATCTATCCCACATCTTGCTCTTATCTAGAAACTTCGTCTAGAATCCAATTGTATTCGCCAAAAATGTTTTACATAGTGTTCTGTATCACCAGCTCATCAGTCTTATCTTCTATCTGATTCATAGAATTCTAGATAACAACCATGTCAGCTCAGATCTGGCAAATCTTTGACTTTCAAAATAATGCAGCAACTCGGCATTATTGATTAACTGATACTTGGCACCTGAAGAAATTATGTGAAACTTGGCTGTTGAAATTCACTCGACACTTCAATATCACTCGGCACTTATATCTTGCTCGACACTTGAAAACTTACTCGGCACCTATTTTTTGCTTGGCACTTGAAGACTGCTCAGCACTTGTTTCTTTTCTGCTACTTGGCACCTAATCTTCACTCGGCATCTGAAGACTGCTCGGCACTTGAAGATCACTCGGCACACACTGAGTTGAACTTTGCTTGGCTTCAACTAAGAATCTGTTTGGCACTAACTAGCTTGCTCAACTCTTTCTAATGAACTTAGTTATGCTTTACAAATGACTTAGCTAATCCTTACATCATGTGTCTTAGTGTGTCCATCCCCTGTGTCTTGGAGTATGTCAACAATACGCTATTTCATCAATGGCTTAGCTGATCCTTATACTTCATTACAACATCATAAGTTCAACCTTTCTCTAGGTACTCTAGTTACATCTTATTGATTGCCACCTCCTTGTCAATCAACCATCTTATAGTATTTGGAGCACTAAAGAAATTGTCATTCCTACAAGTAGAAAATTTGACATCAATGACAAAAAAATGATTGAAAAAATTCTTTACCAGTTCCATTACTCTTTATTCATGAGCTTTTCAATCATTTCCAATAGGATCTAGGAATCCTACATTAGTTTTTGGGTCTAACAATACAAAAAAAGGAAAATAATATCTTCCTAAATCAAGAAAAGTACACTATAGATATATTGACTAAATTTGGAATGATGGACTGTAAACCCTTATCTACTTCAATGGAAACTAATCTTTATAAACTTAAAATTGAAGTAGTAGGTTCAGAACTAGTAGATCCTACTCACTGTCGACATATTGTTGGATCTCTTATGTACTTAGTGAACACTTGACCAAATACATGTTTTGCAACAAATATGGTAAGTCGCTTCATGTGTGAACCCAAAAAGATTAATCTTATGGATGCTAAGCATATTTTAAGGTATCTTTGAGGAACTATTGGTCTAGGACTAAAGTATGGTAAATCTAAACTACAACTTCAAGGGTATATTGATTCAGATTGGGCAAGAATTTCTATTGGTCACAAGAGTACAACTATATGTTGCTTTAGTATTGGATCAGTTATGATATCTTGGTTTAGTAGAAATTAGGTAGCAGTTTCTCAGAGTTCTACATAAGCAGAATATATGGCAACATCCACAGGAGCATGAGAAGTGTTATGGCTGAGGAAATTTTTATAGGAACTATTTGGAAAACCACTGCAAACCACTGCAACTTAGTGTGACAATCAAAGTTGTATTATATTATCAATTAATCTAGTATTTCACAATAATTCCAAGCATATAGAAATTACTTATCATTATATAAGGGATATGGTGAAAAGAAATGTTATCAAGCTGATGTACATTAGTACTAAAGAACAAAAGGCTAACATTTTCACCAAACCTCTTGTCATGTTGAAATTTGAATATTTCAAAAATAAACTTGGATTATCTAAACTGAAAAATCAGTATTATGTAAAATTCTATTAAATATATAATAAAATCAGTATTGCAATATTGTGGATGTTTTGTGGCAAGAAAGATGCCTTCTTGTGGTTAAGGTCACTATTGTAAGATGACCATCTTATTAATAGGTTAACTTGTTGTCATGTGTCTAAAAGCTGTTTGGAACACATGATGATGGATGTATCTAGATTTTTTACATTCAGATTGAAACTCTGAATTATGTCATATATCTTGAGACTATTTATGGCATTGTTCAAAAGATTCATATCCTCCTCCTTGTTGTCACTAAGAATGATCAAGGTAGGGTTAATTAGTGCTTGGAGGTCCACATTACCCAACTCCACCTCACCAAACTTCAATTCAATCTACTCCCTCATAATCCCCAGCCTCTCTTTGTTCATGCTCATATTTTTCCAAACCATATTTGTACCTTTGAGAGGCTTGGAAGTCCCTTTGGTAGATTTGTCCTTGTCAATATGGGTGGGCTCAAGATTAGAATCATGAATGTCTAGAAAGGAGGCATCCCCATACTAATCTTTTATAAAGCCTAGTGGGGAAACTGATCTTCGACCACCCTTCAGGGCCACTCTATCAAATTTATGTTTCTTCTTGGCCCTATTGATATTTTTTCTAGTGCATTTTCTCTAATGTCTATGTCCATCTCATCACCATAATCTTCATACTCATTTGATGAAATAACAACCTTGGTTTACTTTTTGAGCCCAGTGGTTTTGTCATACTTAAAGTTTGGCATAGCCTTCCATTTCTTGTTCATCCCCTCTCCAAGATTTTCTTTCTATAGTCAACTACTTCAAACTCAGTATCTATAGACTCCTCATACAATTCCTTTTCTAACTCCACCAATTTCTTTTTCTACTTTTTCCAAGGAAGTAAATTCTTCTTCAAAGTCTTCACAAGGGTTTTACAAAAAGGAACCTTTCCCTTCCCCTTTTCTTTAAGCCATACCTCATCATCTTCCAAATACAATCCTTCACTATCCTTAGTTTACAGAGAGGCCTTGAGACTCCTCTGAATCACTATCATCTATCTCCTTTGCATCTTTAACCTTTGAAAATTTATTGATGGAATGGATTTTAGTGTGCTCACAAATGAGCAACATTAAACCCTCATCGAGGGGTGAGTAAGATAGGACTTCTCCCTTAAACCATTGATCCTAGAAGTTAAAGAAGATAAAAGGTAAAAGGGAATGGAAATCTTGATACCATACCTGAAATGATTCAAGAACACAAAATTTGTAAGTGAATTTTAGAGAATCTACCATCTAGAGTCACATAATAAATGATAGACTATAAAGAAAAATGTCATTTGTTTTTTGATGCATTTGTTGAAGTTGATGAAAGATCAACCCCATAGCTCCCAAGAATCGCCTACATGCAAACACCTGCCACAGAAAGAGAGAAGTAAAATCTATGGACGTTGGAATTCCTAGATCCATAGATGAGATAGTCTTGATGAGCAAAAAGGATATTGTTATTATTAGAAGTGAATTAATTAATTACAAAGAGATCAATCCTTATAAAAAGAGATCATAACCCTAACAAGAAAATGTCCCAGGTTGTATAATAACAATTAATAAAAGAATTAATTATTATATGCCTAAAGTTTAGCTTAAGTAAACCAAGGATAATAAGTGACTTAATAATTAAATAGATATGATTTAATTAATAAGAAAATAATTTATTACTCTAACACCCCCCCTTAAGATAAACTTAGGGAGTAGATGAAAACCTAGAAACTACTACTGAAAGTAAATTTGGATCCCAGCAACAAAGGCCTTATGAGGTACCCAAGCACAAATAAATCTCTTAAAAGAGGAGAAATAGAGAAAATCACATGGAAGAAACCCTTCTCCAAAAATATATGGAAAGATTGTTCCATAAGATAGGAACAAAAGGATGATCATGAAGATCATCATTGAAGCATAAAGTTGCAAACACTGCCAAACTACTAATTTGAAGAACTTCCGTTACATATAGAACATGACCAAGTAGAGAAGACTAATTCTAAAGAGCTAATCAATCAAAGATGGAAGGTATCGTCATGGCCTACAAAAATAGAAATGAAAAAATGTCTATAAGGTAAATGATTCATCTCACTAAAATGCATAGGTATAAATCCACTACAATCGCCTAGTACATAGGATCAAATATTGAATACATAGCTCACTCCATCGAACCAAGAAAGAAATAGAACCAACATAAACCCCCTATAATGCTAAGAGGTAAGATATGAACATTGAAACTGAACGCAATATCTCTTGCAGAAAGAAGAACAAGGAACATCAAAAGTGCAAAAGAAGTACAAACACCTACAATGGCACCTATCATCGACACATCATGAGGCTAATGTCATGGAAGGAACATTCACCTAACAAAGGAAGATGGTAAATATGACCAACATGAAACCCCCCAAGGAAATTTAAAATGTAGTGCAAGTACAAAAAAACACAAAGATGTGCAAGATTTGAAACATAATAGAGTGATGTACTTTATCTCAGTGTGTTTGCAAAAATAATACAAAAGGATGTCAATAAAGAATAAAAGAGACATAAGGTTGATACAAGAGATAGTACAACCCATGAAAAACTATTTGAAACAAAAAAAAATTTGATCTCCAGGCCTAAACAACCAAGATATCCACCAGAATGCAAAAAAAAAAAAAAAAAAAATTGAATGGAATGTGCCTGGAGTAGAATCTAGAAAATAGTATGTCTCAAGATATGTCTTCGAGAGTGAAAAATAGAAACTTTGACTTTGGTTGCATAAACTAGAAACCAAAAAGTGTCAATAGTCAAAATAAATTGCACCATCATGACAGTCTTGGAACTAGCTTTTCGACAATATCTCATTTGTGAAAAATGGATTTTGAATGAGCAAGTTATGACCAAAAAACCACATGTAGGTCAAAAAAGTGTTGGAAGGACAAATAAATAAATAATACTATCTCAGGATTTGTGGCAAGATACCTCGAAGAACATGCCCATAAGTACCAAAAATCACCTTGGAAAGCATGCCAATTTTGTTCCAAAACTATCTCAATATGTGTGCCAAAAATCTGAAATATCCTACCAAAAAATCTTGATTTTCATACCACAATCTCAAAATGTGTGCCAAAAAAGCCAAAATCCTCAATAGAACATGAACATTCACCTAGTTCAATTTGAGCAATAAAACATGAACATTCACCTAGTTTAAAATAGAACAAGTTACCTTTAGTTTGAGTGCCTGATCCAATTAGCTTTCCTTTGTCATCCAGTAGTCTTACTTTTCCATGCATGAATTCTACTTTGAATCTATTATTGAGTAGTTGTGCCACACTCAACAAATTATGCTTTAGTCCTTCTACCCAATAGGCATTATCACATATAAGTTCTTTGGTTAGAGAGATTCTTCCTCTTTCTTTTATACAACAAGGTTCATTGTTACCAAATCTTACACTGCCACCATCATAGTCTTCAAAGTATTCAAACTTAGTTTTATCACTAGTCATGTGATGAGAACAACCACTATCTATGATCCATGTATCATTTTTTCTCATATGAGAAATGAGTGCCATTTTCTCATCATTATTAGATTCATCTTTCATAGCAATGTAGACACTTTCATCTTCTTCTTCATCATTAGAATCATTAGAATCTTTAGCCATAAAACATGTTTTCTTACCTTTATCCTTGAATGATTTGAATTTTTTCTTGCCATTGTACTTCTAACCTTTCTTCTCATCTTTGTTCTGCTTGTTTGGGCACCTAGCAGCAATATGACCAATTTCTTCACATGAAAAATAGATTAGAGGAACTTTACCTTTACATTTTCCTCTGCCTCTAGAATATTTTCTTGCTAGTAGAGCTTCAATCACCTCAAGATCACTGTCTGAACTTTGGTCTAATTCATCTTCACTTCCTGACTAAGATTCCTTTTTCTTTTTACTTTTCTCCTTGAGTGAAAGCTTGGCTTCAAATGTTGATTCAATGTTCTTGGAAGCTGGAACATAGTTGTCAAAGTTGTCTAGTTCAAATGCAGTTAATCTTCCAACTATGGCCTCTAGATTTATCTTATGATTTGCTTCACATCTTCTTTCTTGAATTGTAGAAACTCTGATTGCATAAATGGGAAGTAGAGTTCTAAGAACTTTAATTATTACTGTCTCCTCCTTGATATCTCCTCCAGATGCTTTGATTGCACTGACACATGCTTTAACTCTTTCAACATATTTTGCGATGTTTTCATCCTCTCTCATCCTCATTTGATCAAATTGTCCTGTTAGACTTTCTGCTTTGGCTCTTCTTACATTATCATCTCCTCCATAGATTTATTTTAGCTTTTCCCACATTTCAAAGGAAGATTTGCAGTCCTTGATGTCATCAAATTCTTCATAACTCATAGCAGATGCTATATCTATCATCATAATTTTGTGGGTCTTCTTTTCAGCAATATCATTAACAGATAGTGTACCAGATGGTTATGCATATTTTTCATCAAGGTATTTTAGTCTTGTATCTCCAATAGAAGCTAGATGAAGTCTCATCAACCCTTGCCATGCTGAGAAGTTGTCCCTATTAAGTCTTGGAATTTCCCTCTTATAAGACATCTTGATCTTTGGCTTAGATCCTTGAAATCTTATCCTGTAAGCACCAAAAGCTCTGATACCAATTGTTGGAAATATAGATGAAGTAACTGAGAGGGGAGGGGTGAATTAGTTACCACAAAAAAAATTCCTAAAATCTCTTAGATGTCTATAATGCTTAATTACTACTGATACTCGGTAAATAGTGCAGGAATACTATAACTCAATAGGTTAACTAGTTATTAATCATCTAGCATTCATAGTAGTTAATATGCATGCAAAGGTTAAATAAATAACACAAGAGACACCAGATTTAACGTGGAAACCCAATATGGGAAAAACCACCAAGTAACTAGTCACCAATTTTCACTCTTCTGAAGTGAACCCTGTTAGGAGCCAACCCTCTTAAAGGTTACAATACACACTGTTAGGTGTGACCTTGTTAGAGGATTTAATCACCCTGTTAGGAGTGGCCTGGTTAGAGTTCTTAAGAAAAATTTAGCTGAACTGTCACCTTGTTAGAGGATTTACAAAATGGTTGTTAAACCAACTCTATAAAGAGATTTTGGATTCACGGTTACAATGATTAGAAAGCAACAATGAAGTGACCTGAATGATATGAAACTTATCTTTTGTTGATTACAGATCTCTGTTCTGCTTTACTGGATCCTTACTGATCGAATACAACTTTTTAGCTCCTCCAGGATATTCAATCCTTCATCAGAATTCGCTCAATATTTGCTTATTCCATCTTCATTCATATATCACCACATTCTTCAATTCACAACTTGAACATCTATATATATATATATATACCTTTCATATTATCAAGTCGGCTCAAATATAAGTTACAACAACTGAAAAAATCATTACATCAGTCAGCTACACTCATTGCATGAAACAATTGAACTTAATATCAAAACAATAAAATTCTTTGCTAGCCGACACGGCTCGGTAACCACTACTTAGAATGGTTTTCTAGTGTTAACCAAGTGAAGCTTGGTAAACACTACAAACCCTACAAAAATCCTTTGAAGATCGAGTGAACTCAGTTAACACTGACTTTTCTTCGCTGACCTTGTGAGCTCGGTAAAAGCTAACTTTCTACCATATTATCTTTGATGACCGAGTGAGCTCGGTAGACATTGAATTTTCTTCGTTAACCTTGGGAGCTCGGTTAAGACTAACTTTCTACAACAAAATCCTTTGATGCCCGAGTGAGCTCGGTAAGAACTAACTTTTCTTCATTAACCTTGGGCGCTCGATTAATACTAACTTTCTATTACAAAATCCTTTGATGCCCGAGTGAGCTCGATAAGAACTGACTTTACTGTGTAATGTTCAGGAACATTTGGTAGACACTGTAAATTGCTTTGTTGATCATCTGAGCTCGGTAGACTCTATCTGATGACTGATATGACATTTGTTTAGCATCAAAGACAATACACAATTAACAATTGTATCCAATAGTTCACCCTTCAAGCATTCATCTTCTTAAACCTCCTTGCTTAGCATGCCAATGCAAACTCTTCTCTTAGGTCACTTGATGAAGTAAAGCCCTTGACTCCTTGTCTTCCTTAGGTTTTTGCACCTTACTCTCTTTGCTTCATGACCAGCCATTCCTATAAATAGAAAATTAAGATATTTTGCCACTCATTTTCCATCGTCCAATTTAGGGTTAGGATAGATTAGGTATGATACAATGAATCTATCCCACATTCCATCTCTCTTCTAGAAACTTTTGTTCGAATCCTCTTTGATTTTGCCTAAAAATGGTTTATCTTGAAGTCTATGTCACCAACTCATCATCCTTATCTTCCACCTAGTTCACATAATCCAAAAAAATAAACTTCTTGTCTTAGATTCATTGAATTCATGATCTTTTAAATAATACAGCAACTCAGCATTATCTTGCTTATGATGCTCAACACATACTGCATTGCTCGACATCCATTGTGAAATTACTCAGCACAAACTAAAGTTTATTGGTGCTCAACATCAATTAAACTTTTCTCATCATCCATTATTCTGCTCAGCATAATTTAGAATGAAATTTTACTTGGTTTCAACTAATTTTCTACTCAACTTGCACTAACTTTGCTCGGCACCTTCTATCCACTCAGTTAAGCTTGGTAGACAAACTTTGTGTAACTTGTTCTTCTAAAAAAATTTAGTGTAACCAGCCTTTGTAATCTTAAGTAGATTATCAATATATCATGTCATCATTGTCTTAATTGATTCTTTTACTTCTTTACATAATCATAACTCAACCTTTCCTCTAGGTGCTATTGTTACATCTTTTTATCAAATCATCTTCATCAATCATCTAAGTGATAGTACTTAAATCATATAAGCAGTTGTATTACCAAAAAATAGTAGGTTTGATATCAGTGACAAAGCAATGATTGAAGTATACTTGTATGTTCTCAACAATATCCCTTTACAATCTCCCTCTTTGATTAGCTTCTTTAATCCATTCTCAACAATCTACCTCTTAGGCATTGATGGCAAACCAAACTAATCAACCAAATGGTAAACACCTTGTTCAACCAATTTGACTAGGTTAAAATAGTAAGACAATACCAATATCAAAAAGAAAATAATTCCTTGTATTGAAATCTCTCCCTCTATTAGCAACTTCCATCTTCTGAATAGGTTACAAAAATCTTTATAACTCCCTCTAAGTTTCATCTTATATCTCCCTCTCACTAGATAGATATTTTGGATTTCTCCCTCTTTCTTGCACATTACTATCTTCCTCATCATGTTTGTGTTCTCTTATGATTAGTAAATTTCTTTGTACTGGCTTGCTCCTTATATTGATCAGTAATTATATCTCCCTCTTTGACAACAATGCCAAAGACTTATGCAAAAAAAAAAATTGTCATCTTAACATGCAAATACAACCTTTTCCATTTTTGTTTCTTTAGTTTCTCCCTCTGTCACCTTGCTTGTGATTGATTTGAGATTTTATCTTTTTTATTTAATTTAGGTAGCCCCTAAAGTAAGATCCTCTACATCAATTTGTAACATATGAACATTAGCTTGTTTGATGCAAGGCACTCCTCTTGTTACTTAGATAGCCTTTGATAGGGGTATGACCCCTATTTTACCTCTCAGATACTCATGAGAATCCTTCGGTAATGCTTTTGTGAAGATATCAACAATTTTCTCCTTTGTGTTTAGTCTTTATCTTGAACTAACTCTCCCAACTAATGATATTTGATTGCAATGTGCTTATTCTTTGTGTGCATCACAAAATTTTTTGATATATTGATAGCACTTGTATTATCACAATAAAGTATCACTAGTTATATGATCTCTTCCTTCATTCCTTTGAGTAGCTATTTAATCCATACAATATTTGTGAAATTTACAACAATAACAACATATTCAAGTTTAGTAGTAGATTGTGAGGTGCAGTTTTGTTTCTTACTAGTCCATGTAACTAGTCTCTTCCCTAAGAAAAATGCTCCTCCACTAGTGTTTTTTCTGTCATCAATGTTTCTAGCCCAATCAACATTAGTATAGGCTCTTAATTAAAATCTCTCATTCTTCTTATAATATAGCCCAAACTCTTCTATACCTTTTAGATATCTCATTATTCTCTTCACAGCCATTAAATGATTCTCCCTAGGATTTGTAGAGAATCTTGCAACTATCCCTATAGATAATACAATGTCATATCTGCTATCTACCACATATTGTAATTTTTCAATCATAGACTTGTACAGTTTTGGATTTACTTCAGCTAAATCATCATTCTTTGACAACTTAAGTCGTTTCACCATAGGTGTACTTACTGGTTTGAAATCCGCCAATCTAAAAGTTTTCAATATTTCTTTGACATAATTTGATTGAGCGATGTATATACCAGATTTTATCTAATATTCTTGCAATCCCACAAAGAATTTGATTTCTCCAAACATAGACATTTCAAATTTTAGCTTCATCTAATTTGCAAAATACTTACATAAAGCATCTTGACCTCCAAATAGGATATCATCAATAGAAATTTTAAATAAAAAATACCTTTTCCTTTCTCTATATTTACGTGTAGATTTTTTTTATCATCAATCCTTTTAAATCCAATCTTCACAAGATACTTATGAAGTCTCTCATACCATGCTCTTGGTGCTTGTTTCAAACCATATAGAGCTTTGTAAATTGCATAGCATATTCTTATTATTAACATCAACAAAACCTTCTATTTATTCTATGTAAACTTCTTCCCCTAATATGCCATTCAAAAATGTAGATTTAACATCCATTTGATAAACTTTGAAACCTTTGAATGTAGAATAAGCAAGTAGAGTTCTTACTCCTTCCAATCTAATAACAAGGGAAAATGTATCTTCATAGTCAATTCCTTCTTCTTGTTCATATCCTTTGCAAACTAGTATTGCTTTATCCCTTTTGACTTCACCATTTTCATCTAGCTTGTTTCTGAATACCCATTTGGTGCCAATCACATTTTTGTCTTTTGTTCTAGGAACTAGACTCCATGTTTTATTTTTCTCAATTTGTTCAATCTCGTGTTCCATGGCCTTTCTCTAGTCTATATCTTCTAATGCATCTTTCATTGATTTGGGTTCCTTCATGCTCAAAAAACATGTATCATTTCTCAATCTATTTCTTGTCATTGGTCTAGCATCTTTATCTCCAATGATTTGTGTAGTGGGATGATGTCTTTTCACATATTTGGACAATCTTGGTTCAACTCTTGTTTCTTCACTTTTTCTTTCAAATTTAGAATCATTGTGTGCATCTCTATCAGGTAACTCAGCATGTCCATCAATCTTAGAATTAGAATGTCCTTCAATTTCATTATATAGCTCAGCATCTGAATGTGGCTTAGTTCCTGAATGCAACTCAGCATTCATATTATGTGACTTGGCAGTCACTGAAACTTGTTGTTGATTTGTAGCTTGATTTGAAACATCTTCTTAGCAAGCATACCTTCATAAGAGTATACAAATGATTTGTATTCTTTTGGTTCTTTCATAGGTTCAGCCTCATATACTTCTATGTATTCATTAAAGTTTACATTTGCACTTTCCACAACTTTGTTAGTGTTAGTATTCAAACACTTATAAGCTTTACTTCTTTAGGAATAGCCTAGGAATATACCTTCTTTACTTTTTGCATCAAGTTTACCATTTCTGAAATCTTTAAGAATGTAATATTTGCTTCCAAATACCTTAAAATATTTTACATTGGGTGAGTATACATACCATAATTCAAAAGTTGTTGAATGAGTACCTTTCTTAACTTTTACACAATTCAAGGTATAGACAACTATACTTATAGCTTTTCTCCAGTATTTTAAAGCAACATTCTTTTCTATCATGAGTGTTCTAGCATAGTCCATTAGAGATCTATTCCTTTTTTAGCAATTCCATTTTTTGGAGGGCTTCTAGGTGCAAATGTCTATCTTTTGATTCCTCTGTCATTGCAAAATATCTCAAATTCATTTGATGTGAATTCTCCTCCTCTATCAAATCTTAAACACTTTAGATTTTTACCTATTTCATTTTCAACTCTTTCTAGGTGCCACTTAAACATTTGTAAGACATTAGATTTCTTTTTTAGAAACATAATTATCATCATTCTAGAATAATCATTAACAAACAGCATAACATACTTATCTCCTTTGTAACTTTGCACATCAATTGGTCCACACAAGTCAATATGAACAATCTCTAGTATTTCTTTAGAGGTGTAAGTTTTGCTCTTAAAACTTGACTTTGTCATTTTTCCTAACTGACATTGTTTGCACATTACATTATTAGGCTTCTTCAACTTAGGTAAACCTCTAGCTTTCTTCATGTTACTGATACTAACCAAGTTATCAAAGTTAAAATGACATAACCTCTTGTTTCATAGCCATACATTATCAAACTTTACAACAAGACAAGTAGCATCATCTATGTCAAGATAGAAAAGATTACTTCTAGTTTGATCACCTTTTCCAATCAGTTTCCCATTTGTGTCATATATCTTAGTAACCTTGTTTTCAAACTCAACCTTACATCCCAAATTATTCAGTTGTGACACACTCAACAAATTATAGTTAAGTCCTTCAATATAGTAAGCATTGTCACATTAAATCTAATCTATGAGTTTGATAGAATATTTTCCTTTTATCAAACATGGTGTATCATTACAAAATCTTACATTATTTCTATCATAAAAATTCAAGGTAATGAACTTACTTTTTTCTCTAGTCATGTGATGTGAACATCCATTGTCAATGATTCATCCATCATTCTTGTTCACACAAATTACAAGTGTAGTTGCCTCATCTTCTTCAAATTCATCCTTCATTGCAACATATACTACTTCATCATCATGATCATCATATGTTTCTTCTTTAGCAATGTAGCATGACTTTTTACCTGTGTCTTTGTATTCCTTACTGTATTCATCTCTTCTATTCTTGTATCTATCACCAACTCTATAATTTTTCTTTTCTGGACATCTAGCAACAATATGACCAACCTCATTGCAATTGAAACAAATGATAGATAACTTGCCTTTACCTTTTTGGAATCTTCTTTCTAATAGTGCTTCAAGTTGGTCAACATCCTCCTCACTTGTATCATTGTCACTAGATACATATTTTATCTTTTTGTTTTTCTTCTTCTCATCAGGTTCCTTCGATGACACTTTAGCTTTGAAAGTAGATTCAATACTCTTAGGTTTGTAATTATCAAAGTTGGATAGCTCAAAAGCAGTGAATCTACTTGCTAGTCCTTCAAGTGATAGATCAAACTTGTGTACATCTCAGTTCTTGAATTGCAGAGACTTTGATGGCATATATAGGTAGTAGTGTCCTTAAAAATTTACTTAACACTATATCATCATCTAGTTTTCCATTTGCTCCTCTTATTGCATTAACTACTTTTATCCTTGCAACATATTGAGCAATATTTTCACCTTCTTCCATTCTCATTTCATCAAAATTACCTTTGAGGCATTCAGCTTTGGCTCTAAGAATATTGGTTTCTACTCCATATATTGTAGCTAGGTCATCCCACATTTTCTTTGCACTATCAAGACCTTTAGTATCATCGAATTCAACATAACTTAGGGCAAAGGCAATCTCCAACATTGCCTGGTTGTGTTCCTTTTTTTTTCACATATCCTTAGTAGTTGGAGCACCAACAGGGTCCACATACTCAATGGTAATGGTAGGTTGTGCATGATCTCCAAGTCCTCCAAGGTGTAGCTTCATCAAAACTTTATCATGCATGAAAGTTATCTCTGTTGAGCTTTGGTACTTCTCTTTTCGACATCTTGATCTTTGCGCTTCTAGTACCTTCAAACTAGTATTCTCTAAGTAGATGGCTCTAATACCAATTGTTGGAATACTTTATAATAACTTAGGGGGGTGTGAATCTATTATCCAAGGTTCATATGATGTAGGAGCATCTTGGGTTGCCTTGTTATCCAGCTCATTTTCGTTCATTCTACAGTTGGTACCGAGTTACTTAGTTGGTGCCGAGTCGTTGTAGCACTCTTCATGTGTCGAATTACTATAGCACTCTTCATGTGCTGAGTTACTATAGCACTCTTCATGTATCGAGTTATTGTAGCATTCCTTCATGTGTCGAGTTACCTAGCGTATGCCGAGTGATTCTTCATGTGTCGAGTTACTCAGTGTATATCGAGTGTTTCTTCATGTGCGGAGTTACCCAGTGTATGCCGAGTGTTTCTTCATGTGCCGAGTTACTCAGTGCATGCTGAGTGTTTCTTCATGTGTCAAGTTACCCAGTGTATGCTGAGTGCCAATTTTGGAAAGCTTTCTTTTGCCGAGTAATCTGTGTCTGGTTCCAATTTGGGCCAACTTTGCTCATATTTCATTTTGGTATAGGTAGTTATATTTGTTGAGAGCTGACTTGTGGCTTCTCTATGTTCTATAATGTTCTATAAGTCATTTTGGCAAGTATAAATAGAGTGTTTAGGCTTAGAGTTAAGTAATTTTTGGAGGAGAAGAAGTTTTAGGGAGAAGCTTTTGGGAAGAAAATTCAAGAGCAAAACTAAAAGTGTGAATTTGCAGTTGAATCTTTGAATGTGAATGTATTTGTAATTGGTTGTAACCTAGAAGGCCTTACAGTTGGGCATGTAAGAAGATATCTTGATGAATCAATAAAAGTAATTCACTCTTCTTCCTCCTTTGGTTGTTTTTCTTTGTGTTCGTTTCCATTGTATTAACTCTTACAGGGTGGTTTGGATAGTTGGGTGAGCCTTTGGCCCTAGTTATTCGTCCTCTTGCCTGTGTCATCAGATGTATAACTAAAACTTTTCATAGTTTAGTGAACCCATAAAACATATTCATCATGCATCCATCCATAAGATTATACAATTACTTAAAACTTGTAGGTTACTGTCAAATCAACTTGCAGAAATCTAAACATGAAACATAACAAATTCATCAATACACTTGACATAATGATTTATGTGGAAACCCAATTTGAGAAAAACCACTAGTAACATGCTACTCCCTTTTCACTCTTCTAAAGTGATGCCCTGTGAAAGGCCAACCCTATTAAAGGTTACAATACACACTACTAAATGTGACCCTATTAACGAGTTTCAATCACCCTATTAGGAGTGAGCCTTATTAGAGGAATTTAGGCCATTGACTTGGAATGTCACTCAGTTAAAGGATTTACAAATGACTATTAGGTCAACCTTAATCCAAAGGATTTACCCTAGACTGATACAATTGTTAGAGAGTAACAGTAAGGCTTGATTTGATACAACTTACAACTTCATTTGCAAATTACAAATCACTATTTAGTCCTCAATTTTTCTTGGACTTCATACTTTGCAGCTCTAATAGCTTGTTCACTCTTCAAGCATTCATCTCCTTAAGCCTCCTTGCTTAGCATGTCAATGCAAACTCTTCTCTTAGGTCACTTGATGAAGTAGATCCCTTGACTCCTTGTCTTCCTTAGGTTCTCACACCTTACTCTCTTTGATTCATGACTAACCATTCCTATAAATAGGAATTTAAGATATTTTTCCACTCATTTTCCATCATCAAATTTAGGGTTAGGATGGATTAGGTAGGATACAATGAATCTTTCCCACATTCCATCTCTCTCCTAGAAACTTCTATTTGAATCCTCTTCAAATTCACCTTAAAATGGTTTATCTTGAAGTTTGTGCCACCATCTCATCATCCTTATCTTCCACTTGCTTCACATAATCCAAAAAAAAACTTGTCAGCTTAGATTCATCAAATTCAGGATCTTTTAAATGATGTAGCAACTCGATATTATCTTGCTTATGATGCTCAACACATACTGCGTTGCTTGGCATCAACTAACTAAAGTTTACTAGTGCTTGGCATCAACTAAACTTTACTCAACATTCAATGTTCTACTCGGCATACTCTAGAATGGACTTTTAATTAGCTTCAACTAATTTTCTACTCGGCTTGCACTAACTTTTCTTGGAACCCTCTATCCACTTGGTCAAGCTTGGCAAACAAACTTTGTATAACTTTTTCTTCTAAACTTTCTTAGTGTCACCAGCCTTTGTAACCTTAAGTAGATTATCAATACATCACGTCATCATTGTCTTAATTGATTCTTGTACTTCTTTACATAATCATAACTCAACCTTTCCTCTAGGTGCTATTGTTACATCTTTTGATCAAATC
Source organism: Cupressus sempervirens (assembly GCA_028749045.1). Taxonomy (NCBI): domain Eukaryota; kingdom Viridiplantae; phylum Streptophyta; class Pinopsida; order Cupressales; family Cupressaceae; genus Cupressus; species Cupressus sempervirens. The sequence goes on along the minus strand of CM053793.1, from coordinate 100,283,416 downwards.
CTCTTCATCAATCATATAAGTGATAGTACTTAAATCATATAAGTACTTATCTTACTAGAAAATAGTAGGTTTGACATCAGTAACAAAAAAATGATTGAAGCATACTTGTATGTTCTCAACAATATCTCTTTACAATCTCCTTCTTTCATTAGCTTCTTCAACCCATTCTCAACAAGTTGGATGGTTCTTAATGTCTATGTTGTCTCTCAATGGCTTGATTGAAATGGTTGAAATGAAAAGCACCACCATAAAGAGAATTTTCAAGACAATGCGAAGAAATAAAATAAAATAAAAAGTTTGTATTGTTGTCAATGCATACATTTGATAATCTTATGTAGTATAATATCACACATAATGTGTTGGCATTAATGCCAAAGGGGGGGGATTGTTAGCCCCAATTGATGATGTAACTACGAATGCTATGAATGTATGTAAAAGAATCATATTATTAGTTGATATATTGTTATTGATGTCAAGTCTTACTTGACTAGATATTATGCTAACTCTGTAGAGTGTTATATCCATTGATTGATGAAGAGGATTTGAAGAAAGTATGTTGATGATAGAGTTGATAAGTATGGAATTCAATGGGTGCTTGACAGTGATAATGTAATTTTGGTATAACTAGTTTACAATAATGTAATAAGCTATAAAAGCTATATTGAGTGACAAGGTGAAAGAAGGAAGATAGTGTTCATCGAGTGACTATAGTGTTCACTGAGTAGTTGGCTAAGTAAAGACAAAGATCAGTGTTACCCGAGAAATTTTAATATTAACTAGGTGATGTTTTACCTGAGTAAAATGTTATGTTCACTGAGTAACAAAAAGAAGAACAAGTTTATAAAGTTAGAATTTAAGGCCAACTTTTGGTGGAAATTAAGAATGTTCAAGAATTTCAAAGGTACGAGTCAAAGTATGTTACAAGATTTGTGGTTGAACAAGTGCAATGAAGATATGATGATGGAGATTGAAGATGGATAAGGACAAGAGCAACCAAATTTAATGAATCTAAGATTGATAATTGTGATTAAGAGGAAATAATTGGAAGAATCTAGAAGCACAAAGACTACTATTAAGGAGTAGTTGAGAAAGTTTTTTTGGTTGTTGATGATTTGATGTTGTTGTTTGAATGGTGATCAAATGTTAAGGAAGAATATCAAAGTGTGAAGTTGTTGAAGAAGAAAAAAGATCCAAGTGAACAAAGCAATGAAAGAGTGAATGTGTGAATCAGCAAAGCAAAGAAATTAGAGGATAGAGATCAAAAAGAGGTCAAGTAGAAAGGAGATATAAAACATGAAAGGTAGTGCTAAACTAAAATGTCCCTTTTCTTATTTTTTTATGATATTTCAAGCCTCTAATAAAATATTTAAGATCAAACAACCAATATTTCAAAGATCCACCAATTTCTCAATAAACCCCAAATCAGGTATGCCGAAAATAGTGTCAAAAACTTCATAGCTTTGCATATTATTAATAAATCTGAAAGTGGACATTTTTTATAGAAATTTCAGCAGAATAACAGCCTAAAAAATGAAATTTCTAGATTTTTATAACATTTACACAAAAACTCCCAAACAGAGGATAAAAATAATGCTCATCGGGCTCCCGAAAACAACACAGAATAGCTTGGAAACACCACAAAAACACTAATAATCTATCACAAAAGTATAATCACAACCAAATACATATATTCAGCTCTATTTTAACATATAAAAGTCTGAAATACAGCAGCAACCCAAACTGATATGAAATACTCAACTGGAAACACCAAACTCTTACAAAAAACACACCCGAAAACCCACAAATCTGCACTGTTCAGCACAAAGGAAAACTCTACATGAGCATGCACATGGAATGGATTTAAAATCCCATCCTTAGCCTTCCTAGAAACCTAAAAAATCCTGTTCTTGGGTCTCCTTCTCCATAGGTTTGGCAGCCTCTGAAGAACAACAAAGAAATGAGCAAAAATCAAGTTCTGGAATGAGCCCAGAATGCCTCCAAACCCCTTAAAAGAGGGCATAACCCTAACTCACATCCAAAAGGGGTTAATAAAACATATTTTAATAATCATTTTCATTTATTAGTCCATTAGCTTCCAAATATTATCCCCTTTTTCCGAAACTTCACCTTTTTGGGCCTACTTGCCTTAGAAAAGATTATTATTTTTAATTATTTGAAAAGGGGACATGACATAAACCTAATAGATCAATTTGTATTGTTACTTTATAATCATTATAACAGAAAAATATCTTATCCAAGTGGACCTAATAATTATGTGAAATCCTATGGTAACATTGATTAGTGGTGTTAATAAGTCCTTTAGAGAAGGTCACTCTTTAAACATGATCAAGGAGTGATAAAGTCTAGATGAGCTTTTGGTGTAAACCCTCTAACCATATCACATTAACAGTGTGTATGTAAAGATTTAACAAGGTTGGCTTCTAGAAAATGTTACTTCAACAGAGCGAAAATTTTGGGTTGCTGGTCCCAAGTGGTTTTTCCCTTTACAAGGTTTCCACATTAAAAAAAATGGTGTCAAATGTGTGAGTGTTGTTATGTTGGAAGTTATTTTTACATGGTATTTACTTTTTATTAAAAATTAGTAAAAACTAGGTTAATGATTGGTAACAACTAAGCTTTATTACTAAAATTTGATAATAACAAAAATAATGAATGAATAGTTTGAAGTAAATTGATTGTGTGAGTTAATATTGAAGTTGAATGAGTACACAAAGTAACTTCTTATGATGTTTATGAAGTTTATTTGGTACTAAAGTGTTTGAAGGGACTATAGGATAACTAAACATAATTTATTCACCCCCTCCCTAGGTATCTGACAGGCTACCATGTAATACAAGCTTTGCTAGCTAGGTCATAACAAAGAAGGAATCTTGGACCCAAAATTGTCCTTTGTAGATTTGTCGTGATTTTGAAGCCAAGTGAACCTCCTTCTGAGATGGTACTAAATTAAACTAAAAATATTCTTTGATGCTAAAAATCTTGCTTGTAATGGTGTCCTTGTCATGTATCTTGCTATATTATGATACAAGGTGCACGAGACATAAAAGGGGAGGTCTCATCAACCTAGGATGATAAATATTTTGAACCTGCTATTGCAAAGTGTTAATCATGCAATCACCCTTCCTTTTTCTACCTTTTTTCTTCTAAAGCCTTTTTTGCTTAGAACCCTTGAGCCCTATGTTTGCAACTAGTCCTTCTATGGTTAGGATCTTATGATCCAACTAGCTTAGAACCCTTGGGGAATTGTCTTCCCATATTTTTTTGGATATGCCTATCTTACAAGGCAACAACCATCTTCTGAAATTTATAGTGGTTCATGTCCTACCACGCTACCCAAACTATTTTATTGGTCCTCCAAAGAAAGTATCCATTAGCACCTGCAGAGACTAGAAATGTGTTAATATAGTGATACTTTTTTTAAAATATTATATATTTCCAGACTTAAGATTAAGGATTTTTAGGACATTATGCCCTCTCATCCCTTTTGGGGATGATCATACCATATGGGAAAGAACATAAAACCTAAAAACCAAAAAAAAGTAAGGTAACTCCTTGTAAAAGACAAAAATGGTATCTGAAAGCCATACCTTGGAAGCATGAAAACTACCTCTTGTTGATCATAGGGGATGAAATTTATGAATTCTAAGAACCTTCAACATTAGCACTTGTTAGCATAAAATAAATACTTTTCAACTTACAAAATATTGATTATTTATTCTTTGCTAGAAACCAACATTACATCACCCAAATAGGAAATTTGGTGATGTGGCTTATAAAGTTGAGTTGTCCTTATGTGATTGACAAGACTACTTTCAATATTCACTCACATGACATGTAGGATCAATAAATATTAATTACTTATGGATGTGATAGCTATTTAAATTCAAAATACTAGTCAACTTGATGTTAATGATGCAAGGCACTCAACTTGAGGATGGAAATTCATCTTGGTAGACGATCAAAGGTGAGAATCATATTTTTATAGTCACCAAAGAATATAAATAGAACTACTAGTGCAATGCCAGCAAGCTACCACTAACCCACCAGAACTAAGACTATATGTGTGCTCATAATAGTGACAACATATCCCATGCTCTCTAACTTTCAAATAAAAAGCCACCAACTAGACACCCATGACAACATGCCTACAACTTATTGGCTAGGCCAACCAAACCATCTTATACTACGAGATACTACCCCACACAAAAAAAGGACAAAAGATGGCACTAGAGAGCATCCAAATGGAGAAACTGCTCCTTATGCATGGAAAACACTCAAAAAACTAGAAGAAGAAAACTTGCACCACCAAATTGAACAAAACCACATAACCAAACATATCTTCCTAAAACAAAATGTACTCACACCATGAGTTAGAACTACCATCTAGTGGCCAAAACCTAGACTTCCAAGTCCATTCTATCAGAGGAATGTTATACTTCTCTACAAACAACAAGGGTGGAGTTGAAGAAGCTTCATCCTTGAATAGATAACCAAAGGAAACAACAAAAATGAACCTAACTAAAATGAAATTCAAATAATGACCACCAAAATAATGTCCAAAGTGGTAGAAAAAGCAACATGGCCACAGAAACCACAACATCAAAACGACAAAGAGGAAAAGAAAAAAGTTGAACCACACAGGAAACCAGAGAAAATATGACATGCAAATAGAAAGAAAAGGCAATGGTGAAACACCAACTTGGAACACTAAAATGTAGAGATGTCACGATTCCAGGACTTTCCCTTATTCAAACACAAACCAAAACTAGCCCAACCCAAAAAGACACATGCAGACTTGAGGAAAGATCACTTATAGGAGGGGTGATGTCTGAATAAAAACTACTTGTAGAGAACAATTGGGATTATTAAAAAAAGTAACAATTAATCCCTTCAAACATCTTAAATAATTCATTTGTGATAATTAAAAGGGTGCATTAGTTGTAATTTTCCTTCGTTAATAAAATTTTCCATGTGTATAACTCAAGACCACATAAACTTTTTCCCACTATTGAAGGAATGTGAGAAAAAGTCCTTGTCAAATCTAGGGATTATTTTTCGTAGGTCATGAACCACCTTGGTGTGAGGCCAAGGACCTTCATCTTCTTCCACACAAAATGGACTGGCAACCTGGATAAGGATGCAGGAACCCAAACACCAAAAACCAAAATAAACAGAATGGGTTAGGGCTTTCCTCCAACGAGGCAAGAAAAAAGCAAAAAGAGGGGACCCTACTTTTTGTTCACAAAAAGTAGGGATGAATGTGTAGGGAATAATACTATCCAAAGAGGATATTTTGTACAAGGAACAAGTAACAAGTAACAACCAAGAATATCATGTCTTCACAAGGCTTTCAAGAACATAATTTTCTTTCCAATTTTACCATCTTAAATTGGAATCACTCCAATTTATTGAAGGTTTAGCACCAATTTAATGAAATTATATTATTTATTTTCATTTATCTTATATGTTTCCTCCCTTTGTATAATTAATTCAATCTCATTGTACCTTTTATTAATTTTAAATTAATATAAATGGGTTGACCCTTTGTTTCTCTTGTGTCCTCATTTATTAATTAATTTAAATTAGTATTTAAAATTGGTCCTATCTTAGATAATATTTTATCTCCCCTATAAATTAATATTATGTGTTTCTTCTTATTTTATAAATTTGGGTAGACCTTATTAACTCAAATTAATAATCCTTCATTTACTCCCCTAAGGAATCTTATTATGGCTAGTCATTTATTACACCACTTTAAGATGAGTCTTACCTCATCATGTTAAAAAGGCTAGGGTTGTCATTGCACCAAAAGATTGACTTGTTAATGCCTAATAAAATCAATAGTCTTATAGAACCACACGAGGCAGTTAAGGTATATTGCAAACCTTGTGAGGGACACTGGCCCACTATCAACAATCCCCATCCTAGCATCACTTATTGTGGACTGTGGGATTTGAACCTATGACCAAAATCTGATGCCAAGGTTGTTGTTGCACTAAAAGATCAACCAATTAATGCCCAATATAACCAATAGTCTTATAGAACCACAAGAGGCAATTCAGCCATGTTGCAAGCCCTATGAGGGACACTGGTCCATTGCAAACACATCACTGTATTTTCACATCATGTATTCACAAGATCAATCACTTGAATTCAAACATTGTATTTAAGCCTTCAAGTAATTCTTCTATTGAAGATTAAGAATTCAAGCATCAAGCCATTGAAAGAGTTTATCTAGCAATATCTTCGTCGAGACCCTTTGTTTCATATTCTACATCCATTCCATTTGATTCAAGAGATTATACTATTGTAAAGTGAATTCATAGGTTTAATTTAGGTTTCTTCAATTCAATTATTTCAATTCAAGGTTAATTCATAAATAGGGGTTCGACCAAGGAAAACCCTTATCAAAAAAAAAATTTATCACAGGTTGCGGATCTTGGATTGGTGAACATGTTATATATTGGATTACCCTTTTTGTCATTATTTGGAATTGTGAAATTAGAATTGTAATTAGACACAATTTGTTAGGGGTGCATTGCAATCCTAGCTCTATTTTGACCCTAATTAGGGAAGCCAAGCCTAACATATTGATAAATGAATCATGGGTTTCATCTGCAACACAATTTTTGATCTAGGTTGTGAGAGTCATCCATTTCAAAGGTCATTTGACAACCCATTATTTAGAATATTCACAAGGTATATAATTTCCCCTCTTTCATTTTAATACACTTTATCATTGCCTAGTTCTACATTGCACATCTACTTAGTTTCTCTTCATATAACTTGTTACATTATGGTTTCAAGGACTTATGTATCCTTTCTCCAACCCTATAACTAGTAGATCTTTGTTTGCATTATTGATCTTTTATTTCTTGGTTGGCACTAATCTTTCTAGATCTAGTTACCTTAGAGTTGGGATTGACAAGCTCATCTTCTTAACTCCCTCTTTGAGTGGTGTAAGTGTGGTAATGTAATGAACTTAGGGTTTTGATTTCCTAATTCACATTTCCCCTTTAACAACAAATTTCTTCTACTTATCACCCCCAAAGTGAAAAATCACAAGATGACAACATGTTGCCCATATACCAAGCCAAATTCCTCTTCTCCAAGAGAAGAGACTCTAGATACAATTAAAAGGAAGACCCAACTAACCCTTCTCCCCAAGGTCATATGGTGAGTGATGCTATGCACATCCAAACCAAATACAAGTAAAAATAGAAAGAAAATCAATACAAGACCCACACATGCATTACATACAAGTCTTCAACAATCTAACCTACATAACAAGGAATACATTGCAATACCCACATATCCATTACATACAAAAAATCAACAATCCAAGAACAAAACATGAAATTCATCCATTTCTCCTTTATTGAAAGAGAACCAACCTTGATCCTATATAAATGGGAATGAGGTATGTAAAAGAGCTTTTCCCTTTTCCTTAGTTTTTTTTCAATCTCCCATGAAAACCCTAAGTGTCTCTAAAACTAGAGAGTGGGTGAACAACCTCTAAGTCTTACAAAGACCCAGTAGAATAGCCTCTAACTCATTCCCAAACCACTAGTCATAAATAAGATGTGACAACTAGCACCTACTCTTTCACTTTTGTTCTCCTCCCCCCCCCCTCGCAACATAAATGAGAATTTTGGTAGGAGTGTAGGGCAAAGAAAGTGAATGTGACTTTTTTATTTTTGCCACTTTTTAAAAATGGCTTCAAAGGAAGACCCAATGAACCCTTTCTCCCTAAGGCCACTACTTCTCTCCCAAGGATGAATGCCACTTTGCACACCCAAAAAAACATATAAGTAAAAAGATTAAGAAAAGCATAACAAGACTCACATATACATTATGTACAAAACTTCAACAATCTAATATACATAATAAGAAATGAATTCCAACAGCTACATATCCATTACATGTAAAAACATCAACAATCTAAGCTACAAACCATGAAAGAAGCTACAAACCATGAGATTCATCCATTTCTCCTTTATGGAAAGAGAAACAACCTTGATACTATGCAAATAGAAATAAGGTTTGTAGAAAAGCTTTTCCCTTTTCCTTCCTGAGTTTTTTTTCCAATCTCCCAAAAAAAACCTAAGTGTCTTTAAAATTAGAGAGTGGGTGAACAACCTCTAAGTCTTACAAAGGCCCACTAAAATGGCCTCTAACTCATTCCCAAGCCACTAGTCATAAATAAGATGTGAAAACTAGTACCTACTCTTCCACTTCCCCTCCCCCCCCCATAAATGGGAGTCTATCTAAGAGTGTAGGGCAAGGAAAGTGAATATGATTTCTTCATTTTTTCCACTTTTTAAAAGTCGCTTCAAAGAAAGACCCAACTAACCCTCTCTCCCCAAGGCCACTACTTCTCTCCCAAGAGCGAGTGAAGCTTTGCACACCCAAAACCGCATACAATCAAAAACAACAAGAAAAACAATACAAGACCCACATATACATTACATACAAAACTTCAACAATCTGAGCTACATAATAATAAATGCATTGTACATATCTATTACATACAAAAGCATCAACAATATAAGCTACAAAACATGAAATGCATCCATTTATCCTTTATGGCGAGAGAACCAACCTTGATCCTATGCAAATGGAAATGAGGTTTCTAGAAGAGCTTTTCCCCTTTTCTTAGTTTTTTTCCAATCTCCCAAGAAAACCCTAAGTGTCTCTAAAATTAGAGAGTGGACAAACAACCTCTAAGTCTTACAAAGACCCGCTAAGATTAACCCCTAATTCATAGTACCCCTATATGGTTAATTTATTTTGTCTTGAATAACCTTCCAACATAACCTTTTAGCCCTCAAAGATCCAAGTGTTTACATATCATTTCATCTTGATGGGACCTCACATAATCATCTAAAATCAAGTGGATTTACTTAGGTAACTTATTAGGTTTAACTCTAGGTTAGTAATCTCTTACCAAGCCCTAATAAACATGTCACTGCCACATAAAAAATACACATGTCAATAGACACTATAAACTACATTTCATAATACAATCAACATGTCTAGCACATAATGCAATTGATGTAATACATTAATCCAAATTATGTTTACAAAATAAAATGCATCACGATAAGGTTTTAATCTCTTCACTGGATCAAACCTTGGCTTTACATTTTGCACATAGGTTTAACCCTAGCTCTTTGATTAAATTCTATAGTTACTTTCCTGCACACTTAAACCAAGTATCAATAGTTCAAGGAAATTTTACACACACACACACACACATAATTCAATTTAATATTAACATATATATAGTCCAATTTCAATAACCTTTCACTTTTAGAATAATTTTGATGCAGAGATAAATGCAACTAAAGCCAAAACAATAGGAACTAGCACTAGCAAGTGATAGATTATAAAATTATTCTATTTAATTTATCAAATGAATAGTACATACACTAGCTCTCCTGTAGTTTTCTTTTCTCTGTAACTTAGTAGCCAGAAACTTTTCTCTCCAACTTGACCTAAACCTAAACCTAAAACTCTATTTATACTTCCTTATATAATCTACGAAACCTTCTAGATTATTACAAAATAGGAAAAACAACTTATAGAAAATTCTAGATCGGTATAGAATGGGGAAGAATGACCCCACAATGATCTGTACATATCCCAAGAAAATTATCTTATCCTAATGACAAAATCAAGATAAATTTCTCAAGTCAGCTCATGATAAAACTTGACCTAAATACATAAAACTTGACCTAAATACTTAATATAAAACTTTAACCTAAATACTTTATGTGGGTGCTCCTGTACCATACTCCCCAGGAAATTTTATCTCAAGCCCACTTGAGATGAGCTCTTGTAGAGTGGTACCTTGCTTCTTGATATCTTGTTTAGTAATCCACACAGCATCTACATCCAAATAACCTTTGAGTTTTACCAAATACTAATTGGACTCCTTTCCTTTTTGTTGCTTAATGACTTTGGTGTCAAGTATCCTGTCTAGTTGTGGTGTCTGCTTAAATGGTAGACGTTGAATGTCTTTTATATCAGCAATCTATCCTGTATCAATTTCTTCAATGGGTGCTTTGAATGGTGTGAGGTCTACTATGTTGAAGATGGGAGAAATGCCAATCTCATGTGGCAATTGAATCTTATAAGCATTTGGTCCAAACTTTTTTAATATTTTACAAGGACCTAGTTTTCTCAACATAAGTTTGGTAGATTTACCTTTTGGTAGCCTATCCTTCTTGAGATTTTCCCATTCTAAATCTCTCACTTCAAATTCTAAATGTCTCTATTTCTGATCTACATGCTTCTTATACTTGTCAGAGGTGTTTTGGAGTTGTTCTTTGACTTCATCATGGATTTCTTTTATGGCAATAGCAAATTCTTCTCCTTGGGCACTAACTTGTTGCTATGAACTCATATCTCTTAACTCAAAAATCTCTCTAGGATGAATTCCATATACCACTTGAAATGATGACTTTCCTGTACTTCTATTGATGGAGTCATTATATGCAAATTCAGCTTGGGGTAGGATTACATCCCACTTTGCTACATGTTGTCTTGTGAGTGTTCTTAACAAATTGCCCAATCTACTATTAACTACCTCTGTTTAGCCATCAATTTGAGGGTGGTAGGCTGATGAAAATGATAAATTAGTTCCAAGTTTCCTCCATAAAGTTCTCCAAAAGTGTCGTAAGAACTTCACATCCCTGTCTGAAACTATATTGAGGGGTAGCCCATGAATCCTTATGACTTCCTTGAAAAAGAGATTTGCTATATGAGAAGCATCATTGGTTGACTTATAGAGTAAGAAGTGAGCCATTTTGTTGAACTTATCTGCTACAAAAAATACACTATCATACCCCTTTTGTGTTCATGGCAGCCCCATTACAAAATCTATCGTTATGCTTTCCCAAGGTCTAGATGGTATTGGCAAAGGTTGATAAAGCCCAGGATTTGTAGTCCTTCCTTTGGCCCTTTGAAAAATCATACATGTTGCCACAAAGTTTCTCACATCAGTCTGAAGTTTAGGCCAATAATAGTACCTTCTAACCAATTCTAAGGTTTTATCCAAACCAAAATGTCCACCCATTGTTCCACTGTGCTTCTCTTTGATAATGTTTGTCCTTATAGAGCACCTGGGTACACATAGTTGTCCTCCTTTGAAAAGAAGTTTGTCTTGTATCAAGAAATCAAAAAAATCAGCATGGTATCTCTCACCAAACTCCATACATACCTTGTAGATATCACCAAAATCTAGATTTTCTATAGACATGTCCTTGAGTCCTTCAATTCCCACACTTTCTAGTTGTATATGGGAGATAGTCAGATTCCTTCTACTAAGAGCATCAGCAACCTTATTTGATATGCCCTTCTTATGCTTGATGGTGAAGGTATAGGCCTGTAAATACTCCATCCATTTCATGTGCCTATGACTTAATTTGTCTTGTCTATTTAGAAAACTAAGTGCTTGGTTATCAGTATACACAAAAAACTCCTTTGGCAATAAGTAATGTCTCCACCTTTTGAGAGCTTGAACCAATGCATACATTTCTAAGTCATATGAAGAGTATTTCTGCTTGGCTTCATTGAGTTTTTCACTTGAGAAAGACACTAGTTTTCCTTCTTGACTAAGAACTGCCCCTATAGCAACCTTGCTAGCATCACATTCTACTTGGAAAACTTTGTTAAAATCAGGTAAAGAAAGAATTGGCTGCTCACTAACCTTTTTCTTAAGCAACTCAAAAGCTTCATTTGCTGATTGACTCCATGCAAACTTACACTTCCTTCCTCCTTTAATAGTTTCTAACATAGTAGCACATATATGAATAAAATTTCTTATGAATTTCCTATAATATGTAGCAAGACCATGAAAGCTTCTAACATCTCCAACTATTTTTGGGGGTGGCCAGGATAGTATAGCACTTACATTTTCTTTATCCATCTTCAAGCAACCTTGGGAGATCACAAAACCTAGATATGTCAGCTCCTCTTGCATAAACAAACATTTTTCCAAATTTATTACCAATTTCTCCTCATGAAGTCTTCTCAAAACCATGTCAATGTGCTCTAGGTGTTCTTCCTTTGTCTTGCTGAAAATTAATATGTCATCTAAATATACTATGACAAACTTGCCATTGAAGTCCTTAAGTATTTCATTCATAAGTCTCATAAAGGTACTAGGAGCATTAGAGAGTCCAAATGGCATTACCTTCCATTCATATAATCCATCATTGGTTTTGAATGCTATCTTCCACTCATCTCCAGCTCTTATCCTTATTTGATGGTACCCACTTTTTAAGTCAATCTTGGAGAAATACTTTGCACCTCCCAAACAAGCAAGCAAATCTTTAATTCTTGGCATTGGAAACCTATATCTGATTGTAATCTTATTAGTGGCTCTAGAATCAATGCATAACCTCCAGGTTCCTTCCTTCTTAGGTGCCAAAATAGCAGGTATAGCACATGGGCTTAAGCTTTTCATAATCAAGCCAGAATCGAGTAACTCCTTTACTTGTCTGGCAATCTCTTCATTTTGTTGTGGTGTCATCTTGTATGCAGCCTTATTGGGTAAAGTAGCTCCAGGAATGAAATCAATACAATGACTAATGTCTCGTATAGGTGGTAAATATTTTGGCATACCTTCTAAAATCAAACTTTATATTTATCCAAAAGTTCTTTCACTTCATTAGGAATTGCCTTCTTTGTTTCAACCTCCTTTCTATCTTTTCCAATGAGTTCTTCTAGTTGTGGGTTAGGCATCAAAAGAAAACAAGGCTTAGGTTCATCCTTCATGTCTCATAAGAATTCCTTTTTTATTAACCATCATAATTTTGGCTTCCCTCTCCTTATTTTCTTCCACTTTCTCATGATCAGCAAATGGAATCAATCTAATCACCTTTCCATCCTTCTTGATGGTGTATATATTGAGTTTTCCATCATGTTGTGCCTGTAAATCATTTTTCCAGGGCCTACCAAATAATAGGTGGCATGCATCCATATCAACTATATCACACAAAATTATGTCCTTATACTTCCCAATCTGAAAATCAACCCATGCTTGCTCATTTATGAGAGTTTGTTGACCCTTCGTTAGCTATGAAACCTTATAAGGAAAAGAATGAGGTATTCTCCTAAGTTTTAACTTCTCAACCATCTCAAGAGAAACTAAATTCTCAATAGATCCTAAATCAATAATGACTTTATATACCTTACCTCCAAATTTGCAAGCAGTCCTAAAGATAGTTTTCCTTTATGGTGGTTCCATGGTTGTAGGCACTTTCAAAAGTGTTCTTCTCATCATTAAACTTTCTCCTCTTTTAGGTACACTATCTGAGTCAGCCATCTCCTTCTCTTGGTAGTCATCATCTTGTACCAAATGGGTTCTTCTTTCACCTTGTGAACTTGAACTTGCTCTATCTGGACACCTAGATGCATAATGTCCCTCATTATTACAATTGAAACAAACAATTGAACTTGCCCTTCTACCACCAAATCCACCTCTTGAATTTCCTCTTCTACCTCTAAAGTTACCTCCAAAATTTCCTTCACTTTGACTAGTTTCTTGTTTTATCTCCTTATGATCTTCATGGTTTTGTCCTCTTCCTTGGAAATTTCCTCTTCCCCTTTGATTTCTTCCTCTTCCTCTACTATTTTGTTCTTGCCTTCTTTTCAATTTGGCTTCCACCTTCAATGCTAGTTGATAACATTTCTATATTGTATCTGGACATAATAAATTAAGTTCTTGAATGTTCAACCTCAATCCATTAAGATATCTAGCAACTTTTATACTTTCACATTCACTCTGCTTTGACCTCAAGCTTAATTTTTGAAATTCTTCAGTATAGGCAGTGACATCTAGCTCCTTTTTCTTAAACTTTGTCTCCTTCGATGAAGTTGGATTTCATAATCCTCAGGTAATTATGTTTCTCTCACCTTGGCACACATCCTTTCCCATGAAGTTATCATGTTCTTACCTTCTTTGACCCTTTCTCCTTGAATGAAATTCCACCAAGTGAGAGCTAGTCCCTTCAACTTTGACTTGGCAATTTTTACCTTATCCTTCTCTACTATATTTTTACATTCAAAATTGTTGTTCAAGGCTTCTATCTAATCCACAACAACATCAGCATCCATCTTTCCTAAGAAGATGGGTAGGTCACCTTTGGCATCCTTCTTACCAACTTTCTCAAGGGCTTCTATAAAATATCTCTAGTCTGCAGGTAAGTTAACCACCTCTTGCTCTAGGGTATCCTCTTCTTCCCCTTCTTCCTCTTGCTCTAAGGAACTGCTTTCTTTTCCATTTGGCCCTTCATCTTCTCAAATTCATCTAATAACCACTTATTGATTTTCTCTTGTTCTTGCATCTTCTTTGCCAGTTCAGTATTGGTGACCATGTTTGATGTTTCAACTTCTGACTCCAATCCAGACATAAAATCTAATTGCCTTAAGAGCTTTTCCCAAGCTCTGATACCAAAAATGATGTAGAGATAAATGCAACGAAAGCAAACACAATAAGAACTAGCACCAGCAAGTGATAGATTATAAAATTATTCTATTTAATTTATCAAATGAATAGTGCATACACTAGCTCTCCTACAATTTTCTTCTCTCTTTAACTTAGTATCCAGAAACTTTGCTCTCCAACTTGACCTAAACCTAAACCTAAAACTCTATTTATACTTGCTAAGATAATCTACGAAACCTTCTAGATTATTACAAAATAGGAAAAACAACTTATAGAAAATTCTAGATTAGTATAGAATGGAGAAGAATGACCCCACAATGATCTGTACAAATCCCAAGAAATTATCTTATCCTAATGAAAAAATCAAGATAAATTTCTCAAGTCGGCTCATGCATAAAACTTGACCTAAATACATAAAACTTGACCTAAATACATAAAACTTGACCTACTTGACCTAAATACATAAAACTTGACCTAAATACTTTATGTGGGTTCTCTTGCACCAATTTTTCTTAATTTCATCCTCATATAAGGTATTTTAAGCATTTAGAACATCACATAATATTTTATCAACATAAATTCTAGTTTTAAACATAATCTGTATATTAGTTCCAATCTAACCGAAACCCAATTAGCATCACCAACATAAACATCTTATTGCATATAATTAAAGTATACAAAATAGGTCCTAATAATTGCAACCTAATGTATTTTCAATTCAATTAATGATAGGGAAATCATTGATAATATCTAATTATCATCATGATATAACATGTTATAAGACAATGTATAGAACCATAAGTTTAGTTGTGTCATCTAATCAAGATGCATGCATAATGATGTCAAATAAGTTGGATAATCATTCAATAGATAAAATAATTACATCCTATTTGATAATCTAGTCTAAATCCACAAAACATCAACATAACAATCTAATGTCCCACAATAAAATATCCTTATAACACTACTAGCACAATAATTGACTCAACATATTTAATATCACACCTTAGTTTTACTGCATAAATACTTCTCCATCGAAAATTCCTAATGATTTTCTCAAGGGTAAATGTTGAATCATCCTACCATAATAACCATCCCAATCAATCATCCCTAACAAAGAATGAAATAATATGAAGCCGTCAATATAGGTTTGGACTAATACAATGACATCTCATGTCTTTTTGCAAATTTTTTTAACAATATCAACCTAATATAACAAAATAGGAGATCTAACATAAATCTAAGTAAAAATGTAGATCAACTGAACTAGGATTTCATGGTTCATTAATCAATAAAGGTAATGTCATACATAACATTTATGAACCTTAGAACCTTCTTACTATCATCCTTTCATAAGATGCATGAAGAACAATATGTGATTCACATCCCATTTCTCATAGTAGGTCAAATATTTTGCTTAGCAAAACATCCCATCTTATAGCCTTCAACCTTTCCTAATCCTCTATCAAAGGTCATATTGTGTAACATTTGAGTTTTAAAATAAGGCATGAGAGGAGGGGTCTTAAAATGAAGAGGATTTTATTTATGGAGTTTCCCTCCATTTTTATATATTTAGTTCCTCATAAAGAAGATGTTATTCATGGATTTTCCCTACATTTTCAATTGAATTGACCCATCTTAAAGGCAACATGTTGTCACTACTCATAATGGTTTCCTTTGGTACCTATCAATAACATGTTTGGTAGATCAGGATCTTGAGTTGATATGGTGCTTGAGTCACGTGTTCGTTTTAGCTCTATCTCTCTTGTATATCTTTAATTTATATACTAATAATGTTTTGTTTGCTTCATTTCTTAAATTGTGAGTCATGCAAATTATGAATTAGCTACCTATTTTCTTGCAATATCATTAGTGGATTGTCTATATCCACATGAGTGATACAATGTTGATGTAGGTCTCATTAGTTGGGAAAGGTGGTCATTTGTGCATTAGCATATTCATTTGATGAGCATATTGATCAATCTTTTTATACCTAACTTTTTTTAATAATTTGATTATATTATTTATTTTGATATCAGGTTAGCTCTATTGTTTTATGGTGACACGTTATATTTATCTTTAACACTCTATCTCAATTTACTCTATGAGATATTTCTTCAAATTTTAACATTTAAAAAGGTTTAACTAACTCGAATATAGGATGGAATTCCCCTTGTGGACAATTGTGTTATTTCTATTTTTTAGGTGATCGATCATGGTAGATTTAATACATCCTTATTCTTTACATATCCTATGCACTACAAATCCACTTGAAGTTGGAGATATGCTTCCTCTTGAACACATTAAAAGGACTTATCCACTTCTCTTGAATCTACAAATATGAATGTACAAAAGTCCTCTTGAACACTCGACATCATTTCAATTTCTTCCTTATATCATAGTTCAAGTTACCATTTTTTTGTAGAATGGATTTGGTACCCCTTGTTGTAATACCCCCAAGTAAAGATTAAATAGGGTGTTAGAATTAGTAATATTTACTTGGTTGTATATATTTATTAAATGGGATAAACCAAGGCATCCCTTATGCATTTTTGTCCTATAGTACAAGTGTGAGGAAATTTTATTTGTTTGTCCTCTTGTCCATGTGTGAGGATATGTCATTTTTATAATTTCTTTATCAAGGAAAATAAAATTATTCCTCCTTTGGAGGATTGTGACACTTGGCACACACGCACGCACTAATGAATATGGTATATATTCACTTGAGAGTTACTAAATAACTCCTCTAATCATCTATCATCTCTATATAAGATATGTTTCTCTCTCATTCTCTATACACACACACAATGTAGTTATTGCAATGACTCTCTCTCTCTCTCTCTCTCTGCATTTTCCCCATTCATATAATTCACATGGGTTTTTTCTTTCTTGTTTTTCCCTTTCAAAAATTGTTTGCATCCTTGTATTAATATTTGCAATCTCTTTCAAGCTTATGGATTTATGGTAACAATTTCTTTAAAAAACTCTCTTGGATTCTTTATTTTTTGTCTTTTCATTTTAATATTTCTTATATACCCAATTTAATATTTTTTCAATGTGAGGTGTCATGGCCTCAACATCCCATTTTATGTATTCCACTTGCACTAGACCATCTATATCATGACCTTTACTTGTCACGAGCTTTATGATTCCTTCTTTAATATTTTCTAATGAGTAAAGTTTTTTTTATTGATGTGATTATTAAGGGGGTATCTCTTTCTTGTCCCCTCTCATATAGCTATTTGTGTACTCTACCCATTGGGAATTTATAATATTATTCTTTTTATTTATGCTTCTTTGTTGCAATTGTAATATCCCCTCGTACATGAAACTTAATATTTAATCACAATGATTAATATATTCATTTGAAATAATTATGTGATTAATTAGAAAATAAAATAGCTAATTGATTATTGAATAATAAATAATCTATGTATCTCAAATAAATAGTTAAATCAATAAATAGATATTAAATAATTAAATGAATAAGCACCACTTTATAAATTCATAAATATAAATCTTACCTACCTTATACCTTAATATACATATGAATAGGCACAAAATAGGAAAGAATACATTCATGCCCTTTAAGGAAATATGAGACATATAAATAAATGTATAAACAATCATACAAAGACACAAAAAAAGATACTTTTAAAAAGAAAAGGAAATGAATATTTACGATTATTATTTACAAATGTGAGAAGGAAAATTATTATTAGTCAACCGCATGTAATGTATATCACCAAATAAGGAGAAAAGGTAGAATAAGAAACACATGAAAATCAAGAGATAAAGAGAGAAGCTTGCCCATAAAAATAGCTAATAAGAATTCTAACATCAACTTAAGGTAAGTTGTAATTATTAAAGGAAGCCTCCCAAAAAAATATTAAGAATGAAATAAATAAATAAGAGCAACAATAAGTGAGATTAAAAGGGAGGAGAAATAAATGCTTGATAATATTTTAAATAAGTGCAGCAAATAGAAACATAGGAAAAGTAAAAAGAAGCAAGAGAAACTTCTTGAAAGACATAAAAGCTAACCAAGAAAATAGGAACATATAATTAAGGAATAAAAATATATATAAATGGAGATTAGTAAAAGGTAAACTTGATACTATTTCAACAATATAATATTATAGATTTAGATGATATTATTATTATATAAAGAGACATAGAGGAGAATTTGAATTGATAATTAATTTAATTTTAATAAGAGAA
Source organism: Cupressus sempervirens (assembly GCA_028749045.1). Classification (NCBI taxonomy): domain Eukaryota; kingdom Viridiplantae; phylum Streptophyta; class Pinopsida; order Cupressales; family Cupressaceae; genus Cupressus; species Cupressus sempervirens. The sequence goes on along the minus strand of CM053793.1, from coordinate 100,264,719 downwards.
GATAATAGTGGGAAGCAATGTGAAATAATGTAAATCAAGCGATATTTAATAAGAGAATTTAAAAATAAAAAAAGTGAAAGGATGGAGGGAAAGAATTGATATGTTTGAGGAATATTTTTTCATATATTTCAATGAGGAAATATCAAAACTACTTACTTAAATAATTCACATAAATTCAATAATAAGAATTCAATAAAAAGTGCATCCTAAGTCGGTACATTACAATGGTATCTGAGCATGATCTTGCCATCATGCAGGGTGAAGACAATTATAAAAAGATCAAACTATTGAATACTATAGTTTAAGAAGCCTAGAAATATGATTTAAAAAATGATGAATCTAAGTTCATACAAGTGATTTATTGTCAAGATGGGAGAGGCAGAGTTAATCCGCTTAAGATAGGTAAGGACATGGGGTCTAATGCCTTGGAGAAAGAGTCCAAGATGGGTGAGGACATGATTTTGAATGGCTTGAGGAAAGAGTCCAAGATAGGTAAGAACATGATTCCAAAGTCCCTAACGAATGAATCCAAGATGGGTACGAACATGCAGTCCCAATACTTTGAGGGGGCCTAGTCATATATAGGTATCTAGCACCCTAAAATAATGGAATTTTACATATTCTAAAGAGGTCATGTATTAAGAAAAAGGACTTAGGTCTATTCAATTGGATTAACACTAATGATCATGAAGAGACCATTAAATGAATGGAAGATGTTGAGACTTTGGAGATTAATCAAACCATAACACTTGATTATAAATATATCAATCACATTTTGAGGCAACTCAACACCTTGAAATCTATAATTTTTCATCAAAATAATGTCAAGTAATTGTGCTCAATCAACCATAAACCTAATCAAATTTAAGATGAAATTACTCATAGCATCTCATAAATTGTATCTAACGAATGAAATCAATAGCATGATGTAAGGAAACTCGCATGTGGAAACAACTTCCTACACTAATCTCTTAAGGAAAGTGTTGTGCAAATTATTATTAAATCCTTACAATTTTAGATTGACTTTTGGTTAAAAAACAATATTGAAATCAACCATGAATACAGAAAATAGATAGAGAAATAATAACACATAAACATAAAGATATGCCAGTGGGGAAAAACCTTTAAGTAAAGCAACCCCACCCCTCCAAAACCTACACAATGTATTATCTTCAACTCAAAAGTTACAACACACTTACAGTGCAAGCTCTTTCAGGACACAGAAGACTTATCCAATAGTAACCAACAATACACTACTCACACACTCACTATCTACAACCCTAAAGGTGTTTATATAATGCACTTAATATTTTTAGGGCATCTTCCAAAGATAGCTCTTACATGTCATAGGAATCTTTCATAACCATTTTAGTCATTATTTCCTTGCACACAATTCAAGATGCTGACACATGCAAGTGGAGTGACACTTCAACATGCCAACTAGACATGTACGCTCATGCTTAATTGCATTATTTGCAAAAAATACATTTACAAAAAAAATAAGAATAGGAAATATCCAAGGTTGAGAAACCTTATTCCTAACATTCTCCCACTTGTCAAACACCTTGTAAGAGCAATAGGAACATAACAAGAACTAACCGCTATAGGACAAAAGGCCCATAGACTTTGAACAACATCTGAACTTCTTTGTGCTCACTGGCTTAGTCAATGCATCTGCAACATTCTTTATAGTATCTACCTTCTCCAAATTTACCTTTCCATCTTCTACCATATCTCTCAAAAAGTGAAAGTACACATCAATGTGCTTCGTTCTGGCATGGAAAGTTGGATTCTTTACAAGGAAAACAAATAGTAATCTATCATGCATCAACACCAATATCATAACACAATATATTAAGCCAAATGGATTCCTTACAAGCATGAGTAGTAGTCATGTACTCGACTTCTATAGTGGACAAAGCAACCGTAGGTTGTCGCTTACTCATCCAACTGATGGCACCACCAAACATAGTGAACACATAAGCACTGGTGGATCTCCTAGTGTCAATATCACCTATCCAATCTAAATCCACAAACCCATGAATATAAACTAAATGCAAAGCTCTAGAAGAGTTACCATGATAAAAATCTAAATACTTGCTTAACTGCATCCTAATGTACCTGTCCAAGGTTAACCATAAACTAGCTCAGAACTCCCACTGCTTGGGAAATGTTTGGTCTAGTATAGACCATAGCATACATAAGACTACCAACTGCACTAGCATAAGGTACTCTACTCATTTCCTCCACCACATTAGGAGATTTTGGACAATCATCTACAAATAACTTTGTTCCCATAGAAACAGGAACACACAATGGTCTACAATCTGCCATGCTAAACCTGTCCAACACAAACTTCACATACTTACTCTAACTCAACCAAATTTTTTTGTTAGACCTATCTCTACTGATTTCCATACCCAAGATGTACCTTACTACCCCAAGATCTTTCATCTCAAACTGTGCTGACAACTAAGATCTAAAATCAAAAATCATACCCTTACCCTTCCCAAATAGCAACATATCATCAACATATAATGCAACAATAAGAAGCCAAAAATCTAAAATAAACACAATGATCTAATTTTGATCTTACAAATCCAATTGACAACACAAAGGCATCAAACTTAAAGTACCACATCCTAGGAGATTGTTTCAAACCATACAGAGACTTCGTTAATCTGCAAACCAAAGATTCTTTACCTTTAACAATGTAATGCTCAGGTTGTGACATATAAATTTCTTCCTCCAAATCACCATGAAGGAAAGTTGTCTTCACATCCATCTATTGTATCTCTAAATCATATGATACAAAAAGAGATAACATAAATCTAATGGATGTCGACTTTGCAATAGGAGAGAATATTTCACCATAATCTATTCCCTATACCTGTGAATACCCCTTCGAACCAATCTAGTTTTGTACCTTTCAACAATGCCATCTGCACAAAATTTCTTCTTGAACACCCATTTGCTACCAATAGGTTTTTGTCCTTTAGGCAAAGGTACAAGGTCCCAAGTTCTTTTTGTATCCAATGAAGCCATCTCATCATCCATGGCCTCAATCTAGGAACCTACATCTTCCATATCCAAGGCCTCTTTTACAGATCTAAGCTCATCAATGTTAGTAATCAAAGAAAAGGCACGACTAAAATCTAACATAGAATAACCAAACCATTCGGGTTGCTTCCTTACTCTTGTGGATCTCCTCAAGGGCTAAGGTTGAGGTTGTTCTTCCTCTTCTTCTGAACTATCAGAGCTACTAGAGCTCTCCTCACCATTAGACCCAACATGGTCTTTTCGTTCAGTCTTCTCAAGGGTAGGAGGCAACTGAACAATATCTTCCTTCTTTTATTTTTCATCAAGTTGGAGCACAACAGGAGAAGATGTTAGCTCTCTAAAAATAACATTTCTACTATACAACACCTTACTAGTTACAGGGTCCCAAAACTTGTATCCTTTCATACCAACACCATATTTGATGAAAATACATTTGACAGCTTTGTTTTCCAACTTAGATCTTTTCTCCTTTGGAACATGTACATAAGCTTCACAACCAAAAACACGAAGATGTCTAATTGGAGGCTTCTTACTAGACCACACCTCCATGGGTGTCTTACCAACAAGAGCTAATGTAGGAGATCTATTAACCAGATAGCAAGCAGTGGACACAACTTCAGCCCAAATCTATTGTTCAAGACTAGCTCCACTAAGCATACTCCTAGCCTTCTCCATCAGTGTCCTGTTCATTCTTTCTGCAACTCCATTTTGTTGTGGGGTATAGGGAATTATCTTATGCCTCTCGATACCTTGTTCATTACAGAATTGTTTAAACTCTGTTGAGCAAAACTCACCACCATTGTCAGTTCTCACACACTTAATCTTCTTACTAGTTTGAATCTCTACAAGGTCTTTAAATTCCTTGAACTAACTAAAGACTTGTGTCTTACTTTTCAAGAAATAAATCCATTTCCTTCTACTATAATCGTCTATGAAAGATACAAAAAATATAGACTTGGAGATTGAAGGAGCTTTTACAAGACCAAATACATTAGAATGAATAAGATATGAAACATCAAAAGATTTGTGAGAGCTAGAGTAAAACTGAACATGATTTTGTTTACCATAGACACAATGTTTATAGAAGTCAAACTCAAGATTACAATCATTTAACCCCTCAACAAGGTTCTTGTTTTTCAGGGTTCTGAGACCCTTCTCCCCAATGTGGGCAAATCTCATATGCCACAACATTGTATTTTTTGCAAGAAGCTTTCCTTTTAATGTGTTTGCACCCTTAGGTACACATGTTGCATTGCCATCAAAACCAATAACCACAATATTCTTTACTACTTGTTCAGATGGTGGGGATAAAATGATAACTGCTCTCTTCTTTCAAATAGAAGAACTATTACATTGAGAAATGCATGCGTCAAGCTGAAATAGAGTACCTCTCCTAGTACCCTTAGCAAGCACCATAGCTCCTCTCATCATCTTACATCCATCTTTAGAAAAAACAACTTGCACACCTACATCATTTAGCATACTTATAGATAATAGCTTTTGTGCCAAACTAGGGATGTGCATTACCCCGTTGATCCCCTTTACTTGTCCATCAAGGAATCTGATAGTGACTTGTCCTCATCCAACTATCTTTAGGTGAGAATCATCACCCAAGTACACTTTTCTGCCATTGAAAACTTCATACTTTGAGAACCAACTTAGATGAGAGGTCATGTGGAAAGACACACCCGAGTCTATCAACCACACATCATTAGATGCATGCATTGTTAAGGCTGTAATGAAAGCATCACCATCTTCTTGAGATTTTTCTAAACCTGAATCTAAGGCCTTCTTCTTCTTCTTTAGCTCTTTTTAGTCTTTACGGAAGTGCCCAGGCTTATCATAGTTCCAACATTTTGCCTTGGACTTTCCAGGAGTCTTTGATTTTCCATGAGATTTGGATCTACCCTTTCCATACTTGTTGTCATTTTGTTTTCCTTTATCATTGGATCTACCATGAACAACAAGAGCTTCCTTAGCCGAATCTAATGAATTTCTCCTCATCTCCTCAGATAACAGTAAAGACACCACATCATCCATTCTAAAAGTGACTAAAGCACTTTCAAGAGCCATCACAAGATGGTCCCATGAATCCGACAAGGAACATAACAAGTTCATACATCAATCCTCCTCCTTTATCTTGAAACCAGATGATGTCAACTATGCAATCAGTAAATTAAAAGCATTTAGATGATCTATAATAGATCCTCCTTCTTCTATTCTTAGTGAATACAACTTCTTCCTTAGGAACAACTTGTTCACCAGAGATTTAGCCTAATACACAGACCCAAGCCTTGTCCACAAACTATTTCTCGTCTTCTCATCAAGAACATTCAGGAGAACTGAATCAACTAGACAGAGTCTAATGAAACCCTTAGCTTTTTGATCCTTGAGATCCCAATCTGCTTGAGATATTATTGCAGGTCTCACATCAAGTGAAGTTGCTTCCCATAGATCATGATCTTCAAGAAAGTCTTCCATCTTGAGTTTCCACAATTCAGAATTACTACCATTAAATTTCTCCACCTCCATGTTTCCATATGATGAACTAGTCATCTCAATCTACAAATAAGATTCAGAATGCTCTGCAAAAAACTCCTACTCAACTTGAGATTAGCTCAAAAAACCCTACCCAACAACTAGATCAAAAGTTGATCAAGCTCTAATACCACTTGTAAGGAAACTTAGGTGCGGAAATGACTTCCTACACTAATCTCTTAAGGAAAGTATTGTGCAAATTCTTATTAAATCCTTACAATTTCATATTCACTTTTGGTAAAACAACAATATTGCAATCAACCATGAATAGATAAAACAAATAAAGAAATAATAACACATAAACACAAAGATATACCAGTGGGGAAAAACCTTTCGATAAAACAACCCCACCCCTCCAAAACCTACACAATGTATTATCTTCAACTCAAAAGTTACAACACACTTATAGTGCAAGCTCTTTCAAGACATGGAAGACTTATCCAATAGCAAGCAAAAATACACTACTCACACACTCACTATCTACAACCCTAAAGGTGTTTATATAATGCACTTTCCATTTTTAGGGCATCTTCCAAAGATAGCTCTTACATGTCATAGGAATCCATCATAATTGTTTTAGTCATGATTTCCTTACACACAATTCAAGATGTCGATAGGGTAAAAGCACAAACCTATGTCACCTTTTGTGATATCTTGTACCGTTTCGGCCGGAACACTTTCGGCCGTAACGGTTTCGGCCATAACCAATCCGGTCGTACACACGTGGCAGTTTCGCGCGCCTACGTGGCATGTACCGTTCTAGCCGAAACCAGTTCGGCGGAAAGTGTTACGGCCGAAACCCAAAAAGGGAATAAAACTCCGCACAAACCTCTAGCGGCTATCATTGTTACTGTTGCGGTTTATGAATGTTTGGAGAGCGGATTAAGGGTTTCGGCCATAACTGGTTGGTGGTTTTTTCCCTCCCTATTTTTTAATAGTTTTTAAACGTATTTTTTGATTAGTAGATGTTAATCGTACTTAAAATAGTTGTTTTTAACGTATTTTGTGAGTGGAATGCTTTAAATTATTTATTTTTTAATATGTTTAAATTATTTTAATTATTTTAGATTATTTAAGAATGGTATTTAAATTAATTTTTTAGCAAAAATGTAGTTAAAGATGATATAAAAACGTAGAAAAACATTAATTAAAAGTGTAGAAAAATATTAGGAAAAACATTAGAGTAAAATATAGACAAACATTAGTTAAAAGTGTAGAAAAACATTAGGTTAAAATATACAAAAACATTAGGTTAAAATATACAAAAACATACCTTCTAACATAACCTTATATTAACTACAATCATAACCCATACCACATTCTAACCATAACATAGGCCCTCTACTAACCGAGTGAACCACACTTAGATATTGATGATGTTCATTTTAACAACTAGTTATTGTTAGGTAATAATGATTCTTACATTACCAAATGACACATAACGACCTCATGATACATTTCTAAGTATTTTTATCCATATATATGTTAAGGGGACCTAGGGACTCCTACTAGGTCATTACATCTGTTATAGGTTGTAATAGGTATTCATATGTTTACTAGCACATAATAGGTATTGTCAGGTAATAATGAGCCTTACATTACCAAACAACACATTACTTGATCACTTATGTCAACTGCATTTTTCAATACCTTATCCATACATGTGTGTCTTAAGGGGACATAGGAGTCGTAATAGGTCATACTATTTTTTATAGGTTAGATAATAAATCTTAATATGCATTATTAGGATATAATAGGTCTTATTAGGTAATGATGATTCTTAGATTACCATATGACACATAATGACCTCATGATACATTTTTAGGTATTTTTATCCATATATATGTTAGGGGGACCTAGGGACTCCTACTAGGTCATTACGTCTGTTATAGGTTGTAATAGGTATTCATATGTTTACTAGCACATAATAGGTATTGTCAGGTAATAATTAGTCTTACATTACCAAACAACACATTACTTGATCACTTATGTCAACTGCATTTTTCAATACGTTATCCATACATGTGTGTCTTAAGGGGACATAGGAGTCGTAATAGGTCATACTATTTTTTATAGGTTAGATAATAAATCTTAATATGTATTATTAGTATATAATAGGTCTTATTAGGTAATGATGATTCTTACATTACCATATGACACATAATGACCTCATGATACATTTTTAGGTATTTTTATCGATATATATGTTAAGGGGACCTAGGGACTCCTACTAGGTCATTACGTCTGTTATAGGTTGTAATAGGTAGATTCATATGTTTACGAGCACATAATAGGTATTGTCAAGTAATAATAAGTCTTACATTACCAAACAACACATTACTTGATCACTTATGTCAACTGCGTTTTTCAATACCTTATCCATACATGTGTGTCTTAAGGGGACATAGGAGTCGTAATAGGTCATACTTATTTTTATAGGTTCTAATAAATCTTAATATGTATTATTAGGATATAATAGGTCTTATTAGGTAATGATGATTCTTACATTACCAAATGACACATAACGACCTCATGATACATTTTTAGGTATTTTTATCCATATATATGTTAAGGGGACCTAGGGACTCCTACTAGGTCATTAGGTCTGTTATAGGTTGTAATAGGTACATTCATATGTTTACGAGCACATAATAGGTATTGTCAGGTAATAATAAGTCTTACATTACCAAACAACACATTACTTGATCACTTATGTCAACTGCGTTTTTCAATACCTTATCCATACATGTGTGTCTTAAGGGGACATAGGAGTCGTAATAGGTCATACTATTTTTTATAAGTTCTAATAAATCTTAATATGTATTATTAGGATATAATAGGTCTTATTAGGTAATGATGATTCTTACATTACCAAATGACACATAACGACCTCATGATACATTTTTAGGTATTTTTATCCATATATATGTTAAGGGGACCTAGGGACTCCTACTAGGTCATTACATCTGTTATAGGTTGTAATAGGTATTCATATGTTTACTAGCACATAATAGGTATTCTTAGGTAATGATGAGTCTTACATTACCAAACAACACATTACTTGATCACTTACGTCAACTGCATTTTTCAATACGTTATCCATACATGTGTGTCTTAAGGGGACATAGGAGTCATAATAGGACCTCATGATACATTTCTAGGTATTTTTATCCATATATATGTTTTAAGGGGACCTAGGGACTCCTACTAGGTCATTACGCCTGTTATAGGTTGTAATAGGTATTCATATGTTTAAACTAGCACATAATAGACTGACCTTACTATCAACCTTAATAAAACTATATCCCATTTACTTTATTAACATTCTTAACTCTAATTCAAACTAGTAAATTAAGTCATGAGTTCTAAATTGTAAATTAACATTTGCTAACTAAACTCATTTACTTATCTAGTAACAAATTTTTCTATCCCTATGTCCTAACTATCATCTACACTCTGGGCCATAATCATCAAAGCATTTACATCAAAATTTAGATTTTAGTCAAGAATTATATTTTTTTATTGCATGTATGTACATGTGTGCACTTAGTTATCATTTAATCAAGAAATTTTATTTTATTTTTATTGCATATACATGTACATGTACGAATATTTATTTTTCACATTTGCATGAGCACGTTACAATGTACATTAGATATGGTCTCTAAGATAATTTATTTTAAAATACATATGTATGTTACATGATTGTTCATTTAGCACCATACATTTAATGTTTTGTATTTATATGTACATGTGTTTCAAATTAAATTTAACTTTTAATTATTTTAATTTAAATAGACTTGTATGTTTATATTTGTATATATATTGCATGTGCAGATCTCTAGATATTTATCACTCAGATTGTAGCTTCACATTCATATTCTCATATTTATTTTCATATATACACTATGGCATCCAGTTCTGTGGATCATGCTCCTGCATCCTCAGGGGATGCCAGTGTTCGTGGTGGGGGTCAGAGTGTTGATTCTGGTACAGCACGTAGAGCGACCTCCACCCATGATAGACAACAGTTATTTAGAGATACAGTGGCGAGATTATCTCATGCTATGCAAGTTTTGGATAGCTCGCTTTCCTCTTCTACCACCCTCCCTAATAGGGAGAAGGTTATAGCGATGCGAGAGGAGTTATTTCGTATGATTCAGACAGTTGAATCATACAACCCTTTTGATGATATGAGCATTGAGATATTTTATTCTTCTTTATCTCGCAGTGTCACTGGCACTGTGAAGTACACACAGATTGATATTGAGGTTTCCACCGGCATGGTGAAAACCATGTTTCCATCTTATGCACATCGTCGCAGAGTCAGAGGCTACTCTGCGACGAAGTGTACTAATCCACTTGTTGCACCATTGATGTATCCTCGTTGGTTGGCTACTCATCATAGATGGCCACAGAAGGATGAGTTCCCCCTATATTTCTGCAAACAATTGTTTGCAGAATTTCATTTACACTATGATGTTGACTATACAGATTATCCACAGCATGTTGGGCAGGGTTAGGGGAGACTTTCTGATAGATTTAGACTCGCGGACACTCCTACGCCCGTTAACAAACGGGCAATGGTGGGTCCAAACCTTTTGGTTATGCCGAGAGGTCCACAGGTGGCTACTGCAGGTGAGAGTGTTCATGATGACACAATTAGGACACAGATTTTTTCGAGCATCGCCACCGTCGCCACACAGTTACACGAGATTTCTTCTGATCGATGTAGTCGATATATACTACGGTCTTGAGGTACTGCTCCCACAGCTACATCATCTAGCACACCTGTTGATGATGATTATGGAGTTGCAGACATACCTTCTCCTGTAGACATTTCTGCAATCTTAGAGGTGGATGCATTGCATCGTTTGGCATCATATTTAGCATCTGATCTTTTAGATGCATATCAAGCATTATCTACACTCTCAGGGATTCCACTTCGTGACATGAGCTCTCAGATTAGACATATTTTGTCACGTACAGCAGTCCCAGAGGATTCACAGAGGTAGGAGGACATTCCTGCACCTTCTACTACTCCTACTGCTACACAGGCCCAGGCTACAGCACCAACCCCAGCTACTCAGGACCCTATAGCACCCCCCCCCCCCCCCCCCCCCACTCAGGATCTCAGTGGCACCATACAGCCTGGTCTATTTACTTCCATGCTTTCAGATTAGGGCCACACTATTGACTTGGATGCTGATACTATTTTTTCATTACATGATTCAGATATCAGTCAGATCGGCAGAGCATTACATAATGCTACGGTAAATATCTCTATATGTTTAGATTTATTTTTATTATAGTAAATAATATGTCTATATGTTTAAATTAATGTATATGTGTGTGTTTGTGTATGCGTTATAGGGTTTCACTGATAGTATGTTACGTTTTGCTGATCTGCAGACAGTGCCGACAGATCCTACACGTCGTGAGTCCCAGGTATACATTACAATTTATATATATATATTTGATTTATATACATGTAGATCTTGATATAATTTATCTGTCCACATAATTAAATGGCTCACTTGTTATCATTTGACACAGGGTTCAGATGCAGCTGATAGACCCTTTTGGGGACAAGGCCCAGGATCAGGAGGGGGGATGTAGCTGATTAGATCATATGTGGCCTTTTATTTTACTACACGCATGTTATGTCTAGATACATATTTATATGGACGGTTTGATGTTTTATATGTTATTTCCATATGCATACATTTTATATCCAAACACTTTGATGTCTTATATGTTATTTTCAGATACATGGTTTATATGGACACTTTGATGTTTTATATGTTATTTCTAGATACGTGTTTATATCATGGACACTAAATGATGTTTTATATGTTATTTCGAGATACATGCTTATATGGAGATTTTGATGTTTTATATATGTTATTTCCAGACATTTGATCTACATGATCTATTTTTATACATTTAATATGGGTACATTATATTCTCCAGATATATGCACATGTATGTTATTGATCTTTTAATGTAGACGTCTATTTTATTGATCTTTTGATGTCTTCATCTTTTATGTAACTTATGTATGTGTTATGCACATGTTTCTATATATGTTATTCATATTTTCAATATTCAAGTTTACATGTATATGTATAGTTATTCATCTTAATGCCTTAATCTAAGTGTAATTAACTATATAATTTTAATGGTCAATGTACATAACAATATAACATATATTTAATGACATGTCTTAATTAACTATATTTAGTCTAACTATATTTAATGTAGATCATGTATTAACTATATTTAATGACATGCCTTAATTAACTATAATTAACTATATTAAATCTAATTATATTTAATGTCTTAATAATTAAGTCTATTTAATGACTTAATTAACTCTATTTAATGACATGCCTTAATTAACTATAATTAACTATATTTAACCTAATTAACTATAACTAACTATATTTAATCCTATTAACTATATTTAATCTAATTATATTTAATATCTTACTAATTAACTCTATTTAATGACTTAATTAGTTACTCTATTTAATGACATGTCTTAATTAACTATAATTAACTATATTCAACCTAATTAACTATAACTAACTATATTTAATCTAATTATATTTAATGTCTTAATAATTAACTCTATTTAATGACTTAATTGACTCTATTTAATGACATGCACCCTAATTAACTATATTTAACCTTTAAATTAACTATATTTAATCTAATTATATTTAATGTCTTAATAATTAACTCTATTTAATAACTTAATTAACTATATTTAATGACATACATTCTTAATTAACTATAATTAACAACATTTAATTAATAAAATATAATGTACATGTAATTATATGTAACATAGTTCATATAACATATACATGTAATCTTAACATAACGATTATATACAAACATAAAGAATGTATCATATAAGAACATATAAAGATTATATGTACACATACAAATACTAAAAATGTTGTCTTAAGGGGAGGTCCTAAGAGACCTGGTCTTAAATGAGATATCCACGTCGAATTTAAATAAAAATAACAATACATGTCTAATTTTGCATATGCAAGATAAATGATCCAATGTACAAAAAATTATATAAAACAAATATCCTATCAATATTAAATATGAAAGTATAAGAGCTATACAGGCATAACTCAACTAGAGCTCCACAATAAGTACATAGGTAAACTAGAGCTCCACAAATAATGTATTGTTAGGATCCTCTCTACTTTTTATTATCTCTAGAAGTTTTTCATGTTCTTCAATAGGCAATTTCCACTTTTGATTTCCATGACGTCCTTTTCTTTGTACTGCTTCAAATTGTAATTTGGTTGCTATAACATGGTTGCTATAGTGTAAAACCTTTTCTCCAGGCTTGTATTCAATAAATTCAATACCACTACCAATTACCCTTGTTTGTTGATAATATGTTCCTTCAATAACAACTGATCCAATTGGATATGACTATTCATCAGCATCTATAGTTCCTTCTAGCAACTTGTGTTTTGCTTTTGTGCATCTTAAAAGATAATAGTCCACATTTTCTGCATTATCTGGTAAGGCTTGAACTGCAAAAATATCTCCTGCATGTATATAAAAAGAGAAATATAAATTAATTTTTAAAAAAATATACATGTATATTAATTTATATATATGTATATATGCACACAAACCTGCCACAACTAAATCAGAAATGCGCTCATAATCAACTGAATATACAGGATCATGAATGTCAATGTCAATGTCAACATCTTCAAAAGGAGGCTTTCTAACTATCTCCTTCAAATCCCAATGTGAAACATATCCATTCTCAATATTTTCACATGCACTCACTACATTGTCCTTAATGCAATCATCACAAAAACATGTTTTCTCTCTTACTTTAAGTACTGGAGGTTTATGGTTTCCTGTAGTCATCACTTGATGTAAACTTCTAATTCCAGGAATCGTTTGACAATTGTAAGGATTAGATCGATCTATATCTGTTACAAATACAAAAACTAATTGTCATATTTCAAAATAAATATTTAATTAAAAACTCAACTTGATTTGAAAAAGACATTAAAAATAAATATAATTTAGTTCACCTTTCACCTCCCAAAAGTAACGCTTATTGTATTCAGTATCTCGAGTAGCAAAATGAACTTTGCACCATTCAACAATATGATTTGTGCTCTTTATCCTATTCTCTGTATGTACATAAAATATGCATGTATATATAAAATTTAAAACATATGCTATTAGATTATTAAACATGTACATTTAAAAAATGCATATATTTACCTGCAAGTTCATGTTGTCGAAGTGCACGTTTTATACATGCTCCCCTTTTCCGTGTCCACTTTCAAAGAAATTCCATAAAAACTTAACATTGGTTCTAGCATGTTGCATTGCTAACCAATTAAATGCTTTTGCAGATTTGAATTGTCTTGTGAACGTGAAACATGATAAGTATCTACAATTATCCAAGTACATATATTAAATAGAAATAGACATGTCCAAATAAATACAAGTTAAAATAAAGTTAAATAAATGTGTAATTATTTGGTGTATACTAACCTGCACATCCATCAGACCAAATCCAGTACTCTGAAACATTTATTCCACGATTTCTGAGATCTTCAGAGAACATTGCAAAACAATGAGCCACATAACTCCTGTCATGAACTTTATCATCGCTAATATAGAAATGAACCTCTTTGATGATGATGCGTTCATTTTCATCCAATCTTTCTATCTGATCCACCTCAAATTGTGCATGTCTATAGGTCACTTGCATAAATATTGCAACTTGTTCAGAATGATAATATTGGCTTTGGAGCTCTGTATGAGGTGCAAATGTATAATTCTCAGAAAAATCTACAATTGAAAGTATACAACCAGGTGGAAAACAATTTTTGGAATCACGAAACTGTTTAGCTTGCCATCGTGCACCATGACAATGTTGGATATGTCGATATATCAATGGACGGAACTTGGCCATGAACTCATCATAATGCAATTCACTCTCCTTCAATACAATTTTTCTAGATTCATCCCCTCTATTATTTTGGTATGTCTCATATTCATATCTCATCCATGAAACTGGTGTGGATTCATTAATATTCTCAACTTGCATAATTTGAAAAAATTTGTGTAAATCTGCACAAACTTCACATTGATTTTTGATGCATTGCACTTTGAATTCATTTGAATCTTCTAATTTATCACATAATATGGACCTCACAAATTGTGTTGTACTGCTAGGGATGACCAAATTAGGATCAAGTATTGCCATAACTTTTTTAAATGATTGCAAGTGTAGACCAAATTCAACATGATTTCTACAACAACAAGTTTCTCGCATCTTATTTATGCGTACAAAGGAAGGACGTAAACTCTCAAACATTCTTTGACATATTTTGACATTTGAAAATTCTTGTTTGAATGCTTCAAAAAGTTCACTTTGAGTTATATCTATGAAATGTTTTGGATGTTCAATTTTGTCCCCTGTTTCTTGATATTTAATTTGTATAGTATCACGCCTGTTGGAAGAAACACGAGAATGTGTGGTCCAAAATTCAATAACTTGTCTTTTTACTTCTTCAGAAATCCTGTCTTTTCGAGGAACTCTACAAATAGTCACCCAGTTATTCTCAATGTTATCATCTAGCATATTTCTCCTCTTGATGTATCTCTGGACAGTTCTTCTAGATATATGTAGTACATCAGAAATTGCACGTACCTGTTTTCTATGTGTCAATTTTCTACTAGATATAGTAGTCATCAATGCTCTATGTGCATTACTCAAATCACCTCCTCGAGTTGTGTTGTCAATTTTGTTATAAGCATTTTGCAAATTTTCAACTATTGTTTTATTAATATTATGAACATGGCTTTTCCTGTTATCAACACCCAACAACTCTAAGACATGTCTCATATCTCTTCTCCTAAATAACTTGACAAATAATTGTGCCTGTCCAAACATACTTTTATCCTTGAAATATTCATCCCACATGTTCTGACAATGCTTTTTGATAGTGTTATCATTTATCATATCTTTAGATGGAATTTGGTTAAAAAGTAGTTCTTCATCCAAATCCATCAAATTCTTTATGCTTTCTAATTTGTCTCTATCAATAGAACTACCAATTTCTTCCTCTTCATTACTTTCATTTTCTTCATGAATCTCATCATGTTCAGGAATTTCAGTAGGTTGGTTTTGAGCATGTTTTGTATGGCCTTCCATTTTGTCATCTCTTTTTCTATCATATTTCCTTGATCTTTTCCTTTTACTACCCATTGAATAATTCAACCTATAGAAAAAAAAAATTAAAAAATTAGATTTTACTAAATATCAGCTAATGGTTCAATATATAATACATAAAAATAAAAATAATTAGAAGAGAAAAAAAGCACCTTCAAATTATTCGATCTTTTGCAATATTGATTAAATTCGCAAAACAGTTGTTGAAAATTGCTTCAAAATTAATTGTTTTTTGCAAATCTTCTTTCAATTTTCGTTGTCCCTGTATATTTAATTATTTAAAAAAGACAAAACAATATTTTTTTATATCAAAAAGTCACACTAACCGCTAGCGGTTTCTCAAGCCGACTAGGGGTTTCGGCCGTAACTATTCCGGCCGAAACAGTTCCGGCCGTAACTATCTATGTGGTAGCCTATGTGGCAGCCAAATAAGCAAAAATCAGAACTTCTGTAAACATCTCACTTTGAAGGCCAATTTGACCTACTAAATTGAAGTATTTTTTAAAACTAAAAATATACTTTAGTAGTTCTCAGAGTCACGATTATGATTGTATAATTTTTTTAAAGTTTTGATTATGAATAATATGTTATAATTTAAAAATATTACAAGTAGGTATCTTAAGATTCAGGAAGATGTCTATTCAAAAATAAGAAAAAAATAGTAAATCATGTTAAATTTTTTTTTTTTTTTAATGGTACACTAGAGGAGAGAGTCTTCTTCAAGAATATGTAATTTTAAAAAAAAAATATGTAGATTTGATGGAAAATGTTTGACGGGAGAAAAAAACTGTCTATTTCTGATAACTTTGACTTTGACCAGTTATAACTTCAAAAATATTAGCCGAATTTTTATTTTTATTTTTTGGTGCACCAGGTATACATGTCAACTCTAACATATTCCAAAATCAAACCAAAATATGAAGATTTGCTTATATTTGTTTGACGGGAAAAAAACTCTATATTTTTAATATTTTTAAAAAATTAAAAAATACACTTTAAAAATTCAAAAATAAATAAATTTTTCACTCAATTTTTTTAAAAAAAATTATAGACATAAACTTCATCCAATTTTACACATTTCATTAGTTTACATCATCTTCAAATTCTAAGCACAAATGCCACTTTTATTTCGTTAAAGTTGAAGACTTTAAATTCTGATATCACTTCTCCTTTATAAAAGGTGACACAGGTTTGTGCTTTTACCCGATACATGCAAGTGAAGTGACACATCAACATGCCAACTAGACATGTGCACTCACACTTAATTACATTATTTATAAAAATATATATTTACAAAACAAATAATAAGAATAGGAATTATTCAAGGTTGAGACACCTTATTCCTAACATATAATTGCTTGAGGACAACCAATTTTGGGAGGGTAGGACTATAATATCCCCTCACGTATGAAACTCAATATTTAATCACAATGATTGATATATTCATTTGAAATAATTATGTGAATAATTAGAAAATAAAATAGCTAATTGATTATTGAATAATAAATAATCTATGTATCTCAATTAAATAGTTAAATCAATAAATAGATATTAAATAATTAAATGAAAAAGCATCACTTTATAAATTCATAACTATAAATCTTAACTAACTTATACCTTAATATAATATTATAATAAATAAACATATACATATGAATAGGCACGAGAATAGGAAAGAATACATTCACATCCTTTAAGGAAATACGAGACATATAAATAAATGTATAAACAATCATACAAAGACACCAAAAAAGATATTTTTAAAAAGAAAAGGAAATGAATATTTACAATTATTATTTACAAATGTGAGAAGGGAAAATTAATATTAGTCAACCACATGTAATGTATATCACCAAATAAGGAGAAAAGGTAGAATAAGAAGCATATGAAAATCAAGAGATCAAGAGAGAAGCTTGCCCATAAAAATAGCTAATAAGAATTCTAAAGTCAACTGAAGGTAAGTTGCGACCTTAAAAGGAAGTCTCCCAAAAAAATATTAAGACTGAAATAAATAAACTAAGAGCACAATAAGAGATATAAAAAGTATAAGAGAGATTAAAAGGGAGCAACAATAAATGCTTCATAATATTTTAAATAAGTGCAGCAAATAGAAACATAGGAAAAGTAAAAAGAAGCAAGAGAGTGGGGAGCAATGTGAAATGATGTGAATTAAGGGATATTTAAAAAAATAAAAAGTACAAAAGTGAAAGGATAGAAGGAAAGAATTGATATATTTGAGGAATAGTTTTTTTTCTTTATATTTTGATGAGGAAATATAAAAACTATTTACTTAAATAATTCACATTAATTCAATAATAAGAATTCAATAAAAAGTGCATCCCAAGTTGGGACATAACACATTTTTTTCTAAAAACCTCTTAGGCTAGTTGGTCCTCCCAAGAAAATTTGCTTCTTTCCTTCTAGTTTGCACATTCCCTTTTTTCAATACAAACCTTGTGTACTCATTATTTTCCCATGTTTTTATCATTCTCTTTACTGCCTTACATTCTTCATTATACCATGAGGTTTTCTTAAAAAAAAATTTTGCTACTTTTTAAGGCCTAGATC
The DNA here is from genome assembly GCA_028749045.1 of Cupressus sempervirens. Classification (NCBI taxonomy): domain Eukaryota; kingdom Viridiplantae; phylum Streptophyta; class Pinopsida; order Cupressales; family Cupressaceae; genus Cupressus; species Cupressus sempervirens. The sequence continues at coordinate 100,246,307 of CM053793.1, read as the reverse complement.
TTTCGTATGAGCTAAGAGCCTTTAGAATCACTAAGGTCAACTGGATGTCATTTATAGCCTTCTTGTTTAGCAAGCTCCTCTCATTGGTTTCCACTTCTTGTAGTTGTCTTTGAAGCATTGTTTGAAAATTTTATTTGTTTTCTTGTGTCAAAATGATTACACCTTGAACAATTTCTTTCTTTTTCATTTTTGCATTTTATGTTGATGTTAATCATCTTTTGGAATATTTATCTTAACATTTGTTTGATTTTGATCTCTAAATATGTTAGGTTTGACATAAAAAATTTTGAGCATGTAACATAATCGACAATATTTTGATCAATGTATGTGTGGCACATAATGTTTTGAGAGCTTGGCCAAGCTTTTAAGCTATTACGAATAATTAAGTCACATAGGCAGCACATGTTTAACAATTTTGTCTCATGTAGTGTGATAGCTCCTCTTCATCTTGTATTTTTTTCCCAACTTTGATTACCCTTGTCTTCTAACCATAGAGGATTGTCATTAATTCCCACTTCCATATTAAGAGAAAGAGTGTGGTTATTTTTTGTTCTAGCATTACAATCTTCAATTAGTATGATTTCTCTTTTGATGTTATATCCAAAAATATTCCTTTTGAATGCTACATAAAAGTCCTCTTTGTCTAGTTTTCACTTCTTATAAAGGTCCTCCTTGTCTAGTTTTCTCTTCTTATAGAGTTTAGATTTATAGAAAGCATAATAACATATTACAAAATAGATTATAAGTTTGTTAACCATAATTTTTATCCATATGTTTGAATCTTCTTTTTCAATTTATATAATTTTTTCATAAATATCTTATTAAAATTGTTATCCCATCATGATCATCTCGATCCATTTTGGTAGTTGAACTTTCTACCCTTACTATAGTTTGATCGTAACCATAAGAAGAACAAGTGACACAAAGTGTCAAAGTTCCTACCAAAAATGTAGTGTATTTGAAGTCAAGAATTAGAGAAATTAATTGATCAATGCTTACTAGCTAAATCAATGAAAGCTTTGGTATTTTGATAGTACTATAAATTATTATTATTTTAATTAAAAATTGAACTTATTTGAAATAAAATATAAAAAATATAATTATATTATATTAGGATTTGAAATAATGGAGTTCAACTCTTAATAAAAAGATAAAAAACATAAGAATTCAAGTATGCTATGGAAAACTTCAATTTTATAAATACAATCAAAGGTGTAAAATATTTAACTCTTATGTTAGAAGTCATTTTTTATTTTGATCGGTAAGAGGACAAAGCCAAGATTAATTATTATGTGTTTTAATTTATTATTATTATTTATTACCTAACTCGAGTAGATTTGAACTAAAGACTTCCTAGATAAAAGGCACACAATTTATTGTTATGTTGTAGACTCTTGCCTATGTTAAAAGTCAAATTTTAGAAATAAAAAATTATAACAATAAAACTTTAAAATTATAAATAAAATTAAAATATGACTTTAATTTAAAATTAGATATTGATGATGTGCAAAAAGATTAACATAATAATTATTGAATAATTTCAAATGCAAACAATTTTCAATGTAAATAATTTTTAAATTTAATATTGTAGTTAAAATTGTATCATATGTTTCTTCCAATTATTAGAAAAAGTTTGTTCAAAGATGATTAAAAATTTTAATTTGATTACTTGATTAAAAGTTTATTATTTATTAGAAATAAAGATAAAATTAGAAATTTAAGATATTTTTAAAAATATAAATGAATTCAAAAATATTGTTTTAAATTATCATGTAAAATGTTTTGATGTTATTCTTTATTTATTAAGTCTAAGAATATTACTTCCTTATTAATTATTAATAATTCTAATCTATTGGAAAAATAAAAAGAATTGTAATTGATTTTTTAGACTAAATTATTTTATCTTATCTCTTTTTTATATATTTATAATGAACTCTATATTATTTTAAAATAATAAAAAATAATAAAAATAAAAATTTAAAAGCATAAGTTCAAAAAATAATTAAATATGTTTAATTTTTAAAACTTCTTTAAAACAAATGGAGCCATAACCATTGTCCATAAGTCCAGTCTATTTACACGATTTTTTAAATAAATATGTCCGATGTCACAATATATACATTTAAAATAAGACTATACTTAATAAAAATTAAATTAATAGTCTTATGTTTCCTCACAATAATCACTTCTTTTGTGCAATATTGATATCATTATATGTAAGTTTTAGGTACTAGAAAAAATAGTACAAATGAGGTGTTATGGCCTCAATGCCCCATTTTAAGTATTCCACTTGCACTAGACTTGTACGATTTGATTAAATATTCTTTGAATGTAAGGTGTCATGGCCTCAACACCTCATTTTTTATGTCAAAGGCATTCCCTTATATGAGATTGATGATTTGATTTTTTCGGTTAAGGGCTGAGAGTAGTTAAGAATGGTGGACGACCATCCAACCAATCATGGTCATTCATTGTATCATCGCATCTTCAAAACTACCTTAGGCCAAAGACAACACGCCATTAATGCAAATCTGACTTCCTTAAGGAATGATGACATAGTCGTCATGGCAAGTCAATGAAATAACCAATGGTGGAGATTTAACACAGTTCAATTACTCTTTGTATCACCAATTTATTTCTTGTCTGTCAATGTTGACTTAACAATTCCCCTCTTTTATCTCAGTAATCCTCTCTAAGCCCTCATTTCTCTACATTCTATGCCTCAAGCCTTTCTTAGAATCAAAATTCATATTAAAATATAGAATTCCAAGATTTTATTCCAATTATGATAGAGAAATTGGTGTAAGAATTTTGTATAGCTCTGATACCATGTAAGAATTTGGTATAGCTATGATGCCATGCAAGAATTTTCCTAAGGCAAGAATGAAATGCCAAGATCTAGAAGCTCAAGAGATAGCACAAGAGAGACAAATGATGATCAAATGAGAATGGATTAATCAAATAATTGGATAAATACATTATAGAAGTGCCTATATATAAAGGCAACTAATATGACTAGGAGTCAACAAAGAGATAAGCATAACAACTAAGCACGGGTCCACCAAGAGTGGATTATCCTCCATTTTGCATGAATGTACGTGCAACAGTGAGAGGATAAGAATACAAGGGTGCATCTCATAAAGAGATGTAGTAGACAACATGTGCTCAATTAGAGTGCAAACTACTATGTTGTCAACATGACAACTCATATGAATATGAAAACTCCTAGGTGTCTGCATGACAACTAATATGAAAATGCATTATCCTAAGTAAACTTAAGTAAAGTGTAAACAGTAAATACTTATTTACACCAAAACCCCCCCTTAAGTGCAACTTAGGGAAATATACTTAAGCTCACAAAACCTAGATAATAATGCAAGATGGGTCCCAACTACAAGGCCATGTTAGGTACCCATGTACAAACTGCAAGTGCAAAAGATATGTAATGCAATCTCTCATAAAGCGGAGAAAGAGGGAAAGCCACATGGGAAAAACCCCCCTCCAAAAAGAGAGATAAGTACAATAAAAGAAAATAGAGAGAAGAAGACCTCATGTGAGGAAAAGATGCCCCCCATAAGAGAGAAGAAGAGGAAGATAGACCAAGTAACCCCCCCTCAATGTAGAATGTACACCAATAGAAGATGCTCCAAACTCGATGTAGAAGCTGCACCATGAGTCTAGAAAAACATTCCTACCCTTGGGAAGAAACAAAACCAAAGGTGTACCAATGAAGCCTCTCACATCTATAGGAAGAAACCTCAAAATGTATGAAATCTCTAAAACCTTCTCAAGTGTCCCCATGTCGATACTAAAAGGTGCCTCCTCCATATCATGCGTATTATGCCACTTTGCTGAAAAAGACAAATCAATATCAACTAAGGATGAATGTAGAGCATGTATCAAAGACTCAAATATCTCCTATGAAAATAAAGTGACCTCCTCCAACTATTGTATCAAAAGATCTACCATCATGTCAATCTCGAAAGACTGATCAAGTAGAGAATGAAGATGAGGGTCAGCATGCTCCCTCACAACAACTAAAGAAGGATCATCTTCACCAAAGAGAAGATGAATCTTGTCAATAATGTCTTTCAAATCTGCAATGTAGGACTCCACAAACAAACTGGAAATGTCTGTCAAGTAGTCATCCCATGGAACTGAGTCTAGAAGACAATGAATATCCTACTGCTCTAAATCATGTGAATCCATGGCTATGTGAATACAACTATCATCAGGAACAATAGTAGATGAAATATCAATAGGAGAATTAGTAGCTACAACTGGAGCCTTTGGATCGTCAAGACTCTCAATATCAATAAAAGTTTGAATCTTCCATAAAGTATGCTCATCATAAGGAATTTTATCTACATCATCAAGTGGAAGAAGACAATCTGCAACTAGATCTTCCAGTAATGGAGGAACATGAGGATCTCTTAAGTGTTCCCAAATAATAATGCAACATGTGCATAGGCACTTATTACCTTCTAGCTTGCTATTAACTTCAGACAGGAAAGATGGACCAAGGCTACAAGCAATTAATCCCCTTACATGCATATTCCCATCACTCCAAGATAAATTTTTGAACTTTGACTTGGGCTAAGGAATAATTCCATAAAGATTAGGCGAGAATTTTATCCATCTACAATATGTAATGATTCCCTTTGCCCATGATGCATAATTATCCCCAGTAAAAAATAAAACTGTAGGATGGATTGTCATTTCCATGACTTTACCCATGATGTACTTATCTCATGAAAAAACAAATTAATGCACTCTCCAAAATGCAAAAAAGGAAAACCCCAATATAGATGCTTTGGCACTTTATACTTAGTGCATGTACAATTGCCACTTGTCAAAATGAACCAAAGTGGACTTCTAACTTTGATGGTTATAACAACAAATATGAAGCTATATCAGACTCAACAAGATAAGACACAAGACCTCTCAAGGATCTAATTAATTACAAGTGCCAAAATAGGCCAAAAATGACCAAATACTAAAAGTACTATGTCTACTCAGAATTACTACAAATTGATACTAGATCTAGAAAGTAGACAAAAAATAATGCACTTTCAAAAAAAAATAGCACCTGAATATGTGTCTAGATGAGCCTGAACCAAGCCTTTGAAGTTGCAAAAATCAGGATTTGCAATTTGTAGAAAAATTTAGGAACAGAGATTACAAACAACCTGCAACAATGTGCAGATCATGAAATTCTACCCCAAAACCCAAAAAAAAAAAAAAAAAAAAAAAATTGCTTAAAAAAAGGAGTCTGTATGAGGGAGATATCATTGTTTGAAAATCACCTCTGTAACTATTTTTCCTAAATCATCACTATTGCACCTCCAAAAATCAAATGACTCTAGATTTCAACTCAAATGTCTTATTTTGATGAAACAAAAGTCGATTTGGGGGTTTTCTGACCTTTAGAATATGATGCCAATATTTGATTTGCACTAGCAAGCTCCAATCTTGACTTGCAAAAAAAATCTCTCCAATAGCTATGCAATGAAACTCCTATGGCTCTGATACCATGTAAGAATTTTGTATAGCTCTGATACCATGTAAGAATTTGGTATAGCTATGATACCATGAAAGAATTTTCCTAAGGCAAGAATGAAATGACAAGATCTAGAAGCTCAAGAGATAGCACAAGAGAGACAAATGATGATCAAATGAGAATGGATTAATCAGATAAATGGATTAACCAGATAATTGGATAAATACATTATAGAAGTGTATGTATATAAAGGCAATTGATATGACTAGGAATTAGCAAAGAGATAAGCATAACAACTAAGCACATGTCTACCAAGAGTGGATTATCCTCCATTTGCATGAATGTACGTGCAACAATGAGAGGATAAGAGTACAAGGGTGTATCTCATAAAGAGATGTAGTAGACAACATGTGCTCAATTGGAGTGCAAACTACTGTGTTGTCAACATGACAACTCATATAAATATGAAAACTCTTAGGTGTCTACATGACAACTAATATAAAAATGCATTAACCTAAGTAAACTTAAGTAAAGTGTAAATAGTAAATTCTTATTTACACCAACAATTGGGTGGGATGGGTTTAATGACAAAGCTTTCTAAAGAGTTTTTTTCTACTAAAAGATCCCCAATTTGGTTTGATCACTATCGAAACTGTGCAGATTTTTTTTGCAATTTTAGGGGGTGGAATGTTTGATAGATTCAGAAAGAGAAAGGATGGCACAAGAAGGAGATCTAGATGACGATGAATATTTGAATGAGCACAACTCTTACATTTTCATCATTCTATTGAGCCCTTCTTTAATGCAAGTCATCAAGGAATGGCTACAGATAGCCCTCACCAAGGAATTTGAAGAGATGCTAGAATATTTATAATTACATTTATCTTAAATATTATATTTAACTTCACTTTGTTTCACTACACTTTTATGGTATTTTAATGGCATCACAATATCCATATGTGAAATGTGTCTAGTGCTGATTTTGTTCCCATGACAATGTTACAAGGCCTCTGCATATTTTGAGATTTTTCCTATGGTGAATTCTGATTAATTTTTCATAATACATATTACTGAATTCCAATAGAACCTTACAAGATGACTCATGTAAAAGGTTTGTATTCTAAAAATATTATTTTAATTTATTTCAATGACATAAAATTCCTAAAAGTAATAATTGTCAAAGAGTGCTAACAAATTTTCAAAATTAGTCAGAATCTCAATTGAACAAAATTAAAATATCCATTTGCATATTTATGTCACTTCATTAAATGTCCTTATTCTTGTTTGCATATCTACCATAGACATGGGGTTAGGAACATAATTGCCCAAAATATTGAATTTTATCTACTCAGTAAAGTCCAAAATTGAGGATTTCTTTGGGCCTTTTCACCAAAAATGGCAATTTTCTTGGGCGTTTCACCATAATCTAAAAGTTTGGAAAGTGCATGATTCCTTCAAAGATCTTGTTTCAATAATCTAACCTTCTTCGGTTCTCATCAACTCATTTGAGGAGTTGGAAACATGGGAGCATTGGAGTATATGAAAAGATGAATGAGCACATATATTATAACAACTATTTTTTTCTAAACCCTATGGCTTTCTAGAACAATATATTCAGGTTAGAGCGAACATTGATCCTTGGGAAGGATCGAAGAGAAGAATTATACAAATGTCCTATAAGCCCCTTCTTTTGTTATCGGTCTCATTTGACATCATAACTTTGTTGAGGCCTCTTTAGATTTTAATGGTTGTTATTTTTATTTTTATAAATGTGTAAGTTTTAGATTTTATATTAGAATATAATTTATATAGTTTAAATTAATATTACTTTATTTATATTAAATAAAATGTACACAGTTATTTGATTGATATCTATATTTAATTTATATATTTTTTAAATAATAAAATGAGATTTTATTTTTTATTTTTTTATTTAAATTCTTCATCAATAAGGTCATTTTATATTTAAAATATGAAGAGAGTGAGAGAGATAGAGGAAGATGTAGCAATAGAAAGAGGTAGATATAGAGGAGGAAAGACTGAAAGAGAGGTAAAGAGAAAGTGACAAAGAGGGAAATAATAAGATGACTATGAGGATACAAATAAATATAGGGAGATAGGGAGATGGAAAGAGAGATATAAAGATATAGATAGATAGATAGATAGATAACAAGTTAGAGATACAAAGAGAGATAGAGAAAGAAATATGGAGATGTAGAGATTTATAGGTATAGGAAGGGGTGATGGAGAGAGATTGAGATTTCTCCAGAGATAGAGATGGAAGAGGAAGATACAAATAGAGATGAATTTAGAGTGAAAATACTAAGATAAAAATAGATTGAGAGATACATTTAGAAAGAGATCTAGGTAATACAAAGGTGGACATAGAGAGTATATCATCACAAAAGATAATATAGATGGTGAGATAGATTCATGGAGAGATAAAGAGATATAGAGTTTGAGTGGGAGAAAAAAATGGATACATTAATTTTCATTATCCATTAGAATTATAACTATGTGAATTTCTATAGTCAAAACAATAAAATATCAGGCATAAAAACAACTAGTCAGGATGTGTTTGATGGTCATCCAAAATATAGAGAGGGGGGCAATTGGAGATGTAGTGAATGAGAGAGGAGGGGGCAATGATATAAAAGGGTAGAGATATAAGATATAGAGATGGATAACAAGTGATAGAAAGAGGTAGAACAAGATGCAGAGATGTAGTTAGAGATAGAAGGAAAGACCGATGTAGAGAGAGGTAAATAGTTAAATAGAGAGGTAGACAAAGTTATAGAAAGAACATTGGGGGGTGGGAGAAGAGAGAGAGTTATTCACAAAGAGTATGTCATTGTCCTCTATCTACCCCTCTCCTCTTTATATATATTTTTTGAAATTGATCTTCAATATATCTTCGACATACCTATTGTACAACAAGGTGCAATTGCTAGTAACTATTCCACTTGCACTAGATCGTCTATATCATGACCTTTAATTAATTTAAATATTTAATATCTATTGATTAACAATATAAAAAAATCATCTAAGAACAAAAGAAGAATGGACTTTGAATAAATTTTTCATGTGAAATTTGCAAATCCAATCCATAGCCAACAAAAAAAAAAAATCTCCAAGGTAGATCGCATTAAGACAAAATCTATGTTACACAATCCACATGAACACAATGTTTGGTGAAGCTAGGCAACAACTTTGCCATTTCTTCTCTCAGAATTAACACAGAGGTAAATGATGCAACATAAGCCATAGGTAAAAATTCTTCATTGATACACAAAAATCAGTCGACATTTGCCATAGATCTGTGAATCCCTTCTCACAATGATGCCATAGTTAGATTCATACTCATTAAAAATACGTAGGAACCTGAAATCCTTAGGTTGGGGGTCGTATGGGTATCTACATCCTTAAAAATAGAGTGAGTGTTATTGGGAACTTTTTAGAATATCTAAAAGGAAGTGGTCCCATGAATTTTATATGTGAATCGGTTTTTAAAAATTAAATCCTAAAGTCAAGGAAGCTTGTGGTGTTATAAATTTTTAAAATCAAAAATTAATTTATTCATAAATTTCTTTGGTGGGATTATATTATTTTGGTGGAAAAATGAATAGTAGATTTTGACAAGTGGTAGCTTTATTCTCTATTAGGGCTATTTCCAGCCTCATCCCATTTTCACCCGCTGAAATTAAGGGGGCTAAAAAGTTAGAGCTCCTATTTACAAGAGTAGATTCCAAATAAACCTCTGATCCACCTTAAAAATTTATCACGATGTCACCTGATCCACAAAAATAGAGCCTGAGCCCCTCCCATGGGACCCATGCCTCATTCTCCATAAACCATAATGGTGTACTTTGTCTCTATCTCCTTAAATTTGGGAAAATTCTGTTGAGTGTAAAGTTAAAATCTGCAAAATAATGAAGTTGCATATGCTGGGCCTATGGATGATTCCGGAAATTATTTTTCCTAATTTTTCGAGTCAAAAAAATAATTTTATCCCCAGCAAAATTTCTAGTAACCAATCAAAAAATTGGACTTATTGATTAAAAATTAATTTAAAAATAAAGTGGTTTTTGAACTTTATAAGTTTTCTGATTTTGATCATAAAAATTAATTGTAAAGTGCAACTAGAAACATTATTTCCCTACCTATATATAGACATGGACTAACAATTTCTTCCTTTTTATCATTTTTTTTTCAATTTAATCTTGATGTTGATCATCTTTTTAAATGTTTATTTAACATATATTCGATTTTGATCTCTAAATATGTTAGGTTTGAATAAGTTTCTTTGAGCTTATAACATAATCCACAACACTTTGATCAATGTAAGTGTGTCATGTAATGCTTGGCCAAGATTTTACGCCATTACGAATAATCAAGTCACATAAATTGTACATCTTTAATAATTATACCTCATGTTGTGTGATAGTGCCTCTTTATCTTGTGATGTTTTTTCCCAACTTTGATTACCCTCTTCTTCTAACCATAAAGGGTTGTATTAATTACCACTTACCTATTAAGACAACGAGTGGTTATTTTGTATTCTAACATTACAATCTTCAATTAGTATAATTTATCTTTTGATGTTATATCCAAAATGTCCCTTTTCAATGCTACATAACGTTCCTCTTTGTCTAGTTTTCTCTTTTTTGATGTTAAATCCAAAATGTCCCTTTTCAATGCTACATAAAGTTCCTCTTTGTCTAGTTTTGTTTTGTTATAAAAGGTCCTCTATGTCTAGTTTTCTCTTCTTATAGATTTGTAGATTTATAGAAAGTAGAATAACATATTACAAAATAAATTGTAAATTTGTTAATCATTATTTTTGTCCATATGTTTGGATCTTCATTTTCAATATATATAATTTCTTCATAAGAATTTTTATAGCGAAGGCATTCACTATATGGGATGAAGAAGCTGATTTTCTCAGTCAATGGTTCAGGATTGATGAAAGACAAAGACAACCATCGAATACATCTTAACCATTTGTTTCTATTGCTATTTTTCTTTTCTTTTCACACACATTGCAACTCCCAAAAAAAAGTGTACGCACATTGAAAATTTGACCCGTCCATATTGCACTAAAGAAGTCTCATTTAAATTTAATAATCATCAATAAATCTTCCCACACTCCTATTTCTTTCCTTTTTGGTTGCACATAAAATGAAATACTAACAGTCTATGGGATCGGCTCTCTTTGTTCAACTTCAAAGAAAGACAATTAACTTATCAATGCATACCAAAAGTAGAATCTGCATTCTGGTTTTCTCCAAAAAGATCATCCACTCTACAATCTTTCTTGGATGTAACGTATTTTATAGTTGAGTTGTGTCAAGCTACTTTGAGGCCCCATTAATTTTCTCGCCCAACTTTGATAGTATTTTATTATGGTTGACTTAATGGACAAACAAATTGTTTGTTATCGAGAGTGGACGAGAGAAGATCGTGTATGGTAATGGACCAGACCAGAGAAAAATTAATTGTTGTGATTTTTTCTATCCATGAGTTGAGGAGAATGCTTTTGTAAATGGGTTGTGGTCTTTTTGGAGTAAGGAAACATTTTGAAAATTAAGATATGAATCATATATACATCCACTTTTAATGGCATAACATTGGAGCTCATATCACATATTTCACTTTGTCCCAAGTACATATTGATGTACATGAAGATCCAGAGATAGAAGAAACTCAATAGTTCAAAGACCATGAAACTCAATAGTTCAAAGACCATGGCAATCAAGAGCAATAGATATTTGTTCTACATCTAAAAATTATAAGTGAGAATTTGCATATGTAAAAAGTCTTTCTATTCAATGCAATGTTTATTAAAGGTTTTTTTTTCAAATTTAAATTTAAATTTAAAGTTTAATATAATTATTCATAATTATTATTATTTTAATTTAAAACATTAAGATTTTTTTTTTTTGTAGAAAGTTATCTCAACCGTTTACTATAGTATATGGAACAATAAGATTTTTTACATTTTAAATTTAATTTCACATTATTCTTTAGGTTTAAATTATAATATAAAAATATTTTTTTAATTATTATGGTAGCTAATAATATTTGTTGTTGTAATATTTCTATTTAGATTCAATCTTATAGTAAGATTCTCATTTATTTATAAAGTTTTTAAGTAAATATTTTAATTTATAAAAGATTATTGAAAATCTCATTACAATGTAAACAAAATTTATTAAATTTACATTTAATTTTAACTTAAAATTATAATACAAGATTATTTCTATTTATAACTTAAATTAGTACGTTGCACAATAGCAAATGGCATAATGTAATTTGAGATTGTCAAAGACTAGGAAAAACAAGTATACACAAGTGAAGCTAGAAAGTAGATTTAAAGGTCAATCACGAGAGTCAAACTAACAAATATTTAATAACTTAGTTCATATTCAATTAAAAACGACATACTATGTGATTTCCTCAATACACTCTTCTATAGAAATTTAAATTATCAACTAGCACAATTTTGAATTGTATGTCAAATGTTGCTCTCTAAATATTGGTTGAGAAATTAACATTGAGGGAGAGGGAGAGACAAAAACGAGAGGAAATGAGAGAGAAGTAACAAGAAGAGTTCGGGAAAATAGAGAATGAGATATATAGGAGAAATGAGAGAGACATGGAGAGGAGATGAAGAGACAAAAATAATATAGGGATAGTCAAAAGGAGTGACATACTTAACATTACATAACAAGATAAATACAAGTTATTCTAGTTACAACAGGCCTAGTGTAGAAGCATTGACAGAGAAAGTGAATTGTTTTAAAGAATACCCCAATGAAATTTGGTTATATGGAATGCTTATGCTATGATTACAAGGCATGCACAAGAGAAGGGTTTAGAAAATTTCAAGCGGCTACAATTGGTAGGTGTGTAGTCAAAATCTTCAACCTTTTCCTACATCATGTCTTCTTGTGCCAAAATGGGAGCTTTGGAATAAAGAATGAACATCCATCAAAGAAAAAAAGAATAGATCAATATTGTTAGATTTTGTAATAGAAACTACCTTGGTTGGTATGCTTCCAAAATGTGGAAGCATAGATGAGGCATTTGAATTACATGATAGAATTACTAAAAAGTATGTGGTTTAATGGTACTAATGAGATAACAAAGAAAACTAATATGTAAATTTTTCAATAAAGATGAACCTTTTCTGCAAGAGAACAAGTTCAATCTACTTTTAGGGTCAATACCTTCTAATAAATTATTTGATATAATTTTAAAACTTGTTAGATCTAGACACCAATAAAATACAATGGCCATACTATATGTTTTCTTCTAGATGTTAAATTGTAGTTGCATCCTTCTTTCTAGGCATATAGAATGTTTGAACATAATAATTGTGAAAAAAGAAAACATTGATCCTCAACAATACAATTTCTATGTTAGTAGAACAAGTATACACAAAGCATTAAAATATATAACCTGCAATGACCCGTACTACAAAGATGTGAAGCTAGATGTCTTTCAGTTGTTATCTTCACCCCTTCTCTCCAATGTCATGTCAAACATTGTATACAACAACCATATTAAGGTTACAAACCAAGTTAAACTAAAAAAGATGATGTATGCAGTGATATCCTAGTATGTAAAGAACATTAAAATGAATCTAACATTCACAAGCTAAAGAAATACAACAAACTTTATGAGAGGACGAAGAAGACACATAAGGAGAAAGAAAACCAAGTATGGTAAGCTCCCCAAGTGTGACCTTGATACTTTGATGTGTCCAAACGATGGTGGATGTGTGCTCAGAATTATCTCAAGCTTCAAGTGATGGACTGTGATCAATTATGAGAGTGAGTGAAGGGTTTAATAATGAGAGCATGGATGAATTTTTTCATTATAGATGGTATTTTGATAGTTTGTGAGTTATCAAAATACCATTATAAATTTGCATAGAAAGTGGATATGAATTGTGAGAGGGGAAGGGTCCAATTTATAGGCTAAGGGGTGGTGAGATGTATGACTAGGATGCAAGTATGGAAAAAGGATGAGGGAGGGCTAGGATGCAAGGCAGGGGAAGCACATGGATTGTGCTTCTTCAAATCCATAGCCTTGTGACAAGTATCACAAGCAAATTAGATGGGGGAAGAGGGTCAAAATGAAGGGTCAAAGGGAGTTATGAGGGAGAAGGAGTGTGGAAGAGGGATGTAAGAGGCCTTAAAGAGCCATTAAGACATGTAAGAGCCTTAAAGTTCATTGGGTAGGAATGTAAGAAGGATAGGATAGAAGTTTGACTTTGGTTTGGGTTAGGAAGTCTTAACCTTTGATTAAAGTTGTGTACATGTTTAGGAGGGGGATTAGGCTTAGCTTAGCAAGGGATTGTGATGCAAGTGGCTTAGCATTAATGATATAGGTTAATTAGCTAGCTAAGTGAGGTTAGCATGGGTAAATGTGTTGGATTTGGATAATGATAGGGTTTGGGAATGGTTAGGGGTTAGGAATTGATTTATTTTATAAAATGGGGTGCAAGATTAAATTAAATAGGTATAATGCAATTATTTAATTTAATGGAAGAATAGAGATTTAATTGATAATTTGACTTCGGGTTGTCATTTGATTTTAACAAATGGACTATAGTTAATTAAATAGATTAATTAATTAGGGGATTATTATCAATTAATTAAATATTAAATATTTAATCAATAATTTCCTAGAAGATTTCTTCATTAATACTAAGCCAAACTTAGAGCAACAAATTTGCACAGTAATGGATTTTAAGAAAGGAACCTTTCCTTGCAAATATATTGGTATTGCCCTAGAAAAAGGGACTAAATCAAGTAAGGTTTGAGACAATACATTAGAAAAATTGGACTCTAAACTCTACAACTGGAAGGACAAATGGCTCACAAAGGCAAGAAAATGCACAAAGATATGAGCGATCTTATCGGCAATTCCAACTTTCCCTCTATCTTGCCTCCCCCTTTCAAAGCAGAATCTCCAAAAATTTGAATCTAAAATGAGGAACTTCCTTTGGAAAGATTGGGATGAAGATAATAAGCTGGCCCTCATCAAATGGGAAAGTATTTGCAAAACCAAAGAATTAGGTGGCTTAGGGATCAAGAATCTAATTTGGCAAAATGAAGCCTTAGGGGCTAAACTTATTTGGCACCTATATAATGAAATAAATTGTAAATGGGCTAAGATTCTTTGCAATAAATATCTCAATGTAGAAGATCCGCTCTTGATTTTTAGAGTTATCGCTCCTCCTAAGGGGTTAGAAAGTTGGAAATTCATGATAAGATGTCGAAAGCTAATTTGTAATTTTTTAACCTGGGATGTTGGTATGAGTGATGAGGCCCATTTTTGGGAGGATTCATGGGTAAAAGCACAAACCTGTGTCACCTTTTATGAAGAAATGTGATATCAAAATGCGACAGTTCAACATTAATGACAAAAAAAATGGTATTTGTGTTTAGAATTTGAAAATGATGTAAACTAATTAAATGTGTAGAATTGGATGAAATTTATACCTATCATTTTTTTAAAAAAAATTGAGTAAGAATTTATTCATTTCTTTTATTTTGAAGTCCATTTTTTAACTATAAAAAATATAGGGTGTAGTTCCCGTCAAAAAATAAAATGCAAATTATCTTTTTTTGTTTTGATTTGAAAATATGTTATAGATGACATGTATATCTAGTGCACAAAAAAAGAAATAATCATTTTTTATCTATATTTTCTTTGTTATAAGTACTCAAGCTCAACCTTCTTAGAAGCCAATAGTTTTTTTCCTCCCGTCAAAACTTCCCAATCAAATCTACACCTTCTTGAGAAAAAATTATATATTCATGAAGAGGACTCTCTCCTCTAGAGATAAATATAATTTTTTTATTTTTTTGGTATGATTTACTATTTTTTTCCCTTTTTAAAGTGAGAATCTTCTGAAATGTTGAAATATCGACTTATAATATTTTGAAATTCTAACATATTATAACTAATCAAAACACTCAAAAATTTATATAATGATGATATTGAATCTAAGATCTATAAAAGGGTATTTTTAGTTTTTGAATAAAATTGAGTTTTGATAGAGAAATCAAATTTGACCAAAATAGGTTTTGATATCACAAACGGTGACACAGATCTGTGCTTTTACCCTCATGGGATGGTAAACCTCCCCTTTCTCTCAACCACATCTCTCAAAACCTCAGAAACAAGTTGTCTGATCTTTGGGGTAACAAAGTTAGGGATTGTAAGACCCTGGTATATATAGATGGAACCCCTAAATGGACATGGAAATATCTGAATGGTTTGGGTTTTGATGCTGAGGAGGCCAATAATTTTGAGAAGATTCTAGAAGATAGGAAACTTAAGCAATCTAATAAGAAAGACATCTAAATTTGGGCAATGTCTAATGATGGGAAATATAATGTTAAAAATGGATACAAGGCCATTTTAGAAGCTCACAAACCAACTTTGGTGGATATCCCATTAAAGCTCTGTTGGGACTCATCTTGTCTCCCAAAAGCAGGTTTCTTCCTATGGTTAGCCATTCAAAACAAGATTCTAACTATGGACAGATTATACATACTCGGTCTTCAGGGCCCTTCCAAGTGTGTTCTTTGCAAAACAAGCACTGAAGACTCAAACCATCTTTTTTTAACTACCCTTACTCCCAAAGCCGTTGGGAGTGGCTCAAGCAGATGTTGGGTTGGTCTACTCCCTTCCCCAAATCCTTTTATGATTTTCTTAGAGGTTGGCCTATGAATCTAGTGAAGGGTGTTTACAGTAAGCTTTGGAATATCTCCCCTTCAATCATGGTCTGGGAAATCTGGAAGGAAAGGAATCGTCGCATCTTTCAAAATTTGGAATTCAATCCTAAAGATCTTATTGCCAAAATAGAAGCCATTATTGTAGAAACCACCAACTCTTATTTAAGAAACTCACAACTAGAGAAAGATTCTTTCTCAAATTGGGATGAACTCATGAAGAAATCTTGGCCTAATTTGATTAATCCCCCCGTATTCTACTCAAAGAATAATAGGGAGGCTAGGAATAACTGCAGTTGGGAGCTACCACCTATTGGCTGGGTCAAGCTAAATTTTGACGGAGCTATTCTTGGTAACCCGAGTATAGCAAGCATCGAATGCATAATAAATAATGATGTTGGGTGTTGGATAGCTAAAAAGGCTATGTCAATACATCCTACCTCCAACAACCTAGTAGAACTTGAAGCTCTCTATCAAGGTATTCAGTTATGTCTTAAGCTTAAACTAACCAAAGTCATCATTGAGGGAGACTCCCAAATTATCTTGAATGCCATCAAGAAAAGGTCCACCCCTAATTGGGTTCTCAACTCCCAATTAGGTAAGGTCCTTGTCTTAATAGACAAACTCAAAGACTATAGGATTTGTCATATATATAGGGAAGGTAACCAATTTGCGGATCAGCTAGCAAACTCAAGAGCAAATGGAGTCAATTCATTGATTTTCAATGATGGCTACTCTCCACCTCTCTAAATTTGTACTTTCACTCACTTTATGCCCCCTCCTTTTCTAAATTATTTTTAGATCAAGATTAAAATGTTTAATATTTATTTGATAGTTCTATGTTGAGGGTGTGACTTAGTGCTTTATACACTAGGTCGGTCTTCTTTGTTTCATTCCCTAAGTGTAATGTTATCCATAATCATTTTCCCTAGGTAACATTTGATTTTAAAGTTTATATCTCTCGATTGGTTTTTGCACGTTCCCTATCATTACTATGACAACCAAAATTTTAGGCTTCGTTGAGTACTGTGTAATTATGCCTCCTCTTATTGTGATTCCCGTGTCTTAGTACTCTGCACTTTATTGCCAATAAATGATTTCATCTCAATGACATCATGATTGTAGTTCCCATGATTACATCTAGACATTTCCATTTGTTTTTACTTGGGTGCCCCCATCAGTGCCTTTCATTTCATTGTCACCGTTAACCATGGATTCAAATGTTTATCTATTTCATGCTATTGAAAGTTGAACCATGGCATTTTGTGGGTAAGTGAAACTAGAGAAGTGGAATCGAATTTTGTATCCTCTAGACAACACGTCTTGAATTGTAATCAACTGAGCTTTGGGGGAGGGAGTTTTTGATTATCAATATACTTGGAGAACCAACAACGATATCATAGGGTCTTTTATCAGCTACCTGGCAAGAGCCAAAGTGGGAGCGGAGGATATTATTAGGCTATGCAGAGATATGTTTGTCCCTACCTAGAGAAAGGGCTTGGAACAAGCAGTATATAGCATGGATAGAAAATTTAGGATTCCCCTTCCAAAGAAGTATATGAATCTACCCCTAGGGCATCCAGAGTTAGTAACTGCTTATTGGCGTCCTTCCCTGGTCATTCATGAGGGATTAGCATTTTCTTGAGAGTGGCCTAAAATGGAGGCTAGTTTGAACTTTCTCCTTAGATGGCAGGGGATCATTGCAGATGAGAGCAAGGAGTGTCTTCTCAACTATCTTCATATCTTTAATGCATACATTCAACTGAGGGTGACATTTGACAACCTTGATGATCTGGACTTCTGTACCCTGAATGTAGAGAAATCTAGCCATGCGAAGTTTGACTTTGAATTTCCTCCAAACTATTATGTGGAGCAGCCCAATAACATCCCTGAAGTAATTATGGTGTACTGGAAGCGAGGCAGGGGCACGACTTGACTGAGGAAAGATTGCTATGGTTAAGGGTCAGTACTATAAGGTTTCATAGTTTATCATATAGTTATTGGATTGTTAGTAAGCTTTATTATCCGCGACATTATCAGTTTTTTGTATTAAATCCAAAGCACAAAATTTTGTTTCTCTCGGATTAAATCCCTAAGACTCTATATTATGTATATCTGTGAATAATATTAATATACAGTACTTTGTATTTGGACTTCGCCCAGGTTTCCTAATAGTTTCTTGAGTTATACATTCATTCTAATTATTTAGGGTTAATTTTCTCACTTCAGATTAGATGGGATGAAATTATCTGGTTGGCTGGTTCCATTTAAGTAGGGTTTTGGTTCCTTTTGGCCAGCAGCATAGATTATATGGTTTAGTTAGGAGTAATTTTCAATTGATTGAAAGAAGACCTCTCTTAGGATATGGATTCATTTTATGTCGATGAGGTCTTTGCTTGCTTGCCATTTTCGATAATCTCTTTCTTTCTGGTTTATCATAATTATGAATGTTAAATTATCAGATCCCCTTTGTCAGGACTGGTTGGTGTATTATGGAGCTCCCTAATTCGAGATTCTGAGCTAGCTCAAGTGATACTATGCCTCCCCGAAAAACAAAATTGTAGAGGGTAATTATTGATAGTCTTTATATCATGTTTAGTTTAGCTATTCGATCTTTTTATGCCAAAGCTAGGGATTTCACTCGAAATAAGCACTAATGAAGTTTTAAATTTTCTTCTATATTTCTCTAAGATAAGCATTCTAGATTATCTATGTGAAACATAGTCCATGCTCTGTTGCTGTATTTTGAAGTCTCTGGCATAGTCCTAAATTAACCTTAAAATGAATTATAAAATTTCTTTACGTGCAATGTCAGTGAGAAATCTGATTTGGAGAACCATGAGGATTGCAAGATTTGGTAGTACTATGGTTATTTATTATTCGTTGATGGTGATTTTCTGTTATTATAGTTAGATCAGATGAGCATTCTATTTTCCTTGCTTTGTGGTGTTTTGACATTACACAAATCTGCTAATGTTGCTTACTTGCCTTAATAGTTTCAGTAGCTTCTTTTTAGAAACATGATGATATCTGTTATCTCTCCCATTAGGTATCTTTGGCCTATTTTAGTAGATCTCTTTCCTTGAGATTGATTGTTAGTCCTTCTTGAGATTTCTTTAACTTTGTTTCCTTTTCTCTATCGACAGTTATGGTAGGTTTTATTATATTGTTCCTTTGTGCTTATTGCTTCCTACGATTCTTTCCTATGACATAGGTAATTGTAATCTATTTTAATTGGGAAATTAGTCCCCTTGGTAATAAGGATGGTGAGGTGTTTTATTTGGCTTATTTCTATGCTCTTCTAACAAATGTTTTAAGTTGACCAGGCAATATGATGGATTGACTTGAGCAAGATACTCACATTCAAAGGTTTTTCTTTTATGAGGGCTCAAGTTTAACTATGATGTGATATATGGGTCAATGTCTCTTAGCATCAGGGGTATGCCCCTGTCCACAATGTATATATAAATGAAATGTAAATGTTAATTCATTTATAAAATTCCACTAGGGTATGCCCCTTTTAAAATGTAATAATATAGGACATCTGTCCTAGGCTAGACTGGAGGTTTTCTTCTCCATTCTTTCCTACCAGTGCTCGTTTGAACAGAGATAAGGCATTGTAAACTGTTATTTATTTTAATAAAATCAATTAAGGCCTTGGTCGTTTACCGATAAAAAAAATAAAATAAAAAAATAAAACTTTCCTAGAAGATGCCAATAGTGGCATGTTGTGATGGTTATGTTGTTGCATTGTTATCCTTGCCATCAAGGTTCGAATCTAATGGGGATGAGGTCCCCCATTTGTGGCCTTACTAGTTTATAGCTCTAGGTCAAAGCGTTTACCCCTCTTTAATTTTTTTTTTTTCCTAGAATATGACTAAATAAGATTACTTATTGTTGTAATCAGATTTAGGTGCCTATAGATGTTTCTTTTTTATTTTTTTATTTCTTTAGTGAGTGTACTTACAACTTTAGAGAATTGCATGGTAGAATTTTATCATCTATTTTGTCCATATTATCTTACACTCTAAATTATATATAAATTATGATCTATATACAAGATATGTAATATATATATATATATATATATATATATATATATATATTGTAGAGAATAATGAATATATGAAGTTTTTTCAATTAATACACATAGTTAACATTTGTGAATTTGTTTTCTTTCGATTAGTAAAGGATGACCTAATTTTCAACACAATATTCTCCTCTCTGAAAGTTATCAAAGGCACTATGTACTCTTACATCAAACCACCTTTCATAATCGGTATACTCATAGCTTTGGACATATTGTTGCTGAAACAATTTAAGTATCATTATGGTTTTAAAACTACACCCTTCCTTTCTTATATAGAACTATCTCTACCTTATAGTTTCCAAAAAATAAGATCACTTCGAAAAGGAAAATGTGCATGAAGCCAAATTTTGACACTTTTCATTTACTTTTATTGTATAGTGGAATATTTACTTTGAATAGAACATAGAATTAATAATACGTAAGCAACATGTCAACGCAAACATATATGGAGTGGGGCATGAATACTGATTTTTAAAATAGTTACTTAAGTGACATGAAATTTTGCCAAACATTCTTAAATTCATGGAAAATAGACTATGTTGTGATAAAGAGGAAATATAAAAAGATAGGTCATGGGGTTCCTTTAAGGATTGTGTTTTGAAATCTCTCTCATTCATAGAGCACACACGTGATAAAACAAGAAGAGGGCATCACAATGGTGAGCATTTATTCTAAGAATCTACTTGATTTATAGAATTGGTCAACCCTTATTAGAAGTGTCTCTAAATCATTGGATAATCTCATGACTTTAAATGTTGAAGTTGATGAAATATCAACCCCATAGCTCCCAATAATCACCTGCATACAAACACCTTTCACATAAGAGAGAAGCAAAAAGCTATGGAGGTTGAAATTGCCAGATCCATAGATGTGACATTCTTGATGAGCAAAAAGGTGAATTGCTATTATAAAAAAATGAATTAGTTAATTAC
Organism: Cupressus sempervirens; assembly: GCA_028749045.1. NCBI lineage: Eukaryota > Viridiplantae > Streptophyta > Pinopsida > Cupressales > Cupressaceae > Cupressus > Cupressus sempervirens. The sequence goes on along the minus strand of CM053793.1, from coordinate 100,225,034 downwards.
AAAGAGAGATTGTCCTTATAAAGGAGATCGAAATCCTAAAAAGGTCTAACCTAAGTTGCATCATGATAATTAATAAAAGAATTAATCATTAGATGCCTAATGTTCAGCTTAAGAAAACTGTAATGCCTACACCTAGTTGACTTTTCTATTGTAGTGCTAGATTCTTTTAGGCTAGTTTTTTTATTATGTTTTATAATGCTTGGTGCTTGGTTATTGGATTTGGTTAAATATTATTTTATATTTAGCTGATTTATGTGTGTTGAGTTACTTAGTTATTTCATATATTCAGGATTATTTCTACGATAATATATGTATGTCCATACATTGATTTCAATTATTGCATGATGTTATTTAGATGAATGATTTATATGCAATTATATGGATACTTACCCCATACTTGCATGTGTATGGTGTACGTGTATGTTTTACTTTATGATTAACGTTCTTGATCTAGTTGAGGAAGAGAGTCATAGTCACCTGCTAGTTAGGATTTACATGATGTACCACTTCATACCATTGTCTATTTAGTTTAGAATATATGTGTATGTACATGCATGGATTTTATGCAGATTGCACGTATTGGGTATCGACTTCCTTGAGTTGCTAGGATGAGCCTACTCTATTGTAGTATTTCAATGGTATAAGTGGGGAGATAACTCTTGAGTCCAAATCCTAACCTAAGCCAATTGTTCTAGAAAGTAGGACAATTATTTAAATTGGTTACCCATTTGAATTTGTCAAGTGACATGAATTCGTGATTCTGACCCTGTAGTTTGACTTTATGCTTTGTCTTTCAGTTGAGTTGTCGTATTTGGTTTTGTGGGTCTGTTGTGATTTGCTATTATAATTAAATCAAATTAAAAGATAATTTAATGATTTAATTTAATGGAAATTTATAAAGAAAATTCAATATTTAATTAATTGATAAATTAATTAAATAAAGGAATTAAATTTAAAATTTTTATTAAAGTTCTAATTTAGGCGTATTTATATTTATTTAATTTAATAATAATAATTTATGAGTTTTATTTTTAATAATAATCTCTAAATAATATTATTAGTTGAATTAATCAATATATTATTAAAATGTCTTGTAATTAACTAGAGAGAGAAAATGTAAATTTAATAAAGTTTATTTTAATTAAATTGCATAAAGTGTATGCATGAAATTAAAATATAATAAATAAATTAAAGGGAAAAAGAAAATTAATTTAATAAAGATATTTTAAATTGCAAAAAGTGTGCATGAATATTTAAAATATAATAGTATAATAATAGTTAAAGATCAATGAGTCTTCTCAGGTGATTGCACAATTGAAGCCCTAAATTTAGGGGAGAACTCTTTATTAGAGATCGAGAATTTATTTTGCAGTAATTGGGGTTTTGGAGGAGGAATTTTCCCAAGAAGAAGGGTTTTAAAAAAAGGGGATCATTCGCATGCTCCGTGCGATTGTCGTTTTAGTATAAGATCCAAGTAGGATCTTGTGGTTTATTTGTATAATAGTTTCTGCTCTCCGAACTTCTATCTTCTCCATGTCTATTTCATTTCTATTTTTAGAATGATTATTTAGGTTGAAACCCTTGTATGAGAGTTTATTATTCCTCAATTGAGAAATATTTGTTTATGCTTTGAGAATTTGAAATTGTCATATTGAAATTATTGCTCTTCATTTGTTGAAAACATTGGTGAATGAATTTAGTCTTGAAACCTTTGTTTAATGAATTAGGGATTCTTATATGGAATTGTTAAAATCAAGATGTGGGTTTTGAAAAGGAAATCAATATTGTTTGTTTTTAGTTTTTGGTTGTTTAAGCCAAGTTTCTATACCAAGTTTGTGTTAGATCTATCTATCTATCTATCTATCTATCTATCTATATAATAATGTAATTACTATGTAATCACATTATTAAATGTTAAAAGATGAAATTTTGGAAATTTTAATGGGGAGGAGCATGTTTTGCTTGTTTTGTTTTTAAAACAAAATGTAAAAATAAAATAAAAAATTAATGGTGGGTGGGGGCCACCACCCCCCACCCCCCCTTTGTCCCTCTCATTTTTCACTTGGTCAGGTAGCAACATGTATTGCTAATGAAGCAGTACCCTGCTACAGTAGCCCATGGGTAGGCTGGCCAGCCTTTATAAACGTTATTTTTTTTTAAATGTTATTTTTAAAAAAAGTATTTTCTTAATTGATTAAAATTTTATAAATTAATATATATTTTAAATATATTAAATTTTATTATTATTAATTATTTTTATTAGATTAATAAATTAATATAAGTTATTTTATTGATAAATAAATAATTATTATCTATTAATAATGTTATGATTATTGAGTTAAATTATAATAATATTTAATTAAAGGTTTTAATTAATTTATTATTAAAATGTGTCTGTGCAAGTTTATTGCGAATTGTAAATAGGGAAAAATGGTTATCTTTAGTAAACTTAGATTTTATCTGATGGTTTAATTTAGATATGAAAATGATTTATGAGTATTAAAACAGTTTTGAAAAGTAAATCAATGATTGAAATTTAGAAAATAATTATTTTAAAGTAAACTCAGACTTTACTTGATGATGTCTTTATGGAAATGATTTGTATTATTTTGGGAGATTGATTATATCTTTTGATTATTCAAAAAATCTTAACAAGTATAATACTTTAAAGAAGATGAAAACTGTTATGTGTATGTTTACTAAACTCTTATGTTTTGATAATGAATTAAACTATGAATCAATGTGTAAACTATTTTTTATGATTAGTTGAGTGTTGAGACTCGTGTGGACTCAGAAACATTAGCAAATCAACACTAGGGGAAATTTATAATTCAAAAACCTTTGTAATTATTAGACTTTAAGAAAATGAATATGTGAACCCTGATTGAGGTTGGAAACTCTATAAACAATAATACTTGGAAAAGATAATTGAAACCCTGGTTGTTATTTAATCTTTGTGTTTTGAAAACGAAACTTAAAAGTTGAAAATCTATAAGTGAAAATTAAACTTGTATGTTCTTGAAAGCCTGATGAGATATGAAATTCATTTTTGTATGTAATATATGTGATATGTGGTTTAATGATCTCGGGCTCGAATTGACTTAACTTTAACTAGTTAGGATGTTTACCGAAGGCTTGTGAGTTTTGTTCTATGATGTCATGATGATGTTTTGATTATGATCTTTTAAACCTAACCATGGTGATATGTCACGTGTGTGCTATGGTAAGTTTGATTAGATGTTTTGATGTGCTTTCCAGTTTCTTGTGTGAGTCTGAGGTGAATAGTGTAACTTTCCTGATATAACCTTTGAGTCTTCGATCAGTTATCTTTGGATTGCTTCCTAGTTGCTTGTATAGGATTGACATGATTAAATGATTTATTTTTGGTGATGTCATGTTATGACATGGATTTGGTTTATGTATACTTGATTTTGGATTAGTCATGTTAGGATGATATTATTAGTGGAATCTGTGATTATGATAAGTGATATTTTAGTACATTGTAGTTGCTTGTTTAAGAACCGATGTGTGGTTTATGGTCATTTGAGGTATTTTACTTTTGTTGAGCTTAGGGTAGGTTATATGTATGTCATATTAGGAAGTACCTTGTAATGGAGGTTGAGGTCCTAAAGAGGTTGGCAGGTAATGCATTGCAGGTTATTTTAATAAGTGATAACATTTTATTAAATGGGTTTAAAATGAATTGACAAGAGTCATCATTTTTCCTCACCCATGCCTTGAATGCTAGTACAGACTAGGATGGGAGTAGAGAGGATGTTTGGTTGCGACCTTGCTTTTTTAGTATGCCTTGTCTTTACCAAAGGACATTGATGCCACATAGAGACATTAGGGGGCTAGAGTATTAAAAGACTACTAGGGAAACCTTAGAGTTGGCTCATGCGATGACACTTGCCCACTTGCATAGTAGATTTTCTACATGTTTATGTTGCCTCTAGGATTAATTGATACTTGTGTCTTGGTATCCTTTGAGATAGTTTGCTTTCAGGTGATTCCTTGAACCTAGATGTTAGTTTTGACTTTTAAGTTTGTTATCTGTTTGGGACTTGAGCTTATCTCCTCAACATGATGTTAGTTTTGACTTTTGAGTTTGTTATCTGTTTGGGACTTGAGCTTATCTCCTCTACATGTCTATGTTTCTTGAGGTCAGGTAATAGTGCTTTTTACTTTTACCATTGAGATTTGATAGTTCGATGTCATGGCTAGATTTCCTTGTTCTATACTCTCTTTCATTTTGTTTCTTATGTACCATGATGGATGGTCATGTTGTATTGTACTGTATTTGATTTCATAGATCTTACAAGATGTTGTAATCTATTTTATGATGTATATTCTTTCAACCTTTCATACCCTATGACCTGTACAATGGATGATTGTGAAATATGTTTATTGCCAAGTGGCATCCTATAATTGTATATTATTTAAATGGATTCATGCTTGTAGTTATTCTTTAATGTGGATGTGTTATATATTGGTTTTAGTATTAATTAAACTTAAATTGAATTCAACATCATGGGACCCTTAAGAATTGTAATATTTTTTATGGTATTGCTTATGCATATCTTATTGCTTCTATTATATTTATATCTATTGTTATTAGTTATTAACTTTTAAAAAATTGTTTGACAAACTTAGTCAAACTTTAGGTTAATTTCTTTGGGTTCCCTAGCGGGGTGTTACAAAAACTAGAGTTAATTAGGAAATATTATCTAATTACTCTAACACCCACCCTTAAGATAAACTTAGGGAGTAGCTAAGAACCTAGAAACTACTACAGAAAGTAGATTTGGGTCCCAACAAACAAAGCCTAATGAGGTATCTAATCAAAACCAAATCTCTGAAAAGAGGAGAAATAGAGACAACCGCATGAGAAAAACTCTACTTCAAAAAGGGATGGAAAACAGGTTGAAAGAAACTAGTGAAGAACTGAAGAGTTCTCCAAACTAGGGAATGTTTTAGAAGATAGGAACAAAAGATGATCATGAAGAACACCACTAAAGCATGTAGAAGTTGCAAAGCTTTGTCAAAAGTAACTCCTAATCTAAAGAACCTCCATTGAAATAGAACCTGACTAGGTAGAGAAGACTGTATTCTGCATCGAATCAGGGGGCACACAAAGGCAAAATAATTGAACTCAAAGATATAGATGGCATGAAACACCAAAGCTTGAAGAGTTGATCAATTAAACCAATGAAGCATGAGAAACAACAAAATAACCCCCCTTAATGTAGACAAGGGTGAGGTGACAGGCAACTAGAAAAGTGGGCCAAAAGAACTGCATGTCAAGGAACCGCAATCAAGATGCACAAAAGAGTACATACATGTGTACTAAGGTGATCAACCTCATACACATCATGAGGCTAATGCCACAGAAGGGACACTCACTAGAAAATGGAAGATGAAAAACAAAAGAAAAACATCAACCCACCATGACACTTTAATTAGAGTAGTGCATGTAAAAAAAAGGCACAAGATATGGTGAATCCCAAAAATACAATAATCTGCATGAGTGTCCTCAAATGACACTGCTCAAATCAGAAGGCAAAATAAGGCAAAATAATTGAAAAAAATATAGATGCAGTATGACACTTTATCTCAGTGTGTTTGCAAGAATGCATACAAATATGTCTAAATAGACCAAAAGAGATATACGACTAATATAATAGATAGCACAAGTCACGAAAAATCATTTAAAATAATGAAATTGATCCCTGGATCTGAAACAACCAAGATATCCATCAAAATGTAAAAATTTAAAAGACTGAATAGAATGTTCCTGGAGCATAATATAGAAAAATAACCAACATCATCATTGGAAAGAGCTCAGAAAGAACTTTCCAACGATATAAAGAATTCCCAAATCAGAGATTGGATGCTCAAGATATGTCTCCCAAAGTGCAAAACTGTACTCTTAACTTTGACAGTAGAAAAAAATATCAAAAAATCATTAAAACTAAAAACTAACTATATCACTGTAATGGGCTTTAAACCAACTTTTTGATGATATCTTGTTTTTGAAAAATAGAGTCTGTATGCTCAAGAGATATGAGCAAAAATGTAAAGGTAGGTCGAAATAGAGCCTAAAAAGATGACATGATTGCTGATGCAATGTTGACGTCAATAAGTGATAAGCATAAATTTGACGGTCAAATGACCATTGAGGAAAAAAGCCAAAAAAATGACCCCTTCTATAACAAATATCCAGCCACCAAAAAGAAACTAGAAAACCAAGGGCCAGTGTCAGATTAAAAAACTGGTGGCCAAGAAAAATTACCATGTGAAATAAAGTTTTTAATTAAAAAACTCCAAACCAAAAAACCATGCATAGTCAAAAAATCACACCCAAGATAGAGGGGCTAATTTGAAGTAGGTGGTCCTTTTCACATGAACATGCCTTCCTTAAGGCCATGTGGCAAATGCAAAGGGAAATAGTTGGCATGTGTACATGCCTCCATCAACTGACTCCACACATGCCTCAAACTAGTGCATTAATAGGACACATGTTGAAGTTTAACAATGGAGAGCACATGAAAGTTGCCTGATTGGCCTTCCTTAAATCATGTGGTACTGGCCCATGAGCCAATGAACTGCGCACTTCCCAAAGACAAAATGTCCCTCCAAATTTGCCCAATCACCATGCATTGACCAAAATACCAATTTCACCAAAACTTCTAATAGTCATCAATAACTGTCTACATGGAAATTTGAAAAAAAAGTGCCAAACTTGGTGGGATTGGCTAACATGTGAAAGTTGAGTGCAATGCTTTTGTGAGAAATATGCTTTAGAGGCATGGAGGCCCAAATAACCAAGTGTGATTCATGTGTGTGGCAAGAAACAAGGTTGATGCATAAATGCCATAATCAAAGGAGTGCACTTGTTGAGAGGGTCATTGACAAAGCATAGGACCCGAGACTCCAATGTAGGCTTGGAGGTTGGTTGGATTGAGAGAGATGCCTCCATAAATGCACCCAATCTCCAACTCGTGCAAAACCACCAACAAAAGCCTCCTTAATCGTAGTATTAACCTCCTTGCTGCTTTTGAGGCCTAGACTGACATGGCCATTGCAGTTACCAATAACAATGAAGGCCTTGAATCATTCTTGAGGGCTCGCAATGCCATGTAACCTTTATTTTTGGTCACTACCATTTCAACAAGATATTTGGGTTTTCTACATGTATGCGGGTGACATGAGATTTCAAGAGGCAAATTCGTCTCCTTCCAAGATGAATTTCCTATTTGGCACCTTTTTGGGTGATCGTTGGTCACTTTGATACCATGTGTGAAGTTGATGAAAGATCAACCCCACAGCTCCCAAAAATCACCTGCATGCAAACACTTATCACAGAAGAGAGAAGCGAAAAGCTATGGAGGCTGAAATCGCCAGATCTATAGATGATACATTCTTGATGAGCAAAGAGATGAATTGCTGTTATAAAAAATGAATTAGTTAATTACAAAGAGAGACCGTCTTTATAAAGGAGATCAGAACCCTAAAAAGGTGTGACCCAGGTTACATCATAATAATTAATAAAAGAATTAATTATTAGCCTAAAGTTTAGCTTAAGAAAACTAGAGTTAATTAGGAAATATCTAATTACTCTAACATGAAACACAACAAAATGCAAAGCTCAATGGCTAAGATGAAGCTACAAATGAATTTAAATATAAACAACATTACAAAACCCACTATCTTATTGAATTTGGGTGCATTCTCATTGATTTCACCCATCACTCTTTGATGTTAATCACCCATTTTAAACCTTTAAAACTAAACAAAATTAAAATCTCAAATATCCCTTAACCCAAACAAACTCAATATGCATATACACTCTAAACTAACTAAGCTATGAATAGACCACCACTTGATAGACTTAATGCATCCAAAAGATCACAAACAAGCAAATAATCCCAATGTGGTGAGCCTATGCATGGACAAAAGTTTGTATCTCAAATTCAGGAATTAAAACCTTATAATTTCTATTTTTTTACATCTCATGCAATTATGTAATGTTTGTCAGATTAAGTAGTTGATGTTCCACCATAAGTAATTAGTAATAAACACCTTAAAAACGTAACTTTTGAATAAATAATGAGTACTCATGAATGTAATGCCCACTATTATTCAATATATCTTTGGCATACCCATTGCACACAAAAATATGATTTATAATATTAAAATCATTACCCCACAATGACCATCTCATTCCATTTTGGTAATTGAACTTTCCTCCCTTAGTATTAGTTTAATTGTAACCATAAGAAGAATGAATTCTCATGGGGTTCTCAAAAGTTACCACGTTACGTAGTCTTCAAAATCCGCAGCGTGAGGTAGTTTGGATATACCTCAAACTATCACACAAACACCACAGAATAGAACTTGTAATGGCGATGGCAATGCCATCTCTTTGCCAGAGAACAGTCTGTGTATCCATTGCAAAATCCAATTCCAAATGCTCTTCAGGAAAGCCAAATGGGCCTGCAACTTTCGCTGCTACAGCCATCGCGGCGAGATTTCACCAGAATAACCTTAAAACCGGCAGCAGGATGATGTGGAGCACGGAGACCAACAACAGAAAGCAGGAGCTTCAGCAGAAGAGAAGGGAAGAGCTAAGAGCAGTAGCAGAAGAAGGCACCCAAGTAGAAGAGCAAGCAGTTACTGCTACTGTTGTTTCCCGGTCAGACAAACTCACTATGTTCTTCAAGGTCATGTACTTTGCGACCTCACCTTTGTTTTCATAAATGAACCATTTTGTGTTTGTAGCTAAGTTTTTATCTTACAATTCAATATACAAATATGTATTCCTATTTGGTTTTCTAGCCAAATTTTTTATGTGCAATTGGATTTTTATTGGCAATTTTTAATGCCCATTCGGTTTTGACAACAAAAACTTAATAACCATGCTCTTTAAGTTAATATGATTCACTTCACCCCCTTTTTGCAGTTTTTATGTTCATTTGTGTTTGCAGAAAATTTCTTGTCACTAGGTTCTTCCAAGGAATAATAATTCAATAAACTTCGTATTTGCCCTTCTCATGTCCATTTGCAGAAAAACTCTTATCACCGTGTTCTTCTACGTAATAATAATTCAGTGCATCCACTACTTGCCCTTTCTATGCTCATTGGTGTTTTTATCTGAAATGGTATCGCCATTTTCTCTATTTATATGTTACAGTTCAATATACAAATATTAACTCTCATTTGGTTTTTAGACAAAGTTTTGATATGCGATTGGATTTTTATTGGTAATTTTTAATGCCCAGTTGGGTTTGTCGACAAATTCTTATAACCATGTTTTTTAAGTTAATACGATTTACTTCACCCCCTTTATTGGCCGTTTTTATTTTACCGAAAAAATCAGGTTCTTCCAAGTAATAATAATTCAATAAACCTCCTACTTGCCTTTCTCATGCCCATTTGTTGAAAAACTCTTATCACCGTGTTCTTCTAGGCAATAATAATTCAGTACACCTACTACTTGCCCTTTCTATGCTCATTTGTGTTTGTAAGAAATTTCCTATCACCATGTTCTCCACTATTGAAATGACTCGATACATCTTCTACTTCGCATTTTTATGGCTGGTTGTGTTTACAAACAAGTTCTTACTACCATGTTCTCCTAGGGAATAATAATTCAGTGCACTCCTTATTTGCAATTTTAGTGCCCATTTGTGTTGCTAGACATAATTTTTTCACAGTTTGTTGAAGATAATACAAAAGTGCACCACTGATTTTGCCTATTTTATGGCCATTTATACGTGCACACAAATTCTTCACCATATTACTACAGGTAATATCAATTCAACGTACCTCTTATGACCCATTTTTTTGGCACATTTGTATTTGCAGACAAAGCCTTATCACTGTGTTCTTCAATGTAATAACGATTCAATACACCCCCAATTCCCATTTAATGCTCATTTGTGTTTACAGGTAGTTTCTATTTACCACTTGCTTCTATTCAATATTAAATCATTGCACCCTTATATGCTCTTATTATGTCCATTCATGTCTGTAGAGAAATTCTTGTCACCCTGTCCTTTAAGATAATAAAATTAAATACACTTTTCATTACCTTTGTTGTGCCCATTTATGTCTGGAGACCTTTTCTTATACCCACATTCTTCGACGTAGTAATTGTGTCTATCATTTGCATTTGTAGTTTCCAACCAAATCAACACCTACCCCATTTGCTAAATAATATTTTAATTAGGCATTTGATAACAGTTTTCTCTGCAGCAGATTGTCCATTTTTATTTTTAATTGAGTGGTTAAATTAGGGAATGAACAAATAAAATTTCTTAGTTTGGTTAATTCTAGAGTGGTTTTGGAACAGAGTTGGAGTGCTTAAAATAGAGAATGCATGATTGAGAGATTTTAATAACATCCACGAGATCAAGCAGTTTATGGGACTACAAGTTGCAGTAAAAGATCAGCATGTCACATAATCGAGCACACATGGGTTGCCCCAAATGGCCTTGTAAAAATTTCAAATCCCTTTGGATGTTGGATCCTCTAGAGTCAATTATGATAGAAAAGCTTGTTCTATTGACTAACCTCTTTCCTCAAATACGGTGGTTAGAGTGTTCATTCTCAGGCTGGCTTTGTATTTGATGTAGCTATCATAGTAAGCCTCATACATCCTGATGTAGTGTCATTCTGTCTTCACCACTTTCTTGTTGCAAAATAGACATTCTCATTTCCAACTTTTCCTTTGATGTTGCTCACTCATCATGCTTGCATCTAAGATTATGCGATCCAATCTTTTATTGGGCAATCGATATCCTTGCCTTTTCCTTGATTTCAATGCTTATGTACGCTTTTTTGCATTGATCCCACGTAAGGTTAAACTCTCTGATATAGTATGTTCTTCTAGCCAATTTGTTTTGTTCACATGGGTGTCCTGAAATTTTCGTTTCAGTCCCTCATTAGTATTTGGGCACTCTTGCAAGTTAATGCCCCATTTATTCAGTCATTGCTTGCTTTGTTTCATCTCTGTTGTTCTTTCCATTTAACTCGTCCTTCATCACCATTTTGGGTCAATGAAGGTTCTCCATATTTTGAGTCTTTTTAGATAACTTAGTATTTGAGCTCTTGTTGATGCCTCTAGTGGGTAAGTGCCATTTGCAGCTAGTAGAATCTCATTCTGAACCATGGTCAAAATTTTGAAACTATTTATGGCTAAATGCTTTTGCATTCTTTCTATCTGGTTCAATTTTCCATTTGACATATCACTGCCTAAAACTTGACATTTGCAGAGGATCACTAGCAAGACAAACAATGCAAAAATAATTCTGCATTCGTTCATCTCTTTTGTAGTGAGTACAAAGCTTACACCCCCTCTTATATTATTTTTTCCTTTCATGTCAGACCATTGAGCTTCTTGTGGAATTCAAGACCAAGGTACATGTATTCTCACACTATTTCAATGAGCTTTCCTTTTAAAAAGGAGCTAATTTGTTTCCTTTTTTCTTTTTAATGAGAAGATCACAACTCTGTTTCTCTTAGCATACACTTGCATCCTGACCTCCTAATAGAAGAGCTTTAAAGCCCACAAGTGTTCCCTGAACAATGCATTGAAGGTTAGAAGGAATATGCAACAAGATAATAATTGGAGGAAATTCTATGAGAATTCTTGGTGATAGTTGAAGACACTTTCACAATGCTTATGGAGTTATAATTTGATGATCATCTACTGTGAGGGACTTTTTGTAATCGTATGTTATTGTTGAAATTTTGTTGCCAAAGTGTTGCTGGTTGTTGCTGAAAATTGATTTTGCTGGTAAAGAGCTGCTAAAGTTTGTCAATGTCACTCAAGTGACTTTAGTTGCGTTGGAGATCAATTGTCTTACCAAAGTATTTTTTGAAGGCATATGATGCTTCTGATATGCATGTTGGTGGGATAAAAGGTGCCATTGGTAATTGACTGGAACTAGTGTCTGTATTAGAAGAGGCTTCTTGATGAACATATTGATTTTTTGGGTGGTGAAGAGGTGACAAAGCACCATAAGATGTGGGTTGTAGGTTGTTTGTAGTCATATTTTTTTATTTTTGGCTATGCTTGTAGATGCATGTTGGGCTGTGGCCAATTAATTTTTGGAATTCCTTGTTTGGCAACTGTGGGGCAGAACAAGATGAACCGTTGGACAGTAATGTGGATGGTTGAATTGTTGTACAACAATCATCGCTAATTTGAAGGCAATTGTCTACCTTTGAGCAGCCAATGAAAGGATAAAGGGGTTGATTTTTGGGGCATTTGAGATGTTTGATTTGCTCAGAAGGTGACTCTCAAGATGATTTGAATAGGGAACGGTGTTGCATGGTTCTTGTGTTTGCAAGAGTAGTAGGAGGTAGGGGGTATGAATATTACATTGTTAATACTCCAGAAGACCAGCAATGGCATTGGTCTCCATGTGTTGACACCTATTAGTGAGGGATACTGAAGGCATACCTCTTCTTGGAGATTTTCACTTATCATTATCTTGGACTCTTTGTTAAAGTATGTGTTATGTTTCTTGTATCACTGTTATGCTATTTATTATTACCTTCTTGTTATTCAAATTGCATATGCTCTAGTTGTTTTAATCCTTTAAAAGTAGTGAGCTCAGAGTTGTGAGGATTGTCAATCAAAAAATGTGGAGTTGGTGATTTGTTAGGTTAGGAAGTGCAATAATTTGTGGATGAAGGGCGTCAGAGCCTCATGTTTTTTGATTGGTTGATTAGGGTTTTAGGATTTGGACAATTTATACTATCCACAAGGTCAAGAGGCAATGGAACCTATTTCCTTATGAGCTAGACATCAGAAAAATGCAGTGCAATAGGACTGTAAGAACAATGGATGAAGGAGATGAAGAAAGTGAAGTCTGTTTTAGAAATCTTGAATAGGTTGTGGCTGGGATCTCTAGTTTAGTGGGGAAGATGTACTGAATAGAGAGTTTCATGCAAACCTTGGATAAGAAATGGGAATAAGAAGAACTGGTGAAAATTGAACTAAAAGGAGAATCATCAACACAAAATGTTTTCAAGATTGAAGCAAAGACTAATATACAACCATATGATGGAAATAATGGTGCTGAGAAGTTGGACAAGTGGATATGATAAATGGAAGTGTATTTCAGCCTTCATAAACTTACTCCTTAGCTATAAATATTGTTTACTATCAGGCCCTGCTCTCATATGGTACATGAACAATGCATTATTATCCCTTGAATTTCACAAAGTTGCTTCCATTTTGAAGTGGGAAGACTTAGAAGACTTCTGAAAAAAGGCAATTTTATTCCACGTGTTATGAAGTGGACAAAGCTATAACTAACTGCAAAGTAGCTTAAAACAAAAAAAAATCCCAAAGTAAACAGCAGATCTAAGTACGCAATCTACAAATGTTTCTGCTAAAAGTATGAACAGAAACTACTCACAGATCTCAACTCTCAATACCACATCTAACCTTCATCAAATTGAAAAAACTAGAAGAATTCAAAACTTAGTTGCCGGATTCGTACCCTGGAGGCCAGATCCTGATTCGGATTCATGCCCAGATTTCTCTCGATCCAGGCAGGGTCCACGTTTGATCCGTAGTGCAAAAACAAGGACCCTGCCTGGATCGGGACAGATCCCGCAAGGATCTACACAAATCCTCGAGCATCTAGTGCAGATCTTCACGAATCTGCAGGGATCCACAGGCCAAGGGGTGTTTTAAGTGGGTACGACATCATTAAAAATGATTTTTAAGTGTAGCAATTCAATGTGAATGTGTTGATTTTCTTTACAATTGTGAAAATAGATCAATGATCAAGGATACTAGATTCATTGATTCATACTATGAAATGATTTAGTTTTAGAATTATGTGTATTTCTCTTGTTTTTTTGTATATTTAATGCACGTGCGCGCACACACACAAATCCTTACAAACCATAATGGGATTCTTTTATCCACACATCTGATTCATGTGCTTGAATCCGAGTCGGCAACTTAAGTTGGGGTTAGTTTTCTGAGAGCAAATTCTGCTTACTGCATTCTAAAAATTTCAAACCACAACAAACTGGGTAGAGAAGGCTCTATTCTCATGTAATTGCTTTAAATGTGATATTGTTGGAGTTTTACAGTTTACCATTTCCAGTACTTGGTCAATTCCTATTGTGATTAGTTTAATTTTTCTGTCACTGAAATCATTATTCAATTGGCATACATGCTTTGTTCAAAGCAGTTCTCTATAGCTGAACTTTGGACTTGGTTTGTCCCAGTGAATGTGAGTTGGTAGCTCAGATGTGTAGTTTTGTGAAACAATTTGCAGAAATTAAGAAATCGGTGAATAAATTACTGTTATTAAACACAAATGATGTATGTTATACCTGCTGGAGGACTGCTAAAGATAACACAGCACAGACCGTGGAAAATGTACACAGACTCTTACAGCTGAACTCTCCTTCTGCTTACATGTACAAAACTCTAAAAATTCTCTGAACCCTTTTACCACCGTCATGACACCTTGTAGATGTTTTGAACTTCTACCATGCACTGCAAGACTTAGTTTGGAGCTATAAGTGCCAAAAGTCAGTCAGTTCATTTTAAATTTCATGTTCCATGTGTCATCAAAACCACTGGTTGTCATTGGGCAGAAGTTCCGTCTCTTCCTGTGGTGGTCTGCTTCTGCTGGGGCAGTTCCTTTTCTGCCAGGGGCGTTTTGAATTTGCTGTAGTTTCATAATCATCTCCTGTTTTAAAGCAATTGTCACATCAAAAGCACTGGTTGTCATTGGGCAGAAGTTCCGTCTCTTTCTGTGGTGGTCTGCTTCTGCCAGGGCAGTTCCTTTCCTGCCAGGGGGGTTTTGAATTTGCTGTAGTTTCATAATCATCTCCTGTTGTAACGCAATAGTTTCTTCATCTGGATGAAACCATTATTTTTTTGGAGTATTCATTATCTGGTATACTCCTTGAAAACAGATTCTTTCATAGAATGGGGTTTGTTTCTTTCAGTTGAAGTTTCATAGGTCAAGGTACTGACAAAATGGTGCAGAGCACCAAGGCACTTGGTTTATATTTTGGTTTCATGTTCGTTTTCACCTACTTAGGCTAGAATAAACAAACCTTGGATGAAAAGAACATGGTTGTCAAAGCAAGACACCATTTTGTATGCTTAAGGCACTTTATGCAATTTATAAGCAAAAGTTGCTTATAAATGTTCCATGATTCTAAAACTGGAGGATGTGTTTTGTGATTTTTCCAACCAAGCCCTAGGTCAAGTGCCATGAAGGATTTGACCTCTTGTAGTGTGCTGATTTGTGAATGGCAAGAGTTTGGGACTTGGTGAAGGGTTGAGCATTTGGAAATAAGTTATTTTAGTGTTGCCAGTCATTCTTGAGTATTGATTTCATTTCCATGACCCCATTTCCTACTGGTTGCTTTGTAAACCAAGCCTAACTTGATCACTTAGGTCTACGTTGCTTTGTGAAGGAAAGAGAATGCTAGAGTGGGGCTAGAACTTGATGCTTTGGAGTTTGAAGCAACTTTGAAAAGGGTTTTCAAAAACCTAATTTGTTTTGGATCTTGTTTGAAACTTTGTGAAGTTAGATCTAAAAAACCATTTCAGGGGGCTAAAAGGGGCTCATAGGGCTACTAGGCCAAATTGGGGCTTGAGGCTTTGTGCAAGTGTATGATTCAAACTAGTGGTGTAGTCTATGGTAAATAGGTTCCCTAAGATCATTTAACATCTTAGAACCCTTGGGACAAACTTCTAGGGTGTTTTCCTAGTATTGACCTAGTTGTGGGAGATTGGTGCAAAACCCATAAAGTGGGCAAGATTGGTTCTTTATCCTTGTATTCTTGGTGAAGTTGGAGAGTGTGTTTCTTTGATCCATTGGAGGACTGAAGTGTGCTGAAACCTTGTAAGAAGGTTGAAGGGTTGACAGCGAGTTGGTTGATTTCAAGAGTGGGAAGCCCATTTGAAGCTTCTTAGTTGTGCACTCTGCATTAGGTGGTATTAGAGCCACTAAGTATCTTTTGGGAAAGAAAAGATGGCAGAAGTAGAACATATCCCTTTGAGGATAACCAACATTGAGTTGGCAAAGATAGTGAAAGAACAAATTGCTGAG
Organism: Cupressus sempervirens; assembly: GCA_028749045.1. Classification (NCBI taxonomy): domain Eukaryota; kingdom Viridiplantae; phylum Streptophyta; class Pinopsida; order Cupressales; family Cupressaceae; genus Cupressus; species Cupressus sempervirens. The sequence continues at coordinate 100,208,928 of CM053793.1, read as the reverse complement.
AGCAGGGCAGTCAGAGAGGAAAATAGAGCAATGAGAAGAGAAATTGATAAGTTGAAAAGGCAAGTATGAAGAGGAGACCATGAAGAGTCTGAAGAAGAAGAAGGAGATAATTTGCCTAACATGCCTGAAGATTAGAGGATCATGGTAGCAGCCCTACAGAGGGTAGGAAGAAAAGACAAAGGGGATTTACTTATGTTTGATGGAAAGCTGGAACCTGAGGCATGCATGGAACAGTTGGAGGCTCTTGAAAATCATTTTGAAGCAGAGGAGATACCTGCAAATCAGAGGGTGAAAGTGGCAAAAGCCAAGTTGAAGGGACCAGCCCTAAGTTGGTGGAACTTTCTCCAAAATGAAAGGGTAGAAGAAGAGAAGTAACCCATTTCCACATGGAAGAGGATGATGGCAGAAATCATGAAACAATTTGTTCCAGAGGACTATGAAGTGATGGTCCACAAAAGGCTGCATAACCTCAAGCAAAAGGACATGGAAGTGCTTATACTCAAGAATTTCATACTTTTGACTCTTAGAGCTAAGTTGTATGATAATGAAAAGCAAAAGCTTGCAAGGTATATTAGTGGGCTTAGATATATTATAGAAGATAAACTAACCTTGGTGACAGTAGAATCAGTCCATAAATGTTATTAGCTTGCCCTTAGGATTAAGGAGAAACAAAAAAGAAAAGGTGAGCAAAGTATTAGAGGAAGAGGGAACTCTTTTAGAGGAAGAGGTAGATTTCAATGAAGAGGAAACTACCCAAGAAACCAAGGGGAAGCTAGCAGCAGTCAAGGGGCTGAGAATGATAGCAGCAGCAGAGGTTCCTTTAGAGGAAGGAGACCTAATCAAAAAGGCAGATTTGGTGGAAGGGGAAGAAGTGTTTTCACAGGAAGGTGTTACAATTGCAATCAAGTGGGTCAGCAATCTTTTAGGTGTCCAGAGAAGCAAGGATCAATGAGCAACCCAAGTGAAAGAAGAATTAATTTACTGCAAGATGAGGATGTACAAAGTACAAGTTCTCATGCCAAGACAACAAATCCAGAGATAGGAGAGTGTCTCATGCTAAAAAGAACTCTCTTGAAGGTACCCATTGATAAGGAGCCACCACAAAGAAAGTCATTGTTTAGAACCACATGCAAGGTAAGTGGTAAAGTTTGTAGAGTTATTGTTGATTCTGGTTCAACTGATAATTTGGCTTTGAAGGATATGGTAGACAAGTTAGGATTGCAAATGATACCTCATCCTTACCCCTATAGAGTGTCTTGGTTTAGTGAACGAGTATGGGTAGAATTTCAGATCGGGGAGTATAAAGATAAAATTCTATGTGATGCGACTGAAATGGATGCTTGTCATTTACTTTTAGGGAGGCCTTGACAGTATGATGTAGATGCTAGGCATGATGGGAACGAAACATTTATAGCATAACCAAGGGTGGAGAAACCTACACTATGAGGCCACTCCGTGATGATGGAAGCCATAGGGTGACTAGTGTCATGATGGTAGGAGGTAAAGAATTTTTGGAGACCATTAAGGAGGAGAAAACACCATGTTTTGCCATCATAAGAAGGAAGTCAAAGTTATGCCTCAAGTCAAGAGTATGGAACATCAAGTAGGACCTAGAGAGGTCAGGGAGTTGTTGGAACAATATAAGAGTGTTGTTGCAGGCAGGGAACCAGAATGTTTGCCACCACAAAGGGAGATAAGCCATTGCATAGACTTGATACTTGGTGCTACATTACCTAATAAGGCAGCCTACAAGCTTATCCTTGAACAAAATGCAAAATTAGCAAGGCAAATTGAAGAATTCCTGGCCAAAGGCTTTATAAGGAAGAGTGTTAGTCCTTGTGCTGTACCTGCCGTACTAGCTCCTAAAAAGGAAGGTACATGGAGGCTATGTACGGATTCTAGAGTCATTAACAAGATAACTATCAAATATAGGTTCCCATGCCAAGAATTGAAGATCTTTTGGATTGTCTAGCAGGTGCAAGTCACTATTCAAAGATGGACTTAAAGAGTGGTTACCATCAAATCAGGATAGGGGAAGGTGATGAATGGAAAACAGCCTTTAAGACAAATGAGGGACTATATGAATGGCTTGTGATGCCATTTGGCCTATCCAATGCTCCTAGCACATTTATGAGACTTATGAATGAAGTCTTAAAGCCTTCTATTAACAAATTTTGTGTTGTTTATTTGGATGACATTCTTGTTTTCAGCAGGAGTAGGCAGGAGCACCTAAAGCATTTGGAGTTAGTCCTTGAAAGGTTACATAAGGAGCAATTGAAGATAAATTTGGAGAAGTGTTCATTTTTGTAGGGAGAGTTGGTGTTCCTTGGGTTCATCATTTCCAAGGAAGAGATAGTTGTGCTGATTTAAACATTTTTGAAAATATAATAATGATATTTTTAATCAAGGAACCTGACGTAACATGTTGTAATAGAATTCTGAAAATGATTTGTGAATGGAAAAATTTTTTGATGTTGGGATGAATGTTTTGGATTATAAGGATATGAATGTTTTGAATGTTTATTGAACTTTTAAGGAGAAAGTTGTATATAGAGATCTAGATTGTTCTCAAATTACACATACAGTGTAGAGCAGAGTATCTCATTGTTTGACGATGTCTTATCAAGATTTTAAAAATAATATTCTTTAGGTTTTGGAGTGCCCATTATTATTATAGACTTAGTGCAGTACATAATTTCTTTGAAACTGTTTAATTTCTGCCTGGCTAATGCTGAAATACTATTTGAGCAATGGAGACTATCTATCATAGTTACCAAGTTCAGAAAATTCGATTTGTTTAGAAGGCCATGCCAAAATAATGCATAAATCCGGATTAAAAATGGTAAGATTTCTATACAAATTGCAAAATCAGGATAGTGCATCAAATTTGTACCAAACCGGATTTGAGAACAACTTTACTTACCCTCATGTAGCATTCCTAGGTGCAAGCTAGGGATTATTCAATTCATGGATCAATCCAAGGTAGAAGCAATTCTGAATTGTCCTACACCTAGGACAGCCACTGAGGTAAAAAGTTTTCACGGTCTTGCAAGTTTTTATAGAAAATTTGTGAAGAACTTTAGTGGTGTTTGTGCCCTATGATTGATACTATAAAAGGGGAAGAAAATGTAAATTTGTATGGAATAATGAGGCAGACAAGGCATTTGAGTATCTTAAGAGGAGAGTTGCAGAGCAACCAATCTTAGCATTACCTGATTTCGACAAGGTGTTCACAGTGGAATGTGATGCTAGTAACAAGGTAATAGGAGGAGTATTAAGCCAAGAAGGGAGGCCTATTGCCTTCTTTAGTGAAAAGCTAAATGAAGTTAAACAAAAGTATTAGACTTATGATTTAGAAATGTATGCTTTGGTTCAGTCCTTGAGAAAGTGGAGGCATTGCTTCTTGAATAGGCAGAAAATGCTAAACCACAGGCACATGAAGTGGATGGAATTCATCCAAGCTTACACTTTCTCCATAAAACACAAGAAGGGGACAGCAAACAAAGTTATAGACACCCTTAGCATGAGGAATTTGACAGTAAAAGAAATTCAAGTGAGTAGTGTTGGTATTGAAGCCATGAAGAACATGCATGCAGCAAATGAAGACTTCAAGGAGGCATATGAGGTTTGTCAAGCCATGAATGAAAGGTATCTTACTGATTTTTCTGAGTTTATATTACAAGATGGATTATTATTTAAAGGTAATCAGCGTTGTGTGCCTAAAGGATCAATTAGGGAGAACATTGTCAAAGAAAAGCATTGTGGGTATCTTGCAAGGCACTTTGGCATTGATAAGACGTTAGAGCAGGTTAGAAGAGTTTTCTATTGGCCAAAGATGCAGGCAAATATTAGGAAGTTTGTAGAATGCTGCATGATTTGTCAAAAGGCCAAAGGGAGATCATCAAATGCTGGACTGTATACTCCTTTACCTACACCCACTAAGCCATGAGACTCCATCAGCGTGGACTTTGTTATGGGGTTGCCTAGGACTAAAAGTGGATTTGATAGCATATTTGTTGTTGTTGACAGGTTCTCTAAGATGGCTCACTTTCTACCTTGTAAACAAACTCATGATGCTTCTTACATAGCTGGTATCTTCTTTAAGGAAGTTGTTAGACTCCATGGATTACCATTGAACATTGTGTCTAATAGGGATTCTAAATTTCTTGGACATTTTTGGAGAACATTATGGAGGAGGCTGGGTACACAACTATCTTTTTCTTCAGCATACCATCTCCAATCACATGGCCAAACTGAAGTTATCAATAGGTCATTGGGTAACCTACTGAGATGTCTAACCAAAGAACAGGGAGTTGCTTGGGATGTTGTTCTTCCACAGGCTGTGTCGTCGGAAGAAATTGTGTATCAGCCTATAGGTCCCTTCGGGAAGGAAATTGTGTATTAGCCGACGGGTCCCTTCGGAAAGGAAATTGTGTATCAGCCGACAGGTCCCTTCGGAAAGGAAATTGTGTATCAGCCGACGGATCCCTTCAGAAAGGTTTTTATGTAACGACATGTATGTGGCTAACGGACTCCTTCGGGAAAGTTCTTCGGAAAGTATTTATAACCCCTTCGGGAAGCATTGTATTTATCTTATCATCAGATGATATCATGGAAGCATAATGTACTGTTCGACATATGCAAATAATAAGAAGAGTTATGCTGTTCGTGTTCGTGTTCATTATCTGTGTGCAATTCTTAATTAACCTATGCGGTAAACATTTGGCGCCGTTGCCCGATGGACCTGGTACGCAGGCAGGCGGATATGAATTAAATGCCGAATCAGTTGAACAAAGATAAGAGTAAGCTGAAGGAAAAAGATGACATACGTGTTGCACAGGAAAATTTAAATCTGGCTCAGCAGACAGAGTGCCGAAGGAGATTCCAAAAGATTGCTGACGGAAACAGGAGTGCGAAAGGATGTTGAGAGAGACTCAACAACGGCTTGATTTGGTGGAAGAAGCGAGGGAGGAGTTTTTGAACCTGCATACACCACGAGAAGAGAATCCTGACGGAAGGAGATCGACTCGCACGGCTCGAAGTGCCGAAGGAGCACGGGCGTGGAGTGACCTCTTCGTCCGAGATATACTTCCGGAACGAACAGCTTCGGTTGGCGAACCCTCTTCTTCACCAAACAGCGCAGAAGTCGAAAACAGCGCAGGTGTTGAAAACAGCGCGGAAGCTGGAAACAGCGCGGGTGTAGAAAACAGCGCGACTGTGCAGAACAACACGGGTGTTCAAAATAGCGCGGGAGCTCGAAACAGCGCGGGAGTGCAAAGCAGCACAGGTACACAACAAAACCCTCAACATACAGTGATAATGGCAGGTCCGAAAGAAAAGTTGCCTAAATTTGATGGTGACGAAGCAGCTGATCCCATTCGACATTGTAAAACATGTGACACCATCTGGAGGGCAAATGGCATAACAGATACAAATGAATGGATCCGACAATTTTCTGCTACCCTACGGGGTGTTGCGATTGATTGGTTTACTGATACTGATCCACAAAAGTTAAACAGTTGGGATAACATTAAGGAGTTCATTGCAGAATTTCAACTTTTGCGCGACGATAATGAAATTGTAGCGGAGATATTCAATACCAAACAAAAGAAGAATGAAATAGTATGGGTCTTCGCCAGGAGGTTGAAGAACTTAATCAGTAAAATGGAGAATAAACCGGCAGCTGGGCTCCAGAAAAGATGGTTCATTGAAGGCCTTCACCCGAAGTTGCGGAAAAAGATGAAGATCGTGCCACCATCGACATACATTGAAGCGTGCAATCGGGCAATGAACCTCGAAAGTGACCAAAAGACAAAGAAGAAGAAGAAGACCAGCTCATCGGATTCAGATGACGACGAGCCTTCAGGAGAAGATAGCAGCGATGAGAAGGCAGCAGCAAGAAAGTCCGTGCTCTCCAGAAGGACATGCTTCAGATGATGAGGGAGTTCAAAAACATGAACAAGGAGATTGAGGGCAATGACCTATGGTGCACAAAGTGCAAGAAAGAAGGCCATATGAAGGGATCCTGCCCGAAAGATCAATTTTGTGAGATTTGCCAGATTCTGGGACACTCGGTAAAGGAATGTCTTTTCAATTTGAAAACAAGAACACCGTAGCAAGTGTTCCTAACACAGGAGGCATCCCCGTCAGGAGGGAACGGGAACACCAATATGGAAGGTGCCACATCGAGTGGATATAGAAACAACCGACACGGTCAAAACAACAACAATAGCAGCAACAACAATACAGGCGGAAGGAGTTGAATTCAGTATGATGCGAATGGTCGACCGATTGTTCAATGCCGTGCATGCAATCTGTGGGGTCACTTTGCTCGAGACTGTACCACGGCGAACACACCGGAGTTGTTATGCAGATGGTGTGGACCTGGTGATCATGAAGATGCTAGGTGCTCGAAGTCCAGAGTAAACTTGATTATTGTTGGGATGGATGAGGAAGAAGTTCTGGCAATCACTCAGAAGCAAGCGAAAGTGTACCCCGACCCAGCGGAAGAAAAGAAGAGACTAGAGGAAGCACAGGCAGAGATCCAGAAAGCAACACAGGCAGAAACGGCACACCTGAAGGACACGCCGAGTACCTCTGTATGGAACTGCGCAGAATAGAACATTGTACGGCAAATATTGCAGGCCGAGATACCCGTCAGGATAAGTGATCTGTTGCTCACTATGCCTCAGCTCCGATCGGCACTCACAAACATCGTTCCTGTTGCCCAACTACTAGGAGAACATGGAAGGAAGCAGGAAAGTGGAGCAAGTGCAGCGGACAAAAAGGAGAAGGAAAGTGGCGCAAGTGCAGAAGATCCGATGCTGTTAGCTCTTTCATCCGGACGCTATTCGGCGGTTGTTGAAATGGGAATTCTCGGGACTGTATTGACGGAAACGATTGTGGACGGAGGGTCTGGTGTCAATGTGTTGCTTGAAGACACCTGGAAAAAGTTGGGACAGCCAACATTGTGGCCACCTACCTTCCAATTGTTAACAGCCGATCAACATGGAATCAAGCCATTGGGAGTACTCACAGCGCAACCAGTGACAATTGGAACACAACCGTTCCTGTTGGACTTTGTTGTGATCCCACTGAAGCGGAGAGGATATGATGCCATTTTGGGCCGGGGGTGGCTGATACAAGCAATAGCAAAGCACGATTGGAAGAAAAATACTTTATCACTACAAAGCAAAGGCCGGAAGTATGTCATCGATCTGCACACTCAGATGGTTGGAGAAGAAGCTCTATCATTGGATTCTGAAGGAGAAGATGATGAGAGGAGGCAGATTATGGAACCCGATCAGGAGGGAGTCCTACGATTGGAAGGAGATGACGATCTGGATTCAGTAAATGGTCTTTACCACTGGCAGATAGAGGATTACGAGCTCTTTCCAAGTTGTAATATGCTAAGAATCGACGAAGGTAAGAAAGAAGAAGGAAATGAATGTCGGAAGGAACATAGAGAAGTCGAAGGAGGAAATGACTATCCGAAGAAACACAGAGAAGCCGACGGAGGAAATGAATGTCTGAAGGAACACGAAGAAGCCGAAGGAAGAAATGAATGTTCGAAGCAACACAGAGAAGCCGAAGAAGAAAACGCGGATATGACTGAAGTTGAAGGACAAAACATACAGTACAAACCCAAAAGAAGGAAAGTTTCTACTGTACGACTGCGCAGGAAGAAAGTATTACGTCAAACCACAGATATAGCAGAAAGGTACCGGCGGCAAGGAAGACACATGATACGGTCTGCACAGGCAACAAAGAGGAAGGGTTCAATAAAAATTGTAGCATTACAGAATGAATGTGTTATTGACGGACAGAAGGGGCAGCTAACGGAGTCCATGGTAGCGAGCTTCGAGAATAAATTGGGCGATATGGAGATGACACAGAACAGGCGTAGCAGGTTTCAACTCGGACAGTGGGTGTTGAAGTACGACGATCGGAATGAGATCAAACCAGGCAAGTTCAAAGTTAAGTGGGTTGGGCCGTATCAGATCCGGGAAGTAGGGGACAATGGAGCAATAAAATTATGGACTTTGGATGGACAGGAAGCGCTTCAGGCGGTGAATGGCTCGAAGCTGAAGGTATACCACGGCCGGAAGACTTCTGCGTCAGGAAATGACCTTCGGGCGACCCCTTCGTCGTTGCAGACCGATGATGCCGACGATCGAAGGGAAAACTGACTTTGCTATTAAAAAAAAAATTAATTAATTTAAAAAAAAAAAAAAGAAGAAAAAAAGAAGAGAGAGAGAAAAAAGCACCGTACGATTTTCAGGGAAAAGTACCGTACGGTGTCATATCTGAAGGGAAAAGTACCATACAGTTTTCATATTTGATGTACGGTTTTTTAATGCGGTGTACGATTTTTAAAGTGTTGTACGATTTTTAAAAGTGTCGTATGGATTTCAGAGTGAAGGAAGGAGTACCGTACGGCTTCCATAAGCACCGTACGGATTTCTTAGTGGATGGAAGAATATCGTACGGCTTCCTTATGCACCGTACGGTTTTCAGGGAAAGGAGTGTTGTACAGTTTTCAGGAAAAGTACCGTACGGCTTCATACTTGAAGGAGAGACTGCCGTACGGTTTTTCACATCTGGAGGATGATGTACGATTTTTCAGATAATTTAATGTGTAGTACAGTTTTGTAGACAAGGTACGGTTTTCATAACTGAAGGCAAGTGTACGGTTTTAGTGTAGTACGATTTTTAAAGAGCTGCATATTGTAACATTGGGACCACCGTACGGATTTTAATAGAGAAGGGTAGCGTACGGAATTTGGAAGTAAGGATAGCGTACGGAAATTACAATTTAGAATGCGAGGTAATTGTATGAATTTTTCAAGCATATCATGTGTACGGATTTGGATTGCAAGATTACAAATTTTGAAGAGTGAGGTTTTTGCGTATGGCTTCTACTTGCTATTTGGTAGCACAGAAGGGTGACAGGAGGTTTTCTATTAAAAAAAAAAAAACGTCGACAAATCAAGAATGCTCAGAATGAGTATCAGATGATGCCACAGGGTAGAGGAAGAACCAACGATTGCCAAAAAGAGTGTAGAATTGGCAGAAAATGATAGAAATGGTGTGTTTCGTGCAGTTTTGTGTGGGTTTCAGAGTGCTCGTTTGGTCTTGGCGACGAGGGGTGCTGCCCCTCGACCTCGCCCTGTACTGTGAGCACCCGAGGCGCTGCTCCTCGACCCCGCCGGGGGCGTTGCCCCCTGGACCCCTAGTCGTTGCGGATATCAGTCGTGGGAGTCTGACCAGTCGAGAAGACTTGGAGCTGCTGCAGGCATGGAGTGTCTGTCTACCAGAGGCACTGAGAGTAGGTGTTGGCCGGGAGGCTGTCTTGGTGGATGCGTCAGCTTGAGGAGTCAGTATTGTGTTAGCAAAGGCTATAGATGCAACAGGATGAATGTGAAAGTGATGTGGCAAATCAATATTGTTGTATTTGTTGTTTGAGTTTTGTTTTGTTGTCGTCAGGGGACGACTTTTCTTTTTGGGGGGGATGATGTCGTCGGAAGAAATTGTGTATCAGCCGACGGGTCCCTTCGGGAAGGAAATTGTGTATTAGCCGACGGGTCCCTTCAGAAAGGAAATTGTGTATCAGCCGACGGGTCCCTTCGGAAAGGAAATTGTGTATCAGCCGACGGATCCCTTCGGAAAGGTTTTTATGTAACGACATGTATGTGGCCGACGGACTCCTTCGGGAAAGTTCTTCGGAAAGTATTTATAACCCCTTCGGGAAGCATTGTATTCATCTTATCATCAGATGATATCATGGGAGCATAATGTACTGTTCGACATATGCGAATAATAAGAAGAGTTTTGCTGTTCATGTTCGTGTTCATTATCTGTGTGCAATTCTTAATTAACCTATGCGGTAAACAGGCTGAACTCTCATATAATGATTTAGTGAACAGAAGTACAGGTTTGACTCCATTCAAGATTGTATATGGAGGCTGTCCAAGAGGAGTCTTGGAGTTTAGAGACTTGGGAGATAGTCACAAGAGAAGTGCACAAGCTGAAGATTTTGCAAAGGTTATGAAGGACATCCATCAACAAGTTAAGGATAAGTTGGATCTTTCAGCAAGCAAGTACAAGGCACATGCTGATGAGAAGAGAAGGGACTTACATTTTCAGGTAGGGGATCTAGTAACGATCCACCTAAGGAAGGATAGAATGCCAAGGGAGAAGTATACTAAGTTAATGATGAAGAAGAGAGGACCATTCAAAATTCTGAAGAAATATGGAAACAATGCCTATCACATTGACTTGCCTATTGATTTAGGGATCTCTCTTATCTTTAATGTGGCATATATCTATGCATTCAAGGGTCCAAAGGATAATGAGGAAGTTAAGGTAGTGTAGCAGCAAGAAGAATCAAATTTACTACAAGAACTACGACAAGTGCCTAAACCTACCATTGAAGCCATTTTGGGCAAAAGGCAAACACAAAAGACAAGGAGGAAAGATATTATGAATACTTGGTCAAGTGGGAAAATAAACCAATAGAGGATGCAAGTTGGCTTTCAAAGAAAGACATCATCAAGCATGGGAGCAGACCTGAAGACATTCCAACTCAAGAGACTTTAGTTTCTTTTTGCCTAGGGAGTATGGTGCAGAGCACCTTGGCACTTGGTTTATATTTTGGTTTTTATGTTTGCTTTCACCTACTTAGGCTAGAATAAACAAACCTTGGATGAAAAGTCCATGGTTGTTAAAGCAAGACACTATTTTGTATACTTAAGGCACTTTATGCAATTTATAAACAAAAGTTGCTCATTGGGCAAATTTGGGTTTTTTAATGTTTTTGGTCAAGAAAGCCTAGGATTAGGTGGTTTTTGTTAGAGTAATAAGATATTGCCTTATTAATTATTAAGTCACTTATTATCTCTAGTTTACATAAGCTAAACTTTAGGCATATAATAATTAATTCTTTTATTAATTAGTATCATGCAACCTAGATTTTACCCTGTTAGGGTTTTGATCTCCTTTTATAAGGATTGATCTCTTTGTAATTTATTCATTCACTTTTGATAATAGCAATTTCTCTTTTTGCTTATCAAGAATTTCTCATCTGTAGATCTGGGAATTCCAGCCTCCATAGCTTTTTCTTCTCTCTTTTTGTGACAGGTGTTTGCATGCAGGTGATTCTTGTGAGTTGTGGGGTTGATCTTTCATCAACTTTAACATGGTATCAAAGCTCTAGATCTTCATGCCCCTATTCTATTTATGAGAAGTTTGTCTTCGCTTTTAGATCTATGTTTTTTGTTTTAGAGGGTTTCATTTTTTAGAGTTCTTTTGTATGGAATTTGGGGGTCACCATTTTTCGGTGCACTTTGAGCCCAAATGGACATCACCGTTGAGCTCAAAGCACCCAAAACCCCTATTTTCATACAAAATTTGTCCAATTTGGACAGAGTTGGAATTTGAGGCTAAAAATTTTGCTCCAAGATTGGACACGTTTTCTGAGGCAACAATTTTCTCATTTTTGACACATTCCTTGAGGCGGCGATTTTCAGATTTTCCAGCACGCAAATTGAGATTTTTTTCGAAAATCAAGACTTTTGACATTTCCTGAGGCAATGATTTTGTGATTTCGAGAATTTTTTCAAAAATCAAGATTTTTGGCATGTTTCTCAATGCCAAAAATTGAGTTTTTTCATGAAAAATCAAGATTTTGGGGCACACAAATTGAGACAGTTTTGGTATTGAATAGATATACTTCACGAGACAATTTCTAATACTAGTGGACACATTTTTTAGACATTTTGGCACGAATCTCGAGGTGGTAAATTTTTTTTTTTGGCTTTTCCAGTGCTTTTTTGACCTATATGTGGTTTTTTGGCCATAACTTGCTCATCCAAACTCCATTTTTTGATCCAAAAGAAGCATCGGAAAGCTAATTCTGAGCCTGTCATGATGGTGCAGTTTATTTGGATTTTTGATGTTGTTTGGTGGCTTGTTTTGGCTGTCAAAATTAGAAGTTATGTTTTGCACTCTGAGAGACATATTTTGAGACATTCTATTTTCCACATTCTACTCCAGGCACATCCCATTCATTTTTTTGTTTTTCTGCATTTTGATGGATATCTTGGTTGTTTCAGGTCCGTAGATCAATTTTGTTGATTCAGATAATTTTTCATGGGTTATACTATCTATTGTATCAGCATTATGTCTCTTTTGATCTTTGTTGACATCCTTTTATAGTTTTTTGCAAATGCACTGAGATAATGTGTCACTCTATTGCATTTAGAGATCTTCGACATCTTTGTGTTTTGTTGTGCTCGCACTACATTATAAAGTGCCTTGGGGGGTTTCATATTGGCCATATTTGCCATCTTCCTTTGTCAAGTGAATGTTCCTTCCACAACATTAGCCTCATGATGTGTCGATGACACGTACCATTATAGGTGTTTGTACTTCTTTTGCACTCTCAATGTTCCTAGTTCTTCTTTCTGTAGGAGATATTGCATTCAGTTTCAATGTTCATGTCTTCTCAAAATTATAGGGGGGTTATGTTGATTCTATTGCTTTCTTGGTTCGTGGAGTGAGCTATGCATTTAGTATTTGATCCTAGGTACAAGACGATTGTAGTGGCTAGATACTTATGCATTTTGGTGAGATGGATCATTTACCATATAGACATTATTTCATTCCTTTTTTTGGAGGTCATAAAGATATCTTCCATCTTCGATTGATCAACTCTTCAAACTTAGTGTTCTCTACCTGGTCATGTTCTATATAGTGGAGGTTCTTCAGATCAACAGTTTGGCAGTGTTTGTAGCATCATACTTCAATGGTGTTCTTCATAATCATCTTTTTTTCCTATCTTCTGGGGCATTCCCTAGTTTGGAGGCTTCTTTATTCCTTCACTAGTTCTTTCAACATTCTTTCCATCTCTTTTTGGAGTAGGGTTTTTCCCATGTGATTTTCCCTATTTCTCCTTTTACAGAAATTTGGTTGTGCTTGGATGCCTCATCAGGCCTTCTTGCTAGGACCCAATTTTCTTTCAGTAGTAGTTTCTAGGTTTTTAGCTACTCCAAATTTATTTTAAGGGGGGGTGTTAGAGTAATAAGATATTGCCTTATTAATTAAATCATTTTGATTTAATTATTAAGTCACTTATTATCTCTTGTTTACTTGAGCTAAACTTTAGGCATATAATAATTAATTCTTTTATTAATTATTATCATGCAACCTAGGTTTTACCCTGTTAGGGTTTTGATCTCCTTCTATAAGGATTGATCTCTTTGTAATTTATTTATTCACTTTTGGTAATAGCAATTTCTCTTTTTGCTCGTCAAGAATGTCTCATCTGTGGATTTGAGAATTCGAACCTCCATATCGTTTTTGTCTCTCTTTTTGTGACAGGTGTTTGCATGCAGGTGATTCTTGGGAGGTGTGGGGTTGATCTTTCATCAACTTCAACAGTTTTAGTTGGTTTTAGGTATGTTGGAATCTTTTCCAAGTCTGAGAAGTGGAATCAAATGAATAATGTAAAAATTGCACTTTTTGTGCAAAGTTGCATTGTTGAAAGTTGTAAAAGTTGCTCAAAATTGCAAATTAGTGGGAAAAGGGTTATAATTATTAAAATATTGGTTGTAACTGTTGAAATAGACATAGGAGATATATATATCTCATTTGTGAGGTTTGGAGGGCATTAATGTATGGATTGGAAGAAGTTGCAAAGAAGAAAATTCAGTTTTGGAGTTGTTTTTACTGTTGTTTGCACACTAAATGAATTGTACGGACTGATTTGATGGATGTTTGAGATAGAGCTTTGAATCAGCTTTCATTTGCTTTTGGTCTCATCGTTCTAAGTGTTTTCTTGTTCAAGTTATTGCATTTTTAGTGAAACTAGGTTTTTAGGACAGCATTTTGGTGTATTCAACAAAGATTGGCCTCTAACTGCAATTTCCTTGGTTGAAATTTCATGGCCACTTGGGAAATGGTAGTTAGTAGGGTCCTCTTGAAGATTCTAGGGTTCCAAAACTGGAGGACGTGTTTTGTTATTTTTCCAACCGAACCCTAGGTCAAGTGCCATGAAGGATTTGACCTCTTGTAGTGTGCTGATTTGTGAATGGCAGGAGTTTGGGACTTGGTGAAGGGCTGAGCATTTGAAAATAAGTTATTTTAGTGTTGTCGATCATTCTCGAGTATTGATTTCATTTCCATGACCCCATTTCCTATTGGTTCCTTTGTAAACCAAGCCTAACTTGATCACTTAGATCTGTGTTGTTTTGTGAAGGAAAGGGAATGCTGGAGTGGGGCTAGAACTTGGTGATTTGGGGTTTGAAGCAACTTGAAAGGGTATTCAAAAACCTAATTTGTTTTTGGTCTTGTTTGAAATTTTGTGAAGTTAGATCTAAAAAGCCATTTCAGGGGGGCTAAAGGGGCTCTTAGGGCTATTAGGCCAAATTGGGGTTTGAGGCTTTGTGCAAGCATATGATTCAAACCTGTGGTGTAGTCTATGGTAAATAGGTTTCCTAAGATCATTTAACATCTTAGAACCCTTGGAACAAGCTTCTAGGGTGTTTTCCTAGGATTGACCTAGTTGTTGGAGATTGGTTCAAAACCCTTAAAGTGGGCAAGATTGGTTCTTTGTCCTTGGATTTTTGGTGAAGTTGGAGATTGTGTTTCTTTGATCCATTGAACGATTGAAGTGCGCTGAAACCTTGTAAGAAGGTTGAAGAGTTGACAGCCAGTTGGTTGATTTCCAGATTGGGAAGCCCATTTGAAGCTTCTTAGTTGGCCACTCTGCATCACAAAACGAACTAAACCACCTTCCATGGAAACGAATACGCCTAAAATCTGCTATTATGAAAAGCTCAACTTTTTTTTTTCTTACGACTTAAGGATTCTTTAGCTATTGATACATGCAATTCCTTTTTCTTCTTTGACCTGTCATCTCCAAAGCTAGACTTGAATGTTTGCCTCATAGCAGTTATAACTGTATTGATGAATCACACAGCATTTGGAGTTAACTAAATAAGAAAGATTATCAACTTCTATATCATCGGGCTTTTAACTTGTACAACTGATATAACTAATAAATATTAAGAAAAATAGGTAAAACCTTCTCATATGACCACCTTTCAGCTAATGTCTTCTCCCTTTTCAAGATGATATAGAAGCTTCGTTTCACATTTCTGAATGGAAAGTGTTCTTTGAGGAACTTATTTTGTATCTGTGGGTAGGTAAGAAGTTCTGCTCAGTATTTATCAGTCTGTATTTATGCTGTCAGAATAACTAATGTTAAAAGGCAGGCTGAGAAAACTCCGTGCTGATGGAAAAGCATGCAAAATTTATGAAGTTAGAACTATGATGTATATCTGACAGATTAGACTTCATGCTACTTCTCTGCAGGCAAGGGTACCAAGGGATTAAACCTTCTTTATCAAGCATTGAGCAATTGTAATATGATTGTATGCTTTTAATTAAAAGGCTGTAGTTGGAATATATTCCCACTTCTACAGTTGCTAAAGTGCAATTACTCACCATACAATCTATCATTACTCAAGTTTGCCTATAGTTGAAGCACAGTTATACAAAACAGGAGAAGTTTGGAATATAAATATTCTCTATATTTCTGATATTAACTAATATACTCAGGAACAGAATACTTCAGTATTGAGATAAGATTTGTAAAGTAGTCGATTGCAACATTCCAAAAGTTTCTTTTTAGATAAATAGGAAAAGAAGTAGGAGAAAACATATCTTGATAACCATGAATGTTCAATCTCTCTGCACTTTACATTGTCCATATGGAAGAAGTGTCTCCCAAGATTAAAGCACAGAGCATCTCCTCTGAGAAATCCAGTAATGTTTTTTCTGCAGAATATTGTATCCTTATATCTGGAGACTCCTGGAGTACTCATTAGGTTGTCCCTTTGAGATTTTATAAGTGAATGACATCAAGCTGATATCTCTTCCAGTGGGTAGGCTTCCATTTAAAATTCATGGAGGAGTTTTATACAGGCTGTTGTTATCTATCATCCTGACAAGATAATGGGATGGATATGCTTCAGGAAATATGTTATACCTTGAGAATGGAATCAAGTTTGATAGCTTGGAGTGGAATATCGAACTCCATTGAGTTCAGAATAGCCGATAGAGCTGGAAGTATAGGGGGATATTTTATCCCTATTAATTGGTCCAGCATTTCAAAGAGATTTGATAATTGTAGTTGGCTTTCTCCTTAGAATTCATTGTGAAGTGTGCTGGTAGCTTGTACAGCATAAAACCATTTTGGGAACCAACAGTCCCCATCATGGAAGATACCTTGCTCCCACAGACTCTCATCATCTGGCATGATCCACATACAGCTGAAAGTGCTAGATCCAAGACCACCTTGGACCTACTTTCATAATATTGAGCCCTAGACCAGACAAAAATATGACTATCTGAGATTAGAACAAAACTCCCTCACAGTCCACTCCCTCTCATTGGGAGAGTCCTCCTGTTTTGATTTTGCTTTGTAATCCCTGATCCTACCATCACCTGCATAAACGCCCTAACATTCCTAATGCACCATTCTTCCTTTTCTGCAAGAATATCCCTGGTGATCAAGGAAAAGAACAAGAGCATAACAAGGCATATGATTCTTATAGTACATACAGGAATATAGATAAGAGTCTGACTACAAAATATAAAAAATTGTACTCAAGAGCAAATGATTATCTCACTATTCTGGAGAAAATCATCATTGACATCCTTCCTGATGTAATCTTTTTCTTTCTGAGTATTAATCTTCTTCCAAGTTTTAGTTTGGTCCATGTATTATTCTCAAAGATTATGGTAGATGTTTGCAACCTAATATGAAGATCACTGTGCACAAACTTCAGATCAGCTATCCCAATGATCAAGCAGAGTACAAATGAGATATGAGCACCCTGGTCTTCTACAGTCCTCCCTCATCTTTAGTCTCCTGTTCAAGGAATGTTGAGGACTTCACAACTGTCTTGAGTATATATAATGGTCTATGTTCATGTAGCTTGCTGAGAAGTTGAGTAGGATTCTCCATAGATTCTAGTTAATATCCCAATGGTCCCTTTATTGTTTTCTGTATAGACACGGCTTGTATCAGATGAAGCGCAAACCTTAATTATACATTATTCCTTCAAATCTTCTAAGTTGACCATAGGACTTTCCCAGATTCGCCGAATGGGATGTAGTGTCTCTTCCTATTGGCAACCATGTCAACAAAAGTATCCTATGTTGAGACCAATAGTGAATTTGGTATCCAATCATGATGACAGTGATACAATCACCAATCTGGCTATAGAGGTCATTATTGTTTGGAGACTTGATAGTTTCCTTTACTTACTGCCATATTTTTTTCTGTTCGTAGACTATTATTGTAAAATTTCTGCAAATTTATGTGATCAGACTTTGATAGTAACTTCTATATGCTTGCTGAAGATGATCTTCCTTCTACAGACTTGTATAAAGAGATGTCAATAAAATTTTATATTCTGAAATATTCTATTTCTGCAATTATTCGTATAGGGCAGTCTTGCTTAAAGGAGCAGACTGAATGTTCTTCTTGTGTGTCCTTTAACTACAAACACACATTATTAAATACAGAACCAAGGGGCATGTCCTTACAAAGGACATGTTCCTTCCAAAGTCGGCTTTGACTGATCTCTCAAAATCGGCGACTTTCCAAGCAAGATTTAGTTTAGTACCTAAACTAACCAAGGAGATTAGTTAGTTCATAAACCAGTTGTCCAAGATAGGTGCCGATACCTATTAAGAAGATAAGACAATTATAAAATGACTTAAGAAGGGATTTAATGCAAGAACAGATTAGTACGATCTGTAATCAGATCAGTATGATTTAAAGTTACGGAATTAACAATTATAAGGTTTTGAGTCCTTCCAATTATGTGTCTATTTCTCCCTATTTTTCTTTTCTTACTCTACAATTGCATGTCAATCATTGATATTTGATTCCCACATGTTCGATAACTGCTTGCAGTACACGATGCTGATATAAATGCTCATCTAGATTAACATTGTTATCATCTTTGTCCTCTGCATGCTGGAGGTGTTTCCTTCTTAGTCACTTTGTTCGTTGATATTCTAAGTTTGCATGTTGACTATATAACTAATATTTCAACTAAGATTGCTTATGAATTGCCTGATCTCTAATTAGGGTGATTATATTTTATTTATGGTGATGTATCTGCAGGTTTTGCAAATTAAACTAGTATGCCAATTGATATATGCTTTTGATCTTGTATATTTCAACCACTAGACATAGAGATTGCATGGATGACAATAGCTCATTTCAATAGACTATGCCCAGAAATAGCACACACAATGCTATCTATATCAACTTATGTCACATGCTAGTGGATTCAGTGATGAGCTTGGTGGGAGATCTTATGCCCTTAAGCAAATGTTGATGTTGAAGAATTGACACCAGACTCAGTGCTAACTCAATTAATGAAACTGATGATTCTCTGATACCAGTAACAATGGTGTAATCACAAAACAAGGGACGGAATGTATACAACGTTTTAATGTATTTTTAATCATAATACTCTTCCTCCCTCCTTGACACTTGGCAACTTTAGATATTGCAACACTCACTAGCTATGAATTAAATACCCTACTTGGTAATTCTTTATTGCTTAGATGCAGAGTCGATCACACTATATTATTTGACTACATTAGCAGGCTACCTAGGGAGATTGTCAACATTGACCAATGAAGCCAAATCGCACAGGCGGTGAGCAGGCTGGTAGGGAATCTGCTCTGATACCATGTTGTTTTTACTTTGCTTGTTTATTCACGGGCACTGCCTCTTATTGCCCTCCCAACCATAGACGATATATTCATCTCCCCCTAGCACTGCTTCTTCTCAAGAATGCAGATTATCAGTGATGCATATTTGATTCTTCAAGAGAGGAAGATTAATCTTCCTTTATACCCTTTGTGGCACCCCTTCACCAAGGGATGCCACTCTTCTTAGTGGCTCCAATTACTATTTATATAACATAATATAATAATAATAATTATATTATTATATAATATAATAATTATTATTATATAATATAATAATAATTATTATATTATTATATAATATAATAATTATACAATATAATTATATTATCACAACCTTTATGTTATCTATGTGGCCTGAAGGATTCCGACCATAGCTACAATAACATTAACGTACTGCTTACACAACGATTCCAGGAATTTTACAATGCACCTTTACAACTATTGTCCCCAGTTTTCAGAATTAAGTGATTTGTATTTTCCATATTTTCCATTTATGTCTGTCTTCTATGTTTTGGTTACCTTTAGAAAAAAAACTTAAGCACTCAAGAATTTGGGCATTAACAAATCTAACCATGATCAACACCTTTGGAGATAATTTATAATGCAATACAATACTTTTATAATTTTTTTATTTTATGACTTTTTTTTCTTATTTTCAATTCTATTTTTCTTGAAACTTTTGAAAGGTTTCAAATCAGGATCCGATTCTTTTTGGCATGCTTGTATTCAGGATTAAATTTCTAGACTAACGACTCACTTTTTTTCTCATTTGCAGGCTGAAGGCTTTTTGAATAATAAATCAGAGGCAAAGATTACCCAGATACTACAGGTAAAAGCTACATTTAATTGATAATGACATTTATTACTATTTATCTATAACAACCAAATAACCTGCTTGAGTTTTTATTAAGAATTCATTGGGAGAGCTATATTTTGAATCTGTTACTTTGAGAAGATGCAATAAATTGGTTTATATGCAGAAACAAGAAGATGTTAGCGATGTGAAAATTAATACTGTGGAGAGTATCAGTACAATTGAGGTAAAGTGTAACTAAATTTTTGCTTGTTCTTATTTATATTTATTATATGAAGTTTGATGCAATGATAGCAGATTTTTTAGTATTTCTTGCATTTAATGAAGCAACTTCTTGTATCAAATTATTCTCTTGAAGAAAATTTCTTAGCAGTTTTTGCATCCATTTTATATGTGAACCTGAAATTTGAAGCTCCAGTCTATGATCATGGGTGACAGTATCTGGAAATGTTATTAACATTAAATCATAGCTTACATTTTTTTATGCCTCCTATTCTCTTTAAATTGCTAAAAAAAGAAAAAAGCAGTATTTTATCATATAGTGAAAATCTGTACGGTTTCTTTTTTTTTGGTATAGCTGTTCAACTAACAAAAGAAGAGCTATTATAGCAATATCTAGTAAAACTTTTTGAAACCTCTACAAGACCCCTGAATATCAGGTGCCGGATTAAATGTTCTTTCTATAAGTTATCAATTTTGTGGCCACAAATTTGTGCTATAGAAATAGCTCATTGTAAATGGTCATGTTTTCCACTTTGTTAAATTTTGACAGATGATGGGATTTTGAGCAAAACACCCACAGATCATTAGACCAAGGGGACATTACATAGAAGGCTCAAACAAGCATACCAGGTCAATGTTGATCACTTAAAATATCTCCATTTTCTTTACTGATTTCAAACAACACTACGTACTAAATGGTTTGAAAGAAACCATTTCACAAAGGGTTAAGCTTCCCCACATAGTTAACCAAGTAGACCCAAACCATGTCACCGACATATGCTTTACTCTGTGTTGATTATGAGGTCTCTTATAGTTATGTTTGACTTCAGATTACTATTTTCGTTTGCACTCTCCTTCCTTTGTCATCTCTAGAATTTGATGTGACAAGTTGCTTTTGTTCTTATTGGTCTTCTTCATGAAAATAAATTTCTGGAAAGTATATCTCCTTTATACAACCAAGAGAAACTGTCATCTACAAAACTTAAGCTATGGGTTGCTTTAGTTCTTGATATCATCCTCACAAAAACAATTTCTGACATTGAGTATGCCTTTTTTATCTAACCACAAGAGGCCAAGTTCCTGGGACTCTTCATCTTACCTGATAAAGCTAACCTTCTTGATAAGTAGGAGATATTTTCCACAAGTAGTCAAATTGTGATATTGCTATCAGGATTTAATTGTGTAGTTTTTGAGTCAAACTCATTGATCCTGATAAAGATAACCTTCTTGCTCTGGCAATTCAACATACATTTGTTTCCCTGCAAACATGCTTGTATCCATCATTACTCAATACATTGAGATGCTTACAACTTTCTAGTGCTGATTGCTATGTTAGGACTTTCTGAGGTGCACTAATGCATTACCTATGTCTGCTTAAGAGTGTAGTTGGCATAAAATGCCTATCATTATGTTTGATAATATTGGTTATCCTTCAATGTACTAATTGTCCGTATTAAGTTTGTTATTGCTTCGGGTAGTTGTTGCATCAGTGGGTTGTTCGTTGTGTTCCTCTCGGCAACCGTTAGGTCCTTTAAATCTGTCATCTACAGCCAAGGAAGGGGGTAGAATGTCATCAGGTAAATTGTAATCTTTCACTGACCATCTCTGGTCTTCTTCTCTGTGATAAATTCATGAGCAAATAATGATACATTTTACTCTTATATCTAGTATGCAGTGCCATCTGTGTTATTATTCCATGTTTGTTATTCACCAGGTATAGCAGTAAACAAGATGTTAGATGATAACTTTCCGTCTCCTTTGAATTTGCGTATAGCCATTTTCAGTAAATCTCTTTTCTTTCTTTTCTGTGAAGTACACCAGCATATGAGGAGTTAAAGTTGTTTTCTATATTAGTTTTGTAATAGAAACATTTGGATTTCTATTCTTTTCCAGTATATTTCTTTAGCATGCTAGGTGTTGTTTGGCTTCTAAGTTCTATGTCTTATAATCATGATTTTAAACTTTACGACTTTTCAAATGAATCTTCTTATTTCTTAAGTAGACCTAAATTTTCTAAAGAAATTACATAGGCATGGCCTAAAGAAAGTGAGGAGTTACCATAAGATCACAAAAGATATATGAGACATTCTGGGGACAGATCAAGGATATCCCTTAATTGTCTCCAATTTTATTTTATTTTTTTCCCTTGCTGTTTCCAAGATAAAGGGATAGAGAGGGGGCAGCCAGATGTCTCTCAGACAACTGACTGTCCCTGCAGTTGTACAGTTAATTTTTAAAATATAGGGTTAAACTAAAAGCATATTTTAATTTAGTATTTTACATTTATGACAATCATTGTATAAGATGATTTAGCCCATCTCTGAAAATAGCCTCACCTGATAATTAAATATTAATAACTGAAAATTGTGATAAATAAATAATGACCAAATGCCAATATTAGAACATGGCTCGATCAGAACTAAATATCTATGCATGTTGGATGCACAAGCTAACCATCTATTTAGGGATGCAGTGAAGACCATGTGGTATTGACCACTGGGGGTGGAGCTCCACCGAACAGTTGGCTGATTATATGGCTTTCCCTATAACCATGGGGAGCAGCATTCACATAAGAAATGATAGACATGATCATCGGACTGCAATGCTTAATTTCTAAAATCTGCTTTAAATGCAACTCCAATATGTTAACTTTGTTATTTAAGGAGTGGGAACCTTTTTTTCACAAAAGGAATCAATAACCATAACAACAGACTCAATGTGCATGAAAGCTGCTAAAAGTTACATTATTGACATAAGTAAACAAGGACATACAACTCTTGAATCTATTGGAATAATAAAATAAGCACATATGCTTTAATTTCATGAATAGTAACAGAAGATGAGCTTAAAAAACTTTTCAGCCCAGCAGAGCAAATCACAAGTTAAAGCCTTCAATCATTATAATGTAATTATTAACTGTTAGGAGTCGAGCTAGCTGTTCCTCTCAAAAGATGCATCTGTTCAGGAAACTGCTACCATTCTAGTTAAGGATCTCATAGGAGGTTGTTAGACCATGTCGCAACTGCAAGGGATATGCAGGACAAGTTCCAACAATCTCAACTGCGATCAAGCTGGCCAGTTCTCCCAAAAGCTGCATCTGTTCAGGAAACCACTACATCCCAATTAAGAATCTCACAGGAGGCTGTTAGACCATGTCATGAATTCTGAGGGGATATGTTGGACATATTCCAAATATATGAATTATTAGCATTACATGGAGCTTATGAATGATTGAAGTGACTAAATTTTGATTTTGACATTTATTATTATGTATATGATAGATGTCTTATTAATGTTATTATATGGATATGTGAAATTTCCCCATATTTTAAAAATTGTCCTGATTTATCCCCTAAACTAGCTAAAATAATTGTTTTGGAAATACATACCCCTGTCCTCTGCCATCCCTTTCCCAGAAAACTGTTTATTCTCTTGCTTTTTAAAAGAACGAATCATTTTTCTATTTTTTATACTTAAAAGTATAGGCTTTATACTCGATGATCTCATATATATAAGCCATATGATGAACCCAAGCCTTTTTCAAAGTAGAAGACTCTGATAGCTGAGATGCCCATACTTATACCAAATCTAGCTTACAAAATTTCCTCAAATGCTTAAATTCCATTGTTTATGACAGTCACTTAAATTGGAAGATGAAAACAATCTAACACTTTTGTCAACTGCCAAGCGATAATTTTCATTTTCATGAGATGTTTCAAGTACATCTTTAAAATGTTGCTTTGCAGGTCTGATATATTAGCACTTTATGCATGATTATCTCTATTAAATTTTAATGTGCTGCCTCTTCTTCCTCATCGACAATTTTTGACCCTACATTTGGCATCAAGTGATCTTCAGCCTTGACCAATTGCACTCAGTCATCTCCCAAGCAACTACCTCACCTTAGATTTCATTATTTGTTTTTTTGAAGTAAATTGTCCTATTTATGTGGGTAACATGGAAGACATGGTATGCAAACTGATATGCTAGGCTAAAATGATATTTATGGCGACCAAATATGAGATCAGAAGCATTACCTTTCATCATTAGAATTATCACTAATTTTGTTTTTTTTTTTAAATTTCTTGATGTCTTTTAGATCTTTAATGAAAGTGATAGCATGGATACTTGTTGTAGTCCCTCTAGCAATGACCAGGGGTCTTGGAACAGCAAGAGTTGATTCTGTTGCAAGGTTGAGCCATATATTAGCATCATTTTGTGTTATAGGCTCTATTGATTATTTGATTGCCCTTATCTTGGGTAATCTAGCCGTATCTGCCTCTTTTCTTAATGATTTATTGTGATTTTATGTTTTGTGTTTCTTGCCATAAATGTATAGCTTATTTTTTGACTCTTCTTGCAAGATAATTTTCCCTAATTTATCAAATTCTAAGTGAAAATTTGGATACAGTATTAGGTGGTTGATTTAAGATCTTTTATTATACTCTTTTCATTCACCACTAACTGGTCTCTGATATTGTTGAGTCTGGTAAGATAATCCATAACCTACTTTGAATCATTCACAAATTACATACTTGGTTTCTTCAATATGATCTTGGTTATATTTGGAGCTTCATTTGAACTAGTCAAATTATTCTGTCTTTTTTCCAGCCTTTATCTCCTGGACAGTAAGTGTTGTGTTGTTTATGACCACCATGCCTAATGGCAAGTTCATCATTGACAATTTTATGTTCTTGTTTGATCTGCTTTGGCTACCTTGAAAAATTAAAATACTGATGTGTTCAAAGTGTATATACCTAAGTTTCCAAGCCCAATACATTTTTGTATCCAGCTTTATGTGTATCTCGCAATGGTGGACTTAATGTCATTTCTGCACCGCATAAGGGTTCAACTTTGGTTATATTAATCTTGTTGGGAGGTTGGTGCTACCGCCCCTCTAGGTGAAGGGATAGTTGGCATAATTGCCAAAAAATTGGTGAGTTTCTACTAATCGCCGAGTTTTTGGGACCGGCGAGTTTTTTCCCAGATTTAGTTGTGACTCAGCTAGAGGAAAATTGCTGGTTAATCGCCGAGTTTTTGCAAAAAATTGGCGAGTTTTTCAGAAAAAACTCTTTTTCTTTTTTTTTTAAATATTATTTTTTAATTTTTTTTTTAGTTAAAAACAAAAGGCAAAAAGTGTATATAATGTAAAATAGAGAATTACAATATGCTAGTAGAGCTGGGAGGAGGAAGATGTGATTGTAATGATGTATTTACTTCTAATTTGACACAAACTATTTAGTATTTACTAATATGCTTCTTGCTATCAACATTCCACATGAGAATGCAATTTTGTACCCAATATGCATTTATACATATCTAAACTCTGCTTGTTTCTTTTGTGATCTTTTTAATTAACTCATTAGATGCATCTTCTCATTGAAACTTGCAAGAAAATGTATTTTGAATTAAATTTTAGCAGTTTTTTTAGGTTTCTGAGTTTTTCTAAAAAATGCCCAAGTTTTTCCCAAATAAACTTTTAGGGAGCTTGGCAAGTTATTGCCAAGTCTGAGTTTTCCAACTATGGGTGAAGGTACTATCTAGCATAGACCGGTGGATTTGTGACATGTGCCTAACCTCCTTCCGTGGATCTCTGTCTCTGGCTATTGTGATGTTCATTGATAGCTCGAGCTTTTGGTGTAATGGTAGCGGTGATTCCAACAAGTGGTATCAGTGCACTAGGTCACGTGTTCAAATCCCACGGGTCATGCAGGGGGGGATTGTTGGGAGGTTGGTGTCTTCTCTCCAGTAGGTGAAGGCACTGTTTAGCATAGACCAATGGATTTGTGACATGTGCTTAACCGCCTCCTGTGGGTCCATGTCTGTGGCTGTTGTGACGTTCATTGATAGCTCAAGCTTTTGGTGTAATGGCAGCGGTGATTCCAACAAATCTCACCCAATCATTGCGGCTTCATAAATGCATAAGGGGTAGGTTTGATACCATTCTAAGTTTCATCAGATTAAAGAGGCTCTGACAATAAATTTAAAGGAGGGTTGCAAAATTACGATATAGAAATTGCATGTCTATAATGTATGGTGGTCTTTAATGTAATTAGATTGCTCTGTAACTGCATCATATAAGTTAATGGTACACCATGATACGTGCATTTGTATGACTTATCTTTTCATACCATAATTACTCAAGTTTTTTTGTAAACACTGGTTTCAAGCAACATAAGTAAAAACTAGTTTTTACATATCATGGCTATTATATGATTTTGCAACTCTTATAGATGTGTGTTCTTTACATTTCTACATTAGGCTATACATAAGACACTCCTTTGCCTCCGTTGCACGATGAACTTCATTACCTTCTGTAATATTGATCTGGAAGACTTGCAGCACATACTTCTTTCTATGGGGTAGACTGACTTTCTCTGAGCACGAATATGTCTTTCACTTTTTGGAATTGCATTTAATGACTTAAGACATGGACATTGCTGCAGTTTACAAGAAACGGTAATGATTTTCAAGGTTAATAAGTGCTCTTAAGCTTTGAAGGGTTATGCAAGTACTAAATTGCACTACAGAAAGTGTTGATCGTTGTCCTCATGTACTGCACAGTAATCACATTTGAAGTTTTGAAATTTAAATTGATATATTAATAATAGATAATAGCAGAGGTTGTGTGGAATATTAGCATGGCTGTGGAAGCGTGCATTGTTTATGAAGGAGATTCCAAGACTTGTTCTAAAAGCACATTTGATACTCACCACTTACACAGACAGACATCACCATTGGGTGTGCAACTACCTAGGCATTATAATTTTTTTCCAAGGATTAGCGGCATATGCACATTCATCGATGAAATAACTCAATTTTGCTTAATTTGCGTTTAAGAATGAGTAAATGACTCTCTAATTTGACAGCCCGTCTGTGTTTTTTCTTTGTCAGTTAGTTAAACAGACTACCATTCAAGCTACTGGTGTTGCCTCTGGATTGGTGGAACAATTGCAAAGAATGGACTTCAAGTTACTAAATCTAAGCTTACGTTTTGAAGACGAGGAGGAGGAAGAAGAGGAGGCTATGAGAGAGATGTTATTTAAGGATTTAAGCAGGAAAGATTAGACTGTTTGTTTTGAAGAAGAGGAGAGGTTGCTTAAATATTGCAACTTGTTTGATTCAAGGACAACTGGAAATTCATCAAGTGTTAATAATATTTCAGTCTTGCTTTTACTGGGAAGATTCTTTCATTTCTTTTTGTAAATTAATTTCACAAAAGCTTGTTTACATATTGCATTAAGTGGATCTTTAATTGAAGGAATCAAATCTAACTGTCTCAGTCATCAGTTTGACTTACAGTAGATGGAAGCTCGCCTTCAAGTATATACAGAAATAAAAATTCAGAATAAATTTATAAGTAAAGATTTATAAAATAATGCTCAAAAGCAAATACCAGTTCAGGGGAAAAGTTCACCACTGGTTGACTGATTACAATTGAAAGTACTCAAATTCTACTGTCAGACTACAATTCTTTACAGTTTCAAAAATAAAAAAATTACTGTACAGTCTTAATATATATTTAAACTGGGGAGTGACTATTTTTGTAACTTTATTTTTGTTCAATTGAAAGCTCAAAGGTTAATGGTTGGACTGCAATTTTTCTAGTCCGAAAGAATTAATTAATTTAATATGTTTTTAAATGGTCACAAGGTCAGTTTCCCCTTAGCTAATGTGTCATCAGATAATGTGCCGTGCCAATGTAACCAGGATGTTAAAAAGATTACCAGGTGCACTGAAGTTTATAGGAGAGGTGCTATGTTCCATTCCTATAGTCTAAAAAACATGTTTATAAATTAGGGAGTGGCTATATCTATAGCTTTATTTTGGTATAATTGAAAGTGCTAAAAGTTTATAGTTGGACTACAAATTTCAAATTTTAAGAGTTTATAACTAATAGCATATGAGGCTTGCTCCGAGCCAGTGGCTGAGGTGGATGCTTTGGTGGATCATTCCTTGGATGATTCTAAGGATCCTGTGGCTGAGGATTGCATTCATCCTGAGCCGGTGGTGGGGGTGGCTTTGGTCTCTACCCTTGGTTCGGATGTCCCTCCTAGGGGTTAGACGTCGTCTGATTCTCTCACGAAAGTTGTTGCAGCTTCAGCGTCCCCTGGGTTCCTCGGGTCTTTGTCTTTTGAGGCTTGGGTTGCTGAGGCTGCAAAGATTGAGGACAGTTGGATTGCGGTTAAACGAAAGAAGTCTAATGCTTCTGCCCACCCTTTAGATAGGGTCCTTTGGTCGGGTAAGGGAAAAATTTTATCAAAAGGAAAATCTTTTGTTTCCTTATGATGACTAGTTTTTTTGTGTTGGTGAACTGGTTGCTTTACTGGTTTGTGGATATTGGTTTGGGAGGTTTTTCAGGTTGCTGTTCCAGTCTGTTGACTTTCCAGGTTCCAGTATAGTTTTGGTTGATTTTTCTGGTCATATCTGTTGGTTTTAGGTCCCTGTAAAACCTGTTTAAGTTGTTTTGCAGATTTCATATCCTTTTTAAAATCTGGTTGTGCTTAATGGTTTATCTTTCTCTTTGATGTAAAGGGTTTCGGGGCCCCTTCAAAACCTGATTTTACCTTAATCTAAAACTAATAGCATATGACAATTTTTTAAATTTATTTTAATATAAGTCACGATGAAATATAGATAATATGGTTTAATAGGAATTACTAAAATATTTTCATATATTTGGATTATTTTTTATATAATTATAATAATGACATAATAATGACAATTATATACTTATGTAATTCTTCTTTATGTTTTGGATTCATGATAATAGGCTATCGTCATGCATTGATTAATGTGTATGTTGATGTATTTTTCTATATAAGTAGGCAAATTGTTCTATTCTATCTCCACACATTTGAAGAGCTTGGAATCATTGTTGAATGATGAAGAGCTTGGACTGATGATTCCACCATTCAACAACTTGGTTTAAGTTAAGGAGTGCAAAATTAACCCACAACCCTTCTTTGTGAACCCAAATTTAAAATTCGAATATATTAGCTAGCCAAAGTATAAAGTAATTTGAATTGCATAGTAGGAAGGTATATCTCAAGAATCTTATTTAAATTAATTAAACAAAATGGAAGATGTTATATCAATGTTACATCAACACCATCAACAAAATGCAAAATTAACCCACAACCCTTCTTTATGAACCCAAATTTAAAATTTGAATATATTAGCTAATCAAAGTACAAAATAATTTGAATTGCATAGTAGGAAGGTATATTTCAAGAATCTTATTCAAATTAATTAAACAAAATGGAAGATGTTATATCAATATTACATCAACACCATAGGAAGATCTTGCATTATGGCCTAGTGTTCCTAGACTTTCTTAATTGTTGTTGAATTGACCAGCCTTGGGGCTCCACTAATCTTTGTCTAGCAATCCCCTAACAATGTTTTGTGATACCACTTCTATTTTCGTGAGTCCTTATATCTTCATGACCATACTTTACAGCTATCATTTCCCAGGGTTCAGAGCTAGACACAACTTATTATGACCTTCTTCTCGCCCTTAACTCTAGCTCAAGGTGTGAAGCGACCGTACAGTTTCCCTAACATGGGCCATTCTAGATCTGTGAGACCCCGCAGGGGACCTTTCTGCTAGCAACACTCCTCTTGTAGCACTCAACTTCATCACAGGGCCTCTGGTAGATGCACATATTATTCGCTGTAGGACTTTTTCCCTGTGAGGACGAATACCTAATCTTTTCCGTGATGTCTCCTACTTTCTTCTTTCGTTGTGCTTGTTCTTTTATGGACACCATTTGGTGCTTCGTTTGTTTGCTTTTTCTTAGTGTAAGCTTCTAGTCCCATAAACCCATGTTGTAGTCTTTTGTTGGACATTAATAAATTTATCTTATCTTATCTATAGGAACATGTAGATTGAACCAAAGGAAACCTTTCCTAGTCATTGAAATTTTGTAAGATAGTTTTTCCAATTGAAGTTTAAATGTCCATAAAATAGAAACTCTAAGTTAGAGGCAAGAAGAAAATTTACAAGGTTGGCTTTGAACTTTATGGCAATAGGAAAATTGAATATTTATGGTTGTATGGTAGATCCAAAATTTCTTGCATAGTGATGAATCAGTTTGTGACGTTTGTACCAAGCATTTCATTAGATTGAAAGCTAATACTTCTTTATTTAGTCCTTGTATTAGTTACAATATTTCTTTCAATATAAGTATCAATCTTAACTTCAAATTCTTAGAGTAACATCATTGTGTTTTTCTAGTTTGAATGAGATATTGATATAGTCTATTAATTTAATTTACATCAAATAGTAATTCAAAAGGTTAAAAAAAGGATATCTGAATTTTATGGTATATTGTGATTTAATTTGTGATATCAATGATAATTTTGTTTCCTAGAAGTGTCTCAATGTCTTTTCTAATATTAAGATTACAAAACCAAATATGATTGAAGTGCTAAGTTCTTGAGCTATAAATGGGAACTATCTAGATGTGCAACAAAAGCATCACATAGCATAAATAAATATACTTATTTATTATTCAATTTTGATTTGGCTTTGGAAATGACAGTAAAAAAATTCATATCCACTCTAATTTGCAAAAACAATTATGATGTGTGTTATGACATCAAAAAAACATCTTTCATTTAGGGGAGAATTTGTGTCACTTTATGAGTACTTTTAACTTGTGGTTTTCTAATTGTTATTGATGGCTTTGAGTTTTCAATTTTCTATATATCAAATGCTTCAAATGGAGATTGTGTGTATAATTTTGTAGATATTGCTGAGTTGTAAAAATGGCAATACTCTTATGCAAGCTTTTTGTGTGGTTTACTAAATAATACAACGAGTTGCTTTGTAGGGCTTTCTCTCTTGAAATGAGTCTTCCATGTACAATTGTGTTATGATATATGGTTTAAAATATTTTTCTTGGATATTAGGGAGATTGCTGAATATTGGTTGGAATTGTTGTTTGGGATGTTGACATTCAGGTTTTTTCATTGATGTCAACATATTTTTTTACAGATGGGTTGGTTGTTTCAGACATACTATGATTTTCAATATTACAAGCAATTGGATAGAGCGATACAAACATTGTATGACCGTTCAGAGTATATGAGCACAAGTATACCATGTGGAGTGAGTAGACATTATTGCTAAGGTCATATGGTCTAATGTGTTGATCTGCACGAGTTACAATTGTTTTGGTAAAGACTAGTTGCAGGCCAGTGATGGGGAAATAAGTTAGAGATAGTTAATTTGAGTATAAGTTGGTTGTGAGTTGGAGTCTTGGTATGCGAGCATCATACATGGTCGAAGACTTAGATTAGAGAGTGTTGCGGACATTATGACTTATCTGGGTCATACTTTGGCTAATGCTAGTGTGTGACAATTGCTTATGGATCATGACACATATTTCAATGATTGTAATTGTTATACACTTGTATTAAGAACTGTGTGTTGTTGATTGAGGTAATTATTTGTGCATTGGAGAAGTCCTAACCAACCAACCTAATTGTTTCTTGTAGTTTATCTAAAGAATAGTAATCTTTTTG
The DNA here is from genome assembly GCA_028749045.1 of Cupressus sempervirens. NCBI lineage: Eukaryota > Viridiplantae > Streptophyta > Pinopsida > Cupressales > Cupressaceae > Cupressus > Cupressus sempervirens. The sequence continues at coordinate 100,177,559 of CM053793.1, read as the reverse complement.
TTGTAATGTATGGATTGTATAAAATGAGTGATGATATGCAAATATCAGAGAGTTGAAGATTGGTCAAATGCTTTGATAGAGATATAAGTGAAATTTATGATTATTCATTATGCACTTCAATGGAATTGTAAAGGAAATAAAGTATTCATCGGTCAATTCATGTGATGTGGATTTAGCCTTATCCTTTTAGTTAGTGAATCTTTGGACGTGGCTTTAACATTCAGCCTTCAAGTAGCATGCTTAGGATGCAAGCCTTTTGTTCTCATCAACTTTTAACATGGTTGAAGGACCTTTTGACAATGGTTCTATCATTTAACAAGGATTTGCATACTAGATGTATTGTGTTGAGTCCTAATACAATCAAGTCTCCTAACATATACATTATTACACTAGTGGATGATCTTGTGGGTATCATATGAACCACGTTTTTTCCTTAACAAGGTTTTTGTTGAGAACAAAAGGCTTGTGTCTTGTGGTGTTGGTTTATATCTTGCACATCTTGTTTTACACTGTTATATAGATTCTATTGATGATTTGGTTGAGAAGTATAAAGTTTGTAAATATTGCACATAAATAATTCACCTCCCCCTCCTCTCAACCGTGTTGTGTGGATTTTTTATTCCTAACAATTGGTATTATATTTTGTGGTCCTCTTGAAAAAGAAATCTTTACTACTTGAGGAGATCTAGAATGAGAAGTTATACAAAATACAATCCAAAGTTTGATGGTGTGAACTATGACAATTGCAAGAACGAGACGAGGAATCATGTTTAGGAATTTAATACTAGTTGATTGCAAAGAGAAAGGAGTATATCAAGACAAAAGATCAATTGGAATCATGTATAGAATCTGAAACGAAGAAATTATCTTGTAATATGATTACTAGAGAAGCTTTGGGAAGAGTACTTTTAAAGGAAGAGTTTACTAACATTAAGGAGCTTGATTCTCCATATTAGATTTAGGAAAAGTTGGAAGCATTATATTGAGGAGAAAAATGTAGCAAACAAGCCAAGTCATAGATCTTGAAATAAAAATTGGAAAGCATGAAGATGCAAGAAGATGAAACTATCAATACTATATGCTCAAAGAGTAACAAATGTTGTTACTGGCATAAAGAATTCAGGAGGAGTTATTATAGAAGATAAAATCACAAAAAAGATCTTGATATCCTTGAAACTAGCATATGATAACAAGGTCTTGGCGATAGAGGAGATTTTACTGCTCATATAGGGATTCATAAGGGAGACTTTGATTGGTAAGTTATATGCATTTGAAACTTCTAGATTACAAGATGCTTTAACTAAAGTTGAATCTTCATTTAATATTGCTTTTCATAAGGATAAAAAGATGCTAATAAATAAAGTAAGTTCTAGTAGAAGTAGTAAACATTCACATCTTGGGGAATATGTTGAGGATTGGGCAAACATAGAGGAGGAAGAAAGGAAATTAGAGGAACTTGAAGCAATGGTTGTTAAAAGAGAATCCATAGGTAAAGGGGAATATGAAAGCAAGTTACCTTTTATATGTTTTCATGTTATAAGATAGGCCATTTTCTTCTAGATGTCCTACCAAAGTTCCAAAGTACAAGCCTAAGACTTATAAGTCCATGCCCTAAGGAATGTTATTATGCTAGTGAAGATGGTTTTGATAATGAACCGGGGAAGAGTGAGGGTGAGCTTAGTTTTGTTGCTATCAAAGATGAAAATATTGTTAATGAAGAAAGAGCTTTAGTTTTATATGTGGAAAGAAATCATAATGGATAATAGATTGTGGATGTTTGTATCATATGATAGGAGATAAAGATAAATTTGTGCATCTTAACTATTGGTTTCTTGAGCATTTTTGCAAATGTACTTAGCATTGCCATGTATGTGGTATGTGTTTTCCAATTGCAACCACCTCCTATATTTATAAGAGAGTGAGAGAATGGACATGTCCTTCATGGGACATGTTTGTTCACTAACATAATTAAAATTCTCTTAGTTATATATTATAAATATATAATATCTCTTTATATATATATATTCTCATATACATACATATCTTGATGTAATTTATCTAAGTAAAGCTACAAAGCATCAATAGTCCCTCTTAGCTAGAGAGGATAAACACATGACCGTATACTAACTCAATGTAATATACACATATCTTTGATAAGAAGATATTCAACATTTTGATATCAAGAGTATTGGTCTTCCAGAATATCAACACATGATATTCACTAGATACTCAAATAAGGTTTGATATCACATATGATATGATGAATCTTGGTCTCCTAGAATATCAACATTCAATATTCACCAAGTATTGAAAAAGTTTTGATATCACATCTGATCATGAGCATTGGTCTTCTAGAATACATGATATTCACCAATTACTCAAAAATATTTGATATCACATATAATATCATGAGTATTGGCCTCCCAGAACATTGGTGATATAAGATATTCCAGAATGTTGAGATATAAAATATTCACCAATACTGTGAGTAATGGCCTTCTAAAACATCAAGTCGTGTGATATTCACTAAGCACTTTGTGAGTAATGGCCTTCTAGAACATCAAGATGCATGATATTCACCAAGTACTCTCTATAATGGCCTTCCAGAATATCAATATGCATAACATTCACAATGTACTCAAAAAATGTTTATAAGGTATGTGCACATGCATTCTCATAATAGTCACCATTAGAACAACCATCATGCACATGGTTTACTCCTCCTAAATTAGTATGATAGAGATCACAAAAGGTTGACTAGGTCATATCCTCTATCTATTCCCTCTCTTTCAAGGTTTTCTAAAATGTCAGCCTCCCTCTGAATCTCAATCTCCCTCTTGTTCCTTCAAGAACATTCTCGGAGAAAAAGAGAAAGGTATATAGCTTGTATAGAACCACAAATAATGAGTAGACAAATGTAGTACTCAATAATAATAACTACTCATCTCATATGTATCAATTCATAAACTGCATTCATATGCATCAAATCCAAAAATGCCTAATACTTATTTAGGCATATGCAAGTTATCTCAAATTTTAGAAAACTCATTCTAATAGTCAATATTTATTCTTGCTTATACCATACTTTCAAATTATTGAATAAATTCTTTGAATTAATAATTTTCATTTTAAAACAACATTCTTATAAATTAAATGTATATATACAATTACATGAATACACTCTTTTATATATATATATATATATATATATATATATATAATGACTGTAAAAATTATAATTTTTCCTACTTTCTTGGATCCCATTTCCCATTACTTCAGTCTTCACGTTGAAATATAACTTTACCTTCACAAGTTTAAACCATATTATAATAAAGTGATGAACAATAAATATTTAAAGATATAGCATACCTTTTACAAACCATTGTTAATGGGACTCGGTGCTTGATTATTCATCGATTGTTTATCTTTCCTCCATAGTCATTGAGTGGCTTATCCTGTTGGTAATTGTATATTTCTTTGCATCAATTTCCAAACTGGTTATCTTTTCAGAATTCAAACCTATGATTAGACTCTAGGTTCAAATGTGTGGCATTCTATCAGCATGTAGACGTGGCTTGTTTCACTACCAAAAATGGTTCTAGGTAATTATCGATCTACCTAATATCTCCTTCACTATCTATTTTCTATTCGTTAGACGCTGATGTGATACATAGTCTTGGTTCTCTATATTATGCACGTCCATGTATGATATCCCTTGCGATGTTGAGCTACAATTTCAAGCCAACAAGTATTTTATGAAGACAATAGAGTATGAGTATGATGGGAGAGTTAATTTCTTTGTGGGAAGAACTCCGTTGAATTTGGAAAATGGGAGAATCGACATTTGTCACGGTGGGTGATTTACAAGGAGGGAGGCAGGAGTTGGGTTAAAGAACATCATACAACCGTCGTATATCCAGACATTTATAACTGGATATTTCATATCGACATGAGAAATCTCTTCTATGAATATCTTGTACTAAACATTACTCCTGAAAAGCTAGATTCACTTTTCCTTGGATCCCAATGGACAAATTCTAACGAATTGTGTTTGTTTATTTCGTTGAGCTCTTCCTTGATCTCAGAATGTTGACATGATTCAACACACACATATATTCTATGTGTATTTCATGCTTATGTGTGTGACTTTTGTTCTCTTATTTCATTGACTATTATACAAAAGGATTGATCTACTCTTTTATGGAAGGAACCTGGCGATCATTCTCTCCATTGTCATGTGTACCTTCACAAGTCTTCTTTAAATATTAAATGTCTTCATTGTCATGTGTTCTAAGACACCTGATTATGATTTGCGGAAGAGATTCATTACCAGTGCCAATAGGAGATTAAGGACAACCATCCATCCAATTCTTTTTGCACCATACTCGAAGATGAACGCTGAAGAAACTGCATTTCTTCAATCTTTAAATTCATTTAGGTTCCAACTTTTATATTTGTTTGTGTCTAATGAGGAATAGATGGTGCATGAATTAGACACTGACAACAAAGAAAAATGGGATTTGAAGATTCGGATATATTATTCATCTATACATTTGTAACTAACTTTGATACCATGTTGGTTATCTGGGGATTGCTGCAAATTTACTAAGCATTGTCTTGTATGTGGTATGTGATTTCCAATGATAGCCACCTCTTATATAAGAGAGTGAGAGAATGGACACGTTTCTTCATGGGACGTTTTTTTTCTAAGGATTGTTGTAAATGTACTAAGCATTGCCTTGTGTATGGTATGTGTTTTCCAATTGTAGCCACCTCTTATATTTATAAGAGAGTGAGGACACATTTGTTCATTAAAATAATTAAAATCTCTTAGTTATATATTATATATTATAAATATATAATATCTCTTAATATAAATATACATATCTTGATGTAATTTATAGTAAAGCTACAAAACATCAACATTAACAAATATGATGGTCAAATTTTTAAATTTTGAGACCATACTCCTTTGATTAAAGGAAGGGGATCTATAACTCTTGATGGTAAAACTAATATTGACCATGTATTTTTTTGATGAACTAAATCATAATCTATTGAGTGATGTAAAACTTGTTGACAAGGGATATCATCTACAATTCAAGAATGCAAAATGCAAAACCAGAGATCAATCAGGAAACGTGATTGCATCACGTACTAAGACAAGAGGTAATGTGTTTCAATCAAATCCATCATATGTGAGTTATTTTGTTGTGAAGATAGATGATGGTTATGACATAAGAGGTTTTGTCATGTGGATTTGGATAAAACTGTGAACATTAGTAACATTAATGTTGTTAGAGATTTTCGAAAGATAGTAAAACCTACTAACATGATGTGTGATGGATGTGTTATAGGAAGAAAAGGAATAATTTTATGAGAAAATAATTATACTTCTAAAGGAATATTTGATCTGGTCCATATAGATATTTGTCACCCACAAAGACAAGATTGTACTATAGTGAGAAATACTACATGCTCTTTGTTGATGATTACTCAAAGATGATGTGGCTTGCTCTTCTTGAAGAGAAATATGAAGCATTTGATAAGTTCAAGATCTACAAGGTAGAACTAGAGAATGAATCAAGGTTGAAGATTAAATTGTTAAGATTATATGAAGGAAAATTTACATCAAATAAATTTAATGCATATTGTTAAGAGTGTGGGAATATATAAAGACATATGAACCTACGAAACCATAGAAGAATGGAGTAGCAAAGAGAAGGAATTGAACTATTCTAGATATCATGAGGAGAATGATGCTTGAAGGAGAGATACCACAAATGCATTGGAGGGAAGCAATCACTACATTCTATACATTGAATAGAGTTCATATCATAGATGACACTAGCAATAATTCATATGAATTATGGTATGATCATGTACCTTCAGTTAAGTATTTTAGAATTTCTATTGGTGGATGTTATATCATAAGAGATGATGAGATAGGCAAGTTTGATCTTAGAAGTGATAAAGGGGTATTTAGTGTTACTATACAAAGAATAAGGTATATAATGCTACAATCTCATATTGAAAAAGTTAGTTGAGAGAGCTAATGTGAAATTTGGTGAGAGTTTTCAAAATTAGGAAAGAATGTATAATTATGGATCAAATAATGATGATGAAAAGTACCTACAATTTAAAAATAGAATTAGAATCATTATTAGGAACCAAAACAATTCTTTGAGATTGATAATAGGATGCAAGTATGTATTGAAGAACCAAGAGAAAGTCCTAAAAATTTGAGGTATGTATCATTAAATCATTAGAAATGAAAATAAAGGTGTGTTGAAAAGACCAAGAATTAGAAATGAATCATGCTTGATTTCACAAGTTGAACTTAATACTATTGATGAATCTTGTAAGGAATAAAGGAAGTCTTGTTTGTAAAGGTTATTCACAACAATAAGGTATTGACTATGATGAGACTTTTACTCTTGTGCTAGAATTGAGGTAGATAGATTATTACTTTCTTATGCATCTCATACCGACTTCAAAGTGTATTAGATGGATGTTAAATCTACATTCTTGAATGGAGAACTTGAAGAGGAAGTTTACATAGAATAATCAAATGGGAATTATTGATTGGTTGGGAAGATATTGTATACAAGTTAAAGAAAGAATTGTATAGATTGAAACAAGCACCAAGAACATGGTATGCTAGGTTGGATAAATATTTGTAATATCTTGGTTTTAAGAAAGGAAGTGTACATGGTAATTTATATCTAAAGACTAATTCAAATGGTATTTTAATCATTGAAATATTTGTTGATGACATTATATTGGGTAAAAATAATGAAATGAGTAAAAAGTTTTCTAAAGAGATGAAAGATGAATTTGATATGTCTATGATAGGGAAAATAATTTTTTTCCTAGGTTTGCAGATCACTTAGATTAAAGATGGATTTTTTTTAATCGCAAGCTAAGTATCTTAAGGATTTATTGAAAATTTTGGGAACGGAGAACTGAAAGCCAATAGGAACACCTATAATTACATGTTGTAAGTTATCTTCTACAAATGATTCACCAGATACATTTAAAATAAGGTACATGCCAATTATTGGTGGATTGCACTAACTCATATAAGGTTAGACATATCTAGCATAGTTGGAATTATTGTAAAGTTTCAAAAAGAAGTCTGAAAAGACTTATATGGAAATTGTAAAGAGAATCTTTAGATATTAATGATTTTATTTTGCATGCTTTTACTGATATATATTAGGTAGTTTGTGTAGATGATAGAAAAGGAACAAGTGTTGGAGCTTTCTTTCATGGAAGAAGACTTGTTTCTTGGCTAAGTAAGAAACATGATTTCACATCTCAGCCTACTATTGAATTAGATTGTTTCTTATTTCTTTAATTAGTTATACTCAAATTGTTTGGAAAAAATAAATGTTAAAATATATTGACATTGTTAGAGTAGTAAAGTATTTTCTTATTAATTAAATTATATTGATTTAATTATTAAGTTAAGCTAAACTTTGGGTATTTAATAATTAATTCTTTTATTAATTATTATCATGCAGCCTAGGTTTTACCTGTTAGGGTTTTGATTTCCTTTAAGGATGATTTCTCTTTGTAATAAATCATTCGCTTTTGATAATAGAAATCTCTCTTTTTTCTCATCAAGAATGTATCATCTATGGATCTGGGATTTCTAGCCTCCATAGCTTTTGTGTCTCTCTTTCTATGATAGGTGTTTGCATGCAGGTTATTCTTGGGAGTTGTGGGGTTGATATTTTATCAACTTCAACATGGTATCAGAGTTCCAGATCTTCATGCCCCTATTCTATTTATGAGAGATTTGGATTGGCTTTCGGATCTAATTTTTTTTGCTTTTAGAGGGTTTCATTTTTCAAAGTTTTTTGTATTGGATTTTGGGGGTCACGTTTTCCAGTACACTTTGAGCCCAAACAAACCTCACTATTGAGCTTAGAGTGCCCAAAACCACCTATTTTCAGATAAAATTTATCCAATTTGGACACAGTTAGAATCTAAGGCAAACAAAATTGATACTGAATTGGGCATGTTTCTTGAAGTGATGTTTTAAATAATTTTCTACTCAAAATTTGAGATTTTTGGCATGGAAATCAATATTTTTGGTGCAAAAAATAAGATTTTTTTTCACAAAAATCGATATTTTTGGGTACTAAAATCAAGAGTTTAATTAAGATTTTTTGGCACACAAATCAAGATTTTTTGGCATGTAAATTGAGACACTTTTGCACAAAAAAATATTGTAGTTTAACACAAAACCCAAGGTATTTTGGTGTTAAAGCCTAGACATGTTGGCACGTAAACTAAAGCAGTTCACCTTTGCTTGCCCTTTTGGCTCTTTTTTGACCTACCTGTGTTATTTTGGTCATAACTTGCTCATCTGAACTCCACTTTTTGCAAACAAGATATTGCTAGAAAGATAATTCTGAGCCCGTTCCATCAGTGTAGATAATTTTTTTAGTTTTGATGCTTTTTTATGGATTTTTTTGTTGTCAATGTTAGGGGTTCTATTTTGCACTCATGGAGACATATCTTAAGCATCCAATCTCAAATTTGGGGATTGTTTATATCGTTAGAAAGATCTTTGAGAACTCTTTCTAGTGATGCTAATTATTTTTTTAGATTATGCTCCAATCACATTTCTATTCAATTTTTTTCATTTTTGCATTCTGGTGGATATGTTGGTTGTTTTATGTCCGAGGATCAACTTTGTTTCTCCAAATGATTCACTAGTAGATTCACACTTTTTTCTACTTAAATTTTTGACCAATGTAAATATTGGCCTATGAATGTTTTTAAAAAAAAATTGCCCAATTTGGTTGAAATTTCTACCAAATCAGGTTTCATAGGAAGCAAATGAGGAAGCATTCATAGAAAATTACATAGCATGAAATCGGGTTTTACTTTTGGTGCCACGTTCATGTTTGTTGCTGAGCTCTTTGGAACCACTGTCTCCCAACTAGTGCAGATTGGCACCCTGCCTAGTTTCAGGTTAAGCATCTTGAAGGCAATTTGTTGAGGACTCCACTCACTAGTGCAACTATCATTTGTTTTCATAGATTAAGAGAGTCAAACTTTTCTTTGTCAAGCTCTAGTAGTGGGCACTTAGCAACTTTCATGGCCATCTGTTGTTGCTCTCATAAAAGGATAAACATCATGCTTTTATCATATGGGGATTTTTTGTTTATTTTCCATTATCTTTGCACATCATAGTACTTCTCTTTGTTGAATGTTTGTTTTCCTTATCTTTCCTAATATGGTTGTTGTATTTTTCCTTGTAAGAAGTGGATGCTAGGTTGGAGAAAGGCTCCTACATATGTAGAACCCTGTTACAACAGAGTTTGGTATTTCCCTCCCTTACCTTCACCCATTCTATTAATGGGTTTTAGTGTTACAAGACATTTACCTTCATTAATCTCCTCAAATTCCAAGTTCTTGGATGAATCTCTTAATTTATAATGCCCAAGCTTAGAGGTTGCACACCAACTCACTATTTTTACTATTTCAGATCATCTCAAAGTGTAGCTTCTTTTTACATGAATTGAATGATTATATGATAGTTGTGTATAATATGAAAATGATGTATAGTTAGTGTATATCCAGTTGAGTTTTTATTGGTTTACAATCCAGTACTGAAGATTTATGAGTGTATGATCAAGATTGATAAAGATGTGAAGGTCGGTTCTTGATGAATTTTAGGATGTAACCTGAGTTAATTAGGGTGACACAACATTCCCAGATCCAAATTAATTTTAGATATGAACCTTCCCTATCATTGAGCCGTCTCCATATGGTATATAATTTTTTTACTTGAGACTATATCGTTGTTTTCAATGCTTATCTTCGAGTGTCTCTATGTTTTAAGTCATTGTATTTGTTCACACTATTTTCCCACTTTCTCTACAAGTCAAACGTCAAGAAAAAGTAGCACAAGTACTATGCTCTGTCTGCAATGAAGGGCTTGAAAAAAGTCTAGTTGCCCCTATAAAGAGATTTAAGCTATATTGCCACAAATTTTGTTTGATAATGATATTAAGTTCATGACTTGTCGGAACTTTTGTACTTTTTCCCAATATCACACTCTAGGAGGCCTCTCTTCACAGCTTCCTATGAGAAGAATGGAATTTCTCATCACATCAAAGCACTGTTCACCTCTGGTGTTTTCAGAATATATAGAAGGTTGGTTAAGTATGTCTACAAGGCAAAGCCATGCGCTCTTAATTTGGTTGAGTCTGGTGGATATTTTTAATTCTTAATTTTACTAGTCTACACGCAGATTTTGATAAATCACAGACTGTGCAATTAAAATTTGTGAAAATCTTAGCTAGTAAATTGTTGTGATATATTAAGCATTGGACAATTTACGAGAGCTATAACTACAAAATGTATGGAGAGGATGCACTTGGAGATGTCTAACATGATAGGATGGACTTTAAGATATCAAACATGCATAACTAGTAAACAAGATATTATTTGACAATTTTCCAATAAAAAAATATTATTTGACAATTTTCTAGGTAGATTGGTTTTCATCAACATTTGGATCACATTCCATGATGATTTTTATTTTACAATTTTTTGGGTAGATTGTATAGGAATTTTTCCATCAACATTTGGACCACATTCCATGATTCATCATCAGGATGATTAAGAGTGTATAAAGAGATCAGAAAAATAAGAATTGTAGATCCAACATTAACTATAAAATGAAGGGGATAGTAGGTTACTCGAGAATTGAGGATGGAAAAAATAATAATTAGAAACTAAGAGAGTTAGGAGTTGTTAAAAATGTTAAAATAAGATAAATTAGGTGGTAAACAAGATATTGAGTAATTATCTTGTAGCTTTTCGAAAAACATAAACTAATGCTTGAGATTACTATGAGACTCCCATAACTTGGAATGAACTTAATTTGATAATCTCTACCTTTGTAACTAAAAATAAGTGTGAGCTTTATAAGTGGGACATTTTATGTTTCTACATGTATATGAGTGTGCACAAGATTACAAAAATAATAATATGATTAAATTGTTGAGAGGGAAGTAGTGAGAAAGCTACATTCACTGAAGGCACGTGATAATGAATGAACAAATGACTTTAATGACATACACATGATTATAATGAAATAGTAGAGCACTGAATATGGAAGGTATATTTTGTTAAGATAAAGGAGTCAACATGGAATATTCATGAAACACAACATGGCTATGCTTAGCAATCATACATGATACCATTTTTTACAGTATTTTCCTTTATCATGTTGTCTAGGACTACTTTGCAACATGATCTCCTTTCCATGAATCATTGTGTAATAAGATTTCTCTACAAGAGAATAGCTCCACAAAAGCTTTATCCACATTAATACAAATTCAATGGTAGACAAGCAGAATTGGAATGAAGATATAAGAAAGAACTTGGCATACTACATCAATGGCAAAATGTTTATAATTCCATACAAAATCTTTACTACATCAACAACAAAATGCTTATAATGTCATACATAATCTTTCTCTTTCTACCATTTATCTACTGAAACCTAGAAAGAGATATCAGGTGTTAGCAAAAGAAAATATAATGATGTAAAGAAGAAGAAGAATGGGTTCATACATATTTAAATATAAGGAAGAATGGGTTTATACATAATTCTTTTTTTGCACTCTCGGTATTAGTGTTGAATCCATAACTAAGAAACATAGATTCCTCTCAAAGTGGGACAAACATGCATCTAATATATGTAATATGGATTTTTCTTAGCAATAAGTCAAAGATAAGTCACATCTTGATAAAAAATACACTAGTTTAGGGGTGAATTAGCTTGGCTCCCTTTTATAAGTCCCATATTCAACTCTTTTCAGTTCTCTCTCTCTCTCTCTATATATATATATATATATATATATATATATATATATATATATATATATATATATATATATATATATATATATATAAAATTAATTTTATATATATATATATATACTGATTGTAAAAAACATGTTTGTAAATAAAGTGTTAGTAGCTTAATGATAATGAATTCTGATTATAATTACAAAGGTCTAGATATGTTTCCTAATGACCCATAGACAATAACTCAACAACTCATGGTTATTCATTCCAAATTAACAAATATGTTAGTTTCACAATAACAGATGGACCATGTATTTGTTCAATATAAAAAATAATAATATATTGATTGTAAAAGTATTAGTAGCTCAATGATAAAGATTTTTAGTTATAACTGCAAAGGTGCAGATATGAATCCTATTCATCCATAAACAATAATTCAAAAATTGGTTATTCATTCTAGATTAACAAATTTCTTAGTTTCACAACATCAAATGAACCATGTATTTGTTTTGTATTAAAAACATCATAATTGTTAGGATTAAAAGGAATTGAAGGTTGACGAGATGAATTTACTATGATTTCTGCTATAAACTCTTACTGGGTCTGCTTATATCTGATCATACATAAAGCACTACTATCTTTTGATCTTAGTGTGTTGCTCCTTCACAATGAAAATTATTTAATGCTTTGTGCATCATCTCTATTATCTCCATTTGAAGCAGCCATTATAACAACAAACACTACATTCTCCATTTCATTCATCACTGGTTTCATTAATATCAATGCTCTTTTTGTAACACAATCTCTTTACCTAGTTGACTGCATCATTATTGACTGTCATTTTAATCTCCTAGTTTCCATTCTTTGACTTATTGGATACCTCTATTTTACAAGCATATCATAGTGCTTCAGTGATAATTATTACCTTTCTTGTGTTCTCTATCTCTATGTCCTTATTGTCCATGTCTTCACAATTTCATATTGTTGTTCTTGTTGTGATCCTCTATTCATAACATCAAGTATGTACTCTCTATTCTTTACATGGACAAGGCTCTTAAATCTGATGCTTTTAGTGGAAAACTACAATTTAAAAATCAACAGTGAAAAGGTTTCTCCTAATTTGAAGAGTATTCAGTAGATGTGAACAATAGGCTAAATGAGGTATAAAATCTATAAAGCTTTGAAACTCTACCTCCTCTGAATGATTGATATGAAGGCTATTTCTTTGAAATTTGCCCATTAAATTTTTCTTGATTGATGTTATACTTAATATTTTTTGTTTCTTAACCCTATTCTCTTTTTAAAGTTCTAATCACTTTAATCAACAATGTGATATATATGCTCTATGGATGGAGAGAAATTATCATTATTATATAAAAATTATAGTATTTGTAATTGCTCCTTTGTTGGTTTCCACTTTGGAAGAGTACATCTTTCTAATATTTCAGCCATTGTTGAGGTATGTGAAACAATTCAATGTATATTATTTACCTAAAACGATTTTCTGGATAAATATAATGAGAAAACTATGCTATGACAAAAAATGGTATTGTTGGGTTCTGGACTCATTGTAGACTGTTGATAAAATATTGTTTAACACCTCTCTATTTTTTCGCTAGCATTTTTGTCAAATGTGATTGTCATGTTTATGAGTGTTGGGCGATAATTGGGACAAATAAAACACACAACTAAAAATAATGAAAGATTTCATTGAATTTGTAATATGGAAGGTCAAATCTTCTGGACTCATTGTAGAGTACTAAACAACTCTCTATTTTGCAAGGATAATTTTGTCAAATCTAATTGTAACAATAGAAAGTCATACATAGAAATTGAGGTGTCAAAAGAATATGTGGGGTAATAATACTAACATCTTAAGAACAAGACAATCTATTTTTTTTGTCTATGCAAACTAGTTTCTTTCTATGAAACCTATGTATTATTCGTCCAAATATACTAATACATTTATTTATTTATTTATCGATGAATGAGATCACTTCCTCCTGGATAGAATGCTTGTCTATTTTATTGATCTAATTTTCATTGTCGCTCTTTTGAATAGTTCTATTGTCTCCTTACATTAAAACACGGTATTCTAGTTGAGCAAATGATTGTTTATTTTTTGTGAGTTGCATTTCAATCATGTGTTTGTTCTTCCTCTTAATACTTGCTCTTTCATCTTGAAAACTGCCTCTTCACTTAATGAAACTTGCTGATCCATATTGGAAACTCATTTAAGTCTACTACTAGCTTTTAGATGACTGTTGTTATCTGATGAAGACTATTTTTTCTTAATTGCAAATTTTTTTTGTTCTATCATGAGAAATCTTTCTTTGTTTCATGGGAATTTCTCTTTCTGAGTATGAAATATCACAACTTTCCTAATTAGGTGCTTTATCACAAGAAATATCATTCCATTTAGAAGAACTGCTAAGACAATTGAAAAGTTGACTAAAATAGATGCTCTTTCTTGTCAACCTACAATGCTTCAAATGATTTTGAGCAGCCACAAGAGATTTACAATGGACAAATATTCAAAAATAGCTACAACATTACGTTAAAAATATGAACAAACCTACTTTTCTTTGTTGTGGATGCATGCTACTATTTTGAAGTAAGTCAGTAAATTGGCTGTAGTCTTCTATTAATGCAATCACATGCTCCACCTCAATTTGTTTAGGATCTTCATGCTTAGGTGCAAGCAAGATTTGTGGTGCTTTGCTACCATCTATCTTGGCAAGGTGTCTTATAGGACATCCTCTTGTATGAACAAAAGTTGAAACTCTATTACTAAATTCTTATTGATTGAAATGAGATTTCTCATGTAAATTAAATAGGAAATACAACTTTCCATTCAATTGTGCTACTCACGAACTTCTAATTTAGGAAGTGTGAACCTATCATCAAGTTTCAAATGAAAATCTTATATAATACTGGAAAAATGACCTTTGTCAAGCTCTTCATTGATCTTCTAATGCACATTACAATCTATCTCAACATCATGTCTTTCTTTCTTGAATATTAGAAAGAAATATCAATTCCATACTTTGGAAAATTAGCTCTTATTTCACATTTTATTCTACTTGATTAATTTCTTTACCCATATCACCTTTCTCAACTCGTGAGACAAGGATGTATTGATTACCATCTTGAAAGAGTAGCGCCTTGTCCAAATAATTTATATTTTCTTATTGTTCAATATTTTATATTGGGGTTAGCATGGGCATATTCACTTCATTTTCATCAAGAAAATTAGGAAGTTCATGAAACTAATCAGTGACCACTTCATCATTGTTCACAACATAACCAATAACTCATTAATTTGACT
Organism: Cupressus sempervirens; assembly: GCA_028749045.1. Taxonomy (NCBI): domain Eukaryota; kingdom Viridiplantae; phylum Streptophyta; class Pinopsida; order Cupressales; family Cupressaceae; genus Cupressus; species Cupressus sempervirens. Next base: position 100,162,390 of record CM053793.1, on the reverse strand, counting down.
CTTCCTTTATTTTCTCTTCAATCTTTTGTTCTAACTAAGCATGTTTATCATTTTCTTGGAGCAAATTTGAATTTTCTTTTTAAACCTCATAGACAAGTGTATTACCAGCAAAAGCATTTTCTCCAAAGTCACAAAACTTCTTATTCTGCTTGCTATTCTAGCTCTCTTGATTAGACTTATTTGGTATATAATTTTGGGGGATTTGTGGGGTTGCTTGTAAGGTAATGGATTTTTGTAAAGGTTTCTCTTTAAGTACTATAGGTTGAACTTGTTTATGTATAAGGCTCTTGTGATATGAAGGATAGATCCTAAAATTTGGGATTTCAAATGTGGAAGAGTCAATTCTAGTTCATCTTGAATGAAGCATATCATTTTGAACATGGGAAACTTAGGCAAATCATGAAGAAAAAAAGTTGGCAAGCTGTCCTTTAGGTAAAACAAACAGTATAACCTTGAAAAGCATATTAACTTTGATTATAAAATGAACTAAATCTCTGATCATCTATCCTGAAATATGTGTAGCCAAGAGATCCTTTTACTTTGGATTATTCTATCCTTCCTTCCATTGATTCTCCTATGATTTGAAACAGGGAAAATTTCTAATTGTTTTAAAAAGAAAGGCTATTACTAATAATAGTTTCTCATCAACTGTTGGATACCTTCTTCTTCCTTAGTGATATAATTGTACAATACAAGAAATGCATTCTAACTAAAGACTTTGATTCCCACCACTCTCTATTTTTCTAGCCAAATACAAGATAGTTCCCTCCAGTTTAATGTTTGCTCTCTTATGCTTTAAAATTTGAAGTTAGTTGTCTTAATTTAAATATGAGTAAAGTAGGCCATATTTTCTTTAATCTTGTAGCAGTTTCAAGATTCAAGTCATTATTAATGTTCCTGTCCTCTTTTCGCTACTTTTAAAAGGAGAATTTTGAACTTTTATGATTGTATCCTATGCAATCTCTCAATATAATAATATGTGGTCAAATAAAATATATTAGGATAGTAATAGCTCTCTTAGCTGCACTTAATTAATTTTTTTATGTTTCAATTGATTCAGCCAAGTAATGTTTTCTAAACGAAGTTAAGGAGCCATTACTGGGGTGAACATTAAATCATGATAATAGCTAAGAATATAACAAGATTGAAAGTCCAAGGAACAATAAAGTACCTATTTAGTAAGATCCATTCCCATGTAATTGACTACAATCATCTCTCCAGTTTTGCTGAAAACAAGCTCTACATAGATTAAGAAAGTCTTTGATCCAAACAATTTTGTTTCAAATGTAATTTCCTACTTTGCTAGTAATCCACGTTGAAAAAATTCTACCTTGAAATCTTGAGATTCTTTTACACCATCCCCATAAATATCTCAACATTTTTTCTCCCTATAATGTCCTGCGAACAAAGAATTTTCTCCCAACAAAGAACTTGCATGTTAGATTATTTTCCAACAAGTGAAAAAGAAAACAACTTGGTGCCAAATACTCCTTTACATGAAGTTGAAGTAGAAAATTTGAAATGCAAAGAAAAAGTTGTTAGTCAAGCATTGCAAGCTAAGTATTTTGAAATAGCTTTTAAACATTCAACAATTCTGAGATGTGACCTTTATGTATGTATGTATGTGTATGTCAAAAATGTGGTGTCTTTGTTTATTTTGTCTTCATTGCATAACAAATAAAGTCTATAATATATTGGAATAAAATTCTAACAAAAACCAACATGATCTTTTCTTCTTGGATAATTTCAATGTAAAAACAACATCAAACCTACAAAGGTTTTCAGTTGAGATTCGGGGGGCACCTTCACTTGGAGGTTGGAATTTAAGCTTTAAAAGGTCATTAAAGAGGGAGTTCTAAATATTGGATGTACAAGGCTTCGTAGAAATGTTAGACAAAAATAGTTCCTAGAAGAAACTGCCTAAAAAAAATGAGGTTAACTCGAAGATGGATCACAAGGTTTGGCCCAAAAAATTGAATTTAATATTGTCAAAAAATGTCATTAGTGTGCCTTAATATAAGTGTCGAAGTGTGTGCTTTCATAAACATTCATGAGAATAGAAAGAGCAAATGAAAATGGATTGAAGATTCATCTTATTCGCAAGTGATTATGATTTTAAATAAATTTATGACAAGTTTAATAAAGGAAAGGGTATTATACAATGGCCCTTCAAAAATTGAAAGTTCATTAATTTTTGTTTTTAAAATTGTATTGCTTATGTTTCCATTGCAGATGTTTGACAAGTTTTAGTTTCCATTGTAGACATTTGATAGGTTTTGAGTTGCCAATGTAGATGATTGGAAGGTTTTGAGTTGCCATCTCTAAGTGGTAGAAATCTACAACTTTTCTTATCACATAATGTATTTGGCAAGGGTTTCATCAAATCGATAAGTAATTTTTTTTCAAAGTGTGTATTTGGTAAGGGTTTCATCAAAATGATATTATGCCATTTATAATTGGTTTTCTTGTTAGTAATTGCACAAAAATTGCACAAAATCCAACTAAGGGTAATGTATGAAGCCTCTATCATATCACTATCCAGTCACTTCAAAGATATTCAAGTTACACATTGTTGAATGTATGCATTGTTGGATGTTCTTTCATCGGTAGTAATATAGTCATGATTAGTTATATATTATCTATATAGATAGATAATACTAGTTATATAATGTTCTTTCATCGGTTGCAATACAAATGCATTTAGTTATATATTTATTTTTTGTGCATATTAGGACATGTGGCATATGTTGTCTAGGTGTTGTTAAAGAAAGGTTTTTCTAGTTGCCTAGAATAGAGTGTTATCTCTTCCTAACCTTGAAAAGAATCATCCACCAGTGCTATTTTCAAAACATAGATCAACCTTCCATTGTGTCTATATATACTAACCATAGGGACCTAATAGAGACGCATCTACCTTGAGCGGGGTTAATGTTGCACTTACCTTAGACAACTAATTTATTCCAAGGTACTAGACTTATATTATAACTCAAGTCTGACAAGAGCTCATCACGAGGCATTAAATCTTCATTTCTATCTTTATCTGATATCAAACTAATTCATTCCATGGTGTCAGAATTAGATTAAACACTCAAGTTTGATAAGAGCTCATTACGAGGCATTAAATCTTCAATTCTATCTTTATTTGGCATCTTTCTAAGTGTAGCAAATTATTTTTCATCTTGATAGTAGACCTTTTCAATTGACTTAGCTTCCTCATGATCATCATGGTTTTCAATGTAGAAACTCATAATTCTTGAGTCCTTACGGTCATCTTATATAGGTTTGACCTATTTTTTAAGACAACCATATAAACTATCATCACATTCCTAGAAGTTTATACTAAACTTTTCATTTTCTTAGATCATTGATCACTTTCCTTACTTCACTATCACATGGTGTCAAGCATGTTAACTATCCTTCAACTAATCTCTTGATAAAATGTTGTCATTCTCATTAGTAATTACCTAATCTTGTGAATCCCTTCTCTGTACAAGTTACCAATTTCAAATATCAAAATTACTACCACTGGTTGCACACTCTTTGGCCTGTTAATCCCTTCTTTTCTATTTGATTATCATCCTCTAGACTTGCAGCCAAGCTCTTTTGTAGCAATAGAAACATTTATTTTCCTAAATATGTCTTTTAAAATTGCTTCCCTTCAATTGGTTCCTTCAATTTTTTTTCATCCTTTAGACTAGCAGATAAGCTCTCTTGTAGCAGTCAAAACATGTATTTGGGAGCCCAGATGGATATAGTTGGTTGGGTGGGTATAGCCAACATTCCTATCTTTCTTAAAAGATGATAGGTGTGGGTTCTGGTCTTTTCTCTAATTGTATTCTATATTGATCTAGGCTCCCAAAGTTGGTCTACACTATTCTTCCCATCTCTCAGTGTTCCTCCTATCTTGCTTCATAAGTTTGTCCAACTTCCTCATGTTTGCCTCAAGTGCTTTTCTTATGCTTCTCAATTCCTCTTGCCTCATTTTCCATCTCTTTTCTCTTCTTGTTTCCTTCTCTCTTTTTCCTCTCTTTTCTTCTTCCCATTACTCAAGAAGTCTGGCATTTCCCTTTCCAACCTTGTAGGATTTCCCTCTCTAACCTTGTCAGATCCATCTTCACCTTGCAAGGATCTAATCCCTTGCTTTGGTACCACTATGATGTAGAAGATAATGGGCCCAATCAAAAGTCCTATTAATTTAGGAAAAACTCTTGAGAGTCTTAGTGCGATACAACTTCTCAAATCATTAGTCTTCATCAAAGACACTATCCCAAATCTTGGATCAATACAAGAATTCTCTCAACTGATCACATACTCTCAAGAACTATTAATGGACAAAGCCTAATCATTGGCTATCTCTTCCTTCCACTATAATCCACATACTAATTACAATCAATCTCTAATCACACTTATTTTTTGATCATATCTCATTCACTGATTATATCCTCAACACTTCTTGATTGCCCTCACAACACTTAATGAATCCATTCATTGTCTTCATGACTGTTGATTGTATAGCACTTACCTTGTACCCTATGACCACATCCCATCCTCTTCAACACAACCTAGGATCATATTGCATTCCCATTGATCCCTCAATCATATCCCACACTTTTAAAGACTCTTTTCATACCCAAACTCTACTAACATAGCATTGGCATTGTCCTATTCCATCAACCACTAGAAATAAGACTTAACCTTGAACCAAATCCCTTAATCCCTTAGGACTCTTTCCATTACAACACACTGGACTTTGTCCATTTTGTCCTCAATGCCTACTAACACAGTAAATCTCAAATCCCAATCAATAACATTGTTTACATCTTTTATTGTCATTACACGACAATCACCCATTCCACTAAACTGTCACTGAACAAATTATTCCTTGGGTACACAACCACTCTTAACCACTCAAAGATAAATTAGACTCCCCAATATTCTTTTCCTAACTCTCATAGCACTCTCCAACTCTTTGAATGGATAAAGCCCTTAATCCAATACCTTGTCACTATTCTAGTAACATAGAGACAATTACACAGTCATTTTCCTTTGACTCTAAGCACGCGTAAACTATTGCATGCCAACTTGCACTTGTGGAGGAATAAAAACACAACCCCTCTTCTCTCTTCCTCCAAGGTTTTGGGGTTCCATGAACACTTACATGCAAGATATCCCATTTTTCCCTCTTAGGTTACCCTAGAAGAAAATTACAAAAAAATTTATTCAGAGCTGAATATCTCCCTTAATGGATCTAGGTGCCCCGAAAGCCAAGATATTGTTGAATCAACACTCTAACATGTCATATAAGTGTTCTTCAAAAAGAAAGCATCTAGACTTGAAATAACACTGCAAATGATTGTAAAAGCTGTTAAAAGACATAGAACTTGCATGAAACCTTTATGTTATTAATGTTAACACTTCATACATTTACTCCTCTCCTCTCTTCATGGTCAGGTTTTTACAATATTTATAGACTTGTATCATCCCATGTTACCAATAACCAACCTCTCTAACTACCCTACAACCACATTTGGTTAGTCTTGCCTATTAGTTTAGTGTTGTCAATTTGACAACTCCAGTTGCCAAACTTGACAACTATCCCTTGGCCAACTTTAGGAGCCTAGATGGATATAGTTGGTTGGGTGGGTATAGCCAAAAAAATTCTTATCTTTCTTGAAAGATGATAGGTGTGGGTTCTGTTCTTTTCTCTAATTGTATTCTCTATCATGATCATTATGAGGTTTCTTTGGTTCTCCAATAAACTCATCGGTGTTTACAATCTATTCTTGATCAGAATTTCTCTGAGAATCTACAATTTAATGCTTATATTATTGACAGTCCTATTTAATGCATACACAAAAATGTTGTAGTTGCTTCCAATGTTATAAGAAGCATCTTGAACATGTTTGAATAACAAGATTAGAAATTGAGTCTACATTGACTGTTGTTTTTTTTAATGGTCATATGCATTTTTCTTTTTCATTTTGGTAATTTCATTTTGTTGCCTTTTGTTTGTACTTAAAGAAATGACTATGTTGGTTTTGTTTAGAGTCTAGACAAGACAATGTTGCCTAATAAGCATTGGCAAAACTATCATAATCCGATCAGTCTTTAAAAATATATGCTTAAAGAATTGGGTCTCCTATTTTACGGGTAGAAATCCTATAGCATTTTTTCTCACTATTATCAAGACTCAGATTTATAGAATCCCCTTCCATAAGAGAGATTAGAGGGTCCATGGTTTCATCATCAACACCTAGACAACAGAGCCCACATGTCTTGATATGCACCAAAAATAAATATATAACTAAATGCATTTATATTACTACCGATGAAAGAACATTATATTACAACCAAAATTTATTCTCTATCATGATCATTATGAGGTTTCTTTGGTCCTTATGTTCTTTCATCAATAGTAAGATTGAATGCATCGATAATGGATGAATTGTGCAATCTACCAAGATCTCAAACATTATCATAGAGTGGGATAGAAATAGTTCCCCTCCAAACCACACACAAAACCCAGATTCTAGTAATTGATTGGCATGTCTTGGGTTATCCACATCTTCAACAAGAGACCATTGTAGCAATCTCAAGAGCTGCACCAAACTGGGGTTTTTTTAGATCATCAATCATGGAATCCGACACTCTGACTTCTCAAATGCAAGAAGTGGGCAAAGCTTTTTTCAATATTTCGTGGGAGGAAAAGGAATTGTATAGAAATGAACAAGTTGGGAGCCCTATTGGCTATAGAAGCAAATTAGGATACATCCAAGATGCTAAATTGGACTGGGGAGATTATTATTAGAAAGGATTCATATTGAGTTGATGTTCAAAGTATCTTAGGTACCCTCACTATTAACAAAGCTTATATTAATTATTATCCTTTGTTAAGTTTGAATAGATTCAAACTTAAGATTTCTTAGATAAGAAGCTCACAACTTTGAACACAACTTATCATTTTTGAAAGTGCAGTTTATAAGAAATTCATAAGATATTGGCTTATGTTGAAGATATTGAATCATACCAATATACAATGGTTATCTTGGTTGAAAGAATAGGTAATAAGCAATGGGATATTTATTGAACCTAGCTCTAAAACTTCAATGACCATTGTTTTCAATTCATAATGTTCTCACTAAGATAAGTTTATCAATATTGATCTGTTGTAACTTTAATGCTGTTGAGATATAATTAGTTGAATGGTTGTATACTTGTTTTTCTCTGCACTTAAAATGATTTATGTTCTTTTATAAGTATTGGAATGACTTTAATAAATAAGGTAACATGGAGCCACATCTCACATAGAGACATGTCATTTATGTCCTTATCATTTGTTACTATTAACAACTATTTGATTACCCTTACTCAACGATATCATTATCACAATCATGATTGGTTATATATCCTGCAATACACCATAATATATCGATATTAATTATAAATTCACTTGAGCAATAATATGATTATTATTTATTTCAATATAATCGTACATATATATGTTGGAAATGATTGAAAAGATCATTCATAAAAAATAATGGAACTGGTAAAAAATGTTCTCAATCATTGTTTTGTCATTGATGTCAAACTTGCTACTTGTAGAAATGACAATTGCTTTAGTGATCCAAATACTATCAATTGGTTGATTGACAAGGAGGAGGCAATCAATAAGATGTAACTAGAACAGCTAGAGAAAGGTTGAAGTTATGATGTTGTAATGAAGTACAAGGATCAACTAAGCTATTAATGAAATAGTGTATTGATGACATACTCTAAGACACAGAGAATGGGCACACTGAAACATATCAAAGATGTAAGGTTTAGCTAAGTCATTTGTGAAGCCTAACTAAGTTTATTAGAGAGAGAGCCGAGCAAGCTAGTTAGTGCCAAACAGATTCCTAGTTGAAGCCAAGTTAGTTCAACTTCAGTAGACGCTGAGTGATCTTTAGATGCCGAGTGATCTTCAAATGCTGAGTGATCTTTAGATGCTGATTGATCTTTAGATGATGAGTGATCTTCAGATGTCGAGTGATCTTCAAGTGCTGAGTGAAGATCAGGTGCCGAGTGAAGATTAGATGCTGAGTCGGATACAAGTGTTGAGTAACACAGAAGGTGCCAAGCATCAGTAAACTAATAATGTCGATTTGTTGCATTATTTCAAAAATTGAAGATTTGCCAGATCTGAGCCGACAAGGTTGTTATCTAGAATTCTGTGAATCAAATAGAAGATAAGAGTGATGAGCTGGTGGCACAGAACACCATGTAGAACATTTTTGGAGAATACAACTAGACTTTAGACGAAGTTTCTAGATAAGAGAAAGATATGGGGTAGATACATTATACCCTACCTAATCTATTTGAAACCCTAAAGTTGGAGAGGGAGAATCAAGCGGGAAAGGAAATCCAGATTTCTATTTAAGGAATCATAATGCTACGAAGCAAAAGAGGAGGAGGTCAAGCATGAAAGAATAAAGTGCTAAAGGAGGTACTAAGGAGTAAGAGAGCACAGTTACTCTGCTTCAACAAATGACCACAGATATGGTTGCATTGGTATGATGAGTAAGAAGACTCAAGAAGACGAAGCTTGAGATGACAAGCTGTCAGAGATTAAGTGATTAAAATCCAAGCAAAGGATTGAACTGAAGTGTGATCTGTAATCTAAAAAATATGTTGTAAGTTGTATCAGATCAAAAAGCCATTATTGTTACTCTCTAGCAATTTTAACAGTTAGTTTAATTGCCATGTTATAAATCCTTTAACAGGGTGACATTCCAAGTGAATGTTTCAAAGTCCTTTTACCAGGCCCATTCCTACCAGTATGGTGAAATCCTCTAACAAGGTCACATTTAACAGTGTGTTTTAAGCCTTTAACAGGGTAGGCTTTTAACAGGGCATCACTTTAGAAGAGTGAGAATTAAGTAGCATGTTACTAGTGGTTTTTCTCAAATTGGGTTTCCACGTAAATCACTGTGTCATGTGTTGACCTTGCATATTTTATTTATGCATGTTGATTTGTTGTAACTTGCTAAGATGATTAATTTAAGCTTGGATGGATGAAAAGTTTATAGGCTCACTATAATTGGAGAAAAAGTATTATTAGGGCATTTAGACCTTGGAGAACTGATTCACCCTCCCCTCTCAGTTATTCTAAAGAATTCTAACATATATGTATTTAATAATATGATTGTTATTAAATACATATACACAATTGGTGATTATTAATCATATATATCATAGAGATAAATTATGATAAGGTAAATGATAGAGATAAAATGTTCAAGGCCAACATGCCACTTATACATTTGATTACATTGGTTAGAGTAATCTGACTAAAGCTACAAATCTCTAACAGATTTAATAACCCACCTCCTTATTTAATACAATAACTACTATGTAATTGAGCCACCTCTCTTCACCTGCATTCTCCGGGATCTTAAGTCACCATACACCTTAAAATCTCATTCTCTAACCTTCTACAAGGTCTATTGGCCAACTAACAATTCTAGCCCTTCCCAATATTCCAAATTCAAAAGTTGCACTAGGAGGCCTAAAAGGGCACATTCCTAATAGCCCTTTTTTTGCCAAATTTACTCTAAACTTTAAAAACTTCCACACAACCACCAAAGTATTTATAGAATCTCTTAGTAGGTGTAAAACTATATCTAAATCTCTAATATTGGTTTAATATCACAAGATTTCAGCTCTTTTCTATCGAGCCCTAGTTCCTAGTCCTTTTAGGCTTAAAAATGTTGTTTGGCCTTATAGGCTCGTTCCCATGAAACCCATGAAGAAAATTCTTCCACAAAAACTCATTGGCATGGTATTTCCATCTTTTCCACTAAAGCTTTTTCCTTCACTAGTCCTAGAACACCTTATGTGTTGTGATTCTTGGTAATCAACACGTTAAACTTGTAGTCAAAGTCATGAAATTTAGTGTTGCAGCTCCATCTAATGCAAACTCCCAATATCCTCACCATGCATACTATCTCCACCTTCCAATACAACTATTCACCAGGTACCAAGAATTTTGGGTTGCAATAATGAAAGAAAACAAAAATTTACCTCTAAACCCTCAATCTAGACTTAGGGTAAACAACAAGTATAACATAGAGGAGGTTGATGGTGTTATTTATGGATGGATAAAACCTCTTAGTCCAAGAATAAACTTCAATCCAAAATATCTATGTTACAAACTAAATCATGTAGAGGGAAAGGGTTGAATTTTAATGTGAGCACTAATCCATCAAAACATATGAATAGAAAGTTTACACTTTTTGAACAAGTATGAATAAACTAGGACTTTCATAGAACAATTCAACTCTGAATGACACCAAAATTTTCTTTCAAAACCATATATGTAGATATAAACATTAAGTACAACGAGTCTAATTTTTTTGCTGATATACACATTAGTTACACCAAATTTTTCTTTCAAAACCATATGTGTAGATATAAACATTAAGTACAACATGTCCTATTTTTTTACAAATATACATAATAGTTACACTAATTTTTTCTTCCAAAATCATATGTGTAGATATAAATATTAAGTACAACATGTCCATTTTTTTTGTAGATAATATACACATTAGTTAGATCAATTTTTTTCTTTCAAAACCATATGTGTAGATATAAACATTAAGTACAACATGTTCATTTTTTTGCAGATATATTTTCCTGTGAAGAAAGACCATGCCTGATAATATGAACCTAGAACAAAATAATAAGACAATGGCTACATGGTGGTCTCACTTCTAAAAAAAAGATGATAAATGTAATTGTTCTTGCAAAAATTGTAAGGGCTTAAAGAATCAAAAAATTCTAATCACAACAACCCAGAGTCATTGTAGGCAACATAGTCACATTGAAAGGGGGCAATATTTTCATCCATTGTTGAATGTGGATTTCCTACTGGAGGAACATGGAGGTGTGAATATCCAAGCTAAGGATAACAATCCCATAGAAGAAGATGATAATGTGCCAAAGGACATGATTAAAGAAGATGGTATTGGAGCAGGTGATGAAGAGGCTTATGATGATGGTACTAGCGCATCTGATAATGATGATGAAGATGGTCTTAATATACCTTTACTTGAGAAGGCACACAAGCCCCTATACCAAAGTTCCCCAACAACTCTTCTTTTTGCTATAGTGTTATTGGTGAACTTGAAGGTTATGAATAGTTTATCCTATGTAGTAATGTAATGTATGCTAAGGTATGCCATTTTTGTCATCTTCAATGTTAGCATACAATTACTATTCATTATATTAATAATGCATATTTTTTGTTCTGGGTTGATAGGTGAGTTTTTGTTACCACCATCAAACATTGTGCCTTGTTCGTCCTGATAATTATCTACAATTATGAATTAGATTGTAATGAAGTATCAGACAGTACATACATGTCCCAATGATCACATTCTATATCATAACAAATATTAATTTACAAAAAAATGCCATAATTGTCATATTAGTAGATATCAGTCAGATCAATTAACCAAAAAGGTGCCTCACAAAGTTCTTTAGTACATTCTCATTATTCTATGTCTTCAATGATTATTTAGGTGCACTAGCTTGGCACAATTTATGGATTATCATGCACACAATAGAAGTCAAGATGGAATTATGCAAATTCTTGTAGATGGTTTTGCATTTAAAAAGATAGAAGAAACATGTTCACACTTTAAAGATGAACATCATAATTTGAAGCTTTCATTGGCAGCAGACAGTGTCAATCTATTTGGAGATATGAGATCCATTTACTCAATGTGGGTTATTTTTGTTATTAACAATAACATTTCTCTTTGGATATCCATAAAGAGGGAGCACATAATGTTGGCAATCATTGTGTTGCATATTTTTTCATTTAATATTTATCTAAATTAATTTATAAATAGTGCATGAAAATGGTCATAATAATTATGTAATGTTTATATTCATTCAATTACTAGGTAAATACCCAGTTAAAGATATAAATGTATATATTGAGCCCCTAATTGACGAGTTGTTGAAGTTATGGAATGTTGTCACTATGTATGACATCTCTAGGCCAATAGGACATCGACAATTTCATTTCCATGCAATACTTGTATAGATAATACATGATACCCCTAGGTTAACTCATTTTTGCAGTATGTCATATTGCTAAGATCATATATTTTTGGTCTATTATAGTGTTTACACATTATTTTTGTATGCTTAAGTTGCGCATGATAATTGTACATGATCCAATTGTACATGATTTTTTAAGTTTTTAGACAAAGAAAAAATTTGCATATCTAGTTTGTGGTTCGAAGATGAAATCTTGTCATTCAAGAAGTTTTGGAAAGTAACTATTTGATGAGTTTAGGCACTTTCTCCACAGTAATCATAAGTATCGAATTACTAAAAAAAATCTTTTAATAGGAAAGAAGAGATATCATCAAGGCCATGAAGAATGACACCTCATCTATGGAAGTTAGAATATGATTGACTAAATCTTCGAGGTAATGTCCAGTTTGTGGTTTGAAATTTGAAATTTATATTTTGATATTATCTTATATTTAATAATGATGTAATTGATGCTCGTGAAGGTTGTCAAGGCTTCAATGACCAACTTCTTAGAGAAATGAAAAGTTATCCTACTCAATTTAATAGGTTATTGTACTACAAGAATCTCTCAATCGTGCATTTGTTTGATGCTATGCATATTGGAAAGAATGTAATAGAGACACTATGAAAAATATAAGGCGCACTAAAGAAAAAAATTTCCAAAATTTATACTAACATTCATAAATTCAATCATGCACTAAAATAGTTCATTGAATCAAATAGCCATGTAGACTACATAAATACGTGTGCCCTTCCTTGGTTATTAAGGAAGCAACAAATTAATGCATTAAAAAAAGTCATAAAAAAAAAAAACAAAATTTCTCATAGGATTTGCTACAAATAGAAGCATTCTTGTATTAAAGAAAGGTGATTTTGGGCCAAGGTTGAAAACACATTATTGGTATACCTTTATCAAGGTAAGCCATGTTCTCTATTTATAATATATTTGTAAAATTGAATGTACTACCTATTGCATTATTTAATATCATATTGAAATGGTCATTTTTTAATTATTATGATACATCCTACCTCTATCCCTCCCACGCTAGTTTGAAAATAGTATTAAACAAGTTATCTATGATCTTGGAAAATACATGAGGTTAGAAGTATTTTTTTTTAGATTTATATAATTTTATCTAAAATTTATTTTATAATAATATTTGAAAATTTTTTTTTATATGTTATTGCATGTTGAATCTTTGTTAGGTGGTTATCATCTAAAGAAATAGATAAAAAAGATATAAAATATTGGAAGAGAAACATTCTACAGCTTATGTGTTAAATGCAAAAGTGTCTACCTTCAACCTTTTTCAATGCTCAAGAATGCTACCTCATACATCAAGTTGAGGAGATTGAATTGTGTGGACCTATACAAACTATGTCAATGTGGATGGTTGAGAGACACTTAAAATTTATGAAGGGCTTGGTTCAACAAAAAACACGTCCTGAGGGTTCTATGGTAGAGGGATATGTGGTATACCAGACCATGGTGTACAGTAGTGAATATCTTCCAAAGTTTGCAGCAAATATTTATGTAGATCACATTTGGGATCACAACTCTATTAAAATTTTTGAAGGGGAGTACCTAATGGGGAAAGGTAGATTGAGGAGAGTGAGAGGTAATCATAAGTTGTTTTTTGTAGTTAATTAATTCTTATCCATTATCAATATAAGTTGTTTCTAACTAGTCTAATTATTTTCTTTATAGTTGGTTGTGAGTGGGATGCACTACATTTGTATATTGCAAACAATCTTGATTGGATGATGGCATGGATTGAACAATCTCAAGAAAATGGTCACTCATTAACTTAGGATGTTACATCATTGGTTAAAGAAGCTCATTGTAATGGAGATCCCAATGTTATGCCAATGGTACTTGATCTAGTATATGGCTTAAGAGATACAAAGGTACGCAGAAGATTACTAATCATGAGCCATAAGTTTAATATCAACTCATAGATCAATGCAAATAATCTTGACATGTTTGAATAATTACAGGTTAAACATCACAAAGCTATGTACTATCATGGCCATAAATTTTGCATAAAAAAAGTCAAATAAAATGAAGAGAATGTGTGATTCTAGGATAAGTGTAGTCTTTATAGTCACCAATATTTTATCTAAAACTAACATACGTCCTCAACAATCTAAAAATTGATACTATGGCATTTTGGATGATATACTTGAGTGCAACTTTAATGTTTGAAATAAAGATGGAGTAACTGAGAGGGGAGGGGTGAATCAATTGCCACAAAAATAAATCCATAGATCCTTAGATGTCTTAAAATATAGCTGCTGACAATCTCACAAATAAATATGAAACTTGATAGATGTTCTGATATCTTATTTAGCATTTAAAGTGATAACATTCATGCATAAAGAAATAACATGAACACAAGAGACACCAGATTTAACGTGAAAATCCAATTTGAGAAAAATCACCAAGTAACTAGTTACCAATTTTCACTCTTCTAAAGTGAGCCCTATTAGGAGCCAACCTTGTTAAAGGTTACAAAACACATTGTTAGGTGTGACCCTGTTAGAGGATTTGATCATCTTGTTAGAAGTGGCCTTGTCAGAGGTCTTTAAAAAAATTCAACTGAAATGTCACCTTGTTAGAGGATTTACAAAATGGCTATCAAACCAACTCCATTAAGAGATTTTGAATCACTGTCACAATGATTAGAAAGCAACAATGAAGTGATCTGAAATATATGCAACTAATCTTTGCTGAATACAGATCTCTGTTCTGCTTCACTAGATCCTCACTGATCGAATGCAACTTTGCAGCTTCATAGGGATATCTAATCCTTCCTCAACATTCAATCATATATTTTCTTATTCATACATTCGCACTTTTATGCATCCACACACTTTTTTTTTTTTTTTTTGAATTCACAACTTGACCTTTCATATATACCTTACAGATTGTCAAGTCGGCTCAATTACAAGTTACAACAACTGAAAAAAATAAATCAGTCGGCTGCATAAAGAAATTAAACTTAATTCTTTAGAAAAATAAAATTCTTCACTGCCCGACCCAGCTCGATGACCACTGCTCAAAATGGTTTCCCCAGTGTTACCAAATGGAGCTTGGTAAACACTGCAAACTTTGCAACTTCCTTCGGAGACCGAGTTAACTCGGTAAATACTGACCTTCCTTTGTTTACCGAGTGAGCTCGATAAAAGCTAATTTTTCTTCGCTTACCGAGTGAGCTCGGTAAAAGCTAACTTTCCTTTGCTTACCGAGTGAGCTTGGTAAAAGCTAACTTTTCTTCGCTTACCAAGTGAGCTCGGTAAAAGCTAATTTTTCTTCACTTATCGAGTGAGCTCGGTAAAAGCTAACTTTCTTTCGCTTATCGAGTGAGCTCGGTAAAAGCTAATTTTTTTTCGCTTACTGAGTGAGCTCAGTAAAAGCTAACTTATTGTGTAATGTTCAAGAATGCTCAATAGTCACTATAAATTACTTTGCTAAACATCTAAGCTCGGTAGACTCTGTCTGATGGCTGATATGACATTTGTGTAACATCAAAGACAATACACAATTAACAATTGTATCCAACAATCTCCCTCTTTGGCATTGATGGCAACACAACATGTCATAGCAAAAATAAAATTTGAAAACAAGTCTTTCACTTATATGGCAACACAACATGTCAATATAAAAATTCTCCCTCTAAAATAGAAAACTCTCCCTCTTACAGTAATCTCCTTCTATGAAGAAATTGCATAGAAAACTCTTTTGAACAAATTTCAGAGAGATATGACAGTAATAAACTCTCCCTCTTTGACAACACATGCCAAAGACAACTCAAACTCAAATAATTTTAGTGTACCTTTAGTACTGATTCATATGCAATGTTTCCTGTTTATGTTGCATCAACTAATATATCTTCAATCTGGTATGAGTTGATGCATCACTAAAACTTTATTTTAGTGAACTTCAGATAGGGGAGTGACCCCTAACTTACCTCTTAGATACAAGAATGCATCCTTAGGTAATGGTTTTGTGAATATGTCAGCAATTTGGTCCTTTGTATGAATATATTCCAATCTAATCTCCTTATCTTGCACCAATTCTCTGACAAAATGATATTTTATTGCAATATGCTTGATTTTGGAATGCATCACTGGATTCTTAGATATGTTGATTACACTTGTATTATCACAGAACATAACAACTAGTTCTTTGATTTCCATCTTCATGTCTTCCAACAATTGTTTAAACCAAACAATGTTAGAACAGTTTACTGCTGCAGCAACATACTCTGCCTCTACTGTTGATTGAGATGTACAATTGTTCTTTTTGCTTGTCCAAGAAACCAACCTTTTTTCAAGAAAGAATGCACCTCCACTTGTACTTTTTCTGTCATCAAGGTTTCCTTCCTAATCAGCATCAATAAATACTTTCAAATCCAAATTTCCTCCAAACTTATATCAGAAACCATACTCTTCAGTTCCTTTCAAATATCTCATTATTCTTTTGATTGCCATCAAGTGATTTTCTCTTGGTTTTGCTGAAAATCTTGCTACAATACCAACTGCAAGGGCAATATCTGTTCTAGTATGAACTACATACTACAACTTTTCAATCATAGATCTATACAATGTTTGATCTACTTCTTTTGATTCATCTTCCCTGGTAAGTTTTAATCCGGTACACATAGGAGTCCCAAGTGGTTTACAATCTTCCATTCCAAAAAATTTCAATATCTCCTTGATGTACTTTGATTGAGTAATGTAGATACCATTTTTATTCTGTTGAATTTGAAGACCAACAAAGAATTTGATCTCACCAAACATAAACATTTCAAATTTCTTGTTCATTTGTTCTGAGAATTCTTTGCACAGATCATCATTCCCTGTGAAAATAGTATTATCTACAAATATTTCTGCCAAGAAAATCTTATTATCTGGTCCTTCTTTAATATACAAGCTACTGTTATCATTAGTTCTTTGAAAACCAATCTGAATAAGATATTTATGCAATCTTTCATACCATGCTCTAGGGGCTTGTTTCAGACCGTACAATGCCCTGTGTAATTTGCAGACCATGTTCTTCTTATCTGGATTAACAAAACCTTCAAGTTGTTTAATGTAAACCTCTTTATCTAGTATAACATTGATGAATGCTGATTTGACATCCATCTAATAAACTTTGAATCCCTTGTGAGCAGCATATGCTAGTAAGGTTCTAACTCCTTCCAATCTTGCAACAGGAGCAAAAGTTTCTCCATAGTCTATTCCTTCTTCTTGAGCATATCCTTTGCATACTAGTCTAGTTTTGTTTCTTGATACCTTACCATCTTCATCCAACTTATTTCTGAATACCCACTTAGTTCCAATCACATTTTTGTCTTTAGGTCTGGGTACAAGAGTCCATGTCTTGTTTTTCTCTATTTTCTCTATTTCTTCATTCATAGCTTCAATCTAGCTATCATTTTTGAATGCATCTTTGATATTCTTAGGTTCAAAATCAGCAAGTAAACAAGTAGCTTTCTGCTTATTTCTTGTCATGGTTCTTTCAAATTTATCTCCAGTGATCTGATCTGCTGAATGATGTCTCCTGACATACTTAGCTAATACAGGTTCCTTGCCTTTTGAATGGATTTCATTATTATCTTTTTGCATTTCAACTTCAGGCTCTGTCTATTCTGGCTCAGTAGATATTTGCTCAGTAGATGTTTTCTCGGTAAATACTTGCTTGGTAGATACTGAATTTAACTTGGTTTGCTATGGCTCGGTTTGAACTTCTTGTAACTCAGTTACAGATGACTCGAGAGTAGAAGTTTCCTGATTCTCTGATGTAATTGGTACTGTATCAGGTTCATTGAAGACAAACCTTTTATAATCTTTTGGTTCCCTTTTGCTTTCTTCTTCAGTCCTTTCTACAAACTCATCAACTTTCACATGTGCACTTTCTATGACTTTGTGAGTAGACAAGTTCAAACATCTATATGCCTTACTTGTGCATGAGTATCCAAAGAATATACCTTCATCACCTTTTACATCAAATTTTCCTTTTCTAGATTCTTTCAAAATGTAACATTTACTTCCAAATACTTTAAGATAACTTACATTAGGTTTATAGCCATACCATAACTCATAGGGGGTTTTGAATGAGTCTTTCTCCAGCTGTACTCGATTCAAAGTATAGACTACAGTGCTGATTGCTTCCTTCCAGTATTTGATAGCAATGCTCTTTTCAATCATTAAAGTTCTTGCACAATCCATGATGGATCTGTTTCTTCTTTTAGCTATTCCATTTTGCTGGGGTGTTCCAGGGGCTGATACCTATCTTTTAATTCCTCTTTCAATGCAAAAGTTATTGAATTCATGTGAAATGAATTCTCCACCTCTGTCTAACCTCAAGCATTTTAATCTTTTCCCTGTTTCTTTTTCTACTCTGGCCAAATACCATTTGAACTTTTCAAATGCTTCTGATTTATTTCTTAGATACATGACTATCATCATTCTTGAGTAATCATTAACAAAAAAAATGAAGAACTTTTCTCCAGTATAGCTTTCAATTCCAATGGGTCCACATAAATCAGTATGCACAATTTCTAATATGTCTTCAGACTGATAGTTTTTACTTTTAAAACTAGTCTTTCCCATCTTTCTAATTTGACAATTTTTGCATAGATCGACCTCAGGTTTCTTTATGTTGGGAATGCCTTTTACTTTCTTAAATTTTCTTATCTTTACCAAATTATCAAAGTTTACATGACACAAGTTTTTATGCCATAACCAACTTTCTTCAACTTGAGCAATGAAACATGAACATTCACCTAGTTCAAGATAGAACAAGTTACCTTTAGTTTGAGTACCTAATCCAATCAGCTTTCCTTTCCCATCCAGCAGTCTTGTTTTACCATGCATGAATTCTACTTTGATTCCATTATTGAGTAGTTGTGCCACACTTAATAGGTTATGCTTTAGTCCTTCTACCCAATAGGCATTATCACATATAAGTTCTTTGGTTAGAGGGATTCTTCCTCTTCCTTTTATACAACAAGGTTCATTGTTACCAAATCTTATACTGCCACCATCATAGTCTTCAAAGTATTCAAACTTAGTTTTGTCACCAGTCATGTGATGAGAACAACCACTATCTATGATCCATGTATCATTTTTTCTCATATGAGAAATGAGTGCCATTTCTTCATCATTATCAGATTCATCTTTCACAACAATATAGAAAATCTCATCTTCTTCTTCATCATTAGAATCATGAGAATCTTTAGCCATAAAATATGTTTTCTTACCTTTGTCCTTGAATGATTTGAAATCTTTCTTGTCATTCCATTTTTTATCTTTCTTTTTATCTTTATTCTGCTTGTTTGGACATCTAGCAACAATATGACCAACTTCTTCACATGAAAAATAGATTAGGGGTACTTTACCTTTGTATTTTCCTCTACCTCTAGAATATTTCCTTGCTAGAAGGGCTTCAATTACTTCAAGATCACTGTCTGAACTTTGGTTTGATTCATCTTCACTTTCTAACTGAGATTTCTTTTTGCCTTTCTCCTTGAGTGAAAATTTGGCTTCAAATGGTGATTCAATGTTCTTGGAAGCTGGAACATAGTTATCAAAGTTGTCCAGTTCAAATGCAATCAATCTTCCAACTATAGCCTCTAGATTTATCTTATGATTTGCTTCACATCTTCTTTCCTGAATTGCAAAAACTCTGATTGCATAAATGGGAAGTAGAGTTCTGAGAACTTTACTTATAACTGTCTCTTCACTGATATCTCCTCCAGAATCTTTGATTGCACTGACACATGCTTTAACTCTTTCAACATATTTTGCAATGTTTTCATCCTCTCTCATCCTCATTTGATCAAATTGTCCTCTCATACTTTCTACTTTGGCTCTTCTAACATTATCATCTCCTCCATAGATCTCTTTCAGCTTTTCTCACATTTCAAAGGCAGATTTGCAGTCCTTAATATCATCAAATTCTTCATAACTCAAATCAGATGCTATATCTATCATCATAATGTTGTGAGTCTTCTTTTCAGCAATATCATTGACAGATAGTGTACCAACTAGTTCTGCATATTTTTCATCAAGGTACTTCAATCCTGTATCACCAATGGATGCTAGGTGAAGTCTCATCAGTTCTTGCCATGCAGAGAAGTTATTTCTGTTAAGTCTTGGGATTTCCCTTTTGTAAGACATCCTGATCTTTGGCTTAGATCCTTGAAATCTTATCCTGCAAGCACCAAAAGCTTTGATACCAATTGTTAGAAATAGAGATGGAGTAACTGAGAGGGGAAGGGTGAATCAGTTACCACAAAAATAAATCCACAAATCCTTAGATGTCTTAAAATATAGCTGCTGACAATCTCACAAATAAATCTGAAACTTGATAGATGTTCTGATAACTTATTTAGCATTTAAAGTGATAACATGCATGCATAAAGAAATAACATGAACACAAGAGACACCAGATTTAACTTGGAAACCCAATTTGAGAAAAATCACCAAGTAACCAGTTACCAATTTTCACTCCTCTGAAGTGAGCCCTGTTAGGAGTCAACCCTGTTAAAGGTTACAAAACACACTGTTAGGTGTGACCCTATTAGAGGATTTGATCACCTTGTTAGAAGTGGCCTTGTCAGAGGTCTTTAAAACAATTCAACTGAATTGTCACCTTGTTAGAGGATTTAAAAAATGGTTGTCAAACCAACTCTGTTAAGAGGTTTTGAATCACTATTACAATGATTAGAAAGCAACAATGAAGTGATCTGAAATATATGCAACTTATCTTTGCTGAATACAGATCTCTGTTCTGCTTCACTAGATCCTCACTGATCGAATGCAACTTTGCAGCTTCATAGGGATATCTAATCCTTCCTCAACATTCGCTCATATATTTTCTTATTCATACATTTGCACTTTCATACATTCACACTTTTATGCATCCACACACTTTTTTTTTTTTGAATTCACAACTTGACCTTTCATATATACCTTACATATTGTCAAGTCGGCTCAATTACAAGTTACAACAACTGAAAAACATAAATCAATCAGCTGCATAAAATAATTAAACTTAATTCTTTAGAACAATAAAATTCTTCACTGCCCGACCCAGCTCGATGACCACTGCTCAAAATGGTTTCTCCAGTGTTAACCAAATGGAGCTTGGTAAACACTGTAAACCTTGCAACTTCCTTCAGAGACTGAGTTAGCTCGGTAAATACTGACCTTCCTTTGTTTATCGAGTGAGCTCGGTAAAAGCTAACTTTCTTTTTCTTATCGAGCTACCGAGTGAGCTCAGTAAAAGCTAACTTTTCTTCACTTACCGAGTGAGATCGGTAAAAGCTAATTTTTCTTCGCTTATCGAGTGAGCTCGGTAAAAGCTAACTTTTCTTCGCTTACCAAGTGAGCTCGGTAAAAGCTAACTTTCCTTCGCTTACTGAGTGAGCTCGGTAAAAGCTAATTTTTCTTCACTTACCGAGTTAGCTGGGTAAAAGCTAACTTATTGTGTAATGTTTAGGAATGCTCGGTAGTCACTATAAATTGCTTTGCTAACCATCTGAGATCGGTAGACTCTGTCTGATGGCTAATATGACATTTGTGTAACATCAAAGAAAATACACAATTAACAATTGTATCCAACACTTTAATTCATTCAAATTAGTTCTATTCGTCATCAAATGGTATAGGCTACTGTTGAATCAAAATGATCCTAATAGGACTATTATTGAACATAATAGTGGATTTACAATTATTAATACAAGGTTATTTGAGTCGGTTGGAGATGAGCCCCATGTTCTTCCAAGCCAATGCGAGAAAGTGTTTTACTTTGGTGTTCC
Organism: Cupressus sempervirens; assembly: GCA_028749045.1. Lineage (NCBI taxonomy): Eukaryota > Viridiplantae > Streptophyta > Pinopsida > Cupressales > Cupressaceae > Cupressus > Cupressus sempervirens. The sequence goes on along the minus strand of CM053793.1, from coordinate 100,140,470 downwards.
ACACAAACTAGGTTGGTCATTTGTTGTTAGACATGATCCAAGAAGAAGGTTGGTAAAGTATAACATGATGGAAGAAGAAGATACTAAAGAATTACAAGATGAAGTAAATGATGATCATGAATGACTATTACCCAATGATGATGATGAAGAAGAAGATGATGATGATTCTGGTCATGTTGATGATAATGGTGATGATGATGATGATCATCATCATCATCATCATTATGCTGATGAAGATGATGATGATCATGGAAATGATGGTCATGTTAATAGTGATGAAGATGATGATGATGACAATGAATATGATGGTGGTGATGATGATGATCAAAGTGATCACAAGTGAGATGATGGTGATGATGAAGATTATGATCAATGACATGATCAATGAAATGTCTGTCAAGGTACAATCAATGTGAAGTATGATGGGGCCATGATTTTTATTTATGGAAATTTGGTTGATTTTGATGAGTGCTTCATGTAATTTTTGTCTTCTACATAATTTCTAGTTTATAAAGCATTGTAAGCAGACAACTTTTCATTCGTTACAATATGGGTGAATTTGATAAGTGAAATGACCAACTTTTTCTTTCAAAACCATATGTGCAGATATGGACATTAAGTAGAACATGTCAAATAATTTTTTAGATATACACATTAGTTCCATCTTATTTTTGGCTAACTTAAGATAATGATTTGCATATGCAAGATATTCATCACTTTTGACCAGGATCTTGCACAATCACATGGATCGATAGGTATATGTCAATAGACCCGATAGATACAATTTTATATTTACATATCTTCTATTTACCATAGTGTGTCTCTCATTTTATGGATTGCAAGTATCACCAAATAGGTATTTGTCTAATTTGTCTTCCTCGAGTGAGAAAAATGTGGTAATAGAAGACAAAAGTGAGACATCTAGTAGGTCTAAAATAGGGAGATCAACTAGAGGTCAAAAGACTAAGAGAAAATTCAACAAATGAATGTAATTTTTTCTTGCTGGGGGGGGAGGGGGAGGTGTCATATTCTTATGATAATGGGATTGAAGGCGATAAGGAGGTTCTCTTAAGGTACACGCATCTTCAAAAAGAATGGGTACCCAAGTAACTACCTCCAGTTAACACTAATTTTTTTGTTAATGAAAGGATATATCACATAGCTCCATCTTCATTACATGGTTTGGACCTATTTTCCATGGATGACATAAAGATTTGTTACAATAAGGTTGTTAAATTGATCGATTATGTAGAACCTTGTTACAATTACAACAATTGGATGTAGATTGTGCAATATAAAAAAAGTATGTGTAGGTATGCATTGTCACCAAATTATATACAATGCAAAGAAAATGATAAAAGTAAAATGTTCGCTATGTATATTGATGGAAGTGTTAGAATCTGAAGAGATTAATAACCCAGAAAACTAGTGCAAAGAGTAAATATCTAAACTATGAATGCAAATGATACAAAATCAAAATAGCATCATAGAGTTAGTCTCCAAGAGAGTAATGCAAATGCTGGAAGCAAAATAGCATTAAGAGGATGCAAAAACAAGAGATGCAAATACAAGCGAGGTAGCATGCTTATATAGGCTAGGAAGAGGAAGGAGGTGTCAACACCAACCAATGAGGAGCAACCATCTATCGGACTAAAGATAGAAAAGTATCTTCCCAAGATAGCTAATGGATGCTCACATGTAGGAAGGTGACACCTCACAACCATTCACCTAATAAGACATGCTTTATTAACCTAAGCGAGATTATTAAAAAGTGTAGAAAAAATCTAGCAAAATAGGAAAAATAAAAAACTACACTAACAGGAAGGCCAAAAGCAACAGGGAATATTGCAGGATTTATAAATAGTTGTCATCCTGTGTCAACCAATAAGTTGGTGAATTGTATATTCAATACATGTAAGGGAAATCATATTTTTATATGTGCAATAAAATTAATAAGTGCATGGGAAGAGCTTTTGATAGATTACAATTTGAATTGTGTAGATAGAAAAAAAATTCCTATCATGGGACTAGTAAGTATAACATTTAAACCAATTGCCTCCAATTAAAATTGACTCCAATATACAATCTAATTTATTAGTAATTTTTTTTTTGGTAAGCCTATTGCTTTCATTTTTCTGTTGATTGCTAAGAATTATTACTAATCTTTTTCACAGGGCAACATGGATAGACCACCACGCATAGGCAGGGATGCACCATCTCACACACCTTCTTCAGCGAAGGTAAACCTTGATTATTGTAATTGTTCAAATTATATAGAAACAAATGTCATATTATCGTGTTCTTTTCTTTATGGCTTTGGAGTTATTTTGATGAAATTTTATTGATATTGAATTTTGCAGATATACACATTAGTTACACCAAATTTTTCTTTGAAAAGAATATGTGTAGGTATAAAGATTAAGTACTGCAACATGTCAAATACTTTCATTTTGTTGTTGATTGCTAAAAATTACTAATCTTTTTCATAGGATGACATGGATAGACCACAAAATTGCATAAGCGGGGATGCACCATCTCACACAACTTCTTTCACGGAGGTAAACCTTAATTATTTTAATTGTTCAAATTATATATAAATAAATGTCATGTTATTATGTTCTTTTCATTATGGCTTTGGAGTTATTTTGATGAAATTTTATTGATATTGAATTTTGCAGATATACACATTAGTTATAGCAAATTTTTCTTTGAAAATCATATGTGCAGATATAAACATTAAGTACAACATGTCAAATACTTTCATTTCACTGCTGATTTCTAAGAATTACTAATCTTTTTACACGGCGACATGGGTAGACCACCATGCATAGGTGGGGATGCACCGTCTCATACACCTTCAGTAGAGGTAAACCTTAATTATTATAATTATCAAAATTATATAGAAACAAATGTCATATTATTATGTTCTTTTCTTTATGGATTTGGAGTTATTTTGATAAAATTTTACTAATATTGATGTAACAAATGATAGGAAAAAGCTAGAATGATAGCAAATCAAATGTGATCTAAAATACAAGCATAATTTCTACATGACATCGCCCTTAGTGTTGACCCTATGTTCATGGCCCAATAACTCAAACAAAGATACAGTGATGAAATTGTTAACATTATCATCGAGTGTGACATAAGTGAGGAGAAAGAAGCACTGAAAAAAGAATTGGGTCGTAGGGTCACATATCTAAAGTTAATTAGTAGTAACTAATCTAAAGCAATAATAGAAGTTCAATAGATGTTTATATTTTATAGTATCTTATGGATCATGATCTAAAATATTATGTGTTCTTCTATAGAAATATGTGATAGCTATGACACTACATGGTGAACATGGTGAGAGTTGTAGCGCACAACTTTCATGTAAGTAACACTTTATTTGTTTATTTTCATCAACATTATAACACTTAACTTTTATTTTTGGATGCTTCTAGCTAGTATCCTATTTGATATTTATCCATTGCAAAAAAAATTGCTAAAAATATTTTATTCTTCAGCTCATGATGAAGTGTGGACGCTTCCTTTAGACGGCAGTCTAATATTGCCTTGTGCATTGTCAGCAACAACGAGCATGCAAACATCCTCGTCTCTCCCAACTACAATTGGTAAAACCTTATTTTGCTATATTTTGTAATGTGCTAATCATGCATTATTTTTTTTGTTGGGTGGATTTTGTACTCATGTACCTATTTTGTGCACTAATAGATAGACCTTTAGTTGATAGAGCAACAGAGACCTACTAAAGTTGATCCATTTCTTGGAGCAGTCCATGTGACTAGTATTGGTTCATTTGTAGAGACATTATTGCTAAACAAGAAAAATATGTTTCTGTTAAAATTATGAAAGCTTCTAGGTGCTTTAAAATTGTTATTATTTAAAATTGTAATTTTAGTTTACTTATACATAACTAGTTTTGGACTGATAATCCTTTTATGTTTTTGTAGGTAACAATGTTTTCTTTGATCATCTTTTTAATATGACATTGAGGCTATTTGCATCCACCACATGTAAAAGGTACATAGTTTCATATCATTGCTACAAAAAAATTCTTTTCTTCCATTTATTGTACTATATTAAAGTTATTGATCTAATAATTTAAGTTTTTTTTACAAAAGTGGAATGAACAGGGTTCTGAATTACAAAATTAGTTGATTACATCTTTTGATGACCTATTTGGAAAAAATATTTTTGATACTACCCTACTTTTGAAATGAGCATCAAGGCATATTAAGATTGTGAGGGATCAATATAGAAGGGGTCTAAAGGAGAACCCAAAGTACGATCATCCTCCTATGGTTCCACCAATGGAGTGGAACGAAATAAAAATGCAAAGGAGAAAAGGCTACATGAAAATAGAGGAAATAAACTAGCACACAACAAAAGAAGGTATATCATGATAGTATTAAGTACAATGTAATCATGCACTAATTAGTGATCTTTGTAAATGTATAATCTAACATGTTTGTAACTGTTCATAGATTACAAGACACATCCGTGGCTACAAAAGCTAGACTAGAAAAGGTTGGCCAACATAAACTTGACTTTGGTGGCTATATGAATCTTCAGTCTTGACTCGTAAATAGCATCATTGAAATTTCATATAATTTTTTTAATATAATGTTGCAAAAAACTTGTTTAATGAAACCATACATGCAAAATTGATAATATTAAGCAAAAAATATAGGGCGCAGAATTCAATGTGGAGCTCACAAATGAAGATTAAAAAATTGCCTTGAAGGAAGGCTATAAATTCGTGGCTACACGCCTACACCAAGAATCTGGAAGCCTTGACCAAGAATTTTGTGCCCCAAATAACACATAGGTAAATTGGTCAGATGAAAAGTAAATCAAATTGAATAGTTGAGAAATTTCTTTTTTTTGTGTTAGTTTTGAACATAGATTGACTGCATAACAATGCACATAACATTTCATTGCAGCCTTCATATCCTGTGATAGAACCTGCTCGTAATAAAGGCCATGATGTGCATTATAGTGGTGGAGGTATTAATTTTCTATTGGAAATTAATTATACAATTATGAATACAATTTAACATCTTCAATTTTAATTTGATGTGTATCCTTTTTTTAAATATTTTAGAACATGTTGAACATCATGGTGAAGGAGTGGAGCATGTTCCAAGTGTTCAACATGTTGAAATGGCGATGGATCAAAATTTTAATGTACATGATGTGGCATTGTCAGGTAAAAAAAATGCATGTTATTTTGTACTACTTAATTAAATGCTTGTAATAGTTAAAAAAAAGAAAAAGAGTATGCCAATTTAACCCATTTACTTATTCTTGCAACACAACCCCCTTTAATGCAGTAGCCTCCTGCTCCTCCAAATAGGAGGAGGCATCATAATTTGACATTACATGTGCCACAAGAGGAGGAAAATGAGGAAGATATTGATGCTCCTATTAGCCTTTTTCTTAATAGAGCTAAAAAAAATAAAAAGAAGAAATGATGTTTTAAAAATTCTCTTTGGTAGAACTTGTTTGATAAACTTTGTTGGATAATGAAAGAACTTTGTTTTAAGTAATTATCTATGAATATTGCATATTAATATTGATTTTTATTTCATGTTGATGAATATTTTTATGTGTTAATGAAGTCTTGATTAGTATTGTGTATTAATAATTCTATATCATATTAATGAATGTCATGTGATTGTATTGATTGAATGTTATAGTTCATAAATGGATGAATGAATGAATGAAGTATGTAATTAGATGATAATGGGTAATTTATATTGATGTTAGGGGGAGGGGGGTGAGGCCATATGAGCTTCCACCTTCATGTGGTTGGCCTTGTTAAGTAGAGAATATTAAAGTATTCTTGAAACCAAGTGAAGCTCAAACTAACATACCAAGGAATCTTAAACCCAATACATCTACCTTTCATCTTCTCATCCCAGTAATTCATCTTTTCTGCCACTTTTTGCATATTCAATATTCTATTATTCATAATCTTGATAATGGCACCCTCTATCTTGTCAATAAGTTGTTCCTATCCTATCCTTTTATTTTAAAAAATGTGTCTGTTTCTCTCCTACCGTAACTCCTATATGACAATAGATGGTGTTGCAATCCACAAGCCACCATACAAACAATCCTTATTTTGAATAGATGTTTGTCTTTGGTCTTATCTATTTTCTAATTAGGTAATTATAGCCCTCTTTACTGTTCTAGTTTCTAGTAGTCACTTGACAGTTGCTCTAAACAACCTCAACCCCATAAGAAATCCACAGACCATAGTCAATTAGGACTGCTGGAGCAACCTTTATTACTGCATCCAAACCAAGGTAACCCATTTACTTTGTATTGTATACCATGGAAGAACTTGTAACCTTATATCCATATTCCAACTTTATTAAACTAATTTCTCCTCTTTCTCTTTTGGTGCTCAAAATTGGTATTGCTATTTAAAGATTGTAGTAGAGAAAGTAGTGTGTGAGTATGCAATGTTTAAAGGTAGCCTTCATTTGATAACATTTTAAGTTGCTTTTAATTTGAACAATGAGCATAGTAACCCATAATTGGGTGGCAAGATGTTTACTAATGTTGTTCTTAAAACTAAATTTACAAGAGGCCATAATACTTCATCAAATTTTCAACATCATCTCTTAAATGGAGGCCATAATTTTTTGCGAACAAATAGGACTCCATCACTACTAACTCTTTAATATCCTTCTAAGAGAGATGACATTATATTATCAGTCAACTAAAATTCTAATGCAAAAAACCATTCTTCATTGTATTTTCCATTCAATGTGTTTGTAAAATGAATGAAAATGAAGATCAGATCACATTTTAGGGGTTTATTCACCTTTCAAATATTTGGAAGAGTAGAAAAAGGTCATAATATATGTGGATGGTCTAAATTTAGATCCTCATTGAACCTAAGATGAATCAATATGCATTCATGTTTCATTGTGTCTAACGTGGAAATGAATTAGTGTAGCGGAAAAATATATTATAATACACAAGAAAGATCCAACATAGAAGTTCAACGAGTTTAATAGTATTTGGTAAAACTATTCATATATTTCTATTCTCTGCAAAATCTTCTATTCTCTCAAAATTGTACCAATTCATCATAAGCTAATATGATTTTACACCTTTTTCTTTTACAAAAATGGCATTTGATAGAAAATATGAATACTTATTTGTTGTAATCATTGGAATGATAATGGTCATGGCAGCTAGAACTAGCATTGTTGTTGGTGGAAATCAGATGGACAGTATGCAACCCTCTTATTTTGGTTTTTACTTCTCTTATTATTATATTTCACATGTTATCAACACTTTACCTTTGAGCAGAATTTCTACTAAGTAATCTATTTGCATGTTGGATAATGTTGAGCTGCTTTTCACACAAAATTTATATTGCTCCCTATTTATTTCATGCTTCATTTAAATGCTAAAATCTATGAAGCTCTCAATATATTACAAGAAAATAGAGGTGTTTGGCATCTAGGTCTTTTCTATTCTCACGTTGCATGTGTAAAGTGAGGTATCCCAGATGAATTAGAAGCAGGTCATCAACAATTCAAATAGTAACAATAGAAGTCATCCTCTTATTTCTCTTCACACCATCCTTCACTAGTAAGCTATATTTTGTTTCAAAACCACCATTCAAAATTAAATACATAGTGGATGGCTTTTGAATACCATCACATAGAAATATATTGCATGAAATATGAATTAAATCACTCATTACGACTAGAAGATTGCATGAAATATGAACTAGGACACTCATAACTACTCATAAGTTTAAGTTGAGGTTCCAAATTTGAGATCATTCTTATGCCTCCCCATAATTGAGTGAGATCAATCTAAAGTCACATATAAGTGTTTTGGAGGAGTAAGTAAACAACATAACACGAAGTAGAAACCATACAATATAATACAAATGAACTGAAGATAAATAAATGACCATTTGTATATGGCATTAAACAAATTCTAGAACCATGTGTGATAAGAAAATGCATTACATCAATCCAACATGACCAACATATAAGCATAACTAATGTTGTATAATTCCATCTTCAAAGTTTGGAACATCCAAAATTTAGGATTTTAGAGTCAATCATTCCTTGAATTGTACACTTATCCAAAATTGAAATATGCTATAGAGGATTTTGGATTTAAACTCGAACTTTGAAGTATTTCTTGCAAATGAGATATGAAGAAAAGTTCAATAGTAGTTAAATGTAACAACAACCATTGTAGGATATGACTTGCACAATCTATCAAAATCAGATTTTCTACATTACTCTTGCCCAATATATCAAAATGACTTGCTTGGAAACCTTTGAGAAATATATCTTTTGTTCTTCCCTTATCTCTTAGTTTTAGACTTGGTACCAACCATTACAACTACAAGCTTTCTTAGGCAAATGCCCCATAGTAATCTTCTCATTTTCCCCTACAGTGATAGTAGCACCCTCCACCTCCCCTAAGCATTGCACTTGGTGGTTCAGCATATTAATTAGATTCATATGTCATTTATGCTTTCAATTTGGACCAAAACCTACATCTTTTTGCATTATTTTTGTGGTTTTTGCATTACCAATAAAAAGAAAAATGACAAACTTCCAATTGAGAGACTCAACTAGAGATTACCTCTTCAAACCTTTCCTACCTCTCTTAGGTAGACCATACAAATTTTGTGAAGGTAATTTGGATGGCTTCTTAATAGCCTTACAAGGCTTGAAGTATATATATTCTAGCTTACAACTAAAAACCAAACAACAACAAAAAAACATCCAGTTTACAAGAACTTGTTTCTTTGCTCGAATTGGGGATCTCTCAATGCATAGAAGTGTGTCATTTTAATTTTTTTTCACTCACTTATATGAAGAACAGTTGGTTTTTAAAGGAATAGTAAACTAACCAATTCATCCCACTACCACAACACATGAAACACACACGCGTAAAATTAGAAATTCATAATAGCTCATAAATGTACAAAGCTTCAAATCATATTCACATAGACTACTATCAAACACTATACAATTTGTTAGATGCCAAATAAAAACTACTTAAGCAATGAGCTACTAAAATACAACTCCATAGAATCCTCTTTCACGAGCTTCACTGTAGAAGAACTCCATTGTTCCTACCAAAACAAAAAGATTAGAAATCCAAAAACAAAATATTGAAATCCCAACTAGAATACACTCATTGGAATAGGTGGCATAACTATTGGTATTGCATCTATCATTCATTCTCTTTTGCTATGTATTTTCTCTTCACTTATATAAAAAAAACAATACTCATTGATATCACAACCAATACAAGTCCAATTGCTATTCTTTGCAAGTTCGTTATCCTTGCTTCATGCCCAGTGAATCTTCTTGCAATTGGAACAAATATTCTATCATAGATTGGAGTAAGAATGACTAGAAATAGAAAGGAATTACTGATAAAGAAGCTACTAGGATTTTGAAATGCTTTCCCACGCTTTGATCCATTATCAAATCTTGAGAGACAAAAAATGTTTGGAGTTGTGCTAGACATGTACTCAATAGTATTGTGCTTGCAAAAATGGATGCCATTTGAAAAAGAATTTTGGCTTCTTCTACTTGGGGCAGCGTGCATATTCTCCACCCCATTTTCAAATTGAGAAGAATCCTCCCTTAATATTGTTGCTTCATCAATGAATCTATTAAATAAATTTAGACAAATAAACATAATTATCATTTTTATTCTCTATTACAAAATTTACGTAAGATGTTTAATAATAGTCCTAAAAAGTACTAAAGATTATGTACACAAACTGGTTTGTATGTACAAGTCTCTCAGTGAGGATGTTTGATTCCTTATCGTGCACTTCATATAAATCATTCAGATTCTTTAGAGTTCTTAGCTTATTTCTTAAGTAGTATTCTAAATTATCTAAACTATCCTCTCAATTTATCTAAATGTAAAAGGCAACACAAGTAATTTATGCATATGTTGCTTGGATTGTATTTTCTTTATAACGTTTGCTTCTTAAATTAATAATGATTTTGATTTTTTTTTTTGTTCTAGAAAGAGATATGGTATTGCTATTGCATTTTAAATGGGAAATATAAGAAGCTTGGGGTAGTCTAAGCAAATTCTAAGGTTGTTAAAGACAGTGTGGAAGATGGATCCACTATCATGATCACCATGGGATAGGAAGAGAAAATGAATAGAATTATGTGGTTTTGGTAGAGCATATGCTCAACTATTAGTATCCATGTCTCTTTTTTTTTGTTTATTGTGTATGTGTGTTTCTCTATGTCTGTGTATACAAATTATTAGCTATAGAAGTTTCTTTTATAGGCCTTAGTGTCCTTTGTAGGGAATACTTATTTAATCATTTGGTTTTACAGGCCATGGTGGTAGTGATGGACTGCATGGATATGTACCATCACTAGATCAAGTTGTTGAAGGCACAATATGCATAAACAAGTTCCCCTATTTTTAACAAATATAGGAAGATATTATTATAGTCATGCAATAATATATTCCACCACCTTATCTTACAAAAAATGTTTCTACAAATAGCAAGATCAGAGAACTTGAGAGTGCCATTCTTTTTGTTTGGCCGCTCAACAAGAGGGGAAATTATCTTGAAGGTAGTATTCTTTCCTTCTTGATTTAATGGTTCCAAATTATAGAGATCCTACTTGGAGAATTCCTTGACTGGCATGATTTTGATAAATAAGTTGGATTTACTAATTCTAGTTTTCACTCCTGAAGTAATTAAACACATTACTTTTCTACCTCATGTCATTTATTTACTATGAATATGATTATTAAATGTTTCTAGCACGTACATGTTTGAAGGTAGCATCGGATCCTAATGTCAAGAAAATGGTATGAGGAATTGTCACAACTTCTCCAACACTATGTGTGTGGACTACACATCCAATTTTTGTGGTAAGACACTGAATTTTGAACTGCATTTGTTCTTCAGAGCATCTTCCCTATATTACATTGTTCAAAGATGATTTAAGAAGTATGGAACTCATAATTGAGTACTATGATGTTAGGGGCATCTATAAATATAGGCTAGTGGATCAATACATTAATCTTGGCACTACTACATAAATTGATTTTTTTATAAAATAATTAAGAAGCTGCTAACATTAAAAAATAAAAATAAAAGGTTCAAACCAACTTTAAGATGGAGCAAATTTGAACAAGATTTTAGTATTTTAGTAAATGCAATAGATATGGCATATGTATGCAATGGTCTAATTTTTAATTGAATAATGATTGGACACTTCAAATTAAAAAAGTAGATGCAAAAGTTTTCTTGCCTACTAGGTGATTATCTCTCTATAAAATTGTTTTGATGAGTGACTCATAGTTTATGGTTGACAGTGATAGAAAGAGAAGTTCTTTGTCAATGTTGGTATATATTGTGGCCTCACTATTGCAAGATTTTATTATGTATATTTTTCTTGTAGTGATGGCTTGGTTAATGGTTTCTACTATGATCCAAATAGTAGGTACATAACTCTTTCATGGCTTCATTTTATGATTAAATCATTGCTTGGCTACTATTTAGTCATATTTAATAATCCACCTTTTGAAAATACTGAGTTAGCATGTTGATTGGTAAAATTTTAGTCCATTCCAAAAGTTGGAGTTAAAGGCAACAAATGAAGGTTGAGATGGTTATAGTTTTTCTTCATACTAGTTTCAATCAAAGATGTGTAACTTAATTGGTGTTTGTAATATATACAATAAAAATTGTGTTTTTAGTATGTTGGTGACATCTTGGTATCTTGGTAGTAGACAATGATGCCATAGCCCATGAAGATGGTGGCTTTGAGATTGGGATCATTAAATAAAAACACCTAATATGTATATATCTTATATTTCACATTTAATCACACCTTTTCTTTATTAACTATTAATTAAGATTACCAATGTATACTAATTTCTACCTTATATGCAATAGTTGTTTTCTTTAAGTTAATTGTGGCTCTTCCTTGAATAACTTATCAATGGATTATCTAACCATAGCCAGTCCTTGGGTGATAATTCTCTTTCAATGTAAAATGTAATTGACATGTTTTGTTGACTATTACTTTCTTCTGATATATAAAGTAGGCTCCCATCATAAGATATGAAGAAAATATTCCTCCACCCCTTACACCCTCTTTGTTCACAAGGGTTGTTATTTAGATGATTAAATGTTGATCATAACAAGCTTGAATTAGATTAGTGAGAGCTTGATCCCAAATATGTGTCTACTACTTATGGTTCCTTTTTCACTTATTTCTCTTCTTGTCTTTGATGCCCTATGACAATTGACAGTCTATCAATATAAATCCTCTAAGAGGGGCAAAGAGACATCATTTCCTATGACTGAGAATTTCCTAAAGAGAGGTATCTCTTTAGATATTTAATTTTTCAAGTAATTTCCCATTGAGAACATGTTTAATGGAAGTTATCTAAATGGTTGATTACAATTGGTAGTAAAAAAAATCTACCATCCAAAGTGCTCTATCTTTAACATATCTCCATAACCATTATATTCCATATGTTCTAGTTTAAAGATATAAGTGCTCTCATGCTCCATTATTAGATATGATGTAACCTCCCCCACAATATATTCATGACAGAAAAAACATTTGCCAAACTAACATTTGCAAATGTCTTAATATTTATCATCGAATTGTTGCCTAGGAATCAGCAGTGATAATGGAGATTCATTCCCATATGGAGATGGCTTAGGAATTGATCAGGCTTCATATGTTGACTTGTCCTTCAATTGATTTTGGAAATCTCCATCCTTGTTTTGGTACCGTCTACCATATTAATCAATGTTTCTATGTTCTGAATGTATTTTATTTGGGATATCATTTAGATACTATTTGACATATATTATCATTAATATTTATCTATTATCAATGATTATTGATATTCCTATTTGACATAGAAGGATCACTAGTTTTTTAGTGTAGCTTTCAACTGCAATGTGAAACTCTTATGATGATATAGAAGCTATTATATAGTTGCTGGAATGAAAAATGTTTAAATCATCAAGTTTCTGAACATGGACAGTTGCACTGCAATAGGTGCTCTCCCAAAACCAAACCTTCATTAACATTAGTGGAATAAATGGCATAATGATAGAGATTCACATCTAGCAAAATATTTCTCAAGGGTGGCTCAACACTACCTTCATAAGTTCAAAAAATTTCTACAGTGAATCTCATCAAGAGACAATGATGACTTTTGAAACTCCCTAGTTTTAAAAAAATGAAGGGAAGAGAATGAAAATACCAAAGCACAATTGGGATTACAAAAGGTTAAAACTCCCTTACTACTTCTATGGTCTTTTTTTTGGCACAAAACTTCTTCAAGTCTAGCTCAATTCTCTTGGTGGATCTATGCCATTTCAACATTCTTGTGGGCTTATTTTTGGATTCTGCATGGCTTCTATGATTTTCTTCTTACGAGTCACTGCTTCTTTCTATTAGTTCATAAGATTAGGCTCCTCATTTCACTATGTAATTAACTCTTGGAAAGCACCCTTGATGCATATAATGTATATAGGTTTTTGGGCTTATATGTATAAGTTTTGGTTCTTCTTATGTATGATAGGCTCCTTCATGCATGAGCCCTTTAGGTATTTGGGTTTAGGGATTTCTGTATAGGACACAATCATGGGTTTTTAGATGCTTAGCACAAATATATACCTGTGCTTTTTTGTGGGTAGTAGATAGGTTTTCATGTAGATAGTACTTTCTTCTACATTTTCTATTATGATGGGTATAATGAACAGAGTTTTTCTTTACTAGTTATTTTCTCTAGGAGCCCTTTTTGAGCTAGTTCTTTTGTGTTTTAGTATGTTGGTGACATATCAGTATCTTGGACTACCTATAAAAACTTTTAGAAAACATAGGATAGCAAAAAGTCCCAAGGATAAAGAAAAGGGTTGGGGATTGTGTCTAATTATTATGCACTGGACAAATTAGAGTGCGAACAGGTTGTGAAGTACTTTGAATCTACCAGTTGGCCACCAATAGCTGATTTTTTCACCTTGAGATTGACAACTTCAATAATGATTGAAGTCATGTTAATTATTCATTTTCTAGAAAATTTGTGTAGTTTTATGATCTTGATAGTTCTAATTAGCTTGTGAAGTTCTCTTTTATAGGTCGAGTATTCTATAAAATATGCAAGAATACACTCATGATCAAACAAAATAAAGTTGCTAAAATACATTAGGTGGTTTGAAATTTGCCAAAGCAAGGTTCACCTAAATCTCTAGCAATAAATATGAATTAATTCCATGAAGAATTTTAGATTATTTAATGTCCTCAATTGTTCAATAAATATCCTTGATTAGGAAAATTGGAAAATGGAAGCCCACTGCCAAAGAGGACAGATCTAGTAAAAAGTAGGATAAAAAAAAGACAGCTAGGGACCTGAACAAGCCAAAGAAGCCTGCTAGTATTTTTTTTTCATGTATGTAAAATTATTACACCTTTATCAACAAGGTGAGCCCTTATTGTAATCAAGTGAAAGCCTACAACCTATGATCGCAATAGTCCCATGAAGACACATGTCTTGCAGATACATCATCCTAATGAAGACACCTGACCTATGGATGTAGTGATCCAATGAGAGTTTGAATTTTGGCAATTGTCACAACAATGATTCCATTTATGTTGAAACCTTGCTATCATGGAAGATTTTCATGTGCATCCTTGTGGTGGTTGATTCTTTGAAGGGCCTCCCTAAGAATATCAAACTTGATGCCCTAATGGTTCATGGATTCAGGCTCTGCTCATAACGATTCATCTGTGGTTGGTGATGGTGCCAATAACTCTACTCCATCTAACCAGGCTTGCACAATAGAAGCTCCCATACTCACTTGCACAAATATACCAAGTGCTAGATGCAAGCTTTTCCCTTAGCATCACTTTCCAAATCACCACAATGACACACTAGAACAACAACCATTATTGAACCACACTCTCAAATTTGTGCCAATGTAGTGAGAAAGAAAAGCATCTTTATGGAGTCATGCATAGCAAATGAGCTATTGCTTCATTCCACTCTTATAGATTTTATGTCATTGATTTCATTTGGAACCTGGTACTACATTCATCCTTTTCTCATTCTTGGAAATAGCTCCCTCGTCACTCGTGATAAGCATCCCAACTACTAGATGATAGCTCGCCCTTCAGATCGCTTTCTAGGAAACCACAATGATAACTATTGCCAAACCATTCTACAAATTATGCTAATGAAATTTCATAGAGATGACTTTGGGGAGCCCTTGCATAGCAATCAGGATGCTTCACGACCCTCCAATAGAAAAGATGTTAATGCCAATATTCAAAATCTGAAAAATGTGTCTTTCTTGAACACTAGCACTGATTCTATTGGAGGGTTGTTGGGAGCTTTACAAATTACTAGAGTGTCAAGCAGCCACCTAATGCTAGATGAGGGCTCACCATTAGATCAAATTCAAAATTGTTGAACAAGTGCGCTATAGAATGGCAACTACTGCCAAGCCTCTTCCAAAATTGCATTGGTCGAGTGATTGAAGAAGATGATCTAAGAGAGAGTCAATGGGTAGGCATTGTTGGGGGATTCACCTACTCTATTTTTTTAAAACAACTCAATTTAGTCAAAAAATTTACCATATCCTCATGGTTTTCCACAAATAATTGGTCAAAATTTTGACCAATTCTTTGGTTGTGACCATGGCATTATGGTCATGGGCTGGGGCAAAATTGGTCAAAATTTTGACCAATTCTTAAAAGTTTTCCACCAAGAATTGGTCAAAATTTTGACCAAATCTTGAAAGTTTTCCTGATGAAGGGTGCTCCCCTTAATACTCATAACAAAAACAAAGAAACAATAGTAAATGCAAGAACAAAATATGGACTTCTTATTTGCACCGCAAATGTAGAATTACAGAATTTACAAGTACAATATGCTAACCCACATGGGCGCCTTCATTACATTAATCTACAAGACTAGTTGCGAACTATCACCCAAAGCTATCCTAGACCATGTTTGGGCCTTTCTTAAATAGGCAATTTTATGCCACCCAGGAAGGTTCTAGACAATGAAACTTAATACCTAGGGCTGATAGAGCCTGGAAAAACATATAGAGTTGGCCAAATACATCTTTGACAATTATTTAAGAAATTTTGGGTAGCCCAGCTTTGGAAGGCCATAACTCACAAATTGTTTCTTTGATTGTCTATTACAACCACTTTTTGGAAATGCCAGCTTGTGATCTATAGGCTGAGAATAGTGCTAATGTCCTTCCGTCAAGATTTCGGACCTCATCTAGGCACTCTAAGGCCTCCAATAGTGAGCCTGAAGATTTTTCTACAATTTTTTCCACCGAAAATCTACAATAACTTCTTTAATACTAATGCTTGAGCAATGAGATTTTTATGGTAGGCTTATAACTCTATAATGAACCTTCTTATAGAAAATGAGAACATTTCAAGCTTGTATGACAAACTTACTAAAAATAGCAAGCTCTTAGAAATAGCAACCTCCTTATCTACTAGTCCTTATTAAAATAGAATAGACTAAAAATTAAAAATTTTTGGGTGATGCAAGATTGCTCATACACCCAAGATGCTCCTACATCAGACACCTAGTGTAATTTGAGAAGTGATCCCATCATGTCTTAGATGTTCAGAGGAAAACCAAGACAGTTAACCTCCTCCTTTGCTAGCCATGATGAATCCTCAACTGGCCTCCCTTTCCATTTGACTAGATATTCCCCATAAGTTCTATTTCTGGTACTTTTTCCAACACAACTATCTAGTATCTCCTTAATCTCCTTTATAGCCAAACGAGTTGTAGGAATGCTTCACTGCACTTCTGCAACTTCATTTCCATTACCTCCTTCATAATACTCTGTCAAATCTAAAATATTAAATATTGGTGAAATATTCAATTCAATGGGAAACTCCACTTCATAAAAATTTCCAAAATCATGCATCTTCACTATCTTGCATAGTCCAAACTTCTTCATCTTCAGCTTATTATATGTACCCATGGGAAAATGCTCCTTTCTCAAATGAACCATAACTTCATTTCCAATCTAAAATTCCTTATATCTCCTTTTCACAACTACCCTAGCCTTATATTATGTATTCATCTTTATGATGTGCTTCCTCACCTCCTCATGGATGTTCTTCAAATATTCAACAAAATCTTCTACTTCAACACTACTTGTCTCTCCTTCATCCAACTACCTCAATTTAGAAGCAGTTCTGGCACTACTCCCATAGACAATCTAGAATGGTGATTTACCAGTACTCCTATTGATATAATACTCTTGTTGATAGAATTATTATATGCAAATTATGCCTATGGAAAAATCATATCCCATCTTTTTGGTTTCTCTCCAACCAAGCCTCTCAGGAAGTTTTCTGAACTCCAATTCATAGCTTATGTCTATCCATTAGTCTGTGGATGATGTGATGAACTAAACTTCAAATCCATCTTTAATTTCATTGACAATGTATGCCATAAATACTCAACAAATTTGGTATTTCAATCTAAAACTATACTCTTTGGAAGACCATGTAGTCTTACAACTTCTCTGAAAAAAACTCTACTACATGAATAGCATCACTAGTCTTCTTGTAAGGAATAAAATGTGTCATCTTTAAAAACCTGTCAACCACCACAAAAATAGAATCATGTCTACATAGTGTCCTCGATAATCTAAGAACAAAATCCATCCTGACATCCTCCCATGGCTTTTCTTGTATGGGTAATGGTTGATACAACCCTATATTCTTCTTCACTCCTTTCACCATCTGACATACTTTGCAACTTTGTACAAACTTCGTCACATCTTGTTTTAACTATGGCTAGTAATAATTTTCAGCAACCAAAGCTATGATTTTATCTTTTCCAAAATGTCTAGCCAACCCTCTACTATGCTTCTCCTTGATGAGATTCTCTCTCATTGAACTTCTAGGAATGCACAATTGGTTCCTTTGAATAACATATTATCTTGTATCATGAAATTCAACCACTTTTTCCTATTACATGTAATAGGTTCTATAAAAGCCTTCCATGCTTCACCATAATTAGGATCATCTGGATACAAAGTATTGAGTTCCTTGAGCCCAACCACCTCTATTTATATTTCTATTAGTAAAAAATGTTTTCTACTAAGAGCATCTACAACTTTGTTAGACTTCCCACTCCTATGTTTCAAAAAAAATGTATAACTCTGTGGAAACTCAAACCATTTTAAATGCTTTTGGTTCAATTTTTCCTGACTATTCAAATATTTCAAAGCTTGATGATTAGTATACAAAACAAACTCCTTAGGAAGAAGATAGTGTCTCCACTTCTTCAATGCTTGAACTATAGCATAAAATTCCTAATCATAAACAAAATATTTTTTTCTTGCATCATTCAACTTCTCATTAAAATAAGAAACATGTCTACCTTGTTGGCTCAAAACAACTCCTATTGTAGTACCACTAGCATCACAATCTACTTGAAACACCTTGTTAAAATTAGGAAGTGCTAAAATAGGTTGCTCAATAACTTTTTGTTTCAACATATTAAAACTCATGTCTACTCCTACAATCTACTTAATCTCTTTCCTATCCCCTCTCATTCTCTTAGTTAAGGGTCCACAAATACTGCTAAAACTTCTTATGAACTTTGTATAAAATGTAGCTAGTCCATGAAAAGATCTTATCTCTATTGCAATCCTTGGAGTAGGTCATTCAAGGATGTCCTTCACTTTTTCTAGGTCCATTTTCAGACCTTCTTTTAAGACTAAAAATCCCATGTACACCAACTCCTTTACAAAATTGCAATTCTTTAGAATGTAAGGATCTGGAATCTTCATCAACATGTGCAACTCTCTCCTAGCCTTCTATTATTTGATCTATCCTTCCTTGGCACTGGGTACATTCAAATTGTCTATGCCCTTCTTCTCTGTAGTGAAAACATTTCCCATGAAAGCCTCCTCTTCTAGATCCTTGTCCTTTGCCTCTTCCTCTTTGATCTCTATTGTTCTGATCATGGAAATGATTGGAATTATTTCCTCTTTGGTTATGATTGCTACTTCCAACCTCATCCTTTTTCTTGTGATCATCATTATGACCACCATAAGATCGTCCACTAGATCTTCCACCACAACTTCTTCCACTATTCTTATTGTCAAACTTCTTTCTCAGTTTCTCCTCAACTCTTAGGGAAAACTAGTATGCCTCCTCAATTTTGTTCATTTGAACTAGACCCAGCTCATCCTAAATGCTTGGCCTTAACCCATTAAGATAACAAGTAACTTTCTCCTTATCAACTTTTGCATAGCTAATTCTAATGAGAATTTGGTAGAACTCTTTGGTATACTCTTGAACATATTTTTTGGCTTGCTTCAAATCTTGCATTTTCTTCAACAGATCAAGCTCATAATCCATATGAATGAATTGTCACTTCAGTTTAGCTATCATGCATTCCCATCTGATGATTTTTTCCTTTTCATTTCTATTTCTCTCCAAATAAACCTCTTGCCACCAAATCTTTGCATGTCCCTTCAGTTTTTCCTTCATAAACTTGACCTTGTCAAGATCTTCAATATCTTCATATTCAAAGTACTCCTCCAATTCATTGATCCAATCGATCAGCTCCTCTAGATTAAGACTTCCTAAAAATTTGGGAACTTCAAACTTTGGTCTTTTTCCAATCTTGGAGATGGCCCTAGAAGTGTCTCTTCCTCTATGTTTAGAACTGTGTCTGCTTCAACATTTTTTTCTAATTTGTCCTCATCCTTTCTTTCATCTCTTACATGAAGATTTATTCCTCTTCGCATATTTTCTTCCAATGCTTACATTTTCCTTTGGAGGGCTCAAAAACCCTTAGGTGTAATACCTATAGCTTTTCTACTATGCTCTCTTCGTGGAGGCATTTTTGCACTTCCATTGAAACCCTAGTCCAAACTACCTCAAAATCGGTGACCTATCTACACACTCAACTCAAATCATGGTCTTGGTATGAACTTCCTCACAATTGGCGATCTATCCACACACTCAAGAACTCTAGCTCTGATACCACTTGATGAAGGGTGCTCCCCTTATTACTCATAACAGAAATAAAGAAACAACAAAAAATGCAAGAGCAAAATATGGACTTCTTATTTGCATTGCAAATGCAAAATTACAAAATTCACAAGTACAATATGCTAACCCACATGGGCACCTTCATTACATTAATTTGCAAAACTAGTTGTGAACTATCACCTACAGTTGTCCTAGACAATGTTTGAGCCTTTCTTAAATAGGCAGTTTTATGCCACCTAGAAAGATTCTAGACAATGAAACTTAATACCTAGGAAAACTTATAGAGTCAGCCAAATACATCTTTGACAATTATTTTAGAAATTTTGGGTAGCCCAACTTCAGAAAGCCATAACTCACAAACTGCTGCTCTAATTGAATATTATAACCACTTTTCAAAAATGTTAGCTCTTGATCTACAGGCTCAAAAGGGTGCTAGTGCCCTTCCATCAAGTTTTCAAACCTTCTCTGGGCACTCTAAGGCCTCCAACGGTGAGCCTAAAGATTTTTCTACAAATTTTTTGATTGAAAATCTGCAATAACTTCTATGATACCAATGCTTGAGCAATGATATTTTTATAGTAGGCTTATAACTCTAAAATGAACCATCCTATAGAAAATGAGAAAATTCTGAGCTCATATGACAAACTTACTAAAAATAGCAGGCTCCTAGAAATAGCAACCTCCCTATCTACTAGTCCTTATTGAAATAAACAAGACTGAAAATAAAAATATTTTTGGGTGATGCAAGATTTTTCATACACCCAGGATGCTCTTGCATCATTTCCACCAAGAATTACTAGAAATTTTGACCAATTCTTGAAATTTTCCACCAAGAATTGGTCAAAAATTTGACCAATTCTTGAAAATTATCCACCAAAAATTGGTGGACATTTTGACCAGTTCTTGAAAGTTTTCTGCCTAGAATTGGTCAAAATTTCAACCAATTCTTGAAATTTTTTGACCAAAAATTGGTGGAAATTTTGATCAATTTTTGAAAATTTTCCACTAATAATTAGTCAAAATTTTGACCAATATTTGGTCAAAATTTTAACCAAAAATGACAAATCAGTGTCAACAAAAGAAAATACATTTTGACAAATGTATTCGTCAAAATTTTAACCAACCTGCAATTTGGTCAAAATTTTGATGACAAAAATAGTGACGAACTTCTTGGTCAAAATCTTGACCAAAATTTGTTAAAAATTGAGTCCAATTTTACTAGTGATTCATCATGGTTTGTATTATCTATTGTATTAGCGCTATGTCTCTTCTGGTCTATTTAGACATCATTTCTATGCATTCTTGCAAATAAACTGAGATAAAATGCCATATTACATCTGTATTTTTATTTTAGTTATTTTGCCTTCTGATTCGAGCAATGTCATCTGCAAAAATTAATTCAAATTATTATATTTTTTGGATTCATTATATCTTTTGTCTTATTATACATGCACTACTCTGATTAAAGTACAATGGGGGTTACTGTTTTGTCATTTTTGTCATCTTCTTTTGTCTAGTGAGTGTCCCTTCTATGACATTAGCCTACATGTCTGAGATTGATCACATTAGTACACACATATGTACTCTTTTCTACATCTTGATCGTGGTTCCTTGACATGCAGTTCTATTGGCCCACTTTCCTAGTTTCTTGTCACCTCACCCTTGTTTGTATTAAGGGGGTTCTTATATTGTTTCTCATGCTTCCTTGGTTTTATGGAATGAGTTATGTATTCAATTTTGGTTGCTATATACTAGGTGGATGCAGTGTCTAGGTACCTATCCATTTCGATGAGATGGATCATATATCATATAAAAAATCTTCATTTCATTCCTACTTTGGATTCAACCTTCCATGTTCAATTGATCAACTATTCAGGCTTTGGTGTTTCATGTCATATGTATCTTTGATTTTATTTATTTTCCTTTGTGTGTGCCTCCTAATTCAATGTAGATTATAGTATTCTCTTCCTAGTCAAATTCTATTCTAGTGAAGGTTTTTTAAATCAACAGTTACATTTGACAAAGCTTTGCAACTTCTACATGCTTTGATAGTGTTCTTCATGATCCTCTTTTGTTCCTATCTACTGGGACATTCCCTAGTTTTGAAGCTTCTTTAGTCCTTCACTAGTTTTTTTCATCATTATTTCCATCTCTTTTTTTAGTATGGTTTTTCCTATGTGGTTTCATCTATTTTTCCTATTTTTAGAGATTTGGTTGTGCTTGGGTACCTCATCAGGCTTTGTTGTTGGGACACAATTTTACTTTTAGTGGTAGTTTCTAGGTTTTCAAGTACTCCCTAAGTTTTTCTTAAAGGGGGTGTTAGAGTAATAAAGTATTTTCTTATTTATTAAATCATATTTATTTAATTATTAAGTCACTTATTGTCTCTAGTTTACTTAAGCTAAACTTTGGGCATATAATAATTAATTCTTTTATTAATTATTATCATGCAACCTAGGTTTTACCTGTTAGGGTTTTGATCTCCTTTATAAGGATGATCTCTCTTTGAAATAATTCATTCACTTTTGATAATAGAAATATCTCTTTTTTCTCATAAAAAATATCTCATCTATGGATCTAGGAATTCTAGCCTCTATAGCTTTTGCTTCTCTCTTTCTATGATAGGTGTTCGCATGCAACTAATTATTTGGAGTTGTGGGGTTGATTTTCCATCAACTTCAACATAGTATCAAGACTCCAAATCTTCATGCCCTTGTTCTATTTATGAGAGATTTGGCTTGGCTTTCAAATCTCTATTTTATATATGTTTGGCACATAAATCAAGATTTTTGTGCGGAAATCAAGATATTTTGGTATGTAGACCAAGATTTTTCAACATACAAATCAAGATTTTCTATATGGGAATCAAGATTTTTTGGTACAAAAATCTAGATTTTTTGTTGCACAATTTGATATTTTTTGGTATGTAGATTGAGATTTTTTGGCACGCAAGTTGAGATTTTTGGTACAGAAGTTGAGAATTTTGGCATGTAAATTGATAATTTTGGTACATGAATCAAGATTTTATGGGACACAAATCAAGACACCTTTGCACAAAAATCACTATATTTTGGCATACAACCTGAGGTATTTTGGTATGAAAACTTAGACATGTTGGCATAGAAACCAAGGCAATTCACCTATGTTTTTCCTTGTGACTCTTTTTTGACCTACATATGGCTTTTTGGTCGTAATTTTTGCAAACAAGATATTTCTAGAAGGATGGTTCCAAGCTCGTTTCATTGGTGCATGTAATTTTTTAGTTTTGATACTTTTATATTGTTTTTTTTACTATTAAAGGAAGGGGCTCTATTTTGAACTCCTTGAAATGTATCTTGAGCATCCAATCTCCAATTTGGGAATTCTTTAGATCATTGGAAAAGTCTTTGAGATCTCTTTCTAGTGATGCTAGTTGTTTTTCAAATTCTTCTCTAAGCACATTCTATTTAGTTATTTGCACTTTTACATTCTAGTGGATATCTTGGTTGTTTATATATACATATGTATATGTATATATACATATGTATATGTATATGTATATATACATATGTATATGTATATATACATATGTACACATGCATATATGTGTGTGTTTATGTATGTATTTTTTAAAATTCTTTTAGAATAACTAAGAGGGGGGTGAATCAATTATTCAAGGTCCAATAATGTCCAATACAAAAAAAAATTTGTCAAATCCTTAATGGCATATAATTGAAATTATCATGCATGCAATTAAATATTAAACAATCATGAAAAGTAAACATGCATCACCACATAACACAAAGGATTTTGGTGACCTAGAAACCCTCTAGGAATAAGAAGGTAAAACTAGAGTGGGGATAACACCGACAAAATAACTATGCAATTGATTTCAACCACTTCTAATGGTTTGCCCTATTAAAGGCTTGTCTTGTTAAAGGCTTTACACACTGTCAGATGTGACCTTGTCAAAGGATTTCTACACCTTGTTAGGAGTGTGCCCTGTTAGAGGACTTAAGAACATTCAACTTAGAATGTCACCCTATTAAAGGATTTACATAGATCTGTTAGGCCCACCCAAGTCCATGGGATTTACAGTCACCTTCTCAAAAGAATCTTTTATCCCTCTCTAAGGATCTCCTATCCTTCTCCTAAGGATCTCTTATCCTTCTCCTAGGGATCTTCTATCCTTTTCCCAAGGCTTATCCATCTAGCTATTAAGCTAACCTAGCAATGTAGGATTTCAATGTCTAATACAATGGTAAGAAAGTATTAGAAAGGTTTTGACCTGATAAAGATTGCAACTCTAACCTTGCAGATTTTAGATCACTCTTCAGTTCTTTTCTTTTCTTGGCTCTTCTTCTTTGTAGTGTTGACAACTTGTTCACCCTTCAAGATCTTTCTCCTTGAGTTCTTCCACTCATTATGCCAATGCACTCTATGGTCACTTGATCAACTCAGAGTCTAATCCTCTGTACTTACTCCTCACTATGTCATCCTTCGCACTAGCCTTCTCTTGGCTTCTTTACACGACCACACTTATGACCATCTCACTCTCCTCTCCCTTCTTTGATCTCTAACCTGTGACTCCTTATAAAGAAGTTCTATTCTTCATTTCCCACTCATGAATTTGAATTGATCTAAGAAAATGGTATTGTTTTCCCTCCAAACTATTTCTTCTAGAAACTTCATGATAAATCTATCAGTATTCACTCAAAACTGGTTTGCATGGTTTACATGAAATTTTGTGACATCTACTCATCATCCTTATCATCCAACTAATTCACAAAATTCAATGTAACATACTTATCGTTACTAATCTGGAAAATATTTTGACTTAAAAAATAATGTAGCAACTCGACATCATTGGTTTACTGATGCTCAGCATTAACTGGGTTATCGACTTCTACTGCTACTTACTAATGCTCGACACTATCTAGTTCTAGATTGCTCAGCATCCACTATGTTTCCTGGTTACTTAGCTCTTGAAGATTACTGTGTTACTCGGTACCTAAATGATCTTGCTTAGCACCTAAAGAATTTTTTTGGCACACACTGAAGTTGAACTTGCTCGGCTTCAACTAAGAATTTTCTAGGCTCTAACTAGCTTGCTCGGCTCTCACACTATTTCATCAATGGCTTAGCTGATTCTTATACTTTATTACAACATCATAACTTCAACCTTTCTCTAGGTGTTCTAGTTACATCTTATTGATTGCCTCCTCCTTGTCAATCAACCAATTGATAGTATTTTAATCACTTAAGCAATTGGCATTCCTGTAGTTAGCAAGTTTGACATCAATGAAAAAACAATGATTGAAAGCATTCTTTTACCAATTCCATCATTCTTCATTCATAATCTTTTCAATCATTTCCAACAGTATTCATGTATATAGAGAGAGAGATCTTGTGGATTGTGGAGATCAGTGGAGATCTATGATTTTGTTGTCATGCCCTTAGGATCATTACATTTTGTTGTCATGCCCTTGTGATATCTACATCTTGTTGTCATGCCCTTGTGATCCCTGTATATGTATGTATTTATGTATATGCGTGTGTATATATTCATAGTGTCTATGTATGTATGCATGTATATAAATAGAGAGATCTTGGAACAATAAAAAAATAATAAAGCTCACTCAATAGGTAGCATGGCCATATATGTGATGGCAATTCCTATTGGTAAGTACATTCCTCTTTTGATCTCTCATTTTTCATGTGTTTATTTCACCTAAATTGTTATTTCTTTGGGGGCATTTTGTAATATTAGATACATTTTATTCATGACACAATGAGGACATTCTTTGATGTATCCATGTAATGAATTTCTCATAATCAATGAAGATGAAATTCTCTAGAGAGTAGCAAGAGGTGATGAGGACATTCCAGGTACTTTAAAGATTGATAATTTCTTAAATATTTTACATGTTAATGGGGAATTTAGATGTTAGGGGGGTGGGGCCAAATGAGCTTCCACCTTCACATGGTTGGCCCTAATTAGTAGATAATATTAAACTTTTTTTGAAACCATGTGAAGCTCAACATTAACCTATATTGCATGACAATAAACTATGTGAATCTCTTGCTTTTAAAAAATGAAGAAGGACCTCATAGTTCAATATGCAATCTCAATTCATATGCACATGACATTAGTTGGAGCTAAAAAAACCCAACAAGTTTACATTTTTTGTTAAAGGTTTGCATAGACCCATTAAATAAATGTAAACATGGTGGGTTTTTTCAGATCCACCTATTATCCATGCATATAGAACACAGTTGCACATGTATTCTTGATTTAGAGTGACATTCATAAGTTTATCAAATCAATGATTTGATGTTAAAAAGGAATTTATTAATGGAATGAATGAATGAATTTTAGATGTTAACAGGGAATTTATATGTTGGGGAGGAGATGAGCTTCCACCTTCATGTGGTTGGCCTTAATTATTAGAGAATATTAAACTATTCTCAAAACCATGTGAAGCGCAATATTTAACCATGATTGTATGACAACTAACTATGTGAATCTATTGGTTTCAGGCATTGTAGAAGGATTCCATAGTTCAATATGCTACTATAATTCAAATAGCTTAAAATTTTTGAACATAGAACTCTATACACAATTAAATGTGAATGATAATTGACGTCATAAAAGTCTGCACCCTTGTCCAAAGTTTTTACCTAAGGATAACCTTGTGAAACATGGAAACAACTTCCAAGTTTTGGGACTTGAATTATGAGGTTGAGTCTTCAGAGAAGGTCAGATTCCTTTGCTATCAAGATGCACCAAAATACTCTTGGAGAGGAAAAGGGAGAAGGAATACATGAAAGCAAATCTATCTACTCTGACCTAAGGGGTGATGCACAAAAATAGAGTGTACAAACCAATCTCTACCCATACATTCACTTTTGAACCATCATGACACGAAAAGATATACACATCCAGACTTGTTTTAATCTAACAATCACATGCAGATTAGAAAACCCAAATAAATGACACAAGAAAGATGAGATTCACTTATATATCATTCATAGGTCAAAGGGATACAGTCATGCAAGATTGAAAATATCCATAGTACACTAATGAGAGGCAAATAGGTATTGCACAATACATCAATTGTTGAAGGAGATAAGACAAAATGCCATATAGCTCAAAGGAAAAGGGGATTTGTAGTATCATGCCAAAGCAATGCTAGAGAAACAGAGAGGGTATGACTTTAAGAAAGAATTACAACCTTGATTTTATAGTTCAAGCATAACTAAGGTAACTTTAGAAAGAAGCCAAGTTCAACCACTAAAATTAAATTTGCAAAGAATGATCATACAAATCTAGAAAAAAACTAATCTTGGCACACATTTAGATGTGAGAAAATCCAATATTTTACACAAAAATAGAGCCCCAAGAAGCAAAAAATGGTGTCATTAATTGTTCTAACTAAGTAGATGGAAAACCTAGATGATGGAGAGATTTGCTTCATTATTTGTAACCCTATATTCATTTAGGAGTGGTTGGAACTGATCAAGAAGATCATATTAAAAAAGCCATCTCTTTCCCATAGTTGGCTTGACAAATTAACAAAATTCAATAGGTCAACTGAGTTTTGCAACTGGGATAAGCCAAGTGGACCAATAATCTTTTATCTTTCTATCACCCCACAAAGTCTTCATGGGCTTGACCATTTAATTATCATAATTATGCCACCTTTTAAAACTCTAATCATGACTACCTTATAAAACTACCAACTTAACAGCCTTTGCAAATTGTTACTCTCTACCTAGGCCTGCAAAGACACGTGTCCAATCCTCACTATGTCACTATATCAAAAGGTCAATCATTTTTCCATAGTGACATAATGAGAGACGTTGATCTACCACTATCTGATGACCCTAAAGATACATCCAACCTATCAATGCACCAACTAATAGAAACATGGCCTTTTACCAACCTATCTAACACTGATCCACCACACCATAGCCCACAATAGGAAATGACCCACCCTACATAGTCAGCATCTTAGCCAATGAGAAACCTACAAAATGCCAACTCATTCTAACAACTGCCCAGCTACTCTAACAAGATAGGGTCCACCAAAATCTACATGTCAATCCATCACCTTATCACATGAAATAACTCCCTCGCATCTCTACATATAGACATAATGATGAACATAGATCATCTTTGATCTAGGAGGATCTGATAGTGCATGAAACATGTGGTCCACCTTTTATAACTATCAATATTTCAACCAAACAAAAGCCTTTTATATGCCAACTCAGTCGACATGTTAGCACAATCCAAAGATGGCTCGTTGAAGAAAATTGGACCCATCCATACAAGTAGCACGATGTCATTTTGTCACATGAAATAAAGAACAAGCACCTCTACAAAGTGACAAAGCGATGGCTATGGATCATGAAAATATCTAATGGTAGGGAAAGTTGCGGGGCTCAAGAAATAAACTTAGGAATAAGGAAATAAATTAAAGTTTTATTTTGTTCATTTTCATATTTTGACTGAATATTTAATATAAAAAGTGGGATGTGACCATTGGGTGGACCTATCATTTGAATTTAAACATTTAGAAGGGAGGAAAATAAGGTTAACAATAACCAAAATAGATTGATTTGATAACAACAACATACATCCACATAGTTGCCATAGCTATAAAGGATACATTGATATCAATTAGCACCTGTATGACAAATTATTACAAATAGCCATTTACATACATTTGTAAGATGTGTCAAATCTTTTTCCCTTGTATTAGATTAGTTTTTAATAGTTATGAAACCTTTCTAAATTGAGATACTCCAGAAGTGTTAACTTCTTAAAATAATATGGAAATTCATCCAACTTCACCTCAATAACCTAATTTGGAGACAAAAGGTGGTATGGTAGTTGTCCATTTGTAATGTCCCTCAAGTGATCATGCATCTGACCATCTTTTTCCTCCTCAACAACACATCCATTGAAAAGAGTTCCCTAGCCAAGTGTTCCATAAAACTCAATGTCCCACACTGCAATGGCCACACTTCTTCTTTCTCCAATGAAGAAACATATCACATTGAAGAACATCTCCTCCTTTTGAATCGCTAGAGCATCATAGTTGCAACCAATTTTTTTATTAATTCGGCACACTACCACAATAGTGGCATCTTATTCTAATAGATAGTCATCACTTCAACAACATTATTGTCACATACCCATTGCATTTGTGACAAACTATTCTAATGGATAATTGTTGCTCTCATAGCACTATTGTTGCATATATGTTGCCCTTGCGATGACCGACTGAAAGCTTAATCCATCGCAATTGTGATGGTCTACTGTCACAATTGGGACAATGTCAAGATGAACTCTTTCCCTTTCCCTCTTCCAAGTTAGGATAATATTATATGTCATAATTGTGACAAATGCCTACAATTTTCAACAACAAAAGTCTGATGCCCATCTAGTGGGAGCCAAATTGTGGCACTATCACTTGGGTGACAGGTGGTCATCTCAATCATGACAGACTACCATCACAATTAAGGTCCAAATATAGTAGTGAGATTTTCACTAAAAGCATTCACTAATATTCCCTCTTGATTGAATACTAATCATATACCGAGGTTAGATGCATCACATTCAATTTTCAATTTTTAAATTAAAATTAGGAAATAAGGGTATGGGTTTCTCTAACACCTTTTTCTTTAGTAACTCAAATGAAGCATTGATTGTGGTCATCCATACAAATATATACTTATTTCCTCCTTTGATTATCTCCAAGATGGGGACACATATGTCTCTAAATTTTCTGATGAACTTACTATAGAATGTTGATAGTCCAAAAAACTTCTACTATCTCACACCATTTGAGGTATTGGCCAACTTAAGATTGATCTTACATTTTTTATATCCATCCTTAAATTTCATTTTTAGGTCACAAACTCAAGATACACTAGTTCTTGCAAGAACACACACTTCTCCAAATTTATTATCAACTGCTCTTTATGTAACCTTTTGAAAACCTATTCTAAATGAGTTAAATGTTATTTTCTAGTTTTTCTAAACACTAGTATGTCATCCAAATAAAAAACTAAAAGTCTTCCAATGAATGGTTTTAAGACTTCATCCATAAGTCTAGTGAAGATATTAGGGGCATTCGAGAGTCCAAAGGGAAATACTATCCATTCATATAATCCTTTATTTATTTTTTTAAATCTCTCTTTCGCTCATTTCCATCCCTAATCTTTATTTGATTTCAACCTCTTTTGAGATCTAACTTAGAGTAATACCTTGTTCCACCTAAATAGTAAAGTAAATCCTCAATTCATGACATAGGGTACCTATATCTATAGTAATATTATTGGTGGATCTTGATTCTCTATATAACCTCCATACATTATATTTATTATGGTCTAGGACTACAATGACAACAGAAGGAATAATGATATTTCTAATTAAACACCTACCAAATAAATCTTGCACTTTTTTTCTACTTCCTCATTTTTCATGGGTGTCAATTTATACACAACTTTGTTGGGAAAGGTAGAGCTAGGAATAAAGTATATTTGATGACTAAATTCTCTGATAGGAGAAACATTAGTAGGCACATCCTTGGAGATAATTACTTTATAGTTATCCAATATGTCTTTAACTTATTTAGGTTCTACTTCCCTCTTCTTCTCTTTGAATTATTATTTTAGCCTCTTCTCTTCTTGCTTAGGCCTAAGAATTAAGGAATAGCATAGTTTATATTTCCTTTTAATGGATTGCATAAATTCCTTCTCCCCCTATGCATATAATAGTGGATTCCATGAGGTTTTTTATATTTTTATTAGATAAGGGTCTCTATTAGAAAGTAGACTCCACCAAGCTAATGGAGAGGGGGAGGGTGAATTAGTTATGCATTTAAAATAACTCTCAATATCTTTATTAATTCTTAAATATGTAAACAATAGATGCAAAAACTATAGAAATATAACCATGCACAATAATACTAAATGTGTTAATGGGGGAAACCTTTGATAAGAGGAAACACTGTGGTGGGTATGATGCCCACAAGATGATGTGTTAATATAAACTTTCTTTATGAAAGGATTGGTTGTGTTAGGAATCAACAAAATATAATCAGTATATATGGGTCCCTATTAGGAGACTTTAAATCCTTGTTAGAAGACTCCAAATCTATAGGATCTATTCCAACCCTATTAGGAATTGAAAGGGGACAATTGAACCCACTATTCAAATAGCCTTAGACTGTCTTCACCAAACAATTTTTAGGATAATCTATCCTAGTTCTTGAACTAAATTTAAAAAAACTCATTTTCCAATACAATTCCTTTAAATCTCACAGTACATCAATATCTTATCTAATCAAATATAAATTTGTATCCAAGCTCGAATATATAAAAACCATATGCACTAGATACCAATCCACAAGGAAATGACCTTTCCTTTATACCAAGTCCTAAAAATGTATTGAGTTGACCTTGATGCTTTCTCAATTTATAATGAATAATATAAGACATAATTAAGATATTACAATACACATTACATTATAATCAAACTCTTTCTATAATGATTTTAGCAATAGTCAACTCACAAGAAGAAACACCCTTAATAGACTTCATAAGTCAACTCAAAATACATATTTTATTTTTCAAATAGAACATATAATGTTGAATATGTCTCTAACAATCCTCTAAATTCATTGAACATAAATCCATCTCAACTAAAAGATACATTTAATTTACTAGTACCCTCTTTCTAAAAAAATCTCTCTGGAAGAAACCTCCAAAAAACATGACATAACTATATCATAAATCCATGTCTATTTTTTTATAATTAATTGTAGCATATATACACATCACTAAATATATGTCTAAGATCAAACAACCCAATTCTTTGACTGTTGACTATGCCAAATGCACTCTACAACTTTGGAGATCTTCACAGATTAAGGTGTATGTTAGCATTAACAAAATTTGTCATGAATGTAACACATAAGCATTGAATCATGTCACCAACAATTCTATGATACTTCCCCATAGAATACCATCATCATTCATGCTAATGGTCACATGGTGTATCTTACTCCATCCTTGACTATAGTATAAGTATCATTTCTACCATTATGTTAGGGATCTAAATAATATTTTCATGGATGGCCTGAAAGTAAATAACATGCATCCATTTCTACAATTTTTTAAAAATAAATCTTTATACTCTCTTAATTGAAGTTCCACCCAAGATTGTTCATTCATAAAATTTAATTTCCCTTTAGTTAACTAGTACAACTTATAAAAAACATGTTGAAATGAGGAATTCCCAAAAATTAACCATTCCCAAAGATACAATGGATTTAGTTGAACCATAATCAATCATAGATATTGCATAGATTTCCTTGGCTTTTTCAACCTATAAAAAATATTTCTTTAAGGGGATCAAGGTGCTATTGGACACTTGGAATCTCCAAAATGTTTTTCCTCATCATTAGGCATGCTCCTTCTTCTGGCTCAAATAGTTTTGATGGTGAATTAATAGTTTGTGTGTCATCTTTAATCAATTATGCCTTTCTCTCCCCTTTATTCTTTGACTTAGTCTTCCTAAGGAATATATAGGTTGGATGGACTTCTTGGATGTAGTTGTAGTATCTGAAAGAACCATGATTCCTTACTTTAAATATTCATCTTCCTTTTGGTTTCCTTCCTCTATAATGACCCCTAATGTTGTCTCCTCCTTAAGTAGTATTTTTACTTTGTTACATATTTAGTATACATGATTACCTCTACCATTTTATCCACCTCTTCCTCTATTAACTTGATCCTATTTTCTCTTCAATTCTCCTCCACTATGATTGCTAATTGGAAAATTTTATGAATTGTGTCAAGTCTTATCAAGATGATCTCATCTTGTATACTATATTTCAGCCCATTAATATGTCTTGAAAACTTCTCCTTTTCTCTCATGAACACTATACCTCAAACTACACCTATAAAATTCTTCAGTATAGCTACTATTATCCATGTCTTTTGTCTCAAATAGCTTTGGAGACTATTCTTTCCCATGATGAGATTTCATTTTTTCCATCTTGAATCCTTTCCTTTTGCAGATTATCCCACCAGGTTAATGCATAACCCTTCATCTTGGACTTTAAAATTTTTACCTTCTAATTCTCGGGTACTTCATCACACTCAAAATGATTTTCCAAGGCCTATATCCAATCCATGACTTCATTTGGATTCATTTTCACACAAAATACAAGGGTGTCACTTTTTCCAACTATGGATTTTTCCCCAACTAACTTGAGGGATTCAATGAAACACTCCTAGTCAACAAGCATCTTTGGTTCTTGTATAGGGGATTTTTTTCTTTTCCTCTTCCTCTTCTCCATTAGGTTGTATTTCTTTATTGTTCCCTTTGAGTCTTCTTAGTTCATCTTCTAGTAACTTATTATTCTAATTAAGATCCTTTCCTAAGAACCTTCTTGTCACTTTTGTACTCATCCCCGTAAGAGGCATGTTACTATCAATGTATTCTTCACTTTTTGATGTACACTCACTTTTTTAAATCTCACCAGTCTAATACCAATGTGATTCAGAGATTATTTGGAAGATAGTGAACCCACTCTCAAGAATCAAATTATCATCACTCATTCCTCATAATAAGGACAACTTCATGACCATTCTTGGTTACCAAGTTTTCACCATTTATCCCATGGATCCCAATATGGACTCCTATTTTAAAACTCATGAATACTTTGTCAAATAGAAAACAAGACTTGATGGGGACTAATAAAAAGTATAATTAACTTATCCAATCCATTTTATTCCTATTGAAGTTGAGGAAAAGTCAACCCCACAACTCCCAAGAATAACTTGTATAAAAACATGTCATATAAGGAGAGGAGAAAAGCTATAGAGGCTAGAATTCACAAATCCATAAGAGAGGAGGCATTCTTGATGAGCAAAAAAAGAATTTATATTGAATCAAAAAGAGTTTTTTAGAAAGAAATATATATCCTTATAAAGGATATCAAAACCCTCAAAGGTAAAACCTAGGTACCATGACAATAATTAATAAATGAATTAATTATTATGTGCCTAAAATTTAGCTTAAGTACAATAGAGTTAATAAGAAAATGCCTTATTAATGTAACACCCCCCCTTAAGATAAACTCAGGTAGCATTTAAAAACCTATAAACTACAATTGAAAGTAAATTTGAGTCCTAACAATAAGGCTTGATGAAGTATCCAAGCACAACCAAATCCCTATAAAGAGGATAAATAGAGAAAACTACATGGTAAAAACCCTACTCCAACAAGATATGGAAAGAATGTTAAAAGAACTAGTGAAGGACTAAAGAAGACTTCAAACTAGAGAATGTCCCAGTGGATAGGAACATAAGGATGAATATGAAGAACACCACCAAAGCATGAAGAAGTTTCAAAGCTCTATCAAAAAGTAATTGTTGATCTAAAGCTCCTCCACTAAAATAGATCAAAACCAAGTAGAGAAGACTATAATTTGCATGAGTGTCATCATAAGACACTACTCAAATTAGGAGGCACACAGAGGCAAAAAACTAAACTCAAAGGTACGTATGGCATGAGACATCAAAGCCTAAAGATTCAATCAATCGAATATGGAAGGTTACAACCAAATTAGGAATGAAAACAAAAGTGTCTATATGGTAAATGATCTATCTCACTAAAATGTATACGTACCTAACCACTACATCTGCTTAGTACATAAGAAAAAATATGGAATTAGCCCACTCCATCAAACCAAGGAAGCATAAGAACCAACAGAAGAACAACCCCCCCTAATATCGACAAGGGAGAGGTGACACGCAATTGGAAAAGTGGGCCAAAATAACTCTATGTCAAGAAAATAAGATTAAAATGCACACAAGAATACATATGTATGTACTAAGGTGATTAATCTTAGACACTTCATGAGGCTAATGTCATGGATGAAATACCCACTAACAAAGGGAAATGGAAAATAAAGGAAAAAAATAAATCCCCCATGACACTTTAATCATAGTGCATGTATAATAAAGCACAAGATGTGGTGAATCCCAAGAATACAATAATATGCATGAGTGTCCTCAAATAACACTTCTCAAATTATAATGAAAAATAAGGTAAAACAACTAAAACAAAAATACACATGGAATATGGCATTCTATCTCAATGTGTTTGCAAAACTACATACAATAGATGTCTACAAAGACTAGAAGAGACATAAGGATGATATAACATATAGTACAGCTCATGACGAATCATCTAAAGCAACAAAATTGATCTCTAGAACTAAAATAACAAAGATATTCACTAGAATGTAAAAAATCAAATAAAACAATTAAATTTTTCTAGAGAGGAATCTAGTAAAATAATTAGGATCAATGGAAAGAGTACAAAAAGACCTTTCTAATGATATCAAGAATTCCTAAATTGGATATTGGGTGCTCAAGATATATCTCCCAGAGTGCAAAATAGAACTCTTAAATTTAATAGGAAAATAAACCATCAAGAAACTATCAAAACTGAAAAATACCTATACCAATATGATAGCCTTGGAATCATCTTGTTCACAAGATGACATTTGTGGAAAATCAAGTCTGTATGCTTGAGATATGAGTAAAAAATTGAAGCTAGGTCCAAACAAACCCAAGAGGGAAACCAAGTGTGATTATGTTGTATTGAAGTCAGTAAGTGACAAGTGCAAATTTAATGGACAAATGGTTGTCAAGGCAAGAAATACCAAAATAATAACCATTATGCCAAAAACAATATAGGTCACTAGAAAAAATCATTGAGAAACAAAAAACCAAAAAAGTACACTGGAAAAAGTCAAACCACCACAAAAAAAGGGCAAAAGCCAAAGATAATTCCAAAGGAAAAAATTAAGGCATGTATTTTCAAAAAAAAAATGTGGCTATCAAGAATCCACCTTTCACTACGTAATAAGGGCATTCAAGCCCCAAGGAGCTGATAAAGGCACCAATTTTATTGAAAACTAACCTCCAATAAAAGTCACACATGAAACTAGGACAAACCATCTATGATGCCAAAAACCACAATTGTGAATTAAAAATACACAAACCACCAAATGCAAAAAAAACACCCAATCAAGGAAAATCAACATGGGTAGGTGGGCTTGGGTAGGAATATTGCTAATGGCATGGAAACAAGAATGTAGGAGTCTTTGAGGGCATGTACAATTGCCACATGGTATGGGATACTCCAAAAAAGGAATTGGCAGAGAAAAGGATGGAAGGTGCCAAAATCATGAGCCCTCTTAGCTGTCTCTATCAAGTATAGGGTTGATGCAAGCACACAAAGCAGTGGGCTTCACAAAAAATATATAAGCCACTTATGGAGTTGGAGAGCGGTAATGTGTGGTAGGAAATTTGAATCAAGGACAAAAAACATAAGTCCATCACATAATCCTATCCATACATGTGTTTTTCTTTTGTATTGAATTTTGATTATGTGATATGAAGGGGAGACTAGGAAATAGGTGTTGAAAATATATTGTTTGAAGTGTAGAACCTATCATGAAACAATCATTATTTTATTAATGATATCAAACCTACTACTTTCTAGTGAGACAATTGCTTTTTGGTCTGAATGTTATCATTTGATTGATTGATGAAGAGGATTTGAAAAGAAAGCATAACAAGAGTACCTAGAGAAAGGTTGATTTATATGGTGTATAAAAGGAGCAGTAATAGCAAGATATTGATGATATAGTGTATTATTGATCTACTTAAGGATAAAGTAAATGGTTACTTTAGCTAAGCCAAGAAGAAATGTTTTCATAAAAAGTGTTTGCCAAGACTAGATGAACAAATAGTGTAAGCCAAGCAAACTTAGTTCAAACCAAGTAGAATTTAGTAGGTTTTGAGTGATAGTAATAATATAGTAGGTGTTGAGCATTAGTAAAAATTAGTAATTGTCAAGCATCAGGATAATAATAGTGGTGACCAAGCAAGGAAGATGTAGTAGATGTCAAGCAACTTAGTGTTGGCCGAGTATCAGAAGACAATTATTGTCGAGTGAATAGTGTAGATGTTGAGTGACAATAAAATGAGTTAAATTGAAGATTTGATGTATTTAAGCTAACAAAGTTGATTTCTTGAATTATTGAAGCATGTGGAAGAAAAGCTTGATGATTTGGAGGCACAAAATTTAAGGTAAACCATTTTGAGGTGAATCTAAGGAGGATTGTAAGAGACATTTCTAGAGGGAACCTAATTAAAAGAGGGAGGATTTGATGACTCTGACTTAACCCTAAGATGGATGATTGTAATTGAGCTGAAAAAGTTCATAATTGTATTTATAAGGAGATACAAGGCTAGAAGTAACAAGTTTTTGTTGAGAGCTAGAAGTGATGCTTCATATGGTGGCCAAAAGGATGAATCTGCAATTGGCATATTGAGCAAGAAGGCTTAAGGAGTTGAAGGCTTGAAGGGTGAACAAGCTATCAGAACTGAAGAGTATGAATGCTAAGAAAAATGGAAGACTGAACCAGAGATCTACCATCAGCCAATGACTTGTATATTTTTATCAAATCAAGTCTTGTAGCTATTGTCTAACCATTGTATTAGTCTAGATAAATCCTTTGGATTAAGAATGACCTAACAGTCATTTATAAATCCTTTACCTAGGTGAAATTCTAATGGAATGTAAGGCTCAATTATAATAAGGTGATTGAAATCCTTTAACTAAGTCACATTTAATAGTGTGCATTGTAACCTTTAATAGGTTTGGCTCCTCACAGGGCTCACTTCGAAAGAGTGAAAATTGGTAGCATGTTATTGGTGTTTTTTTTGAAATTGATTTTCTAAGTTAAATCCTTGTGTCAAAATGTGTGATTGATTTTGTGGTGTTTAATGTTTACATTTATGCAAAGTTATTTTGACTTAGGATAGTGACATACTAATTTATGGAATTATTGGATGCATGCATGATATGGATATATGGATATGAATCTCTTAAGTACTTATAAGTTTTATTGATACATCTAGACCTTGGATAACTAATTCATCCCCCCCACCCTCTCATTTATTCTAAATGTTCCAACAATTGGTATAAGAGTGTTATTGCTTGTGAGGAAACAATTTAAAGCTACTAGAAGCTAAAGATCAAGATGTCCAAAAGAGAGGTACCCAAGCTTAACAGGGATCATTTTCTTCCATGCAAAAGTTTGATGAAGTTTCATCTAGGAGGACTTGGAAATTATGCATTGTCAACTATAACTACTGAGTATGTAGAGGTAGTCAGAGGTATGAAAATAGAAGAATTGAAACAAAAGAAAGAAGACAACTAGGCAATGTTGGAGATTGCATCTGCCCTAAGCTATACTAAGTTTGATGACATCAAAGAGTATAACACTTCTAAAAGCTATAGGATTCCCTACACAAGATCTATGGAGGAGACAAGAATGTTCTAAGAGAGAATTTTGAAAGCCTTGGAGATAAGTTTGATGAGATGAGAATGAAAAAAGGTGAGAATATAGTTCAATATTATGCTAGAGTCAAGACAATTGTAAATTCTATCATGGCATCTAATGGAATACTTGAGGATGAGATTGTGCTTAGCAAAGCTTTGAGAACCCTACTCCCTATCTATGCTATTAGAGTCTTTGCTATACAGTAACTGAGATGTGCTCTTGGTAATGATCTGATCCTTAAAGGATTGGTTGGTAGACTTATTGCTTTTGAGATTTCAAATTTTCATAATTTAAAAATAGAGAATGTTGAGTTTTCTTTCAAAGCTAAATTGTCACTGAAAGAGACTAAAGAAAAATAAAATAAAAAGGTCAAACATGTTTCTAGTGATAGTGATATAGACAATGATGATGTAGAGGAGCTTGAAGAATTGATGGCTAGGATATTTCATTGAGGAAAATGAAAATACTTAAGTTACCTATCATTTGTTTCAATTGTAATGAGGTTGGTCATTTTTTTGTAAGGTGTTCAGAGAAGAAGAACAATAGAAGTGGAGACAAATACAAAGCAAAAGAGATGAGAGTGGAAAATATTATAAAGATAAAGGAAAGAAGGCTTCCTATATTGCTGAAGAGGAATCCAATGAAGAATCAGATGATCATGATGATGAAGTTTTGTATGTTGCAATGAAGGATGATTTTGATGAAGATGAAGCAACTACATTAGTGTCTTATGTGAACATGAGTGATAGATGGATCATTGGCAATGGTTGTTCCAACCACATGACTAGAGACAAAAGCAAGTTCAACTCTCTTATGCACTTTTATGGAAATAGTGTTAGATTTGGTAATGATGCACCATGTCTAATAAAAGGAAAAGGATCAATAAAATTGATAGATAAGATCAAATGTGACAATGCTTACTATGTGGAAGGACTTAACTATAATTTCTTGAATGTGTCACAATTGAATGGTTGAGGATGCAAGGTTGAATTTGGAAACATAAAAGATAAGATTTAAGATGCTAATGGAGAACTCATTGGTAGTGGTGATCACACTAGAGGTAGTCTAATTTATCTTGACATGAATGAAGGTACTTTTCTTGTTGTACAATTTGATGATGTGTGTCTACAACACACAATACTATTTCATATAAATTTTGATAATTTGGTCAATTTTACTAAGATGAGGAGAGTAAGAGGTTTGTCAAAACTGAAGAAACTTGATAATGTAATTTGTAAACAATGTCAATTAGGCAAGATGGAAAAGTCTAGTTTAAGAGTAAGACTCATACATAAAATGCAATTTTGGAATTAGTTCATACTAATTTATGTGGGTCAATTATTGTGCAAAGCTAGAAAGGTGGAAAATACTTCATGCTAGTTAATGATGATTATTTTAGAATGATGACTATCATATTTTTTAGAGAGAAATTTGATGCTTTTCAAATGTTTGAGTGGTACTTGGATAGAGTTGAGAAAGAGATTGGTAAGAGTCTAAAGTGTCTGAGATATAAAAGAGGTGGAGAGTTTACATCAAATGAGTTTGAAATTTTCTTCAATGATAGAGGAATCAAGAGATAGATCTCTGCACCTAGAACCCCTCCATAAAATGGAAAGTTGAAAGGAGGAACAAGTCTATAATGAATTGTGCTAGGGCACTGATGATGGAGAAGAATGTTGCTTTGAAATACTAGAGAGAAGTTGTTAGTAAAATTTTCTATACCT
Source organism: Cupressus sempervirens (assembly GCA_028749045.1). Taxonomy (NCBI): domain Eukaryota; kingdom Viridiplantae; phylum Streptophyta; class Pinopsida; order Cupressales; family Cupressaceae; genus Cupressus; species Cupressus sempervirens. Next base: position 100,100,237 of record CM053793.1, on the reverse strand, counting down.
TAAATAGAGTATAAGTGAAGAAAGGTACAAGCATTATACCTTTTGACTTATGATATGGATACTCACCCAATGTCAAATATTTTAAGGTATTTGGAAGTAAATGTTACATTTTAAAGGATAATAGAAAAGGAAATTTGATGCTAAAAGTGAAGAAGGTATATTCCTTGGTTATTCCACAAGAAGCAAAGCTTACAATTGTTTAAATACTAACACTAACAAAATTGTGAAAAGTGCTAATGTGAAAGTTGATGAATATATAGAAATATATAGAGAAGAACAAAACAAGAAACCTAAAGATTACAAAGATTTTGTGTACTTATATGAAGGCATGACTACTGATGATTTTGAAAATTAAGTAGTTAATCAACAAGAATCAATGATTGTTGACTTACGACCAATGAATGTTTAGTTGCATTTAGAAGCTAAGTTGAAAATTGATGTTGAGAATAGTTTACATGAAAGGAATGATGAATTACTTGATAGGTATTTACATAGTGAACCTAAGATAGAATTTTCTAAAAAACCTATTGTGGAAGAAAGAAGAAAAAATCCAAGATTGTCAAAGTATGTCAGAAGACATCACCCTATAGAGAAAATCATTGGTGGAAGAGAAGATGGACCAATGACAAGAAATAGATTGAAGAATGATACATTCTTCCTTAGCATACATGAACCTAGAACTGTGAAGGATGCATTGGAAAATGAAGATTGGATTAAATCCATGAATGAAGAAATTGATCAAATTGAGAAGAAAAAAAACCTAGTCACTTGTGCCTAGACCATAGAACAAGAATTTTGTTAGAACTAATTGGGTGTAGAGAAACAAATTGGATGAGAATGGTGAAGTAACAAAGAATAAGGAAAGGCTAGTTTGCAAAGGCTATGCTTAAGAAGAAAGAATTGAATATGGAGAGACATTTTTCCTAGTTGCAAGATTAGAAATTGTGATAATTTTACTTGCTTACTCTACATACAAAGGATTCAAAGTTTATCAAATGAATGTTAAATCGACAATTCTGAATGGTATATTGGAAGAATAGTTTTACATTGAATAACCTAAAGGGTTTGTTGATTCTAACCAAAAGAACATGGTATGTAGATTGCACAAAGATTTATATGGTTTAAAGCAAGCTCCCAAAGCATGGTATGAAAGATTGCATAATTATCTTGTGAAGATTGGTTTTGAGAAGACTAATGACAACAACCTATGCTTGAAGACTGAAGGAGGTAAAGGAATTTTACAGGCTGAAATTTTTGTTGATGATATCATATTTGAAGGACAAAATACATTGTGTAATAAATTTGCAAATGAGATGATGAAATAATTTTAGATTTTTATGTTTGGAGAGATTAATTCTTTGTTGGTTTGCAAGTGTATCAAATGAAATATGGTATTTACATTATTCAATCTAAGTATGTAAAGGATATATTGAAAAAAAATTCTATGGAAGATTCAAAACTAGTTAGCACACCTATTGTGACAACACACAAACTATCAAAGACTGATGATTATGTTGAGGTTTTATCAAACATTGTACATGTCTATGATTGAAAAACTGTAATATGTAGTGCATAGCAAGCTTGATATTACATTAGTTGTTGGAATTGTTGAAAAATTTTGTGCAAATCCTAAGGATAATCACTTAATGGTTTTGAAGAGGATAATGAGATAACTAAAGGGACAAAAGACTATGGTCTATACTATAAGAAAAGTGACAAGTTTAAATTGAGAGCCTATACAGATGTTGATTGGGTTGGAAACATTGATGACAGAAAAAGTACAAGTGATGAAGCATTTTTCTTAGGAAAGAGACTAGTTATCTAGACTAGTAAGAAGAAAAATTGTATTTCACAATCTACTATTGAAGCTAAGTATGTGATTGTTGTAGTGAATTGAACTAATTTAGTATGGATTAAATAGTTGCTCAAAGGTATGAAAGAGGAAATCACTGAACTTGTGGTAATCTATTGTGATAATACAAGTGCTACAAACATTTCTAAAAATTGTGTGATGTATACAAAGACAAAGCACATAGTGATCAAATATCATTATTTAAGAGAATTGGTTCAAGACAAAGAAGTGATAATGGAGTATGTGAATGAAAAGTAATAGATAGTTGATATATTCACAAATGCTTTACCTAAGGATGCACATGAATATATAAGAGATGAACTGATGTAGAGGAGCCTACAAAGAAATCAATAAATGGGATACATTTTGATCCCATCAAAATACATGGAATAAATTCCATTCTTAGACATCTCATGAGGCAAAACATAACACTTTCCAACACAAGTTAATCAATACTTCACCATTCACATGGTCTGCCATATATTTGAGACTATATTATCCATAACTTTTGTTTATGGATATTTCTTGAACAACCATTTTTTTAAAGTTGTTCAAAATTAACCCTTCTAAAGAATATCCAAATAAAATACCAATCTAATAAAAATATTGCAAGTTATGATCTCTATACCAAGAGCCATTTTTACTATCATAATCAATAACAAAACTTGTAACCCTACCTAGGGCATCCAATATCTTTCACAATACAAAATCAATTGATCCCAAACCAATTTCATAATAATTAATATTGATTCTAGTTTCCAAATATATAATTCATTTAATCTTACAATGCATAAATCATTATGTGCATGCAAATCTATACCTTCAACTCCATTGAGGATTTTTTAAAACTAGTTTTCACTAAGAAATGTATAACTTCCACAAATCTCAATGAAAAAAACTTAAGCCAAATGTAAATAAAACTAGATTCACATATATTTCTAATTAATCCATTTATATATTGTAACTCATCCATATGTGTTAGTAACAAGTGTTGCAACATGACTGCTATCAAGGAATCTAAAATCTGCAAGCAACCACTTTTACAGAGATGCTCATAACTTATTCATTTCTTCATATAATTATTCCAAAAAAAAAAAAAGGAATATTATTCATCCTACTATTGAATATACATATTTTACATGGTTTCCAAGTTGTACATGTCCATAAAAGACCTATAACCAACACAAAAATTGAAAAACAATCAAAACAACAACTTAGAATCACTCCAAATTTGTTTCAAATTTTAATTTTTCATTTGGTTCAACCATACATAAGGTTTTATAGGCTTATTGGTGGTTTGCAACTTCCAAACCAACTTTTTGACCAACTCTTTACATTCTCTTAACCCTTTTTGCACTTTCTTGACAACTTTACATTTATTTCCTTTAGGCATTACAATTGATTCCATTACATGGAATGTCACATAAAAACATATAGAATTACATTAAATAATTAAAATATTTCTTGGGATCATCTCCATTATCTTATGACTAGGTGCTTCTGCACCATACTCCTGAGCTTGAAAAAAAAATTCCATGTCTCATGGAAATGCTCTGGTGAGAATTTGTAAACTAGCACCAATCTACAACCAAAACTTCATAAAAATAATTTGAAATAATCCCCCAACATAGGGTTAGGTCCTGGTGTGAATCCTCACACTCTCAAGAGCTTCTAGCTTTGATACCAATCTGATGTAGAGAATCCTACAAAGAAACAAATAAATGGGATATATTCTGATCCCATCAAAATACATGAAATAAATTCCATTCTTAGACATCTCATGAGGCAAAATATAACACTTTCCAACACAAGTTAATCAATACTTCACCATTCACATGGTCTGCCATATATTTGAGAGTATATTATTCATAAATTTCATTTTTGGATGTTTCTCGAAAAACCATTTTTAGTATTTATTCCAAATTAACCCTTCTAAAACATATCCAACTCTGGGACCAATCCAATAAAAATATTACAAGTTATGATCTCTGTACCAAGGCCCATTTTTACTGTCATAAATCAATAACAAAACTTGTAACCCTGCAAGGCATTCAATATCTTTCACAATGAAAAAACTAGTTGATCCAAAACCAATTTCATAATAATTAATATTGATTTTAGTTTCCAAATATATAAGCCATTGAATCTTACAATTCATAAATCATTATATGCACACAAATCCATGCCTGCAACTCCATTGAGGATTTTAAAAAACTAGTTTTCACTAAGAAATGTATAACTTTCACAAATCTCAATGAAAAAAAATAAGACAATATGTAAATAAAACTAGATTCACATATCTTTCGAATTAATTCATTTAGAGATTGTGACTAGTCCATATGTGTTAGTACCAAGTGCTGCAACATGATTGCTATCAAAGAATCTGGAATCTGCAAACAACCACTTTCACAGAAATGCTCATAACTTATTCATTTCTCCATATAATTATTTCAAACCAAAATAAAAAGAAATTTAATTTATTATACTATCCTAATATATAGATTTTACATGGTTTCAAAGCCATATAGGTCCGTACAAGACCTATAACCAACACAAAAATTGAAAAAAATCAAAACAACAACTTAGAATAACTCCAAATTTGTTTCAAATTTGAATGTTTCCTTTCCTTCTCATTTGGTTTGACCATACATAAGGTTTTATAGGATAATTTATTTTTCACAACTTCCAAACTAACTTTTGAACCAACTCTTTACATTCTCTTAACCCTTTTTGCACTTTTTGCAATATTACAACTTATCATTTTGCACTTTCTTGACAACTTTACATTTATTTCCTTTAGGCATTACAATTGATTCCATTACGTGGATCATCACATAAAAATATATGGAATTACATAGAGTCAATGAGTTTGACTCAAAATCACATAGTTAAATCCTGATAGCAATATCACAATATATGGAATTACATTAAATAATTAAATAATTTCTTGGAATCATCTCCAATATCTTTATGACTAGGTGCTCCTACACCATAAACTAGGGGTGATACCCCTATCTCAAGATACTTGAGAAGCAAGAGTGGTTCCCTACATCAACTGAGTTAAATGTCATATTTTACAACTTGGTGTAGTTGATCTTACTTTAGGATCTTGTCTAAAGTAATCAAGGAGCTGAAATAGAGGATTTATAGTCACAAGCAAGGTGAAAAAGGGAGAACCATAAATTTATGATATCTACATGATGAGATGACAAGTCTTTGGCATTTTTGTCAAAAAGGGAGAGTTAACCTAAAGAAGGACAAATGACCTAAAGAGGGTAAGATAAACTGATGAGGAATTTATTGCTGATAGAAGTCAAAGGGATAGATAAATTGAAGGATATTGACAAAGTTTACATTATCCTACATAGAGGAAGGGCACATACTAATAGAGGGAGAACTTCAAAGGTATAAAGTTTCTTTTTGGTATTGTTGTCTATATTGGTTTATCATCAATGCCAAAGAGGGAGATTGTTGAAAAGAGATTATTTGAAGAGTGGAACCTATTATGAAACAATCATTATTTTGTCAATGATTTCAAACCTACTACGTGTTGGTGAGACAATTTCTTTTTGGTATAAATGTTATCATTTGATTGATTTATGAAGAGGATTTGAGAAAAAGCATAACAAGAGTATCTAGAGAAAGGTTGAGTTATATGGTGTATAAAAGAGCACTAAGACCAAATAAGACATTGATGACATAGTGTATTGTTGATCTACTTAATGATAAAGTAAATGGTTACTTAAGCTTTCCAAGAAGAAGTGTTTTCATAAAAAATGGTTGCCAAGCCTAGCTAAGCAAACAGTGTAAGCCAAGAAAACTTAGTTTAGGATGAGCATAATTCAATAGGTGTCAAGGGACAGTAAAAATATAGTATATGTCAAGCATCAATAAAACTTAGTAAGCGTTGAACATTAGGAAAATAATAGTGGTGACGAAGTGAGTAAGACTTGCTAGATGTTGAACAACCCAATGTTGGTTGAGCATCAAAAGATAGTTATTGTCAAGTGAACAATTTAGATGTTGAGTGATAGAAAAATGATTTAAGTTGAAGATTTGATGAATCTAATCTAACAAAATTGATTTCTTGAATTATGTGAAGTGTGTGGAAGATAAGATTAATGAGCTAAAGGCACATAATTCAAGGTAAACCATTTTGAGGCGAATCTAAGGAGGATTTTAAGAGAAGTTGATAGAAGGAACCTAATGTAAAGAGGGAGGATTTGATCAATCTAACCTAACCCTAAGATGGATGATTGTGATTGAGCTGCAAAAGATCATAATTCTCTTTATAAGGAGATACAAGGCCAAAAGTAACAAGTTGTTGAAAGATTGAAGTGTTGCTTCATATGGTGGCCAAAGGGATGAATTTTCAATTGGAATCCTAAGCAAGAAGGCTTAAGGAGTTGAAGGCTTGAAGGGCGAACAAGAAATCAATGATGAAGAGTATGAATGCCAAGCATAATGGAGGACTAAACCAGAGATCTATAATCTGTAAGTGAATTGTATTTCGTTATCAAATCAGGTACTATTGTTATACTCTAACAATTATATCAGTCTGGATAAATCCTTTGGATTAAGTTTGACCTAATAGTCATGAGTAAATCCTTTAATTAGGTGAAATTCTAATGGAATGTTTTAAAGTCCTCTAACAAGGATCACTCATAACAGGGTGATTGAAATCCTTTAACTAGGTCACATTTATTAGTGTGCATTGTAACCTTTAACAAGGTTGGCTCTTCATAGAACTCACTTTAGAAGTGTTAAAATTGGCAGTATGTTATTGGTAGTTTTTCCCAAATATGGCTTCAATGTTAAATCCTTATGTCAAAATGTGTGATTGATTTTGTGATGTTTAATCTTTACATTTTTGCAAAGTTATTTTGACCTAGGACAATGACCTACTAAGTTATGGAATTATTGGATGCATCCATGATATGGATATATGAATATGAATATGTTAAGTAATGAAAATATTTATTTGTACATCTAGATCTTGGATAACTAATTCCCCTCCACCTCTCAATTATTCTAAATATTCCAAAAATTGGAGCCTCAATCCCAATTCTAATGAACTAGGTTTAGCAAAATTAATGCTAACCAAGTGAATAAGGAGCATTAATGCAAAACTAGATCTAGGAAAATAGGGGAAAGATGGCCAGAAATCCTTAAGATCCATTAGTATGTATATATACTAAATTAAGATATGTTGAATTAACAAAGGAGGGAACAAGAAGTCACCTTTGAAATATATTTTCTACTTTTTTTAGTAATCAAAATGAGAGGAAACTTTTAGATCTAGACCAGAAACTACATGACAAACAAAATTGAGAAATATTTTAATAATCTGTCAGGGGCAAACTAGTACATCAAGGGAAAATTGATGCAATATGACCTTGAATGACTATTTTTTACACTAATTCTATTTTCATAATCTTATAAAAGGTCAAAAAGGGTACTCTAATCTATAACCTGTTTGTCAATCTGAGATCTGCAATTTGCAATAAAAATATTTTTTATTTTTGATGGGTTTGTTTGTCTTGGTCGAACCCCAATTTAGGATTTAACCTTGAATTGAAATAATTGAAATAGCATATATGTAAATTAAATGTAGGAATTTACCTTACAAAGCCTAATATCTTGAATTGAATGCAACATGCTCATCTCCACCAATGGATTTGGACCAAGAAGATGAAGATGAATGAATATGGAAGATGTACCAAAGAACATTAAAGAAGATCTTGCTAGATAAACTGCTTTAATTTCTTAGAATGCTTAAATCCCTAATCTTCAAAAGAATGCTTGAATGGATGCTTAAAGGCTTGAACTTGAATTGAGAGTTTAAACTTGAATGCTAGAGCACTTGAGAGCTTGAATTTGTGGATACTTGAGCATTTCATGAGTAGATATGAAAAATGGAGAAAATGAAAGGGCTTAAATAGAGATCAGAATCAACTAACTCTTGCAAGCTGGCTGTTAGAGAAGTTTTTACTTGATTATCAAAAACACATGACCCAAAGAAAAAGGGCCAAAATAGGGCCCAATTAGGGGTGAAATTCTAGGTGCACAAACCCCAAGAACAATCTAGGGACTCCAAATTAGGTCTCGCAATCTGTAAATCATGTGCAAATTATGTGGAAACCTTATTTCAGTGCCAAGATTAGATTCCAAGTGTAAAGGTGGGTGGAAAGGAAGGATCTAGGATAAATAGATCCTACCTCAATCTTATCCCTATCCAAATAGGATCTTTAAAGAGGATCTATTTATTATGTTTAACCTCTATTCTACCTAGGAGAAAGGATGTAAAAGGGAGAAAGAAATGAAAGAGAGGAGAATGTAATGAACTCACATTAAATAGGTGCTAAACCTTCATTAAATTAGAGTGCTTCTAATTTAAGATGGTAAATTTATCCCCCACTTTAGTGAAAGGATGAACACAATCTAAACTCTTGGTAAACTAGAGCACAAAGCATAAGATACTCCTATTAAGAACTAGGAGAGAAAGAATGAAGTGCCCAAGGGTTTGAGACTTTGCTAACTCCAAAATTATAATGATAGAGAGATCATTGATTGAAAGTAAAGAGTGATTATAGTTACTATTAGAATTCCCACCCTACTATGAATTTCCAAAGAAATGGCTCCAAAAGATAGCATTGAGATAGTCTATGAAGATGGTAACTCGCTAGTCAACCCTTCGGAAGACTCGCCCATAGATGAACATTCTATGTATCACCATGGTAAGGTTTAGAAAAGGATGTGTTTGCCATATATGAGACTTTAGAACATTGTTATGCATATCCTATAGATTAGATTTATAAGCATGTGTGCATGTGAAGGAAAGAGAGACCCAATGTCAAAGATGCTCACTTTCTAGATTGAATTTGCACAAAGAGAATTATTTTCTTTAGGATTGTGCATAATCCATAAAGATATTCATGAAATATTTTCTTTGAAAGAAAAAGGATGAAGTATTAATGTATATATTTTATGATAACTTAGGAAGCACACAACAAAACTAAGGCTAAAGTACCCCAATCTAGATTTAGAATCCATGATTACTACCCCATGATTAAAATGTGAAAATGAGCAGAGTGTATGCCTCCATGTTATATTTTTGCTAACACTTTAATAGGAGAAATATCTTTAACAAGGCATTTATATAATGATCAAAATATGTTTCCACTATGAGGTGCCCCCAGTAGTAGAAAAATCAAGGGAAATAAAAACATAACATGCAAGAGCATAGAAGGGATCTACTAACTCTGGAGTTAGTATGACCATATGATAATATGTAAGTATTATAACATGTATGAAATTTTATCATTCACCAAAAGAAGTATAACTATAAAATAATGGAAGATATGCACATAAGAGTTACGAAGAGTAGTTTTTTTGGATCACCATCATGGAGACCAAAAAGAATTGGTGCTACCATGTCGCAAATACAAGTATGAACAACATCACATATACAACATAACATAGAATGAATGGTAAAAGAAGTAAGATAGGAATAGAAGAATATGACAATATGACAATTTCTTTGTCATCATGTGTCAACAAGATGACAAGGATTGTTTAAAAAAATGACCATATATTTAAAAAATGAGATAAGGGGGAAGCACAAAACAACATGAAAATGCACAAAAAAGATACTATGCTAGAGTGCTCACTTCAAGCATGATTCCCCCACCTCCCCTATATCGGTCAATAGTGGTAAGAGAAGGTGGCTAACTAGCAAAAGGAGTTATTTCCAACATAGTAGGAACAATATCTAATTCCAAAGGATGAGAGAATCACCATGCTTAGGTGTAGATGTAAGTGTAAGCTGCATAGAAATCATGTTAGGAAAATCAACATCAATATAAATAATCTCATGCTCATTATCTAAAGTATCTTCCTTGTCTAAATTAATAGTGAAAGAATCCAAAATAGGAATATGCATATCATTAACTTCTTCAATAGACATAGGTTAAATGAGAATCATTCACATGAGCTTGACAATTCTTTTGATGTTCCTAAGCATGTCGGTTACACTTAGTTTTATTGGAAATTCCTTGTGAAGATGGAGGAAGATCAACAACCTTAGGTTGATTTAGGAGAATCCTAGGGTATTTGATCATCCTACATATTGGAGGGATTTTGGTGGAGTTTTTTGGACCTATTTGGGTCTTGTTTAAATTTTTTTATGTATTTAATAAGTGTTGTAAGCCTCTTAAGGCATTTGGTATTTAATTTTTATTGAAGGCTAACTTATTGCTCTACATGTATTTAATGTAAGGGTTATTTATTTTTTAGCTTATTAGGTCAACTTGTGGCTTATTTGGGTATAAGTGGGGGGTGTAGTGAAGTATTTAGTCATTATTCATCCATATTGAAGAAGAGGATGTGGTAGAGGAACAAACTTTGGGAAGGGCTAGTAGCTGAGGCTTGGAAAACAAGGAGATTGCTTAGTGGGCTTGCGAGTACAAGTTTAGATCTTCCTTTTGTTTCTACTAGAGTGTGAATATAAAATATCTAGGGTTTATATTGGATCTTGAGGGATCTTGTAGAACTATTAATTTCTTAATATTTGGTTGTAACTGGGAAGGCATTACAGCCTGACACATTGCATGTAATTAGTTATTTTATGAATAAAGAGTTGTGATTTGGTATCAGATCTTGCATTATTGTTATGTTTCCATTGTGTGGTTATTTTTTGGGGGCTAGGACATCTCCTTTGGGGATTCTCATGCCTTGGACTACATCAAGTGGTATCAGATCCTAGTTGTTCCTAAGCATGTAGACAGATCATCAAAGCTAAGGTAGTTTGCACTAGGATCTAGGGTCAAAGAAGGTTGATCTTGTGGAGTTGTGGATTTATTTCTTAGGTTTTTCAAAAATCTTGGAAAATGCCTCCAAGAAGATTGGACCCTAGGGTGATTGATGATCTTAGTGATGTTGTGGAAGAAAGGATTTCAAAGAAGGTTAAAAAAGATTTCAAATCTAAGATGGAGGTTAAAGCCACTTTTAGATCTAAGATGGCATTGATGAAGAATGATATGATCATTGAGATCATAAGTACTATAGATGGTGTACCTCAGCATGTGGGTATTAAAGATGGTTAAGAGGAAGTTATTGAAGACTTTGAAGTTGTTGGATCGAATGGTGAGGACATAACTATTTGAGTTGAGAGACCTATTGGAGCTAAGGGTGGTCATTTTGCTAGACCTAGATCTTAGTTGAAATTGAAGCATAATATGGAGGTTTCTAATTTCTCAACTACTTTGAATCCTAAAGACTTGATTTAGTAAATTGGTGAATTGGAAGACTACTTTGAGCTTTAGGGTATTAAGGATCCACTCTGAGTAAGGTTGGCACAAACTAAGCTAAAGGCACATGCCTCTTTGGTGGAAGGAATTGCAAAGAGATAGAGAGGAGGAAGGTCAAATGAAGATCACTAGATGGAGGTTGATGGAAACTGCATTGAAGGATAAGTTCATTGCTGTTGATTATGAACTTGAGTTTTTTACAAGGTTGCAGAATTTGGCATGAAGGATATGTCTATGAAATATTATACCGAGGAGTTCTACAAGTTTACTATTCAGTCTAGGATAGAGAATTGTCAAAGGATAAGGTGGCTAGATATATCAATGGTTTGATATTCAATAGTGAAGATGAGGTTGGTATGTTAAATATTTCTTCAGTTGAAGATGCTTATCAGTATTCTTTGAGGGTAGAAGAAAAGCTGAAGAGGAGGAATCAAGGTAGTTCCTAAGGGAAAGAGAAGTGGGACTACTCAAAAAAGGCTAAACTAAGTGTAGAAGATGAACCAAAACTTTTTAATTAGAAGAGAAGGAAATGTAGAGGTGAGTTTGAGGGTACTTGCTTTAGATGTCATGAAGAATGACATAGAGTTTATGAGTGTTCGCAAAAGGCTGGTAATAGAAGAACTGTTGTTGCAAATGAGGTTGAAGACCATGAACTTGAGCAAGTAGGGAGTTTACTAGCTTGGTGAGTACTAATTGGTCAAAGGACACTAGAGTCTTGTCAGAGGAGTAATTTTTTTAGGACTCGTTGTAAGTCTGGTGCTAAAGTGTGCAATCTGATTGTAGATGGCAGTAGTATTGATAATATTTTTGTTGAGGAGATGGTTCATAAACTTGGTTTGAAGAGAGTGGGACATAATTATCCTTATAGGATTTTCTAGTTATAGGGCAAGCATGATTTGAAAGTGAGGGATTAATGCCTTATTGATTTCCAAATTGGGTAGTATAAGGATCAAGTGTTGTGTGATATTGTGAACATGAATAGTTGTCACATGTGTATTGCTTGGTAGACCAAGTGGTATTATAATTGTAGGGTTGTGGATTGTGTCAAAAATGTGTTTACAATTGTGAAAGGAGGCAAGAAGCATTCCATGATTCCTTTGCAGAATGAAGAGATCAATAGAAGGAACCTGAGTATTGGCAGTAGAGTTGAGTTGGTAGATTTTAAAAGGGTTAGAGATTAGTGTGGACAACAAACCTATGGAACACCGAGGATGGAAGTGAAGAAGCAAAAGTGGAACAAGGGAAAGAGTGTACAAGTTGAGGACTTGGAGGAAATGTATATGAAAAACCAATTTGGGATTTATGCACTGAATCCTAGAAGATGTTCTTCTAGCTACTGAGATAATCTTTTCACACCTAGAGAGTCTAATGCAAGAGCATCCTGGAGTAGTTGGCCATCCTGCATGTTGGAGGGATTTTGGTGGAGTTGTGTGGACCTATTTGGGTCTTAGTTAATTTTTTATGTATTTAATAAATATTGTAAGCCTCTTAATCCATTTGGCATTTAATTTATGTTGAAGGTTAACTTGTGGTTCTACATGTATTTAATATAAGGTTTATTTAATTTGTAGGTTACTAGGTTGACTTGTGGCTTAGTTGGGTATAAGTAAGGGGTGTGGTGAAGTCTTTAGCCATTATTCAGCCATCTTGGAGAAGAGGATGTGGTCGAGGAGAAAACTTTGAGAAGGGCTAGTAGCCGAGGCTCAAAAAACAAGGATATTTCTTAGTGGGCTTGCGAGTACAAGTTTAGATCATCCTTGGAGGTTTCTACCAGAGTTTGGATCTAGACTAGCTAGGGTTTGGATTGCATCTTGAGAGATCTTGCAAAACTATTACTTGCTTTGTATTTGGTCATAACTAGAAAGGCCTTATAGCCTAACTCATTGCATGTAATTGGTTATTTTATGAATAAACAATTGTCATTTGATATCATATCTTGCATTGTTATTGTTTTTCTATTGTGTGGCTATTTTTTGGGGGCTAGCACATCTCCTTTGGGGATTCTCCTACCTTGCACTTCATCATAGGTCCATTTCATTTTGATGACGTGGGAGGTAGAACAATAGAAGGTTGAGATGCAGAAGACAGAAGCACCATAGGAGGAACCTTACTTGAAGAAGGAGCATCAAGAGATATAGGAGGTGACTAACCACTAGAAATAGAAGAATTAGAGAAAACATGTGGTGAAGTTGCAAGAAAAAAGACCACAAAACTTACTTAACTCATAAATCATTTGAAATTAATATACTTGATACAAATGGAACATATAGTCCAAGTGAGTAGGAGGTGTAGTAGGAAGAGAAGGAAAAAATAAGTCAAGAGTAGCATAATTTTGAGATTTAGAAGGATGATAAAGATTATGATTAATCATCTTAATCTCATTGTCATAAGGAAACTTAATGTATTAATGAATGGGAGAAGCAATAGCTTGCATAGTGGTTAACAAAGGTAAGCAAAGTTTCACTTGAAACTTACCAGAAGAAGGAATGACCAAAAAGGTACTATTCACCACTTTACCACATAGCTCAATACGAAAAGAGATGGAATCTTGGGAAAGATACAAGAAACCATTACAATTCTCAATCTAGTACCAGTTGATTCATAAAAGTCACAATGTTTACTCTTATTATAAATATGTTACTCAATGATGATGTTAACCATAGAAGTATGATTAATAAGAAACCCATAAGAAGGATATTTAGCAATTTGAGTAACAATATAGAGAGGATCATACGAAGCATTGAACTTATTAGCATCAGTGAATGAGATAGTAAGGGCTCTAGTATGCTATGTTTTGGTTTAGATTGATTATTAGATGCAGAGGGAATTTCTTCCTTAGATTGAGGTTGAGGTTGAACAACACATTCCATGGCATTAACAGTGTTATCATTCTCTTCTCCTAAAATATTGTAAGCGATATTCACTTCAGGAGGAATAGAAGAAAAAGGATGTTGAATGATAGTGTTTGTGGTATGTAGAGCTAAAAGATTAGTATAAATTTGAATATCTTTATTAGGAGGTACCATATCTTTATTCCCACTATCTTTACCCTCAATAGATAAAGCATTAGCATCAATTAAATTCCAAATATTATGTTTCAAAGAGTAATAGGCTTCAGTGTCATGTCTAGGTTGGTGATGAAATTGACAAAAATATTGAGGATTCAAATGTGGAATCGATGTAGTAGAAGTGGTTTAATAGGAAGAAGTGTAATCATATTAGCACTAACCAACCTAGCCATAAGGAATGAAAAGACTTAGAGAGAGGAGTAAACTTATGATTCATTCAAAAAATAGAGGAAGAAGTAGTGACACTCTAAGAGGCAATATCTACTTCATCATTTATTGTATTTTTGGTTGTCTTAATCTTGACGTAATTTTTAGGCTTTTTCAATTTGTTAGGATTAAGTTCAATATCAGTCTTATCAATAGATATAGGAGCCACTGAAGTGGTTCTCTCAAAGTGGCTCACTTGTAGCAAATAATGATGAAGTGTTGTACAAAGTTGTAAAAAAAAGGTAAAGTCAATAAGCACAATCTTATCTCTAATATCATTTTTTAAATTTTCAATAAACATTTTTGTATATCAATATCAAACACATGATAAGAAATATGAGCATGCAAATGCTTAAATCTACCAATAAATTTAGTCACTTTCTCTTAAGGACCTTGTTTACAATGTTCAAACCAGTCAAAGAAACAAAAGGACCAATATTATTCTAAAATTGATGAGTGAGAGCATTAGAAATTTTATGAAATGAATCAATAGAATAAAGTGGAAAAGAGAAATACCATTGCAAATCTTTGTCATGGAAAGTGCGAGAAAGAAACATAGCTAAAATCCTATGGTCATGATTATAGTCACTACATAGAACTTGGAAAGCCTTAAGATGTGTTACAAGATCACCTTTACCATTATAAGTATCAAGGAAATGCATATAATCTTGTAAAGGAGGAGAAGTATGGATAATGTAAAAAGAAAAAGGACTACCCATATCACATGTATAAACATTGAACTTAGATTGAGTGAAAGAAGCAAGTTGTTGTTGCAAAGAAGACATTTTTAAAGCCAAACTAAGGGTAGCGGAATCATTAAAAGGGATAGATGGAACAAGTACATTCAACACGCTAGGAAGTGTGTATGAATTAGTTGGAATAAAATTAACTACAAGTGGAACTCTAGGAACCATGGTAGAAGGATTAGGTTAAGTGAAAGGAACATCATGCTATGAAGGTTGTAAGGTTGGAAATTAAATAGGTAGAAGACTCACAACTAAGGAAGGAATGAGAATAACACTAAGAGGATTAGATATCTAGAAAAAAAAATGCACACACACATGTGATAGGAGGAACATAAGTGGGAATACTAGAGATGGGCACAAAGATAGGTAAACCATGCTCAAGAGTAGAAATAGGAGTTAATCCAACTTCAAAAGTAGCTTGAGTTAGAAGCTTAACATGAGTATGGACAATTTTAGTCAAACCACACAAAATATCAACACCATGTTCATCATTATGGATTACTTTTTTGATAGCATCAAAAGAAACAATAGTTTCAATGTTGTGATTTTCTTGTAAAAGCCAATCATGAATTTATCAATCTCACCAGCAAGATTATCAACTTTTTAAGGGGGAATTCTTAAAGCCTCATCCTCATTATGAGATAAGTGAGAAAATTCATGCTCTATAGAAGGGCTAGGATTATGAGAAGCCATAGGGTTACTAAGGTTTTGAAGATGATGAGAAGAAGAATCTGGATCAAAAAGAGTCATGAGTGTAGGTCTTCTCCTAACAAGAATGTTATAAGTAAGACTAAAAGTAATAAATCTCATACACCAAACAAGGCAAGAAGATCCTTGTGATATGAACTCCAAAATAATAGATTGAAAATCATGCAATGAACAATAATGTAAAGGATGATCTAACACCAAAAAAGAAAAACTTGACATAGTTAAGTTCACCAATAAATGTGTGGTAGGAAATGTGAATCAAGGACATAAAATTTAAGTTCATCACATAATCCTATACATATAGTATTATGTTTTGTATGGAATTATGAGTGTGTGATAAGAAGGGGAGACAAGGAAATAGGAACCTTTCAATCCCAATTCTAAGGAACTAGGTCTAGCAAGATTAATGTTAAACAAGTGAACAAATAGCATTACTGCAAACTAGATCTAGTAGAATAGGGGAAAGATAGCCAAAAATTCTTAAGATCCCTTGGTATGTGTATATGCTAAATAAAGATATGCTTGACAAAGGAGGGAAAAAGAACTCACCTTTGAAGTCTATTTTCTACTTGTTGTGCTGATCCAAAATAAGAGGAAACCTTCGTATCAGGGTCTAAAACTACACGATAGCCAAAACCTAGAAATATTTTAGTGATCATTAGGGATGATCTAGTGCACCAAGGGTGCAGTGTAACCCTGATTGAGTTTGTATGATGCTAATTCTATTTTTGCATATTTGTAGAAGGCCAAAAAGGGTATTCTAATCTGTAACCTATTTGTCAATCTGAGATGTACAACCTGCAATAAAAAAGGTTTTTTGTTATTGATGGGGGTTTTCCTTGGTCAAACCCTAGTTTAGTAATTAACCTTGAATTGAAATAATTGAAATAACTTGTATGTAAACAAAATGTAGGAATTTACCTTACAAAGTTGAATCTCTTGAATTGAATGCAATGTGCTCATCTCTACCAAAAAATTTGGATCAAGAGATGAAGATGAATGAATATGGAAGATGTACCAAAGGATCTTGAAGAAGATCTTTCTAGATAAACTTCTTCAATTAGTTGGAATGCTTGAATCCTTTATCTTTAATAAAATTATTGAATGGATGCTTGAAGGCTTGAACTTAAATGTAAGAGCACTAAAGAGCTTGCAGTTGTGGATACTTGAGCATTTGATGAGTAGATATGAAAAATAGAGAAAATGAAAGGGCTTAGATAGAGATCGGAATCAACTAACTTGTACAGGCTAAATGTCATAGGAGTTTGTACTCAATTGTCTAAAACATAAGAACCAGAGAAAAGGGCCAAAATAGGGCCCAATTTGGGGCATAGTACACCCCTAATTGGCCCATCAAGGGTGAAATTTTCCCCTAATTTCTAGGTGCACAAACCCTGAGGACAATCTCAGGACCCCAAAATAGCTCTCAGAATTTGGAAATCATGCCCAAATTCTAAGAGAACCCTATTTAAATACCAGGATTGGATTCCAAGTGGAAAGTGTTGAAGTTGATAAAAGATCAACTCCACAATTCCCAAGAGTCACCTACATGCAAACACCTACCACAAAAAGAGAGAAGAAAAAGCTATGGAGGCTAGAATTCCTAGATCCATAGATGAGACATTCTTGATGAGAAAAAAAGAGAAATTTCTATTATTAAAAGTGAATAGGTTATTATAAAGAGAGATCATCCTTATAAAGGAGATCAAAACTCAAAAAAGGTCTAACCTATGTCGCATTATAATAATTAACAAAAGAATTAATTATTATATGCCTAAAGTTTAGCTTAAGTAGACTAGAGTTAATTAGAAAATATCTAATTACTCTAACACCCACCCTTAAGATAAACTTAAGGAGTATCTAAAAACATAAAAGCTACTAAAAAATTAGATTTGGGTCCTAGAAACAAAGCCTAATAAGGTACCCAAGCACAACCAAATCTTTGAAAATAGGAGAAATAGGGAAAACCAAATGGGAAAAACCCTACCCCAAAAAGAGATGAAAAACATGATGAAAGAAACTAATGAAGGACTAAAGAAGCCTCCAAATTAGGGAATGTCCCAAAAGATAGGAAAAAATTATGATAATGAAGAACACCATTGAATCATGTAGAATTTGCAAAGCTCTATCAAAAGTAACTGTTGATCTGAAGAACCTCCACTAAAATAGAACTTGACCAAGTAAAGAAGATTATAATATGCATCAAATCAGGAGGCATACAAAGGAAAACAACTAAACTCAAAGATACATATGGCATGAAACACCAAAGCCTAAAAAGTTGATCAATTGAACCAAGGAAGCATGAGAAATAATAGAAGAACCCCCACTAATGCAGACAATGGTGAGGTGACAAGAAACTGGAAAAGTGGGCTAAAAGAATTGTATGTCAAGGAGCCACAATCAAAAAGCACAAAAGATATGTATGTGTGTACAGAGGTGATCAATATTAGACATGTCATGAGGCTAATGTCATAGAAGGGACACTCACTAGAAAAAGGAAGATGGCAAACAAAGGCAAAATATCAACCCCCCATGGCACTTTATCAGAGTAGTGCATGTACAATAAGGCACAAGATATATTGAATCCCAAAAATACAACAATCTATATGCATATCCTCAGGTGATACTACTCGAATTAGAAGGGAAAACAAGGAAAAATAACTAAAACAAAAATGCAGATGCAATTTCGCACTTTATCTTAGTGCATTTGCAAGAATGCATACAAATGATGTCTAAATAGACCAAAAAAGATATTAGACTAATAAAATAGATAGTACAAGTCATGATGAATCATCTGAAGCAATGAAATCAATCCCTGGACCTGAGACAACCAAGATATCCACCAGAATTTTTAAAAAAATCAAAAGATTGAATAGAATGTTCCTGGAGCTAAATCTAGAAAAACAACTAGCATCACTTGAAAGAGCCTAAAAATACCTTTCCAATGATATAAAGATTTCCCAAATCGGAGATTGGATGCTTAAAATATGTCTCCCAGAGTGAAAAATTGTACTCCTAACTTTGACAGTAGAAAAAGCCATCAAAAAAGCATCAAAACTAAAATTCACCCTTATCACTATGATGGGCTTGGAACCATCTTTTCGGTGATATCTCATTTTTGGAAAATAGAGTTTGTATGCCCGAGTTATGTGTAAAAAAATGAAGGTAGGTCCAAATAGAGCCTGAGGAAGTGAAACAATATATTGATGTAGTGTTGACATTAGCAAGTGATGAGCATGAAAAATGACCCCTGTTGGAGAAAAAATTCAACCGCCAAAAAACAAGACAGGATAACAAAAAAATCATTGTCATAGGATCAAAAGGTTCGATGCTAGAGAAAAAAATCTAATGGACAAAAACATGTACCAAATGTTAGTAGTCTTGGAAAAATGTGGATTACCCTTAAATTATTGGCACAAGTTGTGATTACAAAGTACAATTCAAAAAAGAACCATCATCAATTTGTAAAGGTTGAAAGGCTTCATGATGGGAGACATTTAAAACAAAATTTGTGGCAATAATGGTTGGTGTATCTCCCATATAAAATTGCACCTCCTCATATGAATCTACATGACAGCTTTGGGAAGAGACAATTCTACCAATACTATAGATCAAAATCCAAGTGGACGCCAACCAAAAATGGTGGGAGAATACATGCACAAACCCAAAACCAAGTAAGTCGCCCATGAAAGTCATTCCAATTCCCAAAAAACATGGGTTGTGTGAGAAGCCAGATTGGATGTTGGACAAAATGATGTAACTAACCCAAAAAGGGGTGTTGATGCAATTAGTGATCTCCACAAAACTTGGAGTACTCATAGAGTGCGATGAGCCCTAGAGAAAGTGCATGAATGGAAAGAAGATCCAAATGTATTAGGTACAATCATGACACAAATCAATATATAGTCATGCCCGTTGACTAGGATAGGTACCATGCATAGGTACATGGCATGTTGCCCAAAAAGAATGCCATGTAGGCTCCAAAACATGTGCAAAATAGACTCTCAATGCAAAAAAATTGTGTGAGGAAATAGACCTGCAAGGGCAGTGGTGTGTGGAACCCAGTCACATTGTGCTTGCTCACACCCACGATTGCAAAAATAGGAGGGAAATTTGAGGGAGTGGTTATGAGTTTATAGTGAGCCTTGTATCCTCCACAATAGTAATAATACACCATGTCTACATCAAGCAGTCCAGTGATGATATTGTGAATGACAATTGATCGATAGAGCAAATAGCTATATGATGTGCTCTCACCAATGGCAAAAAAAATAGATTCCCCTAAAGATGATGTTTTGTATTCTATCAAATCATGCACATTTGTGTCCTTTTTAATCCATAACACTCTCGCATGGTCACTCCCTACCATAGATATGTGAACCTACATTAAATCACACAAATGGATAATGTGCCTCATACACCTTGTAACCCCTCCATGATGGAAAACCAATTAAAGAATGTGGAAGAAAACAAAGGGCCAATCTCAAGCAATGTGTGGAGGCCAAAGCCACACTCAATGGTTTGTGAGTTGAACCAACAAAACTCAAAATAGAGAGCCCAAGATATTGATAGGTTTGGCATGGTGCTCTTGAAGCTAGGAGTTTGGGTGAGTGCAAATATTGAAGAGGTTGCCTGATCTCCAAAAAACCACATGTTAGGGAGTAGGGTTATTAGGTGCATGTATGAAGAAGAAACACTCCATGAAAGTACCAAGAAGAAAGGAATAAAGGCATGCAACCTTTAAAAACTCTTCAAAACGAAATGCGCAAAAGGCCATGTTAAAAACCACCACACAAGGCATGATTTGTTTACATCAAAATTGTGGAAGTCCTCCAAAAATTGCCAAATTTTTGCACTGACTCCAAATGTGAGGTGGAAATTCATTGAAGTCATGCCAAATAATTATAATGGACCCACTGATTGAGGTGGAGCAGCTCATTGAAGGTGGCCAAAAACTTGACTATGGAGGCATGAAATACAAAGTCCTCCAAGGAGATGTGTGGGCAAGTGAAGGATTTTGGACAAAGGACAGCGTATGCCCCCAATTTCCAAATCATTCTACTGAATGGCCTCAGTGCAGGATATAAATGGATGCATTTCCAAATGCCTAATTCCAAGGATCCATCATTTCCATTAACCACCACTGGCACCTATTGTAAAAGGCCCCACTGCATCACACTCGAACCTTCATCATTGGATTAAAACCCTAACCGATGAGGCTTAGTCACGTCTTGTTACTGCTACTCAAAAAAAAATGTGGGAGAAAGAGAGTATTGAAAGATGACAATGATGTAATTTTCCATTAACATTATCTCCATATCCATTTCCACAAAAATAGTAGTTTGATATGTACAAAAAATTGCACCAGTTTCACTCAACTGCGAACAAGCTTGAATGCAATTTCAATGTAGGCTGCCCATTTGTAAGGAGTTATTGAATTTGCATGCCTTGTATTGAATGGTTAGTCATACTTATTTATCTTTTGGATAAGAAAGATCAAATTCTCACAACCAAAAGCTACCCAAACAGTCAACGGCTCAAAAAAATCAGCTCCCAAGTAGATTATGAGGCTAACAAAAAGAAACAAACTGCATGCTCCCAATCACATGTGAGATTCCATAGAGTCCCCCCTTCCAATTGTTGAAAAAAAAAATTATGATATACAAAATCCAAAAATGATTTCCTCGTAAAGCATGCCTAGGTCAATATGCCCTAGGTACAAAAAAAATTGCCTCAAATTTCAATAGCATCCGAACTGGACATATTTTATATGGAAATGGGGGTTTTCAAGCACTCTAACTCAACAGTGATGTCTATTTTTGCTCAAAGTTCCTCAAAATTAGTGACACCCCAAATCCAATAAAAATGTTGAAAGCTTAGATCTAAAAACCAATGCCAAATATCTCAAGAATAGAACAAGGACATGAAGATCTAGAGCTCTGATACCATGTTGAATTTTATGAAAGATCAACCCCACAACTCCCAAGAATCACCTACATGCAAACACCTATCATAAAAAGAGAGAAGACAAAGCTATGGAGGTTAGAATTTTTAGACCCATAGATGAGACATTCTTGATGAGCAAAAAGATAAATTGCTATTATCAAAAGTGAATAGGTTATTACAAAGAGAGATCATCCTTATAAAGGAGATCAAAACCCTAAAAAGGTCTAACCTAGGTTGCATTATAATAATTAATAAAATAATTAATTATTATATGCCTAAAGTTTAGCTTAAGTAGACTAGAGTTAATTAGAAAATATCCAATTACTCTAATAGAAAGGTGGATGGAAAGGAAGGACTTAGGGGAAATATATACTACTTCAAGCTTATCACCATGAAAATGGGAGCTTTAAAGAGGATCTAATAGGTTTTATCCCAGTTCCACCTAGGAGAAAGGATGTAAAAGGGAGAAAGAAGTGAAAGAGAAGAGAGCATGATGAGATCACATTAAGTTGGTGCTAAACTTTCATTTAATTAGATTTCTTCCAATTTAAGACAATACAAGTGAGGAGTACAGGTCCAAATGCACCAAATTTGACCCAAAATATGCGCTTCAATAAGAACAAACACCTCCAAAAAAATCCTCGTGCAAGTTATAATATATGCACCTTTTGAAGAAAATGTAGGACCCAAGGAAAAAAAGAGACGTGTTCCAAAGTGTTGGTCAAAAGTACTAGTGACGGATCTGCAAACATCCCACAAGTTCCAAAGGAAAAATATATTTCAACACATGGGAGTTGATGATGCAAGTTTAGGCCACTAAACGTGGACCTGAGCTAGAAAAGGGCACCAAAACTAAGGCCAGAGGCATAATTTGGAAAAGGCCCACCAAAAGTCAAAAAACATGGCAAAAACACCTATAAAAGAGTGTGGCAAAGACAAAGGATAGGAGTGAGCCATATGTGTATAGGAGGCAAGAGTACAACAAACTACAGTCCTTCAAAAAAGTGCCCTTCGCCAAAACATCTACACTTGTAGTTTTAAAACAAAAATGTCTCTCTTTTATTTATAATCAATCAAACCCCAAAAGTAAAATTAATAAAAAAATTGGTGCCTTGTAGATCATGCCTCGGGTGTAAAATTTTTTGCCTCTGAAGTAACTTTGTCCAAATGGGATATTTCATATGGAAATGAGGGTTTTTCGGCACTTTGAGCTCAATGGTGATGTCAAAATGGGCTTAAAGTTACCTATAATGAAGGTCCCCCTAGATCCACTAAAATAAATCCTCTACAAAGCCTAGATCTAAAAACTACTACCAAATCTCTCATCAAGATAATATGGGCATGAAAGTCTAGAGATCCCATACCATGTTGAAGTTAAGGAAAGCTCTGTAGACACCTAAAAATCCTTTAGAAAATAATATTTTTATTTTTCGAAAAAAAAAAAAGTCCCTGATGACATCATTATTTATTAATTAATTATTTTTTTTTTTTTTTTTTTTTTTTTATGCCATTAAATCCCTTTATCTTAATTAAAAATATCTAATTAAGGAATCCCTCCCAAAAATGTTTAAATCTTATTTAAACATTATTTCCTTATTTATTAATTATTTAATTAATAAATTGACCAAAAAATCCAAAATAAATAAATAAATTTATTTTTTGCCCAAAACTTGGCTTATTTCCTTAAGACCACTAACCTCTTTCAAAATCTTCTAATCCTTCTTTAATTTTGATTAAAGGCTAATCCCATCATTTCCTACCCCTAATCCTAACTCAAAATATTTAATTAAGATTAAATATTAATCCTCATGTTTATTAAAAAAGTTTTAATAAATATCTCCTCAACCCAAACCCTTGAAATAAATAAAACTTTATTTATTTCCTAAAAATCTAATTTATCCTCATCCTAAGAAGTTCTAGACTCTTCTAGAAAGTCTTCATCCTCATCCTAGGAAGTTCTAGACTATTCTAGAAAGTCTTTATCCTCATCCAAAGTCTAAACTCTTCTAGAAGATGTCTTTAAACCTAATCCTAATCCCCTCCTAACCTTGTCACATTCTCTAAAACATGGGTTAAGACTTACTAACCCAAGCCAAAGTTAACAAATATCTCCTCCTTCACCCACCCTCATTAAATGCCATCCACTTGCCTATCCCTAAGCTAATCCTAAACCATCCTAATTCATCCTCTAATCATTTGTACAATCCTAAGCAAGCTTAAAACCTTCCTAATCAAGTCCAAGTCGAAATTCCTCTCATCTCCTTCAAAATATCCCAACCATAAAACTTTATGAAGCCCACTAGGCCATAAATGACTCTTCCAAGCCCTTTTATTGCTCTTACAAGCCATTATGAGGGTCTTTATGAAGATTTTATCCCTTGAGCCTCCTTTGTTGACTTATTTTTCCTCTTTCCTCCATCCTCTCACCCTGTGACATGTCTCACTCCCTGGTTGGTTGTAAGGAAGCACAATCCATGTGCTCTCCTCTCATGCAATCTGAGCCCTCCATGAGCTTTTTTCCATCCTTGCATCTTAGCCCTCAATCCCTCAAGCCTCTTGCCTATAAATTGGGTCCTTTCCCTTTGCAAAACAACACAATCTATGAAGTAAAGTCATAATGCCATTTTAAGAAGCCATTTTACATCAAAACCATACACTCACACCCAAATTCCAACTCCATTTAAAGCCCTTTTTGAAGCATAAGCTTGAGCATACATCCTATTTATTTAGACAAAGCCACTCAACAAGAGAGCTTCTCATTGAGAGAGCCCATTAATGGCTCATATTCTCAATTGAGAGTTCATCTTAGTCTATCTTGAAGTTTATGAATTTTTTTTAGTTTGTAGAAGCTTTATTTAAATTTGGTTTCTATTAGCATACTAACATTGCTCATATACATTTTGGCACGCCCAGTGGGACCCTGCATGGGTCATCTTCATTAGCTTTTTTAGTCAAGTTTTGTATGTCATTTGCTGATTTTGGCTAATTTTGCTTGTTTTTGTGATTGGTAGGATTGTATAAATTGGTTTTGTAGGTCCACATGAGCATGAAGAAGACAAAGGAACTCATAGTCTATCTCATAGTGTTTGCAGATTTTTCAAGCTTATAGGTGGACAAAGCACTTGGATTTCTTCTTCCCCTTCTTGTCTAAATTCTTCTTATTCCATCTACTTCTTCTTCTTCTTCTTATGGGAGATCTTGGCCATTTTTTTTTAAGGAAGCAAAATCATACACACTTCTTTTTAGTGCTTAAAATGAACCCCCAAATCATACTTAAATCCATTAAAAACTAAAAATTTGCCATATATATATATATATATATTTTAACAAGTGAAACTAAACCAATCCAATCATTTGCATCCTTGCAACATCAAGGTTTTAGATGCATTCATGCAAAGTTAGGAACACTTCATTTTTGGGAATTTAAAAAGAACTTCAAGTTTCTATTTCAAAAGGTTCAAAATCAACATTAAGTGCACACTAAAATCTAAATCAAACTCAAAAGCATCAATCAAGGATAAAATGAACCTCATTTACAAATATTTTAAAGTTCTTTTAAAAATCTCATGAAAACTAAGGGTCCTAAATGGTTGCCAAAATTGTCCTCAAAAGCTTTGTTATTTGTTCCAAACAAATGTCTTGTTGCAAAATCTTGAATCTTTCTTAGATTTTTCATGCATCAAAACAATCTAGGAATATCATTTTTGGGCCTAAAACATGCAAACTAGAACACAAAATCTTGAATGAAAACCAAAGTCCAAAGAGTCATTTTCACTTTTGAGTCCAAAATAATCTTGAATGATCTAAGGTTAAAACAAAGCACTTCAAAGTTCTTAAAACAACACACAAAATCTCAATCTTGAATGCTCAAAGGAAAAAACTTGAATGTTTAATCACTTGTCTTTGAATACATATTGCTAAAAATCACTCTTGAGTGCCATGGATTAAAATCAAATTTTTCTTGGAATGCATGATTAAAACAACAAATCCAATCTTGAATGTCATAGATCAAATAATCATCTTTTGGGGCATAAAAAGAATCTACATTCTAGAAACTTCCTAAATTATAAAAACCAAATAAAGGCACTTTAAGTGAGTATGTAGTTGGACTCACCCTCTTTAATCACCCATCAATTTAACCATTGGTTTCAATCTCAGTGCCATCTATGGGGATGGGTCCACCTAAGAGGGTGTTAAGTGCTCCACAAAGATCAAACTTCACTTACTTGTATTTTTATTAGTTTTTCTAACTTAGAAAATTCCTTGAATGCACATTAGGCTCGCTAACACTTCATTTGGGGATTAAAATTTAAACAAATCTTGACATGGAGGGCCTCCAGGCGCGTGCTTGAAATTGAATCTCACACAACTTTGTTTTGGGCTTAAAACAAAATCACACCAACTCTTGAATGCCTTAAAGGAAATTAATCGATACTTGATGTGGAGGGCCTCCGGGTGCACAGGTTTACTTTTTTGTTGACCCTAACTCTTCTTCTTGTATTCATTCTTCGCTCAATTTTACTTTTGTTAAATGCTTCAAGTTGGAATTGAACATTGTCTCTTAAACATGAGTGCTTGCAAAGTCTAGATCAACACACATAAGAGTCAGTTGGTAAAAGAACAAGTGTGTTTTTTAGCCCAAGGTCATCCAAGTCTTCTCTCCCCTTGTCATCTTTCGAGGCCATCTTGGGTGCATAAGATTAGGATCCAAAACCTTGTTTCTCTTTTTAGGAGGCCTGCTTGGAGATTTCATCAACCCTTGGGACGACCTCAACTCTAGCGTTTCGGCAGAGTATAAAGATTGGGAGGTGAATCCAAAAACACCTCTCTTGGAATCAAGATTTTGTCACTCAGGCTAAGCCTCAAGGAACTTTATACCCTTGAGAAGTGAAAGAGGAGAAGTGGGTTACCGCTCCTCTCAGCTGTGTGACATCTTTTTGCTTTCATCTACGAATTTGGGCCTCACGTACCTTGGGTATATCGAGGACTCCCTAGCTAAACCAACTATCAGCCTTGTAGACAACCATCTAGAGTGTTAATGTGTTTGAAGTGATTGATCGAAACATTTGTAAAACATACACACTCCTCAACACAAGTATCACATTCTGAAAATTAAAAACTTCTATCTGGTTGTTCCTATCTATTGCTTGATTTTTTATTTGTTGAATGAATGTTTGCCAAACTTGGTCAATCCTAGCTTAGGGCATACTTAGCGTAGTCACTGCCTGTTCCAAAAGTTGAACAAGTTGAAGCAAAACAACTAAGATCTCTCAAAGCCAATAAGATTCAGGAATTGATGTCAGAGCAACCCAAACCCAAATAGAAGTTCCACAAAGTTAAACTCAAGCCATCTCAGGCATACCAAGAACTTTCAACCAAGAGAAAGGAACTAACACCAAGTCCTTGAATTGCCAAACTCCACAAAGCAAAGGACAAAACTGCTGACGAAGCCCTTCAAGATGCTTGGTGAGATCACACCATCCAATTTAACCAACATCCAAGAGTTAATAATGCTTATGCCTTACCAACTAGGCATGATTTCTATGATTAGACCCCCTTATTTCTCCACATCTTCTTGCATAAGCTTCACTTTTGCATTAGAGTCATCTTTGTAGGTAAGCTAGCCATCTTTAATCATCCCCTTAAGCATTTTAGCTCATCCATCTCATTTAGAACCAAACCATTTAGCCAGCAATACTTCACATCCAAGCCTTCAAAATTGTTGTCACCTTGCCAAAATTTTGCCATTCCTAACATCTTCCAAATCCACCAATCTCACCCAGGTTATCTCTTTGACAGAGCTTTGTCTAGGGTAATTTAGCTTTGTCACTTGTTATCCCTCATCACCTTGAGCTAAAGGTTGGGATCAACAAGTGGTCAATCTCGTGTTCTTCCTAAAGGATCATCAGTCTATCCTTAAGTTGACACAATCACCACCAAGCTTTCACATAGGAAATCAGACCTTTCATAATTTGGCAAGATATCTTTGAAGTTAGAATCCTCAACCCAATCCTCCTTAGGTTTTGTCATACAGCTTTGCCTTAACCTAGGAAGTCATTTGCATAGAAAAGCCTTCCTCTTTTGCCTCCATCAGCATTGTTGCATCTAATCCCTAGGAAACATTTTGCATTTTCATGTCACCCGTCACTCGCTTAGGCAAGAAGAAGAAGGAAACAATGGAGCCCTATCATTTGGATCCAACAGCATCGCTCCCCTTGAGCACTCAACCATCCTTCAGCCCAGAGAACGCTATACCATCACCTACTGACATTGAAGCTTTCATGAACCAACCAAGAAATGCAGTATTGGTGAACGCCATTATAGACAAAAATAAGAAAACAATCATGGCTAACTTTTGAAGGGACAACATTGGAGCCTTCGACTTTGGAAGACCTCCCCCCTTATCAGATCCATCTCACCCCTTTTTTGAGCAACTTCCACCACCCATAGGCTCTTATGATTCAAATTATCCTCAATATGTGCCAAAAGAAGAGCCTCAACCCACCCCATATGATCCAACAGACCCAAACATACCAGCCTCCACTCAAGTTGAAATCTCCCTTCCACAAGCCAATCCAGCCATCACCACTCCACCATTGGTCCATAACACTTCATCCTAAACCCCCTTCGCCCAAAACACCTCATCATTCACTCCCTTCACTATTGCTACTGCTGCCCCCCAACCCAACCTTCCAAATACACCCATCTCCCAAATCAGTGCTAGCATCTTTGGCCAACCGCAACAATATACAACTGGGATGCCACCCATGGGGCCAATTAATCAACCTTTTATCACCCCTAGTCTGTTTACCTCCACTCAGAACACAATTCCATCATTTCCACTAGGTCCTTGGAGCTCAGTGCCATCAGCCACAAATCCACAAGCTACTACCTTCACTCCACAAAGCTATCACACCCCACAAGCTACTACCAATGTTCTGCCAAGCTCTCAAGTGACCCAAGCTCCGGCCACCACTTTACCAAGCTTTCAAATCTAGCCACCAAGCTATCAAACCCCATCAGTTCCATTCACAAGCTTTCAATTCCAACCACCTCCACCACCAACCAATCCATTACCTCCTATTACCAACTATTTTTCTATGCCACTTCTAGGAGGAAACCCACCACCACCAACCACCAATTACTTGGCCTCTTTTGCCATGCAAACACCTTCCCAAATAGGGGCACAACCCACATATATTGGTCAAACTCCTCAAATCCAAAGTCAAGTTCCACAAGCTCCCTGATCCTTTCCCCAAACTTCACACCCATCTTATACCTTACCTCCACAAAGCAATCCATTTATCCCATAGCCAGCTTATGTTCCTCAATCCCAACCTCAAATCCAATATTAGCAACAAACCTCGCAACATATGTAGCAATGTGTGCCACCTCCACCTCAGCAACCCATCATCCACCATTCAGTTTCCCAAGCCATGTACAATCCCTACTAGCCCATACCTCAAAGCCATCCATATTCTATTGCCCCATCTAGCACATACCTACCTCAAGGCACTCCTACATTGGGGGCACCTCAGATGTCACCCATTAATTCAAAATAGGAAGCCATGAAAATAGCTTTGAAGAACATCCAAGAGGGAAATGATCCAAAAACCTTCAAGTTTGAGAATGTGTGTCCTTACCCATTTGACAGAGCCATTACCATGACACCATTTCCCAAGCATTTTGAGACACCCAAGTTTGACAAATTTAGAGGAAAAGGAGACCCTGTCACACATATCAAAGAATTTTACATGCACTGCCAAGAAGTGGCATACGATGACGTCTTCCTCTTGCGTCTCTTTCCCAAAAGCTTGGCCGGACCAGCTCTTGAATGGTTTTATAGAATCCCCTATGGCACAATTAAAAAATTTGCTGAATTGTCTGAGGCATTTGTAGCCCAATATGCCCATCTTGTTGAAACAAAGCTATCAATAGTTGATGTTGTCCACACTAAGAAAAAAGGTGGAGAAAGCCTTCCTAAATATCTGCAAAGATGGCAAACCCTTACCACCCGCATATCTTGCACCTTGCTAGAGCACCATTTGGTGAAAATGTTTATTGATAATGCCCATCCTAGCTTAGCTCACCACATGACCATGAACTGTTTGCAGACCTACAAAGACATCAAAGAGAAAGGAATGATCCTTGAGCAAGGACTCATTAAAGATGCTGTGGTCAAGATTTACAAGGAAGCCAACCAAAATCAATCACATTCCAATGACAAGTCTAGGTATTAGAACAAAAACAAGCACGTTGCAACAGATGGCGTCACTGACACCAGACATGTGAATATTGTTGGTCCTTCCCAAAGTCAGCCCAACCCACTGTATCAACCAAACAATAAACAAGCTATCAACTACCAACAACAGAATCACCAAAGCTATCAAAACCACAATCCAAGACCAAACTTTCAAGGGTCTAGCAATCAAGCTAATGCCATCAATGTAGTTGCAAGGCAAAAGCCCAGATTTCAACCTGCACCTAGAAATTATACACCCCTTGGTGAGCCTTTGGATGTCATTTTTGAGAAATTAGTTAAGGAAAACCTCATCAAATTTCCTCCTACCCAATAAATTGATTCAAGCCAATCCAAAGCTGCATGGTACAAAGACAATGAGTACTGCAAATTTCATAGGGTAAAAGGTCACACCACCCTTAGATGCATGAAACTAAAAGATTATGTGTAGGACCTCATTGATCGGAAAGAAATAACCATTGGTGCCCAAACCTCTCCCAATGCAAGTTTACAGATCTATCAAAATACTTTTCCTCCTCACAACAACCAAAATCCTGGAAAAGCACCTATCCAAACCAACAACAACAACACCAACAACCGCCAGCCAAACCAACAGCATGGGAAGAACAATGACCACACTTCATCCTATATAGATTATGGTAGCCTCATAGGTTTTATATCTGAGAACGATCCTTTTGTCAATGTTATCAATATCCAAGGACCAAACAATGAGTGTGCAATCACCACTCGAAGAGCACAATTTAACATCGCAGGCCCACCAGTTTCACTAGCACCATCAACTCCATCAAAAAGCCAGTACAATATCTTGGAACACCTTGGGAACATGCCAGCCTAAATCTCCATTTTAGACCTTCTCCACACTAGTCCCGTGTACAAGAACATCCTTGACAGTGCTCTTATAGAATCTTGTGTCCCTTCAGATATCAATGCTACTGATTTTTTTAATCTTGTTGGACACCTATCCTCCTCATGTGCCCTATCTTTCAAACCCACCGACATACCCGTGGTCAAGCCAGATCACACCCTTCCGCTTCGCATAGCCATCATGGTATCCAATTTTGCCTTGAAAAGAGTAATGATAGATAATGGATCAGCCTTGAATATTTGTACCCTAAAATTCATAAAACAAGTTGGGTATACTAAGGCAGATATCATCAGTGAGGTTATCACCATCAAAGCTTATGACAACTTGGAAAGAACCACAGAAGGAACTATTTTGCTACCAATCAAGGTTGGACCAGTCATCCAAGAGACACTTTGCCATGTTATTGATCTAAACCTACCATTTAACATCCTCCTTGGTTTCCCATGGATTCATGCCATGAAATTCGTTCCATCCACTTACCATCAGTGCGTCAAATTTTTGCATCAAGGCACTGAGGTAACCATCCATGCCGATCCAAAACCCTTTACTTACTGCAATGTGGTTGAAGCTTCATATACAAACCATTACCCTGGAATTGATATCGGCACATCCATCACCAGCTCATCCCACACTTGTAGTGACCCAAAAACCATCCTCGCCTCTACCCTATCTATCGTGAAGATCAATAAGGCTGTGGAGAGTATAGTCTGTCGGATGCATTTGCTGTCGGGGCACTCCCACTTGATCCACATGCCCATGGACGACTGACATATCACAAAGCTAAGGAGATTCCACCTCCTCAATACAAATAGTTTGGCCCAACAACCTTTGTATCCTCGAAAATCCCTCTTCATGAGGAGCTCACTCCAGATACAACAATTGGTTACATAAGGATGCACCTCCAAGAAATCAAGCACGTCTTGATCATTTCAGCTTGAAGTATCCCCATGAACATAAGCTCATTACTGACAAATGGAACTATCAAGGTGGTGGTCTAGGACCAGAAGAAAGAGGCATGCAGTGCCCCATCGATGCACACAAGTGGGAATCGAAGTTAGGTCTTGGCTTTGGCATACCCAACACTGGGGGCACCAATACGGATGGTCACACTTTTTTGAAGATTCACCGCGACCTTGTCGAAATCGAAGACATTCCTGAGGAAGTTGAAAAGAGAGCCTGCGATGATATCCTAGACCAAATCTCCCTCGGAGACTCTGTTCTCCAAGAACTATCCATCCACCTCATTGACCTACCACTCGCCCATCCACAACTCATAGATTGGGACCAACCAAGCGTCATACACATTGATGAGTTCACATCAGAGGAAGTGCTTCTAAGATTCATGGGAGCCGAAACTCCTCATAAGCAAACAAAGCCAAATTCTGCCTATATCTACAAGCTAGATCCCAAGGGGTATTTTGGAGAAAATCCCCAACCTAGTTCTGATACACCCAAAACTGGAACTAAGGTGAATCCAAGACTAGCTATGGCAGCGAAGAGAACCCCTCGGCAAGAAAATCCAGAGCCACAAGCAAAACATGAAGATTTAGCATTGCCTCCTTAAGATAATCGACCAGAGGTGTCTTCTATTCTAATTGAGGATATTTGAGAAGTCAACATTGGTTCTTCAGAGATCCCCAGACTTGTTCACATTGTTGCATCCCTATCACAAGACCAAGTTAATCTCCTCTTTGAGGTCTTAAGAGAGAACATTGGCCGATTTGCATGGTCATATTAGGACATGCCAGGACTTGATCCAAAGCTTTTAGTTCATCATCTTGCAGTCGATCCAAAGATCAAGCCTGTCAGACAAAAGCTTAGAAAAATGCACCCCAAGGTGGCATTACTGGTCAAAGTTGAATTAGAAAGAATGTTAGCTACTAAGGTTATTTGACCTATCGACTACTCAGAGTGGATCTCCAACATGGTCCCCGTCACTAAACCTTCTGGTGACATTAGGATCTGCACTGATTTCAGAGATCTTAACAAAGCTTGTCCAAAAGACGATTTTCCCTTGCCCAACATAGATATGATTGTAGATCTTACAGCTGGACATGAAATTTTGTCCCTCATGGATGGATTTTTTGGGTATAATCAAATCAAGATTGTAGAAGAGGATCAGCATAAGACAGCATTTACTACCCCTTGGGGAACCTTTTGTTACAACATGATGCCTTTTGGCCTAAAGAATGCTGGGGCTACCTATCAAAGAGCTATGACAGCCATTTTTCATGATCTCATCCATAGCATTTTGGAGGATTATATGGATGATATCTTGGTCAAATCTCATACCTTCATGGATCATCTTGCTGACCTGGAGAAAGTCTTTGATAGGTTAGCCAAATATCATCTCATGTTGAATCCCAAGAAGTGTGTCTTTGGGGTCACATCTGGCAAGCTTCTAGGCTTTATAGTGTCTAAACGAGGTATAGAGATCTACCCCAAGAAGGTCAAGGCTATCTTAGACATGACTCCTCCCCAGACACTGCGACAGCTTCGCTCTCTTCAGGGAAAGCTTCAATCCATCTGGCGCTTCATCTCCCAGCTTGCAGATAAGTCTAAACCATTTTCACATTTACTAAAGAAGGATGAGAACTTCAAGTGGGATCCTTTATGTCAGCGCAGCTTCGATCAGCTCAAGCAATATCTCACCAATCCCCCTATCTTGGTTCCACCAGTTCCTGGTCGTCCCCTAATTTTGGACATATCAACAACGCCTACTGCTCTAGGGGTGCTTCTAGCACAGCTCGATGACTACGACAAAGAAAGAGCCATCTACTACATCAGTAGAACCCTAGTTGGTTATGAACTCAATTATACTCCTATGGAAAAAGATTGTTTGATAGTTTTTTTCTCAACTCAAAAGCTTCGCCACTACATGCTAAGTCATACCATCCAACTAGTCTCCAAGATCGACTCTCTCAATTATATGCTCTCCAGAATAGCACTTACAGGCCGTTTGGCCAAATGGGTTATGCTCCTTAGCGAATTTGACATCCAGCATGTGGACAGAAAGGCAATCAAAGGGAAAGCTATAGCAGATCACCTAGATGATGCACCTCTAATAGATGCTTATCCGTTGATCACAGAATTTCCAGATGAGCATATCTATCTAATTGAAGAACAGCCCCCATGGAAACTTTATTTTGATGGCTCATACACATCTCATGGATCAAGGGCAGGAATATTGTTGGTCACACCTCAAGGAGATTACATTCCAAAAGCCTTCAAGCTACAATTCCCTAGCACCAAAAATATAGCTGAATATGAGGCCCTCATAGCAGGATTAAAGATAGTTGTAGAATGGAACATTGCTGAGTTACAAATCTTTGGCGATTCTCAGCTCATCATCAAGGAAGCCCTAAATGAATATCAAACCAAAGATGAAAATCTATTACCCTAAAAATAGCTAGTTGATCAGCTAACCCATCATTTTACAAGGCTTCAATTTACACAAGTGCCTCGAATACAGAACAAAGCAGCAGATGCTATGGCTACTATAGGCTCGCTCTTGGAAATTCCCCAAGCAGCTAGATAGTATGAGTTTTTAGTGGAGCAGCTCCTCACACCCGCTTATGCGAATGAGGATTCAAACCATGTTTGTATCTTGGTTGGTCCCCAATCCCCTTGGTACCATGAGATTCACGCTTACCTTAATGATGGTATCATATCCCCTCACCTCACACGTACCCAATGCCAAAACCTCATCCGAAAATCATCCCACTATGTTATCATAGCCAATACCCTATATCGTCAAGGTTATCACAATACTCTCTCTTGATGTTTAGACCAAAACGAGGCTGCGATGGTGTTAACAGAAGTACACTCCGGACTTTGCGGTGCCCACACGAGTGGTATTGTCCTAGCACGAAAAATCCTTAGAGCAGGCTAATATTGGCCTACCATTGAAGAAGACTCCTGTGACTTTGTCAGAAAGTGTCTCCCATGTCAGCAGCATGCAAACCTTGTGCACGCTCCAACACAAGATCTACAGCCTATTGCACCACCTTGGCCTTTCGCTTGTTGGGGCCTTGATCTAGTTGGAACTATCACACCTCTCTCATTTGATGGACATAAATGGATAATAACAACTACAGACTATTTCACTAAGTGGGTGGAAGTAGTCCCCCTAGTCTCAGCTACAGAAGTTCAGGTCTCCAAGTTCATCTTGTACCACATTGTTTACCGCTTCGACATCCCATCCAACATCTTCACCGACCACGAAGGTAACTTTGAAAATCTCAACATGGAAGAATTATGCACTTCCCTCTGCATCCATCACCACTTTTCTAGCCCATATTTTCCACAGGGTAACGGCCAGGTAGAGGCAACTAACAAAACCCTCCTCAAAATCCTAAAGAAAGTTGTCAATGATTCCGGATGTGATTGGCACCTACAAATAAATCCAGCCCTATGGGCCTATCAAACTTCCTTTTGTACACCCACAGGCACAACTCCATACTTCCTAGTCTATGGTGCCGAAGTGGTACTACCTATAGAGGTTGAACTTCCCTCCTTGTGCATATCTTTGCAAGGGCAAATATCAGATGAAGAATACAGAGTAGCTCGGCTCACCTAGCTAGATCTCTTAGACGAGAAGCGACAACAAGCCTATGATCATCTCATAGTCTACCAAACTTGTCTCAAAAGGAATTTCAACAAGAAGGTGCTCCCACGACACTTTCAACCGGGTGACATGGTCCTCAAAGAAAACATGAAAGTCCAAGAAGATCGAGAAAAGAAAGGCAAGTTTGAACCTACATGGCTTGGTCCTTATGTTGTCACTGCCTCCTTTGGCTCCGGAGCCTATCAGCTATCTACACCAGAAGGAGAACTCTTGAATGATCCTACTAACATCATTCATCTCAAGAAGTTCTATGCTTGAAGATCCTTGGTATACCCAGCTTTTGAAAAATACAAAAAAAAATAGTAAAGAGAAATAAGCGTCCAATGGTGAAAACTTGGCAAGTCAAGCGCCTTGGATAGGCACCTTGGTTTAAACCTGGTAATTCAAATGCCTTGTGTACTAAGACTAATCCATTATCTATCACTATCCTATGCCTCATCCATTCACCCACCATCCCATAAAATACCTGCTTGTTCCCTTGGTGTTCCAACCAAATATCCAAAATCTAATGGAGCTTGTAAATACCTCCTGTACAGCTTGTAAATCTTGTACCTCAGCTTGTAAATCTTGTACCCCAGCTTGTAAATCTTGTATCATCCCTTGTATCATAGCCTGTATATCCAAATCTTGTCCAAAAGCTTTTGCCATATTCCAGCTTGTAAATAATCTTGTATCCTAGCTTGTATCCTATCACATGCACACAAAGAACCCCATTTTCACTTAAGCTTTTCGCAAACCATCTACCTATTCGCCTACAACTATTGCAGACATCCCACCCTTCACGAACATTTCCATCTCACAAAAACCAAAACATGAAAAACCTTGTAAATTTGTAACATATCTTGGTCTGTCAGCTTGTACAGCCTCTTTAGCATAGTACCATTGTATCTATCCAGCTTCTGTGTTAGTTCCTCCTTGATCAGCATCTTGCACACATCGCACAACCCTTGGTTAGCTATTCCAATGCATCTTTTAGTTAGATCTCCTATCACCAAAGTGTTATCCTTCTTAGTTCAGCTTGTCAGATGCATCACTCATCTAGATCCATCAGCTTAGGTACTCTCCGATAGATCCTTGTAGGATATAGCTTTCCTCCTATCTAATCTTGGTCTGTTAGTACCTCGTTCTACCCATCTCGTTGGCAAACAATTCTCTTTTTTATTTTTGCTTTCTTTTGATTTGGAATCTTCCCTTTTGGGTCTTGAAATATCTTTTCCAAGCAATCCTTTTGTTCCCTCCTCAAGGTTGCCACGATCTTCCATATCATGGTATACTGCGAATGAAGCAATCTGAGCGTAAGGTCTTGATCAGGTCTTTGGTTTGTTTTTCTTTTCTACTTGTGGGTTACCTAGTGTCGGTTCCACACTACTTCCTTTAGGAATCATGTGTAATGTTGGGGCAATCCTTGTGTGTTTGTTTTGAGTCAGTTCATTAGTCCTTTGGACAGTTGGTGAAAAGGCCTTGATGTTCTTGGTAACCTTGGCAATTAACCAACCATCCTATAGCAAATCTAGTGCTCAACTACATGGTGGTACTTCTCTTTGAAGTATCCCCCTGCTCAAAAAGCTTCAATGGAATCTCTTCATCTCCATTATCCCCCATCCATATCCAACATCTGTCTCTCCTACCCCAGCTTGTGCAACCGTATCTCTCAGAATCAATCATCACTCTTAGCTTTAGGGATCCACAATCCCAGTCTCAGGGATCCCCCAAGCCTCATCTTTCAAGATCCACAATCCTAGTCCTAGGGATCTCCGAAACCCATCTTCTGCCAATCTGACTCTTTGAAATCCTATGGCATCAACTTTATAATCCCCTCATCCATCTCCCTATCCTGGATTCCTTTTTATAGCGCTCTGCTCCTTCATCCTCCACCTTCCCTAAAGTCTTAAGCTTGCTTCCTCTTGTGCATCTGATTCTCCTTTATCATTCTCCCGTAGTGAGAGTTTCAACTGATTCAACCCCTTCTCTTTAGCCACTCTTCATCCTCCCACCCACCGAGATTCTTGTACTTTTCAAGAAGCCATCAAGCCTCGCTTTCTCTCCCTGCCGCCTTCTTGAGGGGGCATCTCACAGTCCATTCTCTCCTCTTCTGCTCTAGCCTTGGGCATCTTATTTTCTTATCTTTGATGCCATGCCACTTGTGGCATCACATCAAAGAGGGGCAAAATGTAGACACCTAAAAATCCTTTAGAAAATAATATTTTTATTTTTTGAAAAAAAAAAAAGTCCCTGATGACATCATCATTTATTAATTAATTATTTATTTATTTTATTTATTTATTTTTATGCCATTAAATCCCTTTATCTTAATTAAAAATATTTAATTAAGGAATCCCTCCCAAAAATGTTTAAATCTTATTTAAACATTATTTCCTTATTTATTAATTATTTAATTAATAAATTGACCAAAAAACCCAAAATAAATAAATAAAAATATTTTTTGCCCAAAACTTGGTCAATTTCCTTAAGACCACTAACCTCTTTCAAAATCTTCTAATCCTTCTTTAATTTTGATTAAAGGCTAATCCCATCATTTCCTACCCCTAATCCCAACTCAAAATATTTAATTAAGATTAAATATTAATCCTCATGTTTATTACAAAAGTTTTAATAAATATCTCCTCAACCCAAACCCTTGAAATAAATAAAACTTTATTTATTTCCTAAAAATCTAATTTATCCTCATCCTAAGAAGTTCTAGACTCTTCTAGAAAGTCTTCATCCTCATCCTAGGAAGTTCTAGACTATTCTAGAAAGTCTTTATCCTCATCCAAACGCTAGACTCTTCTAGAAGATGTCTTTAAACCTAATCCTAATCCCCTCCTAACCTTGTCACATTCTCTAAAACATGGGTTAAGACTTACTAACCCAAGCCAAAGTTAACAAATATCTCCTCCTTCACCCACCCTCATTAAATGTCGTCCACTTGCCTATCCCTAAGCTAATCCTAAACCATCCTAATCCATCCTCTAATCATTTGCACAATCCTAAGCAAGCTTAAAACCTTCCTAATCAAGCCCAAGTCGAAATTCCTCTCATCTCCTTCAAAATATTCCAACCATAAAACTTTATGAAGCCCACTAGGCCATAAATGACTCTTCCAAGCCCTTTTATTGCTCTTACAAGCCATTATGAGGGTCTTTATGAAGATTTTATCCCTTGAGCCTCCTTTGTTGACTCATCCTTCCCCTTTCCTCTATCCTCTCACCCTATGACATGTGTCACTCCCTGATTGACTGTAAGGAAGCACAATCCATGTGCTCTCCTCTCATGCAATCTGAGCCCTCCATGAGCTTTTTCCCATCCTTGCATCTTAGCCCTCAATCCCGCAAGCCTCTTGCCTATAAATTGGGTCCTTCTCCTTTGCAAAACAACACAATCCATGAAGTAAAGTCATAATGCCATTTTACATCAAAACCATACACTCACACCCAAATTCCAACTCCATTTGAAGCCCTTTTTGAAGCATAAGCTTGAGCATATATCCTATCTATTTAGACAAAGCCACTCAACAAGAGAACTTCTCATTGAGAGAGCCCATTAATGGCTCATATTCTCAATTGAGAGTTCATCTTAGTATATCTTGAAGTTTATGAATTTTGTTTAGTTTGTAGAAGCTTTATTTAAATTTGGTTTCTATTAGCATACTAACATTGCTCATATACAAGCTCAACCCCACAACTCCCAAGAATTATTGCATGTAAAAAACTATCATAGAAAGAGAGGAGAAAAGATATTGAGGATGGAACTCATAGATCCATAAGAGAGGAGACATTCTTGATAAGCAAAAGGAGAAATTTTTCTTGAATCAAAAAGTGTTGTTTACAAAGAGAGATCTATCCTTATAAAGGAGATCAATACCCTGAAAGATAAAATATAGGTTGCATGATAATAATTAATAAAATAATTAATTATAATATGCCTAAATTTTAGCTTAAGTAAAATAGAGTTAATAGAAAACACCTTATTACCCTAGCAATCCCAATTTTTATCATGCTTTGTGTTGTAACCAAATTTTGCACCAAGCAGGACTAGGATGAACCTAGTTGACAATTAGGTCTCCTAAAATAGTTTTCAAGGGTTAAATTTTAGAAACCCCAAAGGAATCCAAAAACTAAACACAGATTCAAATACTCTTTTTGGATGAATACCAAATTTTGGACTTAAAAAACCCAACTCCAACATTTGACTAGCAAACTACCTATTAGGATAATAGGCCTAATTAGGTTTGAGTTGCGAAGAAACTACCAACAATCAAGCCAAGGGACTCAAACTAAATTTGAATATAGTTTTGGCCTACTAAAATAACTCAATTTCACCAATCTCCAACCACCCTGCCACCCATTTGCATCTACTGTAGTACTAAAATAGTAACTTTACTTTGTTGAACACATTGAGATGCTCATGTGGGGCTTCAAATTTCTCCAATATCCCTCCAATTTTGAATATGAAACCAACTTTATTCAAGAGGTAATATCTATATTTAAAATTCCCAAAAGGATTTTAAAACTTACTAGAGAATGTTCAAGTAGTAGGGCATTTCTACAAAACCCTTATCTTGACAATCAATGGATCTTTATCAGTAACATCCTTAATGAAAATATTGGATGACTTGCCAATGTCATTATTTATTTTCATATTCCTTAAATTATAAGTTCTTTGAACCTAGGCAACCATATCTACAGTTATTTTGTCAATTTCTTCCTTGGAAGGTTTCCTCAAGTTTATATGTCCCACATTAGATGTCATATTGAAAGCTATATTATCAACTTCTTCCTCGTCATCTAAAAAAAATTGATGGCAATAAGCTCCATACACATCTCTCTGATTCTTTACATCTCATTATGATTCTTCCAAATCAGACTCAATATAATCATAGAAAGAATATACCAAACTTAAAGCCATATCATCGTGGCTTTCTCCAGAAACTACTTATTTTGATTGCTGAGATGCAGAGATTGATTGAGCCACTGCACAATATTTTGGGGCATGAAGAGATTGATAGATTGTACACCAAGGCACCTCTTCTACTACATTCAAATTATTTATTTTTAATGGGTCTTGTGTGGTCTTTTCATTTGTACCTAATATAATATTACTTATTGGTTCACCATCTTTCCATTGTGTGTTGTAGGGAAAATTTTGCAATCTAGTTTTCCTATTGAAATTGCTATTGAATTGTGGCTTATCACCAGTGTTAGGCTTGTTGACATTGCCAATTTAAGGCTTCATGTTTTTCAATATGTTCAACATCGTTTCCATCTTATCCTCTTCACATTTCTTATTTATAGCAAGATTTTCACCTTCTTTTTTATTTCCCCGAGGGTTGAATAGTTTTGGATCATCTCTCCTTCCCAGTTTTCCTGAAGCTCTTCTATCGTTTTCAATATTTATAGCTCCTCTAAAAGAATCCCTTAGCATTTTAGGATCTTTATCCCTCAACATACATTCTATCTTGCTATCAAATGCATTGAAATATGTAATTAGGCATACATTTTCATCTAATTTCATAATTTGGAACAACTTGTACATGCCCTTTTCGAACCTATCATTAAATTCAAATGTGGAATCATCTTTATTTTTCTTGATGTTGTTAAACTCATTTAAAACAAAACTAGCATTAGTATTATCTCCATAATTTTCTTTAAAACATTTTTCAAAGTCATCTCATGGACTCACACTATTATTAGGGAGCCTTCTAAACCAATCCGTAGCATCTTGTGTGTGTGAATGTACAAACAACTACATAACCACATCTTCATTATCAACCTCATAGTCATTTAACATATTAGTGAATTTCCAAAGATGTTCCTCACCACTAATTGCATTGTTTCTAGAAAACTGTAAAGCCTTATCTCTTGATTCATTTGGAATGGAATTAGGATAACCAAGAATAACCATGAAGACAGTTGTTTATACCTTTCCATGTAAATTGGATTTCTCTAGAATCCTAAAATATTGGTAGAAGTAGGTCCAACAACTTGAGTTTGTATAGTTGATTTCCCTTGTTACTCTACACTTTGTTAGTCTATTGTAGTAGAAAAAGAGGCTAGTCTTGACTGGGATATCCTTATGCTACTTATCTTTGGGCCAAATTTTTGGTTGTAAAACATACCTTATGAAGCTTGATCTTGCTTCATGA
The DNA here is from genome assembly GCA_028749045.1 of Cupressus sempervirens. Classification (NCBI taxonomy): domain Eukaryota; kingdom Viridiplantae; phylum Streptophyta; class Pinopsida; order Cupressales; family Cupressaceae; genus Cupressus; species Cupressus sempervirens. Next base: position 100,058,505 of record CM053793.1, on the reverse strand, counting down.
TTACACTAGAAGTAGACTTCAAGAACTAGATCTTCCTCTTCATTTCTACAACTTGAGCTTCACCCTCAACTTTCTCTAATTCTTTGGCTGGATATTCTCATTCTTTCTTGGCATTTTCCAACTCCAAATCAATTTTATACATACCACGAATATCCTTAGATGTAATAGTGGGTTCATTTATTTGAATTCCCATAACCTTCTATTTTCCTTTATCAACAACTTTAGTAGTGAGGTCCACTATGTTTGCTTCGGCTCTACTTTCTTCAATAGGCTCATAAGGTTAGACTTGTGTGATAATGTGTCCTTCCTTCTCATGCAAAGCACATTCCTATTCTTGAACTTTAGATCTTATCTCTTCGAGATCTCCAAGTACATTTGAGTGTAAGGGTGAAGATTTATCTTCTAACCTCTTATTCTTCTCTTTGAGCATAGCCATTCCTCTAAGCATATTATTTCTTTCTAAAAGAGAATTCATTATGACCTTCACATTTTCTTTCTCTAAACACATGCATTTGGCATCCTCCTCAACAGCTTTCTTCTTGAGAGCCTCCACTTCAACCAACAAGTCATCATGGCCTGTTGTTGTAGCTTTAATTTCCATGGGATCACTTAAATCAATGAGATTTCTCTTTGTGAACAGAATTTGTTCATGACTAAATCTGAGTAGTTGAATATCTTTTGATACCATACTCCCTCCTTTGGATCCACCTAGTAGGAAAAATTTGTCTCTTACTGATGAAACATTTTTTTCCTAGTAAGCTTCTCATTTTAAAAAGGACTTGTAAAAAGATCACCGAGCAACCTCATAGTTTTAGAACTAGAACTTGAGGATGAAAAAATCTTCTCTTCCAAATGTTGATATAGTGGATAATTCCCAAGACTTTTACTAGGCTTCCAAGTATGGCTTGATCCCCCTTTTTTCTTTGCACATTTTTTTCTATTGACCTCTGATAACTCTGTATACAGTGGAACCCCATGGTTTTCTTTTGTATGGGCTCTTGTATTTCTTCTTTTTTCATCTATTTTTAGAATATTAAGCTAGCACTAGCTTTTGAAACCTTGACTAAGTCACCACCAAGGGAATATACCTTTTAATGACAAACCTTGAGAATCTACAAAAGAAAATACACCACTATACTTAATTGTTAATCAGAGATTCCACTAAACATGATTTACTTTCACAACTTATTTTGAACAATAGGAATGTCACACTTATACTAGGCTTATAGTTCACAATCTAAGCCTGGCAGACTCCTTATAAATTTTCATGATCCTACTCTATAACTAATAAGATACTAATTGACCAAGTGGCTTTTCCATGAAATCCTTGAGCTCAAACATAGAGTGAGCACTCTGGAAAGGGAGACCTATAGCTTAAAGAATAGGGTCGAAGATGATGAACAATGCATAGACAGAAGAGTGGAAGAAGCCAATAATAGGGCCCATGCGATGGATAGGATAATGCAAGGTATAGTTGAATAGAGCTCTAAGATCCTCAAGGGAAATGAGAACATTAAGAGGTCCATACACTATACGGATGACCAAAGTATTAGCAAGGAGGAAGACCCTAAAACCCACAACATAAAAGATAGACTCTGGAAGAAAATGTGAGGAAGCGGACTAGATCTAGCACTAGGAAAAAGGACACCCCAACCCCAGACTAGGAGCTTTCTAAGAGGAAGGAGGCAGCTAGCAAGCTATCGAAGCTAGAGATAAGTGTAGCAGAAATGCTAAGAGACATTGTTTGAGCACCCTAGCCTTTTGTGGGTAGCCTTGGCTTTACTTTTTTTTCTATCTTTGTTTAGGGAGATATTCTTTCTTTCTTTTTTATGGCTCTGTATGTACCCTTAAGTGTTCTTTTATTGACTATTCTATGTTTTGTTTGGGTTTTAGGGCCCTTTTAAAGCCTATTTTCCATAATCAAAAACTGATAAGATACTAATCTAACACACATACTTCACTATGTTTTGAATAATGCTTCCATTTTTTTCTCCCTAGTATAGTCATCATTTTATTAGCTCCTGATATGATAATATTAAATCTAACTTGTGAGCATACAATGGAAAACATATCAATTTCCTAAAAACCATTATAGGTGATTCAATATAAACCAATAGGGCCAACTAACAAGATAATTGGTCTCCTTCCCTTTGAACTCTAAAAGATTTAGCCGAGTATACCTTGGAATCTATCCTCACTCTTCCTTAAAATTTTATTTATCATAAATTCTAGTATAATAAATAATTTCCCTTGCTTCTTCTAACCTACAGACAACAAAAAGGATGCAAGACAGCTAATCCTCTACACCCTAAAGCTCTCTAGACCAAGTATGGGCTTACTTTTCAAATCTATTAAACAAAATACAAAACATATAAGATTTTTTATTTTAAAATTAGATACCTCACAAAATTTTATGTACTTTTTCAACATTCACTCCTGACTAGTGCTTTATCTATCGAGTTATAGAATCACAACACTAACACACACAACAAATCTATTCCCTCACTTTGTGAAAAGAAACATCAATACTCAACTTCAAATCTCATTATTATCAAAATATAATCATGAAACCCTTATTTCCCCTAGATTATATCAAGAAATTACATAATCCATTTGATTGTAATAAAAACATAAAATGGGATATAATTACAACTAAAATTCAATAGACTTTGTTATCAAGCCTCAGAAAATTAAAGAATAACACAAATAGAGACAAGACCAAAATTGGGAAATTTATAATACTTCTTCATTTGTATTAAATGATTTGAAATGATACAATGAAATGTCAGATCCCATAAAAACATAACTCTTAGACCAACTCAACAATATGATCTTGTATTATCTTTTATGAACAAGAAACAGAGAACAATATTGTATAGTATTCTTGGGCTGACTCAAAAGATGATAATACCATTTCATTCTATCAAAACTTAGACCCTTCTCTAGCCTTGGGAAATCACATATATAGGTAATTTTCAACAAGCTTCAGGCATAGAGATCGAGACAAATGGCATCATCTAATGTGACACTCCATTTTTTTAGAAATTATCAACAAAGATTAATCTTCTAACAAGTTGATGCGACAGTTTATAATCACATGACTACATACCTTATTTCACTCCTTAACATTTTTAATTATTCAAAACATTCCTTCATTTATTTCTTTTGAGGTGGGGAATCTTCATGATTTGAATCATCAAATGGAATGTACTTTCTAACCCATTCCTCAAATTCATCATCTGTTGCCCATGTATGCTCCAAGATCTTATCTTCCACCTACCTGTATAGAATATATTTAACTATGGCATGGGCAACTTCTTTCTCAAAATTCTTATAAATTATCCCCGAATTAACTTGGAAATACATTCTTGAAAAAGTATCATGTCCATATTCTCTGCTATCTTCCTTACCATGGCAATAACCTTTATTCTCCAAGTGGAAAAATATTTGATATTTTTTTCTCTATCCAAAATGGGTGGAACTAGGGTACCTTGGAAGCCTTCTATCAGCCCCTTTAGTTCTACTATCTTTCTCTCAATATGATCTAGTAAGACAAAAAAATTCCCAAGTGATTTAAGAATATTTAGTGTAACTAGGAATTTGGGGGAGGATTAGGATCTACTCTTACACATAATTTAATCTGTCTTATTTTCTCAATCCTCCCTATCCATTTTTTATTTGTTGGCTTAAATAACCTCCTATCATCCTCCATTTTGCTAATGGACAAATAAAGAATTTTGTACACTTCTTGAACAAGTTAGAATTTATCTTCTCAAACAAAAATATCAATGCATTCCTAACTATAACTTCTTTTTTGTAGTCAAAATTATTTTATTTTCTCTCCAACTGCATTTGTAGATCCACAACCTCCTTTATGAGAGCATCATCACTCTTGATTTTTTTTAAAGAGGTTTCCTTGGGATGTGCTGACACAACTATAGGGGCAAAAGGCATTATGCTCAACTACTCTGATAAAGTAGCTTTTCCTCCACTAAGTGGTTGATCCATACTGGATTTCTTGGCTACTTCAAATTCAGCTATCTTTTTTTTCTAGTAGGCTTACCTGGCTCTACAATTTGGCATTTTATTTTGTACTATGTTCATATGTTGCATATGCATGATTATATCTTTCTTGTAATTGCTCATGTTTTTTCTTGGTCCCTTTTGCAACATTATGAACATAGGCTACATGCTCCTATAGAATTTATTTAGAGTGGGAAAACTTAGCATCTTATACTCTTTACAGAACTACATTCCCCTAACTGCACTATCCTCACCAGTGCCTTGACCAGAAGAAGAGGGTAAAAGAGACCAAGTGGCTAATACAACTAAGTCTTGACTATAATACATTCCAAAGATGAATCCCTCAGCTTCCCTCTTTGGCCTCTTCAACCTCATGTCCTTCATAATTGATTCAAATGAAATTGCATCAACAATATTATGATTTGGGATCAGTTTGATTCCTTATTCTTTTACTATTTTCCCTCCCTCCTCTAGGCTAATATAATCAAATCTAACCATAATTTCATGCTCAAATTCTTGAGAAAGAACATCTAGATCATCATTTCACCTTTGTATCCTCTTTTCTTTGACTGTTTTGAGGTATCCTTCCCTATAATATTGTCATAGAAACTACTTGAAGGGGATTAATTTAACAAATTCATCATTAACTACATCCACCTTACAAGACTCTATTCTCAAATCCCCTAGTAATATGATGTAGTGCAAGGCAAGAGAAACCCCAAAAGAGATGTCCTAGCCCCCAGTAAATAATCACACAATAAAAACACAACAAAAATGCAAGATCTAATACCAAATCACAATTCTTTATTCATAAAATAATTGATTACATGCAATGTGTTAGGTTGGCCTTCTTGGTTATAGCCAAATACAAAGAAAGTAATTATTTTACGAGATCCCTCAAGATCTAATCCAAACCCTAGCTAGTTTAGATCCATACTCTAGTAGAAACCTCTCAGGAAGATCTAAACTTGTGCTCGCAAGCCCAGTAAGCAATCTCCTTGTTTCCCAAGCTTAGGCTACTGGCCCTTCTCAAAGTTCACTCCTCTACCACATCCTCTTCTCCAAGATGGATGAATAATGACTAAAGACTTCACCACACCCCCTACTTATATCCAACTAAGCCACAATCAGCCTAGTATGCTACAAATTAAATAACCCTTACATTAAATACATGTAGAGCCACAAGTTGGCCTTCAACAGAAAATTAAATATCAAATGCCTTAAAAGGCTTACGACACTTATTAAATACATCAAAAATAATTAACCAAGAACCAAATAGGTCCACACAACTCCACAAAATCCCTCCAACATGTAGGATGGCCAACTATCATAGGATGCTCCTTCATCAAAATAGTTCATTATCTCTTGGGCAATAATATAAAAAATTGGTGCCCTAGGAACTTGAAGATCCTTTCTTGCAAAATCTTCTTCAAGGACATAAATGTACTCTTCATCATCATCATCATCATCATCCCCATAAGGAAGATTAAATTCCCCAAATTTCTCTATACCTTGAATATTCTCTTACTCCCCTGTAATTTCCTTTTCATTAGTCACTTTCTCCTTAGGTATATCATCACTGTGCCTTTCAAGTGGTGACTCTATAGGAGGTAGTCTTGGAGATTCTAGAGATGGGGATCTTCTAGTACTATTACTTCCATACTTGGTATTTTAACTATTTTTGCATCAATGGACCTCTCTCCTATTATCCTCCTTTTCTACAATCTTAAACCCTCTAGAGTCTCGAGATCTTTGTCTGACTCATCATCATGGGTTTGTGATTCTTCTCTTATCCTCTTATGGTTTCTTTAGGGGCTATATTAGTAGATTACAACAACACATTTAAGCTTTCTACATCATCAACAGAAGTTACTTTGGTCTTTATTGTTCTTACCAAATTCTCAATCAAAGTATCATATATACTTTGGAAATTTCCCAAAAGTATTCTCAACCTCTTTTCCAAGCTCTTACAATCTGAGTGTGGATCATAGTTTGGTTACTTTTCTCAAATCTCTTCCAATGTCTTCTAGTACATACACCAATATGCTTTTGTTCTTCTCTAAGATTTCAAATCCTCATCATTTTTTATGATGTTCTCTAATTAGTCAAACTCATGTTTACCCCTTGGAGCTTTGTTTATCTTGCACATCAATCTTTTATAGAAACCTTCTATGTCATTTATCCTCTTTGAGCTAACCTCCAAATTATATGGTCTAATAAATTAAACCAAAGTGTTCCTCCCATCTTTGATGACTGAAAAATTATGAAAAACTATAAGGTTAGGAAAAAAAGTTCCCTTTCAAGCCTTTTCTTGAGGGAAATCAATATCTTGTATCATAGCAATCTGCCTCATAACTTCAAGAAAACTAATCCTTAATAGAATACACCTAGGTAATACAAAAGGCCTTCCTGGAAACCCATACATTATGCTGACCTGATAAGAGTAAAAATAAATATCTCCCCATTGGTGGCACATCTTTGGTTTTGTGTAAAAATCAAAAGGCCTCAAGAAAATCTTTAATGGAAGACAAAAATCATCAACCATCAACAAAATTCTTCTTCTCGGAGTGGCTCCAAATTAATTTTCAAATAGCATAAAGCTAGAACCTCCCAATATATAGACAAAATAGTTGACCATAGTTAGTCAGGCAAGGTTTCATCATCCCTTTCAATCTCAAGATCCATTTGGTGTACAAAATAATCCTTATTTTAGAATTGAATCATATGAATAAGCAATGAGTATCATTTGAAATCTGTGGATTCCCCTTCCTTCAAAGTTGTCAATCCTTGATTACTATTTATTTTCAAATATTTGGGAAAATTAGAAATTGTTGCACCCCATACTTGAAGATTCCAAGATGCATCCACATTTTATTCTTACTAAAATTCCTTTTGTTTGTTAACCTTAATACTTGGTAGAGGGTAGTATGGGTGTTCACTAGAGTGTCATTGTAATGCTCACAATTACCTATAGTGTGTAATATAGACAAAGGTGTTAATTTGATTCTATTTACTTCTTTCAAGAAGGAATTTATCTATCTTTGTTGCATATCAACCTTTCTTAATCAAAAGATTCTTCAAATATTTTGAAATCTAATTCATCGGATATAAATGTGGCAAGATGTAAACCAAAATTTTTTCTGATAGAATCAACATGAAGTTTTGACAGTACATCCTCATTTATGTCTCTGATTATGTGTGATATTGGGTCATATTTGTCTACCAGCTCTAATAGTAGGTCAACATCTAGAAAAATAGTAGGCATAACTAGTTTACCTAAGTCATATTGGCATACATTATTGAGAGGGATCTTTGCATTGGCTTGAACATACCACCACCTAAATATTTCTAAACCTTTGGTTGGCATGTTTGTATCAAAAAAAAAATCCATAATTGTTTTTCAAACCAAGAAGTACTTCATTTTTTAATTTTTCCATGCTTTAGTTTTTTCTCTACCCTCTTTAGACATTGGCAATTGTTCAAAAAAATCATCCTAGAGCCTTCTATCCTCATAATTAAATTTCCCAAAGTATATCTTTGGAGGCATTTTTTTATAATAGAGTATCAACACTACTAGGGTTTACCTAGGGTTTGAGAATGCAAACTATGGCCCCTTTTTGGAACAATGCAAATTTCAGAGCATACAATTCCTCAACTTAGAGTATGAGAAGAGAAAAATAACAAGTTTATTTTGCAAATTCTAGAGCACCACAAATCTAACTTCAAAAAATCCCTTGAGATTGAATTTTTTGCATCTTGCAAATTTTCCATGTGGTGAAAACTTTTTAAACCCGTTGTAATAGCATTAAAGCCATGAATTCATGCAAAATAACTATCCCTTTGTTAGGCTGAAAAAAGCTTCTCTTCTCAACTCTGTACTTAGTTTAAAATTTGTCACCGATCATCTTTTGGCTTATGTCAGATGGCTAAGATCTCCTTTTGACTTTTGTTAACCATCTGAATCACCCTTTGGGACCCATCACTAACCAATGAGGGATTGTAAAAGTGACTACGTAAGCTCCTTTAAAAATTCAATGGGCAGGACATGTGGAAGCATCACGTTGCATTCGCCATACAACTGCCAAACCCTCGTGATAACATGAAAACCATTGATCTACCTTCTTCTAAATACATGGACAATTGATCTTTCTTAGGTGATTAAGTCCCCACTATTGATTTACACCTCATGCATGATTCTCCCTTTAAGTGGCAATGTAACACCTTGGCATAGGTGGGAATGTAACACCTTGGCATAGGTGGGAAACATGGAGGCATCATGCTTCATTTCCAAGGGAATATAAATATTTTGCAAAATAATATGGGCCATCGGGTCATCCTTTAGGATTAACACCATGAGCGCTTACTTGACTAGAATTGTTAACACTATCCACGTGTCCCAATCATCTGTCAGGTCCATGTTGATTCCTTAGGTCCCACTAGAAATCCTCCTTGGAAATCAAGACATGTGTCATGATCTCACTTCCTCTTTATAATTATAGCCAAGGGTTGTGAGATAACATCGACCATTGAGTGTATCTTTGTGATTTCAAGCATACAGACCCATCTCTTGGACACACATCATCATTGCATTATAGTGTCATTTAGGGAGGGGTACTTAGCCGATAAGTGATGGTTATTGATTTGTTCTTTTTGATAGCTCAAAAGAAAGGTATCTAGCTATGACATCAGCCACATGGATTCATCACTTGTTCTTGCTTAGATAAATGTGAAAGCCTAAGAAAAGACGTGTGTCATTGATCTAAAGTCCTACCATCTTGCGCTCTCAGAGCCAAAAAAAATTTTAAGGCATTAAATATCATGGTTTAATGATTAATTTAAATTATGACAATGGGTGACAAAAAGATTAATTCCTAGGGTATGAACACATGGGGCCCCTTGCAGAAAGAAATAACCCTTGCTTTAATATTTAAGTGACTAACATACTTAAAATAAAAGGTTACGAGGTCATGAATTGAAGATAATAACACCTAGTCTTGTAACACAACATGACAATAGATATCCTTCATTAAGTGAAATAAAAAGGTAATGAAGGATTAGAAAAGATTACGGGATTTCCAAATTTGACCTAGGGTTTTAACCTAAAAACCCTTACAACTATGATTTTTCAATAGAGGGACAAAAATAGGCGTTAAAACACAAATAGGGGAACCTTAAGGTGGCAATGGAGAAAACTTACTCTAGAGAAACATACCAACACCACCTTCCATATCCAATAGGTGAGAGATTCTTAACCAATTGCATTGAGGTCAAAATGCAATTTTAACAACATTACATGTTTTTGTCTTTATGTAGATTCCTCTTGCCTTTTTGTGAATCTTTTTATAATTGTTGTCTACTCAATTGAAACTAAACTAAGCATTCTAAAAACACCTAGATGTGTCATCTAAGATTTGAAATATCCTAGATCCAAGTTAGCATTGATTTATCACATAAATGTACACACCTAAACTAAACTATAACACTTCAAATTTTAGATCATATATCCACAAAACAAAACAAATCGATACTTCACCTAACACTTTTTGTAATCGATGGCATACCATAATTTTCCTAGATCAAATTTCATTTTTCCTTGAAGAAAATCACCATATCGCAAATGTGCAAATAAGTGACTTGTGAAATGGTGAAAATTTTGATATTTTGCAAGTATGAAAATAAGAAATTCATGAAATAGAAAAATAGTTTGTCCTTGATCAATTTCAATCTTTTGGGGTTGTCCTTGCATCAATTACATTCAGATTTATGCTTGCAATCCCCTCTTTCTCTTGTATTGAATTACTTAGGGTGAAATTGTTTAACTAATGAATTCATCTCACCTAGTTTACATTAATAAATTCATGGTTTCCATTTTCCCTATAAACATGAGTATAAGTTGGTCACAATATGCAGTCTTGTTATGTGAGCATCATGAATGGTAGAAGACTTGGATTAGAGTGTATTATGGACTTTATCACTTGTCTAGGTCATATTGTGGCTAATACTAGCATGTGGCAATTTCTTATTTACTCTTAGGAGTGAATTAGTGATGTAGCATATTATTTGGTTTTACGAGAATTGATTACGAATCATGTCATATTTTTTAATGATTATAATTATTATACACTTTAATTAGTTAATGTGTGTACATTAGCATTTGCTGATACAATTATTTGTCCATTAGGGAAGTCCTAACATACCTAATTTCTTTTTGTAGCTTGTATAAAGGATAGTAATTCCTTTATGGTAATATATGGATTACATGGAATGAGTGTGATGATATGTGAATATCAAATCAGATATAAAAATTGGTTGGATTTTTTGATAGAGTTATAAGTAGAATCAATGATTATTCTTTATGCACTTAAAGGGAATTGAGTTATCATCAATCAATTTATGTAAGGTGAACCTAAATTTATCCTTTTAGGCAGTGATCCTTTATTTTTGGAGGTGGATTTAAGAGTGACTCTTTGAGTAGTGTGCTCAAGCAATGGTCCTTTTGTTCTCATTAACTCCTGGTAGGGTTAAAGGACATTTTTAAATGGGTTATTTTCTTTAACAGGTATTGTTGGTGTACTAGATGTATTGTATCGACTCCTAACAAGTTCATTTATCCTAACAAGGATATTATTATAGTAGTACATGATCTTGTGGGTATTATCCCTACCGGTATTTTTACCTTAATGTGGTTTTCCTTGCGAACAAAAATTATGTATCTTGTGGTTTTGGTTTATATCTTGTTCATCTTATTTTGCATTGTTGCATCTTTCATTGGTGATTTGGTTGAAAAGTATAAAGTTTATAAATATAGGAGGATTTGATAAAGGATGTAGATGGAAAACTTTGTAAGAATGAAAATTAGTAGGTGGAAGCTCAATATGGATATGTGCTTGTAGAACAAAGACTATATATTTTAGTATTAGTACCCAAATATAGAGTTATATCATAAGAAAATCAAGTCAAGGTAGATACAAATAAAAAATTTCTATTAGACTTGATGTGATTGATTCAAGGTTGTTGAATGCACACAAAGAGACTACTACAATAACTTTTTAGAAGAAATTTATTATGTTAAATCCTTGTTGAATAGGATTTTCCTCAAAAGAAGTTGTATGCCACTAGGATGCAAGAAGGTAGGTCTATGGAAAAACATCTAAATGCATTTAGTATGTTATTCTTCTACTTATAGCCTGTGAGTGGAAATAAAGGAGGGTCAATTTATGAAGTTTTGTGTTCCTTTTTATATTTATGGGACAACCTTATAATCGTTATTGGGAGAACTACCACAGAGTTCAAGAGAGCTAAAGGAATCACGTATTTTCTTTTTGAAGAAATGAGAAGAAAGAGTTTTGAGTTAAGTAAGAAGGCCTTTGTGGTTCATGGAAGATTTTTTTTAAATGTAAGGAGGATAGGAAGCAAGATGAGTCTAAATTCAAATCTCATTGTAGATCCAACTCCTAAAGAGCTCAAGAAAATATTTTAGAATTGCAACAAAGATGAAAATTTGTAGAGAACTAAGAGGAAAAGAAGAATAAAAAGGAAGATTCTAAGATATCATTCTAACATGAAAGTAATGTTTTTCTCCTTAGCTACTCATGCATCAAAAGGTGCATGATTTCTAGATTAATTTCTTTTTCCAAATGACTTCATATTGAGGTTGGTTTATGGAAGACAGAAAAAATGATTATGAGGAAGTGTAGCTTGGAGATGATTCTCATCTAAATAGTTTTTGTTTTGGCAGAGTCCTAATTTGATTATCTAATGAAAAAGGAGGACAATGGTGTAAGTTCATATCCTAATTTTGACACTTTTTTTAATGAAACCAAATGATGTAGGTGCATAGGGGTTTTTCAAGTGGGGGATGGAATATGGTTAAAGGATATAGGTTTGTATATAGATTTGCATAATCTTCATCCTTACCAATCAAACCCCTAGTAAGGAGGCATGTTGTGTCTACTTTCAATGATCATTATTTTTAGGTACCTAAGGATGCTCATGCATTAGAAACTAAGTTGGTGATAGAGAAAAATAAAATGAAAATAAAGAATAAATCAAAAAGGTGAGAAGGGTTTAAAGAAAATATACTAGCACTTGCACCTTTGAAGGATGCAAGGGTTACGTCGATAGCTTTGTATATATTAAATGACATCTTTATGTTGTTGATGTATTTTTAACACCAATTATTAGATGTGGTAACAGTATTGTAAGAACTTAGAATTATGATTTATGCATCACAATGTCTCATTCTAATCAATACATGCATGTAAGCATAGTAGAACTCAGCAATCGTATTAACCATCTTTTCTTCTAAACTATCTTTCTATATATATTAAACATGTTCTTTTCTTCCCACAACTTTCCACAAATGTATTACTTCTTAAGGTTTCTCTCTGTGAGCCCTAACTCCATCTCTATCACCAGTTACCACTCCAAATACTTCATTCCTCCACTTGAAAAGTTTATTTTATTGTCTATCTCTTTAAGCTTAAATATGATAATCACCATCATGGATCTTTTTGTTACTTGATTTTTGGTTTATCTTTTTACGACTTTTCAATACCATGTATGTGCACTCTTGTCTAGCTTTCTATAATTGTCTTTAGAAATTTATTCATATATGCTTAAACATAATGGCTTTATGGGAGATTGTTATTTTCTATTAATTATTAGCCTTGTTTCTAAGGATTAAAAAGAGAAAGTGAATAGTGTGTATGTATGTATTCCCTAGCCTTTGGTGTGTATATATTTAGTCTATTTTAACATGGAATGAGAACTTGAGGTATTATATGAGATAAAAGAGAGAAAAATCAAAATTGGATGACCTTAAAAATATGGGATCTCTTCCTTTTCCCAAAATTTCTACAAACAAAGAGGAAAATAAATCTCATTTAGTGCCTTATTGGATGAAGAGGAAAATGAGGAGGAGATCAAAGAAGAATTTGAGGCTCAAATAAATGAAATGCATTTGAGAATAGAGAAAATGCTACCAGGTGGAAGTTGTTTCTTCAGAACCCTAATAGATTAGTTTTAAGGTGATCAAAACTAGTACTTAATGTGTCATGGTATGGTGGTGGACTATATATGGAGCATCATTTACTCTTTGAGACTTTTCTTTCATAATAAAATGAAACATGACTTTTGCAGAACACTATGAAAAAATGGCAGAAGATAGAATGTGGGTATACCATTGTGAGCTCCATGTAGCCTCAATAGTGACTCGCATCAACATCCATGTGCACCACTTGAAGGGGCAAGAGTCTTGGATATACAATTTTTATATCCAAAGATACTCCCAAATTTCGTCTCTCATATCATGATAGAAACCAAGTTACAACAACTTGTATTTCATTAATGATAGTAATGATGTTGTTGATATACCCATTCTTCTTGAGGAGAACAAAAAAACAAAAAGCAAATCCAACCAAGAGCTTGTGAAGTTTTCTATGGATCAAAAAGGTGTATAGATAATTGTAAGACTTGTGGAGAAGTCAATTTTCTAAAAAGAAATTGGATGCCAAACTTTTCTCCCTCTATCTATGGAGAGGACTAAGAATAATCTACCTCAAAGTATTTAGTGTCTACACATTCCCAATATATGTCTACTAGTTTGGAAGGCAACACTAAAATATAACCATAACAATGATGACCTCCCATATGTTTTGTTATCTAGAATTTTCATCAAACATAGTTTACTCTTTTGAACAAATTTTATGAAATTCGCTAATACATTTTTATACTCTTTGTTCATATTTCCATTTCAAGTATTATCGTTTTATAAAAAATTTCTCTAAAATAAATATAAAAGAATGTATTTCAATTAATTATTTGAAATAATGCTAATAAAAATAATTTTCTTTCCAATTTTGTAATACAAAAGAGTTAAATTAATTATGTAATTTACTACAATTGGCACTTTTTGTAGGTTACTCAAATAACTTATCCTTCTATAGCCCTTAGTGCAATTAATGATAAAAATTTTGTCAAGAATAAAAGAACACTTTCCAACCACCACTTATTTCCAAATCAATGCCAACAAGGATAGGAGGCATTGGCTTGCTAGATATTAATTTTATCAAATATCATATTTTAGATATTTTTAAATAAATTCAATTTTATAAATAATATACCATTTAGTTTTTTCAATATATTTAAATAGATATATACAAAATTAATTGATTTTTAAATATTATTTTTTCAATACATTAAAAATGATGCCCTTGACTCTATCATTTTTGTTCTTTTTCTTTGAATCCTTTCTTAAAATAATTGTTCTTGCAACTCTTTTAGTTTTCACAAATAGGATTTGGAATGAAACCAAATGTGCATGTAAAGGTTTGGTTTTAAACATCTTAACCTAGGTTTAGTGGTGGGACCCTAGCTAGGACATTGCTTGTTGATCCTATTAGGGGCACAGGTTCCCTATATCCTTGCTCACGACCATCCCATTACTATATTTCCATCATTATATATCTAGGCCCTTGATGTTATAATCACTGAGAACCATCCCTACATTTGAAAGCTCTGTAGAGCATAAACAAATATAAGTTTTTCTCATCCCTACATTTGAAAACTCTGTAGAGCATAAACAAATATAGGTTTTTCTTTTTTCATGTTCTATAAAGTTATAATGAAAATTATTTGAAAGAGTTTTGATTTTTTTTTGAGTCTTCTCACAATCTCCGTTGTTTTAAGGAATTGCATGGAAGATTCAATGTTAGAGTAGATAAAGATGCCTTAAAAAATTTCTTAGTAATGGGCTTATAACAAGATTATTTAACTGAACTTGTAGTACTTGTAATCTTTATACAAGTGGACAGTTGCACAGTTAATTTTGACAAGGGAAACTTAGTGTCCATCCTTATGTTAACTAAGTCAAAATGAATTCTGCTTACAGTATCTTTAGGGTCCATTTGGTCGCAGGCATAGGAATGGAGAATAGGCATGTAATATTGGGAATAGGAATGGCTATTCCAATAACAGGTATTTTTTGGAATGGGTATAAGTTCATTTTAGAGGCAAAATGGGAATACGTATTCCTATTCCCTATTCCAAGTGACAAACCAAACAAAAAATGGAAAACCTATTCCAACTTTTCCATTCCTATTCCAGCAACCAAACAGACCCTTAACTATGTGAATTATACCTACTATAAGAAGATTTTCCCACTTGGCCATTTCTATTTTTAGGCCGCTATTAATGTCCTTGTGCTCCCAATTTGTTTTGCGTGGTATATGAAAAGTATGTTTCATTACAAAGTTGATTGCATATTGTCTAATTTAAATCCTCTACAGTTGTTTCTTGTAAACATTGTCGAATTTAGTGTTAACATGCACCAACCTCATAAAGTTCCCACCAAAGTACGTTTCGCTCCACAACTTGCCTGTTTGATGGTGGAGGTTCCATTAGCATTTGCATGACCCAAATGAAGGTCTATGTAGTTGACATAGTTAACAGCTCTAAGAACGGTAAGGGTTCTAGTATTCGTAAAACATTCATATCCAATTGATCACAGACTCTGCACCTTCAGTATTATGCCTCTAAGGGAGCCAATATAAGACTGCTCTCGGGCTTCTACTCCATACTCTTCCACGCTCCTTATAGGCCTTGTTCTTGAGATACCTTTTAGTTACAAGATATCTATTGCAAAGATCCACAAAATAATGATTCACTAGATCTCTTAATGTTATCATTTGCGTTGGTGTCAATGGTTCCAATCTAAGTGTTAAACCATTACTACACTTTGAGATCAGAAGGTTATCATAAGTTCTTGATAAGGAATAAATTAATCAAATAAATTTCTACTCTTAATTTTTCTCAACTCCCATTGATGTAAGTCGACTTGCTACAAAACTAAAATCATTTAAAAATTTGATTACACAAAAAAAAAATCCTCCTAATTTTAAATAATAAATAGCCTTGTTTCAATCAAGATTATTTTCCAAATGATTAGACGCATATATTCTACCTAAATTCTTCTACAAAAAAATGTTGTTTTCTCCTCAAACTCATTAAACATTAAAAAATTATAATCATATACTTATTATTCAATTTTAACTTTTCTTTATCAAACATGTCTCTAATTTCCATAGAAAATGACATAACAATCCACAAACCTCTTTCCAATAGAAAATCATCCATCTTGAACTTTCATAGTTTAAAGATTTTATAATGTAATTGGCTAACGAGATCTCAATTGTGTTCATAAGTTCATTTTTGTTCTATTTTCTAAGATTCCTTCAAACATTTTAGTTAAATCCATGTATACACCAATTAAACTTTTCTATATTTTTTAGGGTTACACCACCTCATGTGCTAGAACTTGCACTTGCACAAACTAGACAATAAAACTTGCACTCTAACCAACTATTAAATACTTTCACCCCTCTTGCAAAAGACCAGAAGAATAGAATAATAAATTCTTAATATTATGCATTCATTTGAGAAGCAATAACATGTACAAACTCTAAAGATCAATGCATAAAAGTATTATAATAATATCTAGGCATCTAAATACAAGAGAGAAAATAACTCTTATGAGAAACTCTACTACCAAAAAATATTTGTAATTATATTTCAAAATCAACGTTGAGTATATAATTGTATTTTGGAAAAAATAAAATTGCAAAGCCTCAATCTATAGCATACCTTTATTTTACAAGATTTAAATTAATTACGAACCAACAATGTGGAAATATATCATGTGTTATTACAAGGATTTTGTAACCTTGACACATTAACAAAAATGTGTGTGTGTGTGTGTGTGTGTGTGTGTGTGTGTGTGTGTGTGTGTGTGTGTGTTGACCATCTAATTCTCTAAACAATTAAAGGAGCCCTAGGAGTGCCATAACTTATTTCCAAACATTAACACCAACACTTCCCATAGTTGGTGTGTATATGTGGATAATCATAACATATTTGTGTGTGTGTGTGTGTGTGTGTGTGTGTGTGTGTGTGTGTGTGTGTGTGTGTGTGTGTGTGTGTGTGTGTGTGCGTGCGTGTGTGTGCGTGTGCGTGTGCGTGTGCGTGTGCGTGTGCGTGTGCGATTCTTCTCTATGTTTATGACAGATGTTTGCATGCAGGTGATTCTTGGGAGTTATGAGGTTGATCTTTCATCAACTTGAGAACCCTTGGGTTTTGGTGGTGTATGGCTCAACCCCTTGTTAGGATACTCTAATGATGATCCATGTTACAGAGAATTTCAGAAAAAATGTTTAAGGAACCTTTTTAGAAGTGTTCCTATATGAATTTATAGGAGAATTGAATGAAAGAGTCTGTTGCTTTTAAGTTCTCCTTAACATGGAACACATCTCAAGAAAATGGATTGCTTTTTGGTTGTGTTTTCCCTACACTTTTGCCTCATCTATGATCATGTTAAAATGTTAAGGAGAATTTCTTTTAAATGTTACCTATAACCAACAAGCAAAAGAAATCCATGTCAAGGAGAATTTTTATAATTAAAAAAAAATCTTAAATCAGTAGCTTTTTAATAGGTTGAATAGTCATAGAGAAGTGTAAACAATTACAACCATTTAGCTCCATTTGTGATAAATTTCAATTCAACTTCTAAGAGTTGTCTTCTAACAGTGTTCTCCATTTTCCCTTGCAAGAGAAGATATGAACCCCTTAAATTACCCATTTCATATACAACTGTTTAGAAATATTCCCACACGCTATATATGGCGATATTGCCTTTCATATGCTCTCTAACATTAAAAAATGATAGATGAGGCATTTGCTTAAAAATCATTCATGTGAAAGTATCCAAAGGTCTAGAGAAGGTTCATGAAAGCTATAAAAAAATCAATTGAACATAAAGTACTCTACATTTGTCATGTCAATTAAACTTAATCCCTCTTAACTTCACAAGGACATAGATAGACTTGGAACAATCCCACTAAAATGAGTGTATTATGTGTTATTGATTTTATGAATCGTAGAAGTTTTGAACTAAACACAATTAAAATGCTTAAAACATGAACCGACTCAAGTGCCTTTTAAGTATGCACTATGAATTTACAAATAATGAAATACCTTTTAATAGTCAACCCCTACAACTATATGCTATAGTAGTTCTATAAAAAGTAAAATAGTTAGAAATAATGAACTCCCTTGATTATTAGAGAGCTAAAGTTAACCCACAAAGAGTTAATAGCTAAGGATGTCAGTAGGAATAGGAATGATAATAGAAAAGCATATAAAATCATCTACTCCACATGATCCAAAAGTAAACTGGTAGATTTGAAAGCCAATGATCAATACTAATCCTACCAATAAACATGTTGATTACCCTTGGGGTCCCATAGGTTGCTTTGGCTTCGTCGACTATACTACTAGTCGAACCATTTAGTATTGCTTTTAATTGACTTCAACACAGAGTCCACACTACTTTAATTTTTACACTATTGTTTGAAGAGTAGGCATCACTACAACTATGTAGGACCATTTCATATGTTCCAAGCATTTCAGATCACAAATTAATGGGTGTCTTTTAACGAGACCAACATATTA
The DNA here is from genome assembly GCA_028749045.1 of Cupressus sempervirens. Taxonomy (NCBI): domain Eukaryota; kingdom Viridiplantae; phylum Streptophyta; class Pinopsida; order Cupressales; family Cupressaceae; genus Cupressus; species Cupressus sempervirens. The sequence goes on along the minus strand of CM053793.1, from coordinate 100,039,977 downwards.
TATACACAAGCGGCAAGGATTTTTTAAGTGACGCCAGTCAAAACTCGAATAAATCATTTTTAGGTTGAGCCATATTAGCCACATGGCTATAAGACAAATTAACCAAGAAAGTGTCACCTCTTAGACTGGGGTCCCATGGAGGGGGACTTCGTTAAAAATAGAGTGAATGGCTACTAAGAGTTAATAGGAATATTTAAAGGTGAATAGTCCAATAAATTTTTTCATTTGTTTCAACTTTAAAAGTTTAGCTCCTAACTTTAAGGAAGCTAGTGGTCCCATGAGTATTCTCTTGAAGAAATTAAATTTATGATATCATTATTTTATTACTATCATAATTAAATTTTTAAAATAATTAATCGATTGTTGACATGTGGCAGAAAAAACCCTAAGCTGGGGTGGCTAAGTCAAGGTCCCATGAGGGGGGGGGTTTGGGCTCTATTTTTTAGGAAATAGAGGTCCGATGAGATTTTTTCTTGGAGGCTAAAAGATTATTTAGAATCTTTTCCACCAAAATAGTAGCCCCTATTTTTTAGCCCTCTTAACTTAGCGGGTGAAATGGTTTGGGGTTGGAAATAGCCCCATTAGCTTAGGGAAACTTTGTCCCACATGTCAACAAATAAAAGAAAATTTGAAAATAAAGGAAAGTTTTTATTTGTTTATTTGTTATTTTAAATTTAAAATCCTTCAAACTTCCTTGAGTTTAGGAATTCAAAATTTTAAGTTGCAATACATTTTATGTTTCATGAGACCATTCAACTTTAAACATTCCTAAAAAAATCTCAGCGGCGATTGCTCTATTTTTTAGGAAGCCCCCTCCATGGGACACTAGCCTAAGGCAAGGTCCAATGGAAGGGGCTTAGGCTCTATTTTTGTGGAGCAGGTGACTCCATGATAGTTTTTTGGAAAGGCTAAAAGTTTAATTGGAATCTTTCCCTATAAAATAGGAGCCCCGACATTTGAGCCTTCTCAATTTGAGCGGGTGAAAATGGGGTGAGGCTAAATTTAGCCCCACCAATTTAGGAGTTTTTTTTGTCACATGTCAACAATTTATTAATTATTTTAAAGATTTAATTGTGATAGCAATAAAATAATGACATCATAAGTTAAAATTAAACAAATTTATTTAAAAAAATCGTGTGACCACTCAACTTTAAACATTCTTAAAAACTCTCAGCTCAAAGGTCCTATTTTGTAGAAGAAGAAAATAATCAATTAAGGTAGTGTTGTCTGGGAGGAGCTTGGACTCTATTTTTGTGGAGTGGGTAGCTCCATGGTAATTTTTTGGAGGGGACTAAAGATTTAATTGGAATATTTTCCTACAAATTAGGATCTTTGACTTTTGAACCCTCTCAATTTGAGCAAGTGAAAATGGGGTTGTAGCCCACCAGCTTAGGAGCTTTTTCTATCACTTGTCAACAATCTATTAATTATTTTAAAAATGTAATTATGATAGTAATAAAATAATGTTATAAAAAATCTAAATTCTTAAGTAATATTCATGGGACCACTGGCTTACTTAAATTAGGAGCTAAATTTTTAAAGATCCAACAAATTTAAAATTTTCACAACATTGTTAACCCTTAAATATTCCTAAAAATTCTAAGCAACCCCCTGCTCTATTTTTAATGAATTCCCTTCCATGGGACCCCAGCCTAAACCTATAGTCCCCTCCAAAAAATTATCATGGAACTAACCGCTACTCAAAAATAGAGCCCAAGTTCCTCCCACAGGACCCTGCTTAACTAGAAAATATGTTGTATTGTTGACAAATTTAAAATACTTGATTAACGTGACATAAATGACCCTTAAATCTGGCAACAAAAGAGTATTCTATTTCTAGTTGAATGATCTAATTTCATTCAAATTCTAAGTATTGAATTAAGGTGACATAAATGACCTTTAAAATTGGAAAGAAATTCTATTTCTCGTTGAATGATCTAAGTTTATGTTTTAATTTGTGATGAAAAAGCATTGCCAACAACCATTTTGGACAAATATAATTTAGGAACAAAACATATAAACATAATTGGGGAATAAACATACTTTGAAGATACGTAAGCAAATTGTAGCTCTAGAATAGCTCGGTTTCTAAGAGATCTTGGTGGCCTTGGAATAAGAGATCTCAAAAAGCAAGGTCTTGCCCTTACATCTAAAAGTTTTATTGGTGCCCTTAGTGGAGAGCAACCTGGGAAAGTGTTAATCAAAAATAACATGGCTAGGGCAAAGATTAAAAAGAGACAACAGTGGGACAAAGTTTCTATGATTGATGTTTTGGGGTGCTTTGATGTCAAGGTCAATGGATCCATTATGTTTCAATCATTATGGAAGGTAGGGTACCAAGTTAAATAGTTGCTTGGCCTAAGGGATGCTATAGGCAAGAATCCATATGATGCAGTGTTAGACAGATCAATATGGTTGGGGTATAGCCTTACTATGGTGGGGGATAGCCTTTGGCACTTACTCGAAGCTGCAGATATTATGACCAAGAATAGGGTGTTTTCTTGGGAAGACTTATTACCTTGATTATCAAATCTATTGGTAGTTTATTTCTAGGCAAGATTTTTTAAACTGTTCAACACCAGATCTTGGGAGGTAGTTATTTAAAAAGGAGCTAGTTATTTAAAAAGTTGGTTGTTGGCTCATTCCTTCTCCTCTTGGTAAACAATTTATTTACTTGTTTGTTTTTTTCAATTGTGATGGAACTTTTGAGCATCTTTCTTTGATTGTAAGTTTGCTTCCAAAGTGGTCTATTTTCTTTGAGCATGTTGTGCAGAGGAATCATAAACTTGGCAGTAAACAATCCATTACTTGTTTGTTCTTTTCAATTGTGATGAAACTTTTGAGCATCTTTTCTTTGATTGTAAGTTTGCTTCCAAAGTGTCGTCTATTTTCTTTGAGCATGTTGTGCATAGGAATCATAAACTTGGTCTTTATTTGAGCATATGTTGTGCATTTGATTCATAAACTTGGTCTATCTTGGAAAGAAGTTCTTGTAGGTTTTGTTAAGATATTTGATACCAAAATCTGTTTTTCAATTTTTTCTTACTAATGAGAACCTAGAAGCAAAGGAATGAGCTCTTTCAGGTTCACCTAGACGCAAAGGAAAGAGGAGCTCTTTCAGCAAAGGCAATTGTGCATTGGAATCATAAACTTGGTCTTTCTTTTTGGTCTTTCTTTGAGCATGTCATACATTGGAATCATAAACTTGGCCTATGCCTATCTTGGCAAAAAGTAGTTCTTGTTGGGTTTGTTTTGTTAAGATTTTTGATGCCAAAATCAATGTTTTTTTATTTTTAATGTTCATCTAGAAGGAAAGGAATGAGGAGCTTTTTCGGCGAAGGCAAAGGGATCTCACTGGGTTTTATCTAAAACTCACCCAGTCTTCACATAATGTGACAAAGTTATGGCTATTTTGGAAATCCCGTGGTAAAGATTTATCAATCTGCTCAAAGAAGGAAACCTGTTGATTTCCAAGGAAGACATCAAGCTGTCAAACTTTGTGAAAGTTGCACATGGTAGAGAACTTCCTAGTGAGGAGACCCAGCATGGAAATGGGTCAAATAATGCTAATGCTGACAACAACAATACTACAATGCAGGCCATCAATCAAAAGCTGAATTGGAATACTCAAAGAAAGGATTTTGAGCAGGCCTTTGGTTTGAAACGCTTCATGTTTTTGCCTATGTACTTATGCACTCTTGTACAGATAAGACTTTCTTAGCATATGTGCAGTTTATACTGCTAATGCATCATGCTGTTTTTTGATGTAGCAACATGAACTCATGTTTTTCTCTTGTTGATATACTATATCTAATATTTAACAAAAAGATGCATTTCCTATAGATCATTTTGAAGCTCCCTTGCAGATTAGTATTTATCACCGATTTAAAATTGTACGACCATTCTTGCTTTGTAAATGAACATTTCAAAAAAAAGCGTGCCACTTTTACTTCGACAAGCAAAGAGGCGATCAGGACAAGGTGTGTACTTCAAGACTATCAAATAGCAGAATACAACTTGGCAAACAATCTTGTACTTCCTCACCAGAAGGATGAACACCTTAAAGACGATAAGCAAACATTCTACTATAGACATACTGGCAAGCAAATAACAAGAGAGTATCACTCGTCCCAAAGCAGTGTCAATACCACTTGTTAGCCACCATGCCCCTACTACATCTCTACAAATAAAATGGACCCTGCTAATGATAACTCTTAAGCACCACATTCTTCACAATCACGCTTCCCAAGGGTTAAAACCTAACCCTCAATATCAAGACAATAATTCCGACTAGTCCCATATTCCACCCTTGAAATGTATTGTAACCCTAGATAGAAACCAAATTATAGGCATACAGGCATCCAAATTCAGTTCACTTGCATAGTTGTAACCAGAAAAATTGTGCAAAAAATACAAACAATTTTAAGATTCCTTGGCATGGGAAAACCTCCAAATTTCAAAAGATTCTTCCACAAACATACTTGTATCAATAATATCAATCCGAAAACAGAATTTGAACAAAGACCATACAGTTGAATTGAAACACCCATTGTATTAAAAGGAGTTGTCGGAACCTTAGAAAGAATAATAAATATGAAACAGATATAATTACAAGACATTCTCAACCTGCAAAGCGACCAATCAAAAAAGCAGAGTCAAAGTAGCTTTTGCAGTTCTTTCAAACAAACCAACCCAATGAGCTGGAACTGTAATTGGTAAGCTAATACAAGATGTCCGCAACTAAATGCACGTCCGTGAAAACAATAAATTGATGTTCCCATGGAGAAATTACTAATAGAAGAACCATGCATGTCTATAAATGGAAGATGCTTCTCTTGTACTTCACTTGTATTAATGTTGTGACAAGTGTTCCCCAATGGGCACCGGACATGGCAGGAAAAAAATCATAGTAAGCTCATCACTATGGCTTCAACCCAAGAATTTTGTACAGGTTGGGTTTGATCCTTCCCATATACCATGATTCAGTGTATCTTATTCTGACCCCCAAATGCAAGCATTCGACATCTCTTTTGATCACAATGCATTTTATTTTGTGACCAGCCATGCTACTGGCCCTCGGCACAAGATAAAGTCATCCATCCAAATCTTTTCTTGGCACTAGATTCCATGATGATTGTCAATAGAGCTAAAAAAATCCAGTTGCCACTCAGCCAACTTTTTCTGTCAGCATGAAAATAGAAACCTTGATCTTATTTAACCAAATCACTATTTCTTTTGTAGCTTTCGCTTTTTGGCCCTCAGTCTCTCTTCCCTTTCCTCTGCCTCAATTAGTGCCAGTTCTCTTTCATCCTCCTCTCTGGCAATTCTTGCACTGCAAGGGAAGTCCAAGAAATCAGTTTCTAAAAATCATAAACAGCAAAAAAATTCAACAAAATGTAATTGGAAAACAAATGGCCATAATTTACACATAAATATAGTGTCCAAATCAAGGTTGAGGTTGCTGAAAAATCAGCACCATTCATTACCTTCTTCTCTCTTCATTCTGAATTGTGTTAAAACCAACCTCCATGTCCCTGTCATCATCATCAATATCTCGATACTTGTCGGGATTATACCTGTAAAAAAAATTGCAAAATTACTTAATTTAATAGAAAAAAACTTAATTTAATAGATAAAAGGTAATCAAATAAATCTGGCTAGAATGAGTCTCACTATTATAATATTATTATTGAATTAATCCTACCACAGAAGAAGCAAAAAATTAGACACTGATTTTTATCATATGAGAAGCAAAAATATATTTACCGAAACATTTGTCTGATAAGGCTTCTAAAGTTTCCCCCATCATTATCATCATCATCAAAATCATCTCCTCTACTCCTCTTCTTGGGGCGCTCATCATGCAAGTTGCGTGACACGGGGTTCCTTGCAGGCTTCACTTGAGGCTTCGGTGGAAGATTGGGTGGTGGTCTTGTTGCAGGTTTTGGCACTGGTTTAACTGCTGACTTTGCTTCAAATTTGTTCACAAGTTTGGGTGATGGCTTTGCCAACACCGACGGCCTTCTTTGCTCTGGCTGAGGCTTTTGCATTGGAGCTTTTGAGGGAGGTGGTTTCTGCACATTTGTAGGACGTGGCATAGTTGACCTTTGCAGCTCATCATTTCTGACTTTGTTAGAAATTGTGGAAGGGGCCTTTTTCTTATTACTCTCTGCACCATTCATCATTACTGAATTGTTCCCACTGCGTTGTAGGGAACCATTCCCCTGAATAGTAGACCTACCATAACCAGATCCTACCTTACTCGTTTCCTTTCTTGGGTCAGACAGCGGCCTTGGCTTTGCACTTGGTGTTTTTGTGTGCGTTCCCAGCTTGGAAGGCAGTTGTCTAGGTGGCTTTACTGCACCTTTAGCATCCATCATAGAGTGCATTTGCTTGCTAGATATTGCAGGTTTCTTCAAAGATGTTGAATGTTTTGAAACTGTCTGATTTTGCTGGCCATAATCTGTACCTGAAAAAAAGATAAACTCCTTCAAAACATTTAAACAAACTTGCAAAAGAAAAATTAGAATCTTCATAAAGTATTTCAGACGGACTCACCCTGCCTAGATGACTTATCAGTTTTAGTTTCGCTTCCAGGAATCTCTGCACCTTCACGAAATAGAAAAGAATAATCCCTTGCCTCCCTTAATTTTTGCGCCTTTTTCTTTGCCTGCAAGAGAGCAATGTTAATAATACTTACACCACACTCGAGAAATACTACTAGACAACGGATCTTCAACTGTTGACTATTGAAAAATGGATAATAACTATTTTCATACCTCACTTACAGAAGCCTTGGGTGGAGTAATATCTTCATATCGTGTATCAGACTCCACTGCGTACGACTTCTGTTGTAAAGTGAAAGAAGTGCCAGTGAAAAAAAGAGCATGAAGAAATTCCAAAACACACACACATATATAAGGAGAAACTACAGCATACTTCTGGAATCTCCTTGGCAACTCTAGCCGCAATTTTTGCAGCCTCCAGTCTTGCACGTGTTTCTTCAATAACTCTCCTTGCAACTACGGGCTGGGAAGGCCCAAAGAATGAACCATAACTGATACAAAAAAAACAAAATTATTATATAATTTAAAATTATTTGCATACTTTTCTAGTGTCAAACTTATAATGTTCTTGATAATCAACCATTCATGTACTTCAAATGGAAAAGTATTTTACTTATTATATGGCAATTTCTTGGTTTCGCTTCCAGAATCAATCCCATCCTTCCTGTCATTGACTCCGTTTAATTTTTGCTTTAATTTCTGCCGTTCAAGCTCTTTCAATTTTGCTCTCCTTTCCAAGTATTGTTGGCGTTCTCTAGCAACTGCAGGATCCTCATCTGACTCCGACTTCCCACCTTCTTCTGACCTTTCATCACTCTCATCTTCATACTCCACTTCTTGTTCTTCTTCGTCCTCTTCTGCAGCTGCACCATCACCATCACCATCCAAAAGACCAGCATAGTCCCTATTCTTCCGATAGAAATCCTAGAAACATAACATGTATCATTTAGCAAGAGGCTACAAATTTGCAGTTGACTTTTTTAAAACTTGGATAAAATTAGCTGGCTATCGTCTAATCAAATAAATTGTATAGAAAATGCCACTTACAACTCTATCATAACTCCCCATATAAACTACCACCAGTGGTCAACTAGCCCAATGAAGAACTAACAAATCAGTGACTCCTGCAAAATATCACAGAATATAAATTAGGCAGATATATAAGTATCATCATCAATGAAAAGTTGCCCAATAACTTGCAAGAACAAAACAAAAAGTAAAAACAATAGAAGCAAAATGTATTTAATAATGCATCAAGTTTCGTTTATACTGCCATTATTTTCTGCAATTTCAGGCTATTTTTTATCATGCTAGAATGTAACCTTCACTAACAGTATACTTTTCATTACTACATTAACTGATTATCAACCTCAAAATGACCTCCACTGACAATACCTATAATCACTATTGGCATTGTTTTCAGAAAAATCTCAACTTGGTTGAGAGCACCAAAATGGGAACAATTAAACGATCGCTTATAGCTGAGTATGAATGTATTAATATCCATTATCATTATAAATACCCCTTTGACATGCACCTCTTTACTCTTGATCATTAAAAATAAATGTATTCGTCTACACATCAAATAACATATTTATAGAACAGCAAAACACTCGCATTATAACCAATAACACCTGCCCCGTGTCATGATCACTCTGCTCTTGGTCTTTCAAAGTGGCATTCATACATCAAAACAGAGGATATTTATGCCAAAAAATACACAAAATTCATGGACAGGTTATGTGACACATAAATATAAAACAGCAAATCACTCCAATTCAACACAACATTGACCTTGTCATGATTACCCTATGCTTGATCTTCCAATTATATGGTATCATGCATCCAAACAATATATTTATGCACCAAGATACATGAAATTCATGGACAGGTTATGCAACACGTATAAAACAGCAAATCTCACTCTCATTGAACACAACATTTGCCTTGTCATGATCATCCTACTCTTGATCTTTAAAAATACATGAAAATCACGGATATATTTATATGACACTTGAAAATTAAAAACTCATTGCTCTCATAAACACAACACTAATTTACTAACAATCACCCTAGAATTTCCCTTTCTGGCACTAAAGGCTTCAACCTAGAAATTCCCTTCCAGCAAGGCACTCACTCTGTGGCTTTGTATATAGACTATGCTAACTGTACTATAGCTGCGTCTGCCCTTGCCTGTTGAAGGATTGGTACAAAGACTGCCGCTTTTGCCCGATCAAATGGTACATTTAAAGAGTCCCCCCATATATCTGCATTTCAATTATAGAATAACCTTAACCCCTTCTAATATGTTGTAAGGGTTTTCCAACAGCCCCGTATGGTTATGGATCTGCTTCAGGTGCTGATGGTGGCAGATTCCCCCCCATTGTTTCTATAGGCCCCTAAAATTATATGGGCTTCCGTCAACAGGAGCCCAGTTCAACAGGAGCCCAGTTGTTTCTGTAGGCAGCTGCTTAAACTGGTTGGATGAATGGGTAGGCTTCATATATAGATAGTGTTGTTTGCACTCCTGATGTGGCTCAAAAGGACTAGATTTTCAACATAAGATGCTAGAAGCATTTTCATAAGATGTTAGATTGCACTGCGCATTATAATTTTTATCAAACGTTTTTCAACAAGATTTTGGCAGGAAAGAAAAAGATTCGGGGTATATCAGAAGATAAATTGGTGTGTGGCTTGATAATAGCGAGCCTCAATCAAAAGTCTGAATACTGTGATGATCATAAGTATTATTCTATCTTGTCTCCAATGGATTTCTCTTTCAATCTAGCTCTCCAGTCTCTTATTTTCAGAGAAAAGGATAACATTATAAAACCAAGAAAGTTCCCAATAAAATATCACGTCAGATTGTCCAGGACATTACTTAAGGGTACCTAATGATTAAAATGTGTTTGTCAAGAAATCATGCATAATCTAAGAATAAAGTTGAAAAACAGTTCCACGTAAGAAGAAATTTTTGAAAGCGAGTACAATTTGCAAATATGCATGCCATTCTATCCCATAAAAAATGAAAAAAGTCATTCAATTGTTTGGTGCCAATACTGGTGTCATTGACAACAAGTGGTTAATAATTTTTACAAGAATTTACATGTTAACATATGCTTGCAATGGAACACGTTGAGGTCTTTTATATAAACAATTTCATTCATCACCCATTAATTGCTTTAGGCTGACTTCAAAATTCGCCAGGATTTTCAGGGTTTTCCTACACAACTAACAAAATTGCCAATTTCCAATACAAACCTTTCAAATTATATTGCTCCCTTACCACACTTATGTGACATTGACCTCAGGGATCAACAGGTAAAATCTCTTTGTTTAATAAATAAATGAATGATTGACATTCAAGGAATTGTGAATGCAAGAATAAGTTGTAAAGATCCGTATGTGTAGTAAGGAATTAAAATTCAATTTTTGTTGATTTTTTATTGGATTGTCCTTAAATTGGGCTGCTTCTGTGATTTTAAAAACATCCAAGTGAATAGAAAACCAATTCATGTTGGATCCAGTTCGTCTTAAATATATATTCTGTTTTGCAGTCATGTGAGACATCCCACGATCATACTATCACATTGACAAAAAAACAAATGAAGAAATGCTTTATTAAAGCTGATATATTAACCAACATCAATTACACCTTCATTATTTTGCAGAATACTTTATAGAATTTGACCATTCTTCATTAGCCCATTTCCCATGAGTATTTTTCATTGGAGCCATTTCCCAAAATCTTGGATACTATGTAGTAAATTCCTACTGAGCTTGAATGACCCCATCCCAACTGTCGCATGAGGCGATGCTCACAAATATGAAAGCAATGTCTGCAAAATCCCTTTGAATCAACTATCACTGCCTTGATCTGAATCCAATGAATTTTCTACCATGACTGGACTTGGTACTCCTCGCACAGATGACGACCTGCTTCCTGGTAACAGGAAAGGAAACCAAGGACACTTTTATTGCAACCCAAACCTAGTACAACTTGTGAAGATAAATCACAGTCTTATGATGAGAAGTCAGTGTGTGTCTAAATAGCACGAATTAAAAAAATACAAAAATGCCTGCGCAATTTTCTACCACTGGCACTCTACTCAATTGACTGAAACGTGTAGCCATTACCTCTTTAAGACATCAAATCTAAATACAATAGCAATTCACAGAATTTGGACAAAAAAATGTGAAAATTAAATTACAATGACTATTTTTGTGATGAAGCAGGAAAGGAATAAAATACAGATCATAAAGCGCACAGAATTGGGACCAAATGACATAATTCATTCCAAAAGGTGGAATAGAGAACTCGAGATGGAACAAAATATAAGGATCCTTGACATGATTAGTCTGCTAATGAAGACAGTCATAAAAATTTCATTGTCAACTGTTTACCATTCCCTTTCAATCAAATATGAGATAAATATTTCAAAAATTCATATCGATTAAAAGAAAATGATTTTAAAAGAGTCAATCCCTTATTTTCAACGTTAAAATACAATCCGTTCGAACAAATATTGAATCAACATTTTTAAAAAAATCTTATACCACAGAAGCAATCCTAAATGGCACAGTTTTTAAAGCATAGAATGAATCTTTTCAGGCACATCTATTTAAGAAGCATAGCATTTCGTACAAGTTTGTAGACCTGAAATTCTCAAATTTATTTTCCACACGGAACACGTCCGATCAAAATCTTCTGAACTGCAAAATTAATTGTTTTCTACAAGAATAGTAGGATAGACGTAATTTGATCGAAAATTAATTGTTTTTTTTCCAAGAAAAGCACGATAGAGGTAATTTGGTCGAATAATACCACACATTAAAAAACATCGGAAAAAGGACTTCATTTCAGAACAACGAAAAAAAAAAAAACCAAAACCACAGAAAAAATATGACTTCTAAAACGAAGGAACCCCTTTTCCAGAAGTCACCGCATTTATCATTGAGAGCTTAAAATAGGCAGATACTGCATAGTTCATTAATATACAGAAAAACCCTTAAATCTACTGTAAACTATGTACCACGAACCGAAACATTCATTTTCCTTGCGTACAGAAGAAAACCCCGTTTACCTTGAAGCAAACGTAAAGAAGATAATACCTCAAAGAACTTACTAGATCTACCAAATTGATTAAATCTAAAGCGCATGACAGATCTCTTATCCATTTACACACCCTAAAAACAGGAAATTTACCCAAATTACGAGAACAGACGCTACAAATGCCAACAACCTAAAGAAGTTATATGGCCGCTGCTGAAAAAGCTTCAAACGCTAATTACATGCAGCTAAATCGTGCATTTCTCAGAGAAATTCCGAAAACCTCGAAAAATCAGAAAACCCACAAATCTCATAACTTGGTAGATCTCATCAGTTGAAGCTTTAAAAGTTTGCCATTTAATTACTGCCATATATTCCTCAACAGACCCACCACCAAGAACAACGAAAAACCCTCAAAATCTGCTTGATATAAACTAAAATTTTCAGAAAAAAACGAAACTTGATCTTACCGAAGAAAAAAACCCAAAAAAAGTCGCCGAATCCGAAGTCAGAAACCGCTAAAAATCAATCCCCAGAAATTCTTTCGCCCTTTTTCGACCTTCGCCTACACAAACCCTCCTTTCTTCGCTTCTTTTGCCACTCAATGAAAAAACCCTCGCGAAAGCGTATATATAAGTTCTCCCACGGCATTTAAAGGGTCTTTTATTTATAAATAGAAATACCAATTTCCTTTAATTTTAAACCCTAATTTAAAAAAAAACAAAATCACGCCTTGTTTTCCATGGCAGGTTTCCAAACGGAATTTTGGTAGGGTTTCGAGGAAGAGATGAGAGATACACAACCATGAGGAAAAATAAAGACTCCGCTCCGTGAGCAGCCCTCCTCTTCGGCCAAACACGAAGGGGAAAACATAAACATTGTGTGTATGTCCAGACGGATATATACATCGTGCATCGTTCTAGAAACCCTCGTTTAGGGTTAACAGGGAATAGCCTATAGATACTGTGTGGTAGAAGAGTTAAAAAAATTGGGGAAAACAATGAAAGTCCACAATTTGGATTAAAAATTAATGATCAATTTATTAATAATAATCTGTGCAAATATCTTGAATACATTTTGATTTATATGAGATTAGTTCTGTGATATATTCAATTTGTGAGTTAGAGGGGATAAATGTTATTAACTATAGTATACGTTTTGCATAATTCTAGTTAACTAGTGGTTAAAATTGTATTTATAAATCAATTAGTTTTATATAATGTATTACTTGCTGTGAACTTCGGTCAAATTTTTTAATAGTTCTAGTTAACTAGTGGTTAAAATTATATTTATAAATCAATTAGTTTTATATAATGTATTACTTGCTAACTTCGGTCAAATTATTGCATGCATTACATTTTATTAAGTTTTTCACTTTTATATAAATTATATAATTCTTAAAATAAAAATATATATAAATTTATTTTTAATTTACTAACACAATACAATTAAAAATATTATGAATATATATAATTTTGTTTTTTAGATATGCATTTTAGTCATTTTTTAAATGTGATTTTATTGATATATAAAATTAATAAAATAAATTAAGATTTTTAAATATTATTAAAAAATTAAATAAATATATAAGTAATAATAATTAAAAATATAAATGTTAATAGTGGTATGTTGTGATGGTTAAGTTGTTGAGTTGTTATCTTGCCATTAAGGTTCAAATCTATGTTATCCATGTTTATGACCTCATTGCCCCTCTTTAAAAAATAATAATTCTAGGAGGTCTTGACGTCAAATCTATTCGAAATTAACTAATAATCATTAAAAAAAATTAACCTTAGCTTCGGCTTCTTACTAATCAAAAAAATTATTATTATTATTATAAAATAAACAATTATAATTATGTAATTCATTAATTATTATTGAGATTATGATTACAACAATATATCTTTTAGTATTATTATTAGATTTTCACTCTTTAAAAATTTAACTATATTAATGTTATCACTATGATTACTATTTGTTAATTATTAAAAAGTCATTATTTTTATTATTATTATAAAAATATATAATAGCTAGAAAATTAATATAATATTATTTTTAGAGTAGTTTTTACTATAACTGAAGATATCTGTACACATGATAGTTGATAGTTATATAGGCCAATATTATAAATAGGTTTTAAAACTACTTTTAAAAAATTATTAATAAAATAGTTCCATTTGGGGATAATTAATTAAAATTAAGATTATAGTGACAACACATAACATTTTTTAGAATTATAATTAGACTGCCATTCTTTAAAAGTTTAACTATATTAATGTTATCACTATGATTATTATTTGTTAATTATAAAATGCTTATTATTTCTACTATAATTAAAAATATATATAATATAGTTAGAAAGATAATATAATATTACTTTTACGGTAGTTTTTACTATAGCTAAAGGTAGCTACTTAGTCACTATGTGAAATTTGTTTTTATTTATGTAAACTATTTTTGACATATATTTAATTTGTTATGCAGTGGAGATAGATGTACCCATCATAGTTGTCGTTATATAGGTCAATATTATAAATAATTTTATAATTTTATTAATGAATTAGGAATTAATATGGTTCAATTTAGAGACGATTAAAATGAGGAAACCACCCTCTAGAAATAAAGCATACATGAAGATCCATAAATAGATCGAAACTCAAAAGTCAAAAGTAAGAATTCAAAAGCCTATCAAATAGTTGGGATTGCCCCCACCTCCACTCATAGTTTGAGAGGGAAGGATCATCTCAAATAATTTATTTGCCTTATTATTATTCTTCCCTTCCACCATTTCTCAACTATACTCCACTTTGGCCACCTCCATCTGCCACTCCAAAGAGGTGCCTAGGGGAGACAACCAAGCTACTTTGACCTTTTTTATATAACCCCACTACTCCAATAGGTTTTTCCCTTTTGTTTATAGGTCCTACTGTTATTTTTTTCTCTTTCCCTCTCAAGTAAGAGCCCCATGGTACTTCAAAACCATTTCACAACCAATATTAGCAATATTAACATTTAATTATTTTTTACTTATGGATTTAGATTGTGTATTCCTTTTTGAGCCAACATTTCGGGTCACACTTTGTGAACGATCGTTATAATAAGAGAGCAACAAGGAGTTTAAAAGTATTCAAGTTGCAAAGGAGTAAACTTAAGACAGAGAGGAGGGGAGAGAGGAAGGGAATAGAAAACAAGAAGAGAGTAAAGAAGGAATTGACATTATTCAATATCATTTGAGCGACTTTTATGTTCACTTCCTTCTTCTCCACCATGTAATGATGGGGAGCGATCATTGCAATAAAGTAATTGTTAGTGTAAATAATTAATTCCTATTTACAATTTACTTAAGTTTACTTAGGTTAATGCATTATTTTATTATTTATTAGTTAGACACCTAGGAGTATGCATACGCATATGAGTTGCCTTGTTGACAACACAGGAGTTAGCAACTCTAATTTAACACATGGAGCAACTCTAATTTAGCACATGGTGTCTACAACACTGGAGTTTGCATAATCAACTGAGTTGTCATGTAGACAACATAGTTGTTTGCACTCTAATTAAGCACATGGTGTCTACAACATCTTTTTATGTGACACCTATGTAATCTTATCCTCTCATCATTGCACTAACTTCTATGCTCAATGGAGGATAATCCACCTTGGTGGACATGTGCTTAGTTGTGAGGCTTATCATTTTGCTAACTCCTAGTCATTCTAGAGGCCTTTATATATAGGAACTTCTAGTGTATATAACATCAATTCATTCTCATATTTTTATTATGATCATACATCATTTGGTCCATATTGTGCTTTGTTCTTGAGCTTCTTGATCTTGGTATCATTTTGCCCTAAGGCAAATTCTTATATGGTATCAGAGCTATACCAAATTCTTATATTAATAACTTAATTATTAAGTCATCTTGTCTTGATTGTTAAGTTAACTTTACTTCTCACTTAAGATATTGATTTATGTATTAGTGACATTTAATAATTATATTAAATAATTTATTTTAGGGTTTCTTATTTTAGGTTACCACGTCTCCTTTATTAGGATTGATAAATGTATTATTGATTGATTTGTTTGATTTGATAATATAATCTTTCATATTTTTAGAGTCCAAATCCTTGCTTTCTCATTGCATTCTTCCTTGTGATAGGTTATCTTTGCATGCAGGTGATCTTGGCTTCATGAAGTTGGATTGAAAACTTCTATATGGTATCAAATTTAGCCTTGTGACACGTCAGCATCATTGTCACATTAGTACTTCAAAGCCCTTTTGGCCCATAAGAAGCACCTTATAGTTTTTTGGTCATATTTTGCTCATATAGACTATATTTTTTACAAATGAGATATCGTTGGAAAGTTAGTTTCAAACTCATCCTAGTGGTGCAAGTATTTTTTTATGTTTTCTTCTATTTAGTTATTTGTTTGTGCAATCAAAGTTAGATGAGTGGTTTTGCACTCTGTAACGAAAATCTTGAGGATCTGGACTATGCTTTTTGAAAACTTTACATTGTTGGAAAGATGGTTATGTTATCTTTCCATTGATATGAGTATTTTTCCCAGTTTCTAGTCTAGGTATTTTCTATTTTGATTTTTTCATATTTGCACTTTGGTGAATATCTTGGATGTTTCAAGTTTGGGGATAAGTTTTGTTGCATGAGATGACACGTCTTGGGTTGTTCTTTTTGTTATACCAGCCTTTTGTCTCTACTAATTTGTGTAGAGATCTTTTGTAAGTATTTTTTATGCAAATGCGCAAGATTATGTGTCATTATGCCTTATATACTTGGGATCTACCACATCTTGTGCCTTATTGTACATGCACTACTTATTGTCATAGGGGAAATCTACAAGACTCAAACAAATTGATTAGTAGAACCAATTTATTCAAAATGCTAAACGAACAAACTTATTCAACCCTACAAACAACAAAATAAGAAGCATAGTCAATAAAAAATTAGCAAATAACCAAACTTCCAAACTGAAAGATCACTTCAAGCTTTTATTGTTTTTTTTTATCGTGTGAAGTGTGCACTTGGCTGTGATTTTAGCAGCACTTAGACTCCGAGCTCCGAAAAATATGATAAAAATATATTTTTTCAAATAATAGCAAAATGATAGAAATTTGACAAAGGTTCGAGTGAAAGTCAGTCATGGAATTGTGAGATAGGAGGGTTGATTATATAGGTTTTATGGAAATCCATAAACGGTTGGGATTGATTTGGAAAAATCATAACCAATGGACAAGAATGAAAGAGACTAGTGAGATAATTAGAAAGTTTTCAATTTTAAACCGAAAAATACAAAGGATAAAATCTGAGATACTTTCAATTTTTGTAGAGATAAAGTTTCCAAAAATTGAAAATGGAAACTTCAAAATATTTTCTGATTTTGGGTTTTCAGCAAAATGATATTTTCAGTTTATGAAGATTTTCTAATTTTTCAGAAATCATAATTCCTCACAAAATTGATTTTCCAAATTTTATAAAATTTAATTACAATTTTTGAATTAAATTAGAAAGATGGAATTAATTGAAATTGATCAAAATTGAAATTGAAAGAAATAGAGATGAAATTTAATTTAATTTAATAAAGAGGAATAAATTAGTTAATTTAAATAATTAATAATTATTATTTAAATATAGACAAGATCCTATAACACAATGGTAACTTGTGCGCCTCTCATGTGGGAGGTCTTGAGTTCGAACCCACTTAACACAAAAAAAAATTACAATAAATAACAATAATTACCTCAGAGATTAAATGATGCAAATATTTGATTATAAAGGAATAAAAATGATTTATTAATAACTTAAGAACCCTTGATTAATAGAAGAATAATTAGTGAGTTAGATGTAAACTCACAAATATGTCCATTTTTTGGTGTCTACACTTATAAAGTGTCATGGGGGGTTGATGTTTGCCTTTCTTTGTCATCTACCTTTGGCATATGTGTGTTTCTTCCATGACATTAGCATCATTATTTGTGTATAGAGACTAATCACCTCACGACACTAATATGTTTTCAATGTGCATTTTGTTGTTCTTCATTGCTTGACATGTAGTTCTTCTTAGCCATCATTTTTAGTTGTTTTTAGTTTTATTACTTTTCATGCACTGTTTGTAGCTACATTATCTCTCATCTTAAGGGGCCATTAGAATAAATAAATAACTTAATTATTAAGTCATCTTGAGTACTTGATCATTAACTTCACTTCTCTCTTAAGTTATCATTTTATGCATTAGTGACATTTAATAATTAGACCAATTATCAAATGATTACTTTTTAGGGTTTCTTATTTTAGGTTACCAGATCTCCTATAGTATTCAATTGATCATTGTATTATTTATTGGTTCATATGATCTAATGACATAATCCTACATATTTTCATATCCAAATTCATTACTTTGTTATTTAAGTCTTTCTAGTGACAAGTTTTCTTTGTATACAAGTGATCTTGGCTTCATGAAGCTGGATTGACAACTTCTACAAAGACTTCTTGCATTCACGAGGTTAGTTTATGCATGCTTTGTTCAATATGTTAGGCAACCAAATGACCAATTTAAAAATAACTTCTACATGGAAAAAGGAAGTCCCTAATAGTCTAAAGGCTTCACCTAATAGCCTTTAGAGGTTTTAATTAATATTTTCTCAAGAAGACCTTCAGATAAATCTATCTTCTCAAGGATCTAAGCTTAAATTAAATGTAAAAAACTTACACATCCATCATATACCATTAGAAATCTCCCTAGTGAAATGCCTATAGTATTAAATAATGAATCAAATTATAAATGAAAAGGGGGGTTAGGAAGCCTGACCCAGATAGGAGCTATGTCAAAATCTTCAATAACATGGCAAAATTTTGAATGTCAAGGCTTTAACATAGAAAACTTGTCCTATGAGCTCCAACGAAAAATTGCATTAAATCTTATTCATGTCTTCAATATTTTCAAAAATAATGAAAAGCCCTCTAGCCAAATGATGAATTTTGACAAGCCCTCTAAAATGAGCTCCTAATAATCAAAGATATTCATACTTAGCCATAGACCCTAGACCTCCCAATCAACCCAAGTTTTGGAAAAAATTGTAATGTCTCCCTCTTCTACTTTATCTACTAACTCAATTGATATGATGGTGCCCTTTTTTAATAGCTCCACATGGCAGCTCATATACATGTATGTTGTGTCTTGTTTGTGTTTGGAAGAAATGTTATTGGAGTCACTTGGAAGGAGCTTGTGTAGGTCCCTACTCACCCACTTTAGTCACACTAAAACATTCTCTCTTTTGACAACCATTTGTAGATGCACTATTGCTACTAGACCTAGTATCATTATTTGAATCAACCCATGTGTTTTCTTCCCCCCTTCTATTTATAAAGGAAGAATCTAACAAGATTGTTACCTTGTGTGATCCCTCCTCCATGTGAGCTAAACTCTTATATGGGGTCATCAAAAGCTTAAGGACAAAGGGAATTTACAACGTCTACAATGACTTCATTTTAAATTAATATTATTGTATTATAATAAAATATTATTTTAAAAATAAATTATGGTTGAAGTTTAATATTGTAATGTATGTACAAATGTATATGATTAACAATTGTATATTAGTGTATATTAAGTATGTCACAGAATCAATAAGATTAATTAAGGGAAATATTGGTCCATTTTTTTAGTGCATTAATGTAGAATATGATTTAAATGGTGGGACATTAAGAATATGATGTTGTTTGTTTGTATGTGAAAAGTTCTTAATGGGAACTAATAGCCTCAAATATGCATCTACTTATAATAATACAATCATGATTAAAACAAAACCCTTAAATTATGAAGCTAATAAAGTTCTATTAACTATACACTCATGTTATGTTTGTAATAGAATGAGAGGAGTATAGAGATAGATGTAGTGATAGAAAGAGGGAGATAGAGTAATAAATAATGAGAAACAGAGGGTAAAGTAGTAGAGAAAAAGGATGGATATGGATATGGAGAAAGCAAACAAAAAGATAGAGAGGAGATATATTAGGAGAGAGTGAGAGAGAAACAAATAGATGGATATATATGAGAAAGATAAATAAAGAGAGAGAATGATAAATATAGAGATAAAAATAATATAATGGTAGATATATAGTGACAAACAGAGTTGGAGAGATAACTAGATAGATAGATGGATTTAGAGGAAGAGATGAAAGATTCTTAACCATATGAAGAAAAAAATAGATCTTCTTCGGGAAAAGCCTTCCTCTATGCCCAAACATTTATGGGGGAATATTTAAAAATAGTGTATATGTCTAAACACATATATACATTGATAAATTAAACAACATATTTCTCCATAGTTAGCCAAAATTTCCCTATTCTAAGAAGTTTCTTAGCTAAGGTTTAATTACTTGAATGTGACCCACAAAATCCTTTGTGGACATCTTGTAAGGCGATTTATGATTCCTCACCCTATAGACACCTAAGTAGTGTTTTTCAAGAACTTTATGATGTAATGTGTTAGAAACTAGGGAATATTATGCAACTTGTACTTGACTGTGACCCACAAAATCCTTTGTGGACATCTTGTAAGGCAATTTATGATTCCTCATTCTCTAGACACCTAAGTAGTGTTTTTTCAAGACCTATATGATAAAATGTGTTAGAAATTAGGGAATATTAGGCAACTTGGTTTATGAAGTTTCTTCATTGGTTTCTATACTAGGATAAAATTAAGGTGTTTGATTTTAATCAATCTTAAATGGTTCTATACCAAGTGGGATCATATCCAATTAGTAAACAAATGATTTGGGATTTGAGAAGGTCAAATGTGCACCTTGCCAACTCTTCCACCAAGAATTCATATTTTGTACTTTGATGTGATATATGTGAAAGAGAAGCTAAGGTTGCTAAGACGTCCACTACTTTAATTTGCTCTTGGGATTTGTTCAAGAGTGATCAATACAAAATATTCCTTCAAGTTGTGAACCATACTTTTATATGCCATCAACTTGTCATCCTTGGTTTGGAATTCATCATTGATTTGATCGATAATAAGTTGTGAATCTCCATATACTTGAATTTTTGTTACTTTACATTCCAATGTCGTATTGACTCCTATGACCAAGGCTTCATATTCAACTATAGTTTTTTAAAATGGAAAGAGAAGCATGTATGATTTTGGAATGGTATATCCTTGAGGTGTTATAAGAAGAATGCCTTCCCCTGAGCCATGTTGTGTGTATGAACCATCAAAGTATAAATTCCATGTCTTGACCTAAATGTTGATTATTTTTGTACCTTGGAATTACACTTGAATAGGTTGACTCTCTATCAAAGGAGCTCTGCTAATTGGTCAAAAATGATTTGTCCTTTTATTATTTTTTTGTCAACATACTCTATGTCAAATTCACTTAATATCATGACCTATTTTTCCATTCTACCCATTAAAACTATTTTGCTAAGTAGGTACTTCAAATGATCAATTTGGGATATGAGCTTCACTTTATCTATCAATGTATAATGACATAGTTTTTGTGAAACAAAAACTACTACTAGGTACACTCGTTCAATGAAACTATAATTCAACTCATACTTGGCTAATGTTCTACTAATGTAGTAGATTGATTTCACTTTGTCACTTTCATTTGTTGAGCCAATGATGTAAACAATGAATGCTCCATTCCTAAAATATAAAGAAACAATGACTTTCATAGAATTAGTGCCATTAGAATAGGTGGATTCACCCAATATGTCTTCAAAAGTTTGAATTCCTCCTTGATTGATGATCACATTTGGAAGTTATATCTTTGTGGAATTGGGTAAATGTATGCCACTTTTCATCCAATTGTGAAACTAATATTCCTAATGATTGCAATATACCTTGGAGTGATCTCAATGACTTATACCTCTAGGCACCCCCATTTCCATTGTTACTTTCATATTTATAGGGTCTTCCTCTATGCCCTTTGAAGATACTATATATCCCAGTAATTTCATAGACTAAACACCAAAATAAAACTTCTGAAGATTTAATTTTACTTTAAATTACTCAAACCTTGTAAAATTCTTCTCTAAGATTGGCAAGTGATCTTTCTTGTGTGTGAGATTTTAATATATTGTTAACATAATCTTCAAGGAACTTATGCGTCATGTCAGGGAATATTATAGTCAAGGCTCTTTGGTAAGTTGCTCCAATATTTTTTAGGCCAAAGGACATAACATTCTAGCTAAAAGTATTCAAATTACATGTGGAAGCTATTTTATCCTAATCGTCAAGAGCAATATTTGTTTGATTATAATCATTAAATCCATCCATTAGAGAAAACATGGAATTACTCGTTATTAGATCTATTGTAGCATAAATTATAGGCATTGGAAAATCATCCATGGGAAATTACAAGTAAATTATCTCTAAAATTGGTACACGTTCTTATTAATTTGTCTTGTTTAGGTGCTTGTACAATATTGAATCTCTAGTTGACATAAGCAATAGCTCTTCTAAAACCAATGTTTAACAATTTTTCCCATCCAACCTTGACAAGTAATGCAATGTGAGGATGTATTTTTCTCAACTTTTGTTTGACATATTTAGCTAATGGTTTGATGTTTAAATGATGCATTATAAGAATTTGATGTAATCTTTGCATATTTTCATATGACCATGCAAAATTCACTTGACTTTATTTAAATAATTCAATGAATTATTGCCTTTCTTCTAGCTTCAATGATGTGACAAGATTGATAATCGTTGGCTCTGATTCTATACCAATATTTGCCTTGTTTGTGGGTTTAATTAATATGGAAGACCTTTCCCTTAGTTTAATTTGGTGAGTTAGTTTTTCCTTGGTTTGAATTGACAATATCATTTTCTTGTTCCATATTTTCTTTTCCTTTTGATAGAGAGCTTAATCTAGAAGCTTGCTCTTGATTTGTATCTTTAGGTATACTTGATGTAGAGATTTCACTAATATGACAAACTAGTTTATCATTAATAGATTTAATATTGTTGTAATACTAAAAAGGATTGAAATCTCCACTAATAGTAATCTCCTAACCCATGTAAGGATACTTTAATAATTTATGATACATTGAAGACATGGCTTGCATTTCATGGATCCACATTCTTCCCAACAAGATGTTGTATGTCATTTTAGGTCCAAGACTTGGAAAATTGTTTCTCCTATAATTGGTCCAAATTTGATATGTAAGACAACTAGGCATTTTGGTGGTCTGTGTCATAATATTTTATAGTGATATTTCTTTTAGGGTCTATGACATCTTCAGAAAATCCTAAGGCTTTGATAAGATTGAAGGTGCATATATTCAAACTTGTGTCGCCATTAATAAGGACTATTTTGGCTATGTGTTTATAATTAAATACTTCAATATACATAGCTAAGTTTTGCAAATGGTTGAGAGACATATCATCTTGTTTGAAAAATACATATAACGAGGTGTAATTTGATGTTTCCAACTATGTTTTTAAATTTTTCCACATCCAAGTTAGCAGGCATGCTAATTCCTTCAAGAGCTTTGACTAGAATTTTCTTATGCATTATGAGAGTTTTAACAATTCCAAGATTGATATTTACATTGATATTGATCTGATTAGGATCTAGGACTATTACAAAGGAATGCTAACTAATTACATAAGGTTGATTTAAAAAAATTAATGAATCAAATTAACACAATTAAACAAAAAGAACAACACAAAATTAAATGACAAAATGAGAAATGAGAGATAGGGACCCAACACATTTGATCTCAGAGTTCGTCCGATATGGACTACATCTTCGGGTCCTGCTCCAATAGGGGGACCGATCCGATTAACTCCAAAATTAGGTACAAGTGTTTACAAAAATCACTCCTTTCAAGTACAACAACATCACATTTTTCCAAAGTACGAGACTGATCACTTCACAAACCTCCCTTAGTGTCAACACTTGGACATTCTCTCCATTTTCCGAATGACCAGTAAGAGTCTCCTAACCCCTTTTTTATATAAAAAATTAGCCAAAATGAGGCTATAACAAAATTTACAATAACAGGTCCTTCAATTAATTTCCCCCTCAAAATAACCCTTTAGCCATTTTTAAAAGATTTGGCTTTTACCAATTTTGAGGTTAAAAAATAACAAAAAATCTTATTTTACTAAGGTTGGCGGGAGGTTAGTTTAAAAGATAAATAAAATATCATGCATTCATATTCTCAAGTGCTAAAATAGCGCACTGGTGGTTAAAAATTTTAAGAAGCTGCCGGTCGGGGGTTCCAACCCCGCCAGCGGCCACCTTTAAACGGATTGGTGGCCTTGTTAAACTTTAAATATAATAAAGTGCCTATCATGCGTAAATGCCATATATGGTGTGGTGGCATTAGTTGCCATTAAAAATGGGCTAGTTGTGGGTTTGAATCCCACTAGAAACTTTTGCTACTTTTTGCCATGTCGTGATGTCATGCTGACATCATCCAAATTTATATTTTTGTCTAAATTTCAAACTACTATACCTTTCACATACGAACTCTAATTTTGACGAAATGAATGTTGCTAGAAAGCTATCAATGAGATCTTCAATTTGAAATCCATTGTTGACCACTTTTGAGACAAATTTTTTCACCTTTTGGTGACCTCTATACTTGGTTTGACCAAACTTTGACTGGCCATAACTTTTGCATATAAACTCCATTTTCGCCCATTCGAATTACATTGGATTTAAAATTTCAAGAACTTTAACATGGTGCTAATTATTGAAGTTTTGAAGATACTTCAATTTTTGGTGAAAATATCCTCTAGATCAGATATCTTTTGAATTTGTTCTGCAAGTTTATAATGTTTTGAAGATTATGATGTTTGATTTGGCCAATTATTTATGGGGTTAGCCCGTTGCAAGGTTATCTTTGTTGCTTGCCCCCTAGTAACCACATTTGAGGATTATGTTTCTTCTTTATCTTTGAAAATAGTGTCATTGACTATGTTCTCATATTTATTGATGGGGAGTTGATGGTGTTGTCACATGTGTACGCAAGATTTAATAGTTGGTTCCAACCAATACTGAGAGTGGGGGGAATCATTACTACCTATTCTACAAATTCCATTGGTCAATACAACTAATTTAAACACACCTTGTTATTAACATCTTTACTATTAAGGTAATGATAAAAGCTATGTACTAGAACCATGCAAGATTACAAAAAGATGCAAACATCAATGACACAAATATTTTGACATGGAAACCTTCAACGTGAAGGTGAAAACCATGGTGGGAGTAATATACCCACTAGCCTTTCCTTGCAAGTAAAATGGCATCCTGTTAGAGGCCTACATCTATTCCTTCTGACAATGCATCCTATGAGGAGCAATAATAATCTATTAGGTTTACAAAATCCTTTCAAGGCTACCTTGCTAGAGGATTTTGATCTCTTTATAATAGATACCTTGCTAGAGGATTTCAAAAACTCATTACAAGTATGCCTTGTCAAAGGCTTACAATAGTTGCAATGGTAAGAAATCAAACTAAAGAATAGATCTAAGTATTTGATACACCTTGCCTGGTAGTGTTAGAATTAAAAGGAGAAAAAATAACAATTACATGAAAATATAACCAATATCCAAAAATAATAAAGCACATAGAAGAGAATGCAAGACAAAATGATTTAACATGGTTCACCCAATCCTTGGATCACATCTACCAACAATAAGTCAAATATTATTATTATCTAGTGATTACAACCTGATTACAATCTGCAATCCCTTAGAACTCAATACAGTTGCAAGAAGCTATTATCTCATCATCAAATCCTAAAATCCCTAACCTTAATCCATTTTATACAATCTTTTTATGACTTATAAAATTAGGGCTAGAATAATTATAACATGTCCACCCCAAGAAAAATAGCCTTGCATCCCAACGAGGATACATGGTGAGAGTACAATATTGTCCTGGTTAGTCACCACAAGCTAGTAATTTCCCACTTGGTGATTGATCAGGCTCCACACTAAACAAAAACCTCCCACTCGCAGACTGATCATGTAGCAATATCGCTACCTTGCAAGGCCCCCAGTGGATTGAACCACACTAGACTCAGAAGCTCTTTTATTTTGTTCAGCTGAGAAGACTAACTAAAGCTAAAGAGGATTTTAGCTTCTCCCTTGTCACTGCCTTTGTAAACATATCTGTTGGATTATCAACTACATGCATCTTTTCCAACTTTAATTGTCCATCATCTAAAACTAACCGAATGAAATGGTATCACAGTTGTATGTGCTTTGTCTTTGAATGCAAAGCAAAATTCTTCACAAGATGAATGACACTCTGACTAAATATAAATAAATAATTGTTCCCCTGTGGGTTTCCCAATTCTTTCATGAAGAATTGAAGCCATATCACCTCCTTAGTTTCCTCTATAGTAGCAACATACTCTTCCTTTGTAGTGGATAAAACATTCACTTTTTGTAATTGAGAAATCCAACTCACTATTGTCCCACCAATAGTAAATACATATCCTATAGTACTCCTCCTAGAATTTAGATCCCCTACCTAATCTAAGTCAACATAGCCTAGTAAATCAATAATAAAGCCCCCAAATGCAAACATTTAATGGATATTCCTCTCAAATATCTGAGAATCCATTTGACTGCATTCTAATGGTCGATCCGAGGATAAATCATATACTTGTCAACGACTCCCACTACATGTACAATATCTAGCCCGTTAAACACCATAACATACATTAAACTTCCTACAACTGAAGCATAAAGTTCCTTGGATATTTTATC
Organism: Cupressus sempervirens; assembly: GCA_028749045.1. Lineage (NCBI taxonomy): Eukaryota > Viridiplantae > Streptophyta > Pinopsida > Cupressales > Cupressaceae > Cupressus > Cupressus sempervirens. The sequence continues at coordinate 100,013,603 of CM053793.1, read as the reverse complement.
CTCTTCTTCCTATGCCTTTGGATATGTCTTCTTGGTCAATTTCAAATGACGAGGAAAAAGGTGTGTTGACATATTTGACATTCTACATACATAAATGTTGCAAAAGCTTCTCAATATAGAGTCAATTTCCTATTTTCCTATCTCTACAAAATTTCATACCAAGGATTTATTTTACTACCCCCACATCCTTCATAAAAAATGAATCTACTGACTATTTCTTCAATCCCTTGATGTGATCCATGTTAGACCTAACTACAAGCATATCATCAACATATAAACATAAAATAATGTAGTTGTCATCATCCAAACTCTTAAAATAAACACAATGGTTTGAATGGCAATGAATGTAACCATACTCATTCAAAAAACTATAAAATATAAGATATCATTGTTAAGGTGCTTACTTCAAGCCATATAAACTTTTCTTTAACCTACACACTATGTTCTCCTTACCTTTGATCTCAAATCTTTGTGGTTATTCTATATGTATATTTCATTAGCCAAATCACCATGAAGAAAAGTTGTTTTAACATCAAGCTACTCCAAATACAAATATTGAGTAGCCACAATGCTTAAAACATTATGGATAGAAGTCATTTTAACAATTGGACAAAATATCTCATATAAATCAATGCCCTTCTTTTGTACAAGTCTTTTTACAACTAACCTAGTTTTAAATATTTTCTCACCTCCATCCTCTTATTTCAGTCAGTAAACCCATTTATTCTATAAAGCCATTTTTTCCTGCAAGTAACTTACATAAATCCTAAGTCTTATTTATTTAGCATGGAGTACATTTCATCTATCATTGTAGACTCCCACTGAAGCTCTATATCCACCTGCACAACTTCATCATAACATTCAGGTTCACCAACATTTGTTAATAAAATAGAGTACAAAGATGGAGAATTTTTTTTGGAGGTCTACTTAGCCTTGTCGACCATCTAACATTCACTAGGGTTTGTGGTGTTTTTTTGTTGTTTTTGTTGTTACAAAGAATGAGGGACTACATGAACATCATCCTATTGAGTATTATCCAATACTATGTAATCATTTTGTTTCTTCTCATGTTGCTACAACGAATCTTTATACAACACTTTCTCATTGAATATGACATCCCTACTTCCTACAATTTTATGATTTTCAAAATCCCAAAGTCTAAGTCTAAATTATTCAATTTCATAACCAACAAATACACATTTATTCAATTTAGCTTCCAACTTGATCATATTTTCAAAATCTATGTGTGCAAATGCTTCACAACTGAGTGTTATAAGAAAAGAATAATGCACCTTCTTACCAATACATGCTTCCTCTAGAAGTCCACAACCAAAAGTAGTAGAGGAAACTCTATTAATCAAATAAAATTAGTAGTATTAATAATGTCTTCTCACATGTTTAAGGGAATCTCAACATGCAACCTCATATTCCTTGCACACTCCATTATTGTCTTGTTCATGCATTAAACCACACCATTTTCTTGTGGAGTCCTTGGAAGAGTTTTCTGCCTACAAATACCAGTAGTGGAATAATAATATTCAAATTCTTGGTTGTGATACTCGCCACCACTATCCAATTTGAGATATTTTAATCTTTTACTAGACTTACTCTCAACCAAGCATTTCCATTTCTTAAAAGTTTGAAATACATCACATTTCTATCTAAGGAAATAAACCCATACTTTCCTAATTGCATCATCAATGAATGTAGCATAATAATGAGAGCCTCCAAGTGAAGATACCTGAGCTGGTCCCCATACATTTGTATGCACAAGCTCCAAATTTTCATTTTTCTTTTCCAATCCCACTCTTCACAAAACTAACTCTCTTTTGTTTTCCATAAACACACACTTTCACAAAAATCCATATTGACACATTTTAGACCAAGTAAACATTTCTTTGAATGAAGTAATCCCATACCCTTCTTGTTAGGATTAAACATTGACATAAATAAAAATTACATGTAAATATAACTAATATTAGAAAATTAATAAATCACACAGAAGATAACACAAGACACGAAGATTTAACGTAGTTCACCCAATCCCTAGGCTACATCCACCAAAAAATAAATCCAATATTATTACTATCTAGTGATTACAATATGTAATCCCTTGTGGCCCAATACTGATACAAGAAGCAATTATCACATTACACCTTATGAAAATCCTCAATCCTAAGCTTTTTTTATTGATGCATGAGCATCCTAGGTGTAAGAGCAATCTTGCATCACCCAAAAATATTTTATTTTTGGTCTTTTCTATTTTAATAAGGACTAGTAGACAGGGTGGTTACTATTCATGGGAACTTGTTATTTTTAGTAAGTTTCTCATACAAGCTCAAAATGTTCTCATTTTCTACATGAAGGTTCATTTTGAAATAATAAGCCTACCATAAAAGTCTCATTGCTCCAGCGTAAATATCAGAGAAGTTAGTGGATTTTCAATGGAAAAATTTACAGAAAAATATTTAGGCTCACTATTGGAGGCCTTAGAGCGCTCGAATGAGGTCCAAAAACTCGATAAAAGGGCACTCTTGCATTGTTCTAAAATTGTAGATCAGAAGATGGTATTTCAGAAAAGTGGTTATAATAGCCAATTGGAACAACGGTTCGAGAGTTATGGCCTTTCGAAGTTGGGCTACCAAAATATCTAAAATATGTTATCAAAAATGTATTTAGCCGACTCTATATGTGTTGTAAGGGTCTGTTGACCCTAGGTATTAAGTTTGAGCATCTAGAACCTTCCCGGGCGGCATAAAATTGCTTATTTAAGAAATGCCCAAACATTGTCTAGGATAGCTCTAGGTGGTAGTTAGCAGCTTGGTCTTGCAAATTACTGTAATAAAGGCGCCCATGAGGGTTAGCATATTGTACTTGTGAATTATGTAGTTCTGCATTTGCAGTGCAAATAAGAAGTCCATATTTTGCTCTCACATTTATTGTTGTTTCTTTGTTTTTGTTACGTGCTTATGGTATTAAGGGGAGTACCCTTCATCACTTATACAAGATTTTTGCCACTTTAGGGTTATAAAGAATTATGGAATATGTACATTACTTGCTTGATTAGTCACCATAAACTAACATTTTGTTGCCCTACTTTCCGACCGCTAACCAATTATCAAAGTGGATTTGTGGTTTTGTGAGGTCTTAGGCATGTTATAGTTTTGGTCTAAGCCCCTTTAGGGAGAGGGAGTCTTCATTGAATTTTCTATTTTCCCATTCTCCTCATTCCATAGCTAGGTGGTTTTCTCCCTTTGAGTTGAAGGATTTTTGCGGGTAGATCAGTACCCAATCCGATGAAGATTCACAAAACATGTAGAGATCATTTTCAAGAGTTAAATTCTGCTTGTGGCCCATCATTTTCTCTGTCAGAATAACAACTTGCAGAAATCTAGACTTCGTCTTCTCCTCAGTGGGTTTTCAACCCATGAAGGTGATTTCTTGCGAAGAGCACCAAATGATGCGTACAAGTCCATGTAAGAAGATAATGAGATACTTTATGGTAAATTCCTATTTTCACTACGATATACTACCTTGGGAAACATTCAAGATTCATCACAACGCTCAGAATCATCTCAAACGAAAAACTCAAAATTAACTTCTCCTTGGCAGGTTTTCAACCCATGGAGTCCATTTTCCTCCAAAGGCAATTGTAAAGAAAAGAAACAAGGAGTGGGTCCCTTTTGACTTTTGCATTCCTTTTGAACTTCTTCGAACCCAAAGGAAGTATTAACTCAAAAGATAAAGTTAAAAGAAAGACTTGCCGGATATTTTCTTACCAAGTACTCTATTCATAACTTCTCAAAACCTAATGGGAAATGAGAAAGTAAGTATGAAATAATAGAAAGTTACCGTTGGGCCAACAAAAATAATGAAAAGACACTAAAATATCCGTTAGAGCCTCCACATTTATTTTTTCAATGGATTTATCCTTCAATTCATTTGTGTGGCGTGAATCCTGAAGATCAACGGATGAATTGAAACTCCTATATAGATGGAAACATGAATAGTTATAAAAACTACTGCCTTTTCTTGAACTATTATTTTGTTAATTTGCACAACTTTTTCAAATAGCCTATGTTTGTGCATTTGCTATTCTTTTCTTTACCTAGATTCAAAATTCAATTCATTCTCAGACAGAATGACAACTAGATTTGTGGGCTTCGATGAGTTGAATGGAATTAATTTCGCATTGCAAAATTTCACTGATACCTCTCTCTGCTTCTATGATATGCAAGACTTCCAGAAGAGAGTGAAATTGGAGCCAATTCATCCCATAACTGAGAAGCTCTAAGGATGTCGGCTAGTTGAGGCAAGTAGTTTCCCAATGGTAGTCCAAGCTCCACAATTGATCTACGAATGCATAAATCATTACAACCCAGACACTAGACAAATTGTGTTACCAGATTATATAGTATTGATCTCCATTGATAGGAAAACTATGGTGAATTGCCTTCGAGTTCCAGAACGAGAGGAGTTTTTGGATTTGACAGTAGGAGGAACAATTTATGAGTTCTCCACTAAGAAGATGGTCTGGAGGAAGGAAATTATGCAGTCCTGGTTTTAAAAGTTGTGGAGCACCAAGAGTAAGCTCCCCAAAACTCTATTTGGTACTAGTCTCAAACCTGAGATTGTTGACTTCATGGTCCTATTGCACAAAGCGAAAGGTGAAGTAGAGGCTTTAAACTTTATTGAGTAATATTTCTTTTTAGTTCAAGTTATATGCTCTGATACTCAGTATATTGATTGGGCTCATGAGGTAAGTGAGACTCTGTCCAATGCTCTCTGTGCTGCGAGATTCTACAATACCTTCTCTATGTCCTTTCTCATTTATATGATAGCTTCTCTACGATTATGGATAGGAATCCCAAGAGTAGAAGAGTTTCCTAATGATGTGAAGTCTTATGAGTTCTACCCTTGTTTACAATTGAAAAATAGTTATGTCGAATATGTCAAAGTTAATGATGCATTCACTATGAGAATTTGCAGGTAGCTCCAAGGATGCCTAGAGAGGAGATTTAGCTCGGAAGAAATGGCAACTATTAGCCAGTTCGAAAGCTATTTTACCCAATTCTCATCTTTCTCATATTTGCGCCTTGTAGCTTTCGATGGATTCCCCTTGAAGCTGCCCAGATATCCGAGCGACATGATTGTGCTGATCAAGATCGTAAGGTAGGTAATCCAAGTGAATGTGCTGAGCGGGAGCTTGAAGAAGAAGGGATATGAGTTCCCTATGAAAGTAGGAGCTTTTAGTTGTGAGTCTTGATTTGATGCAAAGAATATGCTTAAGGTGTTCAAGATGAAGTACAAATTGGAGATGTATGAGGTCTTGAGATCTATGTTTGATTCGAACAGATATGCTAGGGAGGTGTTGTAGATTGGTAGTGTGATCAAACACATTACCACTGTTGAAGATTATCAGGCAGATTGTAAAGACGGATTTGAAAGTCGAGATCATGCTTTTGCTAGGCTCATAGTGGAGCAAATAAAAACATATAAGATTAATCTTGATGTTGAAGGATTAGAGGATGATGGGCAACATATGTATAGTAATACACACCTGACTAAGTTAAGAGGCACTCCTATCAGTTCGGAGCCTTATGAGGATGCTGAGGAACACCTAGATGTCATGATGGCCCAAATCATCAAAAGAACTGGAAAGTGGGTCAAGTGGACTACTGCAAGGAGGAGTAGAAGTAAAAGCACACCAGCTCAAGCTTCTCTAGCAGCTGCAACTCCTTCCTCCTCTCAAGGTGGCACAACAGGTGTAACCTTGGTCATCACTCAAGGACCAGCTCAACCATCAAGGGGAGGTGATCAACCTCCAGACAAGAATATCCCTATGGCTAAGACTTGTCAAGATGGCTCCCTCCCGATTCTTGGAACCCAAATTGATGCTAAGAAGGAGAAGACAAAGAAGCCAAAAGATAGTGCTATTACCCCAGTCTCCTCTCCTCATGTCACCCCAATTCCCTCACCTCATAATAGCCTAGTTCTGCAAGTAAGTGCTACACTTCTATAACCAAGTAGCTCTCTAGTGCAGATAATGGATTTGGGAGATGGAGGGAGTAGTAGCAGTGAATCCATTGAATCTGATGAGGCAGCTAAGAAAACCTCAGAGGCAGAGAAAGGCTAGAGCTCTTCCAAGCTCATTTCTCAAACCCCAAAGAACCCCTTCTCCTTGACTGCGATGGCAATCATTCTAGTCAAGAAGAAGATGTTCAACATAGACTCACTTGGGATGACCTCCAAGGTGATAAGCACAAATTCTTGGTTGGAGGACACTTTGGAGATGAAAAGAAAGAGGAAGGATGAAGGTTCTTTCAGTAAGGATACCTTATCTCTTGTAGTTCATTCTGGATCTGCATTGAGTAAGGTTAAGAAGCAAAAGACCTTGTCTATTCTAGGACAAGATCTAGAAATAGGGCACTTGACAATGGAAATTGCAAAACCCACCAAGGATGGGTAGATTGAACATATGTCCACAAATGATTTCACTCTGCACTCGATGGATCTTGGAGAGGCCAAACATGACACCAAGGTTGGCTTGTGGAAGTCAACCAAAGAAGTAATTGAAGGACAACTAGAGAGTCTCAAGTTGTCAAAGGTTAGGATGAAGGTAGAGATTCAAGAATTGAATGGATTTATTAGACAATTGGTTACTCCATTGGCGAGCAACTCTGGGAGATCTATGACTACTAATCATACTACTGCGAATGTTCAAGCACTTATATCTCAACTCCAAGAAGATAAGCACTTTATCCAAATTGGTAAGGATTAGACTCGAAAGCTCAAATTGGAGGGAGTCTCTATTATAGAACAAATTGGCAATGTCATCTTAAGATTAGAAGTGGAGAAGGATAACATCTCAAAAAATAGAAATACTTTGGCTAGAGAAAGAGTGCAGAGTGATGATTGTATCTCTCTTCTAAAGATGATTATTCAAATGAAGGCAAAGGAAGCTGTCGAAGTAAAGATCTTGCCCAAGATAGATGAACCTTTGTTTGAATGGCTTCAAAGCATGCAGTTCAAATAAGAAATGATCCTATTAGCAGAGAAAGGACTTAGGAGATAGAGGATAAAGTAAAGAAGGACCAAGATAGAGATTTTGAGCTCATGAGGGGACTACATATAGATTCATAGACTAGCGGCAAATGAAAAGGAATTATTGGAATAACTGTCATGCAAGAGAATTCCTCCAAATTTATAGATAGTCTCACAGATGTATCCTCCAATAATCAAAACAGAGTTGCGGAGCTCTAGAAACTCAGCGGATGCATACATGTGGCCATGGAGGAATTGTAAGATTGATTGAATGCTATGAAGGATTTGGCCAGGGAGCATTCTAAGTGGCTCTTGAGATACACCAACATACATGTGCCTAGGCATGAAGAGCTAATCTCAATCATTGTTGCTACTAAGGCCTATAGGGAAAAAGTAGAAAAGGGAAAAAAGACGAAGTGATTCATATTCCACCCTTTCATTTTTTGATGTAATCATTCTAATAAAACAAACTAGTTTCTTGTCATTTGTCATTCTTTTGAGGAGATGAACCGATTGAAATTCTATTACAACGGTCATCTCAGAATCCTATATGTATGAAATTGAAAGATTAATAAAAGGTCAGCTAATTTTTGGTGTGAAGTACTTGATGTTGCAAAGTCAATTGAATGGTATTTTGTATCAATTATTTTCTATTCCATTTCTGTTAGTTGTTAATTACATGTTTTCTCTTTTATCTAAATTGAAGCAAGGAACGAATAGAGTTTCATTCCCCTATTTTGAAGTAGTGAACAGATGTGATAAGTAGTGTCATTGCATGTCCAAAGAGAAATCCCTTAGATGTTTTCCCTTCAATTAATCTTTCTTTCTCTATAGCTTAGATTCTAGCTAAATCGGTTTAGTATTAGCTATTATGCCATTTTGAGTCATCAAGCTTTGTGAGTTCATAAGATGTATGGGTTCATGAACTTAATCAATTCTTCAGAAATCAATCTTGTTTAGGCCTAGCTCGGTTTTACCTCTCCTGTTCTCAGGTCAAGAACACACCCCATATAAGTTTTAGGAATAAAACATAATTCACTGAGAATCCACAATAGGGAGCTGTACCTATTAATTCAGAGAAAAGTTAGCCTTTTTAGAAGCAACTTTTCAACTGTTTGTAATCAGATATTGTTCATAGTTTGGGCATTTAAGAGTTAGAATAAAAAAGAACAATCTATTTACCAACACATTTCTCACTCATGTGCCCAAGTCTATTGTGTCATAGTGTTATTTCAGAATCTACAACAATTGTTTATTCTCCCTAGTCAACATCAATAATTGTTCTTGAACATTCATTTTTCTCTAAAATAATTAAAGTAGAAGGAACTGAATGACCTATACAAATATATAAGGTGCCTACTTTCCCACCTTTTTCTACTACTAGGGAACCATTTGAAATAGTCCAATTTTTATCATTAAAAATGATTATGCAACCCTTATCACCTAGATGCCCTGCTGAAATTAAATTCCTACCCATCCTTGGAACATGTCCTACCTTTTGTAGTAGCCAATGATTCTCATTGTCTAACTTAATCTTAATTTTCTCTTTTCCAACAATCTAATAGGGTTCATTATCTTCCAAATAAACTAGCCCAAAATCCCCTTGGACATAATAAAAAAACATAAACTTTATGGTGGGTAGCATAAAGTCAAGCCCTTGAATTAAAATCCATGAATCATCAACATTTTCTAAGGAAAGAAGCAAAACATCCTCTTAAGATTTATCATTTACTACATTTGCCTTCTTATTTACTTGTTGTTTGTGTCCTTCACTATTCTTTTGTGTCCAACTATCTTTCTTCTTATGACTTAGTTTACCACAATACAAACAATCTCTTGGTCATCTGGATTGAGACTTCTTTCCCTTTGATTTTCCATGATTTACAAAATTATTTCCTCTCTCATTTGTTCTGCCTCTGCTTTGTCTTCAAGATACTTCCTTATATAGATGCACCTAATATTTTCCTATGAATTTCTTCACTCAGAATGACACCAACCACATCATCAAATTTTAGGGTATTAGAACTAGAAACAAAATTACTCACAACCATTACCAAGCCATTATATCTCTCAAGAAAAGAACATAGAATCAAGAAAGCCCTAATTTCTTCATCAAAATTGACATTCACAGAAGATAATTGATTGGTAACCATATTAAACTCATATAAATGATCAACAATAGATCCACCTTCTACCATTTTTATATTAAATAGATGCTTCATGAGAAATACCTCATTTGAAGCAGAAGGATTTTCATACACCTTTGTTAGGGTTTGCATCAAATCTTCCATCATCTTTTCTTTTATAATATTAAATGTTATTGATTGCGCCATGCATAAATAAATACTTCCAAGTGCCTTTTTGTCCAAAATATTGCAGTCCTCATTTGTCATAGTTGCCTCTTTCTTGGATTTTCCTTCCAATGACTGTCATAAATCCTTTTGATAAATATAGTCCTCCATTTTCATTTTATGTAACCAAAAATTCTACTCATTTAACTTCTCAACCTTTAGCTTACCCTCGTCTTCCATTGCTCCCACTTAACTAGGAGACTCTCACTCAACCGTAAGACCTTCCTGAAAAAACCTTACTTTGATACCACTTGTTAGGATTGAAAGGGATAAATTTTTTAAATATATACAAATATAACCAATATTAGAAAATAATAAAGCACATAAAAGAGAACATAAAACACAAAGATTTAATGTGGTTCACCCAACCCCTAGGCTATGTCTACCAACAATGAGTCCAATATTCTTATTATCTAGTGATTACAACCTGATTGCAATCTGCAATCCCTTACAACTCAATATCACTATAAGAAGCTACTATCTCATTATCCCATCCTAAAATCCCTAATCATAAGCCATTTTATACAATTTTATTGTCACTTATAAATTTAGGGATAGAATAATTACAACATGTCAGCTCCCCCCCCCCCCCCCCCCCCCCAAAAAAAAAAAAATAGCCCCAAACCATGACGAGGATACATGTTGAGTGTGCAGTACTTTCCTAATCAGTCACCACAAGATAGCATGTAGATCATCTGTATAGACTCTTTGAAGATATTCTAATCTTATTTCTCTAATATGGCTTGGTGAACTCCCTCTTTTTACTTCATCCTCCTCGTGCATGCGCATAGGTCTAATGTTACTCTTGTTCATAATTGTTCTAGTCTACCTTCACAAATATTTTCTCAACACAGTTACAACAATGACAACTTCAAAATGAATCCTGAGTGAACTTAAATCACTCCCACTATGTTGATCTTAGATTGGTTTTGACAATTGAGTGTCAACACACTTAAGTCATTTACTAAGTTCATGCCAAACTAGTAATACATGCTGAGTGTGATATGTATATACAAGACTGTGCCAAGTTTCAATGAGTGTTGAGTCACTCAAGTGCCAAGCAGAAAATACATGCCAAGTGATTCAAGTGTTGAGCAAACAGTAGATGTCGAGCAGTTCAAGTGCCGAGTCAGAACTAGAATTACAATATGTACCGAGCAATAGTAACTTCAACTGTCAAGCATCATAGATTGGACATATTTGTTTGTGATTGCACAAACAACTATGTAAACTATTTTTCAGCCGACTTAAGGATAGAATATGATTTTTTGAAGATAAGGATGAATCTATATGTGGATTCTCTATGCAATTACATGCGTCCAATCAGAAAAAGAGAAGGATTAAGTGGCAAAAAGGATGATCTCAGTCATAGATTCATACCTAATCCTAAGTCTTCTAGTCTTTTTAAGGAGGAAAAAACCCTAAACTTCATAATGAGCATGTAAGGAATTGAAGGAGGAGAATAGTGAAGTTTTCATGTGAAATACAGAGCATTCATGGAGACTTAGAAGATATAGAGAGCATATTGTAGAATCAGTTTGAGAAGAACAAAGGATAAAGGATACACCATTGACATATCATATCAGAGAGGATCAAGAAGGACACTATACAAATTTGATCTTTTATCAGGCTACCAGAGCTAATCACAAGTTCTATGCTAAAAGATCCTAATAGGTGATTTTAGTTAAATCTCCTAGGTGGAGTAGTCCTAACAGACAATTGTAAATCCTTTAACAGGGTGACATACCAAGTGGATGTTCTGAAGTCCTTTAGCCAAGCACACTTCTAACAGGGTGTTGAAATCCTCTAACAAGGTGGGACTTAATAGTCCTTTTAAGCCTTTAACAAGGCAGGTCATGTTTCATGGTCAAATAATTGTAATCATATCAGGTGTCAAATGTGTGATTACTTATGTGTTTACATGTTTTAGATGTATGTGCTTTACATGTTATTTCAAGTTTATCTATTGAATCAATAAGATGGATGAGTGGTGAAAAGTTTTATGGGTTCATGTTTTAATTGCTGATTCACCTGCCCAAGTAGTTTACCTTTCCTACTTGTAATTCCAATAATTGGTGTCAGAGCTAAGTTCTTAGAAGAAGAAGCTTTGCAGCTTAGAGGAAAGATCTTGAAATGGAAGTCTACAAGCTGGGAAAGACCATTGAGAACTAGGGGATTGAAATACATCTCATACTACATCAACTAAATGAAGCCAGAGATGCTTTGAAGAGTTCCCTGAAGAGAAGGAAAGAGATTGCCAGAGTAGAAAATGACACAAAATACAAAGATATTGACACCACAAAGCTATTTGCATATGGTAACTCTAGTGAATTCGATGTAGCAATTGCAAATCTGATGGAAAAGAATAGAGCACAAGCTAAAGAGATCAAAAATCTCAATACTGTTATGTGAGGTGACTAAACAAAAGAAGAAAGCTATAGAAGACAAGACCATGATTGAAGAAGACAAAAGAGTTTTGGCAAACAGATTGGAAGAAAAGTCAATAGAGCTATCCAAGGATCTCAAACATGCAATTAGATACCTTAAGCCAAATGATGATGTCAAGGACATTGAGATAACTACTTTGAAGTTGTAGAATGAATAACTACAGAATGACCTGAAAAGAGAAAAGGAATTTGTTGAAAGTTTCAACAAGCCAAATGAAGCCATCAAGTACTTCAAGAAACTACTAAAATCCCCTGGATCCAATAGAGATACATTAGGATTGGGCTACACAAGCATTGAAGAAGGAGAATCATCCAAACCTGCTGAGGAAAGGAATAATAAAGGTAAGAACTCTAAACCTACTTGTCATTATTGTGATAAGAAAGGACATACAACTAATGTGTGTAGGAGAAAGAATGAAAATCAGAATGCTAAGCCTAAGAACATGACTCATTATCACAAGTGTAACAAACAAGGTTATTAGGCACATGAATACAGAACCAGAACCATGCATTCATCAAAATTTGAAGGACACTACTACAATTGTTAGAAGTATGGACATAGAGCCTTTGAATGCATATCCAAGTCTACATGGTCATCAAACAAGCCAACAAAGGTAAGAAGCAATGAAAACTCTTATAAGTGGGATTAAAATGCAAGATATAGCTGTCACTATTGTCAGGAACATGGACATGTACATGAAAACTGCATTAGGACTCACTTCAGTGGTAATCACAAGAGATGGTTGAATCAAACCACATGTTTCAGCTGTCACAAGACTGGTCACATCAGTAAGCATTGTCCAACTAGGTTCGAGGCACCAAGTTGTGAATTTGATAAAGGTAAAGGCAAGACAGATGTTGAACACATTAGGAATGAGATGAACAAGACATGGAAGAAGAAAGATGCTAGCAGTACGTCTAATGGAGAAGGGATCACTTCACCCAATGGGTCAAGTGGTCACACTTCATCAAACTAAGAAAAACAAGAGGTATGTGGGACTAATACTTAAAGTGTTGCATTATACATCAGTTCCAAAAGAAACTAGTACTGAAATGATTATATTAGCATGAATTAAGATACAAGACGTTGTGGAAAAATCAAGGTTAAATCTTCAAGTTTTCATGTTGTTGCCAAGCATGAAAAGTCTTTTGTGTATGCCAAGTGAAAAACTTGTTAATGTCAAGTTGCTGATCAAAGACAGTTAGAGCCAAGTTTGTAGTAGCTGCGGAGTGAAGGAAGTCTCTATAGATGCTGAATGAAACAGAAATTGTGTTGATGTCGAGTTTATAGCTGTACAAGTACCAAGCATTAAATGTGAAGTTCTGAAGGGTATAAGGTCAATTTTCACCTTTTTTTTTTTCCATTATGAATTCAAGCAAGAGAAAGTGGAGTGAAGAAGTGATACACAAACCAGTTCAAAGCATTTGCAAGGATTCTAGCGATGATCAAGCACTAGTTCATCAAATTTCAAAGGTATTCTTCATAAGCCAAGTTGCACAGTTTAAATTTGATAAACCCTAGTTTGATAAAGTGGCCTCTAGTTCAAAGAATGCAAAGGAGAAAGAAGCTTTGAGGTTCAATTAGTTAGCAATGAGGTCAAACAACCCAATTTGAAGGCCATCCTAAACATTGCCTATAAAAATAACCCATCAAGTGCATTATCAATGATTCCACCCAAGGTCATAATGGTCCAAGAAGTGAGAAAATGTTACAAATGCAAAGTAGGAGGCATAGGTGACATGGAAATACGAAAACCATATGATAAATTGTGTGAAAATAGAGTCTTGAAGAAATAATTTAAGATTGCAGAGAGAAAGGGTTTGACTCATGCCCTAGATTTTTCCACAGTTTCAAAACTGAATGGATAAAAATAGTTATGAGCAGAATTCATAATGGATGTTTATGGTTAGAGGGTGGACCTATCAAGATTTCAAAAATAATTTTTCATAGGGTGATTGGTTATCCAACCCTAGATTGGCCAAAGACACTACGAAGTGACTCAAAGGAGGCAATTGAGAAGAACACAGGCGCAAAATGGAATGAGTGCGAAATGACAATAGATACCATCACTAACCCATTACTTGATTTTGTTGTTAGGATTATTTCCCACAAGTTCTATCAACCAAGTAGGTTAAACAATGTACCCTGCATAGCAATCAATGTTGGCTACAAAATTGTCAAGAAAAATCATACTTATGATCTTGCATAACTTCAATTACAATAGATAAATGAGAACCTAGGTGCCATTAGGAAGACAAAAAGTGCACAATGTAAATTTAGATCAATTCTTGTGTGGATATTCTTCTATGTACAAAATGAATTTCCATCCTTTGGCAAAATAGGTTGGAAGACCAATAGATCTATGGTTGTGCAAATGAATGAATATATTGACCAGATGGGTGAGAACTTTGAAATTGTTATGACAAGTTATTTTGAAGATTTGAAGAAGTCTATGAAGCAGAGGTTGAGGATACCTATTTCTTGAGTAGAAAAACACTACAATGACATATGTTTTCTTGTGGACATTGATTACACTTACATTCAAGCAATAGTACCTAGGGTAAGATGGTTAAGACCCCTAGGCTGTGAAATCAATGCTCATGAAGCCTCAGCTGCCATCACAACACTCCTAGTAGAGGAGATTGATAAAAGTGCTAAAATATTTGGTAACTATGATGTAATGAAGTCCAAAGTTGAGATGGAGTTGAAGAGAACCTCTACATTGAAAAAGAAAGACAAACTAGTAAGGAAAATCAAGGCCCAATTTGGTGAAGAAGAAGAAGATGATGAAGAAGATAAAAAGGAAGAGAAAGAACAAGCCCAAGAACCTCTTGCCTTGACCCAAGGCATGGGTGAGGACATTGAAGAAGAAGGTACCAAGGAAGTAGAGGAAGCACTAGAATAGGCAGAACCAAAGAAGAGGAAGTCAAAAGCTCAGCTTGTAGCAAAGACAAAGGCTAAAAAGATTGTGAAGCCAAGCCAAGAAAAGCCTTCAACACCTAAAACTAGGGCAAACACAAGGGCCACTACACAAAAGGACAAAGAGAAAGCCAAAGAAAAGGCCAAGGCTACTAAACAAGAAGGGCCAAAGTAGACAAAACAAAGGAGAAAATATATTACAGAACCAAAGATAGATGATGAAAGAACAAAATTTGAGGATACAAGTCAATTTAGAGTGGTAAGTCATCCACCAAAATCTAATCTTGAGAATCTCTATGAAAATGTTAAGAATAATGCAAATTTGTTTGATTTGAAAAATATTGATTTTGGAGTAGAGAAGAACAAAATTTGCTTGAGGAATCAATATATGCAATGATGTCTAAATTCAAGAATACTCCACTTGAATTAGATAATACAATGCCTAAAGATTTGTATAATATTGTTGAAAATAAGTGGCATTATTGTTTAAATTTGGAGAAATAAATTAGAGAATCCACACTAGCACAGGTGATGCCAGATTTGACAAAAGGGAAAATTCTCAAGGCAAATAAGAAGTATGTAGCAGATTTGCACCTAAATATAGGGCATTCAACATACTTCACAACAATATTGAAGATGTTGTGAAGAAATCCACTCAAATGTGGAAATTAATATATGGTCTAACAATAGTTAAAGAAGGAGAAGAGGATCCCTTTGAGGGAAGAAGTAATGGAGATGAAGAGGAAGACAACGAAGATGAAACAGTAAAAGGAAAAGAGGATACTACTATGGAGGAGACACAAAAGAAGATGGATGAGATAGCTATAGCTGAAGAGTAGCAGGAAGAACAGAGTGTGCAAGACACACAAATGCTAAGCATGAGCCCTCCACATGACACAAGCATGCTTGAAGAAACTATAACTGTTGGCATTATGATACATTTTTGTCATTAGTTACAACACTTATTGGATTCTGAATGCTTACCGAGCTCTCACCGAACATTCCTTTGTAAGCCAAGCTTTACCTAGTTCTCAGTGTTTATTGAGTGATCGAGGTGAACAAAGAAGTCAGTGTTTACCGAGTGATCGAGGTAAACAAAGCAGCCAGTGTTTACCGAGTGTTCGAGGTAAAGAAAGGAATCAGTTTTGACCGAGTGAAGATGTACTTAGTATTGACCGAGAACTTCGTGATAACCGAGCTCCTGAGGTTATCAAGGAAATTAATTTTACCGAGCTCAGACGGTTATCAAGGAAACTAACTATCACCGAGTCACAAGGTTCTATCGAGTGTTTCCTTTGATCACCGAGCTACAGTTCAGATAGAAGTGTTCATTGAGTGACATCTCTTCTACTGAGTCTCCAGTGGTTACCGAGTTCAGAACTACTCAAAGTGTTTAGTATGGACCGTGCCTTCACTTCTACCGAGTGCATGACGATGCCGAGTAACGTAGTGGACGCCGAGTATCAGAAGGACACCGAGTCAGTTCAGTGAACCCGAGTTTTTACCTTGGGCCGACTTTGTATAGAGATTTGCACTTGTTTTTTTGGCCGACCTTGCATGTATTGTTTATTTGGATGGTATATATATGCAATGTATTGTATCATTCAGATGTAATGGTAATGAATGAAAATGTGAAAGTGTGAAAGAAATACATGTGTGCGAAAGTATGTGTGCTGAGTTGTGAAGGTATTCAACAAGGTCAAGTTTTGGAGCAGAAAAGTTTTATCTATCACATCAAGGTGAATCAGAGCATAGCGGATCTTATCAGCAATCAGTTGTAATCAGATCCACTGTTTCATTCTAACAGGTGAATCAGTTTTTGTAAATCCTTTAACAAGGTAGACTTAACAGTCTTTTGTAAATCTCCTAACAGAGTGCATACTTTATTGTATGTTTGTAAATCCTCTAACAAGGTGGATCTAGCAATCCTTTGTGCTCCTAACAGGGTAGATCACCAGAAGTGGTCATTGTAAGCCTTAACCGGCCAACTTCATACTGCAGTAACGAAGCTTTGTGGGTTTCATCCCCACCCCAGTTTTACTTTCTATTTGGAAGGTTTCTGGGTCACCAAATCTGTGTGCTCAAGTGTTGCAAATGATTTTGTTTCATGCTTACAGTAGGTTACTTGGATGAATGGTGAATATATCAGTATGCAGTTATATTGTTTGAAATTTTAAAAGTTACTGATTCACCCCTCCTCTCTCAGTAACTTGTCATATCTTGAATATTTCCAACAATTGGTATCAGAGCAATAAGGTTCTCAAGATAAAATTTTCACAGCTTGAGCAAAGATCAAGGACAATGGAGATATTCAGACTTGACAAAACTATTGAGAATGAAAAGCTAGATCTGAAAATGGCCATGGCTCAACTCAATGAAGCAAAAGAGCATCTTTCACAATCTTTGAAAAGAAGAAAAGAACTTGCAAGGAAAATGAATGACCATCAGTATGTTGAAGAAAAGATTGAAGATCTCTCACCATCAAGTAGTTCAGATGAAGCTGACAAAGCAATCAAAGAACTTTTAGAAAAGAATGGATCTCTGCAGGAAGAAGTAAGAAAGCTCAAAAGGGAACAAGAAATCCAGTCCATTAGGCTATGTGAAATCTTGGAGCAAAGGAACAAGGCAGCTGAAGACTTAGAGGTAAGGAATAATCAATCCTCTCAGCTTGAAAATCTTGCAACTCAATTATCTAATGCAAATGAAGAAATTATGAATCTAAGATCTGAGAATGAGAATTTGAGAAATGACTTAATTACTGAAAGGCAAATCAATGCAAGCTTACAAAGTGATCTAATCTCTGAAAAACAAGTCAATGAGAGAATGGTAAAATCTCAAAAGGACATGGATCAATTTAATCTGCAAAATGAAGAAAACTTTCATAAATAAAATGGTAAAGCAGGCCTTGGATACAAGGAAGAAGGTGAATCCTCCAAACAGGGTACTCAAAAGAATCAAAGACCTACTTGCAGCCACTGTGGTAAGTTAGGTCATACATCTAACAGATGTTGGAGCAATGGAAAAGGAAAATTTAATGGAAAGTGCTACAATTGCAATCAGCATGGACACAAAGCCAATGAATGCAAAGAGAAACCGAAATTTGAAGGTAAATGTCACAAATGCCAAAAGCAAGGTCATAAGGCATCACAATGCAAATCCAAATCATTTAATCCAGCTGAACAACTTGTCAAAGCAATATTTGGTTGGGACTACAACACTTGGTGCAGATGTCATTATTGTGGAGAATATGGTCATACTGGCATAAACTGTGCAAGGCATCACTTAAGAAAAAGGGATACCACTGTAAGATGTTATACATGTACAGAACTTGGTCATATATCTAAAAACTGCATGAACATAAAAAAAGTCGAGGATGAGAAGAAAATCAAAGTAGACAATATTTGGAAGCAAATGAAGCAGCAATGGATTCCTAAGTCTACCGAGCCAGATAATTCAAGTGATGGAATGGTCACTCAAGAAGTGAGTGACTCTACCATTTCCAATTAAGACTCATCAGGATAAGACCAGGACTGTATCTACAAAGCAATATCCTAAGTAGTCCTAGAATGAAAATATGATCAAATCAGTATTTCAGATACATCAGGATCATGGTCGGTACATGACCTTACCGAGCTCAGTCGGGTGCAATAAGGCTTCTTTCACCAAGTTGCACTTACCGAGCATGGTTGGTTCTTCTCTTACCGAGTTAAGGTCAGTTTAACCTATTTTCTTTTGGTCACCGAGTTGCGAAGTTTAAGCCGAGCTAGTGGATGACAGTCTGTCGATCACAGCTACCTCTGTACTGAACATTAATGGTGAATTTTTCATCAAAAGGGCAGATTTCGACCTCATTTTTCACCGCGAATTCGAGATTTACACAGAAAAAAAGGCTTTCAAGCGAGTTCAAGCGATTTGAAGAGATTTTCCAGCGAAGTATTCTTACGAAACCTTTTCACTCACCGAGCAGCAATGGCATCCGCAAGCACCAGCAGCAGCAAGGCGAAGAAGGGTTCTAAAATGCTTGTGAAGGGAATGGAATGGAAGGCACCTACGTTCAAGCTCGTTCCTGCCATCGCTGAATCGCTCGATCCCAATGGAGCTCAATCATAGATTCCACCCAAGGTACTCCTCGTGAACGACATTCGCACTCATTTTAAGTGTGCTATTCAAGAAATAGGGACATTGGACATGGATAATGCCCTAGCGGAGTTATGTGTAAATAGTTCTCTCAAAATCGAGCACAAGCATTTGGAAACTAAAGGTTTGACTCACATCGCGCATATGCCTAGAAACTTCCAAACCAAATGGATTATGTATATCTTGAGTCGAGTGCATAATGGTCAGTTGTGGTTGGAACAACCCGTTTTGATAACCAAGAAGATGATTCACAAAATCACGGGTCTCCCGATGCTCAGCAAAGCCAAAACCACCAAAACCCTAGGACGGGATGAGTTACAGAGGCAAACCCTAGCCGAGTGGGACGGTAGAGGTTTGAAGGTTAACACTGTAACAGATCCGAAACTAAGATTTGGCATACATATTATTGCATATAAGTTATATAGTTCCAGCAGGTTAAATAGTGTACCGTGTGAAGCTGTGGATTTGGCCCTGAAAATTGTAAAGAAGAATCTTGAGTTTGATCTGTCAAAAGTAATGTTGAAGAAGTTAAACAAGAACATGGACAGTATAAGGACATCGAAGAATAACCCCTGTAAATTTGGATCTCTGTTAATATGTTTACTATTTTATGTACAAAAATTCTTTCCATCAAAGGGAACCGTAGAATGGAGAAAAGATGTCCCAATTTTGTATCAGATTAATGAGTTTATAGCAGAGATGGGAGAAAATTTTGATAGTATCATGGATAACTATTTTGAAGACTTTAAGGAGAGGATGAATAACCGATTCAGAATTCCTCCTAGGCTTGTTGAAGAATATAAAGATGACGTATGTTTTATGGTTGACTGTGACAAGGTGGACATACAGGCAGTTAGACCCCGAGTTGCATGGGTGAAACCTCTTCCATATGAGGTAAATATTGATGAAACAAGGGATATCATTGAAGCACTGGTAAATGAGCCAGTAGACCCAAGGCAACAGATTTTTGGTACTTATGATGAAGCAAAGGCCAGAATTGAACTGGAAATCAAAATTTCACAGGCCATCAGCAAAGGCAAGAGGAAAGTGGCCAAACTGAAAACTGCAATGGGTCCTCTTATGCTCACCGAGGGAAAAGGTGAAGATAAAGAAAGTGAAGAAGAAGAAGAAGGAGAAGAAGAATCAGAAGAAGGGCAACCGGCAAAGAAGAAAGGCAAGGTAATCATTACCAAGCCCAAGAAGCAGCCTACTGCAATATTTACTCGGAGGACAAGAAAAGGTATTCAGGAACCTGTATTGGTCAAGCCTGCACCTACATTCGAGCAAAGGCTCAAATCATTGGAAGAAGGAGCTGGCATCACAAATTTTAAGGCATTGAAATTTGAGACAAGGACTGATGCAGAGAAAATGCAGATTGAGGAACTGGTACTTAACAAAATGGGAAAATGGAAATACTCCCCGGACCAGATTGCTCCTCATATCTCTAAAGAACTACTGGAGAGAGTACAGTCAAGATGGGAGTTAGCCACCAAGACGGTAAAAGATATATATGAGCAATCCCTGAAGAATCTTCGGCCTAGTCTCACTGGAGCAGAGGTAAAATCTGAATTGAAAACCTATGAAGGTAAAATGATGATCAGATTCCACACTTGTTTGATTTTGATCAAAGATATAGAGCATGTTGTAAATGATGCTACAAACATGTGGAAAAACATCTATCATCTACATAAGCCCAGTGTAGACCCAGTAGAAATAAAGGATGATGACAGCAGCAGCAACAGTGATGAATCAGATAGCGCTCCATCCACCACAGTTACACCAGGAGAGTTGCATGCAATGATGGAAGAGAAAGAGGAAGAAGACAAAGAGGAAGAAGCTGAAAAGGAAGATAAGGAGGATGATCCGGTAAAAATTGCAGCAACAGTTATTGCATCCCTTCCTCACTCCCTAGCTAAACCTGTGACATCATCAAGGTTGGAGTCAGCTTCAGCAGGTTCATCTACACCAGATTCACCATCTACACCTGCCATATCTCAACTCCAGGTATCATCAGTGGAAGTGACTACCACTTCGTCTACCGAGCTGCACCCCTCTTCATCTACCGAGTTGGCCTCCTCGACTCCATCATCATCAGTTGGTATTGATGTGAGTTCTCCAATTTTGACTACTCCAATTTGTTCTACAATTTTGTCGCCATCTACTTCAGGCACAGTGAGCTTAGATACTATATTACCGAATGTATCACCATTTTTGGCCAGCACTCAAATTTTTGACCCTGTACATACTCCTATTGGCACTCAACCCTCAAGCATCCTGAGAAGAACCTCCTTATAGCAATATCGTGAGAATGCTCGAAATAACAGAATACAAAGTGATAGCAGAACTCAGAATAAATCTACTGATCGCAGGCCACTTCGAGGGGGTAACCTCCTTTGAGCAAGCTCAATACAATAAATTCGTCCGTGCCCATCAAGGGCCTCAACCTATTCTTATATACTGGGTACGATCTAGAAAAGTAATACTACCTATGCATGTGGGATAATAAAATAAACTCACGGGACGACTTACAAAGCATATGCGTCCAACAACTCTACTCTAACAAAATAAACAGAAGGAACACACAGGTTCCTAACATCCCCTCTCCCTTAGAAAAAAGCTTTGTCCTCAAAGCTTAAGGTGTGGAAATTGTTGTTGAATCTGAAGAAGGGGTTCCCAGGTAGCATCCTCTGGTTGCATGCCATGCCACTGAATCAAGACCTCAGAGATGGAGCGAGACCGAAGCTGGCGAGTGCGCTGGTCAATGATTGCCACCGGCTCCAGGATAATGGATCCTTCCGTATCCATTTCAGGGAGAGTAGTTTGTGCTCTGACAGTGGTACCCAGAACTTTCTTTAGACAAGAAACATGAAAGACTGGATGAATGCGGGAAGAAGGAGGAAGTTCCAGTTTATAAGCGACTGAACCAATCTTCTGCAGAACCTGATAAGGCCCATAAAATTTTGGGGCCAGCTTATGACACCCTTTCAGCTTTAGGGAGGATTGTTTGTATGGCTGTAGACGAAGAAAAACCATATCCCCAACTTGAAATGAGCGCTCAGAACGGTGTTGATCTGCTTGTTGTTTCATCCGATTACGGGCCATGTGAAGATTATCCTGTAAGGTACGAAGAATCTGATCCCTGCTGCGGAGAACTATGTCAACTGCCTAGACTGGTGAGCTGTTGGGAGTGTAGGGAAGGAGCACTGGAGGTGCCTGACCATAGACTGCTTCATATGGAGTCATTTTAGAGGCAGTGTGGTAAGAGGTATTGTACCACCATTCAGCTAAAGGGAGCCACTTGGCCCACTGATGTTGCTGTTCGGAAGTGAAGCAACGAAGATAAGTTTCCAAGCATTTATTGACAATTTCCGTTTGACCATCAGTTTGTGGGTGATAGCCCGAACTCATCTTCAGTTTGGTGCCAATTTTCTGAAACAGTTCAGTCCAAAAATGACTGGTAAAAGTTGCATCACGATCAGAGACAATGGAAGAAGGGAGTCCATGAAGACGAAATATCTGGTCCATGAAGATTTGTGCAACAGAGGAGGCAGTATAGGGGTGGCTGAGGGCACAAAAATGACTATATTTCGAGAGACGATCAACCACAACCAAGATCACTGTCTTGCCACCGGATTTAGGAAGCCCTTCAATGAAATCCATAGAAATATCAGTCCAAATCCGTGTAGGGATGGGCAATGGTTCGAGCAAGCCAGGAAGGAGGGTCGTTTCACCCTTGTGGCGTTGGCAAGTATCACATTCAGCCACCATCTGTTGAATCGTCTGTTTCATTCCTTTCCAAAAGAAGTTTCTCCTTGCTCGCTCATAAGTTTTGAGGAAGCCTGAGTGCCCTGCTGAAGGAGAAGCATGGAGTTCATAAAAAATAGCCTGATGTAGAGCTGGGTTCTGAGGAAGCACTAGCCGACCCTTGTATCGAAGAGAAGCACCATCCCAAGAGTAATGTGGTATAGCAGAAGGATTATTGGCTAGCTGGTGAATGATTTGAGATAAAGAAGAGTCACTGTCATAGCCCTGCTGAACAGACGCTAACCAATTGGGAATGGGCTTAGAAATAGCGGAAAGGGAAGCTTGATTATCAAATGTGCGAGAAAGAGCATCTGCCACAATATTCTCCTTACCCTTCTTGTAGGTGATCTCATAATCATACCCCATGAGTTTGCTGACCCATTTCTGTTGTGTAGGAGAGGATACCCGTTGTTCCAGGAAGTATTTCAGACTTTGGTGATCGGTTCTGATGCAAAAATGACTCCCTAAGAGGTATGGCCGCCACTTCTGTACAGCATGCAAAATAGCCATCATTTCTTTTTCATAAGTAGAGAGGGCTAAATTCTTACCAGAGAGGGCTTTGCTAGTGAACGCAATAGGATGGTCATCTTGCAGGAGAACAGCACCCAATCCATTGCCGCAAGCATCACTCTCAATAGTGAAGGGTTTGGAAAAATCTGGCATCGCGAGAACAGGTGTACTGCACATAGCCTGTTTCAGTTGTTCAAATGCAGTCTCAGCAACAGGGGTCCAGGAGAAGGCATCCTTTTTTAACAGAGCTGTCAATGGTGCTGCAATTTTCCCGTAATCTTTGACAAACTTGCGGTAGTAGCCAGTCAACCCCAAAAAACCCCGAAGGCTCTTGAGAGTTTTAGGATGCGGCCAAGTTTTCATGGCATCTATTTTTGTAGGATCCACCCGCACTCCATGGTGTGCAACAATATGCCCGAGATACTCCACTTCCTCCTGGCCAAACACACATTTAGATAGTTTTGCACAGAGTTGATGATCAGAGAGAAGTTGCAAGACAAGCTCCAGATGATGGAGATGCTCAGCCCAAGTTTTGCTATATATGAGGATATCATCAAAGAAGACTAGAATGAATTTCCGGAGGTATGGTCGAAATATGTTATTCATCACTGCCTGAAATGTTGAAGGAGCATTCGTGAGGCCAAAGGGCATGACTAAAAATTCATAGTGACCATCATGTGTGCGGAAGGCAGTTTTAGGTATATCCTCCTCATTAACCCGAATTTGATGATACCCAGAACAAAGATCTAACTTGGAGAAAAAATGAGCCCCATGAAGTTCATCAAGAAGTTCATCAACAACTGGAATGGGAAACTTGTCCTTTATAGTGAGATGATTAAGTGCTCGGAAATCAATGCAGAGTCGCCATGACCCATCTTTTTTGCGAACAAGCAGAACTGGAGAAGAAAAGGAACTGGTACTAGGGCGAATAATACCTTGCTTCAGTAAGTCACGGACAAGTATCTCAATTTCGGTCTTCTGATGAAATGGGTAGCGGTAGGGCCTGATGTTGGGCGGAACACTGCCAAGAAGGAGCTGAATACGGTGGTCCTCTGGACGAGAAGGAGGTAATCCCACAGGTTCAGCAAATATACCAGAATACTTGTCCAAAATGTGTTGGAGATCGGCAGGAGTGCTAGAGACTGCTGATGGCTGCATCTGAATGGAATGGAGCTGAGCGATGACACCATGTGAATTCTTCTTAAGAAGTTTTTCCATACGGTGTGAACTGATGATGCTGAGAGACCCTGGTTGTAAGCCTTTCAAAGTGTGTTGGTGCCCCTCGGCTGAAAACTGCATCCAAAGTTCAGCAAAATCCCAGAGAATGGGGCCAAGAGTGCGTAACCATTGGGCACCCAAAACCACATCACAGCCACCTAAGGGTAAGGCAAACATGTCAGAGCGCATGTTATAATCTCCAATAGAGAGATGCACATTGCGACATTTTCCTTTACAAGGTAAAGTGCCCCCATTGGCAATCATGACTTCAAAGCTAGAGCAGGGATGGATAAAGCAATCAGCCTGTTTGGCTATTCGTGGATCAATGAAGTTATGAGTGCTACCAGAATCAATGAGTATAGTAAGAGGGATCTTCTTGAAGAAACCCTGGACCCGCATGGTTTGTGGAGTAGTGACTCCTGCCAAAGCATGGACAGATATCTCTGGTGGAGCTTCTGGGGAAGGAGGTTCAGGCTGGTGAGGCTCAACCTCAGCATCCACTGTTTCCTGAGCATCTACATATTCTTCCAGTTCCGGTGGAGAATCCACATCCAAGAGATAGAGCTTTTGCTGAACACATCTATGGCCCCGAGACCATTTCTCATCACAATTATAACAAAGCCCTTTGTCTCGCCTAACTCGCATCTCTGTTTCAGACAAGTGCTTGATCGGAGTAGTTCTGGGAGCTGGTATGACTGGAGGGTTGTGAGAACCTGTATTTCTGAATGGAACAAAATTAGATCTGGAGCGTTGTAGAGCACTAATCTTGTCTTCCGCTAACTTAGCCAACCCAAGGGCTTCCATCATTGTAGTAGGTCGAAACATTTTGACTTCTGAGCGAAGTGCATCCTTCAGACCACTGACAAAACAACTACGGAAGAATTCATCAGACAAGCCCTCTGTGTGATTAGCTAATTTTTCAAACTCTGTCTGGTATTCTCTTATAGTGCCTGTTTGACGCAGTTTAGTGAGTGCTCCTGTGAAATCATCAAAGGAACTAGGGCCAAAGCGCTCCAAAATGAGGGTGCACAATTCGCTCCACGTTGGGCCTACATTAGCCTTGATGTACCAACGGAACCATTGAAGAGCTTCATGTTCCAAATGAAAAGATGCAAGGGAGACTTTGTGGTTATCCAAAGTATTATGCAAGCTGAAATACTGCTCTGCCCTATAGATCCATCCAGTCGGATCAGAACCATCGAAGCGTGGAAAATCAAGCTTTGGTCCACGGAAATTGCCAGAAGAGGACCCAGTATCTCCTGAATGGTTTCGGCTCATGGCTGACTGCTGAAAGTTAAGACCCAGAATTTTGTCATCCAGATCTTGAAGTTTGGTTTTGAGGGATGCAATTTCTTCTTCCATGATTTTTGCTCCTGTACGCGTAACAACCATAAAACAAGGGTTTTTTTTTTTTTTTTTTTTTTTTTTTTTTTTTTTTTTTTTTTTCTGAACAGTCGACTTAGAAAAATTCACTCACAGACAGAACAACTGAAAAGAGTTATTGGAAGTGAGAGGAACCTGAAGGCCATGACAGAAAAAAATTTGATGTAATTTCCACCCAGCGAGCCCAAGAGAGTGCTCTGATACCAGATGAGAAGAACCTCCTTATAGCAATATCGTGAGAATGCTCGAAATAACAGAATACAAAGTGATAGCAGAACTCAGAATAAATCTACTGATCGCAGGCCACTTCGAGGGGGTAACCTCCTTTGAGCAAGCTCAATACAATAAATTCGTCCGTGCCCATCAAGGGCCTCAACCTATTCTTATATACTGGGTACGATCTAGAAAAGTAATACTACCTATGCATGTGGGATAATAAAATAAACTCACGGGACGACTTACAAAGCATATGCGTCCAACAACTCTACTCTAACAAAATAAACAGAAGGAACACACAGGTTCCTAACACATCCCAGTTTTTACTGCTAGTCCTTCTGTCTCTACTATTGTGTCTATTCCAAAGGTCAAACCAGTCATCTCAGAAGTCAAACAAAAGCAACCATTAAGATTTATGATCACTGGAAAGGAAATTCCTGAAGACATTGACTTGGACACAGAGATAGTAATTCCAAAGATTGACTTTGATAATGCTACCATTGAAGAAATGAGGTATGCTAGTCAACTAATTGAGAAAAAGGCTACTCAGATGCAGTTAAGATCGGAAAGGGATAAGGAATACAGGATAATTGAGGATGCCCGGAACATAATTACTGAGGCTATAGGTGTTGATGTTGATACTTCTCAACACATTTTGATTCAATTGGAAGAGGCAGTTAATAAATTCAATGAAGATGCCTTTGGACAAGAAAAGCTGATTGAGCGTGCAGCAAAGAAATTTGATAATAAGGTGTTGGGGCACATTGCCCAGAACATTGCAATAAATCAGGTTGCAATAACCTCAGTTTTGGCAGATATGGAAAATTCTTTTAATAATGTAACATCTCTTTTTGCTAAGCTTTGTGATGTTACCGAGTACACTAAGGGAATAAGAGAGAAACTAAATAAAATTGATGAGGATCTGAAGGTGAGTGCACAGAACTTGAAGCTTGACCCCAGTTCAAGCTCATCTCATCACCTCAGGATCAAATTTTTGTCAGAGAAGCAGGCAGAGCTATTGAGAGAAGAGGCAAGGATCCGATCTACATTGATAGATATCCAAAACATGATCCTTCCCATCATGGATTCAATGCAGAAGCACATTGCACATTCAAAGACATTAATCCATGATAATAACTTCTCCATTGCAGACCATGTGATTGAACTTTCGGCTGAAGTTCAAGTAGCTCTTTCCACCTGCAAAATTTTGCAAGAGAATTGGGATAAGACTCTCCAGCTTATTCTTCAGGTACATTTAGAGTTCATCTCTCATTTTGGTGTTTCTATATAAGTATATATATTCTTTTATTCTTTGGCATTATTGTCAAAAAGGGGGAGATTATTGTTGGATATGTATACTATGGGTGAATAAGTGTTTTCGGAGAAATTGTACAAAGGAAGAGATATACAGCTCATGTAAATACTGTATGTACATTCTATGGGGGAGTTGTATATAACAAAGCTATGTATATTCAGAATCAGTCATCAGCATGTCAGATAAATTTTGTCTCATAAGTGTTTTTATCACTAATGCCAAAGGGGGAGATTGTTGGCATTATGATACATTTTTGTCATTAGTTACAACACTTATTGTATTCTGAATGCTTACTGAGCTCTCACCGGACATTCCTTTGTAAGCCAAGCTTTACCTAGTTCTCAGTGTTTACCGAGTGATCGAGGTGAACAAAGAAGTCAGTGTTTACCGAGTGATCGAGGTGAACAAAGCAGCCAGTGTTTACCGAGTGTTCGAGGTAAAGAAAGGAATCAGTTTTGACTGAGTGAAGATGTACTTAGTATTGATCGAGAACTTCGTGATAACCGAGCTCCTGAGGTTATCAAGGAAATTAATTTTACCGAGCTCAGACGGTTATCAAGGAAACTAACTATCACCGAGTCACAAGGTTCTATCGAGTGTTTCCTTTGATCACCGAGCTACAGTTCAGATAGAAGTGTTCACCGAGTGACATCTCTTCTACCGAGTCTCCAGTGGTTACCGAGTTCAGAACTACTCGAAGTGTTTAGTATGGACCGTGTCTTCACTTCTACCGAGTGCATGACGATGCCGAGTAACGTAGTGGACGCCGAGTATCAGAAGGACACCGAGTCAGTTCAGTGAACCCGAGTTTTTACCTTGGGCCGACTTTGTATAGAGATTTGCACTTGTTGTTTTGGCTGACCTTGCATGTATTGTTTATTTGGATGGTATATATATGCAATGTATTGTATCATTCAAATGTAATGGTAATGAATGAAAATGTGAAAGTGTGAAAGAAATACATGTGTGCGAAAGTATGTGTGCTGAGTTGTGAAGGTATTCAGCAAGGTCAAGTTTTGGAGCAGAAAAGTTTTATCTATCACATCAAGGTGAATCAGAGCATAGCAGATCTTATCAGCAATCAGTTGTAATTAGATCCACTGTTTCATTCTAACAGGTGAATCAGTTTTTGTAAATCCTTTAACAAGGTAGACTTAACAGTCTTTTGTAAATCTCCTAACAGAGTGCATACTTTATTGTATGTTTGTAAATCCTCTAACAAGGTGGATCTAGCAATCCTTTGTGCTCCTAACAGGGCAGATCACCAGAAGTGGTCATTGTAAGCCTTAACCGACCAACTTCATACTGCAGTAACGAAGCTTTGTGGGTTTCATCCCCACCCCAGTTTTACTTTCTATTTGGAAGGTTTCTGGGTCACCAAATCTGTGTGTTCAAGTGTTGCAAATGATTTTGTTTCATGCTTACAGTAGGTTACTTGGATGAATGGTGAATATATCAGTATGCAGTTTTATTGTTTGAAATTTTAAAAGTTACTGATTCACCCCTCCCCTTTCAGTAACTTGTCATATCTTGAATATTTCCAACAATAACTGTTAAGGATGTTCTTGACAATTCAGCTTAGAACATCAATCCTTTAATTGTAGAAGATCTCAACAAGATTCTTGACCAATCCACACTACAAGCCAGATTGTGTGAGAATCTAGTATTGGTCAGTGTTGATGAACTTCAGAGGTGGTAGCTGACATTACAAGGGATAAGGTGAACACACAAGAACCACCTTCTACCATCCCTTCAGCTACTAGTGCTCAATTTTTAACACAAACCTTAGCAGACACATCAACAAAGGTTGACATAAATGATAAAGTTGATTTGGTTGAACAACAACAAATAGAAAGAGAAGAGGAAAAGGAAACTACAATAGAACAAATACGAAAAAAAAAAGACACTTCTATACCTACTACATAAACACAAGGTGCAAGTCAGATCATTATGATTGATGGAAGAAGATTTGAAGAAATTAAGGATATACCAAAGGAGAAGGAGCAAGAGGCCACTCAAGCATTGGTAACACTGCCAACATCTGGCACTCCTACAAAAGTCCTTTAGGAGCTGAGCACTGAAGTTGTATCATTATAGATCTCAGAACTAGGCTCAAGTTCCTCCAAGGTTGCTAAGGTAATTCACTATGGAGATATAACTCTAGATGAAGAAATAGTGATACCTAAATATGATTATGAAACCATAACATTAGAGCAGATATGCATAATGCAACAAGCCTTAGAGAAGAAGAAAAATCAAGAAATACTCAGAAAGGAGTATAGACAGAGGCAAGCATTACAGGAAATCAAAGACATCTTCTTATATGCATTCAGCTTGCAAACACCTGAAGAGTGAAAGCCACTATTAGAATAGTTATCAGAAATTGTGGAACAAATGAACAATGAAGACCAAGACACCAATGCAAAACTTTTGGAATGGTCTGAAAGGAAATTTCAAGGAAAAGTGAATGAAAAGATATCTAGTGATATAACACTGCAACGAGTTGAATTGGCTATGAAAATTGAGAAAGTGAAGAAGGTACTTGAGAACATTTTCTCATTGTACACTAAATTGTATGATCCCACACTCTTCACACAAGAAACAAGCCATAGAATTCTGAGTTTGGAGAGAAATTTAAAAGTATCAGGTATGTAACTACCTCAAAACCCAACTCAGAGTAAGAAGTATTTTCATTCATTGCTTCAATCACAGAGTCAACTAGCTATATTAACAACAAAAGAATCCAATATAAGAGCCAAGTTGATTAACATTCAAGCCTCTCTTACCCCTCATATGGAGATACTCCATAAAGAACTAGGATTTGTAGAAACATTTTTGAAGAAAGATCCTAATCTTTCTACATATGATGGGCTAGTTCACCTTGCAGCAAAGATAGCAATCCAAATAAAGTCACTAGATGTTGCATGTGACAATTGGGATGCTACTCTGGAAATAATCATGGAGGTCCACAAGTCTTTCTTGAACAGATACACCATCAGTGTCAAAAAAGGGGGAGATAAATAAGCAAAGGGGAATAAATAAGAAAGGGGGAGTAAATAAGAAAGGGGGAGAGAGATAAACAAAGGGAAAATAAACCAAAGGGGGAGCAAAGCAAACATAACAAAGAACATCAAAGCATAACAGATAAAGAGTATCAGTAAGAGACAAATCTACTCAGAATGGAGAACAAATTTTTTATACAAGTCAGGCACATTAACTCAGGGGGAGTTATAATATTTAGTCTATTGTAGAATTTTGAAAATTTTGAAGTTTTGTATATGAGTCGAGTTATGAATATATTATATTTGAGAAGTTTATATTGATTATGTAAAGTTAAGTGTTTTTGACACTCATGTCAAAGCGGGAGATTGTTTTAGATTATGGTAAAAACAAGTTTTGAAGGGACCTGAAAACTTTAACAAAAAAACAAAAGATAGGAAATTAAGTACAACTAGGTTTTACAAGGACTTGAAACCTGTAGTGTGAAAGTAGCAAATCTAGGTTTTACAGGGACTTGAAACCACAAAATAGGACCAAAAAGAAAACCAAGTTTTATAAGGACTTATAACCTAGAGTTTGAAACAAAAGGTTATAAAACTAACTAAAAAACCAAAAACAGAGACCATAAACCATATCCACCACCAATAGCTATTGCAATTCCTTAATCATTTTCACCACCTCCTTGTTGGCCTCCATAGTATTCTGAATCATGTCAGTAGAAGAAAGCCCAGTACCCACTATAGCCTCAGTCGCCTTCTTCCTCAAACTTTGTCTTGTTCTTTTGCTTGGCCCACCAGGTGATATGATTTCCTCATTATTTTTCTTTCCTAAGCTGGTAGCTACCACACAGAGGCTTGAAGTGACCTATTCCATCTTGTTACCACTCTCTTTGATTAAGAGATGAAGCTTGTGTTCATATTCCTTTAGCTTCTTTGGGATATTGCCAACCTGAACTTCCATCTGGAGGATCTTGGCTCTATTAGTATCTTGGTCCTGCTACATTTTTCCAATTCTTTTTTTTTAGAGTCATTAACTCATTGTACATCCAAGAATCACCTTGGAGAGAGGAATCTACATTGATTTAAGTAGTGTGAAGGAAAGAAAGTGTGACACCCGTGGTAGTAAGGTCATCCTTCTCCTTCCCCATATCTACCGTCATGTTATCCTTCTCCTTTCCCATATATTCCTCCATCTTTTCCTCTCTAGCTTCCTAGGAATGTTCACTTAGGTTTTTATCCTCTTCTCCAACATTTTTCAACTCTGTATTTTTGTCATGACTTTCCTCTGCATTGGCCCTTCTAGATTTTCCTTTTCTTCCAAAGTAAGCATTCATATTAGAACTAAAGTCCCCCACATCCGTATTCTCCTCATTCTCAATATTCATTTCCTCATTTTTCTATGAGTTTTCAGATTTCATTATTTCCTCAGCATATTTCTGAGAGGTGTCTTGCTTTTGACTCTTCTTTTTCACATTTACCCCTTCATCTCCCTTACTCTTCCTTGAATAGGTCTCACTAATAGATCCTTTCTTTTTCTCAAAGGTCGGGGTAGAAATAATAGCCTTACTCTTATAGTAATTTTCAATTAAAAGTATTAACCCTTCATGTAAAACCGTGCGGGAATCTTTTTACCTATGGGCTTGAAGGCTTTGAAGTAAGTAAAACCTTAGATAAAATGCAAAATAAATCCTATCCTTATACGAAAAATGATTTAGGAACACAAAATGAAATTTATGAACTCTTTTTGCCCTACCATCAAGGATGAAGTACTCATGGATGCAAGAGAGGACGCCCCCACAAATGACTTTTATCTGGTTCAGCTATAAAAGTCACCATTTTTCTCTAATTTTTTCTCCTTCTCTTCAGTCTTCAAAAATTTCTTTACAGCTACATTTGAAATACTGGTCTCCTTGTTGAACTTAATTCCCTCCTTAGAAAGCCCTGTAACTTCAGCAATGAAATCTTCAGTCAGATGTACCATTACACCATGCAATGTAACCCTTTCATCGATCCATTTTTTAACAAAAGCATCCATGATATGAGGTTTAAAACCATGAAGATACTCCAGGTAAGTAGTAACATTACCCTTCTTCAGAATCTGCCAACCATTGGCTTTAGCCTTCCGTGCTTTGTAGTTCTTTGGTTCCTATTTTCTCGGTTCCCCACTCATATCCAAAAATTGATTTTCAATACTATAAGCCAAAGTATTGAAGACTAGGAGAAATAATGAAATGAGAAGAGCTGAGATAGTCATAAAAACAACAAAATCTCTTATTAAAACACTGACGTGCTGAACATAGGTGATACTAAATTTTTGGTACTTGGGAATATAACATTGTCCTTCATACTCCCACTTTCATTTATCATTAAATTGCCAATCTTAGGAAATCTTTCCTTCCATCGTGTGAGTTCTATCATAATTAAGATGAGCTTTTAAATCCACACTCTTATTGAGGTAATCATGCCACCTCAGCTTGCTTTCCCGTAGGATAGCCTGGTTAGCAATCCAGTCAGCCACAACGTTTCCTTTTCAATAGACATGATAAAAAATAACTTTTTCAAATTTTCCCATTAAGATTTTAATTTCCATTAAACTGGCCTCAATAGGCCAAGTAGTTGGGGTTTTACTATTAAGCATGTTTATGATATTCAAAGAGTCTTTTTGCAACTAAAGGTACTAGTAACCAGTTTCCACTTCCAGCCTCATCGTATAAAGAGCAGCAATAGCCTCAGCTTTATGACTAGTTGAAGTACCTATAGGAATTGCAATAGCATCTACAATGTTAGAAGAATGATTCCTCAGAACCCCTCCACATCTTGCTCTGCTAGGATTTCCTTTGGCTGCGCCATCGAAATTCCCTTTAATCCATCCTTTATGAGGAGCCTTCCATCTAATTCAATCTTAGATTTTCTTTCTTTGTTTAAGTGATAGTAGAATGCATTGGATTGTCAATTTGGAAATCTTCATTACACTTTCTTTTGGAATTGAAATTTTCCTTTATTGCTCTGACAATTTTTTGGCCAAGCACCCACTTAGGCATTTCTTTGTTTCTAAAGATTCTGTTATTTCTTTCTTTCCAGATTCCCCACCAAAGATGGGGCAGAGTTATATTCGACAGGAAACTCACATTACTATCCTTAGACGGGCATGTCCAGCTCTGAAAACAATGATCAATATCGTTATGATGGACCCAAGCAATATTCTAGAAGTTGAGGATAGAGCTCCAAACTTTTTGACTATAGGTGCAATTTAAGAATAAGTGGTCTCTATCCTCATAACCTTCTTTACATAGGCTGCATCGATTGACCACATTGATGCCTCTTTTTTGCAAATTGTCCTAAGTTAGAATTTTATTCTGAAGTAATACCTAGTAAAAGATATTAATTTTTGGAATAAGACCTTTTATCCATGCTCTAGTCCATTGAGGATGAGCACCTTTCTCCTCAGGTTTAAAAATAGATGAAACTTTGAATCCACCACTTGCATCAGCACTCCATATCATTTTATCTTCCTTATAGGGGTATAAACAAAAGGCATTCAATATTATCTGAATATTATGAAAGTCCTTGTTAATTTTAATAAGGCTAACCCAACTATTGTTAGACTAATAATGTCCCACAAGGTTGCCATACATTTGCTTACATTTATCAATCTGTGTCCTATCCTCATAATCCTCAATCAGAGGATGGTCCAAGACCCAAGTATCTTCCCAGAATCTAATCGTTTGCCCATTTCCAATTTTTCAAGAACACTCTTTACTTAAGGTATTCTTAGCTCCCCGCACAACCCCCCAAATAGTAGAAGGGGAGAGAACATTAGGATAAAAAAGAAAGTTAGATAAAGAAGGAGCATTAAAAAGGTATTTATGTTTCCATATAGTGTTCCACTCCTTATCATCATGATACACTCTCCATCCCTGCTTAGCAAGAAGAGCTTTATTCATACTTTTGACTGACCTGATTCCTAGACCACTATCCTTGATAGGCTTACAAACTTGATCCCATGCTATCAAATCCATTCTCTTCTTTTCCTCAGTACCAGACCAGAGAAAATTTCTTTGAATTTTTTCAATAGTATTAGCAAATTTAACTGGAATTCTAAAGAGACTCAAAGCATAAGCAGGGATACTTTGGAGACAAGCTTTAAGGAGAATGATTTTCCCTGCTTGACTCAAAAGGTTACCCTTCTAGCTAGCAAGTTTCTTGTTAAACTTCTTGATGAGACCTTCCCAAAATGAATTAGGAGCATTAGTCCCCAAAGGGAGACCTAGATAGATACAAGGAAAAGAACCTATTGAGCACCCAAGAATTTTAGCAATTTTGTTCTGTCTTATAACTGGGTTATTTACAAAAGACAAAGAGCTTTTATTCCAATTAATCAGTTAATATGAAGCAGAAGAATAGAAGTTGAGGGCTTCTTAAGATTTCTAGCTTCCCTGACTTCTACTTTCCCCATGAAAGTAGTGTCATCAACAAATTGTCCATGGGAATAGATGAGAGGCTAAGAAGAAGGTTGAAGACCTTTAATATCCCCTTGCAAAACCAATTTCCCAATATAGCTCCCCAAACATTTAGCCATAATAGTGAAAGGAATAGGGGATAAAGGGTCTCCTTATCTCAATCCCCTAGAGGGGCTAAAGAATTGAGAGGAGCATCCATTCACCAGAACAACAATCAAGGTAGTAGAGATCAACTGAAGAATTACCTTTACTATACTTTTACTAAATCCAAAAGCCAGTAAATTTTTTTCCAAGAAAAGATCATTCTACTCTGTCATAAGCTTTAGCAATATCAATTTTCATAATAAACCCCTGCTTAGTGGAACTAGTTAAAGAATGAATATTCTCATGCACAACTATAACAGAGTTGAGAATTTGTCTACCTGGGACAAAACCATTCTGTTGTTCAACAATAAGAGATGGTAGCACCAAAAAATCCTAGAAGTGAGGACTTTTGATATGATCTTATAGAAGGAATTACACAAACTTATAGGCCTGAAGTGATTCAGTGAATCAGCCCCAACCTTTTGAGGAATAAGGCAAAGGAATGTAGAATTGATCTCCTTCAACACATGTTTTGCCCCAAAAAACTCTTTAACAACATCACACACATCTTTCCCCACCAACTTCCATTATTTTTGAAAAAAGAACATAGGAAAACCATTTGGTCTTGGAGATTTATCCCCAACTAAGAAACAAACTGCTTTTAAAATTTCCTTATTTTTAGGAATAACACCCAACATTTTGTTTTGTTCTACAGTGATCAGCGAAGGAATGACATTTAAAATATTATCTTGATGATTAGGATCAATATTAGAGTTAGCAGTCATCAAAGAGGAAACAAGGAAACCATTTCTTTCGATATTTCCTTTTCCTTAGAAATCTTTATGTCTCCTTTCTTAAGATTTCAGATATGCGTTTTAGCTCTATGCTTCATAGTAGATAGGTGAAAAAATCTAGTATTCTTATCTCCTTCATTCAACCAGACCAATCTAGATCTTTGCCTCCAATAAATTTCCTCTTTGGTAACAATGTCATGATATTCCACCAATTTGTCATTTTCTTCTTTAACAAGATCAAGAGTGTAACCTTCCTTTTGTATCCTTTCTTGAATTTTTTGTAGTTCATCCTTGATATTTGAATTGTTTTCAAAAATATTACCAAAAAATCTTTTGTTCCATATTTTAACCTTCTTTTTGACATTTTTCAGTTTAGAAGCTACCCTAAAGAGAGTAGTTTCATCAATATCTATATTCCACCATTCAACCATTTTGCTCTCAAAATGTGGATGCTACATCCACATTTTTTTAAACCCAAAAGGATAGTTATTTTTGATCTTAGCCTTATCAGTAGTAAAGATCAAGAGAAAATGGTCCGACCCAATGTTCTGAAATGCCTCTAACTTGCAAACAAAATCCTTAGTCTAGTTAGGTGATATAAGAACTCTATCCAAATGTGCCTAAATACAATCTTCACCTATCCTTTTATTACTCCAAGTGAACTCTATACCATGAAGATCTAGGTCCATTAAACCCTCTTTGTTAATAAAATCCATAAAATCCAGTCTCCCATCCATCTAACACACATTTCCCCCTTTTTTTCCATGGTCATAAAGGGGAACATTAAAATCCCCTAGGAAGATCCATCCGCCAAAATAATCTTTACTCTTAATAATTGACAAAGAATCCCAAACTTTCTTCCTAGAATTCTTGTTATTTGGTGCATACATATTAACATATACCATTCTTTATTCTAGTTAATGTTAGTAATTTTTGCCACCATGAAATGTTTAGTAGCATTCAAAATAGTTCTTGAAAAATAGGATTTCTTCCATAACATCATAGTTACTCTTGAAGCTCCTTCTGAACTACTAGCCTTTATACAGTAGTCATTGAA
Organism: Cupressus sempervirens; assembly: GCA_028749045.1. Classification (NCBI taxonomy): domain Eukaryota; kingdom Viridiplantae; phylum Streptophyta; class Pinopsida; order Cupressales; family Cupressaceae; genus Cupressus; species Cupressus sempervirens. The sequence continues at coordinate 99,976,864 of CM053793.1, read as the reverse complement.
AGACTTCTTCTCAGCTCTTTCCTTCTCCATTTTCATTTCTTGAAGTAACAGGATATCTAGCTTATGCTCTCTAACAAGATTTCAAACAATATCTAGTTTATGGCTACTGTTTAGCTCCCTAATATTCCAAGTGATGATTTTCATGTCAAATTTTTAGGGGTAAAATCCATAATAGTTGCCTGTCTTCCATCATCAATATTCTATAAACTTTCCAGCTCTTTAGTTTTCCTAGTAGATCTCCTTCTAGGCTTCTTCAGAGTTCCAACATTTATTTTTACCTTGATTTGTTGCTCCACTTTACTACTTTGAGTCTCTACTCCTTTAGGGAGAAAATTACTTTTCTTTTCAGTCTTTTTCCTTTGACTTTGTTTTTGATTCAAATCCTTCCCTTCCAAGCTCCTTATCTCATCTTTAGAACTATTGCTATACGGAACAATATCTTTGCAAAAAGGTGTTTCAAGAGGTTGGGAATCAACATTCTTGATCACTATAGGCTAGAAATCAACATTTTGTGTTTCCTCCAAAACCAGATATCCACTCCTATCATCTAGAATTTCTCCCTCCTCTATTTCCTCCATCTCTACTAGATCTTCCCAATCTATATCATTCTTCTAATAGATGACTAGTTGATTCATTGAGTGAACTATATTCTTATTATTTTGCTCACGTATGATAGGAACAGATAATCCATTCTCCTGGTTTTCTATACTCAGGTTATCCTTTAAGGCAGAATTTGATAGTTTAATAGTTTCTTGATTTTCAAGGTTCAGTTTTTCCTTTAATCCCTTTTCAAGAGTAGCTTTAGGTCTCCAAACTCTCTTCTAAGTCTTTTCTTCTTTCTTTTTCTCCTCCTTATCAATCTTGGGTTGATTCTTGTTTTTGTTAGGGCAATTTCTCACCCAATGGCCCTATTTTTTATAGGCAAAACAAGTATTTGGAAGATCTTCATAAGTAATTTCTTGTGTCATTTTTCCAAGTTTTGAAATAAGATCCATCTTTTTAGGAAGGTTGCTCAAGTTTTCCACTTTCACATATAATCTGGCACTTTCAAGTTTAGATTTCGAAACCATAGCATTATCCACTGTAATTAGTTCCCCAAAAGAGCTCGCTATACCCTTAAAGATATCCTCATGCCAAAATTTGAAAGGAAGACTAGGAAGTCTAACCCAGATTGAGGTAGTTAAAAAGAAAGCATCAGATAGATCCATGTTTGGTTCCCATTTTTTAATAGTGAGAGAGCTTTTACCAAATGACCATGGCTCTCCACAAAGGACCATATTCATATCTTCCTTATAATTAAAAACAAATGAGAGGAAACCATTCATCATAGGAGCTATATCAACTTGACCATAGATAACCTGTTTTCATTTTATCATATTTCTCAAAGTATCTATATTTGGCCTAGCCCCCATAAACTTTCCTACCAAAGTACTTTCCATAGAAGAGATAGAGAAATCAACAATTGAATTTAGTATAAAAATTTGAAACTCACCTTTCTTGCAGCAAGATTTCGATGTGATTGAGGGGAAGGATGATTTTCCTCCAAGTTTCCTTCCAAATAGAGAAGATCACGTCCTTTGATCTCCTAACCATTTGTGCAGATTCTCTACTTTACTATCTTTAGTCTCCTCCGCATTCTCCAAAGGAAACTTTTGTTGGTCAAGTTCCTGTTGGAGCATGTGATTTTCTAGTATAGGAACCAAAGGGGTATTCCTGACCCCACATCTTATGGAACTAGAACTTGAAGCATCTTGCACTACTGCAGACTTTTCCAGAACTATCCCACCAGGATCAAGACCTCCCGTAAGATTTCCCCCTTCTAGTTTCCCGCCTAACTATTGATGATTAGGAAAGAAGTAAAGGATTGAACTTGGCTGCAAGAAAGGATGACTATTGACCTGTCACCATTGCTAATGGAAAGAATCTTAACTTGGGAAAGGTATGCTTTGACATTGAACAAGAAGTTTTCATTAATTTATGTCAAGAATTTAGTGATGTTATTGCTTGGACATATGGAGACTTAAAGGTTTTTGACCCAATCTTATCCCAACATACCATAGAATTAAATCATGATGCAAAGCCTATTAGACAAAAGCAAAGGCTAGTCAACCCCAAGATTGAATCCTTAATGAGAAAAGAGTAGTCCAAACTCGTAGATGCTAATATTATTTTTTCTATTAAACACTCCTCATGGGTAGCTAATATTGTTCCTGTTAGAAATAAGAATGGAGAAATCATATTATGTGTAGATTTCATGGACCTTAATAAGACTTCTCTTAAAGATCACCACCCCCTTCCTTTTATGAAACAAATCTTGTCCAAAGTTAGTGGCTGTGAGAGGTTTTCCATTTTGGATGGTTTTTCAAGTTATAACCAAGTTTTGATCTAGGAGTCAAACTGTTATAAAAAATATTCACTACTAAGTGGGTTGCTTATGCCTATTGTAAAATACCATTTGGACTAACTAATGCAGGTGCTACATTCCAAAAGGCAATGGAGATTAATTTTAAGGGTGTCCTAAATTTTTTGTGCCAATATATCTTGATGATATAACCATCTACTCAAAGCATGCAAAAAATCACTTTGATCATTTAAGACAAGTGTTCATCAAATGTAGAGAGTATGGTGTATCTCTAAATCTGAGTAAGTGTGTGTTTGTTGCTAATCAAGGGAAGCTCTTGGGACACATCATGTCAAAGGATGGCCTAACCATAGACCCAAAAAGGGTAGAAGCAATTTTGTCTCTTCCACTCCCTAGTCATAAGAAGGGATTGCATAGTTTTTTGGGAAGGATCAATTTCATGAGAAGGTTTATCCCTAATCTTGATACTATGGTTAAGGCTCTTACAACCATGCTAAAAAAAAATGTGATTTTTACTTGGACCAAGGAAGGAAATAAAAACTTTGAAGAGATCAAGAAACCAATTGCATCAACTCCCACTCTTGTCAATCCTAACTTTGATAAGGATTTCATCCTCTATTCTCTTGGAGGAGAGTCACATTTATCATTTGTCTTCACATGGTTAAACAAAGAGAATTTGGATAGCCTATTACTTTTTCAGTGAAGGGCTTAAGGACTATGACATCATGTATAACTATGTGGAAAGGCAAGTCCTTGTTGTTGTAAGGGTGCTCAAAATGTTCAAACATCTATTGTGCCATAATAGGATCCAACTCTTGGTTCCACATATAAGTGTAAAGGACATACTTTTAAGAAAGGATATTAGTGAAAAAAGAGCTAGATGGATCACTAAAGTCATGGAGTCTAACATTGAAATAAATATGACCAATCTTGTGAGAGGCAAGGGATTATGTGAGAAAATTATTTCATCTTTTGAGACACCTAAGGAGGCTACATGTTTTATTAGAAGATGAGCAACCAACTAAAAAATGACGAGCAAAATGATTGGTTGCATGATGTGACTACCTTCTTGGTAGAAGGAAGATATCCAAAAAACCTAAATAGAGCTAAAAGAAGACAATTCATACTAAAATCTATTCCTTATTTCTTGGTAGATATAATATTATATAGGAAGGAATATAATGGAGTCCTATTAAGATGTATCAATATCGATCAAATCAATAGGTTGTTAAAATAATTCCATGATGGCTCTGCTGGAGGCCATTTTTTAGCTAGGATCACATTAATGAAAATAATGAGGGTTGGCTATTATTGGGAAACCTTATTTAATCATTCTCATAGGTGGGTGAGGAAATGTGAGAAATGTGCCTTCTTCTTAGGAAAACAAAGATTGTTTGCCCTAATTCTTTATCCTATTCAATTTGATCAACCTTTTTCCCAATGGGGTTTGGATTTTATTGGTCCAATCAACCCAACCTCCAATTCTAGTCATAAATGGATTGTGACAGAAAGAAATTACTTCACAAGATGGAAAGAGGGAGTAGCATTAAGAGATGTCACAAAAACTTCAGTGGTTGAATTCCTTGATGGAATTGTAACTAGATTTGGTGCTCCTTCAACTATCATATTAGATAATGCCAAATCTTTCATTGGAATTCATATTTGATCTTGGGTGGTTGATCACATAATATATTTGACTATTTCTTCAAGTTATTACCCCCAAGGGAATGGTTTGGTTGAGTCCTCCAACATAAATTTCATCAGAATAATAAAAAGGACAATTGACGATAATCAAAGGTGTTGGAATGCCAAGTTGAGGACAACCCTTTGGGCTGATAGGGTTACACCCAAGAGATAAATTGGAAACTCACCTTTCATGCTAGTACATGGGAGGGAAGAAAGGCTTCCTATTTCACTCAATTTTACCTCTCTTGAATTATCTCATCAATTGGAGCTAGCCAAAAATGATTCTCTAATAGTCAGAATGATTGAACTAATTAAATTAGAAGAAAAAAGACAACAAGCTCTACAGACACTTGAGGTGCGCCAACAAGAGGTTAAAAGAAGTTTTGACAAAAAGGCTACTGCTAGAGTCTTTAAAGAGGGTGACCTTATTCTTAAGTGGGATGCAGATAGAGATAGACCAAGTAGGCACTCCAAATTTGATGCTTTGTGGAGTGGCCCATACATTATTACTAATTTCAAAGAGGCCAACACTTTTCAACTATCTAGGCCTGATGGTGAGGTTCTTTCGATCCCAATCAATGTGATTCATCTTAAGCCTTGCTTTTAGAGGATGTTAAGTTTTTCTACACAAAATAGGTTAGATATTTCCATCTTTCCAAGAAGTGCACGAGCACATTAGTTTCCCTCTTGGAGACAACAAATTTTTATTTGTTTTGTTAGTTGTAGAGTTGTTGATTTTATGTGCAATATAGATGTGCATCATGTTCTTGATGCTTATGACTTCATGCCTAATGGATTCCTTCAAGACCACTAATCATATGCTTAGCAGGTAAGCATATCCTTTGAGTGACCAGAAATATTGGCATTTTTTGTCATCATTTACCCCATTACAAATAATCGATCAGAGACATCTTTCAAGGGATAAGTCCTGCAGTTTTTGGCTAAAACTATTTTACATTTTTATGCCCGTGCATAATAGTTTAAAGAGAAGTAACTATTCATGGCAATGTTGCATGGGCTAAAAGTGTTGTATAATTTTGTGCATTGAAGGAGTTGGTCAAATGAGTTTGCATGTTGTATGAGTCACTTTTTTGCTCATTTGACATTTGCAAGCTAAATTGTTGTGCATTTTAGTGCCTGTGTGGGATCAAATGATAGTGTACAGAGAAGGAATTTTTTTTGCAATGTCAAGTAGGCCAAAATTGTTGTGCATTTTTGGGCATTGAAGAAAATTCATCGAATGGGTTGGCTTATTAAAGGAACATTTTTTTGCTCATTCAGTGTCATGATCTTGCATTGCATGACATCACGTTTTGCATGTTGTAGTGTGTTTTCATATCGTGATGTTGCATTGTAGTATGTCTTTGTGATCTACACATCATCACAAGTCTATTATGCTAAAGGAATTTCATGCTATGATAGTGCACATGCCGAAACTATTGTGCATTTTTGTGCTTGCATCATTTTTTCTTGTTGATTGTGATGCCACCTGAGAGCTCAATATTTATTGCCAAACTACTTTTTAATGAAATGTTAAGGATTTTTCTTCCTATTTTTCCACTTGCAGAGTGTATGGGCATGATTTTCTTGATTGCAAGAGCATTTGTTGGCCCATTTTCTATCACTTCATGAGCATATTTTTGTACAAAATTTAATTTATTTTATTTTTTTTTAAAATTTGCACTTTGTGATTTTAACTTTTGTTGGTGGATTTTGAGTTGAATGATTGTAACCAAGTTATGCCTGATCTCTTTAAAAGATAACCTTGTATATTCTCAAAGGATCTCTTTTTCTTGTTTTTTTAGCAAAATTCTCCTCTATAGGTGTTATTGTCTTATTTAATAGAAATCACTATTTTTATATCTACTTTCAACCCAAATAAGCTTGTGTAATCTTATGTCTTGTTTACTTTGGATGCATCTTCATCATCTACAACATTATATGATTATGTTAAATCTCATTCAGCAAATCTGTTAAGTGAACATCTGTGTTCCTTTCCTGATTGTATTGTTTTTTTGACTTTCATATTGTGCTAAAGCTGATAAGCTACATGTAGTAGTATAGTTTGTGAGTTCTTTTAAACTTAAGTGCAAATGATTGGAAAAAGTAGATCAAAATTATATATGGTGCATCACCTCCATTTTCCTTTCATCAATTTACTTTTATGCACTCTTGTTTCCTCAAGAGTTGTAGTTTAGGTGTATCCTAATAGTAAGGAAGCCAACCTTCTCTAGAGATTCAATCTCTCATTTCATGTCCCACACTTGGAGATTGTTTCTATGTTATACAAGGTCATTTGAGGGTCACACCTCAAGAAAGGGTGCATATTTTTGTGTTATAAATTACCTATATCATCATCTAGTATGTTCTTCCATTCTAATATGGCCTTAGACCATATTTCCTTAATTATCACAAATAGTTAACTTGGAGCCTGCAACTCTATTTTGGCTAGTGTTCTATTGAACACCCTCAAGCTTACAAGTACAACTCTCACAATTCTATTCTTATTTTTCTTATTGAATTTTGTGAATTTATTTTTCCAAGTGTTATAATTCCCATTATTTTCAATTTCTTCAATAATATTTTTAAATGAAACTTTCTTACCTTCTCTAGGTGATTTGAGACTTTATGTATCAATATCTTCTTTAGATTCTTCTTCTTCTGATTGGACAAGATGTTCACTCTTTCTCTTTTACATCTCTAGTGTTGGAGGCTTGGCAATAGTAGGCTTCTTCTTGTTGGATGTTTCTTCTTCCTCTTCAGATTTAGGTTCAGGTGATGAGTCATCTTTGGTGTCTGGTTGAGGACTTTCTTCACTATCTTTGGCTACCTCTTCTTTAGCCTATTGTAAAACTTATCCCATGCTCTTCATCTTCTTTATCATCTTCTTCTTTGATATTTCTTCAAGTTTTTCCTTTAGCTCTTTTCTTTGGTTGTGTCAGACCTATGTTGATCTTTATCAATAGGCATTGCTAGTAATTAGTAAATGTGCTTTTGGGATGAAACTTCTTCAACCTCACATGGAAACTCAGTCAACCAATGAGTGTGTGGTTTGAACACTTGTGAAATGCACCTATCTATGCTAGTTATGAAGCAAATATTACTTTTGTGGTCATTGGTCAAATTTGTTGGAATTTTCCTTATTCTTTGCATTTTTGTCTGAAATTGCTTGAAATACCTATCAAGCTTTTCAAGGGCACTACTACCCACCTTGTTATACATATTTTTTATTGATTTGTAATGCATCTCTTTGATTTCCACTAGAACTTCTTGTATATAGGGTATTCTTCCTTGAAATAGAAGAATATACTCAACAATGTTGCACCAAACTTGAATAAATGTGTAGTACCATCCTTCTTGATTTTCTTTAAATTCTCCATTAGTTATCCATATAGCCACCCAATTAGGTTAAGCTAGGATTTCTTTGTTATGAACTGGTGTGCTCTAAACACTTCTCCATTGGGCACACTATTTATCTAGATTGACTAGTAAAGCTTGTGTGTAATCACCCATGCTACAATCTCAAATTTCTTATTGGTGATATCTTTCAACAAGAACATTCTACCATCATGGTGGCATCCAATTAATTTTCCTACTATTTTTGACTTGTGCTTACAAGTGGTGAGCTCTACTTTAATTTTTTTGAACCCTATAACTCTCTCGATTACTTCCTTTGTGATTTTATATCAAGAAATATATACTCATCATGTATCCTGCTAAGAACAAATATCACCTATTCATCACTAAAGAATTTAGGGATATCTACTGCATGGGCTAGGGTTATTTTCTCTAGATCTTTGAACCTTAATTTCTATTGATCATTCTCATAGAATTTTTTATACATAATTCTTATCTCTGTACCTCCCAATTACATGATCTTTGCTTTGAGATAATCGCCAATTTATTTAATCAACAATAAATTTCTTGGGAGAAAGGACATGGTGTTGACATATCAGTCAAGTTTGTTATTAGTGACATACACTTATTCAGATTGTAAGTATCTACGAAGTTTATTGTATAGTTAATAGTGTTTGCCAAGAATTTTAATTATTTTTGAGTTCTACAGTTGCTACCGAGTCCTTTGGAAAAAATCAAGTGTTTATCGAGCAATCATAGTTAGTGTGAAGATCAGTAGTGTAAATCAAGCATCTCAATGTATGCCAAGTTTACTAGTGCAAGATGAGCTGTGCAGAGCTTACCGAGTTCATAGTTTATGTGATGCAAGTCCAGTGTTAACTGAGCTACTCAGTGTTAACCAGGTAACTCAGTTTATACCAAGCTCGAGGTGATAGTGTTTACCAAGCCATGCAGAGGTAAACAAGTGATTCACTTTATATGATGAGTTTTACAGTATCTACTAAGTCACCAGTGCAAACCGAGTTCAAGACTACTTGAAAGTGATCAGTATGGACTAACCTTCTACATCTACTGAGTGCATGATGATGCTGAGCATTGACAATGGATGTTTAATATTAGAACTTCACCAAGTTAGTCTTCAGAGCTCGAGTGTCTAAACTTGAGCCAACTTTGTAATATTTGTGTAAACTTGTATAGTGGCCAACTTTGCAATTTGTATAATTGGATTGGTATATATGTAGTGTATTGTATCACATCTAATGTGAGTAGTAACAATGCATATTTAATGTAATCTTAAGAGAAGAGCATAAAGTGTGAATTATAAAGGCTATAGCAGTATAAGGAGCAACAAAGATTCATCTATCACAACAAGGTGATTTGTACATGTAAAGGAATTTCATTCAGCAAACCAAGTTGCAGATCAGAGATCAACTCCTATTTCATCCTAACAGGTGGATCAATCAAATCCTTTAACAAGGTAGACCTAATAGCCTTTTATATATCTCTTTACCGAGTGCACACTTCATTGTATGTTTGTAAATCCTTTTGCAAGGTGGACCTAGCAGTCCTTATTGCTCCTAACATGGCATATCATCAGAAGTAATCAATGTAAGCCTTAACTTGCCAACTTTATACTATAGTACTAAAGCTTGTGGGTATCATCCTCACCCCAGTTATACTTTCTATTTGGAAGATTTCTAGGTCACCAAATCTTTGTGTCGAAGTGTTATGAATGCGTTCATGTTTTCAATTTCTTATGCATACAAATAGATCAGATTATATGTGAAGGATTAAATGCTAATTGGACTATTGGATTAAGAGTTAAAATTGTAGAAGTTTTAGAAGTTACTAATTCACCCCTCCCCTCTCAATAATTTAGCCTTGTTGAGAATATTTCCAATAATTGGTATCAAAGCTTTGTGGTTCTTAGGAGAAAGTTTAACAACTTGAGCAAAGATCAAGGCCATGGAGATATTTAGACTTGACAAAGCTATTGACAATGAGAAGCTAGATTTGGAAATGGCTATTGCCCAACTCAAGAGAGCAAAGGAGAAACTCTTTCAATCCATGAAAAGAAGAAAAGAGCTTGCAATTCAAATGAATGATCATCTCAACATTGAAGACCTTCATTCAAGTAATCTAGATGAAGCAAATGAAGCAATCAAAGAACTCTTATAAAAGAATGGTTCCTTTCAAGAAGAAGTAAGAAAACTAAGAAGAGAACAAGAAATTCAATCAATAAGGCTATGTGAAGTCATGGAAGAGAAAAAAAAGATAAGAGAAGAGATAGAAGGAAAGAACAATGAAATCTAGCACCAATCTCTTCAACAAGTAGACCTCATTGATCAACTCTCCAATGCAAATGAAGAAATCATGAGCTTAAGATCTGAAAATGAAAGATTGTGAAATGATATGAACTCTGAAAAGCAAATCAATGAAAGAATGATGAAATCCCAAGCAGACATGAATCAATTGAATGAGAAAAATCTCTATAGACAAAATGGAAAAGCATGAATTAGATATATAGAAGAAGGAGAATCATCCAAGCAAGGAGCTCAAAAGAATTAAAAACCTACTTGCAATCATTGACATAAGATAGGTCATACTTCAAGGAGCAATCGAAAAGAAAAATTCAATGGAAAGTGCTACAACTACAATCAGCATGGTCATAAGGCTAATGAATGCAAAGAAAAACCAAGATTTGAAGAAAAATGTCACAAATGCAAGAATAATGGGCACAAATAATTAGAATGCAAAACCAAGATATTAAATCTAGCAGAACAGATTGTGAAAGCCATATTTGGTTGGGACTAAAACACCAAGTGTAGATGTCATTATTGTGGAGAATTCAGGCACATTGGAATGAATTGTGTAAAGCATCATTTGAGGAAAAGAGGTACTACTAAAAGATGTTTTATTTGTACAAAACTTGGTCATCTTTCCAAGAACTACATGAATATTGGTAGAATTAAAGATGAAAAGAAGGTAAAAGCTAATAACATCCGAAAATAGATGAGACAACAATGGGTTCCAAAGTTTATCAAGAATGAAAGTCCAAGCAATGATGAACAAGCCACTCAAGAATTAGGTGGCTCCACAATCTCTACTTGAGTTCTCAAAGGGACAACTGGGACTAGGTTACCAAAGAAGACATTCAATTTAGTCCTAGATTGAAAGGACAAAAGATCTATATATGTATTCAAGATACAAAGGGATCACCGAGTGAAAGGGGTACTAGTCACTACCAAGTTACCTTCTTTCCTAAGTGAGGTTGGGTCACAGACTCTACCAAGTGAGGTTGGGAGTAACTAAAATTTCATATGGCTATCGAATAATGGAAGACTTTGCTGAGTAATCAATGCAAAGAAGTGGATGATAGTCTGTCAACTTGATCTACCATTTGTACCGAGCATTTATGGTGAAATTTGATAAAAGGAATGGAATCAAAGTCATTTTCACCGTGAATTTTTGAGAGCTATTGCACAATGTGATCTTTAGATCTTCCAAGTCATTTGAGAAAATTGCAACTAAAAAATTAAGTTCTCTCAAACCCTACTAAGTGAAGATGGAATTCAATAGCAACAAAGCAAAGCTAGGTTCTGATGTGCTAGTTTGTGGTGAATGGAAAGCTCTAGATTTCAAACTCACCCCTGTAATCGCTGAAACCCTAGATCTAAGTGGAGCACAGTCTTAAATACCTCCAAAGGTACTATTGATAAATGACATTTGTTCTCACTTTAAATGCACAATTCAGGATATTGGCACTTTGGAAATGGATGAAGCCCTAGGATAGCTATGTGTTAATGGTGTCTTGAAACCTGAGCATCAACATCTAGAGACAAAATGGTTGACACACATTCCTCATATGCCCCGTGAATTTCAAATAAAATGGATTAGGTATATTCTCAGTTGAGTGCACAATGGTTAGTTATGGTTGGAGTAGCCAATTTTAATCATGAAGAAGATGATTTATAGAATCAATGGTCTCCTAATGTTGGCTAAGGCTAAAATGACCAAAACCCTAGGTTAGGCTGAACTTGAGAAGAAAACCCTAGTAGAATGGGATGGTAGAGGCATGAAGATAAGTAGTGTGACTGGTATGGAACTAGAGTTTGGCATTCATATCATAGCACATAAGATCTATAGCTCTAGCCAGTTGAACAATGTGCCTTGTAAAGCAGTTGACCTTGGTTACAAGGTGGTCAGGAATAATCTTTCACTTGACCTTATTGAGCTTCTATTGAAACAGTTCAACAAGAACATGGAAAACATCCTGACATCAAAGAACAACCCGTGTAAGTTTGGTTCTCTATTGATTTGTTTATTCTTTTATGTTCAAAAAATTTTCCCTTCAAAAGGATCAGTTGTATGGAGAAAAGATGTGCTAGTTCTTTACCAAATTAATGAGTATATTGCTGAGATGGGAGAGAATTATAATAGTATCATGGATAACTATTTTGATTCATTTAGAGAGAAAATGAATAATAGATTCATAATTCCAAAGAAATTAGTTGAAGATTACAAGGATGATGTATGTTTCATGGTAGATAGTGATAAGGTATACATTCAGGCAGTCAGGCCTAGAATATCATGGGTAAAACCTCTTGGATATGAGGTTAATATTGATGAAACTAAGGATATTATTGAGGCAGTTGTAAATGAACCAGTTGATCCCAACGCTGCATATTTTGGTACTTATGATGAAGCAAAAACTAGGATAGAATTGGAGATCAAGCTCCCTCAGGCGGTAAACAAAGGAAAGAAAAAAATTGCTAAATTTAAAACCAACTCCACCCTTTTGCTGACCAAAGGAAAAGGTGAAGATGAGGAAGTAGAGGATGAAGAAAAATTTGAGGATGAAGAAAAATTTGAGGAAGAAGGGCAAGGTAATTATCACCAAGCCTGCCAAGACATCCATTGTTGTATTTACAAGAAGATCTTCAAGAAAAAAAGCGGATAAGAAAGGAAGAGATATAATATTTAGGAAACCTCCACCCACCTTCCAAGATAGACTAAAAGAACTACAGGATGGGGCCAACATAACAAATTTTAAAGCATTAAAATATGAAACTAGGATTGAGGAAGAAAAGAAGTAGATTGAAGACCTGGTGATGAACAAAATGGGTAAGTGGAAATACTCACCAGACCAACTTACTTCTTAGCTCCCTAATATTTTGTTGGATGAGATTAAGCCAAGATGGGAATTTTCCAGGCAAAGTGTAAAGGATATCTATGGGTAAACCCTGAAGTAGCTTATTCCAAGCTTAACAAATAAGGAGATTAAGGAATCTCTAAAGAAAAATGAGGAGAAATTAACTCTAAAGTTTAATACTTGTCTGGTTTTGATAAAAGATATTGAGCATGTTGTAAGAAATGCAACGCATACATGGAAGAATATATATCTTCCTCATAAATTGAGTGATTTTTCTGTTGAAATAAAATATGATGATCATGATCATGATAAAAAGGAAAATGATGAAGAGAAAGATGATGAAGAAATAACACATTTTGATAATGAGGATGATGAAGAGGAACAAGAGCAAGAGGCTACCAAGGAAGAAAAGCAAGATGATGAGGAAAACAACCTAATCAAGATTGCTATAGTAGTTATAGCCTCACTTCCTCATTCTCCAAGCAAGGTATTGACCACATCAGGCACAAAGATGACCTCTACAGGATTGATTGTGACCAGCACTCAAAGAAAAACTAGCCAATCAATCTTTGCACCAACTCAACTAAGTACATCATTGATTGAAGTGACCTCCACTTTATCTACCAAGCTACAGACTCTTCCCTCTTCTACTGTGTTGGCAACATCCATTTTGAATTCATCAATTTTGGCTACTGTAGGTATTACTTTAGGTATTTCTACAATAATTGTAGTATCAAATTTTACAGCTAATCCTAATATGTCTACTATTTTTTCTATTCCAGGTACACAAGCAATAAGTGCAAGGACAGTTGAGACCAAGGCTCAATCGAGCACAAAATTTTTGGGCAAAGGAAAGGAGATGGAGGAAGAAATAGACCTAGATGAGGAAATTGTAATCCCAAATTGGGACATTTCCAAGCCCACTCTAGACCAAATGCAGACATTTGGTGAACTCCTCCAAAAGAAAGCGAAGCAGCAGAGGCTTAGAGAAGAAAGAGATAAGGAATTTAAAATCATTGAGGATGCCAAGAATATTTTGGCAGAGGTGATAGGTATAGAGGTTGATTCTTCACAATCAATTTTGTATCAACTAGTAGAGGCAGTTCAAATGTTCAATGAAGATATAGATGGACACGATAAGTTACTGCATAAAGTAGAAAATAAGTTTGAGAATAAAGTGTTGGAGCACATTGCTCAACAAATTGCAATTTATCATGTAGAACTCTCCACCATTTTGGGTTCCCTAGAAACTTCATGTACAAATGTATCAATACTTTTTGGAAAATTGTGTGATGTTTCAAATTTTACCAAGGAAATAAAGGAAAAATTATCCAAGATAGATGAAGACCTTGAGGAAAGTGCTCAATAGCTACAACTTGACCCTAGTTCAAGCCCTGTACATTTCAATAAGATTAAATTTTTGACTAAGTTGCAGGCATAATTGCTTAAGGAAGAGGCCATAATCAATTCTACATTATTAGATATTTAGAACATGATTCTTCCCAACATGGATGCACTTCATAAACATATTTCACATTCCAAAACCCTCATCCATAACAAAAACTTCTCCATAGCAAACCGGATGATTGAATTGTTAGTAGAAGTACAGATTGAACTACACACATGTAAGGTCTTGCAGGATAATTGGGACAAAACATTGGCCATAATACTCAAGGTACATTCAAACTTTTTGTCTCACTTTGGCATTAATATGTAAATATATAAAATAAATCTTTGGCATTATTGTCAAAAAGGGGGAGAAGATATGAGAAAAGTAATGGGAGAAGATATAATAGAAAGGGGGAGAAGACATAGAAGATATAATGAAGAAATTGAAATAATGAGTTAAGGGGGAGAAAATGTAAAATTGGTACATAAGCTATAAAGGAAATGGGGGAGACAGATGTGTACAGAAATATACATTGTATATAGCAAGGAAATGTATTCAAATGTACAATATACTATATAGGAGCCTTACCATATACATATATACATATCTTACAAAACCAATTTTGAAAAATCTCAAAAACAATATACTCTACCGAGCTAAGAATTGCTAGGTGATGGATAAAGGTATTCAGGAAACTTTTTGAATTCAGTTTTGGTTGATAAGTGTTTTTTTCACTAATTCCAAAGGGGGAGATTGTTGACATATTAGTCAAGTTTGTTATTAGTGACATACACTTATTCAGATTGTAAGTATCTACTAAGATTATTGTATAGTTAACAGTGTTTGCCAAGCATTTCAATTGTTGCTAAGTTCTACAGTTGCTACCGAGTCCTTTGGAAAAATTCTAATGTTTACCAAGTAGTCACAATTAGTGTGAAGATCAATAGTGTAAACTAAGCATCCCAATGTACATTGAGTTTACCAATGCAAGCTAAGCTGTGCAGTGCTTACTGAGTTCACAGTTTATGTGATGCAAGTTCAGTGTTAACCGAGCTATGGAGTGTTAACCAAGTGACTTAGTTTATACCGAGCTCAAGGTGATAGAGTTTACCAAGCTATGCAGAGGTAAACAAGTGATTTAGTTTATATGACGGGTTTCGCAATATCTACCAAGTCACTAGTGCAAAACAAGTTCAAGACTACTTGAAAGTGATCAGTATGGACTGAGCTTCTATGCCTATCAAGTGCATGATGATGTCGAGCATTGATAGTAGATGCTAAGTATCAAAACTTCACCAAGTCAGTCTTCAAAGCCTGAGTGTCTACACTTGAGCTGACTTTGTAATATTTGTGTAAACTTGTATAGTGGTCAACTTTGTAATTTGTATAATTGGATTGGTATATATGTAGTGTATTGTATCACATCCAATGTGAGTAGTAATGATGCATATGTAATGTAATCTTAAGAAAAGAAAAAAGAGTGTGAATTACAAAGGCTACAACAGTATAAGGAGCAACAAAGATTCATCTATCACAGCAAGGTGATTTGTACACTTAAAGGAATTTCATTCAGCAAACCATGTTGTAGATCATAAATCAACTATTGTTTCATCCTAACAAGTGGATCAGTCAAATCCTTTAACAAGGTAGACCTAATAGTCTTTTGTAAATCTCTTTACTAAGTGCATACTTCATTGTATGTTTGTAAATCCTTTCACAAGGTGGACCTAGTAGTCATTATTGCTCCTAACATGGTGTTGGCCTGGTTTTTCACCAGCCTTGTTTTGTTGTATTCAGCAGTGAAAAACCCTAAATGTGGACTCCAAGTAATTTGAAATTTGGTCAAAAAACCCTAGGCAAAAAAATTCACCAAATAACCTTGTGCCTTGCCTTGTTTGGCCCTAGCCTTTGAGAAATTTTAGAAAGTATTATTTCAAATAAATTTTGGCAGGACATTTTAATCCTAAAGGTTTATTCGCGCAAAGATACCTTTATTAATCTTTTGATAAAACTTATAAAGTTTGCCTAAATTGCACTATTTTATTTGAAAAAGGTCCAAGTTACGATATCTTTCAAGCATCATAGATGCTTTTAAGATTGAGGGTTGAGGCTTGCCTGCAATATGGAGCTGCAAGGTCTTTAAATATTGCGGGCAAGAACCTTTTCAACACGTAGCCCCTGCTGACATTTCGGCCTCAATGCGTCAAAAAAAGTTCGTGGTTGTTAGAGCTAGTCAGAACTTTGGCAAGTTCGTCAGTACTTTTCGTGCACATTCTAGATTTCCTGTGATATCATTGGTTGAGTTACTAATAGAGATATGCCTTTATCACTAAGAAGCGTCGATCATTGATTTCATTTGAATCAAAGGGCTAGCACTTTCCTGCAAGAAGGAGATGCTTGTGAATTAAATAATGTGAGGAAGCGAAAGTTGGACAAGTGGCACAGTCTGACAACATGGACCCACTGTTCCCAAGGATGATGATTGAGATGTCTTCCATGGCAAGTGTCAGATGAGTTGGAATGGACAAAAATATTTTATTCATCACTTCAGCCAACGTGGTATTTTAAAATGCCTAATTCTATAACCGTTGATTTGTCTTGATCAAAGGCTAGTGCATGCCCACAATTTGAAGCTACACAAGAGATAAATAATGCACGCAAGCAATTTTTTGACATGTAGCAAGGTGGGGTCGAGAATTGTCAATGTGTGCTGCGGTGTGCCAAATTGTAAAATGATCGCTGACATGTACTGCCAGATGTGCCACTGAAGAAGTTTGTCTGTCAAATGGAAGTGAAGCCTTATCAGCCATAGATCTTTCAAAGATCGAGGGTTAGTGTAATCTCGCATTATGAAGCAACTAGTCACATAAGGAATGCGAGTATGTGCTTTTGCGATGCGTGTCATGGTGGGGCCAAATTATGGAAGAATGCTGAGTCATGCCATGTGGTCTGCCACTTGTGCTTAGCTGGAAATACTTATGATGTGGGTTCGGAAGGCCTCAAAAATTTATGCAATAGTTAGGTGGGATAGAGCACGAGGGTTGAGCAAATGTCATTTCATTGGTCCAAATGGATGATTAATCATAAAGTGCAAATTTTTTTCACACCATTGATCCTGTCTTGATCAACAAAGGGCACTTTCTCACATAAAGAACTTGAGTGAAGTTTAAACAAAGTGGGAATGCGCCATGCAGACATGTGTTCATGGTAACGTCACATTTTCCCATCTTGTAAGGTTTACAGAATCCCAGCATTACCACCATTGATCTTTTGAAGATTGATGACTAGCGCAAGCTCGCATTATGAAGATGCTCATCAGATAAGAAAAGCGGGAATGCACCAGCTTGACACGTGGAAAGAATCATGTCAAGCACCTGCTCACTCAGAAGAAGATATGGGACCCGTTGGCATGGAAGTTGTTAGAAGCCCAACTCTCCATAAAGGTTTCCTATTGGTCAGTATAGCTGACTGGGCTTTGTTCAAATATAAAATGATTTGATTGTTGATCTTGTCTTGATCAATGAGTAGTGCTTCCCCACAATTCTAAGGTGCAAGAAATTTAAGAAATATGGGTAAGCGGTATTGCGACACGTAGCCTTATTTTTAAAACCATAAAGCTTGTTGCCTTTTAAATCAAATTCGTCCGATCTAGTGAAAATCTATGGATAGGATTCAAATTTGGTTGCAATTTGGAGGTAAAGGTTACTGAGAGTAAATATGATTCAGATTTCATTTGTGCAATTTCAATGTATGAAAAGAACTCACAATCTCACCATTAATGAATCACCAAATCGTAGAAAGAACATCAGGCCATACAAAATTTTTAGAGCTAGGGAATGGAAATTTTAGCTAGCAATCCAATAAATTTGTAGAAGAAATCACACAGTATAGAAGTGTGAATTCTAGTGGCTAAGTACTCTGTGACTCTTTAAAAAATTCAAGTATCTCCTATTATAAAATTTCTAGGGTTTTATTCAAAATGCCTCCCCAAAAAGAGTTCACCGGACAAATGGATTATTTGAAACGTTCTGTGCATGATGATTTTCTTGAACAATTCCCCTTATCGGTACATGAAATAACTAAGGGGAGGGAACTCATTCCAAAACACCTGAGAGTAGTTATGGCAGAAGGTTTTTATGATAGAGCAAATTGGGTAAGAGATGCCCAAGTTTCCATGGGGGGTCTGGAGTTGTTTAAGAAATGGTTTTTAGAGCAAAAACTGGACACTCCTATGAGCAATGTATAGGAGTTTGACATTGGTAAATTAACAGTCCCCACAGTTTTTTTTGATAGTGATTCATTGATGGATTTGGCTAAGAAATATGATCCGATTACAAGGTGGGTAAAGAACCATGCTGGAGTGAATCTCTTTAGGGTTTTCCCTGAATTAATTAGTGAGGTTTTCAACCTCAATCCTAACCATGTTGTGCATGAAACTATTGATATGGATGACCTTCAAGCAAGGTATGATGCACAAAGGATTTACCTAAGAACAGGGCCATTGCAGGAGCATGCTGCTAAAATTGGCACCTTGCCTGTGATTATAGCCAGTACCCCAGAGCCATTGCTGAGAAGGCATTTCAACCTTAGAGCTCAAGCATTATATTTTTCTATTTGCAAGATTTTTGGGATGGATGAAGTTGATAAAATCCCAGTCTCTATTGTCCTTATCATGGCTCAAATACTTCACTTTGGGATGAGCACTATTCTAGATTTTGCTACTTTTCTTGTGAAAGAAATTCACAATGGTCTGGTGGGCATAGCACGAGGAAAAATGGACAAACCATTCTATTGGTATTCATTGCTTATGCATGTATGCTTGTACAAGGGATTTACCTTCTTCTCCAAGGGTATGGAGCTAGAAACGACTAGGGATGGAGAGAGGAATCCAGTGTAGCTGTGGAGTGTAGATATGACTTCAGAAGCTATAAATGCTAGTTATGTGAGATTTGATAGATACTTTGCATTAAAGCTTAGGTTGCTTGTGAAAGGGGACAACCCTAGAATTCCATAAGCATTGTTAGAATTGGTAAGACCCAAGGACCATGCACAAGGACTATTGGTTAGCCATAATTGGGGGGATATAGTCCCTTATAATGTTTCAACTGTAATAAGAGTATATGGTTTTTTGGGAAAGCCACATGTATTTCCTTTTCATGTGCCCTTGAAGATAGGGATAACTAAGCTCCTTTGGCAAATAGGCACTATAGATGAGAGGGAATTGTCTAAGAAGGGTACCTTTTTTCCAATTGTTACTGTGGTACACGATTTTGTCTTTGTCAGGAAGGGGTGGAAGCACTTGAATTTGTTTTTAGATAGATATAACATGGCAAAATCGCATGCCAGATTTATTGATCCTGAAGGATTTTATGACCTCTTAAGAGAGAGGGTGAAAGCTTCTCACATGGTACAACAAGTTTATTATCCAGAGGATATAATCAAAAATATTTTCACTTTCCAAGAACAAGAACTGAGGAAAGAAAAATGGATAGTATTCAGCAAAACCCTCGAATTTATTAATGCTTTTGACCCTCAATATGACCCAAATATTGGGGAGCAAAAATGCAAGCATTAATGGATAATTTTTCTTTGATCATCCAAACTATGAATGAAAAGAAAGCCACATATACTGATACATATCCAGACAAGGCTGCAGAAGTACAAAGGAAGATAAGCAACAAAAATATAGTGGCTCCTGGCTAGTATACATTGTAGAGAAGGCCAGGTTATGTCATGATTCAAAGTGTGCAATAGGCACCCCTTCATCAGAGGCCAAGGTCAAGAAGTCCCTCTGCAGCCAGCTCTCCAAAAAGGCAAAAATTAGAGCAGGGGTCTTCTTCTTCTCAGAAAGAACAATACTCCCCAAGCTAGTCCCCAATCCAGATAGATGATGAAGCATCTCTAAAGGAGTAGCTTAGAAAAATTGGTGGAGAAGGGGATGTAATTGTTACTTCCACAGATTTGGAGATTGGAGAACCACAAGAACCTCCTATGCCCTCCTTGGATTTAACTATTGCTGATTACCAAGGTAAGGAAATTGATCCGATAGTTGCCCAAGCCTCTGAAAGGTTTATAAATGATGAGAATTTTGTAAAATCTAAGGCTTTTGCTCAATTTTTGTGGAGATTAAACATAGGAAATTTTGAGAAAACTTGTGAGAAGATAAAGGCAGAGCAACTAGACAAACCTGATTCAGATATTAAGGAAGAGGTGAAATCTAAATTTTTGAATGATTTTGCTCAATTTACTCTTGAAGCTGGGAGGTAGATAGTTAGACAGTCAGGAGTCCTCCTTCTGCCAGAATGGGATATAGAAAATTCCATTATTTTTTATTCAGTAAGGAAACAGAGGGATGTTCAACTAAGGATTGCTGAAGAAATACTACAGACTCATAGAGGAGTCAAAATTAGTGATGACCACCAAGCCCTTGTTATATGGTCCATGGAAAAAAGGGACAATACCAAAATGCATGAGATTCCAACTGCATACTGGTGCATTGACAGTGTTCAGGGCTGGAGAGATAGGTAGTAAACAAATAATTGGGATGGCATCAAAGATGCTAAAATTTGGTAGCATGGTGTCTGGCCAAGAGGAAGATAAAATTTCCCAACTCAGTGCTAGGTTTGAAGAAGTTTTGAAAGCATATGAGGAGAGGGGTATGCAAATACAGTCATTAGAAAATAAAGTAATTCAAATGGAGAAGATTCTTGGGAAAAGAAAATTAGGAGAGACTAGTAAACCCAGGATTGCATACCCCCCATGGCCACCTATTGAGCCTTTTAAATCAACACCAATTATTGAGATACCTGATACTCTAGAAAGGCCTCAGTTCTATATTGCAGAGGATTTTGAAGAGGAGAAAAATAAGTTATATGCAATGCATGTAGAACTTAATAATCAATATGAAGAAAAATTGAGGCAAGGTATCATGTATTTAATAGACAGGATAGAGTGGCCCACATTTTTTGACCAGTTAGTGAGGATTTTAGCTATCAGGGATGAATTGAAGCAAAATGAAGCTATATTCAGACCCATTGTACATAAGTGGACAGAGAAAAATTTAGATATCACTGCTATGTGTATATCTATTATTCAGCTAACATATCATCAGATAGAAGGAATTTTTGATTTACTAAATAAGTTGCAAGGTTTTGATGATAAGCAAGATTCTTTCTATAGAAGATTAACTATTTGTTTTTCCATGTATTTTGCGAAAAAATTTGATTTATTCCCTTGTGATCTAAAAACAATTGATAAAATAAAGGAAAAGGAAGAATGGAAGAGGGAGCTAGATGAAGTCTTTTGTGAAAGAATGAATAAGGTTATAAATGAAACAGGCCATTTGTTATGGGCAATGACAAATGAGGAGTTGGTAAAAGTAAATATATTCTATAACTCTATTAGAAAAGATTTTGTTGAAATAGAGGCAAATAAAAATTCTTTAGTAATTGTACAAAGAGAAGTTTTAAATTTTGATTGGCTGAAGGAAACTACCTATAATAAGTGGAAGGAAGAGTTTATGTCTACAGAACAAGTAGAAGGAGATGATGAGGTGGAGGATGATGATAAAGAAGAGGGAACAAAAGTAGAAGCCACCTTTGCCACTGATGATAAAGACAAAGAGGATCCTTAGGTAGCAAGAGATGACTCATCACTATCACATTTGATGGCCACCTATCCCGAGGAACCAGAATGCTAAAGGAATTTGATCATAGTATTTTTGTCTTTCCAAAGGGAATAACAGAAGTAGACCCACAAAAGGAATGTTTGATGTATAAGTCTTTCTGTTACTCACATTTTTGTCTTGTTATGATAGCTGTATGTAATTATCTTTTGTAAAAGACACCTACCATTTTCTCTTAGCCTGAAGCTTGTTGCATCTCACATTATATAAGTGAGATTCCAGGGCTAGAGAAAGGGTTCAATTTCTAATGTTTTATAGGTGATATACTTAGTTTGTTTTTGATCCAATGTTTTGGAGAAGATTTTATGATGTATTTTCTCTGTTAGTTCCTGAGAATGCATGAATATAGAATGATCTCTGTGTTTTCCTAAGGTCATTTTGAGTTTACTGTGAATGTATACAATTTTCAAAGAAAATGAATAAAAATTATGAGCTATCCCCATATCATTTCTTTTTGAATTTTGTCTCCTTTTAGTTACTTGGTCGTCTTGATATTGTGTGAGTAAAGGCTTGTGCAATTGAATGCAATCCAGTTAGGTTGTATATCTGTTCATCACTGCTATTAGTTCAATGGATTAAGTAAAAGCTTTGATGAATTTGATAAGGTTGCTATAGTAGTAGGAAGGATTTTTTGAATGATAAATTCTGATAAGAATTGCTGATAATATTTGTTGTAAGGCAAAAAATTAGATCAATGGATTTGTGGTAGACTCTGAACCCCAATGGATTAGGCACTGGTCAAATTCATTCAGTTGGAAGAGAAATATGTTATAAATGGTTTTCAAATGCATAATTATAATAAATTTTACTTTTATTTCCTGGAGATGTTCAAAGTTGGCCAGTACTTGTTTGCATGGAATGTTTCAGCTTTAGTTAGCCACTATTGATGAGAACATGTGCAGAACTATAGAAGAATTTTGGCCAGATCTATTATATGGGATGTGTTTATCAAAATTGTCAAGAATTATGCATGTATTTGAGGATTTGAGATGAGAATCAGAATGAAACTAAAATAATTCTCATATAGTGTTTCCCAGTCCTGAATCATCCCTAGGTATACCCACCTTGGTTTTGTAGAGCCTAAAGAGTAGAAAACCACCAATGGTTTTGTTGAAGTTGGGTCCAAATGAGTTGCACATATGATTTTTAATAGCAATTGGCTAATCCTGAGATTGTGTGGGTAATATCATTTTGGTATCGAGCATTTTTTTGCTTACTAGTTTTTAAAACAACAACACATGGCAGATCATCAAAAGTGATCAATGTAAGCCTTAACAGTCCAACTTTATATTGTAGTACTAAAGCTTGTGGATATAATCCCCACCCCAATTTTACTTTCTATTTGGAAGGTTTTTGGGTCACCAAATCTTTGTGTCAAAGTGTTATGAATGCGTTCATGTTTTTAGTTTCTTATGCATACAAATAGATTAGATTATATGCAAAGGATTAAATGCTAATTGGACTGTTGGATTAAGAGTTAAAATTGTAGAATTTTTAGAAGTTATTGATTCACCCCTCCCCTCTCAGTAACTTAGCTTTTTAAAGAATATTTCCTATACATGGCTCCTTTCATATCTTTCTCATTAACACTTTTGAAGACTGGTTCCTAAATAGGAGGTTCTCTTTCATGTCCATTGACCAATTTTATATCAAATAGGTCATTGTATTGTTCATTGTAAGATTTAATTATGAAATGGTCTTCTTCCACACAATATTTTTCACTAGAGTAATCTTAGGGTTGCAAAGTGACTAGTAATTTATTGCCCAAACTTGCATAAAGAAAATTCTTTTAGTAGCTAGGGTTTTGCAAAGAAAAGCTCTTTGGTCTTAAGATTGAAAAAGTGATATTTGTTGAATGATGTATATAGTTATAGATTTAGCTAAAAATTAACATTGAATTCCTAACAATAACCTCATCTCTTATCTACCTCTAACTTTGTGTAATCAATGCCTTCTAACAGTTCATCCAATGGTCATATTTTGAAGACAACCCATCTTTACTTTTAGGTACAACATGTTGACTATCCACTACATCAATTTTCATAACTCACTAGTTTGAATATGGGGACCAGTACAAGGCTGACTTTACTTGCCTAACCCCTTTTAAGCTTAGCCAAGTTAACTTGACTGAGAAGTCTCACCACTCATAGGGGAGCTTACCCCTTCTACAATCTTTACTCTAGTACCCTCTAACCTTTTCTTGGTCCATACTTTGGAAAAGTCCTTGCTGACTTGCTCAATATAAATGATCTTGTCTTTTCCTTTGTTTTCATTATGATGTTGTTTGGGTTTATACTTTACCAAATAATCCTTGGCTATATGCAATGTCTATCCTTCTTGTGTTTTTCCATTGTCTTGCTTAATTCCAATCACCTATCTTCAATTTACAATGGGATACAATGTGACCATCGTTACTATAGGTGAAGCAAGCTTGTCTCTTACTCTTAGGAGATGAATGATTCAATTAAACTCTTGGTCATTACTATTTGAAACTATGACCATAACTATTATAGTGATAACAATATCCTTCTTCTCTTGCCTCAATTGCAAGATCTCTACACTCGTGTATTTTGTCCATACTAGTGACAAATACTGCAGTAGCCTCTACATGCATCCTAAATACCAGTTGTAGCTTGCTTATTCCAATACACATTTGAATTATATCATATTCTACCACACAAAAAAGTAGTTTTTTTATGACATACCTTTCTATGATGTCCTTTTTTTCTTGTGGAGTTTTAGTCTTTTACCCTTGAAAACCCCCCTTTCACAATTGTGTTGGTTCCTTCAAATCCTAGACCAGTTGTATCAATGATCTTCTCCCAAGTATTTGGTTTCTTTACCATATTCTTGGTGTTTTCATTATAATTTATCATTGTTTCATTTTTTTTCTTTGGTGTTACTTAGCTCATCTATTAGTTGACAAACTTGTTCATCCAGTTGCTTGGTTTCTTTATTTAGGTTTTCTAGCTATTCAATTTTGTCATGACAATGCTCTTGTAAGACATTGTTTTCTTGTGTGATGTATTAGTGCTCCAATTCCATGAGAGTTATCTCACATTCTTTTTCTTTTAGTAAGTCCTTAGCTTGTTATTTTTCTTCTCGGGCTAATCCAAGTTTCTCATCGTCTTGATCTCTTTGTAGGATGGCATTTCTTTTATCATCTTGTGCTTCTCTTAATCAAACTATTGCATGATCTTATTTCATTTTCATTGCCTTGAATATTTTGTTTAACTTTTCATTCTCATTCATGATTTTTGAGATTGCTTCTTTTGATTCTTCAAAACTGCTTTGCTCTTTGATATTTTCTATCAGTTTGACTTTCTTCCAACTTTTTGATCAACTTCTTTCTTTTGGCTAAGGATTATCTCTACTTATCTTTTAGATATTCAATAATGTCAAGTGCTTCATCAAGTTTTTTCTTGTACTTGATGGCTACCATATGATCTTCCCTCAAGTTGTCTAACTTGTAGTTGTTAGGTCTTGTGCTTTGATAACAATTGTTGGTCCTAACTGGTACTGAGAGGGGGTGGGGGTGGTAGTGAATCCGATTAATGCAACTTGTTTAAACACACACCTTGTTACTAACACATTTACTATTAAATTAATGATAATATATATGCAATAGAACCATAAAAGATCACACAAAGATGTATACATCAATGACACACATTTTTAGATGGAAACCCTCAATGTGGGGGTAAAAACCATGGTGGGAGTAATATACCAGCTAGCCTTTCCTTGCAAGTCAAAGGGTTCCATATTAGAGGCTCACATCTATTCCTTCTAAGAATACATCTTGTTAGGAATGCACAAAATCTATTAGGATTACAATAACCTATCAAGGCTAAGGATTTTGATCTCTTTATGAGATATACCTTTCTAGAGGATTTCAAAGACCCATTAAAAATCTACCTTATCAAAGGATTATAATAGTTGCAATGGTAAGAAGGAAAACTACATAATAGATCTAAGTATTTGACACACCTTTCCTAGTAGATCCTTCATGTAGATTGCTCAAAGATACTCTGATCTCCTTTCTCTGATCTGGCTTGGTAAAATTTCTCTGCTCACTTCTACCTCATGCTAGCACACAAGTTTTCTATTATTCTTTGTTCATAACTATTTTGGTTTGCCTTTACAGATCTCTACTCAACACAATTACAACAACAAAAACAAAAACAATAATGACAATTTCAAAATAAAGTCTGAATGAACTTAAATCACTCTCACAAATTGTAATCCTAAAGTTATCCCACTTAAATTGTGAATTTGATATTTGAATCACATAGTGAGAATAGTCACAAAACACCCATGACTACCTATCCATAGGTTCCTATATATGTAGGATTTTCCATCCATCTACAAGTCTACTTATAGACTTAAGTCCTTACACACCTTTGTTTCATCTGTTGCTTCTCTCTACGTGCATGTCACACCACTTTTACACCTTCTCTAATTTTGTCACATCCATGCTAACTAGGTTGTGACCCTGAAACTTCCTTATTTGTCTCCTTTCCTTTGTCAAGTCCAGTATGCCAGTCTACCAATGGTTGCACTTGGAACACTTCAATATTCTTGTTTACTAGTTGCCAATCAATGATAACACTTCATCACTTCTTGATGCTTTGAGTTCTCTGCTCATCATTTTTCTCAGTTAATCATGCCAATGTAGTTTATTCCAACATTATTGTTCAGATCAAAATTTGGGGAATCACATTTCTCTTGGTTTAAGAAAGGAGTTTGAAATGTGGTATGATATTCATTGTTTTTAGAGCCATTAAATCAATATCTCCAAGTCTCCATTTCTTCAAGATCTATTCAAGAAAGGAAAATTCTCTCCTAATTATGCAAGTTTGTCTACCATGATAGACAAGTAGAGGAATTCTCAATTCAAGTAAGAAGATCCACACATTCATTCTTCTTTCTCTCTCCTTCTCATGTGGTTATCAAGCATACACATATTCAAGATACATGATTTGAAATTTGTAGATCAATATATTTTTGAAGGAATTATTGATCCTACATATTATTTAAAGATCAATACTTTTGAACATCTTCATTTATTTGAGTGATTACTACATCTGTTCATGTGGGTTTTACATGAAGGTGAATCTAACATTTATCTTGTTTACATTACTTTCTTTACACAATTTCAATTCAATTTTAATGTTGATTCATAAATAGACATTTGACCAAGGTAATCCCCTTTTCATGTCCTTTCCCCTCTTTTGATGTATCTAAAAATAGATCGTGGATTAAGATCCATAAAGAACAAACATAGTCACAGGTTCTCAAAATAATTCATTAGATTTGCAGTGGTTTGGAACGAGTCAACCTATCAACTTGTTTCTAGAATCTCAACTTTTCACTTTGCTTTTTGGCTAAAAATTGTACAACAGACAACTATAGGTTTTAGGTTCCTAGATCTAGAGTTACAATTTTTTTAATATTCTAACAATAATCAAATTCAGATATGAATTTCAAATCTCCTCATCTTGTTTGAAGGTACACATATCATTTATGTTTTCCTTGCAATTTAATTTCATAGATCATTTTTTAATCATTTACTTCTTTAAATTGTCATTATATCATATCCTCTGAAGGAATTCAAATGCCCCCTTTTCGTAGGTCTTGCATTAGCACCCATTCATCCTTTTGGTTGTGCTAATCATATTTGTTTAAGGGTGGGTTTGTGTTCATAATGTATTGCCCAAGAATTTAGTGGGTGATCCAAATCCTAGTATTTCTCACCATTTTCATATTTACATGAAGATAGTATAAGTTTACTGGCCCAATCTTGTAAACAATGGCTCATTGCTAATACAACAATTAACATTGGTATAAGTTCACTACTCTAGACTTGCAAACAAAGACTCACTACCAAAGTAGCAAGACACAAAAAAAATTGCACCCAAGATTCATCATCCTAGGGACAAGGTACATACAACTCTTCATGATAGATAAAGAGAAATTCTTGTGATCATGCATTTGTCTTACACAACTCGATCAACCTCAACAATGTTGGAGTAAAAAGGCTATTTAACTTAATTAATTAATTAAGCTACCATTTTTCCTTTTTTCACTTAAGCTAAATTTAGGAAATTCTAGTTTGCATTTAATAATTCTTTTATATTATGAATGCATATTACATTTTCCTTTCTTAAATTGAGTGTTCTTTTCTATTTTAAGTGTCATGGCTTTCTATAAAAGAAATGGATCCCTTTATAATTTTTAAAGCATCTTCTTCAAGATTTTTCTCTTGTACATGGTTGCTTATTTGCATGCTAATGATAAATGTGATTATGATAATTCTTCTTTCATGAATTCTAAATTTTGTCAGAGTTCCATACTCAACACTTCTTGTGTATGCTATGAAAACTAGGATGTAAAGGATATGAAATCAAAACTAAACATCCAACAAGCCAATTTGATACCAAACCTTTAAGAAAATATTGTAAAAGAGCTTTAAAATAATTGGAACACAACTATGCAATCAAACAACTCCTTTGTTGAGTATATTTGGTCCAAGGATGGAAGGTGTGCTCAATGATGTTGCTTCAAGCTTCAAATATGGATTCAATGATGGATGATAAGTATAAATTTGGTATAGAAATTGTGCTTTGATAGTTTTTTTCTCTCAAAACAACATGATAACTTTACCCAAAAGGTGGATGATTTATAAGGGATGCATGATTATATTCATAGGCTAAGGGTAAAGGAAATGGATGACCAAGATGCGAAGTAGAAAGATTGCGAGGGAGGACTAGTATGCTAGGCTATATTAGCACATGGATTGTGGTTTATCAAATCCATATCCTCACAAAAAGTGTTACAAGGAGAATGAGTGTGATGGGATAGGAATTTTAGAGGGATAATTAAGCAAGAGAGGAGTGAGATGGAATTTAGTGCTCTTAGGTGGGAGAGGGAGATGTTGCATGAGAGTAGACTTACGCCTGAGTTAGGAAGTCTTAATTCGTGCCTATAATTGTGCAAGTGATTTAGGAGAGGTGATTAGTTTTAGATGAAGGGGGTGATGTGGTTGGCAAGTGGATATGTTAGAGAAATGTAAATGGAGGGATTAACTAACTAAATTTAAATATTTAATTGAATAGGCTAATTACTGGTGTATGGGTTGGGTAAGGCTAAACCACCGAGTTAGAGATTAGTTTAGGTTTGAGGGATTTTAATTAATTAACTTAAATGGTTTGTGTAATTATTTAATTTAATAGGGAATGGGGATTCAATTAATAAATCAAACTATTAGTTGTCATTTGATTATTAATTGGACTATAGTTTATTAATTAAATTAAATAACTAGGGGATAAAATAAATAGATTAAATATCAAATATGTAACTAATAATACCTTAGAAGATGACTAAATATGATTACTTAATTGTGTGATCAGATTTAGGTGTCTACATTTTGGCTCTCTTCAACTAGTGTTGTACCAACACTATTTTGAAGAAGTTATGAAGAAGATGTTTAAAGAAATA
Source organism: Cupressus sempervirens (assembly GCA_028749045.1). Taxonomy (NCBI): domain Eukaryota; kingdom Viridiplantae; phylum Streptophyta; class Pinopsida; order Cupressales; family Cupressaceae; genus Cupressus; species Cupressus sempervirens. The sequence continues at coordinate 99,947,736 of CM053793.1, read as the reverse complement.
AAGTTTTCCCAATCTCAAAAAGAATGGAGAGAGACTAGACTAGGTGATCTCCCCTTCAGAAGGTTACAAGGAAAAAATATAAGGTTTGACAACATCTTATAAAGTACAAAAACCTAGGTGAGAAGTACGTGTTAGCATGAATGTTGAGACTATTCATTTAGAGGAGCTTATTGGCATGTTTGGAGAAATAATTAATTTCTTATGTATTGCATTCATGACTTGGTTTGACATTGATGTCAATATATTATCTTTTTGGATGGAATAATTAGAGTTGTAGTTAGAGTTTTGGTTAATGGAGTAAGAGGATATAGAGTTATATTCTAAGGGGTTAGTAGAGCATGGTGAGATATGTCTTTAAGATGTTTTTATGTTCGCATAAAGTGATATGAAGGTTTGAATTAATTATGGAAATTTTATAGAAGATTGGTTGCCAGACAGTGTGTAGGGAACAAGGTACTGGTAACTGAGTTGTATCTATTCAACAAGGTTGAAGCTTGTTCAACGAGCTTGGATTTTGGTTAAAGACATGTTAGTGGTTATTTTTTCAAGGTAGAAAAATCTGGTGATCATTATGTGAAGAATAATATGTTAATATGGGAAGTTATATTTGTAATGTAACATGTAATGAAATGTCTAATTGATGTCCTATATTTTTCATTATACATTGGGGAAACCTCAAGGTGGACTCAATTAGCTGTTTTAGGATTTTGTATAAAGGAAAGATGTTTTACTTGGTTATCATTGTTGGAATACTTTAGAATAACTTAGAGGCAAGAGAGGGGGGGGGGGGTGTGTGAATCAGTTATCCAAGGTCCAAATGTACAAATAAAACTTTTCAGTACTGCAACTTATCCTTATGCATGCATTGACCATCCAATATATTAAACATATGCATATTGCTATCCTATGTCAAAATAACTTTTCAGAAATGTAAACATGAAAAACCACAAAATCAATCACACATTTTGACACAAGGATTTTATGTGGAAACCCAATTTGGGAAAAACCACTAGTAACATGCTACCAATTTTCACTCTTCTAAAGTGAGCTTTGTGAGGAGCCAACCCTATTAAAGGTTACAATGCACACTATTAAATGTGACCTAGTTAAAGGATTTCAATCACCCTATTAGGAGTGATACTTGTTAGAGGACTTTAGAACATTCCATTAGAATGTCACCCTATTAAAAGATTTACTAAATGACTATTAAGTCAACCTTAATCCAAATGATTTATCCAGGCTGATACAATGATTAGAAAGTACTAGTAGGACTTGATTTGATAATAAAATACAACTCACTTGCAAATTATAGATCTTTGGTTTACTCCTCCATTCTGCTTGGCTTTCATCCTCTTCATCTCTGATTTATTGTTCAACCTTCAAGCCTTCAACATCTTAAGCCTTCTTTCTTTGCATGCCAATTGTAGACTCTTCTATTTTGCCACCATATGATGCAATAGCCTAGACTTCTTGTCTTTCTTAGGTTCTCATACATGACAATTATTGCTTTTGGCCTACTATCTCTATAACTAGCACTTTCACCAAAAGAGGTGCAAGGGGTACGCCGATAGGTTTTAGTAGAAAAGAAAAATTGAACAAATTTCTAATTAAAGGAAAGATTTCAAACTGTTAGCAAAGTATTAATATTTTATATAGAATAGAGGCATGTATACATGAGTAACATCTTTAGAGGGTTCACATAGAAAATACAAATGTAATGCACATTTGTTGAAATATCTTTTCAATTCTAAATATAAAAGAAACTAGAGTCCTATTTGTGATGGGGCAGGAAAAACCTATACATAAAAGGAAAATGGAATTAATAAATAAGAAAAGTACATATGAGTAAATTATCAAAAATTCAAAATTATTCAAAAATTGAAATCATTCAAAAGTAAGTTCACAAACTTGAAATTTTCTTGAGTATTTGATATGTGTGAACTCCTTGTTAGAATCAAACAAATGTCAACCTATACAAAGTGTAATGGATTTCTTAGGAAGTTAGAAAAAGAAACTAATAAAATTAAAACAAAAAGATTTAGAATGTCAAACATTACCATTCAATGTAGAAGTTGCTTCATAGAAGTGATTTATATGCGACATTGTGTGCAAACACGCTTCTTTTTTCTTTCTAATGATATTGTATGGGTTTTTTTGCATCTTACAAAAGTGCTCAAAAGAGAAGGAAGGCTCTACACAAAGGTCATGGATGAATTTTACTCTAGAGATTGCTGTGAAGGTGAGGCCTTGTCTTTTAGTTTTACCTATGTCAATTGTAGCCATACCTAAGGTAAGACCTTGTGATTTGTGTATAGTTATAGACCAAGCTATTGTGAGGGGTATTTGGGTATGACTGCCTTAGGAAATCAGTTGTATTGGAATAATTTTTGGGTTTCTAGGATCGCAAGGTGGACTAGTATAGCTATTGAACTCTACAGTAACATATGAAGGCAATAGAGGGGGTTTAGAGCCTATTGGAGACACTATATCCTTGACCTCTCTAAGAGATCCATTAACAAGACCACCAGTGATCCAAAGACTGCTTGTAAGCATAACACATTGAAATTTATATAGTAAAACTTCTCTGGGTAGTTGGTCGTCATCTGCAAATTCCTCAAGCCTACGATGTGCATTTATCGTAGTGCAAAGTGCAATAGGGAAATTTAGTTCTTTTAACATCTTTTTGTTGTGAAGCAAAACTTGTTCATTGGTAGAAAACAAATGTGTTGCTTGGTCAAACTCAATACGTTCAGTTGGAGTGAGGTTTTTATTTATGCGAGTCATTAACAACTCCCAATCATGTAAATTTGGTTCTACATTACACATTTTTGTTGTACTTGACAAAATTGTATTTGAAGGGGATCATCACCTTTTTGTCTAAATATCATTTTCAATGTTACAATTGTATTAAAATTGTGCCACAAGTGTTTTGCATTAGTGTGAGATGCATAGATTAGTTTGTCCATAACAGGTGGAAGTTGGGCTAGGTTTCCTACAAGAATCATGGACATGCCACTGAAGCAAAGGTATTGTTTTTGGGGTATAGCTTCACGGAGTCTGGAATCAATTTTTAGTAGTAGTTTGGGGCCTATGAAGCTCATCTCATCTATTAAAATGTAACAAATGTTTTTCATCTCTTCTTGGTATTTTGTCAATGCTTGTCCTTATAGTGATTGCATTTCTCAAATTGGAATTTTGAGGGATCCATGTATATTTGATGCATGGATATTGAAAGCTGCAATACCTGTTGGTGCAAGAATAATGAGTGGGTTTATTGAATTGAACATTGAATTGTGTAGTGTATTTCTTATGCAACTAATAAGGTATGATTTTCCAATTCTAGCAGTTCCTTGTATGACCATGTATAAAGGTTGCATGGAGAGATTTGATGTGGAGTGGTCTATAATGATTAAAAGTGCAAGTTGTTGTTGACGTGATAAATCATAACTGTTGGTAGTGGTAGAGGTGGATGAGTTGGGAATTAAACCAGCCATCTTGTTTCTATGTATAAATTGAATGGCATGATCATGCAAATTCAAGGGAACATTATGGTTTTCCCATGGATGGTTGTTGCCAAAGTCAAATTTTCCCAACATGTCCAGGTCATTTAAGTTAGAACTATTGGCAAGGCCCAATTGGGAAAAAAATTCCCACTCATTCATTTGTAATGAAGCATGTATATCTACATCGCAATCTAATTCATTATCCTCTTTCATGATGTCTTCAACCAGACTAGTACGATTGACATGCCAAACTTTATACATTTTTGTGTGTAATAGATTCCAATTTCTAATAATGTCATCTTTTTCCAAACCTATATCTACGCGTATCTCATGAAAATGTTTGTACAAAAGTAATTCACTCCAACAAAATATTTCAAAATGTCCAAAGTCTTCTTTTGGAATTGAATTTTTTAAAGTAAAAACTTGTACTATTGCTTTTTCCTTTCTTATTCTCCATTTGGTTCCTTTCTGAGAAGGTGCATATGAATATGATCTGGCTGATTCAATTAGTGTAAGTTGTTCAAGGTCAGTTGGAAGTTTCTGTGTGCTAGAAAATGTGACCTGTTGGGAGCACGAATCAATAAGTAAACATTAGTTAAAAATCTCAAATATGCATCAAAGACACAACAAAAATGAAGAAACATTAACTAACTAACTAATGCTTGAGTTTTACAACTCTAAGCAGCCAAAAAACCAAATCCTCTAGCCACCTCTACAGCTCAACAAAGGCACCCATGAGAGGCCTTGTTGGTGTGTTAGGATGGAGGGTATGTTTGGTGTGCTCTCACAAACACAACAAAATGATGAATCTCTTGAGTGAATGTGAAAATGTGAGTAATGATGAAATATGAACTTAAGTTGCAATGAAATGAAGAACACCTCAAGAAATGGCTGTGGAGAAAGCCATACATGAAGGCATTCAATGGTGAAAATATGAAATGCAACAAAGAAACTAACTAGATACGCAAGCTAAACTAAGATGTAAATGAAATGGAGATGAGAAAATGCATGTAAACTAAACCAATAATGCAAATGCAAAGCTAAACCAGCTACCAAATGGTTAGTATTCACCTAGAAATCTCTATGAAAACTCAAACTACAATGAAAACCCTAGCATGAAAACTCAAGCTTCAAAATGGCATGGTAACAATGCAATAATGGGAGATGCCAAATGCTTGAGACAAGGCCTCTATTTATAGGTTCAAGAGAGGGCTTGGTGAGGTGGCATCCATGTAGATGCCACATAAGGTGACATGCAAGCCATGCAAATGGTCAAAATTCAAAATTTGCTCACACGTGTGAGCAAACTTGAGAAGAAGAGTGGGAGACAAGAGTGCAAAGGGGAGTGTGTAAGCATGCCATCTCACACATGTGTGAGCACACTCTTAGGCTAATGAGGGGGATTAGGAAAGAGATTAAGAATGATTAAGTAGGATTAGAGAAGAACTAGGCTTAAGAGGATGAAAATGATGGTTATAGGCTAGGCTCTAGGTTATGCTTAAGATTAAATTAAATTAAATTAAATTAAATCATGGGTTTAGAGGAATTAATAGGATGTGAGGATTATATAAACAAAATTTATTTAAAAAGGGAATGATGGAGGATCATGTGTTAAATTAATTTAACACATTAAGGCTAGGAGTATTTAAATTAAATTTAAATACTTAGGAGAATGAACTCATTTAATTAAAATAATTTAATTAAATAAGTAGAAGAATGTGAGCAATATAATTAATTAATTAATAATTAATTACAATGTCATGGGCAATATTAATAAATTAATATAGTCTTTTGGGGATGATTTTAAGCATCTACAGCTTCATGTAGGCTTGTATGTAGCTAAATTCTATTTTGCTACCATCATTTGTTTGTTTTAGGCGGTGCAACACTTTTCTCCCCACATTCAAAGTCATAAATTTGCAATTGCACTAATGTTTCTTGTGCACTAATGTCTCTTTCAACAACAATTTCAACCAAAAACTTCTAATATGCTTTGCCAGCGTTGTCACTAAGATTTGAATTTGAACAAATTCTACCCAACATCTGAACACAATTTTTAGATTTTTTTACAGCTTTTGATGCATACTTTGCAATGTATCTTAGAACTAATGCTCGGGATGTAATAGGTTGACAATCTATATTCCCTTTCCATATTGATAACATTTCTGGGCTATGAATGTTCAACCTCTCATCATTTCTAGCTGGTTCAAAGCATACGTGTCCTAATTCATTAAGGTGTAATGATGATTGTTCACATTCTTTCCATGGAGCTTTATATCTACATTGCATGTCTTTACCTTTCTTACATAAACACATTCTCTCAGTACATCGAGTGCGCCTTTGAACATGATTAACTAGTTCTTCATAATTGACGAATGGATCAACATAAGTTAATTGAGTTGTAGTTAGAAGGCATGGATCATCTATTGGAGCTCTATTTTGCATGTTGTCTATTTCATATTTTGAGCAAGGGTTCATAGTAGTGACATATTTACCGAAAGAGTTTTTGGCTTGTTCTACTGCGTCAAGATCTTCCCAATCAAGTGTGTCCATATTTGGAGCATTTTTTACCCAAATGACACCGTGTACATGTGTAGACCCTCCACCCTGCCATTCAAAGCAATACCAATAATTAGTTGCGTCCATGAGCTTCTCGATTATCTCTTCACAGAAAATTGTGAAGTGTTGGTGTAGATATAATGATGTTGTATGAGGGTTATTAATCACATTATCAATGTGTTGTTTGTTGGTAAGCAATGAAGATGGAATATTTGGGGAAATAACGCTATGCAAATCAGGCTATTTAGTGTCTGCTGCACTAAATGTAAAGAAAAATGTTGGGAAGCCTATTTGGGTAATTAAACTTGTCAACTCTATGTGATGTGCATTCCAGAATGCTTTTGTCCCTTGTAAGGTAGAACCAAAGTGCATTGGTTCTTCTACCAATTGATTGTCAAGCATATTAGTCAAGTGAGAGCGAAGGTCTTCAATTGTGGTTGGTGTATTGTCTTCAACTTTACATTTAATAAAGATAGATGCAATAGACTAACTATGATGATGCATCATAAGATTCAATAGGAAGTATGTAAAGCGTTGATGTTGGCCAAACCTATTATCATGGTAATGGATAAGGTGCACTGCATATTCATGCATTTCCACTTTTCTAGCTTCAGGTTGCATGGGTAGTGCAGTACCATTTGGGAAAAGCATGGGAAAGGCCATGTCAAACAACCCCTATATTTTACTCATTAATAAGGGTTGAATTTATGGGTGGCCAAATTGCCATGTCATCTGTATCTTGTTCTATTTGTAAATAATCTTTAATGATTTGGAGTTGACGACATTTGTTTGGTAGGCTCATCATAAATGATGTTGAATTTTGGGAGTCACCTTCCATATCACATTGTACATTTTCTACTAGTGCATCTGTAGAATATAAAGGTTCACTACAATCATTAATTGTACGTAGCATTGGTGCAATATCTATGTTCCAATTAGGGAGCATTGATAATGCCAAATTGTCAATTTGTACATCTTTGTAATAAGGGTCAAATTTGATCTTATACAAGAGTGCATTGTGAACATGAATTCTACTAACATATCAATCATAATGCTTGCCAATTGAATTAAGTCTTCAAACAACTAATACATCTAGTTGGTCAATTGTACGTGGTAAATATTTTGTAATTGTTTGTATATCCTGGGGGAAGCTAATTGTGTGGCCACTATATTTTTATTGCCCACCATGAGCATGTGTTACTTGCAAGATGGGAGTAACACGTGCAATAAACATCTCTTCTACTTGGGTGAGAACCCTCAACACAATTGGCTGCTTAGAGGGGTCCATGTTGTTGGCTTTTGAGAAGCAATGTATACCCCTCTCAGAAAAAAATCTCTTACAAGTTACAAATCCATTTGATGTACATACATTCATACCAAGGTAGCACTCCTTACAGATAGTACATGTTTGTAATTTTGAGAGGGCATCTATCCTAGTTCTAAATCTGTGTGATGCATCTATATATGCATATGATAAATGGAAATCCATGTGGGTTGTTGTTTGTTGATAATGAGCATTATGCTCAACAAGATTTGGTGCTATATTAATAAAAGGTTGTGGAGTAAGTGAAGTTGGTGAACTTTGGGGATAGTGGGGGAATGATTGGGTTGGTGTTGACTATAAAAGTTGGTAGCATTGAATGCAACGACGTGCTCTAATTTCTTCTCTATGTCGTACATAATACAAGTGACTTCTCTTCCGTGAATGCATAGCAACACTGTTAGTATGGATAGGTTGTTCTTCCAAATGAGGAGCAGTAGGAGCCATTTCCTGAATTGTACAATAATGAGAACAATGTATTTCTATTACCACTATCCAAATAAAAAGCAAGAATATATAAATAAAAAACAATATTAAAAGAAGAGTATCAATCCTTCCTAGCAAGTTGTATAGGTGAAAAATTTAAGTAGAGTAAAAAGTATTAGCAGTAGTTTGTTCAATTATTATTTTTCATTCCTAAAATTTCTAAGAGTAAAGTGTTGATTATTGTTTTGTAATGTATCTGGTATTATAAATTGTAAGATATATTAGATAATAATATTAGAGTGCAACCATAAATCAAGCATAGAGAACATGTATAAGATTTCACATATTTTTTTTTTAATGGAAACAAATAGATGCCAGTAAAAAACCATAACATTATAGATATGAGCAACAAACAACAACTATATATTCAATTTACAAGAAGAGGAAAAGGAAAGTTTTGAAGGGGACTTCAAACCCTATTGACATGTAGATAGTATGGGGATAGTAGTCAATAAAAAAGAGAAAAGATGGTAAGCATAGATAATGGATAGTAAAGAGTGACAAAATATTGTAATGCAAATACAATATACTTTTGCAAAAGAGTTATTTGCACGTATGGCTAGAACTTTAAAAAAAAAGTTACTTATGTGTCTTCATGTGTAATGCAAGATCTATTCAGTGGATGTTGACATGGAAGGAAAAATTTCATTGAAGAGTAAGTTGGCTTCATTTAAGAAATCTAACTTAGCAACTTCTATAATTGTTGTTTCGAGACGCAATTCACCATTATATGTTTCCATTTTGCTTGTGACTGTGATTAAGAACTAATTGTATTGAGCAGTACGCATAACAAATTCTGGATGCTCAGATTTATCTTCATTGAATTGTAACATATAGAGCTCTTTTGCAGGCATACCAATGATTTTAGTTGTAGTTTCATCGAAAGTAGTTGCCCACAATGATTCAGTATGGTCTTCGATTTTGATTTGAAGTGCATATCTATAATCACATTCTAAAAATGTTGTGAGACACTTTGGGCAGGACCACTTGCTGTCACTAATTTGTTCAACCCTTTTCTTACACTGCTTCCCTAATATGAGAAGGGGACAAGCTGGATAACAAATTTTTTTCCTTACGAGAAAAATAAGGGTTGTTTTGATAATGCATTGGAGAGGTTTTGAGGAACTTGGACATTTCTCTTCAATCATAGTAATAGTTTTTCATGCTAAAATTTGAGACAGATCTAGGAGAGTGGGCATTGGTGTAATACAATTATGGCCAAGCTCAGAAAACCAAGATTGTAGTTGGTTGGCTTCTTCAATAGTAGGGTTTATAAGTAATTGTGAAGTGGCAAGTTTACTTACAACCCTGCCATTGTATTTTGCCACACGACCATTTTTTTACAACAAGAATAGTTGACTTTTGGAGATGATACACTTCTTGTATTTGGGCACCTTCTTTCATTGCTGCATTTCCCCAAAAAGTTACGTTGATAGTGGATGTAGAAATGTCAATCATCTTGAGACTGCTTCTGATAACCTCAGTTCCATCATGCCTTTTTATTATAGAGGCAAGATCCACAGAAATGACAATTCCAATGAGATCAAGTGTAGAATTAATATTTGTAGTTAGAATCTGTGAAATGGGTGTAAAAGTGTATCGAAGTGTTGGAATTAAGATGTCATCTTCACATAGAGAAAGTTGGGAATCTTTAGTTAAAGTAATTTCAAAATTACTATTCAACTTATTGTAGAATTTGTTTGCAGATTTGATGGTACCACCAGACAATTTGTAGACACTCCCAATTTGGACATTCTCAAAGTGCAGGTGTACAACAACATTAAAGCAAGTTATCTATGCTTCAATCTTTTCAGTATCAATAATGTCAAAATTGAACATATGACCATTACCATTATTTGACTTGAAGTGGTATTTTTTCTTTTTCATAGTCACACGACCTTTAATAGTCCACAATGTTTGGTATGGGTTTAGACTTTTAAATGGAGTGATTGTTAAAGTGCGACATTTTTTCCATAGAGATGCATCAAGGCCAAACATCAATTTAGTAGGAGTCATGTGTGTTGATGTGCCAAAGTGTTCAACATTTGTCCCCATCTTCAATGGACTAACATTAGGCTATTTTACTTTTTTCTCTGGTTCCTTCAATAAGAAGGTGGGAACACCAATGATATCATGTTCTATGCATAGGACCTCTTGCGTGCTAAAATGTTGTCACACTTCTATGAATCATTACATGTAAGAAAACTCAAGAATGAGCCCTCACAAATCGATCCATAGCTCTCTACTCATAGAGTGCAAGGGTTTGCAATGGAGGTCCTCAGTTTGACCTATTTTTGTGCCCATGCAAGTACACCATGAGATGAGAGATTCAAAGAGGAAAAGCAAGAATGCTAGTCTCATGATCTTCAAATATGCATGAAAATAAGATCTAATCTATGAAAGCAAAATCTAATCTATAAATGCAAGATCTAAGCTAAAAGCCCATGATGGGTGCAAGAGAGAAAAAGAAAAGAAAATAGAAGTTCTCCACAAAAAGCTTTTGTATTCAAACTCCTTCAAAAATTGGTCTTCAAACCTACAGCATAACGATAGCATAATCATGGGTGTCTAACATGAGGAGAGGGCTCTCCCTTATAAAGGAAATTATGGAGGTGAGAGGCTTCTCACAACCAATATGGGATAATAGAGCTTGATCCATGTGAGACAAAATTCCACCAATGAGAAAAGAGGAGTGGTTGAGAAGAAAGTGGTGATCCATGTGAGACAAGATTCCACCAATTAGAAAAGAGGAGTGGTTGAGGAGAAAGTGGAAAGATAAATCCCACTTAGATCACTTTTTTAAGTGTAGAGAAATTAAATAAAAAGAATTTATTTTATTTCCTTTTTTCATCAAAAGAGATATTTAAGTGGGATTTTTATTTAATTAAAAGGGAGCAAGTTCTTTTTAATTAAATAGAAGATATTTAGTTAAATTAAAAGAGAGGTTTTTCTCTTAATTAATTAAATGTGGATGAACTGTTTAATTAAAAGAGAGGTTTTCTTTTAATTAAATGGGGATTTTATTTTATTTAATTAAAAGAGAATATTTTCTTTTAATTAAATAAGACTTGGAATAAAATGATCAATCTTAGAAATGAAATAAATCGAATTTGATCAAGGAAATTGATTTGAAATGATTTAATAAAATATTACAAACCATTGATTCAGAAAATTTGATAAATTGATAAATTGAATAATGGGGGCCCATAGTCTAGGCGACCATTTTTGGGTGCATATATTTGCCCCTCTTTGACTAATGTGTGATTGATTCGGGAACACATGTAGTCAAAGAAAGAAATTGAAGTGTGAGGTCAATTTGGCATCACAAAACAACCCAGATGTGTGGTCGACTCGGGAACACATTAGGACAAAGAATACAAATAAATTTTAACTTGAAAAAGTCTAGGATAAAATTGATAAAAATGAATCAAGGATTGAAATTGATAGTTATTGCCCCCTCGTGATCGAAATCAAAATGAGATAGAGGAGAAACAACAAATTGATAAATTTGATCAAATCGAACAAAAGATAAGGTTCTTGATGTAAGATGAAAGATATAAGAATCATAGAACCAAGGTAGATCATCAAGCATGAAATATTATGCCCGAAAGGTGATTTAGAAGAAAAGAAGTGGGGAAAAAGAAAATGGAAGATAGAAGTTTAAAAGATATGGAAAGAAATATAAATAAGAAAAGAAAATGCTCCAAAAATCAATCAACTTTGTAAGATAGAAATTTTGATTGAGATCACAAAAGAAAATAAGGAAATGAAGATCAAAATGTGACCACAATTGATTAAATGTCCACAATAAAGATGAAAGGAGAACCCTCTCAAACTCATAATGCAGCCTAAAAATGCAAACTAACATGAAGTCTAATAATGCAAGCTACATGAAATGCAATGGTGTACTTGCAAAAGAGCAACTGTAACATAGGATTTTGTGTTCATCATTCATTAGAGAATGTAAAAGAACTTATTTTCATCATTGGGCCATTATTAACGGACATCGAAAAATCACACAATCATCACTAGTTACAAATGTAACTATGAAGATATGAATGCGATTTATATTGGATTGAAACGTGGAAAGATTCTAACATAAGCATCAAAGACATAAAGGTCAAGATGACTTCGATGTTCGTTTACCCAATTTAATATAGAAAAACTATGCTCGCATCAAGGCATAGATGCCAAGATGACTATAAGAATGGTTGTGCAAAAACAATCAAGGATGATGTCTCAAATCTCCTAAGTGTTTCAAGGGGACAACAAAAGACACTCTAGAGTTCAAGACCACACCCGCAAGCAAAAAAAACAAATAAAAACATGTCCCATGCCCCAAGTCCTCTAGCGATGCATCTCGGAGAGACTTATTAGACAAGGACACTCAACAAAAATCAATAACAGTCAACACACAAAGAAAAGATCATGACATAAGTCAAGCATTAAGTGTTGCGTTTAAAAATTTAAGTCTGTTAACTGATACTGAGTTCTGAGGACAAGGATCAAATGCTTGCAGGAAGGTAAGATCACATGATGATACTGGGTAAGACCAAACCAATAAGTGTTGAAAAACACTCGATGTCAATGGGTGTTGAAAAACACCATTTGCGAGGTGTCCTAAAGACTCACACATCTAAGAAACCAAAGCTAGCATAGTTATGCCCCCTAGACAAAGACCAATTCCAAAGCAAGGTAACAAGGACAAGGCAAGGTGGAGAAAGGCTAAGTGTCGAGGACATGTGCTAAGAAACAGGGGTGCAAAGGCCTCAAGTAGCGCCCGTTTCCAAGTTTTCACCACTTGGATTTTTTTTTTTTTTTTTTAAAATTTTAAATTTTTTGCTACCAAGGCGCCTGTTTCCAGGTTTTCACCAAGGCACTTTTTCTATTTTTTTTGAATTTTTGAATTTTTTTTTTTTTTTTGTATTTTTGAAATATATAATTTTTTTGAAGTTACATCAAAGTGCCTTTTGCTAGGTTGTCACTAAGATGATCATTTTTTTAGGACATTTTTCAATTTTTAGAATTTTTATAATATATCATTTTTTTGGATTTTTTAAATATATCAATTTTTTTGAATTTTTTTTCAGGATCAATAAATATGTACAAAGATACCCCTAGATAGAATGGACATTATGGATAGAACTTCTTCAAGTGCAAGACATTGATAGGATTAGGGAGTTGCTCTCCCTCTGCTGTAGATAGTAAATAGGCACCTGAACCAAAAGCTGCTATAATAATGTAAGGTCCAAGCCAATTAGGTTCAAACTTACCCTTTTGATCTCTATTCTGTTGATTCTTATGATTCACACGTAGGACAAGATCTCCCACTTGAAACTCACTAGGGTGAACCTTTTTGTTGAATGCTTTTGACATGCGCTTTTGATAGACTCTAATATGGTCAAATGATGCTTGGCATTTCTCATCTAAAAGTTCTAACTCTTGAAGTTTCATGGCACGGTAGTCTTCATCTGTAACTAGACCTTTGAGAGAAACTCTAAGTGAAGGAATTTCAACCTCTAAAGGTAACACTGCTTCAGCACCATATGTAAGAGCAAAAGGAGTAGCCCCAGTAGGAGTGCGAATACTCGTTCTATAGGCCCACAAAGCTGGATTTATTTGTAAATGCCAATCTCTACCATTCTTATGAACTGTTCTGTGCAAGATTTTAAGAATGGTTTTGTTTGATGCTTCTGCTTGACCATTCCCTTGTGGGAAATAAATAGAGGACCAATATTGTTTTATCTTAAACTTCTTATAGAGTTGCTTAAGGTCCTTATTTTTAAACTGACCTCCATTGTCAGTGATAATCTCAGAAGGCACTCCATATCTAAAAATAATATGATTCAAAATAAATAGAGAAATTTTCTTTCCAGAGGCAACAGAAAGTGGGACAACTTCTACCCATTTAGTGAAATAATCAGTGGCAGTAATAATAAACTTGTGTCTAGATGACGAGTTGGGATGAATTTGCCCAACAAGATCAAAGGCCCACCGTTGAAATGGCCAATGAGATATAGAAGGAATGAGCTCCCTACTTGGAGTATGTATCCGGTTACCATGTTTTTGACATTTTTCACATGACTTTGCAAAAGCTATTGCATCAATCTGCATTGTGGGCCAATAGTATCCTGCCCTAAGCAATCTTCGAGCCATGGCAAGACCATTAGAATGTCCACCACAGATACCCTCATGGATGTCAACTAACGCTTGATCAGATTTGTCCTTTTCTAAGCATCTAAGAAGTGTTCCATCTAGACCCTTCCTATACAAATCACCAGAGATAAGGGAGTGATGAGAGGCATTTCAAATAAGGTTTATGCATTCAGATCGGTTAAAGGTTTTAGGTATAATCCCATCACGAATGTACGAGTAAATGGCACCATAACGAGATGACTCATGACCAACAAGGGTACAAATAACATGACTTTCTTGAGAATCATAGATAGGGTGATGTAGCTCTTCCACCAGGAATTCAAATCTTGATTCATGTTGCTCTAATTGAAGAAGTGAAGCAAGTGTAGCCATAGCATCAGCTACCTTATTTTCTATTCAAGGAATTTGTTGAAATGAGACAAATGTGAAGTAGAGTCTCAAGGAATCAACCATTTTCTTGTAAGGGACCAATTTATCATTTTTTGTTAGACAATCATCATTGACTTGGTTGATTATCAGCTGTGAATCTCCATAGATGTGTAACTCTGTAATTCTCCATTCTATGGCCATCTTAAGTCCATTTGTTAAAGCTTCATATTCAACAATATTGTTTGTACATGGGAATAATAACTTGTAAGATTTAGGAATTGTGTACCCATGAGGAGAAACAAACAACACACCAGCTCCTGAACCATTTTGCATAAAAGACCCATCAAAGAACATCTTCCATGTTCTTTCAGTCAGATACATGAGGTGCTCATCTGGGAAATCAACTTGAATAGGTGCATCATCTTGTAGTGGAAAATTAGCCAATTGATCTACTATAACTTGTCCTTTGATTGCTTTACGCTCAATGTACTCTATGTCAAACTCTGAAAGAATCATCATCCATTTAGCAAGTCTACTTGTGAGGGCAGCCTTACATAGTAAGTACTTGAGTGGATCTATTTTTGATATGAGGTGTATAGTGTGCGCAAGCATATAATGTCGCAACTTTTGGGAAGCAAACACAACTGCAAGGCAAGCTTTCTCAATACTAGTGTAATTAACCTTATATGAAACAAGAGTACGACTAATATAGTAAATTGCTATTTCTTTCCCATGTTCATCAAGTTGAGCTAATAATGCCCCCAAGGCAGATTCTATTGCTGAAACATATAGGATAAGTGGTTTTCCTGGGATAGGAGGCATTAAAATAGGAGGATTTGCCAAGTATTTCTTGATCTAGTCCATGCTCTGTTGACATTCATCATTCCATACACATTTGACTCCTTTATGTAAGTTCTTGTTGAAAGGTTGAGCTCTGTCTGCCAATTGTGAAATAAACCTCCATATAGATTGAAGACATCCTTAAAGACTCCTCATTTGACTAATGTTTTTAGGAGGTGGCATATCCACAATTGCTTGAACCTTTTCTGGATCCACCTCTATCCCTTTTGCTGAAATAATGAATCTTAGTAATTTGCCAGAGGTAACTCCAAATGCACACTTTTTAGGATTTAACCTTAGTTGAAATTGTTCCATACGATCTTGAATGACTTCTAAATCATCTAAGTGTGTGTCTCTTTTCTTAGACTTGACCAAGGTGTCATCCACATAATCTTCCATGTTTTTATGCATCATATCATGAAAAATAGTTGTCATAGATCGTTGATAGGTAGCTCCTGCATTTTTTAATCCAAAAGGCATAACATTCCAACAATAGGTACCCCATGCACATGTAAATGCAGTCTTTTCTTGGTCTTCAGGAGCTATCTTAATCTGATTATATCCAGAAAAACCATCCATTAAGGAATAAATCTCATAACCCACAGTCATATCCACTATCATGTCTATATTAGGAAGTGGAAAATCATCCTTTGGGCATGCTTTATTAACATCTCTAAAATCTGTGCAAAATTGAATGGTTTTGTCATGTTTTGAAACTGGTACAATGTTTGATATCCATTTAGCATAGGCAATAGCTCTTATGAATTTTGCAGCAATAAGTTTCTCTAATTCTGCCTTGACTAAGAGAGCTATGTGAGGATGCATTTTTCTTAGTTTTTGCTTAATTGGTTTAACACCTAGAGCTATGGATAAGTGATGCATAATAAGATTAGTGTCCAACCCTGGCATATCTGAATAAGTCCATGCAAAATTAATCTTCTTTTCTTGTAAGAATTTAGTATAAGCTTCTTTTTCTTGTGATGGCAAAGACTGAGCCAAATGTACCATTTGCGGAACTTCATCCGTACCCAAATAGACTGCTTGTGTTGGTTCAATAATTACTGAAGATCTATCTTGAAAATAACTAGGAAGAGAATCAAGTACCTCATCTTTAGGTGCCTCGGAGAGGTTTTCACCCTTGGATACATCCTTTCTTTTTACTTTTTTTGGTTCTGACACTGCCACATAGTGGTTTTCACCATCAGAACTCTTTTTCTTTTTCTTTTCTTTTATCTTTATTTTGCGACTAAGGTACTTGATATCTGGCTCTATCATACTAGCAGCTGCTTCACTGGTGGAAGAGACTACAGGTTCAATGGCATTCAAATAATAGGCTATTTCATAGTCATTTTGAAATGTTAAGATCTCAGGTTCTTGGTTGCATTGGGACCAATCAATTAGATCAGGATGAATAAGGGATAAATCAATGACAGGTTCAAGATTGTGAACATGGATGATATCTCTAGTGTTTGAAGATTCAAGGTCTGTCAAGTAACTTCCTAAACTACCCAAATCAAGATTCGTCCTCACAAGCGAAGAATCATTCACTAAGGCAACATGTGAGTTCAAATCCTCTAATCCTACATATGATTCATTGACTAACTCAGTTTGAGAACTATATGTATGAACAACATCAACATCCATATCAATTGTGGAAGATTCTGAGAAAGAATCCCATTCATACTCATTAGAATCTATTTCAAAGTCTCGACTAGGATGCTTACACCATGAATTCTTGGGATGTCTAGATGTGGAAGCTTCAATATCGTCAAGAGTCACACTTTCTTGTTCTAAATTGGCAACTATCTCATGAGATACTAGATTATTTGAATCTCCCCAAAGGCGATTAGTAGAAGGGACCCAATCTTCACACATATCTTGTTGGTTTGCTGAATTAGGTATGTATTCTTGTTCTTCTTCACTATCTGACTTATCAAGGATAGAAGCAAAATTCTTACTTTGATCCACATAACCTAGGCCAACTGACTTCTTAGACTTGCATCCAAAAAGTTGATGACCAAGAGGTTCAGCTCTAGCATCCAATCTATTACTAAGAGGACCATGTCCAGGATAACCCATTTTCTTGACAAAAGAATACCCTATTCCATAAGCATTAGGTGAAGGAGTGAAATCTTCATTGTGCAAATACTTCTCTTCTCTATAAATCCAATCTCTAATAGCCATATCTTCTTTCTCATCTTCAATAGGCACTGACGACTGTACAAATGTGTCAAACAATGTCATAGCTGAAGAAGAAGCTTTCATCTCTTGTGAAGGTTTACCATAAGACCTAGGTGAAACTGGTAATGCAGCGATGAAGTTGAGTTGATATCCCCCCATGCCAAAGTCTATGGACTTAAAATTGTTCTTGCAATCAGTTAAAACTGCATTAAAATCATCTGCTTGTCTATTAAGGGGAACATGAGTACTTTCTAAAATCGAGTTGATAGACAAAGTATTATCCCCAGGAATGCATATCTCTGTTCCATTGTAAGGAAACTTGACACACTGATGATAAGTAGATGGTACTGCTTGCATATCATGAATCCATGGTCTCCCAAGAAAAATGTTGTATGCAAGGGGTCCAGCATCAACTATTTGGAACAAAACATCTTTTTCCATGGGGCCAATCCTAACAGGAAGGACAGCCAACCCCTTTGAACTTCTCTCTGCCTCATCATAAGCTTTGATAGTAATCCTTCTTTTGCTATCAATAACATGTTCAGAATAACCCAATGTCTTTAAAAGACTCAAAGAACAAATATTAAGCCCAGCACCCCCATCTATCAACACACGCCTAACATGGGTCTGATGTATCATAACCTCAATATGAAGGGCAAGATTGTGCGGATGACTCAAAGATTTATCATCTTCCTCCGAAAAGGAAAGATGACGAGGGCTTGCAATATGATTAACCATGTTTTGGAATTGATCAACGTCTAAATTATTGGGGACATTCGCCATGTGCAAAGCATCCTCAAGAACCTGTTTATGTCTTGGAGACAACTCTAAAAGCTCAAAAATTGAAATCTGAGCAGGGGTTCTTTGCAATTTATCAACAAGATTATAATTTGACTCAGGATTAACCATTGGTTTTGAAGGAACATTCTTGGATTGCACTTGTTTTGGTTTACTTGGTTGGTTTGAACTAGGTCCTTTGATAACAAGGGGACCTTGACTTCGTGTAACAGCATTGAGACTTTGAGAAGACACTTGCTTAGGTTTACTTGACTGGTTTGAATTGGGCCCTCTAATGACAAGGGGACCTTGAGATGACTCTCTAGAGTGAGTACCCCTTAACACCAACATAGGTTTTTCACCAAAGGTAGGAGAATTCAAATTTAAATTATAACCATTGGGATCTTTATCTTCCATCATGTTGACACTTTCTTCTACAACCTCAAGCATATTGATAACATTTTCTACATTTGAATAAGTGTAATTGATTGTAGCCCTGCCATTCTTAGGTTGGGAAGCTTCCCCTTTCTCATACTTGGGCAAAGGCTCTTTGAATGCTGTGTGATCAGCATTGGTATTTAGTCCATCTATTTTAAGTTTTCCATTCTCAATAAGATCTTGAACAATATGCTTGAATCTCCCACATTTTTCAATATTGTGTCCAATGCCATTGTGAAGCTTGCAATAAGCCTTCTCATCCCACCACCATGGCTTAACTTCAGGTATATAGAACTTTGCAGCATCATAAGGGTGCACAAGATCATGTGCAAGGAGCTTTGTAAATATATCTTCATATGTCTCACCCAATTGGGTGAAGTTACGTTTCTCTCCTTTAGGCCTTTCTTGATATCTTGGCTTGTTACTATGTTGATTAGCACTAGCCAAATGGAGAACAACTTGGTCTTTAGGATTTGAGGAATCCACAACTCCATCATTGACCACTTGTTTGTTCTTATTCCAATTGATGTTCTTTCCTTTATCTTTGTTGTTGTTGTTATTATGACCATTATTGTTGTTGTTTCCATTTTTGGTCAAAATACCTTGCTCTCTCAAAACATCCACAATTCTAAATGCAGCTTCAATCATGGTATCAAAGGACTCAAAAACCATCTTCTTAACTTCATACTTCATCTCAGGAACCATATTACTAATGAGGATTTCAATCTTTTCTTTCTCAGGAATAGTCCTAGAATAATGAGAGCACTTTCGTCTCCATCTTTGCAAGAAAGTAACAAAGGGTTCTCCTTGATTTTGCTTTGTGTGACATAAGTCCAATAGTGAGACAGATCGTGAAAGATTGTATGAAAAGTGTTGAACAAATCTTTGAATTAACTCAGGGAATGTCTTAATAGGAGGAGTTATATTGGTAAACCATTCCATGGCTTGAGCTTTAAGACTCCTTGGAAATAATCTCATAAGATATGAGTCTTCATGATGAAACTCAAAACTCATAGTATAGAACTGGTGCACATGATCATTTGGATCCCCATTTCCATCATATTTGTCATATTGGGGAATCTCAACTTTTCTAGGAAAATCTTTCATGTCAACTCTCTTATCAAAAGGATTAGGGCAAATTGAATCTAGTGAAAAAGAACTCTTGGGTGCTGATATTTGCTTCATTTGTTTCTTCAATTCATAAATTTCTTCTTTTATGGAAGGATCGTGCTTTTGAATCTTCTTATCCATATCAAAGTTGTAAGGAACCTTAGCACCTTTATTGATTAAATGTTGAAAGCATGCATCTCTATTTTGGTCCATATAAGCTTCCATACGTTGTTGAAAATGTGGATCTTGTGGTATAGCCATGAAATCATAAGAATTATATTCAAAGTTGGAGCTAACACCTCCATATTATGAACCATGATGAGCTTGTTGTGAAGGTTTTATTGAAACTCTAGGAGGTGTTGGTCTCCTATAATAATCATGTCTTGAAGTTTTCCTTCCTCTAGGAGTAGGAGATTGTAAAGATGTTCTCCCACTTTGTGGAGTCTTAGGAGGGGTAGATGGGGGAGAGTTGTTTCCACCACCAATGTGCACATTGTTGAATTGATTGTCAAGTTGTGAAGTCTTAAAAAAATCTTGTTCCTCTTGACGAGATTTCCTTTCCATCTCAATAATAACTTGCCTTTCTTCCTCTAGGCGTTGAAATTGTTCTTCCTTCTTAGCTTGTTCTTCTAGAAGAGCTTTTCTTTCACGATCAATTTCTTTGAGTCTTCCAATTGCATAACCTAGAGGTTTCATGAGCGGTGTACATGGTCTTGATTGTCTAAACCGATTACCAGTAAATGTTGCATTCACATGAGCACTAGAAGGCTCACCAATTTGATCATCATGTTGGGCTTCCTCTTCTTGATAGGCATAATGTCTTCCTTTCTCATCCCTTTGATGTGCATCCAAATACCTATCCTCAATAAGAGGTAAAGTTGGTCTACTTCCACGAGTGGGATCACCACTCAAAAGGTCAACATTATACTCACTACTTTGATTCTTCTTGTATGGCGCTCTTGTAAAACTCATATCCATAGCTGAATGAGGTGATGCTAAGGGTGTACTCAACTCAATAAGATCACCACTAAGGTCACACAAAACTTCGGGAATACTCTCAGGTGATTGAATAGACACAGGTTCCTTTCCCTTACGTCTTCTATGAGTTTGAACTAAAGGTAATTGTTTAAAGACAACTTGAGGTTGCTGTCCTTGATCTACTTGATATCTTGTTGTAACCGGCATGAAAGAAACAGTACTAATTGACAGGATAACCCTAAGAAATGTTGGTACCAAACAAGGATAGTAAAAGCACTCACTTGTCCAAAATAAATGTGATAAGATAGAATTTTACAATAGGCATAAATCAACACTGCCACAGAGGTGCTCACAACTTTGGGTGAATACCCTAGCACATATGGACCAGGAGGATGATTTACCCAAATTATAAATAATTAAAATTGATTTTTTTATTTTTTATTTTTGAAAGTGTGGACAAGAAATTACTAAAACTCTTCAAGTGTAATATCAAAGGATCCAAGTGTATATCTTTATCAATAAGGACAATTTCTATCTTACCAACTCCAAACAAGGTCTCTTGTGAAATCAATGACTACTAATTCAAGAGGTCAAAGCACAATAACCTAAGGTGCAAAAAAAGCTTCTAACAATGGGTTAAGTAGCCTAATCCAAATAGGATCAACCTAGGGAGACTCAAAATAATGGGACAACAAAGTTATTTGATCGTGAAGTCTCAACTCAGGAACCCATATTTGTTTTAAAATATCAAGTAAGCACATCAATAGGTTTTCATCATTGAATAGGCACATAAGACAGCAATCAAGGAGTTCAAGCAAGTAGTCTTCAAACAATGAGCAAGGGCAAAAGCAACCTTTCGCATGAGCAATCAAGTGACTTAGTTTATGCTAATCCCTAGGAGAGCTAATCATGTATGTTCTCAAAGAGTTTCACAATCATTGCATACATCCCTAGAAAATAAAAGTTGGCCTCTCTAAGATTTTTAGTAATGGTTTGACTTTGCAACTTTTATGATTCACAGGGGTGACCTCCAATCCCGGTGCACCGAGGTTTTGACACAGTCTAAGAACTTAATCTTCAAGAGCTGCTAGGGAGATCTGACAACCCACAATGAACCATACCCCATGGGGATTTCTTCCACGAGGACATTTATATAGTGATTGTTGCAACCACGACAAAAGTGGCTATTACCGCTTGAGGTTCCGTCCACAGTTTTCCCTGTATAGGGATTGTCTGCTATGGTTAACCCTCTCTAAAGGTGACCGACTCATAATAGTGGACCACAAGGGGACTTAGCTTTCAGATCCAAGGTTTTGACACCTTTTCACTTTTAGCCCAATCAAAGCAAGTAGATTAATCCAACACACTAACTAAGATTATCTCAAGATCTATGATATCAACCCCTAGTGATCTATCAACCTCTCTGGAGAAAGGATGCCTCAATCACCAAGTTGAAGATCCATCTATCTAAGAGATTCTCAAAGTATCCTCCCCACCCACAAGGAATCCGTCTTTGAGAGGAGTTTCACTAGGAACTCACTCCCTCAAGATCCACGAATAGTATTCATGGGGCCTAATTACTATGTGTGTACAGATGTTAATTCCCCAAAAGAAAATCTATCCAAGAATAATCAAAAAGCACAAGGTGGTACACTTAACGCTTTAACTAATGCAAGGTGAGTCCAAAGATGTGGAACACTTAACCCCTCACACAAGCCAAAACGAGTCCACAACTCAAAGATTAGTGAGTTTTAGAAAGCACAAGAGGGTTGCCAAGTGGAGCACTTAACGATTCTATCCTATAGACCTCTCCCCTTTAATGTGGCACTGATCTTGCAACCACAGGGTGGAATGAGGGGCCAACGGATTCAGCGAGTCCAATAACCCAATATAGCTATCTAAATCTATCACTAATAATCAAGCTTGCTAAATAAAAATCAATGGAGATTACAACCTAGTATCAATTATGCATGTGTTTGAAAACTAAAAGCATAAGCAAAACACACAAGCTAGACACATGAGAGGTTCATTTTAAGGTTCTAAATCAAAGTGTTATCAGCCAAAGAAGAATACCTGAAGTCCTCGCAATGCGCTTAGTAGATCTTACCTATTTTTAAAAACTTTAGCACTTTTTTCCAATGAAATCATAACTTGCTGCTATGCTGTTCCAAAAAAAATCAGAAAACACAGAAAAACCCAAAACAGTGAGCAGTTAGCAGAAAAAACCAGAAAAACACGAAAATCCCTGCAAAAAAAATACGAATAACTTAGTCAACATGATTAGACCTTTTTTTGGCTATGATTTTGAACTCAAAAATAGAAATGAAAAGAAGAGACCCCTACTAAAAACTAAAGAGATTTCCAAAAATGTAAGAAATTCAAAAAAATTTCTTCATTTGTGCCCTAGGGACCCAATTTTTCAAAATAGGCTAGATTCATCAAATCGAGTTTTTGATCCTTAATACGGCCTCAAAATTCAAAACACAAAAAAAGAACCCCCCTTAGAATTCAAAAATATTTCTGAAAATGTAAATTTTTCCAAAAAATACACTGATTTGCGATCAAAAATGGTTTTTTATGAAAAATAAAGAGAAATTCATAACTCGTGCAAATAATGTCAAAATGATTTGAAAATAGAATTGGGACATGTTGGGAACATACCCAATCCACAAAAAAATTTTCAGAACCAAAATCTAAGTGGTTTAAAAAATATGATTGAATCTTTAAACCAACTAGATTTTTTGCCTGCAAACCAATCTATATATGGGTTGGCCTTAAAACCAAAGTGAAAAATTTACAAAAGCACTTGATTAGATCCAATATGCTAATGTAAAAAACCAGAAATGAAAAATAAAAGCAAATGGAGCTAGAAACTTGATTCAAGCCCCACGGTGGGCACCAAAAATGTGTGCTAAAATGTTGTCACACTTCTATGAATTATTACATGTAAGAAAACTCAAGAATGAGCCCTCACAAATCGATCCATAGCTCTCTACTCATAGAGTGCAAGGGTTTGCAATGGAGGCCCTCAGTTTGACCTATTTTTGTGCCCAT
Organism: Cupressus sempervirens; assembly: GCA_028749045.1. Lineage (NCBI taxonomy): Eukaryota > Viridiplantae > Streptophyta > Pinopsida > Cupressales > Cupressaceae > Cupressus > Cupressus sempervirens. Next base: position 99,923,964 of record CM053793.1, on the reverse strand, counting down.
GCAAGTACACCATGAGATGAGAGATTCAAAGAGGAAAAGCAAGAATGCTAGTCTCATGATCTTCAAATATGCATGAAAATAAGATCTAATCTATGAAAGCAAAATCTAATCTATAAATGCAAGATCTAAGCTAAAAGCCCATGATGGGTGCAAGAGAGAAAAAGACAAGAAAATAGAAGTTCTCCACAAAAAGCTTTTGTATTCAAACTCCTTCAAAAATTGGTCTTCAAACCTGCAACATAACGATAGCATAATCATGGGTGTCTAACATGAGGAGAGGGCTCTCCCTTATAAAAGAAATTATGGAGGTGCGAGGCTTCTCACAACCAATATGGGATAATAGAGCTTGATCCATGTGAGACAAAATTCCACCAATGAGAAAAGAGGAGTGGTTGAGAAGAAAGTGGTGATCCATTTGAGACAAGATTCCACCAATTAGAAAATAGGAGTGGTTGAGGAGAAAGTGGAAAGATAAATCCCACTTAGATCACTTTTTTAAATGTAGAGAAATTAAATAAAAAGAATTTATTTTATTTCCTTTTTTCATCAAAAGAGATATTTAAGTGGGATTTTTATTTAATTAAAAGGGAGCAAGTTCTTTTTAATTAAATAGAAGATATTTAATTAAATTAAAAGAGAGGTTTTTCTCTTAATTAATTAAATGTGGATGAACTGTTTAATTAAAAGAGAGGTTTTCTTTTAATTAAATGGGGATTTTATTTTATTTAATTAAAAGAGAATATTTTCTTTTAATTAAATAAGACTTGGAATAAAATGATCAATCTTAGAAATGAAATAAATCGAATTTGATCAAGGAAATTGATTTGAAATGATTCAATAAAATATTACAAACCATTGATTCATAAAATTTGATAAATTGATAAATTGAATAATGGGGGCCCATAGTCTAGGCGACCATTTTTGGGTGCATACACCTCTAAGTTGGAAATTACAATCCACCTAAAAAAGTAGGTAAAGAAATAATATTAATAAAGCTACATAATTACATCATAAAACTGACAAGGTTTCATTAAAAATAATCGTAGTAGAAGTTCACTTACTTTGACTCACAAATGGTTGGAATTGAATAGTGCGTGACATGTATTATAGAACCTCTTTGGATCTTATCTGAAGTTATCAAGTCATTAAACTTCCTTGGCAAGGTTGCTTTTTGTAGGTGAATTCCATCAAAGAGTTCTAACTTGTACCTATTTTTTGCTTGAGTTCCTTGTCCAAACGTTGCAATGCCAAATATTTGGAGATGTGGTTGCATTTGTAGGTTGTCATTATTGATAAGTCTGATTGCATCTTCTGTTAGTGTTTGAGACATAACACTGAGTGACAGTATTTTCCCTACAAATTGAGACAGGGATATCATTATCTTGTTTAGAATTACAAGCATCCTAGAAAAATAATAAGGTAAATTTACAAGAATACATGTTTGTCAATATCTTAATAGCCCGCATTACTTTATTAGGGGTGGATCTAAGTAATACACAATGGTATCACTTTGTAGAGCTACATAGTGTCAAAGTAGAAAAAGAGTAGTTGTACATCCATTTGACATGGTTATAAGCACATATATGGCGAAGTGTAGGAGATAAAGTAAATTGTACCTATAGCGGTCTCTCACTACAAATATAAGAGAAAGAAAATAGAAGGTAACACTAGTATGCCTTCATAGTAAAAGGAAGCATAGTTGGAGAAACTTAGATATATATACATTATTGTATTAAGTGAGGTGTCATCTATGTGTTGAATGCAATGACGAATAATTTCCTTTCAGAGTTAGGGTAAAATTTGATGTTTTTGCAAAAAATGATAACGACAAACGTAAAAAAAAAGGAAAGATTGTAGAAAGATGGAGAAAGATATGGTAAACATAATTTGGTATACAACATTGTACCATGAAAAAAAATCATTGCAGTTAAATGTATATGAGTTGTCTATTAGACATTATGGCTTACTTAATGTAATTGAACAAATTGGGATCTCTTTGATAAATCTAAAATATGAAAAGGTGAAGGAAGAAGAAAAGTGAATAACGGTTGGAGATATATGGAAGGTATAGTTGTATTCAAAGTATATCCAACTTTGTACAACTTAAACTTCAATCAACATATGATATAATAGAGAAGGAACATAAGGTGGAAATGTAAAATATAGTAATAGAATAAATTTCAAAACCCTCATTTTAAAAGAGTTATGTTAGAGGAACACTAATAAACACAAATAGATGACAACACAAGTGAAGTTTTTATATGGACAATTAAGATAGTGTTGAAATGCATGATGAATAATGGGTGCATTCCCTTGTTGGTAATACTCGTCGGCATAAATCTCCCTCAGATAAGTGCTATAACTATAAAAGTTGACTTGTTGTTGATAGATTTCTTGCAAAACTTCCTCAACTCTAATGATCTCATAATCTTGAACATCACATGTATGCATGCTTTCCACTTTCATTTGTGCATATAGTTTAGCACAATTTGAAAGATTTTGTATTTTAGTTTGGGGATACCCATTCCAATTGATAGATGCATTAGATCCCGTAGATGGTTGTTGACTATTGACCTCTGATGTATTGCTCAATACATCTATTACGTGGTGAGGTTGGAGAGGATTTGCCATGATCGTGAAAACAAAAACAAATGGTATAGCTGAAAAAGATAACCAATAGTAACTTGATTAAATTATTAAATGGTCAATAATTTGATCCATATGTTATAACTAAATTGCATGATTTTAAAAAAAAAATAAAGAAAGATAAGTTTAAATGCATGAATGCATAGTAAAATGAAATGTTGGATTGAGATGTATAATGACTAAAATAAAAATTTGAATGCTATTTGTGGTGCACCTAGCCAACAAACACTTATATGCAAAATGTAAATGATGATAATTGATAAGAAGAAGTATTCACAATTGGATGGTTTAAAAGTTAGAGTTTGTGTAATTCAAGAAGCATAAAAAAATAGAAAGTAACATAATGATATTGTCATATTTGTTTAGATATTATTTTCATTTGTGTTTGTCAATAAAGTGAATGTAAATTGAAGCTCAAACTTTGCAAATAAAAACAAATGTACACATAAATGGGTAATATCATTTGAATAAGTAGCAAACACATGTAAGTTGATAAAATAACATAATTAGGTGATATGATTTGAATAAATAAGTCACAAAAAATGTTAATCCTTTCCAAACGTTAACCCTAAATATTAATATTAATCACAAACCTAACCATAACCATAATTATAATCATGATATAAAGCCTAAATATGAAAATTCTAAACAACATCATATTCCAAAACTCTCAAATAACCTAAACTCTAACCATGACAACAACTATGGAAACTTCAACATAACTGTACTCATAAAATTAATCATCCTCCTACTCCTAACCCAAAATGTAACCCCAATCAAAACCATAACTCTATCATGATACTAACCATCATATAGACCCTAATCTTTCTTATACTTACAAAATTAAAGTTATAAAGAAAAAAAGTTGAAATATTTTTTTATGAATGATCATAAATATAGTTAACTTTTTTAGCAAATACAATTTTTATTATTATAATTATAAATTTAACAATATTGAAAAAAGATTTTAAAAAAATATTAAATTGAAAAATTAATAATATTTAAATTATTATCATAGTTATATTTGTAGTTAAATAGTAATATATTAGTATATAGATTTTCAGTTAAAATATATGACAATTTTCTAATATAAGTTTTATTATTATATAATTGGTTCTCTTAAGGATAATTTTTAATTTTAGTATTCATGTGAACTTAAGAGATAAGAAGGATTAGGAAAATTAAATATGAGTATTAAGATAATAAACTTTATTTAAAAATTAAAAGGTGCACATAAAAACAAGAAAGATTAAGAAAATTGATTACAAGTATTATATATATATATATATATATATATATATATATATATATTGAAAGGACTAAAAAATAATTATTGAGTAAAAAATTTTGATATAACTATTGAAAATTTAAAGTTGTAAGTCAAAACTGAATTAAGATAATTAAAAATTAAATGAACAAAATAGTATTATTTTATTACTATCCATGTTTTGCAAAGTTAGTATGAAGAAATATGTTTATGAAATGTATCAAATAAAGTGATATGAATAAATATGATGTTTCAATGGTTAAGTAAGTTACAATTTTGTTATAGAAACAAAATTGTTGGCTTACCAATTATGATGAGTAGAAAAGAAGGTTGTACGTAAATATATTGATCTAATTTTTATTCATAATATTTTAATGAACTAATGTATGTCAATGGTAGAAAAAACAAGTAAGCAATTATTTTAATTAGAGCTCCAAACCATAGTGTTGCATCTACGTAAAGTGATCAGATCATTTACTTCCTAGTTTCAATGCCAATTCAGAATAAATACACTATGTTCCAATTGGGATGGCCAATGTGGAAAGATAATTCCTATAGGAATCTATCTTGAGATGGAACCCTATTAACCTTGATGCTTTGACATTAATGTGGCAAGAAGAGTGCAGAATAAGGTAAGTTGGCTTCTTATCTCAAGGTAAACAGATGACCATCCACCATCATCTAAATAATTTTATGATCACGCATTAGTAAATGGATTTGAAAAAAAAATGCATACACATCATGGTGAGAAAAAAAACCCAAAAAGACATTGATGAGAGAGGGGGGTATAAAACCACAGGAAACAGAAGCAGGAGGGAATGAAATACAACCAAAACTGAAATAGTTATAAAATTTAATATAAAACCTGCTGGCTGCAAAGCAACATCAGAAGAATCTAGAACGAAGCATTCACAAGGAAGCTAGGAAATTAAGAGATGAGGGCATAGATGGAGAGAGGACAAGGAAACAGTGGGTAGACAAAGAAATGGAGAATAGTTGGTTGAGAGGGCAAAGTCAGATGCTGGATCTTGATAGCATATCATTACATCAAGGAGGGTTGTTGATGGGAAACAAAAGGTGTGAGCTACCTCCAGGTTCCTTAGGATAACAAAGAAAGGTTACGAGGAAGTTCATGTCCCCCCTTTGAAGGCAAAACCCCTTGCAGAAGGTGAAGAAATTGTCAAGATAACAGACATGCCAGATTGGGTGGAGCCTGCATTTAAGGGAATGAAGCAATTGAACAGGGTGTAGAGCAAAGTGTATGGAACTCTACTATTTAATGATGAGACTTACATTTAACATGGTAGACTTCCATTTAATCTATTTTTGATTTGTAATAAGTAAAAGTGTAAAACATGCAGTAACAAATACCTTCATAGTAAAATATAAAACAACAAGTAAAAAAAAGGATGCATATAGGGGCAACATACCTTTCTCCTTCACTCAATCCCTAAAATCTCCCTCTGTTTACTTTAGAAATTGCCTCTTGCTCACATGTATCTCCTCTCCATGAGTCTGATACATATTGCATAGTACAAACATCGGTAAGACATACTTAAAGTCTGAAACAAATAAAGTGTGAAGCCAAGGGAAAATATTAATCTAAAAGTAGAAGTTGCAAGAAAAATAAGTTAAAATAGAATTAATTGAACTTGGGGATGTAGTTTACTTGGGAAAATACAATGAATAGCTTTTGATCTAGATAGTGTGATCAACAAAATGCTGCGTCTATATCATAGTAAGATAGGGTTTTTTATTCTGCCGCTTTGCAGACTTCCACTGTCGACATGCCATACATCCCTTGATATTTGAATGCAAACTACCATTGTCATGACATCTGTAGTGTAAATGTACACCTCAGATAACATTGTTAAAATTGAACCCAACCGCTCTGCATTAAAGAAGACAAGTTTAATTATGCACTAATGATTGACAATGCAAAGCAGAGAAGTCAACAAAAACATCTTTGACAGTGAGAAATGCAAGGTAGAAATTGCACAGTTATCATAATTGCAAATGAATTAAATGTAGGCCGCTGCATAAATACGTCAATTTTCTTGGGCCCAACTATTTGTGAGGGTGGTTAAAAGACTTGACATTTTCAAAAGAGGGTAAATTGCCATGTAATAGCCCATGCAACAGTATGGAAGATATTTATTTATCAGATGCCTCCCAATCTGCCGACTCTTGGTTCATTAGACCACTAAGAATGGAGGACACCTGGTACCAAATAATTGGAAAACATTTGTATACCTTATTCATGATTTCATGAACAAACAAATAGGTAGTTCGCTATAACATCATGGCCATCTCCACCTTCTCACGAGGCAGTGGGTGCCATCGAGTTAGGTGGGAGGGACAATCAAAATTAAGATTGGGATGACCTTGCACTAAGAGTTGGTACCAATTGAATCAGATGCTTTTTTGTATTAAATGCATTCCCCAACTTTGTGGAAGTATGCATGTTGACCGTAGTAAATAATGGACATAATTTGAGATGTCACCAGGACAATAACAAATTGTTTATTTTGATTGGTGGCACGTCATTGGTAAGAAGAGTTAATGCTGATATATAATTGGCAAATGGTTTTTTGACTATTGTTTTGAGTTGGTAAATGGTATTTAGATAGTTGTTTTAAGATGTAAGACAATTTTTGATTGCAAGCAACCTCAAGGATAAAGCCTATCGGCTAAATACAAAATTTAGGTCTTTTTCTGCTTAACCACAATTGTCCATTCTATGGTTAGGTAAGATTCAATGAATCTACCCACTTTTTCATTTTAGTCCCTTCTAGAAACTTCTTCTATAATTCTCTTTGAATTCACCTCAAAATGGTTTATCTTGAATTCTGTGCCACCAACTCATCATAGATATCTTCCACATGCTTCACACAATTCAAGAAATCAACTTTATCAGATCAGATTCATTAAATCTTTGATCTAACACATTTTACTAGCACTCGACACTAACACTCTATTTTCTCAACAACACTATGTTTTGATGCTCGACCAACACTAGGTTGCTTAGCATCCACTGGGTCTTTTACTAGTAGTCGACACATACTAATTGTCTTCACTCAGCACGAAGTAGATTTCTCTTCCTTGGCTCATACTAAATTTCTTCACTCGACACATACTGAACTTTGTTCCTTAGCTTGCACTATTTGCTCAATCAGGCTTGGCATACACTTTTTTTTACTTAGCCTCCTTTTAGTCTTTTCTCAAGTATAATTTCATTATAGAATTAAGTAGATAAGCAATACACTATATCATCAACATCTTGCTTCATTTTAGTGATCCTTTTATACATCAAATAACTCAACCTTTCTCTAGGTTATCTTGTTATCCTTTCTTTTCAAATCCTCTTCATCAATCAAAACAAATGATAACATTCAAAACAAAGTAAGCAATTTGTCTCATCAACAAGTAGTAGGTTTGACATTAGTGACAAAATAATGTGTTGGTGTTTTTCAACTATTGAACAACAAAAGCTCAATACCAAGATAATAACACTTACAAATCTAAGGACTAGCTACTTCCCATTATCAATTGTGTATGCATATTATTCAGATTCAACTTCAACAAAACCAGGAATGGTTTTCTACTCTTTAGGCTCTGCAAAACTAAGGTGGGTATACCTAGAGGATGATTCAAATGAATGTTGTTATATGAGAATTTTGTTATTTTCATTCTGATTCTCATCTTCTATCTTAGACATATATATAGTTTATCCATTCCTTGACATTTACAGATGATATACATCCCTTATAAGCAGATTTGGCCACAATTCTTTTTAGATTTGTAAATATTTCTAGCAAAGTAGCAAACTAAGGTTGAGAGATTGTATGCAAATAAGTGCTGACCACCTTTGAAACTCTTCAAAATAGTAAAATAAAATTGATTTTGATTTTAGACTTGATGCTTATTCATGATCTACCTATTTGTAGACTGGATTAACTAGATCAGTACCTATTCCATTGGGATTTAGAGTCTACTCCAATTTATAGATTTGATTTGTTGTATTACAACAAATATTATATGCAAATCTTACTGGAATTCATTCTTACATACATCCTTTCTACTACCATAGCAATCCCATCAAATTCACTAAAGCATTTACTTAATTCATTGAATTAATAGCAATAATGAATTGACATACAACCTAAGTGAATTGCATTCAAGTGGACAAGCTTTGCTTACACAATATAAGAATAACCAGGTAATAACAATGGAGACAAACTTCAACAAGAACAGATATGGAAATGGTTCAATTTTGTATTAATCTCCTTTGAAGATTTGCATACAATTGCAATAAAACTCAGAATGACTCTGGAAAAGTCATTAGACCCCTGTAATATCAATGTATTCCAAGTATTTGTAGAGAGAATACATCATAAGTTCTACACCCATAACTGGACCAAATGATACTCAATATAAAACTAAAATTGTATTAGAAATCAGACCCTTCTCTAGCCTTGGAATCTCACTTATATAGTGGGAGATGCAACAAGCTTTAGGCATAGAGAACTAACAAATGTCCTATAGAAAAAAGATTTTTTACAAGCATTTTTTTTCATAAAAGACAAACAGGTGTGTAACAGAAATAATTTTACATCAAAATATTCCTCTTAGGTGAACCACTTTTTTGTTAAACCTCCAAAATTGTGAAATCAATAATTGGCTCCCAAGTTATTCTGATTCTTTAGAGTACGTGGCTATTAGGCTTGCAAGTGATGTGTCCTATTCTATTACCTGCAAGCTTACCTCGACTTAGGGGTTCTCATTGTCTTCATCATGAACTATTAAAGTAACAGTTACCTCTGCATCTTCTTCTACCTTGTCATCTTTTGCCATCTATTCTGTAGACACAAATTTCTCTTTCCATTCATTGAAAATAACATCATTAGGCCAATCAAAGTTTATGATTTCCCTCTGCACTTTTATTAAAGAATTGCCAGCTACTTCTATTTCAATGAGATCCTTCCTAATAATATTGTAAAATAACTGCACTTTGACCAACTCTTCATTGGTCATTGCCCATAATAGATGCCTATTTTCATTTACAACATTATTCATTCTTTGGCAAAATATTTCATCCAATTCCTTTTTCCATTCTTCCTTTTCTTTTATTATGTCAACCCTTTTGAGCGCACTAGGAAAAAGGTCAAATTTCTCAGCCATATGCTTGGAGAAGCAAATTGTTATTCTTTTCTGAATAGAATCCCATTTGTCATCAAAATCCTCCAGCTTATTAAGCAAATCAAAAATCTTTTCTATTTGGTGACATGGCATCTGGATGACAGATATGCACATAGTAGTAATATCATTATTTCTTTCGATTCACTTCTATACAATAGGTATCAAATTACCTTCATCTCCTTTTATTTCATCCCAAATAGCTACAATTCTTTCCAACTGATCATAGAATGCTGGTGATTCAATTCTATCTATTAAGTACATTATAGCTTGCCTTATTTTTTCTTCATATTGATTATTCAATGCTGCATGCATTGCATATAATTTATTCTTTTCTTCTTCAAATTCCCCTGTGGTGTAGAACTCAAGCCTCTGTGGAGTGTCTAGTATTTCAACAATGGGAGTTGATTTAAATGGCTCAACTGGTGGCCATGGATATACAATTCTTAGCCTGCTAGATTCTCCCATCTTTCTCTTCCCAAATTGCTTGTCCATTTGAGCTACTTGATTTTCCAACAACTGTATCTATTTTCCCCTTTCCTCATAGGCCTTCAAAAATTCTTCAAATTTAGCATTAATTTCTAAGAACTTATTTTGTTCTTTTCTAGACATCACATTCCCAAATTTTAACATTTCTGAAGTCATTCCAAAAAATTGTTGGCTAGTTAGTTCGTCAGCCCTATATACTGTAAGGGTACCAGTATGTTCTGTATTAGAAATTTCTTACATTCTAGTTTTATCTCTTTTTTCAATTGACCAAATTACTAGGGCTTGATGATCATCACTAAATCTAATTCTCCTATGTGCTTGTAGTATTTCTTCCTCAATTTTATATTGCACATCTTTCTCTTTTCTAATTGAGTCAAAGATCATAGCATTAGCTATATCCCACTTAGGCAAAATTAGGACCCTTGACTCCTTAACTAACTACCTCCTAGCCTCAGGTGTTAACTGGGAAAAATCACTCAAAAAATTAGATTTTACCTCTTCCTCAATAATAGAGTCTGGTTTGCCAGGCTGTTCTACTTTTATTTTCTTACATACTTTCTCAAAATTTCCTATATTCTTTCTCCATTAAAATTGTGCAAAAGCCCTAGATTTAACAAAGTTTTCATTATTTATAAACTTCTAAGAAGCTTGAGAAATGATTGGGTCTATCTCCTTACCTTGATAATCAACAACTCCAAGGTCTAAGGAGGGCATAGGAGGCTCTTGAGGCACTCCTCTTTCCATATCTGCAGAAGTGACAATTACATCCCCTTCTCCACCTATCTGTCTCAACTGCTCTCTTAAGTATACTTCATCCTCTATTCTGATTGGGGTTTGAGTTGGGGAATACTCTTCTATACAAGAAGAGGATCCTTGTTCCAATTTTTGCCTCTTTGGAGCACTAGCTGCAGGTGGGCTCTCTGGCTTTGGTCTTTTGTGAGGGGGACCTATTGTATGTTATGAACTACTATGTACCCTGCCCTCTTTTGTAATGTGTACTGATTTGGAGCAACTATCATTCTACTATTTATTCTTCACTCCACCTCTGCTACTCTATCAAGATAGGCTTTAACATATGTAGCCATTTTCTCGTTTATAGTTTTTATTATTGCAACAAAATTATTCATCAATACATGCATTTTGGCTTCGCAATATTTTTTATCTTTCAGAGGATCATAATCAGAGTCAAATACATTAATGAATTCCAAAGTTTTACTGAATACTACCCATTTCTCTTTCCTCACCTCTTGGTCCTATAAGGAGAAGATATTCCTAATAATATCTTCAGGGAAATATACTTGTTGTGGCATACATGTGGCTTTTTCCCTTTCTCTCAGAAGATCAAAGAATCCCTCTGGGTCAATGTACCTTGCATGGGATTCTGCCATATTGTAATTATTCAAAAATAAATTGAGATGTCTCCAACCCTTCTTCACAAAAACAAAATCATGTGCTAGAGTAACAACTGGGAAGAAAGTGCCCTTACCTTTACCAATCATATCTCTTTCCTCAATAGTCCCAATCTACCACAACAATTCTGCTATCCCTATCTTCAATGGCACATGGAAAGGTAGAATATGAGGCTTCCCCAAAAAACCATATACTCTAATCATTGTAGAAACATTATATAGGATTATATCCCCCCAATTGTGACTAACCAAGAGCCCTTTTGTACGATCTTTGGGTCTGATCAATTCTAATAGTGTCTGTGGGATTCTAGGGCTATCCCCTCTCAAAAAATCTAAGCCTGGATGCAAAATACCTATTAAAACTTACAAAACTGGCATTCCTGGCCTCCCAAGTCATATCAACACTCCACAAATGGACTGGATTCTTTTCACAATCCCTTGTCAATTCCAGTTCCATACCTTTAGAGAAAAAGGTAACTCCCTTAAAAAGACATACATGCATGAGCAGGGAGTACTAGAAAAAGGGTTTGTTTACCCCTCCTTTTGATATTCCTACCAATCCATTGTGAATTTCTTCTGCTAGGAGAGAGGAAAAATCCAAAATACTGCTCATTCCAAAATGTAATGTTTGAGCCATAATAAGAACAATAGAGCCTAAGATGTGTTCCCCTTCATCCATCCCAAAGATTTGGCAGAGGAAAAAATATAAAGCTTGAGACCTAGGATTAAAGTATTTCCTCATCAGTTGCTCTGGGGTATTGGGTGTGACCAAGAGTAGTGTACCAATCATGGTGAAACATTGTTGCAGAGGCCCTACTCTTAGGTACACTCTCTGTGCATCATACCTTGCTTTAAGGTCATCCATGTCAATAATCTCATGCACAACATGGTTAGTGTTGAGGTTGAAAACCTCACTAATCAATTCAGGAGAAACCCTAAAAAGATTCTCTCCAACATAGTTCTTCACAAATCTTGTAATATGATCATATTTCTTAGCTAGGTCAACCAACAAATCACTGTCAAAGAAAACCTGAGGGACCATTAATTTTCCAATATCAAATTCCCAGACATTACTTAAAGGGGTATCTAGTTATCTTATAGAAAACCATTTTTTGAACAATTCTAACCCTCCCATGGAAATCTCAACATCTCTCAAATTATTTTCTTTATCATAGAAACCCTCTGCAGCTACCAATCTAGGGTTCTTTCGAATGAAATCTCTATCAGTTGTTATTTCATGCATAGATGGGGGAAATTGCTCAAGAAAATCGTCATGGACAAACCTCTTGAGATAGTTAGTGTGTCCAAAGAATTCCTTTCATGGAGGCATTTTTTTGAAAACTTTAAAATTCACAACACTAATTTCTTAATTTTCAAAAGTTGCAGATCACTTATCCACTGAATTGTGCCTCTTTCTCTGTTGAAAATCGTTGTAATTCACTGAACACCTGGTAAAATTATGTGCCCTAGCTCTAGAAAATTCTTGTGCTCTGATGGCCCATTACAATTATGTGATAAAATAATGGTGAAATCAAGAATTATTCTAGGGCATTGAAATCACATGATGGATTTTTGAGGCACATTAATTTCCTTTAGCCATTAATTTTGTGTCATGCTTCAAGTTTTAATTTCATCCATTGATCATACAACATTAGATGACTTTACTTTAAAAAAGAAAACTGCTTTAAAGTTTTAAAACTCCTAGCCACGTGTCAAATAGGTGCTTCCCTACATTATTTAAAGTTTGAGCATCTTGATAATGTGGGTATGCATTGGCCTTTGATCTTGCACAAATCGATGATCACAAAAATGTGTATCCTTATATCATCCAATCAGTTAACTTGAGCAATAGGACATCACCTTTCAAACCAACACGCTTTGACAAGTTTGACAGTAGCACGGACTGTAATATTATTTCTAAGAATTTTTGTGCCCATGACATCATTTCCAACTTGGCATGTACATGTCATGTTCCACCAATGAATGTACTCCAATTCATCAAGGCTTTACAACCTAGTGTGACTTAGCAGCCTTGTCAAAGCTTGGTCCCACTATGCCATGTGGTACATTGGCACTTGCTCGCATTATTTAAAGTTTGATCATTTTCTTAAAGTGGGTAAGCACTCTTTGTCAATCTTGCTAAGATCAACGGTGAATCAAAATCTTTGCCCATTAGGATCTAGTCAGCCAAGTTGACCAATGAAATACTTTCTTTATCCTCTAGCTCATCTAACAATTGACACAAAAAAAATCATTACTGCCTTCTAAGAAAGTGGGTCCATGACATCACTATGCACTACATGTCTTGTTGGCGCTTCCCCACTTTGCATAACTGTCATGAACTTTCTTAAAGCAGGTAAGCACTCTCCGTCGATCTTACCAAGATTGATGGTGCATCACAATTGATTGCAAAATAATAACTTCATTAAAGAGCCAGCCAATAACATCGTAAGAAAATTAAACATGCATTGATGAGCATTGACAACTCTACAAAAAAGGGTCTGACAAATCTGATAGTCTGTAACTTTGTGGCACACTAAGGTTCCATTGTCAACAAGGGCTATGTGGCACAAAGGTGCTTTCCCACTTTACTTAAAGTTCTTACATTTTCTTAATGTAGGGAAGCGCTCTCCGTAGATCTTACCAAGATTGATGATTAATCAAAAATCTTGTTGCAGTTAAGGTTCTTAAATAAAACAATTCAAAATAATAACTACGATTAAAAGATAGGTTAGCAAGGGTTTATAATATGAATATATATGACAATCCTTGCAACATGAAACTTTAGGGTAAATTTTGTCCTACCTAAGTTCTTTTTGAAATATTATTTTCAGAAAAATTTCAAGGGCTAGGGAAAAATAGAATAAGGCTTTAGGGTTTTTATGAATTTTACCTAGGGTCTTGACCTACATTCAAAACTTTAAAACACACCCTTAGAGTTTTTCACTGCTAAATGCAACAAAACAAGAATGGTGAAAAACTAGGCCAACACTATCTCTATCTGGGGACAATGAATAAGAAAAATTCATATGAGAGCTCAAAATCCTTGGAGGAAGTAGACCACAAGCTTGACCCTTTTACTTCTGACAACTTTGAGAGAGCAAAAACCTAGAACAAAAAAATATACAAGAGCTATACAGACGACACAAAGATTTGACACAATATACAAGGGAACTGAGACTACTGTTCACGGAAGAAACAAGTATTTTTTGAGAAAAATACTTCTTCAAGAACTGTCCATGAACCAGCAGTTCAAGAATGTTGCTTGAAAAATCCTTAAGAATATAAGAGTCCTGTCCCCATGTATGTTTAATCAGATAGGGACCTAGCCATATAGGATCAAACTTACCATGTTTTCCTTTATCCTCAATCCTAGCATTCCACATGAGGAGTAAATCTCCATCTTCAAATTTCTTGCTCACTGTCCTTTTATCATAGAGTGCTTTGACCTGTAGTTGCAACTTATGGTTTCTGATTGATGCCCCTTTCTGAGTCTCAGTTAGTCCAACTAACTCATCCAATCTTTCTTGCATATCATCAATAATATCCTCATCATACATTTGAATATAGTTATACAAGCCCACTAGGTTATTATGAGGCATCCTTGCCTAAACTCCATATATAATGTCAAAAGGTTCCACACCAATGGCCTTTTTCACAGTTACCTTGTTAGCCCATATAGCTAATTGCAATTTAGAATCCCATGCCTTCTTGTTATCATTCAGGGTTCTCTTAGTAACTTTTAACAAGCTTTTGTTCGTGGATTTAGCTTGTTCATTTCCTTGTGGATGGTAAGGAGAAGAGGCTGATCTTCTGATTCCATATTTTCACAAAATTTTATGAATTCTTTATATCTGAAGCACATTGCATTATCTATCACAATTTTCTATAGACAACCAAATCTTGAAATGATGTTTTTGAGAAGAAAATTATTTACAACCTTACTAGTTGCATTTCTTGTTGGGATCACCTCTACCCATTTTGTGAAATAATCAGTAGCAACTAAGATCCATGAATAATCTACATTGGAATTAGGAGAAATTTCTCCTATGAAGTCCATTCCCCATTGTTGAAATGGTGCTTGAACCTCTACTGAATTCAATGGAGTATTTCCTGAGAATTTCAACTTACCTGCAAATCTTTGACAGACATCACCTTTTCTAATCATTAGCTGGGCATCTTTGAATAAGGAGGACCACCAAAATCCAACTCTAATTACCTTGTGTGCAGTAGTTTTAGCCATGTAATGGCCTCTACATACTCCAACATGCATTTCACTCAACAATTCTTCAGATTTTCTTGATCAACACACTTTAGTAGTACCCCCTCAAAG
Organism: Cupressus sempervirens; assembly: GCA_028749045.1. Taxonomy (NCBI): domain Eukaryota; kingdom Viridiplantae; phylum Streptophyta; class Pinopsida; order Cupressales; family Cupressaceae; genus Cupressus; species Cupressus sempervirens. Next base: position 99,908,624 of record CM053793.1, on the reverse strand, counting down.
TTTCTCCACCATAAATTGTTACTGACAATAATATATTTGATAGCATGTAACTTAGTACTTCTTTCCTCATTTTCAATCAAATGGAAAGGAGCATCCATGTGTTGTAGATAATATATAACATTAGCATACCACTCACAATGATCCATGTCACATAAATCAGATCTAAGGTCATTTGCTACCATATTTATCTAATTAGCATCAAAATTAGACTGAGCCATAAGCTTAGCTAAACCTTGGCCTCTTACCAGTTTTGTTATATGTATTTGAATGCTAAATTATTGGACCCTATTGATCCACCTACATCTTCTACCTGACACTTCTTGTTGAGAAAATATGTCTTTTACAACAACACTGGGCACAAATGCTATAACAATAGCACCTATCAAGTAGCATCTAAAAGCCTTAACAACTTTTAGCAAAGCATACACTTATTTTTCATTTATCTCATATTTCATTTCAGTAGGCTGTAGTGACTTACTAAAAAAAGCAATAAGTTGTTCATATCCTTCCTCATTTCTCTGTAACAAAACTACGACTACAGTATGGAAAGATGCAAAAGAAAATATGTGCATAGGCTTTGTGTAGTCAGGGGTCCTAAGGACTAGAACATTTTTTATAGTAGTCTTAATGTCCTATAATGCTTGTGAAGGTTCACCATCCTAGTTAATAGTAGCTCCTTTCTTAAGCATTTTTGAAATATGCCTACTAATCTCAACAAAATTTGTAACAAATCTCCTTAGAAAGTTAACTTGCCCAAAGAAATATTGTATTCCCTTCACATTCCTTGGCTTAGGGACCTTATCAATGGCTACCACTCTCTAATGATCTATCATTACTCCATCCTTTGATACTATATGTCCCAATAGTTTGCCTTCAGTTACCCCAAATGTACATTTCTTAGGGTTTAATGGCACTCCATATTCCAATGCTTTGATAAAAATCTTCTCTATATGGCTACAATGGTCTTTGACCTTTTTGGAATAAGTTGTAAGGTCATCTTGGTATACAACCATGAAATTATTGATATACTCATGGAACACTACATCCATAGCTCTTTGAAAAGTGGCACCAACATTAATCAATCCAAAAGGCATTCTCACATACACATAAGTTCTCGATGGAGTTGTAAATGCTGTCTTAAACTGCTCTTCTTCTTTTACTAGGACCTGGTTATACCCTGAGAACCCATCCATCATGGACATAAGTTCAGACCCAGTTGTTGCAACATAGCTTCCATGTTTGGAAACCCATAATTATCTTTTAGGGAAGCAATGTTCAAATTTTTGAAATCCATACACAATTTGATATCTCCATTCTTTTTCCTGATAGGTACTAGATTTGAGACCCAAGTGGAATGTCTAATAGGTTTAATTATCCCTTCATCCCTTAACTTCATCAATTTCTCTTGCATTTTAGGGGCTAGAGTGGGAATGACTGGTCTCTATTTATGCCTAAAAGGATTTACATTATCCTTCAATGGTATGATGTGTTGGAAAAGATCTTCTCTATAAGCCTTTAGGTCATCATATGACCATGCTAAAACATGTCTATATTTTCTTAGGGGCTTCATTAGTACCCAAATTTATCTCTTCTAGCTCTTGAGGTTTACAATCTTTAGCAAGAGTTCCAAATGGGTAGGGTTGGGATTGGGGTGGGTAGACTTGTAAATGTAAGGGTTTGAGACACTTAGTAAGGTAATTTGGTAGCATAAACAAAGATTAATAGTTGATTAATTTCTTGATGCAGTGGTGTGTTGATAAATTGGTTTCCCAAGAGACATACGTGATATTTCTTAGAGAAGCCAAGTAGTTTGGGGTGACAAAGTGGGCATAGATTGATACCATCAACTTGGGATACTTGGCAAGGATGCCTCATAGGCATACATATATGGATATGATGACAAGTTTATGTGATTGGTGACATTTAGAGATAACTACATTCTATTTCCTAATAAGGGAGATGACTATTACATTAGAGTATGTGTACATGATCTTCAGGGTGCCTATACAAGGCACCTAGGTTCTTGTTACCAAAGATGTGATAGTAGAGAAGACAATGTAGTTACTAGTGAGTCCAAGGGTTCCATTCAAGATTTGACAGGGTTAGTTTCTGCTAGATCAATATTTGGATGCAACAATGCTAAGGAGATGCATTTTTATGTGTGCGGTCTAGTGTTTTGATACCTTGTCCCAGATAAAGGAGGGAACAACATGACTCTAGGGTTGATTCCTACCATAGTGTAGGTCATGGATGCAAACATTCCAACAACATGAGGTGCTCTTATGTTAGTGGATTTTTATTGTGATTTTCATTATATAGTGTATCATGACCAAGATGGGTAGGAGCAGAGCATATGATTCACATCATTATGATAGGTGTGGACTTTGGAGAACATTGTAGTGCTCAAGACTATTGGTAGAGATGATACATAGACATATAATCCAGTGGTGTTGGTGCATGAGCATCCTTGGGTTATTGGCAATGTTGCATCACCCAAAAATATATTTACTACTTTAAGTTTGTAGTTACCATTTTGGTTGTTTGTATTGGAAAATAATTTCTTGTTCTTTCCAAATTTTGCAATCTTGAATTCATATTGTGGATATATGATAGATCCTTATCCTAAGTGCACATAGTTTTATGTGATAACTGGAAAAGGTTATGTTTCATCTTCTCAAGTGCTAATTTCCTAGGTTGTTCTCCATACAAGGTCTGATATTTAATTCAATGAAGTTTTATATTTAGGAGTTAGTTTATACACTCTTAGATCTAGGCAGTTGGTTAACATGTGGAGCTATACCTAAGGCTACATAATGCTATTGTGTGTATTATGCATCTAGTCATTAATTAATTAAGGGTCAGTCATGTATTGTAATGCACGTTTCCTATTATTGGAGATTGTAAACTCTAAGTTGACCTGTGTGTTCTGATAACTACATGTATAATGACCTTGAGTCTTAGAAAGGGTATGGAAGTATTACCTAGAAGTATAATTCAAGGGGATACTTAAAGGAAGATTGGATAGAAAAAAATTGGTTTGTAATATGGAATGCATTTGGTTGTAACCAAGAAGGCCTTACAGGCTAACATATATTATATTTTATCATGCAAGTTGTCTTATGAATAAGTGGAATGTATGGTGAATATTTCATGCAATAGAAGATCTATTATTAATGAAGTGTTTTCTTGAAATAATATCTTTTTAAATTTAGTTGTGTTGTAATTGCTATGGGCTTGATCATCTTCTTTGTAGGTACACCTTCCTTGTACTGCATCAGATGGTATTAGAGTGAGAGGATGTCTTATTGGTGAATTTTTAGAGGTGGTTGGATTTGATATTTGTTGATATGGTCTTGTTGAAGCTTGGAGATATTTTGAAGACTTGAATCCTTGGTTGTGAGGTGGAAAATTGAAGTTATGGCTCACAATTACAAAGGACATGTTCAAGTTTTGCTTGACATCCTGTTACAAGACTATTGATCCTTGTTGGTGTATAAATCACCAAAGTTTGAGGTAGTTGCACCTTGTTGAAAATTCAACATGTTTCCTAGAAGAGTGAACCCTAGAAGGTTAGAAAATATGTTTGATGAATTCAAGGTTGAGATGAGGAATGAGATCTAAAATGTCTTGAATGGCTTGAGAAGAAACCCTAAAGCTGAAGAAGAATATATTGAAGTTGCTAAAGATTTGGAAGTACCTGAAGTAGAGATCCTTGTAGAAGAAAAAATATTGTTGAAGGCTATGACACAAGTTGGTAAAATTTATAGGATAAAAGTTTCAAATTATTATATTTCTTTAGATCATGAGGAATTGATAGATTGGACTAATGAGCTTGAGGATTATTTTGTTCTTAAAAATATTGTAGATCCACAAAGAGTAAGGTTAGAACATAATAATTTGAAAGGTCATGTTGCCTTATGGTGAAATAATTGCAAAAGGATAGAGAAGATAATGACAAACCAAAAATGATCAAATTAAAACCTATTGTATCTAGATTGAAGGCTAAATTCATCCCCAAAGATTGTGAACTTGAATTGTTTAAGAAGTTGCAAAACTAGAAGTAGAAATACATGTCTATGAAGATCTATACTAAAGATTTTAAAAAATACAAATCAAATCTGGACATGATGAATCTTCTAAGGAAAAGGTTGCGAGGTATGGTGAAACTTAGTTTAGTTGAAGATGCTTATCATTATGCATTGGAAGCTAAATAAAAGTTAGGAAGAAAGCAAGGTAAGAGAGTTACTAAAGTTGATAATGATAAGAAACTTCTTTCTAAAAAGAAACTTGTTTTCAGAGGTACTTTTTTAATGTGGAAAGGATGGACACTGAGATTTTCAATGTCTTAATGTGGAGCTTAATAAATTGAACTTGGTAGTATAGGAAGAACATAAAGTGAAATCTTCTAATGTTGATTTGGCATTACCAGAAGTTGAAGAATCTCTTTTAATAAGGAGAACCATGTTGGCTAAGCATGATGTGGTGCAAAGAAGGAACTTATTTCAAACTATTTGTAAGTATGGAGGTAAGTATTGTAAATTTATTATGGATGGAGGCAGTATTGATAATCTTGTTTCTAAGGAGAAAATTACGAAACTTGGTTTACAAAGACTGAAACATCCTAATCCTTATCATTTTAGTTAGTTTCAAGATGATTATTGGGTGGAGGTTAGAGAAAAATGTCTTGTTAATTTCAATATTGGACCTTTTAAGGATGAAGTTTTATTTGATGTAGTAGACATGAGTGCTTGTAATATTTCATTTGGTAGACCTTTGAATTTCAATAGAGGAGCTATACATGATTGCAAAAAGAATATTGTTATGGTTGATAAAGAAGGCAATAAGTTGTTTTGATTCCTTTAAGGGATGAGGAAGTTATCAAAGAAAATAACATAAGTGTTTTCAGAACTTTTAGTTTGAAAACATCAGAACCTTTGGTTGAGGTTACCAAACAACCTAACTTGAAGTTATGTGATCATATGATTAAAAGAAGAGGTAAAAGAAAGATAATTTCTAATAAAATGAAGACATGTAATGAGTATGATTCATTTGATCATGGTAGTTACAATATCGGTAGCATATATGATATTTTTGATGATATAGTCGGCTGTAGTAGTGATTTTGTATAGACTTTTGTGTTGATTGATGAATAAGATTGATAGATTAACAATGAGCATTGGATTTATGTTATAAATTCTTTTAGATGTTCATAAGTTCCTATGGAACATATTTAATCACCTTGGGTGTCTGATGCAAGAGCATCCTTGGGCTATTGGCAATCTTGCATCAGCCAAAAAAATAATTACTGTTTTCTATCTCTAGTTACCACTCCAACAATTTGTATTGGAAAATACTTGTTTGTTATTTCTAGATTATGAAATATTGGCTTCATATTGTGGACATATAATAGATCCTTACAATAAGTGTACATAATTTTATGTGACAACTAGTGAAAGTTATGCTTCATCTTCTCAGGTCCTAATTTCCTATGCTGTTCTTCATAGGATGTCTGATATTTAATTCAACAAGGTTCTATATTTAGGAGTTAGCTTATGCACTGTTGGATCTAGGTAGTTGGTTAACATTTGCACATATAACTAAGGATGCATAATTTTATCTTATGGATTATGTATTTATTTATTAAATTAACTAAGGGTCAGTCCTATATTGTAATGTATGTTTCCTATTATTAAAGACTATGAACTCTAAGCCGATCTATATGTCCTAATGGTATATATGCAATGTCCTTTATGTCTTATAAAGGGTATTGAAGTAGTATACATAAGTATCATTGAAGAGGATACTTAGAGGAATATTAGATAGATAACTTCGATTTGTAATTTAAAATGCATTTGGTCATAACCAGGACGGCCATACTGCTTGACAAATAGCATATTTTATCATGCGAGTTGTCTTATGAAACAATGGAATGTATGGTGAATATTTGATGTAATTAAACATAATTTGTTAATAATGTGTTTTATTGCAATTGTATCTTGTGTAATTCTATTGTGTTGTAATTGTTGGGGGCATTGTCATCTCCTTTGGAGGTACACCTACCTTGTACTGCTTCAGGTGTACAGTTGGCCAAATCCCTTGACACATCATCACATTGATGACTTGGACTAATAGAGGGTTTGTTTTGATGATATTAGAGTAGTAACATGGAGGCTCCACATGGGTTAGGTCCATGACCAGATGACCAACAATAGTTTCCATTTACTATTACTCTAGAGTTTATTTTTGGGTAATGAGACTACATTATCAAGCATTATTGCCCAGATAAGGTGATGCAATAATTTGAGTGGTTGTAGGATGTTTTAGGGTATCCTATGTGGTATTAATGTGTGAGAGAGGAGCCAAGTACACACATATTTAGTTCTAGGTTGTAGAGGGATGGAATATTGGTAGAATGGTAGGACATGCATCAAGTGGTATGAGATTGGTATGGACATTTGGAAATTGCGGGTGCTACACAAGAATATTTGGATTAGTTCTAGAGGCCATGGGCAGAAGGGAGATCACAAGTATCTCAAGTGGCAGTGAGGGTTAGTGAGGCAGTAATGGTGGCTAGACAGTGTTAATATGTTGCCCAAGCTTTGAGACAAAGGGAGGCTGTAGTCCAAGAGTGATTCAAGAGGCACACATAATAGGTGCTAGGGGGGAGGAGGAAAGGGGAGAGGATCAAAGATAGGAGGATACTGAACCTCAACAAATGGATGTAGATAGTGGAAATGAGTCACATGTACCACTAACTACTCAAGTGTCAATGAGAGGATCTGGTGGAGGAAGGTCGTCAAGTGAATGAGAGGATAGTGGGGATATAATGAAATTGACTTCAATTCAATAGACATGATGTGACTAGTCATCTCCTATAGGATACATAGGAAGACTAAGATTAGTTGTGAGTAGAGAGAAACCAATTTTGGATAGAGCAAGAAAGTTTATAGGAACAATTTGATCTATTTCAACTAGAGAGGAGAAAGCTTCAAATAGAGAGGGACAGATTGTAGGTGAGGATGAAGGTACAATAGGCTGAGAGGGATGAGTTTTAGGTGGAAAGGGATTGATTATTACTAGAGGTGGCTATGATGAGAGCTTAGAAAATGATGGGAGGAGGGAGAGCTCAAGCTAATACTGATGATATTTGAGACCTACAACATGAAGTATTGGATTTACTGGAGAGGGTTGGTTTCTATAGGGGCAAATATTATGCAATCATGCCCATAAATTAGGTAGAGAATTATTGACGCTCCACTTGATTAGGTAAAATTGGCACAACTACTAGAATGGAGGTTGTGAGTATCAACAATTTTGGGGTGAGGGGTTTATAGAAGGAAATATAGAGCTAGAGGAGAGGGGAGGGATCAATGTGTGGGGATGAGGCACATAGCTTAGGTATTGGATTGGTTTGGATTGATGAGGCTCAGAGTTGAAGGGTGAGGGGAGGAGGAGTAGAGGTAGCTAAGGGAGGTGAGGATCAAAGGGGAGGGGTCTAGGTTGGAAAGTTTGCATCACACATAGGCTAGGTGGTTAGGTAGTTTTGGAGAGGACACAAGTGAGGGTCATGAGGATTTAAGTGATTCCACCACACTATTGGGTCCCACACGAGTTTCCCTAGGGATAGATCTATCCATAGGGGGAGAAACACCTACAAGTTTTGATTAGATGGCCACATATGGCTAGTAATATGCTACATTTTGGGGTTCATGTACTATTTATATTTATGATGTACTTTTTATGATGTATTTTTCTATTTTGGAGGGCACATACCCTAATGTACTATATAATAGACATGAGGGGCATTTGATGGACTTTTATTCATTAATGGGTGGGATACATACATGTTTATGGGTCATGTGCTACCTTGCTTTTATGAGATGCGTAGGATGATTTATACGATGCTTATATGATGTTATTGTTGTGTATGACTGCAGGATATGATATTTTCTATATGGTTTATGAGATATATTATGTGTCTAATGTGTTCTTGCAAGATGTGATGTAGTGACAATCTATGTGATTTATGTAGTTGTGTGTGATGTATATATGTGGATCTATGTGATGTGATGTGACTCTTTTGATAATGTACCATATATGATGCAAATGTGATGCCTATGATGAGTCATGTTTTTGCATACATTTTATTTCCATTAAATGATATGCAAATTCTTTATTTGTATATGGTTAGATGAGATGCATTTAATGTTGGAAATGAGATGCAATGATCTATATGAAACTAAGTGAAGTAAATAATTGATATAATACAAAATGCAATGAGATAAATTTTAATGCCATTAAATGCTAATTCCTAATGTAAGTTTAATGATAATAAATGAATGTAGTTGGATGATAGTAAAAACTAATGCACTTAAATGGTACTGCAACTAAGGATAATGGTAATAATGCAATGGAATGATAATGAGACTAATGCAATGGATTGATAATGAAAATAAATGCACCTAAATTTATATTTAAATGGATATTCAGCCAAGTGTGATGAATAAGGAATGGTAATGAAAATGATATGCACCCTAGAAATCAATCATGAATACAACAAAGTGCAAATAAAAATATATAGTTTAATGCATCCAAAAATATATGGTGAATGCAATCAAAATGTAATGATAACGAATGAGGAAATGTTAATTAAATATCACTATAATGAATGATGAATGTAATGAAGATGCATCTAATTTGTGATTAAAGATAAGTAACTAAATGATGTAATGTAAGTAACATGCAACTAAGATGTGATTAAATACATATGAAGATGAGTTATGCAAAGTGAATGTGAAATGTAATGATATCTAAAGTGAAAACTATAACATATCACTAACTGATTGTGCCTCTAGGTGAGGGAGAAATCAATTGCACAAGTTGATGCATGGTTCAAGATATAACAGATTCATGGGTGTATAGGAATTTTTAAATTGAACACTTAGGGTAGTGAGTGTGGGATGAATGTGAATTGGAAACTATGTTTTTTTGGGGTTAGATTTTATAAAATCATGATTGTAGGACTAATATTGATATGATGTTTGGACAGGATGATTGGGATCAACAAACTTTTTGGGATCTTTTGGAATTATGGAAAAATAATTGCTCTTTTTTGTGTTTCCTTCTGAATGGGGGATATGATGAATTCCTTTGAAGCTTGGGCATGGGGTACCTTGAGAAGGAGTACAACTATATATGTAGTTGAGAATTTAATTTGATATAGAAATGTCAGGGACCTACCAAGGTTACTATTGTCACAAAAGTTTGCACCCTTGTCCAAAGTTTTTACCTAAGGACAACCTTGTGAAACATGGAAACAACCTCCAAGTTGTGGGACTTGAACTATGAGGTTGAGTCTCTGAAGAAGGCCAGCTTCCTTTGTTATTAGGATGCACCTAGCTACTCTTGGAGAGGAAAAGGGAGAATGAATGCATGAAAGCAAATCTACCTGTTCTAACCTAAGGGGTGATGCACCAAAATAGAGTGTTCAAACCAATCTCCATCCCTACATGCACACTTGAACCATCATGACACCAAAATACATACACATCCAGACTTGTTTTAATCTAACAATCACATGCAAATTAGAAAATCCAAATAAATGACACAAGGAAGAAGAGAATTCACTTATATATCATTCATAGGACAAAATGAGATACAATCATGCAAGATTGTAGATATCCACAATACACTTATGAGAGGCAAGTAGGTCTTGCACAATACATCAATGCCTGGAGGAGATAAAATAGAATGTTATATAGGTTCAGATGCAAAAGCAATTTATAGTGAACCTGCAAAGCAATATTGAGAAAATAGAGAAGAGTAAACCTTGACAAAATTTACAAAAACTACCTTTATAGCTCAAGCATAACTAAGATATTTTTTGACTGAATTTACTCCACAACCACTGCCATTAAGTCTTATAGAGAAAAATCACACAGATCTAGAGAAAATATAATCTTGGCATAGATTCAGATGCAATGAAATCCACATTTTTCCAAAACAAAGCCTTGGGAAGATAGAAATGGCACCATTAAATCACTCTGACCAAGTAGATGGATAAAAGCAGAGACGGTGGAATATTTTCTTTGTTTACTAGACATGGCATTCGTTAGAGAGTGGTTAGAATCAATCATGAATATCATATCGTGCAAGAAAACATCTCTTCCTCATTGTTGGTTTGACAAACCATAAAAGACAATAGGTCAACTGAGTCCTAAAACCAAGATGGGCCACATGGGCCAATAGTTCTATTTCTTTCACCACCCCACAAAGCCCTCACATGTTTGACCACATATCCTACTAACCTTGCCAACTTTCCAACTTAACTGTGATGTCACATAATGGTTAGCCTTAACTATGAATGCTTTTCTTTCAAACTGGGTCCACAAGGACATGTGGCAATTAGGCACATTCTCTCATTGTCTAAAATTCTTGCAGCTTCAAAATGCAAGAAAGTGCTGATCATTGATCTTCATAAGATCAATGATCATGGAAGATCCCAGTTATTGCGGTGTTTTCTTTTAAAACTCTCGAGCCTACTAGACACTCAACATCCACCTTGATCAAGCACATCAACCCTTCTTGCAAATTAGTAGGAAGTAACTAGCATATACTTTACGCCTCAATACTACCTGGCCCCTTGAATGGCACTATCTTTCAAATCCTAGAGGCCCACACAAGAAATAGGTCCTACATGCCACGCATCGCATTGTCTCTTCCCCGCAATGTTTAAACATATTACATATTCAAGAAGTAGGGACGTGCTTATCATTGATCCATTTGAGATCAGATGGCCCAGAAACATGCAACCAATAGATTGTCCATGTCAATACCTTCGACCAATGACATAACACCAAACTGCCTCTATATGCCAACATGCTCTGACAACTTGTCCATCTGGTTTGTGGCGACCCACTGAAGAAGCTGGACCCTTGAATCCACATGGCTGAAAGTTGCTTTCTTGCATTGTTAGAAATTATGAAAAAACATAGAATGTGGGAAAGTAACAACCAATCAAAATGCCAAGAACACCAACATGTCAGCATAATCAAAAGATTGACCACAAACAAGAAACAAGGCTCTACCTTGGACGCATGTCACAAGGTCGCTTCCTTGCATCCATTAAACACTAGGTAATTCCAAAATGTGGGAAAACAACTACTGTAGATCTGTCAGAGATCTAATGTTGGATGAAACATGCAGGGGTCAAAAAATAAACTTAGGAAAATATAGAAATATTATAAGGTTTTTATTTAATTTATTTTTTATTTTCATAGCATTGTTTAATATTTAAATATAGAAAGTGATTGTTAAGTGGGCTTTGGCATTTAAATTTATTTTTTTGGTAGGAGGGAATTTTGGTTAATAGTTACCAAGTACATCAAGGCCTTGTTACCATCATTACATAGGATTGACACAAATAGATACATAAGGATTTCCCAAGCATCACACATGAATCCTAAAAGGAGCTAGAGTAGAAACAATGTTGGGTAACCCACAAACAAGTGATAATTCCCAAGTGTATCGTGCAATCACAATGATCACATGTTTCAATATGCAAGGGTTACATCTAATTGACTCATAAGTAGAACAAGAAATAATGAAAACATGATCCAAACCTTTCTCTTGTATTGACTCATTCACAACAAATCATCATATGAAAGATTGTGGTGACTCTGAGGAGAGAATAACCAAATTTCTTTGAAAAACTACCAAGAACCAAAATTGAAATCCAATATGGAAAGAAATAGTAAATCCTTGAAAATTAACCTTTTTCCAAAGAGATCAATGTGATTGGATACTAATAGACCAAGATTGGACATGATGAAGGATGCATCCTGCTAAGGAACCTTTTATAGCATCTAGAACCATGATTTAATAATAATTTGAAACCTTTAGGATAAATTTTTAATGATAAGGGATCTCACATGAGGACATTCTAAGGTGCAGAGCTGGGAGAACTGGAGATCTAGATCTAACACAAATAGACACAAAACTAGGATATGTACAATGTGACCAAACAAAAGACTAATGTGGGAGGTGGTTGTTAGAAACAAGAAACTAGGGGGAGGGGGGTCAATCAATATTTCATAAACAATTTCCCAACTATGAACATATTTAACAACCTTAAAACATGCACATGTGAATAAACTAAAAATTAAATATAGTAATAACACAATGCGACTCATAACACATTATATTTAAACTAGGGAAACCCTAGCCAAGGGAAAACCTTGGTGGGGATGGTACCCACAAAATAATCCACTAATCAAAAGTATCTCGTGAAAGATATTGATCCTATTACAAGTCTATTGCACATGTGTAGTGTTTCTATCATTATTAGAGGAATAGACCAAGTTTTTAGAAGCCTCAACCTAGTTATAATTTGGTATTATAATTGTAAAAGTAGAAAGATATTCCCACTTCTCAAATATGCAATTACAATGATATATTATGTACACAAAAGGAATAGAGGCAAAAACCTCTTGACAATGTTGATATCTTCAATATCTAACTTGTTATTTATAGCTCTCTGTACATGACTTTGCTTATACTATCCTTTCTCTTCTCCAACATAAAGCTTTCATGATATATAAATTACATTTTAAATTTCCAAATACATCACACAACTTCACATATCCAAATCTTCCTTTTATATCCTTTTGCTTTGTCTTGTCGGCCTTCAAGTCTTCACACGTGTCCTAAAATAAAAAAATGAATTTATCTAAGTTAGGTTAACATATAGGATATCATCCCTAATTAGTTAAGTAATTATTTTGGTTAACCAAAATAATTCATTAATATAATTAATCATTTACTTCACTTTGTCTTGTTTCGCCTGTACCTTACTGCGACTAGTAAATCTTTAATATCTTTGTTTGTACAACTCTTAATGATATGTGCTATCACATATAGGATCATAATAACCAATTATATCTTCCCTTAAGTTTTCACATGCAAATTTTCTCTCTATGAAATTTTCAAACCAAGAAGGTGTCTCTACCGATAACTAGTCTTCACAACACTTAACAATTTTCTAAATCTTCAAACCAAAAATTGTCTTCACAACTTGCTAACTTAATATAGATGATATGTTTCCATAAATGAAAACCTCAATGTATTTTCATATTCACCTCTCACCCAAATTACCAAAAATTCCCCCCCTTGGAATTGATGGCAACATATGGGAAAATTGGCTAAGTCCCAAAATTCTAAAATTCTTCACATGGCCATACCAAAATTTTCAAAATGTGGATCATTTATATTATATATCATCTTTTATATTATACATACTCCCCCTTAGTCTATAATTTACCTTATACCTCCTCATACTTACATACAATTTTCCATACAATACACTCCCCCTTAGACACCAACGACAAAGGTGAGTCAAAAACTATACACAAGTCAAACTTTTGATTTTACCTCCATTTATTTATGATGATAAATTTTGTAACAATACAATGAAATTAGAAAATCTCTTCTTTAATCTATCCAATCCCTTGTTCCATGCATCTTTCACTAAATATGATATCGTGATAAGTGCACATAGGCCATAAGATGCTAATTCTGGGGCTTAAAAAATTGGATAAGTAAAGTGCTCATAAGATATATTGGCTTTCATATAATCATCAAGATGCTTATGCAATGGTTCTATCTTCAAGGATAATTTTTCTCCTAATAGAGAGAATCTCTATAGCATTTTCTCTTAGCTCACCTCCAACATTCTTCGCTCATCATCAATCTTGCTTATTCTTTGCTTCAAGTCAATGACTTGAGCATCTACATTTTTAGTTGGCTAACCAAATTCTTCAATTCATCTTCCTTGTTCTTGAATTGTGAGATGAAACTGTGTATGTATTCATGTGTGAAGGCATATTTATTATATAATTATTTTCCTTCATGAACACATTTCCTTAACTCCTTGATTCTAGTGTCTAAGTTTGTCAAATCATCCTTGCCATTATTACATACCTCACTGAAAAGATTTGCATCATGTTTAGTTTGGGCTTTAACGATGGCTACCTCATGACTTCTAAATTCTTCTATAACATCATTTTCTTTCTTTTGGGGATCACTTTCACTGATCTATATTGGAATTAGACTTTCATCTTACTATCCATCTTCCCAAGAGTCTCTTGTGTACTCTTGGCAACCTTGACTTTCTCAATGATTTTATTGATAGAACATGTAGAAATTAATCCCAATTATTCTACATCAATTATCTATGTACTTGTAGAGCTACCCATCATACATGATATGAGTGATTCCATTGGGGTCTTTGGTGTGCTAGGAATATCCGTGCTTGGTGATTTTGTAGGCGTGGCTAGCTAAATCTATAAATTTTGATCATCTTCCTCATCTTTGTTCTACTCTTTCTCCTTTATTACTGATTTCTCTACCTCTGTGTGCCTAAGTTGTGGTGAAAATGATGATGTATTTTGCATAATTATTCTCCAATTAATGTATATCTTAGGATCTACATTTTTAAGAGTTTCAATCAATGTGGCTAAGTCCTCTGATTTCTCACTGTCATCCCTATTGTCCTCTCCTTTCTTTTCATCATCAAAACTAGGATAATCAACCAAGTTATTAGTGGCCAAATTGTCAACAATAGTGGATTGATCCTTGAATTAATTCTCTATCTCATCAAAATTAATGTGTCTACTGTCAATGTTCATGGTGTCATCATCATTTGTTATTTATGGTGTCTTAGAAACTATTCCTTCTGCTATCTTGTTGATTTCTACTTCTGCCATTACAATATCTACCTTTGCTTCTTCTATAGTGGGAGCTTGGGTCTCTATTGCTTCCCCTATCATAATGATTCTTTCATCTTGACTAGGTTTAGGTGCATCCAAAAATATTTTTTCTTCTAAAGTTTATGTTGTTGTTTTAGTTGTGGTATCAAAAATTGATATGCTAGGTGATGCTGAGATTTCCTCATATACTGCCTCTTCAATGGAGGTGCTTCTCACTGGTTCACTTAAGATCTTCATTTCAAGTTATCTAGTATCCTATATTACTTCTTCTTTCTATCCTCCCATGAGTCTAATGACTCTCACCTTTTTGTACACAAGCAAATTGAGTCTATGCATTATTCTTCACATTTGCACATTATTTTTCACATCATAAAATATTTTAATAACTTCATCTCTCAAGTTTTCTTCTTCTTTCTTACTCCTTAGTCTGACCTCATTCAATCTTTCATATAGCTCTTTAGGTAATTCTCCATGAGTAGGGGTTTCTTGAATTTAATCATATACTCAATAACTATAAAACCGAAGTTCCTTTTCTTATACATTGGATATCTCCCAAATTATTGCTTGAACTTCTTGAGATTACCTTTATTTAAGATAGAATTATTTAGATTCTTAATTTCTTGGTTTCCAAATTACTTTCCTTTAACTACTTCCATCTCCCTCCTCTCATTGTTGTGGTTATTGTTGGACTTGGGTTTCCAGTGGAGTGACCTTTCCTCTCATGATGCAAGGAGAAGAAAACTTAAGTGGAATCAACTCAACTTAAGCTTACAAATAACCTTGCTCAGAGTTACACATAGAAGAAACATAAAAACTAGGTACATAAGATGGAACTCCATACTTTTACTTGGATGTAATTAATAAGAAACACATTTGAACATAAATCTCAGTAATTGGCAACCACATTGATGTAATAATTAAAAGAAGTATGTCAACATGCCCGACTATGAGGCGTTATGGGTTTCGGCCATATACAATAAAATTATGAAGTTAGAATCCAAATTCACATCCTATCCCACTTCTCAATTATTCCATATCATCCTCTCTCCTACTACTTCCCATAACTACCTCTAACCATGCTTCTTATATAACCAACTAAGACACAAGTTAGCTAGTCAAGCATTTAATTACATTATAGGTCCAACCTAGGAAGAGTAAAACAAAACCAATGCTAAATGAAGCATAAGGCATTGTGAACTTGAAGGTGGATCCACACGTGTCCTAGGAGTCTTCTCCTAACTTCATAATATGTCATTTTAACATAAGAAACTGCATCGAAAGAAACAACATGCCTTGCTAGAAGGAACATGCCAAAATAGAGACCACAAAGAATAGTTCACAGCTTGAGAAATAAGAATGATCAAAGCTCATGCTCTTAGGAGAAGGATCAATGATAAGTCTTCATCAACATGTTAACTACACATAACACAAAACCAACGACACTAACATCTACTGTACAGAGAACAAATTGGAATAGAAAACAAGATAGTTTGGGTTGATGCAAGATTTCTCAAAAACCCAAGATGCTCTTGCATCATCTAATATTTCTTCCTTCATAAGTTGTTATAATATTTTATCTTTTGCCCGACCTTGTAGCTATTTCTTTCATTATTTTGGATTTTTTTTCTTTATCTTGTTCGTTTTTAACCTCAACCAATCTGTCTAATCTTCTTGTGCTTGCAGGAGCAGATAATTGAACTTGTACTATACTAACATCTTCTTCCATAGGATGATCCAATACAATTTTTGGCATTGATGTTGGTGGCATAAATTTTGGTACAGTTGATGCAATGCTTGGTCCTTCATCTGCTAATGGTGGAACAACTAAGATATCCTTTTGATGATTTTGCTGCATCTTAGACATAATTTTCTTAACATCACGAAACTCCTACGGTGTCATCTTAGTTTCCTTCAAAATATTCCTCATTTCAGTGTCTACTCTCTTCCTTGTAAACTTTTCAAGCTTGATCTAAGAGGCCACCTTTATGTTTTCTTTGCAAGTACCAAATCTAGGACTTTTAGGATCTAAATAATATTTAGGGATATTTGTGCATATGCTTCCATTATTTCCTTAGTGATCTCATAGCCAAGGGGATCTACATAAATCACTCTAGGAGTGACTGCCTCCATATAGGTGAAATCAATGTCAACCATGAAACATAATTCATCCTTATACTTTTCAACTTCAGATTTAGGAATCCATGACCTTTGCTTCATCTTTGACTAAAATGTTTTCATAACAAGTGTTGCATTGTCATCCACTTTGTCCATAGGGTCCCTCGTATACAAATATGTAACCTTTTCTATAGTACACTTCTCACTTGTCAATCAGTTATAGACATAAACGGAAATCTCTTCACTAGATGAAAAAATATGTATGTAATTAATGATTAAAATCTAAATTGTTCATTTCTTATTTTTCTTATCCTTTCCAAATTATCAATCACTTGAATTCTCAAAATTTCACACAGGTTAACTTGAACTTTCTCAACACATAGCTTATAAGTTGCATGAACAAGGGATTGGACAACTTGAAGAAGATCTTTACTAATTGCATTACATTGTTATGAAATTCACCAACATAAAAGAATGGAGGTAAAATCAAAATTTTGACTTGCATATAGTTTTTGACTCACCTTTGTCATTGATGTCAAAGGGGGAGTGTATTGTATGCAAAATTGTATGCAAATATGATGATGTATAATGTAGAGTATATACTAAGGGGGAGTCTATATAATATAAAAGATGGTATAAAATAGAAATGATGCACTAATCAAAAGTATCTTGTGAAATATATTGAAACTGTTAGGAGTCTATTACAACCATATAATTTCTCTATCCTTATTAGAGGACTAGGCCTTGTTAGAACACTCAACCTTGTTTGGAGTTGGTATTAAATTTATAAAAGTAGCAAGATGATCCCATTGCTCAAACATTTAATTAAAATGATATATTCTATACACAAAAGGAATATATACAAAAACCTCTTAACAATGATGATATCTTCAATATATTTGTCCTTTGTATCTCTCTATACATAACTTCACTTATACTATCCTTTCTTTTCTCTAACATAAAGTTCACATGATGTAACAAGTATGTTTTAATGTGCAAAGACATTGCATAGCTTCGCATATCCAAATCTTTCTTTTACATTCTTCTGCTTTGTCTTGTCAGCCTTCAAGTCTGCACACATGTCCTAAAACACAAAATTGACTTTTTCTAAGTTAGGGTTAACATTTAGGGTGTCATCCCTAATTAGTTAAGTAATTATTTTGTTAAACCAAAATAATTGCTCAAGATAATTGATCATTTACTTCACTCTGTCCTATTCTTCCTAGAGCTAACCATGATTGATAAATGTTGTACAATTGATAATGACATGTGCCATGACATATAGGATCATCATACCCTATTCTATCTTCCCTTAAGCACGCACATGCTAATTCACTCTCTATGAACTTCACAAACCAAAAATGTGTCTCTACTGATAGTTGTAGACACCTAAATGTGATTACACAAATAAGTAATTTTATTTAGTCATCTCCTAAGACATTATTTATTAAATATGTATTATTTAATTAATTAATCATCATCCCTTGGTTAATTAATTAATTAAATTAACTCTAGCCCAATTGATAAAATCAAATGATAACCCAAAATCAATTTATCAATTAAATCCCTATTCCTCTATTAAATTAAATAAATCCTCAAATATATTTAATTTAATCCCACATCTCCACAATTATTTAATAAATAATTCCTAACCCTTAAAACATCCCTAAACCCTACCTTTACCCCTAATCCAACCCATTCACCCATACTAACCTCACTTAGCCACCTAACTAACCCATCCCATCAAAGCTAAGCCACTTGCCCCCTATCCCCCTTTCTAAGCTAATCCTAATCCCCCTCCTAAAAATGTGCACAACTTTAAGCAAGGGTTAAGACTTGCTAACCCAAGTCAAAATCAACAATCTCATCCTCACCCTCTTTCACAATCACTTATGGCTCTTACACAAGCATTTATGAACATTTATTGAGCCCTTACCTCTTGAGCCTCCTTTGTTCACTATTCATCTTGCCCTTCCCTCCATCCAATCACCTTGTGACACATGTCACCTCCTAATTGGCTCCAAATAAGCACAATCCATGTGCTCCCCTTTGAGTGCATCTTGACCCTCCCTCACCATTTTTTCATCCTTGCATCCTGACCATCCATCTCTCTATCCCTTGGCCTATAAATGAAACCCTCTCCCTTCACAAATAGAACCTACTTTTCATGCAAAGTTATAATGCTATTTTGAAGGCTTAAAAACTACCAAAATACCATCATAATGCTGAAATCCCTTCATACCTCCATTGTTGAAACCTTCATCCATACACACAGTTGATAATCACCCATCCATTGGAAGCTTGAGCACAACCGTGAGCATACATCTCCATCCATCAGGGACATATCCACTTCATCATGGGTGGTACTATAAGGAGCCTACCATTCTTGGTTTGCATCCTTTTGTGATGATGACCTTGGTCCTATCATAAGTGTTAACTACTTTGGTTGTGTTAATACTCTTGTTATTAGTTAGTATTCATTTTACACTACTAGATTAGGTGATACATTTTTAAAAAAGGGGCAAAATGTAGACACCTAAATCTGATTATATAAATAGGTAATCGTATTTACTCATCTCCTAGGACATTATTGATTAAATATGTATTATTTAATTAATTAACTATCATCCCCTAGTTAATTGATTTATTTAATTAACTATAGCCCAATTGATAAAATTAAATGATAACCCAAAATCAATTTATCAATTAAATCCCTATTCCTCTACTAAATTAAATAAATCCTCAAATGTATTTAATTTAATCCCACATCTCTAATTTTATTAAATAAATCATTCCTAACCCTTAAAACATCTCTAAACCCTACCTTTACCCCTAATCCAACCCATTCACCCATACTAACCTCACTTAGCCACCTAACTAACCCATCCCATCAAAGCTAAGCCACTTGCCCCCTAACCCCCTTTCTAAGCTAATCCTAATCCCCCTCCTAAACATGTGCACAACTTTAAGCAAGGGTTAAGACTTGCTAACCCAAGCCAAAGTCAACAATCTCATCCTTACCCTCTTTCACAATCATTTATGGCTCTTACACAAGCATTTATGAACATTTATGGAGCCCTTATCTCTTGAGCCTCCTTTGTTGACTATTCATCTTTCCCTTCCCTCCATCCAATCACCCTATGACATGTGTCACCTCCTAATTGGTTCCAAACAAGCACAATCCATGTGCTCCCCTTTAAGTGCATCTTGACCCCCCCTCACCATTTTGTCATCCTTGCATCTTGACCATCCATCTCTCTACCCCTTGGCCTATAAATAAAATCCTCTCCCTTCACAAATAGAACTTACTTTTCATGTAAAGTTACAATGCTATTTTGAGAGCCTAAAAACTACCAAAAAACATTCATAATGCTGAAATCCCTCCATACCTCCATTGTTGAAAACCTCATCTATACACACATTTGATAATCACCTATCCATTGGAAGCTTGAGCACAACCATGAGCACACATCTCCATCCATCAGAGACATATCCACTTCATCACGGGTGATACCATAAGGAGCCTACCATTCTTGGTTTGCTTCCTTTTGTGGTGATAACCTTAGTCCTATCATAAGTGTTAACTGATTTGGTTGTGTTAATACTCTCATTATTAGTTACTATTCATTTTACACTATTAGATTAGGTGATACATTATGTCAAAGAGGGGCAAAATGTAGACACCTAAATTTGATTACACAAATAGGTAATTGTATTTAGTCATCTCCTAGGATATTATTGATTAAATATGTATTATTTAATTAATTAATCATCATCCCCCAGTTAATTAATTAATTAAATTAACTATAGCCCAATTGATAAAATCAAACAGTAACCCAAAATCAATTTATCAATTAAATCCCTATTCCTCTATTAAATTAAATAAATCCTCACATTTATTTAATTTAATTTCACATCTCCAATTTTATTAAATAAATCATTCCTAACCCTTAAAACATCCCTAAACCCTACCTTTACCCCTAATCCAACCCATTCACCCATACTAACCTCACTTAGCCACCTAACTAACCCATCCCATCAAAGCTAAGCCACTTGTCCCCTGACCCTCTTTCTAAGTTAATCTTGATCCCCCTCCTAAACATATGTACAACTTTAAGCAAGGGTTAAGAATTGCTGACACAAGCCAAAGTCAACAATCTCATCCTCACCCTCTTTCACAATCATTTATGACTCTTACACAAGCATTTATGAACATTTATGGAGCCCTTATCTCTTGAGCCTCCTTTGTTGACTATTCATTTTGCACTTCCCTCCATCCAATCACCCTGTGACATGTGTCACCTCCTAATTGGTTTCAAAAAAGCACAATACATGTGCTCCCCTTTGAGTGCATCTTGATCCTCCCTCACCAATTTTTCATCATTGCATCTTGACCATCAATCTCTCTACCCCTTGGCCTATAAATGAAACCCTCTCCCTTCACAAATAGAACCTACTTTTCATGCAAAGTTATAATACTATTTTGAGAGCCTAAAAACTACCAAAGTACCATCATAATTCTGAAATCCCTCCATACCTCCATTGTTGAAACCCTCATCCATACAAACACTTGATAATCACCCATCCATTGGAAGCTTGAGCACACCCATGAGCATACATCTCCATCCATCAAGGACATATCCACTTCATCATAGGTTATACCATAAGGAGCATACCTTTCTTGGTTTGTTTCCTTTTGTGGTGATAACCTTGGTCCTATCATAAGTGTTAACTACTTTGGTTGTGTTAATACTCTCATTATTAGTTACTATTCATTTTACACTACTTGATTAGGTGATATAATAGTTAGTTTTATCAACACTTAAGATAATTTTCTAAGTCTTCAAACCAAAACTTTTTCTTCACAACTTGATGACTTAATATAAATGATATGTTGCCATAAATTATAACCTCAATGTATTTCCATATTCACCTCCTAGCCAAATTCCCAATAGTGGTATGTACAATGGGTATACCATGATTTTTAAAAGGTTGACACTATACAAAAAGTTAGGATAAAAAGATAGTGGGACCGACTGTTATAGTACAACTAAAAATCTTAGGACAGGGTGATAGAAAATCAATTTATATAATACACTAGATATAATACACCTGAAACTATTTATGGTACATGTAAAAAGTGGGATGGTAGAAAATATATTTTAATTTGGTTTTCTAAGCTTAGTTATTAGTACAAGTGTCTTTGTTGTACAATGCTAGAACACCATGGGAATAAAGTTAAGTGAATGAATTAATGTTGTAGGGATTTGGGATGGGTTTGATAGATAATGGGCAAGTTTGCATATAATGGTGCTTATTGCTTGGATTTCACCAAGGTATCTATACAAGGAGCTTGAATTTCCAAGGTTTCACCATTGGATTCTTGTTTTTTCTTTTCTCTTTTTCTTTTCTAATTTTTTGTTTTTTTTTATATTACTAGGCATTTGAATTGCCATGTTTCACCATAATGATGAGTTTGTAAGGATATTTTATAATATTTTCTACTTTTTAAAGGATATTTTCATAAGGTTCACTAACTGACTTAGGTGTAGAACTTCTCGAGGTGAATGATATTGGTGGTATCATTCAAAATTTTGTCTTCTAAAGTGGATAACTAATATTCTCTTGAGCTGAAGGATAGTGTGACAATACATAGATTTATCCAAGTGGGCTAAATTTTTTTCTTGAACATTCATGTTCTCTTTTATGACCATATTGTCCATGTGAAAGTGGGAAGGATGAACATTTTTTTCTAAAATTTCTCAAGTTTGTTATGATATACCACTAGGTGGTCATAGGAATCCTTCCTTTATCAAGTATATCAAGTTGAGCGAGTCTAGAAACTTTGTAATCATCATTAGACATTTCACCTTTTAAAGAGATGCTCCAGGAAGGGAGTTCATAATCTTCATTAGACATTTCACCTTGTAAAGAGATACAAAAGGAAGAGAGTTCAACTTTTATTGGTAGGAAAATTTTGATACCATAGACCAGGGAGAATGGGGTTGTGCCTGTGGATGTCTAGAATGAGGTATGGTATGCCCAAAGGGTGGGATTTATTTTCAAATGCAAATCATGACCAAAATTATTGACAACCTTTTTGAGGATGTTGAGGAGTTTTTTGTTAGTTTCTTCCACCTCACTATTACCTTATGAGAAGTATGAATTGGAAAATTTGTAGTAGATGTGTAGGTAGGAGCATAAATATTCCATATGAAGGTTCAAAAAATTTCCTTTATGGTCTATGAAGATAGTGATAGGATCACCAAAGTGGTAAACAATGTGATGAAGGATAAATTTGAAAACTTGAACTCTTGTGGCATTGACAATAAGGACTACTTCAATGCACTTTGTGAAATAATATGTTGTTGTGATGATTCAATTGTGTCTATCATAAGATGTGGGTGTGATTGCCCTAACAAGGTCAAATCCCTAGCATGCAAAAGGCCATGATGGTGTAATGGGTAATAGATAATGTATGTGAGCACATATCAAATAGGCATATTGCTAACATGGTAAACATCTCTGTAAAACCTCATAGGCATCGTGCTCTAATGTGGGCAATAATACCTAGATCTTAAGATCTAGACCTAGTTAATACCATATCACTTGTATGGAAACTTCAAAGTCCAACATGTATCTTTCTCAGAGCCATTACAACTTTGTTTGAGTCTAAACACCTAGAAATTGTATCATGATAACCCTAGAGATATAGGGTGTTAGCTACGATATTTTAGTAGGAAGATATGAAAATAAGGTTCTAGGATTGGGTTCATGTGAGGTGAGGGGATATGATACCATCTTTTACATAAGCATGGATCTCAGGGTACCATGGGGATTGGGGACCAACCAAAATGTACACTATTTTTTATTCATGTTCATATGTAGGTGTAAATAATTTCTTGACTAAGAATTCATAGTGTGCAACTTCTTGGGGAATTTCCAAGAGAAAGGTGATGATAGAAATTGCATCTACAACCTTGTTTTGAAGTCATAGTACTTGCATGAATTATATTTTGATGAAGTTCTCTTTTATTTTGTCCACCATCTCCTTTTATATTAGAAACTTGTCATAATTTTCTTGATATACATGGAGGACCTACTTGAGGATTAGTTGTGAATCATCAAAGACTTGTAGCTCTAGATATTCCATTCTATTTTTTTTTTTTTGTGTCCTACAATGAGAGCTTCATATTTTGACATATTTTTGGTGCACTAGA
The DNA here is from genome assembly GCA_028749045.1 of Cupressus sempervirens. Lineage (NCBI taxonomy): Eukaryota > Viridiplantae > Streptophyta > Pinopsida > Cupressales > Cupressaceae > Cupressus > Cupressus sempervirens. Next base: position 99,884,524 of record CM053793.1, on the reverse strand, counting down.
ATCTAAACTTCAATGATTAAGGGATGTAATCACTTTGACGGGTAAGAAAAATATTCTTACTCTGGAACTATGAGATGTGTAGGACCCATAAAAGTAGAGTTTCCATTGAGATTTTTCTTTTACCATATAAATATATTCATTAGGAAATTCCATGAACAATGGATTGGTGTCCTCTTTGGGTGCATTGATCAACTAATCTACTATGACTTGCCATTTTACTATTTTTTGTCTACATACTACGCATCAAACTCACTTAGAATCATGAACTATTTTGTGAGGTGACCTAAGAGAGTTGTCCATAAGAGCATGTATTTTAATAGATTAGTTTTTGAAATGATATTTTCAGTGTGGCTAAGTATGTAATGATGAATATTCAAAGTGATAAAAACCACTTCCAAGAAAGCTTTTTCCATTGGGGTATAGTTGAGCTCATAGCTGACAAGGATATGACTAATGTAGTAAATTGCTCTTACTTTCCCATCATCATGCAATTTAGCTAAGAGCGCCCCTAGTTTCATCATATCAGTGGAGATGTGTTAGCATGGATGCTAATGAAATTCCTATGGGGGAGTATCCTATCATTATTGGAGAGTTGGTATAGTGGTCATAAGTTGCATTTATGGTAGTATTTGCCATTGATGTCAACATATATGCTATTCTACAGAGATTCATAGAGGTGCAGACATATATTTAGGTTTTTCAATTTGAGGCTTGTAGATGGGGCTATGCATAGTTGAGGACATGTTCTAAAAAGTGTCCTAATGATGTTGTTAAGTACACATGTAGAAATATGAAGACAATTGACAATTATTTGAGATTTATTGAAGACAACATTCAGATAGAGTTCCTATCTAATAGTTGTTGATGTTTTGATTATATCTCCTAATAGAGATAGAATATGGTTATGCAAAATTGTGCAGAGCTAGAAGACTTTATGACGATGCAATAGTCAAATGTGTAAATCCTGATGAATATTGTGTGAAGAGTTATGAAGACTGTGAGTTGATAGTTTGGTTGTAATTGTGAAAACTTGTAATATTTTAATATAACATGTAACTATAGTATCTTAATTTGGTCCTATATTGTAATCGTAAATTGAGAAATCTTCAAGGCTGATTCAAAAATTAGTTTGAGGACTTAGTATAAAGGAAAGTTGTTTTCCTTGTGGTAGAGTTTGGTGTATGTGAGATAAAGTACACATATTTGTAATGCAAGTATACAAACTTGTATTTGAGATCCAAAAAACCTAATATTGAATATATTTTAATGAAAACATTGTTTGGTGTGGTTAATGCACAATGAGTAGAAAAAGAGACTATAATTGAGAAAGAGGTTGTTATGGATAATTGTTCATTGGTATTGTTCTATAAAGAATAATACTAAGACCAGTTAGATAAAGAGTTTTGTGGTCTTTCCCCTAAAGCTATTTGGATAGTGGGTCCTTCTACCTTCCATAACTCCTAGTAGGGTTGCCACAACTCTTAATAGGGTTGGAATCTCCTCACAAGGATTCAAAATCTCATAACAGGGACTGATATGTATTGAATGGAATTCATTTACTCCTAATGACACTGTCCTCTTACAAGGAACTTATATATATATATTAGTACATCATTTTGTGGGTACCATCCCCATTGGGATTTTCCCTCTAATCAAGGGTTTCCCTAGTTAACAAATCTGGTGTGATTGTGTATGTGATATTGCTATGGTTTTTGCACTTACTGATTATATATTTTATATTAAATAAGATTGATAAAAGTTGTTTTAATTGGATAACCAATTCACCCTCTCCCCAGTTATCTTGGTGGACTTTGTTAGAAATAGGGAATGCTAAAAGAAAGGGGGGGGGGGGGGGGGGGGGGTGGTGGGGGTGGGGGGGGGGTGGATCAATATTTCACAAACTTTTTCCCAATTATAGATATAATTAATAAACTTATAACTTGCATATGAAAGTACACTGATTATAGTGAACAATGAACATAAGTAAAAATAATGTAATACATAACACCATATTATTTTAACCAGGGAAACCCTAGCCAAGGGAAAACCTTGGTGGGGATGGTACCCATAATAATGTTCTTCAATACAAAAACCTCTTACTACTGTTGATATCTTCAATACCTGATTTTGCCTTTTGGCACTCTTCGCAAAACTTGATCACAAATTCACACAGCTATGATCTTAATTAGAATTTTAATCTCAAACATACCATTGTTATCACTTACAAGTGCTCTTCACTTCGCATTCAAAATATCTTCCTTTATACATCATTTCTTTAACCTGTTGGCCTTCATTACTTCATATGCTTGCCAACTTACAAAATTAACTCTTTCTCACTTAGGGTTAACATCTAGGATGTCGTCACTAATTAGTTAAGTAATTATTTTGATAAAAAAAATAAATCCTTAACCCAAAATACTCATTTCCTTAAGTCTTCCCTATTTTATCTTTTTAATATTGTTACTAGTAAAACTATTGTAACTCTATCTATACTAACTGTATTGTTTCATACACATGCATACACCATTATGACATAGTGTAATTTTTCTAGGTAAGTGTGCAAATGCCAAAAATGCTTCTCCAAATTTTACTAACCAAAATAGTGTCTTTGCTGACAAATAAACTCTATTGTACTTAGACAATTTTATAAATCTTTATCCCAAATCCTTATCTCTATAAATTGCTCACTTAATCTTGACTATGTGTTGCCATAAATGACAACATCATACTATGTAACCTAGAAAAATTTCCAACAAACTTTACTTTCTAACTATTGATATCAGAGCATTAGGTCCTTGAAGGAAAATCTTAACAACTTAAGGAGATCTATGACGAGTTATTTTAGAAAAGAAAGTATGAAGTTTGATGGAGTTAATTCTGATAGTTGGAAAGAGAAGATGAAGACACATTTTATATGCATGGATCTACGATATTGGTTGATAACCAAGAGAAAGAAAGAAGTGGTTGAAGAGGATGAGCTTCACAAATTTACTGAAGGTCAAACATTAGTGTTTATGTGAAACATGCTTTCTAGAGAAGCACTTTTGACAACTCTTCCTAAAAATGAGTACAGTCAAGTAAAATCTTTAGATTTAGTACATGAAATTTGAAAAAACTTTTGAATCTAATTTTGAAGGTGATAAGCATGCTATAATTTTTAGATTGCAAAATTATATATGTTTACTTCAAGAAGCTAAAATGATTGAAGATGAATTTGTAAGAAGTTATTTTGGTAGAAAATCATGAATTGTTGTAGATCTTGAAAACTTTGACACTTGCATATAAGTAGATAGTGTAGATGAATGTTCATAAATAATTTTACAAGAGAAACTCTTCTTAAAAGATTGGAACCAACTGAGATTAGTTTGAGACAATGTTGAGATCTTCCTAGAATTGAGACTACTTTTAGCACATTAAGTATTTGACAAGAAGATTGAAGAAGGAATTGTCCTACTTATGAGAAGAGAACTTGAAGGTAAGAAAATATTCAAATGTTGGATTTGTAGTGAATATGGCCATTATGCTTCTAAGTTCCCTAAGAGAGTAAATAATTATAGAAGGAACTTAAATCCTAGGAAGAATAGAGAATGTCTTTATGCAAACAATGAGGATTTAGAAGCTAGGTGTGGAAAGATTTTCAAGTGAAAGTGATGAAATAGGAATTTTTTTTTCAATTAAGGAGGAAAGTCTTGAAAAATAAGTTAGAGAAGAAAAAGCATTAGTATCACAAGTTGAAAGGAAGAAATCTGATTGGATTATATACAATGGTTGTTATCATCATATGACTGGAGATATGAACAAGATCACTGAACTCAATAGTTGTGATGGAGGAGTTTTTAGAGTTGGAAACAATACAACATGTCACATAAAAGGAACATGATCTATTACTCTTGATAGGAAAACTAACAGTGATGATGTTTAATTTTTTGATGGTTTAAAAAATAATCTCTTAAGTGTTGGAAAACTAGTAGACAAGGGATATCAATTGGAATTTATAGAGAAGACATGTATTATCAAGGATAAATATGGTAAGATTATTAGTATTGGTACAAGGACAAGAGGTAATATTTTTCAAATGAATGCTAAGTAGATGACATGTTTAGTTTCTAAAGTTGATGAAAATTGGTTATGGAATACAAGGTTTTTCATATAAACTTTGATAATATTGTGAAGATTGGTACTACATTTGCTATTAGAGATTTTCCTAAAATTATGAAGCCTACTAATAACTTGGTATGTAAGGAATGCGTTATGAAAAAGTAGAAGAAAAATTATTTTCTGAGTAAGAAGTTTACTACATCGATGAAGTTGGAGATTGTTGATGAATTTACTAGAATAATGTAGATAACATTTCCTAGAGCAAAATCTGAAGCATTTGAGAAGTTTAAGGTGTTTAAGAGTAGAGATGAAAATGATTCTAGTTTAAACATTAAATGTTTGAGATCTGATAGAGGTGGAGAGTTCATTTTGAGTGAGTTTAACTATTTTTTTGAAGTGAATGGTATTAAAAGACAAATTTTAGCTCCTAAGACACCTCAGAAAAATAGTATAGTAGAAAGGAGAAATATACTAGTAATAGAGGCAACAAGAGCTATGATGTTTGAGAATAATGCGACGAAGATATTCTAGAGAGAAGTAGTGAAGACAACAATATACACTATGAATAGATTACATATCAAACAAGGTACTAATAAGATCCCCTATGAGCTTTGGTTTGGACATTCACCCTCATTTAATTATTTCAGGATCTTTGGAAGTAAATGTTACATTAAGAGAGAAGATGATATTGGTATGTTTGATTTAAGAAGTGATGAAGGTATGTTTCTTGGTTATTCACTAAAAAATAAAGAATACATATGTTTTAATCAAATAACTAAGACTATTGTTGAGAGCAAAAATGTTAAAGTTGATGAGAAGTTTTTCATGTCCTCTTTTCAAATAATTAAAAATAATAATCTTTTCTAAGGCAGGCAGGCCCAAAAGGGTGAAGTTTCGGAAAAAGGGGATAATCTTTGGAAGCTAATGGACTAATAAATGAAAATTATTATTAAAATATGTTTTATTAACCCCTATTGGATGTGATTTAGGGTTATGCCCTCTTTTAAGGAGTTTGGAGGCATTTTGGGCTCATTCCAGAACTTGATTTTTGCTCATTTCTTTGTTATTCTTCAAAGGCTGCCAAACCTGTGGAGAAGGAGACCCAAGAACGGGAGTTTGCAGGTTTCCAGGGAGACCCAAGAACAGGAGTTTTCAGGTTTCTAGGAAGGCTAAGGATGGGATTTTGAAGCCATTCCATGTGCATGCTCATGCAGAGTTTGCCTTTGTGCTGAACAATGTAGATTTGTGAGTTTTCGAGTGTATTTTTTGTAAGAGTTTGGTGTTTTTGGTTGAGTATTTCATATCAGTTTGGGTTGCTGCTGTATATCAGACTTTTAAATGTTAAAATAGAGCTTAAAATATGTATTTGAATATGATTATACTTCTATGATAGATTATTAAGTTTTTGTGGTGATTTCGGGCTGTTTTGTGCTATTTTTGGGAGCCCGATGAGCATTGTTTTTGTCCTCCGTTTGGAAGCTATTGTGTGCATGTTATACAGATTTGGAAATGTCATTTTATAGGCTGTTATGCTGCTCAAATTTCTATAAAAATTTCCACTTTCAAATTTATTAATAATAGGTGAAGCTGTGAAGCTTTTGGCACTATTTTCGGCATACCCGATTTGGGGTTTCTTGAGAAATTTGGTGGATCTTTGTGATATTATTTGTTTGATTTTGAAAATCTGATTAGAGGCATGGAATATCATATAAAATCAGTGAAGGGAAATTTCAGTGGTATTAGAGCCATGATCTTGCCAGCCTGAGGGTTTGTAGAAGTTTGCATGTCAGTTTTGACAACTACCCAGATTTTGCATGTCAGTTTTGACAACTACCCAGATCTTGCATGTCAGTTTTGACAACTACCCAGATCTTGCATGTCAGTTTTGACAACTACCCAAATCTTGCATGTCAATTTTGACAACTACCCAGATCTTGCATGTCATAATTTATGGTTGCATGTTGCTTCTAATCAGTTGCATGTCAAAATTTATGGCCGCATGCAACTAAGTGAAAGAGAAAAAAGATATTTGCAGCGAGAAAAGAATAGAGAAATTTTGATCAAACCTCTAGTTGAAAGTAAAAGTACAAAATCCAAGGAAGGGAAAAGTATGGCTGATCCAGATGAGATGGCAAAGAAATTCTTCCAAGACATCCAAAATACTCAGAAGCAAACAGTGGATAGTTTGGCAGAAACTAGAGAGGCTTTGCGAATATTGACAAAAAAACTACAAGGAGTTGCATCTATTAATGAGAAAGGGAGCACTTTAGAGGAGCCAAAAAATCTGAAATCCACACCATCTAAATCAACCAAAACTATTTTCTTGCCTACAGATGAGCCACCAGTACCAAATCCAGCCATTAATCCTGTGGAAGAGGTTACAGGTAACTTGATTACATTAAGAGCTATTTACAATGGCTTAGATGATGACTTTCATAGTTCAGTTCCTTTTAGAGAATATGTGGATATGATGAAAACTTTGATGCCCAAGAAAGAGTACAGAAGGGAGCATGACATAAGTGGAAGAGAGCTCAAAAATAAAATAAGCAAGTTTATAGCACCTACTTTTGATGGAACAAATAAAATTTCAGCTAGAGCATGGCTACAAAAGTTACAGACCTTCTTCACACTTAACCCCATGAAGGAGAGTGATGCTGTTCAAATTGCAAGTCTACACTTGGAAGATGCAACCTATGATTGGTGGTATCATGGAATGACTCCTCAAGGTCATGATCAGGTAACTACATTTGATGATTTTAGTCAAAGAGTGATAGATAGATTTGACCTCAAGGATTATGATTATGAGGATGTTGTTGTGCATGATGGTGAGATACTTGGTAGAGATGAGCAAACATTGAGCATTCATGACTTTTCTGAGAGAGAGTACTAGGCACAGTTAGATGCTTCGTCACATGAGGTTGAGGCTAGTAGTACTTCACATGATTTATCCCGCCAGCTGAAGGTGAGTGAAGACAATATTGTGACTACATTATCTCATCATGACAGGTATGTGGAGTTAGTTGGTATTGGTAATATTACTCAAATGAGGATTTTTCTTGAGTTACCAGTTGATTCTAGTTTACAGATATGGACTCAAGATTTTTATATTGGCATTTGGGATTCAGTTGACTGGAGATCTTTAACACTTTTTGGTAGTAGTGTTTGTTTGGGTGCTATCATGGATTTGATTAGCAGATTGCATGGTGTTGTCTTTTCTTTTGCTAGCAGCTTGTCTAATGTTGGTATTAGTTTTTTATACACCAGTGTTGAGCTTTGTTCATATATCCAGTCGACCATACTTGTTGGAATGTGTTGATGATCTTTCATATTTGGTAGTGTGTACAAATGAGTCCCAAGATCATATTGGCATTGATGACATCCAAGAGGATGCAGTGGGCAGTTTTGAAGACTTAGTTTCCTTGGGTATAAAGGAGTTGGACAGTAGTGCTATAGTTTTTGATACTCCGTATGTTGATATGAGCTTTAGAGTTGATTCACAGGATATGGATGGTAATACTCTAGAGACTAGTAACTTTGAGGATACTCCTTTAGACAGTGCATCAGAGGAGGTTTGTAGGAGACAATCAAGCCAGTGCCATCATGTGTCTAATCAGTTGAGAGTTAGTGACCGAGACATTGCTATCGCTTGTCAACATTTTGATGCTACTCGTCAATTGTTAGCAATTTATGGATGGGGTTCTCCTACTAGTGATGAGCAGGGAGGCAGTTATCTGTCCTTGACAGAGTTCCACTCTTTATGGGAGGCTATCCAGATTCTGAGACAGGATTATATGCAGTTGGTAGCCGACAGAGATTATCTTATGGAGTGGGGCAGTACAACATATGATGCATTGTTGGCCAAGGAAGATGAGGTGAGTGAGCTTACTGAGCAGCTTGAGGTGACTTCTAAGATTCTTGAGAGTACACAGTTTGCTTTCAAGGAGTCACAGTTTCATTTGGCTAAGGTGACCATGGAGTTAGAGTAACTACAGTCTTTACTAGATTCTGTACAGTCACAAGCTGTGGTGTTTGATGATCTAAGGATGTCCATGGTTGAGATTGTCAAAGATAGCAGAGATGGGGATGCATCCATCCTTGATACTAACATTGGCACATCGGGTTCATCCCCACTAGAGTCAGGTTCAGTTGAGTTGAGTGCTGTAGCAGATTGTTGTGGTATGCTTGACATGGTGGTGACCTCTAGCACTAATGGCACGAAGACTAGAGATGTTGTATCAAAGACCATGTGTGATGTTGGTGAGCCGATAGTTGGCATGGTTCCTGCTAGTAATACTACTCCCTTGGCGATGTCTTTAGAGGTAGTAGTCAGTTCCAACTTGGTTAGTGATCGATTGCAGTTAGTTACATTTGGATTGCAGTCTGAGCCACTGACTGAGATTGGCGCATTCTATCAGCATTACATTGTGAGATATGCTCATCTACCTTTGATGACCATGTTGATGAGATGATGATACAGAGATGTACTTTGGTTCCTAGTGCTTATCATCAGTTATTGGATAGTTTGATGCCTCGAGATGAGAGTTGTGATGGGTATGACATGGTGATAGGTTTTGCAGTTGATAGCTTGATAATACGTGACTTAGAGCAGGAGTTTCAGAGTGATGCTTCAGCAGGTGTTGTTATTGATTCTACTCCTTTGGCTATGACATCTCCTGACTTAGCTGGTGATCACTCATAGTGGGTTGTATCACTTGTTCATGGTGATTTGTTGACTGAGGATGGTTTTTTTTATCAACATTATATTGCAAGGTATGTACATCAGTTAGCATTTGATCCTTGTGTTGAGGAGTTGATGGCAGGCAAATTTGGTTTGGGTTCCAATTCTTGCTGTTTATCTTGTGATGGCTTTTCACCATTAGGGGTGTATGGGAGTTATGGTTATGAGACAGTGGTCGGTGATCTACAAAGTTGTGTTGATTGCAGGAGTTGTACAGTGTGTGGATTCTCCATACTTGGTACAATTTCATTCAGGAGCATTCACCATTGTTGCAGAGTTGGATTGTACATTCTGTATAGGCTAGTGGAATGCGTTGATGGTATTTACTGTGTTGGTAGTTTGATTTGTCCACTTTACTTGGTTTTTGATGTTCTAAGAGTTTGTGTCTCGTGGGTTTCTAACTGTGGAAGTTGTGATTTTGGAATTTGGTTGAGCTGTAATTGTTAGTTTGATTATGGATTCCTCTTGGTCATATTGCAGAGGATATTGTAGGAGCCTGTGTTAATTGGCAGTAGTATAGTTCATGACTACATTTGGGATCCAGGTGGATTGATTGGTTTATTGTTCAACCATTGCTTGAGGACAAGAAATATTTGGGAGGGGAGGACTTGTCATGTCCCCTTTTCAAATAATTAAAAATAATAATCTTTTCTAAGGCAGGCAGGCCCAAAAGGGTGAAGTTTCGGAAAAAGGGGATAATCTTTGGAAGCTAATGGACTAATAAATGAAAATTATTATTAAAATATGTTTTATTAACCCCTTTTGGACGTGAGTTAGGGTTATGCCCACTTTTAAGGAGTTTGGAGGCATTTTGGGCTCATTCCAAAACTTGATTTTTGCTCATTTCTTTGTTATTCTTCAAAGGCTGCCAAATCTGTGGAGAAGGAGACCCAAGAACGGGAGTTTGCAGGTTTCTAGGGAGACCCAAGAACCGGAGTTTGCAGGTTTCTAAGAAGGCTAAGGATGGGAGTTTGAAGCCATTCCATGTGCATCCTCATGTAGAGTTTGCCTTTGTGGTGAACAGTGTAGATTTGTGAGTTTTCGGGTGTATTTTTTGTAAGAGTTTGGTGTTTTTGGTTGAGTATTTCATATCAGTTTGGGTTTCTGCTGTATATCAGACTTTTAAATGTTAAAATAGAGCTGAAAATATGTATTTGGATATGATTATACTTCTGTGATAGATTATTAAGTTTTTGTGGTGATTCTGAGCTATTTTGTGCTATTTTCGGGAGCCCGATGAGCATTATTTTTGTCCTCCGTTTGGAAGCCATTGTGTGCATGTTATAAAGATCTGGAAATGTTATTTTATAGGCTGTTATTCTGCTCAAATTTTTTTAAAAATTTCCACTTTCAGATTTATTAATAATAGGTGAAGCTGTGAAGCTTTTGGCACTATTTTCGGCATACCCGATTTAGGGTTTCTTGAGAAATTTGGTGGATCTTTGTGATATTATTTGTTTGATTTTGAAAATCTGATTAGAGGCATGAAATATCATATAAAATCTGTGAAGGGACATTTCAAAGTTTGGAATTCAAGAAAAAGTGCTCAATTATAATCCTAATAAAGAGACTAATCTAGAAGAAAATGTTGAGTTGTTTTATGAGTCTAACATCAATTTGTAAAATTACATACAAATTGTGGAATAGAGAGAAGAAAAAAGGAGTGAACCTAGAGATAAAGTCAGAGTTGAGACAATGACACCTAATAAGAATCTAATAAAGAATCACCCTGTTGATCCGATTATTGGAAGCAAGGAAAAAGGAGCGATGACAAGGAATAAGGTACAAAGAGAAGAACTATGTTTGATTTCATAAGTAGAACCTAAAAATACCAATGAAGCTAATAAAAATGATTTTTAAATTAAATCTATAAGAGAATAATTAGATCAAATAAAAAATAATGATACATGGGAATTGGTTCCTAGACTTATAAACAAGAATATTATTGGAACTATGTAACTATGTAGTTTTTCATAAATAAGATGAATGAACAAGGTGAGGTATTGAGAACCAAAGTAAGATTGGTATTTAAAGGTTATTCACAACAAGAAGGTATTAATTATGAGGAAAATTTTACACCTATTGCTAGAATAGAGGCTGTTAGAATGTTTTTGGCATATGTGACGAAGAAGAAATTCAAAGTGTATCAGATGGATGTCAAATAAACATTTCTAAATGAAGAAGTTGAAGAAGTTTGCATTGATCATCCTAAAGCTTTTCCTTTGACATAAGAAAAAGACATGGCTTGTAAGTTGAAGAAAGAATTGTATGGACTGAAACACCCACCTAGAGCTTGGTATGCAAGATTAGACAAGTATTTTTCAAAACTAGGATTTTGCTAAATGTACTACATACAATAATTTGTATTTGAAGGAAATTGAAATAGATTACTAATTTTTGAAGTGTTTCTAGATGATATAATCTTTGGAGGTTATGATGAAGCAAGTGAATGTTAGAATTGCTTTAAAATAACTAAGGGGGGGGGGGGGGGGGGGGGGGTGGGGGTGAATTAGTTATTCAAGGTCCAGATGTCCTATTCAAACTTTTCACTAGGTATAGTGGATCCATTCAACCGTTCATTCATCCAAGCTTTAACTTCTCTAATCAACAAGTTACTGTAAATCAACATGCAAGCATAACACATAAGAAATCAACACATGACATAGTGATTTATGTAGAAACCCAATTTGGGAAAAACCACTAGTAACATGCTACTCAATTCTGACTCTTCTAAAGTGATGCCCTATGAAAGGCTTGCCTTGTTAAAGGTTTACAATACACTGTTAAATGTGACCTTGTTAGAGGATTTAACCACCCTATTAGAAGTGGGCCTAGTTAAAGGACTTTAGAACATTCACTTGGAATGCCACCCTGTTAAAGGATTTACAAATGGCTATTAGGCCAACCTAAGTCCATAGGATTTTTAGACCTAATACAATTCCAAAAGAGTATTAGAAAATCTTGACCTGACTACAACATACAACTTATCTTGCAGATCTCAGATCACTTCTCAGCTCATACCCTTGCCTGGCCTTCAATCTCTGTAACTCTTGATAGCTTGTCCTTCTTTCAAGCTTTGTCTCCTTGAGTCTCCACACTCAATGTACTAGTACAATCATCTCTTCATGACCACTCATAGAAGCAGAGCCTCTGTGCTCTTCCTTCTCCTAGATGTCTCCTCCTTGACACCCTACTTCGTAGATTTGGCTCTTCTACAACAATAATATCAGTAGCTCTTTGCTTCATGGTCTATGAATTCTTAAATAGAAGCCTTGGAGTACCTTTTCCCACTCGATTCTTCCATTTTTCAATTTCAATTCACATGGATTAGGTAGGATTCATTGCATCTAACCCATATTCTATTTCCTCTAGAAACTTCATGAATAATCCTTTAGAATTTGCCCAAAAATGGCTTACATAGGATTTTGTGCCTCCAACTTATCATCCTTATCTTCTAACTTGTTCACAAAATTCAATGTAACCACTATGTCAGCTTAGATTTGGTGAATCTTCATCATTTGAAATAATGTAGTAGCTCGACACTATTGAAATGCTGGTGCTCAGCACGTACCATGTTACTCGGCATCAACTATTTTTTTCCTGATGCTTGGCACCTGAAGATCACTCGGCACCAACTAAATTTTTTTTGATGCTCGACACTTGATCTTCACTTGGCACATGAAGATCCCTTGACACATGCTAGAAATTTCTATTACTTGACTTCTACTGAGAATTTTCTTGGCTTCAACTAACTTGCTCGATTCCCACTAAAGATCTTAGTTTAAGCTTTGCAATCAACCTTGTTACAACTTCTTCCTCTATTTTTTCTAAGTGTGACCACCCTCTGTATCTTTGAGTATGTCATCAATACATTACTTAACCATTGTCGTAACTAATCCTTGCACTTCATTACAACATCATAATTCAACCTTTCCTTTAGGTGCTCTTGTTACATCTTGTTGATAAAATCCTCTTAATCAATTAACTAAGTGATAGTACTTGGATCTTATAAGCAAATATCATCCCTAAAAATAATAAGTTTGACATCAATGACAAAACAATGATTGAAAACATTCTCTTACAACAATCTCCCTCTTTGATCTTCAACAACAATGAGCTTTTTCAATCAGATCTCCAACAGTGAAGCATTTTCTAGTGAAATAAAGAAGTAATTTGAGATGAATGTGATCATGAAATGAAGTATTTATTGGGTTTGCAGATTGTATAAAATAATGATGGTATTTTCTTATCATAGACTAACTATTTCAAAGATTTTTTGGAAAGATTTGGTTTGGAAAGTTGTAAAACTATTAGTACACCTATGGTAACTAGTCATAAGTTATTTAATAAAGATGAGACACCTACCACTAAATAGAAGAAGTATAGATCTATGATTGGAAATTTGTAATATCTAACACACACAAGACCTAATATAGCTAATACAAATGGTATTATTGTGATATTTCAAACTGATCACAAAGAATCACATTATGTAGTAGTGAAAAAGAATTTTTAGATATTTGAAGGGTACACTTGATTTTGGGTTATGGTATGAAAGATCAAATGACTTTACCTTATGTGCATACACTGACATGTAGATTGGGCAAGTAGTATGGATGACATAAGGAGTACAAGAGTTGGAGCATTTTTCTTAGGAGGAAGATTGCTTTCTTGGCTAAGGAAGAAATATGATTGTAATTCACAGAGCACAACTGAAGAAGAGTATGTAGCAACAAAAAATATATGTAATAAGATCACATGGATGAAGCAATTATTGAAGGACATTAGAATTGAATTTTCAGAGCCTATTATCATAAATTGTGATAACATAAGTACGGTGAGTATGTTGAAGAATCCTTTTTTACATTCAAACATAAAGCACATATCTATTAAATATCATTTTTTGAGAGAGAAAGTTGTAGAGAAGGAAATTAGATCGAAATATATCAGTACAAAGGAGAGGATATTAAACATATTTATGAAGCCTTTTCTGAAGGATAAATTTTAGTACTTGAGAGGTATAATTGGGGTTATGCCCTTACCTACTTCTAATTAGTTGATGCATATATTGCATCAGTCCAATGGTAGTAGAGCTCTATTTTCATATTTTGGACTAGATGTGTAGTGCCTACCCCTAGTTTATTTTTTTGTTATATTTGTCGAATTATTTTAGGCTAGCTTTTATGGTTATGTGCTATGATTTAGTGGTACTTGGTTACCTAATTTGATTAATGTTATTTCATACTTAGTTATATATATATATATTTTATGAGCTATTGATACTTGATTATTTCATTTATTGATGGTTATTCTTTCGATGATGATGCTTTATATGTTCATATAGTGATTTCAACTATTTCATGATGATAGTTAGATGGATGATTTATTTACATTTTTCATGGTTATTTGCTACATATTTGCATGTGTATGGTGTACATATATGTTTAACATTTCTGACATGGTTTAGGGAGGGATTCATAATTACTTGCTAGTTGGGATCTACACGATGTACCACTACCCATCATTGCTTTATTAATTTTCCTTAAATTAAATCATTTAATAATATCTTTATTTGATTTAATTATAACCAAAAATCACAATAGACCCACAAATTTGAATAAGAAAACCTATGTATAAGACAAAGTACAGATTCAAACTTAAGGGACAAAACCTTGAATTCACATCACTTGACAAATTTGAAAGGGTGAATAACTCAGATACTTTTTCTATATTCTAGAACAATTGGCTTAAGGTTAGTATTTGGACTCAAGAACTATCTCCCCTCTTTATGATTACAATACTATGATAGTGCATGCTCATCTTGGCAATTCAAGGAAGTTGATGCATGGTACTTACAATCTGCATAAAAGTCGAATATGTACATATGCATATATATCTAAACTAAACATGCAATGGTGGGGGAAGTGATAAACCATGTAGATCTTGACTAGTAGGTGACTACAACTCCCTCCCTCAACTACATTAGAAACTGTTGGAATAATTTTTAGAATAACTGAGGAGGGGGGGGGGGGGGGGGGGGGGTGAATTAGTTATTCAAGGTCTAGATGTACAAAATAAAACTTTTCACAATTCAGCAAACCCATAAAACTTTCTCCACCATGCATGCATTCATTGTGTGTTAACCAAAATTGATATGTTACTATAACATTAATATGCAAAAGTATAAAACATAAAACATAACACATCCATCAGTACACTTGACACAATGATTTAATGTGGAAACCCAATTTGGAAAAAACCACCAGTAACATGCTACTCATTTTTCACTCTTTTGAAGTGATGCCCTATTAAAGGTTACAACACACTATTAAATGTTACCTGGTTAAGGGATTTCAATCACCTGTTAAAAGCAAGCCTTGTTAGAGGACTTTAGGCCATTCACTTGGAATTCCACCCTATTAAAATATTTTCCAGTGACTATTAAGTCAACCTTTCTCCAAAGGATTTACCCTAATCTGATACAATTGTTAGAAAGTAACAATAGAGCTTTTGATCTGATACAACTTACAACCTT
Organism: Cupressus sempervirens; assembly: GCA_028749045.1. Lineage (NCBI taxonomy): Eukaryota > Viridiplantae > Streptophyta > Pinopsida > Cupressales > Cupressaceae > Cupressus > Cupressus sempervirens. The sequence continues at coordinate 99,869,153 of CM053793.1, read as the reverse complement.
ACTTGCAGATTACAAATCACTATTTAGTCCTTAACTCTGCTTGGCTTCCAATCTTTGTAGCTTTGACAACTTGTTCACCATTTAAGCATTCATCCTCTTTAAGCCTTCTTACTTAGTTTTCCATTGCAAACTTATTCTCTTGGGTCACTTGATGAAGCAAACCCTCTTCCTTCTCCTTATCAGATTTTTAGTTCCAAAAATCTCTAACCTATTTTCTTCATGACCAAACATCCCTACATATAGGAAATTAGAACTCTTTTTCCACTCATTATCCATCTCAAAAATTAGGGTTTTTGATGGATTAGGTAGGATGCAATGTATCTACCCAATATCTTGTCTTCTCTAGAAACTTCTCCTAGAATCCATTTGAATTCACCTCCAAAATGATTTACATAAGATTTTGTGCCTCCAGCTCATCAATCTTATCTTCCTCCTGATTCACAAGTTCCAAGAGAACAAACTTGTTAGCTTTTATTTGGCAAATCTTTGATATTTTTCATAATGTAATAGCTTGGCATTATTAATTTACTAATGCTCGACACATACTGTGTTACTCAACATCTACTATAAAATCACTCGGCATCAGCTAGATTTTGTTGGTGCTGAACATCAACCGCAAATCACTCAGCATCTACTAACTTGCTTGCCACCCATTAGCTTGCTCGATGTCCACTAGAAATTGCTTTCAGTAAGCTCTAATGATTTTTTTCTCAGCTTGCACTTACTTTTCTTGACACCTTCTATCAACTTGGTCAAGCTTAGAAAATGAACTTTGTCCAATCTTTTTCGTCTAAACTTTGTAAGTGTAGCCAATCATTTTGTAACCTCAATGTAGATCATCAATACATTATGTTATCACTGTCTTAACTAATTCTTGTACTTCAATACATAATCATAACTCAACCTTTCCTCTATGTACTTTTGTTACATCTTGTTGATCATATCCTCTTCATCAATCAAATAAGTGATAGTGCTCGAACCATATAAGCAATTGTCTTACCAACATATAGCAAGTTTGACATCAATGAAAAAATAATGATTGAAACACTTCTTCAACAGTTTTCTTTCTACTCAATTGATCTTTTCAATCATATATCAACAAGAATGTCAAACATAAAGTAAAACATACATGCACACCATACACATGCAAGTATGGGGTAAGTAGCCATAGAAAATTGTATATAAATTATCCATCTAACTATCATCATGAAATAACTGAAATCACTATATGAACATATAAAGCATCATCATTGAAATAATAAACATGAACACATGAAATAACCAAGTATCAAGTAGCTCATCAATAAATAACTAAGTATGAAATAACATCCAATCAAATAAGGTAACCAAGTACCACTAAATTATAACACAACCATAAAGCTGACCTAAATGAGTTTGGCAATATAACATGAAAAGTGAACTTGGGGTAGAAACTACATCTACTCCCTAGACTTAGGCTTACTCTTGGAAGCCTATAAACAAGTAGGGATATAAATCTTGTAATCTAGATGCATCCTTTCATGTAGCTAATGACTCATTAGTAGGGTTCCATTGGACCCTTAGTTGCTCTATGGTTTGACCCCTAAGGGTCAAATCCCACTACTAAAGAATGTGCACCGACTCCAAAGCCAGCTGCCTGTACTCCACCTATAACACATTCCAATCAAGAACATGTATCACATAAAAAATATACTATCTAAAAATAGAAACATAGAAAACATCATGCACATGAGCTAAGTTGGGAAATAATACAAGATGGTAGGTAACTAGACCTATCCTCTCAAGAATCTCAAACAACCCCACAAAATGATGTGCTAGCTTCAAACCCTTTCCATAACGAATTGGACTCTTTCAAGGATGCACTCTCAAGAAAACTTTTCCACCCACTACAAACTGTTTATCCATCCTATGAGCATCAACATACTTCTTTTGTCTAATCCTATGTTGTAGACACATGCTCACATATGCATACTACTTATTGCTCCATATCTTGAAGCATCTCAGGACCCAATAGGATATGATCCTATAAACTATCCCAACTCAATGGTGTATGAAAAGGACAACCATACAAGGCTTGAAAAGGTGTCATCCCAATAGAACTATGATAACCATTATTATATGCAAATTTTGCTAGATATAGATAATCCTCTCAAAGAGTTTTTCGATCCATAACATACATCCTCAACATATCCTCCTGAACTTGATTCACCCTCTCAGTCTGACCACTTGTCTCCGGGTGATACGTTGAGCTGAAGTTCAACTATGCTCCAAGATCATGCTACAAGCATGTCCAAAATGTGGATGTGAATACATGATACTCATCCAAAATGATCTTTTGGGGAATACCATGCAATCTCACAATATCACGCATAAGGACATTGGCTACTAAAGCTACTATGTAGGATGATCTCATTGGTGAGAAGTGTGCCACCTTAGTCAACTAGTCAAAATCAAGAGTTATTTAGATTTGAATTTTTCTATGTTTAAGTATTCGAGTATGAAACTCAAGGTGTTCAAGTTGTAATACATACATACATACATACATACATACATACATACATACATACATACATATATATATAGTTGTTTAAGGTTAATTTAAGTTAACTAGTTGTCATCTAGTGGTGTTCCAATATACTCAGAGTTTCAATATATAGTTGTGTTAATCTCAGATTGTTTTTGACATATGAGTGACAATATACTTTATTCATTTACTTAGTTCATGCCAAACAAGTAATACATGCCAAGCATAAGTTGTCATATAGTATGCCAAGTAATAGATATTTAGTGTAAGCCGAGTAACTAGTAAGTGCCGAGTAGATGGTACATGCTAAGCTATTTAGATGCCGAGTGATCAATGGATGTCGAGTCATTAAAAGGCCAAGTTACAACATTGAAGTTGTAGTTGATGCTGAGCATTAGAGACTTCGAGTGTCGAGTTACATAGTTTTGACATACATGTTTGTAGTGACACAAACTTCCATGTAAACCATTTTTGGGCTGATTTAAGGATTTTTTTACAATCTTTGATGATAAGGATGAATCTTAATTGTGAATCCCTATGCATTACATGCATCCAATTAGAAAAGGGAAAGTTTAAGCAATAATATGGGTGAATCACTACCATTGATTCATACCTAACCCTAAGTCACCTAGGTCTTCTTAAGGAAGACAAAACCTAAACTTTCTAAGAATTCTAAAGAGAAGTGAAGAGAGTTTTCATGTGCAAACAAAACATTCATGGTGATCAAGGTGTTATGAATTGAGTTACATTGCAAAATCAGTTAAAGGATAATAGGGGAAAGGAATAAGAGGACAATAGAGATACATATTATTAGAAATGATCAAGTACACATCAATATAGAGGTGATCTGACATCAAGCAATAGAGTGCTAACCAAAGGATCATTACTGAGACATTCTAATAGGTGAATCAATTAAATATCTTGATATACTAGCCTTAATAGGCTATTGTAAATCCTTTAATAGGGTAAGATCCAACAATCTTATAAGCCCTTAACAGGGTAGATCATGTTTCATGGTCAAACATTGTAACCTTCATTGGATACACTTTATTACTATAGTAGTGAAGATTTGTGGGTGTCATCCCCACCCCAGTTTTACCTTCTCCTTGGAGGGTTTCTAGGTAACTAAGTATCTTGTGTCATACATTTATTGAATATTTTGCTTTCATGCTATGGATGTATATGCTTAATTTGGTATTTCAATTTATATGCATAGATTGTGAGATGAATGTGTGGTGAATAGTTTTAGAGGTTGAAAGTTTTAAGTGCTAATTCACCACCCTAGAGTTTACTTACCTATTGTATTTCCAACAAGTTGTTTAAGTTTTGTTTAAAAATAATAATAACAAAGGGACCCGAAGTTTGACTACCACAATAATCAAGCTGCTCACCACAACCTTGGTTTCTTAGGCATCCTCGACTGTCATAGTAGCTTTAGCTGCTAACGACAACCTTGACTACCTTCCCAACCAAGCTATGTTGAGGTAGCAAGGGGGACGGGGGAGGTCATGATCTTAGTCTCCTCTTTTTTAATTCATTTTTTTAATATGTAAAACCAATGCGTTGTCTCCATATTTAATACACAAAAATCTAAATGTATTTACCACAATAATTTTTAATTACTGTGGTAAGTATATTTTTTCTTTAAAAAAATTTGAACAATAATTTGATGGAGAGAATATTAAGAAACAATTAAAATGATGAATTCAATTCTAATTTCTCCCACAGACACTTTTCCATAATGAAGAATAAAAAATTTCCAAACAAGGGTTTCAACCAAAATCAATCTCTAAAAAAAGATCCACAAACAAACATGAAGAAGATAGAGGAAATTTTTGAAGTAATTTACTATGATAATCTTAACAAAGTTCTTAACTCGATTTGATGCTAACCAGATGAACACTTAGAGATTGCTAGACTTCTTGTCTCTCAAAACCCTTTCCAAAATTTGCTCCTCCAAACCTATGTGTAGAGAAATGAACTCTAATTTCTTAATACAGAATTTCTCAACCTAGAGTTTTAGTTTTATGAAGGCACAAAAGCCTTTTCTTTTATTACTTTATTTCATGTGCAAACTTTTTGTGTTTTAATTGAAATAAAATTTATTTACTTTATTCTCACTTGCTTTTATTAAACAATAAGATGTATTTGAAAGTGTATTTATTAATTTAACTAATAATAATATTAAGAGTTCATTATTTGAATGAAAATACTAAATCAATTATTATTAAATTAAATAAATATAATTATACCAAATCTGGATCTTTAATTAAGTCTTTTAGATTTAATTCTTCTATTTAATTAATTTATCAATTGATTAAATATAATTAAAAATTGATTTTCCTTTATAAATTTTTTTGTTAAATTAAATCATTTAATAATATATTTATTTGATTTAATTATAACTAAAAATCACAATAGACCAACAAATATGAATGAGAAAACCTATGTATAAGACAAAGTACATATTCAAACTTAAGGGTCAAAATATTGAATTCACATCACTTGATGAATTCAGAAGGGTGAATAACTTAGATGCTTGTCCTCTATTATAGGACAATTGGCTTAGGGTTAGGATTTAGACTCGAAAACTATCTACCCTCTTTACCATTGAGATATTGCAATAGGACACACTCATCTTGGCAATTCAAAGAAGTTGATGCTTAGTACCTGCAATCTTCATAAAAGCTGAACATGTACACATACATATACATATACATCTAAAATAAACAAGCAATGGCATGGAGTGGTACATCATGTAGATCTCGACTAGTAGGTGACTACGACTTCCTCTCTCAACCACATCAAAAATGTCAAACATAAAGTAGAACATACATGTATACCATACACATGCAAGTATGGGGTTAAGTAACCATAAAACTGTAAACAAATAATCCATCTATATGAACATATAGAGCATCATTATCGAATGAATAACTATGAACACATGAAATAGCCAAGTATAAAGTAGCTCATCAAATAAATAACCAAGTATGAAATAACATCCAATCAAATCAGGTAACCAACTACCACTAAATCATAACACATAACCATAAAGCTAGCCTAAATGAATTCAATAATATAACATGAAAAGTAAACTAGGGGTAGGCACTACATCCACCCCCTTAGACTTAGGCTTACTCCTAGAAGCCTATAAACAAGTAGGGATATAAATCCCATAATCTAGATGCATCCTCCCATGTAGTTGATGACTCATCAGTAGGGTCCCATTGGACCCTTACCTGTTGTATGGTTCGACTCTTCATGGTCAAAGCCTACTGCTAAAGAATGTGCACCAGATCCAAAGCTAGCTACTTGTCCTTCACTTGTAATGCATTCCAATCAAGAACATGTATCACAACATGAATATACTGTCTAAGAACATAATTGTAGAAAACATCATGCTCATGAGCTAAGCTTGGTGATAATGCAAGACTGTAGGCAACTAGACCTATCCTCTCAAGAATCTCAAATGACCCCACAAAATGAGGTGCTAGCTTCAAACCCTTTCCAAAATTAATTAAACACTTCTATAGATGTACTCTCAAGAAAACTTTCTCACCTAATGCAAACTACTTATCTATCCTATGAATATCGACATACTTCTTCTTATGTATGTATGTGAGTTATTGCTTTCATTATGTTATCTCTTGTTGTTTTAATCTTTAAAAAAAATGGTTGGCAAACTTAGTGATATAATAGGTTAATTTATTTTGGGTTCCCGAGTGGGGCATTCCATTTGGTATCAGAGCTTGAGTTTCAACATTGAGAACTCTGGGCATATTATACGCCATTAGTTAACAAATAGTTAAACTTGCAACATTAAACAAAAAGACTTATCAACTAAAAATATAAACATAAAAAATTGGAAAAAAATAAAACTATAAAAATAAAACTTGGATTCATAACTTTTGGTGTTTCAAACATTATTTCATGATTGTATATTTCATTTTTGTTATCTTAGTAGCGAAAGTGGACTTCCAAGAGTACGCCTAACTCTAGGGGGGAGGATATAGTGCCTATCCCTATTTTTTTTGTTAGATTTCCAAATTCATTTTGGCCAACTTTTATGGTTATGTGTTGTGATTTAATGGTTCTTCATTATCTAATTTGATTGACGTTATTTCATACTTAGTTATATATATTTGATGAGCTACTTCATACTCGGTTATTTCATGTATTCATGGTTATTCTTTCATTGATGATGCTTTGTATGTTCATAGAGTGATTTAACTTATTTCATGATGATAGTTAGATGGATGATTTATATATGTTTTTCATGGTTACTTACCCCATACTTGCATGTTTATGGTGTACATGCATGTTTTACTTTATGTTTGATGTTTTTGATGTGATTGAGGGAGGGAGTCGTACTCACCTACTAGTCAGGATCTACATGATGTATCACTACCTACCATTGCCTATTTAGTTTAGATATATATACATATGTACATGTTCCAATTTAATGTAGATTGTAGGTACTAGGAGTCGACTTCCTTGAATTGCTAGGATGAGTGTGCCCTATGTCCTATCTATTGGAATTCTGTAGAATAATTAAGAGGGGTGGTGAATCGGTTATGTAAAGTCTAGATGTACAAATAAAACTTTTCACAACTTAGTGAACCCATATCCATAAAACCTTATTATGCACGCATCCGTTAGATCATGCAATACTTAAACTTTCTAGGTTACTGTCCCAGATCAAAACAACTTTGCAGAAATGTAAATGTAAAACATAAAAGATTCAATAACACATTTGACACATGGATTTTACATGGAAACCCAATTTGGGAAAACCACCAGTAACATGCTACTAATTCTCACTCTTCTAAAGTGACGACCTATGAAAGGCCAACCCTATTAAAAGTTACAATACACATTGTTGAATATGACCTAGTTAGATGATTTCAATCAACCTATTAGGAGTGAGCCTTGTTAGAGGAATTTAGATCATTCACTTGGAATGTCACCTAGTTAAATAATTTACAAATGATTATTAGGTCAACCTTAATCCAAGGGATTTACCCTAGACTGATACAGTGATTAGAAAGTAATAGTAAGGCTTGATCTAATAAAAAATTATAACTCACTTACAGTTTATAGATCTCTATTTTAGTTCTCCATTCTATTTGGCTTTCACACACTTAAGCTTTGATAGCTTGTTCACCTTTCAAGAATTCATACTCTTAAGCCTTCTTGCTTTGCTTGCTAACAATAGTCTCTTTTGTTCAGTCACTGAATGAAGCAAATATCCTAGACTCCTTGTCTTCCTTAGGTTCTCGTACATGACAACCTTTTCTTCTGACCATCTCTCTCTATAAATAGAGATTTAATATCTTTATCTATTTCACCTCAATCATCCATTTTAGGGTTAGGTAGGATTAGGTAGGATACAATGAATCTACCTACTTTTCCATTTTGTTTCTCTAGAAAATTCTTCTTCAATATTCCTTGAATTTGCCTAAAAATGGTTTACCTTGAATTCTATGCCACCAGCTCATCATAGTTATCTTCCATATGCTTCATACAATTTAAGAAAATAAAATATTCAGCTGAAAATTTTCAAATCCATGATTTAACATGAGATTGACACTTGACATCAATATGCTATCACTTGGCTTCCATACTATTCTTCCACTTGTCTTCAACTAGTTAATTCAACAAACACTAAAGTTTATTAATGCTTGAGACCAACTAAACTTTACTCGAATTACACTAAGTTCACTCAAAATACACCAAATCTTCACTTTTCTCAGCTCCAACTAATTTTTTGCTTAGCTTGCACTAACTTTTCTTGGCACCTACTGTGCACTCGGTCAAGCCTGGCAAACTCAATTCTTCTTACTTGTTCCTCTAGACATAATCAGTATATCCAACCTTTGCAGCCTTAAGTAGATAATCAATGCACTATGTCATACTATTTTAACTAATCTTTGTACTCATTTCTCATACCATAACTCAACCTTTCCCCTTGGTGCTTTTGTTATCACATTTGATCAAAACCTCCTTATCAATCAAACAAATGATAGTACTCAAATCAACTAAGTAGTTGTCTTACCAACAAGTAGCAAGTTTGATATTAGTGACAAAACAATGATTCAAACACATCCTCATACTTGTATCAATCTTTTCTTAGCAATCTCCCTCTTTGGTATTGATGGCAGACCAATACCAACAACAATATCAAAAAGAAAATAATTCCTTGTATTGAAATCTCTCCCTCTATTAGCAACTTTAATCTTTTGTATAGGCTACAATATTTGGTTCTAATTAATAGACAATCAAATCTTCCTTATGAATCCCTTCATCTATCATCTTGCAGGGTTTCTCCTTTTGACTCTCTCTTTCTCCCTCTTACTAGGTAGTTGCATTTCTTTTTGTCATATCTCCCTTTGAGTAGATATTCCATATTTCTCCCTTTACATTACTATCTCTCCCTCTTTGACAACAATGCCAAAGAATTTTTATCTCAACATACAGATATTAACAATTTCAATTTCTCCCTTTGTCACCTTACTTATGACTGATCTACAGTTCCAACTCTTTGATTACTTTAGGTAGCTTCTAAAGTAATATCCACTACATCAAGTTGTTTGATACAACATTTAACTTGGTTGATGCAGGGAACTACTTAGCTTCTTAAGTAGCTTTGGATAGGGGTATCACCCCTAGTTTATCTCTTAGATACTCATGAGCATCCTTAGGTAATGATTTTGTAAAGATATCAACTATTTGCTCTTTTGTATTCACATATGCCATCTTCACTTTTTTGTCTTGAATTAACTCTCTCAAGTAATGATACTTGATTGCATTGTGCTTAGTCTTTATGTGCAATATAGGGTTTTTGATATATTTATAGCACTTGTATTATCACAATAAAGTATCATAGGTTCAGTGATTTCTTCCTTCATACCTTTGAGTAGTTGTTTGATCCATACAATGTTTGTACAATTTACTACATCAACAACATATCAAGCCTCAACAATATATTGAGATATGCAATTTTGTTTCTTGGTAGTCTAGGTGCAACCTCTTTCCTAAGAAAAATGCTCCTCAACTAGTGGTCTTTCTGTCATCAATGTTTACATCCCAATCAGCATCAGTGTAGGCTCTCAACTCAAACTTCTCATTTTTCTTGTAGTATAGACCATAGTTTTCTGTTGCTTTTAGATATTTCATTATTCTCTCTAAAACCATCAAATGATTCTCCTTAGGATTAGTAGAGAATATTGTAGCCATCCCAACAAATAATGCAATGTTAGGTTTTCTATGTACTACATATTGCAATTTACCAATCATAGACCTGTATAATGTTTGATTCACATTAGCTAAATCATCATATTTGACAACTTGTGTCCTGTCACCATAGGTGTGCTAATTGGTTTAGAATCTTCTAATCCAAAAGTTTTCAATATTTCCTTCACATACTTAAACTCAGTGATCTATTTACCATATTCCATTTGATATACTTGCAAACCAACAAAGAACTCGATCTCTCCAAACATAGACATCTCAAATTCTTTCTTCATTTCATTTGAAAATGCCTTACATAATCCATCTTGACCTCCAAATAAAATATCATCAACAAAAAATTTAGCTAGTAAAATAGCTTTACCTCCTTTTGTCTTCAAGCATAGATTGTTGTTATCATCAGTCCTCTCAAATCCAATCTTCGACACAAGATAATTGTGAAGCCTTTCATATCATTCTCTTGGTGCTTGCTTTAAACCATATAAATTTTTTTGTAGTCTACATACCATGTTCTTGTTGTTAGCATCAAAAAATTCTTCTAGTTGTTCAATGTAAACCTCTTCTTCTAATATATCATTTAGAAATGTAGATTTCACATCCATTTGATAAAATTTGAAACCTTTGTATGCAGAGTAAGAAAGCAGAGTTCTTACTCCTTCCAATCTTGCAACAGGGGCAAATGTTTCTCCATAATCAATTCCTTCTTTTTGTGCATACCCCTTGCAAACTAATCTTGCCTTATTAATTGTGACTTCACCATTTTCATCTAACTTGTTTGTATATACTCACTTGGTTCCAATCATATTCTTGTCCTCTATTATAGGAACTAGAGTCCATGTCTCGTTCTTCTCAATTCGTTCAATCTCTTCTTTCATGGCTTTACTCTAGTCTACATTGTCAAAGGCATCTTTCATTGAATTAGGTTCATGCATGCTTAGCAAACATATATAATTTATCAACTTGTTCCTTTCATGGGTTTAGCATCCCTGTCTCCAACAATTTTTTCAACAAGGCCCTTTCATGGTTCTAGCATCTAAAAATTAGAATGTGTCTCAGCTTCATTCTACAACTTGACACCTGATTGTAGCCTAGTTCTTGAATGCAACTCGACATTCATTATATGTGACTCGACAGTCACTAAAACTTGCTATTGATTGGCAACTTGATTTACAATATCTTCATCAGTAGACATACCTTCATAAAAGTATACAAAATATTTGTATTACTCTAGTTCCTTCATAGGTCCATCCTCGTGTACCTCTATATATTCATCAAACTTCACATTTGCACTTTCTACAACTTTGTTAGTGCTAGTATTTAAACACTTATAAGCATTACTTCTTATGGAATAACCAAGTAATACACGTTCACTTTTAACATCTAATTTACCATTCCTAGAATCTTTAAGAATATAACACTTGCTTCCAAATACCTTCAAATATTTTACATTGGGTGAGTATCCATACCATAATTCAAAAGGTGTTGAATGAATACCTTTCTTGACTTGCACATGGTTGAAGGTATATATAACTATAATTACAACCTCTCTTCAGTATTTCAAAGAAATATTCTTCTCCATCACGAGTGTCCTAGCATAGTCCATTACAAATCTACTCCTCATTTTAGCAATTCTATTTTGTGGAGGGGTCCTAGGTGCAAATGTTTGTCTTTTGATTCCCCTGTCATTAGAAAACATCTCAAACTCTTTTGATGTAAACTCTCCACCTCTATCAGATCTCAAACATTTTAGGCTTTTACGTGTCTCCTTCTCAACTTTTGAAACATTTAGAAAGCATCAAATTTCTATTTCAAAAACATAACTGTCATCATCCTAGAATAATCATTAACAAATAGCATAATGTACGTGTCACCCTTGTAGCTTTGCATATTTTTTGGTCCATATAAGTTAGTATGAACAATCTCCAAAATTCCTTTAGAGGTGTGAGTCTTACTCTTAAAACTAGATTTTGTCATCTTGCCTAGCTGACATTGTTTGCAAATTATATTTTTAGGTTTCTTCAATTTAGGCAGACCTCTAACTCTTCTCATGTTATTGATACTAACCAAATTATCAAAATTAACATAATATAACCTTTGATGCCATAACCTAACATCATCAAATTCTACAACAAGATAAGTAATATCATTCATATAAAGATAAAATAAATTACCCCTAGTTTGATCACCTTTTCCCAATTAGTTTCCCATTAGTATCATATATCTTAGCTATCTTGTTCTCAAACTCAACCTTACAATCTGAACTATTTAGTTGTGACACACTCAAAAAATTATAGTTAAGTCCTTCAACATAATAAGCATTGTCACACAAAATCTTTTCTATGAGTTTGATAGATCCTTTTCCTTTTATTAGACATGATGCATCATTACTAAACCTTACACTATTCCCATCATAATAATTTAGGGTAATGAACTTACTTTTATCTCCAGTCATATGATGTGAACACCCACTATCAATTATCCATCTATCACTCTTGTTCACATAAGACACTAGTGCAATTACCTCATTCTTCATTGCAACATACACCACTTCATCATGATCATTAGATCCATCTTTGGTTTCCTTTTTTGCATTGTAGCAAGACTTCTTGCCTTTGTCTTTGTAATATTTGTTGTCCTCATCTCTTCTACCTCTAAATTCATCACCATTTCTATTGCTCTTCTTCTTTGGACATCTAGCATCAATATGACCAACCTCATTGCAATTAAAACAAATGACAGGTAACTTACCTTTATTTTTTCCTTTACCTCTGTGAAATCTCCTTGCTAGCAATCCTTCAAGTTTTTCTACATCTTCCTCATTTGTGTCACTATCACTAGAAACATATTTGACCTCTTTCTCCTTCTCTTTAGGTTCCTTTAATGACAATTTAGCTTTGAAAGTAGATTCAGCATTTTCAAGTTTGAAGTTATTAAAATTAGAGAGCTCAAAGGTAGTGAGACTACCTACCAAACCTTCCAGAGTCAAATTAGAACTTGGTATACATCTCAGTCCTTATATGATAGAAACTCTAATAGCATAGATGGGTAGTAGTGTTCTTACTACTTTACTAAATACATTATCATCATCAATAATACCATTAGCTCCTCTTATAGTATTAACAACATCTTTTATTCTAGAGCAATATTGAAAAAAATTCTCACCTTCTTGCATCCTCATGTTGTTAGAGAAAAAAGTTAATTTAATTTCATTTATTAAATTACCTGTTCTCCCTTCTTAAGATTTCACTTTATGCACATTTTGTATTCTTATTTAGCAATTAATTAGTAATTATTAAATTGCATTTACCTTTTAGGTTACTCTTTTTTGGTTTTGATCTCCTTCTATAAGGATTGCTGTTTTGTAATAATCTTGCATCTTTTTCATTTCTGATAATACAATTTTCATATTTTTAGAGCAAACCCTTGCCTCTTCTTGTCTTTTCTTCTTTGTGACAGTTTTTTACATACAGGAATTCTTCGAGCTTTGTGGATTTGTATTGCATTTTGCTCAAATCCTTCATGGTATCAGAGCCAAATCTGCTATAGCTTGTTTAGTATTTGGAGAGAAAGGTGAATTAGGGTTTGATAGAACAAATCTAGAGTTTTTTCAGGTATTTCTTGTGCAAATGGGGGGTCTCTAATTTTCAGAGCACTTTGAGGCCAAATAGACCTCACGGTTGGATCCAAAAGGCACCAAAACCCCTATTTTCATTTAAACTTCATCCATTTTTGACAACATTAATCTGGGAGGCAAATGTTTTTTGCCAATAGGGCTATATGACTCTCTGCATGCATTACAATGCAATTAAAAAAAAACTCCACCTCCTATTCAGATTTCATCTCTTGCATAGGATTACTCTTTAGCATTGCCTACTATTGTAGCTCCAGTCATTGAAACACCAACTATAGTTGTTGAAGATATATTAGAGGACATACATCTCCTCTTAGATGATAGATTCAAAAATCCTATTATTCCACCTCCATTGGAGATTTCATTTCAGGATTCTCTTGCTTTCTCTTTTCAGCATCAACTAGGACTTCCAATTGCACCTTACATACATGGGCATTATCATCCTTGTCCATTGTATTTGTTTCCCTTAGATTACTGTGACATTGGTATGTTCATTAACATAGGAGTTTTGTCATTCTGGAGGGGATATGGAGTTTCAAGCTTCTATTATGGAGGCTTTCATTGTAGTTATGGTCTTGAGATATTCTCTGGAGATGTTTCATTTGTGCATTCTTTTTTATCTCTTTTTGGAGTAGAGTTTTTCCCACTCAGTTTTTTCTATTTCTTTATTTCATAGAGATTTGATTGTGATTGGGTACCTCATTAGACCTTGCTTCTGGGACCCAAGTTTTCTTTCCACATTGCATTGTAGTTTCCTTAATCTTTCTGCATTGTTTCTCACCTTAAGGGGGGGTGTTAGAGAAAAATGTTAATTTAATTTATTAAATTACCTTTTCTCCCTTCTTAAGATTTCACTTTGTGCACCTTTTGCATTCTCATTTAATAATTAATTAGTAATTATTAAATTACATTTACCTTTTAGGTTACCCTTTGTACATTTTAGGTTACCCTTTTCAGGTTTTGATCTCCTTCTATAAGGATTGATCTTTTGTAATTATCTTGCATCTTTTTCATTTTTGAGAATACAATTTGCATATTTTTAGAGCAAACCCTCACCTCTTATTGTCCTTTTCTTCTTTGTGACTAGTTTTTGTTAGAGTAAATAATTATTTATTCTTTTACTTAAGTTTACTTAGGTTAATGCATTTATTTAATAGTTGTAGAAGATAAGGTTGACAACTAAGCATACGTCCACAAAAGGTGGAATATCCTCGATCAAGGTGAGAGGATAAGTATGACTAGATAGGAACAAACTCCCGTGTTGTCAAAAACTCATCAACTACAACTATTAAATAAAAGCATTAACCTAAATACACTTAAGTAAAAGAATAAATAATAAATAATAAATTATTTTCTCTAACACCCCCCTTAAGTGCAACTTAGGGGAATGCCTTAAGATCACAAAAACTAAGATGAAATGCAGAATGGGTCTTGGTAACAAGGCCATGTTAGGTACCCATGTACAATGCAAAAAAATACAACCTTTGAAAATGGGGAAAGAGGGAAAATCCCATGGGAAAAACCCTCCCCCAAAAAGAGGTAAAAACAAACATGTCGAAAAAATGAAGGAAGGAAGGAAGGCCTCAACAAGACCCCCCAAGGACAACTTCCACGAAAATGTTTCAA
Organism: Cupressus sempervirens; assembly: GCA_028749045.1. Lineage (NCBI taxonomy): Eukaryota > Viridiplantae > Streptophyta > Pinopsida > Cupressales > Cupressaceae > Cupressus > Cupressus sempervirens. The sequence goes on along the minus strand of CM053793.1, from coordinate 99,854,121 downwards.
GAGACTCTCTCAAAATCATAATTACAACCATCCCCCCCATGAGAGGTAGAAAAGATGCCAAATCCCCCCAGAATAATGGAGCCCCTGGAGAAAGAATAAAACCAATGAAACTCCAATGCAGAGTAAACAAGGGAACAAAACAAGGAAACCCCTGAATGAGAGGGAAAACTTGAAGGCCTAGCTAATGCTCAAATGAAAAAATATGAGGATCCTGAAAGGGAATCCCCAAGGTAGGTGTGATGATACTGACATGAATGTCCATGGTAGAATCCAAAACAAGTGCACCTAGAGGCTCAATGAATGAAGTTGGAGTATCAAGTAGGGTGGAAGAAGAATCCTGTAGAGGAGAAAAGCCCTCAACTAGATATGGTGTGGTAGTCAAAACAGGGATCTTAGGAATAATACAAAGGTTCAAGTATCCTGACTGCATTGCATGATGCTCCTATGAAAGAGAAGAGTTGTGCTAGGAAAATAGAGATGGTAGGCAAAAGTGGGAGAAGGTGTAGAGATGAGTGGAAGAATCAACTATCCCTATAGCAATAAGGTCTCCTATGGCATGATCCCAAATGAAGACTAAATCTATGGTGAACTCAACTGTCTTCCTTGATCCACTACATGTAATTTGAGAAATCGAGAGAAGGTTGGCAGACAAAGATGGAACATATAATACATCATTGAATATACCATCCTATATGCAAACTAAACCTTTCCTGCAAACTGGTAGGGCATTGTTATTTCCCATGAGAATATGAGGAATGGGAGAAGCCTGAAGAGTAGAGAAGACACCTTGAGAAGATGTCATATGGTGAGAAGCACCTGAATCCAGTATCCAAGGGACTTGTGAAGGGGATGCAAAGGATGCCCGTACTACATGACCCTTTCCAAGATCTAGTGTAGATGGAGAAGATGTGGAAGAAGACTGAAAGGCAGATCCCTGTGAAGTAGAAGAGGATGGAGAAGAAACAATGTTCTTCTAAAGAAGAGCTTGCAAATATGCAATTTGTTTCTCATAGCCATCAAATCTCTTTTGAAAACAATGTGACTCATCATGATATCCTTTCTGACAATAGGAATAGGTAGGAGTCTCAATCTTCTTTTTCCCCTTCTTAGAAGATGATGATGAACCAGTAGAAGAGGAATCTAATATCTACTTTGGCTTCTACTCCTATGTATCCTTGGCAAGCAATGCTTGCGATTGTGAACCTGAAAGTGAATCCATCTGAGTGATCTTGGACTATTCACAAGTTAACTGATCACAAAATATCTCAAATGAAGGCATCCTATGTCTATCACCCAAGGCATCCATAGTGGAGTAGAAAGTGGAAGAGAAGATCTGAGCTCGCGGAGTGGTCAAACAATCCAAGTGAAATAGAAAACTATTTGAGATGTTTAGTGCAATCAATCCCATGGCCTCATTCATTTTATTCTTATGCTGAAGAACCTCAAAAGGGTGCATGAGAATAGGTTGATTCTAATCTAGACATGACCATAAGCCTCTTGACATGAGAAGCCTAGTCATTTGTGCCTTCCAAGTGTGATAGTTGTGTGGTGTGAGCCGACTCACAGATGGATCTAACATTGAGAGAAGAAGATGGAAGTAGAAGGGTCTTATTTTGAAGTAAATTATAGAAAAGAAAATTCTCCCCCTACAACATATAAAGATATCCCTCAAGTACCACAAAAAACAACTATAGAAAGCATGAAAATTGAAAAAGAACTGCATTCTAGATGTAGAGGAGGAGGAAATAAAAGCCTCTACTTTGATGCCAAGAATAAGAGCTCAAACAAACTTAGAATGTGATGAAACCAGCACCATTGTCTTTGTCTCTGAGTCAACTTTTTGATGCTTCTTCCAAATTGGAAAAAGACCTCTGTATGCTCAAGTTATGGCCAAAAAACCAATTGCAGCTCCAAAGGACTAGCTCACTAGAAAAATATAGTCATTGGAAAAAATTTGACGGCCGATCGACCGTCAAAAACTTGTAGCCAAAAAAAGATCCGATTGCTAGAATGCTGATGTCAGATGTTGAGATGATGATGTCAATCTGAGTAGTGATGGCTGGGTGGTAGGTAGGTTTTGCTCCGGGGTGGTGGTGGTTGAATAGGGTGGTGCCACTGGTGTCACCGAGTGAAATAGGTGTCATGGGCATTATATGAGGGCTAAGGCTACTAGGGTAGTGAAGGTTGTAGTTGGAGAGGTCATAGAGAGCTATGGGTGGCAAAATCATGGTGCCTGTGAAGAATTCAAAAAATTTTGGAGGCTAAAAACAGGTAGGTAAATTTATATATATATATTTACAAATTTTTCACAAAAAAAAGTACAAATACAAAAGTTTTTTTTTTTGAAAAAATTTGCCCTGAAAAAATGCACTTCCTCCTGATTGAAAAAAAATCATAAACAAACTAGGGTTTGTGTCTTCAAATTGTAGCTTCAAAAATCCTTCAAACCAAGAAGCAATAGGAAAGCTCTGATACCATGTAGTAGTTGATGAAAGCCAACTTCACCTTTCTAGCTTGTTCTACAAGCTTCCTTGAGGGCTTATATTTGGTCTCTCTTATTGTAAATTCACATCATTCACATAGCAATTTCATTTTGCTATTGTGAAATATTTTCTCTTACATTGTTGATTTGCTTCAAGCTCTTGCTCCTTTGATTTCTCTTTAGCAAGCTATTTGCATGTAGGTGACCTTGGCACACTGTGAAGTTGGATTTCATCAACTTCTACAGTTTTTACATACAAGAATTCTTTGGGCTTTGTGGATTTATATTGTGTTTTTCTCAAATCCTTCACATTTCATTGAACTTACCTCTTAAGCTTTTAGATTTAGCTCTCAAAACTTATGTCTCCTCCATAAATAGTGCACAGAGTATTCCACATCTTCTTTGTAGAATCACAACCCTTGATATCATTGAACTTGACATAACTTAGGGTAGAGGCAATCTCCAACATTGCCTGATTGCATTCTTTCTTCTTTTTCATATCATCAGTAGTTGGGGCTCCAATAGGATCAACATGCTTAGTGATAATGGTATTGTACATAGTCTCCAAGACCTCCTAGGTGTAGGTTCATTAGACTTTTCCATGCAAGGAAGTTCTCCTTGTTAAGCTTGGGTACCTCTCTTTTTTACATCTTGATATTTTGCTTCTATTACCTTCAAACTAGTCCTCTTAAGCAAATGACTCTGATACCAATTTTTGAAATTCTTTAGAATAAATGAGGGGGTGTGGCCGGGGGGGGGGGTGAATTAGTTATCCAAGGTTCATATGTATAGATAAATTTTTTCATAGCTTAGTGAACCCATATCCATATCCATAAAACCTTATTATGCATGCATCCATTAGATCATATAATACATAAACTTTGTAGGTTATTGTGTTAGGTCAAAACAAATTTGTAGAAATGTAAACATTAAACATAAGATATTCAATAACACATTTGACACATGGATTTTGTGTGGAAACCCAATTTGGGAAAAATCATGAGTAACATGCTACTAATTCTCACTTTTATGAAGTGATGCACCATGAAAGGCCAACCTTGTTAAAGGTTACAATACACACTGTTAAATGTAACCTAGTTAGAGGATTTCAACCACCCTATTAGGAGTGAGCCTTGTTGGAGGACTTTAGATCATTCATTTGGAATTTCAACCAGTTAAATGATTTACAAATGACTATTAGGTCAACCTTAATCCAAGGGATTCACCCTAGACTTATACAATGATTAGAAAGTAACAATACAGCTTGATTTGATAACAAATTACAACTCACTTGCAGATTGCAAATCTCTGTTTTAGTCTTCCATTCTATTTGGCTCTCAAACACTTCATCTCTAATAGCTTGTTCACCCTTCAAGCATTCATACTCTTAAGTATTCTTGCTTTGCTTGCTAATAACAGTCTCTTCTATTTAGTCATTAAATGAAGCAAATATCCTAGCATGTATCCTAGACTCCTGTCTCACAGATGCCGAACTTTGCTTCTGACCATCTCTCTCTATAAATAGAGATTTAAGATCTTTCGTTGTTTCACCTCAATCATCAATTTTAGGGTTAGTTAGAATTAGGTAGGATACATTGAATCTACCCACTTTTCCATTTTGTTCCTCTAGAAATTTCTTCTTCAATCTTCCTTGAACTCACCTCAAAATGGTTTACTTTGAATTCTATGCCACCAACTCATCATAGTTATCTTCCACATGCTTCACACAATTCAAGAAAACAAAATAGTTGGCTTAGATTCATCAAATCTATGATTTAACATGAATACTGGCACTCGACATCGATATGCTGTCACTTAGCTTCCATATTGTTCTTCCACTCATCTTCAACTAGTTAACTTGGCAAACACTAAAGTTTACTGATGCTCGACACCAACTAAACTTTACTTAGCTTACACTAAGTTCACTTGGTATACACTGGATCTTCACTTTGCTCGGATACAACTAATTTTTTTCTCGACTTGCATTAACTTTTCTCAGCACCTAATGTGCACTCAGTCAAGCCTAACAAACAATTCTTCTTCTTTGTTCTTCTAGACTTAATCAGTGTATCCAACCTTTGCAGCCTTAAGTAGATGATCAATACACTATGTCATCACTATCTTAACTAATCTTTGTACTCCTTTCTCATAGCATAACTCAACCTTTCCTTTAGGTGATCTTATTATCATATTTGATCAAAAGCTCCTCATCAATCAAACAAATGATAATACTCAAATCAACTAAGCAGTTGTCTTACCAACACGTAGCAGGTTTGACACGAGTGACAAAATAATGATTGAAACACATCCTCATACTTGTATTAGCCTTTTCTCAACATTATCGTAGTATTTGAATAGTGAAGAGGGGATATAGTTCTTGAGTCCAAATCCTAACCCTAAGCTAATTGTCCTAGAATATAGGACAAGTATTTGAGTTATGTACCCTTCTGAATTTGTCAAGTGATGTGAATTCAAGAATTTGGCCCTTTGAGTTTGATTTCGTACTTTATCTTTTAGATTGGTTTTCTTATTAAGTTTGTGGGTTTGTTGTGGTTTTCAATTATTATTAAATCAAATTAAGATATTATTAAATGACTAATTTAACGAAATTTCTATAAAGAAAAATTAAATTTTAAGTAATTTTAATTAATTGAAAAATTAATTAAATAGAGGAAATAAATTTTAAGATTTAATTAAAAGTTCAAAATCTGGTGTAATTATATTTATTCAATTTAATAATAATTAATTTTGAAGCTTCATTTTAATAATGAGCTCTAAATATTATTGTTAGTTAAATTAATAAATATACTTTCTAAATAGGTCTTATTATTTAATAAAAATAAGTAAGAATAATTTAAATAAATTTTATTATAATTATAATGCAAAAAGTATGCACAAAGAATGAAATTAATTAAGATAATAAAAATAAAGGCTTTTGCACGTTTGTGAAATTGTAACCCTAGAGGAGAAAGTTTTTTATTAGGAAATTAGAGCTAATTTCTCCACACACAGGTTTGGAGGAGCAAATTTAGGAAAGGGTTTCGGGAGATGGAAATTTTTGCATTATTTGAGCATTTGTCAAGGTTAGCGTAAGATCAAGGTAGGAATTTTAATGCAATTTTCACAACAAATACCTTTGAATTACCTCTATCTTCTTCATATTTGTTTATGGATCTTGTTTTGGAAATCGTACTTTAGAATGAAACCCTTGTTTGAAAATTTGTTCTTCATTACTAAATGTCTGTAAAGGAAAAATAATTGAAACCCTCATCAAAAGATTCAATTTAGGAAAAGAATAAGATCACGATTTGATGGAAATCTATCTGGGACTAATTTTCAATTGGTGAAAACCCTCTTCGTTCTTTATTTATTAATTTTTTATATATAAAAAAAAGGGCTTGTTGGAAAATGTTGCATACCAGGCATGTACCTGCACATCAATAAAAAAGGAAATTAAATTTTTATTAAATGTAAGATATATATATATATATATATATATATATATATATAAAATTTTGGGCGGGCGTGGGCCACCACCCTCCATCTCCCTTCCTCCATTTCTTTCCTGGCCGCTTGCGGTGGCTGTATGGGTAGCCCAAGCTATCATAGCAGTCGAGGCTGCCCGAGCAGTGGTTGTGCACATGCTCTTGGAGCCACGGTGCAACCTCCCCACAATGTGGTGTTTGGCATTTTAAAAAGCCAAATAATAATAAAGTTTTATTTTTGTTTTGTATATTTAAAAAAAATTATAATTATTATTAAATTAAAGTTTTTTTAAATTTAAAAAGTTCTTAATAAGGATTATATTATTATTTAAAAGTAAAGAAAAGATTTAAAATGTGTTTTAAATTAAGGTTTAATAACTATTTAATAATATTCAATTGTGTTTCCATTTTAGGATTAAATTTAATAGTTATTAATAGTAATTATTAATCAATTTCTATTTCTATGTTTAATTGGTGTTAATAGTGGATCGTATGTATTATAAGCTATGTTATTTTCCTAGCACATCAACGCGAGATCTTTTCAAGCACTTTTAGAAAATGTAGTTGGAAAAATTGTAGAAATGAAACCTATATATTTTTATCAATTCAAATTGGAACCCTAATTCAATTGAGATACTTTCAAAAATGAAAACTTGAAAACCTTATTGTGAATCAAATTTTTATTATTTTTTTTGGCAAACCATATTAACTATATAACTACACTTGTTTGAATACTTGATGAGATGTATGTATTTATTTCATGTTAGGGTTTGGGTTAAAACCTAGTTTTGATCAGTTAGGTATGTATACCAAAGGCTTGGGATGTGATTGGTTTATCACATTGTTATGTATGTTTTTTGGTCATGATCTTTTTATTCCCAATCATTTCGATGCATTTACATATTTCACTAATGAGGTTTTCCATCAGTTACTGATTAGTGCTTTCTGGTTGCTTGTATAGGATTGAGGTGAATAGTGTGATTCTCTCGGTATAACCTATGATGTTTCAATTAGTTATCTTTTGGTGCTTTAGTTGCTTGCATAGGACTGAGGTGAATATTAAAATTTTATGAGACATACTTTTTTGTGAGCTTAGGGTAGGTTACCTATTTGTATGTTGGGAAGTGTCTTGCAATAGAGGCTGGAGTCCTAAAGAGGATGCTTGGGTAATCCATTGTAAGTTGTATTAATAATTGATAGGATTTCATTAAATGGGATAAAATTAATTAACAAGAGTAAGTGTTTTACCTCGCTCATGCCCTGAGTGCTAGTATAGGATAGGATGGGAGTAGAGAGGATGCTTGGTTGCGACCTTGCCTCATTAGTATGCCTTGTTTATAAGAGAGGATACTGATGCTACATAGAGTCACTAGGTGGTTAGAGTCTAGAGAGGCTACTAAGGTAAACTTAAAGTTGGCTCATGTGATGATACTTGCCCACATGCATATTAGGTTTCCTACGTATCTTTTTTGCCTCTAGGTTAGATGTTACTTGTGTTCTTGGTACCTTTGAGATAGATTGCTATCATGATTTCCTTAAGATAGATTTTGGTTATAACTCTTGGATTTTTATCCATATGGGACTTGAGTTTATCTCCTTAACATGGTGGGAGTGGGCCATTTAGGTTCCACGAGGTCGGGTGATAGTGTTTCTTATATCATTGAGATATGACAACTAGATGTCATTGCTAGATGTACTTGTACAGTTGTTCTATTCTTTTGATCTTGTGATTATATTCTTTGGTCATACTCAGATGTACTAGACTTGATTATTGGAGATCTTATGAGATGTTGTATATGTTCATGGCATATATTATTATAGTAACCCTATGACTTGTATAGAGGCTAATGCATTTGGGTTATGCCATGTGCAATCTTATGTATTTCTATATTATTTCATTTGATTTGTACTTATGGTTATTCTATGATGTGGATTTTGTTATGTATGAGAATTAATCTTAGTAGAACTTTGTATGTGATTCAATGTCATGGAACCCTTAAGAGATGTAACTGTTAATTTATTGCTTTATATGTATGTGAGTTATTGCTTCCTCTATGCTATCTCTTGTTGTTCTAATCTTTAAAAAAAGAAGTTTGGAAAACTTAGTGACATAATAGGTTACTTTCTTTTGGGTTCCCTTGTAGAGATTACAAGATGCTTGATGCTTTATCTATGGGTGAGTATCTATATTTGAGAAGAGTCATGAAGGAATCTTGGTAACTAATGTTTAACAATGTCTTTGGAAACTTGAACTAATTGAAGATATTATTCAAAAGAATTGACATAATGATTCCTTTGTCATTGATGTCGTGGGGGAGAGTAGTACATGAAAAAATATTTTGGTACATTAGGGGAGAGATTGGAACATAATATTGATGTCAATGGGGAGTAGCACATTGATTAATATCAATGGAGGAGAAGTCTTGTGAGATTCATATTTAATTGATAAAGAGGATTTGAAAAGTTGATTACAATGTAGTGGACATACATGGGCAACATGAATAGGGGAGTAGTGGCACCATATTATTTGGTATTCATGGAAATTAGACTTTTTCATCTATGTTGCCATCAATATCAAAGGGGGAGATTGTTAGCATGAATGCTGATTGTATTCCTATGGAAGTATCCTTGCATTTCTGGAGAGTTGGTGCAGTGGTAATATGTTGCATTCATGACAATGTTTTTATTATTAATGTCAACATACATGCTATTCTATAGAGATTGATAGAGCTGCAAAAAGAGATTGAGGCCACACATTTTGAGGATTAAAGAATAGGCTACGCACAGTTGAGGACATGTTCTACATAGTGTCTTGATAATGTGGATAAGTACATATGTGAAAATACAAAGATAATTGGCAATTGTTGGAGATTTATTGAATACAACATTCAGACAGCGTTCCTATATAATAGTTCCTAGTGTTTTAAATATATCTCCTAATAGAGATAGAACATAGTTAAGTGAATTTGTACAAAATTATAAGACTACATGAAGATGCAATGGTTAAATGTGTACATCCTGATGAACATTGGGTAAAGAGTTATGAAGACTGTGTCGTCAATTTAGTTGTAATTGTAAAAATTTGTAATATTGTAATGTAACATGTAATTATAATATCTTAAGGTGGTACTATATTGTAATTGCAAACTAAGAAATCCCCAAGGACAACTCAACAATTGGTTTGAGGACTTGGTATAAGGGAAAGTTGTTTTCCTTATGGTAGAGTGTGGAATATGTGAGATCCAGTGCAAATATTTGGAATGCGAGTATGAAACTTGTATGTGATCCATTGAACTTGATGTTGAATATATTTTGATGAGAAAAGTGTTTGGTGTAGTCAAGGCACAATGAATAGATAGAGAGACTGTATTTGGAAGATAGGTTGACGTGGATGATTTCTTAGTGGTATTGTTCTATAAAGAAGAGTAATAAGGCTAGTTGGACAATGAGTTCAGTGGTCTTTCCCTTGAAGCTATTTGGATAGTGGTCCTTCTACCTTCCATAACTCCTAATAGGGTTGGAGTCTCCTCATAGGGATTCAAAGTCTCCTAACAATGATTGATATGTACTAAATGTAATTTATTTAATCTTAACATGGTCCATCCTCTTACAAGAAACTTATATATTAGCACATCATTTTGTGGATACCATCTCCATCAGGTTTTTGCATCTGATCAAGGGTTTCCCTAGTTAAAAAATCTAGTGTTATTATGTATGGTGACTTGCTATAGTTTTTGCACTTATTTATTACATTTTTTGATTTAATAAGAGTCATAAAGTTGTTTTAATTGCATAACTACTTCACCCACCTCTCTCAGTTACGTTGGTGAACTTTCTAACAAGATGTAATAAATTAAGAGTCTTTATGTGGCTGGTGGTACTAGAATAGGTGGATTGGATAGTTATTTATTGATCTTTTCAAAGTTTAATTGACAAATAGGACCCTAGTTAAAACTTTGATATTTCTTTAGCACATGTGTGAATGTTTTGAACTTGTCTGCAAGTTATGAAATGAATCTTCTAACTTATTGCAACTTTCCTTGGAGGTTGCAGAGGTGTCTCAATATTCTAGGAGGAGGAATGCCCATGGTAGATTTAACCTTTGGGATCAATCTCTATACCTCTATGTGATACAATAAATCTTAGAAGCTTACCTAATGTAACACCATGGATGCACTTCTTCGAGTTTATAATAAGGTGATATTTATCTAAGCTAGTTAAAATCTCCTCTAAGTCTTGAAGATAATCCAAACTCTTGATTGATTTTTCCAAAATATCATCTACATAATCCTCAAGAGTTTTGTGGTTCAGGTCATAGAAGACAAAAGTTAGGTCTCTTTGATATTTCACCCTGACATTCTTAACTTGAATGACTTCATGTTGTAGCAGAGGGTCTCCCATGGGGTTGTGAATGTTGGCTTATGCTGATCTTCATCTACTATGTAGATCTAAATATATCTTGTGAATCTATTCATGAGAGAAAACATCTCATGTTTGGTTGTGAGGTCCACAATCATGTCTATGTTAGGTAATGAGAAGTCATCCTTAGGTCAAGCCTTGTTGAGATCTTTGAAGTTAGTGCATACCCTGATATGATCAGATGGTTTGGTGACTAGTACCATGTTAGAGATCTAATATGAATAGTTGATGGGTTTGATGAATTTTTCTTGGAGCATTTTTTCCAATTATGCTTTGACCAGTAAGGCCACCTTTGGGTGCATCTTTCTGAGTTTCTGTTTGACTAGTTTTGCATTTTGATCCATTGCAAGTTGATGTATGACTAGTTTCAATTCTAATTCTAGCATGTTGTGATATGACCATGCAAATCTAACCATTTTCTCTTCAAGGACCTCCACAAGGGCATCTTCTTGTAGCTCTAGTAAGGATGTTAAGATGTAAGTGATTTTGGGAATTTATACTATACCAATGCTGATCAACTTTATTTCCTTGATTAGTATGGATGATACCTTTGGTCTTTAATTCTATAAGGGAATGAAGAAATCTCCATCCTTGGGAACCTCATAGAGGTTTTCATCATCAAATATATGCTTTATTATTATTTTTTTATTTGGCCTGATGGTGTCCCAAGGGACTTTACACCAGAAGACCTTTTTGTTAGATTATGGTGACTGATCAGGAATGTATTGCACATTTTTGTTAGATTATGGCCAACATGGTAGCCGACATATTATGGCTGACATATGGCCGACATGTTGTAACCCTAAAATGAATAAATTACTTGTATAAAAGGGTTTAGGGTTAGGTATTTTCATTATGTTGTGATGTGAAATTGGTTCTTGCGGTGGTATTGAGCTGTAAGGGATTACAGATTGTAAGAAGATACATACCAATGACAATCCAGCAGATATGTTGACAAAGGTTGTAACATAGGAGAAGTTGAACTCCTCTTCAGCTTTGGTTGGTCTTTTAGACTGAACATGATTGTTAGATTATGGCGACTGAACATGAATAAAAGAACAGCAGAGTCCAAGGTTGTTTGATCCAGTGGGAGCCCCATGTGGTAGTGGTATTGCTATAGGATCAGTCTCCAAGTGGGAGATTGTTGTTTAGTGTGGAGCCTGATCAGTCCCCAAGTGGGAGATTGTTAGATTATGGTGACCCTAAAATGAATAAAATACTTGTATAAAAGGGTTTAGGGTTAGGTATTTTCATTATGTTGTGATGCGAAATTGGTTCTTGCAGCAGGTATTGAGCTGTAAGGGATTATGGATTGTAATTAGGTTGTAATCACTAGATTGTAATAAGATCGGACTTGTTGTTTGGTGGACATAGCCCAGGGATTGGGTGAACCATGTTAAATCTTGGTGCCTTGTGTTCATTTCTATGTGATCTATTATTTTCTATTATTGGTTATATTTGCATGTAGTTTTTATTTCTGTCCGTGGTTTATCCTAATACTTTTTATTTTCTTTTTTTGATTTTTATTTTGAATTTTGTGATTGGAGACTTATTCCTATTAGAAATAACCCTTTAGGTCCAACTTGTAGACATAGGAAGATGGAAGTTCTTATTTCTTGTGTGTGTGGTACTTTAGCTCCCATATATATGAGGAGTGTGTCCTCACTAGGAAACTCGTCAATGTGAAGTATGCTTGGTTGGCCCCAATAAATGAGTTTAGGATGGACAAGGGGTAGATCAATAAGGTTAATGGTTAGTTCACAAAGCACATAGGTTCCTAGGAAGATTTCATCAGGGATATCATCTTAGGCTATCTTTTCAACCTCTTCAAGGATGTCTTTGACCTCTACGAGTTTGTTTCAGATGTTTAGGAACATGTGGCCATTCTTGTGAGTGTCCCTAGGTGTGGGAGGTCTAAAACCAAGACCTTCATTTTTTTTGAATTTATTCCACTACAAGAGTTCTAATTCCTAATGTTTCATGGCCTAATCCACTTCCTTGAGAGTCCTATTTATCTATATAAAGGCAATGTGAATTGGGATATTTGTCTTTGAAATAATCAAGTAATCCTTTTTCCTTGAGAGGTGGATCTTTGTACAACCAGGTGTTTATGTCTTGGACCATCTCCTTTCCATTCAAGATTTGTTTGGATACAAATCTAGTTGGCATGATCTACTTAAGCTATGGTGTGGTGTCTTTCTTTTGGCCTTGGTGTTATGGTCTCCCTTTTTATGTGGCTCAAGGGGCAAGGCACTAATTGTAAATGTATTTGATAGAATATATTCACCATAACCTTTGTGGCTGATCTTAATAGTGAATAGTGTGGAGTTGAGGATAATATGTGGATCATGTTACTCTCTAGAGGAGCTAGCAATTGAAGTATGAATATCGATCCTAGGGTAATGATTATTATAAGGGTATGATGCTTCCAATGCATGTCACTATGTTAAAGGTTCAAGATCAATGTGAATGATTATCTTAGTGCCATGATGAAATTTTTTTATGCACTACTGATATGTGGATGGAATGAAATTCTTTCAATGAAATCCAAGGTCGACAAAGTAGGATGTTGTATGAGAGGTTAAGATCAACCATGTGGCATACCACCTCTTTAATGACTAGGTTGACTCTAATAGGTGACAAGATAATGCCTTCTAATATTATTTCTAAGTTATCATATACTGTCATGTCCCCTTTTAAAATAATTAAAAAAGAAAATCTTTGCTAAGGCAGGCAGGCCCAAGAAAGTGAAGTTTCGGAAAAAGGGGGTTAATCTTTGGAAACCATTGGACTTGATTTTTGCTCATTCTTTGTTATTCTTCAGAGGCTGCCAAACCTGTGGAGAAGGAGACCCAAGAACGAGAGTTTGCAGGTTTCCAGGGAGACCCAAGAACGAGAGTTTGCAGGTTTATAGGAAGGCTAAGGATGGGAGTTTGAAGCCATTCCATGTGCATGCTCATACAGAGTTTGCCTTTGTGCTGAACAGTGCAGATTTGTGGGTTTTCGAGTGTGTTTTTTGTATGAGTTTGGTGTTTTCAGTTGAGTATTTCATATCAGTTTGGGTTGCTGCTGTATTTCAAAATTTAAGGTGTTAAAATAGAGCTTAATATATGTATTGGGACTTGATTAAACTTCTAAGATAGTTTATTAGTGTTTTGTGGTGTTTTCGGGCATTTTTGTGTTAATTTCGGAAGCCCGATGAGCATAGTTTTTGTCCTACATTTGTGAGCTGTTGTGTAAAGGCTATACAGATCTAGAAATGTAATTTTTTAGGCCATTATGCTGCTGAAATTTCTGTAAAAATTTCCATTTTCAGATTTATTAATAATAGGTGAAGCCGTGAAGCTTTTGGCACCATTTTTGGCATACCCGATTTGGGGTTTCTTGAGAAATTTGGAGGATCTTTGTGATATTAGTTGTTTGATCTTAAAGATCTGATTAAAGGTTGGAAATATCATACACAATCAGTAAAGGGACATTTCAGTGGTATCAGAGCCATGATCTTGCCAGCCTGAGGGTTTGTAGAAGTTTGCATGTCAGTTTTGACAACTACCCAGATCTTGCATTTCAGTTTTGAGAACTACCCAAATCTTGCATGTCATAATTTATGGTTGCATGTTGCTTCTAATCAGCTACATGTCAAAATTTATGGTTGAATGCTACTTCTAATCATTTTCATCTTAGTTCTTGGTGAATTTGGTGGTTGTAGAAGTTTGCATGTCAGTTTTGACAACTACCCAGATCTTGCATGTCAGTTTTGACAAACCCAGATCTTGCATGTCAGTTTTGACAACTACCCAGATCTTGCATGTCATAATTTATGATTGCATGTTGCTTCTAATCAGCTGCATGTCAAAATTTATGGTTGCATGCTACTTCTAATCATTTGCATGTTAGTTCTTGGTGAATTTGGTGATTGCATGTTGCTTCTAATCAGTTGCATGTCAAAATCTATGGTTGTATGCTACTTCTAATCATTTGCATGTTAGTTCTTGGTGTTTGAAGAAGTTATATCCTATTGGGGTTACACTCTACTTTATCCAGAATGGACAGGTATAGTACAGAGTCTCAGAGGACACGATCTTGGACAATTGATATCCAGAGTCAAAACAGTAGAAAGGATGGTTATTTAGACATTCGAGATAAACTTATGAAAATAAGCCATGACATGTCTGAACAGTTGGTTGAACACCACCGTATAATGAATGACATGTTGTCTGACCCAGCTAAGGTGGATAATTTGACTGGATTTCTATTTGGCAGATTTTCTCACAAGACAGATGACACAATTCCCAAGAACTTGCATGAGGAGTTTGAGAAACTAGCTGATAGCTAGGTAGAGGTCTCAAATTCTACTTTGCCACAGGAGGTGGTGGGAAATGATATTACATAGATTGATAGTAATGGTCAACTTGATACTCAAATTGAGACAATTGTTTACAGGTCATCAAAGGGTGATGCCACAGGTATTTAGGATGGTATAGTTACAACAGGCAGTGACTACAGTGTAGTGGGTTCAGATGATGATTATGAGGATGTTGTTGTGCAGGATGGTGAGACACCTAGTAGAGATGAGCAGACATTGAGCATTCATGACTTTGTTGAGAAAGAGTACTAGGCACAGTTAGATGCTTCATCACATGAGGTTGAGGCTGGTAGTACTTCACATGATTTGTCCAGCCAGCTGAAGGTGAACAAAGATAGTATTGTGACTTCATTATCTCATCATGATAGGTATGTGGAGTTATTTGGTATTGGTCATATTACTCAGGTGAGGAGTTTTCTTGAGTTACCAGTTGATTCTAGTTTACGGATATGGACTCGAGATTGTTATATTGGCATTTGGGATTCAGTTGACTGGAGATCTTGAACACTTTTTGGTAGCAGTGTTTGTTTGGGTGATATCATGGATTTGATTAACAGATTACATGGTGTTGTCTTTTCTTGTGCCAGTATCTTGTCTGATGTTGGTATTAGTTTTTATACACCAATGTTGGGCTTTGTTCATATATCCAGTCGACCATACTTGCTGGAATGTGTTGATGATATTTCATATTTGGCAGTGTGTATAGATGAGTCCCAAGATCATATTGGCATTGATGACATCCAGGAGGATGCAGTGGGCAGTTTTGAAGACTTAGTTTCCTTGGGTATAGAGGAGTTGGACAACAATGCTAATGTTTTTGATACTCCGTATGTTGATATGAGCTTTAGATTTGATTCACAAGATATGGATGGTAATACTCTAGAGACTAGTAACTTTGAGGATACTCCTTTAGACAGTGCATCAGAGGATGTTTGTAGGAGACAGTCAAGCCAGTACCATCATGTGTCTAATCAATTGAGAGTTAGTGACTGAGACATTGCTATCACTTGCCAGCATTTTGATGTTGCTCGTCAGTTGTTAGCAGTTTATGGATGGGGTTCTCCTACTAGTGATGAGCAGGAAGGCAGTTATGTTTCCTTGACAGAGATCCACTCTTTCTGGGAGGCTATTCGGATTTTGAGACAGAATTATATGCAGTTGGTAGCCGACAGAGATTATCTTATGGAGTGGGGCAGTACAACATATGATGCATTGTTGGCCAAGGAAGATGAGGTGAGTGAGCTTATTGAGCAGCTTGAGGTGACTTCTGAGATTCTTGAGAGTACATAGTTGGCTTTCAACGAGTCACAGTTTCATTTGGCTAAGGTGACCATGGAGTTAGAGCGACTACAGTCTTTACCTGATTCTATACAGTCACAAGCTATGGTGTTTGGTGATCCAAGGATGTCCATGGCCGAGATTGTCAGAGACAGTGGAGATGGGGATGCATCCATCCTTGATACTAACATTGGCATATCAGGTTCATTCCCACTAGAGTCAGGTTCAGTTGAGTTGGGTGCTATAGCAGATTTTTGTGGTATGCCTAACATGGTGGTGACCTCTAGAACTAATGGCATGAAGACTAGAGATGCTGTATCAAAGACCATGTGTGATGTTGGTGAGCCGATAGTTGGCATGGTTCCGGCTAGTAATACTACTCCCTTGGTGATGACTTCAGAGGTAGTAGTTAGTTCCAACTTGGTTAGTGATCAATTGCAGTTAGTTACATCTGGATTGTAGTCTGAGCCATTGACTGAGATTGGCGCATTCTATCAGCATTACATTGTGAGGTATGCTCATCAATTTACCTTTGATGACCATGTTGATGAGATGATGATACAGAGATGTACTTTGGTTCCTAGTGTTTATCATCAGTTATGGGATAGTTTGACACCTCGAGATGAGAGTCATGATGGGCACGACATGGTGATAGGTTCTACAGTTTACAGTTGGATAATACATGACTTAGAGCAGGAGTTTTGGAGTGATGCTTCAGCGGGTGTTGTTATTGATTCTACTCCTTTGGCTATGACATCTCCTGACTTAGCTGGTGATCAGTCACAGTGGGTTGTATCACTTGTTCATGGCGATCTGTTGACTGAGGTTGGTTTTCTTTATCAACATTATATTGCAAGGTATGTACATCAGTTAGCATTTGATCATTATGTTGAGAAGTTGATGGCAGGAAAATTTGGTTTGGGTTCCAATTCTTGTTTTTTATCTTGTGATGGCTTTTCACCATCAGGGGTGCATGGTAGTTATGGTTATGAGACAGTGGTCAGTGATCTACAGAGTTGTGTTGACTGCAGGCATTGTATAGTGTGTGGATTCTCCATACTTGGTACAGTTTCATTCGGGAGCATTCACCATTGTTGCAGAGTTGGATTATACATTCCGTGTAGGCTAGTGGAATGCATTGATGGTATTTACTGTGTTGCTAGTCCACTTTACTTGGATTTTGATGTTCTAAGAGTTTGTGTCTCGTGGGTATCTGACTGTGGAAGTTGTGATTTTGGAGTTTGGTTGAGCTATAATTGTCAGTTTGATTATGGATTCCTCTTGGTCATATTGCAGAGGATATTGCAGGAGCCTGTGTTAATTGGTAGTAGTATAGTTCATGACGACATTTGGGATCCAGGTGGATTGATTGTCTTATTGTTTAGCCATTGCTTGAGGACAAGAAATTTTTGGGAGGGGAGGACTTGTCATGTCCCCTTTTCAAATAATTAAAAAAGAAAATCTTTGCTAAGGCAGGCAGGCCCAAGAAAGTGAAGTTTCGGAAAAAGGGGGTTAATCTTTGGAAACCATTGGACTAATAAATGAAAATTATTATTAAAATATGTTTCATTAACCTCTCTTGGATGTGAGTTACGGTTATTCCCTCTTTTAAGGGGTTTTGGAGGCATTTTGGGCTCATTCCAGAACTTGATTTTTGCTCATTCTTTGTTATTCTTCAGAGGCTGCCAAACCTGTGGAGAAGGAGACCCAAGAACGGGAGTTTGCAGGTTTCCAGGGAGACCCAAGAATGAGAGTTTTCAGGTTTCTAGGAAGGCTAAGGATGGGATTTTGAAGCCATTCCATGTGCATGCTCATACAGAGTTTTCCTTTGTGCTGAACAGTGCAGATTTGTGGGTTTTCGAGTGTGTTTTTTGTATGAGTTGGGTGTTTTCAGTTGAGTATTTCATATCAGTTTGGGTTGCTGCTGTATTTCAGAATTTAAGGTGTTAAAATAGAGCTGAATATATGTATTGGGACATGATTAAACTTCTGAGATAGTTTATTAGTGTTTTGTGGTGTTTTCGGGCATTTTTGTGTTAATTTCGGAAGCCCGATGAGCATAGTTTTTGTCCTACATTTGTGAGCTGTTGTGTAAAGGCTATACAGATCTGGAAATGTCATTTTGTAGGCCATTATGCTGCTGAAATTTTTGTAAAAATGTCCATTTTCAGATTTATTAATAATAGGTGAAGCTGTGAAGCTTTTGGCACCATTTCTGGCATACCCGATTTGGGGTTTCTTGAGAAATTTGGAGGATCTTTGTGATATTAGTTGTTTGATCTTAAAGATCTGATTAAAGGTTGGAAATATCATACAAAATTAGTAAAGGGACATTTCATATACCTTGATCATGATGACTTCATCCATGATGTTTTCCTTACTACACCCTTCTTGTTTGATGAATTTCAAAGTACACAAGTTAAAGGATGACCTGCTATCTATCATTACCCATTTGATAAGGAGATTGAAGACCATGACAAAAATGTGGAGTGGAAGGTTGTGGTATGGTTTAACTTTAGGGATGTTTGAGGGTTTTAATGATAGGGTACAATGTAAATAGGTATCCTACAAGGATTTTGAATTTAGTTGCATTTATATCCTTGGGGACCCAATTTTCATGGAGGGTGTTATTAATGATCTCTTAATGGAGTGGGTTGCTATAAAGAAGATCTAAGATGAATATTAGAGCTAGTGTATTCCCAAGGTTACAAAATCTTGTATTGTGCTCCTGAGGGAGTAGTCGTAGGTGGGTCAACAACAAATATTTTGCCATGTCAAGTTGTAATAACACATTGACACTCAATGCCCTTGATTTGTATGAAATTAACAAAGGGCTCATTTTGGGATATACACCTGATTATCATAGTTGTGGTAGGTTATGATGTAATCCTTTTTGTATCAAATGTCACCATACTTGTTATTGTTATTATTTGTGGTGTTGTTTTTTTTTGTTTTTGTTGGTGTTTTGGGTAGGTGTCTTGCCCGAGTTGTTGTTATGCAATGATAATGCATTTAGATTGATTTATAATCCTGCATTTAGAGAATTTTGTACATTTTCCAACACCATTATATCCTTACAATCTATAAGATCCTACACATAATCTTCAAGCTTCATGCATTTGATTATGGTATGTTCCTTGACTCAATCATATGCACAAAATTCATTCTATTTTTACTATGTGGATTTCGGTTGAATTTTGTCAAGTGATGGTTTTTGCGAGGG
Source organism: Cupressus sempervirens (assembly GCA_028749045.1). Classification (NCBI taxonomy): domain Eukaryota; kingdom Viridiplantae; phylum Streptophyta; class Pinopsida; order Cupressales; family Cupressaceae; genus Cupressus; species Cupressus sempervirens. Next base: position 99,834,868 of record CM053793.1, on the reverse strand, counting down.
GGTTATGCGGTTGTTTTTCAATATTTGGTCAAAGATAACATCGAAAGGCTCACCAAGGGGAGTGAAACCTCATTTTGGGTCATTCTAAATGTGTAGTTTTTTTCCAACTATGATGGATATGGTACTTTTTTAATTTAATGACACATGTTGAGGATTTGATGTGCATATTATTGATATGCATGTTATTAGTATGGTTGTTGTTGATAGGATATTTGTTGTTCGTAGGATGTGTTTTTTTGGTAAAAAGATTTTGGTGGATTTTTTGAAGCACCCACGACATGGACATGCTTCATGTTGGTAACAATGCCAGTCATCATCGTGCTTTGGTTTTTGTTCCAGTATCACATTTACCCCACTTTTTGTATGTTCTTTGTATAGTTTTATGATTCCATCTTCAATGAGCCCTTGCTCTAGGTCCATACCCTTCTCTCTGACCTCCTTGTATGTTTGCAAGCAATTCTTGCACATGTGATACACAAGCTTTGGCTGTGTATTTTTGATAAACATCTTAACAAGGTTTTTTTAGATAAGTTGCATGATACTTGTGTTGTAAGGGTTTTCCATCTTTAAAGGAAGCCAATAATGATTTCACCTACCTTCTATTTTGTGTTAATTAGGTCGACTACTGATATCTCATTCTCAACTAGGTGAGCATTTTATGCAACAAAAGTTTTAGAGAGTTTTGCAAATGTTTTAACAGTCCCATGGGGTATTTGGTAAAACCATTCTAGAGTGGCATCCTCGAGAATATTTGGAAATTGATGCGTGAGGAATATGTCGCTATAGGCCACTTCATGAAATGTGTGTAAAATTCCTTCATGTGTGTCACAAGATATCCCTTCCCTCTAAATTTATCAAATTTTGGTATCTCAAAGTGTTTTGAGAAGATCTTGATTGTCATAGACCTGTCAAAGGGATATGGGCATACATTCTCAAATTTCAATATCTTTGTCTCATTGTTGGCTTTTAGTTCCTTGATGACATTTCACATTTCTTCCCATTGTGGATTAATAGGTGTTGTAGGAAGTTCCCCCAATCCAAGTGCCACAAGTGTAAGATATTTATTAGATGGAGTGGGTGAATACAAAGGGTTTTGGTGCATGAAATGAGGTGGTTGGAATGATGATTTTCCTACCATTTGAAGAGGAGTTTATGTTTTTTGTGGGGTTGGCTAGACAATGTTATTTTAGGAGTAGAGTTTGTGAGTATTGTCATGCTAGGTGATTGTGTGATTATTTTGCAAATGGTAATGTTTGTTGTTGCACATATTACATGTACTACAATTTTAGTTGTTGTTTGAGTGGATAGGTTGGTGCACTAGGATGAAAGGCTATGCTTTTCCCAATGTATGATAGGTAAGTACCGGCGTAAAGAGGTACTTGAGCATTGGATGGTGTAGGGTAACTCACATAGGGGTTTGTCCCTATTTTTTGTTTTTGTGGTGGGTGGATGTTTTGGCTACTCCCAAGAGGAGGCATGGACAAAAAGTTGGTGATTGGTAGTAGTCAATTTACACATGGTAGTGGTGGTGGTGGTTGTTGTGCATGAAAGGTTATCCATGGTTGGGTTGGTAAAGAGTGAAAGTTGGGATACTTGCAACATACATATGTGCTTGGTCGTGTAGGTGACATTCATGTAGTGTATTGTGGTAACAATTGTGAAGCTGGTTGAGATAGAATGATTATTCTAGAACTAATAGGTAGACATGGATTATTGTTGTTGGGTGGCAATATTTTTGACAACTACTTGAGTGACAGTGGGCCCTACAATGTTTAGTAGGGTAGGCATGGGTTGTGCAATGACAATAATGATGGGAATGTAGGCAGATGTTGTTTGTGATGGGGTGGATTGTTGTGTTGTGGAATAAACTGGTGGTTATGTGATGGATGGTTAATTTTTTTGAGGGATTGAGGAATTTAGTTGGGTAGATCCTGCATTACGTCCATGACCTATTGTATCACTAGTTAGTTTCTTCCTTTAGAAGTGGGAAGAAGACGATTAAGATCTATGGGTCCCTGTGATGTTAGAATTCAAAAATGGATGAGTGGGGTCTTTGGTAGTGGTGGGTGGTGGTGTTCTTCCATAGTTAAATTCTCCAACATGATCTCTCTATGAATCTTCCATGATGGTATCTTTATTTCTATCAATGATGGCATTGACAAATGACAAATTTCAAAGTTGATCTACAAATTCTCTATGGTAAATGCAATAGGTCTTGAACTTGTGACATTTTCTGTAATTGTTCCTGGGTTTTGAGGTGGTGGGTTGTGCATGACCATGGAAGCCTCAAGGTTGAGCTGTAAACCAATTGAATCACTATAGGGATTATGATCCATGTCTTTCTTCTTCTATTTGTTCTTGTTGAGACATGTGGTTGGTGACATGAAATCATAATACACCTAAGTGTGGGATGAAAAGTGCATGGTAAGTTCTAAGACTTTCTAGTGATGAGGGGATGACTTCAAACCTATGATGTAAGGATTTATTAAGAATCTAAGGATGGGTGACTAATGCAAAAGGAATAAGATGCACGATAATGAAAATGATGGAGATAGAGGATTATCCTTAAGTATGTGATGCCTAAAATGTCCTAAAGATTATCTTGGTATCAAGGATGGATGGGATTTGTCAACCTGGGGTAGACTAATGACCTTTGGGAGACATGAGATAATCAAATATGGATCCCAACCTATAGAATAATGTGATAAGGGAGACAAGTGGAAAGATAAAATAATGTGTGGTCCAAGGGATAGTCACAATATTGTGATGGATGCAGGATATGGGATAGATAACTCCAGGATAATGACACCAAATGATAGGATATGATAGGGGCTTGATTTTGGGATTTTTAGATTGGACGAGGATTTGACTAAGGATTTTGAAAGTATGTGTTAAGGATGAAGGATCTAGAAATTCCTAAAGGATGATGACCAATATGATAACTCATGATAAAAATCTATAGTGAAATTATGTAAATGCAAAAGTGAGTGTGAAGAAGAATATAGATCTAGTCGTATTGGGGGTAGCTCATGTAATTGATAAGTCTATGATTTACTCCACACCTAAGTATCATGTTTTAGACTTTGTAATCCCACTCTTTTTGTAAGGCTGCTTCAATTCCCTATTTATAAATTTGGAGCTATTTTAGAAGTATATTTCTAGGTGTGAATCTCTTGAGCTTCTTGTTCTCTATAGGCTAGTGATGGTTTGAGTTTGACCTTTTCAAGAAATTTGGCTTGTTCTGATCTATCATGAAAACTCAACTTGACTCTTTTAAAAAATAACTTTTAGATTTAAGTAGCGACTACACTAAGTATACCTTAACATAGGTTGAAAGACATACAAATTTTGATAATGGGTTAAGTGAACGAGCAATCCCTCAAAGGACAAAGAAACTCTTTTTCATCAAAACACATAAATATTATCTTTTGACAAAAGGATTTTGATAAAACTAATAGTGTGTATGTTCAACAAATGTTTTTCAGGTGGTTAATTACAATAAAGACACTTTAAGAACATGCTATCCCTATGGTTAATTTGGCTTCAATATGTTATTGAATAGGCCCACGAGGAGGAGCCTAAGCTTGATGTTCTCTAGTTCTAGTGCATTGTATCCCTCTCAATCTAAGAGTTGAGTTGAATTATAAGTTGACTGAGAAAATTAGGCATCATTGAATCTTCAAACTATGGAAACTAGAGGCCTCCTTTCTGCGGGGTCGATGACTCATGGATATTAATCCCAAGTAGCCTCATACCTATACTGGAGAAAACACATATGGTTAGTATCTTTAGAGAAGCCCTATATTCTCTTGCAACATGAATAACATACCAAGGATAATAAGGTGGCTTGCTAGAATTGGTTTTAATAAGATCTGTGACATCCTACCAATTAGTTTGTACGTGTGTGACTCACTTAAGAGCCTAGTTGACCATGCTAAAATTGTAGGGATATTCACCTATCTTGGATTGCCATCAACACACCTCACCAGAGCTTGAGGGGACAAGTGAGAATTTATTAAGTACTAAATTTATGTATCACTTGGGAAATTACCACTGTGAGATCATTTTCCAATAGGGAAGCGCTCCCAAATTATAGATCTCTCTAGAAGTGCTCCTAAATTTGTTACATATAGTCTTGCTAACAACTCTTTCGTATACATGTTATGTAATTAAAAGAGTTGAGAAACACCCCTTCAAACATGCCAAAAAGAGTTAATTTCCAAAATAACAATTAAATTAATCCTAAGTAATTTTTAGTCTATGGCTACAAACACTCATGATTAGTATATATGATTCTTTCTTGAATTTTGAAATTGTACATGCCTAGAAAAGGAAAGTTTGTTTACAATAAATGATAAGTGTTACTTCCTTAAGCATTCAAGAATTGATGAATTAATTTTAAATCCAAATCAAAAAGTTTGTCATTGCATTGCTCATTCACTTTTAGGCATCCAAGATAGCATTTGATTGATTTTAAACCCAAAATTGAAGTGTAATGTGAGTGAATATAAAGTTTTTTTTAGGTGCCCAAACTGAATTGTGAGTTGATTTTTAATATTGAAAAGGATCAACTCTAGAAATTTGTTTTTGCACACTCAACAAATGGATCAATAAACCAAAAGGCATATTCTGGCATGTATAAGGAGTGTTCCTATAGTCATGGGAATGTGTTCCCATAGACTATAAAAATGTGCTAAAAGTGACAAATAAAGTAATAGAATAAAAATTGGCAATCTACATGTGGAATACATACATAGCATTCCCATAGATGAACAACGTGTTCTTGCAATCATAGTACAGTGAATTTTTTGAATTTGTCTGAAGGCTTATGGAAAGTGATCCTATAGGTTCAACCAATATTTTTGTGGAGTCAACTCACGTTCTCACAAAGAAAGGATTAAAGGAGAGAGGCTAGGAGATATTAAAAATGAAAATGACCACATATTTTTAGTTTTGAAGCTTTAGTTGACATTCCCATAGGTGTGTGATGATGTTCCTAAAAGTGTGGGATTACATTCCCACTGGTTGATATGGCATGCTCACGGTCAGATCATGAATTTGGAGATACTTTTTGGTTTGTTGTGTAAATTTTGCTTGAAATATGGGTGAATTCCTTGCTTTCTCCTACACCTTCAACCTACAAAACTTGAGAAACTATGCAACACCACTAAAATATAGAAATGTTAGATAATCCATTTGTTTTTTAACAAAGAAAAAATAATCTTGGATAGAGAAATGAGCCAATTGTGGGATCCCACCAAGGGTTCCAAAATGTACCTATGTTTATACTAAAAAGGTGGGTAATTTTTTTTTTTGGAATACAATAGGTGCAAAAAAGTACACCTGCATGTTCAGGTATCATTAAATCAAAATCTGGCAGCTGTCAATATGTCAACTAGTTTGACAATTTTATCACAAAGAGCAATGGATAGTTTTTTGGCCATAACTTGCTCATATGATATCAAAATTTGATAAATGAGACATTTTTAAAAAGATGATTCTGAGCTCCATCTAGTGGTGTAGGTTATTTTTAAGCTCTTATAGGTTTTCTTCTAATCAAAGTCATAAATCATTGTTTTCCTTCCTAGGGGCATAACTTGTGCATCTAAACTATGCTTTTTGAAAATGAATAGGCATTGGAAAGGTATTTAGTTCTCCTTCTAGATTTGTAGTCAATTTTTTAAGAAATTGATTATGTTCATAGAGATTAGACATTATTTATTTTAAGTTTTTTTTTCACTTTCTAGCTTTCATATTTGTTCTAGGGTTTGGATTCTTGTACTATTGCGGGGGGGGGGGGCTGGTATTTTCCCTCTTATTCACATGGAAGATTCTTATTGTATTAAGTAAATTAATCCAAATAATTATCAAACCTAGAAGGCACATATGATTTGTTTTCTCATGTCAAGAGGGTTATGGTCCTATTTGGATGAGGTTTGACCTTAGTTGACTCATCTATATAAAGTCATGCACTATTGGAACAAAATAGATGAGGCAATTGGAATGCTTTCTCGAAACATTTTATATAGTATTTTATTTCACCTCAAAGGTTGAACTACACTTTAGGACATGCAGATAAAGTTTTATGATATTTTTGGAACTATTAATCATTTCAGAGCACTTTAGATTGAGGCAAAGTTGACCTCTTTGGCACCTAATTCCTTTCTATATATTGAGGATCTCTTGATAAAACTCAAATCACCATGGTCATTGTTACTTAATTGTGGTAAAAAAATAAATAAAGATTGAACATATATATTTGATACTCCCTAAGCTTTGAGGTCAAATTTCGATATTTTCTTCTACATTCTACTTTACCATGGATTCTTTGGGTCTATGATTTTCCATGCATACCACTGAGGTATTTTGTGATCAATTGACATGTGAGCAATCAAATCTCACATAATTGGATGCTCTTCTAGGATCACAAAGCCAAGCATTGGTAACTTACACATCTTTAAGGAAGCATGAGCATAAACACAAGTCACAAACTATAGATCCTAGGAAGGATTCTAGTTCTCAACACCTCTCTGTCCCACCTTCATAAGGGAGAAAATCAAAGATAGAAATATCTAAGTGTGCTAATTGAAAAAAATCCCTATCATGGTGAGTCCCATTTATATGAGAAGAAATGCAAAAAAGGTTTCAAATTTGATAACTTTCCTTAAAAAGATAAATATTGATATGCCTTCTTCTACTTCTCACATGCCTTCTTCTTCATCATCATTCTAGATAGATGGACATGACAAAGGAAAGGGTCATACATTATGTACTAGCACTAGTCTACACTCTTTGAGATGGATATTGGATACAAGTGCTTCACACTATATGGGATCTTCTCAAGATTTATTCTCTTATTTTGAGGCTTCTCTTACCCTACACATTTTGGTGGAGAATGATATTTTTATGACTATATGTAGGGAAGGTTCCACTGACATTGATGATAATTCATTCTATGATGTACTATGTGTTCCATCTTTATCCTCTAACCATCTCTCTATCTATCAGATTACTCATAGCGGGAAAAGGACAATTTAGTTCACACAAGATTCAGTGCACATTAGAGATCATAAGATGTGAAATATTGTTGCAATGGGGACAATTGATCATTTTTCCTTCTTGTACTATTTATCTCATTTTGATTAACCATGTCTACTGATGGACCATAGACATCCTTCTTCACAAGAGCCTATTGAGGTGAAAATAGGACACTTTAACTTATGTGTTCTTCTTGAGACTAGAGTTGTGACTTCTACACCTCCATCTCCTATTGAGTTTCCATATGTTGAGTAGGATTCCTCTTTGACTTTTCCTAACATTGCAGCTCCATGCATCTATCCAACTAGTGTTGTTGTTGGGAGATACTAGAGGATGATCATCTTCTCTCAAATGATAGATTCCACAAAACAATTATCCCACCTTCACTAGAGATTCTATTACAATATTATCACACATTCTCCTTTAAGCATCATCCATGCCTTCTAGTTTCACCTCACATTCCAAAATTTTCTCTTCTTTGTCCACTACCTTTGTTTCTTCCACATTAGAGCCACATTGGTTATATTATCAACACTAGGGTTTTGTCATTCTAGAGGAGCTTTAGAGTCTCGATTCTCTCTCATGGCAGGGTGAGTTGTTGGGGGGGGAAGAAGGTTGGTTGGTTGTACTTATGGTTTTGAGAGAATCTCTTGAGACATTGCATTTGTACCTTCTTTTTCCATCTCTTTTTAGAGAGGAGTTTTTTCCCACAACATTTTGTCCTTTTTGCCCACTTTATAGAGATTTGGTTGTGATTGGGTAACACACCAAACCTTCTTGTTAGGACCAAAGTTTGAATTCTTGCATGTAGTCACATTCAAGCACTTATCATTTTAGCTACTTAAAAGCCATGATATTTTCACCCACCTAAGTTGCACTTAAGGGGGTCTTACTATAGGCTTTAATTTCTATAGTAGTAATTTATTATAGTGCTTTTATTTCTTTAGTAGAAATTTATTTTAGTGTATTCCTAAGTTTTTCATGCACTTTTAATTAAATTATTTAGGATTAATAATGATAATATTAGTGTAAGTGGGTGCAAGGTGTTGACATCTTCTATATGATTTATACTTGCCTAGTTTAGGCTATATTGCAGTGATCACTTTCCATTGGTTGTATTTACCACCCCTCCCTTCTCTATTTTTTTTTTTATACTCACCTCCAAGTTAGTCATTGTGTTGTATTGTATTCTAATTTTCTAGCCATTTTCTCTTGCATTCTCCTACTATTATTTTAATTTTCTAGCATTCACATTTTTCTCTTGGAGACTAACTCAATGTTGTTATCTTGATCTTGTATCATTTGCATTCATAATTTTATTTCTACTCAATTGCACTACATAGTATGGATTATTCATCTTATCAAATTCTAACATATCTAAGGGAATCAATCAAGCCAATACACATCCCCTTTATATTATTGCAGGGGCCCACACTACCCTAGCCCACATGTCCTCCCACCTACCCTATAGGGGCCCTCCTATCAAGCCCCTAGATGGATCCTTACCCTTACCCTTCATATATGTGTGTGTACATACATACATACATACATACATACATACATACATACATACATATATATATATATATATATATATATATATATATATATATACACACATTACATACATACATACATACATACATTTGTGTATGTATATGTATATGTATGTATGTATGTATATGCGCGTGTGCACACACACACACACACACACACACACACACACACATATCTACTTACATTATCTAGGAGTTTGCAAGATAATGAATGCTCTTCTTTAGTCAAACCCATGTTACCAAATCAATAGTATACATAAAGTTTGAAAATAACGTACACATTGCAATTATGCCTACTTATGTGGGTTAAGTACATGATGCAACACAAATGCTTTGATAGTGCTCTATATGATCATGCATTTTAGAAGTAAGAGATATGAATGATGTTGTAAATGAATTAGGGTTTGTTCTTAGATAGAACATCTTAGTGCATAAATTTATAAAAAATGTACACTCAAGTTCACTCATAATGACTACTTAGACTAAATAGCTCGAACCTAGATTAAAATTTTAATTTTGAAAGTTCATCATTTCTACTCTTGTCAATGTGTGGTACTTTAGTAAATAAGGGGAACCTCATTACAATTAGTTGGTGTTCAACCTTTCCTAATATTGGTAGTTGATTGCTAGGAAAAGAACACTAGTTACCACCCATGTTCCAATAATTGTCCATTCATTCCTTTTCCAACCCCCTAATTACTAACTTAAAAAAACTCTAAAAAAAATGACAACTATAAGCCTATTAATAAATACATCATGTACACATAACCACCCACGTGTTCCCTAAGTAGTGAGAATTTTTTAATGAATATTAGAACATTGGCGCATAAGCATTAACAATTTTTGAATTGACTACTAGGATGTTTGTGTGAAAATATTGAAATCTTTTATGGTGGTTCTAGCGTGCGATTATTGGGGCATCACTAGTCACATTTTGAAATGACCAATTTTTAACCCTTGAACATGTAACGTCACTACCAAAAACCAAAACCATAGCTATAAATAGTTTAGTTGAATATGAAGAACCAAAAAAAAATCAAAATCCAATATACCATTAGGAATTGTGAATATATAAAATATCTATACTCATCCCCTAAATAGGCCTCACTTGTTTCCGCACTATATTTCCCCAAATAGATAGGGAAAGATACCCAATATTGAATCTAGGTTCAATAGTGGTCCACTAAGTTTTAATCAATGCCAATAGAGTCCATCATTTATATACCAATAGTTGGTCATTTAAAAATAATAATTTAAATCTTTTTGATCCATGATTGACTCATTTGTGCATCATAGTGGTGATTTACGAACCACTATTCGGAATTTGTAAACTATTTGTGGGGATTTGTGAAGCAGTAGTGGACATTTTGTGAACCACTATTGATGGTTGAATGAATAATTATTAGGTGCAATGGGGTCAAGTATCAATGAACACTTTTTTACCCTTGCATGTATAACATCATTATAGGTGAGAAACTAGAACCTTAAGCAATAATTCACACACATGAAAAACAAAAAAATTAAGAAATTTTAACATCATTTGATACCTCAAAATAGAAACAAATATTCTAAAACAAAATATAAAAACATAAATTTATATAAATTGCCTATAAATTTAAACATGTGATTTTTTTTAACAAAACAAACGGTAACCAGGTGAACATTGTCCACCTCTTCTGATCTGTCCTACTTGTGTGTGATATTTATACTAACAAAATAGAAGTCACATCATCCTACGCAACTATATTCAATTTGAAAAATAATTCTACACGCCCTCTGCATAGATATACAGAAAACTTCTGTAACATATGATAACGGTGTTGATGCCGATGGGGCAAACAATTAAGGAAGGAATATACATGAATTAATCTTGAGATATGCTTTCCAATTATTTGAATGCTCTGTAGCGTACATTTAGAATCAGAAATTTCCTTCTCAGGCCGGAGAAGAATCAATTTTATTTTTTTATTTTTATTTGTCCATATATTGTCCTGTAAATCAAGAGAATGCAAGCATAGCTTGCGCTTTGGTCCCGTAAATTCCTTCCTTTCTTAACAGGGGAAGAAAAATTCAGTTTGCTTTTACTTTATATGTGAATAAGCATAATTTTTATGTTTTGCATTCTTAAGGACAGCTGTTCTTTGGTGGGTTTCTCAGGGTACACTATGCCTTTCACAAAGAGCAATGAATCACTGAAGTTTCTGATTGAAATTTATGTTCAGAATTGAAATAAAAAAAAACCTATAAAATAGGAAGAAAATTTTGTAATTAGTATCTTGTATATGAAACATTACTTCTTAGTATACTACTACACACAGCATCCTCTGCTCTTCCATTCAATTCATACCTTATTGAATAGTGAGTTCATTGCCCATTAAAGTCTACGCACAAACATAGAGGTTGAATATTTGTGTTCAGCTGAAGGTTGTCAAATTACAGAGTTATGGCTGAGCTTGCACAACAATATGCGAGTATGGCAGATAGGTTGCCAGAGGCATTGAAGCAGAACAGATATCTGCTTCGCAGATGTTTTACAAGGTGAATTCTCAGTAACAATTTGTCTTCGTTGAATCACACTATATGCTATTACAAATATCTCTTTTTTCTGTAAGCTTTAATTTAAAATATAATTACAGAAGACAGACCAGAATAAATATATAGCTTTAGGTGTCTTTGATCAAATAATTCTTCTATAAAATTCGAATTGCTCATCAAAACTCCTCTTATAACCATCTAAATGATGCCACCCTCTTCCATGGCAGACTGCTAATAACACACACAGGCTAATATCTTTGATGCTCACCGACAAAAATCCTATTCACCTGTAGTGACTGGTGTCTTCCTATTCTAATTAAAGATAAATTGGTGTAATTTTTGGTATAAAAATAGTAGTACGGACATATAAAAATCCTATTTGTTTTAAAGAAGGAGGATAAATTGTCAAAGAGAAAAATTGTATACTATTATTGATATTAAGATAAACTGTCGAGAGAAGCTTCATGCAGTTTAAAGTTTTTGAGAGGTGCTCTTATTGGTGTTGCAGTTTTACATCACAAGGTAAAAGGATTCTACAACAAAAGCAATTCTGCAGTGAGATTGATTCAATAATAGGCGATGCTGAGGAAAGAAGGAATCTTGAAGAAGGTTTGTTCGGACATATTTTGCGGTGCACACAGGTACATTGGATTTTAGTGTTTTTTTTTCGCATTTATGGTTTAAATAGTAATATTTAAAGCTTTTGATTTGTTCAAATGATTCATTGAAATTATAGTAATAGATGGGTCCTACTAGAAAAGTTGATACAAATTCAGATAAAATCCTAGAATGTTGTGTTCCTCCTTTTTTCCCACTTTACAAGTTTATCAACATTGTGTGCTTTTTGATCATTTAGGGGAGTTCTAACATGGTGATGTCATTGTACAGGAGGTTGTCACCGTGCCACCATTCATTGGTTTGGCAATACGAAGAAAACCTGGGCTTTGGGAGTATGTTCGTGTCAATGCCTCTGATCTTTCCATGGAAAAGCTTACAGTAACAGAATACCTGCAGCTCAAAGAGTGCCTTGCAGATGAGCGGTGGTAAGAAAGCATTATTAGTTTTGTTTCTTCATAGAGGAAGAAAGATTTATTTTCTCAAAAATTCTTCTTTTTGGCTTCCATGGTGCTTGAGTGAAACGTATGTCAATGCGTCTTGCTCACACATGGAGTAAGCAGTAGGCATTGTGCCTTATTAACTGGATAGTTGAATAGGATGCCCGACAGGGTAAAAATGAAATCGCTGGGTTTTGATCATTCACATAGCTGGGATGATTCATCCTCCTATTGTGATACTTGGGTCACCAAAATTGTCTGATCTCAAGCATTACATACCCCCCTCCTGACTTCTTTCCCACAAATCTTTGAACTTGGGGGTCCAAATAAGCAAAAATTGAGAATTTCAGCTCCGAGTGTCATCAGCTTAAATTCAAAGTCATTGTTTTGGGTGCATAATGAAAATCTCTGTTTTTAGTTTAAGGGTTCTTAAATGTGAAAATAATGATGAGAATATTGCATAAAACATATTCCTTATCTGGTCATATTTCTCTTGTTTTCCTGCATTGTGATATTCTCGTAGTAACATGCATGCCGTAATCTGCAGGGCCAGGGATGACTATGCATTGGAACTGGATTTTGAAGCCTTCAGTGCATCAGCTCCTCGTATGAAAAGGCCCTCATCAATTGGCAACGGATTTCAATTTCTGAGCAGACATTTGACTTCACGACTTGCTCATGACCGAGAAAGCATGCAACCCTTGCTGGATTTTTTGCAGGAATGTAATTATAATGGAGAGGTAAGAGTGGGTATCGTTTTAAAGGATCTACTTGCTCTTGTAATTTGTAACGCGGTCTATTTGAAGTCCCATTTACCTACTGAGTCAATCACGGGCATTAATGGAATTTCTCTGTTTCTTTCTTCTTTCTTCTTAGGCCATTATTTCACACGCTAAGTCAGAGGATTAATTTGGTATCAACTTGAGAAAAGGTTAAATTGACTTCTGTGCATATCTGTAAGCTTTGCTTTTGCCATTTCCCCGTGTACTGTACCTAAGAGTTCCAAGAATCCCCATTATTAGTTATTATTATTATTATTATTATAGTTTGAGTAGATTCGAATCCATAACCTCTCAGATAAGAGGTTTACAATTTTACTTCTGTATTGTAGGCTCTTGTCTAAGAATCCCCGCATGTCGCTCCCAAACAAATTATTCGTTCTCACTTATTCTGAAAACTACATTTCACCAAGTTCTGTACCCTAGGGTTTCCAGAATCTGTGCACCTCATTTCCCATCAAATTATTCATTCTCAGCTATTCTGTAAAGAACATTGTCTTCTCAGACTATCAGGGGTTTGAATCTATAAACGGTAGCGCTACCTTCAAAAAATTATGTTTATATAATAGTATAGTAAGGCTTTTCTCAATTTCGGAAACAGAAAACAAATGTTAGATTATGTTGGAAGTTTCTATCTAAGGACTGTCGCTTTGCAAAAGCAGGAATGTGATCTTTGTAGTGTCCAATGACTTGGATTTTGAATACAGTTAATAAGTTGAGAGATGAAGAATATTAACTTATGGTTTGATGATTGATCTTCATGTTACCATTGACTTCTATTCTCAAGAATTTCTTATCAGATGAATACTTTTCTTTTTCATCGTTTCATTTGCAGAAACTTATGGTCAGTGAGAAGATTAACAGCATGTCCAAACTTCAACAAGTGTTGCTTAAGGCAGAGGATATCTTGTCCGATCTCCAAAAGGACGTTGTATATGAGAAATTTGCTCACAGGTAATTGGATGCTTGGTTCTTCCTTCAACCACAAGAAAAGTTATTCCATTGAATGTTGGTGTTGATAAAGATCGGTTACCATCTCAAGCATATAATTCCATTACTAGATTTTTCATTTTGTTGCAGATTCTTTCTGGAAGTAGTCTTAGACAATTAGATAACTATCTTGCCAATTCTAAAGAAACTACAGATATTCTAATTTTGCTCAGTCTTTTCACCTAAAAACACTTACAGGTTGCAAGATCTTGGACTTGAGAAGGGATGGGGAGATAATGCACATCATGCACTTGACACAATACATCTACTCTTGGATTTAATACAGGCACCCGATCATATTACTTTGCAAAAATTTCTAGCCAAAATACCCACTATATTCAGTGTGGTAATATTTTCACCCCACGGCTACTTTGGACAAGCAGATGTTCTGGGATTACCAGACACAGGTGGACAGGTATTGTTGCTTTGGATATCTATTTTCTTTATGTTTTAATATCTCTATTTTTGTTTTGTGATTTCAGGAAACGCTGTTAGTTTGAATGATAGATAAATAATTATCTTTCATTTATCAAGTTTATCGAAGAAAGGATGATGAGCCTCTTTTGAGTTTCAAATAACTTCTTTCATTTAATCACAACCAGACAAGCAGAAGATATTAGATGATGTCACTGTGTTATTTGAGACAGAGTAGTTTCTAACGATCTTTCTAAGGCCCTTAGCTCGCTATTCTGTGAAATACAGGTTGTGTATATATTGGATCAAGTCAAGGCATTGGAAGAAGAACTGCTTATTAGAATTAAGCAGCAGGGGCTGGAAATTACACCTCAAATCCTAGTGGTAGGTTGCGAGAATGTGTCGTAAAAACATGATTTTGGACTACAGAAATAGTGTGTGGCTCCTTTAATGAAAATTTTGAAGCGAGAAGGAAAATGCCAGTTTGTTTTAGGATATTTCCAAACTAATATGTTCTTGTATTTTAGCGTCCATCAGTTCTTATACTTATACAATCAGTTTCTCCATCTTTCAAAGGTTACTCGACTTATCCCAGAGGCCCAGGGGACTAAATGTAACCAGAGAATTGAGACAGTACTTAACACACAACATTCAACAATATTGCGAGTACCCTTCCGAACAGAGAAAGGGGTTCTACGTAAATGGGTTTCTAGATTTGACGTCTGGCCTTATCTTGAAAAATTTGCAGAGGTAATTTTGTTGCAGTATATGAGAGAGCATTATTATTCAAACTTTTCTGGTTCATCTTCACTATGCACCCAATTTTGCATGACAACTAATGGAATCTCCATTCATTCTCTAGTTTCAATATTTTAAATTAAAAAGTTCAGCAATGTATAATTAGTAATTATCTCTATGTTAATGTAATATGTCCTGTCCTTTATGTTATACTGAATGAACTTACTTATTAGTCCTCTTCGTGTTTTTATTCATAGGATTCTTCAAATGAAATTGTTGAGGAGTTGCATGGGAAACCAAACCTAATTATTGGAAATTATAGTGATGGGAATATGGTGGCTTCTTTGGTCGCAAGCAAACTGGGGATTGTTCAGGTGTTTATGCTCTTCACTTTTAGTTGAGGATTTTGTTTTGTAATTACCTTTTGATACAATAATTTGCAGAATGAAATTTTAACTTTTTTGTCTATCTCTCTATTAGTGCAACATAGCACATGCTTTGGAGAAGACCAAATATGCAAGTTCTGATCTATTTTGGTCAAAATTTGACGAGAAGTACCACTTTTCATGTCAATTTACTGCTGACATTCTTGCAATGAATCGTGCTGATTTCATCATTACAAGTACATACCAAGAAATTGCAGGAAGGTCTGGTTTCCTACTTTTTCTGTTTTTTTGAGCATCTCATAGTTTGCAGATATTAGTTTGTTCTATTTCATGGATAATGATTGTCTCTGTGAAAACTAGCAGGGAGCAATAAAATGTCAGTAAGTCTGTAAATATTATCAATATCGAATGCTCAACTTTACATAAGTGAGAATTCAAAAATATTCTCAATTTCTTTTCAAT
Organism: Cupressus sempervirens; assembly: GCA_028749045.1. NCBI lineage: Eukaryota > Viridiplantae > Streptophyta > Pinopsida > Cupressales > Cupressaceae > Cupressus > Cupressus sempervirens. The sequence goes on along the minus strand of CM053793.1, from coordinate 99,818,915 downwards.
GTTTTGAATGTTTCATTAAAAATCTGATACATATAATTGTTAACCACTAAAATTTTAACTGTTTCCCATCATATGAGGAAAATCATATTATGAAAGATTATTATATAATTCAAAGGCAAAAGCATACGAAGAAAGACCAGGTTGATATGCTTAAACTTGGATTAAGCACTTCTTTGTGTGGATTGCCAAGATTGAACTTGAGATTTATTGGGAGGTTCAGAACCTCCCCTTTGTTGTTGATACAGAGTTTGGAGTCTAGACTTGTTTCATTATTGATAAAAATGATCAGACTCTCATTTTGTGGTTGATGCAGCAAAGACACCGTTGGTCAATATGAAAGCCATGGAGCCTTCACACTGCCTGGTGAATACCGAGTAGTTTCTGGTATTGATGTTTTCAATCCCAAATTCAACATTGTATCCCCTGGAGCAGATATGAGCATCTATTTTCCTTACACAGAAAATCATCGGCGCATTACTTCTTTCCATGAATCTATTAAAGAGCTCTTGTATAGCCCAGAGCAAAATGATGCACACACGTAAGATTTATTTGTGTTTCCTTTGGTGTATGGTATCATATACTCAAGAATAGGCAAAACTAAAAAAGATTAGCCCATTGGGAAACAAAAATGCCATATAAAACCCTATGTTGTATAACATTATATACAAATTCCAAACAAATTGACTATAAATTAGCTCATATGTGTTTTTCACTTCTATACCTTCAAAAAATATAACTGATTTTTTTTTTTTACAACGATACAGAGGTTCTCTCAGTGACAAAAATAAGCCAATCATCTTCTCCATGGCAAGACTTGATAAAGTGAAAAATATTTCAGGTCTGGTAGAGTGGTTTGGAAAGAACAATAGGCTGAGGAACCTGGTGAATCTTGTTGTAGTTGCTGGCTTTATTGACCCATCAAAATCAAAAGACAGGGAAGAAATTGCAGAAATTGAAAAAATGCATGGCCTTATTAAGCAGTATAATTTAAATGGTCAATTTCGTTGGATATGTGCTCAGACTGACAGAGTGAAGAATGGAGAACTTTACCGGTACATAGCGGATACAAAGGGCGCTTTTATACAGGTGCGTTGTTATATTAGGATGATATGGTAAAATTACACACATATTTCTAAAAGACAATTTTGAATATTCATGCTCCACACCTGTATTCACAAGATACCATGCAATATCAATAACCCAAGTTCTTGAAATGGTAATTTTGATGGCATAAAACCCCTTATTTATATGGTATATAATCCCAAAGCAAATACCACTTTATGATTTAGTAGCCATCACTTTAAAAGAAGATCATGGTACTCATCAAGCTGTTATTTTGTCATTTCCTTCCGACTGACATAGGTTTAAACTTTAAACACTGGTGAGCTAAGATTCCCATGTTTACGTGCATTTGGGAGCCACACTAACATGTTTTTTGGACCCTCTTCATTAGCAAGTGGGACTCTGCTTGATTTTTATAGTCCGAGTTATACTTTTTGTATGGGTTGAGAATCACTAGGATTTACAGTCTCAGCAAATTTTAACAGTTTATGCCCCCTGATTGGGATAGTCACTCCCACAGAAGCTAGACTTTGACAGAATAAATACTAACTCTTCTTTTGGGACATGCAAGCTGAAGGGAAGTTGCACTTTATGTTATAAAGATCGTTTGCCAAGCTAGAAAACGAAATTCAGAAGAACATTCTGGCTTTAGTAAGAGGAACTTCATGCTCTAAATATACAAAAAAGCAATCCAAAATTTTCATAATGTGGTTGTTCCAAATACTCTAATAATGCTTATATAATACGAAGTGGCATTTATGCTAGAGAGTTTTTGTGAACACTAAGAATTACTCTTTTGGGTGATCTAATGTGATCAATTTATTTGTCTGGTGCAGCCTGCTCTTTATGAGGCTTTTGGACTTACTGTAATTGAGGCAATGACATGTGGCCTGCCAACATTTGCCACTTCTAAGGGTGGCCCTGCCGAGATTATTATTGATGGTGTTTCTGGATTCCATATTGACCCTCTTAATGGGAATGAGTCCAGTGATAAGATTGTAAACTTTTTCCAAAAGTGCAAAACAGACCCAAACTTTTGGAATGTGGTATCCAATGCAGGGCTTCAACGTATATTTGAAAGGTATAAGTTCATGTTTATAAGCTGTAATGATCTATTAACTTCAGACCATGTCCTTTATCATTTTCAAGGCATCTTTGGAAAGTAGATGAGCTTATTTTCTCATTAGCTCGTTGTGAGTTACTGCTCACATAGAACTACTGTGTGTTTACAACTAATGCTCAATGGTATCGTGCAGCTACACATGGAAGATTTATGCAGAAAAGTTAATAAATTTGACAACACTGTATGGGTTTTGGAAACACATATCAAGGCGGGGGCAGCAGGAGACAAAACGCTATATGGAGATGTTTTACATTCTTAAGTATAGACAATTAGTGAGTAATCTTCCCATTCATTTTATGTTTTAACTTGTATCAATCAACCAAGGAATATCATTTTTTAGCGACTCAAGTTTAGCAAGTTTCATACACGTTCTTTCATTTGACCTGCTGCGAACATAAGACGCTAGGAGGCTTTTACCTCAGAATTAGATTAGTTACTTTGTCAAGGAATGAAGCCTTGCTATTTCTTCCATTGATGTCTATTATGAGAAGAAGAAATCAATATATTTGCTCTTGTCATTGACTAAGGCTGAATTTAATTTTACATTTGTTACAGGTTAAAAACGTGCCTGTAGTAAAAGAGGATGAACTTCCCACACCAGAAGTGAATGAAATTGCAAGACAGGAGATGAAAGATAACAAAATTGATGGGTATGATTTTATTTTAAAGTTATTGAACATGCTACTCATGTTCCAACTTTTCAGAACTCACACATGCACTAGATCTTAGCCCCAAAGGATTTCAGCATAGGTCATTTGTATGTCAATACCTTGTCTGAACTACTAGCCCACATTCATTGATGAACAAACATTATCTTATTCAACAAACTTAAGGAATTCAGAATTTTCTCTTTGAAAAGTAGTTTTGAAACTTGAATATCATTATGATAATATTATTGTGCTTATTGATGATGTTTGGATGTTGACTATGTTGTTTCTTGTTCATGCAGAAATATAGGTAGCAGGTCTCGCATCAAAAGGTGAAATCTTGCGCTGCTTTTGGTAGAAATTAATATGCATTTCAATAATATTTGCAGAGGGCAGAGGATATTTAAAAATTAACTTTTTTGTTGTTTGCTACAGGATTCTTACATCGTATCTTTATCAATGTGGAGCGCCAGAAAGAAAGAATTGATCTTTGCATTACCGAAGATTTGCTGCATTATTTGATAATATTTGATTGAACACCAAATATAGATTGCTTGTTTATATCTCTGTCTGATTCATTGTGCAAATTATGCATGCCATTCGTTGTGTATTAGTATATGGTGAAGTAACTACCATATCTAATAAGAAGCATATTACGAGAAATATGCATGGTTGCTTCATGGCAATCTTTTGAAAACGTTTATTGAGATGTATAAACTTCCTATTTTTGTCAAATAAATGGAATGTTATTCATGGAATAGAATACTTATGTTCATTTTTCCCATTTCTATCTTCATTGCCAAGGAATAAAATTTGAATACACCTGTATTCATGGTGGTTGAATCTCCTTGCGAAAATGTTAATTTGTGGGCTTAAGTGTTTTATATAAAGTTAAACAGACATTTCTTAATGTGGAAATCCAAAAATGACTTCTAAACTGGAATTTCAAGTGGTAAATCTTGATCATTTGTGTTTGGCTTTTAGGACATAATTTCTAACCCGTCATTTATATGACAATAAAGAGCTAATTATTTTATTAATTTTAAGAAGCAAGGCACGAGTATCAATTTTCACTGTATATTGATGTAAATAAATTCATGAGAATCAAGGGTACGCAAAACTGTTATTTATTAATCTTAGAACTTGTTTGTATCTTCTGTGACATTTGGGAACAACTGTACATACATGTTACTTTGAAGAGTTAGAATAAAATCAGGAGACCTGCATGTGCCTAGTAGATGATTCGAGACTGTGGAAGTGGTAATACTTATACCATCAGTTGAATTGAAAAGGAATGGTTGTAGCTTATTGCTTATCAATTACCTTCACGCACCAAAGATGGTCAGCTATATATACTGAATGCACTCTTTGTACAAGTAGTTTTTAGAGATGGGAAATAATTCCTTCTTGTTGAAGGTCAAAGGGAATATCAGCAATTGCGTATGGTTTTATGGATTGTGTTAGTGATCTTCAATTGTTATATTTGGTTTATCTTATTTGTCTGCTATTATACTAAAAGGAACTTGTTATACATTCTTTTTGTTTTGAATTTACTGTGCTTGTGGCTCACTACCATTCTACCATTTTAGTTATGTTCATTCACGAGTAATAATTCCTTAAAAAGTGTATTGTTTCAAATTTTGAACTTGCAGGTTTCAGAGGACTGTCTGCATCAGTTTAGTATCAAAGCACGAAGATCCATGAGAGAGAATCCAGTAATCAAGGTTGTCTTAGGAATTAATCGACATGAGGATTTGTTAGTGGCACATGCTTTCGTATTGAGGAGAGGCCCATGTGCATTGTTTAAGGAGATTGATAATGTTTCTATTAGTCTTCACAGAGTTACTATTACACTCAAGAATGGATGCATCTAACTCATACAATATACAATGTGTCAATTTTGCCACCTCTAGCAACCACCATAACACCTCTCACCATTTTGCATCAGAAAAGACTACCTACATTCTTAGATCAATTAGTTTGCTGATAATAACAAATTTTCTTTTAGATAAGGGAGATGCAACACACCGTTAATCTTTCTTATTCTACCATCAAGGAACCTGATTTTAAATTTGCAATAACCAACTATATTTAAATGAGAATTATCACCTAAGTACACTTTACCTCCATCAAATCCATCATATTCAGAAAATCAATATTTATTAGAGGCCATATGAAAGGATGCGGTTGAGTCAATTAGCCATGCATCATCACATGCATGAGTGGTCAAAGCTGCAGTAAACCACATCACCATCTTCCTTCTCAAACTCAGAATCTTAATCAATTTTTTTTTTTCTTTTTCTTGTGTGCACTCCTTATGGATGTGTCTAGGCTTGCCACAATTCAACATTTATAACTTTGGAGTTTCTAAGAGATTTGGTTCGAGATGATCTATAATTTATCCACCCTCCTTCAATCCAAAGGAATATAGTTTTTTCCTAAAGAAAATCTCATTTAACAAAACAATTGCTTAATAAGTCTCACAAAGTTTATCTTATTAGACCTTTGACTTTATAGTCTATAATAACATATTTAGCAACTGCATGTATGTAATGCCTACCCCTAGTTGACTTTTCTACTGTATTGACAGATTCTTTTATGCCAGTTTTCTGATTGTGTTTTATGATTATCGGTGCTTAGTTACTGGATTTGATTATATGTCACTTCATACTCAGTTCATATATGTGACGAGTTATTTAGTTATTTCAATTATATTGGAATTATTTCAATGATGATATACATGTTCATTTAGTGACTTTCAGTTATTTCATGATGTTAGTTAGATGACTGATTTATATGTAGTTTCTATGATTACTTATCCCATACTTGCATGTATATGGTGTACTTGTTTGTTTAACTTTATGTTTGAAGTTTCTAATGTGGTTGAGGGAGGGAGTCATGGTCACCTGCTCACTAGTACATTTGGGCTCATTTTTCGACCTTTATTGGTTGAAATTTTGACCTAGTTTTCGACCAAACTTCGACCAAATTCGACCAACCCATTGGTCAAAAATTTTCTCGTCGAAATTTTGACCAAAACTTGGTTGGTCAAAATTGACCCAATGGGTTGGTCGAAAACTATGTGTTGCCATGGTGCAATTTGCACCGAGATGTTTGTCGAAATTTCGACCAACAACTATCCGTTTTTGTCCATCATTGGTCAAAATTTCGACCAATGCTTTGCAGAGCATTGTTCAAAATTTTGACCAATGTTGTGAAGAACATTGGTCAAAATTTTGACCAATTCTTGTGGAAAAATGCTTGGTAGAAAACTCCTCACGCATTGGTCAATTTTTTTATAGAGAAATCAACAGTTATGAGATGATCAATCAAGAGGAAACAGTTGAGAGGTTAGAGTGACACCATTTTCAAATGATCATATGAAATGAAATGGGCATATGAGTAGAAGGAAACTAGAAAGACATTGTGTACAGATGAAGGCATGAAATGGATGGTTTTGGAGCACTCAGCACAGACACTCAACATTCAGTACATATCATCATTTGAGATCAAATGGGTGTGTGGGATTATACACACAGTGAACAATAAAGAAGGGAATTGAACCCTTCCTGTGTGAGTAGTTCAATTCCCTCCTTTATTGTTCACTGTGCATATAATCCCACACACCCATTTGATCTCGAATGATGATATGTACTAAATGCTGTGTGTCTATGGTGAGTGCTCCAAAACCATCCATTTCATGCCTTCATCTGTACATTTCTTTCTACTTGCATGCCCATTTCATTTCATATGATCATCTGAAAATTGTGTCACTTTAACCTCTCAACTGTTTCCTCTTGATTAATCATCTCATAACTGCTGATTTCTCTAACATAATCAATTTTTTCCTGACATGTCACCTACTAATATAGTGATTAATAGTAAATACTATGATTTATCCTGATCCTAGTTTCAGTATTGGCTATGGTATTGTTATTATTCTGAGCCATTGTGTTAAAGACTATATCTCTCAAAATAGTGACATGTACTAGACAACCTATTCATCATGTATTTGAGAGACAATAGCCTTCACATAAATATAAGTTTCTTCTTATCATCTCTAGAGAAAAATATAAGACAACTCGGGACTCAAAAAAACTGAGTGTAAGCTAGAACCATACCTAGTGTTTTCATCATGAACAAAATAGATCAAGTAACCATCGTCCTCCTCCAGATCTAACCCAGAATCCTTGGGTATAAATATTGGCTCAAAACCAAATCTTCTAGGTCCAAAGTCAAAAATCCCTAGCACATTGCCTCCAACTTCAATCTGAAACTTTCCCACCTCAAGTTCTGCTTGAAGATCAAACTTTACGAGTCCCTTGACCTTAGCTACTAAATCTAGTGTAGTACCATACACATAACACTGTTTTCTGCATGCATTTTCAATCATAAAGTAGAATTAGATATTTCCCAATCAACCTTGTATCCAAGGCAATAAGATTGACTAGAAATAGAGACAAAATCAGAGATATATAAGACTCCTAAGAGATATCTCAGCTTTTTTTTAGAGTGATTGACCAACCTATGTAGGATAATCATAGAACTGACAATAGTAATACAAACTAATCCACTACTAGTTGTAAAAGAGAAAAATATAAGTTTATTAAATATAACATTAAAAAATGTGAGGAAAAATGAGTCTTGAAGGAAACTTAAGGCAAAATGGTCTATAAGTTATCAAGACAATACTAAAATATTATGCTTGTGTCTTAACATTACCATTATGAAAGATGTAGCAGTTTGGTAGCTCAAACCATCTCATCTAAAGATCATTTTTGGCATATTGAGGTAGTATACCAAAATGTGCTTTCACTGTAGTATCGTAAGAAATAATGAATTTTCCATCCTTCACCATATCCTGAGATATTAGCAAGTAAAATTAAGCAATCTAATTTATTCTGGAGAGATGTATAGACAACCTCTATCCTATATTTTCTTTATGAAGAACAAAAAGGATCTAAAGTTCTAAGGCTTTAAATACATTATTCATACAGCTGAATTATTTGAGTTCAAACAATTTCCAATAACTTCTTTATACTCTTCAAACAACAAGGCAATGATATAGGAGTACTCTGAAATAAAAATACCTTTGGGGCAAAATAGAGAGGAAGATCGATGGAAATTGCATAGTTATCAGTTATTGCAAAGTCATGCATCATGACAGGCTTTGAAAGCGTTATATGGGAACTAGATCAAGCATTATTCCCTCCTTCGTGACAACTCGATAAGTAGCATAGGGAGGAGTATGTTGGTAGCCAAATGTAAACATTTCTCCTATACATAATGGAAAAAGTGATCAGGCACATAAATCTATATTTTAAAGCAGTCTATAGCTTTCTTAAACATCCTTTACGAGTAATTATATTAACTATAAAATTTGAACGTGTTTTGCTAAATTGTGATTGGATCAAACTTTGGTTGTGCATTACAGTTATTTGATTCTTCTTTTTTGTTCTAAAATAGCCTGTAGCTTACTTGAACATTCTTAACTGCATTAAGTTTTAACTATCAAAACAAAACTTGTTCTGCTACCTATATTTTGATAAATCTTTGGGTGTGCAATGAATGAATGAGTTAATTTCTCATCATAATCCATCAATCCAAGAGTCTTGAAAAATGCTGAACACATTTACTTATTGGTGAAGTTTATATGCAAAATCAAGAAAAAGTTTGTTATATGGTGCAACACATTCACTCAAAGCCAGTGATCAGAACAACAATCATCTTATAGAAGGATACTAATCACATTAAAATTGCATAAGATTAATGTTAAAATTGGTCATCTTCCAGCTAAAATCATCTGTTTAGCAAGAAAAACTCTTTACTATTTTTCCCATTGTTCTTTGCACCATCAAGTTTTATTTTAACTATTCTATGTGGAAAAAATGTAATCTGGAGAACAGTTTCTGTTCTATCAACATGTTCCATGTAAATAAATGTCAAGGATTATATATTATTCCAATCTAAACTGATTAGAAAGTTTACCTCAAAGTTTTGCAGATCTATCTCCGACCAGGTGGAAGCTATGTAACAGACCAGTTACAGCTAAAGGAAGCTACCATATTAAGATGTTGAGGAAGATGTTGTACCTCTATCATTGGGAGCCTGTGTGTCTTCCTCATTACATGCTTGGGTTGAATATGTGACTGTAGAATCACATGTCTCACCTATTAAAAAAATATAGTACATCAGCATGGCAAGAAGGTTTCCATCTTCCGACAATGCATTTAATGAATTGAACATCTCAATTGCAACCAACACGATTTTGAGGGCTACGTCCCAAATGATTTGGCTAGAACTTGTGTTCTAGGTCCAGATGCTGCAAATAACAACCTATGATGCCTTCATCTGTACACAATGTCTTTCTAGTTTCTTTCTACTCGCACACCCATTTCATTTCATATGATCATTTGAAAATTGTGTCACTCTAAGATCTCAGCTATTTCCTCTCGATTGATCATCTGATAATTGCTGAATGAGAGCTTTGGGATAAGCTATAGGCATCCATCAAAGCATAAAGGATTTTTTCAAACGGTGTAGATGAAGTAGTAGCATTTTCCTTGGGAGACATGCTTGCAAAATGGAAGCATAGATAAGTCATGTGAACTGTTTGACAGGATGCTTGAATGTAATGTGGTCATCAAAAGTCATGGTTGTTGGATATGCACAAAATAAATATATTGAGAGAATATATTTGTTTAAGTTGCAACTGCCCTGGTAGACATGCATGCAAAATGTGGAATCCTAGATGAATAGTTCAACTGAATCCTCTTGGAGGAAGGTGATGCAGTAGAATGAAGGCCAAGGATGAAGGCATAAGAAGACCCTAGAGGCAACAAGATGTCAACATGACCATGATGGGTCATTGGTTGTAATAAGACCATGAAATGGTCCTTCAAATATGTTTTATGATCATTTTGTATTAAGATCAATTATGTAAGCCTTAATGGCATTGTGAGGGTTAGAATGTACCTAGGGGTCATTTATAAAATGTCAAGGGGATGGGAGTCCTAGCATGTACTAGGAAGCATACATAAGGTCAAAGAGTTATAATGTGGATATAAAATGCAATCAATTTAATGTAATTGCAAAATATGTCAAATTGTCAAAATGGTAACAATAGGCCACATATGGAAATCCAAGTGGAATCAAGAGGATAAGTGAAGTCCTTAGGTCCTTTTAAGCATAGTTAGTCATTTAGGGAAGTTTTAAAAAGTTTCATATTATCAAATGTTAAAACAAGAGCAAATTAGTAAAATGTTGTTAATAAAAGGTGATAAACTGTCAAGTGACTATTATGAGACAGTTAGGGAGTTTTTGGTCGATTATTTGAGGTTTGGGCAGTTAGAAGGAGGAAAAGAAGTCAATAAATACAATGTATTTTGTGTTCAAGAGATATTATGGTTGAAGATCTCATGTAAAGGATTGAAAGAATCAATAAAAACAACCTCTATTTCATTGTTATGTTCAGACTACTGTAAAATAGTGACTATTCCTTTCATTGTTTTTTGGATTGGAGCAAAGTTTATTTTGTTTCAAAGCTTTATCTTGAATCTACAAATGATTTAGAAGATTTTAAAGATTCCTTTCATTTGAAACAAGCCATTTGTTAAAGGATTTTGTACAACAAATAAGTGACTGTCACTGTCACGTGCAGAGAAGTTAACTGTCTGAAATAATTTAAGATTTTCACCTCTCCCACTATTGTGATGGATGTGTAACTCATGGGAGAGGCTGTTATAATGTATAATGCACTTATATAATGAGGTTGTATGCAAGATATGCAAGAGATTGAATAAGGAGGTCTCTAATTGAGACAAAGTGCTGTCTTGGGGTTACATGGTGATTGGACTAGTCAAGGTCAGGAGATTCTATCCACATAAGGGCTACATTTTATTGTATAGAAGGTCAAGATACAGTCATTAGATGGTGTTAGATCCATTGGGAGGATCTGGAAGTGATTGGAGAGGTGAGTTTGGAAAAAACCTAGGCTTAGGCACCTAGGAAGGAGGGTTTGATGATTGGACAAGAAAAACTTGATGGAATCTCCTGTGAATGGGAAAATCCTTTTTTTGGGATGGTATTAATACTTTGTTTGAAGTTAGAAGGTTTTTGGGATGAGATCTATTAGTGGTTTCTTTGTAACAGGAGGGCTAGTAGAGGGCTAATTGTGGAGCAGTAGTAATGGTTTGGGCATTTGGTCCAAAGGAACAGTATGAAACTTTAAAGTATGTTGTGTAACTAGGGAAAGGGTATTTAGATATGGTCTTATATTTCTAAGTGTTTTGGGAAAAATTGGAAGAAAACCTTGGAAAAATGAATAGGCAAGGCTAACTGGGAAATACGCCTAGTGAAGGGCTAGAATTAAGTTTTTGTATTAGATGATGAGTTGAGGGTTTGGGAACCTTGGGAACATGTTAGTTGAAGTTTTTTGAAGTGTGTGAAGGTGGAGGAAACACCTAGTTAAAGAGAAGACAAGTTTGGAGCCTATTGAGGCATTGTAGGCATTTGATAGTTGTTGGAAAAGATTGCTTGGGTGAATCCATTTGAGGGACTTGGGGATGATTTCTAAGATGTAGAGCCTATGGTGACACAAGAAGATATATGTGCACTCTGATATGTGAACTAGTTCAAATGGATTTAACTTATATACATTTGTCATTGGTAGCGAGCCTCATGCAGTTCAAAAAATTCAAACTCTTCAGTAGACTCGCAATCAAATTAAAATTTGTTATCAACCCCATTTTAGCCCTTGAACTCAAAGAATGTTGATAGTATTGGCTGGTAGCATGTATGTTCACAGTTAATGTCTTCATGGTATGATCACATAACACGTACTAAAATAGCTCGCTACCTACCAAAACATGAAGAGCCTGCCTATAGTTTCTTCTCCACTAGCATCACCAATAATCACCACAAGAACGGATCCCATCCTTGAAGTGATGAAATCGATTACTGTCCCTCAATACAATTTCTCACTTAACAATCTTACACATAAACTTGATAGCAGTATGGAAATCACCACACAAGTGAAGGTTTTTCATTATTTTAAGGGGTGTACCAACCAGGGTGTTTATGAGACCAAAAGCAATTGCTAGCTTTTCACTATGGTTATAGGCAAGATATTGTTCCTTTTCATCCATCTCAACTTTATGAAGCACATAGTTTGTATCAGGAAAGTACCCTACCTTCTTCATTTCTTCTGTCAATTTTTCCAACTCAGCATATATTTCTTCCATCTGTGGGTTTGATGGGTTGCCAACCATGAAGAAATAAACCTTCTTTTTCACTTCAATCTAGCTACATCTTGCTTCCTTTCTGACCCCATTATCTCTCATCAGTTTTCTCACTTTTTCTACTTCATCCCATTTCCCTACTACAACATAGATATTAGCCAGTATCACGTGTGATACATGGTCTTCTAGATCAATTTCAAATATATGCTTTGCAACTCGGGCTCCAAGCTCTAAGTTGTGATGGAAAATTTTGTTGTAAGAGGTGCTCATGTTAAAGCTAGAATGCATTGGCTTAAAGTTGGTGACCATGCATTCAAAGATTTCTTTCTTGTTCTTGATGAATTCCATTCTTCGTTAGGCATAATTTTTTTTAAAGAAGGCTAAGTGGTGCTTTTTGAGCTACCACAAATTCACCAAGGTCTAGTTAAATGTTATGGACTACAAGAAATCGTTACTTTCCTCAGCCTTATGCTTACATTCTCCTTGCGCAACGATGACTTTACTACTACCTTGGGTGTATACCCTAGAAGAAGTTCTTTCTTTTCTTCAATCTATTGTCTACGTAACATTCAGAAAAGGTCCAAACAAGTAGACATTCAAGACACTATAAGCTCTTAAATATTTAGGTAGTACTCCAAAATACCTCTAACTATCCTTGATGCTTTTACCTTTTCATGAAAACTAGATAAAATAAGTCTTTATATACAAGATCTACATCAATCTCTAGAACATCTAGTAATTCATCCTTGTGATTCCTTTGAAAAATTTCAACACTCACTTGTACCACCCATTGATATTTATAAATGCTCCCTTCTAAACCCATGAAACTCTATCAAGATCTAACAATAAAGAAATCATACCAGAAAAATGTAGTGCACTAAAACATATAATTAAGAAGGTATGGTCAATACTCACTGGTTAAGTGTCTTTACATCCAGAGCCTTTTCATCTACCAAGTTGCAAATACTTTGATATAAAGTTTTGGTGTCAAAACTATGATGATCTACAACCAAAAGTTTTCATTTATATTTTGATTTAACATAGTTTTAATTCATCTATAGTGGCTTTTCATTCTAATCATATTACATTGACTGACTGAATTGTACGTTTCTTCATTGTTATGTATTTAGGAAATTGTTTTGTATAATCCTTTGGGATGGAAGTGCAATGAAGTGATCAAAATTTTGGTAATTTTTTATTCCTAAGGGATTCTCTTCTTTAAATACTAAATTCTAGATCTATGGCAGTTGAGATCATTACATTCACACATACGTCCTAAAAATGAAATTTGAATAAAATGTGGAAGATTTAGAAGCTTTAGCCTCTAGTGACCATAGATGGATGGGTCACCAAAAGGACATGTAGCTCAGTGGTAGATCATCCCGGCATCAAACTGGTGGTCCTCAGTTCGACTCCTGGCTGGTCCACAGAAAAGTCTACCCTGGTATCAAAGCTAAGGTTAAGTAGACTGGGGCCAGTATAGGAGCCCCAAGCACTTGCAGTTTGGATCAAAGGGAATGTAGGAAAAACCTGAACCATAGATGGACTAGTAAAGAAGAGAGCTGGTAGTATAGTGATAGAGCAACCCAACAACAAATAGATGGTCCCGAGTTTGATTCATAGCTAGTCAGTGAATTTCTTTATAAATAATCTAGTTGAATTGTCTTTCTTAGCTTTATCCCTAAAACTTGAGTTAACAAAAGTATGACTTCTTGATTTTACTTGATCTAGGTCATTCTTTATTTAATACCAATATTATTCCTGAGACTGCAAGTCATATATCCACTCTTAAGAATTTTCTTATTGTTCCAGACTTTTAGTATGTCCAAATAAGCCTAAAGGCTGGACAATGCATAGTGCAAAAATTGTACCTTTGAGAGAAATCATCACTTTAGAAATCTTAAATAACAATTCTTTTGTCCCATAGGCTATCTTTGTTCTTGTGGATATTTAAAAACTTATATTCAATTGTGTACACTACAAAAGTGCTCAAGTCTCTAAAAAAGCCCTCAAAATACTATAATATTTCTAGACCTTATATTTTGAATTTACTTAATAGGTTTCTATGTCTAACCATCGTCTACCACTTATCTTTGTTACCTATGATTATGAAGTTTCTCAACACTACTTGTTTGATATCCTAGGTTGGCATGGCAGTGTCTTTGAGGGAACTCCATGTAGGAATTGAAGAGAGAAAGATAGTACAATAATTTTTGTGAACGACACAAACATAGATCAACAAAGGGTGTAAACTATAAACAGTCTTCTCCCTTGAATTACACAAGAAGAATGCCACCCCCAAAACCTTGATTAGTAAGAATGGAAAAGAATAAAGATTTTAACCTCTGCTACAGTTCCTTAACACCTAAAGTATCATCTACATCAATGATCATCATTTTACCCCTAAGGTTTTTGACAACAGTGTCAATGAAATGGCCTATGCTAATAATGTTTTCTACAAAAATTCTTGAAGGCAAGAGAATAAAATGCTCAAAGAAGGGCATGTTTCCTAGAAATCAATGCAAAAGTACTCCTATTGGTACTAAAGTAGCTAGTATGATATCAATGGTCTTTATTCTTGATAGTAGCAGAGAAGCAAGTGACTCTTTTCCAGACACGTTTGGATGGTTGCCAGGTTCAATCTTTGTGTATTTTGAGAAGTAGAAGATGTTCGATAGTTCTAGTAGCATCTTAGTAATTCTTAGTGGAGGTCACTTATCATTACATTTTTCCATTTAGTGAGATAAGGTGGAAACCAATTACTCCAGTGGTCAACTAGACAACTGGCTACTTTAAATTGGATTCTTTTTGTCTCTTGCTTTCTATCTCTACCATGATCTAGTTATCATTGTGTAAAATATTGACTGAACTTGGAATTTCTTCAATTTATGTTAGATATTTAACTTTGTTAATCTAAATGGGAAGTCTGTACAACATTTAATGGTCATCCCTATCAAGATTATAGGGTACTTTTCAAGCCAAGAAATTTCATATGTTTGGCTACTAGTTACCCATTTTTTATAAAAGATTTTGTATTATATCATAGGAGTTGCCTTACCCTAATCATACAGTTTCCTAGTTTTGTTTGCTTTAGGGAAGTGGGTTCACAAGATTTTTTGCAATAACTTACATAGTGACAATTCAAGTATTCTTTGCTAGCTTGCCAATAAATCTGTTCACTTGCAAGATCCTTCTTCAACAAATTTTCTCCTGATGCTGAAGTCACCTCACACATGTCCCAATGTGTAGACAAAAGGTACCCTAATCTCTTTTGTTGTAGTCTGTGAGGATAATAGGGCATAAGTTAAATACTATTGCTCAAGAAATATGGTCTAGGGAAATTATGGCTTAAGTTGACCCCAGTAATCAACTTAATATAGTAGTAACATAGACTAAGGTATAACTAAGTAAATTGGCATGCATGTGATATAGAAATTATCTATGTAAATAGGTACCTTACTAGATGCAAATTTAACACCTAATGATTGTGGATATCCCTTGTCAATTATCAAGCTTATCTGAAATAGAAATTCACAAATTGAATGATGTGGAAAATCTTTCGGTGTGTTCACAATATTTATAGACGACAATAGCTTCCTCCAAAAAAGTATGATTTGAGGAAAACATACATTAGGAGTAACCTTGTTTATGGTTAATGTCAGATGTCTCTTAATACAGGAAGGGAGCAAACAATCTACAAAAAATATGTTTAGAGAGATTGGATAACCCATATAAGAAGAAATTTGAAATTGGAAAGGCCTTGAAAGGGGTATAATTGTGCAATCACACATTTATGCTGAAGAAACAATATGCAATGTTCAAAATTCAAAAATTGAAGTGAGCAAGGTGGTAAACTTAGGAAATAGGTTGTTTTGTCACTTTCAGAATTATATTTTTAAAATGTACAAGGTTGCTAAAGGAGATCAGAAATCATCATAATAATGTATTTTATTAGATTTTGCTTTGCTACAACAATGATGCCCTGGGTTTAAGTTGAGGAAACAGTTTCAATGTAACCAATCACATGTGCAGATAAATGCATTTGATTGAACACCTAGGAAAAGTGACCCCACCTCTAACATTCACAGACCATTCATAAAAAATGAATACTGACAATTAGCTAACACTACAATTCACTCCACAAATGCACTTAACATAAAAACTGTGTCTACTATCAGAAATAGGAAAATTCAGTTGCAACTCAAACAAATCAACCTGACTTTCAATGATGATCAAGGTACACAAATATAAATAGACAAGCCCAACTAGTTCAAGTATGCAATACCACACTTGCATCTTAGAGAACTATGGCTGCCACAATAATCAAATCAAGGGGTTTGTGCATACCATAAACCTCAAGAAAAATGTAGTAAAATGTAACCTTAAGGTACAAATAACCTGTATCACTATGCTTTACAACTTGAACTATCGCACTAGCTATAAATAACTTACAGTACTAGAATCTTAGAATCTATAGCAGATGATGAGCCAATTAAAGCTCCATAAATTCAATCCTCCAAAATTGACAATTTTGATGCCTATGTACTCCTATTCTATTAGCTACAAATCACTAGCAATACTAAATTTAGACATCTATATAATCCAAATGTCATCTGCAAAATAAGAAGAATCTATATAATCCAAATGACATCTCTTTGATCAGCACTTACAAACAGGCATACCAAACCAAAATCGCTAAAAGATATAATAGCTGGCAAAAAAATCAATGTTAAGATTGCCACATTGTATAGCATGTAGAAACTACAGAAAGAGATTAATGAGGAAGCTTACTTGCCATTGATGGCATTCAAAGTTCAAGAGCTTTAGTAACCTCATTATAACTCAAATTGAATTCACATTAATAATAACTAAAATGAGAAAAAATGTCTCCAGAGTTTTAAGCGCTTCACAATACAAAGGAACTAAAAGTTGCTAAAATGAATATTCGTTATCATGAATGGAGATAACTTCTAGCCTAGCATGAAAGAGAAGCATAACCAATGGGCTACAAAATCTAGAACATTAGTAAAGTAGTTCAAATTGGCAACTGTAATCTTATAGAATTGAGAGTGTATTTTACTTGTAAGCTTTAACGACATAATCATCTACAACACAATGGAAAACATACTTCGAAGCTTAAAGCTCCTGTGCGTAAGGATGCTGTATGAAGCAGAATGCCTTAGGTGCTTGAGCTTCTTGCTTTCAATAAAATGCAGATGAGTGATTGTGCTATTCAAGGAAATTCTAACAAGTAAATGCATCAAAAAAGCATCCAGATGACCCATAAGTTTGGAGTATATTTGAAGCAAGAGTATTTGATAGGCCAAAGAATTCAAGGCATGATAATATGCATTCTAGCCTGTCTTTTTGGGATGAGTAAATATAAGTGTGTTCTTGTACCAACATATTACGGGGAGAAATAGTCAAGGGTCATGAGCCCAAAAAATATCAGAAGTGCAGATGAGAAGTCATGAGGAAAAGGTATACCAGACAAAACTGAAAGTCTACCTCCTTGCCTATCTCCATGTCTCTCTATGTGTGGGTATATATATATATATATATATATATATATATATATATATATATATATATATATATATATATATATATATATATATATATATATATATATATATATATATATATGTATGTATGTATGCGTGGTGTGTGTATGTAGGCTTCTATAGACATCATTTAAGTACTGATATGCTACTTTTTTGTTCATAAACTTGTAGAAATACATTAAAAAATATAGCACATTACAAAATATAGCAAAATAAGGTTTTACCAGTTCTAGTGGGCATAGACAAGGATGTTTGCATGGTCCTTGTTGCCGACAATGCACCAGGCAATAATGCACTACCAACTGAAGGAGGAGTCTGCACTTCATCATGAGTTGAAGAGTAGAATATTGTTAGCAAAGACATTTGCAATGGATAAAGATCAAATGGGATACTAGCTAGAAATGTCCACACAAAAAAAGTTAAGTGTTATAATGTTGATCAAAACAAACAAAGTGTTACTTACACAAAGGTTGTGCGCAAAAACCCTCATCATGTTCACCATGTAATGTCACAATTGGCACACATGTCTAAACAAGAACACAAAAAATTAGAGATCATGATCCATAAGATACTATAAAATATTAATATCTAGTGAACTTCTATTACTACTTTAGTCGAATTATTGCTTACCTTCAAAGATTGGATTCTACGGTCCAATTCTGTTCTCAGTGCCTCTTTCTCCTCACTTCTGTCACCCTTGATGAGAATGTTAACAAGTTCATCAGTGTATCTTAGCACTATTTTCTGGGTGATGAACATAGGGTCAGTACTAAGGGCGATGTCACGTAGATATGATGCCCATATTTTAGATCGCATTTGATCAGCGATCATTCTAGCTTTTTCCTATCATTTGTGACATCAAATATTAGTAAAATTTTATCAAAATAACTCCAAAGCCATAAAGAAAAGAACATAATAATATGAAATTTGTTTCTATATTAACATTAAAATTTACAATAATTAATGTTTATCTCTATTGAAGGTGTCTGAGATGGTGCATCCATATCGCCCTGTGAAAAAAATTAGTAAGTCTTAGAAATCAGCAACGAAATTAAAGTAATATACTTAACAAAAAAAATATTAATAATAAAGTAGATTGAATATGTAAATCATTTTTCTTAAGTTAAAAATTTAGTGTAACTAATGTTTATATCTAAAAAAATATTTGACATGTTCTACTTAATGTTTATATGTGCACATATGGTTTGGAAAGAAAAATTGACATTGATCCTACCTGGACATTTCATTGATCATCATGATCTTCATCCATGTCATCATTATCATCATCACAATCATCATACTTGTCACTTTGATTGTCATCATCACCACCACCATCTTCATCGCCATCATCATCATCTTTATCACTATCATCATCATGACCATCATCGCCATGATCATCACCATCTTCATCACTATGATCATGATTGTCATTAGCATCATCATCAAAATTATCACCAATATCATTAGCATGACCAAAATCATCGCCATCTTCTTCTTCATCACTGGGTAACTGTCATTCCTGATAATCATTTACTTCCTCTTGTGCTTCTTCAATATCTTCTTCTTCGATCACATTATACTTTACTGACCTTCCTCTTGGTTCATGTCTAACAACAAATGACCAACCTAGTTTGTGTGGAACACCAAAGTAAAACACTTGCTCACATTGGCTTGGAAGAACATAGGGCTCATCTTTGACTAGCTCAAATGACCTTGTATTAATCATAGTAAATCCACCATCGTGTTCAATAACAGTCCTATCAGGATCATTTTGATTCAATCGTAACTTGAACCATTTGATGACAAATAGAACGATTTTGAATGAATTAAAGTCGCACTCAAGTATATCATCCAAAATGTCATAATATCGATTTTCAGATTGTTGAGAATGTATGTTAGTTCTAGATGAAATATTGGTGACCACAAAGACAACGTTTATCCTGGAATTACACATTTTCTTCATTTCATCTATATTTTTTGTGCAGAATTTATAGCCATGGTAGTACATAGCTTTGTGGTGTTCAGCCTGCAATTATTCAAACATGTCAAGAATCTTCCCATCGATCCATGAGTTGATATTAAACTTATGTCTCATGATTAGTAATCTTATGCGTACCTTTGTATCTCTTAAGCCATATATTAGTTAAGTACCATTGGCATAACATTGAGATCTCCATTACGATGAGCTTCTTTAACCATTGATGCAACACCATCCCATGTTAATGAGTGACCATTTTCTTGAGATTGTTCAATCCATACTGTCATCCAATCAAGATTATTTGTAATATACAAGTGTAGTGCATCCCACTCACGACCAACTATAAAGAAGACAATCAAACCAGTTAAAAAAAACTTATATATATTGATGATGGATAAGAATTATTAAATTACAAAAAAAAACTTATAATTACCTCTCACCCTCCTCAATCTACCTTTCCCCGTCAGGTACTGCCCTTTGAATTTGTCATTAGAGTTGGGATCCCAAATGTGATCTACATGAATATCTGCTGCAAACTTTGGAAGATATTCACTAATGTACACCATGGTCTGATATATCATATATCCCTCTATCATAGAACCCTCAGGATGTGCTCTTTGTCGAACCAAACCCTTCATAAATTTTAAGTGCCTCTCAACCATCCACATTGATCTAGCTTGTATAGGTCTACACAATTCAATCTCCTCAACTTGATGTATGAGGTAGTTTTCTTGAGCATTGAAAAATGCTAGAGGTAAACACTTTTGCATTTCACACATAAGCTGTGGAATTTTTCTCTTCCAATATTTTACATCTTTTTTTATCAATTTCTTTAGATGATAACCACCTAAAAGAGATTCAACACGCAAAAACACATAAATGAGATTTCAAATAAAATTATACAATAGATTTTAGATAAAAAGCTACAAATCTAAGAAAAAACACTTCTAACCTCATGTATTTTCCAAGATTATATATAACTTGTTTAATATTGTTGTCAAACTGTTGTGGAAAGGATAGAGGTAGGATGAACTGCAATTATTAAAAAATGATTATTTCAATATATTATTAAATAATGCAATTGGTAGTATATTCAATCTTACAAATATACTATAAATAGAGAACATGACTTACCTTGACGAAGGTATGCCAATCATGTGTTTTCAGCCCTGGCCCAAAATCACCTTTCTTTGATAGAAGAGTGCTTTATATTTGCAACAAATCCTATTGGAAATTTTTCTTTTATTATGACTTCTTTTAATGCTTCACTTTGTTTCTCCGTTAATAACCAAGGAAGGGCACTTGTATTTATGCGGTCTCCATTGCTATTTGATTCAATGAAAGCTTTTAGTGCATGATTGGATTCATGAATGCCAGTACAAATTTTGGCAATTTGTTCTCTATCATGCCTTCCATCCAACATTTTTCATAGTGTCTTTGTTACATTCTTTCCAATATCCATAGTATCAAACAAATGCGTGATTGAAAGATCCTTGTAGTATGGTAACCTACTAAATTGAGTAGGACAACTTTTCATTCCTCTAGGAAGTTGGTCATTGATGCCTTGATGACCTTCATGAGCATCAATTACAACATTAGTAAATATATGACAATATCAAAATAAAATTTTTAAACTTCAGACGACAAATTGGACATTACCTCAATGATTTAGTAGATCATATTCCAACTTCCATAAATGAGGTGTCATTCTTCATGGCCTTGATGATGTCTCTTCTTTCCCATTGAAAATATATTTTTTGGCAATTCAATACCTATAATTATTGTGGAGAAAGTGTCTAAACTCATCAAACACCTGCTTTCCTAAACTTCTCGAATGACGAGATTTCATCTTTGGACCACAAGCTGGACATGCAAATTTTTCCTTTGTTTGAAGACCTAAAAGATCATGTATAATTATATCATGTACAATTATCATGCACAACTTAAGCATTTGATAGTAATGTGTAAGAACTATAACAGACCAAAAATATGTGATCTTAACAATATAACATACCGCAAAAATGAGTAAGCCTAGGGGCATCATGTATTGTCCATACAAGCATTGCATTGAATTGAAATTGTCGATGTCCTATCAGTCTAGAATTGTCATACATAGTGATACCATTCCATAACTTCAACAACTCATGAATTAGGGGCTCAATATACACGTTCATATCTTTAACTTGGTATTTACCTAGCAATTGAATGAACATAAACATTACATAATTATTATGATCATTTTCATCCACTATTTATAAATTAATTTAGATAACTATAAAATGAAAAAATACCTGGCACAATCATTGACAACATTATGTGTTCTCTCTTTATGGACATCCAAGGAGGAATGTTATTGTTAATAAAAAAAATAGGCCACACTGAGTAAACAGATCTCATATCTCTATATGGATTGACACCATCTGCCGCCAATGAAAACTTCAGATTACAAGGTTCTTCTTTAAAGTGTGACCATGTTTCTTCTATCTCTTTAAATGAAGAACCATTAGTAGGCATTCGCATAATGTCATCTTGACTTCTATTGCATGCATGGTAATCCATAAATTGTGCCAAGCTAGCGCACTTGAGTAATCGTTGAAGACATGGAATAATGGGAATGTACCAAAGAACCTTGTGAGGCACTTTTTTTGTTATTTGATTTGACCGATATCTACTAATATGACAATCAGGGCATTTTGTTGCAAATTTATGTTGTTTATGATATAGAATGTGATCATTGGGACATGCATGTATTGTTTGATACTTCATTCCAATCTGATCCATAATGTTAGATAATTCTCAGTACGAACGAGGCAAAATGTTTGATGATGGTAAGAAAAAATCACTAATCAACCTACAACAAAAAATATGCATTGTTAATATAATGAATAGTAATTGTATGCTAACATTGAAGATGACAAAAATGACATACTTTAGCATACGTGACATTGCTACATTGGATATACCATTCATAACCTTTAAGTTCACCAACAACACTATAGTCGAGAGTAGAGTTTTTTGGGCGCCTTCGTATAAGGACTCATGTGCCTTCTCAAGTAAAGGTATATCAAGACCATCTTCATCATCATTATTAGATTTGCTAATACCATCATTGTGAGCCTCTTCATCACTTGCCCCAATACCATCTTCTTCAATCATGTCCTCAGGCACATTATCGTCTTCTTCCATGGGAGTGTTATCCCCAGCTTCAATATTCACACCTCTATGTTCCTCCAGTAGGAAATCCACATTCAGCAATGGACAAAAATCGTGGCCCCCTTCAACATGACCATGTTGCCTACAATGACTCTGGGCTATTGTGATTAGAATTCTTTGATTCTTTAAGCCCTTACACTTTTTGCAAGGACAGTAAAATTTATCAAGTTTTCTTCGAAATTGAGCTCACAATGCAACCATTGTCTCATTATTTTATTCTAGGTTCATATTGTCAGGCGTGGTCTTTCTTCACAAGAAAATATATCTGCAAATAAATTGGACATGTTGTAGTTAATGTTTAAATCTGCACATATGGAAATTGTTGATTAATGTTTTCAAATGTAACTAAAATGATCCTATAATTTCTAGAAGGCCTAGATGTTTGCAAAATGTGGATTTATAGACAATGTATCTTAGTTATTTGCAAAATGCCTCAAAGAGATGTCACAAGGTGAAAGTTACTTAGGTGCTAACAACAACATGCCATGACTAATGTGATTAATGCATCAACTAATGAAGATGACTAAAAGATCGAAACATATTAATGCAAGATTGGTAAATTTCAAAAACTCGTGAGCCTAAGATCATTACAATTTCAGCCATGAAATAATTGCAATTGAAATTTGTTGAAAAATAGGCCTGAGTGGGTTGGCCTAAGGGTCAAAAGAAGAATTCAGATTTCACTTAATTACAAATCAATTAGCTTATGCAAGTTTGGCCTCATGGTGGTTGTACAATTAAAAAAAACTTAATCCTTAGACCATTTTGGCCTAACATCAAGGGATGTGAATTTAGGACTCAAACGTCTATAAAGGTTGGATGTTGAAATTCTTTGGAACATCCAAAACAATTCCATAAGCATATAAGAAGAGTAGATTGGAGAGTTTCACCTTGGAGGATGATTTTGGAAAAAAAATTAGAGATCAAGATATCTAAACTCAAATGGATTTAGTGTTAAACTTAGAGTTTATAAAGGAATATTATATTTGGAGGGTTCAAATGCTTGTAGATCTGAGTTTAGAAATGCATCATTTTGTTACAAGCAACAAGGTAAGTGTTCATAAATATCTTGTGGGAATCCATAAATGAGAAAGGAGCTGTTAGATATCTTCTTTAAGGAGAAAATAGACTGGATGAATTTTGTGATTAAGTGTTCTAATTGAAATTCTCATTTTGTCTAGAAACCATAGAATGCAAATTGTATTTAAAGAATAGATATTATACTCATAGAAACCATCTAAGTAGGATGTCTTCATTGGATTTTGCTTCTTAGCATTTTAATTTTAGATGAAATATGAAACCCAAATGTTTGACAAGTGGTGTTGTCTTGCAATTTAAAGATGTCGAGAGGTAAAGGTGGAATGATTTCAAGGTAGGAAAGCAAGCTCCAATAATTCCTCTTTAGAATTGCAGCTAGAGTCCTAAGCAATCCAATCCAAATGATTATGTATCAATAAGATTTAAGACAAAATAATCCTAAGAACATTAAGTAAGTTAAGCTGAAACATATAAGAAAATGAATACATGTTCCTACAATCGAATAATGATTATCCAAGATTCAGTAGTTAAGGGTCCCTCAAGACTAAAATATAGATGAACATAAACTTTGAACATGAAGGAGAAGATCTTCTGCTTGATTTTTACCATTACAACACAATAATGTTTTGTCATAGGAAAACAAGTCTTATTTTGATTCACATTACATTTTTGTGTTGTTTTCATTGTATTTTTTCTTTAAATTCTATTTCTAGAGACTATCCATAATTGTCCTAGATCACGATAGACTAGGACTTGTACAGATCTGCATTCTTCATTTCCAACCAGTCATATGAGAGAGGCTAAAGGTGGTGTCTTGAAGAGAGTGATCTTTTATCCCACAATAGAAACCTAACCTTTCATCTATATTAAGATATCCTTTAGATGGGAAATCATTAGACATTTATCAAATACTACTTTATGGAAAAGATATAATGGAGCATGCTTCCTCTTGCTTGTATTGTGCAAGTTAACCCTCAGTTTTATGCATTCAGGTGGATCACTCTACTTTTCACACAAGAGTTTAGATTCCCTGATATTCTAAGGATTTCTGACTCACTTCTAAGAAATCCTTATGGGCCTATGGTATGTTTCTGTCTTCCATCTAAAAGAGAGAATCTTCTATTAATCATTTACACAAAGTTTCAATCAGAGTTTTACAAAAGTTATAAGTTGTCAAATACCCAAAAAACTAAATAAAGTAAATATGTGCTCTATTAATTTTCTTGACAATGAAATAAAAGATACTGGCATATGGGAGAGCTTGAGTCAATGCTTCAGAGATGTATCACATTTTTGCATAAAATTTTAGGCTATCTGGTTACTGGGCATTGCCTACTCTGTTACTGCAAGACATATTACTCCGCATATGCTGTGCTATGCTAATGTGCGTAAGAAGTCGCTTGTTGGCTGTTGATTTTACATCAAATTTGAATTTGCTTCAACATTATCCATTTATTTTTATCAACCATCTCTTGCATGTGGCAGATGAACTAAAAACAAAATCTTAAAAGTTTTACACTATTCATATTTGATCATTCAAAATGTAGCAAAAATTGCTTGCCAATTTCAAATAGGTCTGAGATTCTTTTTATAGAGATAATAGCCCAATCCAAAAAAAAATTGATCTAATAGAAAAATCATATGATTGTTTAATGAATAAACTTGTTTTAATCCAGTTATTTTGATATTTTGATATCCCTTGAAGGAAAATTAATTCCTCGCTCCTTTTACCTAGAATTCCACTAGACAAATTATATCATTGAGTACAAAGCCCTAATCATGTGGGTACATGTCATGATTCCTATAGAGATTAAAAGCCTTCATATACATAGAAACTATATGTTGACAGTGAATCCAATAAGAACTTAAGGGGAACCAATCTAGATTGTCTCAGTATATAGAATTACCATTGATCTTAATCAATTCTATTACTACACCATAGATAGTATTTCAAAGAGAGAAAATTGGTATGCAGATGCAAAGGCTAGTGTAGCCTCTTTGGTCTGATATGAAATCATCACCAATGTATATCAATTTGTGCTACAAGTGTTGAGATCTCATGTAGTATCAGAATTGCCAAGCCTTGGTAATCCCATTTGTGTACATGTAGACTCAGAAGAATGGTTTGTTGGCATCTATGGGTATCTGAAGAGAAAAAAATTCCCTGATAGAGTTGATGAAAATGCCTATAATGGTCTCCTCCAATGATACTTAACCAAGGGTGAGATACCACTCATTTTTTGAGAGGCTCATTTAGGCCCCACTAGTGGACATATAGGTGGTAAGGCCCTAGTTCAAAAGGTAATTCATATTCAATACTATTAGAAAATGATGGAGAAAAACTTCTTTTCATTTATCAAGAGTACTCACAATGCCAACAACATAGAAATTTGATTTAAGCTCTTGGACAAACTCACTAAGCTCAAAACTCTCCATGGCCCTTCTGGACATGGGGTTTAGATATAATTGGAAAAATATCTCTGCCACTATTTAAAGGCCATATTTTTATCATCACAACCTCATAGTATTTTAGTAAGTGGGTGGAAGGGGGGCCATTAAGGTCTACCATCACCGAAATTATCTATCAATTCATACTAGACAATATCTAATTTCATTTTGGTTTATCTTCCATTATTGTCCCAAATAATGTGACATATTTTTTAAATGAGGTAAAATAGTTACAGAAATATTTTGTGTCCTACATCACTTTTCTATACCTTATTATTTTCAATCCAACAGTTAGGTAGAAGCCTCTCACAAGACCATTGAGAAAATATTGCAAACATTTGTAACTAAGAATGGGAGAGATTGGCATACCCAATTAACCTATGCTTTTTGGGCTTATTGCACTAGTGTCTCTATAGATACATGATCTACTCCTTATAGCCTAGTATATAGAGCCAATGCCATCATGCCTCTAAACTAGAGATACTGTCATTATGTGTCTCCCTTAAAGGAGTGATCGGTGATGACACTAATAGTTTGAATTATTTGCATGAGTTAAAAATGTTGGATGAACATACTCTACGCCTTTGAGCTTATTAGAAAGCACTCTCATAACTTTAAGGTAGGTAATTTCATGCTTTGCAAATCCAAATGAATGTAAATGTGTCACCTAGTCAAAGAAGGAAATTCAACCCAATTGGCTGGGGCCATATGTTTTCACCTTTTTCTTATAGGTATGGAGCCTACAAGTTAGCCCCCATGGACAATACCCCTCTCAAGGAACCCATGAATGTGGTTCATCGAGCATGGTGTTATGCCTAAATGTGTCATGCAGTATGAATCCAAGTGATCCCCATGACATATTGTTGTCAACATGAGTGTTTATCTTTGTGGTAACAACCATGTTTGTGATATGTGTGTGCATGTATGGTGTCACTACAATTGTAAAACATACATAAAGAAAGCCAAGATAACAGAAGAATGGAATTTGAACTCCAAAAACCTATACAATGCTAAAGTGGTTGCAAAGTAACCTGGTCAATATTGCTACTAAACAAGAGTCTGTAGCCTAGTCGATATAGCCTATATCTTGTGATAGGAACCTGATCATGCTAGTTGTTTAGGTAGGGACCTAGGTCCCCAATTGAAAAGCCAGGTTGTCCAGAACATACGTTAGTAAGTTTCTATATCCTCTAATTAAGTGAATTTTTTGGCTTTTTAGACCCTAGTTCCAAGACTTTTGTAACAATATTTGTTCTGATTCTTAAAAAAATGTGTATGTTGGATAACAAGAGTATCATAAATTTGGATGTTTATCTTGATGGACAATTCACAAGAAGGAATTTGGTACATTTATATACTATCTAGTATCTTGTTAATATTTTCATTAGTTGAGACTATTATTTATATATCCTCTAGAGATGTAAGACTATTATGCTTCTGGATGCATGTACAAATAGGAAGTTTGAAACACTATTGAAGCATTTAGCACACACTACTATCAAATCAGCTAGGTGATAAGTACGCTACAAATTTATTGAAACTTCATGGAAGATGTTTGGTATCATTCATTACTAATTCCAAATTATGTATTGAGGTAATAGTTAGAGTGTTTTAATTTTGATCTTTTCTAGTAGCCCTGGGCTAATAGTTTTGATTGGTTGACTATCATGTTCATAATTCTGCCACATTCAATATGCTAGTTGAATCAAGACATTAATCCTTGACTGGAGCAATGGAGATATGGTGTATTCATATAATCATAACTATAGGTAAGTCGTCTGGACTCTAGTGTAAAGTTGTAGAATGATTTAATCTAAATCATTGGTGAAGAGACAGATTGGACCTGAATATTGAAAGCAATCTTTAACCACTTTGTGCTATTGCCATATTGTTAGGAATCTTTTGATACACTTTTCTTTGAGTATCCCATGAACTGTTTTGAAATTTGTCTTAAGGTTGATCCTTCCAATGTTTTATACTGTGTCTAGTGAAAGGGGATGTTCTAGGGATAGGGACAAGACATCCTCCTTCCTGCCCCTGGGGGATGTCTCCTGGGAATCCTCCTCATTGGGAAATCCCAAGGGGATGCAAGCCCATCCGTAACATCCCCGTGCTATCTCAAAGATGTCCTAAAGTCCCCTACAACAGCCAAATTTCAACATGGCAAAAAGGAAAGCTTTAAAATTTTATAAAAAAGCCAATGCTCCGATACCCTCTTAAAGCTAAGCAGCAAAGGTTCTTGGTATTCCAAGATTTGAGCTAGGAATCCCCATCAAAGTTTTACTAAACATGTAAGCCTTTAAGGGTAAGCTCATGTTAGTAACCTCAAACCTCAAGTCTCAAGATCCCTAATAGGAGAAAATAATTCAAGTACTTTGGAACTCTTTCTCTGAGATTCTTGTTTCTATAATGATAAATTATTAGACATTTTAAGGGAATCCAAAGAAACACATTTCAAACCACAATTTATAAAACCACACCTTTAAGCAAGCAATATTTTATAGTCCCTTACTCCAAAATCCTTGTTCAACGCGTATCAACCAAATTAGGCTTTGCTCTCGATCTTTCTTCCTGTAGTTTTGTTTCAGAGAGGTTTTCGAAGTTGAGTAAACTAGTATTCATAATCATTATTTGCAAGGAAGAAAAAAGAGTAAAATACTCATCCTCTTCATTATTTGCGATAGAAAAAGAAAGAATATATTCCCATCCAAGGAACAAAAAAGAGTAAAAAACCAAATTATTCATGATCTATAAGAGAGAAAAAAGATAAACATGCATCCAAATTATTGTTTATACTATGAAGGTGGCTTTCAACTCAAGAATGATATTGAGTTAACCAATTGGTTGTTATTGACAAATACCTCAAAAAATATTGACAAATAAATCTTTATTGTAGAATGACAAAGTATACTTTGGTTCTACAAAATGACAAATAAATCTTTATTGTAGCTTACAAATATGATATTGCATAGTAGCTTGGGAACCCTCTGAATAAAAATCAACTATTTTAAAGAGTTGTAGAATACATATTTACAAATAAACAACTCAATTTTAGTTCTATTAACAATAGTTTAAAAAATTTAAAATAGTATCAAAACTGTGAATTGCTACATGCTTGAACACTAAATCTACGGTGTAAAATGAAGATAACTATCAAAACTCTTACTCATTGCTAATGCATTACCCTGGTTTATTAAAACTAAATAGATTTTAAATACAAACTAATTGTAGATGGTTATCATGCCAATGGTTTATATGTTTTAAATGATGTGTATACAACCACTTCCCCTAAGGAGACTAGTTACAAGTATCAATGGATACAAAAGAATCTATAACACGTAAAGTGCTGTGCTCAATACTAAATTTGTTGTTATTCTAATCTTAGAAGTGAGGAGAAATTAGGCTTCCACATTAATGGCTAGCAGTCTTGGAAATTGAGTTTATTGCATTATATTAGCTTCCATACAGTTGTTAGTGTAATTTTTTATTTTTCCTATTTTGCTAGGTTTTTCCTACACTTTTAATAATCTCGCTTAGGTTAATAAAGCATCTTTTATTAGGTGAATGGTTGTGAGGTGTCACCTTCCTACATGTGAGCATCCATTAGCTATTGTGGGAAGATACTTTGCTATCTTTAGTCCGATAGATGGTTGCTCCTCATTGGTTGGTGTTGCCACCTCCTCCCTCTTCCTAGCCTATATAAGCATGCTACCTGGCTTGTATTTGCATCTCTTATTTTTGCATCCTCTTAATGCTATTTTGCTTCCAGCATTTGCATTACTCTCTTAGAGACTAACTCTATGATGCTATTTTGATTTTGTATCATTTGCATTCATAGTTTAGATATTTATTCTTTGCACTAGTTATCTGGGTTATTAATCTTATCAGATTCTAACATGGTATCAGAGCTTTTCTATGTGCAAGAGTAGATTTTAGTTTCCTTATTTGAGAGATTCAGAGGGGGGGGGGGGGGGTGGCTAATAAAATTTTTTGTAGTTTTTTGAAAAATGAAGTATGCTCTTCTCTTGCATCTTTGGATGATCCTCAGAATCATAAAAGTTTTGACAAAAACGGTTTTTCTCTAGGGTTTCAATCTCAAATCTGACAACCAACTTGCATATTTGGAGTTTTCAATCAGTATTGCAGGTTCCAGCATGCCATTGGACTTAGGAAGCTGATCCAGCATTTGCATGTCATATTTTGGTTGCTGGGGTCATTTTTTGATTTTTGGAGCCATTTTTTACTATTAAAGGTGTTTAATTTACACTACAACAGCATCTTCTATACATCAACAAGAAAAATGCTTTTTGGGTTTTGTTCGCAACCTTGAAAAACCATCTGGGTATCTTTTAGATTTTGCATGCAATCTATATATTTTTCAAAATCTAGCATGGAAAGCTACAGCTGTACCCCTCTCCGTTGGCAGTCGCAAATTTGAACGCAATTTTCAAATGTCTCGTTCTTGCTCATACAGACTCTAATTTTGATGATTCTTATTATGAGCTTAGCTATTTTTTTGTGCTCTATCCACTAGTGGAGTTAGCTTTTGATTTTCATGCATAAAATTTTCACAAATTGCAGATTCTTGGCCATAACAATGCACAGTTCTCGTTTTGGAAACTTCGGAGGATCATAACTTTCTCATACAACCTCGTATCGAGGCGATTCTTTTTTTGAAAGTGCATAATTTTTTGAGTAGATCACAATGGTGCTATTTGTTTCCTCGATTATTGTGCCTAAATTTTACTTTCAATAGATGCTCTTCATGAGGGTTTGTAATGCATTGAAATTAAGACCACTAAGTATTTATTTCTAGTGGTAGTTGTAAACGCACTAAAATAAAGTGCCAAATCATATTTCTTTTGGGCGGGGGGGGGGGGGGGGTTCTTTGATTGAGTAAAAAGGGGGGGACATTGTCATGGTTGGGTTCTCTTCTTTTTAGCATTTCGTCATCATGGATCAAACAAATATGCCCATCCTAACTCCATACAATTACTTTGAGTGGAAATCACGCATGACAATTCACTTAAAGAAAGCTGGATTAAATAGGATAACTATGGGACTTGAAACTGAACCTACTAAAGATGAAGACAAGCTTAAGTGGTTTAACAAATGTGATGAGGCATATGGAACATTGTGTTTGTCTATTTCTCCTGACTTGCTATTTCACATTAAGTCTTTGGATACACCAAATGAAGTATGGACAAAGATAGAGACACTATTTGGCACACAAGATTCAATGAGGGGTCATATGTTGGAAAATGAATTAATTAGTTTAAGTCTAGGAAATTTCAACACAATCCAAGATTTCTTCACCAAATTAAAATCACTGAGGCTGCAGTTAAAACAATGTGGAATTGAAAAGAAAGATGAACAACTAATTCTTAGTATTATCTCTAAGCTAAGTTCAGAATATTTTGTGTTTGTCTCTACCTTCTATGCTACTAAGGGTGCACTTGGTACTCAATTCACCATGCCATCTTTAGATGATTTTGCTGTCAATCTCACTCGAGAATAGGACAAGCTAATCTAGATGGGCACTCTTACGTCCTCTAAGTCACATGCCTTAGCAGCCAACAAGGGCACAAAAGAACAACAAGAACAATTTAGTAACAACAATAGTAAGGAAAAGAAACAAAAGAATAGTGAGGATAAGAAGGATTAGATATCGGTTTCTTCAAAAGCTCCAAGGGCGATAAGCTTAAGAAAGAAAAGGTCAAATGTGCCTATTGTAAAAGACCTGATCATGATGAACATAAATGTTTGCAGAAACAACTTGATCACTTGACATACATTCTTGAGAAGACTAATATCAGTGTTCCTGAGTCTATCAAACAAAGTTCTAATGAAGGGTCTAACAAGGGAAAAGAAAACAGCAAGGGGAAAGGAAAGGGCAAGGCCCTTTTTGCAGTTGCTTCCTCACCATCCACTTGGGTTCTTGATTCGGGTGCTTCACACCACATGGCTTCATCTAAGGAAGAACTTGCATCCTTGGAGCCGTGTACTATGCCTTCTATTTTGATGGGTGATAACACTCCTGTTGAGGTGTGTGGGAGAGGGTTTTTTGATGTGGGGGATGGCACATTCCATGATGTTCTTTGTGTACCCT
This sequence comes from Cupressus sempervirens, assembly GCA_028749045.1. Classification (NCBI taxonomy): domain Eukaryota; kingdom Viridiplantae; phylum Streptophyta; class Pinopsida; order Cupressales; family Cupressaceae; genus Cupressus; species Cupressus sempervirens. Next base: position 99,786,494 of record CM053793.1, on the reverse strand, counting down.
CATTGTCAACTAATATCCTATCAATACACCAGATCACTCACACAGGTTTAGGCAAGCGGGTTGAGTTCACTCCTAATTCAGTGGAGATATGTGAGTTGCACAATGATTCTATAGTTTCAATTGGGACAACAGATCATCAGTCATGACTCTATATGTTTTCTCACTTTGTTCCTAATCCTCCTTTGACTATTTCACTCACTCACTCTAATGATGTGAGCAGATTATGGCATGAGCGGTTTGGCCATCTTAACTTCCACTACTTGCATTAGCTTAACCAGCAGAGCATGGTCACAGGGTTTCCTTCTACTTTGACATTGGAGTCACTTGGAATACATGATAGATCTTCTAATGGGTCAGATTCACTTGAGCAATCTTCTACCTCCACTTCTGATGCAGAGAGTGATTCAGAGGACTCACCTCATTCCTCTTCTAATCATCATTTACAGGTTGATGATTCTCCTCTAGATTCTTCATCTTCTGGTCCACTTTGGACTAGACAGACCTTGCAGTTTGCAGGTGATTGGGTTGGGGATCCATCAGACACCAGACGAACTCATTCACAATTCTAGGATGCTCCACATGTCTTCATTGCTACTGCCTCAGATCCACAGTCCTTTCATGAGGCTTATGATATTTCTGAGTGGGATACAGCAATGCAGGAAGAGTATAGTTCCTTGATGAGGAACCACACTTGTGATCTTGTCCCTTTTCCTAAGGGAAGAAAACTTGTTCGATGTAAGTGGATCTATCGGACAAAATTTGCAAGCTTTGCTGGGGGTGCGAGATGCTTCATCTTTTGGGGGGGCCTCTTCCTCTCACTTGGAATCCTAATTTTCTTTGGGGAGTCTCTTTTCTCTCTCTTTTCGGGGAATTTTATGTACATGGGTACCTCATCAGGCTTGACTTGTCGGGACCCATTTCTACATCCACCTAAGCTTCGCTTACGGGGGGGTGTTAGTGTAATTTTTTATTTTTCCTATTTTGCTAGGTTTTTCCTACACTTTTAATAATCTTGCTTAGGTTAATAAAGCATCTCTTATTAGGTGAATGGTTGTGAGGTGTCACCTTCCTACATGTGAGCATCCATTAGCTATCTTGGGAAGATACTTTGCTATCTTTAGTCTGATAGATGGTTGCTCCTCATTGGTTGGAGTTGCCACCTCCTCCCTCTTCCTAGCCTATATAAGCATGCTACCTGGCTTGTATTTGCATCTCTTGTTTTTGCATCCTCTTAATGCTATTTTGCTTCCAGCATTTGCATTACTCTCTTGGAGACTAACTCTATGATGCTATTTTGATTTTGTATCATTTGCATTCATAGTTTAGATATTTATTCTTTGCACTAGTTTTTTGGGTTATTAATCTTATCAGATTCTAACAACAATGACCTTAGAATGTATTGCTTGCAATTTCAATCTAGTGAAGTAGGGATCAAAGGTGTAAACTTACCATAGAGATAAAAGGAGCCCTAGAGAAAATAAGTTGTTGGTATGTAAAATTATTCATAGTCAGGCTCCTCTTTTTAAGGCAATGATCAACATTCCTCATCTCAAAATAAAATAGAGAGCATAGATTCTGAAGGGAATTTTCTATTTGGATTCATCAAATGCCATTTTAACAAGATGTGCTTTGTGATTTCCAAATATTTGATAAGGAATCTATATAATGGACGAAATTTAGCTTACTAAAATTTGTTTGACCTAACCATAAATCCATCTCGACTTCCACGTAAAGATGTATGTTAATTACTAAGAAATTGATTTGTTACGATTCCTCTGCCACTAATATTACCTGATACACAGAGACACACTAAAATCAAAATATCTAGATCAAAAATCTGTGCTAAATAATGACGATTCTGATAACTAGTTGTATAGCCAAATTCGGCATTAACTTTATATTTTGGACTTCAATTGAAGTTTTATTTTCAAGATTGGACTTCACTATTTCCTATAGATGTAGCAATATTGAAATTTTGAGATAGAATACAACATGCTTCAAAAGTTTAGGGACATACAACTATAAAATATAGGGGTTTGAAGTCTACAGAATAGTAGATTAGATATTTAGAATGTGCTCTATAATTCTAATATACCTTCAATGCAAATGCAAATTGAATGAAAAACACATAATTCTACCCAAATAAATTAGAGAAGGATAACTTTTCAACAAAATCAAACTGTTGAATAAAAAATACCTACACCAAAAATATCCAACAGTGTATCTACAAAAATCTTATTGCTATAATAGGTGATTTCCTTCTTATGATAAGTTTGAAGTACTCACATTTATTTTAGTCATCTCTAAAATCATTTATTTTCAAGAGATCTCCCTATGTTCAAATGATCTCATATGGAGTGTGGGGATGCTGGTTGGCAGCCTTAAAATTCTATGGCATTACATATTGAGCATCTGATTAGGGACCTCAACTGCCTAGAGGGGGAAGACAACTATCCAGAAGTTTTTGTGACTGAGGAAAGCTATTCGAGAAATGGTTTGAGCATGCTTTCATTCTGGTAACTAATCTAGTTCGAGCATCCCATCCAGTTTCTCAAAAATTTTGTTTCATATGAGCCAAAAAAATTTCTTTGAACTCTAGAAGGGTAATTTAGCAGCAATAATTTTCTAGCAGGGTCAGTTCGCCAGTCATATGAGCGACTCTGCATAATGATCAAATTAGGGGTGCCTAAAATTCTATGGGGCCCAACCATTATTAACCCCAACGCTGCCCCCACTAGAACTATAGGCTATGGTTGGGTAAATTTTACTATAGTGTGAGCAATGTAGATTTTTGATGAAAGCCCTGACTGGGGCCATGATAGATAGTAGGGCAGGGCTCATATGATTAGCATTAAAAATCAAATGATTAAGCATTAAACGATTGAGCAAAGCCATTGGATTAAACTAAAATGTTTGTGTTTCTAATGAAGAAAAGAAGGGTAAGAACCCTTACTATTTTGGAGGTTGCATCAGTGAAGCTCTCAAACCCCTATTTGCACTGAAGCTGTAAAAAGCCATTGGCATGTAATCCTCAAACCCTGCCTCTGCACGTAATCCTGGCGCCACAAAATGTAATGAGGAAAAAATTAACTACACAAGCTATCTTCCCGTCGTGTAAGAATGAAATGAGGGCAGCAAAGAGCTTTTAAGTTTTTTTGACATAGTGTAAGCTCGTGTTGGTCAAAATTTCAACCAACACGGGCTTGTATCTATAGTGTAAGCTTGTCTTGGTCAAAATTTTGACCAACACGGGCTTGTATTTATAGTGTGAGCCCGTGTTGGTCAAAATTTTGACCAATACGAGCTTGTATTTAACAAAAATATATATGTTGCCTTCCATATTTTGACCAATTTGACCCCATTTTATTAGATGGTAAAAAATTTTGGTCTAAAAATGGGGTCAAATGTACTAGTGGCTAGTCAAGATCTACACGATGCACCACTCCCCACCATTGCCTATTTAAGTTTAGAATATATGAGTATGTACATGCATGGATTTTATGCAAATTGAAGGTATCGAGTATTGACTTCCTTGAATTGCCAGGATGAGCGTACCCTATTGTAGTATCTCAATGGTATAAGTGGGGAGATAATTCTGGAGTCCAAATCCTAACCTAAGCCAATTGTCCTAGAAAGTAGGACAAGTTTCTAAGTTGTTTACCTGTCCGAATTCTTTAAATGACGTGAATTCGTGATTTTGACCCTGGAGCTCGATTATGTTCTTTGACTTTCAGTTGAGTTTTCGTATTTAGTCTTGTGTTTCTATGATGATTTTTTGTTTTAATTAAATCAAATTAAAAGATAATTTAATGATTTAATTTAATAAAAAAATTTATAAAGAAAATTTAATATTTAATTAATTGAGAAATTAATTAAATAAATGAATTAAATTTAATTTTTTTATTAAAGTTCTAATTTTGGTGTTTTATATTTATTTAATTTAATAATGATTTATTTAGGAGTTTTATTTTAATAATAAACTCTAAATAATATGATTAGTTAAATTAATAAATATTATGTTAAAAGTGTCTCATGATTTAATAAGAGAGATAAAATATTAATCTAATAAAGTTTATTTTAATTAAATTGCATAAGACTTGTGCATGAAATTTAAAAAAAAAGATAATAAAAGAAAAAGGGGTTTCGTGTGATTGCACAATCAAAGCTCTAATTTGGGGAAAAACTCTTTATTAGGAAATTAGAGTCCATTTCTCCACATTGAGATTTGGAGGAGCCAATTTCTGAGAATAGGGTTTTTGAAAGAATGAGAAATTGCCTATGAGCTTTGTGCATTCGTTGTTTAACATCAGATCTAGGTAGGATTTCATGGGTTTCGTGCACTAATTTCCCCTATGAAATTATTTTTCCTTCTTCGTGATTGATGGATCTATTTCAGAATTCATGTGGGTTGAAACCCTTGTTTAAGAAAAATGATTTTCGTTATTGAATTGTCTATGATTTAATCTGAAACCCTTGTTTGTGTATTGATTGTTTTTTGTTTTGAAAACATCTGTAAATAATTTAAGATTGGAAAATGCTTATTTGGTAAATTGGGTGTTTCGTGATGGATTTGATTTAAATTAGAATGGGGGTTTTGGACAAGAGAAAATTTGATTTGTTTATAATTTTGATTGTTTGATCTGGGTTGCTATACTAGGTTTCCATTTCAAGAAAGTTTCTATTTTTAGTAGGTTTCCATTTTTGGAAAGTTTGCATTTTTAGTAGGTGTCCATTTCGAATTTTTTTATATTTTTAGTAGGTTTTCATTTTTGGAAAGTTTGCATTTTTATTAGGTTTCCATTTTTAGTAGGTGTCTATTTTGGAAAGTTTTTAGTTTTTGGAAGATTTTTATTTTTGGAAAGTTTTTGTTTTTAGTAGGTTCCATTTTGGAAAGTTTCTATTTTTAACAAGTTTCCATTTTTTAAAACTTTCTATTCTTAGCAAGTTTTCGATTTTGGGAGGTTTCCATTTCAGCAAGTTTCCATTTTTGGAAAGTTTCCATTTTGGTAGGTTTTTATTTTTGGAAAGTTTTTATTTTTAGCACGTTTCCATTTTTGGAAAGTTTATGTTTTTAGTAGATTTCCATTTCTGAAAAGTTCCTATTTTTAGCAGGTTTTCATTTTTGGAAAATTTCTATTTTTTGCAAGTTTTTGTTTTGAGAAAGCTTCCATTTTTAATAGGTTTCCTTTTTGGGAAAGTTTTTTCCAAAGTTTAATACATATAAAATTATTTTGGTAATAATTGATAATTATTATTAATAATAATTTTAGTAAGTATTGTTAAAATTTAAAATTTAATTATTTAATTTGATTTATTACTTTATTATTTAAATATAATCTTAAAGTAAATTGAAAATGAAAAAAATTAATTGGGAGAATTAATATTTTTTTAATAAGCTTGGATGCGTTTATATGGTTCAGATATATGAAAATGATTTGTAATACTAGAAAATTTTATTATTCGAAAACCTTGGTAATTATAATACTTTGAGAAGATGAAAATGTGAACCCTGATTGTAATCGAAAACTCTATAAACTGTAATACTTGGAAATGAGAATTGAAACATTATTTTTATATTGAACTCATAAATTTGAAGAAAACCTAACGAACTATGAAAACAAATGCCTAAAAGACTCTGATGAGATGTGTGTGGTTTTACATTTGGGGTTTTATGTTTAAACAACTTTTTATGATTTTTTGAGTGTTGAGACTCGTGTAGACTTGAGAACTTTAGTGAAATTGTAATACTTATAAACGAAAATGGAAACTTGAAAACTAATAGTGAAGATTAAACTTTGGTGTTTTCAAAACCTATTGAGTTATGAAAGTGACATTGTTATGTACTTTATATGATGTGTGGCATTTCATGTTGGGTTTTGTTGATCTTAGATTGGTTTTGACAAGTGAGTGTCAACACACTTAAACCACTTATTCAGTTCATGTCAAACTAGTAATACATGCCAAGCACAACATACAAATATTAGACCATGCCAAGTTGCAACGAGTGCCGAGTCACTCATGTGCCAAGTGAACTCAAGTACCAAGTAGATAAACCATGTTGAGTGAATTCAAATGCTAAGTAAATAGTGGATGTTGAGTAGTTTAGGTGCCAAGTTGGAACAAAATTGCAGTGTATGTCAAGCATTAGGGAATTCATATACCGAGTAACATAGATTGGACATATTTGTTTGTTATGGCAGAAACAACTATGTAAACCAGCTCTTGACTTAAGGATACATTTTGATCTTTTCGAGATAAGGATGAATCTATATGCAGATTCCTTATTCAATTGAATGTAGCCAATCAAAAACTGGGAAGGTTTAAGGGGCAAAATGGATGAATCTTAGTTGTAGATTCATACCTAACCCTAAGCCACTAGAGTCTTCTTAAGGAAGACGAAGCCCTAATTGTTAAAGATGATGAGAACAATACACAAGGGGTGAATGATTGAATTGGAGGAGTGAACAAGATAGTTTGCAGAGCATTCAAGGTGACTTAGCAATAAAAGTGAATTGAAGAATCAGTTATGGAAAGAATAGAGGATAGAGGATACAACATTGATACATTAGATCATGAAGGAGCAATCAGAGATTGGATAGAGGTGATCTATTATCAGACAAGCAAGTGCCAATTGTAGGATCTATGCTGAGACATTTTGACAGATGATTTCAATAAAATCTCTTAATAGAGTAGTCCTAACAGGCTGTATGAAATCCTTTAACAAAGTGCTTAGTTAATTGTAAGTTGAAGTCCTCTAACTAGGCACACTTCTAATAGGGTGTTGAAATCCTTTAATAAGATGGGACTTAACAGTCTTTGTAAGCTTTTAATAGGGCAGGCCTTTCATAGGGCAGACCATGATTCATGGTTAAACCATTGTAACCTTAATTAAATACACTTTATTGCTATAGTAGTGAAAATTTGTGGGTGTCATCCCCACCCCAGTTTTACCTTCTCACTTGGAGGGTTTTTGGGTAATCATATTTGGTGTTAAGTGTGTGTGTGTGTGTGTGTGTGTGTGTGTGTGTGTGTGTGTGTGTATGTGTGCGCACGCGCGTGTTTACATGATTGATGCATATGTTTTATATGTTATTTCAATATATTAATGCATGTGATGAATTTGTGAAAGTTTTATGGGTTCAAGTTTAAACTCCTGATTCACACCCCCCCCAGAAATTTACTCCTTTCCCACTTGTAATTCCAATAGGTTTTGGGTGAAACTTAGTACTTTGACCAAATTAGGATGTTTACCAGAGGCTTGGGGGTTTTGTTCTATGATGATGTTATGACTTATTTTGGTTACGATATTTTATACCTAACCATGGTGATGTGTCATGTGTCTTCTATAATGAGTTTGATTTGTGGGTTGTTATTGCTTTCTAGTTTTCTTGTGTAGAACTGAGGTGTATGGTGTGACTTTTCTGGTGTAACCTTTAAGTCTTTTATTAGTCCTATTAGGATAATTGTATTGGTGAAATATGTGATTTTCAATTAGTGATATTTCAGTGCTTCCGAGTTGCTTTTTTAAAGAGTTGATGTGTATTTTATGATCTTATGAGATCTTCTGCTTTTGTTGAGCGTAGGGTAGGTTATCTTTATGTCATGTTGGGAAGTGGCTTGCAATGGAGGCCAGAGCTCTAAAGAGGCTTCCTGGGTAACCCATTGTAGGTTTTTTTAATAAGTGATAATATTTCATTAAATGGGTTTAAAATGAATTAATAAGATATTAGTGCCACATAAAGTCACTAGGAGGCAGGAGTCCTAAGAGATTATTAGGGTAACCTTAGAGTTGACTTGATAGTATGCCTTGTCTGTACAAAAGGATACTGATGCCACATAGAGACATTAGGGGGCTAGAGTCAAGAGAGGCTGCTAGGGTAATCTTAGAGTTGGCTCATGTGATGACACTTGCCCACTTACATAGCAGATTTTCTACGTGTCTTTGTTGCCTTTGGGTTTAGATGATTCTTATGTCTTGGTAGCATTTGAGATAGTTTTCTTTCAAGTGTTTCCTTGACCTAGATGTTGGTTATGACTTGTGTTTTGATATCCCTATGAGACTTGAGTTTATCTCCTGATTGCGATGGGAGTGGGCCATTTATGTTCAACGAGGTCAAGTGGTAGTGCATTTTTCTTATACCATTGAGATCAGACCATTGGATATTGTTGTTGGATGTAGGTATACAGTTGTACCTTTCTTTCTAATCTTGTATTTATATTGGATGGTTATATCTTGTTATAATGTACTTAATTTATCATAGATCTTATGAGATGATGCATTTTATAGATGTTGCATATTCTTCAAGCTTTTCATACCCTGTGACATGTACAGTGGATGATTATGCATTCTAGTTATGTCAAGTGGCAACTTATGTAATTGTATATTTATTTAAATGGATTCGTACTTGTGATTATTCCATGATGTGGATTTTGGTTATGTTAGATTTAGTATTAACTAAACTTAAATGTGATTCATGTTAGGATTAAACACTGATATAAATAATAATTACATGCAAATATAAACAATATTAGAAAATATTAAATCACATAGAAGAGAACACAAGACACCAAGATTTAATGTGGTTCACCCAATCCTTGGGCTACGTCCACCAAACAACAAGTCTAATATTATTATGATCCAATGATTACAACCTAATTATAATCTATAATCCCTTACAGTTTAATACTGTGGCAAGAAGCAATTTTCGCATCACATATTATGAAATAATCCCTAACCCTAAGCCCTTTTATACAAGTATTTTTCCACTTGTTCCACTGAGGAATTATGAAGTATGTATAATACTTCCTTGATCAGTCACCACATACAAACAATTCAACATCATGGGAACCTTAAGAGATGTAATTTGTTTATGGTGGGTGTATGTATGTGAGTTATTGCTTCCACTATCTTATCTCTTGTTATTATTGCTTCCACTATATTATATCTGTTGTTGCTAAGTTATTATCTTTCAAAAAAAATGTTTGACAAACTTAGTGAAACTTTAGGTTAATTTCTTTTGGGTTCCCTAGCAGGGCATTAAAATTTAGTGGAACAACTTTCTACACTAACCTTGAGAGAGGGTAATGGAAAAACTTTCTCAAGTATTTACAAGAATTAAAAAAACTTAAATAATATGCATATCACAACGTAATGATTTATACAGGGAAAACTCTTTTTAGTATTACAAAAGCATGAGCTAAAAACTTATGATGACCTATGATGTGTCAAAACATGCATCAACACATGCAACTCTATTTCACAACTCATTTTTGTGTTGAACATGTTTTAATATTTTCTATTTCAAGACACCCAACTTTTGGGGGGCCATGGCTTTCACATTGAGTATTCAATTGATGAATCATTTGAAGCACCAAAAAAACCTTTGACATGCTATATCATCATGTATCTCACTATTTTTAACAATTTCTGAAATAAAAAGTTTAGTATTTTCAAAACTAGATAATGATCGTGGGAGGTTGTTAAGCCTCAGATAAAATGTATTAAAGTCAAAAATTAGTCAAACATTTTTCTTCACAAAAATACAATGATTTTTCCTCAATTTTGTTGTTATTTTCGACTATAGAATATGTAGATCATGAAGAACAAATGCTACAAATTTCATAGAAATCTAATGTGTTTTTGATTTTTTAAAATTTCATCAACGATGCATTTTTCTGAAGCTTAGTTGCGTCCATAATCTTACACCATGAAAAAGGAAAATCTATATGCAAATAAAAGCTTACTAATAAGCATATGTAAATGCAAGACTAAAACATAAAATCTACATGATGAATGGTCTAAGGATAGTGTTAATCATATGATGGATACAAACTAAAAATTTAAGAATATGTAGAAGGAGCTACCTTAGTCTCAAAATAAAATTAGGAAATTAAAGATTTTCAAGAAAAAGGAAGGAGGTTAAATTAGAATACATAAAAGACATTCGATTGAAGATTTAAACACACTGGTCAAACCCTTGAAGTAGGAGTTTTCCAAGGTTGTTACTCATCTGTAATGATCAAAACTAATAATTTTTGAATAATTTTTTGAAAATCTTGTAGCAGTCAGTAGTCTATACCAAGTAGAGAGAAGTTGTGAAAAAAAAATCAATTTTTGGGTAATTTTGTGAAAAGCTTGTAGCCATCAGTAGTCTATACCTAGAAGAGAGGAAAATGTGTAACTTAGTTGAAAGGTAATATTTTGTGTAGTAGTGATGCATAAGAGGCATCCTCACTCAATGCCATGTTTAGGTGAGAGTAAAAGGAAGAAAAAGGGTCCATCACAACCTCCAGTTGAACCCCCCAAAAATTGTGCAACAATTCAATGGTAAAATAACTAGTTAAATTTCCCATTTTAGGGCATAATTTGAACCTTTAAAGCTCTAAATAGCGCCAATAACTATTTTATGTGGTTTATTTTAGTGTACATAAGTTTTGGAATCATAGTTTGTTTGTAGTTTTAATTTCCACCTGATCCATAATCATACCCACAACCTGGGTTTTGGGTTTTGGTGTTTGTGTATCTGAGAATTTATTTTAACTCTAGAATTAATTGAAATAAGGGTTGAGAATTATTTATGCAACACTTGTCAAATGGTGCTTCAATTTCACTATTTATGTTGCTGTGAATTTGAAAAAAACATTTTTAGAGCCATTGGCAGTTGCATTATTTTCAAAACATTTTTTTACATGGTTTTGATATTACATGTATGTTTTCTTTAGAGCATAGTAGGGTAGAGTATTCAATAATTGAGTGGGAGTCCAATAGTCGATCATCCTAGTGAACATATTATCCAATCTTCCAACACATTTTTACTATATATTGTAATTAATCAATCTATTTGTAAATATAAAAGAATCCAAATGTTATGTTAGTTATCCAATTGATATTTGCTCAACTTATTCTTCTCTACATATGGATTATTACCCAAGGAATTATAAGGTGTTCTTGGAATCAGAAGATTGGGAGATGCCTTTTCTTGGCTACATTAAGGATGACATGCTAGCAATCATTTTCTTCTATGAACATCCTCATATTCAAAGAGGAATCAACTAGAGGATTATTGGGTATGCGATTCTCTTTCCTCTTGGAAAAAGAATAATTTATCCCTCTCAAATTTTGTCTGTCTTTTTGTCAAATAATCTTGATTTATTGCAATCTCTATTTCATTTGGAACTGATAGTTTCCAAATTTATCAGACCTAGATTTTTGCAAGGTGGTAAGCTTGTTAAAGCCTGTTAGAAGTATGATCTTTCTAGTGGTGCTACTCTCATTGGGAGCTTGTTTCACCATCATGCACTCCTCAATAATCATGGTGTTTATCTGGTGTTTGAGAGCATTAAGAAATACCTAGAGAGGTAGTCTTTTCACCCTATTAAGGCTACATTGCAATAATATGGTGGTTGTTTGCGCAAAAGTTGTATTAACAATGTGCATCGAATTATTTTTGCCATCTTAGTGAGAGCATTAAGAAATCCCTAGAGAGGCAGTCTTTTCACCCTATTAAGGCTACATTGCAATAATATGGTGGTTGTTTGTGCAAAATTTGTATTAACAATGTGCATCAAGTTGTCTTTGCCATCTTAGTGAGAGCATTAAGAAATCCCTAGAGAGGCAGTTTTTTCACCCTATTAAGGCTGCATTGCAATAATATGGTGGTTGTTTGCGCAAAAGTTGTATTAACAATGTGCATCAAATTGTCTTTGCCATCTTAGATCTTTTGGAGCATGATTCTTCTCAGGCACCTGCTCTACTTGTGATATTTCCTCCCACTTTCATCCCTGATCTAAGTCTTAAGCTTGATAATTCTATCTCTGTAGTAGGTGGCATGGAGGAATAAGACTATTTGGTATTGTTTTTTTGGCTTTGTGTTTTTGGCTTTTTGGAGACACTTCAACATTTTGGTCAACAACTGGTTGAAAGGTTTGGTTTATTGCAACATCCTCCTGACATTTTTTGGTGGCATTTAGAAGATTTTATTCTACTAATAGCTTTTTATCAATAGTTTCTTGTGTAAATAATTGTACATATTAGTTAGTTGTTTTCTTCTTCTTCTTCTCCCGCATAAATATTTTGTAATTGTGTTTTTGGAGACACTTCAACATTTTGGTCAACAACTGGTTGAAAGGTTTGGTTTATTGCAACATCCTCCTGACATTTTTTGGTGGCATTTAGAAGATTTTATTCTACTAATAGCTTTTTATCAATAGTTTCTTGTGTAAATAATTGTACATATTAGTTAGTTGTTTTCTTCTTCTTCTTCTCCCGCATAAATATTTTTTAAGTTGGAGGTTTCATTCCTAGGTTGTTATAACTGGGTTTTTTTTACCTACCATCTTCTTTCCTCTTTTCCTACTTTTTCTTTCTCCTTCTTCTGCTTGATGGGGTTATGAACAAAGTTTTTCTTCCTGGTTCTTTTCTCTGGGAGCTCCTTATGTTAGAATCAGAGTAATGTAACACACACACACACACACACACACACACACACACACACACACACACCATTACTTGAACACATGAAAACTTATAAATATTATAGAAAAAATAAATAAATGAATTCTTTAATGAGTTAAATAAATAACATTTAGTCTCAAAAAAAATATCATAGCTATCTAATATATGTGTGTCACTCAAAACATAATATGCTCACTTAATAAAATAAGATCTCACTTAAATAAACATTGATATATTAGTGTACAAATACTATTCTTATGTGTACAACTATTGGGGTAGCAATGCATATGCATAGAGTAAATCATATCAATAATATGTCTCATCACAAATATAAAAGGTGAGTACTAATAAATGTCTTGTATTTTCTCATAAAATGTGTGAGATTGTCAAAAACTTTTAGTGTCCAACTAATGGTCCCTTTGTGTTGGATATAGATTGTATTTAATATAATAATGTGTTATTTTTATGACAAAAAAATATTTTAATTTTAATTTTTTGTGTTGAAGTATTTTTTCTTTTGTGTTTAATATAAAAGTTATATATTAAAAAATATTTATGATTAATAATAACTATTTGGTTTATTTAAGTTGAATATATGTTACATTTCATATAGTTATACAATATTCTATTAACAACAAAAGATAATTTAAATTCAATTATTAGAGATTTTTAGATTAAGCTTTTGTCAAATGTTTAAAAAGTTATTTTTTGGACACATTTAACTAGGTGCACTATTTAAACGAGTTGTGTGATGAGTCACACCTTCAAACCTTAGTTGTAGGTAGTCCAATGTTCATTTTACATTTCTAAAAAAAATGAAGGTCTTATGATATCCCATGTAGCAGCTACATGTTGACAGAGTTAGTCCTCATAACTATTGCTTCCTCTCCCCTAACAGAGAGACACATTCCTCTTTTTTTTTCCTTGTGTTTCAGAGACATGGACACACCAAGGACTTGGGGATTCTCCCCCTATCCCTAGCAACGCCACTAGATTCCACCACCTCCATTGAGAAGGGAGGGACAGTTCAATGTTGACTTTTATTGATTCAACTATTTATGTTTAATGTTTGATCGACTTGGAATTTGACGGTTGCCCCTTCATGTCATATGATTTTTTAATGACAACTAAATTATTTCCATGCCTTTCATTTTAAGTTTTAAGGAAAAAATGATTGTCAATTTTTTTGTTTTAAAATAATTTAATAGATCATTTTAAATTTAAATATCGTATAAAAAAAATAAAAAAAAATATTAATTAGTAATATATGCAAAATTATCTATGAATAACTTATAATTATAAATTAGTAATATATAATAAGAACTCAAATAAAAGAAGCAAGTTTCTAAATTCATGTATGTTACTTTAAGAGATTTGTAAATTAATATAATTATATATTAAAAAATAAATATCTAATATTGTAAATTACTAAAAATAAGTTTTTAAAATTCATCGTATTCTATTTCAACAAGTTTCTAAATTAATATAAATATAAAATCATCAAAACATATCTAAACAGAAAGGAAAAAAATAGAAAAATAGAAATATATAAATATAACATAATATATATTTATCATAAATATATATTATACATATTATGAAATCACATTTATGTATATTAAATACAATACTAAGTTGCCTATAACAAATATTGATAGTGTAGTAATAAATTTACCTATCATATTGACGGTTCTCTAAAAAATCAGCCTATCAATTCATATGGTCTTATAATTTTTTAGCTTGTCATGTACAATTCAAAAGTGCAAAAATGACCAATACATCATGAAATTCCAAGCTTGGTTCCAATTTAATGTAATGTTCAAGCATTTACTCTTTTATATCTTTATATATTATATTGCAATACTCCTATGACCCTACCACCGTCTCCCCATTGTCCCTTTGCCATCCCCAAATTAAGGCCCCTTTGTCCCCCTGAACCAAAAATTTGTCCCTTGTTTTTCCATCCCCCCGTCCCTTGGGGTAGTGTAACTATGCTTTAGAACGCTAAGTTGATCTAATCATATTTTGTGGATCTAAGAAAAAAACATCTTATATGTGTGAATGGGTAATGAATTTTAGAAGTTACTAGTTTTTTATTATTTTCTTGAACATTATATTGTGTTCATATGAATGTGATTTTTTAAATTTATATATATCTAAGTGTCAATATCAATAAGTCCCTTTATTTTTTGGCTACCTTCATATCAAAAGTAAAGTATCATATAATAATAATTATCTAAGTAGATAGAATTGATTTGATTTATTTTTTGTACCACTTTACACTTCTGTATGCTTGTTTTGAGTATTATATTAGATTTAGGGGATATTGAGTTTATTTTCAAAATTGTATTTTTATAGATTATCTTTAAAAATTATCAAAAAAGAGAATTGTTAGAATGAGAGAATTGAATATGAAATTCTTGATTCAACTAGATTGTACAATATACTAGCATATGTAACTTGTCAAATAATCACATTGTTTTGGGTACAACCTACACTTCAATAACCTTGGAGTGAATATTTCACCTTTCAAGATATTTAAAACATGGAAATAAACTTCTTCTTGCTGGTCCCAACTACATGTCAGTATACTGAGAGTGGGGGGTGTGGGGGGTTGTAGTTGGGGGTGAATCAATATACTTACTAGTTTCTACTTTTCACATTAGATCTTGTTTCTCTTCTATCTATGGGTTAGAGTAGGCAATAACTTAACTAGTCAAGGTTAAGAAAAAAAACATTACATAACATAATATTTATGTTGCGGGAACCCAACTAGGGTAAAAATCCAAAGTGTGTGAGTCGATCCTCACAAGTTTGCACTCTTCTAAAGTGCGTCTGGTCAAGAACTTATCCCTATTAAAAGTTACAAAGACACTATAAGGTATCACTCTGTTAGGGGATTTTGATGAGATCTGTTAGGATCTTTCTCTATTAGGGGAAACTTGGTTAGAGAACTTTGAAACACAAGTTAATGTGTCACCCTGTGAAGGGATTTATACAAAGAACTTGTTAGGGTCCACCCTCAATGGAAATTGTTGTTGCAAAGGTAAGTAAACAATAGTAAAAATGATCTAATAGTTGTAGCTACTAATATTAGCTTGGTATAGATCCTGGGTTGACTCTCTTGACTACCAATTGTGCTTTTCCTTCTTTAGGATATGTGTCTTTAGTATTTGATCACTTGTGTGCTTTCTTTACTTTAGACACACAATACTCTTCACATTCTTGAGGCTTCTTCTCCTCTTCTCAGTAAAATAATCACCTTGAAGGATTGATCTCTCCTTGATCACTCTTCGCCTTTATGATATTCCACTTGAGCTTGGCTCTTCTGGCTCTTAGGCTAATCACTTGGCAATCTAGCCTTCTCTCCTTCAACTTCATTTTCTTTTATAATTTTCTTCTTGCTTCACTTGGAAAATTTTTCCTAAGAATTCCCACCTTATTACCAACTTAGTCACCCATTGTAGTGGTGCACCGCTCTTATCAGGTTGTGGCATGTTTGTACAAGAGTCACATGTGTTATGTGTCTTTGGTGACTCACATTTGTTAGAAAGAATTCAAATTTAAATTCTTTTGATTGTTCCTCAATCCTTTCTCCCATCATCATTAAATGTGACATTAAGTGTATTATTTGCCTTCTTTATGACCAGGTAGTCACAAGTATCCTGCTTCATGTATTTATGTTGATTCATCTTGTTACTCTATTTGTTGTTCCTGCAACTTGTCTTCCTTCCATTTGTATGGTCTTTAGTTAGCACATTTTGCATGCTATGTCTAAGTAAATTACCTTCTTCATTGTCTCCACTTGACTTGTCATCTTTCCTTCCTTCCCTTCTAAATTAGAATCACACATTAATGTGCCTTACCAATTGTACCACTCAACTAGTTAGATCTCTTTGCTTGTGTTGTCAAAAATGGCAACACCATTGATGACTAAGTCCACCGGTCTACTTATTGGTTAGTCTTCAACACTTTAGGCCAATAGTTGTATCTAAGATTTACCTAAGGATGCATTTATGTATCTAAGAGGTAAACCATGGGTTATTTCCTTATCCGATGCTCGCTAAAGCAAAAGATAGTGTGGCATCAACCAAGCTCGATTGAAGATGAATCAAGTTGATGTAGTGAAATGTAGAGAATATTGCATATAAATAAGTACAAAAGGTACATAGTAATTTCAAAGTCTGTATCCTTTGGCATTTGATGTCAAAGAGGGAGAATGCATCAATTTAGTGTCAACATGGAAGATTGAGGAAAGTATAAATGAGAAAGAGGGAGAGTCTTGATATTTAGATAATGGAATGTACAACTAAGAGGGAGAAAACTACAACTAAATATTGATAGGAAAGCAGCAGAGACAAGTCCAAGTAGAATCTTAGAGGGAGTTAGTATGGATAAAAATTAGAATAAAATTGCTCATACTGCTATCAATTTATCTAGACATGTTGTGTTGCAATCAATGCCAAAGAGGGAGTTTGTTAGAAATAATTCTTCAATTGTATATTGTCATTGATGTTTACACAAATGTTAGTATTAATCGAGCAATGTAGAATATGTAGTATTAATGTTGTATATTTCAATATTTAACCAAGCAGTCTGGTAAAGAAGGTTTTTTCAGTATTAATCAAGTAGTTGGTTAATATAAGGATTCCTACTTCTGATATTGATCGAGTGGTCAGGCATCAAAGGAGTTACAGTGTCAACTGAATGTTTAATTCTAGTATTGACCAAGTGAAAACATAACACATTTGTCAATTAATTAATCAATTAAAGCAGACTATTTGGGTATTTCTTGATTATTTTGGAAGGTTATTCAAGATGACTTGTCTAATATTATGATATATAAGAAAGGTTAAGCTGTGAAAATAAAATGTAATAAGGGAGATATGAAATAAGATGGATATGTGAGCGAAGGCAAGGTAGAGCAAGAAAGTGTGGAAGATAGGCTGCAAAGAACATTTGATTAGGAAGGATCTAGAGATTAAGCCATAACAGAGATCTGAATCTACAAATAAAGTTGCTTCATAAATTAGGTCAAAATTATTGTTTCTTTCCAACCATTGTAGCAGTAAAGAAATCTATTAGTAGAGTTGAATTAATAGTCATTTTGTAAATCCTCTAACAAGGTGACATTTCAAGATTGAAGTGTTTGAAGACCACTAACCAAACTACTCCTAATAGGGTGGTCTAAATCCCCTAACTAGGTCATACTTAACAATATATTTTGTAGCCTTTAATATGGTTGGCTCCTAATAGGGCTCACTTAAAAAGAATGCAAATTATTGTGAGTAGTTGCAAGGTGGTTTTTCCCAAATCGGGTTTCCACATTAAATCTTGGTGTCACTTGTGTTCATGTTATTTTCTTATGCTTTATGTTTCTGCAACTAAGTTACTTAAAATAATAATAGATTAATAAATCTTAAGATTACTTTGTTGACCAAGTGACAGTAAAATTCTAATGTTAACCGAGCTAGTCAATATTGCATGATCAGTGGAAGTTTGTTTTGACATCTAAGGGACAAGGAATTTTTTTTGTGGTAACTGATTCACTCCTCCTCTCTTAGTTACTCTACTACATTTCCAATAGTAAGGCTTTAAGAGTGATGCTATGTAAAGAAAGTTGACATGTCATAAATAGGTCAAAGTTGGTCAAAGGGTGAAGAACATCCAAATTTTTTTGAAAGTTTTTTACATGGTCATAGTTAGTCCATTTTTTTATTTTAAATGTGTCTAGGAAGAATTTTTCTAAGATTAATTATATCGTGTAAAAAATGTAAGTAGTTGCAACATTGCTAAAAGTGCACAAATGAAACAAAGCATGAGTTCATGAATTAGAGGAGGTTGGAAAAGGTTTATATAACCCTATTTTATCAAAAAATAGGTAGTATGAAAGTTTGGGGGATGGTTTTAGCAAGAGAACACCAATCAACCCCAACTATTGAATATAGTTTGTGTAAATCTAGAGAGGTTGTAGAGCCTTAATGTCTCATAAAATGGTGTAATTTAATGATGTAAGAGATTTTCTAAATTATTTCAATGAGTTATCTTCTATTTGAATCCATTGGCACTATTTTTCATGAAGGTTTGTTAAAGTTACATTGGTTTTTGTTAAAAATGCTAAATCCCTGCATGAGGATACAAGTGAACTTCAAAATTCTATTTCTTCCATTTCCACGAATGGAATTTGTTATTAATTAGGGAAAAATTGTCATTTGATATTATTTAACATATTCCAAGGATACAAAGAGATTAAACATATTTTGGTCAACAAAGGTGATGCCCTAGGTCTATTATTTATTTGTTTGATTGATTGTCAATTACTAGTTTTAGAAAAATTGCCACAAGTTTTGATTGAACCATTGTATCTTTGTAAAAATTTGACTTTAGTTTGTCTTAAAATTATTTAAATGTCCATCGAAGAGGTTTTTAAAGTTTCTTCATTTTCAAAAGTTATCAATGATCATTTTATACACTTTAAAGGAAAAATTAGACTATGATACTTTTATAAATTGATACTTCCTGCGATTAACAATGTTGTGTTTAAGAAGGCACTAACAGATAGAATAGGATTGATATTATTATTAAAGAACATTAGAATGCTTCATAGTGTTTGGATATGTATAAGAATTAATTTGTGTATCCTTATGTGATCACTATTTTATCACATGATTATGAGACTATCATAGTGGAAATCAAATTAAAAAGAGTATGTTCTTGTTTACAAAATAGTTGATAAGCCCTTTTATCATAATAGATTTTTGTAACGGATGCATGTAATCTTTGGTTGAATCATTTAAATTAATCATGTTGGAAATGATGATTACTTATTGGTAGATTATTCATATATGAGATATTGCATTTTTGGTCTTCTTGTGGTCTACAAACTATGAGTTTATATTAGAGTGTGACTAGGCAACAATTTTATTGGATGATAAAGGCCTGATTTTTGTTTGAAGGAGTTTTTGTTTCTTATTGAAGTTTTTGATCATTCATTCCTTAAGTCTAAATTTTTCAACATGATATAAGGATGTTAGGAGGCATGTTGAAGCCTCATGAAACCAATAAGAATTTATGTAATCCTTAAGAGAGTGGTTTGTGAAAAGAAGTTGTTTATGATTAAATTAACTATGATAAGTTAAAACCCTTTTATGATTTGATTTTTAATTTTTTTGATCTTATATTTTCATTGATTGTCAATGTGTAAAAAATGTTATGGTGAATTGATCCTTCGACTAAGTCACAACTAATGATGGTTGAAGATGAAGGTGTGAAGTGTCAAGTTATGTTAAGAAGATTGATTGATCTTGTTATATGCCTCTTAGTTGAAACTGAAGGCCTTAAATGATGTGACAACTAGTCTTGCTCCTACCCTAGTTTCTCCTAGGGTCTCCTTAGGCATTTCTCTTGACCTAATAGGGTTTCTAGTTACCCTACTCTTCTTAGGATCCTATCTATGAGATCCTAGTCCATTCAACTAGTGCACACCAATTAGGTAGAACAATCATTCATCTACAACTTCCTAGGCTTGCTTTGGCCTTATTGCTTCCTCTTCATTGGTAGGTATATGAGTCATCCATGAATTGAGCATTGGAATGTAGTTAAATGGATTCTCAGATATTTGAGAGGAACATCTAGTAAGTGTTTGTATTTTGGGGGCTCTAATACTAATTTATAGGGCTATGTTGACTTAGATTTGGTAGGAGATATTAATACCAAGCAGAGTACTAAAGGTTATGTATTTACTATTGGTGGGGGAGTAGTGAGCTAGGTTTCTCAATTATAGAAGGTTAATGCTTTATCCACTATAGAGGCAAAGTATGTTGTTGCTACAGAGTCAACCAAGGAGATGGTATGGCTTCAGTTCTTCATGGAAGAATAGGGACACCCATAGAGGGATAATTATTTACTCACAACTAACTAAATTGTCATTCATCTTGCAAAGAATTCATCTCTACATTCAAAGACAAAACACATATAGTTGCGGTACCATTTCATTTCATCAGTTTTGGATGATGGAGAATTCAAGCTAGAGAAGATACATATAGATGACAATCCAACATATATGCTTACAAAGGTAGTGACAAGGGAGAAGCTGAACTCCTCTTTAGCTTCAGTTGGTCTTCTTGACTGAATAAAATAAAAGAATATAAGAGTCTAGGGTGGTTTGATATTCTTGTGGGAGCTATAGGTTTAGTAGTTCTATGATTAGTCTCCATATCAGAGCTCAAGTTTCTATATTGGGAGCTCTGGGTATATTGGAACACCACTAGTTGTTAACTAGTTGAACAAAAATTGAAACTTAAAACTATTATGTATATCTATTTCAAACTGAAACTTGAGCTACTTGAACAAAAGTAGAACTTAAACTTGTAGTTGTATATTTTTATACTTGAAAACTTAAACTTCAAAATTGAAATATATGTAAACCCAAAATTAGGCAAAACTAAAAATTGAACTTACCATTTTCAAAAATGTGTCTTTTATGTATGCCTTATAGTAGTATCTTTTGTGGTTGTTATAGTATCTTGTATCTTGGATATTATTGTAGGATGGTATCTGGGATGAGATCTTCTATTAGAGGTCATAGCCTTAGCCATGGTAGAGACCATGGATGAGGTATGGCTATTAGTGTACATGAGTCTATCCAAAAAGGCCCCATTCAAGAAGAGAATAAGGAAGAGTATGTTAGTGAGCATTAGGAAGAGAACCATAGAGAGCAGCAAGCTGACTAAGGAGCTTGACCTTAGGCAAATGATGAAAACCATCATTGATCACCTACCTCCTATTTAGGATCAAGAGAGAGCACAACATGGAGGACATGAGCATAGACCTAGGTCTAGGAGCCCTCGGAGGGATCAACATAGATCCATAGTAGCTACTTAGATGAAGGACCTTTTGAGGTCCAAGGTCAAGCCCTTTAATAGGCATGGTTCAAGATATGTAGCCGAGCAATGGCCTATTGCTCTTTATAGGGTTCTTTCTATTTAGGACTTTGACAGTAATGTCAAAGCAAGGTTTTCTATTACCAACCTGGAAAACTTTGGAGCCACTTGGTGGACTATCAAAGAGAAGCTGGGCATAAACATGAATAGTGTCACTTGGGAGATATTCTTGGAAAACTTTCATGAGTGATTCCTACCAGAGGAATGGAAGAAGCATAGAGCAGATGAGCTCCACAACCTGAGATAATTCACTATGATTGTAGTAGAGTATGAGCACAAGTTCTATGAACTCATGCCCTTCTCAAGAATTAGTGATAACCCAACATAGTTGACACAACATTTCATCAGAGGCTTGAAGAACCATCTAGTTGGGGGTGTGGTACATCAAGCCATCTTTGCAGAGCAGAGTGTCAACCTAGGACATGGAGGTTTTATGGGAGCACCTACAACATCAGGACCTAAGGGAAACCACAACTCAGGTGGGAATAGGAAGCCTCCTTTTCCTAAGGAGAATTAGAACTAGTAGTAACCTCAGCAGTCACAATAGCAGAAGGGATCATATCCTCAAGCACAGAGTGGTGGCAATGGTTCTAACTCTAAGAACAATCAAAACACACAATGTAATAGGTAAAACCAGTACACTTAGCCTGCATAGAGAAACTAGTCTTTTACTAGTAGAGGTAGCCACCAAAAATTGAGTACACTTGGCCGGCTTAGATGCTACTGGCATAGGAAGGGGATCTGGTAAAGGCACATGATGTTATTCTTGTGGGTAGATTGGACACATTATAGCCCACTGTCCATAGTGTGCATCTCAGTATTTAGGTCCTATGCCAGTAGCATCTAAGCCCATAGTTGGAGATGCAAGTAGAGCTCACAAGGTATTTATGACAATAGATCACCATCAAGCAGACCATCAAGGGATCGTGGTTGAGACTACAGGAGATATATCAGGTACACCTCTCTTTGTATTGTTTGATTCAGGTGCCACAGATTCTTTTATTTCACCATCATTAGTTTCTAAGTGTAAACTGGAAGTAGTTAAGCAAGATGTGGGTTGGCAAGTGGAACTAGCCTCAGGTGCTAAGGTTTTCATAGATTTCATAGTTTAGAAGTGTGAGCTGAGCATAGGAGGGTTTTTGATGTCAGTTGACTTTTGGGTTATTCCTCTTGGCTCCTATGATTATGTCTTAGGTATGAATTGGCTTGGTTCTCATAGAGCTAGTATAGAATGTAGGAAAAAGACCATTGTATGTCAAGATAACTAAGCGAAGGATGTGGAGATTGTGGGGATACCGAGGCCTATATCTCTATAGATGATATCCACTATGTAGTTGAAGTAGATCTTTCATAAGGGATGTTAGGTATTTATTGTTAAGGTAAATGAGTTGGAAGAAGAAGACCCTACGGGAAAGACTTTAGACCACCCTATTCTTCAGGAATATGCAGATGTCTTTCTGAGTGAGATTCTAGGTATGCCTCTAAAGAGAGATATTGATTTCAGCATTGATCTCACTCTAGGAGTAGGGCCTATTTCTAGAGCTCCTTATCGTATGACCACTCAAGAATTGAGTGAGTTGCACCTACAACTAGAAGACCTTTTGGCCAAGGGTAGTATTTGACCAAGTGTATCACCATGGGGAGTTCCAATGCTCTTTGTGAAAAAGAAAGATGGTTCTTTGTGCCTTGAATTGATTATAGACAGCTGGACAAGGTAACAATGAAGAATAAGTATCCTTTACCAAGGATTGATGATTTATTTGATCAAATTAAGTGAGCTACAATATTCTCCAAGATCAATCTTAAGTCAGGATACCATCAACTTCGCATCAAGGATGCTAATATCCATAAGACCACATTTTGAACTCGCTATGAGCACTATGAGTTCATAGTAGTTCCTTTTGGGTTGATGAACGCTCCATTAGTTTTCATGTGTCTGATGAATGAAGTGTTTCATTCCTATCTTGATAGATTTGTACTCATGTTCCTTGATGATATACTAATATATTCTAGGTCCTAGAAGGAGCATGAGGAACATTTGCATTTGGTTTTGCAGTGCTTTAGAGATAATCAACTTTATGCCAATGCAGTGAAGTGTGATTTCTTTCAATCAAAGATACAATACTTAGGGCACACCATATTAGGTGAAAGTATCTCTGTAGACGCCATGAAGATTCAAACAATAGTAGATTGGGTTACACCCACTACTGTGTCAAAAATTTGTAGTTTTACTGGTCTAGTTGGTCATTATCGTAGGTTCGTCCAAAACTTCTCTAGAATAGCTCATCCTATCAGTTCCCTTCAGAGGAAAGGAAAGAAGTTTGTATGGACAGAGAAATGCAAGGAAGCATTTTAGAAGCTCAAGGAGCTTTTGACCAGTGCACCAATTTCATCAGTACCTAATCCTACAGGTGATTTCATGGTGTGTACAAATGTTTCCTTTGACGGGATTGGAGTGGTATTGATGTAGGAGGGACATGTGATTCCTATGCCATGCAAACTCAAGGATCATGAACTAAATTATCTTACACATGATCTTGAGTTAGAAATGGTAGTTCATGCCTTGGTGAGGTGGAGACATTTTTTGCTAGGACACAGATTTGAACTTCATAGTAATCATCGTAGTCTTTAGTACATATTCACGCAACCTAATCTGAATGCTAGGCAGAGGCATTGGATGTAGTTTTTATGTGAGTATGACTTCAAGGTGAAGTATATTTAGGGGAAGGAGAATGTGGTAGTTGACACTTTGAGTCACAAAAGACATAAGACATTATATATGACTCTTAGTGTGGATTTGAGGAGCCATATACTTTAGGCACTCCCTATCGATACATGGTATCAGGAGGTAAGTAGAGAGATAGATTTGGGGAGATCGTTGGAGCATAAGTTTTCAAACTATGTTCTAGAGTTAGATGGCCTTTTGAAATATTTAGGAAGTATCTATGTACTATTACTGTATGAGCTTCGCACATTGATCCTATCAGAGGCCCATCGTGCACCTTAGTCAGAACATCTACGTGTCAAGAAGATGCATGTAGACTTGTGACATTTATTTTATTAGACAAGGATGAAGTGCGATATTGCTCATTTTTTGGCTAGGTGTCTTGAGTGTCAGAGAGTCAAAGTAGAGCACCAGCATCCAGCAGGGCTTTTACAACCAAATCTCATTCCTTCATGGAAGTGGGACATCATCTCTATGGAGTTCATAGTAGGATTACCTATGACTGCTCATCGACATGATACTATCATGGTCACCATTAATCAGTTTGCTAAGGTGGCACATTTTTCACCGATGAGGTCATCCTACACTACAGCTTCTATAGCTAATGTCTTCATGCGTGATATCATGAGACTACATGCATTCCCCAGAAGATCATTTCAGATAGGGATCCTGTATTCACTTTTGTATTTTGGACGTCATTGTAACATGATCTTGGAGCATAGTTGAATATTAGTTTAGCATATCACCCAGAGACTGATGGGAAGATAGAGAGAGTGAATCAGGTACTAGAGGATATGTTGAGGATGCATGTGATGGATAGACAGACTCTGTGGAAGGACTATCTCTAACTAGTAGAGTTTTCTTGCAATAATGGATATCACAGTTTTATTAGCATGGCACAGTTTTAGGCCTTATATGGTCATCCTTGTTATAAAGCTTTGAGTTGGGATAGTCTTGAGAATCACATCTTATTGGGTCTTGAGATGCTTTGAGATATGGAGCAACAGGTAGTGCGCATCCAAGAGCACTTGACCACAACACATGATTGGAGAAAAAGAGTATGCTAATGCTCATAGGACAAATAAGAAATTTTCTATGGGACAGAAGGTTTTCTTGAGAGTGCATCCATGGAAGAGTCTGATCCGTTATGGAAAGGGTTTGAAGCTAGCACCTTGCTTTGTGGGACCATTTGAGATTCTTGAGAGGATTGGTCTAGTTGCCTACCACCTTGCTTTACTGCCCAACCTAGCTCGCATTCATGATGTTTTCCATATTTTAGTACTTAGGTAGTATATACTTGATGTGGTACATTTTCTTGATTGGAATGCATTACAGGTAGAGGATGGGCAACTAGCTTTGGAGCCAGTTCACATTCTAGAGCAATGGGAGTTGACCCTTAGGGGTCAAACCATAGAGCAGGTAAGGGTCCAATGGAAACCTACTGATGATTCATCAGCTACATGGAAAGATGCATCTAGATTATGGGATTTATGTCCCTACTTGTTTGTAGGCTTCCAAGAGTAAGCCTAAGCCTAGGGGGTGGATGTAATGCCTGCTCCTAGTTTACATTTTTGCTTTTATTGCCAAACTCTTTTAGGCCATTTTTATGTTTGATGATTAGTAAAATTGTTTAGACATTGTCATATATTATTTCAGATTCAGTTGATATATGATAAGATTACATGGTACTCTATACTTCATGTATGCATGATGATTATTACAATATTTTTAGTTATGGATGATGATTAGTTAGATGGATTATCATATGTGTTTTCTTATAGATACTTACCCCATACTGCATGTGTATGGTTTGCATGTATGTTTTCTTTATGTATGGCATTTCTAATGTGGTTAAGGAAGGAAGTCATAGTCACCTGCTAGTTGGGATCTACACGATGCACCACTTTCTGCCATTGTCTATTTAGCTTAGAATATTGTATTTGTACATGCGTGGATTTTATACAGGTTGTAGGTACAAGGTATTGACTTCTTTGAATTGCTAAGATGAGCGTACCCTATTACATTATCTCAATGGTAAAATAGGGGAGATAAATTCTTAAGTCCAAATCCTAAACCTTTAAGCCATTTGTCCTAGAAAATTAGGACAAGTATTTGAGTTGCTTACCTTCCAAATGTGTCGAATGATGTTAGTTCATGATTATAACCCTTTAGTTTGATCTTGTATGTGTTTTCCTATGATGGGTTTTCATATTTTGTTTAATGAGTCTTTGCTGATGTTTCTATTAATTAAGTCAAATTAAATTATTAAATTAATGATTTAATTTTAATGGAAATTTATTATGGTAATTTAATATTTAACTATATTTACTTAGTTGAGAAATTAATTAAATGAAAAGAATTAAATTTAAAGATGAAAGTTATAAGAATAATTTTAGAACGTGATAATATTTATTTAATTTAATAATAATATACTTAGAGTTCATTTTTAAATAAATGCTAAATATTATTATTATTCAAGTTAATAAATATTTTATCAATTAAACATTCAAAAATAAATTAAGTGGTGAAAAAGATATTAATTTATTAAAAGTTTTAAGATTGCATGATGCGTGCATGAGATTAAAATTTAATAAATTAATTTAAAAAGAGAAGTCAAGTGAAAATTAAATAAAGTGATTTTATAATTCAATAGATGTGTATGGAAGAGAAAATAGAAAAGATAAAGAAAAGATAAAGGAAAGTTAATAAAGAGTTGAAGTTTGGTGAACATAGAGTTCTCTTGGGTGATCGCACAATTAGTGCCCCGATTTTAGGAGAGAACTCCATATCACAACTTGGGGGTTCATTTTTGAGGGAGTGTGAATTTTGGAAGGGAAAATAATTTCAAAGGAGAGAAGGTTTTGAGAGGAGGAATTTCTCTACAATATTCTTGGGCATAGTGATTAGCATCAGAGTCCAAGTAGATGCTTGTGATTTTTGCATAATTTATTACACTCTTTCTTGCCTGTCTTCATCATGTCTGTTGAATGGTTATCTAAGGAATTCTTGTGACGAATATTTCAGTATTGTATGTTTCTTTTATGTATGTTAAATCCTTTGTTTATGGGAAGATTAAAGGATCAATACAACCCTCTTTCAATAGATTTAAAAATGAGAAATTAATCATGGAAGGGTTTGAATTTAAAGTGGAAATTTTCTTTAAAACAAAAAAAATAAACTGGTGGGTTCACTTTATTTTTTCTATTAGATTAATGTTGAGAATGTGATTTAAAAAAATGTTTTAAATAAATTTGTTTTATTTAATTTTGTATTTACAAAATTTCATAAAATAAATAAATTAAAAAAATGTTTTAACCCAAAAATGTTATATTAAAAAAAGAATTAAAAAAATAAAAAATAAATTGGGAGGGGTGGGAATAACCTTGTACCCCCCTTGCATTTTCACATGGTTGAGAACCGTTGTTGCAGGTACTACGATGGTAGTGGTACTCTGTACCACTATCGTCGCAGGCCTTGCGACAGCAAGGTACTGTGTGCCCAAGGCCGATAGACCTTAAAATAAATGCGTGTCCATATTTTTTTAATAAAAAAATATAAACAAATACATTTTAAATTTGTTTTATTATTAATTTTAATTAATAAACTTTATTAATAAGTTAAATTTTAATATTAATAATATATATATATATATATATAAATTAAATTAAATTAAATTAATGAATTTATCATTGTTTATTATTATTAAAGTGTTATTATGATTAGTACATTTATTCGATTATTAATTAATTTAAATAAATAGAATTTAATTAAGATTGAATTGATAAATGGGGAGTTTTAATGGGATTTAGATTTCTTTTGTTTATAATGATAGTGGCTTTATTTAATTTAATTTATTTCTTTGAGGAATAAAAAATAATAATTTTTATAATTTAATAAACAATTATCCCTAGATCCTTTGGAATAATTGACCAGAAATCAAACTAAGGAGATTGGACTTTTGATATTTCAAATAGAAGAATGGGTTAAACTATAGGGTAAACAGAGAATCTTTTTACTTGAAACATACACTGAAATGAAAACTGAAACCTTATATTTAATTCAATGATATATTTTCAAAATCAAACCAACTATGAAACCTACACTTTGTATTTGTATGTTGTCTATGTTTTGGGTTTGGGTTGAATGGAGTGTTGACCAGTCTTAGGACATCTACTAGAGGCTTGGGAGTTCTATGATTGTGGTATTATGCTGACTCGATCATGATTATTTTAACTCAACCATGGTAATATGTTGGTATGCTCTATGATGAATGTGATTATATTATTGGTTACTATTTTCATTATCTTTGTGGGATAGCGAGATTTATGCTATGAGATATTTGACTTAACCATTTTGAGTCTTTGATCAGTATTTTTGGGATACTTTCCAGTTGCTTGTAGAGAACTGATGGGTATTGTGATTTATCTTTTGGATGCTTTCCAGTCACTTGTATAGGGTTGAGTGATTTTACTATGATTCTTTGATTTGTGATTTTGTGAGCTTGGGGTAGGTTATCTATATGTAATGTTAAGAAGTGTCTTGTAATGGAGGCTAGGGTCCTAAGTGGTTGCTAGGGTAACCCATTGTAAGTTGTTTAATAAGTGAAAACACTACACTAAATGAGAGTAAAATGAACCTAATAAGAGTCTTTGTATGTTCTCACCCATGCCTCAAGTGCTAGTATAGAGTAGAATGGGAGTAAAGAGAATGCTTGGTTGTGACCTTGCATCATTAGTATGCCTTGTTAGTATGAGAGGATACTAGTGCCACATAGGATTAGTAGGGGGCCGAGGTCTTGAGAGACTACCAGGGTAACTCTAGCATTGATTCATGCAATGAAACTTGCCTGCTTACATATCAGGTTTCCTACATGTCTTTGTGTGCCTCTGGGTTTATATGTCAATTTAGCTTGGAACCTTTGAGTTAGATTACTTTTAGGACTTCTTGGACTTAGAGAGTACTTTTGATATTTGGGTTGTTATCCTATTTGGGACTTGAGACTATCTCCTTAGCATAGTGGGAGTGGACCTTTTTGGGTTACCACACAGTTAAGTGGTAGTGCTTTTTACTCTTACCATTGAGATCCGTCCACTACTACCATGGCTAGAGTTTCCTTGTTTGCATTTCCTTTCATTCTATGTTTGTGTCATTATGATGGATGGTTATATCTTATGATGAATGTTTATATCTTTTATGATGGGTAGTTATATCTTTTTATGATGGATGAGTTCATTTATGGTATTGTACTTTGTATCATGGATCCAAGGAGGATGAGGTAATTCTATTTTTATAAATGTATATTCTTTTAGCCTTTCATACCCTATGACATGTGCAGTAGATGATTGAGCATTCCAAATTTTATTGCCAAGTGGCATTCAAAACAAATGTATATTATTTAAATAAACATTGGACTTTTAATTATTCTTTCATATGGATGTGGTATTTATTAGACTTAGTATTAATTAAATTGAATGCGATTCAATGTCTTGGGATCCTTAAGGAATGTAACCTGTTATGTATGCTTATATATGATTGTATGTTATTGCTTCTAATAATTTATGTTTGATGTGTATGATATTCTTTCTTGTTAAAAAAAAAATGTTTAGTAAACTTAGTAAAAACTTTAGGTTAATTCTTTTGGATCCCTTGGCGAGGCGTTACACTCCAAGTGGGAGGTTATTGTTGTAGAGTTTGATCAGTGTCCAAGTGGGAGATTTTTGTGATATGGAGCCTAATCAAACTCGAAGGTTTATTCAGTGTGGTTATTTCTCCCCATATTATTTCTATAGGGGTTTGGGGGCAGCCCCCCAGGTGCACTCTTTGTCACAGTACAGGGTGGGATTGAGGGGCAACGCCCTTGCAAGGGTTTTGGGGGCAACCCAAAGGAAAAAATGCCCTTATATTGTAAAAGGTGTTCATTTCTAATTTTTCTATTGGATGAATTATTCTAGCCCTAATTTTGTAAGTAGAAAAAGCTTGTATAAAAAAGGCTTAGGGTTAGGGATTTCATAATGTAATGGTGATATTGTAGCTTCTTGCAACATTATTGAGCTGTAAAGGATTGCAGATTGTAATAACCGGATAATAATAATATTGGACTTGCTTTTGGTGGATGTAGCCCAGAGATTGGGTGAACGATGTTAAATCTTGGTGTCTTGTGTTCTCTTTTATGTGATCTACTATTTTTTGGTATTGGTTATATTTGCATGTAACTATTATTTCTATCCAAGGTTAATCCTAATAGGGAGAAATGTGAAAATTGATGCTCACCCATGCAAGAATGAGAAAGCATGGATGGAGAGTTGTTCCTATGAGTTTTAGATTTGATTGATGAAGAAGATATGAAAATAGAGAGCAACGACAACATAAAAGTTGTACTTGGTATTCTTGGGACTTAGATGTTTTTCATCTATGTTTCCATCAATGTCAAAGGGGGATATTGTTAACATGAATTTTGATGTTATTTCTTGGAGGAGTATCCTAAGAATCACTGGAATACTTGGAAATTTTGTTAGCCTAATTGACATGTTGCATTCATGATTATGTTTGTCATTGATGTCAACATACTAATGCTATTGTAAGGACTGTCAGAGTAGCTGATAGAGATCAAGGTCGTATGGACTATGTATTAATGATGAGATCAAGTGTAGTTAAGGATACGTTCTACATTAAATCTTGATGAAGTGGAAAAGTGTGCATATAGAGAGGCAATATGCAAGAATTATTCAAGAATTAAAGAGGATAGTGTGTAGATAGAGTACATGAGAAGTGGTTTCTGATGATTGGATTGTATATCTTAATAGGGATATCATCATGATGAGATAAGTTAGAGAGTGATAGTAGAAAACCTAATGGTCATGTTAGCAAGTGTGTGAGGTTAGAGGTCTCATGCGTGAGAGGTTGTATTTATTGTGAGCCGATAGCTTTTTGTAATTGCAAAAAGATGTAATGAATTGTAATATCTTAACAAGGTCCTATTATAATTAATCCTCAAGGCTGACTCAAAGAATTATTTTGAGGACATGGTATAAAGGAAATTTACTTTCCTTGTGATGAAGTGTGTAATCAAGTTTAAGTGATGTGAATGAATGTGTAAGTTTGAATTGTGAAAGTAATATGTGAAGTTGGTAAATGCGAGTAAGCAATTAATGGGATCAGT
This sequence comes from Cupressus sempervirens, assembly GCA_028749045.1. Taxonomy (NCBI): domain Eukaryota; kingdom Viridiplantae; phylum Streptophyta; class Pinopsida; order Cupressales; family Cupressaceae; genus Cupressus; species Cupressus sempervirens. The sequence continues at coordinate 99,755,214 of CM053793.1, read as the reverse complement.
GTGATGTGAGTTGGAAGATCTAGTATTGATATTTAAAGAGGTTTGGTTTGGTCAAGAGGATAGATAAGGAATTTGAGTTATTTAATTTCTATTATTTTGTAGGGAATAATACATAGATCAGTTGGGAAGTGTGTTCAGCGGTCTTTCCCTAAAGTTGTTTAGACAATGGGTCCTTCTACCTTCTACAACTCCTAATAGGTTTGGAATCTCTTAACAAGGATTCAAAGTCTCCTAACAAAGACTAATATTTATTGAACGTATTTCATTCGCTCCTAACAAAATCCATCCTATTACAAGGAACTTTTATATTCGTACATCTCTTTGTGGGTACCATCCCCACTAGACTTTTCCCTCTGATCAAGGGTTTCCCTAGTTAACATATCTAGTGTTATTGTGTATGTGTATCTTCTTATGGTTGTAGGTTATATTATTCACATGGTTAAGGATTAATAAGGTTGATAAATGTTTTATTAGTTGGATAAATGATTCAGCCCTCCCCTCCCCCCCCTCTCAATTATCTTGGTGGACTTTACTTTGTAGCAAGGTAACTATATTTTATAATGTCAATAGTTGACATATCAATATTTATATCCTGAATATTATATGTTAAATAATATTATCATGCTAATATTTGATTTAGTGTATCTATTTTAGATCTATGTACCTATCAAATATATATAATTTGTGAGATGATAATATTCATATTATTGTAATATAGAATATATTATATTATTTATTTATTTGTGCGTATAAGTTTACTATCAAGTCCTATACCAAGGTGGAGATATCAAAGGTATACATTCTATTCATTTGTATGCATACACACACTTTCATAGTTGGTTGGTTGTATCTCTTTGGATCCCTCTATCAAAGTATTAATAGCTTGAGGGGCCTAATCCTTACTTTTGACCCCTCTTTGGACTATTAATAGCCTAGGAGGCTCGATCATTTCCTTTTGATCCCTCTTTGGATTAGTAACAGTCTGAGAGACTTGGTCATCTCTTATTTATCCCTCTTTGGATTAATAATAGTCTAAGAGGCCTATTAATTATTATTTATCCTTCTTTTGACTACTAATAGTCTAGGAAGGTTGATCTTGTTTTTTATCCCTTAAGAACACACACCCTTATTCCTGGTTTATTTCTAATTCCTATTTTGGGACATGGAGTTCTATTTAAGCATGATTTTTTTCTAGATTAAATAACATGAGACACATAAATTCTATACCTTTCAATTCATCTTCAATGGGTTGACTAGTGTGCCACATATATATACTTCTGAGACTATTTAACAACATCTTTAATTACAACCAGTCTAGTTCACAATAAGGAACACAAACCTTATTGGGTCAATTGACTACACTTTCTCTCATTTTATCTTGTCAGTGATATCTCTCTTATTATTATTTTGGATATGATGAAGACTCAAGTCTATTAGGGGCTTGGTAGTTTCTTTGTCTCTTTAGTCATGATAATATTAGCTCTCTTCATTGATCTACTTTACCATGAGTATGAGGTAGCTCATATTCCTACTAAAGTGGGGACTAAATTCATTGTCTTAAGATGAAAGAACACATAATTTAATTCCTTTTATCCCTCATCCTTTAATGATTTTATTGACCATGGATGCATTTGTTCTCAATATGTCTTATCTCCCGCTCGATTCCTCCTTTCTCAAGTTTTATCTGAATAGTTTTTGAGACCTCTAGGTCACCCCTTCTTAGGATAAACATGGTATAGGTCAATTAGGTTGACCTATACCTTGGTAAATTTTTGTCTTGAGGCCAAATTTTTCTTAAGAATTTAATTTTTAAAATTAGGGAAGTCTATCAACTTGCTTTATTTTTATCCCAAAAACTAGTACAGAAAGAAGCCTAGGTACCTCATTTTCACATCACAAGAAATATATACATGCATAAAGGACACTCAAGTTAGAAAATTAAAGGAATTTTAATAAGGAACTCCAAGAATTCATTAATAATTCACGGTATTCTCAATATCCAAGGACCCTTTGTGAGCATTTCCTCTTCAAGATATAGTATTTTGTTGATCATCGAGGGCGGATATCTACATTTTAGAATTCATTATTTTATTCTTCCTTTTTACACATATACATACATTTGGAATTAATGAGATCTCTTTATTTGATGAGATCTTTGACATCCTTCATTGAAGATTCAACTTTCAAGCATTATGAAATCCTTATTCGCAAGGGTTTCATCAAGTATGTTGAATACTTACATTTGTATTACTTATTTACATGCTTTTATGTACTAGTCTTGTTCAAGGTTAATTCCTAAATGTGGGCTTAACCAAGGAAATCCCCCCCAAAAAATCAAAATTTCTTGTGTGCAGGAATAAGACATCAAAATTGTAAACTCAGATCTAGAAATTATTATTCATAAGATTTGGAAAAATTTAGGATGACTTGGTTTTTATGGTAATAGAACATGTCCATCATCCCCTAAACCTACTAGTAGATGTCAGAAAAATTGACCTACACATGGAGATTTTTGGTTTTTGAGGTTTTCAGGGTTTTATATCATTATCACAAATCCACGGTCAAATCCTCAATCACAGTTTTAGATCCAGAGTTTTCAAAGCAGAAAAGAAAATGTCCTTGCATGTTTTTAAGGTCACATTTCTACCCTAATTTTTATCTCTTAACATAGACCTATTTTCACATTTTAATTAGGATGATTACATACATATTGCTTCTATATTTAGTTTACCTTTTTCACTTAATCAATTGGTTCAATTTACATTCACATTGCATGTCTTAAAGTTAATGAACATTGGATGAAAGAGGACTTTCTCATGTAAATCCTTAGTATAATTTGAGTTTATTATTGGAATCCCTTCATCCTATTTGGGTTTCACTAATTTGAATTGAATTGTATTGAGAAAAAGGTTTGGAAACCCCTCTTTCTCTCGTATTTGAATATTGTGGCAAGTGGAAGTCTTATATGTACACATATTATTTAACCTCTTCCATTTTTTCACTAAAAAACTACCATTATACAACTTGGTAGACTATTTGATGTTATCTTTTATAGTTTTTATATATTTTGGGGTCCACAATTGAAGACATCTCTTATTGGGTTATTGACCCGCCCCCCTCTCTTTTTTATGCTTCTCTTATCTTGGTTTTAGTTTTTATGAAGATTTAAGTCACTTGGAGGCTTAATGTTTATTCGTCTCCTTGACCTTTATGAGATCAAACTTATGCATTCAATCATCTTTACTATGATCATGATTTCATCTCATATTCCCACTAAAGTGGGGCTAAATTTATCATTCTAAAAAGTTAGCATAGTCCATAATTGGAGGCTCTAGTACCTATTGACACTATTTTGATGGTTTTGAGGTCCAAATGTCTATTATACTTGATCACAACAACCTACATCTTCTACCTCCACTTCTTTCACCTTTCTTGACATATTGGAAAAATATGGGTTGATTTCCCCAAGGATAAGTCAATTTTTTGATGCGTCCTTGGGTTTTTGAGCCCAGGTCTATCTTGAGGACCAATGATATGGTTTTCCTCCAATATTGAGATTTGTAGTTGGCCTCAATTTAATTATAATCCTAGATGGAGTATAAAAATACATCTCCTCCTTGCACTTTTCATAAGGATAATAACACCCCATAAATTTGAAGAAGACATTCATGTAAAAACTATAATCAAGAATTGAATTTGATGTAATTGAATATTTTGGATTCAATATTTCAAGGGAAGCATCAATCTAAAGATATTCAAGTCCTCATTTTATCAAGATCCATTCAAGAAAAGGTAATCTTATCTAATTGATGCAATTTTCTCTCCCATTATGACCAAGTAGAGGGTTTCTCAATCACGCAAGAAGATACTCCATGATGTAAGGACAAGTCTTGCTCCTTAACCCTAACTTCTCCTAAGGTCTTCTTTAGGCCTCTTCTCTAGCCTAACAGGGTTCTTGCACTAACCCTAACTTAGGAGGATCACACTCCAAATCCCTTCCTCTTTCAACTTTTCCACACCAATTTAAAACTTAGCTTTATCCTAGCAACACTCCTTAGATGATTTAGTTGCTCACCTCCACCAACCACTCACATTTTGTCACAACCTACTCAACATGGAGAGAGGAGATTTTTCCTATGTTATTAAAATCTGTAAAGTATGGAAATCAATCACACATAGAATTACCTACCTAATCACACATATTATTATCTAATAACATCTACCAATACATGAAATAGGTACAATATGGAAATCAATCCATCTAATACAATCAAGAAGCCAAAAATGTTGTATTATGTTCAAAATAACATTATAATGTGCTTGCTCATTACACAAAATTATCCCACAATGATAGAAAACCCTTTTTCAAGGTCAAGGGAGACTTTATATGGACTCATTATCCATGTTCCAACCTCTTTGAGGTGGTTATGCAAACTCCTTCTCAAAATTGCACTTTTGGCAATAAAAGTTGTCAAGACAACTTTTGCAATTTTTGCAAGGTTGTCATGCAACTTCACAACTTTTTGTCTACATGGACAAGGCTTGGTAAAAGCCTTATAAAACTTTGGAATATTTTTGAATATATCATCTACAACATGAAACCACAATTCCACCTCTTCCTTGTCCAACTAGCCCTCTAGATGCACAAATGCCACTTTTAACAAGATTGACAACAATTGCATTTCACCTAGAAAATTTGGAAAAGTAAGTAATCTTGCATGGTAATAAGGATCCAAATTGACCCCTTAATTTCTAAGACACACTCCAATAATCATGATCCCCTTTATTATCCTAGTGGATTGGCTAAGGCCACTACAAGCCAAAACTCAACTAGGAACCCTAGGTTAACAATTAGCCTTACCTAGGTGCTCCTACACCACTCCATTATTCTTTTTCTTTTTGTTTCTTCATGTAGTTATCACTCATAAAAAAATTCCATATCTAATATTGGAAATCATAGATCCATACATTTTCAAGAATGTCCTTGATTCTAAATTTCATTCCAAGATCAACTCTTTAGATCACATTCAAACATCTTCATGAGTTTGAGTGATTATTATATCCATTTATGAGGGATTCAAGCAAGATGAATCAATAATTTACCTTTTGAATTCATTTCCATTATGCTCTTTCAATTCAATTTCAAGGTTCACTACTAAATATGATGTTGATCAAGGACAATTCCTTTTCACAACCTTTTTCCACATTTTTTTGTGTACAAGAGAAAGTTGTGGAGTTGCATATTTAGATATGAGAAGTATAGGTACAATCATAGTATCCATGCAAGTTTGATTAGATTTGACACTATTAGGAACAAGTAAAATTCATAACTTGTCCCTCAAAACTGACTTGTCTCTGCACGATTTGGCTGAAAATCATAGATCATGAAGTTACAAGTCTTTGAATTGGAAATATGTAAGTATTTTTTCGCTCAATCATTATGTTTCTTTTCCTTGTGGTTTCACGAAGTGAAAGGATATTCATATTGGGTATTTATTTTCAACCCCTCAGTTACATGTGAAAATACTTACTATTTAGACTATAGTATGGAGTACTCAAGTTCGTGGTTTCATGCCTTGGTTACTTGAATCCACTAGATTATTATCCATTAGTTTCTTAGGTAGTGTCATTTTTATTTTATAATATGTTTTACAATTGGTTTTATCTTTCTCAGTGTGATTTTTACTGTAGGTCATTATACAACCTAAATATTCTTTGAAGACTTGATATATTTTCTAGTTTTCTTGTTTCTAAAAGTTATGTGTTTGTATTTTTTGGTAATTTCTATTGATCCAACTGACATATTTGATTATGCGAATGTTTGGATGTTTAAGTGGATTTAGATCTACGAAGATGGTTTGTGTATTTTATTAAATAATAATAAAATTTATGGTTTTTAATTCTTATTTGTTCAGCTAATTGAAGTATAATTATTGATCTATTATTACACTTATATGTATTTTTTTGACATATTATGTCAAACATTAATTTTTGTGTTTGAGCCTTGCAGATATACATGTTATACCCAATTTTCTCCATTTTACATGTTACTACTTGTAAGACCCCTCCTCATATGTACTTATTTAAATATCAATTTCTTTGTTAAATCCTTTATAGGATATTTGAATGGCTATATGAGAACAACAAGGAAATGGCATGGGAAAATGTTGTTGTTCTTACTAGAAACCATGTAGAGTACATTATGATAATTATGGCTATCTTACGTATAATAATTTAATGCTTTTTGCAATAATCTAACTTAATACTTACCCTCTTATGAATCATTAGAAATTTGAAGACAAAGATTATCGACTCACTAAAACTGCCCTTAAGTAGCATAATTTTAAATATTAAAAGTACATTATGATGTGTTAAGGTTGTTAGCGTAATATGTACAAGAGGTTATAATTTTGTATTGGGATGAGCTTTTTGGTTGTTCAAAATTATGGTTTAAATCATAAACATTGCATGTGTTCTCTAAGATACATTCACATAACTAGGTGATAGAAGTTATGGACTTAGATGATTATGATGATGGATATGAATTAAGGTTTTATGATTTAGATGTTATAATGAAAATTGATATCAGTTGATATGTTGATGTTTTGATACCCTGTGATTTGAGACTTGCAACATTGTTTGATTGTTTAAAATTTAATTTGTACTAACAATGCTATGTGGTGTTTTACCTTATGATGATGATTTTATTTATGGTACCTTGATGATTATGTTATATGCATTTAGATAGTTCAATTTGCTAATTTTAGATTGATTAGAATTAGATTTAGAATAATTGATGAATTATGTTTTAAAAGTTGAAGACTGAAACTGATGGACTACATCATGGTGTTTGAATTACATAAGTGTTTTATATGCATACTGTTTAGATATGATAATTTTATTGAAATGATATTATATAGATGTTAAAATTTTAATTCAATTATGCAAATCATTTGTATTTAATCAATGTGCAGAGATGGGAAAAGTTTATTAAAATGAGAATGTAGAATGTTTAGTCAGTTGATTATGCAATTTGGTTCATATACATGCAATTTCATCGAACTAATGAAATTCAAATTGAGTGTGTAGGAAAGTTACCATGGAAATTTATCATAGAAACAATAACCAATCCTATGTACAAACTATGAAAACAAGGTTGAATCTAATGAAGAGATTCGAACCTTGCTATCCAGACATTTAATTTGTGACCATAATATGTATGTATGTATTAGGTTATTTCATTATGTAATTAGTGACATGTTAGATGTTGTGTAATGTGATTTTATAGTGTCACTTGACACTTTTCTTGTGTATGTGTAAACACCATGTCTAATAAGGTTGGAAATTTAATCCTTAACCTAATTGACTTATTAGGAACCTAATTAAATCCCCTTTTATTAGAGATCTTTGTAAAGTCCCACCAATTAGGTTATTTGAATTCAAATTTTTCTAGTCACTTCTAGAGGCCAAAAAGTGGTCCTAAGGACCAATTTTAGTGAAATCTAAATACCTAACTATTAGGGTAGGGACTGGGGACATTTTTTACACTGCTAGAACCCCCTAGTGGATTTGGTGACCCTTTAAATATCTCATTTTCCACATGTTGTGAAAGTTGAGTGAAATCTTGACTTTCCCCAAACCCACACTCCTTTCCAATCTTGCATTTATGATAGGGGACATGATGATGGCCAAGGGACTTAGGGTTAATTTTGAATTGATTTCTATTTGGTGGGTAGATTTTGGAGACCTTTTTAGAGGCCCTTGGAGAATTTAGTGGGTTTTCACCCACTCTCTACTTTTAGAGACATTAGGATTTTGGATTTGGATCAAGCAAAAGGGATTGGGCTCTTCTCAAACATCATTTTACCATAACACTTGTGAAGGTTGGTAATCTCCATTTCTATGGAAATATTGTTCTTGTTTTGTAAATAGATTAGTATGTGATTGTACTGTCTTGCATATGTGCATCATGTATTTTGTGAATCTATTTTAATGTAGGTGATGAGATTTTGGCTTTGATTGTATTCTTATTTTGTTCATCTTTGGATTTTTGAGGGAATTGTGAAGGTAATGAAATTACTCACCCTTGGATAGGGAAGATGTGGCCAAGTATGGGGGAAGGGGTCATTTAGACTCCACAAAAGTGTAGAGTCTCTTCTCATGGAGAGAGAAGAGGGAAAAAATGCAAGTTGTATTGACCCTTGCATGCCAATGTTACTGATCTTGTTTTGGGGGAGATAAGGAGAAGAAAGTATGGAAATTGTATGTGAATTCTAGCCTTGGAAGAGACATGATTCTTGTATGTTCTACATTTGGCATCTTCTACATGGTATTCCACCTTCACCCCTTTTTTATGGGTTCAAGATGAATCTCATTGTGTATACCTTGGATGGGTGTTATTGTTGTGTTTGTGTTATTGTGGTTTGGATTTGATTGTCACCCATTGGTTATTGCTTCTTCTACCTTGGTGGGTGGTCTCCATGAGACCTAGGTTGAGATATGAGCTCTCCATGGTTGATTTTATGTGTATTTTCAGATTTGGATAGGTTATTATGATGGAGAAAACTTGGATTTGGAGGCTTGATGGTGTTCTTGAATCACTTGTGTTGGGGAATTCTCTATTTTGATACCTTCTTATTGTATCTTGTGTTCATGTAATGAAGATGGAGTTGTGATTTGATGAAGAACTATGAAATAGATTAAATGTTGTAAATTTAATAATTTTTAATATACATTAATTTATTGTAAGTAAAGGTGTATATTATGTGATAATGCTTCAATTTATTTCAATTCGTTCATGTTATTTGATACATTGTTTTAATATAATGTAGAGTTGATTATTCCATAATTTACTCATTGAAATATTGGAATTTAATAATGTTAGAAAGGGGTTGATACTAATAAGATCTTGGTTTTTAATGAGGTAATTAAATTTAAGTTGGATGAGTTCTTTCTAAAGTTCATGTTAAGATTTTATGTTCAAATTTATACATTCATCATATATTGCACTTTAATCTTAGCTAGTAAATCCAATAGTTAAACAATAGATTAAAGTCCTAATTGAAACACATGGAAAACTAACTTTAATCACCCCCTCAACCTATAGGAAAATATTAAATACCCATGTAATTAAACCCCATGAGCAAACACAAAAAGTGAGGAAGAAGGAAAATCATATGTTGAGAAAAACCCAAAATATGCATCTACAGGATGCTGGAAAATGTATGGGAAAAATGTTAAATATTTGCACACAAAAAGAAGAAGAGAATATTCCCATAAGATACTCTCCAATATATTTAAAATTTTAAAATCCACTTGACCAAATAACCTTGTATGTTAAATCTACTTTGACTATCTCTTTATTCAAAAAAAGAGAGTTTTAAACTATGCCTTAAGGCATCTAGCCCATTCCACTTGCCTCTCTCCTTGCTAACACCATCCTCCAATCCCCATGCATTAGTAAATCTAAAAGTATGCATGTGAGGCATCCACCTCACCATTTATTGAAGACTTGGGAATTGACATGAGTAAAAGAGTCGATAGGTTTAAAAGTTTAAAATAAGGTATGCAACATTAAATTGCAAACCCCCTTCGACCTTTTTGTTCCAACTTACCTTCTATTGGGTTTTCCCACAATCATACTGATGGCTTGATTTTCCACCCAAAAATAAATCTTTTTGATATCTGTTGAAAATTAGGAAGAAAGTTTATTTTAGTTGCTTAGGGTTTCTGAAAGTATGCTTTCCTCATGAAAAAACCCTAGGGAAATAGTTATGTCTTGTATTTTGTTGAAATGTTCATAAATTTGACATGCAAGTACAAATAAGGATACGTAAAACTTTTATTATATGTTAATTCTTTATATCCCTAAGTTTATTGAATCTTTTTCATCTATTATAACTCAATGTCTTTAAAAGTGTTTTAAGCTGCGAGGATGCAAAATCCTATCAATCACTTCATCACTTTGGTTTGAGATCTAATTGTTTGAGAAGCTATGAAGCAATGAAACAATCATCAAAATGGTCATCATGACATCACATATGTTAGTTCTAACTATTAAGTTAGAGATGCGAAGGAGTGATTCACTAAAATTGCATGATTGCGGCTTGGTTCTAGCTTAAGTATTTTTAAGTTACAATGGGCCAAGAATCATGGTAATCAAAGTTTGAATGATCACAAGTAGTCAAATAAGCTCTAAAATTCAAGTTGCAAAGGTGTGAAAGTTAACTACAATAGTTAGGTTATCGCTCCATCACAAGTTGTTAAGAGTAATCCATGGTTAAGGTGTCAAAGTAGAAAAAGCATGTAATTGCAGCTTTGCAAGGTTAAGAGATGAGTTAAGGCTTCAAGTTGCAAGGTTGCAATGGAAGGTAGTAGTTAACTTAAAAAGGTTATCACAAGATCATAGGTAACAAAGCATTGAAGTCATATTAAGTTGTGAAGCAACAATAAAGAGCTAGAACAATTGGAGTTTAAGTCATCATGGCTTTGCAAAAGGTTAAGTTTGACTTCAGGTCAAGGTAGCAAGGTGGAAAAAATTAAAAAAAGAAACTTCACATGGTTATGCCACGAGTAAATATTTTGAGTTGTGAAACTGCGAGAAGCATTTAACAGTTAAAAGAAAATAGATATCACACCATCGGAGGAGTCTGAGTTGCAGTGAAAGTTAAGTCACAAAGTTTTGAAAGGTGTCCTAGGAAATTAAGTGTGAAGTTTTTGTAATGACACACAGTTCATATAAGGCTTATGTTTGGTAGTTGTGAAGTGGCGACATAGTCAAAATCAAGGGTTTCGCTACTTTGTAGGTGAAAGCAATAGTTAAGATTGTAAGGAGTGATGTTGTGATGGAATATCAATTAGTTATCTCGCTAGATTGCTATATTTAATAAATAAAATATTTTTGGGGCCACAAAGATGTGAGGTAGTCTGTTCAATGGTCATCACCATTTCACAATGGTTAGTGAAATACAATGATGAATAGTTGTGAGGAAGTGATAAAGGATAGAATGAAGAAATCATAGTTGTGCAAGCCAATGCGATCAACAAACAAATAGGGTTTTGAAGTGGTGAATAAAAGAAAGTGTAATATTGCAAGCTTAGCCTAACAATTAGCAAAAAGGGTAGTGAAGTTGTGAATTACTTAAAATAGCCTTTTACACATGGTCACAGCTAGAGATGAAGAAAGATAGAAACCTGTGGCAAAGTGGCAAATAAGGAGGAATTGCAATGTTGCAACCTTCAATTTTAAAAGTGTAAAACAATTTTAAATGGCCATGTCTGAGCTAGAAAAAGGAGATGTGAGCTATTGGAATACTTTAGAATAATTAAGAGTGAGGGGTGAATTAGTTATCCAAGGTCTAGATGTATAAATAAAACTTTTCATAGCTTAGTGAACCCATAAAACATTTATCATCATGCATGCATCCATAAGATTATGCAATCACTTAAAACTTGTAGGTTACTGTTAAATCAACTTGTAGAAATGTAAACATGAAAAATAACAGATTCATCAACACACTTGACACAATGATTTACATGGAAATCTAATTTGGGAAAAACCACTAGTAACATGCTACCCTTTTTCTTTCTTCTGAAGTGATGCCTTGTGAAAGGCCAACCTGTTAAAGGTTACAATACACACTATTAAATGTGACCTTGTTAAAGGATTTCAATCACCTTGTTAGGAGTGAGCCTTGTTAAAGGACTTTAGACCATTCACTTGGAATGTCACCTAGTTAAATGATTTACAAATGATTGTTAATTCAACCTTAATCTAAAGGATTTACACTAGACTGATATAATTATTAGAGAGTAATAGTAAGGCTTGATTTGATAACAACTTACTACTCCATCTATAGATTATAGATCTCTATTTTAGTCTTCCATTCTACTTGGCCTTCACACGTTTTAGCTCTAATAGCTTGTTCACCCTTCAAGCATTTATACCCTTAAGCCTTCTTGCTTAACATGCCAATGTAGACTCTTCTCTTAGGTCACTTGATGAAGCAAAACCCTTGACTCCTTGTCTTCCTTAGGTTCTCACACATGAGAATCTTTCTTCACGACTATCCATCCCTATAAATAGAAAATAAATATCTTTTTCCATTTATTCTCCATCATCCAATTTAGGGTTAGGATAGATTAGGTAGGATTCAATGAATCTACCCCATATTTCATAGAAACTTCTCCTTCAATTCTCTTTGAATTTTCCTAAAAAATAGTTTACCTTAAATTATGTGTCATTAGCTCATCAATCTTATCTTCTACCTAGTTCACACAATCCAAGAAAACAAACTTGTCGGCTCAAATCCAACGAATTCATGATCTTTTAAATAATGCAGTCACTCGACATTAACTTGCTTCTGATACTCAATACATACTGTGTTGCTCGACATCCTCTATAAAATTACTCGACATGAACTAAAGCTTACTAGCACTCAACATCAACTAAACTTTACTGGGCATCCACTATTCTACTCGACATACACTAGAATAAACTTTTACTCGGCTCCAACTAATTTTCTACTCGGCTTGCACTGACTTTGCTCAGTGCCTACTATCCACTTGGTCAAGCTTAGCATACAAAATTTGTGTAACTTGTTCTTCTAAACTTTCTTAGTGTAACCAACCTTTGCAACCTTAAGTAGATTATCAATACATCATGTTATCATTGTCTCAACTGATTCTTATACTCCTTTACATGATTATAACTCAACCTTTCTTCTAGGTGCTATTTTTACATCTTTTGATCAAAATGTCTTCATCAATCAAACAAGTGATAGTATTTAAATCATATAAGCATTTATTTTACCAGAAAATATCAAGTTTGACATTAGTGACAAAAAAATGATTAATTTTTTTTCAACAATCTCCCTCTTTAATAGTCTTCTTCAATTTGTTTTCAACAATCTCCCTCTTTGGCATTAATGGCAAACCAAACTGATCAACCAAACTGACTCGGTTACAATAGTAAGACAAAAAAAATACTAGAAAGAAAATAATTCCTTGTATTGAAATCTCTCCTTCTATCAACAACTTTCATCTTCTAAATAGGTTAAAAAATTCTTCTTGATAACTCCCTGTAAATTTCATCTTGTATCTCCCTCTTACTAGGTAGATGTTAGAATTTCTCTTTCTTTGTTCTCTTGATCAATAACTATCTCCCTCAACAGTTATCTACTTTTAGGATTAGTTAATATATTCTATTTCTCTCTCTTTGACAACAATGCCAAAGACTTGTCATCTTAATATGCAGATATAAGGTTCTTCAGTTTCTCCCTTTGTCACCTTGCTTGTGACTGATTTGTAGTTTTAGTTCTTTGATTACTTTAGGCAGTTCCTAAAGTAAGATCCATTGCATCAATCTGTAACATATGAAAATCAGCTTGTTTGATGCATGACACCCCTTTTGTTACTTGGTTAGCCTTTGATAGTGCTATCACCCCAAGTTTACCAGTTAGATACTTATAAGCATCCTTAGGTAATGCTTTTGTGAAGATATTAATAGTTTTCTCTTTTGTGTTGACATATTCCATCTTCACCTCTTTATCAGGAACTAACTCTCTCAAGTAATGATACTTGATTATAATGTGCTTAGTCTTTGTGTGCATCACAAGATTCTTTGATATGTTTATAGTACTTGTATTATCATAATAAAGGATCACTGGTTCTATGATCTCTTGTTTCACACCTTTGAGTAACTATTTGATCCATAAAACATTTGTACAATACATAGCAACAACAACATATTCAGCTTCAATAGTAGATTGTGAGGTGCAATTTTATTTCTTGCTAGTCCATGTAACCAACCTCTTGCCTAAGAAAAATGCTTCTCCACTGGTGCTCTTTCTATCATCAATGTTTCTAGCCCAATCAACATTAGTATAGGTGCTTAATTCAAATTTCTCATTTTTCTTATAGTATAGACCATTCTCCTTTGTTCCTTTCAAATATCTCATTATTCTCTTTATCACCATCGAATGATTCTCCCTAGGATTAGCGGAGAATCTTGCAACTATCCCTATAGATAATGCAATATCAAGTCTACTATGTACTACATATTGTAATTTTCCAATCATAGACCTATATAATGTTTGATTCACCTCAGCTGAATCATCGCTCTTTGACAACTTGTGTCCTATCACCATAGGTGTACTTACTAGTTTGGAATTCTCCAATCCAAAAGTTTTCAATATTTCCTAGACATATTTTGATTGAGTAATGTATATACCATATTTCATCTGATATACTTGCAAACCCACAAAGAAGTTGATCTCTCTAAATATAGACATCTCATATTCTTTCTTCATTTCATTTGCAAAAGTCTTACATAAAGCATCTTTCCCTCCAAATATGATATCATCAACAAAAAATCTAGATAACAAAATACCTTTGCCTTTCTCTGTCTTCATCTATAGATTATTGTTATCATTAGTCCTTTCAAATCCAATCTTCACAAGATAATTATGAAGTCTCTCATACCATGCTCTTGGTGCTTGTTTTAAACCATATAGAGCTTTGTGTAATCTACATACCATGTTCTTATTGTTAACATCAACAAAAACTTCTGGCTATTCTATGCAAACTTCTTCCTCTAATATGCCATTTAGAAATGCAGATTTAACATCCATTTGATAAACTTTTAAACCTTTGTATGTAGAATAAGCAAGTAAAGTTCTTACTCCTTCCAATCTTGCAACAAGAGAAAATGTCTCTCCATAGTCAATTCCTTCTTCTTGTGCATATCCTTTGCAAACTAATCTTTCCTTGTTCCTTGTGACTTCATCATTTTCATCTAACTTATTTCTGAACACCTACTTGGTGCCAATCACATTTTTATCTTCTGGTCTAGGAACTAGAGTCCATGTTTTATTTTTCTCAATTTGTTCAATCTCTTCTTCCATGGCTTTACTCCAGTCCACATCTTTTAATTCATCTCTTACTAATTTAGGTTCTTTCATGCTAAGTAAACATGTATCATTTCTCAATCCATTTCTTGTCATTGGTCTAGCATCTTTATCTTCAATAATTTGTTCAGTAGGATGATGTCTCTTGACATATTTAGACAATCTTGGTTCAACTCTACTTTCTTCATTTAGTCTTTCAACTTTAGAGTCACTATGTACATCTCTGTCATGTAGCTCAACATCTCTTTCATGTATACTAATCTTAGAATCAAAATGTACTTCCACTTCATTCAGTAACTCAACATCTAAGTGTAGCTTGGTTCCTAAATGCAACTCAACATTCATAGTATGTGACTCAACAGTCACTAACACTTGCTCTTGGTTTGTAGCTTGATTTGTAGCATCTCCTTTAGCAAGCATACCTTCATAAAAGTATACAAATGATTTATATTCTTCTAGTTCTTTCATAGGTTCAACCTCATATACTTATGTATATTCATCAAAATTCACATTTTCACTTTCATAAACTTTGTTAGTGTTAGTATTTAAACACTTATAAGCTTTATTTCTTGTGGAATATCCTAGGAATATACCTTCCTCACTTTTTGCATCTAGTTTACCATTCTTGAAGTCTTTAAGAATGTCACATTTACTTTCAAATACCTTAAAATATTTCACATTAGGTGAGTATCGATACCATAGTTCAAAAGGTGTTGAATGAGTACCTTTTTTAATTTGTACATGATTCAAGGTATAGATAGCTATACTTACAACTTCTCTCCAGTATTTCAAAGCAATAGTTTCCTCTATCATGAGTGTTCTAGCATAGTCCATTATAGATATGTTCCTCCTTTCAGCAATTCCATTTTGTGGAGGGGTTCTAAGGGTAGATGTCTATCTTTTGATTCCTTTGTCCTTACAAAACATCTCAAACTTATTTGATGTGAATTCTCCTCCTTTGTCAGATTTCAACCACTTCAAACTTTTAACTATTTCCTTCTCAAATCTTTCTAAGTACCACTTAAACATTTGAAAATCATTAGATTTCTATTTCAAAAACATAACTATCATCATTCTAGAATAGTTGTCAACAAGCAACATAATGTACTTATCTCCTTTGTAGCTTTGCACATCAATTGGACCACACAAGTCAATATGAACAATCTCTAATATTCCTTTAGAGGTATGAGCTTTACTCTTAAAACTTGACTTTGTCATTTTTCCTAATCAACATTGTTTGCACATTATATTATTAGGCTTCTTCAACTTAGGAAAACCTCTAACTTTTCTCATGTGATTGATACTAACCATGTTATCAAAATTGACATGACATAACCTTTTGTGCCATAGCCATACATCATCAAACTTTACAACTAGACAAGTAGCATCCCCTATATCAAGATAGAATAGATTACTCCTAGTTTGATCACCCTTTCCAATTAGTTTTCCATTAGTGTCATATATCTTAGCAATTTTGTTTTCAAACTCAACCTTACATCCAAAATTATTCAATTGTGACACACTTAGGAGATTATAGTTAGGTCCTTCAATATAGTAAGCATTGTCACATAAAATCTTATCTGTGAGCTTAATAGAACCTTTTTTTTTTATCAAATATGGTGCGTCATTACCAAATTTTACACTATTTTCATCATAATAATTTAGGGTAATGAACTTACTTTTTTTTTCCAGTCATGTGATGTGCACGCACACTATCAATGATATATTTGTCATTTTTGTTGACACAAGTCACAAGTGCAGTTGCCTCATCTTCATCAGATTCATCCTTAATTGCAACATACACCACTTCATCATCATGTTCATCAGATTCATCTCTTGTTTCCTCTTCAGCAATATAGCAAGACTTTTTACCTTTGTCTTTGTAGTCCTTGCTATCTTCATCTCTTCTACTTTTGTACTTGTTACCACCTCTGTAGTTCTTCTTCTCTAGACATTTAGTAGCAATATGACCAACCTCATTGCAATTGAAACAAATGATAGGTAATTCACCTTTGAACTTTCCTTTACCTCTATGGAATATTCTTGCTAGTAGTGCTTCAAGTTGTTCTACATCCTCCTCATCTGTATCAATGTTACTAGATACATATTTTATCTTTTTCTTCTTCTTCTTCTCATCAAGTTCCTTTAATGACACCTTATCTTTGAAAGTAGATTCAATGTTCTTAAGTTTGTAATTATCAATTTTAGATAGTTCAAAAGTATTGAGTCTACCTTCGAGACCTTCAAGTGATAAATTATTCCCTGGGATACATCTCAGTTCTTGAATTGCAAAAAATCTAATGGCATATATAAGCAATAGTGTCCTTAAAAATTTTCTTAGTACAATCTAATCATCTATATTACCAGTAGCTCCTCTTATTGCATTGAAAATTTCTTTTATCCTTGCAACATATTGAGCAATATTTTCACCTTCTTCCATTCTCATATCATCAAACTTACCTATGAGACTTTCAGCTTTGGCTCTTAGAATATTTGCATCTCCTCCATAAATGGTGGTTAAGGCATCCCACATTTTCTTTGCACTATAAAGACCTTTGATATCATCAAATTCAACATAACTTAGGGTAGAGGCAATCTCCAACATTGCCTAATTGTGTTCTTTCTTCTTTTTCATATCCTTAGTAGTTGGGGCTCTAATAGGATTGACATGCTCAGTAGTAATGGTAGATTGTGCATGATTTCCAAGACCTCCAAGGTGTAGCTTCATCAAACTTTTCCATGTAGGAAAGTTATCTCTATTAAGCCTGGGTACTTCTCTTTTTGACATCTTGATCTTTGCGCTTCTAGTACCTTCAAACTAGTCCTCTTAAGAAGATAGCTCTAATACCAATTATTGGAATACTTTAGAAAAACTAGTAGGCAAGGGGGGGGTGGGTGGTGGGATGGGTGAATTAGTTATCCAAGGTCTAGATGTATAAATAAAACTTTTTATAGCTTAGTGAACACATAAACCATTTATCATCATGCATGCATCCATAAGATTATGCAATCACTTAAAACTTGTAGGTTACTGTTAAATTAACTTTCAGAAATGTAAACATGAAACATAACAAATTCATCAACACACTTGACACAATAATTTATGTGGAAAGCCAATTTTGAAAAAATCACCAATAACATGCTACCCTTTTTCACTCTTCTGAAGTGATGCCCTATGAAAGGCCAACCCTGTTAAAGGTTGCAATACCCACTATTAAATGTGACCTTGTTAAAGGATTTCAATCACCCTGTTAGGAGTGAGCCTTTTTAGAGGGCTTTAGACCGTTCACTTGGAATGTCACCCAGTTAAAGGATTTACAAATGACTGTTAGGTCAACCTTAATCCAAAGGATTTACGTTAGATTGATATAATTATTAGAGAGTAACAGTAAGGCTTGATCTCATAAAAACTTACAACTCCATTTTTAGATTACAACTCTCTATTTTAGTCCTCCATTCTACTTGGCCTTCACACATTTAAGCTCTGATAGCTTGTTCACCCTTCAAGCATTCTACCCTTAAGCCTTCTTGCTTGACATGCCAATGTAGACTCTTCTCTTAGGTCACTTGATGAAGCAAAACCCTTGACTCCTTGTCTTCCTTAGGTTCTCACACATGACAACCTTTCTTCATGACTAACCATTCCTATAAATAGAAAATTAAGATCTTTTGCCACTCATTCTCCATCATCCAATTTAGGGTTAGGATAGATTAGGTAGGATTCAATGAATCTACCCCATATTTCATATCTCTTCTAGAAAATTCTCCTTTATTCCTCTTTGAATTTGCCTAAAAAATGGTTTACATTGAATTATATACCACTAGCTCATCAATCTTATCTTTCACTTGGTTCACACAATCTAAGAAAATAAACTTGTTAGCTCAAATCCATTGAATTCATGATCTTTTAAATAATGTTGCCACTTGGCATTAACTTGCTTCTAATGCTCAACATATACTGCATTTCTCAACATCCTCTGTAAAATTACTCGACATGAACTAAAGTTTACTAGTGCTCAACATCAACTAAACTTTACTCAGCATCTACTGTTCTACTTGGCATACACTAGAATGAACTTTTACTCAACTCCAATTAATTTTTTGCTCGACTTGCACTGACTTTGCTCGGTACCTACTATCCACTTGGTCAAGCTTGGTAGACAAACTTTGTGTAACTTGTTCTTCTAAAATATCTAAGTGTAACCAATCTTTGTAACCTTAAGTAGATTATCAATACATCATGTTATCATTGTCTCAATTGATTCTTATACTCCTTTACATAATAATAACTCAACCTTTCCTCTAGGTGCTATTGTTACATCTTTTGATCAAAACCTCTTCATCAATCAAATAAGTGATAGTACTTAAATCATATAAGTAGTTGTCTTACCAGAAAATAATAGGTTTGACATTAGTGACAAAAAAATGATTGAAACTTTTTCAACAATCTCCCTCTTTAATAGTATGCTTCAATCTATTTTTAATAGTGAGCTAGAAGTACGAATTATGAAAAAGTGAAGATATTGCCAACTTTTTGAGGATTGATAGGTTTTAATCATGTTCGTTTTAAATGCCATTAATGTCATGCTCCCTTTGAAAAAATAGATAAATTCCAAGAAGAACATTAATTTCGTTACCAGTTGACCAAATCTTTGAGATTTTAGAGTAGAGTTTGAATTGCAGAGTGAATTTGAGCGAGTTTCTAGCATATGGTAACCAAGATTGTTGAGATAATCTTGCAAGAATGACACAAAAAGAAGGTGAATTGATTGTAGAGGCTTAATTAAAGAATCTACTTCAAAAACAAAGAGCTATAGCTCATTTGTCTAGGAATCGATGTACATTCTACCTAGTTTTTTCAACATAGTCTGAAAATGACCATGCTTTTAGGAATCCTTATGTATTTTTTCAGAGATGCAAATGTTCTTGATTGGAATGAAAGTGAATTATTCTAGTTCTTCTATAAGAAAAGAATAGAGAAAGTCCCAATTTATAACCCTTGGACTAGGAATTTGGGGAAGCTAATTATGCTTGAGGTCTTTGTGGATGTCAACCTAGTAAAGGCGTTGATAAAATGTTATAATCTAGTTAGCAAGTCCTTTCATAGGGAAAGAAGCATCTTATTGCTACTGGATAAGGATACATTTATATAAGCATTCAATTTGGGAGGTCCAATGTCATTTCCTATTGCCATGGACAAGTTAAATGAAAGTTTTAAGAATTAGAAGAGCTTCTACATGGGTAGAGTAATGACAAGACACATTCCTATGCCAAGAAAAAAGAAGGGAGAAACCCAAAAGAATAAGGAGGTGGAAGGCCATATGCCCCTGGAATTCTTCCAAAGATACATGGAGACCACTATCTTTGGTCTCAACAAAGCCCTAGGTTTAGATGGAACCATGAATACTTTGGGTGGACATTATGTCATAGCACTAAATATCCAGGACCCAAACACATATGTTGGGTATGATTTTTTGACTTATTTCATCAACAAGATTCATGGTGAAATCATTGCTGCACAAGAGGGACAATTGGAGAACTTTAGGTTCCATCATTACTCCTTGAATATGCATCTGATCTTGTTCAGAAATGTATAGTTCTTTGATCAAAGTTTCTTCGAATGTATAGAGGAATGGGAAGAGAGACTACTCATGCAGACATGGAAAAGGGTATGGCAAAGATTCTACTCATATTTTAATGTTATTTCTTTTTATAGTGACTTTGTGCACCCTATTCTAAAAATGATAGGACTTGTTAATGAAAAGGTACCTAGAAATGTTTGGAAGGTAGTTAAGCCCAATATATGTTTTGATGAAAGGAAGCAATTAGTGCATGATTGGGGAATTTTTTTCTATTTGAGGAGTATACTATTATCAAAATTTATGGATGCCCTCAAACACCTCACATTTTACCAAAATATGTCCTACAAAGACTAGGGTTTGTAGAATTTTTTTGGCAATTGATCTCATTAAATAGAGAATATCTAGGCAAACTTGTCAAAAAGGGAACATTTTTGTGTACATGTACCAAGGTAGGATATTTTGATATAGGGAAGAATGTTATAGAGGAAACTAATGATTTCTTAATGAATTTTAAATTTCCAGTTGGGCCTAGAAGTACCTATGACCCTTGCAATATAGTTAGAAATGCCCTAAAGAAAATGATGGGATACATTTGCCTCCAAAAAAATGCTTATAGGAGGATGACATCATTGATAACCATCTAGATCAGAATATATATAGGGAGAGAATGATCAAGTATAGAGATGTTTTGAGTTTTGAGCAAGAGATGGGAAAGGTAGATCCATCCTTGAAGGGATTCTATCTTGAAGAAGACTATGGGTCAAGGATGGACAAGTGTGTACATAATTTTAATGAGATATCTACATAGGTTCTTGAATAGATAAGAATAAATGTTGACCCTGAATCTTCTGATGAACATATTGTTGTAGAAGTCAATGATGATGAAGAGGATCAAGCTGAAAGTTTAGAGTGGTCTCAATAGAGGAGCAAGAAGCAGAAAATAGTAGAAATTCCAAAAAAGGCTCAATAAAGAGCCTTACAGATCTAACCAAGAGGTAGCCAATATTTTGATGATGTAAGGAGAAACTATCTAATAGCTCAAGCCACTGAGGATGAGAAAAGGTCTAAAAAATTGTAGCTACAAGCTTAAATGATTGATGATAGGATCATTGAAGCCAATGAGTTTATAAGTGATGAAAATTTCATCAAAATTGAAGAATTTAAAAGCTTCTTGTTCAAGTTGAAACAAAATGAGTTGTCTCTACAAATGAAACTAGGTGACTCTAATGAGGTAGTTGTTGAATTCTTACAAAAACTACAAGAGTATGATCATTGTGGAAGAAGTGAGGGAGATAATAAAGAGGAGTGGAATGATTGTATTACCAGGATGGGATATCAATTCTTCATTTTTGTTGAATTTGATGAGGAGGTGGGATAAGATTTGCTAAAGAGGTTGAAGACAAGGGCATATAAACAAAAGGATATGCACCTAAAGTACAGGATGTCACAAGCCAAGCTGTGGTTATTTATGAAGAAGAATTGGAGTCTAGCAAGGAGATTGACATTAGAACTATCAAGAACTTGTTGACTCACAAGATAAATGCATTGAAACTTGTTTCACAGAATGTGCATAGCAATTATCTTATTTTTCTAGAGGCAGATTACAAATGTTTAGGGGCAATTGCTTTGTTGTCTCCTTTATTCACTACATGGGGCCCTTACACTCAATTATTTGATAATCTTTTACCTATGCTGACACATAAGAAGGATTTTCCAAGGGTAATTATTATCATTGTTAGAAAAAATGATTAATAAGGTAAAATATTTAAATTTTTCTTTGTGGGCAAGTTGCAGTTGATCCAAAATAAAATGAAAGCCATTACCACAGGAACACCTTGTTTTTTGCCCACTATTTTAGATAATGATGGAGGAGTTAAGGAATGAATGGAATAGTCATCTTCTTTTGACAATAGTTTGAATCATTCCAAATTTTTGGCATAGTGCAATGATGAGGCAGATGTTGTAGTAGTTTATGATTTGATAGATATGCTATATAAGTTACAACAAATATGGAAAAGATAACTATAGAGGTTAAGACTATAATAGATGCAAAGTGGAACATTTTCCTTGAAGAATTAAATAGAATTAGGGATGCCAGTTGGCCTGATGTGGATATAGATACAACTATTTGGGAAGTTATAGAAGAGATAAATGCCCTACCGTCAGGGGATAATGACTAGGCAGTTAAAGTCATAGTTAAAGGTGGAAAAGACAAAATAGACAACAAAGGAAAGGAAAGCGATTGGTAGTTGGAATACAAATAGATTTATGTTAAAGATGCTTGGAGAAAGTGCCACCTACAAGTTTTGCAACTGCTTCCCCAATTTTGTCCAAATACAAAGAATGTTTGTAATGTAACAATATAGAAATATCTTTATATTTGTTTTCAAATTAGTTCTTGACATCTGTCCTCCCATCTGAAGCTTGTTGTGATTCTTCTATAAAAGGATTTCCAAGATGTGGAGTGGTGGTACGAAGTATGTAGAATTTTAGTGTTTTTGCTATTACAGTCGGTCCTAGTTTTGTGTCAAATGTACGATGTATTTAATTTTACAAATATGAGAATACAATGAATCTTGAATGATGGGTTTTATCATGTCTTGAGATATATTTTGAGTTTCATACCCATAATGTATAGTTTTCAAGGAAAATTAATACAAAGGAGAGTTATGCATATTTGTGTCTTTGAGTTTTGTCTCTATTTTCATGTATATGTTATTTGTAGACTGAAATGAGTAAGGTTCTTTCAATTTAAATCATCTTGGATGAGTTGTATATCTTTTTAGTGATTTATTTAATTCAAGGAATTAAATAATTGCTTTCATGAATTGATAGGGTTTCTAGATATATGGGAGGGATATCATAAGAATGAAATTCAGGTTTAACAACTGATAATTTTATTTGCAATTTAATTAAATATGTCTAAAGTTATTGGTTTGACTCTATATAACAATGGATAAGGCACTAGTCATTAATTCATATGCAAATTGATGTAGTTATGTGGTTTCAAAATAAACATATAAATCTAAATCAATTTTCCATTTATGTAATGAAGAACTAAATTGCTAGTCATTCCCTTGTAATAGCTTTCTTGGAGTTTATAGTTACTTGTTGTAACGTGTTAGTTGATTACAATATCAAGAAGATTATTGACCATTTATCTAGTATAAGGTATAGATCTAATGATAATAATACTATTGAATAAATATTGAAGAGGAACATCAAATAAGAAGCCATCTTAATCCCTAGGTGCACTCACGTTGGCCTTGCAAGCCTAAAGAGTAGAAATCCCATGTGTGCTTTGTTGAAGTTGGTCTAGATTTAAGATAATTTTTGTTGTATGGAAAGTAGCTAACCCTTAGGCATTAATCTTTTCTCTACATCTTGGTATAGGGTTTATACAACTTGTGGTTTATTTAAAACACCAACAAAATGGTTACTCTACTAGGGAGTTGTGTAAAGAATGTTGTTATATGAGCTACTACAATCTCTGGTGTTATCTATCATTCAAAGTTTGAGCATTAGTCATTATTTCTACCCTTTGTATTGGTATTTTTCTAGTGAAAAACCTTGAGGATGTAAAAAGTTTCCAATACCACAGGAAGAAAATGACATGGGTTTTTTCCAATAATGCCTTGTCTGCAAAGTAGAGCTTGTTTTCCCCAAAGTGTGCAATATTAAAAGGCTCTTCTAATTGGCCCTTTGTGTTAGATCTACTTATAAAAAATATTTTCCTATGATTTTTTCTAGTTTCCAAAGCCATTTAAAAATATTTTCCCTTTATAGGGTGGTAACTTAGTCAAAAGGTTTTGTAGCTAGTGTTATATATTTCAAATAATTCTAACAAAAATGGTAGTTAAAAGGAAGAGTACACAAGCCTTTACAAAGGCTAATCCAGAAGTGCCATTACACACATAATTACCTCATGGGGGTAAGAAAAACCAAGAAAAAAAGAAGGTAGATCCTTATCCTACCTAGAAGCCTAGAGGTAGTGTGTTAGTCCATTCATAATACCAACCTATGGTCAAAGGGAATCCTCTTCCTTAAATTCAGAATCAGAAACCACTAGACTTTTGGAAGAGATTTTTACCACCCCATTATAAGAAGAAAGGGTTTATCATGATACAAATGTCTCTACTTTAGGGGATGTTACTTTTAGACCAGATGTGGTAAAATAAATGAACCATAGGTTGGGATATAGGAATACTCTGAATACTAGATTTAACCCTAGATAAATCCCATATGTTGAAAGGAACCTTATAGATTTAGATGACCTAGTTGATTTAGAGTCCAATTCTGTAGACCAAGAAGAATTATTTTTAGAAATTAAAGTTCTTAAGAAAATGGTTGCTCAGGAAGAAGCCAAACACATATTTTTGGGAAGCAGAAGGAACAAATTACTATGAACAATCTCATTGAGAAAGACAACTTGCTAAGGAGAATGCACTAGTACATTTGCACTTGTTTTTCTACCAAAATTTTTGACCAAAGATATGATTTTTGTTTTTTTTAGTTTTCATCCCCATGTTGATAAAAAATGTCCTAAGTTTTCCCAAGTTGGTCAAAATTTCAACTAGCTTGGGTCATAACAAAGAAAAGTTATGTTATTATTATATTTTCATGCATTTGTATGTAGGCCGGGCTTCATTCCTGCATAGGTTGAAAATTGCGAGTAACAGGCTTGGTTGAAAATCATAGGTAATAGGCTTGGCTACCTTCCCCTCCTTCCTGACCCCAATATCCTATTATTTGTCTATGGGTTGGCTTACTTTGTTCTTGGGTTGGATTTTCTTGGTTGGTTGTCTTACTTCGTTACTGGGTTGGACTTGCTCCGTGGGTTGGTTCACTTCATTACTAGGTTGGAATTGCTTAGTTTAGGTGAATCTAACCTCCCCATGTCCTTTCTTGGCTCCCTTGTTTGTGAAGGGCATTTTCTTGTTGTATGGGTAATGATTCTAATGTCATGTTGTTGAAGGACTACCTTAGGATTTCAACCACCTCTTTGTAAATGACTATTGAAGGATCAAAGAAATATGTGGAAAAGGAAAAGTACGTGGTAGTAAGCCATTTGAATGATGATCAATACCTTAATCTCAAAGGATGAGGTTAGCCCTCTTTAGCTACTCTTCTTGTTATTCCTATTGAAGACTTGTCCACTTATGTTTCAAAGGGATAGACTTAGGGATGTGGCTATGTTTCTTGTGATTCTTAATCATTCCAAAATTCCTTCTCATATTTTATGAAGAATTGGTTGAAAAATGTGTGGGATAAGAAATTAGAGCCATCATTTTCTTCAAACATGTTGTCACAGAAAGATGTCATAGAAAAGAATTTTGGAATATTAGCCATGCTTATTTCAAAGCTATTGGGTGGACTCTTAAAGATATTAGAATACTTTAGAACTGGGGGGGGGGGGGGGGGGGTTGAATCAGTTATCCAAGGTCTAGATGTATAAATATTTTTTTTTCAGAACTCAATGAATCCATAAAACTTTCATACCCATGCAAGTATCCATTATGTAATAGCTAAAACTTATATGTTACTATTAAATCAACTTGAAGAAATGTAACGCATAAAAAACAACACATTATTTAGCACACTTTCAACAAAAATGATTTATATGGAAACCCAATTTGTGAAAACCACTAGTAACATGCTACCCTTTTTCACTCTTATGAAGTGATGCCCTGTGAAAGGCCAACCCTATTAAAGGTTACAATGCACACTATTAAATACGACCTAGTTAAGGGATTTTAATCACCTTGTTAAAAGTGATCCTTTTTAGAGGACTTTAGGCCATTCACTTGGAATGCCACCTAGTTAAAGGATTTACAAATGACTGTTAGGTCAACCTTAATCCAAAGGATTTACCCTAAAATGATACAATTGTTAGAGAGTAACATTAGAGCTTTAATCTAGCACAACTTACAACTTCTCTTGTAGATTATAGATCTCTATTCAATCCTCAATTATACTTGGCCTTAATACTTTGCAACTCTGATAGCTTGTTCACCCTTCAAGCATTCATCTCCTTAAGCCTTCTTTCTTAACATGCTATTGTAGACTCTTCTCTTGGGTCACTTGATGAAGCAAAAACCCTTAATTTCTTCTTCTTCTTAGGATCTCACACATGCCGATAACCACTTTTGTTTCATGACCAGACATTCCTATAAATAGGAAATTAGGATATTTTCTCACTCATTTTTTGTCGACCAAATTATGGTTTTGGATGGATTAGGTAGGATATAATGTATCTACCCCATGTCTTATTTTATCTAGAAACTTCTCCTAGAATCCATTTGAATTTGCCTAAAATGGTTTACATCAAATTCTATGCCACCAGTTTATCAACCTTATCTTCCTCTTGGTTCACAAGTTTCAGGAAAACAAACTTGTTGGCTTAGATTTGGAAAATCTTTGATCTTTAGCATAATGTAGCAAGTCAACATTATCAATCTTTTGATGCTTGACATCAACTAAAATTCACTCAACATGGTCTATCTACTGAACACTTGAGTTCACTCGGTACATGAGTGACTCAACACTCATTGCAACTTGACATCCACTAGAGTTTACTTTTGCTCCACTCCAACTAACTTTCTACTTGGCTTGCACTGGATTTTCTTCGCACCTACTATCCACTCAATCAAGCTTGGTAGACAAAATTTGTTTAACTTGTTCTTCTAAACTTTCTAAGTGTAGCCAACAATTTGTAACTTTAAGTATGTTATCATTACATCATGTCATCACTGTCTCAACTGATTCTTATACTTCATTACATAATCATAACTCAACCTTTCCTCTAGGTGCTATTGGTACCTCTTATTGATCAAATCATCTTCATCAATCAACTAAGTGATAGTACTTGAATCTTATAAGCATTTGTATTACAAACAAATAGCAGGTTTGACATCAGTGAGAAAACAATGATTGAAACACATAGTCTTCCTCAACAATCTCCCTCTTAAAAATATCTCGTTTCAATCATATCTCAACAAAAGCCATTATTAATGACATTATGACATTTTCATGTCTTGGGTGGGTCCACTACTGGGATGGATAGAGAGGTAGCTGAACCAATAGAAAGACTATGGATTGCTAGAAGGATGGGAGCTTAATTTTGCATTATTGATCCAAAATTGTGCATCAAGACTATGCGCCCCAACCCCCTACCATTTATCATGAGTATAGTTTTGTAAGGCTCATTTTGTAGCAATCAATCAGTGGAGGAAGAATCTACCTATTCTTGCAATCTCCCATAGGGTTTATGCTATTGATCTTCTTGGGTATTGGTCAATACTAAGACAAGCCAAATCTTTTTGATGAGGTATTGGTTATAATGTTCTTTTAGCCTTTCATGTATTCAATATTGAATTCAAATGCTTGTAAGTTATTCACCATTTTTTTTTTGTCTACTATTTAAGTCTTAGACTTTTTTGTCTTGGGAAGAATTTTGACTATTGTGGTCAGTCTTTACTATGAATTGCTTGCAATCAACTATTGTCTAAACTTTGCAAGGGAGCACATAATTAGTAATATCTTACCATTGATTGTGTTCTTTCTATGTCCTTGTGTTTTCTACTCTCAAAGGCTATGGAAAGATCAGCAAGAATTAAATATTATCATATTGTTAAATAGAAAGGCTCTAACACTAAAAAGACAATACTAGATAATATGGGTCCAACCAATTTTGGTGAAATGGATATCTCTATCTTAACACTAAACCAAATGAGCTTGATTATTCATGCTCCTGGGATTTGAGCTCCCAACATCAATGGATTACAACATAATTCACAATGGTTATCCTCTTGACCAAAAAAACTATTCTGCTTGTAGTTGTAGAATATTAATGTTTGACTGGTTAAAATAGTATTCAAAAAAGCCCATATTTTACTATATTTTAAGTATTGTTGTGGACATGTTAAATTTTTTTTTGTTTCTGTCAACATTCTTACACCACAATCTTTGGCATTCACATCTACCCTGATATTGTAGTCTTCGTACAGTCTTGGAACTAGGTGTGCTTGATTGATTTTAGTGCAAGTCACATATCTTGCGGTGTGTCCAAAACAATAAGCATCAAACTTACCAAATCTAATTCAGTGTCTTTGCCACATAGTGGGCATGGAATACATAATCTAGTGTAGTTTAATACCATTTCAAGTTCACTTGTTTATGCAAAAAAATGTCTTCATTGAATTACTATAGTAAATATTGGACCAAGTAGAAACACATATGGTAGCATGCTCCTCTCCATTTAATTCCAAGGAAAGAAACACTCACAAACACAAGTACCAATAGTTCCAAGCTCAACAATAAGGAGACATGAGACAATATATTAATAAAATTTGCATGTTAATTGCTCAAGAATCCCCATAATAACACCTATCATATTAGCCATGAAATATGAAAATCAACATTGAAAGGAGACCAAATTAATAGAACATAAGCAACTCAAAAGCTACACAGTAAAAAATAAGGTCTTATGAGTTAAAATGTAAAGAAAACAAACTTAATGTCTTCATTCACACCCAAATTTCCAATTTTTAGCATTATAGATGAAACAAAGAGTTACAGAAGTTGTTGAGATGAGTTAAACAGTATACACTTCCTTTAACAATTCAAAAACTTGAGTCACCATTCACAGAATCCTATTCCCTCTTTGAAAAACCTAATAAAGGATGAAGCCATACAATAGTACCAAAAAGCCAAAAGTCAACAAATAGATAAACTTGTGTTTAGAATCTTTATCCCCTTTTACATATTGGTTCTATTCTCTCAAGGATGACTTTAGCTCTCCTGCCTTGTGCATTTCTAGAAAAATCTCTCATCTCCCAATAAGCTAACCTTTGTGATATAACTATGGAAATGTTGGCCAATTAGAATAAGTCTTCAAGCCTTCTCCGACTTCTTCATCACTCAAAATGTCAAAATGACCAAAGTCTAAACCCTCTTCATTCAAAGCATTTACAACCTTTGAGTCGAAGCCACATCAAGGGGCATTAGGTGTGCCTTTCATAAAGAGCATGAGAGGAGAACAATTAACTAGTTTTCTCAACCAATCATTGAGTGACTCTTTAGGTAGCACTCCTTTTTCTGAGGCAATGTTTTTTAGCTCTCCACTTTTTTGCATTTCTATCATGATATCTTATCCACCATTAAACTCACCTTTTATGTACAACTGTGGATAGCTAGACCAGTTAGAATATGTTTTAAGACCTTGTCTTACCTCTTCATTAGTTAGAATGTTGAAGTCCCAAATTCTAGCCCCTCCTCTCTAAGAATTTCAACATACTTTTGATTAAAACCACAACATGGCTCTTTAGGAGTGCCCTTTATAAATAACATGATTGGGCTAGAATTAATGGCGTTCACTAGCCAAGAACTTAATGATTCACTTATACTAGTTGAGTCCACTATACTACCATTATTAGACTCTAATATAGCAAGATCAGGTTTGGGTTTAGCAGAAGTAGCTTTTACAATTAATTCATCAAACTCATGAGTGGTTAAGAGTAAGCCATGACCTTTAAATATTTTTTTTAGTTCCCCACTTTCACGTAGTTCAAGGGTGATATCATAGCCTCCAAGCATCTTTGCCTTACAATATAGTTGTGGAAAGGTCGACCAGTTGGATAATGCCTTCAATCCCTCCCGCACTTGTTCATCACTTAGAATATCAAAGCTACCATATTCCACACCCTCTATTTTCAAAACATCGACAACCTTTCTGCCAAATCCACGTCATGGTTGCTCGAGTGTCCCTTTCATAAACAACATGACTGGTTTGGAATTCACAAGTTGTTGTAGTTTTCTCTTAACTGCATCTCCAAACTCTATATCAGTTTTAGAAGTTTGAGGTTACCTGTATATTAGTTTCACTATCTCAATAACCATTAAAATAGCAAACATTCCAAGACTAGTAGGACTAGCTGTCTTGGCAATGTCTATGGAACCAGACACCTTGGCCACTTTTTTGGCCAATTTTGTTGGATTTTCACCCTCCAGTGTATCTACAACCTTCTCATCCTACAAATATTAGCATGTATTAGGGTGCTGAAACTCCAGAAAAACACTCATAACTTGATAAAAGGGAAAGAAAATTAGAGATAAACCAAACATGCAACCACCATGGTGAAGGCCTAATTTTTTTGAACAGCATTTTCTAACGTAGGAACATTAGTCTGGATTTATTATCATTGATATCATAGTATCAAAATCTATCTTACCAATTCTACATGTAGACTAGAAACCTTGGCAAAAAAGAATCTGAAAAAGGTTTCGCATTGTCTCATACATATACAGTGTGAAATGGTCTTATTGTGGATATCAATGTAGAAAAAAAAAAAAAAAAAATTTACATCAACACAAAACTCATGATGAAATTTAATTTATACATGAAAAAAGTGCTGATTTTTTATCTCTTTTACCAAAATTTCCCCACATTTTAATTTAATTTGCAATCCACATTTTAACAAAAATGCACATACAAAATTCCAATAAAGCATAAAACAATAGATGTTGAAATATACTTATGCAACCCTCAATGCAATGCCAATTTTTATAACTTACTAGGTCTAAAAGAAATTTATATCAAACACATCAAACAAACTAGATTTGCTTACATGCCCCTATTATCAAATAAATGTTTCACTAATTAAAAAATTAAGATTGATTTTTAACAATATCAATATGGGAAACCTGAGGTATAAATTTCTATAACAAAAAAAAATTGACTAAAACCAAGCTCTAGATGGCAAAAATTGGCTTGTTTCTCTTGTTGAATTTCTAGTAAGAAGAGTTCAGAAAACATAATTGAATTTGACTTTTTTTCCATTGGTAATTTCTCCTTGCATAGAGTCCCTGGGATTAGATGCCACAACCAAGTGGTAACCTTGCATCAAATCCACATAAGATGCAAGACTTGCACCTCATTTCACCCATTGGGTTACACAACACTCATAATTGCTTTACAACACCCAAAATTGGATGGTGTAATTTGGCACATGAACATGTAAAATGTTCCTTGTGGATTTGAATATAGGTTTTCACTATGAAAGGTCTAACGATTTTCCACTCATTCTTAACCCACTTTAATACCATAGTTTAATTACCAACCCTAACTAATTGCAGTTGGCTCTAAATTAAGTGATGCATAATAATAAGACTCACATTCCCATTTTTGGAATAGTTGTGAAGAATAAAAATTATCAACTAGCAAGAAAGTTTCTTCACATAAGGATGGTTTTTAAAGTTGAATTTTGATGGGGCTACCAAAGGCAACCCTGGACCAATGGGAGAGGGAATGGTTATTCACTATCCTTTAGGGTCCTTCATAAAAGAAGGATCATAATTTTTTGGCACCAAGTCTAATAATGAGGATGAAGCTGTTAGCTCTACTAGAAGGATTGAAAATGACAAAATTTGTGAGTAGAAAGGGATTAGAAGTCAAACATGGCTCTATTGCAAATTATTTAGGATCGTATTAAAGAAAATAGAAAAGACTGGAAATTAGAGAGCTGAATGGAGGAAGCTAAACTGATAGATGTCATCTTCAATTAACTTCCAACATTGCTACATAGAATTCAAGGGTATTGTAAGTTGTAACCCTCCTAATTTACATAAGCATTAAAAGTGAGTATTTTTCATGCCATGTTCAAGCTGTATGTTTATTATGCAACCATTTTCTCTCCACTTTATTTATTGTCTACTGATCAGGGGTGAGAGTTGTGAAAAAGCACTAAATTTTTGTGCTTGAATTCTTTTTCCTCAAATTTTTTTTTGCCTCTATGCATATTTTCATGTAGTCTAAAAGTTGTATCTATTCTCTCATAATGGAACATGTTTAGAGAGCTCAAGATTATTATGGTGTTGCATCCAATTATTTCCTAAGGCACAAGATCAAATATTTTTGTTCCTTAACAATTTATCAAAGACATACTTGGTGAGGTGGGTGGAGAGGCGCCAAACATTTAAGATTATCAATAGAAAATGATTTTGCTACCAAATTAGAAGCATATACACCTAACACTAGTATTTGAATGGATTTTTCATGCCCTCTTTCCTACAATAGTTACTATGCTCATGGCCAATAGATCAGATTAGGAGTTAACATGGATGGCTTACTAGAGATGGTGCATTGGAAATGCATTCTTCTACTTCATTTTATATATCTAATGATGTTGTGCTATTATTCAAAGATACAACTACCACTAGTTTTTGAATGCATTTTGCATGCCCTCTCTCTTGCTCATGGGAAATATATCAGTTTGGGAGTTAACATGGATGGCTTGCTGGAGCTGGTGCATTGGTAATGCATTCTTTTGCTTCATTTTATATATCTAATGATGGCATGCAATTCTTCAAAGACATTACACTGTACATAGATAGTCTTTAGTCATTCTAAAAAAATGACCATTTAGAGATTTCTATGTTTTACACACTCCCCCTCGTTGTTGGCTACAATTGTTATTAGATTACTAAGTAGGATTATGTAGGCCCATGGGTCTTATTGGCTGCTATAGATTGTAATGCACATTAATGTATCTTTTTGGATTTTAATTTTTGAATTAGTCAGTGTGTCATGTGTTTTTTAGATAATGTAGTGCTTTATTGTAAGCTAGAGTTTGTTCTTGAGCTAAATCCCATAATGTAAATTTTATTTTGTAGAAGTGTTGTTGGATTTAATTTTCAATAAAAAATCATGTAATATTAGTGTGCCAAGTTTTGTTTTTCTATTACAGGTCATTGATTATAAGTTCAATAGATTCCCTATTTCATAAAAACACATGTAGTTTTAGTGTCATGAGTTTTGTTTTGTTGTTATTGGTCATTGATTATAAAAAATTATATTGCATTCATTGTAGATATTTTATAGCCCCTCTAATATGAATACATAGAGATTAGGCAATCAAAGATGTACATATGTTACACTATTTATTGTGACTATTTGCCATATTCTACTATGCAGAGGTCTGCTACAACATTAATAGAATATAAGATTTCTTGCAACATTAACAACACATAAGACACCATTGGATTAGAATCTAATTTCTATTCACCAAAAGGTACACATACTTTATATCTACTTGTAGTCTACATAATAATTAGACTAAAATTATCTCTTGGTTTTAAGGCAAGATTGCTTTGTTATTCTAAAATAACTAGTATGTTCTTTATTTAGAATATAAATTAAACAAATGACAGGTGTTCCCCAACACTCGATTGAAATATGCTTCTCCTTCAACATAGTCTGAGCCATGTTCATGGTGGTGCAATTCTTCTTTTCAACAACTCCATTTTGCTATAAAGTAAAATCAATAGTAAATTGTCTATTGATTCAATCACACTAAAGAAACTCAATAAAATCATTTAACATATAATCACCTCCTCTATCTAATCATAGAGATTTAATCTATTTGCCAATCTCATTTTCAATCAATGCTTTAAGCCTTTTGAATACACTAAAAGCTTCAAACTTCTAATGACAAACTAAAGTCTTACAACTGAAATCATCAATATAAGTTATAAAATAAACATTACTAGTTAATGATCAATCCACGCAAATTTGTGTTTACAATTTCCAATGCAGCTTTCATTGTATCCAAATCTCTAGGAACAAATTCCTCTTTGTAATGCTTTGCTAGTATGCAATATTCTTGCTAAATATTAGGAAACCCTTTCACTATATGCTTCTTCTACAATGAATTTGGTCCACCAAAATGTATATCTCCACGCCATAAATGATATAGCCAGGACTCATCTAAAATGTTTTGCTAAGATTCTTCTTGGATACTTATCAATGATTATAAATACCAGCCTATTCTTTAAGAACCCTTTACACATTTTCTCTATCATCTTCTAGCACTTGTTAGCAAAATGACCATACTTTTGCAATAAAAATATTATAAATTTGACTTATCAAACCTTTAGTTTACTTGCTTCTAGATTCTATCATCATTCCTTAGATTAAAAGTTTCCTTTAAAATTTATCCTCATAGTTTGAATAATTTCTATTGTCTATTTCATTAACAAATTTTCCTCTTCATCACTATTAGACCTTCCTCTACATATACCATTAGTAAGTTGAAAATGAGCTATGAAGGTATTCGTCAAATGCAAATTGATTAAGTAGTTGGTTCTTGAATTGCCCAAGTGGATATAGTTGGTTGGGTGGGTACAACCAACAACATTCTTATCTTTCTTCAAAGATGAAAGGTGTGGGTTATGGTCTTTTCTCTAATTGTATTCTATATCCATCTAGGCTCCTAAAGTTGGTCTACACTATTCTTCCCATCTCTTAGTGTTCCTCCTATCCTACTCCATAAGTTCATCCAACTTCCTCATGTTTTCCTTAAGTAATTTTCTTATGCTTCTCAATTCCTCTTGCCTAATTTTCTAATCTCTTTTATCTTTTTTTTTCTTCTCTCTTCTTCCTCTCTTTTCTTTTTTCCATTACTCAAGAAGTCTAGCATTTCTCTCTCTAATCTTGTCAGACCCATCTTCACCTTGCAAGGATATAAACATTAAGTATAACATGTCTATTTTTTTTGCAGATATACCATATGTGCAGATGTAAACATTAAGTACAACATGTCCAATTTATTTGCAGATATAATTTCCTATGAAGAAAGACCATGCCTAACAATATGAACCTAGAAAAAAATAACAAGATAATGGCTACGTTGTGGTCTTAGTTCCGAAGAAAACCTGATAACTATAATTGTCTTTGCAAAAAGTGTAAGCGCTTAAAGAATCAAAGAATTCTAATCACAACAGCCCAGAGTTAGTGTATGTAACATGGTCACATTGAAGGGGGCCACAATTTTCGTCCATTAGTGAATGTGGATTTCCTACTAGAGGAACATGGAGGTGTGAATATCCAAGTTGAGGCTAACACTCCCATGGAAGAAGATGATAATGTGTTGGATGACATGATTGAAGAAGATGGTATTATATCTGGTGATGCAGAGGCTCACAATGATGGTACTAGTGCATATGATAATGATGATGAAGATGGTCTTGATATGCCTTTACTTGAGAAGGCACACGAGCCCTTATATGAAGGCTCCTGAACAACTCTTCTCTCAACTATAGTGTTTTTGGTGAACTTAAAGGTTATGAATGGTTTATCCAATATAGCAATGTCTCTATGCTAAGGTATGCCATTTTTGTCATCTTCAATGTTAGCATGCAATTACTAAATATTAACAATACATATTTGTTGTTTTACATTTATAGATGAGTTTTTGTTACCACTATCAAACATTTTTTCTCATTCATATTGAGAATTATCTACTATTATGAATCAGATTGGAATTAAGTATTAGACAATACATGCATGTCCCAGTGATCACATTCTATATCATAAACAACATAAATTTGCAACAGAATGCCCTGATTGTCATATTAGTAGATATCGATCAGATCAAATATCAAAAAAGGTGCCTCACAAGGTTCTTCAGTACATTCCCATTATTCCATGTCTTCAATGATTATTCAGGTGTACTAGCTTGGCACAATTTATGGATTATCATGCATGCAATAGAAGTCAAGATAACATTAGGAAAATTCCTATGGATGGTTCTACATTTAAAGAGATAGAAGAAACATGGTCACATTTTAAAGAAGACCTTGTAATCTGAAGCTTTCATTGGCAACGAACAGTGTGAATCCATTTGGAGATATGAGATTTGTTTACTCGGTGTGGCCTATTTTTGATATTAACAATAACATTCCTTCTTGGATGTCCATAAAGAGGAAGTACATAATGTTGTCAATGATTGTGCCAGATATTTTTTCATTTAATAGTTATCTAAATTAATTTATAAACAATGGATGAAAATGGTTATAATTATTGTGTAATGTTTATTATGTTCATTCAATTACTAGGTAAGTACCAAGTTAAAGATATGAACGTGTATATTGAGCCCCTAATTGACAAATTGTTGAAGTTATGGAATAGAATCACTATGTATGACATCTCTAGACCAATAGGGCATTGATAATTTCAATTCCATGCAATGCTTGTATGGACAATACATGATACCTTTGGGAAAACTCATTTTTGTGGTATGTTATATTGTTAAGATAACATATTTTTGGTTTTTTATAGTGCTTACACATTACTATTTTATTCTTAAGATGTGCATGATAATTGTACATGATCCAATTATACATGATCTTTTAAGTCTTCAGACGAAGAAAAAATTCACATGTCTAGTTTGTGGTCTGAAGATAAAATCTCGTCATTCAAGAAGTTTAGGAAAGCAAGTGTTTGATGAGTTTAGGCACTTTCTCCACAATAATCATAAGTATAAAATTATTTTAAAAAAAAAATTTAATGAGAAAGAAGAGACATCATCAAGGCCACAAAGAATGACACCTCATCTATAGAAGTTGGAATAAAATCAACTAAATTGTTGAGGTAATGTCCAATTTGTCATCCGAAGTTTAAAATTTGTATTTTGATATTGTCCTATATTTAATAATGATTTAATTAATGCTAATGAAGGTCATCAAGGCATAAATGACCAACTTCCTAGAGGAATGAAAAGTTATCCTACTCAATTTAGTAGGTTACTGTACTACAAGGATCTCCTAATCGTGCACTTGTTTGATGCTACACATATTGGAAAGAATGTAATAGATACACTATGGAAAATATTAATGGATGGAAGGCATGATAGAGAAAAAATTTCCAAAATTTGTATTGACATTCATTAATCCAATCATGCACTAAAAGATTTCATTGAATCAAATAGCAATGGAGACTGCATAAATATAAGTGCCCTTCCTTGGTTATTAATGGAGAAAAAAAGTGATGCATTAAAAGAAGTCATTAAAAAAAAAATTCCAACAAGATTTGTTGTAAATATAAGCACTCTTCTATCAAAGAAAGATGGTTTTGGGCCAAGGTTGAAAACACATGTTTGGCATACCTTCGTCAAGGTAAGTCATATTCTTTATTTATCATATATTTGTAAAATTGAATGTACTACCTATTGCATTATTTAATAATATATTGAAATGATCATTTTTTAATGATTGCAGTATATCCTACCTCTATCCCTCCCACACCAATTTGACAAAAGTATTAAACAAGTTATATACAACCTTGGAAAATACATGAGGTTATAAGTGTTTTTTCTTATATTTGTATAATTTTATCTTAAATCTCATTTATATGTTCTTGCGTGTTGAATTTCTTTTAGGTGGTTATCATCTAAAGAAATTGATAAAAAAGATATAAACTATTGGAAGAGAAAAATTTCACAACTTATGTGTGAAATGCAAAATGGTCTACCTTCAACCTTTTTCAATTCTCAAGAACACTACCTCATACATCAAGTTGAGGAAATTGAATTGTGTGGACATGTACAAACTAGGCCAATGAGAATGGTTGAGAGGCACTTGAAATTTATGAAAGACTTGGTTTGACAAAGAGCACGTCCTGAGGGTTTTATGGTAGAGGAATATATGGTATACCAAACCAAGGTGTACATTAGTGAATATCTTTCAAAATTTGTAGCAAATATTCATGTAGATCGCATTTGGGATCCCAACTCTAATGACAAATTCGAAGGAGAGAACCTGATGGGGAAAGGTAGATTCAGGAGATTGATAAGTAATTGTAAGTTTTTTTTTTTTTTTTTTTTTGTAGTTTATTAATTCTTATCCATCATCAATATAAGTTGTTTCTAACTAGTTTAATTGTTTTCTTTATAGTTAGTCATGAGTGGGATGCATACATTTATATATTGCAAACAATCTTGATTGGATGATGGTATAGATTGAATAGTCTCAAGAAAATGGTCACTCATTAACATGAGAAGGTGTTGCATCATTGGTTAAAGAAGCTCATTGTAATGGAGATCCCAATGTTACACCAATGGTACTTGATTTGATATATGGCTTAAGAGATACAATGGTACGCAAAATATTACTAGTCATGAGCCATATGTTTAGTATCAACTCACAGATTGATGCAAATAATCTTGACATGTTTGAATAATTGTAGGTCAAACACCACAAAGCTATGTAGTACCATGACCATAAATTTTACATAAAAAAGTCAAACAAAATGAAGAAAATGTATTCCAAGATAAGTGTTGTCTTCGTAGTCACCAATATTTCATCTAGAACTGACATACATCCTCAACAATCTGAAAATTGATACTATGACATTTTGGATGATATACTTGAGTGTGACTTTAATTCATTCAAACTAGTTCTATTTTTCATCAAATGGTACAAGCCACAATTGAATCAAAATGATCCTGATAGGATTGTTATTGAACATGATAGTGGATTTAAAATGATTAATACAAGGTCATTTGAGCCAGTCGAAGATGAGCCCTATGTTCTTCCAAGCCAATGTGAGCAAGTGTTTTACTTTAGCATTCCACACAAACCAAGTTGGTCATTTGTTGTTAGACATGATCCAAGAGGAAGGCTGATAAAGTATAATGTGATAGGAGAAGAAGATACTAAAGAAGCACAATATGAAGTAAATGATTATCTCAAAGGACTATTATCCAATGATGAAGAAGAAGATGGTGATGATTTTGGTCATGTTGATGGTAATGGTGATGATGACAATGATGATGATCATGATCATTTTGATGAAGATCATGATGATCATGGCAATGATGGTAATGATGATGATGGTGATGAAGATGATGATGATGACAATGAAGATGGTGGTGGTGATGATGATGATCAAAGTGACAAGTATGATGATGGTGATGATAATGATGATGATGACATGGATGAAGATGATGATCAATGAAATTTTTGTCCAAGTACAATCAATGTCAAGTATGATGTGGTCATGTATGACCAAAATTTTCTTTCAAAACCATATGTGCAGATATAAACATTAAGTAGAACATGTCAAATATTTTTTTAGATATACATATTAGTTACACCAAATTTTTGGCTAACTTAAGATAAATGATTTACATATACAATCTACTTTATTATTAATTTTTTTTTTGGTAAGTCTATTACTTTCATTTCATTGCTAATTGCTAAGAATTACTAATCTTTTTCATAGGGCGACATGGATAGACCACCATGTCACACGGGTGGGGATGCACCATCTCACACACCTTCTTCAATGGAGGTAAACTTAATTATTGTAATTGTTCAAATTATATATAAAAAAATGTCTATTATTATGTTCTTTCAAAATCATATGTGCAAATACAAACATTAAGTACAACATGTCAAATACTTTCATTTTGTTGCTGATTTCTAAGATTTACTAATCTTTTTCATAGGGCAACATGGGTAGACCACCACACACAGGCAGGGATGCACCATCTCACACACCTTCAGTAGAGGTAAACATTAATTATTGTAATTTTTATTGTTATATGGAAATAATTGTTGTATTATTATGTTCTTTTCATTATGGCTTTGGAGTTATTTTGATGAAATTTTATTGATTTTGAATTTTGTAGATATACACATTAGTTACACCAAATTTTTCTTTCAAAACCATATGTGCAGATACAAACATTAAGTACAACATGTCAAATACTTTCATTTCACTGCTGATTTCTAAGAATTAGTAATCTTTTTCATAGGGCAACCTGGGTAGACCACCACACACATGCAGTGATGCACCATCTCACACACCTTCAATGAAGGTAAACATTAATTATTGTAATTTTTATTGTTATATAGAAACAAATGTTGTATTATTATGTTCTTTTCTTTATGGATTTGGAGTTATTTTGATGAAATTTTACTGATATTGATGTCACAAATGATAGGAAAAAGCTAGAATGACAACAGATCAAATGTGATATGAAATACGAGCATCATTTCTACATGACATCACCCTTATTGCTGACCCTATATTCATGGCCCAACAATTCAAACAAAGATACATTAATGAAATTGTTAACATTATCATTGAGCATGACATAAGCGAGGAGAAAGAGGCACTAAAAAAAGAATTGGACCGTAAGGTCTAATCTTTGAAGGTAAGTAGTAATTAATCTAAAATAATAATAGAAGTTCAATATATGATAATATTTTATAGTATCTTATGGATCATGATCTAAAATATTATGTATTCTTGTTCAGAAACATGTGATAGTTGTGACATCATGTGGTGAACATGGTGAGGGTTGTAGCACACAACCTTTGTATAAGTAACACTTTGTTTGTTTGTTTTCATCAACATTATAACACTTAACTTTTTTTTGGATGCTTCTAGCTAGTATTCCAATTGATCTTTATCCATTGCAAATGTCTTTGCTAACAATATTGTATTCTTTAGCTCATGTTGAAGTGCGGATGCCTCCTTCAGTCAGTGGTCCAATATTTCCTTGTACATTATTAGCAACAAGGAGCATGCAAACATCCTCATCTATGCCCACTACAAATGGTAAAACCTTGTTTTGCTATATTGTGTAATGTGCTAATCATGCATTGTTTTTTTGTTGGGTGGATTTTGTACTCATGTACCTATTTTGTGTAATAATAGATAGACCTTCAATTGATAGAGAAACAGAGACTAGCTCTATTGAATCTTATCCATTTCCTAGAGCAGTCCATGTGACTAGTACTGGTTCATTTGAAGGGACATTGTTGCTGAACAAGAAAACTATGTTTTCATTAAAATTATGAAAGCTTCTAGGTGCTTTAAAATTGTTATTATTTAAAGTGTAAATTTAGTTTACTTATACATAACTCATTTTGGATTGATAACCCTTTTATATTTTTGTAGGTAATAATGTTTTTTTTTACCATATTTTTGATATGATATTGAGGCTATTTGGATCCACCATACGTAAAAGGTACGTAGTTTTATATCATTGATACCTAATTTTTATTTTCTTCCATTTATTGTACTATATTAAAGTTATTGATCTAACAATTTAAATTTTTTTTAAAGGTGGAATTTATAGGCTTTTGAACTAAAAAATTAACTATTTACATCTTTTGAGGACCTATTTGGAAATTTTTTTTTTTGATGCCACCCTACTTCTGAAAAGAGCATCAAGGCATATAAAGACTGTGAGTGATCAATATAGAAGGGGTCTTAAGGATAACCCAAAGTATGATCATCCTCCTATATTCCACTAATGGAGTGGAATGAAATAATAGAAGATGAAAAGGAGAAAAGGCTATGTGAAAATACAGTAAATGAACCAGCACAAGGGAAAAGCAAGTATGTCATGATAGTATTAAGTACATTGTAATCATGCACTAACTAGTGATCTTTTTAAATATATAATCTAACATGTTTGAAACTATTCATAGACTGTAGGACACATTTGTGGCTACAAAAGTGAGACTAGAAAAGATTGGCCAACACAATCTTGGCTCTCATGGCTATATGAATCTTCATTCTCGACTTGTAAGTAGCATCAATGAAATTTCATATATATATTTTCATATAATGTTGCAAAAAAATTTGTTTAATGAAACCATACATGGAAAAATAACAATAATAAGCAAAAAATATAGGGCACATAATTT
Organism: Cupressus sempervirens; assembly: GCA_028749045.1. Taxonomy (NCBI): domain Eukaryota; kingdom Viridiplantae; phylum Streptophyta; class Pinopsida; order Cupressales; family Cupressaceae; genus Cupressus; species Cupressus sempervirens. The sequence continues at coordinate 99,713,228 of CM053793.1, read as the reverse complement.
AATGTGGAGCTCACAACTGAAGATAGAAAAATCGCCTTGAAGGAAGGCTATAAAGTCATGGTTGCACGCCTACACCAAGAATCTGAAAGCCTTGCCCAAGAATCTGGTGCACCAAATGAGACACATGTAAATTGGTCAGATGAAAAGTAAATGAAATTGAATAGTTGAGAAAATTATTTTTTGGTGTTAATTTTGAACATAAATTGACTACATAAGAATGCACATAACATTTTATTGCAGCCTTCATATCCTATCATAGAACTTGCTTGTGATGAAGGCCATGATGTGCATTATAGTGGTAGAGGTATTAATTTGCTATTGGAAATTAATTATGCAATTATGAATACAATTTAACATCTTCAATTGCAATTTTATGTGTATCCTTTTGTTTAATAGTTTAGAGCATGTTGAACATCATGGTGAAGGAGTGAAGCATGTTCCAAGTGTTCAGTATGTTGATGTGGCGGTGGATCAAAATGTTAATGTACATGATGTGGCATTATCAGGTAAGAAAAATGCATGTTATTTTGTACTAGTACTTAATTATATACTTGTAACAGTTAGAAAAAGAAAAAGAGTATGCCAATTTAACTCATTTACTTGTTCTTGCAACAGAGCCCCCTTTAGTCCAGCAGCCTCCTGCTCCTCCAAAGAGGAGGAGCCACCATAATTTGTCATTACATGTGCCACAAGAGGAGGACAATGAGGAAGATATTGATGCTCCTATCAACCTTTTTCTTAATAGATCTAAGAAAAAAAAAAAGAAGAAATGATGTTTTAAAAATACTCTTTGATAAACCTTGTTGGATAATGAAAGAACTTTTTTTAAAGTAATTATCTATGAATGTTGTGTATTAATATTGATTTTTATTTTATGTTAATGAATATTTTTATGTGTTAATGAATTCTTGATTAGTATTGTGTATTAATGAATTTTATAACATATTAATGAATGTTATGTGATTGTATTGATTAGATGTTATAGTTCATAAATGAATGAATGAATGAATGAAGAAGTATACAATTAGATGATAATGGGTAATTTATATTGATGTTAGGGCGAGGGAGGTGAGGCCAAATGAGCTTCCACCTTCACATGGTTGGCCTTGTTAAGTAGAGAATATTATAGTATTCTCAAAACCAAGTGAAGCTCAAACTAACATACCAAGGAATTGCAAAACCCAAATCCATCTACCTCTCATCTTCTCATCCCAATAAGTGACATTTTCACCACTTTTTGCATATTCAATATTGTATTATTCACAATATTGATAATGGAAGCCTCCATCTTGTCAGTAAGTTGTTCCTATCCTATCCTTTTATTTTTTTAAATGCATCTATTTCTCCCCTACCATAACTCTCATATGACAATAGATGGTGTTGCAATGCACAAGCCACCATACAAATAGTCCTTATTTCAAATAGATGCTTGTCTTTGGTCTTATTTATTTTGTAATTAGGTAATTATAGACCTCCTTAGTGTTCTAGTTTGTAGTAGTCATTTGATAGTTGCTCTGAATAACCTTGACACCATAAGAAATCCGCAAACCATAGTGGATGAGGACTACTCAAGAAACCTTCATTACTGCATCCAAGCCAAGGTAACCCATTTACTTTGTTTTTGTATACCATGGAAAGACTTGTAAACTTATCTCCATATTCCAACTTTATTAAACTAATTTATCCTCTATCTCTTTTGGTGCTCAGAATTGGTATTGCTATTCAAAGACAGTAGCAGAGAAAGTAGTGTGTGAGTATGTGATGTTTAAAGGTAGCCTTCATTTGATAACATTACTAGGGTATGTTTAGTTTTATTTGTTACTTTTGTATCTAATTTTAAATACCTTTCTAGGTTTTCATATATGTTTATAGAATTCAATAGAATGATCTTACTTGAACATAATTCATGTTCATTTTCTATGGTTTCTAAAATTAGCCCATGGATCTCACACACCTTCTTCAACTAGGATCTAAGTGTTCTTTTGAAACCACTAATGGTCTCAATGATTCCTTACTCTTCCAAGGATCCCCTAACCTACCTTAACCTTCCCACGAAGTTAACTTTTCCAACCTTCTAGCATTCCAAGCTTGTTCTTTAGCACCTAATTCCCTAAAAGGCTTATAAAGGTCTTCTAGGGTCCTACACCTTTCCCAAACTTCAATGGGGACTATTACAAGTTTTAGAGTGGTTTTAAAACCTATTCAACATAACTAAAATGATGGCAAGGATGGGTTAATACCTAATTGAAGGGTTTCTTCACAAACAGGGCTACTAGAGGAGCCCCAATTAGGTCTCCTTACAGATTTGTAGGGATTTTACCTTATTTCTTTCAAGGATTCAACACAACTAGTAATAAGAAAAATTGTTATAAATGACCCATTCTCAGGGATTTTTGGGGTCTCAAGCCTTCAATAGGCTATACAACATTTTGGCCAATAATGAGGGTTTTAAAGTTTTCATAGACACATTGTTGTCCTACCCTTCCACAACACTTTCCAAAGCCTTTCAAGACTTCTACCTCACATAATCACACCTCCTAACACCCTTCTTGAACCCCTCCAAAAGAATTTTCATGAAATCCACTCCTCTGCCTTTTAGAGCTATTCTGTTATTATCCACTCCTAGTCAGATACTAGTATATTCGCCTAGGGAAAGATCAAAGAAATGCTTGCACTTTTTTTCTAGGCCCCTCCTTGCACATATTTATAGATTAGGATCTATAGTCCTAGATTCCAAATTACCATGGTGTGCCCAAGGTGGAAACAAGATCTATAGCCCCATATTTATAAGCTCTCCAAAACTGATAGAGCACAGTCTACTTAGAAAGAATTAAAAAAGGCACTTGAAAAACTTTAAAAGACCTAATTTAATGCTTGCAAAAGCAAGAATTAACACTATACATGCTATTCTGTCCAAAAAAATCCACAAACACTTCTCTATTCACTTCAAAACTTAATAAAAACTAGTAACTATCATTGCAATTCTAGACATAGTCTACTATTCCATACTATAGCCATACAATGGTATTTACCAATGCTTGCATTAGGGTTCCCTAAGACATCTATAGCCTTCTCCTTGGTTTTTGTGTTTGATTAGGGTTGTTTTTATCCTCTTACCAAAGTTAGGAAACAAAAAGAGAAATGTTGCTGAGCAACTTTTTGTTGCTTGAGCAAATTTTTCTCATACATTGCAAATGACCATTGTAGGTCCTCCTAAAGAAAAAATGTTCTCAAATTCCAACCAAATAAATGAACTCATTATGCATTCATGGGAACTTTTAGGCTAGTCACTCTCTGTCTCAGAGGCCAACGAGTTGCATGATATTTTCTCCTATAGCTTATTCAATGTTTAGTGGACATGCTGATGTCAAAAGATGGATTTTACTTTTTGTAACATATTGGTATAATAAATGGAGTGGTACTTAGGTATCTACTTCTCTTGTGATGAGTATTGACAACAACTAAAGTCAAAACAAGGCTTAGCCTTACTTCACAATAAAGTACATGCCATTGATAATATCTGTAAGCTTTAAATGGAGCAAAGTTGTTTGAATAACACATCTAGAATTTTCTCAATGACTAGAAAATGTAATTGATTTCTCTTTTTATTAAAATTTAATATTGATATAAGTCATGCTAGTGCAAATATAGGTGCTACTTGGCTATGTGGCTATGCTTAGTGTAGCAATAGATATTCTAAAAATGTTGTTTGAAATGCAGAGATTAATGTTGTAATAAATTAGATTTATGATTTTTTAGAATTTTAGCAACTATTTGACTATAAAAATGAAAATTTTGTTAACTTCTAGCACTCATATTCAATTTTATAATGTAGTTCTTGTACTAGATTTTCTACAATGTGCATTGAAAGTTGTGTAGTTATTTATGTGCACTCAAGATGCATGCATTGACAAATATACTAGATAAGAATCTCTCTTTGAGATCCATTAACTTTGTTTCAAAAGTAAAATTGAATTTCAAAATCGAATATCTTAGGATTCAAAAATGCTTTATTATGGTTTGAATGATAAATGCAGATTTCTCTTAATGTAGAGTTAGTTCTATAAGTAATTGTTGGTATGAGAATTGTTGTTATGTGTTTTGACATTTGGGTGTTTATACATATTGACCTTCCAAAATCATTTCTTTATTTTTTGAGTGTGTAAATCAAAGTGGATTGTGCCTTCCTTGAATCTTGAAAATTAAGAATTAGTTTCCTTGTGAAGTGTACTATTCTAGTCAATCTCAAATTCACTACATTGTTACAAAAAAGGATTTTCAACCGGTTTGTAATTTCTTATGGTTTCTTACTGGTGTATTGTCAAATAAGTGATGCAACCTACTACATTGATTTTTAAATTAATTGGCTTGCCATTTTTTGCTCAAAATGGGATTTTTTTCCAGATTCTCTGGTATACAAATGTAGGGACAGTTAGTCACAATACTGCATGTTTTAAATAGTCTTTAACATGATTGCTATCTAGAAGTCTGACTATCACTTAGAGGTAGGTTTTTAAGAAAATGTCTTGCACAAATCTCATGTATTACAACGAGTTTCTTGCATATGGATCCAATTTTCCAGGGCCTTTTTTGTTTCCAAGATTGACTCACTATGTTTTTGAGTCTTTGGGATTTGGGTACCCATTTCTAGCAATGTCTATCCACAATTTGGAAGACTTTTCTACCAAAATAGTTATTATGTAAAATTTAAAATCATTATTTATTGCACTTAACAAATTTACAATTATCAATGGTCTAAATAGTGACCTTGTTTGAAATTAATAGTGGCAACTGAAATGGATGATTTCAGTTAATAATTTAACCTTTAATTATTTAGATAGTAATGAAGTTCACTTCTAGATTCAATTGTGTGTATTTTTAGATAGTTACGATGCTAAAAAATATACACAATTGAATTTAGAAGAAAACTTCATAATCTTCAATGGATTGTGGAAATCTGATATTATTATTTAGATAGTTTCAATTTGTTTTAGCTTGTTTGATGGAAAGGAAATAGTCACTTTCATGATATCTTCTTAGCTATTTGAGTTATTAATTATTGATTGTCAAGTAATTGTACATGCACTGAGTCCTAATTATTTTAGATATTATGAAATGCTATATATTAATCTTGGTCATGTTATTAGTTTTTGTTCTTATTACAAGTCACAAGAAGATTTAAGATTTGCTTAAGTTCTATGTTTTCTACAGCCTAGATCTTATTAGGGAAATGAGTACTCAATCCAAGTAGGTGATTATGGGGATTTCCATTGGTGTGTCTATTGGCATGATATTAGTAGCTTATTTCCTTTTTTGTATCATATGGCATAGCAAGCGTTGTAAAGACCAACTGAGCAGGCACATTCAAAGTGGTATATCACTTCCCATCCATGTTAACAACATGTATTTTGTATATAGCTTTTCTTTCATCAAATATTAAATGCACTTTTTTGCTATCTTTTTCAAGAACTAAAATCCTCTTTTACTAATTGGAGATACTGAAAACCTTTATCTATCAAACACATCTTATCCAATTCCATACAAGATTTTCCCAAGAAGAATAGCTGTCACAGCTCTTTGATTACAAGTTAAACATTATAGATCAGGAATAGTATTGTGATTGTATGGACTTAAGACAAGTCTGAAAATGATGACATAGTTAAGTTTGTAAGAATTTGAGCTCCATAAAAAACAACAACTTTATCATTATATTTATACACCAATACAATCCATTCCTTGGCTCTTATATAATACCTAGTTTCATAGCTTCATTTATTCATAAATCAATGATTTAGACAATTAAATTATACTCGATTTATTTGTTCATTGCCCTCTTTATAAAACATCTATCAAAATACTACTCTGATGACTAACTTTGGTTGTTGATTTAGGCTTAAGATTTACGGCCTTGAGTTTTGTACCATGAAGTAGATATTTCCATTGTCATTGTAATTACTAATTTCCATGGGCTATGCAAAATTGTTTCATTTTCTATTCATGTAATATTAGATATTGATTAGAAAATGCTCCTAGAGTATATCACGTGTATTTTATTCCACAATAGAGAAGAAAAATTATTAACCTTATTGATGATGAAAACATTGTATAGGTTGTCAAAAAAATATTGTAATTTTGAATTTCATCTGCATTGCTTAAAGTTACATCTAGTTTCACTTCTTTCAGACGCTAATTTTGGAAATAGGTCTAAATGACTAAAATGAATTTGGATATTAGACTATTTTTTATGCATGGAAAATATTCATAATTAATTTAGAAGAATTAGATTGTAAAAAGAGTAATTACCTTTGTAATTTGATAAAGTGGATCAGGCATGTAAGTTTGACACCTTTCTAAGTGCATATATTATAGGTCCGAGTCCTATAGATCCAAGTAGTGGAAACATGCTTCTACAAGTGTTGAATCAGTTAGCCCCTTCTATCTAGGTCAAATGCTAGATTCTAAAAGATAGCTAGAAAAACCAAATGTCAAAGATGTCAAAGGATCTAAACATGAGTAACAAATCAATGCTGGCTATCAAGAATCTCTACCTTAGACACTAGAATTACTGGAGCAAATTTTTTTGGATGAGATTATGAAGTTGTCAAAGGAGCAAAATGATGCTGAGGATGAAGAAAACATCAGGCACCAAGAGGTTTGTAATTATTTTTTCTCCATTTCTTATAAATTCATCTTGCACTACTCCATTTCAAGAGTTAAACATCAACATTAGTTAATTTGTCAAGTTTCCTTAAGTTTTGATCTGTTGTGAAAATTACTTTAGGGATGCATGCTTTGTAGAAATATTATATTGAGTACACTATAGTCCATTATGATAAACAATTTTATTATTAGTTTGTTTGTTGAACTTAGTGTGATGATCCTCCTATTTTACTTATATGGTAAATCAATGAACTATCTAAATCCTTTTCATAATGACTTGCATGTCTCTTTTCTTCAATAGAGGTTTGTTTTTTAAAATCATATAAATCCATTAAAAGTTTAAAATCATATACATCTATTTATCTTTAAGAGTTTTTTTTTCATTGGCTTTAGATTCAATTGGGTATAGCTCAATAGATTTAAAAATAGCTAATTCTAAACAATTTATCCATTTCTAACTAAACAAAATCAACATAGTGAGAAATGAAATTTGATGTATCTAGGACCAACAAGGTTCACTATACAACAAGGAAAAACATATCTTCTTTGTATTGTCAATGTTGTAGTCAATAATCACCTCTTTTTCAAGGTTGCATCACACAATCTCATGGTGGTATCGGTGGATGCCTCCTACACAAAGCCATACACAATGGACACTCTAATGTTAACATCTAGTCAAACTCTAGATGTAATTCTCATAGTTAATCAAGAAAAAGCCAAATACTACATGGCTGCCAAAGTATACACTACTCAATCTGAATCAAATATTGACAACAACATAACAATTTCCATTTTGAGCTACGTGAGTTCAAATGCATCTGCCACTCCAATCTTTTCAAACCTTCCAATTTTCAATGACATTGTAGCTATGAACAACTTTATGAAATCCCTATGAAGCCTGTCTTCATAGGAGCATCTGGTGGATGTTCCCTAAACTATAAGTGACAATAGTATCATAACAGTAGGACAATAGTAGTAACTAATCTTCAACAATGATATTGAAGGGTCTCAACATTATAGATCATTCTTAGAGAAACATACATTGTAGAATTTGGAGTATTATGATGCGATTGTGGAAGGCATATGCCCAGCTCTACTATGAATAGGTCATGCATTGTTTAGAATTCAGAAAAATACTACTTTAACCCACACTTTTTGGCTATTCATGGTTGTACATCAACTCTTGGAAATGTATTGGAAATTTAGTTTTCTCTAAAACATCCTATTTGAGTCCAAGCATCTTGCATACTGTACTTATTTTACCATTGGTGGCATATGTTCTCATTAGCATTCAAAAAAACTTTTTTAGCAACATGTGTATCATTACTTATTGCAGTCATTTCTTTGAAGTCTTCATGAACTTTAATTCATATAGATTCCTTTTTATTTTTTCTATCTTTTCTTTGACCTTCGTTCTCTTAATATCAATAATATCAATTTCACTATATATCCTTTTCCTTCCCCAATAAATTTAAGGCTATTTGTTATTATTTCTTTGATTATTTTGCTACTTTTCCATAGGACTACTATTTGTAGATCTTTCTAGTAATATCCTTATTGCTCTTTGAATTGAGGTCAAAATAATTATCTACTGTGTTCAATGGCTGAGTTGAATTGTTTATCATAGATTTGAGAGAAGAAATCAAGACTCTTACATGTTCTTTAAGTTGATCTTTAGTATGTTTATTTTTCTTAATTTGTACTACTAGTTTAGTTGTTGAGACTTGGAAATTGTGAATATCCCCTTCATGTGAAGAAGGATTGAGATTACATTTATGCTAAAACTTTGCTGTCATGGAAGATCTTCATGTGAAACCTTAATGCTAGACAAGGGCTCACCATTAGATCAACTTCAAAATTGCTAAATAGACATGCTATACAATGGCAACCATTGCCAAGCCTCTTCCAAAATTGTGTTGGTCCAAGAAGATGATATAAGAGAGTCCATGAGTAGGCATTTGTTGGAGGATTCACTCGCTCTATTTTTTTTTCAAACCTCATAGTTTGTTCAAAATTTTGACCATATCCTCATGGTTTTCCACCAACAATTGGTTGAAATTTTGACCAATTCTTGAAATTTTTCTACCAATATTTGGTCAAAATTTCCACCAATTCTTGAAAGTTTTCAACCAAAAGTGGTGGAAATTTTGACCAATTCCTGAAATTTTTCTACCAATATCTGGTTAAAATTTCCACCAATTCTTGAAAGTTTTTGACTAAAAAGTGGTAGAAATTTTGACTAATTCTTGAAAATTTTCTACCAATATCTGGTCAAAATTTCCACTAATTCTTGAAAGTTTTTGATGAAAAATTGGTAGAAATTTTGACCAATTCTTGAAATTTTTCTACTAATATTTGGTCAAAATGTTGACCAAAAATGGCAAATCAGAGTGACCAGAGACAAAGACTTTTTGATGAATGTATTCATCAAAATTGCCACAAACTACTTGGTCAAAATTTTAACCAACCTGAGTTAAAATTTCCACTAAAATTCATCAAAAATTGAGTCCAAATTTACTACTGATTGTTGCCTTGTAGGAACAAAACAAGAAGTGAGAAGAGAAATCTTCTAAATCACATTCAATTTTTTTGGGGATGTAGAAGTATTGAGGTCCAAAGTTTAAGATCAAGAGAGTCTTCTTCAAGAGAAGGAAGGACCTATCATTTCCCAAATCCATCCTTACAAGCCTATTAAGGTAGAAGTCATAGATCTAACTATGGAAATCTTGATAAAGGAAAGCAGAAAGTTGTAGGGATATAGATTAATGAGTCTCAAGTTCTTTCTAACAAATCTAAAAGTCTTATTATGTCTAAAATTGACTTATATTTAGAGAAATGCAAGAAAGAAAGAGAGGATCTGGCCAACGAACTTGAGAAAATTGAAAATGACGCCCAAGCTACTGAGACTAGAAGAAAATACACTTCGTTAAATCCAAATCTGCCTTAGCATCTTGGCCTAACCTATCCACACAAGCCATGTCCCATGTCCCTACATGTGCACCAATAGTAACTAATCAAAGTATATCTTAGTCAACACTTGCTTCCTCTTCAGTAACTACCACTAGCCAAATTGTTGAAAATAACTGGTCAATTGTGTATCATCTTTGATGTTACACAAAATTTCATATATTTACTAGTCAGCATATGCCAATCTCAACTAGGCATTGAAGATAGTTTCCTATCTCAACCAAGCATTCAAGATTTTTCCAAGTTCAGAAGACAATGGCTACTGAGTTCACTTGGGATACAAAGATAAGTTCATAGAAAATTGAGTGTTAACCAAGCTCACTCAGTTAATGAAGGAAAATTTGGATGGAACTAGTGTTAACTAAGCTTACTTGGTTACCAAAGGAACTTTGTAAAGGTGTAGTGTTAACTGAGTTCACATGGTTAACATAGGAAAATTGTTTTCGAGTTAGTGTCTACCAAGCAAGGTCAACTAATGAAAGATTTTCTTATTTTGCAATATTGAGTTTAGTAGATTTATTTGTTGGTTCTAGCTAACTAAGTAGATGAATATTAATTATTCTAAGTTGTATTCAAGATGACTTGATAATGTGTATGGTATAAATATTAGGTCAATTTGAGGATTGAATGTGTGCAAGTGAATAGAAGATTTGAAGATGCTTAGAGGAAGTGAATTAGAAGGATAAGTAGAATATCCTTCTAGAGCTGCAAAGATACATTTGATTAGAAAGGATCAAGTATACAAGCCTAAATTAAGATCTATAATCAACAATTTAGTTGCATCAAAAATTAGATCATCTCATTATTACTCTCTAACCATTGTAGTAGTGATCTAAATCTCTTAATAGGGTTGGCTTAACAACTATTTGTAAATCCTCTAACAAGGTGGAATTTCTAGATTGAAGTGTCTAAAGACCTCTAATAAGGCCACTGCTAATAAGGTGATTAAATCCTCTGACATGGTCACACCTAATAGTGTGTTTTGTAACCTTTAATAGGGTTGGCTCCTAATAGAGCTCACTTGACAAGAGTGAAAATAAATAACTAGTTTCAATTGGTGGTTTTTCCCAAATTAGGTTTCCACATTAAATCTTGGTGTCACATGTGTTCATGATATTTATTTTATGTATATGAAACTAATTTAAGTAAGGTAATCACATAGAATATCTTAAGATTTTCATGTTAAGTATTTGTTGAGTTATAGTTTCTATCTTAGTGCTTACCAAGTTACAACATTTACTAGTGTAAACCAAGTGCCTGTGTATTTGTTGTGCATCAGTATATTTAGTGAAGTTTATGTTATGTACTAACATCTAAGGGATTTGGGATTTATTTTAGTGGTAACTAATTCACCCCTCCCCTCTTAGTTACTTTTCTTATATTTACAATAATTGGTATTAAAGCATCTTGGTGCTTGCAGAGAAGGTTTCAAGAACCTAAGCTAAAGATTAGGATGTCTTACAGAAGAGAGATTCCTAGGCTAAACAAAGATAACTTCCAGGCATGGCAAGAACTTATGAAGTTGCACTTGGAAACCATCAGTGATTTAGGTCTGAAATACTTCAAAAATTCTTACAAGGCTCCTATTGAAACACTAATTGTGGAGGAGATTGCTGAAAAGACAAACCATAACATCATGATGATTGACATTGCATCAGCTCTTAACTATGCCGAGTTTGATGAGGGATGTGCTACTACTCATGACATGTGGACCAAACTGAAGGATCTCTATGGAGGTGATGATAACATAAAAATAGACAAGGTTGAAAGCTTAAGAGGTTAGTTTGATTAGATGAAAATGTGAGAGGATGAAAACATTGCAAAATATGACAAGAGAATCAAAGCTAGTTTTAGTGCTATCAACGCCTCTAGAGGAACAATTGAAGATGTGAAAGTGGTAAGAAAGGTATTCTGATGGGGACACAACCCAAGCACAAAATGGACACAACAGGAAAGGGAAATCTTATTAACTTTGTAAATAAGCTAATACATCTAGTACAGAGAAAATAGACTTCAAAACATGCCCTAAGGGCTTACAATAGCATAACTCTGGAGATAATTTCTCCTTTCAGTACCTCCTCTCAAAATCCACTCCGAACTGCCTTTTACAATGCCAAAAATCTCCTTAAATAGGCCCTGAAGGGTTAAGGACTAGGAATGCATTCTAGAAAGTGCTAGTAGGCATCCACCGACCAAATAGAAGGCTCTAGAAGCTACGTTAGAAGTCGACGCAAATCTAGAAGAATCCAAAAATAGTAATCAAACTTTTGGGAGGAATAACTTTTGAACCGTAGCTTCAATTGACGAACTGTTTACATTTTTGGAAAGCTCTCGAAGCGCTCTATAGCCCTATGGACAAGCATCGCTCATCCCCCATATTTAAGCCCTTTTCAAGGTCATTTAATGCCCCTAACCTGACTTTGAAGCATTCTTAGGAGGTCTCCAAAACTCAAAAAATTGCAATAACTTTCAAACCGTGGGGCCTTTTGACCTGATTCTTTTTTTGGAATGCTCTAAATTACAATTACATTCATCTGGCCAATTTACACCTTCTAGTTTACCAAAATGATGGCCCAATTACATACTCCTATTTTTTTTGGCATTTACATGTATCCCAAGGTGTTCAAATACTCTATCCTAGAACACTGATAGTGGAATTGTGAGAGTTGGAACCTTTATTTGACCCAAATGGATATCCATAAATGAAAACACATGAAACAAAAACTAAGTCTAAGTACATTTTTTTTGGGTGGCACAGGATTGCCCTTATACCTCTGGATGCTCCTGCATCATATTCAAAACCCTTCTTCCTATATATGCAATCAGAGTGTCTTCTACCTAAGAGATGACATGTGATCTAAATAACAAGATAACTTTGGATGCTCTACTTGGAAGAGTGACTTCATCTAAACTAGATAATTATAATAATTATATTGCTAGTTCTAGAAATCTTGAGTCTACATTTGAAGCCAAGGTATCACACAAGAAGAAAGCTAAAAAGTCTTAAAAAAATAAATTTTAAAGTGAAGATGAAGATAGTTTTGAAAGTGATCTTGAAGCCATTGAAGCATTTCTTGCAAGAAGGTATTCAAAATGCAAAGGAAAGTACAAAGGTAAAATTCCTTTGATCTTTTTCTCTTGTGAAGAAGTTGGACACATTGCTCCAAGATGTCCAAACAAAGAAGACAAAGATGAAAAGAAGCACAAGTACAAAGGCAAGAAGGATTTCAAGAACTTCAAAGACTACAAGGAAAAAGGTAAGAAATCTTGTTTTATGGATAAAGATTCAAATAGTAGTGAAGATGATGAAATGGTTTGTATTGCTGTAAAAGATGAATTTGATGATGAAGGAGATAAGATAGCACTTATTTCTCATGTTAGTAAAAATGATACATGGATTATTGATAGTGGTTGCTAATATCATATGAATGGTGATAGAACAAGTTTGAACATATGGAGCATTATGATGGTGGAAGTGTGAGATTTGGAAACAATGGACCATGTTGCATAAAGTGAAAATGTTGTAGCTCACTAACCAATGAACTTAGATGCGATAATGCTTATTGGATTGAAGGACTAAAGCATAATATACTAAGTGTGGCATAGTTGAATAACATTAGGTTCAAGGTAGAATTCATGAATGTGAAGGCCAAGTTGCTAGATGGAAAGGGAAATCTAGTTGGGTTTGGTAAATAAATAAAAGCTAACCTATTTTACCTAGATCTCAATGAAAGTTCATGTTTCATTTCTCAAGTAGAAGAAAGTTGGCTATGGCATAAAAGGCTATGTCATGTGAAATTTGATAATATGATCAAGATAAGAAAGGAAAAAAGAGTGAAAAGTATTCCTAGTTTGAGGAAACCTAATATGGGCCTATGCAAAATTTGTCAAATCGGTAAGATGGGCAAGACAAGTTTCAAAAGAAAAAACTATCATTCTAAAGAAGTCTTGGAGCTAGTTCATATAGACTTATGTGGACCTATTGGAATAGAGATCTATAGTGGAGATAAGTATTTTATTCTTTTTGTTGATGATTATTCTAGAATGATGACTGTAATGTATCTGAAAGATAAGTCTGAAGCATTTCAAAAGTTTAAGTGGTATCTAGCAAGAGTAGAAAAAGAAATTGGAAAGAAGATGAAGTGTTTAAGGTTAGAGTGAGGTGGTGAATTTGTTTCTAATGAGTTTAATGAATTATACATTGAAAAAGGAATTAAGAGACAAATATTAACTCTTGGTACACCATAGCAGAATGGCATAGCTAAAAGAAGGAACATATCCATCATGGATTGTGTAACAACCTTGATGATAGAAAAGAGTGTTGCAATAAAATACTCAAAGGAAGTAATTAGTATTGTAACACATACCTTGAATAGAGTACAACTGAAGGAAGACTCAAATTAATCTCCTTGTGAACTATGGTATGGCTACAAACCTAATGTAAGTTACCTAAAAGTATTTGGTAGCAAATGTTATATTTTGAAAGAGTCTAGGAAACATAAATTTGATGTCAAAGGTGATGAAGGCATATTCCTAGGATACTCTTGTAGAAGTAAAGCATATAAATGTTTGAACCTATCAACTCATAAGATCATAGAAAGTACACATGTAAGAATTGATGAGTTTCTAGAAAAGAGTGAAGAAGAGAGAAGAAAAAAACTTGAGGATTACAAAAAGTTTATCTACTATGAACCTAAAAAATTTCCAAATCTAATTGGAAGTCAACAAACTTCATCGCTTGACTCCCCAAAATCTCCAAAAGCTACCAAGTTGCAACCAGTGCAACCTGAATCATAGTCTGAAGGACCCAAGTCATAGTAAGAATCTACCAAGCTATTGCTAGAGCAAACCAAGTTTGATGGACCCGAGTCACAAATAATGAGACTCAAGCTTGATACAAAAGATCATGGAAAGGCTAGTGGAGCAAGTTATAAATCCAAAGCACTTGTGTTAGCAAGATATGTTAGAAGGCACCATGCACCTGATCAAATCATTTTAGAGAAGCCAAATAGTACAATGACTAGAAACATATTGAAAGGTACATGTTTACTTACTAAATCTGAACCTAGATCAGGGAAAGATGCTTTGGATAATGAAAGTTAGATTGAAGCTATGAATGAAGAGATGGAACAAATAGAGAGGAATAAGACTTGGACTCTTTTTCCTATACCCAAGAATAAAAATATAATTTGTGCAAAGTGGGTTTTCAAAAATAAGCTAAATGAAGATGGTGTAGTTTTCAAGAGGAAAAAAAAATAGGGTTAGTATGAAAAGGTTATTCTCAAGAAGGTATTGATTATGGTGAAACTTTTTCTCTTTTTGCAAGATTAGAAGGTGTTAGAACTTTACTCTCTTATGTTGCACATAGAGGTTTTAAAGTTTATCAAATGGATGTGAAATTTGCATTCTTGAAGAAGAAGTTTACATAGAATAACCTAAAGGTTTTGTGGATCCTAGCAAAAAGGATATGGTCCAAAAATTACACAAAGCATTGTATGGTCTCAAGAAAGCTCCCAGAGCTTGGTATGAAAGACTTCATAATTACTTGATAAAGATTAGTTTTCAAAGAAAAAATAATAATAATGGCTTGTATATCAAAGAAGGACCAGACAAGAAGATTGTATTGGTAGAAATCTTCGTGGATGAAAAATTGTTCACTGAAATGATGATTTATACAAAGCATTTTCAAAAGAAATGAGTAAAGAATTTAATATTTCCATGTTTGGAGAGATAAAATTCTTTTTTGGATTACATATTCAATAGAAAAAAGATGGTATCTACATTACTCAATCCAAATATATCAAGGAGATACTAAAGAAAATTGGAATGGAAGATTCAAGACCATTGGAACACCTATGTCTACTAGACATAAGATTTTCAAAAATGATGATTCCAAGGAGGTAGATCACACCACATACAAATCAATGATTGGAAAACTACAATATGTACTGCATACAAGGCCTAATATTGAATTAGCAATTGGTATGGTGGAAGATTCTTAAAAAATCCTAAAGAAAACCATATGATGAAAATCAAGAGAATCATGAAGTATTTGAAGGGTACTAAAGATTATGGAATATGGTAGAAGAAAGGAGGAAATCTAGACTTGAAAGCATTTACGGATGTTGATTGGGCAGGAAGTGTTAATGACAAGAAGAGCACCAGTGGTGGATCATTCTTTCCTGGTAAAAGAATAGTGTCTTGAACAAGTAATAAGCATAATTTCATTTCTTAGTCTACAATAGAGGTAGAGTATGTGGTAGCAGTAGTTAATTACTCCAATGTTATTTGGTTCAAACAAATGTTGGCAAGTATGAGGGTAGAGATCAAGGATCTAGTGGTTATGTTCTGTGATAACACTAGCGCAATTAATATATTAAAAAATCATGTGATGCATACCAAAACTAAGCACATTTCTATAAAATATCATTTTTTGAGAGAGTTAGTGCAAGATAAAGAGGTAAGATTGGAATATGCAAATGCTAAAGAAAAAATTGTAGAAATATTCACAAGGCATTACCTAAGGATGCATTTTTGTATCTAAGTGGTAAGTTAGGGGTCATTCACATATATGAAGCTCACTAGATGAAGTTTAGTGATGCATCTACTAGAGCATATTGAAGAGCAGTCAGTTGATGCAGTATCAAAAAGGGCATATTGCATATGAATCAAAGGGAGAGTATACATTTCATAGAAATTTTGTTTAAAGATGTCAGTGAAAGAAGATGAACTTGGCCTAATATCAAAGAACCAAAGTTTGCTATCACATAAAGATGTTGAAGGCAGAGGGAGTTCACACTGATAGACGGAGTTATCATGGATGAGAATTAGAATGAAACAAAGGATATTTTTGTTTCTTTATTATTTCTCTAAAATTTGATTGTATTATGACATGTTGTGTTGCCATCAATGCCGAAGAGGGAGATTGTTGAAAATAATTGGTCAATTGTGTATTGTCTTTGATGTTACACAAAATGTCATATCATTACTAGTCAATGTATGCCAAGCTCACTTAGGCATTGAAGAAATTTTCCTATGTCATCTAAGCATTCTAGAGTTTTCCAAGTTTAGAAGATAGTGTCTACTGAGCTCACTCAGGAGACAAAGAGAAGTTCGCAGAACATTAAGTGTTAACTAAGTTCACTCAGTTAATGAAGAAAAAGTTGGATGGAACTAGTGTTAATGAAGCTCACTTGGTTACCAAAGGAAATTTGTAAAGATGCAGTGTTAACCAAGCCCACTTGGTTGACATAGGAAAATCATTTATGAGTTAGTGTCTATTGAGTAGGGTCAGCTAAAGAAGCATTTTCTTGTTTTGGCATATTAAGTTCAATAGATTTATTTGTTGGTTCTAGCCGACTAAGGAGATGAATATTAATTATTCTAAGTTGTATTTAGGTTGACTTGACAATGTGTATGATATAAATATAAGGTCAAGTTGATGATTGAATGTGTGCAAGTAAATAGAAGGTTTGAAGATGCTTAGAGGAAGCAAATTAGAAGGATAAGTAGAATATCCTTGTGGAGTTGCAAAGATACATTCAATAAAAAAGGATCAAGTATACAAGCTATATTTGAGATCTATAATTAGTAATTCAATTGCATCAAGAATCAGGTCATCTCATTGTTACTCTCTAACCATTGTAGTAGTGATCTAAACCTCATAACAGGGTTGGCTTAACAACTATTTGTAAATCTTCTAACAAGGCGGTATTTCTAAATTGAAGTTTCTAAAGACCTGTAACAAGGCCACTCCTAATAGGGTGATTTAATCCTCTAAAAATGTAACACCTAATAGTGTGTTTTTTAACCTTTAATAGGGTTGGCTCCTAACAATACTCACTTCAGAAGAGTAAAAATCAGTAACTAGTTGCAATTGGTGGTTTTTCCCAAATTGGGTTTCCACATTAAATCTTGGTGTCACTTGTGTTCATGCTATTTATTATATGTGTATG
This sequence comes from Cupressus sempervirens, assembly GCA_028749045.1. Classification (NCBI taxonomy): domain Eukaryota; kingdom Viridiplantae; phylum Streptophyta; class Pinopsida; order Cupressales; family Cupressaceae; genus Cupressus; species Cupressus sempervirens. The sequence continues at coordinate 99,695,646 of CM053793.1, read as the reverse complement.
CAACTAAGTTAAGTAAGGTTAATAATAGATAATATCTTAATATTTGCATGTTAAGCATTTTCTGAGTTACATCATTTACTAGTATAAATCGAGTGCCTATGTGTTTACCGTAATCAATATTTTTAGTGAAGATTATGTTATGTATTGACATCCAAGGGATGTGGGATTTATTTTAGTGGTAACTAATTCACCCCTCCCCTATCAGTTACTCCTCTTATATTTTTGACCCAAATATATGTTTTTCAGCAACCTCAAATTCCTCTGTACAAACTCAAGTTGATAAAGTGAGCACATCAAATATTGTAGGTTTTTACAGAAGAAATATATACATAGATAAATATAATAAAATTTCCTTCATATGCATCCCTGGTTTCCCTAATTCTATTTCAAATGATTTTAGAGACAAGCTTATTAAATTTTTAGGCAATAATGTTGTGATTGGTGAATAGTGCCTAAGGAAATTTATAGACATGCTTAATGACTACGACGTAGAGCATGAAGGTTTGGTAATGATATTGTTTGTTCATTCTCTTACTAAAGATGCTAGGGACTAGTTTAGAAGACTATATAATGATAGTATTGGCTAATGGAATGAAGCATTTCATGGAGAAATATGGTGACAACACTAATGCTAGTTGTATGTTGAATGAGTTTAACAACATAAAGAAGATCCCAAATGAGTCTACAATTGATTTCAATGTGAGATTCCAAAAGGGGATGTATAAGTTGTTTCAAGTGATGAGGTTAGGGGAGCATGTATGTCTCACAACTTACTTTAATGCTTTTGATAGTAATATGTCATATACTCTAAGGGACAAGGATCCTAGAACATTGAGGGATGCCTACAAAATGGATATAAATATTGAGAATAATAGAAAAGCATCTAGTAAGTTGGGGAGAAGGGATGACCCAAAACTATTCAATCCAAGCGTAAATAAGAAGGAAGGTGACAAATCTATTACAAATAAGAAGCTTGAGGATGATACAATGGGCCAAGTCTTGAATCTACTTAAAAACTTGAATCCACCAACAAATCATGCCAATAAGAAAGGTACTAGTGAGAAGCCTCAATTTAATTCGCATTACAATAGGCAGCCTAGGATGCATAATTATCCCTATGCCACATAGCAAAAAGATGGAAAACATATTCCCAATCCTGCTCAAGGGACTAAAGATAAAATTAAACTAGATCCACTGTAAAGAAATTCTATTAACATGATGGATGATGTGCCTTGGTGCATTCTATGCTAGTCTCCTCATTCTCCTAAATATTGTGCAGTTGCTTAGTCATTTTTTGCAAATTAGCAAGTACAAAATAAAGAAGGAGAGGAAGAAAATAATCATGAAGATGTAGAATCCAACATGATAAATTTGTGTAATAATGGAGAGGATTCTAGTTGAGAATATTTTCAGAATGATGTTACAAATTAGTGAAATGTATATCAGTTGCACCATCAGCAAGTGTTTTCAGATAGTGAAGATCAAGATGAAGACAAAATCTGCAATATGATATTAGGCATGGATCATATGAATTTAAGAAAACATTCAAGTGAAGAGATTGATAAAATCACTATAGAAATGATAGCCCAAGTGCATAGTACTTACAATCTAAGAAACATAACTGTTAACAATGCTGCTGGTAAGCCATCTTGTATTTTCATTAAAGATATTACTCATAAAATTCAATGATGAAAATAAAAAAGATAATCTAGTGATAGTTAACATCAAGGATAGTAAGAAAAAAAAGTGGGAACCCAAAAAGAAAGTGTAGTTTCAAGGAGTTGAAATAGTCAAGGTATATGTACAAGAAAAGAAACCAAATTCTGATGTTACCAAGCAAGAGGAGGAACTTGTAGTTCAAGCACTAGTAGCTAGAGGTAATTCTTTCAAACCTACTATTTAATATCTTTTTGATATGATTGCAATATTGTCACAAATCATTGTTAAGGTTTCTTTATCTGAAATGTTTAGGATAGAGGAACACAAAAATAAGGCCTTATCTTGGTTAAGTGGGATAAGGAGTAGTAATGTTGTTTAACAAGAACCATCAGTAATGGAGTAGACACCACTTATAATAAAAGACAAAGAAGATATTAGATTTATATGCCAAATACCTTAGATATATTTGGATAATTCATCTATAGACTATATAGAAAACATTGACCCTTTCTTTTTGAGTATGATTATAAATGGCAAGACATTAAACAATTGTATGATTAACTCAGGGGCTTCAAATAATATCAAACCTTTTAGGATTATGGAAGCCTTAGGTTTGAAAGTGGATACCGAGCAGGGTAGATGTAGAGCAATGTATGTAAGAGAAGTTCCTGTTATAGGTACAATTAATACTTTTCCTTTCAATTTAGTTGCTTATCGTAATGTTGACCTAACTATGACTGTCCTAGTAGTTTATATTCTTCCATAGTATAGAATGTTGCTCTCAAGAAAATAGAGTGTTGCAATGGGAGGTAGCCTATAATATGATTTTTCATATGATATATTCTACATAGGGGACAAGGCCATCAAAATTGATAGAGAACCAAGGGTCACTCATATGTTAGAGGAAAACATTGATAAAGATGCTACATGTTTCCTAGATACTGAGGTTAATGCTTTTAGAGTTGAACTTATTATTTAAGAAATTGAGAAGCTAACCCCATTGATTGCATAAGAAGTGACAAGTTGTATGGATTCTCAAAGTCTTACAAATGCCTAACTTGGATTTGCAACTTGCATTTTTGGCAGAAGAATCTCTTCTTGTTTCATCCAACTGCATAATGCCATCCATTCTGATCTGTATCTCATAAATGAGATCATTATCATAATGTTGAGAAAACTTGTACATACACCTTAAATTTTTCTAAGGTAGCCTAGCTTGTATTCCATATACCAAATCAAATGGTGCACATCATATAGCTTTCTTCATTGTTACTCTATTATCCCAGAGTGACAATGGAAATTTGGAATCCTAGATGAGAACAAAAGGGCATGGGATTCCAAATTTTAATTAACACCCTGGGATAATAGAGTAACAATGAAGAAAGCTATATGATGTGTAAAATTTGATATGGTATATGGAATACAAGATAGGCTACCTTAGAACAATTTAAGGGGTATGTACAAGTTTTCTCAACATTATGATGATGATCTCATTGGTGAGATATAGATTAGAATGGATGACATTATGTAGTTGGATGAAACAAGAAGAGATGCTTCTGCCAAAAATAAAAGTTGCAAATCCAAGTTAAGCATTTGTATGACAAAAGGACAGTATCAAGAAATTTTTTATCTTGAACATATGACAGTATCAAGAAAGTTTTATCTTGAACATATGGTGTTGTTATGGAATGCTAGATTAGAAGACAAAGGAAAACATGGTTTGATCCCATCTGGTTAGGACCATATCTGATTCATGAAAATTGAGGAGTAGAATCTTATTTCATAAGGGAGTTATTAGGTGATATTCTAGAATTGTGAGTTCATGGACAATTATTGAAGAGGTATTCCTGTTGAGATTCTTGTCTTTCCATGAACATTAGTTGGGTTTTGTATTATATGTAAATATTTGTAAAGTCTGGTTTTTCCAATTTGGTCTATTGTTTTCGCTTGATTTTTTAGGTGTTGCTCTCCAAAGTTTTCATAAGTTATCATGTATGTGATATACTCACTCTAGAAAATTTGAATCCTTGCATGGATACAAGTTATCCATCATCTCCAGATAGAGCCACTAATGGCTTGATCTTCCACACAACAAAAAATGTTTATGATATCATATGAAAATCAGGAAGAAATTTAGTTTTAGTTACTTAGGGTTTCTAAAAGTATCTTTTCCTCATTAAAAACTCTAGGGAAATAGTCATGTCTTGTATTTTGTTAAAATGTTCATAACTTTGACATGCAAGTATGAATAGGGATACATAAAACTTTGATTATATGTCAATTCTTTATATACCTAAGTTTATTGAATCTTTTTCATCTATTATAAGTCCATGTCTTTAAAAGTGCTTGAAGTTGTGGTGATGCAAAATCCTTTCAATCGCTTAATCGCTCTAGTTTGAGATCTAACTATTTGAGAAGTTGTGAAGCAATCATCAAAATAGTCATTATGATGTTTCAGATCTTAGTGCTAACTCTCAAGTTAGGGATGCAAATAAGTGATTCGCTAAGATCACATGATTTCAGCTTGGCTCTAGCTTAATGATTTTTAAGTTGTGATGGTCTGGGAGATAAACATGACAATCAAAGTTTGAATGATTGTAGCATCACAAACAACCAGATAAGCTCTAAAATTCAAGTTGTAAAAGTGCAAAACTTAACAACAATAGTTAAGTTAAAGGTTTTTACTCCATCACAAGTTGTTAAGAGAAATCCATGGTTAAGGTGGCAAAGTAGAAAAAGCATGTAATCATGGCTTCATAGGGTTAAGAGATGAGTTAAGGCTTCAAGTTGCTAGGTTGCGATGGAAGGTAGCAATTAACTTCAAATGGTTATCACAAGATCGTGGGTAACAAAGCATTAAAGACATGTTAAGTTGCGAAGCGGCAATAAAGAGCCTAAAAAGTTAGAGTTTAAGTCATCACAACTTTGAAAAAGGTTAAGTTTAAATTTAGGTCAAGGTAGTGAGGTGGAAAAATTTAATAAATCACAACTTTACATAGTTAAGCCATGAGTAAATATTTTGAGTTGCAAAACTACGAAGACCATTTAATAGTTAAAAGAAAATAGATATCACACCATCATAGGAATCTAAGTTGTAGTGAAAGTTAAGTCACAAAGTTGCAAAAGCTTCCCTAGATGGTGAAGTGTGAAGTTTTTGCAATGTCACATGGTTTAAATAAGCCTTGTGTTTGCTAGTTGCGAAGTGGCAATGCAGTCAAAATCAAGGGTTTTGATACTTTACAGGTGAAAGTGATAGTTAAAATTGTGAGGAGCGATGTTGCAATGAAATATCAAATAGTTGTTTTTTTAGGTCACTATAGTTAATAAAGAAAATAGTTTTGGGGTTGTGAAGATGCGAGGTAGTCAGTTTGATGGTCATTGCCATTTTGCAGTGGTTAGTGAAATGTAGTGATGAATAGTTACAAGGAAGTGATAAAGGATAGAATGAAGAAATCATAGTCTTGTAAGCCAATGTGGTCAAAATAGAAATAGGGTTACAAAGTGGTGAATAAAAGAAAGTGAAACATCACAAGCTTGGTCTAGAAGTTAGGAAAAAGCGTAGCAAAGTAGTGAAATAGTTATAAGAGCCTTTTACACATAGTTGTAGCTAGTGATGAAGAAACATAGAAAACCATGGCAAAGTGGTGAATAAAGAGGAATCACAATGTCACAAACTTCAATTTTAAAAGCTTAAACCAATTTTAAATGGTCATGTCCAAGCTAGAAAAGGGAGATATGAGCTAGAAGTATGAATTATGAAAAAGTAAAGATATTTCTAGCTTTTCACAGATTGATAGATTTTAAAGCATGTTTGTTTTAAATGCCATTAATGCAACACTCCCTTTGTAGAAATAGATAAATTCCAATAAGAACAATGATTTCATTACAACTTGCACAAGTCTTTGAGATTTTAGAGCAGAGTTTGAATTGCAGAGTGAATTAGAACGAGTTTCCAGCATATAGTAATCAGAATTGTTGAGATCATCTTGTGAGAATGGCACCAAAATAAGGTGAATTGATTATACATGCCCAAATTGAAGAATATACTTCAAAAACAATGAGCCCTAGCTCATTTTTAAAGGAATGGATGCACATTCTACCTAGTTCTTCCAACGCATAGTCTACAAATGACCATGATTTTAGGGATCCTTATGTATTTTTCAAAGATGCAGAGGTTCCTAATAGGAATGAAAGTGAATTATTATGGTTCTTATACAAGAAAAGAAAGGAGAAAGTCCCAATTTCTAACCCTTGGACCCAAAATTTTAGGAAGCTAATTATGCCTCAGGTCTTTGTGGATGTCGACCTAGTAAAGATGCTAATAAAATTTTATAATCTAGTTAGAAAGTCCTTTCATAAGAAAGGTAGAAGAATCTTCTTGGCTCTGGATAAGGAGACATTTATAAAACAATTCAATTTGGGAGGTCCAAATTCATTTCCTATTGACATGGACAAGTTAGATAAAAAAATTTAAGAATCATACGAGCTTCTACATTGGTAGAGCAATGACAAGGCACATTCCTGTGTCAAGGAAAGAGAAGGGAGAAACTCCAAAGAAGAAGGAGGTGGAAGACCTTATGCCCCTTGAATTTTTCCAAAGATACATGCAAAATACTATCTTTTGTCTCAACAAGGCCCTAGGTTCAGATGGAACCATGAATGCTCTGGTTGAACATTGTGTCATGACATTAAATATCTAGGACCCAAACACAAATGTCGCATATGATTTTGTGACTTATATCATCAACAAGTTTCATGATGAAATCATTGCTACATAGGAGGGACAATTAGAGAACTTCAAGGTCCGTCATTACTCCTTGAGTATGCATCTAATCCTGTTAAAAAATGTAGAGTTATTTGATCAAAATTTATTTGAATGTACAGAGGAATGGGGAGAGAGACTACTTGTGCAAAGATGGACAAGGGTATGGCAAAGATTCTACCCATATTCTAATTTTATTTCTTTTTATAATGACTTTGTGCACCCTATTTTGAAAATGATAGGAATTGTTAATGAAAGGGTACTTAGAAATGTTAGGAAGGTGGTTAAGCCCAATATATGTTTTGATGTGGGGAAACAATTAGTGCATGATTGGGGAAGTATTTCTCTATTTGAGGAGTATACTAACATCAAAATTTATGGATGCCCTCAGCCACTTCACATTTTGCCAAAATATATCCCAGAAAGACTAGGGTTTGTAGAGTTTTTTTGGCAATTGATCTCATTAAATAGAGAATATCTAGGAAAAACTATAAAAAAGGAAACATTTTTGTGTAGATGTACCAAGGTATGAGATTTTGATATAGGGAAGAATGTTATAGAGGAAAATGATGCTCTCATAAGGAGTTTTAAATTGTTGACCATCTGGATGAGAATGTATGTAGGGAGAGAATGATCAAGTAAAGAGATGTTTTGAGTTTTGAGTAGGAGATGAGAAAGGTAGATCCATCCTTTAAGGGATTCTATCCTAAAGAAGACTATTAGTCAAGGTTGGATAAGTGTGTACAAATTTTTGATGAGATATCAACACAAGTTCATGAAGAGATAAGAAGAAAGGTTGATCTTGAATCTTCTGATGAATATATTGTTGTAGAAATTAGTGATGAGGAAGAGAATCAAGCTAAAAGTTTAGAGTGGGCTTAGTAGAGGAGAAAGAAGTAGAAAATGGTGGAAATTCCAAAAAAGGATCAATAGAAAGCCTTACAGATCTTACCAAGGGGTAGCCAATATTTTGATGATGTTAGGAGAAATTATCTAATAGCTCAAGCCACTGAGGATGAGTAGAGTTATAGTTTAATTGCAAGTCAATTAAATAGGTATAGAGTTATTGGTTTGAATATGTGTAACAATGGATAAGGTACTGGTCATTAATTAAGATACAAATTAATGTGTTCATGTGGCTGCACAATACACATATAAATCTAAATCAATTTTCCATTTCTATACTAAAGAACTAAATTGTAGGTGATTCCATTGTTGTAATAGCTTCCTTGGAGTTTATAGTTAGTTATTGTAACCCATGAGCTTATTACAATAGCAAGAAGATTATTGATCATTTATCTTCTATAAGGGATAGATCTAATGATAAGAATACTATTGAATAAATATTGAAGAGGAACATCGAAGAAGAAGTCATCTTAATCCCTAGGTGCACCTGTCTTGGCCCTGTAGAGCCTAAAGAGTAGAAATCCCATGTGTTCTTTGTTGAAGTTGGTCTAGATCTAAGGGAATTTCTATTTTATGGGAAATTAGGGATTAATATTTTCTTTGCATCTTGGTACATGGTTTATACAACTTTTGGTTTTTTTTAAAACACCAACATGTACCACCTTGTGTAGACCTTGGGCAACACATGCCAGGTCTTGGGTAGTGCGCCAAGTCTTGGGGGATGTGTTGCCACTTTGTAGTGACATGTAGGATGTTGGTAGCCATAGGAATAAGTTTAGTTTGTTATTAATTAAGTTTAGTGTTGCAAATGAAGTGTAGTTAGTAAGTAATTTAGATATTATTCTATTAGTTATTAGTAATAGTAATTAATGTTTAATAATGTTTATTATGATTGGTTCAAGTGTTTGGAAAAAGTATTTGTTAATGTTTTTTTTTTTTTTTAAATTATTTAGTTAGTAGGCTTGGTAAGTAGGATTAAGGGTTATTTAGGTTAGTATTAGGATTATCAAGTATTGTTAGTTTAGTTAATGTAATGATTTGATGGGGATATTACAATTTTTATTTTTATGCAGTCATTAATTAATTTATTTTTTAAATTTTAAATAAGTTTAATAAAGAGTTATTGGTCATTAGTTATTAGGTGAAGATATAGAGTTAAATAGTGATGGGAGAATGTAAGTAACTTATGTATGAATATATGTATAATAGGGAATTATTCTTTTTATCAATATATTATTGTTATTGAAGACTTATCTAATTAAATTTTAATGTATATGTAAGTATTGGGTAGAAGGTGTCATTGGATAAGTGAGTGCTCATGTAATGATCGAAGGTGTTATAGGTTAAAATTGACTAGACAACCTAGTAGTTGTTTAGGATTGTGTTCAAAGATAAATTGCATTTTGTTGATGATTTAATGATGAATATAAAATGTTTTAATTAGGTCTAATAGGTTATGTTAATAATTGGGATTAAGTGTTAAAAGGTATTGATAGGTTGATCTACAAGTGCAGATTTGTACACCTAGGGGATTGAACTAGTATAATGAAATAAGTGTAAGAGGTGGCAAATCAAACCTAATGTAACTTATGTTATTGACCAAAATTTTTATGAACATGATACCATAACTTACTAAACATGAAACTATGGTTTAATAAATTAACCATGTTAGAAATATAAGAGGATTAATTGAGAGGGAGGATGAATCAGTTACCACAAAAATAAATCCCAGATCCCTTAGATGTCAATAAAAATCAAAACCAAACTTTGTTGAAACTAAAAATACTATTGTAACTTGGTTAACACTGAATCACTCAGCAAACACTAAGAATCTATGTTACCTAGTAATTACTGAAATATTTCCTTCTTAAGATGTTTAGTGTTATTAACCATAATTAACTTAGTTATAGAAATAAAAAGAAAATAACATGAACACATATGACATCAAGATTTAATGTGGAAACCCAATTTGGGAAAAACCATTAATTGCAATTGGTTACTATTGTTCACTCTTCTAAAGTGAGCCCTATTAGGAGCCAACCCTATCAAAGGTTAGAAAACAAAATGTTAGGTGTGACCCTATTAAAGGATTTAATCACCTCATTAGGAGTAGCCTTGTTAGAGGTCTTTAGATACTTTAATCTAGAAATGCCACCTTGTTAGAGGATTTGGAAAATAGCTATTAAGTTAACTCTATTAAGAGATTTGATGCATTGCTACAATTATTAGAGAGTAAAAATGACATGACCTAATTATTGATGCAACTGTATTGCTGATTTCAGATCTCTTTTCTAATTTGAATACTTGATCCTACTTGATCAAATAAAACTTTGTAGCTTAGTCAACTTAGGATACTCTACTATCCTTTCAATTTTCTTCCTTGGTTTATCCTTTTAATCTCATGCTTCTCTCATTCAATCCCACAACTTGACCTTATACTTATATGTTTTACCTTGTCAAGTCAGCTTGAATACACTTACAAATATTCAATATTCATCCCTTAAGTCATCTAGACTTAACAAATAAATCCATCAAACTAAATATGTTGATTCAAGAAAATCCTTTGTTAGTTGACCCAGCTTAGTAAATACTAACTTATAAAAAAAATTATTTAGACCTCCTTTGTTAACCGTGTGAACTTGGTTAACACTGCATCCTGAACTAAATTTCCTTTCGTAACTGAGAAAGCTCAGTTAACATTGGTTCCATGCCAACTTCTCATTGGTGGTTGAGTGAACTCAATAGACATTGTCTTCCAACTTGGTTATCTTTGGAACGCTCAACAGACATTAGAAACTATCTTCATTACTTGAGTGAGCTCAGAAGACACTAACTGGTAAAGACTTGACATTTTATGTAACATCAAAGAAAATATATAATTGAATAGTTGTTTTCAACAATCTCCCTCTTTGGCATTGATGAAAACACATGTCATAATACAATGAAATTTTATAGAAAAATAGAAGTAAGCAAAATATCCTTAGTTTCATTTTGATTCTCAACCATGAGAACTCCCTCTATTAGTGTGAACTCCCTCTGACATCAATATCTCCCTCTAGAATGATTCTCTAATTCTAATTTCTCCCTCTATCAATAAACTTTCCTTCTTTACTCTTCATCTAACTTGACAACAAATACTCCCTTTATGCCAAAAGCATAAACAATCACAAAATTTCTTGATATTCACAAAAACTCTCCCTCTTTGAAATCTCATGCCAAATATAAAATTCAATGGACTTCCATGTACTTGATGTACTGATTCATATGCAATCTATCCTTTACAATACTGCATCAATTTGACTGATCTTCAACATGATTAGTTGATGCATCATTAAAATCTGATTAGTGAGCTTTAGATATGGGAATGACCCTTAGCTTACCTGTTAGATACAAAAATGCATCCTTAGGTAGTAGTTTGGCGAATATGTATTCAATCTATTCCTTTCTATTCACATATTCCAATCTTACCTCCTTATCTTGCACCAATTCTCTTAAAAAATGATACTTAATTGTAATGTCCTTTGTTTTGGTATGCATCATAAGATTCTTGGAAATGTTAATTGCACTAGTGTTATCACATAAAACAACACTTGGATCCTTGATTTCTTCCTTCATATCTACCAACAGTTGTTTGAACCAAATAATATTTGAACAATTGACTATTGCACCAATATATTCTACTTTTGTTGTTGACTAAGAGATACAGTTTTTCTTCTTTCTTGTCCAAGATACTAGCCTCTTTCCAAGAAAGAATGCTCCACCGCTAGTGCTCTTTCTATCATCAATGCTTCCTACCCAATTTGCATCAGTGAATTCTTTCAATTAAAAGTTGACTCATTTCTTATGCCACAACCCATAATCTTTAGTATCCTTTAGATACCTCATGATTCTTTTGATTCCCATCATATGATTTTCTTTTGAATTAATAGAGAATATTTCTACCATTCCAACTACTAATGCTATATCAAGTCTTGTATGCACTACAGACTAAAGTTTTCCAATCATTGATATGTATGTAGTTTGATCTACCTCTTTTGAATCTTCATCTTTGGAAAGCTTATGTCTAGTAGACATAGGTCTTCCAACTAGTCTAGAATCCTCCATTCCAAATTTCTTTAGTATCTCCTTGATGTACTTTGATTGAGTAATATAGATACCATCCTTCTTCTATTAAATCTACAAGCCAAAAAAGAATTTGATTTCTCCAAACATTAACATTTCAAATTCCAAGTACTCATTTCCTTTGAGAAATACTTTCACAAGTCATTGTTTCCAGTAAACAATTTATCATCCACAAAGATTCCTACCAACATAATTTTCTTATTTGGTCCTTCTTTGATGCATAGGTTGTTATTTTCATTAGTTCTTTGAAAACCTATATTAATGAGATACTTGTGCAATCTCTCATACCAAGATTTGGGGGATTGTTTGAGACCATACAAAGCTTTTTTTAGTCTACAAACCATGTCCCTTTTGCTAGGATAAATGAATTTTTTTGGTTGCTTATTATAGACTTCCTCTTCTAAGATTCCATTTTGGAATGTTGATTTCACATCCATATGATACACTTTGAATCCTTTTTTTGTTTTATATTCAAGGAGTGTTCTAACACCTTCAAGTCTAGCAATAGGAGAAAAAATTTCTCCATAGTCAATACCTTCCTCTTGAGCATAGCCCTTGCAAACTATCCTTGCCTTGTTTCTAGAAACTTATCCATTCTCATTCAACTTATTTATGAATACCCATTTTGTGCCAATTATATTTTAATCCTTGGGTCTAGGAAAAAGTGTCCAAGTCTTATTCCTTTGAATTTGATCAATTTCTTCATTCATTGCTCCAATCTAGCTTTCATTCTATAATGCATCTTTTACAGATCTAGGTTCAAATTTACTGAGCAAACATGTACCTTTTAATTTTTTCCTTGTCATTATACCAACTAACTAATCTCCAATGATTTTATCATGTGCATGATGCTTTCTAACATATCCACAAGTCTGGGCTCCTTCTTTTTGAAATCACTAGGTTCACCATGATCTTCTAAATCATGCTCGGGTCCCACTATTTATGATTCACATTCATCAGAATGTGACTCAATTTTCTCTTGCTGAAACTCGATTCATTATGACTACAACTCAGGTCCTTTTGATGACTCAAGTTGCACTTTTGTTGACTCGGGTTGAATTGGATATTTTGGGGACTCGAGTGGTGAAGAATTTTGATTGCCGCTTGCTTGAACTTTAGGTATAGTATCAAGATCATAATAAACAATTTTTTTTGTAGTCTTTAGGTTCCTTATTGTTTTGTTCTTCATTCTTTTTTGCAAATTCATCAATCTTCACATGTACACTTTCTATAACTTTATGAGTAGATAGATTCAAAATTTTATATGCTTTGCTCTTATTGGAATATCCCATAAATATGACTTCATCATTTTCACATCAAATTTTCCTTTTCTAGACTCCTTTAGAATATAATATTTAATGCCAAATACTTTGAAGTAACACACATTAGGTTTATAGCCATACCATAGTTCAAAAGGTTTTTGATTTGAATCCATCATCAACTGAACTTGGTTCCAGGTATGAACTATAGTGTTGAATGCTTCCTTCTAGTATTTGATAGTAATGTTCTTCTCTATCATCAAGATCCTTGCACAATTCATGATTGATATATTCCTTCTTTTAGAAATGTTATTCTGCTAAGGTGTGCCAAGTGCAGATACTTGTCTTTTGATCCCTCTTTCATTGTAGAATTCATTGAATTCATTAGAAATGATTTCTCCTCCTCTATCTGATCTTAAACATTTTAGTTTATTTCTTGTTTCTTTCTCCACTCTAGCTAGATACCATTTGAATTTTTGAAAATCTTCTAATTTATCCTTCAAATACATAACTATCATCATTCTAGAATAATCATCAATAAATAAAATAAAGTACTTATCTCCACAGTAGCTTTTTGTGCCAATGGGTCCACATAGATTTGTAAGAACTAGCCCCAACACTTCTTTAGAATGATATTTTTTTCTTTTAAAACTTTTATTTCCCATCTTACCAATTTAATAATTCTTGCACATGCCCATGTTAGGTTTCTTAAGTCTTGGAATGCCTCTCACTCTTCTATTTTTGATTATGTTGACTAGATTATTAAAGTTGACATGGCACAACCTTTTATGCCATAACCATCTTTCTTCTACTTGAGCTAGGAAACATGAACTTCCATTTAGATCTAGATAGAATAGCTTACCTTTTCTCTGCTTGCTAGTCCCAACCAGATTTCCTTTCCCATCTAGTAGATTGGCCTTTCCATTCATGGATTCTACCTTGAATCCAATGTTATTCAATTGAGCCACACTAAGGAGATTATGATTCAATCCTTCAGCCCAATAAGAATTATCACATTTGAGATCACTGGTTAGTACAATACAACCTTTACCTTTCAATAACATGGTTCATCATTGCCAAATCTAACACTTCCACCATCATAGTGTACCAAGTTCTCAAATTTAGATTTTTCACCAATCATATGGTGAGAACAACCACTATCAATAATCCATGTATCATTCTTACTAATATGTGAGATAAGTTTCATCTTATCATTTTCATCATCTAATTCATACTTAACAACAATGTAGACCATTTCATCTTCTTCACTACTACCATAATGTTTAGCAATGTAACATGATCTCTTACCTTTGTCCTTGTAGTCCTTGTAGCTATTTAAATCCTTCTTGCCTTTGTATTTTTCATGTTTCTTTTCTTCATTGCCTTCTTTGTTTGGACATCTTGCAACAATGTGACCAACTTCTTCACAAGAAAAATATTTCAAAAGAATTTTACCTTTGTACTTTCCTTTTCCCTTGGGAAATCTTCTTGCAAGTAATGCTTTAATGACTTCAAGATCCTCTTCAAAAATAGCTTCATCCTCACTATTAGATTGCCTACAGATTTTGCAGCTTTCTTCTTCAATGATAGTTTGGCTTGAAATATAGACCGAAGGTTAGTAGAGTTAGGAACATAGTTATCATAGTTATCTAACTCAAATGTTGTCAACCTTCCCATTACTACATCCAATGTTATATCATTCTTGCAATTACAACTCATCTCTTGAATTGATGAAACTCTAATTTCATATATAGGAAGAAGTGTTATGAGAACCTTGCTTACCACTGTCCCATCTTTTATCTTTTATCCTAAGGCTCTAATTGCACACACATTGGCTTTGATTCTATCACTATATTTTGCAATGTTCTCATCTTCTCTCATCCTCATTTGATTAAACTAACCTCTAAGACTTTCTACCTTAACTCTCCTCACATTTTCATCTCCTCCATAGATGGATTTTATCTTGATCCAGATCTCATGAATAGTATCATAGTCTTTGACTTCATCAAATTCAACATAGTTGAGATTTGAAGCAATATCAATCACCATAATGTTATGATTCTTCTTTTATGTAGTTTCTTCAATAGTCATAGTTCGAGTAGGTGTCACATACTTGGTGTCTAGGTACTTTAGGCCTAATCCTCCAATGGTTGTAAAAATGCAATCTCATGAGTTACTACCATGCCTTGAAGTTATCTTTGTTCAACTTAGGGATCTCCCTTCTGCAAGAAATCTTGTTCTTTAGCTTAGGTCCTTGAAACATTCTTTGCAAGCACCAAAAGCTCTGATACCAATTGTTGAAAATATAAGAGTAATTGAGAGGGGAGGGGTGAAATAATTACCACAAAAATAAATCCTAGATCACTTAGATGTCAATAAAAATCAAAGCCAAACTCTACTAAAACTAAAAATACTTCCTTAACTTGGTTAGCACTGAATCACTTGGCAAACACTAAGAATCTATGTTACTTAGAAATTACTAAAATATTTCCTTCTTAAGATGTTTAGTGTTATTAACCACAATTAACTTAATTGTAGAAACATAAATAGAAAAACATGAACACATATGACACTAGAATATAATGTGGAAACTCAATTTGGGAAAAACCACCAATTGTAACTAGTTACTATTTTTCACTCTTCTAAAGTGAGCCCTGTCAGAAGCCAACCTATTAAAGGTTAAAAAAGTAACTATTAGGTGTGACCCTATTAAAGGATTTAGTAACCATGTTAGGAGTGGCCTTGTTAGAGGTCTTTAGACACTTCAATCTAGAAATGCCACCTTGTTAAAGGATTTGGAAAATAGTTGTTAAGTTAACTCTGTTAAGAGATTTGATACACTGCTACAATTAGTAGAGAGTAAAAATGATATGAATTGATTGCTAATGCAATTGTAATGCTACTTTTAGATCTTTTTTGTAGCTTGAATTCTTGATCCTCCTTGGTCAAATAAAACTTTTTAACTTGGTCAACTTAGGATACTCTATTATCCTTTGAATTTTCTTCCTTGGTTATCCTTTTAATCCTATATTTCTCTTATTCAATCCCACAACTTGACCTTATACTTATATCTTTTGTCTTATCAAGTCAGCTTAAATACACTTAAAAATATTCAATATTCATCCCTTAATTTGGCTAGACTTAACAAAAAAATTCATCAAACTAAATATGTTGATTCAAGAAAATCCTTTGTTAGCCAGCCCATCTCGGTCAATACTAACTCAGAAAAGACTTTCTTCAGACTTCCTTTGTTAACCATATGAACTTGGCTAAAACTGCATCCTAAACTAAATTTCCTTTGCTAATCGAGTAATTTCTCTTATCATTGGTTCCATGTCAACTTCTCTTTGGTGCTTGGGTGAACTCGGTAGACACTGTCTTCCAACTTGATTATCTCTGGAACACTTGATAGACACTAGAAATTATCTTCATTTCCCAAGTGAGCTTGGAAGACATTGACTAGTAAAGACTTGACATTTTAATTAACATCAAAGATAATATACAATTGAACAATTGTGTTCAACAGACCAATCAACCTGAACTCAGAGCTCCTATAGCACTATGAGTTATGGTTTTGAACCAGTGCAGTATGTTTGGCTATTTAATCTGCATCCAAATGAAATGTAATTGAAACTCAAATTTTGCCTAAACTTTGTAACTCAAAACTAACCTTATTGTGTTGTCATCCTCCAACAACATATTTGATGTTAGTATGTGTTTAACATAGTTGTTATTACCTTTTGTTTTAAAACTTGTTGGTGTGTTTTTGCCCTAATTTTGGGCATGACACTAAAGTGGGGTTGATTTTTTTTTATTGATTTGAGATTGGAGCATTGATTATGTATTGATGCATATATGAAAATTTTATAAGATTTTTTTATTATGGAGTCTATTTGGTGGGCTTTTTTGTCATCTTTCTTACTTGTTATGTTTATTGAAATGAGAAGGGATTTTATAGGCGTACCTCATGATATAGTTTTTTATTGAATATATATAAATATTTTTTAGTGTATT
This sequence comes from Cupressus sempervirens, assembly GCA_028749045.1. Taxonomy (NCBI): domain Eukaryota; kingdom Viridiplantae; phylum Streptophyta; class Pinopsida; order Cupressales; family Cupressaceae; genus Cupressus; species Cupressus sempervirens. The sequence goes on along the minus strand of CM053793.1, from coordinate 99,678,924 downwards.
AGAGCTTGTCCTCCCTATTTTTCTTATATTGTGTAGTGAGACATGGATACTTTTTTATAAAAATATAGTTGGAGTTTCTCAATGAGTATTGGTTTTGAGGTGGATGGGTGGAAGGTAAAGAGATGAGATGGAAAGAAAAATTGAATAGAAAAATGAACTTTATGTGAACATAAAGTTGTTATTATGAGCATGCACACAAAAAAACTAATGTTGAAGAGAAACAGTCAGAAGGTTGACACCTATGGCTACAGGAAGAGTTACTAGAGTTGTATTTGAAAGCAACTATTGGAACTACTACATGAAATCTACTTTTGTTTGTGGTCATTTGTATAACTTGAGTTTGTGACCATTGACTAACAATTTGAAAGGTACCAGATCAATGGTGGTTAGTTGAACAGTTCTAGTATCAAAGACATGACTAATTTCATATGGTCCTAGCCATCTTGTTTGCAGCTTCCCTAGCATATCCTTGAATCGAGAATCATATAATAATGCCCAATCACCAACTTGAAATTTTTTACTGATAATATGAGAATCATGTCAATGTTTCCTTTATTTTTGTATCAATTCAGTATGTTCCAAAGAAACTTTGTGCATCTCATCTAAAGAATTAAGATGTAGAAGACATTCTCTTTGTGCTACAAGAAGTTCAATATCTAATGCTAAGGCTATCCTTAAAGTTTTATGTTCAAGTTTAATTGGAAGCATGGCCACCTTTCCATACAAGAGCTCAAATGGTGTGAATCCCGTAGTAGTCTTCCAAGTTGTTCTATAAGCCCAAATAGCTCCTTGTAATCTGCTAGTCCAATCTCGATGGTGCAAATGGACTATTTTTGTTAGTATATTTTCTAGCTTCCAGTTTGTAACCTTTGCTCGTCCATTAGCTTGTGGATGATAAGGACTGGATTTTTTATGCCTGATGTTATACTTTTTCATCAATTCTGAGATTAGATTAGAGGTGAATTGTGCACCTTGATCAGTGACTAGCTCTTTGGGTACACCATAGCATGTAAAAATCTCTTCATATAGGAATTTGAAAACTTTTTTATCATGGGCATGCTTCATAGCCTTAACTTCAACCCATTTTGTCAGGTAGTTAGTGCACACCAGAATATAGGACTTCCTATTAGATGGAGGATCAATTGGACCAATGAAGTCCATTCCCCATTTGTCAAATGGTGCTAATGCCATCTGAGGATTAAGAGGCATTTCATCTATTCTAGTTGGTCAGCCCATCCTTTGGCACTAGTCACTCTTCCTTGTATAGTTGATTGCATCCTTATAAAGTGTAGGCCAATAATAACCAGTTGTCAGGATTTTGAAAGCTATTCTTTTTGTTGCAAAGTGTCATCCACATGGTTCATTATGACATTCATGTAGGATGTCATATGTCTCATCTTCTCTCACACATCTTCTCATAACTTGATTAGGTCTAGTGTAAAACAAGAGATTATCTATCCAGGAGAAATGAAAACTTTTCTCTACAAGCAACTTCCTTTCCTTGTAAGAAAAATGTGCTGGTATTTTATTGGTAGCATTGTAGTTAGCAATGTCTACATACCATGGGGTTTGAACAACGATATGAAATAAATGCTCATCTAGAAATGCATCATCAGCCAAAGTAGTGTCAGTATCATCATGATGGATTCTTGATAAATAATCAACTACAACATTGGCTTTTCCAAGCTTATCAACAATAGTTATATCAAATTATTGCAACAATAGTAACCATCTTGCTAACCTACCTATTATAGCAGGTTTGTTCATGAGATATTTAATTGATGCATGATCAGTATGAAAAAATATGGAATAGCTAGTTATGTAATGTTGGAATTTGTTGAGAGCATAAACTACTGCTAGCAATTCTTTTTCAATCACAGTGTAGTTTGGCTCTAGACCATGAAGGCTCTTACTGATATAATAGATGGCATTTTCAAGATTTTGGGATTGTTGTGCTAAGACTGCACCTATGGCATAATTAGAGGCATCTATATATATGTGAAAAGGTAAATTCTAATCAGGGCCTTGTAATACTGGGGCTATGGTTAGAAGTTTCTTAAGCTGTAGGAAGGCTTCATCATATTCGGATGTCCAATTAAATTCAGCTTCTTCTATGAGTAACTTATACAAAGGAATGGTTATTTTGCTGAAATCTTTTATGAAACATCTGTAATATCCAACATGACCTAAAAATAATCTTACATCTTTTGATTTTGTAGGTATGGGCAATGTTTGAATTATCTCTATCTTAGCTGGATCCACTTGTATTCTTGCAATGGATATGAAATGACCAAGTACCATGCCCTCTTGCATGAGCACAAACTACTTTTCACTATTAAGTGCCAAATTATGTTCTTGACATCCTACCAAAACCTTTTCAAGATTCACCATTGCTTCTTCAAAAGTGACTCCAAATGTTGTGAAGTCATCCATGTAGATTTCCATACAATCATGTGATATATCAACAAACATACTAATAATTGCTCTTTGAAATGTTGTAGGAGCATTACATAGACCAAATGGTAAAATAGAGTATGCAAAAGTACCCCATGGACATGTAAATGTGGTTTTATCTTGATCTTCACGAGCAATACTGATTTGGTTATAACCACTATACCCATCTAGAAAAGAGAAATACTTCTTTCCGGTTAGTGTGTCCAAAACTTGGTCTATGTATGGTAAAGGAAAGTGATCCTTTTTAATAGCCTTGTTCAATTCTCTATAATCTACATAGATTCTCCATTTTCCTCCCTTTTTAGGCACTATAACTAGGGGTGACACCCATCTACTATTAGATATAGGATAAATAAAGCCAGCATCAAGTAGTTTTTGCAATTTAGTTTTAACTATTTCTCTAAGTTATCCTTCTCTAGGGTTGATGGAGTGGTAGACAAACTTCATTGATGTATATCCTATGAGTGCATAATGTAGGACTCAACCCCTTCATATCACTATAATCCCATGCAAAGGCCTTTTCATGCCTTTGAAGAAATTCTTTTAACTATTCCATCTACGTGGGTATTAACCTAGGATTAACATGGAGATTATAACCTTTAGTCAATTCAAAAGTAGTAGTGGAGTCTATCATAGTGGCTTCAAAAATTGGACTTGCCTCTAATTCGCAAGGTAAAAGTGGATAAAGATTTTTAGGTTCTTTGAGCAAAGTACAATTCTTATCACATTCCTCATATGTGATCAATTCTAACACAAAACTTTCAAATACATATTTTTTGACCACACAGGTATTAGTGAGGATACTCTAAAGTACTGAATCTTCATCTTGCAATTTTAGAAAAGATTGTCTATGCAACATCATGAGTTGTACTATAGAATTTAACTCTTCTTCTTCATCTCCTTAATCTGGCCAAACAAATGTACTTAGATCTGGTAATGACTGAGCTGGAGGATGTAAATCAAATTGTTGTGTTGCTTGGCCATTTGATATAGTCATATTCCCTAATTTGTAACTTATATTTGCATCATTTGTAGCTAACCATGGTCTACCTAAGATGATAGGATAACTAGATAGATTAACTTTAGGGGATAAAATCATGAAGTTTGAAGGATACTCCAAAGAATCTAAGGTTACAACTATTTTTTCTATCATCCCATCAAGGGTGATAGTAGAACTATCTGCAAGCTACAAAATTGTTGGTGTAGCCCTTAGTCCTTCTATTTTCAACTTCTTCATGGTATCTTTGGTCATAACATTTATAGCAGCTCTGAGGTCTATTAAAGCATTTTTAACAAACTAACCATTTATACTGACATTCACTACTGGACTTCTTGGATCAGAATATTTTGGTGTAATCACTTTCCCTAGCATGATGTCAACCAATTGTCCCACAACATGGACTGTGGTAGGGTCCTTCTTCTTCCTTCTAGGTTTCTTCAAGTAGGCAAGTCCCTAATAGCTTTTCCATAGACTGGAATGTTCTTAATAGCTTGAAATAGTGGTATTTGGACATGTATATTTTTTAACTGATCAACAATGTCAAAAGGCTATTCCTTAGCTTGTTTAGGTTTCTTTTGTATTAGTTTTTCTAGAAAAGGAGGTTCTACTACTGGTTGAGTTGGGGTTGACATGTTGACATCAGATGAATCAATAGGTTCAGCAACTAAAGGTTCTAATGCTACAAGAGAATTTGGTATTTTAGTTATAAGAGGTGATTTAGGTGCTGATATAGTTGTACTAGATCTCAGATGTATATTGGCAACATTCAGGGTGTAAGCAGGATGCTGATGAGTATCAGCATATACATGGGTTGTTGTGGTTGTTGGCTATTCAAATTTGGCTAAGGTTGTGCTAGTAATTATGTGTTCTTTTGAGGTCCAAGATTTTTAGGTGGTGGCATTAAAGCAGGTTGTTGAATTGGAGGGGGTAATTATGGACCACTGGTATTTTGGTTAGGCCATTGTTGAGATCCCTTCCATTAGTTTGTAGACTTCCGATTCCCTTGGGGTGGTTGCCATTGGTTTTGCTAGTTTTGTCAGTAGTTTTGTTGGTTTTGTGGCCATTGGTTACTCTATTGATTAGGCTAGGGTGGTTGGGAATTCTGAGGCCATTGGGATTGTTGTGGGTTATTTTGCCTAGCATTGTTCCAATTGGATTGATTTTGTGGAGGACCTTGGAAATTATAGTTTTTTCATTGATTACCATATGAATTTGAACTTTATAAGGGGTCTTGAGGCATACCTTGACATTCGTCCCATGGTCGACATTGAGCAACAAAGAATACTTGCTCATCATCTCCATCTATCTTGACATACTCAGTCGAAAGATGTTGGTTCTCCATGTTTGTGACTAGTTTACATTGGCAATCTTTCTTTTGCTTCTTGTAATGAGGACAATACTCACCTAGTTGTAATTAAGATTTTGCTTTTTTCTTCTTTGTAATCATTGCATCTAGATGTGTAGCAACATCGTTGATGATATCTTGTTTGAAATTTGACAATAGGTTAGATATCTCAAACTTTGAAATGCCTTGAGTGATTCCTTTAGTGACTGTGGAATGAGGTCCTCAGCTTTTCTTCATGGTTGACCTTGAATAGTTCTAAAAAATCTTCTTGAGATCATCCTAGGAAGCTTGATATACATCACCACTAGCCATCAGGTCCAATGCTTCTAGATAGTCATCATTCACACCTCTCAGAAAGACTAGCTTTTTTAAATCTTTAGACAATGTATGCTGAGGGTTCTTTTGCAGTGTGTATAAGAAATGTGAAACATAGTATTCCAATGTTTCATCCTCCTTCCATGATATCCTAAAGATATCATCCCCTCTTGAACTAGATGCTTTGCAATATTCTTTATATTTATCTAGAAACAGAGCTTGCATTTCATCCCAACTTCCTACTTCATTGGCTCCTAAGCCCATAAACCATTGTAAAGAATTTTTTTTCAATGTTGTTGGAAACAACTTAAGCTTATGGGCATCAGTGTTGTAGTCAAAACTATGACAAAGGATATCAAATTCAAATAAGAAAGTATCAGGGTCTTCAGTTGCAAGGCCATAGAACTTTGGAAGAGCAGTGGGAGGTATGCTCTTAAGATTAGCATTGGTTACAAGACTTGGAAGAGGAAATGGAAAAGTAGGTTGTGCCATGACTGGAGGTATCAGCTTATGAGGTTGCTGCTAAAAAGGGACATTGGGTACTAGATGATTAACAACTAGTGGATTTAGAGCAATGTTGTCAAGAAAATTGGCCAATACTTCAATGAAGGGTTGAAGACCAGATATATCTATTGGTTCAGTTCTTGATACTATAGGAAAAATAGGGCTTGCATCTTCAAAAGGTAACTCAACTTCTTCTTCTTCAACTTCTTCATTCAAATTAACAGATCCTCATGGAAGAAATCTGCCATATTCATCTCGTTGTCTTCCTCTACGATGCATGAAATTAAACTTTGCACACTGGTGAAAGGAACTTCAAACTTAGAGATTTCTGAAAAAAAACTTTATCTAGGAACTATGAATCAAAGATGATCCTAGCTTGACACCATCCCTGGCAACGACACCAAAAATTACCTGCCTCACAATAGGTGTATCATAGTCATGCACTAGACCTTGCTTAGGAAGAATATATTCAAACTAAAGACTATTTCTCCCACTATGAGGTGCATTTAATCTCATCAACCCAAGGACATATACTTGAAATGGTTGGCACAGTATGTGCACTAGGTCTCTTAATGTGTCACTAAGCTTATGCTACAGGAAAGTAAATATGCAAGGAAAAGAACTTACACTATTGCTGCAAGAAACTAACACAATTAACTCTATGAATATTGGAAATACAATGAAGAGATAACAAATATTCCAACTTGGCTCATCCACTAAAACTATTCTCACATATGATGTAGGAACATTCACAAAGTGTGATGCTACAGGAAGGAACTCACAACTTCTAACTAAGATGCTATGAATGCTTGGAAATTAATCTATTCTTTCCTAATCTAATCCACCTTCCAAGTGGGCCCCCTTGGTCGGCTTCTCTAAACTACTAACACAATATGAAAGCTGAAAACTATTTCATTCAATTTAGAAATTCATTACATAACATAGAACTGTAAAAACACAATTGTAAAAGTTAATAGTCTATTCTTAGAAACTATTTCTTCTAACTGGTTGTCAAAACAATTAACACACTTGGGTCAATTCTTATATATATGGGAAATCACCATTTATTCCATAGCAGAAAAGTAAATGACCTAACTTAAAATCCGCAAGAGAGAAAATAGGAAGATAACAAATGAAGGTAGGAAGAAGGAATAATGGCTTAAGGAGGGAATAATAAAGTTTGAACATCCACTAGCCATAGAGTAAATGTAGAGAAGGTAAGAAGTCTTTATAGTTCCTCCTTACTCACTACCATGTCTTCTGGAACTGTTACAACTTCCTCCATTGTGGTTGCTCCTCGACATTCTCTTCTCCTTAAATGTTGTTGATGCTTAGCTTTTGAATTCCTCTGATCATCTTTCAGTCTTCATTAATAGGTTAGTCATAACACAAAACATGTTTGCAAATAAACATTTATCAAATTAAATTCAAATATAAGAATACTACATACTATATATAATATTAGCAAAAGATGGCATAGTTTGTACCCCATAGGTTTATCATAGGTTTGGTAAACATAGGTCCACAAATGTTTTAACAGAGTATCAACAAAGTATCTTAAACATCATTAAATAAAGGAAAATTTTGGTCTCATCAAGTTTCATAGGAAATCTTAAATTGTGACCTGAGATTGAAAATATAATTTAGTAACATCTTTGTATCTATTCAAAAGGGATATACATTGATGCACACAATCTCCATGATATGTTTCCTTATTATATAATTGGGGATTTTATAGTGGTTTTGTTAGATCTCTTTAATTTTGAGTATTGATCATATATGTGGGTTCAATGATTTGTAATATTGCATTTGAAGTTGTAATGTAATATTGCATTTGAAGTTGTAATGCAAAAAAAATGAAAAAAATATAAAAACTTTCAAGGGTGTCATTAACAATTCTAATTAAATGGTGTAGGGGCACCTAGGTAGGCTCATGAAAGACCTAGGGATCCTACATTATTTTGGCTTGTAGTGATGCTAGAAAAACCATTAGATGAATAATATGGATAACCTAGTTCTAAGGTGAAGTATGTTAAGGTTAGGATGCCTTTTGAGGCCTTAGTTGCTCCTAGTTGCATGATTAGGTCAAATAGGGAATTTTTGTATCTTGGAGGGTAGGATGGGCATATAAGTGTCTGAAATAGTTAGGACAAGACTAGGGATAGGTATTTAAGTCCTTCCTTGAATTTTTTGAAGGGTTGGAAGTTTGAACAATTTTGGTGTGTATGGATTGAACAACAAGTTTATAGTTATAGTTCTTATTTTCTGAGTATTTTGGTGTTTTTATAGATTGAGATTATATTGGAAGTATGTAGAAGTGTTAGAGGGATTAATTTTAAGGTTCCATGAATCAATATTTTGTTGTTTTTAAATTTTCTTGTTGCCTAAGAAAATTATTTTATTTTCTATCTACCTATTGTTCTGAATCTAGTGACTGAGAAAAATGGAGTCATAACTCCTTTTCCCACTATAGGATCTATATGATATCTTGGGATTAGGAACATGACTTTTTTTACATACTATACAGTGAAGGAGGGGGCCTGGGAAGCAAGGAAAACATTTTTGTGGTGATGCCCTAGGCAAGCCAGTGATGTATGGCTAGGGATCACAGTATGCAACAGAGGTGTTTAGAGTGATTGAATGCTTGAAATGCCTCAATAAAAGTGTGGATTTTGATAGGAGAATGTGTGGAGAGGAAAAAAAATTAGTGTGAGGTAGTGATGAAGGTTTTATGGAGGATAACACTAGTTTCTTTCCAGACTAGTTCAATTACCTTAAAAACCCTAATTTTTAGGCTCTGAAATAGGTCATATTGTACGGATGATTTGAGAGACTGAGACCTTAGTAATCCTTTAGTACTTTGAAAAGGATGTTTGAATTAGTGAATAGGTTACCCCTTTGTTAAGTACTTTTCCAAGTTATTCCAATTTTTCATCTTTAGGAGGGCTAATTGCTTGTAGCCTTTTTGCAAGTAGTTTTGTGCAATTTTGGGTGTTTCTTGAAACTCATTTAGCATTTAAATTCCAAATGTGGTAGTAAGTCTTGGGAAGTGTCTTAGTGTCTTATAAGTTTCCCATACCATCATTTGGGGTGTTAGTTGTGAAGTTGGGTTATTTGTGGTGTTAATGAAGAGGAAGCAATAAGGCCAAATCAAGCCTAGGAAGTTGTAGATGAATGATTGTTCTACCTAATTGGTATGCACTAGTTGAATGGACTAGGATCTCATAGATAGGATACTAAGAAGAGTAGGGTAACTAGAAAACCTATTAGGTCAAGAGAAAGGCCTAAGGAGATCCTAAGAGAAACAAGGGTAGGAGCAAGACTAGTTGTCACATCAGAGTGTTATCAGAGCAAGTTAAAGACTTGGGGAGGAAGTGAATGTCTGCAACTACTAGAGATTCAGTGGGTGAGTCAAGTATGGTGACTAATTTAGTGCTAGCTAAGGAAGTTGGTGAGAAAAAGGAGAATAATAGACTCCTTGAAGAAGTTTCAGCAGAGGTGAAGATCAATTTGGATGTAGTTGTTGTTGCAACCAAGAAAAAGGAAGAAGAGAGCAATGTTAGGGGTAAGGAGATAGTAGAAGAAGATTGTGTCCCTAAGCCATACCCTATATTTAATGAAGAGCCTTTATTAAAGGCCATAAAAGCCTTTGGAGAACCATTTTGAATGTGAAGGGGTGTCAGAAGCACAAAAGATCAAAGTAGCAGAGTCAAGACTCAGAGGATCAACACTAGCTTGGTGGAAATATGTCCAAGATGAGAGGGTTAGGATGAAGCCTATAGCCAATTAGAGTGTCATGATAACCAGATTAAGGAAGAATTTCCTACTAAAGGGCTATGAGATTCAAGTCCATAAGAGGGGACAAGGAAAAAAATAGAGAGATTTAGATGTGGCCTCTTATATAGAGGAGTTTCAGAGATTATGCCTTAGATCTAAGAAGGAAGAAGAAGAGCCAATAAAAGTGGCTAGATATTTGGATGGTCTAAAATGGAATATCCAAGATGAGCTAAGCTTATAGAAACCTACTACTATTCATAGGTGCCATCAACTAGCCCCAAAGGTGGAAGGGAAGACTAGAAAGAAAGGGGAATCTAACTTCAAGGATAGAGGAAAGGGAAAAAATTAGAGGGGACAAAGAGGAGGGTATTAAGGAAGAGGTAATGAGAAAAGGAAACAAGGTGAGACCAAGCACACTAAGAAATCCATTGAAATCATTCCTAGAGGAGGTTTTCATAAAGGGAGAGGTAATCAAGGAGATTCTAGCAGAGGCAAAGGATCAAGCATAAGTAACTCATACTTTGCTAGTATCAAATTTTATAATTGTGGTCAACTAGGCCATTCATCATATAGATGCCCTGAAAAGCCCTCTTCTTCAACACATGAAAAAAGAATGGCATATGCTCAAGAAGATAACTCTAGTGGCAAGGAGAATGAAGTGGATCACATAGAGTTAGAAAAAGGTGATAACCTTATGTTTAGGAGGGTATTGATCAAGAAACCAGCCCAAGATGAACCTAAACATAAGAGGGCTCTATTTAGGATCAGATGTAAGATTCTTGAGGTCTACAAGGTAGTGGTGGATTTAGGCTCTATTGACAACATAATATCAGAGGAGGTAGTTGAAAAGCTTAAGCTAACTAAGATACCCCATGTGTATCCATACAAGGTGACTTGGCTCAACAAGGGTCAAAGTATACTAGTGAATGAACAAACTTGGGTTGAGTTCTCCATAGAAGGGTGCAAGGATAGGTTATTGTGTGACATCTTACCCATGGATGCTTTCCATCTGTTGTTAGGTAGACCCTAGCAATTTCATAGAGAGGTAGTATATGATGGGAAGAAAAACTCCATATCATTCAAGAAAGGAGGGAAGACATTTAAAATCCAATCTTTATTGGAAAGAGAGGAATCATAGTCTTAGGTGCCTAGTGTGCTACTATGCAATGGAAAATAATTTTTTTATGATCTCAAAGATGATGAGAGCCAAAGTTATGCAATTGTGCTAAACTCAAAGGATGAAGACAAGATAGTCAAAGACCCATTTCCTATAGAGGTACAAGCATTACTTGAAAAGTACAAAGACATTATGAGTGATGGCACTCCTGCCACTTTTTACCTCCAAGATGGGTGATAAGCCATCAAATACAATTTGTTCCTAGTGCATCCCTACCAAACAAGGCAACATACAAGCTTACTCTAGACCAAAACTTGGAAGTAGCAAGACAAGTGCAAGAATTTTAGGATCAAGGCTTGATCAAGAAAAGTATAAGCCCATGTGCAGTCCATGTTGTAATAGCATCTAACAAAAGAGGAAAATGGAGGCTATGCACAAACTCAAGAGATATAAATAGGATCACAATCAAGTATAGGTTTCCCATACCTAGGATTAAGGATCTCATGGATTCTCTTGCAAGGGCAATGTACTTCACAAAGAAGGACTTGAAGAGTGGATATGACCAAATTAGGATTAAGGAGGGAGATGAATGGAAGACAACATTCAAGACAAGAAATGGGCTATATGAGTGGCTTGTGATGCCATTTGGTCTCTCTAATTCTCCTAGCACATTCATGAGGCTCATGAATGAAGTGCTTAAAGACTTCACTGGAAATTTTTTGGTTGTATATCTAGATGATATACTCATCTTTAGCAAGACAAGGAGAGGGCACATCAAACATGTAGAAGCAACATTGAATATACTTTATAAGGAGAAGTGTGCTATAAGCCTTGAAAAGTGTGACTTATTCAAATAAGAAATTGTGTATTTGGGCTTTGTGGTGTCAAAGGGGTCCTTGAAGATGGATCAAGAGAAGGTTGCTACTATTCTCAACTGGCCACCACCTACTACATCTATTCAGGTAAGAATTTTTCATGGTCTAGCTTAATTTAATAGGAAGTTCATTAGGAATTTTAGTGGCATATGTGCACCTTTGCTAGATACCATAAAGGATGGGGTCAAGTCTAAGTTCAAGTGGACCTTAGAAGAAAATAAATATTTTGAAATACTAAAGAAGCAAGTAGCTACCCAATCTTATTTTCAATTGCCTAGTTTTGAGAAACTTTTCACCATAGAGTGTGATGCAAATGGCCTAGTAGTAGGGGGAGTGTTGAGTAAAAAAGGTAAGCTAGTAGCCTTCTTTAGTGAAAAAATAAATGAAGCCAAAAAGAAATATTATTCTTATGAAGTAGAACTCTATGCCCTAGTTCTATCTCTTAGGAAGTGGAGGCATTACTTATTGCTTGAGGAATTTGTTTTGTTTACTGATAATCAAGCTCTTAACTACATCAATATTCAAGAGAAGTTGAGTAATATGCACTTGAAGTGGATGGAGTATCTACAAGATTTCAATTTGTTAATTAAGCATAAGAAAGGGTAGATAAATAAAATGGTAGATGCATTGAGTAGGAGGTTGTTAACTATCCAAGAGGTTTAGTTGCATAGCATTGTGATAGGGAGAGGGGATGAATTAATCACTAGTTTATGCTTCTAGTCTACCATAGAGACCTAAGGTGACCTCCAAGTTCACTAAATGGATCTATATGATCCCTCTTATGTAGGGATCCCCCAATACTAAGCCCCACTCTTCTATCTTGAACAAAATCCTCTTCTTGCCACTTTCTAGCTTCTTATACTAGATGGAGATCACTCAAGGTTCTAACACTGATCTAGGTATTTCTTGGCTTATCTTTGCACACATATTTTAGGGTCATGTAGATGATGAAAAACCTCTCAAAAATCTTCTTCTATTTCCCAAAGCAACTCAAGACATTTATCTTCCTTACTGATTCCACACTTTTCCACTAAAATAGGGCTACTAGAAAAGAGTCCCAATTAGCCCTCTTGTTCCTAGAAATCAAGGATTTCTTAGAATTTATTCCACTAAGAAATTAAAAATTTCTTTAGAGACTCTCATTTATTTTATTAACACTCTCAGATTTTCTAGGTTTTGGGCCTCCAAAAGGTTGTACAACACCTCTATACAATCTGAGGGTTTTTGAGGGTTTCTTGGCCTTTCTAGGCCTGCCTACTATATGGATTGGTTTGGTACTTTAATAGATGTCTAGTAATCTCTCCTTCTTGTCAAGGAGCCTTCACTAACTCCTCTTCATTCTCCATATTTTCTCTACTTATTATCTTCACAACCCCACAAGTTACAAGCTCAGTTACATCAATTTTCCCTAGTTGGGCATGCTCTAGCTTACCTAGGGCAAGAGCTTAAAAATGCCTCCTTGAATTTTGAGGGCCCTTCCTTCTACAAGTATTAAGTACATAAAGTAAAATCACTATCCCCAAGAGGTTTTACTATTTCTATGGTGGGATAGTGAGTTACATCTTCTCTAATGCCAACTACCTAGTTCAGGATAGTGAATTGGCAGGAATAAAAAGATTTATAAAAAAGTAAAAGAAAAAACACACACACACACCTAATATACTAAAAAAAACTACTCTAATCAAACTAAATTATAATTCCAAGTCATTATAGCAACAAAAACATTGCTCAAAACCTTTCATTGCTCACTGTTTTGTCTTTTTACATTCAAAAACCACACTTTCAGCATGCAGTCCATACACTGACACACATCTATGGAAACATTAGGGTTTTAGAAGCTTATTTACTACCTCTTAGGTCTTTTCCCATCAAAAATAGGGTTTCCTTTAGTATCCACCATGGAGAGGGTTTTGCAAGGTGTTCAAAATTTTTTGCAAAGTTGCAACTTTTTTGTGCCTAGCAACTTTTTGCAATTTTTTTGTTTTCAACTGTTTGACATCTTTTCTTGCCAAATTGGCTAGTTCTAAGCTTTTAAAGGCTAGGTACCCTTTCCTAGGCTAGAGACCTATCTTATTTCATGGATAAGGAGTACCTTACTAGTTCTAAGACCCTTCCTAGTACTCTTAAAAGACTTCCTATCCCCTAACCAGTGTTGCCAAGGCACACAACTAGGTCCTCAGACCTTTAGTCTAATTACAAAGCTCTCTTAGAGCATAGCATAATGAAATTTACATTGGTGAGGGCCCTATGTATCAAGGTGCCACTACACCACATTGGGATAGATAGCTTCAAGAGTCTCTATAAGGAGGATGAAAACTTTGTAGAGGTCTATAAGGTATGTTTTGATTTTGAGAACCATTTCCATAGAAAGTTCTCTGAATTTACCTTACAAATGGATTGTTATTTAAATGAAATCAGTTATGTGTACCAAGGGGATCAATAAGGGAGAACCTAATTTAGGAAAAGCATAATGGGAGTCTAAGTGGACACTTTGGTGTGAGCAAAATTGTAGAACTAGTTCAAAGGTTCTACTACTAGCCTAAAGTAGTCAAAGATGTGACTAGGTATGTTGAGAAATGCATGGTATGTATGAAACCTAAAGGTGGAATGAGTAATGTAGGTCTTTATTATCCCTTACCAGTTCCAAATAGGCCATGGGAATGTGTGAGCATGGACTTCATAGTAGGTATTTCCAAGACAAAGTAGGGTTATGATAGTGTTTATGTGGTGGTTGACAAATTTAGTAAGATGGGACACTTCATTCCATGCAAGACTACCAATGATACTAGCTACATTGTATACCTATTCTTTAAGGAGATTGTGAGGATTCATGGACTTCCATTGAGCATTATTTCAAATAGAGATGTGAAGTTCATGAGCCACTTTTGGAAGACCTTGTGGAGCAAACTTGGTACAAACCTTTCATTGGGTTTAGCATACCATCGTCAAACTGATGGTCAGACTGAGGTGGTTAATAGGGTGCTAGGTAATATCATAAGGTGCCTAACTAAGGAGTATGGGAAAACATGGAATACCATCATTCCCTGAGCAGAGTATGCTTACAATGATAGTAAGAATAGAACCATAGGCATAAGCCCTTTTGAAATTGTGTATGGGATGCATCCAAGGGGTTTATGTGAGTTGAGGGATCTTGGAGGAATGGAACATAGAAGTGGACATGCTGAAGATTTTGCCCAAACCATGAAAGAAATCCAAGACCAAGTAAAGAAAACTGTCCAAGATAATACACACAAACTAAAAGCCAAAGTAGATGAAAGAAGGAAAGACATTTAGTTTTCTATTGGAAATTATTTCATGGTGCATTTGAACAAGTCTAGGTTGTAGAAGGGTGTGCCAACTAAGCTACAAATGAAGAGAGTGGATCCTCACCAAATCATAGCCAAATATGGAGCCAATGCTTATAAAGTTGATCTACAATCAGAATTAGGAATCTATCATGCTTTCAAAGTACAAGATTTGGTTGAATTCAAAGGTACACTACCTCAAAGTAGTCAAGGGGTCAGTGTTGATCTAGAACCTATAGTGGTGCCCTCATCAAGCAAGGTAGAAGTTGAACAAGTGTTGCACTTAAGAGTCAAGAAGGACACTAGACACAAGGTGTCCATGGAACACCTCATCAAGTGGATAGATAAGCCAGATTCAAAAGCCACTGGGGTCACTAAGGAAAACTTCAACAAAGTTGGCATTCCCCAAGACCTATTGGCCATAGGAGTGACATAGTTTTCTTTTATGGGGAGGGTATGGTGCAGGGGTAACTAGGTGGGCTCATGGAAGACCTAGGGCTCCTATGTTATTTTTTCTTGTAATGTTTCTAGTCACACCACTAGGTGAATAATAGTAATAACCTAGTCCTAAGGTGAAGTGTGTTAAGGTTAGGATGCCTTTTGAGGCCTTAGTTACTCCTAGTTGCATGATTAGGCCAAATAGGGCATTTTTGTGTCTTCAATGATAGGATGGTCAAATAAGTGTTTTAAGGTAATTTTAACATATTTTTTATCCATTTAAGGCTTTTGGTAAGGTTTGGTAAACTTTGGAGCAAATTTGAGGGTCAAACACTAAAAGATGTAAAAGTTGCTCAAAAATTGTCAATGTTGTCATTAACAACATTGACAACTTTTTTTTGCATTTGAGAAAAATTTTAGTTGGGGCTTGGTATGGGACTATGGATAGGTATTTAAGTCCATCCTTGTCCTTTTTTAAGGGTTGGAAGTTTGAGCAATTTTGGTGTGTATGGTTTGAACAACAAGTTATAGTTATAGTTCTTGGTTTTTGAGCATTTTGGTGTATTTACGGATTGAGATTGTATTGGAAGTATGTAGAAGTTTTAGAGGGATTAATTTTAAGGTTTTATGAATCATTATTTTGTAATTTTTAAAGTTTCTTATTGCCTAAATAAATTATTTTGTTTTGTCTACTTGTTGTTCTGAACCCAGTGACTAGGCAAAATGGAGTCATAACTCCTTTTCCCACTATAGGATGTGTACAATCTCATGGGATTAGGAATATGAATCATTTTAAATATTATATAGTGAAGGAGGGGCCAAGGGAAGCAAGGCAAGCATTTTTGTAGTGATGCCCTTGGTGAGACAATGATGCATGGCTAGGGATCACAATATGGAGCAAAGGTGTTTAGAGTGATTGAATGCTTGAAATGCTTTAATCAAAGTGTAGATTGTGATAGGAGAATGTGTGGGGAAACAAAAAACTCAGTGGGAGGTAGTGATGAAGGCCCTAAGGATGGTAAAACTAGTTTCTTGCTAGATTGGTTCAATTACCTTGGAAACCTTGATTTTTAGGCACTAAAATAGGTTGTACTATACAAATGACTTAAGAGATTGAGACATTAGGAATCCTTTATTAATATGAAAAGGTTGTTTGAATTAGTGAATAGGTTACCACCTTTTTAAGGAGTTTTCCAAGTTATTCCATTTTTTCATCTTTAGGAGGGCGAATTGCTTTTAGCCTTTTTACAAGCAGTTTTGTGCAATTTTGGGTGTTTCTTGGAAATCATTTAGTTTTTCAATTCCAAATGTGGTAGTAAGTCTTGGGAATTTTCCTAGTGTCTTCTAAGATTCACATACCCTCATTTGGGGTGTTAGTTGTGAAGCTGGGGTTTTTTGTGGTGTTAATGAAGAGGAAGCAATAAGGCCAAAGAAAACCTAAGGAAGTTGTAGATGAATGATTTCTCTACCTAATTGGTGTGCACTAGTTGAAAGGACTAGGATCTCATAGATAGGATCCTAAGAAGAGTAGAGTAACTAGAAACCCTATTAGGTCAAGAGAAAGGCCTAAGGAGACCCTAGGAGAAACTAGGGTAGGAGCAAGACTAGTTGTCACATCATTTAACGCGTTCAGTTTCAACTAAGAGGCATATAAAAAGATCAATCAATCTTCTTAACATGAATTGAAACTTCACACCTTGATCTTCAACCATTATTAATTATGACTTAGTCAAAGGATCAATTCACCATAAAATTTTTTACACTTTGACAATCAATGAAAATCTTAGATCAAAAAAATAAAAAATCAAATTGTAAAAGGGTTTTAACTTATCATACTTAATTTAATCATAAATAACTTCTTTTTATAAACCACTCTCATAAGGATTACACAAATTCTTACTGGTTTCATGAGGCCTCAACATGCCTCCTAATATCCTTATATAATGTTGACAAATTTAGACTTAAGGAATGAATGATTAAAAACTTCAAGAATAAACAACAACTCCTTCAAACAAAAATTAGACCTTCATCATCCAATAAAATTGTTGTTTGATCACACTCCAATATAAATTCATAGATTGTAGATCACAAGAAGACTTGAAATGCAATATCTCATATATGAACAATCTAGCAATAAGTAATCATCATTTCCAACATGATTAATGTAAATGATTCAACCAAAGATTACATGCATCCATTACAAAAATCTAATATGATAAAAGGGCTTATCAACTATGTTGTAAACAAGAACACACTCTTTTTAGTTTGATTTCCATTATGATAGTCTCATAATCATGTGATAAAATAGTGATCATAGAAGGATACACAAATTAATTCTTATACATATCCAAACATGTAGGTGCACTTTCACCATTTTGAAAAAAAATTAAAGTGACCTCACGTAAAGAATTTTCCAAAATTGTTCCCAGTATGCTTAACAATGTTTCTATGAAGGATAAAGGTCAAAGTTCTAATGTAGATGTGGAAGCAAAATGGTGAAAATCTGACAAAGTTTTAAAGAAATGGAAAATCCATTTTCTATTGCACCTTTCGCAGTCATTTTCAGATTTTCCATTGGAGAAGCAAATGTTTCATTTTCCACCAAAGGAAAAATGTGTAGTGGAAAACTCATTTTTTTTTGTGCCTTTCACAGTCATTTTCAGATTTTATTGGAGAAGCAAATGTTTCATTTTCCACGAAAGGAAAAATGCGTAGTGGAAAACTCATTTCCTACTACACCTTTCGCAATCAAAGTTCAGTTTTCCACATGAGAAGAGAAAAGGAAAATCTCAATCCAAAATGATGGTATATGGGGTCTAGTATCAAGATCATTCCATAAAAGTAATTTGTGAATCAACCTACATCAAAATTGTGCCCACTACATGGAAATGGAAAATTGAAAATTGGGTGCGCTTTTCGCACTCAAAAATGGAATTTCCACCAAGCATCAAATCCACAATAGAGAGATGGAAAAGAGATCTTAATTGATTAAAAAAAGAATGATAATATCACAATGATTTATTGCTTGAAGATTTGGATATCAACATGATATTAAATATTAAGTGGAAATTTCATTTTCACCTACACCTTTCGCAGTCACTTTGGAGTTTTCCACAAAAGGGAGAAGACAAAAATCAGATTTTCGCCAAGAATGAAATTGAGTATTATATAACCAATGATACAATAGCAAAGAAGAATTATTACTTATTAATTATTTACAAAGTGTAGCTATTACCAGAATGTGCAAATTTCACCTACAATAAAGAAGTGAAAAACTGAGAACTTGGTATGGGTTTCAACCTTCATTTGGGATTTTTTGCCACAAGCATTCCAGAGAATTGCTTTCAAAATTCAGTAGAGAATCAACATGGTAAGAATAGAAAAACATACTGGTAGATCGAAGACATCTCAGTTACAAAGCATTGAAGGAAGAGTGGCTGGAAACTTTATTTCATCAATTCTGATTTTGCAATAGTCATATAGACCAGCATTCAATAGCTCGTATCTTTTGACTTAGTAATTATTTTTCCGATTTCTTTGGTCAAAATGTAGAAAACTAATTTTGAAAAAACATATCCAAGAATAAGATTGATCCAATGGTGGAATAAAAAGATATGCCCCACGAAATATGACCCATTTTTATTTGATAGCAATATTTATTTTGCTATCCACCCAACAAAGGAAAGATTTCAATATTGATTTAACATATTTAAATGTAAATTGTTAAAATATAATTTAAATATATTAATATATATCATTATTAACTTTAAAAGTTAATAAGCATATCATTTTTCAAAAGGAAAAAGATGAGAAGTCAAAGAGACAAGAGTCGGTTACAGAATTGAAAAGTCACTGGAAGAAACCAAACGATTGTTGGAGAATGTATTTATTGTAAAACCTTTTCATTTGCAAAGGGTTCTTCTTTTCTGCAAGAGATAGAGAGCTGGAGTAGGAGGAAGGAACTTATTTTAATTTTCTTTTTGCATTTTCATTATGCATGTTAAGAGTTCAAATTTTTGCAATAGATTTGGCACAAGCTACGAGCAAATAAAATCTGAGCATTCTTATTTGTGATGATCAAGGCAATAGCAGTTTTATTCTGAATCAGAGCATTTAGTTATTTTTCCTTTGATTATAATCAATTTGAGTATTGTTATTTTCAGTTTTGGGCATCATCTTGCATCTTGTGTTGAATAATGAATGGGTTGTAAATCAGAGTATTTGCAGACCTTCCTATTACAAGAATTGTGATTATTTAATATTCTCTTTCATTTTATTTTTCACTTCATTTGCATACATAACATTTGCATTGCATTACCAATGTCAAGGAGTCATAAGAAGTGTGAATTCTTGGGGTTGGCTAAGTGTAGAATTGAATTCTTTGCTTGAGTTAGTTATGTCTAGGGCTGGCTTGGTTTTCCTCTTTCATTCTCGGGTTAAGAACATACCCAATTAGTTTAGGAACAAACAAATTTATTGAATATCATTGATAAGGGAGCTATACCTTTCAATTTAGAGGAAATCTATCAACCACATGATAGATTATCCAACTATTGGAATCAAATTGTTTCTCACAGGTTCGGGCATTTAAGAGTTACATTGGAAAAAATAATCTATTTACCAACAAAACACTATGAAGCACTCAATTTTCTTTAATAATAATATCAATCCTATTCTATATGTTAGTGCCTTCTTAAACACAACATTGTTAATCGTAGGAAGTATCAATTTATAAAAGTATCACAATCTAATTTTTACTTTAAAGTGCATAAGATGATCATTAAGATAACTTTTTAAAAATAAAAAAATTAGCAAATCTCTTCAATGGACATTTAAATAATTTTAATATAGACCGAAGTCCAATTTATACAAAGATATAATGGTTCAACCAAAACTTGTGGCAATTTTTCTAAAATTGGTAATTGACAATCACTCAAACAAATAAATAATAGAAATAGTGCATCATCTTTTTTGACCAAAATATGTTAAATCTATCTGTATCTTTGGAATATGTTAAAGAATATCAAATCACAATGTTTCCCTAATTAATAAAAAATTCCATTAGTGGAAATGGAAGAAATAATATTTTGAAGTTCACTTTTATTCTCATGCAGGGATTCAGCATTTTTAACAAAAACCAATGTAACTTTAATAGAAAAATAGTTCCAGTGGGTTCAAATAGAAGATAATTCATTAAAATAATTTTGAAAATCTCCTATCTCATTAAATTACACAGTTTTATGAGACATTAAGCCTCTGTAACCTCTCTAAATTTACACAAACTATATTCAACAATTGGGGTTGATTGGTGTTCTCTTGCTAAAACCATCCCCCAAACTTTCATACTACCAATTTTTTGATAAAATAGGGTTGTATAAACCTTTTCCAACCCCCTCTAATTGATGAACTCATGCTTTCTTTCATTTGTGCACTTTTAGCAATGTTGCAACTACTTACATCTTTTACACAATATAATTAATCTTTATAAAAATCTTCCTAGACACATTTAAAATGACAAAATGAACTTACTATGACCATGTACAAAACTTTCAAACTTTTTTGGATGTTCTTCACCCTTTGACCAACTTTGACCTAGTTATGACATGTTGACTTTCTTTACATAGCATGGCTCTTAAAGCCTTACTATTGGAAATGTAGAAGAGTAACTAAGAGGAGAGGGGTGAATCAGTTACCACAAAAATAAATCCTTGTCCCTTAGATGTTAAAACAAACTTCCACTAATCATGCAATACTGACTAGCTCGGTTAACATTATAATTTTACTGTCACTTAGTTAACAAAGCAATCTTAAGATTTATTAATCTTTTATAACTTTAAGTAACTTAGTTGCAGAAACATAAAGCATAAGAAAATAACATGAACATGAGTGACAACAAGATTTAACATGAAAACCCAATTTGGGAAAAACCACCTTGCAACTAGTCATAATAATTTTCACTCTTCTGAAGTGGGCCCTATTAGAAGCCAACCTTGTTCAATGTTACAAAATATACTGCTTAGTATGACCCTATTAGAGGATTTAGATCACCCTATTAGGAGTGGTCTGGTTAGTGGTCTTCAAACACTTCAATCTTTAAATTTCACCTTGTTAGAGGATTTACAAAGTGACTGTTAAATCAACTCTATTAAGAGATTTTTTTATTGCTACAATGGTTGGAAATAAACAAAAAATTTCACTTGATTTATGAAGCAACTTTCTTTGTAGATTCATATCTCTATTCTGGCTTAATCTCTGGATCCTTCCTAATCAGATTTTCTTTGCATCCTATCTTCCACACTTTCTGCTCTACTTTGCCTTCACTCACATATCCATCTTATTTCATATTTTCCTTGCTACATTTTATCTTCACAACTTGAGCTTTCTTATATATCATAATATTAGACAAGTCGGCTTGAATACTCTTCCAAAATAATCAAGAAATACCCAAATAGTCCACTTCAATTGATTAATTAATTGAAAAATGCATTTTGTTGTCACCCAGTCAATACTAGGATTAAACACTCAGTTGACAGTGTGACTCTTTTGATGCTTGACCACTCAATCAATACTGGAAGTAGGAATCCTTATATTAACCAACTACTCAGTTAATATCAAAAAAGCCTTCTTTACCTGACTACTTTGTTAATACTAAAATATATGAGGTTAATACTACATATTCTACATTGCTTGGTTAATACTGAAATTTGTGTAAACATTAATGACAATATACAATTGAAGAATTATTTCCAAAAAACTCCCTCTTTGGAATTGATTACAAAACAACATGTCAAAAAAAAATTGATAGAAGTATGAGCAATTTCATTTTGATTTTCATCCATACTAACTCCCTGTAAGATTATTCTTGGATTTTTCTCTGTTGCTTTCCTATCAATATTTTATTGTAGTTTTCTCCCTCTTAGTTGTACATTCCATTATCTAAATATCAAGACTCTCCCTCTTTCTCATTTATACTTTCCTTAATCTTCCATGTTGACACTAAATTGACACATTCTCCCTCTTTGACATAAAATGCCAAAGGATACAAACTCTAAAATTACTATGTACCTTTTGTACTTATTCATATGCAATATGCTTTGCATTTCACTACATCAAATTGATTGATCTTCAATTGAGCTTGGTTCATGCCACACTATATTTTTCTTTAGTGAGCATCAAATAGGGGAATAACCCATGGTTTACCTCTTAGATACATAAATGCATCCTTAGGTAAATCTTTAGTTATCTACTCCTTGGAGTTCACATATTCTGATCTCACCTCTTTGTCTTGAACCAATTCCCTTAGGAAATGATGTTTGATTGTAGTGTGTTTTGTCTTTGTGTGCATCACTATATTTTTGGATATATTGATTGCATTTGTGTTATCACATTAGATAAATACTCGTTCTTTGATTTCTTCCTTCATTCCTAACATTAATTATTTGATCCACATTATGTTAGAACAATTAACTGCTATGGCAACATACTTTTCGTCTACTGTGGATTGAGAAATTTAATTTTGTTTCTTATTTGTCCAAGACACTAATTGTATGCACCCTAAGATGTTTGCCTAGACTATGGGCCCCCATTATTCAATTTATCAAATTTTCTAAATCAATTGTTTACAATATTTTATTAAATCAATTCAAATCAATTTCCTTGATCAAATTCAATTATTTCAATATTTTCTAAGGTTGATCATTTTATCTTAAGTCTTATTTAATTAAATGAAAATCTCCCTTTTAATTAAATAAAATAAGTCCCCATTTAATTAAAAGAAAACCTCTCATTTAATTAAATAATTCATCCACATTGAATTAATTAAGAGAAAAACCCCTCTTTTAATTTAATTAAATATCTTTTATTTAATTAAAAGAACTTGCTCCCTTTTAATTAAATAAATCCACCACTTAAAGAAGAAATAAAATAAATTAAAATTAAAAATTCTTCTACATTTAAATCCACATATTTCTAACTGGGATTTCATTTTTTTTTTTTTCAATTTTCTCATTGGTGAATCTTTATTTCACATGGATCATTCTTTCTCCACCCTTGATTAAATCTTTTTGCCTCTTAATCTTGATTGTCCAATTTTCTTTATAAGGGAGAGCCCTCTCCACATTTTATAGACACAATCTATGCTATTGTTATGTTGCAAGTTTGGAGAGCAATTTTTGAAGGAGTTTGAATACTAAAGCTTTTTGTGGAGAATTTTTATCTTCTAGACTTCTCTCATCCATCCATGGCCTCCATTATCATATCTCATCCATGCATTTTTATATTAGCTTAGATCTTATTTTCATAGATTAGGTCTTGTGTTGATAGATTAGATTCTGCATTGATAGATTAGATCTTGCATTATTTTGCATTTTTATCATATAGATTAGCTTTCATCTCCATTTGCATGCATATTGGATCTTTTAATCTCTCATTTAATGGTATACTTTCATGGGCACAAACTAGGTCAAAACTGAGGGCCTTCATTACAAACCCTTGCACTGCATGAATAGAGAGCTATGAGCTGTCATTCGAGACCTCATTTTTAAGAAATCTTGGATATAATGACTCATAGAAGTGTGCTCACATTTTAAGCATATATTTTTGGTGTCCACTGTGGGACAACCCACTTTACTTGTTGGTTTTGGACATTTTTAGATCGAACCCCTTGTACAGATTTGTTTGGAGATTAAAAAACCCTAGATCTGAAAGATTTGATCATATCTACCAAATGGCTTGATGTTTTGGTCTGAATTTTTTTTTTGCAAGTTAGTGATATATCAGAGAAGCTTTACTGAAATTTTTAGATTTATCCAAGATATTTTCTATTTTCTATAAACTTTTCTTAATTTTTTATGAAAGATCATTTTAGGGTGCAAATTAGCACATTTTTCAAAAAAAATTGCATTTTTGAAAGGTCTTTGAACTCCAAATGGGATTGGTTTTGTAGGTTTTTATTTTAGAGATCATATTAAGGCTTAATAATTTGATTTGCAAAAAATGGTCTATTTTGACAAAATGGCTCCCTAGGGCACAAATGAAAAGATATTTTCAAAATTTTAACATTTTTGAAAATCTCTCTAATTTTTGACAGGGGTCTCTTTTCTACATTTAGGGTTTTGGATCCGAATTCATGTCATATAGGTCCAATCTTGATGACTAGGTCAAAAATCAATATTAAAAAGGGGCATTTAATGAATAGCTCGCATTTAATTTTTACAATAGATCAATGCATGATGTGAACTTTCATTTGGGTTATTTTTTTATTATTATCACTCTTAAAAATTATATTTTTAGATCTAACCCTATTTTTGAATAAGTTGGATATATATTACATATCTTGTGTTTTCTTGTTTTGCTTGTTTTGTTCATTGCAAGTGAGCGTTCAAGCATAAATGAAAGGTACAACAGAGAAAAGATGTGTTACAATGATTACTAGGTTTTTTTTGGATCTCTATAACATTTGGATTTGGAACTAAAATGAACATCTAATGTGTTTGGCTTGAGTGCTTTTACATGCTTTCATAGATTCACACTTCGTTTGGTGGTCTAAAATTAGATCTAGATTTTTCTTCACGCATCTATGTTTCACATAGTAATTAGGCCCTATGAACACTATTTGGGACATCTTTTGAGACTGAGCTTTATTCACTTGCTTTACATGTGAAGCTCCTCTTGACGATGGATCCCCCTATAGGTAGGGAAGGATATTTGTTATTATCTCACTATTCCACTTGGATTTGTCCTCAACATCCATTAGTACTTTCTCTTTTGAGATTGGTGGTGTTTTTTTTTTAATTTTTCCAAAAAGTTGGTGAGGTGATTTCAACTTAGCATGTCAAATAATTTTGTTTGCTATGTTTGGGTAAGGTAGGGAGGCTAGAGGAGTATGCTCTATTCCCTTTTGGGCACATCAAAAACTTAGAGCCCTTGAATCCAAACCAAGTCCCAATATGGTATAATTTTGTGAGTCTTCCTTGATTAGAGAGGATTAACCGTAGTAGATATTATTGATATTTGATTGAAAAGATCATTTGAAAAGAGATTTTTAAGAAGGAGATTGTTGAAAAAGACTGTGTTTCAATCATTGTTTTGTCACTAATGTCAAACCTACTATTTACTAGTAAGACAATTGCATACAAGATTCAAGTACTATCACTTAGTTGATTGATGAGGAGAATTTGATCAATAAGATGTAACAAAAGCACCTAGAGGAAAGGTTGAGTTATAGTTATGTAATAAAGTACAAGGATCAGTTAAGATAGTGATAACATGATGTATTGGTGATCTACTTAAGGTTGCAAAATGGCTAGCTACACTTAGAAAGTTTAGAAGAATAAGTTAAATAAAGTGTGTCTACCAAGCTTGACCAAGTGGATAGTAGGTGCTGAGCAAAGTTAGCGCAAGCTGAGCAAAAAGTTAGTTGGAGCTAAGTGAAAGAAAATTCTAGTGGATTTTAAGCAAGATAGTTGATGCCAAGTAAATTTTAGTTGATGCCAAGCACTAGTAAAATATAGTTGATGTTGAGTGATTTTATAGTTCATGCCAAGTAATGCAGTATGTGTCAAGCATCAGAAAATTCATAATGTTGAGTTGTTGCATTATGATAAAGATTCAAGATTTGCTAAATATAAATTGATAAGTTTTTTTTCTTGAAACTTGTGAACTAGGAGGAAGATAAGATTGATGAGTTGGTGGCATAGAATTTGATTTAAACCATTTTTAGGCAAATTCAAATGGATTCTAAAAGAAGTTTCTAGAAAAAACAAGATATGGGGTAGATACATTGTATCCTACCTAATCCATCCAAAATCCTAATTTAGATGATGGATAATGAGCAAAAAAATATTTTGATTTCTTTTATATAGGAATTTTTGGTCATGAGGAAAAAGAGTTAGAGAGGTTGGTGTCATGTGTGAGAACCTAAGGAGGAGAAGGAAGTAGGGGTTTTACTTCATCAAGTGAGCCAAAGAAGAGTCTGCAATGGCATACCAAGTGAGAAGGCTTAGGGAGATGAATGCTTGAAGGGTGAACAAGTTGTCAAAGCTACAAAGTATGAAAGCCAAGTAGAATTGAGGATTGAATAGAGATTTTTAATTTGTAAGTGAAGTAGTTGTATCAGATCAAAGCTCTATTGTTACTCTCTAACAATTGTATCAGTATAGGGTAAATCCTTTGGATTAAGGTTGACCTAATAGTCATTGGAAAATCTTTTAGTAGGGTGGCATTCCAAGTGAATGGCCTAAAGTCCTCTAACAAGGCTCACTTTTGACAAGGCGATTGAAATCCCTTAACTGGGTCACATTTAACAATGTTTATTGTAACCTTTAACAAGGTTGGCCTTTCACAGGGCATCACTTCAAAAGAGTGAAAAGTAGCACCATGTTACTGATGGTTTTTCCCAAATTGGGTTTCCACATAAATCAATGTGTAAAGTGTGTTGATGAATGTATTGTGTTTCATGCTTTATATTTTTGCAAGTTGATTTGACAGTAAAATATAAGTTTTAGTAAATACACAATGAATACATACATGGGTATGAATGTTTTATGGATTCACTAAATAGTGGAAAAGTTTTATTTTGTACATCTAGACCTTGAATAACTTATTCACCCCCCCAGTTATTCTAAAAGAATTCCAACAATTGGTATCAAAGCCATTTTCTCAAGAGAACTAGTTTAAAAGTACTAGAAGCACAAAGATCAAGATGTCAAAAAGAGAAGTATGCAAGCTTAACAAAGATAACTCTCCTACATGCAATTTTTTGATGAAGCTAAACCTTAGAGGACTTGGAGATCATGCACAATCTACCATTATAGTGGAACATGTTGATCTAGCAGGAGCCCTAACTGCTAAGATATGAAGAAAAAGAAAGAACACAATTAGGCGATGCTAGAGATTGCCTCTACCCTAAGCTATCCCAAAGTTGATGATATCAAAGGATGTGACATTGCAAAGAAGATGTGGGATGCCCTAGCCAAAATCTATGGAGGAGTCAAAATTTTCCAAAGAGCCAAGTCTAAGAGCCTTAGAGTTAAATTTGATGACATGAGAATGGAAGAAGGTGAGAATATTGCTCAATATGTTGCTAGGATAAAAGAAGTAAAAAAGTGCAATAAAAGGTGCTACTGGTCAAATAGATGATGATACTAGGCTAAGTAAAGTCTTGAGGAAATTACTACCTATTTATGCTATTAGAGTTTCTGTAATCCAAGAGTTGAGATGTATACCAAGAAATAATCTAACCCTTGAAGGTCTGGTAGGTATACTCACTTCTTTTGAGCTATATAATTTTGACAATTATAAACTAGAGAGTGTTGAATCTGCTTTGAAAGCTAAATTATTATTCAAGGATTCTAATGAGGTGAAGCAGAAGAAGAAGAAGAAGAGAAAGATAAAGCATGGATCCATTGATAGTGATATAGATGAGGAAGATATTGAACAATTGGAAGCATTATTGGCAAGAAGATTTCACAGAGGAAAAGGCAAGTTCAAAGGAAAGTTACCCATCATTTGTTTCAATTGCAATGAAGTTGGACATATTGCTACAAGATGTACATAGAAGAAGCACTACAAAGAAGGAAACAAGTACAAAAACATAAGAGAAGATGACAACAGATATTACAAAAACAAAGGCAAGAAGTCATGCTACATTGCTAATGAAAATGATTTTGATGAACATAATGATGAAGTGGTATATGTTGAAATGAAGGATGAATCTAATTAGGATGAGACAACTGCATTTGTGATTTTTTTAAATAAGAATGATAGATGAATCATTGATAGTGGATGCTCACATCACATGACTAGAGACAAAAGTAAGTTCATTACCTTAACTTGTTATGATGGAAATAGTGTAAGATTTGGTAATGATGCACCATGTCTGATAAAAGGAAAAGGGTCTGTCAAACTCATAGAAAAGATTTCATGTGACACTGATGGTTCTTCCCGTGGGAATCCTGGTTCGGCTAGTATTGGTAGAGTGGCTCATTGTAGTTATGGGGATGTTAAATTTTTCTTCTCAGTTCATAAGGGTGATTATACTAACAATCTCATGGAAGCTCGGGCTATTTTATATTTTGTGGAATAGTGTTGCTTGTGGGGATGGAGTAAGATTATCTGTGAGTTTGATTCCCAGGTGGTGGTGAACATGCTTTCTACGCAAGAGCTTGAGGATGTCAATTGGCAACTGGCCACTGTTGTTAAGCAGATTCTTTTCTTCTCTTCCTCTTTTCAGTTCATTAGGTTCACGTATATTCCTCGTGAATGGAATAGAACTGCTGATTGTTTAGCCAAATGGGCATCTAGTCATGATCCGGGTTGGAATATTAGGGATAGGAGGCAACTGTCCTTTGAGATGGTGCAAGAATTTGATGATCTTGTTGCTCAGGATCGAGCTCCTTGTTGAGCTCTCCTTGTTGTATTTCTTTCTGTCTTAATAAATTTTTACCCCTCTTTTTGCGGAATATTATGAGGATCGTCACATATACTTTAAATCAATAGTGAAGACTAAGTGTTGGTGATATATCCCTAAAGTAACTAATAATTATGATAATTATTGGTTAGTTCAATTTTATTTCTTTACTAATATATTATATTTAGGTGACTCAAATCTAATCATGTAATGAATATTGTGGCAAATATTTGAGTTCAAATTTTTCAATAAATTAAATTATTTAGTGATTTTAAATATTCTAGAACTAAATTTTATAAAACCATGGCAATTTAAGTTGTATCAAATCTTAAATTATTAGCCAAATTACTAGCCAAAAAATTCTAAAATTAGCCAATTTGTAAATATTAGCCACTAAAAAATATCTTGATGACTAGTACAAGGCCATGGAAGAAGAGATTCAATAGATAAAGAAGAACAAAACATGGAGTCTAGTTCCTAGACCAGAAGACAAGAATGTGATTGGCACCAAGTGGGTATTCAGAAAAGAGTTAGATGAGAATGGTGAAGTGACAAGAAAAAAAGCAAGATTAGTTTGCAAAGGATATGCATAAGAAGAAGGAATTGACTATGGTGAAACATTTGCCCCTATTGCAAGAATGGGAGTAAGAATTCTACTTGCTTATGCTACATACAAAGGTTTCAAAGTTTATCAGATGGATGTTTTAGTTCGCATATTTGAATGGCATATTAGAAGAGGAAGTCTACATAGAACAACCAGAAGGATTTGTTGATAATAACAATAAGAATATGGTATGTAGACTACACAAAGCCCTATATGAATTGAAGTAAGCACCAAGAGCATGGTATGAGAGACTTCATACTTATCTTGTGAAGATTCGATTTGAAAGGACCGATGATAACAACAATCTGTAAATGAAGACAGATAAAGACAAAGGTATATTGTTATCTAAAATATTTGTTGATGATATCATATTTGTAGGAAAAGATGCTTTGTGTAAGGACTTTGCAAATCAGATGAAGCAATAATTTGAAATTTTTATGTTTGGAGAGATAAAATTCCTTGTGGGATTACAAGTATATCAGATGAAGTATGGCATATACATCACTCAGTAAAAATATGTCAAAGGGATATTGAAAACATTTGGGTTAGAGGATTCCAAGCTAGTCAGTACAGCTATGGTGATAGGACACAAGCTATCAAAGAATGATGATTCAGCTGAGGTGAATCAACCATTATATAGGTCGATGATTGGAAAATTGCAATATGTAGTACATAACAAACTTGACATTGCATTAGCTGTGGGGATAGTTGCAAGATTCTTTGCCAATTCAAGAGAGAATCACTTAATGGCTATGAAGAGAATAATGAGATACTTGAAAGGAACAAGAGAGTTTGGTCTATAGTACAAGAAGAATGAAAAGTTTGAACTGAGAGCCTATACTTATGTTGATTGGGTTGGAAACATTGATGACAAAAAGAGCACCAGTAGAGGAGATTTTTTCTTAGGTAAGAGACCGGTTACATGGACAAGCAAGAAACAAAGTTGTACTTCCTAATCCATTGCTAAAGCAGAATATGTTGTTGCTGTTGTAAATTGCACAAACATTGTATGGATCAAATAGCTACTCAAAGGAATGAAGGAAGAAATCACAGAACTAGTGACACTTTATTGTGATAATATAAGTGTTATCAATATATCAAAGAATTTAGTGATGCACACAAAGATAAAGCACATTGCAATCAAGTATCACTATGTAAGAGAGTTAGTTCAAGACAAAGAGGTGAAGATGGAATATGTTAACTCAAAGGAGAAAATTGTTGATATCTTCGCAAAACCATTACCTAAGGATGTTCACGAGTATCTAAGAGGTAAACTAGGGGTGATACCCCTATTTATGGCTATGTAAAAAATAGAAGTAATTCCCTACACCAAATAAGTTGACATTCATAGAATAAAAATTGATGCAGTGGATCTTACTTTAGGAACTGCCTAAAGTAATCATAGAACTGGAACTACAAATCAGTCACAAGCAAGGTGACAGAGGGAGAAATTGAAGAACCTGCAAAAGCTTATATCTACATGTATTAAAGATGCCAAGTGTTTGGTATCTGTCTTTGGCATTTTTTTCAAAGAGGGAGAAAGTACATTAAACTAATCATCATCACAAGAAGAGTTTTACTGATTAAGAGAAAAGTGGAGAAAGTGCATCATCATAAGATCAAGAGAAAAGTGGAAGAAAGTCCTAAACTAATCTACCGATTAGAGAGAGACAAAAATATCAAGAATCAAGTTAGAACAGAGAGGGAGACATGTATCAAAGACATAGAAAGAAAGAGGGAGAATTCCTAATCTACCTAGTAAGAATGAGTTTTGTAGAAGAGATTTTGTAACCTAATCAGAAGATTGAAGTTTTTGAAAGAGGGATACAAGTTCTAATCATCATCACAAGAAGAGTTTTACTAATCAAGAGAAAAGTGGAGAAAGTACATCATTAGAAGATAAGGAGAAAAGTGGAAGAAAGTTCTAAACTGATTTGTTGATTAGAGAGGGAGAAAAACATCAAGAATCAAGTCAGAATAGAGAGGGAGACATCTATCAAAGACCCAAAAAGAAAGAGGGAGAAATCCTAATCTACCTAATAAGAGGGAGTTTTAAGGAAGAGATTTTGTAACCTAATCAGAAGATTGAAGTTGTTGAAAGAGGGATACAAGTTCTTTCTTTGGTATTGCCTTACTATCTTAACCTAGTCAGTTTGGTTGAACAAGATCTTCATCATTTGATGATATAGGTTGATCAGTTTGGTTTGCCATCAATGCCAAAGAGGGAGATTTTTGATATCTAATTGAAAAGATCATTTGAAAAGAGATTTTTAAGAAGGATATTATTGAAGAAGACTATGTGTTTCAATCATTATTTTTTTACTGATGTCAAACCCATTATTTACTACTAAGATAATTGCTTACAAGATTCAAGTACTATCACTTAGTTGATTGATGAGGAAGACTTGATCAATAAGATGTAACAAAAGCACCTAAAAGAAAGGTTGAGTTATGGTTATGTAATGAAGTACATGGATCAGTTAACACAATGTTAACATGATGTATCGATGATCTACTTAAGGTTGCAAAATGGCTAGCTTCACTTAGAAAGTTTAGAAGAATAAGTTAAAAAAAGGTTGTCCACTAAGCTTGATCAAGTGGATAGTAGGTGTTGATAAAAGTTAGTGCAAGCTAAGTAGAAAGTTAGTTGGATTTGAGTGGAAGAAAATTCTAGTGGATGTCGAGCAAGACAATTGATGCTAAGCACCAGTAAAATCTAGTTGATGCTGAGTAATGCAATATGTGCGAAGCATTAGAATATTGACAATGCCAATTTGTTACATTATGATAAAGATCAAAGATTTTCCAAATATAAGCTAAGTTTGTTTTCTTGGAACTTTTGAACTAGGAGGAAGATAAGATTGATGAGCTAGTGGTACATAATTTGATGTAAGCCATTTTTAGGTGAATTCAAATGGATTCTACAATAAGTTTCTAGAAAAGACAAGATATGGAGTAGATACATTGTATCCTACCTAATCCATCCAAAAACCTAATTTAAATGATGGATAATGATGGGAAAATATTTTGAGTTTTTATATATATGAATGACTAGTCATGAAGCAAAAGAGTTAGAGAGTTTGGTGTCATGTGTAGGAACCTAAGGAGGAGAAGGAATTAGGGGTTTTGCTTCATCAAGTGACCCAAGAGAAGAGTCGGCAATGGCATACCAAGCAAGAAGGCTTAGGGAAATGAATTCTTGAAGGGTGAACAAGTTGTTAAAGCTACAAAAAATGAAAGCCAAGTAGAATTGAGGACTAAATAGAGATTTGTAATCTACAAGTGAAGTTGTAAGTTGTATCAGATCAAAGCTCTACTATTACTCTCTAACAATTGTATCAGTCTAAGGTAAATCCTTTTGATGCAAGAGCATCCAGTGGTGTAAGGGAAATCTTGTATCACCCAAAAATATGTTTAGTGTTAGTTTATTTTTAAAGTATTTTCATTTTTGGATACCCATTTGGGTCAAATAAAGATTCCAACTCTCATAGTTCCACTATTGGTTTTCTAGGTTAGAGTTTTTGAGCACCTTGGGATATGTGTCAATGTAGAAAATGGGTTATTTTCTAATTGATCCATAAATATGATGAGTTAGAGGGTGTAATTTGAAGGGATTATTATATTTCTAATTTAAAACACTTCAGCAAAAGAATTAGGTCAAAAGGCTTTACAGTTTGAAAGTTATTACAATTTTAAGTTGTCTAGAGACCTCCTAAGAGTGTTTTTGAGTTAGATTCGAGGCATTAAACAACCTTGTACGAGATCAAGAGATGGGGGACAAGAAAAGCTAGTCCATAGGGCTATAGAGTGCTTTGAGATCTTTTATAAAATGTAAACGGTTTGTCAATCAGAGTCCCAGATCAAAAGTTATACCTCCTAGAAGTTGGACTACCATTTTGGATTCTTCTAATTTTACACCAGCTTTTAACGTGCTTTCTAGAATATTCTTTTTTGGTGGTAGATTCCAAATGGCATATTCTAGAATGTATTCCTAACTCTAAACCTAATTGGGGTTTATTTAAGAACATTTCTGGCATTATAAAGGGAGTTCTTGGTGGAGTTTGAGAGAGGGTATTGTGAGGAGAATTTTTCTCCAGGATCTGGCCATTGTAAGCCCATAAGTCATGTATTTGGGTTTTTTTACATGTACTGAATGTTGTAGCATATTTTAATGATAATAATATTCCACTTTTCCCCTATTGCATTCATTCTGGTTGTGGTTTGTGCCTTCATCACCTTTGGATTAAGATTGACCTAACAGTCATTAGAAAATCCTTTAACAAGGTGGCATTCCATGTGAATGGACTAAAGTCCTCTAACAAGGCTCACTTTTGATAGGGTGATTGGAATCCCTTAACTGGGTCACATTTAACAGTGTGTATTGTAACCTTTGACATGGTTGGCCTTTCACAGGGCATCACTTGAGAAGAGTGAAAAGTGGTAGCATGTTACTAGTGGTTTTTCCAAATTGGGTTTCCACATAAATTATTGTGTCAAGTGTGTTGATGAATGTGTTGTATTTCATGCTTTACATTTCTACAAGTTGATTTCACATTAACATATAAGTTTTAGTAAATACACAATGAATGCATGCATGGGTATGAATGTTTTATGAGTTTACTGAATAGTGGAAAATTTTTATTTTGTACATCTGGACCTTGAATAACTAATGCACCCCCCCTCAATTATTCTAAAATAATTCCAATAGACATTCCCTTTATTGGGTCAACCTGAAGTGGTAATAGCCATTTTTGATGTGGTAGTAGCAACCACTATATAAATGTCCTTGTGGGGGAAATCCTCATGGGTGTAGTCTTTTGTTGGGCTATCAAATCTCTTCAATATCTTTGATTGATTAAATTTTCAAAATATGTCAAAACCTTAGTGTGTCAGGATTAGATTTTGCCCACTCTAGATTGTAAAAGCTGCAAAGTTGAGTATTACTAAGTGTGCTCACATTTTAAGCATACACTAACCTCTTACCAAGAAAGAATGCTCCTCTACTAGTACTTTTTCTATCATCAATGCTTCCTACCCAATTTGCATCAATAAAGGCTCTCAACTCAAGATTTTCTCATTTCTTATACCATAAACCATATTCTTCAGTTCCTTCTATGACTTCCATCATGTGATTTTCTTTAGGATTAGCAAAAAAATCTTGCAACTATGCCAATTGCCAATGCAATATCAGGTCTAGTGTGAAACACATATTGAAGTTTTCCAATCATTGATCTATAAGTAGTCTGATTAAACTCCTTTGAAGTATTAATCTTTGAGATCTTATGTCTAATAGACATTGGTGTCCCAACTGGTTTGGAATCTTCCATTCTAAATACTTTCAATGTTTTCCTGATGTATTTTGATTGAGTGATGTATATGTCATCCTTCATTTGATGAACTTGTAGATGCACAAAGAATTTAATCTCTCCAAACATAGACATTTCAAATTCTTTTCTCATTTCTTCAAAAAATTCCTTGCATAACACTTCATGTCCACCAAATACGATATCATCTACAAATATTTCTACAACCAATATCTTGTCCTGTGTCCCTTCCTTAATATACAAATAACTATTATCATTTTTCTTTTCAAAACCAATTCTTACCAGATATCCATGCAACCTTTCATACAATGCTCAAGGAGATTTCTTTAATCCATATAAAGCTTTATGAAGTTTACATACCATGTTTCTTTTGTTTGGATCAATGAAACCTTCTAGATATTCAATGTAGACTTCTTCTTCTAAAACTCCATTCAAGAAACTTGATTTAACATCGATCTGATACACTTTGAATCCCTTTTGTGTTGCATATGCTAGAAGTATTCTAACACCTTCAAGTCTTGCAATAGGGGAAAATGTTTCCCCTGTTGAGATAATTGGTTTTGAGAACTTTTCATAAATTTTTTATATTATTTTAGTTTATTTTATTATGTAATGTTACACCTAGGATTATCTAGATGGACATGCAACATGTAAAGACTCACATGTGATATACTCGATGAGTTGTATTGTAACATTGTGATAATATTTCATGTAATTATTTAATATTGAGAAAAAATAATTAAATATCCAATATTAAATGTGGGATCAATGGGTTAGGTAGCACATGGTTTATGTAATACCATTGGTGGTTTTGTGGGACTTGCTACTATATAAGAAGCCACAAAGGTGGTTGTAGAGACAAGACAAAAGGGAAAAAGGTGAAAAGGAAAGAATTGAGCAAGACAAGGCTTGATAGGTTAGCCAAGGGAGCATTTTTGAAGGTTGGAAGCATATTATGGGATGTGTAGATCCATGCATGTTCACATGGATTTCTTGGTTGTGGCTATGGATTTGAAGGTTTCCATGGTTGTATTGCAATGATTTTTTGTTGAATAGTACATAACGGTGGATGCTTTTGCTAGTTGGATTTTTCCCCTCAATGGGGGTTTCCAGGGTATGGTCTTGTATCACATTTTTGTGGGTATGTTGTCTATTCTCTTGCATGTGGATTTTAATTACATATTTATTTCAGATTTTTTATGGGTTATGTGGAAATAGTTATTATTTTGTTGCAAGTTTTCTTGCATCTCCATTATTGATACCTTCTTCTTAAGCATGACCTTTGCATATAAGTCTTGCCTTGTTTCTTGTCACCTCTCCTTTCTCAATCAACTTATTTCTAAATATCCATTTTTTACTAATCACATTTTTATCATTGGGTCTAGGAACAAGAGACTTGGTTTTATTCTTTTCTTTTTTCTTAATCTCTTCATTCATTGCTTCTATCTAGCTTTCATTTTCTAAAGCATCTTTTACAAATCTAGGCTCAAATTCACTAAGCAAACATGTACCTTTTAGTTTGTTCCTTGTCAGTATGCCTTCTATCTCTCCTCCAATTATCTGATCCCGTGCATGATGTCTTCTGACATATTTAGCAAGTCTTGTATCTTTCTTTCTTGACTCTAAACTTGGTTCACTTGGTTCTTCGATACTTTCATCCTTTTGCTCAAGCTCCTTTGGTTGATCTAGCTATAACTCAGGTGCCTCTAACTATGAGTTGGGTTGCACTACCTAAGGTTGCAACTCGGGTTGAACTATCTATGAATCAGGTGCCTTTATCTATGACTCGTACTGAACTACCAGTGATTTGTTAAGTATGCTTGGTTGCTGATTGGCTTTGACCTTTTGAAGTAAAGTCTCAGGTTCCTAATAATAGAAAAACTTTCTGTAATCTTTAGGCTCTTTTTTGCTCTATTCTTCACTTCTTTTTGCAAACTCATCAATCTTTTACATGGACACTTTCTATTACTTTGTGAGTGGTATGATTCAAAAAAAATTATGCTTTTCTTTTATTTGATTACCCTAGGAATATCCCTTCATCACTCTTTGCATCAATCTTACCTTACATCTTTTAAGATATAACATTTGCTTCAAAATACTTTGAGATAATAGACATTGGGTTTGTAGCCATACCATAATTCATAAGGTGTTTTGTTTGTACCTTGATTGCTTCTCTTTGGTATTTTGGTGCAACATTCTTCTCTAGCATTATTGTTTTGTAAATTCCATAATGGACCAGTTTCTTCTTTCCACTATTCCATTTTTCTTTGGATTTCTAGGTGTTGATACCTATCTTTTGATTATCTTTCATTTTAGAAATCATTAAATTAATTTGAGATGAATTCTCCTCCTCTATCTGATCTCAAAAAATTCATATTCTTCATTGTTTTTTTCTCAAGTCTAGCCAAATACCATTTGAACTTTTGAAAAGAATCAAACTTATCTTTTAAAAACATTAAAGTCATCATTCTAGAATAATCATCAACAAATAAAATTAAATATATCTCCATAGTAGATTTCCACACCTATTGGCCCACAAAGATGTTAGGATTAACCTCAGACAAAAATAACAGTTACATGCAAATATAACCAATACTAGAAAATAGTAGATCACATAAAAGAGAACACAAGACACCAAGATTTAACATGGTTCACCCAATACCTAGGCTACATCCACCAACAACAAGTTCAATATTATTATTATCCAATAATTACAATTCACAATCTCTTACAGCTCAATACTGCCACAAGTACCTACAATATCACCATTACATTATGAAATTTCTAACCCTAAATCTTTTTTATACAAGCTTTTTTCACTTACAAAATTAGGGCTAGAATAAGTCGTCCAATAAAAAAAATAGTATCCAACACCCTTTATAATATAAGGGCATTTTTGGCTTCAAGGGCACTACCCCTGAAAACCCCCACAAGGGTGTTTCCCTTCAACCCCACCTTGTACTGCGATAGGGAATGTACCTAGGGTGCTACCCCTTGACCTCGTCTTGGGGGCGCTGCCCCCAAACCCCTGTAAAAATAATATGGGGAGAAAACCACACCAAATAAACCTCCAAGTTTGATTAGGCTCCACATCACAACACTCCCCCACACATGCATCTCCCACATACTACCAGAAGATTTTTTTCATGCAATCTCTCCCCCATTAACATCAATGAAAAAGACATCATCACATCAATCAACTACTCAAAGTCTTCAACTAGCTCAAGTGTCCAAAGATATTGTTCTATACCAACTACCAAGAGGGATGTTTCCACTCATAAGAGATACTCCCCCATATAGGAGGTATCAACATTCAATCTAGATAAATAATAGTGCTCCATACAATTGGACTAATGCATTCTCTGCATTATTTACTTAGAATTAGGTAGGGGCATAACCCCAAGCATACCTCACAAATAATAAAAATGTATCCTTAGGAAAAGGCTTCATAAAAATATTTTCCATTTGCTCTTGTGTATTCACATAATCTAGTCTGATTTCTTTAACTGCAACTTTGTCTCTTGAAACATGATACTTAATGGATATATTCTTAGTCTTAGAATGTAGGACATGATTCTTAGACATACTTAATGTACTCATGTTATCACAATGTATGCTGATAGGTTCTAAAAATCTATCCCAGTGTCCTTCAACATATGTTTCATCCAAATGATCTGATTACAATTTTCTATTGCTGTTACATACTCTGTATCTATTGTACTCTATGAGTTACAATATTTTTTCTTTCTTGGCAAAGAAACCAATCTTCCTCCAAGGAAAATTGCTCCACCACTTGTACTCTTTCTACCATCCATATTGCCAACCCAATTCACATCAGTACATGCACACAAGGTAAAGTCACTTGATTTGTCATACCAAAAGACAAAATTAGGTGTACCCTTCAAATATCTAAATATTCTCTTTACTAATGCATAATGTGCTTCTCTAAAATCTACTTAAACTATTGCAACTATACCAACTAAATTTTCTATATCTAGTTTGGTGTGAGTCAAATATTGTAAACCTCCAATCATGGATCTGTACTTCTTCTTCTCAACTATAGGTGTCTCATCTTTGCTAGATAACTTCTAACTAGTTATCGTAGGTGTTCCAATAGGCTTACGAATTTTGAAGCCAAATATTTTCAAAAAGTCTTTCAAATAGTTAGTTTGTGATAAGAAAATACCATCACTAGTCTACACAATCTGTACACCTAAGAAATATTTCATCTCACCAATCATACTCATCTCAAATTAATTCTTCATTTCATTAGAAAATTTGTCACTTTCTTCATCATTACCTTCAAATATTATGTTATCTACAAATATCGCAACAATCAACAATCCATTCTCAATTTCTTTCAAATACAAGTTACTATCTGTAGTACCTTTAGAAAATCCCAACTTTTCCAAATATTTTTCTAACCTCACATACTAGGTTCAAGGTGCTTACTTTAGTCCATATAATTCTTTGTTCAATCTACATCCCATATCATTTTCTTCTATCAAAAGAAATCCTTCAAGCTGCTCAATGTAGATTTCTTCAATTTCTCTATTAACAAATGCTAACTTTATATCCATATGATACACTTTGAACTTTTACTTACTACATAATCCAAGATCATTCCTACTGCTTCAATTCTGGCAACAAGAAAAAATGTCTCTTCATAGTCTATACCTTCTTGTTGTGAATATCCTATACATACTAGTCTTCCTTTATTTCTCACAACCTCACCTTGTTTATTCATTTTGTTTTTGAAAACCCATTTAGTTCTTATAACATTCTTGTCTTTGGGTCTAGGAACCAATTCCCATGTCTTATTCTTCACAATCTAATCTAGTTCTTCTTGCATTGCTTCAATCTAATGATCATCCTTGCATGCCTCATCTGCACTCTTTGGTTCAACCTAAAAAATCAAACACAATTCTTCATGTACATTGTTTCTTTTCATAACTCATTTTTCTTTGCTTCCAATAATCTGATTAGCAAGGTGATTCTTTGTCATTCTTTTTATGTGTAGGTGTTACTAACTTAACTCTTGCTTATTCTCTAGGTTAAGATCTTGGCTCTTCTCTCTTTTCAACAACTTGAACATCATAATGAAAATCATTGTTAGTCTCAAAGAAGGATTCAACATTTTCTATGATAGGCTTAGGATTAGCTTACTCTTCATCATAGTTATAATCTACGATTCTTTTCTTTTACATTTGCACACTCGACAATAGTTTTAGTTCTTTGATTAAAGCATCTATAAGCTTTGATTTTCAATATATAACCAAGGAACATACCTTCACCAATTCTTTCATCAAACTTACCAATATCATCATCTCTCTTTATGTAGCACTTCCAAAAATTTTTAAATACTTCCCTAAGGGTGCATGTCCAAACCATAATTCATAGGGAGTCTTGTTTGTACCTTTTATAATCTTCACTCTAGTCATTGTGAATATTATTGTATTGACTTCTTCTCTCAAAAAATTCTTTGATACATTATGGCTCTTGTTGCTTCTATTACAAACCTATTTCTTCTTTTGGTAATTCCATTTTTTTCAAGAGTCTTATTTGCTAATAGTTGTATTTTAATGTCATTCACTTCACAAAAGGTGTTAAATTCAATTGAGGTAAATTATCCACCTCTATATGATATTAAATATTTAATCTTCACTCTAGATTCATTCTCAACTCTATTTTTAAACAATTTGAACTTCTCAAATGCCTCAGACTTTTCTTTAGGGAGCACTACCCACAACATCCTAACAAAATCATCAAAAAAAATATGAATTACCTTTCACTATAAAATCCTCTTGTTCTAGTAGGACCACTTAGATATGTGTGAATAATCTCCAATTTTATTGTAGTACAAAACTTCTTGCTAGGAAAGGAAACTTTCTTCTTATTAGCCATAACACATTATTTGCACACAACATTAGTAGGCTTCATAATTTTAAGTAAATCTCTAACAACAAATGTACTACCAGTCTTCAAAATATTATCAAATTTTATATGACAAAATATTCTATGCCATAACCAACTTTTATCCACCTTTGCAACCAAACATGTCACTTATGTAGGGGTAACTTGAAAACCATTACCTCTAGATCTTGTACCAGTGC
Source organism: Cupressus sempervirens (assembly GCA_028749045.1). NCBI lineage: Eukaryota > Viridiplantae > Streptophyta > Pinopsida > Cupressales > Cupressaceae > Cupressus > Cupressus sempervirens. The sequence continues at coordinate 99,638,345 of CM053793.1, read as the reverse complement.
TAATCAACTTACCATATTTATCCTTGATAATGCATGTCTTATTTGTGAATTGTAACTAATATCCCTTATGAACCAACTGTCCAACACTCAATAGGTTATGCTTTAATCCATAAAAACAATAGACATCATCAGTGTTAGTCTTTCTATCGAGAGTAATAGATCCTATTTCCTCAATATGGTAAGCTGCATTGTTACCAACTCTAACAATCCCTTCATCGTGAATACTAAACTTAAAAAATGTATTCATGTCACCAGTCATATGATTCAAACAAACACTATCTATGATCTAATCAAATTTTCTTTCAATCTATGAAACTACAACTTTCTCTTATATGACTTCTTCTTTTATAGCTACAAATCCTAACTCATCATCACTTTCACTCTGAACTCTTTCATCATATTCATCATCTTCATTTGCATACAAATAGTCTCTAGGCCTTCTATACTTGAAATTATTTTTATACATTTTCTCTCTTTTAGGACACTTAGAATCATAATGACCAAATTCATTACAAGTCCAACATTCAAAGATTCTCTTACCACCTAGTTCTCTCCTTACAAGTAGGGCAGTTCCTTCTTTGATTCTTCTATCTTCCTAAGATGAGGATTTTTTTTTGTTAGTATAGTCTTTACTAGTGGTTAGACTTCTTAATAGGGAAGGGTGAACACTTAATGCACTAAAAGTTATTTCCACTCTTGAAAAATCTCCAAATTTCTTCAAGCTCACTTCTTTTGCTTCCAATCTTCCAAGAATAGTTTCTTTAGTAAACTTCTTAGTGCAAGGTATCACTTGCTCAATCATCTAAGCTATTTGTCTGAATGGTGGTGTCAAAGTTTTCAAGATCTTCCATACAATCTCATCTTCATCTTTAGATCCTTTGCAAGACTTAATTCCTATAATAATTTATGATATTCTACCTCTATAACTTCTTATTTATTGATCTTCTGTCATCTTAGCATCTTGAAAACAAGCATATCCAATTCTATAATCTAGTTCCCTTAGCATGCACGTCACCTTCAATAGTATATTATAAAGCTTTCCAAATTTTATGAGATGTCTCTAAGGATTTTACCTAACTATATTCATTTTTAGGAAGAGATGAGAATAATACTTCTCAAGTTCTCTAACAAGCATATTACACATAATAGATCTCTTTCAACTTCACTGCATTCCTAAAGTTTCCTTTCTTCCACGATCTTCTTTCCATTCTTCATCATTAGCTAATATCCTTGACCCATACAAAGTATATGGGTCTTCATCTTCTCTTTCTTGCTATCATAGTTAACTCTATCAAATTTAGGACTTCCTTTTCTGAAATGACCCACCATTGATCTCCTTAAGTTGTTAAGCTTTTCCTTCAAGGACCTTATGCTTTGATACAGAATCAATTATCCAACTAATAAAACATTTATAAACATTATTAATACTTAACCATGTGAAAAATATAACCAACAACCATAAGAAGATTTACATACACAATAACACCATATATGTTAACTAGGGAAACCCTTGATTAGAGGGAAAACTATGATGGGGATGGTACCCACAAAATGATATACTAATATAAAAGTTTATTGCAAGAGGATGGACTCTATTAGAAGCCTAAAAAGAAATACAATTGATACATATCAATCCTTGTTAGGAGACTTTGAATTCCTATTAGGAGATTCCAACCCTATTATGAATTGTGCCAACCTTGTTAGGAGTAGTAGAAGGTAGAAGGACCCACTGTCCAAACAACTTCAAGGAAATACCACTGAATACACTATCCAATTAATCTTTGTATTATTCCTTCTAGAATAATAAAAATTAAATAACTTGAACTCCTTCTTTGTCCTCTTGACCAGACCAAACCTCTTTATATCTAAAAACCAAATCTTCTAACTCACATCATAGTGATCCCTTTTATCACTTACTCACATTTACTAACTTTGCATATTACTTTCACAATTCACACTTACACATTCATTCACAACACTTATACTTGCTTAGTCACTTCATCATGAAGAAAATAACTTTCCTTTATACCATGTCCTCAATATAATTCTTTGAGTCAACCTTGAGGTTTACACAATTAATTATAATAGGACCCCATTAAGATATTACAATTCATTACATATTTTTACAACTAAAAAACATTGCCAATTCATAGTAAATACAACTATTGTCACAAAAGTTTGCACCCTTGTCCAGATTTTTTACCTAAGAACAACCTTGTGAAACATGGAAACAACCTCCAAGCTATGGGAATTGAACTATGAGGTTGAGTCTCTGGAGAAATTTGGCTTCCTTTACTATCAGAACTTAATTACTCTTGGAGAGGAAAAGGGAGAAGGAATGCATAGAAAGCAAATCTACCTTCTCTAACCTAAGGGGTGATGTACCAAAATAGAATTTTCAAACCAATCTCTACCCATACATGCACTTTTGAACCATCATGACACCAAAAGGTATACACATCCATACTTGCTTTAATCTAACAATCACATGTAGATCAGGAAACCCAAATAAATGACACAAGGAAAAGAGAATTCACTTATATATCATTCATAGGCAAAAAGGAGATATAGTCATGCAAGATTGCAGATATCCACAATACACTAATGAGAGAAAAATAAGTCTTTCACAATACATCAATGGCTGGAGGAGATAAGGTAGAATGTCATATAGATTTAGAGGCAAAGGGAATTTACAGTGAATTTTGCAAAGCAATATTAGAGAAAACAAAGAAGATTCAACCCTTTCCAAGATTACAAAATTTTCCTTTATAGCTTAGGCATAATTGAGATATTTTTAACTAAAATTACTCCAAAGCTACTACCATCAATGTTGTAGAGAACAATCATGCAAATCAAGATAAAATATGATCTTGGTGTACATCTAGAAGTGAGAAAATCATATCTTTCACCCATAAAAATCTTGGGAACACCTGCCATTAACACTCTGTCTATTAGATGGATAAAATCAAAGATGGTGGAGTGTTCTTTCATTGTTTCTAGCCCCCTACATTATTCAAGGGTGGTTGGAATCGATCGAACAGATTAGATTCTATAGAGAAAACCATTCTTTTTCCATTCCTAGCTCGACAAATCAACAAAAGCCAGTAGGTCAACTAAGTCCTACAACAAAATGACCCACATGGGCCAATATTATTATTTCATTTTTCCACCTCACGAGGTCTTCACATGTTTGACCACATTAACCAACTAATCGTTACATCTTTCCAACCTAACCGCAACAGTCACAAGATATATTAACCTTAATTGTGCCTATCTTTCTTTCAAACTGGGTCCACAAGGACATGTGGTGATTAGGCACATTCTTGTATTGTTTAATTTCCTCACAAGTTTAGAATGTGGGAAAGTTTTGATCATCAATTTTTGCAAGATCAACAATCATGGAAAATCTCAGTTATATTGTGCTTTCCTTTAAAAATTTTGAGCCCACTAGACACCCAACATCCAACTCACCAACACGTCAACCCTCAGTGAATCGGAATGAAGAAATTGGAATAAAATTCTACCTCACCACTTATTTGGCAACTGTCTAGTACTTCCTTTTCAACCTTGGTAGCCCACATGAAAGAATGGACATGCATTAACCATATGCTTCCCCACATTCTTTAGCATCCTTGTATCTTCATAAAGTGGAGATGTGACAGCTATTGATCTGGAAAGATCTAACAGCATAGATAGAATTGAAAACATTTGGTCCCTGTTAGTACTTGCAGCCAACTAGGAACCACCCATATGCCAACTCACCAGACACATTAGTACAATCACACCATGGCCCACAAAATAAAATCTAACCCCAACAATTCACATGGCACAATATCACTTGCCTGCATTGCCAGAAGGTCTGACAAAATATAAAATGTGGGAAAGTGTTGGCAAATCAAAATGCCAACTTGAGGGATAGCTTCCTTTTCTATGGCCCATAAGAGAAAACAAATCCACATGCACATGGCAGCAAGGTGCTTTCCTGCATTATGTAAAGGTCATTCACTTTGAAGAAGTGAGAGAGTGCCCACCGTAGATCATCTTCAATCTAACGATAGAAAAATACAAGCCCATAAGATGGAAAAGCATAGCCAAAAAATATAACATAAGGTTTTAATATAAAATATTTTGTACCCCATTTATTTGAATTTGAATATGTGAACATTACTACATTTGAATTCAAATATGGAAAATTTGGCGGGAAGGCAAATTTGGCCAACAATTTTGACAACTCAGGGGGGATGCAAGCCCACTATGCATAAGACCAGTGGTCTAAAACATCTATTGGCCTATAGAGTCATAGAAATATGGATCCTATGCATCATGAAACCCTAACCCTACCTCTATGATAGCAAAACACTAAAAATCCTACCTCTGACTGGAAAACAAGAACTCTGCAACTGAAACCAAGAAACAAAACCCTCTACAAGACTTCAAAAAACACCATGTGCTCAACACTTCTTGGAAAATAGGAAACAATTGAAGGAAAAATTACTCTAACTATGTACATGAAACAATAGGGATAATAAGTCAAACAAAGTTATTAACTAGCTTGTTGAAATAAATCCCTTTCTTTCTAAATTTGGAATGTTTGACATGTTCAAACATCATCCCTCCACCATTGAGTGACTGATTGTAATACCATACCCCACCAGGATTGAATGCAAAGGGTGGCTCATCTTTATACTCATACCTATCATCCTGATAGGTAGAACCCTCCTTTACACCCTTGAAGATAGAAATGTCCTCATCAAAACCTGATAAAACCCTGAATCATCTGGTGGCTCTGCTTATTCCTGATGGTCAAACCATCTAGATGGTGATGACTTGGGTAGGACCTCCTCATGTTCAACCTGAATTAGATTTGGGATGACAATGTTCAACTCATGCATAACATAGACCCCTGGTTTAGCCTCATCTTCATGCCCAAGAAGACTATAGTAACCCTTCTCCCTATCAAATATAACACAATTCATATTTGAAGGGTCAACCATGTAGGGCTCCACATGCCCATTATTGAATTCCTTTTCCATGATGAAGGTCTTTATGCCATTCCTATCTTTAAAAAATATCTAGGACCAATTAGTAGCAATACATCCACCACTAATCTTGGTAGTGAAATCTCTAGATAAGAAAACTACAGAGTATGCAGGGAGATCTATAACAGTTATATCCTACAATATAGTATAGCCAGGATATGTATGCAGGGTCACCTCTAAATCTTTGGATATTCCTATGGTCCTAAAAGAACTACCCTCCAACTGAATAATCTCATTAGTCACATGCTCATAATTTATGTCTAACTAATCAAAAATCCTCTTAGGCATGACTAAGGTGCAAGCACTAGAGTCTATCATGCAATTATGAACTATTTTATCTCCTATGACTAAAGAAATATGAAAAGGAGGTGGCTTCATTTTCTTACTTTGATCTCCTTCCTTGTGGGGCTGTATATGGATTGTTGATCATGAAGATTCATCTTGTGCTAACATAGAAATAGCCTTAGGCTCTTCCCTTCTCTTGCAATTGTGTCCCTTACTCTGATCCTAAACTAGTGTAGTTTCCCCTCTCTCTATCCCTAGGTCTATGGCATGCATGATTGCATTGAAATTTTTTCTTTGACCTCTATTACAAAAATATTCTTTACCAAAAATGACATCAGAAACATTCCCCTCCACTTGGGTTTGATATCCAATAGTGGATTGACTTGCATGGCATTGTTGCCATGAAATTGTTGCCATATCTTGTATAATTAAGGCCTAAGGAAATGAACCTTGATTATTAGATGGACAACCATAACTATATCTTTGTTGTTCCTGAGCCAGATTGTTCTGATGAACAATTTCCCTTGATAGGTTTGGATCTACATAAGGCATACCATTGAAAGACTTATTTTGTGCCCCTAGGGTCGGGCCTTAATGTGTTGGCCCATATGACTATAAAGGTTGAGGGGACCTAACAATTTGGGATTATTTTCCTTTGAGCGTTGTTACCTCATTTCATAGGTTTTGAACCAATGATTGATTTTGACCAATAGCTTGCTTAATAGATTGTGCTTCTAAGATTTTCTCTTGGAATCTCTTACCCATGTCAAAACTATGGTCTTGGAGTCTTTTAACTATACTCTACATCAACATCTGTATGATGACCTCAATCTTATCTATCTCATTGGAGGTTGTAGAGGCTTGAAGGAATAGAGAAAAGGCTAACCTATAGACATGGTAGGGATGGGGGCTATAATAGGCTGATGATTAGGCATATTAGGGATGAAGGGTATTAGAGGCCTTCGAGTCAATTTTCCTCCCTGAATCAAAATATTCTCTACCTTTATGGAAATCTCATAAGCATCAGGTAAGGTGTCTCCTCCCATGGTTTGGATTATGGTGGAAATGTCACTGTTAAAAGCTCTGAGGTAATACAAGAAAGCATTACTAGGAGAAGGCTTAACTATAGTGGGTATTCTATCCCACATCTTTTGAAATCTATAGTTTAAATTGGTCATACATTCATAGGGGACTCTTTTTATAGTTGTTCATTATTCCAAAAGTGATAGGTGATCACTTTTATCCTCAAAATGTTTACATAATCCTACTCCTAACCCATCCCAATCTATTATAGAACCATGTGATAGACTCTTGTACCATTGTAGGGCTTTCCCTTTTAAAGATGAAGCTAGAAGTCTAATAGACACATCATCTTCTATAACACCATGGATATTGTAGACATTGCAACCTCTTGAATGTTCTATAAAGGAGAGATAGGAGTATCACCAGTGAATTTAGATATACTTTTAAATGCTGATACTAGTATGTCATGTCTTTTAGCTAGCAACAAGGGGCTTCCACCATTAAAAGTAGCAAAAGCATGAGCTCTAGGTTGTGCCATATAAGAAAGTGATCTATTGATATGAGTTGATGGCCTTCTAAATTGAGACCTAACAATAGGAGGAGTGGAAATGGATCTTGTAGGGGTATGAGTCGCTACTACACTCCTAACTGGTGATAGAGACAATCTAGTCTTCCTTCTTCTAGAATTTGAAAATGAACGCTCTTGATACTAAAATTTACCTTTATAAGATGCCCTTGCTCTAGCTTTGGGCATGAATCATTGCAACTTTGGTCTAGAACTAGATGTATTTGAAGCTCAGAATCACCAAGTAAGTGAAGAATGAGCCTCTCAAAGGCTTGAATACTAAAGCTAGTGCTATCTCTTTCACATAATCACAAAATTTTCTTCTTATTGACACCAATAGACTTGAAATCTTCTTGGATATTGTTCCATCGAGTGTGCCAAAAACTATTGTCACAAAATTTTGCACCCTTGTCCAAAGTTTTTACCTAAGGAAAACCTTGTGGAACATGGAAACAACCTCCAAGATGTGGGACTTGAACTGTGAGGTTGTGTCTTCGGAGAAGGCCAACTTCCTTTACTATCAAGGTGCACTTAACTAATCTTGGAGATGAAAAGGGAGAAGGAATGAATAGGAAGCAAATCTACCTACTCTAACCTAAGGGGTGATGCACCAAAATAGAATGTTCAAACCAATCTCTACCCATACATGCACTTTTGAACAATCATGACACCAAAGGATATATGCATCTAGACTTTTTTTAATTTAACAATCACATGCATATTAGAAAACCCAAATAAATGACACAAGGAAAAGATAATTCACTTATACATCATTCATAGGCCAAAAGGAGATATAGCCCTACAAGATTGTAGATATCCACAATACACTAATGAGAGGAAAATAGGTCTTGTACAATACATCAATGGTTGGAGGAGATAAGGTAGAATTTCATATATATTTAGAGGCAAAGGGAATTTATAGTGAATTTTGCATAGCAACATTAGAGAAAATAGAGAAGAGTCGACCCTTTCCAAGATTACAAAATCTGCCTTTATAGCTCAGGCATAACTAAGATATTTTTAAATATAGTTACTCCACAACTACCACCATCAATGTTGTAGAGAATAATCATGCAAATCAAGATAAAATCTGATCTTGGTGCACATTTGGAAGTGAGAAAATCATATCTTTCACCCATAAAAATCCTAGGAATGGCTACCATTAACACTCTATCTAGTAGATGGATAAAATTAGAGATGGTGGAGTGTTCTTTCATTTTTTCTAGCCCTACATTTATTTGGAAGTGGTTGGAATCAATTTAAAAGACTAGATTCTATAGAGAAAATCGTCCTTATCCCATTCCTAGCTCGACAAATTAGCAAAAGTTAGTAGGTCAACTAAGTCCTACAACCAAGATGGGCCATGTGGGCCAATATTATTATTTCATTTTGCCACCTCACAAGGTCTTCACGTGTTTGACCACATTAACCAACTAATTGGGACACCTTTCCAACCTAACCGCAATGGTCATAGGATATATCAACAAGGACACATGGCGATTAAGCATATTCTTATATTGTTTAATTTCCTCACAACTTCAGAATGAGGGAAAGTGCTAATCATCAATCTCTACAAGATCAAGGATTGTGGAAGATCCCAGTTATATTGTGCTTGCCTTTAAAAATTTTGGGCCCACTAGACACCCAACATCCAACTCACCAACACATCAACCCTCAACAAATTAGAATGAAGCAATTGGAACAAAATTCTACCTCAACACTTATCTACCAACTGTCAAGTACTGCCTTTTCAACCCTGGTGGCCCACACAAAAGAATGAACACACATCAACCATCTACGTCCTTACATTCTTTAACACCCTTGCATCCTCATAAAGTGGGGATGTGATAATTGTTTATCTAAGAAGATCTAATGGCATAGATAGAATTGAAAATGAGTGGTCCTTGTCAGTACTTGCAACCAACCAAGAACCACTCATATGCCAGCTCAGCAAACACATTAGTACAATCACACTATAGCCTACAAAATAAAATCTGACCCCACCAATCCACCTGGCATGATGTCACTTGCTCGCATTGCCAAAAGGTCTGACAAAACATAAAATGTGGGAAAGCGTCTACCAATCAAAACACCAACTCGATTGATAGCTTCCTTTTCTATGGCCCACAAGAGAAAATAGACCCACATACCACATGGCAATGAGGTGCTCACTTGTATTATGTAAAGGTCATTCACTTTGAAGAAGTAGGAGAGTGCTCACTGTAGATCATCTTCGATTTGAAGATAGAAAAATACAAGCCCATAAGATAGAAAAGCGTAGCTAAATAATATAACATAAGGGTTTAATATAAAATATTTTGTGCCCCATTTATTTGAATTTATATATGTGAATGTTACTACATTTGAATTCAAATATGAAAATTTTGGGAGGAAGGCAAATTTGGCCAACAACAACTTCTCACACATGCAACATATGACCTTGCACACTTGTTGAAAGAATCAACAAGCTATCTACAGTCACTGTCTAACATTTCTCATTATGATTCCATTCTTGTTAAGAGATACAATCCAATCATTAGAAACCACTTCTTAGGTACTGTGTTTACACACTGTCCTTTGTAATTCTTGAATAATTATCACATGTGTTCATCTCTCTACACATGCACTTGTCCATTTCATCAGGATTCAATGCAAAAAAATCCTTAACTGCACTTGACCTCATCATTAATATACAGTTTGTATGACCTCATTTGTTGCCTGCTACTTTGCCAGTCTTTTTAGAAATAATAATATGTTAATATCAATGACAAACACAGTCATGAATGCAACATGTCAATCATGCTAACAAACTTGCCAAAGTGTTCTATAAATTCTTAGGATACTCCCCCAATGGAATACCATCAAAATTCATGCTAACATACATAAGATATAAAAGAACATATTAATAATAATAAATGAATAGAATAATTTACTAAATTATTAATAATAATAATAAAATATATTTCAATGATATTTAATAAGAGATAATTTCATGATCTATTATCATGTTATTGACAAAACATAATCATATTATATTTAGAATTGATAATTAACAAAAAAAAAAAACAATTAATATTGTAAATGATTGATTATAAAGGGGTGTGACCTTTCTTCTAAAAAAATTAAAAAGGGAAATATCAAACACAAAAACAAATATATTTGATAGCTTTAACAATTACTATACCAAAAAGATCATAGTACAATTTGGGGACATTACAACACCTTCATGTTAAAGTGATTGCACACACCTCAATAGGAGAAATAACTTTAATATAAGCATACATGCATCCACTATAAATGTTTCCACTATGAAATGCCCCCAAGAGAGAACACTTCAAGTGAAATAAACACATGACAAAAAGAGAGAGTACAAGGGGGATCTACTAAATTTGGAGTTAATATGATCATATGTAATATTATATAAAATATGAAATTTTATCATTCCCCGAAGGAATTAGAATTAAAACAAAATGGAGGAAAAGTACATAAGTAATACACAGAAGAGTGTGTTTGGGTCAGCATTACAAGACCAAAAAGAATCAGTGGTACCATGTCGCAAGCACCCAAGAAGACTATACAAGGGCACATGTATTAACAATAGAATATATATGACATAACATATAATGACAAAGAGAAGAAGATAGATAAAAATAGAAGAATATGTATAACATGTTCAATTACTTTTTCACCTTAAACCAATTAAGAAGCATGGATAATTTAAATAAATGTAGAAAAAATATAAAATGTGAAACATGCTATGGGGAAACACAAGGCAAAAAACATAAAGACTACCATGCAAGAGAATTCCACTTCAAGCATTTAGCATTTAGTCTGCCCCTCACCCCTCCCACCCACCCCCATCTTGGTCTAATTAGAAATAGAGGTTTGGTTGGCACTTGAATGCACTATTTTTGTGTTGCATTGATGACAATTTTTTCATTGATGATAACATATATTTATATGATCAATGATAGATAGAGATTCTATATATTACAAGGTGAATATTAGCACAAAGAAGTTGGCACATGATAGGTTAAGCTATGAGAGCTTAGATTTGTGTTGAATAATGTGCATAGATATCATATCTATGTTCATTGGATGTTACATTCAGTTATGGATGAGTCATTATTCATTTGATAAAGACTAGCAGTAAACCAATGTGCATGAAATAATTGGTGGCATATTTCCTTATCTTATGAGCGAGGTGGAGTTAATGTCAGCAAGCTTGGATCATGGTAGAAGACATGCCCCTACAATAATGTTTATGATAACAATTCTTAGATTTTTTTTAGAATGGTCTTTGTTGTGAAACATGCAATATGTTTTACAAGTAGCCATCTGGATTGAGGATATATCATTACAAAATCTAATGATTGTATTTTCAAGATGCTTATGAAGGCATGCATGCCTTAATGAGGTCCTCTACTATTAAATGTACTTTGGGGAAGATTTAACAATATGACTTAATTAGTTAATTGTATATGGAATAAAGGAAAGACATTTTCCTTGGTTGTAAATCATCACATGTATTGTGTATGTGGTAAGTGGATATGAGATTGAGTACTAGATGATTAAAGAAAAGATGAGATTAATGGGTAAAGTACAAAGCTATGTCACCTTTCAGGTTGACTTATTAGAAAGACAAATTTTGAATATTTCTATCTAAAAATCAATTTTGTTCAAACATATGATATAGATAAATTCATTCTAGCTAAGTTATATATGGTCTCACACTTTTCCAATTGGAAATATCTATTAAATGCATGTTTTGTACTAGTTTGTATCCAATTACTAAATAAATAAAATTATTTCAGAAAAGTGGCATTTCAATAATTCTTACTATTTTTAAAGATTTTTTTTATTAACATATGAATACCATTTTATAGAGCTCAGAGTCAAGAATATTATCTTATAGAGTTTATAGTATTTTAATTAGATATTGTATACTGTAATTTAAAAATTCTACAAACACATATTTTAGTACTCAAAAAGTTTTCGATTTTGAAGAAAAAATATTAAATCATATCAAAAAAATTTAAAAATTATATGATGTTCTAGAGGAGAGAGTCCGCTTTAAAAATGTATAATTTTTCTCCTGGTTAGAATAGATTTATTTTGAATAATGTGGTATGAAATGAAAACTGACAATTTTAGGTGAGTTGAAATTTGAATCATTATAAAAGAGAAAATATAGGTCTAAAGATGATTTTTATTTTTTATTGTTCTAGCTATATATGTTATCTATAACATAGTTTGAGATCAAAGGGAAAAGTTTATTTCCATATAGTTTTGTTGGGGGAACTAGACCCCTAATTTTCAATATTTTTCAGCAGCTAAATTTTTTAAAATATAAAATAGGAAAATATATCAATTCTTGTTCCAAATAATTATTAAAAATTATAATCCTAAACTTCATCCATTTCTACACATTTCATTAGTTTACTTCATTTTCAAATTCAAAATAATACTATCAATTTTATATCATTGAAGGTGAACAACTATACTTTTGTTGGCCTTTTCCTTTACTAAACAGTGACATAGGTTTGTACTTTTACCCTAATTTGGTTGATTGTGTTGAGCATCAAATGAACTATTATGGCAAGTAAGTTTCATATAAATTAGTTCATTTTTTTTAATATGTTATCATGAAGACCAATCATTCATATTTGTTAGAGCATTTAGGTAATGTGTCTATTTGTTTTCTAGCAACCTTTAAAAAGGTTGGAAACTTCTAACAAGGGTTCAAGTTTTCCTAATAGGGATCTATCCTCTAATAAGGACTATATTACTAAAGACATTTTAATTGGCTCTTAAAAGGGTCACATCCTTTCATAAGGAGCTTATATATTAGTACACTATCTGAGCTTATATATTAGTACACTATCTTGTGGGTGCCATCCCCACTAGGGTCTTCTCTTCCATCAAGGGTTTACTTAGTCAACAAGTCTTTGTGTTATGGTGTATGGTTTCTTATTTTTGTGCATCTTTGTTTTATTAGTTGTTTATCTTACTTATATAGTTAGATTTGAAAGTATATTGCCATGACTAATTCCTCCCCCTAATTTATGTGCGGATTTGATGCAAGAGCATCCTAGGCTTGTTAAAAATCCTACATGGTGTTGGAAATATAAGAGGAGTAATTGAGAGGAGAGGGGTGAATTAGTTACTACAAAAATAGATCTCAAATCCCTCAGATGTCAATACAAACTTTGATTAAATTATATTCTAATGTAACTTCATAAACACACATGCACACGGTTTACTCTAGCAAATCCTATAACTTAACAATAACAAAAATAATAGTTGTAACTCGACAAATGAAAAAATTAAGATATTTTATGTGATTAGCCTTAAGATTAAAATTTTTGCATACACATAAAATAAATATCATGAACACAAATGACACCAAGATTTAATGTGGAAACCCAATTTGAGAAAAACCACCAATTGTAGCTAGTTACTGGTTTTCACTCTTCTAAAGTGAGCCTTGTTAGGAGCCAACCATGTTAAAAGTTACAAAACACACTGTTAGGTGTGACCCTGTTAGAGGATTTAATCACCCTATTAGGAGTGGCCTTGTAAGAAGTAGATACTTCAATATAGAAATATCACCTTGTTAGAGGATTTACAAATAGTTGTTAAGCCAACTCAATTAAGAGATTTAGATCACTACTACAATGGTTAGAAAGTAACAATGAGATGACCTAATTTCTAATGCAACTGAGTTGCTAATTATAGATCTCAATTTTGGCTTGAATACTTGATCTTTCCTAATCAAATGTATCTTTGTAGCTCAACAAGGATATTCTGCTTATCCTTCTACTTTGGTTCCTCTAAGCATCATCAAATCTTCTATTATGTTCCACACATTTAATCCTCAACTTGACCTTATATCTATATCTTACCCATTTTCAAGTCATCTTGAATACAAGTTAGAATACTTAATATTCATCTCCTCAGTTAGCTAGAACAAACAATTAAATCAATTGAACTCAATATACCAAAATAAGAAAATCCTTCCTTAGCCAATCATGCTCGATAGACGCAAACTCAAAAATGATTTTCTTGTGTTAATCAAGTGAAATCAGTTAACATTTTATATTCACAAAGTTCTTTTGGTAACCAAGTGAGCTTGATTAACACTAGTTCCATCTAACATTTCCTTCATTAACCAAGTGAGCTTGGTAAACACTCAACTTCTACAAATTTTTCATTGATGACCGAGTGAGCTCGGTAGACACTGACTTCTAAACTAGGAAAACTCTAGAATACTCAGTAGACACAAGAAACTATATTTATCACACGAGTGAGCTCAACATACATTGACTGGCAATGATATGACATTTTGTGTATAAGCATCAAAGACAATACACAATTAGTCAATTGTTTTCAACAATCTCCCTCTTTGGCATTGATGACAACACAACATGTCATAATACAATAAAATTTTAGAGCAAGAATAAAGTAAGGAACATATTCTTAGTTTCATTCTTATTCTCATCCATTAGAACTCCCTCTATTAGTGTGAACTCCCTCTGCCTTTAGTTTCTCCCTTTGTCAGCAAACTCTATCTTCAACATCATCTTCTAGTAACAAATTTTCCTTCTTTGATATCAGATATCTTTGAAGTAATAAAATTTCTATGAGAAATGATAGCTTACTTCTCCCTCTTTGAAATCTCATGCCAAAGACAATGTATTGTGAATATCAATGTACCTTATGTATTAATTCATTTCCAATGTGCCTTCACAATACTGCATCAACTATTTAATCTTCAACATGTTCTAGTTGATGCATCACTAAACTTCATTTAGTGAGCTTCAAATAGGGAAATGACCCCTAACTTACCTTTTAGATAAAAAAAATGCATCTGTAGGTAATGGCTTAGTGAATATATCTACAATTTTTTCTTTAGTAAATTCACATATTCTAATTTTACCTCTTTATCTTGTACAAATTCTCTCAAAAAATGATATTTTATAGAAATGTGCTTGGTTTTGGTATGCATCACTAGATTTTGGATATATTAATTGCACCGGTGTTATCACAGAAGATAACCACTGGATCCTTGATCTCTATCTTCATACTTGCCAACAGTTGCTTGAACCAAACAACATTGGAAAAATTAACTATTGATGTCACATATTATGCCTCTACTATGGACTAAGAAATACAATTATGCTTCTTGCTTGTCCACGGCACTATTCTTTTATCGAGAAATAATACTCCACCACTTGTGCTCTTTCTGTCATCAATGTTTCTTTCCCAATCAGCATTTGTGAATGCTTTCAAATCCAAATTGCCTCCTTTTTTGTACTATAATCCATAGTCTTCAGTTCCTTTCAAATATCTCATGATTCTCTTGATTACCATCATGTGATTTTCTTTGGGATTTGTTGAGAATCTTGCCACCATACCAACTGCTAATGCAATATCACACCTTCTATGCACTACATACTATAATTTTCCAATCACTAATTTGTATGTGGTTTGATCTATCCCTATGAAATTGTCATTTTTTGAAAATCTTATGTCTAGTAGACATAGGTGTTCCAACAAGTTTTGAATCTTCCATTCCAAACTTCTTGAGTAACTCCTTGATATATTTGGATTGAGTAATGTAGATACCATCTTTCTTCTACTAAATTTGTAATCCAACAAAGAATTTTATCTCTCCAAACAGGGACATCTCAAATTCTTTACTCATCTATACCAAAATTCCTTTCATAAGTCATCATTTCCTATAAACAAAGTGTCATCACCAAAGATTTCTACCAACACAATCTTCTTGTCTGGTCCTTTGATATACAGACTGTTGTAATCATTTGTTCTTTGAAAATAAATCTTTATCAAGTAGTTATGAAGTCTTTCATACCAAGCTCTAGGAGCTTTCTTGAGACCATACAACACTTTTTGTAATTTGTAGACCATATCTCTTTTGCTAGGATCTACAAAACCTTCAAGTTGTTCTATATAGACTTCCTCATGAAGAATTACATTCAAGAATGCACATTTTACATCCATTTGATAAAATTTAAAACCTCTATGTGTTGCATATGGTAGTAAAGTTATAACACCTTCTAATCTTGCAATAGGAGAAAAATTTTCACCATAATCAATACCTTCTTCTTGCGAATAACCTTTACAAACTAACCTTTCTTTGTTTCTTGAAACTTTTCCATCTTCATTCAATTTATTTTTGAATACCTACTTTGTGCCAATTACATTTTTACCTTTGGGTCTAGGAACAAGATTCCAAGTCTTATTCTTCTCTATTTGTTCTATTTCTCCATTTATAGCTTCAATCCAACTTTCATTATCCAATGCATCTTTAATATTTCTAAGTTCAAGTTCAACAAGTAAACATGTACCTTTCAATTTGTTTCTTGTCATTGTTCCATCTGACTTGTTTCCAATGATCTAATCAGGTGCATGGTGCCTTCTGACATATCTTGATAACATAGGTACTTTGGATTTAGAATGTGCTCCATTAACCTCTTCATGATCTTCTACATCAAGCTTGGGTCCCACTATTTGTGGCTCGAGTCCATTAGACTCGGTTTGCTCTAGCAACAACTCAGTAGCTTCTGACTATGACTCGGTCCTTTAGACTATGACTTGGGTTGCACTAGTTGCAACTCGATAGCTTTTGGAGATTTTGGGGACTTGGGAGGTGAGGCCTCCTAACTTCCAAATAGATTTAGCAATGTATTAGGTTCATAATAAATACACTTTATGTAATCCTCAAGTACCTTGTTGCTTTCTTCCTCACTCTTTTCTACAAATTCATCAATTCTCACATGTGCACTTTCTATGATCTTATGAGTAGTTAGATTCAAACACATGTATGCTTTACTTCTGTAGGAGTATTCTAGGAATATGCCTTCATCACCTTTGACACAAAATTTACCTTTCCTGAATTCCTTCAAGATATATATTCACTACTAAATACTTTCAAGTAACTTACATTAGGTTTGTAGCCATACCATATTTCATAAGGAGTTTGATTTGAGTCTTTCTTCAACTATGCTTTGTTCAAAGTATGCATTAGAGTACTAATTGCTTCCTTCCAATATTTGATTGCAGCACTCTTTTCTATCATTAAGGTTCTTGCATGATCCATGATGGATCAGTTCCTTCTTTCAACTATACCATTCTACTAAGGTGTATCAGGGGATGATACTTGTCTCTTAATTCCTTTTTCAATGTAGAATTAATTGAATTCATTACAAATTAATTCACCTTCTTTGACTAGTCTCAAACATTTCAGCTTCTTTCTAGTTTCTTTCTCTACTCTTGCCAGATACCACTTAAACTTTTGAAAAGCTTCATACTTTTCTTTTAGATACATTACAGTCATCATTCTAGAATAACCATCAACAAAAAGAATAAAATAATTATCTCCACTGTAACTCTCTATTCCAATAGGTCCACATAAGTCTAAATGAAATAGCTCCAAGAATTCTTCTAAATGATAGTCTTTGCTTTTGAAACTTGTCTTTCTCATCTTACCAATTTGACAATTTTTGCATAGACTTGTATCAAGTTTCCTCAGACTAGGAATACCTCTTACTCTTCTATTTTTGTTTATCTTGACTAGATTATCAAAGTTCACATGACACAACATTTTATTCCATAAACAACTTTCTTCTACTTGAGCAATAAAACATGAACTTTCACTGAGATCTAGGTAGAATAGGTTACCTTTTGTCTGTTTGCCAAACCTAACCAGATTTCCTTTTCCATCTAGTAGTTTGGCCTTCCCATTCATGAATTCTATCTTGAATCCAATGTTATTCAACTATTCCACACTTAGTAGATTATGCTTTAGTCCTTCAACCCAATAGGCATTGTCACATCTAAGTTCATTGGTTAGTGAGATACGACATTTTCCCTTTATGCAACAAGGTTCATTATTTCCAAATCTCACACTACCACCATCATAATGTTCCATGTGTTCATTTATTTTTTATCACCAATCATATGATGTAAGAAGCCACTATCAATAATCCATGCATCATTTTTGCTAACATGAGAGACAAGTGCCATTTTATCTCCTTAATCATCAGATTCATCTTTTACAAAAATATAAACCATTTCATCATCCTCACTGCTATTTGAATCTTTAGCTATAAAAAAGATTTCTTACCTTTTTCCTTGTAGTCTTTGTAGTTTTTGAAATCCTTCTTGCCTTTGAACTTTTTGTGTTTCTTTTCATCTCTGTCTTCTCTATTTGGAAACCTTGCAGCAATGTGTCCAACTTCTTGATAAGAGAAACAAATTAGAGGAATATTACCTTTATACTTCCTGTGCCTTTGGGATACCTTCTTACAAGAAATGCTTCAATGGCTTCAAGATAACTATCAGAACTCTCTTCCTCTTCACTTTCAAATTTTTTTATTTTAGATCTTTTAGCTTTTTCTTGAGTGAAACGTTGGCTTCAAATGCAAACTCAAGATTGCTAGAATTGGGAAAATAATTATCATAGTTATCTAGTTCAAAAGTTATCAATCTTCCCACTAGAGTATCCAAAGTTATATTGTTATTAGGATCACATCTCATTTCTTGAATAATAGACACTCTAATTGCATAGATAGGAAGAAGGCTTTTAAGTACCTTTCTTACCACTGTTACATCTTCAATTATTCCTCCAGAGCCTTTGATAGCACTAGCACTAGCTTTGATTCTTTCAACATATTTTTCAATGTTTTCATCCTCTCTCATTTTTATCTAATCAAAATGTCCTCCAAGACTTTCAGCTTTGGCTCTCCTTACATTGTTATCTCCTCCATAGATGGCTTTAACCTTGATCCACATTTCATAAGACGTTCCATAATCTTTGACCTCATCAAATTTGACATAGTTAAGAGATGAAGCAATATTAATCATCATGATATTATGAAGTTCTTCTTCTGTACAATTTCTTCAATAGTCATAGTTCCAGTAGGAACCTTGTATTTGGCATCTAGATTCTTTAGCCCTATATCTCCAATGGTTACTAAGTGTAGCCTCATGAGTCTAGATTCTTTAGCCCTATATCTCCACATTTTGTAAATAGCTCCACAATCTCTAACCTCATCAAATTTGGCATAGTTGAGAGATGAAGCAATATCAATCATCATGATATTTTGACTCTTCTTTTCTACAATTTCTTTAATAGTCATAATTATAGTAGGAACCTTATATTTGGCGTCTAGATTCTTTAGCCCTATATCTCAATTGGTTACCAAGTATAGCCTCATGAGTTCTTGCCATTCCTTGAAGTTATCTTTGTTTAGCTTTGGGATATCCCTTTTGTAAGACATCCTGATCTTTAGCTTAGGTCCTCAAAACCTTTTCTGCAAGCACCAAGAAGCTCTTATACCAATTGTTGGAAATATAAGAGGAGTAACTGAGAGGGGAGGGGTGAATCAATTACTATAAAAAAAAATCCTAGATACCTTAAATTTTATTCTATTGTAACTTGGCAAACACACTTGCACTCAGTTTACTCTAGCAAATACTATAAATTGACAATAACTAAAATAACAACTGTAACTCAGAAAATGCAAAATTAAGATATTTTATGTGATTAGCCTTAAGATTAACTTTTTTGCATGCACATAAAATAAATAGCATGAACACAATTGATACCAAGATTTAATGTGGTAACCCAATTTGGGAAAAATCACCAATTGCAACTAGCTACTTACTCTTTTGAAGTGAGCCCTATTAGGAGCCAACCCTATTAAAGACTACAAAATACAATGTTAGATTTGACCCTGTTAGGGGCCTTAATCACCTATTAGGAGTGGCCTTCGTAGAAGTCTTTAGATACTTCAATCTAGAATTGCCACCTTATTAGAGAATTTACAAATAGTTGTTAAGCCAACTTGGTTAAGAGATTTAGCTCACTACTACAATGGTTAGAAAGTAACAATGAGATTAACTAATTTCTGATGCAACTAAATTTCTGATTACAGATCTCAATTTTGGCTTGAATACTTGATCCTTCCTAATCAAATGTATCTTTGCAGCTCAACAAGGATATTTTTCTTATCCTTCTACTTTGCTTCCTCTAAACATCATCAAATCTTCTATTATGTTCCACACATTCAATCCTCAACTTGACCTAATATTTATATCTTACAGATTGTCAAGTCAACTTAAATACAACTTAGAATACTTAATATTCATCTCCTCAGTCGACTAGAACCAACAATTAAATCAATTGAATTCAATATGCCAAAACAAGAAAAACCTTCATCAGTCGACCATGCTTGGTAGACACTAACTCATAGATGATTTTCCTGTGTTAACCAAGTGAACTTAGTTAACACTGCATATTCACAAAGTTCCTTTGGTAACCAAGTGAGCTCGGTTAATACTAGTTCCATCCAAAATTTCCTTCATTAACCAAGTGAGATCAGTTATCACTCAACTTCTATAAACTTTCCTTTGATGACTAAGTGAACTCAGTGGACATTGACTTATGAACTAGGAAAACTATGGAATGCTTAGCAGACATAGGAAACTATCTTCATCACCTGAGTGAGATCGGCATACATTAACTCACAATGATATGACACTTTGTGTAACATCAAAGACAATACACAATTAATCAATTATTTTCAACATAGGGTGGTGTACTTTGACCTTGGATTTGGAGAGCTGAATCATAGAAGGGGTTGATGCTCAGTCTTTATTGAGTGTAGTATTGGCTGAGAAGCTCAGTTACTGAAGGAGCTCAACATATACTATATTACTCAAAATTCATTGCATTGCTCGATGTGTGTTGGTTGATCAACACCCGAGGAACTCGCCAATGCTTGTGGGAGGTTTTTCATGCTTGGTTGGTGGTTAGTAACACTCAATAGTATGAACTTTTTAGGCAGAGTTCTTACAGATTTGATCATTTGACTTGGTGCATTTAATTTCTAAGGAGTTTGGTGATGATGTAAAGTGATTGTGAGAGTTTGTGTGGGCCTATTTGGGTCTTTTTTATTTATCCTATGTGTATTTAATGGGTTGTGTAAGCCTTCTAAGGTATTTGGTATTTAATATTTATTGTAGGCCAACTTGCAGCTTAAATATGCATTTAATATAAGGGTTTATTTAATTTTTAACTTGTTTGGCTGAATTGTGGCTTAGTTGGATATCAGTAGAGGGTCTTGTGGAGTCTAGAGCCTGGAGTCATTGTCATCCAACATGTAGAAGAAGAGTAGTTGAAAGGAGCGAATTTTGTGTAGAGCTAGTAGCTAAGTGTGAGCTTGGGAAATAAGAAGGTGGCTTGGTGTCTTGCAAAAAAAAATTTAGATTCTTCTTGGAATTTATACCAAAGTGTGGATTTGGAATAGCTAGGAGATTGGATCTTTTGAGATCTTGTAGAATTAGTAATGTAATTTCTTTGCATTTGGCTATAACTTGGAAGGATTTGTAGTCGGGCATGTTGGATGAAAAATCTTATGATTCTTGGTGTTATTCTAGATCTAAATCACTATATTATTTTGTATATTCTAGTGTGTGATTATTTTTTGGGGGCTAAGACATCTCATTTGGGTATTCTCCTACCTTGTATTTCATCAAGACCTTAATTAATAACAATTGGTATTAGAGCATTAAGTCCTCTTTGAGAAGAAAATTTTACAACTTGAGGAGATCTATGACTTGCAAAAAGAAAAATCCTAAGTTTGATGGTTTAATTACAAGGATAGTCATAGATGTAAAGACATAAACTGAGATATCTTCAAGCAAAAAGTTGTAACATGATTGCAAGGAAAGCATTGATCAACGCACAATTAGAGGGTGAATTCATTGAGGTAAAAGGTCTTGATCTTGCACATGATATTTGGATTATATTAGAAAGGTTATATGAAGGTGATATGTATATAAAGAAAGTGAGGTTGTAAAATTGGAACACTAAGCTAGAGAATGCTAGAATGCGAGAAGATGAAATGGTTAGATCATATGTGCACACAATTACTGAAATTACTATAGGCATAACGAGCTCCAAAGGAACCTATATCAAAATATGAAGTTTTCCTAAAGATCCTAAGATCCTTGACATCATCTTATGACAAAAGGGTAAATTTAATTGAAGAGGTTATTCTTCTTATTGAATATTTTAATAGAGAAATGTTGACTAAGAGGTTGCAAGGTTTTGAAAGTAGTAGATTGAGAGATGCTTTATCTAAAGTTGAAACTTCTTTTAGAATTGATCCAAATAAAAATAAGAGAGTACTACCAAAAAGTGCAAGCACTAATGGAATCTTTAGAGACTATGCTAGTGACTTGATATATATTCAAGAAGAAGATAGATGAATTTTTTTTGTTGATTACAAAAGAGAACCAAAGGTGAGGGTAATTCTAAGAATAAAGCATATTTTGTTTGTTGGCATTATAAATAGATTGGCCAATTTTCTTTTAAACAATCTAAAAGAGAATCTAAAGTGAAACATGGACCTTACAAATCAAAGATTACTAAATAATATTAATATTTTAGTAATGAAGAGATTGAGATCAATGATATTAACTTTCTAGATAGTGATGATCAAAGGGAACATGAAAAAAGAGCTAGATGTATGACACCTAAAGTTAGAACCCTCTAGAGATAAGTGTGATCATTATAATAAGAGATTTGTAGAAGAATAATTCTTGCAGTAAGCAATGCAAGTGAGGATAAATTCAAAGAAGGGAATGTTAATCAAGAAGGAGAAGGCAAAGTTATGAACCAAGGGGAAGAAAGGTTTTTTAGGGTCATTTCAAAGATTGGAAAATGACCTAAGATTAAGGTCCTCACATTTTTGGGAAATCTTAACCTGGAGAAATTGATTGACTAGATTAATGAATTAGAAGAATAATTTGAGTATGAAGATAATGAGGATCTTAATACAATCAAGTTTGCAAAGTCTAAAATCAAGGGTCGTGCAAATATTTGGTGGCAAGAGAATTAATTGGAGAAAAATAGAAGCAAAAAGGAGAAAATAACAAGATTGGATTAGATGGTGGATAAATTGAAGCAAAAATTAATTCTCATTGATTATGAGCTTGATTCGTTAAAGAAAATGCAAGGGTTGAAGAAAGCAAGAAGATCTATTGAGGAGTATATGGAGGATTTCTATTGAGTCCTCATCAAAACAAATGGAAGTTGATAAGGAGAAATTTTCTCATTGTCTTAATGGGTTGACGATGAGTAGTCAATAGGAGTTGGGTCTAGTCAAAATGAACATTATTAAATAGGCATACTAGTTTTCCCTAAAGTAGAGATTAAACTAAACAAGAACCTTGAGAGCAAGCAAAGCAGAAGAGGTCCTGGTGGGAGTCCAATGAATGGTCTTATGGAGGCCAAAATAAAGATCGAAAGAACAAGGATAAGGTTAGTAGAAATAAGAATCATAAGGTAAATACATTCAATCATTTCTATGATCAAAATAATAGAGATCAAAGAGGAAGAGGAAGAGGAAGAGGACAAGTACCTGGAAGAGGAGGTTTTCATGGAACAAGTTTTCACTAAAGAACAAAAGGTTATAGCGATTATGAAAATTCTTAATGCCAAGGAAGGATAGTTAGAAGAAATAAATACCAAGCTAGAGTGATACATGTATATGAAGATATCAAGTCATCACATTCTAAAGATGTTGAAAGAGGAGAAGGCCTATTTAACAAAAGAGTCCAGCTAAGTGGTGAGAATGAACCTCAATAAATGAGGAGCTTGTTTTACACCACATGTAAGTGTTAGGTAAATATTGTGATGTAATTATTGATAGTGGGAAATGTATATGAGAAAATGCTAGCAAGAAACACTAATATATCAAGAGAACAAAGCATTAACTAACAAAGATTAACATAACATATGAGATAGACAAAGTGAAACCCTCAAATGAGAATATGAGCCATGGAGTGGCTCTCCCAATGAGGATGGTCACTTGATTTAGGGATGAGTCTATTTGATAGGATTTGGGATGTATGCTCAAGGTTCTCAAACTATGCTTCAATGGAGATGGATGGGTAATGGCAAATTGGTAGCTTTGTGAGCTCTCAATTTGGCATTATAAGGGTATAGTTAAAGGCTTTGTTTCTCAAACTAGCATTATAACTTTAGCTCAAAGGTTTTGATTATATGTCTTGGGAGGGGATTCAATTTATAGGATAAGGGCTTGAGGGATGGAGGGCTAAGGTGCAAGGAGAGATGAAAGCTTAAGGAGGGCTAGGATGCACTCAAAGGGGAGCACATGGATTGTGCTTGTTTAGCACCAACTAGGGAGTGACACATGTCACAGGGTGAGTGGATGGAGGAAAGGGGAAGGATGAGTCAACAAAGGAGGCTCAAGGCCTTAAAGACCCTCATAAATGGCTTATAAGAGCAATGAATGGGCTTGCAAGAGTCTTTATGGCCTTGTAAGAGCATTCATTGTTGGGTGGTTGGGATATTTTGGAGGGAGTTGAGATTGTTGGCTTTGCTTGGTTTAGGAAAGTCTTAAGCTTACTTAGGGAATGTGACAAGGTTAGGGGGGGCTTAGAGGTGATTTAGGATTAGATTAGGCTTGTTAGAGATATGCAAGTGGATGGCATTCATGAGGGTGGGTGAGTTAGTGGCTAAGCTTGGTGTCATAGGAGATGGTCACAAAGTTAAAGCTCAAGAGGTATAAACACCCACATCCATACTAGATTGCTTAGTTCCAGGATGACTACAAGGTCATGCCTAATGAACAAAGCATAG
This sequence comes from Cupressus sempervirens, assembly GCA_028749045.1. Classification (NCBI taxonomy): domain Eukaryota; kingdom Viridiplantae; phylum Streptophyta; class Pinopsida; order Cupressales; family Cupressaceae; genus Cupressus; species Cupressus sempervirens. Next base: position 99,613,735 of record CM053793.1, on the reverse strand, counting down.
TAAATTTCAATATTGGGAGCTGTCATGATGAGGTGTCATGTGATATCATACCTATGGATGCATTTCATATGTCTTTGGGTAGGTCATGGTGGTTTGATAGGCATGTTGTACATGATGATTCGAGTGAATGCCTATTCCTTGACAAAGGATGGAGTATGACATAAGCTAAATCCATTCAAGGACATAAAAGAAAAGGTATGTTAATGCCAAAATATGTTTTCTCGATGGAAGAAAATTACTATAGGTATGTGAAATGAGCATGTCTGTTATGCTATAATTCCAAAAGGTGGTAAATAAGAAGAATAATATATACCTGCAAAAGTTGCAAATTTGTTGGATGAGTTTTAGGATATTGTATAAGATAATGTGCCTAATATATACCACTAGTAAGAAATATCAGTCAATAGATGGACTTGCTTCCAACCAATTTTCCAAATAAGATAGCACACTAAAAAACACCAAAAAAAAGTGAAGAATTAAACAAACAAGTACATGAGTTATTGAAGAAGGGGTTGATTCAAGAGAGTTTAGGTGCATGTGTTATACTAGTAGTATTAGCACAAAAGAAGATTGGAGAATCGAGGATGTGTATAGATTCTAGGTCTATCAATAAAATCATGATCAAGTACATATTTTCTTTGTCAAGGATGGAATATATTATGGATTCTTTGATCGGAGCTATGTATTTCACAAAGATAGTGTTGAGATCTAATTGAAAAGATCATTATTGAAGAAGAGAGATTGTTTGCAAAGAGGGAGATTGTTGATAAAGAATGTTTTCGATCATTGTTTTGTCACTGATGTCAAATCTACTATTTTTTGGAATGACAATTGCTTATAAGATCCAAGTACTACCAATTAGTTGATTGATGGAGAGGATTTAATCGATAAGATGTAAAAAAAGCACGTAAGGGAAAGGTTGTGTTATGGTTTTGTAATGAAGTATAAGGATTAGTTAAGAAAATGGTAAAATGATGTATTGATAATACGCTTGAAGATACAGAGGTTGGCTACACTTAGAAACTCTGGAAGAATAAGTTGTAACAAAGCTATCTGCAAAGCTTGACTAAGTTCATTAGTGGGTGCCAAGCAAGCTCATTCATGTTGAGAAAATTATCAGTAAGTGCCGAGAAAATGAAAAATCTAGTGTATGCCAAGTGAAATAGAAGGGGTCAAGCAACTTCAAGTGTCAAGCAAGTAATAGATGTCGAGCATCAGTAAAAACTTAGTTGATGCTAAGTGAATCCACAATAGGTGTCGAGAATTAGTAAAACATAGTAGGTGTCAAGTAATACAATATGTGTCGAGCATCAAAATTTCAATAGTGTCAAGCTCTTGCATTATTTGAATAGTCAAATATTTTCTAGATTTGAGCCAACCAGTTTGCTACCTTGAATTTTGTGAACCAGATGGAAGATAAGGATGATGAGTTGGTGATACAAAATTTTAGGTAAATCATTTTTGGGAAAATATAGGTGGATTCTTCATGATGTTTCTGGAAGAAACAAGATTATTGGTAGATTCATTGAATCTTTCCTAATTCATTCAAATTGAAATAAAAAAGTGGGAAGATTAGAGCAGGAAAAGTATTCCAGACTTCTATTTAAGGAGTTACAGGTCAAGAAGAAGGAGTTGTTGTTGAGTGGTTGGTTGGATGTCAAGGTGAAGGCATTGAGAGGAAGGAATAGACTATAGAGGCTTTGCTTCAATAGGTAACCATAGAGGAGATTGCATTGGTACATCGAGCATGAAGACTCAAGGAGATGAAGCTTAAAAGGAGGACAAGTTGTCAGTGCTATAGAGACTAAAAGCCAGGCAAATTTGAGAGATGAAACAAGATATGAAATCTACAAGTTATGTTGTGAGTTGTATTAGATCAAAAGCCCTTGTTGTTACTCTCTAATAATTATATCAATTAGGGTAAAATCTTATGGACTTAGGGTAGTTTAATAGCCATTTGTAAATCATTTAACTAGGTCACATTTAATGGTGTTTTGTAGCTTTTAACAGGGTAGGCCTTTCACAAGGCATCACTTCAGAAGAGTGAGAATTGAGTAGCATGTTATTGGTGGCTTTTCCCAAATTGGATTTCCACATAAATCACTGTGTTATGTATTGATCTTTCATGTTTTATTCTCACATTTTGATTTTTAGTAACTTGCTAAGTAGAATTTTTAGCTTGGATGCATGATTAGTCAAACGGGTTCACTGTACTTGGTGAAAAAGTTTTATTAGGACATTTGGACCTTGAATAACTAATTCACCCCCCATCTCAGTTATTCTAAAGAATTTCTAACAGATAGATCTCAAGCATAGATATCATCATTTTTGGATCAGAGATGTATATGAACATGAGAATGGAAGGTTCAATGGTTATAGGACGAGTGCATCCTATCTCTTGAGAATAATACATCAAAGGCTTAGCATTGGTATTAATAAGGTAAGATATGTCATGCAATATGTTAATGTTATTATAATTGTAAGCATGCTTTGAACACCCAAGATTTTAAACTTGGAAAATCAACCTGGTGGCAAAAGATTCTAAAATTGTTTAAGTTTCTCATTGGTTTTGTTACTAATGATATCTTTTATAAAGTTTGATCTATGAAGATGCAATATTCTATGATTGTATTGAACTTGAACTTGAACCTAAAAATGATTCAAGGTTCAAAGTTCAAAATACAGATTCATATGTTTAGGAGGTTAGGTTCAAGGTGCAACATCAATGTTTCAAGCCTGAGATGTAGAATTGGTGATTCAAAAGTATGCAATTCAAAGTTTCAATGCAGCAGTAATAGTTCAAGGTTCAAAGTTTGAAATGTAGATTCATATGCTTAGGAGTTCAGGTTCGATGTGAAACATCAGTGGTTCAAGCTTGAGATGTAGATTCAGTGATTCAAAAGTATGCAATTCAAAGGTTCAATGCAGAAGTAATGATTCAAGGTTTGAAGTTCATATTCAATTTCAAGGATTAATCCAAGTTCTAAAATGTGGATTCAAGGACCACAATCAAGAGTTCAAAATCCAAGATTGTAGTTAAAAATATTTAATTCAAAGTTGGGTATATGAAGAATAAAGGAGATTCCTATGAAGTTGTTGATTCTGTCAATTTAGCAATAGTTGATTGAAGATAGAATTAATGGAACAGGGCTACAACCTATTTGGGTTTGCGAAGAAAATATTGATAATCTGTAACCAGAACTTAAACCGTTTACCTCAATTTCAATATCTTTGGGGAATTGATTTCTTTTTTAATCCCATCATTTTGTTTAGTACTTAATCCCATGATGATCCTCGTAGGCATGATAAAATCCTCTTTTGACCATTCCTATGCATGTTTGTGTTGTATATCAAGGAACTAAAAGATTCCACGATGAACACACTATCCTCACATAGTTCACAATATGGCACAATCTTGGAATCCAAGCATAAATAACTGACACTGGCTAAATAGTCAAAGATTTTCACCTCGATGAGTGCCCCCAATTTGCCCTATGCTACCCATCCGTTCTGACAATTCAGTCCTCCTTTTCAACACGATTCTGTCCAATCACTCTATCTAATCAAATTTGATACAACACTGTTAAAATATGATATTTTTAGCAAATATTTAATATGATCAAGTTATATGTATATAGTTAATAATTTAAAATAGCAAAGTGTTCTTCTATTTTGATGTCAAATTATTGTATATTCACATTTTAATATTGTAAGAATTTTCCTAAGGGAAAAATTCACCCAGGAACTAAGAACTCAAACACAAGCACACAATAGACCAAAAATGGATATGATCAATTAATCAAAGTATGTCTGAATACATTGCTCTATTAAGAATGTGATGTGCAACACACTAGGAGTGCCTATATATAAAGGCCTCTCAGGAAGCACTTAGAATGTCTCTAGAAACAACTAGAAGATAAGACAACTAAGCACCTTATCCAACATTCTAGATGAATGGATAAGAATGACAGAGTGTCATATGTGTGTAGAAGATTCCTATGTTGTAGACAACATGTACTTAAAAGAGATGCAAACCCCTGTGATGTCATCAAGACAACTCACAAGAGTGCACAAACTCCTAAGTGTCTCACAAATAAAATAATGCAAAATAATTAAATAATGCATTTAACCTAAGTAAACTTAAGTAAGTGTAATAAGTAAATAATTATTTAAACCAACATCCCCCCTTAAATGAAACTTAGGGGAATGCCCTTAAGCTTACAAACTAGGATGAAGATGCATAATGGGTCCCGGCTACTAGGCCATGTTAGGTACCCATGTACATAATGAAAATGCAATCTCCCATAAAGTGGGGAAAGAGGGAAAATCTCATGGGAAAAACCCTCCCCCAAAAAGAGAGATAAGTAAGGATGCATCGATGGATGGAGTAATCAAGACCCCCCCATCACGACATACATCCATGTATATACAAGAAAGAATGGAGAAGGACAAAACCTCCTATGAGGAAAAAGTCCCCCCCAAAAAGGAGAAGAAGGAGATGAAGTAGTCCCCCCCTTAAAAGTAGTGTGCCAATCAGTGAAGAATGCTCCTATGTAAAAGCTGATCCATGACCTCTGTATGATGTTCCTCCCCTTTGGAAGAAACAAAGGCAAGGGTACCTATGAGATGTGTCCCCTGAATGGAGAAGGAATCTCTATGATGACTGGTATCTCTAAAACCTGTTCATAAATCCCTATGTTGATACTGATGATGGCTTCCTCCAAAATTGCTAAAGAGAAGAGAAAATCGAACAAGGAAGGAGGTAGAACCTTCTTTAGGAAACCAACAGTCTTCTCAAATGTGAAAGAGATCTCCTACAGATATTGTAAAGAAGAATCCACAATCACACTAGTCTGGAAGGATTGATCATGTAGAGCATGGAGTTAAGGGTCAAAGTGGGCCCTTGCAACAACTATAGAAGACTCCTTAGCAAAGAGAAGCGAGAAATCATCATAAAAGTCTCCCATGTCTGTTGTGTGTGACTCTAAGAATAGAACTAAAATGTCTGGCATGAAATCATCACCTAGAAGACCATGAGTACCCTACAATGCTAAAGTACATGAATCTATCACTACGAAAAAAGATAGAGTATCCACCTCAAATAGAAGATGGTTGTCATCAATAATGTCTCCCGTATCTTCAATGTGAGACTCCTAGAACAACTGTGCAATGTCTGAAAGGAAGTCTTCACATGAAGGTAGTGTAGGAAGACATAAAGTATCCTACTGCACTAATTTGGAAGCATCTATGGCTGAAATAGGATTAGTAGGAGCAACAAGAGCTGGAGGTGTGATCTCATCTGAAGAGGAGTCAGTTGCAACCGGTGGAAGAAGATCTTCTAGGAATGGAGGAATAGTTGGATCTCCATAATGCTCCCAAAGATACATCCATAAAACATATGGATCAAATGACTTAATTTTGAACATCTTTTTTAGAACTTTATACTCCATATAGCGATAAAGAGTAGGAATAAGGAAGTCAACTTGATCAACAATATACTCAAGATCTGGCGCATATGGCAGTACATTGTGCTGAGAGAGATATCTGACCATAAGTTGACACCATTCCTTATAGTTATCTGATTTCAAGTAGATCAAATATGACTCTTCCATGATGGACCAATCAATGAAACCTCCAAAAAAATCAAGAACCCCACCTGAAAAAGATGTTGTTGGCACTTGAAAGCCACTTACCAATTTAGGGCCTATTTTTGAAAGTAGTATTTCTATCTAAAAAACCTATAATATGATTGCAGATCTAGAAAGTACACAAAAAAATGCACTTTCAAAAAAAATAGAACCTAATTTGGAGTCGAGATGAGCTCGTACCAAGCATTTTAAGTGGCAAAATTCAAGATTTTGGAGTTGCAGAAAAATTCAAAAAAAGAGATCTCAAAACACTTGCACCAATGTGTAGATCACGAAATCCTACCCCAAAACAAAAAAAATTGCTCGCAAAAAGAAGTCCTTATGAGGAAGATATTGCTGTTTGAAAATCGTTGCTGCTGTTATTTTTTCTGAATTGCCACCGTGCCTCCAAAAAAATAAATCACTCTAGATTTTGCCTCAGATGTCCGATTTGGATGAAACAAAATCTGATCTGGGGGTTTTTGGACCTTTTGAATGTGATGCAAATATCAAATTTGCACCAACAAGCTTCAATCTTCACCTGCAAAAAATCTCTCCTATGGCCCTATGGCCAAAAAATTTCCAGAAAATAATGCAGATCCGAAAAAAAATAGCAAAGATGCAGATGAAAAAAAATGTAGATCTAAAAATTAAATGTACAAATCTGAAATGATCATACCAATTTTGCAAATCAGTCCTTCAAGTGCCAGTTTGCAAAAAAAATTTGCCTCACAATCGACTTTGGCCTAGGGTAGGCAGCTTTGTAGCCGATTTTCATCAAATTAGCATTCTGGATGCAATGGTGAGGTCAGATCTGATGCTGGACACTCCCAATTTCTACGATACTCCAGAGTCAGGTTGTGGTGATGAAGCAAGATGATGGTCTTGAACGGCTATGTGATGAGAAAATCTCCAAGTTGCTCTGATACCATGTAAGAATTTGCCTAAGGTTAAAATTCACCCAGGAACTAAGAACTCAAACACAAGCACATAGTAGACCAAAAATGGATATGATCAATTAATTAGAGTATGTTCGAATACATTGCTCTGTTCAAAATGTGATGTACAACACACTAGGAGTGCCTGTATATAAAGGCCTCTTAGGAAGCACCTAGAATGTCTCTATAAACAACCAAAAAATAAGACAACTAAGCACATTATCCAACATTCTAGATGAATGGATAAGAATGACAAAGTGTCATATGTGTGTAGAAGATTCATGTGTTGTAGACAACATGTGCTTAAAAGAGATGCGAGCCCCTGTGATGTCATCAAGACAACTCACAAGAGTGCACAAGCTCCTAAGTGTCTCACAAATAAAATAATGCAAAATAATTAAATAATGCATTTAACCTAAGTAAACTTAAGTAAGTGTAATAAGTAAATACTTATTTACACCAAAAAATATATAAAATCTACTTTATAGATAATGAAATATTATTACTTTTTGTCCATAAAATAAATATAATGAGAAAATAAACTAATTTTTTTTTAGAATTTTCAAATGTCTTTAATCATAAATATATTACAAATTTTAAATATATTGTTGGAAGAAGATTTTATGATTTTTGATGAAAAAATTAAAGTATTTTTAATATTAAATTAAAGAAATTTATATTTATATTTATGATATTTATGTTATAATTTTTTTTAGTATCAAGCAAATGAAATGAGTCGAAATTTTGTAACAAAATATATGAGTATTTAAAGATATAAAGTAGAGAAAGAATGTTACTCACTAAAAGAACCAAAGAAAATCAAGGTGGTTTGAAGTTTGCTAAAAGTAAATATATTTAAACATTTTATATTTATATTTATAATACTAAATAATAAATTTTCTGATTTTCTATGAAATAAATGAAATGGTTTGATTTAAAAATATTTATATCTTATTAATTTTTTAAGAGAAAATATAAGTTTATATTTAACTTTTTATTCTTATTATTAATATAAACTATATTACAAAGAATGTTATCTCCTTAATATTCATAATACATATTTATGAACAATTTTAAACTAATATTTACAACTAGACTTTTACTATATTATACATTATTATTATTGTTTTAAATTGATAAATGAACATTGTAAAATAAATTACAATATATTATTGTAAAATAAGAAAAGAAATTTAAAATCATTGAAAACGATAATATAAATTGTTTCAACCACCAACAATGATAATTTGATAATTTGATTTTTTGAAAGCACCAACTGTTTGTCAGAATACCAAAGACCTCAACACATATCCCTTTCCATTTTTAGAACTGATGATCCAACAAATATCAAACCACAGTTAAGCTCACAAGCAATCCACACAAATCATGCGACAAAATTACAGTTCGGGTGTGCTGAGTAACAGTTTTAAATAAAGATCAAAGATGGTTTAAGGTAATGGGCTCGAGAAGTAAGAAACGACTCAATTTGCGTCGCTATGATCAGATGTAGAAATCATGGTGAGATCCGAGAGTGATGAGTGAACAATGCTCATTCTACCTTATCATGGTTGATTTAAACGTAGCATTGTTGCGTGATGAGAAGTATTAAGAGTAAAGGAGAAAATGTAATCTCAGGACTCAGTTATGTAACTAAATCAAGCCTTTGTGGAGTCTTATACTGAGGGGAGGATTTCCAAGAAACGGTTGGGGGAAAACCATAACACATCATCTTAGAGAAAATTCATCGATATTATGAAGAAGAGGACAGAGTCAAAGGTTCCTACTGAGCTACTCCCGCAAGTCAAAGGGCTACCAGGGAAGAAGAATGATAGTTGGATTGTAAAAGGAGATAATTTTGTTTTTCAATTGTAATTGCGGGGACATATTGCCTTATGGTTTTATGTTGTGTGTTCATAATAAAGATAGGTTATGTTTATCAGGTTTTGTGGTCTAGAAATGTAATGTTTGGAATTCAATCTTGTCATCATTTATAATTGTAGGATAATTAAAAAATCTTTTTTCCCTATTTTCTTGATGACTAAAGGGGATTGAATAAATGGTCTTATGGCTATTAGTTGTTCCTTCTCTCTTTATTCTAGTTATAATCTTCATAGTCACATTCGTCCCATGGTGATAAGTGAATGTTAGAAAACCTTTGTATCTTCAGGTAAAAGATATAACTAGCCATTTAATTCATTGTAAATCTTTTTAAGAGGGAGTTGTACCTCTCAATTCTAAGAAGAGTTATCAATCTATGATAACTCGTCGAACGGTTAGTACGCTTTGTTCTTCTTTTTGAGCATATTGAGTCATTATTTACATTTCTTTCCAAAGGACAAATATGTTCACTAACAATAATCATGAGTAATAAGTTTCTTAATAGCCTCAATAGTGGCAACACTATTGCAATTTTGATTCTCTTTCACAACCCAATTTTTGAATTTATCAAATTAATAATTGAACTTGTTAAATTGGGAAGGAGGAAATCTTGAGGCTTCATCTTCATCATGTGAAGAGTGAGAAGAGTTATTCATCATGATAGGGTTGAGATTATGAATGAAAATATTGGTATCTTCATGTGTCATAGACAATAAAGAGGAATCATTATCAAAAGAACGCACAAGTCTACCAATCATTCTAATGGGAATGCTATAGGTTGGAATTAATGTGATAAATCTCATAAAATGGGAGAACACAAAAGGAGACTCAATTGAGATCTAACCACAATAAATATCTAATGAATATAAATGTAATAATGAGAATAAAAAGGTAGATCTAAATGCAACAAGAAGATAGAGAGATCTAACTTCACAAGATTGAAAAATCTAACTTAAAAAATCACACAAAGGAGAGAATGTGTTGGATTAACCTAAAACTTTAGTTTTAAAATGGGAGAGTTTAAATAAGGCATGAAATATAAGACTTCCACTTGCCACAACGTTCAAATACAAGAGAAAGAGGGGCTTCCAAATATAACTCAAGTTAGATTAGCAAAACCAAAATAGGATTAAGGGATATCAATACTGAACTCAAATTATACTAAGAAAGTATACAAGAAAGTCCTCTTTCATGCAATGTTAATTAAATTTAAGTTACACAATGTGAATGTAAATTGAACTAATTAATTAAATGATAAAGGTAAGATAGATCTAAGAGCAATATGTATGCAATCGACCCAATTATAATTTGAAAATAGGTCTTTGATGAGAGATAAAAGGAAGGATAGAAATCAGACCTTAAAGTATGCAAGAGAAATTAGTTTTTCACTTTGAAAGTCATGGATATAAAAATATGACTAAGAATCTTACTATGGATCTATGATCATACTAGAAATCCTAAAAACATCAAATTTCTAGGTATAGGTCAATTTGGGTGACATCTATCAGTAGGTTTATAGGATGAAAAAGATGTTTCTGAAGTCAAGAAACCAAGTCAGCCTATATTTTATTAAAATCTAATCATTGATATTTTCTATATCCAAATTCATAATTCTGATATCATGTTCTTGCACACAAGAGAAAATAATTTTGTGATGGGGAGGAGGGGCTTGTCTTGGTCAAGCCCCCATTCAAGAATTAACCTTTAATGATAAAATTACGTAAAATCATTTAAAGAAGTAATAAAAATGTAAATATTGACCTTACTTTATGAAACTCTTGTGAATAAGGATTTTCCAATGCTTGAATGTTGAGTCTTTCATGAAGCATGTAGGAAATGCAAATGAAATGGATCTTACTAGTACCAAATCATGGAGCCATGGATTTAGATGTGCACAAAGGAAGAATAAAGAATGCTATAATGTAGATCTCCTTCCTTGATGATCAACAAAAGTGCTAGATTGTAAAGAGGAAATGCTCATTCCTTAAGAAAATCCTTATTTTTGTTAAAGGGTTCCAATGAACAAGGAAATCATTGTCTTCTTGTTCATTCGTAAGAGAAATTGCATCAAATAATTGTGTATTTTTGTACAAAATGTGAAACATAGAGAGGAGTGTATGCCTCATGTTAAAGTAATTACAAATTCCTTAACATGAGAGAAATATTTAACAAAGAACAAAGAAATCCATAAGAAATTTTTCCACTATTAAATTCTCTCGAGAAAGGACAAATCAAGGGAAATAAGAACATGAAAAAGGAGAACACAAAAGTAATCTACTAATTTTGGGCTCAATGTTGTCATATAATACATAAGATATTATATCAACATTAAATATCATAAAAATATATTATATCAAAACAAAAAGTCATCATCCCCAAAGGTGGTAGAACTACAAGTACAATGGAATAATGTCACATGCATTGCAAAGAAGATTCTTTTTGAGCCTCCATCATAGAGACCAAAAAGAATGAGAAACTACTATTTTACATTATTCCTAATCAGACAACACAAAATCATATTGAGGAATAGTGACACATGCACAACATAACATATCACAACATATAGAAGAAGTGAGATGCAGATAATGAATCTATAGTATATTTTATTCCTTTATCACCTTTCGCAAATAGATAAACATAGGTCATTTAAAGAAATCTAAACAAACTAGATAACAAGAAAAACATAAAAAAAGGAGTACATTAACAATAAAACACATACAATCCACTTTATAAAGGATTAATTCAAGAGTATCACCTGCCCCCCATCTCATTTTGTAGTATTTATGGAAGGTGGAAAACTCATCAAAGAATCAATATCAAACAAAACAGACGAAACAACAATAATGCCAAACAAGGACCATGTTGTGAAGATGGGTCATTCTGTTTTTCACTATGAGTAATAGATAAATATATTATGAAAAATAGCTAGAAAACCATGATTAACATCAATACTTTCTCATATATGTCAGTAAAGTCACTAGCACAAATATCATTGTTAGCATAAAAAGAATCTTCATCAAGAGAATCTTCTTTGTCCAAATTAATTCTAACAACATCCAAGATATGAATATAATTTTCATGTTTCTTTAATCACTTTTTCAGCATCATCAAGCGTATCTCCTTTATCCAAATTAATTGTAATAGAATCCAAGATATTAATATAATTATCATGTTTGTTTAATTCCACTTTTTTCAAAATAACTTTATCCTTTTTTTAAAGCATGGTTTGATTAAAGAGAATAAAACCATTAGTGGGTGTGTGAGGTGAAACAATATTTTAAGAAGAACATTAATGATCTATCTAGAATGACACTTATAATAGTGGGGTTTTGTATAATTAAATTTGGTTTGGGTTAGGATCAATCCACATTAGGCCCTTTTCTTCTTGATAAGGTTAAACATAAGGAACCACATTAGATTGAGAGATGAAATCATGAGAATATTCAAAATCTATATAAGGTGGAATAGAAGCATATATAGGAGGTGTGGAAATAAGTCTAGATCCATGTAAAGAAGATGGAATAGCCTTGGGCTTGCTAAGTTCACAAATATTTTGGATCTTATAGACTTGATATGATTGATAGAGATGGTCAAAATGTGTTTGTGTTGGATGAGGCATACAAGACCAAAATAAATCAACGCCGACTAAGTCTTGAGGCACTGAAGGTTGATAAATACTATAGTTAATAGTCATGATTTATCTATTATGAGGAAATTTGAGACATTTATGATAAGAGAGGCCACGAACTTTGTGGAGGTAAGCCAAGGAAGACCAAGGCTGACCTAAACTTAGTTGGAAGTTATAGAGACAATGAAGATAAAATCTAAGGATTTACCACCAAATTCAATAAGACATGAAATAGAACCATGGGAATGATAAAGGAAACCATTGAAATTTTGGATCATAACATCATGAAAGTAGGATCAATAAGGACACTACAAGAGTGAATGTCACTAATCGTTGTGACAATATAAATGGGGCCATTAGGTGCTTTAATTATCTCAATAGAGTCAAAGGTAATGAAAGTCTCAGTCTTAGGGTTATGTATGACTTGATAAATAAGATTGAAAACATGATCAACTTCATTATTTCTTTTTATTATAGTAAATCCATTGAGAATAAGACAAAGATTATGTAGATTCAGTGGTATAGATTGAATAATATGGAAAAGGGTTGGTAAAGATTTACTAGTTTTAATCAGGAGGTGTGATGAGTTTTTTCCCTTGATAATTACAACAATCAAAAGATGTTACATTACAATCAATAAGGTCTTGAATAATAGTTTTCAAATGATAACATATTTTGGTATCATGACTAGGTTGATGATTGTATTGACATAAAGATTTGTGATCAAAGTTTTTGGGTATAGACTTAATGTATTGATGGATTTGATAGGAAAAAGTGTGAAAATTTTAGTATTAACCAAATTCAACATCACATTATGAAAAGATTCATAAATTTGAGTGGTAGAGCTAAAGATAGATGCCAAAGGAGTCACAACCTTAGATGATGCTACCACTTGTTAATCAACATTGCTGGATAAGTTATTTATTTTGGTGAAGGTTTTCAGTTTTTGAATTTTTTTAAAACTATTTGATGTTTCATCACTCTTATCATTAGGAACCATTGGAGTAGTTTTCTCAAGAGAAAAAATGTGAAGTTGATAAATATGACTTAAGTGAAAGAAAGTGTTCAGAAAATAGGATCTTATACTTAATGTATTTTTTAAAAATAGCAATGAAAATGCTTTGACATCAATATCAAGTTGTAGTATCCTAAATTAGAAGCACTTCAATTTAGTGATCATTTAACTCCTCTTTAATGTGTTTACATTATACAATTGCACTTTGTACACTTTATTCAATTTCCATCTCTCTTTCACAAGTGAAATTTGGTAGGACCTAATACTCCATCCTTAATTTCCCTATTAGAAGCACTTAAATTTAGTGATTATTTAGCTCCTCTCTAAAAAAATTTCATTATACACTTGAACTTTGTACACTTGATTCAATTTCTATCTCTCTTTCGTAGGTGAAATTTGGGTAGGAACTAATACATCCTTCTTAATTTACCTCTCTTTCTTGTGCCAAAATTAAGGTAGAATCTAACTCCTATGCATCCTCTCTTCCATCGCTTATTTTAACCCTATATTTGTATTTGATCATAGTTTCTTGCTTCACTACCATTTTGAACCCAAATTAATTGCACATTTAAGATCTTGAGGAATCTAAATTATGATCGGTGCATCTCAGGGTTGAGGTTGAGGTTGACCTCAGCTTGAGACATTAATTTTAGGAAACCTTAGGCCCATTTCAAATTAAAATATTTTCTCACTTAATATACTCATTTCTTGTAGGATTCAATATCAAAATCATTATAAAAGAATCCTCATTTTTTTCATTTGAAAATAAGACACAAGAAAACTTTGGTGTACATCCCAATTTGACATAGAAAAATTGCAATCTAGAAACCAAAAACATGGAATTATCCATTGAAGGAATGATTTCATCATCTACAATCTTTCAATCAAGCATATAAAAGTACAATCAAGCATTCAAGACATTATCATGGAGTTGTAAATAGATTGTGAAGATGGATAGGAGTACTTTATCCCTTTGAGACTTGGTATAATTTCCATATTATTTTCAGATCTATGATTTGTTTCTTTATATTTTCATATCAGCACATACTCGAGAACATATTGATTGTATTGTCATGCTAGGGTTTCACTCTCTAGGGTTAGATCTTGGTATTTTACATTATATTTACATAGCTCCTTGTATTCTAGACCCACTTTCTAGATTCACAAACACTACACACATTACATTTCACCAAATGACTATTCATGGAGGTGGAAATAACCCAAATAACGAGTTGACTAAGGAAAAAACCTATATAGCCACCCACACACACACTTTTTCTAGATTTTCAAGATGCAGAGGATAGATTTGAACACAAATCCAAGAACCCTTTTTTATTACTTTCCATATCCATATTTGATAATGAGTTCCAATATTGATAGGTTCATGTTGAGGTCAAATTGGACCCTAATATTAGAGTAGCTATTTTTGTGACAGATACAAAAAGAAAGATACTTGTTTGCAAATTTTTCACTAATTCCTTATCTTAGTTTGAGTTTAAGATCACTCTTAACCCAAGGCCAAGGTTAAGGTTCATAAGGACCCTTTAATTTGACATGTTCAAGCTACAAAACAAAAAGGTACCCAATATAAATTTTCAATTTTCTAGTGGCTCAACTTGATAATTAGGTCACTTTTGGGATTGAATCAATGGAAAATTAGTCCTTGAAATCTTTCCTCAACTTTTGTTAATGGGTACACACATATTTATATTCCTATTGGACTTGTATTTACTTTTCTAGACCTAATTTACATATATCTTTAGTTTAGAGAGTACCTTTTTCTTTTACATTTAGAATCAATACAAAGTTCCTAAGATTGTCTAAGTTGATGTCTCATGCTTTCACCCCATCCTTTTGAGTAGAATTAGCTAGATCTACTCTCTGAGTGATGACTCCCCTTAATTACCTTATGTGTGTATGTACCTCATTTTACATGACATATTTTGGTGAACTTGAACCTTTCATGCATTTATTTTCTTTGTGTTGGGTAGCTAGACCATACTCTTTCTTGCATCTAAAAATAATAATAATAATAATTGTTGTCTTTTATGTTCTTGCACATCATCTACATTTATGAAAAATACAAAAATATTTACATTTTAATTGGTTACTTAGTTTTCTTTTAATATGTATGATTTATTTCATGAATAATTTGATGATTCCTTCATTAGACGTGATTATAAGAACCCAAATCAAGTGTCTAGAATTGAAGATGTGGTTATTTTAGATGATATCTCTCATGATCCCATCTCTATTTCATCTTCCTTTACATCTCATCAACCAAACCTTTCCATGAACTTCTTTCTTGGCTTCCTTTGAATGATTCCATGTTCAAAATTAAAACACCTAAATCATATATCCATACCAAACCATTGATAACTATCAAGGGTTTCCCTTCTTAACCAAACAATCAACCTCTTATCACTATTAAATTTTTTCCTCAAATGCTTAATAATCCTATCATATCTATCAAAGAAAATCCTAGGAGTCCTTTAGAGTTTTTCAATGATGATGGTGTGATAGCCCATACCTACCATACATAGATTAATTCTTAACCCACTAATCTAGTTCTTCCTACTTATTTACCACCTTCGCAACTAGTGCTTCCTCTAACACCACATTTATCTCCTAATCTTGGAAAGGAGTATGATTTGATTGAACAATTACATGTTACTCCTGCTAATATTTCCTTATGAGAACTTCTTCAAACATATTCTACATATCATGAAGCCTTGCAAAAAGCTTTAACTAAACTTCCTATAGCTCCACCTAATCAAGAAAATATCAAATAATTCTTGGAGTGTATGCATAGTATACCTCTCACTCCTGAAATTATTTTCAATGAAGACGATTTACCTTCCAAAGAAGTTAAAAACTTCCAATATGATGATCTAATGTTTGATGTTCTTATTATTGAGAACCTCATTCAAAGGAAATAAATCTATAATAGACTTTTCTTAAATATTTATAGCATGAATATGTTGAAAGTAATAAAATTTGATTTGACAACTCTTTAAGCTAGCAATATTTCTATTTTTTTCTTTGATAGCATTTCTAAAAATATGTTGGGTATTATAACTTTTCCTATTAAGGTTGGTCCATTTATTCTACATACACCTATTTGTGTGATGTTTGGACCCCTTAATTACAATCTTCTCTTGGGAATGCCATCGTTACATGACATGCATGCTATTTTTTCAAATACCCATTGCAAGGTTAAGCTTATTTATCATAATGTGATGTGAAATCTTCATGCACATGATAGATGGATCAATTGTTTAAACACAGAATCCACTAAGGTAACTAACTCTATTGACAAAAAAAGGAATTTGAGGCTCAACATACTATTTAATATGAAGAGGAACCTTCTTCTTCCACTTCTCTTTCAAATGATGATTGGGTCTCTTTGGACTTTACACTAACACTCATTAGATAATTCATATCTCAAATCTTTCATTTATGAAACTTCAAACTAAAATCACAAATGCAACTATTACCCCAACTCATGTTTCTGGTGAGATAAGTAATATTTTTGTTAATACTTCATCTAATGAGACAATAGAGACCATTAAGCTTGGTTGTTAACACATTGTGACCTATGAAGCTCTAATAAATCTTTTGGATATGGCTTCTCATTACATTCCTTGTTAAATTTCTTGAAAAATATAGATTTAAATAGAAATAAGTGTGGAAACCATGAACAAGGAATTCAAGTGCCATAGGAAAATGATGTACATGAACATTTCTATGGATTGGGATATAACCCTTATAAATAACCACAACTGATTACTTTAAATGTCAATCACATTTTTGGTAGACCTCTAAAACTTTTGAATCCTATTCCCATTGATTTTATCAAAAATATTCTGTTGAAACCTTTTCTATCATTGATGCTTTAGCTAACTGCTCGAGGGTATACACAAATCTTCCTTTTTTTCATCATAATAGGAGAATGTCATATTTCTTTAATGCTAAATAACTATTCAAAAAGAGGTTGACTTTGAACATCATCCTAATTCTCCCTTGCTCGTAGATATTTTTTCAAAAAAGTAACCTTTTGATTACTAACACCATTGATGTGCAAATGGATCTTATTGACACTAATAAGTTTATCAAAATTGGTAAATGCATAAATGATGAAGAATTTACAAAACTCAATTCTCCTCTTGAATTCCCCAATATATTCTTGGGTTTATTCTGATATGCGTAGCCTTGATACCATAATTTTCACTCATAACATCATTCTTACTCCTAATACTAAAGTGTTAAGAAAAAGACATGCAACATGAATCCTACCATTTCTCTTTTTGTTAATTCTAAAATAGAAAATCTTCTTGATGGTGGTTTTATACGTCCTATCGATTACTCTCCTTCGATCTCAAATATTATAGTTGTATCCAAGGGTAAGAATAAATTAGGATGTCTACCTTGTTTGTGATTTGAAAAAGCTTCCTTGAAAGATGATTTTCCTCTTTCAAAATTGACATGATAGTGGATCATATAGCAGGACATGCCTCATTTTCTTTCATGGAAGGTTTTTCAAGGATATAATCAAATATCCATTCCTCCTCAAGATCAATATAAAACCACTTTTATTACATCTTGGAGAATTTTTTTTTAGGTTTTTATGTCTTTTGGGTTAAAGAATGTGGGTACTACATATCATCGCAATATGATACTAATATTTCATAATTACATTCATAAAATCCTTGAAGATTGTGGCTATGATTCTTGCTAACATTGTTTAACATGGTATTCATGTGCCTATTCTTAAAAATATCTTCAAAATAACACATAAATATAATATGCACCTAAACTCACAAAAGTGTACTTTTGGTAGTGATAATAGAAAAGTTCTTGGATTTATTATGTCTAATTGTGGAATTGAGGTAGACACTAAGAAAAATGATGCTATTGTTAATATGCCACCTCCCTGAAATATTTTACAACTTTACAATTTACAAGGAATAATACAAGCTATTCATAGGTTTGTATCAAACCTTGAAGATCATAAATTCCCTTCACTTCCTTATTGAGGAAAGATACAACTTTATCTTGGAATTAAGAATGTAAACACTCATTTGAATAATTCAAAGAGTATCTTGCTAATCCTTCAATTTTACAACCTATTCAACCTAACCAACCATTATTCCTTTACACTTCAAGCTCTTCAAATGTGTTAAAGTGTTGTTTAAACTCAACTTGATAACAATGGAAAAGAATGACTATTGTATTATATTATTTCTACCTTGGTTGATTATAAAGGAGATACACTACAATCAAAAGATAACATCTTGATTTTTTTTTTTTGTCAGAAGCTTGTACATTATCTTCTTAATGCGTAAATTAATGCCACTATTAAATAATCCTCTAAACATCTCTTCTCAAAAATTGACTTATTAGGATGTATCACTAAATGAGTTATTCTCCTTAGTGAATTTGGCTTAAGGTTTTTCTCTCACAAATAAATCAAGGGACAAGATATGACCAATTGTTTAGTTGTGGCTCCTTTATCTTCACCAACCTCTAATTCTTTCACCTTTCTCGACAATTATGTGTTGCCAATTGACACTAGTGTTACATGTGAATTATACTTTGATAGGTCTAGATATAAAATTGGTTGTGGTCTTGATGTCATCCTTATATCTCCTTCAACGGAACCTATTTCATTATCTTATTGGCTCATTTTCACTTTCATTAATAACATAGAGGAATATGAAGCCCTTATCAATGTAGTAGAGGTGGCTTTATCCTTAAGCATAAAAAAATCCATGTCTTTGTTGACTCACAATGGGTTGCGCAATAGATTAATGATATTGATCAAGATAAGAATAAAAAATTGACATAGTATTGTAATTTGGCCTTAAGTTTGGTAAATTCACTTAAGATTCTATTTCATCACTTCCTCAGAAGTATAATCAACATGTAGATTCCATGGAGAGTGTTGAATCTCTTGTCTCTTTACATGACAATATGGA
The DNA here is from genome assembly GCA_028749045.1 of Cupressus sempervirens. Classification (NCBI taxonomy): domain Eukaryota; kingdom Viridiplantae; phylum Streptophyta; class Pinopsida; order Cupressales; family Cupressaceae; genus Cupressus; species Cupressus sempervirens. Next base: position 99,594,671 of record CM053793.1, on the reverse strand, counting down.
AAGCTATTAATTTACTATAGATACTCTTAATACTCATGTTATCTTTATCACCTCTTCTCTTAACACTTGTTACCTTATTTTTCATATGGATGAGTGTTATTCAAATATTTTTCACTACTTGAGAGATGATAGTTTTCCTAAATTAGTAAAATAGAATACTTGAACTTGAATTTAGAAATTAGCTGCTAGATACATCATTTTCACTGAGATTCTATATAAATTTTCTTACGATGGTCTTTTGTTTATACTTCTAAATAAAAATAATATTTTTATTTCTTTACAAGAAGCTTATTTTGGAACTTGTGGTAGACATTTTCAAGGAAAGCCATTAGTTAACAAGCTCCTTTGCATGGGATATTATTGGAAAGATATGGAGCAAGATACTTTATCTTTTACCAAAAGATGTCCTCCATGTCAATATCACAATTATCTCATTCATACTCCTACACAAGAACTCTTATCTCAGTTAGCTTCATTGCCTTTTATCATATTGGATTTGGATTACATTGGCAAAATTTTACCTCCTTGGGTAAGTGCACAAAGTTGTGGTGCCAAAAGGGGGGTATAAGTGGACACCTTTTTCCTGAAATCTGCAAATTTTGAACTTCAACAAGAATTTGAAGATAGTTACGCTCAAAATTTTTAGATATGACAAAAAAAAAAGTTGTAGTCCTTTGAATCTAGTTTCTAAACTACTAATTTTTTTTCAAAATGGTTTATTTTTAGGTCCTCAAAAAAGGGGGCCACAAAAAGTGGTACTGTTTATTCCAAAAAAATATAACACAGTACAAAGTGTGGCCCCCCTAAAATTTTAACTTTTTTTTTGAAATTTTTTAATCACTCTGGTCAAAATTTACTTAACACTATGTAGTTTATCCCAGATTTTTCGAGTAATTTTATAATGTGTATTTTTTTTTAATGAATTTTTTAACTAGACACATCCCAAAAACATGAAATATCTGTGTGCTCCCCCTACAAATAATTGAAAACTAATCTAAAATCAAAAAAAAAAAATTCAAAGTGTGTAGAATGGAGTCTAGTTTCTAAAAAACTAAGTTGTTACAAAATTCGATGAATGAGCTAAAATCTAGAGTCCAATTAGTATGTGGTGGTTTTTGACAAAAAATGAACATACATTTAAAAGAAATTATAGATGAAAGGCTTGAAATAGTTCAAATTAAAAATAAATTATATGGTTAGATAGCTAAGATAGAGACCTATAGTGCTATGTAACCTGATCTTATCAATACCCAACCACGAGCAATCTTGAAGGGGAGCACAGAAGAAAAAAAAATCATTTTTTGTATGTTTGCTGGAAAACACGTCTCAAACCTGTTCATCAAATCCAAACCTTTGGATTGGATCTCCAAGGCAAAACCAAGCCTTAGGCTTGAGTTTGATTAAGGTTTAAATAGCGTGTGCACCCTATAGCGCGCGCACTATTTAAACCTCAGTTCTAAATAGCGTGTGCGCGCTATAGGGTGTACACACTATAGTGCACGCACACTATTAAGATGTAAGTTGCAAAAGAGAACTAGGTGGGGGGAGGGATAGGGGAATGGCTATGTGTGTGCATGAAAGAGATAGAGAGAGAAAGTAGAGGATAGGAGAGGGGAGAGAGTACAGGGTGGGAGAGAGAGTAGGGGTGGCAAAGAGAGGAAGTGTGAGAGAGAGTAGGGGTGGAAAAGAGAGAGTGCGGGATGGGGGAAAGAGATTTAAAGTAGGGGATGGGAGAGAGAGGAAGTGTGAGAGAGAGTACAGGTTGGGAGAGAGAGATTAAGAGTAGGGGATGGGGGAGAGAGAGAGTAGGCAATGGGAGATGAAGTGGGAGAGGAAGAACTCGAGAGAGAGGATGATGGGAGTGCATGTGTGTGAAAGAGAGAGAGTATGGAATGGGAGAGGGGGAAGACAAAGTAGCTCAAGAGAGAGTAGGGGATGGAAGAGAGAGTAGGCAATGTGAGAGGGAGTGGGAGAGGGGGAGACAGGGGGGAATAGAAATGTGTGTGTGTGTGTGTGTGTGTGTGTGTGTGAGAGAGAGAGAGAGAGAGAGTAGGGGATAGGAGAGAGTGTGAAAATTTAAGAGAGACCAAAGGGTAGCAGAGAGAGAGAGAGAGTGGAGAGGGAGAGAGTGAGAGTGAGAGTGAGAGAGAGAGTAGGCAGTGGGAGAGGGAGAGCAAGTGAGAGAAAAAGTACGGGATGGAAGAGGAGAGAGGGGGGATGGGTGTGTGTGTGTGTGAGAGAGAGAGAGTCAAGAATGAGAGAGGGGAGAGAGAGATAGAGAGAGTAGGCAATGGTAGAGGGATGGGAGAGAGAGGGAGAGGGAGAGTGAGAGAGAGAGAGAGAGAGAGAGAGATAGTAGGTGGTGGGAGAGGGAGTGGGAGGGAGAGAGAGGTGGAATGGAAGCATTTAAGAGAGATAGAGTAGGGGATGGGAGAGAGTACGCAGTGGGACAAGGACTGCAAGAGAGTTAGAGAGAGGGGGGAATGGAAATGTGTATTTATTTATAAGAGAGATAGAGTAAAGGATGGGAGAGAGTGTGAGAGTTTGAGAGAAAGCAGTAGGGGATGGGAGAGAGAGTGAGAGTAAGGGATGGGAGAGAGAGAGAGAGAGAGAGAGAGAGAGAGAGAGAGAGGAAGAAAGAGAATTTGAGAGGGATAGACAGTAGGCGGTAGGAGAGGGAGAGGGAGAGGGAGAGAGATAGGGGGGATGGGAGTGTGTGTGACAGATGTAGAGAGTAGGGGATGGGAGAGAAGAAGAAGAGTGGGGGGATAAGAGTGTGTGTATCTATGAAAGTGAGAGAGTAAGGGATGGGAGAGAGTGTGAAACTGTGAAAGTAGGGGGTGGCAGAGAGAGAGTACGATGATAGGGGAGAGAAAGTAGGCGGTGAGAGAGGAAAAGAGAGAGGGGGGATGGGAGCGTGTGTGTAAGAGAGACAGAGCAGAGGGTGGGAGAGAGTGTGAGAGTGTGAGACTAGGGGGTGGCAGAGAGAGAGAGAGTACAATGATGGGGGAGAGAAAGTAGGCGGTGGGAGAGGGAAAGAGAGAGGGGGAGATGGGGGTGTATGTGTAAGAGAGATAGAGTAGGGGATGGGAGAGAGTGAGAGTGTGAGAGAGTAGGGGATGGGAGAGGAGAGAGAGAGTAGGGGATGGGGGAGAGTGTGAGAGTGTGAGAGAGTAGGGGATGGGAGACGAGAGAGAGAGCAGGGGATGGGGGAGAGAAAGTAGGCGATGGGAGAGAGAGTGGGAGAGGCAAAGAGAGCTTGTACAAGATGGGGGAGAGAGAGAGTAGAGAGGGAGAGAGAGAACTTGAGAGAGAGAGATAGTAAGTAGTAGTAGTGTCAGTGTGAGAGAGAGTAGGGGGTGGTAGAGAGAGTACGATGATGGGGGAGAGAAAGTAGGCAGTGGGAGAGGGAGAGAGAGGGGGAATGGGAATGTGTGTAAGAGAGACAAAGTAGGGGATGGGAGAGAAGAGAGAGAGTATGGGATGGGGGAGAGAAATTAGGTGGTAGGAGAGGGAGAGGGAGAGAGATAGGGGGGATAAGAGTGTGTGTGAGAGATCTAAAGAGTCAGGGATGGGAGAGTAGAGGGGGTGAGAGAGGTAGAGAGAGTAGGTGGTGGGAGAGGGAGAGTGAGAGAGAGTAAAGGATGGGAGAGAATAGGAAGAGAGAGAGGGAGGGGATGGGAGAGAGAGAGTAGGGAGGATAGAGAGTAGGGAGGATGGGGAGTGATGTGTTTTGAGAAAGTAGGGGGTGGCAGAGAGAGAGTACAACGATGGGGGAGAGAAAGTAGGTGGTGGGAGAGGGAAAGAGAGAGGGGGGAATGGGGGTGTATGTGTAAGAGAGATAGAGTAGGGGATGGGAGAGAGTGAGAGTGTGAGATAGTAAGGGATGGGAGAGGAGAGAGAGAGTAGGGGATGGGGGAGAGTGTGAGAGTGTGAGAGAGTAGGGGATGGGAGACGAGAGAGAGAGCAGGGGATGAGGGAGAGAAAGTAGGTGATGGGAGAGAGAGTGGGAGAGGCAGAGAGAGCTTGTACAAGATGGGGGAGAGAGAGAGTAGAGAGGGGGAGAGAGAACTTGAGAGAGAGAGAGAGATAGTAGGTAGTAGTAGTGTGAGTGTTAGAGAGAGTAGGGGGTGGTAGAGAGAGTACGACGATGGGGGAGAGAAAGTAGGCGGTGGGAGAGGGAGAGAGAGGGGGAATGGGAATGTTTGCAAGAGAGACAAAGTAGGGGATGAAAGAGAAGAGAGAGAGTAGGGGATGGGGGAGAGAAATTAGGTGGTAGGAGAGGGAGAGGGAGAGAGATAGGGGGGATAAGAGTGTGTGTGAGAGATCTAAAGAGCCAGGGATGGGAGAGGAGAGGGGGTGAGAGAGGTAGAGAGAGTAGGTGGTGGGAGAGGGAGAGTGAGAGAGAGTAAAGGATGGGAGAGAGTAGGAAGAGAGAGAGGGAGGGGATGGGAGAGAGAGTAGGGAGGATGGGGAGTGATGTGTTTTGAGATAGTGCGTACACGCTTTATAGTGTGTACGCACTATCTCAAATCACCAAAAAATGGTCAAAAACCAACCTTGGGGCCCATTTCATCCATTTTTAACTTTTGGTTTGTTATACTCTCTGTTATTCCGACAGAAAATGCGAGTTTCAACATCTAGCAAACACTATTTCAACACTTTTGGAAGCTAGCAAACACCAAATTCAATCATTGGATACATGATTTGAAGAATTTTTGAATATTCTTTTAATAGAAAAGGTTAGTGCAATCCATTTTAAATATTGTTTGTCGATATATAGATACAAATTTGATTATAATTTGTTATGTTATGTAATATATAGTGAATTCATTGAAAATTGTATGTTTGAATGAAATGTTGTTTTGAAATGGTTAGAAATTTGACAAGTCGTTTGATATATATTGTGTATTCATTCAAATAATTATAATTTTTATATGTAATTGAATAATTTGTAATTTACACATTTTAAGTAATTCAGATGTTTGAATAATTTGACATGTAGAAATCATCATCATGCCAAGGAAGAAACCAAAGATTCAAACAAATGCAAATAGGGAGAGAGATTTGACAATTAAAAGAGATAAAATGAAATTACTACATGAACAAAGAAAATTGCAAAGCAATGATGAAGAATTAACTTTCGAAGAGGATCAAGAACCACTAGTACAAAGAAACAAGGAGGAAGAATTAGAGAGACAAAGAGAACGAATGAGATTGTTACGCTCAAGAAGACAATTGAATTGTGAAGCTACACCATCCTCCAATGTTGGAGTTATATCGTCCGCTACACCATCTTCCAATGTTGAAGTCATATCATCCTCTCATGTTGAAGAGACACTAATTTATAGATCCGACGATATACACACTCCATCATGTCATGTTGAAAGCACAACATCAACACATCAAGTAGGTGATATTCCATCTTTTACATCTTATTGCCAAGGCACATCATCTTTGGTTCAAGGTACACAATATACTCAACCTTATATTGATGTTCAAAATGTTGAGAGAATTGAAGAGATTAGAACACCTTCTAGAATTCATTTTAGAAAACCAAAATATTTGATTGATATTGATACTAACATTTTGAATCAATGCCTGACAAGATTAGCAAGCGTACTTGTCAAAGAAAAGTTAATCATATGTGGAGATTATTTTTTGAAAAATTAAATATTACAAGTCAATGCCAATTATTTGTTGAAAGGATGAGGAATTTGAAATTTAGGCCTATCATGAAGATTCTTGGGCTAAGAACGATGGATGATTCAAATGAAAAAAATATTGTAAAGAATCTAATGAGTGCTTATGAAAAAGTGGGTTCTAAATCACGCACAAAAGATAGTAATATCACAAGACGAGTACTCACATCGACAACAGTAAGTAGCCAAATGAAGAAAGCTTGACTCATGAGAAAGACAAGCAAAACATTAAAAATTGGTAGAGGTACCTTAAGGAGAGCCATGTTAAGGCGTGAGAGATTAGAAGATCCAACAAAAAATGAGTTATGGACATTTAGCGGTAGACTACCGCAAAAGGATAAAGAAATTAGTGAATCCTTGAAATCATTGTTCGAAGATTTTTGGAAAAATAACACACGTGTTTCTCCTAATCAAAGAGATATTGTAAGCAGGAGGATTGGTAGCCGAAATCGCGAGCCACATGCGAAACATTTTTTGGACTCAACTCAGACACAATTTTTTGCAAAATTTATTGGTATATATCCTCAAATTCGAATAAGTCAAAGATTTTTTGAGATGGGTAAACCTTTTTATGTGAAAATAAATCACACATGCACAACTTGTTGTTGTAGGATACATATTGAATTTTCTAACCATTTTGATGTTTTTAGGTACATACGCATAGTTTTGCATTCTCAGTTTGTTTTGCAGGATTGTGACATAAAAGAGCCACCAAGATCTTCAAGGGAATTCATATCCAACATTTTATGTGAAATAGGGGACGGCCAAAAAATTTACAAGACATCATGCTGGGATGGTACGTGCTTATTTTGTGGTTCTTTGCAACTTTTATCAACTTGTCAACATATGGATAGTACACATGCAATTGGAAATGAAATAGTAGATTACAAAAAATTCAAGACAGTGACATATGCTCTAAAAGATGGGAAACATGGTAAAAGATTTGATCTAGTTATTGAAAAGATTCCAATGTATGAGTTCATGAAGATTTTTCGTGAAAAGATTATGTACGAGTATGCAAGGCATACCCATAGAGCTTGATGGTTGGATTTGCAATTCAAGTTGTGCAAGGATATGTTTCCATTGGATACCATTGTTTTAGTTGTAGATTTTGCAGAGAACTACACACTACAACCACAAAATGAGGTGCAAGCAAAGTATTATACATCTCAATAAGTTTTCGTATTTGTTCACATAACATTCATGCATTCACCTACAAGTACAAAGGATGACAAGAAGATTTTGAGGGAGTACCATTTTTACATCAGCGATGATCGATCACATTCTATGGAGTTTGTACATGGTTGTTTTCAACTATTCTATGGAGATTTGGCTAACAAGGGCATATTATATCATCAACACATTATTTGGTCAGACAATTGTGCATCTCAATTCAAGAATGCACGGATGTTGTATTGGTTGAGTAGGATGCACAGGTTGTGTAGAATTCAGTATATGTAGAATTTCATAGAGGCTGGTCATGGTAAGGGAGAGCACGATGGTGCAGGCGCATGCATTAAAAGAGCCTTGGCTTGTGAAGAACTAAAGTACAAAGATGGAGCAATATTGATAGATGCAAAATCCATCGTCCACTGGTGTAACGGTACAATGGGTCCAAGTAAGGAAGGTGAGTCTACAGTTCGTAGATTTTTTTGGTTGATAGATAATACTAACATTGCACCATATCAAGATTGTTGCACACTAACAGGATCTAGTGAGTTACACTCTTTTAGAAGCTCTGATGCAGGTTCATGGAGTATCCACACACAAAAAATGGCATGCTATTGTCCATCATGTGCAAAGGAAAATTGGGATGACTGTGAATCAATTGAATGGATGGACAAATGGGATATACGGGTTTTGGACCCAACTGACACTTATCATCCCCCACAAGCACTAGAAATGGTAGAGATGGATTCATCTATTGACTTTGACCACTTGTCAAATCTAGTGCAACCTAGTTTTATATATATATATATATATATATATATATATATATATATATATATATATATATATATATATATATATATATATATATATATATATATATATATATATCTTTGTAATTTCAATATATAACTTTATAACTTTTACCCAAGTATTTTCTAAATTAATGACCGCATTTTGTACATTTATCACTGTAGGCCATGTTTTTGTTGTTATTGCACCTGAAGACAATGAAGAAGGGACAGATTATTATTTGTGTTGTTGTGTTGAAGCCAAATAAAAATTGGATCACTCGGTTATAGATGGTGAAGGTTTAGAGGACCATGTCGGTGTGGTGGTTGTAACAATCACATGGCTTAGATGATATCCTATGAAGAATCCTAACTTGTGGTTATTCGAGGATTGGCAAACAGAGAGGAAGATTCTTCATTATTCAAACCTTTTTGTCGCATCAAATGTCCACCTGATAAAATATGGTGGAAAACCACATAATAAGATTCTTTGGAAAGTTCGCGAGTCAGACCATGAGGCAATACTTGAGACATTAAAATTTTGAGTAGATCCAGTTGGCTCATTAGATTGAATTGGGAGAGAGAGAAAAAGTGATCAATTGGATCCAAATACAATGTTACAACCTCTTCCCCAAGACTATCACATGACTAAGGTGGACCGTATTGTTATGATATGTAAGTGATGAGATTTAGTTTTGATTTTTTTAGAATCTAGATACATTATTTGAATTTATATTAGATTCTTTAATAGGACCCTTTTTTTTAATCTTATCTTAGATTTTATACTGTGCTAATTCTCCATTTGTAGGTCACCAAAGAAGATGGCTAATAAAGTTGATGCACAAGTGATAAAGGGTGAGATGCCAAAATCATCTGCGAAATGGTATTATCAATTCACATCCTCAATATTTATTAGTGTTCTTTGTTCAAGTACCATTGTATGCTAATCATCTTATGACTGGAATTGCAGAGGTTAAATTATGTCAATACTAAGGTTTGTAGCATCAATACTAAGGTTTTTAGCATCAATTGGTCACACTAAGTATAGTACTTGTATCATGAATCCTTCTGAACCAATATGACTAAGATTCTCGGAAGAACACTAAACCATATCATCTGTCTACTCCCTCTTTATATAAGAGTTTGTCAAACAATGAGAATGAAACATTGATTATTACTTCCTCCCTCAATGTAAAATTCTCATTGATTGCATTTTGTAAAGTTTTAAGTCACTATCAACCTCTATATCATTGTATTCTTCTTATCATCAAATTACACAACAATGAGAATATGAATGATGACTTCTTAACATGAACTTGACAATTATAAATGCTACACCTTAATAAATGTTTGGGCTTGGTCTTTACCATTCGAGCTTATAATACAATACATTGGCTTCATTTGTATTTGGAAGTATTTATTATGTTTGTTCCAAAAGTCATTCTTCATTTGCCAATATGAAAATGCGACCATCATGAAAGGCATAGTCTTATAATTTGTAATTTGTATAATGGTATAAAAGCTAGGTTGTGGGTTTGAATCCATACAACCTATGATGAGTGAATAGTGTCATGCAAAACTCCCTTCGTTTCTTTTTCTATTTCAAACACATTCAACCATAATTACCACCATTACCACTACCAAGGGATGAAGTCTTGTAGGCTTATAGGTAAAATTCTGATTGGTAGTGATCTCCTTAACAAGGTGATCTTGCTATGAGGCGGACTAGTATCAGTGTCCAATGCAATACTCTCCTTCTAGTTGAGAAGCATATTTGATCCATTCTCCTAATTTCTTCCCTCCCCAAATTTTCCATTGCCCCCATGACCCTCCTTCTCATGAATTTATTCTATTTATTCTTCTACCTCCTCCTCCGCTTGGCTATTTTGCAACACCATCTGGATGAAACTCTAGCCTTCCTCAAAACCATTATACATGACCTCTCCTTCTTCAAGATATTCTATAAAAAGTTCCTCAACCCTTGAACCTTTCAAAACCCCAATCTCAATGGAAGGCTTCTAGACCAAAGGAACTAGTAGATCCGGTTCTTTAAGAGAAAGAGACAACAAATCCAAATTTCTAGTGACTAGATGTAAAATTGGGGAAATCATTTCAATTAGTTGTAAATTGAAAGGAATTATAAGTAAACTATATCAATATAATAAGTAACTTAGTAATTATATCAATATAATTTAATTACTAAGAAAATCAATTTATTACTCTAACATATAGTACATTATTTTGCACACAAAGGTGTTGAATTTGATGCTTAATAGATTTACATACATGTGTAATAAATAATAAGTGTTGTAGCTTTGGGATCAACACTATAAAATGAAGGATGTCATACTACATTCACAGAGGTACCAAAATATTTTATTTGATATGGAAAAAAAAGAAAATGTGTATTCTTCATAACTACATTTGAGTCTCATGTATTATCATTTTCAGCTATTGACATCAGAGATTCCTTTACATCTTCATCATTGTATTGATCAACGAGTCCTTATTGCACTCACTAGTTCTAAGCCAATGACTAAGGTATGAAAGAGTTTACATTAAAATTTTATTAGTACTGAAATTAAATATAAAATTCATATATAATTTTGATTGTAACATGTCGAGTTACAGAAGATTCTAGACTAATGGACTAGTGAGCATGTTAGGAAGACCTCGTTATATACACCATCTCCCACTTGTTGGCAATTAAAGACAATTAGGGATTTATTTTGTTCCCCTAGTTGGAAAGAGTATATATCTAATGATGTACATTTTACACCTATATGGCATTATTGGGCATATGTTTTGTATAATTTTTTCTATGTATGTCATTTTTTACATATATTTCATGTATGACATTATTAGACATATGCTTATGATGTTTGAAATTATTGATAAATGAATTATATGATATTGTTAGACCTTATGGAATCAACTTTGATTTTTTGTTATCGCATTGGTTTGATGCTTGTATTACTGGATTAGTTGATTGGATGCTAAGATTTGATGATTGTGAATTTTAAGATATAATATTTTGGAAAATCAAGAAATTTCATAATGCATATTACCTTAGACCCATACAAATGTTTTTATATTTAAAGATCAATAGTTATCCATAGCTTACAAATTTTAGCACCTTTATGTTGGTTGAATTCTTTGTTGAAATTTGTGACTATGGCTACATGAATGGTTTGAACGTATGATTTTATCACATGTTCTAGATGTTTTTGCATGTGAATGGTTTTATGCCACTTTAATTTTATGCCTATAAAACACTATATACAATGATGCTTCTTGTTAGCTTCAATAAGACCCTATCTTGCACAACATGCTAAAACCTCAATAATGATGTTTTTTTTGTTCATAGTTTGAATACCCATGTTTGTAGAGTTTCATTCTATTAGTTTTATTTTATTAATAGCCCCATGATATATTTTTAAATATTCCACATGTTTGGTTTTATATTCAATCAATCAACATATTTTCCTTTTAATTCTTCCACATTTGGCATATCCATCTAACAATGAACTTATGATACTCCCATCAAGAAGTGCATGATTGCATGGTTTTATGGTGGATGTCCCTCTCTTTTTAAAATTCCAATTTTATTCATCTACATGAGTAAGGGAGATCAATTCCATTTCTTTCAATTGTATTTAAAGGTCATTAAAGTTTTTTCAAACAATGTGATTAAATAAATATTATTTAGCATTTACCTCTATCATCAAGGTTGATTCATTCCTCCTCTTATTTTACCAAATAATTTGGATGAATCACCCATGGCTCCTTACATTTCTTGAAGAAAATTTTCAAAGACTTTACAACATGTCTTCTCTTCTTCCATAGAGTTCATGTTCATTGAAGACATTTGGTCAAACAATATATATGCTTTGTATATTCTCACAACACCAATAGTCATGGTACAATGCTTACAAGATCCATAGTTGAAGAGAAGCTATGTGAAGCTTCTAGAACCATGGACCTATACTTAATTTAGTATTATTGCATCCATGTTACTTATGAAAGTGGAACTTTCACATAGATAAGTAGGGAAACCAAAATAGAAAGCCAAACTTAACATAGAAAAGTAAAGCAAGCCTCAACTATATTCTCATTAAACACCGTGAATTCAAATATCTTTGATGGGGCATATCTCAGAGCTCGTGCAAGATATGGATGAGATTCTAGTTCCTACAGGACCGTGTTGCAGAGACCTACAATAACCTCTCTCACTTTTTGGAGATCGCATTCCATTTTCATTCTACAATGCCATCTCGGGTGATGCTGAAACTTGCAGTGTTGGCCAGTACAAAGTTGCCAACTGCCAAATCTCTCTCATCTTTCATCATGGGATCAAACTGTCTACTCCATTAGCTCTGAGTGGCTAGGTAAACCCTATCCCCAACCTCATCTTGTCCCCTTCAGTGCTCAAACATTCTCAGGCACGCTCATCCAGAATGTCCCTAAGGGTCACTAAATGCCACAGGGCTGCAATCTTTGACGGGGCATATCTCGGAGCTCATGCAAGATATGGATGAGATTTTAGTTCCAACAGGACCATGTTTTAGAGACCTAAAATAACCTTTCTCTCTTTTTGGAGATTGCATTTCATTTTCATTCTACAATGCCATCTCGGGTGATGTTGAAACTTGCAGTGTTGGCCAGTACAAAGTTGCCAACTGCCAAATCTCTCTCATCTTTCATTGTGGGATCAAATTTTCTACTCCATAAGCTTTGAGTGGCCAGGTAAACCCTATCCCAATCTCATCTTATCCCCTTCAGTGCTTGAACGTTCTCAGGCACGCTAAACCGAAATGTCCCTAAGGGTCACTAAATGCCACAGGGCTGCAATCTTTGACGGGGCATATCTCAGAGCTCATATGAGATATGGATGAGATTATAGTTCCTACAGGACCATGTTGTAGAGATCTATAATAACCTCTCTCACTTTTTAGAGATCGCATTCCATTTTCATTCTACAACGCCATCTCGGGTGATGCTGAAACTTGCAGTGTTGGCCAATACAAAGTTGCCAACTGCCAAATCTCTCTCATATTTCATCGTGGGATCAAACTGTCTACTCCATTAGCTCCGGGTGGTTGGGCAAACCCTATCCCCAACCTCATCTTGTCCCCTTCAGTGCTCGAACATTCTCAGGCATGCTCAACCGGAATGTCCCTAAGGGTCACTAAATGCCACAGGGCTGCAATCTTTGATGGGGCATATCTCAAAGCTCATGCAAGATATGGATGAGATTCTAGTTCCTACAGGACCATGTTGCAGAGACCTATAATAACCTCTCTCACTTTTTGGAGATTGCATTCCATTTTCATTCTACAATGCCATCTCGGGTGATGCTGAAACTTGCAGTGTTGGCCAGTACAAAGTTACCAAGTGCCAAATCTCTCTCATCTTTCATCGTGGGATCAAACTGTCTGCTCCATTAGCTCTGGGTGGCCAGGTAAACCCTATCCCCAACCTCATCTTGTCCCCTTCAGTGCTCGAATGTTCTCAGTCACACTGAACCGGAATGTCCCTAAGGGTCACTAAATGCCACAGGGCTGCAATCTTTGACAGGGCATATCTCAGAGCTCGTGCAAGATATGGATGAGATTCTAGTTCCTATAGGATCGTGTTGTAGAGACCTAAAATAATCTCTCTCACTTTTTGGAGATCACATTCTATTTTCATTCTACAATGCCATCTCGGGTGATGCTGAAACTTGCAGTGTTGGCCAGTAAAAAGTTGCCAACTGCCAAATCTCTCTCATCTTTCATCGTGGGATCAAACTGTCTGCTCCATTAGCTCTAGGTGGCTAGGTAAACCCTATCCCCAACCTCATCTTGTCCCCTTCAGTGCTCGAATGTTCTCAGGCACGCTGAACCGGAATGTCCCTAAGGGTCACTAAATGCCACAAGGCTGCAATCTTTGATGGGGCATATCTCAGAGCTCGTGTGAGATATGGATGAGATTCTAGTTCCTACAGGACCGTGTTGCAAAGGCCTACAATAACCTCTCTCACTTTTTGGAGATCCCATTCCATTTTCATTCTACAATGCCATCTTGGGTGATGCATATATTAATTATATTGTTGGAAAGCGTATCTAGCATGTCATTTTTGGAAAGACAAATCATGGAACTTGGTAAATGTTTCATAAGTTAATGAAATGTGTTACTGCCATATTATGTAAACTTAGGATTATATGATCTCCAAGAGTTTGGTTATGTTTTTTAGCGCACCTTGGACGCAAGGTAGTGTGTAGCTTCTACTCCCTCTTTGTGAGTAATGTTAGTCACTTTGTATTTGTAAATTGGTTTTCAATTGGGTATGTTATTTTCAACCTTAATGGTGATGAAGGATTAGCTTGAATTAGCTTGTAACTATCTAGCCACCAGATTTTCTGTGATTCCATCAAATGCGGATTTTGTTCGTATTTATTTATTTATTTTTATTTTTTGTGCTCATGACCTTTGAGGCTTTGAATTTAAACTTGTGCACTTTGGTTTTTAAAATTTTATGTTCTTGAGGTGGCTAGGAGGTATGTTCTATGTTGCTAGTTATGTGTTGTGATGTTCTCTATCAGGTTCAATGTGAAACATTGATAGAATGTATAAGGGAGTAGATTGCGAAGAACATACCATTCTCCTTTTTGTAATACACTATTTATTATGTTTTAATTAAACTCACTTCTAAATCCTATCTTCCACTTGGACCCATTCCACTTTTGGCAATCCCTAAGATTGCCAATTCTTATTAATTCGAGTAGAGACAAGATGAACCAGATTAATACAGTGACCTATAGATCGAAGGAGGATGGTTAAGAAATGGTCTACCAGAGATCAGCCAAGGATAAGGATAGCATAGTAAGAAAATGATTATTTATCTAGTGGATATAAGTCTTTTATATAACAAACCATTTATATGCATAGTAAAAGAACTGAATATAGATTTGAGACATATTGATCACCTGTAGTCTAATCATCTTCACAAGTATGCACCTTTTGTTTCACTATTTCATGCAATTTTATTGAAATTTCTTTATGAAGTCATTTATAGATGGGATGTTCAAAGGTTAAGTTCTTTTGAGCTATCAATACTTTGACTATACTTTAAGTCAACGATTATCAATATGGGAAAAAATGGAACTCATTGTATTTTGAAGTACTAAGACGATGGCCTTGCCCTTCCCTAGGAGTTCCAGAAATGGGAGACATTAGGTAAGAGAGTGAAAATGTTACTATCGCTTCAATGCACATGACACAATTGGAAATGCAAATTTTGATGGTAATCATTTTGTGATAAGGGAGAGACTAGGGATGATCATTGTTACTATCTCTTTAGTAGTGGATTTTTGTTTTCTATTGAATTTGGTGGTGGGGGATCAGTGGTAATTCTCCTTGGATATTCCTTCTTATGATGTTAGTGACAAGTGTTGCTCTTTGAAAAAACTTGTACAATCTTTTTTAAATTATTAGATAAAAATAAAGAATTGTAAGTATTAAACATGATTAGCCTTTAGTTCCTAGAAGATCTTTATTTCCCCATCAATGCATTTAGAAAGTTAAGTTTTAAGAAGATCAGAAATAGAAAAAATTAGAGAAGCAATTTAAACATTTATATTGATTGGAAACATGTGAGTCTTGAGTTTCCTCTGCCTTTTAAAGAACGTTCCTTAGCTAGCATACCTAATTCCACATTCCATAAGAGTGTCATTGCGCTAAAGATTTAGGAAACCAACTGCTCTAAGATAAAGCTTCCCGATCAATAATAATCTAGCCTATTGAGGTACATAATACTTCTCAATTAAACTTGTGTTAATTCAGTATTAATTTTGTAATTAACTACAATTTCAGTATCTGTGTACAGGGGGTGACTGAGAAAACTACTTGAGGTCCAATTTGAAAATATATTTGTAAGGATCTCAACCAAGGTTCACAACTTCGATGATTAATACATTCATTCAAGCTAGAACCTCACTACAAAAAAATAATATATAAAAAAGGTAGTGAATAACATCATGTCTAGACCCAAATCAACCAATGAAAGTCAAATCAGCATAATGTGGAACAACAATATATGCATTGAGTGGGTTGTCATAGAAAAGCTTTAGAATAAAATTCATGTCTAGAATTAAAAGACCTTAAAGAAAATTTATGCTTGTAACACAAATGGCCATTCAAAATTGAATATGATTACAATATGTGAAATAGCATTATGAGAACTTGTAATGCTCTTGTGAACATCATGTTAATTCCTGTAAGAATCCCTAAGATGCTTGTTATACTCAAAATTTTGTTGAAATTGAATTAATTTTTATCCTGTCAGTTAATTGGCTTAGGGTGATATATGCTTCTTGGATGGAATAATGAGTTCGTGATTAACTCTGTATTAAGATTCATAGCATCTTCTAGTTATTTGCAAAGGAAATTTATAAATTAAGCTAATGTCATATGGCTTGCTTGAGAAAGATGTCTGTGTTCTTATTGATGGGTACTAATGACTGTCCACATTTAGTTCTTCAATATCCTATTTGACAAGCTTTCCATAGACATTTCTTTGCCATACTAAGTATTTTTGAAAACATATTTGAGTAGAAGCACTATAGTAGATACTACATGATGTTTTAACAAATAAAGTAATGTGTTAAAGACTATTATTTCCAAGGTATTATGTCATAGTATTTTAATTGTAATGATCTTAGACTAATGATATTCTTGAAGGTAACTTTGACATGCAGCAAGAAAGACAACCTACAGCCAAGGCTATATTGTGCCTACAACCAAAGCCATAAATGCTCACAGCCAAAGCCACTAGTGCACATAGCCAAAGCCATGGATGCTTATAGCCAAAGTTATGAGTGTTCACAGCCAAAGCCATGAGTACATAAAGTCAATGATCACAATTGTTTACAACTATTCACTAGAAACAACTTCTTTGCAGTTTTTGAGAAATACTAATAAAGTAAAAAAGAACATCTACTAGTTGGTAGACATAATGGCAACTCTCTAGCAATTGAATTTAATTTCATACATGCACATATCTAATTTAATGTCATACACGAACATATCTAATTTAACATCATACATGAACAAACATATAATATAAAATGATAACCAATAATGTCATATACATTAACAAACACATAACATATTTTCCTTCCCACGAGGGGAAGGAAACAAGTCTCTCGATGTCCTCTGTCGTCGTGTGGAGGGAGACAGTGGAGATGACAGGGCCCTCCTGACACGCTCACTTGACCTCTTGTTGAGGCTCTTCTCCAGGTCCAACTGATACAAAGAAAGTAGATATGAATCAATATTTATTATACGTTGAAATCAAATATATGTACACACAAAATCAATTATTTTCTTACCGCCAACAAATAGTCACTCTGTAAGTCCACCTTAAATGCTCGTGGATGATCAGGCATGACAAGACCCTACAACAATTCAATAAATATAATCACCTATAAATAACATTAGAAATTTTGATATTAACTATTATAAACAACAACTAAAATGAAGAAAATTCTTTCATACCTCCGTTAGTGGCTGTGAGCTAGCCACAGTTGCGGCCACTCCACTATCAACAAACTGTCGCAGATGAGGAGGTGTGTCTGACATCATGAGCTGCATGTCATACAATACACATTATATCTAACATGAAACATGGAATAAATATAATCAAATAAATTAAATTAACATGAAACAACTGTACTTGTGTGAAGCTCGTATGATGTCTCTGCCCTGTGTCTGTGGTAAAGGTTGAGGGTCCTATGGAGAACTAATGCACATGCATAATTTTTTTTGTCAATCCTTAATATGATTACATAATAAATATATGTATTAATTAAAATGATTAAATTGATACATACCTTAGGACTCGTCGAAGGGACAAAAAATGGCCTGGAGGATCGCTGCTAGGCCCAGCAACACTTTGACCCTAAATTTTGAACAATGTCAATAAATGCTAATTAATTAATCATTCACTATACATATATAATGTGATCAAATTAGTAATTTACTTGTGTGTCAATTCCAAATGTCTTGTTCAGGAACTCATCGGTGACAAGCCCATCATCCGCACCATCTCCAGCATGAGTGCCAAATGTGCATAGGGATCCGCATGAAGTGCACATGTGACCACGACGCATAGAAGGCTCCGCCTTAACTAATGGGCTCGTGGAATGGATAAGGGTCTGTGTCACAGCATTAATGGTCCCTAGAGTGTTGGCCTCTACATTTTCCTTCACAACTGAAGGAATAATCACATGCTCATGCTGTGGATGGACCACAGGTGCCCTAACTACATTAGGGTCACGACATGTTCCTGGCCTCTCAAATGATGACCCCCCACCTCTACCCTAGGAGTCTAACATATCAAAATAATTGGGGATCTCCCCAAGGACAAACTCACAATATAATTTCTTCAAAAAATACATGGGGACCTTGTGATTGTTGCAAGGAGGGGCATCAAAAACCATTCACCATCTATCCCAAAAATTATTTCTAATAGCATCGTGTATGCACCAATGGATGGGGAATCATTTAGTACCCTCTCTAATAGTATTTGGCTCACCGGGTTTTCTAAATAATGCACATATACTACCTTTTGATATTTCTTTTTTTTTAACATCTTCATATGACAATTTATTTGCATAAAATCTTTTTTGTTCATCCCTCTTAGCCCGCCAAATATCTAACTGAGGCTATCTGAGTGTTAATGGATTCGAGGGATGATGCCAATTGAGCCCTCATTGGATTGGTTTGTCCGGATTCTTTCAACCAAGCAATGAGTCTTTCTAATTCAGTTTTGCCTCTCTGTATTTCATTTCTTATATTTTCTTGTGTGCCTGGTGGAGGTCTTGCAATTGGTTCGGGTTGTGGAATTTGTTATTCTTCTTGAGGAGGGTTTTGATTTTGAGGTTCTTGAGGGTTTTGTGGATTTTTCGGTTGATTATGGACATTTCTTGATAAAAAATCAATTGAAATCCAACTAAATAAACAAATCTAAATGAAATTTGTAAAATCCCTACAAAAGAAGATCAAAAACCAATAAAACATTATTGAAAACATATTAAACAATGCAAAGTTAAGTTTACATCACTTACCTCGTCATCGTGGGTGTGCTCGTTGTCTTGGATTTCGTCGGTGAGGAGGCATTTTGGCAAATGGTGGTGAATTTTTGCTGTCAAACCCACGTACGCGCTATTGGAGAGCCAACAAACAAAATGAAAATGATGGGCAGCCCATCATATAAATTTTTCTAATTTTCAATAGCATGTATGCACTATAGCGTGTACGCACTATTGAAAATTAGGGGGAAAAAAAAACTTGTCATCTTTTTGGCACCACAACTCGGTGCATATGCCCCCTTCTTTTCAAGGACATACTTACATTCTTATAGATAATGATTATCTTACTAAATAGGTTGAATTTTTTTATCTTCCTTCTACTATTAGTGGCATTATCATGTTTGAATAGGTTGCCTAATCTCTTTTTCATAAGTTTCCTCCTTTTCCATTCATTTTCATGTTTATCATTCTGATATTTATGTTATTAGTTACTTAACAATCATAGAAATGTTGTAAGACACAATAAGCGTGGAACACCATCATATATAGATATATATATAAAAATAAATTTTGGGTACATGAGAGGAATTATGAAAAAGTTTGGCAAATGGTGGTGAATTTTTGCTGTCAAACCCACGTACGTGCTGTTGGAGAGCCAACAAACAAAATGAAAATGATGGGCAGCCCATCATATAACTTTTTCTAATTTTCAATAGCATGTATGCGCTATAGCGCATACGCACTATTGAAAATTAGGAAAAAAAAAAACTTGTCATCTTTTTGGCACCACAACTCGATGCATATGCCCCCTTCTTTTCAAGGACATACTTACATTCTTATAGATAATGATTATCTTACTAAATAGGTTGAATTTTTTTATCTTCCTTCTACTATTAGTGACATTATCATGTTTGAATAGGTTGCCTAATCTCTTTTTCATAAGTTTCCTCCTTTTCCATTCATTTTCATGTTTATCATTCTGATATTTATGTTATTAGTTACTTAACAATCATAGAAATTTTGTAAGACACAATAAACGTGGAACACCATCATATATAGATAGATATAAAAATAAATTTTGGGTACATGAGAGGAATTATGAAAAAGTTTCCTATAAACCAAAATATGAATCAAATTTGCATATCAAATCAATGCTCCTCCATGGGGTGGTGACTCCTTGATGTTTTAGGTCCACGATGAGAGTTAGATGGTTTGTGTGTTGTAGTAGATCGTGAATGGATCCTTGATGAGATCCACTATGAGTCACCCTATAAACTACCTTATAGCTCCATTAGCTCACACTCTACCTTTTCTAATTGTCTCTTGAGTTTCTCCTTGTTCTCTCTCCTCAACTACAACTCTAGGGCCAAAATAAAATGTTATCCCCATTTTTTTTGGGATCTCAATGTCCCTCGTATCTATGTTATGATGATGATGGTACCCTTGATGTTATAGTCATGTCCCTTGGGACATCACTCATGAAACATCTACATACTCTTAGAGTGGGGTTGTTGCTCCAAAAGACCAATCTATCAATGCCCAATACAACCACTCAACTTATAGTACACAGGAGGTGGTTAAGCCCTTTTCATGAATCCTGAGGGGAGCACTGAACAAATTTCTAACAATCTCCCCCTCAGCATTACTTGAGGCTCTGAGGATTTGAACCTATGACCAAGCTCTGATACCACTTGTTAGAGTGGGGTTGTTGTTGTACCAAAAGACTGATCTATCAATGCCTGATACAACCACTCAACTTATAGTACTAGCCCTTGTCACAAATCTTGAGGTGAGTTTTGAACAAATTTCCAAAACATAACTTAGTGTCAACTACAATATTCATTACTTTAATCTATTTCATATACATCTATATTCAAATAATTTAACATATCTTTCGCATACCTATCTCTCCCTCTTAGTATTCAAGATAGCTAGCAGTTATGAATACAAGATCCTCTCCTTGAGGTGATCTTAGGGTCATGGATTGGTTTCTCTGTCAGTTCTTCGTGGGCCTCAAGGGTGGTATCTCTGTATAATGCCTCAATGGTTGTATCTATAAAGGGGCATCCCTTTGGTTTGTTGTGTCATCCATTGTACCTTCCTCATCCTCTCTATCTCATGGCTACTCATCCTTCTTTGTGGCATATATTTCTATTGGTGGATCACCATCATCATCATCATAATCACCATTATCTCTACCTCCATTATCATCATCATCACCCTTGCTACATGCTTTATATTGTGTCCTATAAAAAGGGCCCCAAATCTCCATTAGTGTAGTCTTTCAAGAAGATGGGTTTGAATCCTTGGACACTCACATATATAAGGTAGTCCCTTGATATGATTTCATCCTCTAGTATGGATAGCACTCAAATATCTTGTCCTCTCTTGGTAGCTATCAACTCTATGTCATCAAGTGTAGGTTGCAGTACGGTCATGGGTCTCTCTTTTTATTTTTGACCACAAGAATATAGAGGCACATGTGGGGGAACAATTTATTGAAGACCAAACTTATTGAGGACTTTTCATGATAGTATGAAATCACTCTATACTTATGCTTATACTATAGGAATCTTCATCTTTTCATGCATATTAGTTGTACATTTAAATTTATCTATGTTGGAATATGTTAGTATGGTCTCCATACCACATATGTACCTAGTAGTCGATCTAAGGTGATCCTCTAGTAGATGGCATCCCCAAACTACCATATCTCACTGAACATATATGCATTTGATCATGGTACGAATGCATCTATTTCCACTAGGAATCCTACCAATTTTATGTAGACAATATGCTTAAACATATAAACTTGTAAAAAAATGCACACTACTAGGCTCTATCTCTGGTATCTCACAATACCAAGGTTATAATATATATGGGGTAGCATGCACCTAGCATATGAGTATATTACTTGATGTGTCTCCATCCTTTTTACTATACATGTCAATAGCATTGAAAACATTTTAGTCTTTGTGTTAGGGCTCACCACATTAACAATCATGTAAAGCATGATCTTCTTGACCAAAGGTATATTGCCATGTAGTATGACCCTCAAATATATATGACCTCTTTAAGTGTAAAGTTATCCTCAACAATTACAGTATCTCTAACAACTATTTATCTCTTCATCTCTCATATTTACCTATGATCTCACTATTAATCCTTAGATCAACAGATGTAAGATCCAATAATCATCCTCTAAAGTGACAATCGTCTCCTTTGGTACAAGATTAAAGGTACATGTATCCACACCCCATCTTTCTATTAGTATCAGTAGAATGACTCAATATAAGTAGTTGTATGGCATGCAACATACTAGAAGAATCCCACATCTCTCAAGAGATGGACATTTGGTGGCTCTAAGGAAGGAAGTTGTTCACACATTTAGGCCATGATCTTCATCATGTAATAATCCTTAGTGTCAACATAAAGATAAACCAATTTCATTAATATATCAATCTAAGAAATCAAATCAATAAAAAATTTAGAAACTAAAAGTACGTAGGTCCAAGTTGACTTCTTGTGTCTAGATCTAGGTTGACTTCTAGATTCTTTGACACTAGCAAAACCCTACTGCATCTACAAGTAGCATTCCATGTCTATTGCAAAAACATGAAAATGTAAACAAACAAGAAAATGAGCATGAAAATTGAGGCATAACTCATTTAAGAGCCTCCTCATCTCAAGTACAAACTTTAGAACCCCCATTGTTATTGGCTCCAACTATTCTCTCCTTGACATCTTCTTCTTGCTTCTTTAGTTTCTTTTACAACAATGTAAGTCACTAATGACTCTTTTAAAAGGATAATTTTCCTTATGTTTCCTTTTTAGATTAGGTTAATTTTTGAATTTTTATTGATATTAACTTTTATATATCCATGTATTGATAATCATGTTCAATCATTTCGTCATGACTTGAGTTAGGAAACTTAGATTTTTACACCGTTATAGCCATTAAAAATGTGATTTAATACCCTAGCTCTCTAATGGGGTTTTGATGTTCTTTGAGTCCATCTTGGAATATTTTGAAAGAAATTTATCATCAAGTACTATCTTTAAATGGAAACACCCATCATTTCATGCTTAATCAACTCTTTCTCCCATTCTATCCCGCTTCTTACATTTTCATCTGCATAGTTTTTTAGACCTCAAGGTTAGCTCTTTTTGGGTTAAACCTAGAATAAGTTGATCTAGGTCAACCTATTCTAAAATAGGATGACCCGAGTTGACCTATTTCTCATAGACTTTAATTCTAAGGCTAGGTTTGTCTTAGGATTCTAAATGCAGAAATTGGGTGATCTAGTTGGGTTGCTTTATTTTTGCACTAAAAAACTAGTATAAAAGGAAGCCTAGGAACCTCATTTTCACAATCATGATCATATGAATGTACAATTACAATAACTTGAGATCTCAAGCTAATAGATTTCCTAAGTCATTTCAAGCATTCATCAAGCATTCAAAGCATTCAATATTCAAAGATTCTTTGTTAACTTTTCCTCTTTAAGATCTAGCATTTTTTTGGCCATCAAGGGAGGAGATCTACATTGTGACATTTTTCATATTATTTATTGATGTACATTTTCATCCATGGATCCATGGTGTGGTTTTGGTAGATCCATTGTATTTGTGGAGATTTCCTACTTCCTTCATTGCAAATTCAACATCTACAACACACGAGCATTGCAAAATCCTTATTAGAAAGGGTTTCATCAAGAAAGGTGAATATTCTTGCTTTATTTCATTTTTTACATTAAATTTTATTTCAAGGTTGATTCTTCAATCTAGGGCTTGGCCAATGCAAGTCCTCCCCCAAAAAACAAAACCATTTTTCTTGTGCACATGAGCATGCAAGGTATTTGAATTGTGACCATAGATTTGAAAACTACGCTCCAAGACATTTTCAGAGAAGTTGGGTTAATTTTTCTATAGTGTCCAAAGAACATGTCCATCTTCTTTTAAATTATCTAAACACTTTCCCACTAGGTCGACCTATTCTTGTAGGTGTGAGAAAAATAGGGTTTTCCACTATGATTGTAGACTTGCAATAAACAATTCAATTAGTCTTAAATCCATGATTTTTGGAGTGAAAAGACATATTATCTTGCATATTTCAAGGGGAGTTTTTAATAATTTATTTTATCTCTTAGCAAAGATCTATTTTCAAATCCTAATTGGGATGATTGCATAAAAATACATTGAATATTTTAAATATCTTGCAAATTTGAAGTCGACAAAAAAGTGGAAAAAAAGCTCTGGAGGTGGTCTGTAATTTTATATGGATACTACATCTGAGTTCATTCGACGTTGCCAACTGGCATCAATGGTCTTGCGTGTCCTTGCTAGGTTTTTTCCTTTCCTTTGTTTTTGCTTGTCATGTCATTCTATGGGTGTGTGTCTTAAACTTATTTTTGTGGCATTTTCCCTTGCCATTAGTTTTTGTTTTGTTTTTCTTCTACGCCAATTTTATTAGGTTGTTTGGCTCTTTCATTGGCTTGTACATGTGAATCAAAGAAGATGGACAAAAATAATGATGTTGTGCCAAGTGAGATGATAGGTGAGGATGCAATGTGTTTAAATGATGATAAAGAGGTAGAGGCAAACACTTCAAGCAATGATAAGCCAGAGGATTCTAGAAATGATGGAAAGAAAAGCCTCAATGAGGGTATCATTGGCAATATAGGCCCTGAGAAGAAGAATGGGAAGCCTTCTTATTAGGCAGTTCTTGCTAATATGTCAATTCAAGTATGTCCCGCTTTGACTTGTTTTGAAAGTTTGAAAAGAAATTAGTTGTAGAGTGTTCTAATGTAGTGGGAAGAACCCTAGCCCATGGAGATAGATAGGATGCTAGAGATGGTGGTGAAGCTACTCCTAGAACAGAAGATGGTAGGAATCCTTCTGATGGTTTGAAAACCCTAACCTTGTCTCCCAATGAGGATATGGTTAAAGTAATTAGCATAGAGGAGAGTTGATTAAGAAATATGGCTATATTATTTGTTTTCTTGGATATTAATGCTTTACCTTCATGTAAATTTCTTGATGAATGGTTGAATATAGTTTGGGGAAAGAAATTTGGCTTACATGTTAGTTTTTGCAAAATGCTTCAAAAAGGGCTTTTTGTTATTTTCTTAAAAAATTATAATATGCAAGAGAGAGTCCTTAAAAAAGGGTTTTGGAATGTTGGTCATTCTTTAGTTAGAGAATATTCATGGTCAATAAATGGTAATTTTGATAAATTTATAAAAATATCCACACTGAATTGGGTGGAGATTAAGAATCTTCAAGCATAGTTTTGGCCTTTTATTTCGCATATCTTGAGTCCTTTAGGTTCTATTTTGTAGATTGAAGAATCTAGAGTTACTCTCCCCCATTTGAATGCTTGTATTCTTTGTGCCTTTGATCCCAATGTGGTTTTTATTGATATTATTTCCCTTGACTTAGAAGGAAAAAACTTCTCATGGGAAGTCTCTTTGTTAGGTAATCTTCATGCTTATTTTCATTGTAAGCTTAACAGGCATATCAAGAAAAATTGTTTGACTTTTAAAGTTCATTTTGATAGAGCTAAAGTTAATGTTAATAGTGTTAAAGAACTAGTTTTGGATATTGTTAACAATTATGAGGTTGTGGCTAAGGATGGTTTACCACCTACCCAGAGAGAGAACATGGATAGTTGTAACTAATCATTCTCTGCCCTTAAAGATTTTTTCAAAGGCTGATTCAATTGAGTGTGGTAGGTTTGTTTCTTTGGATAATCCTCTCTATGATAGATATTTTGAGGTGATACTAACTATTCATGTCAGACATATTTCTAGTGAAGTTCATCCCATGACCCTCATTGTGGCCTCTCTAGTTGTTTCTATCGAGACTAGCCCTAGTGAGATCCCTACTAGATTGAGTGCTCAAAATCTTGCCATTAGGTCCATTAATGAGAAGGTACGAGTTATTAGAATTTTTGTTGTTAAACCTAAGGAGGTCAATACTCCGTCACTTGTGATGCATAAGACTTTGAATGCAAACTCGAGGGGGTGGGGGGTAATTCACTGAAGTTGTTAAGAAAAAAAGAAAGACATATGAGAAGAGATCTATCTCTACTAGTGATGGTAACAAGAATGTTATCCTGAACTATTTTAATAGACTCTATAAGGCTCCAAAGCCTCCCTCTAAATAATCCCCCTCAGGATGATTAATATCCATAGTTGGAATGTTACAGGACTTGAAATGATAGACATAAAATATATTGTTAGAAAATGGTGTAATAAGTTTAAGGACAAGGACATCATATGTCTACAAGAAATTAAAGTTGTCGATTTTCAAGCATCTTGTATGAGAAAAATTCTATGGGACAAAGCCACATGGTTTTATTCCGAGCATGAAAAAGGAAAAGGTGGAGTGGCTATTTTGATAGGGCCCAAGTGGACTGATTATATCTTATAGTATGGTTGCTCACCATGTCAAAGAGAACTTTGGGTGAATTTCAAGCATGATGAAGAGTTAATTGGGGTATGCAATATATATGCTCCAAATGATTATAGAGAAAGAGCTAGGTTATGGGATTGGTGCCCATCTGAGTTGCCTAAAGAATACTAGATTTTTATAGAGACTTTAATATGGTGGATTTCGATTGTGATAAAAAAGTTGGATCGAAACACTCATGGAAAGGTAATGAACAATACTTTTGGTTAAAATTCAAAAGGTGTTTCAATTTGATAGATCCTCTGGAAAATAATAGGGAGAACTTCAAAGACATTTGGTTCACTTGGCACAATAATCAAGGAGCTAATAATAGATTTTTTTGCAAACTGGATAGGATATTCTATGAATCTTCTTTTTTCTCCTTTCAAACTAAGGAAGGTCACTCTCCAATAACTTTTTCACCTATTGCAATGTAGGATCACTCTCCTATTTCTGCTAGGATCCTGATAAATAAGGATGAAAATGTAAGTAGTGAGAGTAATAGATGCAAAGTATTTAAGTTAAATAATTCATTACTCAAGGATCCTAACAATAAAGAGGCTATTAGAATGGTGACATTCTTATCAAAAATGTGTAACCAATCTCAAAGCCTAGTTAAACAATGTGGAAACCTAAAGGAAAATGTATTAGATTATTGGGAAAAAAAGTGGCTGAGGATATAAATGAGGAAGAGAATGATCTTCAAATCAAATTAAATGAAGTAGAATATGCACTTCAAAATAATCTAGATGACCCATTTCTCCTTCATAAGTTAGTCTCTATCAAGCATCAATTAGGATTTCTACAAAGATATAAAATCCAAGGGTAGAGGATTCGGGCAAAGATTAATTGGTTAAGAGTAGGAGATATAGGATCTAGATTTTTTTTTAAACATTGTTAGGGCTAAAAAAAAGGCAGAAATGATAGAAGATATTCAGGTGGAGGGTGGTAGAATGAATGACCCAAAGGCAATTAGGGAGTCTTTTTTCAATTTCTATTCTAAATTGTTTTCTTCAGAGTTTGGTCAAGATCAGTGAAATGAGTTGAAAAACTACTTGAAGATGATCCCTAAGAAGATTTATGAAATGGAAAGTGATAAGCTTAATAGAAGCATCTCATCAAAAGAGATGCAAGATGCCATTAAAGCTATGGCTAATGACAAGTACCTAGGACTAGATGGATTGCCTATTGAATTTTATAAATATAATATAGATTGGATTGGGAAAGAACTTTTGTTGTTTTATAATGATTCCTTTGGGTATGGTTCTCTGAGCAACAAAGTGAATAGAGGGGTTATTAAATTGCTTCCTAAAGTTAGGGATAGATCCCTAGTTAAGAATTGGAGGCCTATCACCATACTTAATTTATCTTATAAAATTATAGCTAAAGTGTTGGGTAGAAGAATTGCAGATATTACAAAGAACATTGTTTCAGTCACTCAAACTAGTTTCACAAAGGGGAGATTTATTTTGGAGAACCTCATCACTAGTTGAGAAGCTATGAATTGGTCAAAGGTTGATGGGGAAAATGTGGCTATGATTCTTCTAGATTTTGAGAAAGCATATGACAGAGTTGAGTGGCCCTTTGTCATTGGAATGTTAAAAGCTTTTGGGTTTCCTCCTTACTTTTGCAAATGGATTGAAATACTATTTCAGGATTCTTCTACTATTATTGATGTGAATGGGGAATTATCAAACCTTATTGTTCTTTAGAGGCCTATCAGACAAGGTTTCCCTATTGCACTCTCCTTATTTGTGATTGTTGTTGATGCTCTCTTTTATATACTGAGGGACTCCTCTTTGGGGCCTCCTATTAAGGGCATTACTCTCCCCAATTCAGAGGAATTGATTAATGCTCAGTTTGTAGATGATACTACTCTCTATTTGGAATTTCTTGAGGATAACTTCTCTTTGGCTCTCAATAGACTTAATTTCTTCTGTGTAGTATCTAGAGCCAATGTGACCCCCCATAAGTCATCTGTTATAGGATGGATGGAGATACCTCCTAATTGGTTACTCAAGATGGGTTGGAAATGGATTAGGCCTAAAACCATTATTAGATATTTGGGTATTTCATTCTCTTTGAAACCTTCTTTTTCTTATATGTGGGAGTGGATGTTCAACAAGATTAATGGAAAACATATCAGGTGGCAAGCTCACTCCCTTTTGTTGGCTGGGAGAGTTTAGGTTGTACAAAAAGTCCTTTCTCTCATCATATATATTTTTCTTCGACTTGGATGTTTACTAAGTCTCAGTTTGGTATGCTTGAAAAAATTCTCAAAGATTTTCTTATGGTCGGATGTTATGGGATCAAAAAAAAAGACATTGTGTTAAATGGGAGTGGTGTTGCCTTCCCAAACAACTTAGGGGCCTGTGACTAAAAGACATTAGAGTCTAGGGGACTTCGCTTGAAGCTAAATGGATATATAAAGCTTTTTGGGGGAATGAGCCTTGGAAGATTCTTGTGAGAAGCAATGTTAAACAATCAGTGATTAAGAAAGGTAAGCATTGGGCTAACATTCTATTTTGGGATATTATTATGGGGGATTTTAAGATGAATATTTTTGGGTCTAAAGTGTTCAACTCCCTATAGTCTACATGGTCACAAGTGAGGGAGTTCATCTCCTATAGGAGTGCCACTGGAGGGCCTCCTAAATATATTGTTGTTGATAGATCAATTTGGTGGGGATTGTGTTTGAATAATAAACCTCTTACTCTTACTCAAAGTTGTTATGCAAAAAATTGGAATAATAAAGGCATTTCTCTTATTAGCGATTTACTAGCACATAACAAGCTTGAGTCATGGGATGAGATCTCCAGTAAGTATGGTATCCCAAATCTCAAAAGAAGACTTATACTCCTCTATCCAAAGTGATTAGCAAGGAGAAAGTTGGGAAAATCATGAATGGTGATACTTTTATCTTGAAAAAACAAAAAAAAAAGGATGGTATTGTTATTGATAATACTTCTTCTAAGCAAATTTATAGAATGTTTAAAAATGATCACTTTGTATTCTTGTGTATAGTTAAATGTTGGGGTCTTGAGTGTCCTTTCTCAAACTGGCATTTTTTCTTTGATTATTTTTAGAAGGGTCCTTGTGAGCCTAAGGTTATTCATTTTAGATGGTTGCTATTGATTAAGAAGCTTGTTGGGAGGTCAGCATTGTCTTACATTAATGTTGAGTCTATGATTTGCAAATTGTGTAATAAGCCTGAGAGTTTTGAGCATATTTTCTTTGAGTGCATTTATGCAAAAAAATTCTAGGCCATTTTCTTTGGGTCTCCAATTGATTGAAATATTAGTAGTGACTTTTCTTGGTGTGAAATTTTGATTGGTTATGTTAGATCTTTTGACTTATTTTTTAACAGATTTTGGTTTTCTCTTATTGGTGAAGTATCATGGTTTCTTTGGAAGGAAAGGAATACAGAGATACTTCAAA
The DNA here is from genome assembly GCA_028749045.1 of Cupressus sempervirens. Lineage (NCBI taxonomy): Eukaryota > Viridiplantae > Streptophyta > Pinopsida > Cupressales > Cupressaceae > Cupressus > Cupressus sempervirens. The sequence goes on along the minus strand of CM053793.1, from coordinate 99,565,046 downwards.
ATGTCAGAAGGTGCCCTACTAAGTTTAATCTTAAACTCATACACTTCTACATTATGTCATAGGTTTCCTTTTGCTTGGAGATTCCAAAGTCCAGATTCATGAAATTGATACACGATGGAGTTTCACTTATTTACAAAGATGAAGTCAAGGCAATGTAGTGCATTGAGAAATTTCAAAGTTTTCTTTCACAAGCTGAGGTTGATGAGCTTAACAGTCTTTTGGAGAATTGTCATCTGGGTCCTTATGGTAATAATACTAAATACAGACATCATTGCAAAGAGATCATAAGTGAAAGAGGGGCAAACACTTTTTTTGTCTTTGCAACAACACTTTGTTGATACTACTTTTTAGTCAGATCATGGTTATCACTTTACTCCTTTTTGTCTATGTTGGTCTTTTGAATCCATTGTTGTTTTGAAGGCTCATGTAAAACAATTATGTCCAGTTCCTTATGGGTTAAGTCCCTAGATGGTTAAGGCACCTCCCTCTATTTTTGTATCTTGGTGAGGGCTGGTCTAAGTTCATACTAAAAGTACTCTATGTTGTTGACTATGCTTTTTCAATATAAAATATATATATCTTGCAAATCTTGAAAAATGAATGTAAAATTTGAATGAGAAGGCCCTCATGAACTAAAATATTTTCATTCTTGAATTCCAACTCCACTTATTACAATCTCTTATGAGTTTTGTCCACAAAAGAAATTTGAACTTAAAGTGCTTCAAAAATTAGATTGATATAAGATAATGGCCCTCAATGAAATATTTTACAAAGTTTTATGTTGCTTGGGTGTCTAAAATTTGATACCTAATTTTGGATTAAGAGTTAAAATTGAAAATAATATCCCAAGACCACCCCTTAACTAGACCAAACAAAATGAATGACAACTATTATAAAATGTGCTTCATTAAATTTAAATAAACACCAACCACTCTTGGAGATTTCCAATGTCCCCACGTAGGGATGATAATATTAGATTTAATTTTAAATAGTTTCATAAATTATGAATATCATGAGGAAAAAATAAAATTGGTTAGTAATCATTATAAACTTACTATTTGGGTTGAAATCCTTGATTCGGGTACTATATAGGCACATTCATTGTAAGCATGTATATAATGTTTTAAAATTGTGATTATAATGATGATGATAGGACTAGTTTGAAAAATGCTTGATCATCATAATTAATAATTAATAATTAAATTGAATTACACTTTTAAAAAAACACATTGAATAATGATGATCAGAGAAGGGCTAGTTGAAAAATGCTTCATCAACAAAATTTATAATTATAAATTAAATTAAATTAATTAGAAATAAAATATATTATTTATAATAACTAGAGATAGTACATATATTTAATGAAATAAAATCAACAATTTAGTAGTAAAGTTAATTATCTAATTTTGAAATTGTATAAGTAGTAGAGTAGAGTAGAGTAGTAAATACTTAATTAAACTACTAAGTTATAATATAGTTTAATTAGGTATAGTAATAGAAAGATAAAAAAACCTCATTCTATTTTAAAAACTTAAACATTAGAAAAATATGATTTTTTAAAATATCTAACTAATACAAATTTAATCAGTGTATTAACAAGAAAAACATAAGTATTATAAAATTTAATATGATGAAATATTATAGTACATATGTTAAAATAAATATTTAAAACTGAAATATATTTATTTCTATAAAGTTAAAATGTAGAAACTTTAGTCTTTGATAAATTTTAATTTCTAAAATATGATAATGCTTCTTCAAAATCCACTCCTATAATGCCTTAAATATATATGAAACCAATAAAGTTCAAGTAAAATAATTACAAATTTAAGAAATAAAAAATTTCACAAATAAGCATTATAAGAATTAAAATTTAAAATTAAATTAAAAAATGCATACTATGGGAAATTAAAAAATATAAATCTAGAACATTTAGTTATAAATTCTGACCTTTCAAAAACCATGATAAGGTTGCTCACATAAATCAGGCAGCCTCTGCATATTTACTTTAGCCAACTCTGTAAGCAAATGTATGATCAATTGTTCTGTTGTGCTTGCTGGTCATGATTTTCTGTATCATGTCTCAAGCCAAACGTATGATCAATTATTCTATCTTGCTTTCAGGTATCGATTTTCGATATCATACTTCAAGTTGAATAATTTTTAAAAATAATTTTAAAATTATCTTCAAATTTGTATGAAGGTGTCACAACCAACTTCTTCTCGCTGAATAATTAGCATCACATTTCCACGTGGATGGAAAATGAACCAATTTTATTATTATAATAAAAAATTAGAATTGGTTATCATTAATTCTGGATATGGTGAATTGGGTCAGTTACCATTCAGTTGGGAGAGGTCATCTTGGGTACCCCATGCAAATTATGTGGCGCTAAAAAGAATGGGAGGATGACGGTTATTGGAACATGATGCCTTCTCCTAATTCTCTTCCGCGATACATATTTATATAACCTTCAGACCATGCAATGGGGGAGCAGTCAGTTTTTCAATCCCATGTATCTAGTTCTTCTGCTCAGAAATAAAACAAAGAGCATGATATTGTTCAAAATACATTGAAATCGAGGGTGCAACAATATATTCCTCGTTTTTAACACCAAAAAAGGGGATTATAAATTTAGTGCGAGAAAAACAGGTGTTGGGAACGAACATATACAAAGAGTGGGGTCATTAATGTATGGTTGTGTATCTGATTAGGAGGAACAACAACAAGGATTGCAAGGGAAGAAAAGACTGGCAGTTCATAGACACAAGCAGAGGTTTGAAGGCACGGGTAGACTAGAGGTGTCGAGTGCTTGGGAAAGAATAGGAGTAGATGCTCTGCATATAAATTGAACTTTTCTTCAGATGATAATGCAATGGCTGCCTCAACACCAGATGGCCCTTTTCTTGCAGAACGTTATTCTTCAAATGCTAATACCATGTATGATGTCAGCAGAAGAAATGCAGAAGAAGCAGGTAAGGCATTACCATGATGGGATTTGATCTTTAAATTGGGTATTACTTCCTTTTTGGTTGTCAGCTCAGAAATTTTGTGTATTACTTTCATATAGCCAAGAGCTTAGCTTTACCTTCAAATGAATGTTTTGACATAGAAGCAAACAAGTTCTTGATGTGCAATTGCGTATTTCCTTTTGGGCTTTGAGCTCAGCGATTATGAGTTACTTATAGCCGTGAACTCAGTTTTACCTTTTGATTGATATTAGACATTTTCAAGTTTCTGTTGTTATAGATCATGTAGAGAGCTTATTATGGAACAATGTTAGGCTGTGCTATGATTCTAAAATCTATTACCAGGCATGTTGCATGTCCATTTACATTAGTTTAGTATCATTTGGCAAGGTGAAGTTAAATTAGAATAGCACATCGAATCTCATATTTGATTTGTGAGACCATTAGTATCTAATTTTGTGTGAGATGCAATTTGTTTTTGAAATTGGGGTGTTTCGTGGTGGAAGTAACAACCCTACCATGTTCTCCCTTTGGACTTGAGTTAGTGTTTGCTCGAAAAGGAGACCACTCTAAATCTTTATTTTACTGATATCTAGTGCAAAACAATCTTTTTGCCAAAATGGGACCAAGATTCATAACTAGCATTGTCTGCTAGACTAGACCCACTTCCACTCTTCATTCCATCAAAGCTCATTGAGCTAGACCATAAGTAGCATTTTCTATACTTAGTTTTTGTACACAATGGATATTTGAGTTGAAAAACACATCAAATCACATCTTTGGTTTATTACTGAGTTATTGCTGACAACCTTTCTTGACAAAAATGCTATGTCATTTTCTATGCTTCTTTTATTAGTGGCCATGCTTCATTGAGCTTTGACATAACTAGACTGATCTATTCTCTGATAGTTGTAATAATCGTGATCAATTTGTGGACATATTGGTTGCGTGTTAATGTCACAATGTAAGAATTGGACCATTGAATAGTTGTCGTCTCAGTGGTGCCAGATAAAGATGGTTTCTATTGGTGAGCGGATGCTACAGGTGACATTTAGCAATAGTTTTATTCCATGTATTAGTTACTAACTTACAATCACCATATTTACTTAGATCTTGATGGCAAATACTTGAAACTTAGATCTCATACAAATCATTGACTTCCTTTAACTGCAAATATAGGAGATTTTATTTCACCATTTCCTCAGGGGATTTGAGTGTCAAGTTGTTATTTATTTAAAAATTGATCCTTCCTCATTAACAAAGTCAAGTAAAATATCTATGATTGATCATAAATTGAAACGAAACTTACCTACCATAAAAATATGTACATTATTGATCATGTGATGTTTTTGACTACTTTATTGGACTAAATTTAGTTTTGTCTTGAAACGTAATAACTATTCTTCCAAAAATTCCTTTTCTTGAGTGGTTACTCTGTTATTGCATAATTTTGAACCAATACTTGATTGTGTATTTGTGAATTTTCAAACATATACTATACCAAATTAGTAAGATGTCATCAGGATAAAGATGCATTTATCTGATAACTTAATTTTGGGTATATTGTATCCTATTGTATTAAGTTTAAGTTGATGAATAGTGAACTTCTATGACTATATTTTGGTTAATGCTTAAGTGTTGCATATGTTTTTACTTTGAAATAATGTAATTCAAAATGAATGAAAGTTCCTAGTGATTAGGAAGTATGCTTCCATCTAATAAATCAAGAAAGAATGATATGAATCCTTGTTATTTATTACTCAAGAATATTATGAGAAATTTGAGATTTATGGTGGAAAAATACTCAAAAATTGTCATGCAACCTTTCAAATTGTCGTTTGTAACGTATAGTTGTGGTCGTTTCTGGTAACATAGGTACAGACCAGTTTGAAAACAGGGTATTCAATTCTTTCACTATTCATTTTTATTTCATGAGTTTCTCTTTCGCATGAATTGGCCTGGTGTACCTTTTTTTCATATCGTCTATGAAAACGACAGAACCCTTTCACCAATTAATCTTATTATTACAAGAGTTCTCATGCACACAATTCTGCATTGAGAACCCCAACTAATTTATTGCAATGCCGCTGCCCTTGGTAATAACAGTTGCACTTCTACTAGATAAAGAATAATCTAAAATGAATTGATGCTAATCATCAAATAATGTGGAGCTGATCTGGCGTCAAAAACATTCTCCAAAGCATGGAGCCCAATGTGGCAATGCATTACAAGCCAATCTTGTAGCTATGACCCAGAATCTGTATTGCCACAAAACCTAGTCCGAAGTGTACTACCACCAAAAAACAAAGGGCTACCTGTAACAGAATTACAAATTGTCTTCCGTTTGTGATGTATCTGTCCCTTCCATTGTTTGATCTTAGCATCTACTCTGACTGAAAATCCAACCCTAGTCTCTTGCTTGGCCTTTTCTTGTTCTCTAGACCACATCTCTGTATCTTCGATATCCTTTTTAAAATGCTTAATCTCTTGAATAACACAATCATCCAAAGGGTTAAGCATCCTTTGTAAAGTAATGTGCGTGAAGTATGGAAGCACAGAGGTTATGGCTACAAGTAGTGTAATGAACCAATAAATTGGTGCAGGTCCCAGTATATCAGTCAGGGCGTGGAATGCGTTATTTGAGATGGTGGGTGGTAGAGCTCCATATACGTATAAAAATGCATACCAGGTAAATATGCTACCCCAGATGAATAGGTGTTGGATCCATGTGAAGTGGGCTATGACCAGTGCAATCTGGCAGTTGACAGCCCATATGATACATGTGTACATGGTGGTTCCAATGTTTGAGGGATCCGATGTGGCACCTTGAGCGCGGAATGCCTGAGCGTTGTAGATGTATATATTGAGAAAAAATGTTATGAGAGACGTGTATACTCCATTTGCCATCCAACCAATGATACGAGACCAGTTGAAGAATACGTTGCGAGGGCCCTGCTGATACAGAGCAGGAAACTACAGACAAAAGAAAACATCAATGAGGTTAAGATTCAATTCAAGAAAATAATTAAACACTATCTATTTGTACTATCTGCTGGTCATGAACTACTGTCTGATGATACCTGATATTGCTGTAGGAGCCATGCTCTATGATTGTGAATCTAAACATGCTTTAAGATTAACATGCTAAGAATTAGAGTTTTGGAAGCTCCCTCACGGGGCTTATAACTAAACGTGATTTAAGACTTGATAGATATCTAAAACTCTCAAAACATGACCTCTTACTTATAAACATAACGGTGTTCAAAGCTTGATGGTGGTAAAATTGTTAGTGGTAGCTGTATTGAGTACGTGATCATCCTTTACGTACCATTGTATTAATGGTAAATGTGTTGGCTTTAGGACATGGCATCTCATCTTAGACTTGGTATCGTAAGCTTTTACGGCACATACAAATTTGATGGCGATGCCTGTATTGATGGGTGGAGGACATGGCTTCTAATCTTACAATTGGTACTGTAAACTTTGAGGGCACACACAAATTAGACAGTCACATGTTTCCTAGAATTCCTTGGAAAGTTTTGTGTGACATGAACCAAAGGTGTTTCAAGTATGAAAGTGAACATTTTAATATGATGGTGTGTTGTGAGGTTCTCACACCATCGCCTAAAAAATTTTGGAGACCTTTTTTCTGGACCACCTTAACAAATTTTTTGACCTTGTCCAAAAAATTTCGATTTAGAAAATTTTACATCTTGGACACCTTCAGCCCAGAAGGGAGAGGGCTAGGTTTATTTTCACCCGGTTTCAACTTGATTTTTCAAAACAACCAATTTCATCTTTAAGCCGAACAAATTTCAAAGAACAACACTTGGTGGGATAAAATTGTAAATTTCGTACTTAGATGATTTTTTTTGAAAATTTGGATATAATTGTGTAAATTTGGATAATTTTCAAAAAATAAAATTTTGTTAGATTTGAACTTTTTGGAAATTCTTGAATTTCTTTGGTGAAAAAATTAATTTTGTCAAGATGAAATCAAATTGCAAAATCAATTTTAAAACTTTAGAAAAAAAATTTATTTGTGTTAACAACTAAAATTGCTTAGCAAAATCGATTTCAATTGAATTGCAAAAAATTGGCTTTAATGGATTAAAATTGCTTTGAAATTTTTTAAGACTTAATGAAATTGGTAATTTAATATGCAAAAATGGCTTTTGGCTAGCCAAAATCCAATTTTAATGACGTGTTAATTACTAAATCATTATTAAATGAAAACATTTAGCATCTCCAAGGCATTATTTACTTTATTTTTGCAATTTCGATCTAATTAGCAATTTAGAAAAGTAAATTTCATCTTGGCAAAGTTAATTTTGGGCTAAGCATTTAATTGGGGGCCATGTCTTGTGTGCTAATTAATATTTTTCTTGCCCCGAGTGTCCCAGTCGGCCAACTAAGGAGAGTATAGGAATTGGGTATAAGAGGAAACTCTTTCTCCTTTTCTCCTCATTTTCCTCACTCTTCTTTGGTGTTTAGGCGATTTTTGGCTAAGGGCAGATTTCTTCTTCCTTGGACAATTTTTGCAAGGGCTGATTTCTTCTTCCTTAGACAATTTTTGCAAGGGTGGATTGGTATTTTTCCTTGGATGATTTTTTTGCAAGAGCAGATCTGCAGTCTTCTTACTTGGCAAATTTTGTGGGAACCAAAATTTTTGAAAGATAAAATATTGATTTTATGCAAGGGGCTACAATTTTTGCCCTAATTTGAACGATTTTGTTTGGAGGAGATTATTGTGACCTAAGGTCTGATTTTTTTTGGGCAAATGGTGGACAATTCCGAGAACACTAAATTCTGATTTTTTTCAATTAGAGCCTCAAGTTTTGCAAGGGGTTTGAAATTCTCAAAGTCTGATCCTAAATTCTAAAAGGACGATCCGGCTATTGGTAGAGGTAACTTTAAATCATTTAGAGTTGAAAGGGGTCCTTAAGCTAATTTCTCTCTTTTGTTCTTGTATAGACATTATTTCCCTTGGTTCTTCTTGCATTCATTGTCCACCACTTTACCATCCCGTAATAGGGCGACGAGATGGAGGATGGTAGTGCAAGCAAGGATCCTAAGGGAACAAACACTAAGAAAGACAAAGAGGATATGATGCCCAAAACAACTTTCTTCTCAAAAATGAAATGAATACCGATACCAATGTCGGTACAATAAACATGATATAAGTAAAAGACAGACTAAAGGAAGGACAATCCCCCTTGGCTATTGGTAAAAGTAATTTCAAATTATTTAGAGTTGAAAGAGGTCCTTAAGCGGATTTCTCTCTCTTGTTCTTGTCTAGACATTGTCTCCCTTGGTTCTTCTCACATTCATTGTCCACCACTTTACCATCCCATAATAGGGTGACGAGATGGAGGATGGTAGTGCAAGCAAGAATCCTAAGGGAACAGACACTAAGAAAGAGAAAGAGGATATGATGCCCAAACCAACTTTTTTTTCGAAAATGAGGCAAATAATCGATACCAATATCGGTACAGTAAACATAATATAGTTAAAAGACAGACTAAAGGAAGGACAATCCCCCTTGGCAGGAAAGATATACAGAAGGCGGTTGCACATCACAGCCCAGGCATCGACACTTCCATTACAACCATGATGAGTGAAAATGAAACAACACTTGATTTTGGAGACATCAGAGAAGAGGATATCAATGAGACAAGACTTGGATCAAGATTGGATGAGCTAGGAAAGGCTACTATCAAGAAGAAACATTTGGGCGCCCTTTCCTCTCTCAACACCTTTATTGGATATGCAAAAGAATATGAGAAGGAACATGAGAAGACACTACAAGTAACAAATAGCATGATGAAATCAGTGGAGCTCAAGATAAAGCATACATCTTGTCCTCCCATGGAAGAAATTAATGAAAGGCTAGCTAGGTTCATTGCCTTGGCTAAAAGAATGAAAGAAAAAGGGAGAGTTATATTAGAAGATCATTTAATGTAAGCCCAAGTGGCAATTTCTCTTTCTTCTAGGATAGGACTAAGTGTCTATTTCTGATTGGCTGCCATTGTGGTGCCTTCTCATTGGTTGCCACTTTTTCACTTTTTTCATTGGTCCATTGACAAGGTGGCATCTTCTCATTGGCCGATGGGGTTGCAACCCTAATTAGGGTTTCTAGGATTCAATTTGGATCATTGGTTTTTCTTTTGATCTCTATCGTCAGTTGTAATTTCGGCCCCTATAAAAGGCTATTTGCTCTCATTTGTAATGGTCAGAGAAAATTGTTGCATAAGATAATACCAAAATTTGTTATTTCTTTCTCATTGTTGTGACTTGTATGGTGATTAAGGGCCTTTGGTATTATTGCATGGTTTCTACTTCCAAATAGTTAGAATAAATTTCTTTTCAAGTTGTTGAAACAAATTCTATTTCAAGTTGCTAAGTAAAAGTAAAGTAGATGGGTAGTTGTGTGGTAGCAATAGTAGGTGTTTGATAGGGATCAATACTAGACCACTAGCATCCTAGCGGCTTGTTGAGAAGCCTTATATGGCAAACTAGTTTACTTTTCTTTTGAATCATTGCACCTATCAAAGTGAAGCCACTAGTTAACTTTCATTAGGTTCGATCCCAATCCATTTGCTAGTCTTCCATCCATAGCAGTAGGAGTAGGATAGCAAGTAATTTAGGACTTAGAATTTAGGAGAAGAGAGTTAGAGGAACACCAATCGTAAGAACCTTTCACCCTCCACTACCATCACTTTCCCATCAAAATCATCTAGCATTCACACCGAACCACCATCTCCATCATCCCACCAAAGTCCAAGTCATCCTCAACAATTTACGTAAGGCCACCTACGTGATTACCAGAAAATCACTTCAATAAAACTGAGTAAGTATCCACAAGTGTAAGGAACATTGGAGTTATTCTCATATCCCATGAGCAATAACTTTTCAAGAGAGGAATTGTATGTTTGATACTCCCTATCAAATATTCAATTACTAACGTAAGTGATACAAAACTTGCATCAACATGGTGTATGTGTGATGCAAGAGCATCCTAGGATGTCAGATCAATTTTGCATCAATCAAATTTATTTATTTGATTTTTACGATACTTTAGTTTTAAATGTTTTAGTGAATAAATTTGATGTTATAAGGCTTGAAATATTGGATGAATTATTTTCTCAAGTCCTAAGGTTTAATCTAGCATAGGACTTGGACACATGTTGAAAACATCTTCTTGACATATTCTTGAAATCTTTCACTTTAGCTATTGGTGATGGTAAAATTTTAAAATATTACATTTGATATGTTTACAAAGCATCTTTTTGCAACAAGGAGTCTAGGTGACAAGTGGCAATGCATGCCTTAATGCAAATACTTGTGGACTTCTGAAATTGTCGTAGTTGACAGATTGATTGGCTGTTAGAAGAGCTGGTTTGTGACAATACTTATGGAACATCTTGTATTTGCAGCCTTCTTATTTGGATGTGGTATTCGGAGAAAATCTGATTTTGCATTAATGATTTATGCTATTTTTCATTGGTGGAAGTTGAGGTGGACTTGTGCAGCATTATGAAAGCATTCAATGCAAAAAAGGGAGTTATTAACAACATCACATTTAATAAGATTGGAGTTGGAGGATTCATTTAACAGCTGCTAGTTGAAGGACAAAGTTTGAGTGCAGCTGTGGCTCAAGTGGTGGATGGATTCCTTGTAGTTTCCTCTTGCTCTTTGCTGATTTTACATCAGATATTTTTCATATTAGTGTATATGCCCATAAGGCAAAAAGCATTGTAAATTTGGAGCAACTTGGTTGTAATTTCTTTTCAAGATTATTAATAGAACATAAGATTCAATTTCTGTTGAAATCTCTTTGTGCTTTCTAAGTTACTTCAAATTTAAGTCAATTCAATTGAGTGGTTTGCAATTTATGTAGTTTGAGAGGGATTTTCCCCCTGCACTAAGTGCTATTGGAGCTAATGTTCCTAAGTGTGCAGGCAAAGCACTGAATGTGAGGCAGTTTGCATTAGGACTTGAGGGCGGAGTGTGCCTTTGAGTTTGTTGCATATGTATGTGCAACTTGCAAGAGGAACTACTTAAAGTATTTGTTGAGCAGAGGTTCTTGATGTTGTAAATAGATCGCCGAATGTGAGACAATTTGCAACTAAATTGTAAGTTTTGATAGGAGGATTTTTGTTGAGACTTTGTGAGGCCTTCAGTATGGAAAAGAGAGAGGAATAGAACTTACTGGCCTTGAGAAAATTAGAGAACAAGAGATTGATAAGAGAATAATTTATAAAGTTGAAGTAGCAGGTGAATGAACTAGCAGTGGAGTTAGAGGATAAAAGAGGTAATAGCGAATTTGTTTATTCTGATAATATTATAAATGCAGGAAAGAAAGAAGATATAGCAGTGTCATGCATGCAAAATTGAAGAAGAGAAAAATGATGGATTTGAAGAAATTTATGAACTTGAAGCTAAGGAATGTCTATTAGAAGGCATAGAGAATGAGGTCAAAAAGATTGCAGCAGCAAAAGAGAGTTATTTAAAGGATACAAATGAAGTTGAGAAAGACAATTTACTAGTTTAGATTGAAGAAGAATGGAATAAACTTATTGCAGGTGGAGTAGAAGTTGCAGCAAAAGGTATGGATAAGATAAGATAAGATAAGATAATAATATTAGTGTCCAATAAAAGACCACAAAAGGGTCTATGGGACTGAGAGCTTACAACAAGATAACAGAGAAAAGTGGGAGTATCAAATGGTATCCAAGAAAAGCAAGCAAGAAACAAGAAGAAAAGAAAAAAGAAGTGCCAAGGAAAGGATTAGGAATCCTTTGTATACATGAAGAATTTGGTCACAGAAGGATATGTCTGCAAATGAGCCTTGCACTGTCTTTGTGAGCTACTGGAGGAGTGTCACTATTGTAATAAACTGCTGCACTGCTGTGGGGTCTCACAGATAGAGGTAAAATCCAATTTTATTGTTTCATTTGATTGGGAAAGAATGTATGAATGGAGAAAGTTGTTGCAGAAATAAATCATTTTGAGAAAGTTGAAACTGAGGAATGAGATGTGAAGGTCAAAGAGGAATTTTTTAGTGATTCTTTGTTTTAAAGTAGTGAAGATGAAGATTCACTAGCTAGAGAGATCGAATACTTGTTGGAGAACGTGGATCATGAATCTCAAGATTAATGTTCCAATGTTGTTTTGAATGTGGAAGATTAGTTTGCAGAAGCAAAATCTTTTAGAACACATTAAAAATGGTGACATTATGTTGAAGAAAAGTTTGAAATTGTAGCAGTGAATGGAACTAAGGGAAATTTTAACTTTTCTGAATATCATTGTGAAGAAGGATGTGAGTATGATGGGATTGTAACAAGAGAGAAAATTCATACATATTTTATTAGACTTGGAACAATGATTTGCATGTTATGGATGAGTTAGTTCAGAACGATTTTGTTTGGTATGTAAAGAACGATTTGTATGTTGTTGCAAAGTTTAATTAGGTATATATTGGTGAGGTTGGTTAGACTATGATGAGTTGAGTCCCACAAGATTAGAGGAGAATGTGAGATACATTTGGAGGAGGTGGTTGGTTTGTGGTGAAGTTGACTCTACATTGAGGAGGTTGAGTGTAGAACAAAGTTGTCAGAGAAGGATGCTTATTTCAATTAGATGCTGGAAGAGGAGAAAGAAAAAATTATCAGAGATACCAATTTCAGTGACAGATTTTTCTGAGGATTGCTTGCAATCTGAAAGGGTGGTACACTCAACTCCATTTTTTGAATCCACATTCACAAAATTTTCCCTACCATTTCTGTGTGATGTAGGAGCATCCTAGGATGTGAGAGCAATCTTGCATCAACCAAAAATGTTTAACTTTTGCAATATTTTAGTTTGAAATGTTTTAGTGAATAAATTTGATGTAATAAGGCCTAAAATATTTGATTAATCACTTGGCCAAGTCCTAAGGTTTAACCCAACATAAGAGTTTGGCACACGTTGAATCTTGGTATATTGATATTTTGAAAATCTTCCATTTTGGCTATTAATGGTGGTTGTTTTTGGATAATAAACATTTTAAAATGTTACATTTTTTAATTTTTAAAAAGAATCTCTTTTCAAGTGGGTGCCTAGGTGGAAAAAGGCAATGCATGTCTTACTACAGATTCTTGTGGAGTTATGGAGCTGTCATAGTTGACCAGTTTGATTGGCTATAGAGGAGGTGGTTGGTGACTTGTCATGTCCCCTTTTCAAATAATTAAAAATAATAATCTTTGCTAAGGCAAGCAGGCCCAAAAAGGCGAAGTTTCAGAAAAAGGGGATAATCTTTGGAAGCGAATGGACTAATAAATAAAAATTATTATTAAAATATGTTTTATTAACCCCTTTTGGATGTGAGTTAGGGTTATGCCCTCTTTTAAGGGGTTTGGAGGCATTTTGAGCTCATGCCAGAACTTGATTTTTGCTCATTTCTTTGTTGTTCTTCAGAGGCTGCCAAACCTGTGGAGAAGGAGACCTAAGAACGAGAGTTTGCAGGTTTCCAAGAAGGCTAAAGACGGGAGTTTAAAGCCATTCCATGTGCATGCTCATGCAAAGTTTTCCTTTGTGCTGAACAGTGCAGATTTGTGGATTTTTGGGTGTGTTTTTTGTAAGAGTTTGGTGTTTTCGGTTAAGTATTTCATATCAGTTTGGGTTGCTACTGTATATTAGACATTTAAATGTTAAAATAGATTTGAATATATGTATTTGGTCATGATTATACTTCTATGATAGATTATCAGTGCTTTTGTGGTGTTTTCGGCTATTTTGTGTTGTTTTCGGGAGCTCGATGAGCATTGTTTTTGTCCTCTGTTTGGGAGCTATTGTGTAAATGTTATATAGATATGGAAATGTCATTTTGTAGGCTGTTATGCTACTAAAATTTCTGTAAAAGATGTCCATTTTTATATTTATTAATAATATGTGAAGCTGTGAAGTTTTTGGCACTATTTTCGGCATACCCAATTTGGGGTTTATTGAGAAATTGGTGGATTTTTGAAATATTGGTTGTTTGATTTTAAAGATCTAATTAGAGGCTTGAAATATCATAAAAAATCAGAAAAGGGACATTTCAGTGGTATCAGAGCTATGATCTTGCCAGCCTGAGGGTTTGTAGAAGTTTGCATGTTAGTTTTGACAACCACCCAAATTTTGCATGTCATAATTTATGGTTGCATGTTGCTTCTAATCAGTTGCATGTCAAAATTTATGGTTGCATGCTACTTCTAATCATTTGCATGTTAGTTCTTGATGAATTTGGTGGTTGCATATTGCTTCTAATCAGCTGTATGTCAAAATCTATGGTTGCATGCTACTTCTAATCATTTGCATGTTAGTTCTTGGTGAATTTGGTGGTTGCATGTTGCTTCTAATCAGCTGCATGACAAAATTTATGGTTGCATGCAACTAAGTGAAAGAGAAAAGGGATATTTGCAATGAGAAAAGAATAAAGAAAGTTTGATCAAACCTCCAGTTGAAAGTAAAAGTACAAAATCCAAGGAAGGAAAAAGTATGGCTGATCCAGATGAGATGGCAAAGAAATTCTTCTAAGACATCCAAGGTATTTGTCATAATTACTAGTTGTAGCTGCATATTGCAAGTAGTTTAAGTCTCATATTTGTATTGAATATTGCCAAATTAGTTGCACATTCATGTTAAGTTATTGTTTAGACAATCTGGAGTCTTTTTGTAAGCATTCTCTTTGATGCAAATCGAAACAAGAGTCCTTGCAGCAATCTAAAAAATTATATCAGTCATACGACCCCTTGTTTGCAAAGTGTTTGACAAAATGTCAAACAACTGAAGTATAAAGATTCTTGGTGTTTGAAGAAGTTATAACATATTGGAGTTACTCTCTACTTTATCTAGAATGGACAGGTATAGTACAGAGTCTCAGAGGACACGATCTTGGACAATTGATATCTAGAGTCAGAACAGTAGAAAGGATGGTTATTTAGACATTCGAAATAAACTTAGGAAAATAAGCCATGACATGTCTGAACAGTTGGTTAAGCACCACCGTATGATGAATGACATGCTATCTGACCCAGCTAAGGTGGATAAGTTGACTGGATTTCTATTTGGCAGTTTTTCTCATAGGGCAGATGACACAATTACCAAGAACTTGCATGAGGAGTTTGAGAAACTAGCTTGTAGCCAGGTAGAGGTCTCAGATTCTACTCCACCACAGGAGGTAGTGAGAAAGGATATTACGCAGATTGATAGTAATGGTCAACTTGATACTCAAATTGAGACAATTGTATACAGGTCATCAAAGGGTGATGTCATAGGTATTCAGGATGGTATAGTTACAACAGGCAGTAACTACAGCGTAGTGGGTTCAGATGATGATTATGAGGATGTTGTTGTGCATGATGGTGAGATACCTGGTAGAGATGAGCAGACATTGAGCATTCATGAATTTGCTGAGAAAGAGTACCAGGCACAGTTAGATGCTTCATCACATGAGGTTGAGGCTGGTAGTACTTCACATGATTTGTCTAGCCAACTGAAAGTGAACAAAGACAGTATTGTGACTTCATTATCCCATCATGACAAGTATGTGGAGTTAGTTGGTATTGGTCATATTACTCAGGTGAGGAGTTTGCTTGAGTTACCAAATGATTCTAGTTTACGGATATGGACTCGAGATTGTTATATTGGCATTTGGGATTCAGTTGATTGGAGATCTTTAACACTTTTTGGTAGCAGTGTTTGTTTGGGTGCTATCATGGATTTGATTAGCAGATTGCACAGTGTTGTCTTTTCTTGTGCTAGCAGCTTGTCTGATGTTGGTATTAGTTTTTATACATCGGTGTTGGGCTTTGTTCATATATCTAGTCGACCATACTTGTTGGAATGTGTTGATGATCTTTCATATTTGGCAGTGTGTATAGATGAGTCCCAGGATCATATTGGCATTGATGACATCCAGGAGGATGTAGTGGGCAGTTTTGAAGACTTAGTTTCCTTGGCAGTTTCTTTTGGTACAAAGGAGTTGGACAGCAGTGTTACAATTTTTGATACTCCGTATGTTGATATGAGCTTTGGAGTTGATTCACAAGATATGGATGGTAATACTCTAGAGACTAGTAACTTTGAGGATACTCCTTTAGAGAGTGCATCAGAGGAGGTTTGTAGGAGACAATCTAGCCAGTGCCATCATGTGTCTAATCAGTTGAGAGTTAGTGAGCGAGACATTGCTATCACTTGCCACCATTTCTATGCTACTCGTCAGTTGTTAGCAGTTTATGGATGGGGTTCTCCTACTAGTGATGAGTAGGAAGGCAGTTATCTTTCCTTGACAGAGATCCACTCTTTATGGGAGGCTATTTGGATTTTGAGACAGAATTATATGCAGTTGGTAGCCGACAGAGATTATCTTACGGAGTGGGGGAGTACAGCATATGATGCATTATTGGCCAAGGAAGATGAGGTGAGTGAGCTTACTTAGCAACTCGAGGTGACTTCTGAGATTCTTGAGAGTACACAGTTGGCTTTCGAGGAGTCACAGTTTCATTTGACTAAGGAGACCGTGGAGTTGGAGCGACTGCAATCTTTACCAGATTCTGTACAGTCACAAGCTGTGGTGTCTAGTGATCTGAGGATGTCCATGGTTGAGATTGTCAGAGACAGTGGAGATGGGGATGCATCCATCCTTGATACTAACATTGGCATATCGGGTTCGTTCCCACTAGAGTCAAGTTTAGTTGAGTTGGGTGCTGCAACAAATTGTTGTGGTATGCCTGACATGGTGGTGGCCTCTAGTACTAATGGCACAGAGACTAGAGATGTTGTATCAAAGATCATGTGTGATGTTGGTGAGCCGACAGTTGGCATGGTTCCTGCTTTTAATATTACTCCCTTGGCAATGTCTTCGGAGGTAGTAGTCAATTCCAACTTGGTTAGTGATCGATTGCAGTTAGTTTCATCTGGATTGCAGTCTCAGCCACCGACTGAGATTGGCGCATTCTATCAGCACTACACTGTGAGGTATGCTCATCAATTTACCTTTGATGACCATGTTGATGAGATGATGATACAGAGATGTACTTTGGTTCCTAGTGCTTGTCATCAGTTATGGGACGGTTTGACGCCTCGAGATGAGAGTTGTGATGGGCATGACATGGCAATAGGTTCTATAGTTGACAGCTTGATAATACATGACTTAGAGCAGGAGTTTGGGAGTGATGCTTCAGCAGTTGTTGTTACTGATTCTACTCCTTTGGCTATGACATCTCCTGACTTAGCTGGTGGTCAGTCACAGTGGGCTATATCACTTGTTCATGGCAAATTTGGTTTGGGTTCCATTTCTCGCTCTTTATCTAGTCATGTCTTTTCACCATCAGTAGTGCATGGAAGTTATGGTTATGAGACTGTGGCTGGTGATTTGCAGAGTTGTGTTGACTGCAGGAGTTGTACAGTGCATAGTTCCAAAAATCGCCATGAAATCGCCGAAATCGCGATAAGATTCATGGCTCCTGATTTTTTTGGAATCAGAAATCGCTGGTGGCGATTTTTTCCTGTGAATCGCCTGAATCGCCAAAATCGGCGATTCATGGCAAAAATTGCCAAAATCGCCATCGTGAATCTCCAAAAATCGGCCGCGGCAGCAAGGATAGAAAGTTCAATTTTAAAAAAAAAACACATGTTTTATTTGCTTTCTAAGTTGACTTTCCTCTTTGTTATAACCCTAAAGAGCCTTCTATTTGCTTAGTATGAGTAGAAGAGAGGAAGAGTGAGACAGAAGAAGAGAAAAGAGAATCCATAGGTTTCCAACTGGCAAGAAGGAAGAGCACCAAAGAGATCAGAAGTCCATTTGGGGAGGCCATAAATTGCATTGGGAGCATTAAGGAGTCAATATCAACACTCCTCAACTCATTTGCAAGAGGTAAGTGTTGGTTTTTTTTTGCATGTTAGTGTAGTATGCATTTTTTGTTAAATTTTTTTAGTGTTCATTTGCAAATCTTGAATGTTTTTTATTTTTACTAAATTGCAAACTAGGGTTTGTTGTTTTGTAGTTTTTGTTTATTAGTTGCAAACTTTGATTTTTTACATGAATTTTTTTATTGCAGCAGCCCTTTGCTTTCATTTTCCAATTTCCACAATGGGTAAAAAAGATGAATGTTGGAAATATAATGAAGAGTTTCCTGGGAGAACCAAATATCAAACAAAATGTATATTTTGCAAAGAAAAAATAAATTCGGGAGGTATCCATAGATTGAAATACCACATTGCCAGCATACCTGGCCATGATGTCACAGTTTGCACTCATCAAACCGCTGAGGCAAAACGCTCTTGTTTAGTGGCATTAGAAAAAATTGAACAAGACAAGTTGACTAAGAAAATGCAACTTGAAGGGTTAAGAGGTATTGGCTCCCGTGCTCCCACATCCGCAACCGCATCTACATCTGCAAGTGCATCTGCATCAGCTTCCGCATCCGTAGGTTGTGTTGGAGAGGGTTCTTCTAGGCCTCCTTTTCATCCTAGTGCTAGTGCTCATGTGAGTGTTAGTGGTAGTCAATCTCATACTGAGACAGAGTCCAACACCAACCTATTGCGGCCTAGAGTGCGAAAAAATAGAATGGATAGTTACTTTGTGCCCCGCACTACTCCTGGCTCCCAACTCACGCTTGAGGGCATGGGTTTGAACAAGGAGATTCATGATGCTGCCAGAAAAGAGATTTGCAAATTATGGTACTTTTGCAACATTCCATTTATTGCAGCTAGGTAATTGATTCTTTTTTCTTTGTTATCTTCAAAGTTAAAGTTAAAAGTAAAAGTAAAACTTTAATTATATCTACTTGTTTTATGATTTTAGTTTTTGACATCTAAATTTCTAATCAATATCATTATCTATTTTTGACAGGACTCCTTATTGGCAGAACATGATAGATGCAATTACCATTTGTGGTTCGGGGTTTAAAGCCCCAACTGAGGCTGAGTTGAGTGGATACCTCCTAGAGGAAATGGTTGAGGATATGAGGCATGAGCTTGAGGACAATCGAAAGGAGTGGATCGAAAAAGGTTGCACCATCATGACTGATGGTTGGACAGATAGGAGGGGAAGAACACTCCTCAATTTTCTTGTATCTTGTGGAGGTGATTGATCATTCTACTTTCCTACATACATAATTTTGAATCGTGATTGACTATTTCAAATTTTGATTTGTTGATTGCTAATAGTAATTATAATTCGTTGTTTTGTTACTTGTAGGATATACCATGTTCCTCAAATCCATTGATGCTTCTGCTCATGTAAAAAACACCACATACTTATGCGAGGTTATTGAGGAAGTTATAGCAGAGGTGGGGGAACAACATGTGGTGCAAGTGGTGATGGATAATGCAACAAGTTATGTTGCTGCAGGTAAACTTTTAACTTTTTAAGTTTTGAAAATAAATTTATTTGAATTTTGAACTTTTTCTAATTCTAACTTAGAATTTCTAAGTTTCCTAAGTTCTAACATGTTTGAAATTTGAATTTCTAATTATCTTAAAATTGTTGTAGGCAAACTTTTGATGGAGAGGCACCCCACTATATTTTGGTCCCCTTGTGCAGCACACTGCCTTGACCTCATGTTGGAGGAAATTGGCAAATTTGAGTGGGTCAAGTCATGTGTGGAAAGGGCAAAAAACATATGCAAGTTTATTTATAATCATTCATTTGTCCTTAGCACAATGAGGAAGTACACAGGAGACAAAGAGTTAGCTCGTCCAGGGATCACGAGGTTTGCCTCGAATTTCATCACCTTGCAGTCCTTGTTGACATCAAGGGATGATTTGAGGAGCATGTTTGTTGGGCGGGAATGGATTTCATCTTCCTATGCTACGACCACTGCAGGGATAGATGTGGTGGATTGCATATTTGATGATGATGGTTTTTGGAAACCTGCTAGAGAAATCCTTAAGGTAATTTTATTGCAATTTAACATTTAATATTTTACAGTTTACTATGCTAATTGTTTAATGATTTAGTTTTACCTTAAGTTATATTATTGAATTATTCTATGTTTAAGTTTTGACTCAAATTTTTGTTTTACTTTATATGTAGGCCACTGAGCCCCTTGTATCTCTCCTACGAACTGTTGATGGGGAGAAGCCCTCTATGGGCTACATATATGAGGGCATGGATAGGGCCAAGGAGGCCATTAGAGCTCAGTATGCAGGAGTGCAGGAGAAGTATGCCCCTATTTGGGACATCATTGATAGGAGATGGCAGAATCAGCTCCACAGACCCATCCATGCAGCAGCTTACTTTTTGAATTCAGCATTTTGTTTCCGTCCTGACTTCAAGGCGGATGAGGAGGTTCTCACCAGATTATATACAATGATCCAGAGGTTGAGTACTAATGAGGATAGCAGTGTTGCAATTATTGAGCTTGATAAGTTCAATAATAAAGAAGGGCCACTTTTCTCTAGCAGGGTAGCCATAGATGCTTGGGAAACAATACAGCCAGGTAAAAATTAAATAATATATTCAATGTTCATGAATCTAGATTCTAAACTTAAAGTTGATTATGTAATTTTAGAGTTAACTTGTAATTTGTAATTTGTAAATGAGACTAATTATTTTTATTTTCCCTTATTTCAGATAGATGGTGGCAAATGTTTGGGGCCACAACCCCAAAACTTCAAAAAATTGTCATTCGTATTCTGAGTCAGCCAAGCAGCGCTTCTGGATGTGAGCGTAGTTGGTCCATGTTCGAGCACATCCACTCGAAGAGGAGAAACAAGTTGACAGTGCAGAGGTTGAATGATCTTGTCTTCGTTCATTACAACCTCCGTCTTAGGATCAGATAGATTTTGGGCATTGACTCCTCTCCGATCATTCTAGAGGAGATTGATCCAGAATCAGAGTGGCTCACAGAGGTTGTAGATCCAGTCTTCACTGAGAAAGACCGTACGTGGATTGACCAGATGGATATAGAGGCTGAGGCAGCTAGAGCACATTCTTCAGGCATTGGTAGACGCACACATGCACGCACAGACACAGGCCCTAGCGACATTCGTGAGCCCATCTTATATGCGGGAGATATGGCTCGACAGTCCTCTAGGACCTACATTAGACGCCTTGCTACTAGGCAGACTGGATACTCAGAGGCTGAGGCTGAGGCTGTAGCCGAGCTTGAGGATGATGTTGAGGATGATGATGACTATGAGCCTGAGGCTTGAGCTGGAGCCTTGTTTTTATATTTTGTTTACAGATATTGATACTGAATCATTGATAGACATATGTTTCAAACTTTCATGGATCTTCATCTTAGATTCTTACATAAATTTATGATTTGATGTCTTATGGATCATCTTACATACATTCTATGATTTAAATCATTATGATCATTTGATTTCTATTTACTTCAGCTAGCCTACAATTTACATTTTAGATAACATAGTTACGTATATGATGGATTTTATGTTCCATGTTTATGTATGTTAAGTTTTAACTTCTATTTGATGATGTTATAGTGTGCTTAAGTTATATTCAATAAAGGGTGCATGAAATAAGTTTTAAATTGTTAAAATCTTTAAATTTAAAGGGTTTTTTCAAATTTGCCGATTCATCGCCGATTCATTACCGATTCACGATTCGATTCGGCCTTGCCGATTTCGATCCGATTCCGATTCACGTTTCTTTGGTACAGTGTGTGGATTCTCCATACTTGGTACAATTTCATTCGAGAGCGTTCACCATTCTTGCAGAGTTGGATTGTACATTCCGTATAGGCTAGTGGGATGCGTTGATGGTATTTACTGTGTTGGCAGTTTGATTTGTCCACTTTACTTGGGTTCTGATGTTCTAAGAGTTTGTGTCTCATGGGTTTCTGACTATGGCAATGGTGATTTTGGAGTTTGGTTGAGCTGTAATTGTCAGTTTGATTATGGATTCCTCTTGGTCATATTGCAGAGGATATTGCATGAGCCTGTGTTAATTGGCAGTAGTATAGTTCATGACTACATTTGGGATCCAGGTGGATTGATTGGTTTATTGTTCAGCCATTGCTTGAGGAAAAGCAATATTTGGGAGGGGAGGACTTGTCATTTCCCCTTTTCAAATAATTAAAAATAATAATCTTTGCTAAGGCAAGCAGGCCCAAAAAGGCGAAGTTTTAGAAAAAGGGGATAATCTTTGGAAGCGAATGGACTAATAAATGAAAATTATTATTAAAATATGTTTTCTTAACCCCTCTTGGACGTGAGTTAGGGTTATGCCCTCTTTTAAGGGGTTTGGAGGCATTTTAGGCTCACGCCAGAACTTGATTTTTGCTCATTTCATTGTTGTTCTTCAGAGGCTGTCAAACCTGTGGAGAAGGAGACCCAAGAACGGGAGTTTGCAGATTTCTAGGAAGGCTAAAGACGGGAGTTTAAAGCCATTCCATGTGCATGCTCATGCAGAGTTTGCCTTTGTGCTGAACAGTGCAGATTTGTGGATTTTCGGGTGTGTTTTTTGTAAGAGTTTGGTGTTTTCGGTTGAGTATTTCATATCAGTTTGGGTTGCTGCTGTATATCAGACATTTAGATGTTAAAATAGAGCTGAATATATGTATTTGGTTATGATTATACTTCTATGATAGATTATCAGTGCTCTTGTGGTGTTTCCGACTATTTTGTGTTGTTTTCGGGAGCTTGATGAGCATTGTTTTTGTCCTCTGTTTGGGAGCTGTTGTGTAAATGTTATACAGATCTGAAAATGTCATTTTGTAGGCTGTTATGCTGCTGAAATTTCTGTAAAAGATGTCCATTTTCAAATTTATTAATAATATGTGAAGCTGTGAAGTTTTTGTCACTATTTCCGGCATACCCGATTTGGGGTTTATTGAGAAATTGGTGGATCTTTGAAATATTGGTTGTTTGATTTTAAAGATCTAATTAGAGGCTTGAAATATCATATAAAATCAGAAAAGGGACATTTCATAATACTTATGGAGCATCTT
This sequence comes from Cupressus sempervirens, assembly GCA_028749045.1. Lineage (NCBI taxonomy): Eukaryota > Viridiplantae > Streptophyta > Pinopsida > Cupressales > Cupressaceae > Cupressus > Cupressus sempervirens. The sequence goes on along the minus strand of CM053793.1, from coordinate 99,542,133 downwards.
GTATTTTATGTATAGTTTTATAGTGGCCTCCTTATTTGGATGTGGTATTGGAGAAAAACTGAATTTTTTTTAATGATTTATGTTGTTTTTTCATTGGTGGAAGTTGATGTGGACTTGTACAACAATATGACAAAATTCAATGCAAAAGAGGGAGCTATTCATGGCATCACATTTCACAAGATTTAAGACAGGAATAGGAGTATTCAGTTTAACAGTTGCCAGTTGAACAACAAAGTTTGGAGTGCAGTTGTAGCTCAAGTGTGGGATGAATTCCTTGTAGCTTCCTCTTGCTCTTTACCGATTTCACATCAGGTAAGTTCTGAATCATATCAGATTTCAGATTAGTGCATGTGCCTATAGGGCTGAAAGCATTGTAAATTTAGAGCAACTTGGTTGTAATTTCTATTCACTATTATCAATAGAACATAAGATTCAAGCTTCCTATTGAAATTTCCTTGTGGTTTCTAAGTTATTTTAGATTTAAGTCAAGTCAATTGTGTGGCTTGCACTGTCTGTGGTTTGAGAGGGATTTTCACCCTCCATCATTGTGGCTAATAGCTGGAAGATATTCTACACTTGATGGTGTATGTTAAGTTTTGCACACATTTCAAGATGACAAGGACATGCCACTGGTGAATTTGGTAGCAGTGTGCATGCTTCGTGCAAGTACTATTCAGATTTGGAGAAATAGAAACTAAAACCTCTGTAGATATGGCCACCAAATTTCATAATTTCATTATGTTCTTGTTGAAAGATGTCATGTTGTATAAATTCTACACGAGTTTGGAAGATCTACGAACATGGGTTATAAGCCTCAAGTGCTTTAAGATTGACGGCACAAGAAAATTTGGCAATAATGTATTAGTTGCATTTCTTTGTTAATTCGACACCAAAAACCCCCAAACATGGCTTCAAAGTGTAATGGTGTTCTAATCTTGATCGTGCATACAATGGATGCAAGATCCATACTTCTTCAGAAAATAGTTGGATCCAGATTTTAAATAAGGTATCTAAGCTAAATGGTGTAAGCAAATGTAATGCTGTTGCACATGCTGGTGCAAGGCCCGGGATTACTTGGTGAGATAGTTGCAAAAAAAATTTCAAACAAGGGTTCTAAGATCAGGTGTTTAGCAAAATAGTTACATCTAAATTTTCCTTATTTTATAAGAAATTTGGGGCCTTCATGATCCTGAGTGTGTTCAGTTTAAAAGGTTAAAAAGAGTTTGATCTAGTAGCATTGTACCAAAAGTATCTTTCTGGAGGTGGTTGCTTCTAATTAACAAACTTGTTGGAGGGATATAATGCTTCATCTGGGTCTAAGTCCTTGCGTTGTTGTAACTTGTGGGGGTAATGAGTCTATTGATCATTTGCTTATTGAGTGCCCATTTGTCAAATTGGTGCGGAACTATTTTCTCCCTTTGGAAAAGTCTTTAGGTGGAAGTGCAATTTTCTAGCACAATATCCTGTTTGGGGAAACTGACTGTTCTTTTTATAGACTAAAAGTGATAAGTCTCTTGTGATTCTGTGACTTATTATGTCTTCAGAGATATTTTGGTTTCTATGAATTGCTAGAGATAATGAAGCTTTTTAGTTAGTGTGCTCTTTGGCTTTTCAAAGAAAGAGAAGTTCTGTGTTGGTCAATAAAATTGCTTTACAGGAACGTAAAAAGAATGGTGAATATAAGGAATTTTGTTGAAGGCAATGCTAATGTTTATAACGATCAGGGTTCTTTGTGGGGAGTCAATGCAGGTAAGCTCTTTTTAACAATGATGGTTGGCAGCAGCATGACAATTGTGGTAGTTGAAAGTGACGATGTTTCAATTCCTTTTGATCTGGCTTTTATTCATTTTTGTCCTCAAAGGGATCAAGTTCCTTCAAGTGTCAATGATGTAGCTGGTCTCTTTGAATTTTTTCATTGATCTGGGAAGTTTATCTCAAGTAGCTGGTAGTGTTGGTTCTATTCCTGGTATATCACAAAGATTTGTTGCTACTGCTGCTATAGATGTCACTATCCCAGTTGGCAGTTCTTTAAAAATAGAAGATAAAACAGGTTCTTCTGTTCCAGTTGTGGGTGCTGAAAAGTTCCTTTCTTCTCCTCTTAGTGCTGAGGTTACTCAGTAAACTCTATTTTCATTTTGGGATAACAGTAAAAAGGTGTCAGTTTATGATATAAATCAATTCTCTCCTGAATTAGGGGTTAGCTAGATGTTTCTTTCCCTATTGTTGTGTTTCCTAAGGATTATTGGGAAATTCTCTCGCTAATAATAGCAGTTGTTTGTAACTTCTCTAGTTTTGGGGGATAAGACGTTTATTGTCATCATCCACCAGCTAATTTTAGATTTGAGAGAGTTAAATTAGTTTTTTTTTCTTGTATGGCCTTTTGGTTGTATATAGGCAGGCAGCACATGCTTTGCAAACGATAGTGAATTTGTTTGACAGTTTATAAATATTTCTACTTTATGGTCTAAAATAAAATACAAATGGTGTTATTTTACATGGATTATCTGGTGAAGATCTTTTCATGATTTCTGCTCTTTCACTAGAGTATATATGTATTATTTGTTTTGTCTATCTTAATTTCCCTCCCATGGTTCTTTACTATTTGGTATGCTTGTTTCTGTATCTAGAGCTGAGTGCAAACTGCAGGAATAGAAAATGAATTAAAAGAACTGTTGTGTTATTTTATTGAATGAAACTAATATAATTTTTCTTCTCTCTCATGTTCTGTTTCAATACTGCTTACTGTCTCAAGTAATAGTTCTCTGGAACTGAGTATTGTTGTAGAGATCAACATGCAGGGACAGTGAAGTGTATGCATCAATTTGGTATCAAAGCATCTAAAGATGCAAGGAATGGAGAGTTTCTGAGAAATTTTCTCTATAGTTTAAAGGGCGGATGCTAATATGGTTATGGATGCAAAGATAGAGTTGTGTCACTGTGTTAAAAAGACCAGAATGAAAGAAAAAATAAGACAGGCAGAGGCAGAAGCAAACAACAGACTAACAAAGAGGAGTTACAAAAATTAGAATTTGAGTTGGAGGAGTTACAGTAGATGGTGTACTAGTATGAGGCATGCAACAGTAGGAAAGAAAACAAAAATGTAAATTGTAGCAACTTGAAGGGTTATGAGAATGCAAAGAAGAATGGAAAGGATAAATGCTTCCATTATGAGCAAGAGCTTTTTTCAGAAAGGGAATCCATAGATTCTAGGATTAGCCAAGGAACAGAATTATTAGAAATGGAGAGATCAAACCCCTTGACAAGTTAGCATAATTGTTAGTGAACGGAAGACCCTTAAAAGTGCTTTGTGAAGATTTTGAGAGAGAGAGAATAGATAAATGGGATGGAGATAAAAGAGGATGAGTGGGATGGCAATGCCAAGTTGCACTTCACCAAAGAAAGGGAAAAGGTTAAATCGCAATGCAAAAATATAGAGTTTTGGGACTGCAATACAGAGATATGTAGCCTAGCTGCCTATTGCAATAGGAGGCTAAAGATGTTTTAGCAATGGAAGCAATCCACGTTATTGATGAATCTGCAGTAGAAATGGAGATCTTGAGGAACCCCATAGGTGATGAAGTCTTTGTTAGCGACTTGAAGGGCTATGAGAATGCAAAGAAGAATGACAAGGATAAATGCTTCCATTATGAGCAAGAGCATTTTTCAGAAAGGGAATCCATAGATTCTAGGATTAGCCAAGGAACAGAATTATTAGAAAGGGAGAGATCAAATCCCTTGACAAGTTAGCATAATTGTTAGTGAACGGAAGACCCTTAAAAGTGCTTTGTGAAGATTTTGAGAGAGAGAGAATAGATAAATGGGATGGAGATAAAAGAGGATGAGTGGGATGGCAATGCCAAGTTGCACTTCACCAAAGAAAGGGAAAAGGTTAAATCGCAATGCAAAAATATAGAGTTTTGGGACTGCAATACAGAGATATGTAGCCTAGCTGCCTATTGCAATAGGAGGCTAAAGATGTTTTAGCAATGGAAGCAATCCACGTTATTGATGAATCTGCAGTAGAAATGGAGATCTTGAGGAACCCCATAGGTGATGAAGTCTTTGTTAGCGACTTGAAGGGCTATGAGAATGCAAAGAAGAATGACAAGGATAAATGCTTCCATTATGAGCAAGAGTGTTTTTCAGAAAGGGAATCCATAGATTCTAGGATTAGCCAACGAACAGAATTATTAGAAAGGGAGAGATCAAATCCCTTGACAAGTTAGCATAATTGTTAGTGAACGGAAGACCCTTAAAAGTGCTTTGTGAAGATTTTGAGAGAGAGAGAATAGATAAATGGGATGGAGATAAAAGAGGATGAGTGGGATGGCAATGCCAAGTTGCGCTTCACCAAAGAAAGGGAAAATGTTAAATTGCAATGCTAAAATATTGAGTTTTGAGACTGCAATACAGAGATATGTAGCCTAGCTGCCTATTGCAATAGGAGGCTAAAGATGTTTTAGCAATGGAAGCAATCCACATTATTGATGAATCTGCAGTAGAAATGGAGATCTTGAGGAACCCCATAGGTGATGAAGTCTTTATGGTCCTAGAGAACACAACTAACAAAGAGAAGCTTAAGGAATGTCTTGAAAATTCTCATACTCAATGAAAAGAGAGAAGAAGCTCATCTCTTTCTTGGTGAAGAAATGAGAATAAGGAAAAAGAAAAGGTATAAACATTTGTCATATGAAGGAGGAAGCATCCGCGATTCTCTAAAATTTGTGTTTCTAATATTTAGGTGTAAGAGCAATAGAGGGTTGGACAAGGAATGAGAAGAGCCACGATTCTTTCAGTGGAGGAGGACCACTAGTAATGGGTTTAAGACCATAAGAAGTTGGAGAAAGAGAAAGAGGATGTGTTGAAGAGAACAACAAATTATGGTCCAACAAGTAGTTGGGAGCGAAAGAAGAAAAAGTGTTGAAAATCAAGGAGGCATCTAATTTGATGGAAGTGCAATCCATTGTCTTATTCCTTGGGTCAAAAAGATATTTCTACTATCTAGTCTTAATTCTTACCAGATGTTTGATGCAATAGCATATTGCAGAAAAGGCAATCCTGCATCACTAGGAAAGAGAGATGTAATTATTGGGTTCTTATTAAACTTCTTTGTGTTCTTTTTGAAGATTGTTGTCAAATAAGCTAGGCTTTGCACCAATAATTTCAAATTTTGCAAAAGAAGGGAGAATGATGTAAACTGACCTAGTGAATTGGGGCCTAGCTAGATATTTCTTCCCTTATTGTTGAGTTGGTTAAGAATTTAAAGAAAAGTGTTTTACTGATAATACTAGTTGTTTTGTAAATGATGTATTCTGGGCAATAGGGCCAATACAGTTGTCATTCACAAGCTGTTTTTAGACTTGCAAGAATTAAATTAGTAGTCTGTTTCATCCACGTCCTTTTGGCTGTATATAGGCAGCACAAACTCTGTAAAAGGGGGCAAAGTTTTTTACAGTTTACAAATATTCATATTCTCTGATCTAGAACAGTATACAAATGGTGCTGCATGTCGTCGGTAGAAATTGTGTATCGGCCGACGGGTCCCTTCGGTAGAAGTATTGTTATATAGCCGACGGGTAAAATAGTTTGTAACAGGTATAATGTACTTGGCCGACAGATACCTTCGGGAAGGTTCGTCGGAAAGTATTTATAACCCCTTCGGGAAGCATTGTACGGATGATATCATAGGAGGAAAGCATAATGTACTGTTGGCCTATGCAAATAATAATAGAAGTTCTGCTATTTGCTGTTCGGTGTTCGTATCGATTTTCGGTGTGCGTTGCTTAATTAATCCATACAGTAAACATTTGGTGCCGTTGCCCGATGGATCTGGCACGCAGGCAGGCGAAGATGAATTAAATGCCGAATCAGTTGAACAAAGACAAGAGTAAGTTAAAGCAAAAAGATGACATACGCGTTGCGCAGGAAAATTTAATTTTGGCTCAGCAGATAGAGCGTCGAAGGAGGTTTCAGAAGATTTCCGACGAAAGCAAGAGTGCGGAAGGATTGTTGAAGGAGACTCGACAACGGCTTGATTTGGTGGAAGAAGCGAGGGAGGAGTTTCTGAACCTGCATACACCATGGGAAGAGAATCCTGACGGAAGCAGATCGACTCGCACGGCTCGGAGTGCAGAAGGAGCACGAGCGTGGAGTGACCTCTTCGTCCGAGATATACTTTCGAAACGGACAGCTACGGTTGACAAACCCTCTTCTTCACCAAACAGCGCGGACGCAGAAAACTGCGCGGGTGTTGACAACAGCGCGGAAGCAGAAAACAGTGCGGGTGTTGAAAACAGCGCGGAAGCAGAAAACAGCGCGGGTGTTGAAAACAGCGCGGAAGCAGAAAACAGCGCGGGTGCTCAAAACAGCGTGGGAGTGCAAAACAGCGCAGGTACACAACAAAACCCTCGACATACAGTAATAATGGCAGGTCCGAAGGAAAAGTTGCCTAAATTTGATGGTGATGAAGCAACTGATCCCATTCGACATTGTAAAACATGTGAAACGATTTGGAGAGCGAATGGCATAACAGATACAAACGAATGGATCCGACAATTTCCCGCAACCCTACGGGGTGTTGCCATTGATTGGTTTACTGATGCCGATCCACAGAAATTGAATAGTTGGGATAACATTAAGAAGGAGTTCATCGCAGAATTTCAACTTTTGCGGGATGACAACGAAATTGTCGCAGAGATATTCAATACCAAGCAAAAGAAGAATGAAACTGTACGGGTCTTTGCCAGGAGGTTGAAGGACTTAATCAGTAAGATGGAGAATAAGCCCGCTGACGGGTTACAGAAAAGATGGTTCATTGAAGGCCTTCACCCGAAGCTGCGGAAGAAGATGAAGATCGTGCCGCCATCCACATACAATGAAGCTTACAACCGAGCAATGAACCTCGAAAGTGACCAGAAGACAAAGAAGAAGAAGAAGACCAGCTCGTCCGATTCAGATGACGATGCATCCTCCGAAAATGATAGCAACGATGATGAAGGAAGCAACAAGAAGGTTCGTGCCCTTCAGAAAGACATGATTCGGATGATGAAGGAATTCAAGAACATGAACAAGGAACCTAAGGGCAATGACCTATGGTGCACGGAATGTAAGAAAGAAGGCCATACGAAGGGATCCTGCCCGAAAGAGCAATTTTGCGAGATCTGCCAGATTATGGGACACTCAGTAAAGGAATGCCCTTTCAATTTGAAAACAAGAACACCACAGCAAGTGTTCCTGACACAGGAGGCCTCCCCGTCCGGAGCGAACGGGAACACCAGTACGGAAGGTGCCACATCGGGTGGATACAGAAACAACCGGCACGGTCAAAATAACAACAATACCAACAACAACAATAATAGCGGAAGGAGTCGAATTCAGTATGATGCGAATGGTCGACCGATAGTTCAATGCCGCGCATGCAATCTGTGGGGTCATTTCGCCCGAGAGTGTACAACAGCGAACACACTGAAGTTGTTATGTAGATGGTGTGGACTTGGTGATCATGAAGATGCTAGGTGTCCGAAGTCGGGAGTAAACTTGATCACCGTTGAGACGAACGAAGAAGAGGTTTTGGCCATCACACGGAAGCAAGCAAAAGTGTACCCCGACCCGGCGGAAGAAAAGAAGAGACTGGAAGAAGCACGGGTAAAGATCCAGAAAGCAACACAGGTAGAAACGACACACCTGAAGGACACGTCGAGTACTTTCGTACGGAACTGCGCAGAACAGAACATTGTTCTGCTAATTTTGCAAGCCGAGATACCTGTCAGGATAAGTGATCTATTGCTCACTATGCCTCAGCTCCGATCGGCACTCACAAACATTGTTCCTGCTGCTCAACTACCAGGAGAACATGGAACGAAGCAAGAAAGTGGAGCAAGTACAGTGCACAAAAAGGAGAAGGAAAGTGGCGCAAGTGCAGAAGATCCGATGTTGTTAGCCCTCTCATCCGGACGCCATCCAGCAGTCGTCGAAATGGGAATTCTCGGGACTGTATTGATGGAAACAATTGTGGACGGAGGGTCCGGTGTCAATGTGTTGCCTGAAGACACTTGGAAAAAGTTGGGACAGCCGACATTATGGCCGCCTACATTCCAGCTGCAAACGGCCGATCAAAATGGAATCAAGCCATTGGGAGTCCTGACAGCACAACCAGTGACGATTGGAACACAACCGTTCCTGTTGGACTTTGTCGTGATCCCACTGAAGCGGAGAGGATATGATGCCATTCTGGGCCGGGGGTGGCTGATACAAGCCAAGGCAAAGCACGATTGGAAGAAAAATACTTTATCACTCGAAAGCAAAGGCCGAAAGTATGTCATCGATCTACACACTCAGATGGTTGGAGAAGAAGCTCTATCGTCAAATTCCGAAGGAGAAGATGATGAGAGGAGGCAGAGTATGGAACCCAATCAGGAGGGAGTCCTACGATTGGAAGGAGATGATGATCTGGATTTAGTAAATGGTCTTTACCACTGGCAGATAGAGGATTACGAGCTCTTTCCAAGTTGTAATATGCTAAGGATTGACGAAGGTAAGAAAGAAGGAAATGAATGTCCGAAGGCACACAGAGAAGCCGAAGAAAGAAACGCGGGTATGACTGAAGCTGCAGAACAGAACATACAGTACGAACCCAAGAGAAGGAAAGATTCTATTGTACGACTGCGCCAGAAGAAAGTATTACGTCGAACCACAAATATAGCAAAAAGGTACCGGCAGCCACGAAGACACACGATACCGTCTGTACAGGCAACAAAGAGGAAGGGCTCAATAAAAGTTGTAGCAGTACAGAGTGAAAGTGTTATTGATGGACAGAAGGGGCAGTTGACGGAGTCCATGATACGGGGCTTCAGGAACAAACTAGGCGATATGGAGATGACACAGAACAAGCGTAGCAGGTTTCCACTCGGACAGTGGGTGTTGTACGACGATCAGAATGAGATCAAACCAGGCAAGTTCAAAATTAAATGGGTCGGGCCATACCAGATGCGGAAAGTAAGCAATAACGGAGCAATAAAACAGTGGATGCTAGACCGAAAGGAAATAGTCGATGTAGTGAAGAGGTCGAAGTTGAATGTCTGCAATGAAAGAAGTAACGCACCCCCATGGATGAATAACTGAGAGAAGACTGTAAGTACTGTATATATGTAAATATTGTAGATAATTGTTCCAGAAGTGAGATTTTCAAAAAAAAAAAAAAATTGGAAAAAAAAAAAATGGAAAAAAAAAAATTTGAAAAAAAAAAGGGGCGTTGTACGGTTTTTTGCAATGCACCGTACGGATTTCCATAAAGAAGAGTACGGTTTTGTTGAGGTGTGGTACGGTTTTAAATGCACCGTACGGTTTTCTTTAAGTAAAGTACGGCTTTAAAAAGCACCGTATGGGATTTTTGAGACATGGTACGATTTTTTACACCGTACGGATTTCTTCAAGTGTAGTACGGTTTTAAAAAATGCACTGTACGGTTTCTTAGTACGGGATTTTGAGACATGGTACGGTTTTTTACCCCGTACGGATTTCTTCAAGTGTAGTACGGTTCTAAAAAGCACCGTACGGTATCTTATTTATCACCGTACGGTTTCTCCTTGCCTGTGGTGTACGGACTTCAAGAAGAGGGGAACTGGAGGCAATGTACAGATTTTGAAACAATAATACGACATACTGTATGGATTCTGCATTTTTCACAGGCGGGCAACAACCACCGTACGGATTTGTTTTGGTACGGATTTGTGAGGTACGGCTTTGTTATTAAATTTTTGTACGAATTTTTCAAGACGGTGGGATATTGCAGAACGGTTTTTTTAAGTAGATTGGAATCTAGATTGTGTCAAGTTGGAAGCCGTACGGATTTCATCACAGAAGGATGGCAGGAGGTTTTCCAAAAAAAAAAAAAAAAAAAAAAACGACAGAATCAAGTTGTTCAGAATGAGTGACAGATGATGCCAAAGGGAAGAGGACGCATCCGTGGTTGCCAGAAAGAGTGCAGAATCGACAGATAATGACAGAAATGGTGTGTTCCGCGCTGCCCCAGGACCCCGCGAGGGCGCTGCCCCTCGACCCCGTCGGGGGCGTTGCCCCTTGGACCCCCAGTCGTTGCAGATATCAGTCATGGGAGTCTGACCAATTGAGAAGAATTGAAGTTGCTGCAGGCATGGACCTTCTATGTACCAGAGGCAGTGGGAGCAGGTATTGGCTGTGAGGCTGTCTTGGTGGATGCGTAGAGAGCTCGGGAGGAGCTGATCATCCAGTTGGAGGCAGTGCAGCGACACTTGGCTTAGGGTACCGAGGAGTTGGAAGCAGAGAAAGCAGCACAGGTGGCTATCAAGGTCAGCTTGAAGAATCAATATTGTGTTAGCAAAGGCTATAGATGCAACGGGATGAATGTGAAAGTAATATGGCAGATCAATATTGTTGTATTAGTTGTTTGAGTTTTGTTTTGTAGTCGTCAGGAGACGACTTTTCTTTTTTGGGGGGAATGATGTCGTCGGTAGAAATTGTGTATCGGCCGACGGGTCCCTTCGGTAGAAGTATTGTTATATAGCCGACGGGTAAAACAGTTTGTAACGGGTATAATGTACTTGGCCGACGGATACCTTCGGGAAGGTTCGTCGGAAAGTATTTATAACCCCTTCGGGAAGCATTGTAAGGATGATATCATAGGAGGAAAGCATAATGTACTGTTGGCCTATGCAAATAATAATAGAAGTTCTGCTATTTGCTGTTCGGTGTTCGTATCGATTTTCGGTGTGCATTGCTTAATTAATCCATACAGTAAACACTGCATGTGGACTATCTGCTGCAGTAGATCTTTTGTCCCTTTCACTAAAGCATATACAATTGTTTGTGTTGTTCGTCTTTATTTTTACAGCCAACAACTCTTCACTATCTGTTGTACTTGTTTCTGTATCTAGTGTTGAGTGACATATTGCACAAACAGGAAATGAGTTAAAAGAATCATTGCCTTTTCCCTTGGTACAAAATTGATGTTACACTTCCTCTCCATCTTCTGCTGTTTTGATACTGTTTACTTTCTTAAGCAATAATTTTCTGGAACTTACTGATGCTGTTAACTCCTTGGATAGCAATGATGAGGACATCTCATCTCTGCATCCTGCTGTCCATATTAGTTTATATCCAAGGAGTGGCTGAAGGATTGTGTGGACTCGAGTGCTATTAAGAAGAATGTCGAAAATTCGGTATGCAGTCTTGGTGAAAAGAAAGGTTCTAAGGATGCTTAATGGTTTCATTTCATTGATATTTTTTGCTTATCCTTTTTGTCAGAAGTTTTTCTATTATGTCAAGATCTCTTTGTGCTACTTGCCAATCTGGATATGCCACTTATATGACTTATGGCTGGCACTATCAGTTAACTATGCTTTTTGTTATGATATGGATAAGTCTTTTGATAGCTATTTTTATTTTCTTTAAAAGGGGAGCAGTTTCTATATGTCATATGTTTTCTACTCCTTTATCTTCTTTTAAAAAAAATTGGGTTCCAATTTGTGGGATTTGTGATTTAATGCTCACTTTGAGCTAGATTTGTAAACTACTTTCAATAGTTAAAAAAATCTTTCAGACATGGCTTCTAAGCCTCAAAAGTATTCTAAAGATCGATAGCACAGGAAAGTTCGGCAGTGGCATATGTGTTAGTTACAATCTTGTATGAATTCAATAAAATAAAAACCCGAAACCCTCAAACATGGCTTCTAAGTGTAATGGTGTTCTAAACTTGATGGTACATATGATGGATGCAAGATACACACTGATCCAAAAAGGGTTTGGTTCTGAATCTTAGGTATTCTAAGTTCAATTGTGTAGTTAAATGTGGTGCTGTTGAACATGGTGGTGCAAGCTAAGGGATAACTTAGCAAAATGATTGCTACAAACCCTTCACAGAAGGTTCTAGGATGGAGTTGCTCTAGGTTTGAAAGTGCATTCCAAGATCACATGTGAATGTTACAATTTTCTTATAAACTAAATTCCCTTTTTTGGACCCATAATATACCTGTAAACACACTTCAGATGGAACATCCTGCTCAAATACTCCCAAAGATATGACTGGCAAAGATGTGAGTACAACATTGAAGAGTGTCATATACCAGTCATCATAGATAGGAAGTCCAGAGAAGCTTGTATAAGTTTCATAGTAGAAAAGAGTGAGGCCAAAAGCTACATTTTTGTAGAAGAAATAGCAGACCTGCCATATAAGCCATTAAAAGACTTAAGAAAGTTCAACATCAAGTACTCTGCATAACAACCCAGAAGTGCCATTCCTAAGAAAATATACTTTCAAGTTGATGTTAAGCATCTATGATTTCTTTGACCAGAAAAAGGTTAGATGAGTGGAATACCATTTTGGCAATTCTCTTGTAGCACCAGTGCCCATGGACTATCAGCAGTCTCTCCAAAAAGCGGAATTGTGCAATAGAAAAGTCACTAGCCATGACTGCCTGCCAAAAAGAGAAAGGTATGTAAACTATCACTTTTCACATTATAACTACAACATTTTCCTTCAAAGATTACATTGTTTTGCCTACTAAGAAAATATGGCTGTTCTCAGTTCCAGTCATCAGATTTCACATTTATTTGAAGAATATCTAGAATGGTTTTGTGAATAGCATCCGTTCTGACAGGATCGAGAATATAATCAGAACCTTGGAACAAATTTCATGATTCAGATGTGATAAAAAATTTGTTAGGAGACAAAGGATCAAACATTTTCAATACAAATCCATCAATTCCAAATCATTATCAAAGTCTGTATACAAACCTGCATTCCTTCCACACCACTGATACCAATACCAACATCTGCTTCTTGAATCATTCCAACATCATTTGCACCATCACCAATGGCAAGTGTGACTTTACCAGTGCTCTCTTTGACAAGCTTTGTAACCTGCGAGTTTCAAAAACCATATAATAACAGTCTTTTGGAACTTGTGGATTCATGGAAGATATAAATGAATTGCTAAATACAATTTATAGAGCTCAATAATTTGAATAATGGGAAGACTCTCTACCAAAGCCTTTTGTTTTGGAGACACCCGGCAGCATATGACAGATGCACAATTTGTGGCCAGTTGCTGAAATTTATATTTAATGTCATCCTCCAAAGCGTAAGCTAGTGAGTTTCCATCAATTATCAAGGAAAATGCAGCATCAGTATTTGATTCCAGCCTTATAATGTCGAAACCAGCTTGAATTTTGCCTAGAACATCTTCTTTGTAAGCCTGTATACTCAACAGAAGACATTTGTTCAGAATTAGTCCCTCCCAATTAATAATAAACATGGTATGTCTTCCCTACAGAGTAATGGTACATACCTTGTTAACATCATCTTGGTTTTGGAATTCATCTATCTTTCTAATACAAAGAGAAATTTGTTTCATACCTTGTCGAAGCAAACTGCATGCAAATCTGTAACAAATGTAATGAATTGGATTTCACTAGAGAGAGAGAGACAATGACATAATACACTATATACCTGCCATTACATATGATCTTAAATTTATCCATTTTACTTTTTAGTATAATATTGAAGCTTTCAAATTCCCTACCCTATGTTAATTGCAGTCTCCTCTTTATCACCAGTTAGCACCCAAATCTTGATGCCTGCTTGTGCAAGTTTATCTATGCAGTCCGGAACCTTGAATTTTAAGAACAATCTTTAGAATATGCGACGTCTTTAGTCTATTAGAGCTGATATTGAGTAGAATAAAAAACAAAATGAGGGAAACACCTCACCCCTTTCTGCAACTTGTCTTCAACTGCTGTAGCACCAATAAGAACCAAATCTTTCTCTATTAAATTAGATGCACTGTCCAATAAGGCCTCTCTTTCAGCCCCAACTGTTGTTTTAGCCTTTGTAAATACAGTATTCCATTCTAAATATTCAGTTGCTTCAAGTTTTCGGTATGCAAATGCAAGTGTTCGCAATCCTTCTTCAGCATATTTGGCAAGATGAGTTCTAGTGGCATTTTCATACTGTCTACCATTCTCCCCTAACCGATCAAAGATTACACTACAAGAATCCAAAAAGGAATGATATTATTAGATCATAAGTGTTGTCAAGAACGACTAACATATGCTTGTTAATAAGGAAAAGAGTCATCTAGTTAACATTGTTCAAATTTTGATGTTGCTGGGGTTCAGGACTCTGATTCTAGCCCATGGGTCTTAAGATTACTAACATCAACCATGGATACTTTATCCAAAAAGGTATATGCAATGTCATCAGAAGTAGGTGTCTGATTCAGATTGCCTGGTAATCTCACACTGCACTGTAGGAGGAACCAACCTAGCATTATGAACATTGAAAACCAAATAGTCCCACCTTTAGGTAGCTTGCAAGAAGACTCACCTTACCTAATTGTCAGTGAGCTAATGGATAATGGCTCAACATTCATAATATTATCTCCCATTTCAAAAGAAGACATGCCAGAAGATCAAGATTCATCCCAAAGAAGACTGTGAACTTTAAATGATAAAGTAGCAGTGATCCAACACAAGAGCCCACATAAATTTCAGTTTCATGCATAGAACTTAAAAATTAATTATAGGTGCTCAAGAAAAGCTTTGCAGGCTAGTGAAACGACAAATTTGTTTAGTGAACAAAAGGTCTTAACTATTGTTTTTTTAGCAACATTTAACTATAGCAGAATGCAACATGTCTAACAATGATAAGGTAGATTTCAAACCTGTCTGCACCTTTGCACAGAAGAAATATCTGCCCTTCCTCGTCACTAACTATGACAGACATTCGTTTACGAGTGCTATTGAATTCCAGAAGATTGAGTAATTTGTATCCCCTACAGATCATTCCATTCCCCGGGTTTGAATTGAATATATTTCTAAATCTAAAAGATAGATGAACTAGAAAGCATAATTAATGACTCAATGAGAGATTTGATTTCTCACCTTTCCACCTTTCTTCCAGTAGGATCCAACTCCATTACAGATACTGTGGACTGTGTTCGTTGAAAGAATTCAAATCCAAATTCCCTAGCAGCTATCACAAAAGCTGCCTCATCAGGAGACTCTGCTTCATATTTGATATGACCACTTTCTTCATCTTTCTCTGGAACAACTGTATGACATACTGCTAACATGCGAAAGAACATTAATTTTATATCCTCATGAAGCCCATCCATCCATTGTCCATTCATGAGATGTTGGTCGTTGAAGTTGAAGCCTTTGATAACATGTTGCTTGTCCTTTTGGGGCCAGTCTGTACCACCAGTCAGCACTCCAAAGTCAGAAGCATCTGAACTTTTGCTGTTAACATTGATCTGAGATATTTCTATACCTGTTGTATTAAGATCTGGATATTTAAAGTCAGAAGCATCTGGACTTTTTCTGTTAACATTGATCTGAGATATTTCTATGCTTGTTGCATTAAGATCTGGATATTTAAAGTCTGGGGTGCCATTTGAGAAACTCTTTGACTCAGAACTTGGAATATTCAGGTCAATCCCTGATGAATCTGGTATATCTGAAGGTTTCTCTCTCTTGCTTGCTATCCGCTTTACTGCAGCGATTTCAATGTCAGTAGCTCCATCACCATATGAAGTTCCAGCTATAGAACATTTGAGGAAATCCATTTGATTACAGGTAAGTGTTCCTGTTTTATCTGAAAGAATAGTATCTATTTGACCAAGCTCATCATTCAAATTTGACGTTCGAGCTTGTGCTGTGCTGCATGTTCCTTCATCATACATTTGAATGTCTTGATTGATGAACACTGCCTGCAGCACTTTTACAATTTCTAGGGAAACATACAGTGATATAGGGATAAGATATCCATAAAGTATAAGAGAACTTATCAGCATAAGAAGACCAGACCTTATGGAGTTCTTTGGATCAAAGAAAGAAGTTGTATTTTTTGGTTCTAGATACTCCCAATCAAGCATTTTAAATTTTGTTTTCAAAGAAAAACCTAATGCAGTGATCAAAGAGATTAAGAGAAGCACTGTGAAGAGGATATATATTATACGATCAGTTTTATGCTCAATGTGACTTCTCTTGGAGGGAGACTTTGTAGAATTTTTCATCACTTTGGTGTCAAAACCACTGAAAAGCACAACACCATAGACATATTCAGTGTTCCTGAGTTTTGAATCTCGAAGAAGCACCTGTTCAGGGCCAAGGGCATAAACCTGATCTTGGAATTCTAAATTTCCCACAAAAGTGTAGAGACTTGGGTTAGGATCTTCACATTTTATAACTGCATTGAAGCTGTCAAATCCAGTCTTTTCGTTTAGGCCAAGAGTCAATTCCAAACATCGCTTGACCTTCAAATTTGTTTCTCCATCTAGATTCATAGTCTCAACATAACAGATTCCATCAGCATAGCTAGACGACAACAACAGTAAATCAGCTGGAAAGAATTCATCTTTCTCGATCTTCACCACTTCTCCAACTTGAACCTTTTCCCATGGTTTATAACCAAAGGATCCATTCTCTTTCCTCACCTCCACTTTTCTAGAGTTAACCTTTTTGTCCTGCAAGGTTAATGATCCCATGGAGCCACTCAGGATTATTAGTTGGCAGAAATTTAAAAAATTAAACAGTAAAGAAAATACATCACAACACTTTGTTAAACAAAACACATAACTAAATATCAGAGAAGAGATCATTTTGAAGGGAAGTCCGAAATATACAGAAAGCTAAATTACTTTGACTAAAATACATCAATTTAGGTGAGAGGAATTAAATTAACAGCAAAAAGGAACAAATTTCTATCATAAAACTGCTTATTAAATCTAGAAAGCACAAATTGGCACTATGTAGATAGGATACCTGAAAAAATTGCAAAGTTATTGTAAATGAACATAATATTGGTTAAGGATTCTGTAGTGGAAATGTAGATAGAAGGTTTGTTGGTTAAGTATGAAATGGCCTCTAGGCAAAAGGTTAATATTGATAGAAGTTGCATATTATTTCTGAATGTGTTTTTGGTGAGACAGAAAGTTTGCGTACACACTTTTAGTGCTATCATAAAGAACTCCCTTCCACAAATTAAGGCCTTCCATGATCCACAAGCAGGACGTCAAAGTATTTATGAAACTCTATTTTGCTAAGGTTTCAAAGGAAACTAGCAAGATGTAAAGAGTGTTTGCTAAGATAGGCAAGAAAGCTTCAATTATTGAGGTCAACTTTGTAAAGTCTTACTGCTTTTCACATGTATATTGTCAATTTACCAAACATGATAGCCAAGAAGCTTAAGAAAAGTCAAAGGAAATTTCTGTTTTGGAGTAGAAGAGAAGAAAATTACGAGTCTGGTTTCTTGGTATCAATTGTACCAACCTAAGAAGTTGGAAGGTGTTGTGTCTTAGGAAGCTAAGATTTTATAATCTAGCTCTCCTAGCTGAGGTTGGATGGAGATATCTCAAGGAAGAGACTCAATGGATCATCATTTTGAAGGCTAAATACTTGGCTAAGAATGACTCTCTCTCTCTCTCTCTCTGACACACACGCACACACAAGACACCTTACCTCATGGTTTTAATTGTTGGAATGGCTTTTGCAAGGGAAGAAAGCTACTGTAGAAAGACAATAAATGGATCATAGGTAATGGTAAAAAGGTGATATTGTTGTATGTCACTTGGCCTTTGGACTGCCCTCTTGCCTCCTTGGATTTTCCTTCACCCCTTATGTGAGACCCTTAAAGGAGCCATGAATGAGTAGGTAGACAAGTAGTTTTTATTGTAGGAGATTGGACAAAGTTTGGAGAGATATGACACATATGCTTGCCAATGTTGAGATCCTATAGTAGGTCAATGGCTTGTTTGGCCTACTAAAAGGCTTCCATGTGTACCAAGTACATAAAGAAGATGATCTTGTTTGGGCCACCACTTCAAAAGGATCCTATAGTATCTCATCAAGCTGAAAACCCTACGAAAATTAGTATTTACTTTGGTCTTTTAGTTTTATAGTTTTACTATTTTGTATTTGGTAATAGGCACTATAAACTACTAAAAAATAATTGCCATCTCCAAGTACCCCCGTCTACTATTTTTGAAAATAGCCATACGGGTACCAGTACCAATACATAGACCTCCAAGTCTCCCTATCTCCCAACAACCTTGACTTTTTGGCTAACAAGGAAGATTTCAAGGATTCAAAGCCAAGGAAAGTTATTCACAAGAGGAATGCATCCATTTTGAAAAAGAGCAGGTGGCTGATAGCTAGAACATCACTATTAGTATTGAGGATATTCATGAAAAGAAGAAATAGGTTACAAGTGTCGAGTATCATTAAATGGTCTTGGCCCCTCTTAATGATTCAAATTGAACTTTGATATAGCCTCAAAGGGGAACTCCAATTAAGCATGTTGGATGTCAAAAAATACAATAATGACCTTTTCTATGACTATTTTTAAAAACTAGGTTTCTAAATGAATCATTAATTATTGTCTCCAACTAATTACTAGCTGATATATGTAATTAAGGAGCCAGAGATTCCTATGCTGGCTATTAAGACCGATTCTCCTAACATCATTAAGTGCTTATTAAAATAGTTCTCTTCTTTTTGGATGATCAAGAATATTTTTCAGAGACGCTTTAAGTTTGATCAATTCCCTCAAGAAAGCTAAATTGAAAAATCTGTAAAGAATAGAACAACATGGCACATTGTTTGCCTAATTAGGGGTTTTCTATGGAAAGACATATTAAATGGATAGTTTTGAACCAATTGTCTAAAAGTGTAATCAAACTCCTTACTGGTGATAACCCATTTTCTTATATTTATATTATTTTCCACTCACTTCCATTTTTAGGGTTTGGATTTGATAACGAGTGTAGTCAAGTTCATAAGTAACAAGCAAGGAGCTATCTCCAACAAGTACTTCAAAGGGTTTTTTTTGGTTTCAAGAAAGATGTGATTTTTAATTTTATCTCCCCTATTATTTGGCTTAGTTGAGGTAAATACAAGAAAGTAGAGATTCTTTTAGAGAAGAGAGGTCTTGTTAAAGAATAGGCAACAAATGAAATGTTAATGCGAGGAGATAGAATCAAAACCAAACTAGTGACCTATGAGGATGTTAAAAAGGTTTCCATGATGTGGTGATCATTAAAAGACAAGGTTTAACATTTTTTTGAGATAATCAAGGGACATGAACCTAATTTCTCAAAAAAATTCACCAAGGGGTTTAATTCAAGGAAAGCGTTAAAGAATTTCAACAATAGAGGGAGGGAGAAAAGAATTTCAAATATTAAAGTTGTCCATGGAGGGAGCAAAGATTTTCAACAATAGAATAGATAAAGAGGAAATTGCCAATGGTTTCCTAAAATGCGAGGAACTAATGGGGTAGCAAGCAAGTTATATAGGGAGTCCCTCCTTGCACCTCAAGATGAAGTGTCTCTTTGGATTATAAGGTGTGTCACTACCAAGGGGAGAATCAAGTGCCTCTACTTTAGCCTCAACCATTTTAGACAAAAAAATTGGTTAACAAATTTCTTAATGATGTCCTTGGAATACTTTATATAATGGAAGTTATTCTTGAAAAGGCTCCATGCCCCTTATAATGCCAATCCCTCATTTTCTTATTGATTATGCATGCTCAAAATATAAGGTCCCACCCACCCCAAATCCTATCACAAGGAAGATATGGTTTCTAGATAGGTGTTAAGGCCCCATGATATGAAGATTTGGTAATGTTGGTTATGTTGATGTTTGGTAGCTTCTGTCGAATAAACCTATATAAAATTATATATGAGATATATATATATATATATATATATAAGTTTATTATTATATGAGACAAATTTATATTATATATATATATATATATATATATATATATATATATATATATATATATATATATATATATATATATATATATATATATATATATATATATATATATATATATATATATATATATATATATATATATATATATATATATATATATAACAATGATTAAATGTTTATTATATTAATTATCAAATTAAGGAATAGACATGTCCCATGAAGGGATGTGTCTCTTCTTATTCTTTTCTCATTATAAATAAAGGGTCGCTGTCATTTGGAACATACATACCAAATTTTATGTCAGTGCTTAGTACATTTGCAATGATCCTGGAAACTCAACATGGTATCAAAGCCATGGTATCAAATTTCTCCTTTCTACTTGTTTCAAACAATAGAGGATATCAGTCTGGATCAAGTAGGAAACAAAGGAAGATGTCTAACAAGGATATATGCCGCAATATTGTTTTGATCAAGAACGAAAATCTTAGTATTGCATAATGAATCCTACTAACCAATCCTATGCATATGGTAGACAGAAGTAGCTGGACACATTGATCAGTTGAGGCTTCCTATATTCTATTGTTTATTATTAAGAGAATTCATATAGTGTGAAATGGAGATTAAGGAGCAAGATATAATAGGAGAAATGTAGAGGAAGAATTATCAGCTAGGAGCAATCCATAGAAAAATGCAATCCCATGCATATATGAATTGTTCCAAAGAGTGTGATGTGGAATAGACATGGAAGAGCCTCGATACAATCCCTTGAGTGAGCCAGTGACGATAATGATCAAATGATTTATACATGAAACCGAAATATTAATTTAGGGACGCAAGGCACAGGATGGTTTTCAATGTCAGGAGTTCATTGTCGATTTCTTGGGACACAAAAATTCAATAAGAATAATTTGATTGAACTCAGAAAAATAGTTGACCTAGCAGAGTACCATCCAAGTTACAGGGAAGAGAATCAATGAATAAGAGAAACAAATGGTCAACACCCATTCCTATCATAGAGAGGAGTTAGCAGCAATGAGGAGAAAGCATCATGAACTTGAGTATTGAAAGAAAAAGTTATTTTGGTTAACCAACAATAAAGACATTGACCTTATTGTAAATCAGTTCACACTCTCCAAGTTGAAGCCAAATTCTTAGTGATTAAGGAGCAATTAAAAATATGCACTGGTTAATGAGCAGAGGATATACCATCGATGCTAAGCGCAACATCTAAGTCCAAACACCAAGGAATATCATTTAAATTGAGCATATCTTCATTACTGATATGAAATCCTGCAATTTATAAACTATATATAATGAAGCAATTTACAGCAAACTTTTATAGACAAACGCATAGATCAATGGCAGTTTATATGGTAAAATGTCATCGTAGGATGATAATTACTTTTAAAAGGACAAAAAAAAGAGGGCGACCCTTACTGGCTCAACCCTTTAATCGACGATTATGGAAGTACAATGGGAATATGTAAACCATATGGCCCTTAAATATGGCAAAGGTGTTAGAAAAGTATTTGCCTTAACCTGGCTAAACTATGCCCCATGGATGCCATTGACATGGGAGATATAAGGGATAAATTTATCCTCAAAGAATACTCACTCAATCAGTCGTGTAGAAAGATAATTTAAAAGGGAGATCGAATAGGAATATTCCTCCTTCCAAATAATCACCACCATTGCTATCCAAAGTTAGCAACATGTAAATGAAGGGACCGCTAACATGTATTAAAAAAAAGAGGGGTCATATTATACTAATAATGTGATATCAACCGTTGGCTATGTAAGAGAGACAGGCAGAAGATATAATTCTTGGTACAAGGAAAGAAATGTTCATGCTAATGAATACGGGATCAGTGGGCTACATAACCTACATTTATATGGTGAAGACTAAGGTAATGGGCAATAGGGCTCATAAGATAAGTATTAGGCATTTGACCATATGGAGACATTTATGAGATAAGTAGTTATTATTATTGAGTATTGCATTTATTTACTCATTATTTGTATTTCTATACATACTATACAAGCTATATGCCTTGATATTTTCCTCTGAGAATGTTATTATAGGAAGAGGGAGATTGAGATTCAAAGGGAGCCTGACATTTCATTAGAGGCAACCTTGAAAGAGAGGGAGCAAATAGAGGATGTGACTTAGTCAACCTTCAGCGACCTCGGTCATATTGATTCAGAGGGAGTAAACCATGTTGAGATGGATTCTCTAGTGATCAATAAATTATAGCAGTCAAGAGGACCATGATTCATAAATATACCTCGACTATGTGATTGTAATGGGCCTACCCCCCTATGTACATCATGAGGAAGTGACAACTTCCAAATGATGTCATTTGTATTTGCAGAAGTTATTGAAAGGTGACGATCTTACAATAACTTAATTTTCTATTATGATGGACATCTTACGATGTCTAGGCAGATCATAATAGATTATACTTTGCATGGTGGATGTTTATATGGTAAGCATTATGAGAATGTGTGTGCACATACCTTATAAACATTTTATAAGTACATGGTGAATGTTATGCATATTGATATTCTGGAAGGCCATTACACAGAGTACTTGGTGAATATCACAAGTCTTGATGTTTTGGAAGGCCATTACTCATAGAATACTTGGCAAATATCACGCAACTTGATGTTCTAGAAGGCCATTACCGATAGTATTTGGTGAATATCTTACATCTCAACGTTCTAGAAGGCCATTACTCAAAGAGTATTTGGTGAATATCATTGATATTCTGGGAGGCCAATACTCATGATATTAGATGTGATATCAAACACTTTTGAG
Organism: Cupressus sempervirens; assembly: GCA_028749045.1. NCBI lineage: Eukaryota > Viridiplantae > Streptophyta > Pinopsida > Cupressales > Cupressaceae > Cupressus > Cupressus sempervirens. Next base: position 99,519,560 of record CM053793.1, on the reverse strand, counting down.
TAATTGGTGAATATCATGTATTCTAGGAGGCCAATACTCATGATATCAGATGTGATATCAAACCTTATTGAGTATTTGGTGAATATCATATGTTGATATTATGGGAGACCAATGCTCTTGATATCAAATGTGATATCAAAATGATGGATATCTTATGATCAAAGATATCCTTAATCTTGCTAACTTGATATTACTTTGAAGTAATACATGTGTCGAAGCTCCCTAGCTAAGAGGGAGTGTTGATGTTTAGTAGCTTCTGTTGGATAAACCTGTATATAATTATAGGTGAGATATAATTTATCAGTGTTAAATGGGGACTCGCAGCCCCCTCCCAAACCTCAGAGTACCCATCCCTAAGACGTCCCCGCACCAAGTACTCGCATACACAAGTACCCCCACCTCCGCCATTTCGCAACCATGTTACCGCTAGAATGAGGACTTGGATTTCTATTTGAATTTTGATTTTTGAATGTTACTATTTGGTATTCAATATGTTACTATGTTAAATGTTTAATAGTTCTAGTTCATATTGCAATTTTGCTATGTTAAAGTATTTTAATTTGGTATGTACTACTAAAACATCATTTCGTAACAAGCATTTCAAGGTCTATATGTATACTATACAACACTTCTCCCTGCTCCTTCCTCCCTTTGGTGTCATCCCCTTGCCGTCCCCCCGCCATCCCAAAAATGAGGACCATTTTCCTCCCATCCCGACGTCCCCTCGTCCCAACCTACCCCAGTACTAGTGTTACATTGTAATTTTTATATATAACTTTATTATTATATGAGAGAAATTTATATATATATATATATATATAACTGACAATGATTAAATGTTTATTATAATAATTATCAAATTAAGGAATAGACATGTCCCATGAAGGGACATCTCTCTTCTTATTCTTTTCCCATTATAAATAAAGGGTCGCTGCCATTTGGAACATACATACCAAATATTATGGCAGTGCTTAGTACATTTGTAGTGATTGTGAAAACTCAATAGGTTAGACGTGTTCAAGGGTTGGGGCTTTTAAATTTGAAATACTCCCAGTATGGAGGTTTAAGGCCCCTCCAAGTTGATTTGGTAGGTTAAAAAGATAAAGAGAGGCTTCCTATTATATGGAAGGATGTTGTAAGGAAGAAGTTGTGAGTGAAAGGAGAAGGTGCCTAATAACAGAGACGAGGAAAAATAGAAGCAGCAAAAATAAAAAATAAGTAAATAATATGCTTCATCAAATTACATTTATATAGGATTTCTCAGATTCTATTTTTAAGGAAACAACATAAACAACTTTCCTAGTACATTGAGTTGTTTTCACAGCTCAATATATGTACCACTGATAGTTTATCTCATTTAACAAACTCTAAATCTAATAATAGTACTATATTCCTAACCCTCATAAATATTATGTGAGTTATTACTTTAACTCACTTTACCTCACACACACGTGAACACTAATATAATATTTTTCCCAACATTTCCCACCTTAGTGTGAACATATAAAGAACTCGCACCCTACAATTACAGCATGCTGAACTCTTGTGTCTCATGATCTTAATTCAAAATGAAAGACATCTCCCATCAACCTTTCATGGTTTTCACATAGGCTTACCAAAACTTGGACATGAACGGAAACCCACCAATTGTCCACCTCATGTAGTTTTCTAGATTCTCCCACAAATCCTTTCAAGTTCCATGAGTTGCATTACATTAGTGTTTTTGCTCATTACACAATTTTACACTAGGGAAATTATATAGGAATCAACATTCATATCACAATGTGGGAATGAAACATTGTGCATTATTCCCCTCCACAATGTGAAATTTTCACTTATTCACACCATCTCCAACATTGGAAAACAAAACATATCAAGTTGCAAACTAATAAATAAAATACCACGAAAGCTAATGAGCAGCCCAGTCGTTGGTGACTGACGAGAGGTCATTGATTAACCTCCAACCTCTAGTGCTTCCATCCTCCAATTTTGAAGTTATCTAAAGCGCATATTCTTCATCACTAGGACATTATAACTCTTCATCCTCTGCATGGATTTCCCAGTCAATTTCTTCAGCTAAGGAAACATGATGATCTAGTTTATCATCTAATAGATCTTATGCTCTCTTCTTGCAATTCACGATTACATGTCCCATTTCACTGTAATGGAAACTTTTAATTTTTCCTTTTGGCAGGAACAGTCTAAGATTTGTACTTTCCTTTTCTTGCTTTGTTTCGTACAAATAAGACCTATTTAGAATTTGATTCTTCATTATGATCAAGTAGAGTAGATATTACTCCTTCAAGATAACGGTTACCTTACTTAGTGTAAATACCATCCCTGACATACTTTTAGGAAAACTATTCAATAAAATTGCTTTGACATCATCTTTTACTTTCTCATTAATTCCACCTAGATTATTTAAGGGAGAGTGAAACTTGCTGATATGATCCCACCATTTTTTACGTTTTTCTATCTTCAATCCATAAAATCTTTGCTTCAATGTTGTCTTTGCATTTTTTGCTTCAGATCCAAAGAGCTTGTTTAGTGACTCAAATCTCTTATGTTGGTTTTGCAAAATCCACATAGTGTAAATATGCTTTCGATAATATGAGGCCAATAGTCTCCAAGGCTTTCTGATCTTTAATATTCCATTTTAGAAGTTCATTTGCATTAATTGGTATGACTGAATTTGGTTTGACAACATCCTAAAGTTCTTTTTCGATAAGTGTAACTACATCTGTATTTGCGAAGTATGAAAGTCTCTTCCTTCAAATTTCTCAATGAAAGCTAATTTTTCCATGATTGCCCTTTTAATCAGAGGTGTCAGGATCAACTGTAATGTACCTTGACTATAGGACACAAGACAAGTGATTTTCCAACAACAATCCCACTAAAAAATTATAACAACAGTTAAAAGATCTACCAAATGTCTCACCAATAGTAAAAATTAATCTTCATAAAAATTAAGTCCCTTGTTAAAAATAAAACTGCACAACACCGGAATAAAGCTTACCTAAAAGTCTTGCCAAGAATAGGAAAAGTCTCACAGACCACATGCGAAGGACCAAAGCAAATTGAGCCAAAGCCAAGCAAGGATCAATCTCTACCACAAAGTTGTCAGCCTACAAATTGTTAGGCTCGATCACAATGAATAGGATTATTGTGTTGTTATTCCTTTCCATTCAGCATTGACTGGAGTGAGAGCCGATGATAAGATAGGGAACTGCTAATATAAAAATTGCCATCCATTGTATTCAAACATACTATTGACCCAATCACTACACATATCTGGCCATATAGCTGTGAGAAAACAAAGCAATGCTCCAATAATCATAGGCCTTAACCAATGGAGATCAAACTAGATAGAAATGCAGCACCAAATCCTACTATCACAACTGAAGTTTCAACAAGATACAAATACCCCTAGCATCTGTCAGGCATTTCTTGGTTTTTGTCTTATTAGGCTAGCTAAATTGATAAGACACGGGCTAATGAGAAAAACAAAATAAAATGCAACAAGCCTCTTGGCCAATGAAGAGAATGGATGATGCCTTCAAATACAAACTCTAGCATTACATATTTTGATCCTTGTCTAAAGAGTAAATGTGCTATCCAATGATTGCAAGGTGCCCAATTTTTAATGGACTTGACCACATATGCTTATTATAGCTTGGTACAATTTCAATTGATCAAGTCAAGAGAGATAAAGGTGCATGCACAATACATTGCTGGCCAGAGGGGAGAACCTCATCTGATAGGAGCTACAAGAAATCCTCCATGAAAGGGTGGATGCATTATGAAATAAAAGCACAGTATTGAATATGTCAATTACAATAAAAATAGGCACTGACATGTAGATGCCTACCATGGACCGAATAATGTCCAATGCAAATCTTTAAATCTTGTAACCTTTATTTTTGTGGCCTCCTTTGTTGCCTTTCTCTGATACCATAATAGAGATTTGAGGCAAAATAGAAGCAACAAAAATAAAAAACAAGTAAATATCGTGCTTCACCATTCTCCATTCAATATTTGTTACATATATATAGGCTTTCTTAGATCCTATTTTTAAGGAAACAACATAAACAACTTTCCTAATATATTGTGTTGTTTTCGCAACTTAATATATGTACCACTAATATTTTAAAAAAATTAACAATCTGTGAACCAAATAATAATTCTATATTCCCAACCCTCATAAATATTACGTGATTTATTACTTTAACTCACTTTACCTTACACACACATGAACTCCAACAAAATATTTTTCCCAACACCTAAGTGTAAGATGTCACTTGCCTTAAAGATCCATTGATGAGGAGATTGATTTGTACAAGGGGTTAGATAAGGTGATTGAAGAGTAGGATATTGTTGAGAACTTTGGACTCACTAAGGTAAGAACTTTCTTCCTAATAAGTAGGAGACATTCTCCATACCAAGTCAAATTGTGATATTACTATCAGATTCAATCGTGTAGTTTTGGGTCAAACTTATTGATCCATTTTCCATGAGTAGTGGCATACAAGAACATATCTCTCATGAGAATGAATGGAACACTTCACTATTATTGCATTTAGGTCATGCTCTTAGGGGTGAAGCCTCATCTTTGATGGTCACCCATGCCAATATTGCTCCAACTCAAGTGTGCTTAACCATGGAGTTTCCTCCAAGATTAGTAAAATGAAGTAGGAATCTAAGTGGGTTTAATTTTGGTGGACACTACATGGTTAAGCACATTTGAGTTGGAGCTAAATTGGGATGGGTGAGTTCCTAGTGAGAATGAATGGAACACTTCACTATTATTGCATTTAGGTCATGCTCTTAGGGGTGAAGCCTCATCTTTGATGGTGACCCATGCCAATATTGCTCCAACTCAAGCATGCTTAACCATGGAGTTTCCTCCAAGATTAGTAAAATGAAGTAGGAATCTAAGTGGGTTTAATCTTGGTGGACACTACATGGTTAAGCACATTTGAGTTGGAGCTAAATTGGGATGGGTGAGTTCCCAGGAAGGCTTGATGCTTAACCCCTATGAGATCCAACGAGTGCTAAGTGTTCCTTTCATTCTCATGAGAGATTGAGTTCTTATAAAGCACTAGTCATGAAACATGGGTCAATGAGCTTGACTCAAAACTACAAAGATGAGTCTTGATAGCAATATCACAATTTTCTCCCTGGTACATCCATTATTCCTTTGGAATGGTCCAAGCAAGCGGTCTTTGATCTTGAAGAATTAACTCTCTATTCTGTAGAAATTTTAAAATAGCTTGAATGAGACAGAAAAAATTTGGTTGACTACAATATTTCTAAATGGTTCTCCATGGATAATACAAGGCTTAACCTTAAGATATCTATGTTCCAACAAATGATTAGTGATGATACTTCTTAGACAAATGTGAATGACAATTTGATCAATGAAGAAGTGAAACATTTTCAAACACGTTTGTTGACCTTAAAGTGTACAAGCTAAAGAATTTCACCTCATCTTCTCTTTCTAATTTACCCTTAATCATGTTAGACTACAAAATTGGTCAACTTTCCTTTTTTTCTTTTCTGAATGACGCTATCCAATGTGAATTCTTCTTTTAAAGAATACATGCCCTTCACATCCATTAGGACTCAAATTTGCATTGTCCTTTTCTTTAGCCCCCCTCTTTTGTGTTTGCTTGTGAAGCCCAATCCTTCAATAATAATTAATCTAAGATATTCCAAGTGTCATCATGTTGGAATGTGTTTTTGGTTGCGTCCACCCCCATCCCCAACATGCTTAATCAATTACTCAAAACTCAAAGATACAAAAATTTCAGTAGTATGGGATTTGTTTGAATCTTTCAACTAGTGGAAGACCCAAATGGGTATCTCCCTTTTAAATTTGGGGAAATATGAAGTTAAACTGGTGAAATTATAGCCGATCATAGCTATTGTTTTATTGAGAAACATGTTGGGCCCCAATCAGATTCTTGGAACTGTTGGAATCCCCAATTGGTTTCATGCTTCTTGTCCCCCACTAACTAGTGATTTTCTTTGTGCTTAGCCAACTTTGTACAAATCTTGTGTAGATTTTTCTTAGTTCCTAGAACCACTAAAATTGTTAATAGTTTCTATTCTTGTTCCCTATAAGAGCACCAATGCTGTGAAGATTAAGTCTTGGCTTCTAGACTTTCTCCTAGTTTTAAAACCTCCTTTGGCACCAATTTAGCTCCTAGTGAGGTTAGAACCACTGATAAGGGCAAAGTAAGCAAGTAGTTTCAGTTTGGTGGAGTCATGGGAAAAAATTGGATAAGTAATATGAAATCAAAAGTTTTGGTAGTTCCAGGAACCGTAGGAACTGATGTTTGATTCTTGGTTCCTAGTGGACCTCCAATTTGATGCAGAGGAAAAGGTTCACAGAAAATTTGAAAACATTTTAATGCCAAATGGCATTTTTCCCAACTAATGGCTTCAAACCCAAACTTGATTTGAATCTTCAAAATCTATGAGAAAACACCTAAGACACATTATGAATGATAAATTTTACATGAAAAGACCATACATGGTTACCAAGAACACAAATTATTATATAATAGAGTTCTACCACCTTCCTGTAGCAATAGTGACAGGAAATCGCATAGACATAACAGTTGTTAGAGATTGATTTGTTTGACCCCTCAAATCACGAAATGGATTTTTCTGGAAAGATGGAAAGTTGCTCAAAAAATAGCAAACTAACGACACACCAATTTTCAGGTCCTTAGTCAACCATATATATCTGTAACAATATATTCTTTAAACTGCAGATTTGAGAAATCAAAATCTGAATAAGATGGCCTTACAAAAGTGGGCATAACTTATTCAAAATGTAATGAAATTGGACAAACAAAAATGGAAATGAAACTAGACTAATTTATCCATCATTTACAATTATTTTCAGACCAATATTATACTGTACGAATCTGTACCATTCATTTCTTTCAGACAGTTACAGGAAAAGCCAGTCATTTGAGACAAGCCTGTACAGAAGATGCCACAACTTCCACAAAACTTAATAAAAACTGATGAGACTGATTGGAACTAATAGTAGATTCAAATATTTAACTTTCTTAAACCATTTCAGATCATTATATGAAATATTAAATCCGTATAAACCAAATGAACAGTCTGCAACATTGAAGAATCCAGAAAAATACACAAACTACGGGCTTCTTCTTATTATTTCATTTTGCAACTTTCTCCAACCCTCTCCAACCCATGGACTCGTGTTTACGACATAATCTTATTCTTTTCCAATCTTTTTACCACCACCACTTCGAATGATACTAACTTTAACTTCCAATGATTCAACTTTCCCTACTCTTCATATTCCATATTTTTGTAGCTTTTTACAATGTTTGCAAAATGACTCAACATTAATTTCTTTTACCCAAACTAGATATTTAATAGTCATCTAGGACCTTATTATATATAAGATGGTTTAAATATACCTCATTTTACCTTTAAAGGAACTAAATGGCCTCATAACAAAGATTTGACCAAAATGGTGTTGGTGACCTCAAAGGGCCCTTGGTGTTCCTGCACCACAGTTGTTGACTAAATTTAGAAAGGTAATGAAGGTAAGGAAATGTTGGAGCTTCAAAACCATGGGAACCTCCAACGTTCCCAATGTTCTAGTCTGAGTCCTAATAGAGTGAAGAAACATGACGATAAATGTGGCCAAGGAAGGTGACGCAGTGCAAGGCAAGAGCATCCACAAAGGAGATGTCCTAGCCCCATACTATGAAACCACACAGTGGAAACACAATAACAGGAAGCAATAACACAAGATCTGATACCAAATCACAATAATATATTCATAAAATATAACTGATTACATGCAATGTGCCGGGCTGTAAGGCCTTCCCAGTTACGGCCAAATACAAAGCAAGTAATAGTTCTGCAAGATCCCTCAAGATCCAAATCCAAGCCCTAGCTAGTCCAGATCCACACTCTGGTAGAAACCCACAAGGGAGATCTCAACTTGTGCTCGCAAGCCCACATAGCTATCTCCTTATTTTCCAAGCCACAACTAGTAGCTCTGCTCCAACTTCATCCAAGTGTAAACTGCCTCACATTCGGCGCTCTATTCACACCTTCACAACTCCATCACAATCCTGCTATAAATTGCCTCACATTTGGCGCTCTATTCACAGACTCAGGAAAACTCGCTCTTCAGCTACTTCCCACACCCACTCCTCTTCTGAGTGAATGAATAATGACTAAAGACTTTCCCACAACCCCTACTTATACCAATCTAAGCCACAAGTCGGCCCAAAACACAAATTAAATGCAAATACATAAATTAAATGCCAAAGTCGGCCTCCTACAACAATTAAATTTCCAAAATCGATGTCTTACTAAAATTGCGATATCTCCTAGCTCCGAATGAATTAGAACTCGAGCTTCAAACCGTAGGTAGAAGTCTAGGCCCTCTTCAATCTCTGAAAGTTTCATCCTTTAACTTATTGTGAAAAATTAGTTATACAGCCTGAAACAGATACCAAATTCTTAGACCATGCCGAGCTCCATAGACCATGCCGAGCTCCCTAGACCATGTCGAGCTCCAATCCTTCTTTGACCGAGTACCAGTCCAAATACCCTTCAAAGCAACTATCGAGCCTCCTCCCATGAACTCCAAAGTAGTCACCAAGTAAATCCAAGATGCTCCTGCATCAAACTCCCCAGGTAAATAGAAAAGTGTGTCCCACACTTTGATGCCCAAAGAAAGAGCAACAACCAACTTCATCTTCACCAAAGGCTTCCACTCCAACAGGGATAAGAAAACCAATCTGCACATCATCCACATCCACATCATTCTATCAAACACCAGAATCTCATCCAACCAATCATCATGCTCACTCCTAGGAACAAATTGAACATAATGCTTCATCAACAAACCCCCATCCATATCAACAACTAGTGAATCCATACCAGCAACAACCAACTCCACATCAGTGACAATATGAAGATCTCTATCAACACATGCCAAACTCTCAACACCAACCATCTCATTGCTCACAACATGATGCTCTGCAACACACAACTCACCACCAACAACAACCAGATCATCCATGACCAAGCACTTTGTAATTTCCATGTTAGACTCAACCAACTGATCATGAAAACTAACCTCTATCCTAGCATCAACAAGGTTAGGAATATCTTCAGCAACAACTTCTAGCTGTTCTGCAGGTTCTGTATCAGACTCCACAAACTGATCAACAAAACCAAACTCTTCCACCTCGACCTTGTTATGCCATCTTCTCTCACAAAAAAGTCTCTTAACTGGCCAAACGACTCTCTTTCGGATCAGTAGACTCCAACTCCACAAATAGCTACCGAATTCCTTCCTTACCCTGTCCTTAACACGATCAGCCAAGCTGGCTTCAAATCGAGCAGTCATCTCAGAAAACCTCCTCTCCACCACATCACGGAGATTTGCAAGCATCTCAAGGTCCAATCCTCTCAGAGCCATCTCCTAAGATCTTCAAAAACCCTCTGCAACAAATCCTTCCCACGCTCCTTGTGACAACCTTGAATTGTTTGCAAGTCAGATCGCAACCTACCACCTTGCATGAACAATTAGGAACCACATCACAAGTCTAGGACCACAAATCTCGTAATCCAAAAACTCTCTACGATCATGCCTCAACAAGATCAAACTTCCATCTTCACATCCATCAATCAATTTGCATGTCCTCCCAAGGTCCTGATGTAAACTGCCTCAACTTCGGCGATTTGTCTACACACTCAGGAAAAACCTTCGCTCTGATACCACCTGATGCAGTGCAAGGCAAGAGCATCCCTAAAGGAGATGTCCTAGCCCCCTACTATAAAACTACCCAGCGGAAACACAATAACAAGAAGTAATAACACAAGAGTTGATACCAAATCACAATAATATATTCATAAAATATAAAAGATCACATGCAATGTGCCGGGCTGTAAGACCTTCTCAGTTACAGCCAAATACAAAGCAAGTAATAGTTCTACAAGATCCCTCAAGATCCAAACCCAAGCCCTAGCTAGTCCAGATCCACACTCTGGTAGAAACCCACAAGGGAGATCTCAACTTGTGCTCGCAAGCCCACCGAGCTATCTCCTTATTTTCCAAGCCACAGCTACTAGCTCTACTCCAACTTCATCCAAGTGTAAACTGCCTCACATTCGGCGCTCTATTCACACCTTCACAACTCCATCACAATCCTACTGTAAACTGCCTCACATTCGGCGCTCTGTTCACACCTTCACAACTCCATCACAATCCTACTGTAAACTGCCTCACATTCGGTACTCTGTTCACAGACTCAGGAAAACTCACTCTTCAGCTACTTCCCACACCCACTCCTCTTCTGAGTGAATGAATAATGACTAAAGACTTCCCCACAACCCCTACTTATACCAATCTAAGCCACAAGTCGGCCCAAAACACAAATTAAATGCAAATACATAAATTAAATGCCAAAGTTGGCCTCCTACAACAATTAAATTCCCAAAATCGATGTCTTAGTAAAATTGCGATATCTCCTAGCTCCTAATGAATTAGAACTCGAGCTTCAAACCGTAGGTAGAAGTCTAGGCTCTCTTCAATCTCTGAAAGTTTCATCCTTTAATTCATTGTGGAAAATTAGTTATACAGCCTGAAATAGACACCAAATTCTCAAACCATGCCGAGCAACCAAAGACCATGCCGAGCTTCATAGACCATGCCAAGCTCCCTAGACCATGCCGAGCTGCATAGACCATGTCGAGCTCTCAAGACCATGCCAAGCTCCCTAGACCATGCCGAGCTCCATAGACCATGCCGAGCTCCCTAGACCATGTTGAGCTCCAATCCTTCTTTGACCGAGTACCAGTCCAAACACCCTCTAAAGCAACTACTGAGCCTCCTCCCATGAACTCCAAAGTAGTCACCAAGTAAATCCAAGATGCTCCTGCATCAGAAGGTTGCAATAAGGCTTTAGAGCTTCTAGTCTCTTTCAAAACCTCTACTCAAGTTTCTAGTTCCTATTTGGTTCCTAATCACCAATAAAGAGAAGTTAAAAGTGCCAATGTCCTTCAATGGGTGAACTTTCTCAATTCCCTCTCCCCTTCTACCATCTCAATGTGCATATTGAGTTAGACCTAATGCACAATGTCTGATGATAGGTTTGATTCCTAAAGCCTAATGGTGAAACAGTTAATTGTGGTTTGTGATTTTTTCTACTTGTATTCCATGTCCAATTGGCATGTGGTATGCTACAAGCTGATGTGGAACGTCTACCACAAACCTTAAAACCTCAAGGGTACCACTGACCCAAATCCAATTTAGGAACCTTATATCTAATTCAAGAGGCTTATGACAAGATTACATACTCTTCCCAATTACAAAACCTACAATCTGATAATTAGATAACAATTCAAATGGAATTTACCTATATTACAAGGCAACCATAACCTTCACACAAAGACTGCAAATGTATCTTGATACAACAAACATGAATCAATACCTCAACCCCTGCCAATAGACACATGGAAAATCACTGAAATGATTATTGAAACATGACAAGACCATACATGGTCACCAAGAATGCAAACCAAACATATAACAAACTTCTGCAATCTTCCTGTCTCAGCAGTGATAGGATCTCACAAAAGGAAAAGCAGGACAATTTTTGGGAATTGAATGTTTCTGGAAAGAATAAAGTTTGTTCATAACACGAATATCTCATTAGTCACAAAGTTATAGGGTCGTATGAGACAGTATATGTTTATACCACTATATTCTTTGACTGCGAGTGCAAACTATGGAAAACAATTTCTGAGCAGGCTGTTGTCACAGAAACAGTTGCAACTTTGTTAATATTTGATGAAAATAAACTCAAACCAATTACAATATTTTCTTGATTAAACACCTTTCAAATAAAATAAGAAAGAGATAGGCTTTGGGTTCATACAGTATTATACCAAGTCAAATAAATGACTGATAAACTTGGAAAAACAAATAAAATAATGCATCTCTTTATTCAATACTTTCTCAAGCTCATCAATATGCCTTTACAACATGGGAAATGACTTATTTAAAATCTTTTTAACTTCCTCAACCTCTTCTACTACCTTAACCAACTCTTGAGCAACTAATGACTCTTCATACTCTCAATTTGTCCACACTTGCAACTTAATTTGCATTTTGACAAATTTGTCGACATCATACAACATTTGTAATTTTAACCTATGTCCCCCTCTCTCTAGTTGTACATGGAGACATTAACATACATGTCATGTAGAACATTTGTATCTGCCCTTGAATAACACAAAATCTACTCAAAATAGTATAGACTTGCATTTCTATGCCCTAGAAAGCTTTGGCAACCACACAAGCATCTACAAAATTATATTGTGATCAACTTCCTCATAATAAGACCCAAAGAAAAACATACATCCGAGGGCACTAACCCAAATTAATGCACTTTAACACATTCAAATCCATGGTTGAAGATGAAATTCGACTCTAAATGGATGTTCTAGATTGATGGAGGCCCTTATTATTCATTTCTTGTAGCTGGGTGAAAGGCACCATTACTACGAGTTGCTGGAGCAGCTGGATGCGATGCACCATTGAGCCACCAAAAACCATTAAAATTCATCTTGTGCCAAGTTGGGCTTTGAAAGATGTGCCAGCAAAAATAATCGACTGCCAACAAAAGAATACAAAGCCATTGAGGTTGGGCATTGAGCTTGTGGTGCAGGAGAATCTTGTCAATAATTTGTAACCATCCATTTGGTAGATAAATTTAATGTAGATCATCCTTTTATGGTTGTATCAACTATATAGGGGTTATCGAGGTATCCGATTGTTTTTGGTTTAGTGACAATCCTTAGGGCCAAGACAACAAGTTGGGTTTGGTTGTCAATAATTTGTAATCATCCATATTGTTTGAATTTAATACTTGTTAAGCTATACTACTAGGAACACCCCCTTAAGTCTAAGCTGAACTTGAACTGTAGGACATATAAACCACTGTTGTAGATTTGGCCTTCAACCATTCATCCATAGTCTGTTGATGAATTAATTTCACCTACATAATAACAACACTAACCTTTTAAGACTATTCTAGGAAGTTGAATAACATTTTGGAATCCAACAATAGCAATCCCTCATTTTTTTACTAACATTTTAGGCTCAAAATCTCTATCCTCCATCCACCCAAGTCCTACTACAAGAGAGGAGGAGATGGATTTTGAGCAAGTGTTAAGACCCCATCATAGGGAGATAGGCAATGCTTCCCGAACCCATTCAATGTTTAGGGGTTGAAAGGTTATTGATACTCCCAATATGGAGGTCTAGGGTCCCTCCAAGTCGGTTGAATAAGCTAAGAAGAGAAAAAGAGGTTGTATCTCATGTGTAAGGATGTTGTGAGGAAGAAGTTTTGGATGATAAGAGGAAGGTGTCTAACAATAATAGGTCACTGACTTCTAAGTGGGTCAATTATGAGGAGAATGGTATATATGCGAAGGGTAAAGAAAAGTTGATTTCAAAGGAGGATATTGTTGAGAATGTTGGAATTGTTGAATGTTGGAATTGTTGATGGTAATGGTGTTCCCCTTGGTATCTACCCTATTCCTCCCAAATATTCTAGGTATAGTCCAAAATATCACCATCGGCAACTTATTGCCAAGGGCAAAAAAATAGATATCAAGAAATCTGAAATATTGGAGATAAGTCGGAAACTTCTTGGGAACTTAAAATCTGTTTTTCCAATCCTCATGGAATCTGATTTCTCCTCTTTGCTCTTTCTATGCTCTCCAAATCTGTTTTTTCAATAATAAAAAATGTGTTTCACCCTTTTTTGGGCCATGCTTTCCTATAACAGTCCTGCAGGCGATAAGTTCGATATTTATTGCAATAAAACAAAGAAATATTGGTGATATTTTACCAAGTTCTCTGTGATAACTTGATGTTACTTCTTAGTAGCCAAAAAATATCACGATGAGTTGACTTATTGCAGATATATCTATGATATTTTGAACTATGGCTCTAGGTATGATTTCTCCCACCTCGAAATGTTGGCTTCTCTTCTTGAGCAACTGGCAAATAAGTGAGATGGGAAAGGAAACATTGGCCCACCATAGTAGTATCAAATGGTTCTTTATGGAGAATAACATGCTTAACCTTAAGATATCTTGGCTTGACCAAAGCTTAAGTGGTGATACTTGTCAACCAAATGTGAATGACAATCTAGTCAAGGAGTAGTGGAGCATTCTAAAAGACATCTACAGACTTAAAGAAAAGTTGAAGGATTAAAGAATAAAAAATCTAGTGAGTTGCAGTTTGCATACAATGCCTATTGTCTATGTTTGATAGTATTGGTTACTCTTCAATGCATTAATTGTCTGTTGGTTCTCACTCTCAAGTAGTTGTGTCGATTGGTTGAGAGTTGTGATTCTCTTGGCAATTGTTGGGCCATTCAAATATGTTGTGTACCTCCAAGAAAGGGAGGATTGCTTAGTTGGATGAATTGTAATCCTTTGTTGACCATCTCTGGTCGTCTTCTTTGTAATAATTTCATGAGCTAATAAAGATATGTTTCAGTCCTGTATCTTGTAAGGTTTCTCCAAAATTCTATTATGAATCAGACTTAGATTGTACCTTCTTTATGCTTGTTGTAGATACTCTTCAATATACAGTCTTGAATGAATGGAGAGATATAATTTTGGAAATGCTTTTAACTTTTGCGAGTCATCTTAGGGCAGCATTGATTAAGGAGCAAACTTGTTGTTTCTTGTGTGTCCTTAAACTTCAATCACACCCTTATTAAATATAGAGATAAAGGGGCATGTCCTTACAAAGGACATGTCCCTTCCAAAGTCTGCTTTGACTCATCTCTCAAAATCAGTGACTTTCCATGCAATAATTAGTTTACTACCTAAACTAACCAAGGTGATTAGTTAGTCCTTAACCTAGTACTTCAAGATAGGTGCTGATATCTATTAGGAGGATAAGACAATGACTTCAAACCAATTTAATGCAAGATCCAATCAGTACGATCTATAATCAGATTAGCATGATTGAAAGTGACGGAATTAACACTCCCTCTTAACTTGATAATCATATTGAGAGATATCATATCTAGCAACATCAATTAAGATGAACAAGCAAGGATTAATACTCTATATCTATCTGAATCTTCTTAGCATGTGGTATCATTGAAAACATGATACAATGTCATATTACTAAATCTATGATATGACATATCACTGATACTAGTGATAATAGTATTGCAAAGAATACAATATACAAGATAAATCTAGAGAATAATTAAATTCTTCATTTATCCAAGTTGTGACTCATAGGTACTGGTATTCCTATATCACAACATGATCCTAAGTTAAGATCTACCAGAACACAGGATAAACTCTAGAGAATAATAAAATTCTTCCTTTATCCAAATTGTAATTTATAGGCATAGCAATGTCTACATCACAATGTGATATTTAACTCATCTAGATCTCACAGTAGAACTCTATTGTTAGCACATTATCTAAGAGATCATCATCTCATAATGTCGTTCATACAAGTGTTCATTATCTCAGAGATTGTCACCTCTAAAACAATGAATATCAATGGTGGAGCCCATAACAGTCAGTAGCCTGACAGTAAAATTATTTTATTAATAATTTAAAGAATACAAATAAATTACAATTCAACCATACCAAGTCCTTTCCTGAAGTGATCTATCTTCACTCGAGAGAGAGAGAGAGGTTTGGTGAGAATATCTGTATTTTGATCTGCAGTGCAAATGTATTCTAATTTAACAGTATTCTTGTCTACCATATCTCTTACATAATGGTAAGGAATTTTGATATGCTTGGACATGTCATGGAAAATTGGATTCACAGAAAGCTTGATGGAACTCTGATCATCACAATGAATAATCGTAGGATTCATGGCTTGACCAAATAATCCCACAAGTAAATTTCTAAGTCAAATTTCTTCCCGAGAGGCCATTGTTGTTGCAATGTATTCAGCTTCTGTGGAACTTTGTGCTACTGAAGACTATTTTTTGGATATCCATGATATCATTGCTGATCCTAAACTGAAATGTCCTAAAGTACTTTTTCTATTCTTAACACTTCCCCCCCAATCTAAGTCTGTGAGTCCATGTAAATCCAAGTCAAATTTCTCATATTTGAGCCCAAGGTTAAGAGTGCCTTGTAAGTATCTCATAATGTGTTTGACTACAACTAGGTGAATCTCCTTTGGCTTACACATAAACTGACTTAAGTCGTTAACAGCATAGCAAATACTAAGTCTTGTATTTACCAAGTACATAAGGGACCTAAGCATCTGTTTGTAGAGAGTAGAATCTATGGAAGGTGATTCTGTTGCTGCTTCTTTAAGTTTATGTAGATTAGTCTCCATTGGAGAAGACATAGACTTGCAATTCCACATTCCAAATCTCTTCAAGATATCTAATGTATACTTCCCTTGATTAAGTATAATGTTGTCAGAATTCTGTCATACATCCAGTCCTAGGAAGTAATGAGGGAATACCAAATTTTTCATCTCGAATTCTCTGATTAGATATTTCTTACATTGATCTATGAGATGATCATCACCTATTATTAGTAAATCATCAACATACAGTATCAAAATTACCATATCATCCTTATCCCTTTTACAATATAGATTTGGATCAGCTTCATTTTTGGAGAATCCTAAGTCGGTGAAATACTTATCAATTTTTTCATACCAAGCCCTTGGAGCCTATTTAAGCCCATAGAGAGCTTTCTTAAGCCTGCAAACAAAAACTTTAGGATCATGAGTTTCAAATCCTTCAGGTTGCTCCAAATATACCTCTTTTGTAATCTTTCCATTTAGAAATATTGTTTTTACATCCATCTGATGTACTTTCCATCCCTTCGATGTTGTAATAGCTAGGAGTACTCTTAGAGAGGTGTATCTGGCAATAGGAGGAAAGGTTTCTTCATAATCAATCCCTTCTTTCTAAGAGAATCTATTGGCTACAAATTTGGGTTTATTATTTTCAATGCTACTGTTAGCAGCATGCTTTATTTTAAATATCCACTTGGAAGAAACAATAGATCTTTCTTCAGGTCTAGGAACAATTTTCCAAACATCATTCTTCATAATGGATTGGTATTCTTCCATCATAGCACCCTTCCAAGCTATATGTTTAATAACATTTGAAACATTGGTTGGTTTTGATTTAGACAAATCATTCATGTTTGTTGTATGACTAGAAAATCTTTTGGGTCTTTTGCTTTCTCTAATTGTTCCAGGTGGTGCAGCGAAGTCTTGTGCTTCCTCTACTGTCATAATGGCCCAAAGTGGTATTTTGTTAGAATTTTGAGTTTCTTCAAGATTGAGATTTTGAATTTTATCTTCAATTTTTTCAATGTTCTCCTTTTGAGACTCAGATACTGTGTTTCTTTCATAACTGGGTAAGGGAGAGGGATCTTCAAAACTTAGGGCTCTTTTGAATGCTAAATCTTTTTTAAAAATTACATCCCTACTAAGTTCAATATTTTTCTGACCAGGTATGAAAATCCTATATTCTTTAGATGTTTCACTATACCCTACAAAAATACCTTTCCTTCAGGAGGGTTCTAACTTAGTTCTATTTTTTTTTGGAACATGTATATATATTGGGCACCCAAGATGACTTATATCGGGTTTAACCTTAGTAAAGACTTCTTCAAGAGTTTTATCTCTAAGGTAGGAGTGAGGACTTTTCTTTTGAATATAAACAGCAGTACAAGAGGCTTTTGCCTGAAGACAATATTCTATATTTTGATCAAATATCATAGCTCTTACAGCTTCTATAATTGTTCTATTCTTCCTTTCTGCTACCCCGTTTTGTTTTGGGTTATAAGGAACCATATACTCCTTTTTAATTCTTGTTTCTTTACAAAACTCTTTAAACAAATCTAAGGTATATTCCCCTCCATTATGAGTCCTAAGTGTTTTAATTTTATGTCCTGATAAGTTTTCAGTTAAGGTTTTAAATTCTTTAAATCTCTTCAAGATTTCTTTTGATTTTTTGCATTTTAAGAAGTAAATCCAAGTTTTCATAGAGAAGTCATCTATAAAAAGTATATAGTACCAAAATCCTTCAAGAGAAGGAACAGACATAGGTCCACATAAATCTGAGTGGATTAATTCCAAAACATTGTTAGTTTTTCTAGTGCTATCATGAAATGGACTTTTGGTGTTCTTACCCAAAGTGCATCCTTTGCATATGCTTGAGTGATCTTTATTCAGTTTAGGTAAACTAGTAACCACATTCTCCATAGTTGATAAGGTTTTGAAATTTAGATGTCCTAACCTTTTGTGCCATATTTCATTTATATTAGCAACTTCATGAATTGAGGCTTGAATAGGTGGACAAGGTTCTGAATTTAATTCACACAAATACCCTTTTCTTTGACCAATTGATTTTTTTTTTTAAATGAGGAGTTCTTAGCCTAGGTTATGACTTTGCCATCCATGAATACAACATTATGTCCATCATCTTCAAATACTGTAATCGAGATTAGATTCCTTTTTATTCCTGGTACATAGAGTACTCCTTTGAAAAGAAGAGAACTACTCAACTTTAGTTTCAAGGTGCAATTTCCAATTCTTTTGATGGAATGTGTTGGAAATCACCAATGGTGACTTCACCATTAACCTTTTATGATATAGTGTCTAGTGCTTCTTTGTATCCTGTAATATGTCGAGATGATCCACTATCAATCACCCATGCCTTACTTGAGACTTCACTTTATAGTGTTGAATACAATACAAGATTCTCAGGATCATAGTTATCTTCTTCCCTAGTAATGGTTGTACAATTCACTTGTTGTTTAGAATTCTCAGGACAATTAGATCTGTAGTGTCCAAACTTTTGGCATCTAAAGCATTTTATTTTGGATAGATCTTTCTTAAGTTTGTCATTCTTTTGATTACCCTTTTTCTTCTTGAAGTGCTTCTTCTTCCTTTTATAGGAATTTGTATTAAGAACATGAAGTTCTTCGTCTTCAGTTTTCAATTTTCCCCCTTTCTTAAGTTTCTTGGATTCTTCCTAAAGACAATCTTCCTTAAGTCTATTGAAGTCAAGAAGATTATCTCTGACACTTACTCCTTGTATGAATGTTTCCCATAAATTTGGTAATCCATTTGTAGCCATCAGCATTAGTTTCGTGTCATTAATGATGGCTCCTATACTTGCAAGTTCATCTCTTAGACTGGCAACCCTTAGGAAGTAAGAATACATTGATTCTCCCTTCTTTATTTGTATATGATTTAGTTGTCTTTTTAGTACGAGAACTCCAATTGCATTGTTCACCTCATATGCATTTAGTAATGCATTCATCATATCAAATGTTGTTTGATGTTTTGTTAGCATGGGTATATCATTTTTCACTCCATCTAATATGATTTGTATGGCTTTCTTGTTTCCTTTATTCTAGATAGTTTTATGAGGTTTAACAGTAGTTTGTCTAGATGTTGAATCAACAAATTGTTTTACATCATTTTCTTTGAGAACCATCATGATTCTGAATTTTCGAGTATCAAAGTGCTCTTTCCCATCAAACTTGTCCTCGGGTTTGATTGTGTATACCATTGAAGATAGGAGAATGATGCTAGATATATATCAAGTCTCTTTATTTAATTTGCAGAGCCTAGATTCGGCTACCAAAGCTCTGATACCATGTAAAGTTTCTGCAAAATTTTGTTATGAATCAGACTTAGATTGTACCTTCTTTATGCTTGTTGTAGATAATTTTCAATATACAGTCTTGAATGAATGGAGAGATATAATTTTGGAAATGCTTTTAACTTCTGCAAGTCGTCTTAGGGCAGTATTGACTAGGGAGCAGAGTTCTTGTTTCTTGTGTGTCCTTAAATTTCAACCACACCCTTATTAAATATAGAGATCAAGGGGCATGTCCTTACAAAGGACATGTCCCTTCCAAAGTCTGCTTTGACTCATCTCTCAAAATCAGCGACTTTCCATGCAACAATTAGTTTTGTACCTAAACTAACCAATGAGATTAGTTACTCCTTAAACTAGTACTTCAAGATAGGCGCCGATTTCTATTAAGAGGATAAGACAACAACTTCAGACCAATTTAATGCAAGATCAGATCAGTACGATCAGTAATCAGATCAGCATAATTGAAAGTTACGGAATTAACATATCTGGTACGCAATGCCATCTGTAATATTATTTCATGCATGTAATTTACTAGGTATAGTAGTAAACAAAAGCCATCAAGGAGAATCTGAAAAAAGTTAATGTTAGTAGAACTACCATCCAAAGTTGTGCTCAAAGCATCTGCACGCTTCATGCTATATTGAGGAAACACAACAGTCATACTCAAGAGGACCATAGTTCCAGGACTTGCAGCCAAAAGACAACTAGTGTTATGTGTTTAATGAGAAAGCCATGAAATTTGTGTATAAAGAAGAATCTCAAGTAGCAATCAGCCTTAATTCCTCTTAGTTTCAGTGCTTCTTGCTAGTTTGTTACATTGCTGATATGTCATTGACTTGCTGCAAGATTTTTCTTTAGACCATAAGTTCATGATAAGTTGTAGCAAGGGTGGCTACTTTGTTGGTATTGCTTTTCTCATTGTTAAATGGTGGGTCTCTTACAACCCTTTATTAAAAAAAAAAGGAATTTTTTGGATAAAAAAATTTTCAAATTCAAATGCTTTAATCTAGTTTTTATGTTTATTTTGAGTGGCTAAATTCTAACTCCTGCTACTTAGAAGCCAAAAGTTTGATTGCAGATTAAATCTCCTACAAGGGATATTTATGTTGTCCGAGGTGGTCTTAACAACTTGGGGATTACAATCAGTCGAAAAAGAAATGATGCAAACCATCAAACTGTAAAATTCTGACTTGTTTGGTGTTTGTAAAAAGTTATGTCCTCTTAGATAGGGCACTAAGTTGGAAAATAAAAATTTGGTGTTCAAAAGAAAAAGCTTAAATAAATATCTGGGAAACATCTCTGAAATACAGGATTTATAAAACCAATAATAAAATGAGCAGTAAAAATATGTGACCTGCACCTAGGCGTATGTAAATAATTATCCAACTCTCCCCGAGCAGAGATGGAGGGTTAATCTGCTGGATCGGAAGGAGGACCAAAGAAAGAAAGGAATGGCAAAATCTAAGGAACCACGACAACCACTTCCGGTGGATAGGGGTGGGTTCTATCAGTAGTTCGCCCTGCATCTCATGGTGTGAGACCCTGTAGGGGATCAATTGTGGTTCGAAGTTTGGGTCCGTTTAAGAGAGTAGGGAATGAAGTTACACGATTAATGCATGTTTGTGGAAGGAACTCGAGCTACACAACTATAGAATAAAGGATTAGTTTTTCAAAATAGAAAACTTAAATCCTAGCATGCAAGAGGAGAGGATAGTTTGGAAATTAGTATTATGAGAAAGGGTATTGGAATCAAACTGAACAACGGAATGACAGGTTGTCGGAGGAATATGTTTATGGAATGCATAGAAACTTTTTCCAAAGAAATTTTTTTTAAATGTCCATTTTGGTATAGAAAAATAATTGCTAGAGAAGGACATTAGCATGCATCAAAGAGATGGTTTGGAAATCAAACTGCTGAAATGGAAATTGAATGGATAAAAACTGATCTAAGTGTTTCATATTGATATATAAGCATCCCACAGACTTGTGGAATATAAACTTTCTATATGATTCCTTTGAAGATCTCGTAGGATCTATAAGACATAGAATAGAATTTAAAGATAATCTCCGCAACTTATATGATAAATCATTTCTATAAGTATTTTTCATAGGAATGGAATTACCACATTGTATCAAATCATTTGTGGATTTATTTTTTTAGTGTATCTAGGTGATGTTTATGGGTTGACGCACCATGACTTTCAGGAGTCACCCATCAAAAGGCTATTCTGGCTCTATCATGCTTAGCCATAAATTTTGTAACATTTATGTCAAATCTTCTCTATAAGCCATCATAAACCATCACTGCAAGCCGTAGCAAAACAATCAATACCCATTTTTGAAGAAAAAACATGGTATTTGCAAACTATCATTATTCATCCGCTAATATTATTAATCTAAATTACCTGTAGAAACCTGCGCAAGTCTTCAATGCCCTCCTTTATCATACTCAATCCAACCACAAATGCCAGAGGAGCAATTGTACTCATAGGTGAAACTGGACTCAATTTTGTGACTGACAGTACACCAACAAAAAGAAAATAAAGGTTTGCAACTCTCCGAAACTGTTCAAAGAGAGCTTTTGGCAAGAAGGAAATGACTGTATATCTAGTGGTAGAGACATAGTTTGAAGGGTACTTGAGAGGCTGTTTTCTATGTAGTTCCGGATGATTGCAGTAAACAACACGGGAGAAGCCAGGACCTTCTGGAAGTTGAGGAGGATAGGATTCTTTTGGAATTTTTAAACAATTTTTGAAAGAATATAGCTTGCTCCAATTGAGTTTTCTTTTGTTTCTTGTATTCTGGGGCATACTTGACAACCTCTAATTTCAACTACAAATAATCTACACTTAGTTCTGGCTAGGGTCTGAAATTCCAGGCAGCTCTAATGCACAATATTTTAGCTACAATGTATGCGATGATTTGAATTTTGAAGAATAAATGTCTGAATGCCAGATTTCGATCCAAATGTTCTGAAAAAATCTAGGCTCTTCCTTGGCTCTGGTTGACTTATCTCGGCATTTCAAATGAAGCCAATAAATTCGTTATTTCAGCATCTCTCCTCCTTTCTGCAGAATAAAACAAGCATTGTACATATAACTCATTACAGTCAGGTAACGGACAAAAAAACAACATAGGATAACAAAAATAATTCAAAGTTTTTACTATTGTCATGTTTTCCCTCAGTATGGAGCAGCCAAGGCGTCATAAACATTTTCTTTTGGTTATTGAAGAAGATTTTCTTAATCTTTATAATATTTAGTATGAAGAGTCTTTCATCAAATGGTTTGCTTTACACTACTATCTGTATGTCTTTGCAAGCAGAGCATACCTGAAGCTTTAATCTTGTAAATATCTGCTGTATGAGATGATCTTTTGCGTCATTATTTATTTCACCTTGGTCAGAGAATGTTTATCTTCAGTTTGTAAGAGCTCGTGAATGTTTCCTTACAGAATCCTGCTCCAGATCAGCTCTGTACACAAAGTTTTACACTATTACAAATTTTACAACCAAAATGTTTTTCTCTATATAAACTATTTGATGGTTTACAGTCGCTTCTTTTTTAGTCCTACGTCTGGATTATTGTATCTTTGTTTTCCCTACAATGTCCGTTAACATATTTAATTACTTAAACCAAACTTTCACTAATTTTTGAGCTTTTCACTACTCTTTGCAGGTTTGTTGTTTGCAGGGTATACATTGTTTTTTTCTTGTGAACGTGAAATTATGCTTCCAGGCCCCTTTTCTCATTTGTTTTCGTTTCTTGAGATAACAATTTCTGGCTTCAATGTCTGTCTAATTATGCTAATATAACGGTTTTTGTATGATACAGCTAGTAGAATGAACCTGTGCCCATTTTAACAATTCATC
The DNA here is from genome assembly GCA_028749045.1 of Cupressus sempervirens. Classification (NCBI taxonomy): domain Eukaryota; kingdom Viridiplantae; phylum Streptophyta; class Pinopsida; order Cupressales; family Cupressaceae; genus Cupressus; species Cupressus sempervirens. The sequence goes on along the minus strand of CM053793.1, from coordinate 99,495,971 downwards.
TAGAGAATAAATCTTTACAGCGGCATATTAATTCAATTTTTGAAAATTTAGCTGCTGGAGTCTCTTAATTAATGTTATATTTCTACTTGTAGGTTTTTGCTTGTAGAGCAAATGTGAATGTCATTTCTTCTAAGGTTCCGCTTTCAAAGCTGAGATTTTAACCATCTGTTCACTTCGTTCAGACAGTTGCTACATTTTGCATTGAAATCTGTTCAAATCCAAGGACAAATTTACACATAATTTACATACATAAATATTTTTCTTCCGTTATTTTTTCCAAAATTCACACACGTGTGTTTCAAGTTTATGTTAGACATTTGAGCTTTACAGCACCATCTTTAGAGCAGTATAGAGGAATGTATCACTACTCCTTTGCTTCAGAAAAAATGGATAAACAATTGAGTTAAAAGATTACAACTCCATAAAAATCATTCACCTGTACAATCAGAAGCATTAATCACTGCCAATCTGAAGAATGTCTCGAAGACTCGGTGTAACAATGTAATTGGATGACTAGCCAGGACTAAGGAGAATTATTTTCCGGAGTTGAACTCCCTGACGTGATCTTTTCACGATTTTATTTTACTTTGTTCACAAAACAATTTTTGCTTCTGTTTTTGTTTGTCACATATTTGTGTTCAGAGAGATCCTTTGCAAAGACCCAGTTTCAAGACCACCCCTGCACCTTGATATTGCATTATATAAACAGTGCTATTTTTACCGTTTTACCGACCAATTATTAATATTTTAGAAATCTTTACATCAATATCTCCGCAATTTTCTACCTTTCATCTGCTGCGGATTGACATCCAGTATACACAAAATTCACCTACTTTTCCCTACGGATATATTACAATTTTTTCCATCGCCGGTTGCGCCATTAAAATTTTCATTTTATGCTTTGTTTGTTCTGCTACCAATTCAAGGCAACATATTCAAATTTCCGATTCATATTTTTAAATTATTTCTGCAGGCGAGCGATTCTTGTATACATTAGACCGAACAAAGTACGGATTTTGTATGGATAACAGGATTTAATTTTTAATGCATTAACCTCATTGTTAGCAAGGTGTTTGTCCTCAGCTTTTGGGAGCTTTTGTATGTGCTACCATTATGTAATCCTGTGCAAACCTTGAAACAAGCATTATGGACAAATATAGCCGTTTGAACAGTGCTTGAACACGACTTCTCATTTCTAGAGCTTCACAAATTTCACGTCAAAATATTGTACGGTATCGTGTATTGGATGCAATCAATTGAAGATATACTAGTATACCTATTTATAATTAGAAAATTTATGGTAAACAGGATTACACCAAAAAAAAATTTAATGAGATAGTCTAGGAGGATTAGTCTTATAGGCTATGTTTAGTCTTGTGGACCGTCTATCAATTAGAAGTGTGAGGCTAACTTCATTAACATGTAGTAAGACCACCATTTTTTAGAGAAATTTAGAATGGACATTCAACTACTTATGAATAAGGTTTGAAGGTGTGACTCATCATAGTTAATATAGCGCAACTAATGAAATGAGTCCAAAAAATAACTTTTAAAACATTTGACCAAAACTTCATCTAAAAATCACTGCTAATTGAATTTAAAAATATCACTTGTTAATAGAATATTGTATAATTATATGAAATATAACATATATGCAACTTAAATGGACCTATTGAAAATAGCTTGAAGAAGACTATTAAAGAGGGAGATTGTTGAGAACAGATTTATACAAGTATGATCAATATGCTTCAATCATTGTTTTTTCACTAATGTCAAACCTACTATTTGCTGGTAAGACAACTCCTTATATGCTTTAAGTACTATCACTTATTTGATTGATGAAGAGGATTTGATGAAAAGATGTAACAATAGCACCTAGAGGAAAGGTTGAGATACGATTATGTAAAGGAGTACAATAATCAGTTAAGATAGTGATAACATGATGCATTGATAATCTACTTAAAGTTACGAAGGTTGGTTACACTAAGAAAGTTTAGAAGAACAAGTTACACAAAGTTTGTCTGCCAAGCTTAACCGAGTGGATAGTAGGTGCCAAGCAAAGTCAGTGCAAGCCGAGCAGAAAATTAGTTGGAGCTGAGTAAAAGTTTATTCTAGTGTATGTCGAGAAAAACAGTGGATGTCGAGTAAAGTTTACTTAATGCCGAGCACCAGTAAACTTTAGTTTGTGCTGAGTGATTTTATAGAGGATGTCGAGCAACATAGTATGTGTTGAGCATCAGAAGCTAGATAATGTCGAGTGGCTACATTATTTAAGAGATCGTGAATTTGATGAATCTTAACCAATAAATTTGTTTTCTTGGAATGTGTGAACCAGGTGGAAGATAAGGTTAATGAGTTGGTGGCACAAAATTCAACGTAAACCATTTTTAGAAAAATTCAAAGAGAATTCAAGGAGAAGTTTCTAGAAAAGTTATGAAATGAGGGGTAGATTCATTGTATCCTACCTAATCTATCCTAACCATAAATTAGACGATGAAGAATGAGTGGCAAAAGATATTAATTTCCTATTTATAGGAATGGATGGTCAGAAGCAAAGTTGTCATGTGCAAGAACTTAAGGAAGACAACGAGTCAAGGGTTTTGCTTCATCAAGTGACCTAAGAGAAGACTCTGCATTGGCATGTTAAGCAAGAAGGCTTAAGGGTATGGATGCTTGAAGGGTGAACAAGCTATCAGAGCTAAAATGTGTGAAGGCCAAGCAGATGGAGGATTGGAACATAGATCTGTAATCTGCAAATGGAGTTGTAAGTTGTTATCAGATCAAGTCTTACAGTTACTCTCTAATAATTGTATTAGTCTAGGGTAAATCTTTTGAATTAAGGTTGACCTAACATTCATTTGTAAATCCTTTAACCCAGTGACATTCCAAGTGAATGGTCTAAAGTCCTCTAACAAGGCTCACTCCTAACATGGCGATTGAAATCCTTTAACAGGGTCACATTTAACAGTGTGTATTGTAACCTTTCACAAGAATCACTTCAAAAGAGTGAAAAAGAGTAGCATGTTATTGGTGGTTTTTTTTCAAATTAGGTTTCTACATAAATCATTGTGTGAAGTGTGTTGATGAATCTGTTGTTTCATGTTTACATTTCTATAAGTTGATTCGACATTAACCTACAAGTTTTAAGTGATTGCATAATCTTATGGATGCATGCATGAAGATAAATGTTTTATGGGTTCACTAAGCTATGAAAATTTTTATTTATACATCTGGACCTTGGATAACTAATTCACCCCCCACGCCCTCTCCCCACCCCTCCCCCCCAAAAGTTATTCTAAAAATATTCTAACAATTGGTATTAGAGCCATCTTCTTAAGAAGACTAGTTTGAAGGTACTAGAAGCACAAAGATCAAGATGTCAAAATGAGAAGTACCCAAGATTAATAGAGATAACTTTCCTACATGAAAAAGTTTAATAAAGCTACACCTTGGAGGACTTGGAGATCATGCACAATTTATCATGTTACCACTAAGCATGTTGATCCTATTGAAGCCCCAACAACTGAGGATATGAAAAAGAAGAAAGAACATAACCAGACAATGTTGGAGATTGCCTCTACCCTAAGTTATGCCAAATTTGATGATATCAAAGGTCTTGACAGTGCAAAGAAAGTGTGGGATGTCCTAAGAGCCCAAGCTAAAATTCCCAGAGGTAAGTTTGATGATATGAGAATGGAAGAAGGTGAAAATATTGCTTAATATGTTGCAAGGATAAAAGAAATTGTCAATGCAATAAGAGGAGCTAATGGTAAAATAGATGATGGTACTATACTAAGCAAAGTTTTAAGAACACTATTGCCCATATATGCTATTAGACTTTTTGCGATTCAAGAACTAAGATGCATAACAGGAAAATACTCTATCACTTGAAGGTCTAGTAGGTAGATTCACTATTTTAGAGCTATCTAACTTTGATAATTAAAAACTTGATAATATTGAATATACTTTCAAAGGTAAGGTGTCATTGAAGGAGCCTGATGAGAAGAAGAAGAAGAAGAAAAAGACAAAGTACGTATCTAGTGACAGTGATACAAATGAGGAGGATGTAGAACAATTTGAAATATTACTGACAAGAAGATTCCACAAAGGTAAAGGCAAGTTCAAAGGTAAATTATCTATCATTTGTTTCAATTGCAATGAGGTTGGTCATATTGCTACTAGATGTCCAGAGAAGAAGAACTACAGAGGTGGTGACAAGTACAAAAGTAGGAGAGATGAAGACAACAAGGACGACAAAGACAAAGAAAAAAAGTCATGCTACATTGCTGAAGAGGAAACAAAAGATGAATCTGATGAACATGATGATGAAGTGGTGTATGTTGTACTGAAGGGCAAATCTGATGAAGAAAAGGCAATTGCACTTGTGACTTGTGTGAACAAGAATAATAGATGGGTTATTGATAGTGGGTGTTCACATCACATGACTAGAGGTAAAAGTAAGTTCATTACCCTGAATTGTTATGATGGAAATAGTATAAGATTTGGTAATGATTCACTATGTTTGATAAAAGGAAAAGGTTCTATCAAACTCATAGATAAGATTTTATGTGACAATACTTACTATGTTGAAGGACTTAACTACAATATCTTAAGTGTATCATAACGAATAATTTGGGATGTAAGGTTGAGTTTGAAAACAAGGCTGCTAAGATATATGACACAAATGGAAAACTAATTGGAAAGGGTGATCAAACTAGGAGTAATCTATTCTATCTTGATATAGAGGATGTTACTTGTCTAGTTGTAAAATTTGACGATGTGTGGCTATAGTACAAAAGGTTATGTCATGTCAATTTTGATAACCTATTCAATATCAGTAACATGAGAAAAGTTAGAGGCTTGTCTAAGTTAAAGAAGTTTGATAATACAATGTGCAAACAATGTCAATTAGGCAAAATGACAAAGTCAAGTTTTACAAGTAAAACTCATACCTCTAAAAGTATACTAGAGATTGTTCATATTGACTTGTGTGGACCAATTGAAGTGCAAAGCTACAAAGGAGATAAGTATATTATGTTGTTTGTTGATGATTATTCTAAAATGATGACAGTTATGTTTCTAAAATAGAAATCTAATACTTTCCAAATGTTTAAGTGGTACTTAGCAAGAGTTGAGAAGGAAATAGGTAAAAGTCTAAAGTGTTTGAGATCTGTTAGAGGAGGAGAATTCACATCAAATGAGTTTGAGATGTTCTATAGTGATAAAGGAATCAAAAGACATATATCTGCCCCTAGAACCCCTCCACAAAATGGAATTTCTGAAAGAAGGAACATATCTATAATGGACTGTATTAGAACACTCATGATGGAGAAAAATGTTGCTTTAAAATATTGGAGAGAAGCTGTAAGTACAGTTGTCTATACCTTGAACCGTGTACAAGTCAAGAAAGGTACTCATTCAACACCTTTTGAACTATGGTATGGATACTCACCCAATGTAAAATACTTTAAAGTATTTGGAAGCAAATGTTACATTCTTGAAGACCTTAGGAATGGTAAACTAGATGCAAAAATTGAAGAAGGTATATTCCTAAGATATTTCACAAGAAGTAAAGCTTATAAGTGTTTAAATACTAACACTAACAAATTTGTGAAAAGTGCAAATGTAAACTTTGATGAATATACAAAAGTACATGAGGCTGAACCTATGAAAGAACCAAAAGAATACAAATCATTTGTATACTCTTATGAAGGTATGTCTTCTAAAGAAGATGTTGCAAATCAAGCTACAAACCAATAGCAAGTTTCAATGACTACTGAGTCACACACTATGAATGTCGAGTTGAATTTAGGAACTAAGTGGCATTCAAGAACCAAGTTACACTCAAACGTCGAGTTATAGAATGAAGATGAAACACATTTAGATTCAGAGATTAGTGGAGATGTTGAGCTACCTAACAAATTGAAGAAACTAGAGCTAAACCAAGATTGTCCAAATATGTCAAAAGACATTATCCCGCTACACAAATTATTGGAGATAAATATGTTAGACCAATTACAAGAAACATATTGAGAAATGATACATGTTTGTTGAGAATGAAAGAACCTGAATTAGTGAGATATGCATTAGAAGATGTGGAATGGAGTAAAGCCATGGAATAAGAGATTGAACAAATTGAGAAAAACAAAACATGGACTCTAGTTCCTAGACTAGAAGACAAAAATATGATTGACACCAAGTGGATATTTAGAAATAAGCTAGATGAAAATGGTGAAGTCATAAGGAATAGGGCAAGATTAGTTTGCAAAAGCTATGCACAAGAAGAAGGAATTGAATATGGACAAACATTTTCCCATGTTGCTAGATTGGAAGGAGTAAGAACATTACTTGCTTATTTTGCATACAAAGGTTTCAAAGTTTATCAAATAAATGTTAAATCTACATTTTTGAATGACATATTAGAGGAAGAAGTTTACATAGAATAGTTAGAAAAAAAAAAATTTATGTTAACAATAAGAACATGGTATGTAGATTACACAAAGCTCTATGTGGTTTGAAACAAACACCAAGAGCATGGTATGAGAGACTTCATAAATATCTTTTGAAGATTGGATTTGAAAGGACTAATGACATAGAATAGTTAGACAAAAAAATTTGATGTTAACAATAAGAACATGGTATGTAGATTACACAAAGCTCTATGTGGTTTGAAACAAACACCAAGAGCATGGTATGAGAGACTTCATAAATATCTTTTGAAGATTGGATTTGAAAGGACTAATGATAACAACAATCTATACATAAAGATAGAGCAAGGTAAAGGTATTTTGTTATCTAAATTTTTTGTTGATGATATCATATTTGGAGGTCAAGATGCTTTATGTAAAGCTTTTGCAAATCAAATAAAGCAAGAATTCAAAATGTCTATGTTTGGAGAGATCAAATTCTTTGTGGGTTTGCAAGTACCTCAGATGAAATATGGTATATATATCACTCAATCAAATTATGTCAAGGAAATATTGAAAACTTTTGGATTGGAGGATTCCAAATCAATAAGTACACCTATGGTGACAGGGCGCAAGTTGTCAAATAATGATGATTCAGCTGAGGTGAATCAAATATTGTATAAGTCTATGATTGGTAAATTACAATATGTAGTGCATAGCAGACCTGACATTGCATTATTTGTAGGGATAGTTGCAAGGTTCTATGTTAATCATAGGGAGAATCATTTGATGACTATAAAGATAATAATGAGATATCAGAAAGGAACAGAGGAGTATGGTCTATACTATAAGAAAAATAAAAAAATTGAATTAATAGCCTAGACTAATGTTGATTGGGCTGGAAACATTGATGATAGAAAGAGCACAAAGCATTTTTCTTAGGCAAAATACTGGTTACATGAACTAGCAAGAAACAAAATTGCAACTCACAATCTACTACTAAAGTTGAATATGTTGCTACTACTATAAATTGTACAAACATTGTATGGATCAAACAGTTATTCAAAGGTATGAAGGAAGAGATTACAAAATCAATAATACTTTATTGTGATAATATAAGTGCTATCAATATATCAAAGAATCCTACGATACACACAAAGACTAAGCACACTACAATCAAGTATTACTACTTGAGAGAATTAGTTCAAGATAAAGAGGTGAAGATGGAATATGTCAACACAAAAGAAAAAATTGTTGATATCTTCACAAAAGCATTACCTAAGGATGCTTATAAGTATCTAAGAGGTAAATTAGGGGTGATACCCCTATCAAAGGCTATCTAAGTAAAAAAGGAGTGACCTACATCAAACAAACTGATTTTTATATTTTACACATTGATACAGTGGATCTTACTTTAGGAGCTACCTAAAGTAATCAAAGAACTGACACTCCAAATCAGTCACAAGCAAGATGACAAAGGGAGAAACTGAAGAAGTTCATATCTGCATGTTAGATGACAAGTCTTTGGCATTGTTGTCAAAAAGGTAGATAGTTATTGATCAAGAGAATGATCAAGGAAGTAATTGCTAAGGGAGATAATTGGTGATCAAAGCAAAGTACAAGTATGATGAAGGAGATAGTCAAATAAAAGAAAGAGAGATAGATATACAAGAGATTGAAAATTCACCAAAGAAGGGAGAAATCCTAACATCTACCTAGTAAGAGAAAGATATAATAAGAATAAATTTAAAGAGAGTTATAAGCAAGAATTTTGTAACCTACTCAAATGATGGAAGTTGCTGATAGAGGGAGAGATTTCAATACAAGAAATTATTTCCTTTTTGGTATTGTCTTACTATTTGGTTGATTAGTTTGATTTTTCATCAATGTCAAAGAGGGAGATTTTTTTAAATAGATTGAAGAAGACTATTAAAGAGATATTTTTGAGAGCATATTGATACGAGTATGATCAATATGTTTCCATCATTGTTTTGTCACTGATGTCAAAACTACCATTTGCTGGTAAGACAACTACTTATATGATTTAAGTATTATCACCTATTTGATTGATGAAGAGGATTTGATCAAATGATGTAATAATAACACTTAGAGGAAAGGTTGAGATATGATTATGTAAAGGAGTACAAGAATTAGTTAAAACAGTGATAACATGATGCATTGATAATCTACTTAAGGTTGCAAAGGTTGGTTACACTAAGAAAGTTTAGAAGAATAAGTTACACAAAGTTTGTCTGCCAAGCTTGACTGAGTGGATGGTAGGTGCCAAGAAAAGTCAGCTCAAGCCAAGCAGAAAATTAGTTGGAGAAGAGTAAAAGTTTATTTTAGTGTATGCCGAGCAAAATAGTGGATACCAAGTAAAGTTTAGTTGATGTTGAGTACCAGTAAACTTTAGTTTGTGCCGAGTGATTTTATAGAGGATGTCGAGCAATGCAGTATGTGCTGAGCATCAGAAGCTAGATACTGCTAAGTGGTTGTATTATTTAAAAGATCATGAATTCGATCAATATAAGTCAACAAGTTTATTTTCTTAGAATGTGTGAACTAGGTGGAAGATAAGGTTGATGAGCTGGAAGCACAGAATTCAAGGTGAATCATTTTTAGGTGAATTCAAAAAGAAATTTAAGGAGAAATTTCTATAAGAGATATGAAATGAGTGGTCGATTCATTGTATCCTACCTTATCTGTCCTAACCCTAAATTGGACAATGGAGAATGAGTGGAAAAAGATCTTAATTTCCTATTTATAGGAATGGTTGGTTAGAAGCAAAGGTTTTCATGTGTGAGAATCTAAGGAAGACAAGGAGTCAAGGGTTTTGTTTCATCAAGTGACCTAAGAGAAAAGTCGGCATTGGCATGTTAAGCAAGAAAGCTTAAGGGTATGAATGCTTGAAGGGTGAACAAGCTATCAAAGTTGAAATGTGTCAAGGCCAAGCAAAATGGAGGACTGGGACAGAGAGCTGTAATCTGCAAATAGAGTTGTAAGTTGTTATCAAATCAAGCCTCACTGTTATTCTCTAATAATTGTTTTAGTCTAGGGTAAATCCTTTGGATTAAGGTTGACCTATCAGTCATTTGTAAATCCTTTAACTAGGTGGCATTCCAAGTGAATGGTCTAAAATCCTCTAACAAGGATCCTTTAATAGGGTCACATTTAATAGTGTGTATTGTAACCTTTAATAGGGTTGGCTTTTCACAAAGCATCACTTCAAAAGAGTGAAAAAGAGTAGCATGTTACTGGTGGTTTTTCCCAAATTGGGTTTTCACATAAATCATTATGTCAAGTGTATTGATGAATATGTTATGTTTCATGTTTATATTTTTGCAAGTTGATTTGACAGTAACTTACAAGTTTTAAGTGCTTGCATAATCTTATGGACGCATGCATAACTTTTATATTAAACACAAAAGGACAAATACTTGAACACAAAAAATTTATTTGTTATAAATATATCACATTATTATATAAAATACAATCTATATCCAACATAAATGAACCGTATTTAAACACGAATTTTTTTTGACAATCTCACACATTTCATGGAACACTAGTACATTTAACCCTAAATTTTGACCTTGAATTTTGACCATCAAATATAAATTGCTTGTTGGTCATCATTATAAAGGAATTTTTTTTTTTTAATACATGTCCGTGTTGGTCACAATTGTGACCAATGCTTTATATTTTGTGTTGGTCTCAATTGCGACCAATACGGGAACGTAAAGATTTTTTTTAAAAGCAGCAAATGTTAGTTGAGTTTATATCATTTGATCATTTGGGTATCGTCAGGAGGATTGGAGGTATGTTTAATTTATTGGAGTGAATGCTAAGGATTGAAGCCTAAGCTTTGAATCAGCTTAGAAAATGAGAATGTGAAGTCAACAATGAGCTTATGAAAGTGAAATCTTTGCATACAAAGACAGTAGTTGTAGAAATATAACTCTCATTCCCAGAAATATACTAGTGACCATAACAAAACTTTTGTGGAGGAATAGGGTCTCATTTACAGAAATATATAGATGGTAATAACATAACTTTTAAGGAGGAATAGGGTTTCATTTACATTGTTGGAGGAGTAAATTGAGAAACAATGAACATCTCCCACCCTTCAGATCTCACAGGAGAATTTGGAAGTGAGTGTATTTTTGTTGCAAGTTCTTCAACATTTACCCTTACCTTGATGATTGCTTTGAAACATTTGTTGTAGGTTCTTACACTGCATTGGCATTTTGACACATTTTAGGGCAACATTAATCTATTTTTACCCCTAAACAGGTCTGCACTCCTTATATACCTTTGCATTTTTGTCTTTCATTTCTATATTTGGTATTTGATAGCTCATATTTGGGTTATATACCTCTACATTTTTTTCTTTCACATGGTTAGGGTTCGATAGTTCCATATCGACGTCAAGATCAAATAGCGAAGGTAGCAGAGCCCGTTTGACCATACACAAATAGTTGTTATGATTCCACACTTTTCAATATTTATGGTTCCATATCCATCCACTTCTCATGGGTGGGCTATTCTTTAGTCCTTACCTTCCATAGTAGCCATAGTCAATCGCAGCCATAGTTAGTGACAAATTAAATTAGCCAACCACTTCATACCCAACTATGGATCCACCTATAACTTTGAAACTCACTAACATATTGGATAAGAAGGAGACACCATCACTCACTTCTACCTATAATTTTATGGGCATCCATATCTCCTAACAGAATCCCCCACTTAACCATCTGCCATCAGCCATCTTGCATTTAAGGGCCACGACAACATTCTTGTAGTTGTGTTTCAAGATTTTTGGGGAATTCTATTACAAAGTGTCAATTTTTCTTCTTGAATCAATCTCCTATGTTCATTTTACTCTTCTTATCACTACATCTTATTATAAGGTTCTTCTTCATCCCTCAAAAAATGTAATAGCTGGGTCAAGTTACTATTGCCAATTTAGTAACATTTTGGGTACATATGAAGATGTTGATCTGAAAATTCAAAGATATACATGGCTTTTGGTATAATGGCTACTATACGTGTGATATTGGATCCTAAGGGAGTAATTTATTTTTGTCACTTTTCTTTGAGACTTCTTTAAGTGAGATGTTTTACAACTAAAAAAATATGTTCAAAAATACTTTGGTGGTATTTAGCAATATTTAAGAGATAAGCTTTTAGTAGATACAAGAGTTGCATTGTAACTACAATCCCTACATTATTGTTCATTCACTCATTTTAACAAAGGTTAATATTATAGCCTTCACTAATAATCATATCTTAATTATATAGCCTTCACTAATACTATAGTGTTATTGAAATTGGGATATTCAAGTGTCAAACATTACAATAAGAACATATATAAAGCCATGGCACCAGCCTAAAGACTTTGATGGTCTCAACCCGATCACCCAATGTGAGGTACAATCATGAAGAAGTAAAACAAAGGATCATTCCTATCTTATTTTTACATTGTACTAAATGCACCTCGATAGTTGAGATTTTTTTTGTGCTAAATTAATGTATTTGTGAAATATGCTCTACACTCATCCTATTATCCCAAGAGCCATAGAAACCTCTCATCCCACACAACATCTTCCATAAGCCTCCAATGTAACATACTATATTTTTACTTGAATATTATGCTGATATCACTATGGAATCTTTGATTTTTTTAAAAAATTAGTAGGTTTAGCTTATGTAAATTATCATGGCTTGCTAGTCATAACAATCTTCAATTGGTTTAGGTCTTCTCAAGCCCCACATCTTATGTTGTAGTTGATCTTTTGTTTGGCTATACACTTGTCCTATTGCTTCTCAATCTTGACCATGATATTGTGCAAGGTTTTGTTTCTTCTTACAATTTAGTAAGACATTCATCTCCATGTTCCCAACCCTTACTATGCTTGTTCTCTTAGTTTCAAGAGGAATCCTTCCATCTATGGGAATCATTAATATATGTTTGCATAAGAAAATATAAAACAATTTCATGCTTACATTTTTCTCAAGGTTGCATGGGATGGGGGTACTTGGGTATGTCAAACTTTACTTTTAATTATAGTTTTATATTTATAGAAAATCTGAAGTTATGAGTCATGACAATGGTTTTTCAAAACAAGAATAGTAATAAAGTTTGCAAATGTAATATGTTATTTTCAATTTCAGATTTTCTATATGTTTGTAATAATAATGTATGATAAATGTTTAGATGCATAATGGAGATGAATTACTTTAATCATGAACAAGACGGTCATAAATTATATGACAATGACATATTGCAAATTATAAATTTTTGACTTCAGTAGTGATAAAGTTTATTGTTAATTAATATTGTATCAAAGTTTTAAACTAATTAGGTATTCAATTAAGCTTGATAAATAGCAAGCTAACACGCAAACAAAAAATCAAAAAAATAATCAAAAAATTTTAACAAGGTCCTTGGCTATGATTCTCTCCACTAAGTACCTAGTACAATATGTGTTTTAGATTCACATTACATGCTAATCAATCCAACTATCTTCAATGATGTAAGTATGTCCACTCTGCTAGTTTAGGCCACTATGCTCAAACTGACCAATGAATTCTCCTGATGCTATAGGGTTTCTTCTTGACCCTATTCCTAAGAGGATACCTCCCAACTATCCTCTTCCTCAAGACCTATTCACACCAATTTACCTTTTCAACTTTTATCACTCCAAATCTTGAAATTAAGGCATTTTCCCTTTACTTGGAAAAATAGGGCACAAACTCCAATACAACATCTAGGTCTATCACTTGATCACCAACATGATGGTTCTTAATTCCTCTAACCATTCTAAGGTTAAACTCTTAAACCCAATTCATAGAGCTCTATTTCTTGTAGCTAGTAAAACCCCACATCTAACCTTCTCCTTTCATACCAAAAATCTCCATACCTTCCTCCTTCTAATCAAGTAGAAATTTTGGCTCAATAAATCTAACATGGATCTAAATCTAAAAAAGTTTGACCTTACTGGCCCCTAGCCAGGTATCCTTTACTCACCTAGGGCATCATGAAAGCCTTGACAAACCTATACATAAAACCTTGCAAAAAACATATTGATAGAGATTTGGGAGTCTATTTACATTATTTACAAAGAAATCATAGGATACACCATGTGGATTCCTTACTAAACCAAAATATGTACAACCAGCTCTATCTAGGACAACAAACTGATAAAGCCAAAAATATTTTTATAGACAATGAAAAACTTCAATGCTAAGACCTCAAACTACAAGCTTTTATTCAATGTTCATTTATATTTCAAAACAAAACATTTACTTGACCATATCAATCTGTCAAAAAGGAAAGAAGGCCATGCTTCTTAAAAATTGTTATCATAGTCAACCAAATCACTTGAGCATTTGATTTGAGCATTTCAAGCATTTCTGATCTACTGCATCATTTGTGAATATCATTTGAGGATTTCCAGCATTTCATTGCATCTACTACATCCTTTGAGCATTTCATTAGAGCATTTGGAAACCTTGTGAGCATCTACTGTAGCCTTAAACTCAAACTATCGATCGTCATTTGAGCATACATTGCATCTATGACATGAACTCGCTTGGCTTCGTGTTGCAACCAGTTGCAACACTTCCACTATTAAAGGTATTCAATCATTAGGGAAGCCCTAATTTGATACTTGCTAATGTATAAATGAAATTTGGACTTGAACAAAAAAAAATTACCTTTATTTAAGATAAATTTAAACCCTTGTTTGGAGATTTGATAAAGAGTTTTGATCGAATATTTATGACCCTCATTTTGTAGGAGTGAGTGAGTTATTGATGGATAGATTAGAATATTTGAATAACAAAAGATAATACTATTCCATTATTGATGAGGTGATTACAATCTTAATGTAGAAAATCCTAGTCACCTCAAAGTTATGATTTCACATAAAGCAACAAAATTAAAGCTTAAGAAATTAACAATGTCATATATATTTGGAAGTTACAGTCTTTATAAATAATGTAAATAAATGAAGTAAATTGGTTAACTCTCTTCTCTTGTTGAATAGACCGACTACTTCTCTTTTTACAAAAATAATTTGACAACTATGAATTAGGGCCAAAAAAATGTATGGAATGTTGTTGGAAGTTTATAATTGTCAACTTGTCGTAATGGTAAGCAGATACTAATTAACCTCTACTAGGACCTCACAAGGCTCACTAATAAGCCTTCTTAGGGTTTAAGAAAGAGATAAGAAATTTGTGTTTAATATTATTCAAAGTGCATTATACGAAACACATAAAAAACCAATTTTTTTGGGAAAGAATAACTCAGTTGTAGTGAAGAATGGGTCAGTTGTAGCTTTAAAAAATGGTAAAGAAGAATCGAGTGAGGATGAGTCTTTTGATGAGGTACTGTATGGTTAAGCCAAGTCTTCAGTACATAATAAAGCAACTAAAATTCATAAATTATTTTTTTGATAGTTGATTTATTTAAATATTGCCCATCAAAAATTACTTAGTACATCTCATCTTTTTTCTGCACAGGAGCTTGCAGTTCTGAAGAATCTGATAGTGAAGAATCTGAAGAAGATATTGTACCAAAGGTATATTTGGTGTTCTTTTTAAAGTGAAAATGTGACTGGAAATTTTGTATATTGTCATATTTCACATGCAGAAAGGTCAAATTGTAAATAGAGGTGAAGCCATATGGATTTAAGTTTCTTCTTCATTATTTATAATTCTCTTGATTGCTCCTTTCTAGCTATAAAAATACTTGTTTATTTTCACCTTTCCAGATACCCTTTACCAGGTTCTTGAAGATTCCAAAATATCTTTGGCTGACCCCACTCTAGTATGTCCTAACTCCTACTTGGTTCACAGACCTAATAGGCCTAATTAGGCTAGGTTTCCAAGGCAAGTGCTAGGAAATGGGTTCATAGAACTAGCACAACTACATGGAACTCTTCCTCTCCATGCCACATCTCCATTTCATCCTTTACCTGGGTTAGATCCATTTGTTTGGGAGTCTAATCACCACTTCTTCTACAAATCTGGGTTGAACACATAGAGATGTTCAGCCTAGGGCTAGTTGGTAAAAATATGAAACCTTCTCCTCCAGGCTTGAAACTTTGCCATATGAAAGTACCTACCCCTAAATTTTGCAACTATTTTACAATGTTGTTAGCACTTTTGCAATTTTTCTTGGCAACTTTGACAATTTTGCATTTTTGACTACCTAGACACCTAAACACCTACTTAATGGTTTAAACCATATCTAAATCCATCTAAGGACTTACAAACACCTATTACTCATTAAAATAACTGATTTTTCAAAATGTGACCATTTGTTTCAATGTGGCATCCTGGTTTATAATGACACCAAGGATCCACTTGACCTTACAATTGGTCCTAATACATAAACCACATTAAGTTGACTACCCTATGGACCTATCCAACTACCTTGACCTATCAAATTGCCTTGGTGCCCTGCATAATACTCCTCAGGCCAACAAAACTCAAGTCTCTTGAGTTGCCAAATCTTCCACTTTAAAGCCCATCTTGATCAAATTAGTTTCAGTCAACCAAGTTGCATCCTCCATACGTGTGTTCTTCCACTTGACAAGGTACTTGTAATATGTCTTCCTCCTAGTCTCTTTCAGCACTTTGGTGTCTAAGAGGTATTCAACCTCTTGTGGTGGCTACTTGGATAATTCTGTAGGTACCTCCACTCCATCCATTTGACCTGTATCATAGTCAGCAGTTCCCTTATAGGGATACAAATCACAAACATTAAAAATGTTAGATAAACCAATGCCAGCAGGGAGTTCAAGTTTATATGCATTTGTGCCATATTTTTGCAAAATTTTAAAAGGTCCCATCTTCCTCATCATGAGTTTGGTGTATTTTCCCTTTGTACAATCTGAAATTACTTCTTTGTACTTGTCTAATAGCTGCCTTACTTCCTTGGGTCCCATAATCCTTTCATTGGATTTGCCTTCCTTTCCTTTTTCTCCAAGTTTTGGCTTTACTACTATGGCAAAGCAAGGCATGTTTTTCACCTTAAGGGCCTTCAAAAACTCCTCTCCAACCATCATCACACTAGATGCATGTTGGATCTCCTTCCTATCTTCTAGCAGCAGTCTCCTGGTGTATTCCTTCCCATTTTTGGAAATGATGTAAACATTTCTCCTTCCATCATGCTTAGAATTGACATCAAATTGCCATAGGTGACAAGCATCCATTTCTTCAACATCATATACAATCTTGTCTTTGTACTCCCCTATTTGAAATTGAACATGAACTTGTTCATTTACTATGACCTACTACTCCTTATTTAGCCATGAAATCTTATAAGGGTTAGGATGAGGCAACTTCTTCAATCCAAGTTTCTCTACCATTTCTACTGAGGCTATATTATCAATTGAATCAAAATCTACAATAACTTTGTAGATCTTACCTCTTACCTTGCAAAGAGTTATGAATAATGTCTTTCTTGGGGAGGCTCTTGCTCTGTGACAGTCTTCAACAGGGTTCTATTGAACATTAGAGACTCTCCTCTCTCTAGATCAGCATTTCCTCTTGCCCCTTGGTCACTTTGTGCATCCTCCTCTTGAGCCAAATGGACTCTTATATTCCCTTCTTGGCTATTGTTGCCCATTTTCTCACGAAGTGCTTGTATGTAGCAAGTGCAATATGTAGAGGTAAAGTTATGGAAGGTCAACTAAGTATTTTTTTCTTTTTATTTTTTATATTTTTAAATCTCTTTATCAATCTATCTCTATATCTATACCTCTTTCTATCTTTCTCGCTTTACTATTCATTTCTATATGTGTCTTCCTCTTACTACTCCATCTATAGGTTGCAAACAAATCATCCTTCTTCCACCAACAAGTCATTACATTCAAGAAAGACCATGTTTGACAATATCAACGCACAAAAAAATAGGGAGACAATTGCTAGACTATGGTCTAACTTAAAAAGAAAAGGTGATGAAAAATGTTATTTTCCCTGCAAGATTTGTAAGGGCTTAAAGACTCGAAGATATCTAATCAAAAAAGTTGAGGAACATTGTAGGCAACATGGTCACATTGAAGGGGGAAATGAATATTGTCCATTGGTATATATTTTAATAATTTATAAAATACATAAGACATGATTTGATGATGACATCATGGTCATGGTTAATGTAAGGTCATCATTTTCATATAGGTCAATGTCCTTGAGTTTCATGTTATGGACCATGACAATTCGGAGAATGCGGATTTCCAAATGAGGGAACATGGAGGTGTGAATATTGAAGTAGAAGGTAATGATACCATGGAAGAAGACCACAATGATGAAGATCATGATGATCAAGATGATCACGATGATCAAGATGATGATGATGTTGATGTTGATGCAGAGCTTGATGTTCCTATACTTGAGAAGGCACGTGAACCCCTATATGAAGGCTCTGAAACAACTCTTCTTGTCGTTGTATTGTTTTTGGTGAACTTGAAGGTTATGAATGGTTTATCCAACGTAGCAATGAGATGTATGTTAAAATATGTCATCTTCTTTCATTATTTTACTCATAGTTCCCTTACAATTTACATTGGGTTCGTGTAGCAATTAATATTCTTTAAATTAACGAATTATATTTTTGGTCATAGGTTGATAGGTGAGTGTTTTTTACCACTATCAAACATTCTACCTCACTCGTATTGAGAATTATTTGCCATCATCAAAGATATTGGAATGGAGTATCAAAAAATACATGCAAGTCCAAACGATCATATTATTTATCATAAATAGCATAAATTTGCAACACAATGCCCTATTTTTCATATTAGTAGATATCAATCATATCGATAAACAGAAAAGGTGCCTTGCAAGGTTGTTTGACATATTCCCATTATTCCACGTCTGCAACAATTATTTAGGTGCAATAGCTTGGCACAATTTATGGATTACCATGCACATAATAAAATTCAAGGTGATATGTGAATGCCTATAGATGGTTCAACATTTAAGGAAATAGAGTGAAAATGGCCACAATTTAAAGAAGAACCTCATAATCTCAAACTTTCATTGGTAGCAAACAGTGTCAATCCTTTTGGAGAGATGAGATCTACTTACTCGGTGTGGCCTATTTTTGTTATCAACAATAACAGACCTCCTTGGTTGTCCATAAAGAAAGAACACATAATGTTGACACTGATTGTTCCATGTATTTTTTGATTTAATGGTCATCTAAATTAATTTATTATTACTAATCCATCAAAATGGTCATAGTAATTATATAATGTTTTTGTTCATTCAACTAGGTAAGTACCAAGTTAAAGATATCAATGTATATATTTAACCCCTTATCAACGATTCGATGGTGTTATGGAATGGGGTTACTATGTATGACATCTCTAGACCAATAGGACAAAGACAATTTCAATTTCATGCAATGTTTGTATGGACAATACATGATGCCCTTGGGCTAACACATTTTTGTGATATGTTCTCTTCTTAACACCTCTTTTTTGGTATGTTATAGTGACAACACAAAGTTGACACATTTAATCCAATTATACACGATCTTGTAGGTATTCAAACAAAGAGAAAATTTGCATGTCTATTTTGTGGTTCAAAGACCAAATCTTGTCATTCAAAAAGTTTAAGAAAGTAGGTGTTCGATGAGAATAGACACTTTCTCAATAGAAATCATAAGTATCAAATTACCAAAAAACATCTTTTCAATGAGAAAGAAGAGACTATGTCAAAGCCATAGAGAATGACACCTTGCCTGTGGAAGTTGGCATACAATAAAATAAATAGTCAAGGTAATGTAATTCCATTTGATAGTTTTTGTTTCCAATTTATATTTTGATATTGTGTTTTATTTACTAATGATGTAATTGATGCTTGTGAAGGTTGTCAAGGCATCAATGACCAACTTCTAAAAGGACTAAAAATTTATCTTATGCAATTTACTAGGTTGTCGTACTATGAGCAACTCCCAATTGTGCATTTGTTTGATCTTATGCATATTGGAAAGAATGTAACAGAGACATTATGGAAAATCTCAGATGGAAGGTGTGACAATGACCAAGTTGTCAAAATTTGTAGTGACATTGAAGAATCCAACCATGCAATAAAAAATGGCATTCAATCAAAGAACAATGGAGACCGGATTGATACAAGTGCCATTAGTTGGTTATTGTCAAAGTAATAGAGCAATGCTATAGAAGAAGTCATAAAAAAATATGATTTCCTACAAAATTTTTTGTGAACATAAACAATCTCATATCAAAGAAAAGTGAATTTGGGCCAAGGTTGAAAACACATGATTGCCATACATTTATTAAGGTAATTCAAGTTATTTTGTATTCACTATATATTTGTATACTACATGTAGTTTTAAGTGCATTCTTTTATAAAATATTGACAAGATCATTTAACAAATATTTCAGTATGTTCTACTTCTATCTCTCCCACACCACTTCACCAACAATGTCAAACAGGTTATATATGATCTTGGAAAATACATGAGGTGGTTGTCATCTAACAAAATCAATAAAGAAGATATAAAATATTGGAAGAGAAAAATTCCTCTTCTTATGTGTGAAATGAAAAAGTGTCTACCTCCAAGTTTTCTCAATGTACAAGAACACTACCTCATACATCAAGTTGAGGAGATTGAATTATGTGAACCTATACCAACCAGGTCAATGTGGATGGTTGAGAGGCACTTGAAATTTTTGAAAGTCTTGGTTCGACAAAAAACACATCTTGAGGGTTCTATGGTGGAGGAATATATGGTATACCAGACCATGGTGTACATTAGTGAATATCTTCCTAAGTTTGTAGCAAATATCCATGTAGATCATATTTGGGATCCAAACTCAATTAACAAATTCGAAGGGGAGTACTTGATGGGAAAAGGTAGATCAAAGAAAGTGAGAGGTAAATCTAAGATTTTATTTTAGTTAATTAATTTTTATAAATCTTCAATATAAGTTATTTATAATTGGTGTGTTTTTTTATACAAGTGGTCGAGAGTGGCATGCAATTCATTTGTATATTGCAAACAATCTTGATTGAATGATGGTATGGATTGAACGATGTCAACAAAATGGTTGCTCATTAACATGGGAAGGATTTGCTTCATTGGTTATAGAATCTCATCGTAATAGAGATTCCAATGTTATGCCGATGGTAGTTGATCTAGTAAAAGGTTTAAGAGGTGAAGAGGTATGTACAAATTGATTAATGATCATAACTCGACATATGTTTCATATCAACTCATGATGCAAATAATTTACACATGATTCAAAAAAATTGTAGGTC
This sequence comes from Cupressus sempervirens, assembly GCA_028749045.1. Classification (NCBI taxonomy): domain Eukaryota; kingdom Viridiplantae; phylum Streptophyta; class Pinopsida; order Cupressales; family Cupressaceae; genus Cupressus; species Cupressus sempervirens. Next base: position 99,475,257 of record CM053793.1, on the reverse strand, counting down.
AAGCACCACAAAGCTATGTACTATCATGGCCACAAATTTCACATAAAAAAATTGGATGACACAGAGAAGACTTGTCATTCTAGGATAACTGCAGTTTTCAAGGTCACCAATATATCATCTAGAAATGACATACATCCTCAAAAATTTCAAAATCAATACTATGGCATCTTGGATGATATAATTGAGTGCGACTTTAACTCCTTCAAAGTAGTTCTATTCGTTGTCAAATGGTATAGGTTACGATTAAATCAAAATGATTTAGATAGGACAGTTATTCAACATGATAATGGATTTACAATGATTAATACAAGGTTATTTGAACTAGTTGGAGATGAGCCCTATGTTCTTCCAAGCCAATGTAAGCAAGTGTTTTACTCAAAGGTTCCACATAAATAGGGTTGGTCATTTATTATTAGACATGATCCAAGAGGAAGGCCGATAAAGTATAATGTTATAGAAGAAGAAGATATTAAAGATGATGAAGATCAAGATGATGGTGATGATGATAGTGATGATGGTGATAATGATGATGATGGTGATGGTGATGATGGCGATGATGATGGCGATGATGGCGATGATGATGGTGATGATGGTGATGATGGCGATGATGATGATGATGATGATGATGATGATGATGATGATGAAGATAATCAATGACATAATTGAAATGATCAATGATTTATTTCTTTCAATTGTAATTATTACATATTTATTGTGTTCAATTCTAATGATTACAACATATGTTATTTATAATTACCATGAATGTTTATATTGTGTCTGATTATCACCATTTTTGCAAATAGGCAACTAATTATAAACATCGTCACCCCTTCTGTTGACAATCATGCATTCCATATATAAGGTAAATTTGTTCATGTTTACGATGTTGCATATTGTTCATTTTGTCTTCTAAGTTATTTGTAGCATACACATATCATATAATTTTTAGCTAACTTAAGATAAATGATTAACATATGCAGGAAATTTGACCCCTTTGGCATAGATCGTGCATAGTGACATGGATTAGCAGGTATAAGTCAATAAATAGACATAATTTTCTTATATTCTTCTTGTTTATCATTGAGCACATATGTTATAAATAGACATATTATATAATCATATAATGTATATGTAGACAAAGAAAGTCCATATAGAAATATAATTGTATAATCACTTTCAAATTACTACATTTTATATCTCTCACGTATAGACAAAGAAGAACTGCACATATGAGTCACGACTTGATTATTTTATATATATTATTTAAATATTATCAAATTTTCATTTGATGGATTGTAGGACCCACCAAATAGGTACTTGTCAGATCTATCTACATCGAATAAGGGAAATGAGGAAATGGTAGATGAAAGCTCTACATGTAGTACAGCTAAATAGGGAGATCAATTAGAGGTCAAAAGATTAGAAAAAATTTTGATAAACACATGCAATTTTTCCTTGCTAATGGGGGTCATGTTCTTATGATGATGAGACCAAAGGTGATATCAAGGTTCCCTTCCGGTACACACACATTGAGAAAGAATGGGTACCCAATGAGCTACCTCCAATTAACACCGATTTTTGTGTTAATGAGAAGATATATCGCATTGCTCCATCCTCATTACATGGTTTAGGCCTATTTTCCATGGATGGGATAAAGGTATGTTACAAAAAAGTTGTCAAATTGTTCAAGTATGTCGGTCCATGTTACAATTACAATAATTGGATGAGGATGGTTTGATATAAAAAAAGTATGCATAGGTATGCACTATCTGCTAATTATATACAATGGAAAGAAAATGATTAAAGTAAAAGATTTTCTATGTACATTGATGGGAGACCAAAATCAACAGGTAATATTGTAGGTTTTATAAATAGTACACGACCTTCCTCAACTAGTAGGCAACCCAATTGCATATTTGAGGCGCATGAGGGGAATGAAGTTTTTGTTTGTACAATAAAATCAATAAGTGCAGGGGAAGAACTACTAATAGATTACCATTTTAATCACATAGATACAAACAAAGTTACTATAATGAGGGTTGTAAGTACTATATTCCATTTTATTAATAAGTTTTTTTTTTGTTATCTATTGCTTTTAGTTAGCTGGAGTTTTTATGTTTAATCTTTGTGACAGGACGATATGGATCCCACACATGATAGAGGCCACAAGGATGCTACTCCCACCCATTCTTTAGCAAGGGTAAACCTTATTGAAATTTTATAAATTAGATAGTTGAATTTTTTTATATTATTATGTTATTTTATTTACGATTTTTGAGTTTTTATGATAGTTTTACTGATATTCCTCTCACAATTTAATGTTCAAGATAGGGGAAAAGCACCTACAGTAAGTATAGAGCCAATAGCTACCCCTTCTGATTATGATATTGTAGAAACACCTCATGTAACAATTATGTTGAAGAAAAAAAAAAAAAAAACTAATTTAGAAATAATGAGAATTTTGGATGAAGCAAATATTCCATCCAAGGAGATGATGAAGAGGCTATCTGGTTTGAGAGCACAAGCTCGTCGTTATGAAGTAAGCAGTAATGAATCTTTAGTTATAAAAAAAGTTCAATAAAGATTTATATTTTATAATCTTTTATGTTGTGAAGTAAAATATGTAATATGTGTTCTTGTTATAGGATTTTTTGGCAACTGATCCATAACCTGGTCAAGGACAATGCAATGATGCCTGTACTAGCAAAGCTTCGACTGCCACTGGTAAAATAATCTTTTAGTTGAAAAATTACAAGGAATTTTTTATTTTGAACATTCAAAAACTTCTTAAGTTAACTCTTATTATTTCAGAATGTCTTTGTTGACAATGTATTGTTCAGGTCATCAAGTGCAGGAAACTCCTAGGAGGTTGATGGACGTCCATACAAGATTGTTGACTGCAATGTCGGCAACAAGGGGACGTCCAACTAGTAAATCCTTATTTTGTTATATTTGGTTTTGTGTTAGTAAATTATGAGTTGATAATTTGTACTTTAATCTTAGGTGCATCACATAGTGGATTATTTTTTTGTGGTAGGAGATGCACTGTCTGCTACACTAGATACAAATCATAGTGCATGTATTGGTGATAATTCACCATCATTTCCTAAAGCTACCTATGTTTCTAGCACAAGAGCTATGTAGACATCGTTGTTGATTGACAATGATGAATTGATACCTTTAAAATGTCCTAAGATTCCAAGTACCTTAAATAATTATTTTTTATATTGTAATATGCATTTACCTATTCATAAGAAGCTTTGGATTGATTATCCCATGACATTTTTTTGCAGGAAATGATACATTTTCTAAGAAGCTTTATGACCTCACACTGCAAATATTTGGGCCCACCATACGTACAAGGTGGAACATCATAAGTGAACTAATTTTATCCCACTATTTTTTTTATATCATTAATTGGTGCAACATTTTTCCTTTCATTCAGGTCTTTTCTTTTACTAGCTATATCTAACAATTTTGTGTTTTTTCTTAATAGGTGGAACTTGCAAGAAAAATAAATTAAAAGATTAGCTCATCAAAGATTTAGAGCATGAGTTTGGTATTAATATTTTTGATGAGAAAAAAATTTTAAAAAGAGCTTGCAAACATCTTAAGATTGTGAGGGACGCATATAGAAAGAGTCTCATCTTGAACATGAAGTACAAGCATCCTCCCTTTATTGTAGTGAGGGAATGCAATGAGTTCATTTTGGATGCAAATGAGGAAGGGGACTCTCAAAGAGGAATTACACCAGCAAATGTGAGAAGGTATGCAATAGTATTAACTACTAACTCATTAATGTAATAATGCACTAATTAGTAATGATCTTTATATCTATATCATCTAACATATTTCAAACTTTTCATAGGTTGTAGGACACATCAAAGGCAACAAAGGCCAAGCTAGAAAAGGTTGGGTAGCATAGACTTGGCTCTAGGGCATATTCTAAAATCAAAGCACGGGTTGTAAGTAGCAATAAATGAATTGTATAGAAAAATTATTTATAAAATGCAAATAATTGTGTTAATTAATAAAAAAATGTAGGGCTCTAATTTTAATCTAGAGGCCATAGAAGAACACAAAAGAATTGCCTTCAAGCAAGGCTATGCAGTCATGGTTGAATGTCTACAGCAAGCTTCCACTAGCCCAATCAAACAATCTCCTACATCATGTGCACAGGTAAATATGCCAAAAAATATATTAGAAATTGAATACTTGAGCAACAATCTATTTTATAATAATGTGCATGACATTACAATGTAGCCTGTTAATCATGACACAAATCATACGCCGCATCAGGAAGCCCTTGATGTGCATTGTACTATCCATGGAGGTGCTCATTTTCTATTTAAAACTAATTATGCAATTATTAATACAATTTAACATCTTTAATTGAACTTGGTGTAACCTTTTTGTGTATAATTTAGAGGATATAGAATCATGTCGTGTTGAATGAGTGCCGGAGGATGTTCAAACTGATTAGTAGGTAGATCATGTCACACATTCAGGTAAAGAAAATTTATGTTTTGTTCTTTTAAATCAATTTTTTGATTTATATTTCTTTTACTTAAATAAAAACTCATAATTCACTAATATAAAATGGTGTGAATATAACTCATGAAGTACTTGCTATTGCAATGGACCCCCTTTGGTGCAGCAGCCTCCTATTCCTCAATAGATGAGGAGGAGACATGTGTTGCAATTAGAACCAATAGAGGAGGGGGGTGATGAGGGAATTGATATTCCTCTTAGAAATTTCATGAAAAAAAGAAGAAGCAAGAAACCCAAAAAAGAAATGATTGTTGTGTGTTAATGAATTATTCATGAATGTTGCGTGTTATTGAATTTTTTGTTAATGAATTATTCATGAATGTTGTGTGTTAATGAATTTTAAGTGTTAATTAATGTTATCATGTGATTATAATGATTGAATGTTATATTTCAAAAGTGGATGAATGAATGAATGTTATTAAATGTTATGGGGAATTTAGAGTGATGTTGCGGGGGGGGGGGGGGGGCGAGGGGAGGGGCCAAATGAACTTTGACCTTCACATGGTTGGCCTTGTTTAGTAGAAAATATTAAACTATTCTTGAAACCAAGTGAAGCTCAAACTTTAAAGATAAGCTTATAGTTAATAGTGACAACCAATTAGCAAGTCCAAATGAAGTTCTTCGTTATAGGTACCTTTTTAGTTTTTAAAGCACAATGTCATGTTTTAATATTGTGTAGTTTTTTTCTTAAGTCAAAGTATTATTTTCCTATAAGAATGTAATTTATGACCATTTTAGTAACTATTCTAGCATCACTTTATGACAAATCTTGTTTTGGCAAAGATGGCAATAAGTGGTGTTGTCTATTCCTTGGGACATTGGATTGCACAAGTCTATATCTAAAAATCATTTGCATGTGGAAGAAATGCATACTTACAACCATTTCATTTTACATTTAAAAACATTGAGGACACTCTAGACACAAAATAATGCTCATGTTGTTGACTTGACAGTACTATGAAGGTAAACCAATTTTTGAATTTGAATGAACCTGGGTGTTTAGATCTTGTCTCCTTGGATTTAGTCTTCATGGTTCTTTGTCTCATTATTACTATCATCCTGGTGAGGTAACACCTTTGCCTTATTTCTTAGTCTCTTATAGTTCATACTTGTTTAATCTGAATAATTTTTGAGTTCCTTGCAAAAAGGGTATGAAAAACAAATATGGTTATACAAGCTCTATTTCCTTTACTTGATGTTATGATTTATCATTTGACGTTTTATTATTTTGATGTTGAACTTGAAGCATATGATGATATGATGGTATGATCATGATGTTATGATTACAAGTTTATGATGTTTTTGTTGTTTATATGATATTCTATGACATTCTAATCTGGATTCATGCTTATAGCCTATATCCATTCATAATATTTCTCCAAATCATCCCTTTGTTGTTGCATCTTTGCTATCAATTTGTCTGCCATCTTCTATTGAGAGTATGGAGATAAGTAAGATCAAGGTTCATGAATTTCTAGAGCTTACTTTCTCCATGTGGACCTTGTGTGAGTAGACATGCAAAATTTGAAGAAGGATTTAGATGAGCTATACTCTAAACTGATGTCAATCTGAAGTAGATATTTGGCTATGATATCATGACAACCAAAAATCCTTGGTGTAGGAGCACCCACTCCACCATCATGTAATCAAGGAGTTCACTAAGGTCATTAGGACCTCTAACCATGCTTAGAAACATTAGTTTTGTCTTTGGATCACATTGTAAGACCACAGTTCCAGGATTGGCAATTTATAAGCCCCTAGCTAGCTATTGGTCATAAATGATCCCATATCTTAGGAATAGGTGTTAGCATCATTATTTTTTATTTTTTTCATATTTAGATCCATTAGAGATCACAAAATAATTTTTTGGACAAAGTTTGGTCACTAGGGGCATTATAATGCACAAAAATGCAAAGTTGGTCAAAAAGTTGCTTGACAACTTTTGAGCAACTTTTTAAAAAGTTGTTAAAAATTCAAAATCTCTTCCCCAAATGACTAGTTGGTTCAAACCAACCTTGTAACCGTATTAGATAATTATTGATAAAAATGTCCAATCTATTTTCCAAATACTCAATGATAATTGGATCTTTGTACTAGTAGACTGGCCTTTTCTACCTACAACTTGGTAATTTGTTGGTGGATGTTCCACATGATTCTAGCAGAGGCATAGATTAGATCTCTGTGCCTTGCATTCACTTCATAGACCATGTTGTTCATTGTATCTCTTTCATCTCTATTGGAATTCCTTCCAACATTTTTATCATATTACTCGATCCAAATGCTCTGTGAGCCTCTGTATACCCAGCCTCTTTGCTTATGTATGGAACAAAGAAAAAGTAGTGTTTTTTGTTAATATAAGCTCTAAATTTGTAGCATTCTTATTTTTCTTAGTTAATTCTATCTTAGGAAAAAGGTCTTATCTTTTCCTTTAGATTTATAGTGGAGGTTTGGTGAGGCCACTGAAATATTGTGGTCCTTGTATGTAGACAAAAATATACATGCGGAGGCAATTGAATCAGTCTTTGTTATCCATATGTATGGAATTTTTTTTCTTTGGATCTCTCTCATTTTCCAAAGACTCTTTTGATTTCCTATATACTATATAATCTACTGCTACAAATCATTAATTTTATAATCTTATTTTAGAAGTTGAGAATTCAATGCCTCAATATTTTTATTTGCTAGTTGAAGCATCCACTCCAGGTCTCATTTTTCTAAATGTGGGTTAGAAAGATCCACTTAAAGTTTACTAATTTCTTCACAAAATTGGTGCTCAAGAAACTTTTTTGTCTAAATTTGTTTTTTGAGTTGCTTCCAACTCATTAAAGTCATTTGAACTAAAGTTTCACTTAGAAGCTCTAGCTGCAAATGTAGAAGTTATAGATTCATTTTTAAATTTCCCTTTCTCAACCCTTTAAGATTTTTCTCCCCAAAATCTTGGGCTATCTTGACCATTAGCTTCTGATTTACTATCACTATGAAATTCATCATCCATGCAAATTGTCTCTTGATTGTATCTATCACGCTTGAAACATCTCAAAGTGAAAAGAAATGATTTATAATATAGTCTAATGCAAAAATTATTTTTTCAACAAACTTTTCTACATCAGCCTTGCCTTGGAGAAGATCACTACAAGACTATGAATAAGAGAGTTCAACTCAGAATTTGGCCTATGGAAAAAACACATGCTATAGTCTAGAACAGATTTCAAGTTTTGAAGGGGAATAAAACTAGAAGCATTTAGTACGATATTCCTAGAATGAGCATGCTCAATAGAGTTCGAATGAACAAAACCTTCAATAAGCTCCAATAGTTTTTGAAATTCATCTTTGAGTTAGAAGAGACTTTATTATGTTTGAAACATGTGAATGGATTGATTTCATCTTTAGAGGATGCAACCTAAACATTTGATGCAATTATGCAATGAAATATAGTTGACAAACTATCTCAACTATAGGAAAAGCATAAGTGTCTATATAGGTATATGTACATTCAATAACTATTTCTAGCATCCTACCTACATATCCTAATGAAAACATAATATAATCAAGAAACTATGCTATTGGTGTGATTGAATACCACATAGGAATGTGGTGTTATAAAACTCCATTATGGCTTATTACAACCCCATCCTAACCTATTGGTCTTAATAAACACCAATTACATGCCTTAAGTCTCATAGACATTAGAAGTATGTATCATGTTTACAATAAGAATCTATACATGTTTGGACTCATTAAAAATCTGCATATTGAACCCATCATGTAGTAGTTTGGAACTTAAATGTCTAATGCACAATCAATCATGTGTTAGTTAAAGATTTTTACTAGTCTTAGGTGTACCAAATTGTGATTGAAACTTTGTAGGATTTCAAAACCCTCACTATCACTATCCTCACTCATCTTATACACTGAATGCATGTAAGCATTTACATATATTTTTTAAGGTTGAAGTTTGGACCTTTGGTCCATTCACCCACTCTAAGATATCCATGATTGTGGCCTCCCTATCAAAAGCTCTAATACTTGTCAAGGTTGCTAAAATGTACAAGGAATCAACAACCCATCAAATTATCCATGTAATTTTGACTATAAATATGATAGGTAGATGCTCAAGTAAAGACAATAAAACTTGAAAATGTTAATCAATGGAGCGTTGGGAATGCAAGGTCAATGTATGAGCACTTAAAAACCTCAAAAATAGCCATAGAATAGTGGTAATTTGTAAGGAATAGGAGCAACAAGTCTTACTATGACTATGTAAAATATAGGATAGTTTGATAGGAAATAGTATGATCAAACCATTAGGTACTGTGAAATGTCCATCCAAGGCTTGGAATAATAACATAGCTATTTAGCATCAAATTTTTCTTATTTGAATGAACTAAAGTTTATAATAATTACTTAAGAGTTCACTAATTGATTAAATTTTCCATGATTTTTATGCTATATTTTGGATCACCATGGCAATATTTGACTCCTTGCTATGATGATTGGCACCCATTTTCTTACATTTTTTATCAAATTCTTGCAGACTTATGTACTCATGAAGTTTATTCACAAGAAATAGTTCAAGGAACAAATGTTTGGTCTTACCTATAATTTATCTTAGTTTTGACAATGCATAAGAAATCTTTTTTTAAATTCTCAAAATAGAATACGTTAAACCAACTAGTAATGTACACTTCTCAACCTGTATAGACTATAGAATGTACTTAGACCTAGAAAATGATTCACTTGTATCCTTGGTTTCTATCACATCATTCATACATACATACAAACATACATATACTCATACATATATACATATGTATGTATATATGTATATGTATATATATATATATGTATATATATATATATATATATATGTATGTATGTATGTATGTATGTATGTATATATGTGTATGTATATATATATCTATACATATATATACATATATACATATATGTATATGTATACATCTATATACATATATACATACATATGTATATATGTATATGTATGTATAGATATATATATACATACACATATATACATATATATACATATATACATATGTATGTATGTATGTATATATATGTATACATACATACATACATACATACATACATACATACATACATACATAGGAGAATAAAAATACGTAGCCTTTTTCCTTTTTCATATATTTTTGAGACTTAAGAGAACAATATTAGAGAAGTTAAACCGAAAATCAAAAACCATTCAATGTTCATCAAAGAGTGCTTCAAGACTTCTACATAGAAATTATTATAGAGAAGTCAAACTTAATATCAAAACTATTTATATGTTCAATCAAGAGATCGGATGTTTGGCTGACCAAAGGAATCAGGTCTGACATATTTGCATCCCCTTCCAAGAAAAACATTTCAAGTTGCAAGTCACTTATCAAGCCAATCCAAACCAAATTATACTTCAATAATTTTAACTCTAATTTCGAGGAGAACAATCTCCTTGGCTAGCACCCATTGTATCCCATCCTTCTCATCATAGGTAACATGTTTCAGGGAAGTTAGTTCACAAACACTTCTAGGTAGGCTCTTCAAAAGAGAATGCTCATACATATTGAATTCAAACAATTTTTTTAATTGTTCTATTTCCTATGGAAATTCCTTCAAACCCACGCATACTAAAATGTCTATGTATCCTAGCCTTGGGAGGTTTCCAATTGATGATGGAAGCTATTTTAGGCCTGATAGTACTAACAACCTTAACACTCTTAGAGATCTTGGATTTCCAAGGTCACATGGTAACTTATGAACCTAATGGAAATTGGTAATAAATCACAGTTGGGCATAAGGAAACTAGAAAATATTTTGGGGTAACTCCTCTAAACTAATGTAGTGATCCATGTAAAACCCTTATAGCTTGGTATTGTTGAATGTGGGTGGATTTTTAAACCATTCACATAATCTCAAAGATAGCTTCTCTAAGTTATGTATTACTTGGCTCTAATTTAATACACTGGTGTTATCACCCTCTCCAAGTGTTCATATTTGAGTTGAGTGGGTGAAGATATGGTCCTAAAAACTTTTACTATTACTCACTTTATGCCATAATTGAATACCATGAGCAATTTTATTTTCTTCATTCATTTCAAAAATAGAGGAAGATAGTATTCACTTGTAGAAAAGAGTACTATCAGAGCCCCCACCTCAGGAAAATTCATCTTGTATCACTAATTTTCCTCCATTGGACTAGTGCAAATAGAGACAATTTGAGTGTCAAATAGTTTATCACAATGCAACCTCACATCCCTAGAAAATAGTCCTCCTTCTTAGGCACTAGAAACCTCTTCTTTTGTACTATATCACCTTGGAATCCTAGATACAAGGCCAAATTACTCAGTACCTTGTGCCAAGAAAAGTACAACTCATAGATACTCTCATTAGACTTTGTAGCTATCCTCCTTGGATTACTGCTAGTTTGGCACAACATTGCAAAATTACCAATCTTGCAATGTTGTGCTTTCTTACATTAATATATAATCACTCTAACTCCTTATATAGTGGGAAAAAATATCAGATCAAAAAATAAATAAATGACATGATTTGATCTTATTAACGTGTCCATGCACCATGCAGGAAGTATGAGTAGGTATTATATATTGTAATATCATACATTCTTAAATATGTATTATAGATATTTCTACATAGAACTTCCAATCAAAAGGATGAAGTTTAAGAAGATCCACAAAAAATCTAATATAATTTTGAAAACCTAAGAATGAGGGAAAAAAGAATACATAATACCTAATCTTTGAAAGGATTAAAAATTCAAGTAAATAAAATCAGTTCAAAGACATGTTTCAACAAATAACTTTCACCAAACTGGCCATCTAGAGAAAATGGCCTATCAGTTTCTGCTATTGCTACATGTTTGAATTATTTTCCTTTTTTCAAATTAGGAGGTTTTTTCCAAGAAGAAAAGTTCATAGAAAACAATTAGCAGTGATGAACCGCTAGTCATTTCTCGTGGTGGACTATCAGGCCTTTTTCCCAACCATGTTAAAATTGCTTATGAATTTGCAATCAATAACAACTTATATGATGATGTTATGTTCTGTGACTTATAATTAACAAAAGATGGACAAGGTATATGTCAAACAAATCTAGACTTGGAGAATAGTATGAACATTCAATTAGTATACCCAAACTAGAATAATACTCATCTTTTCAATGGGATATGTGAGTGGATATTTTTCTATTGACTTCACTATAGATGAGGCCAAGGATCTACTAGAGTAGCATTACCCTAGGGTGGTCTCTTCTATTGAAATTTTGGCACTCATTGCTAGAGATGTTGTCTTTGTAGTAGTGAGAACTGATGACTTAGAGCACTCCTTTTCTTTTGCTAATGTTTCTTTAATGTGGATTTTACATAATTCATTAGTTTGTTTTACTATCTGCTATAGAATAAGAATCTATATTGATACTTCTTTGACTAACAACTAAAAATAAAGAATATCCATAAAAATGAAAGAACAAAAATTATACAAAAAATTATTAACTATTGTAAAAGCTTTGTTCTCATAGGAGCCTTTTAAACTACACAAATTTTGATTGTAAATCATAATTGCTTGATGGAGACTCAAGATATCGTGCACATTTCTTCCTCCTTCCCATTGTTTTGTATGAAATAAATCATGTGATGTACGAAACAATGGTGTGGAGTTAGAAATGTGCATGATACACTGAGTCTCACATCGAGCAATTATGATTTAGAATCAAATTTTGTGCAGTTTAGAAGGCTCCTATGAGAGCAAAGCTTTTGCAATAATTGGCACTGCCCGTCTAAATTTCTACCAAGTGTTGGTCTCAATTTAGATGTCATGTGTTCCCTTTGTCATCAATTCTTCCATCGAAGGGATGGTACCACTGTAGAAGATTGAAGGGGTCTTGGTCACAATTTTGATGATGGTTGTCAATTTTTTCGTCAAAGGTTTGGCACCAAGGTGATCCCACAATAATGGGTTCCACTTTTTGGCCAATTTTGACACTGAAATCAATATTTTTGTAACAAACCTCACATTCGAGTGACTATATCTCTAAAACTATAAATAATTTTAAGATGACATAAACTAGTGATTTTTAGTACTCTGTTCCTACATTGTAACCATATTTTTTAATCTAAAAATAATAATTATTTATGTCAATTATTTCATCTCCTCCAAAAAGTGGTACATAATAAAATTCAATATTTTTAAAGAGTGATAGTCTGTTTGACACACACAACTTTTTTTCTAGAAATGATAATGAAATAATTCTTTTGGTGTTAGATTTGTAACATCAATATCTAAAGGATGCATTTGATTTGATTCATTTTGGTTGAATATTGTATAGTTTATGAAGTTTTGAAGTGACACTAATCGTAATTTAGACATACATTCATTTTGACACAGATAATTTGAAGTCAATTTATCATAAACCTTTTTTTTTTTTTTGAATAGAAAGCTATCTCAATAAGCAATTTCCTACATATTTTTCAAAAAAAAATTGACCTAATTTACTAATTTTTCCGAAGTGTCGAAGTCGGTTGATGTTCAATTGGTAATGAACCTATGATAAGTAAACTCATATTTGAAAGTCTTAATGATTCAAATATGTATTATAATTATAGTTGTTGGAAATCTTGCTCTGAGCAGCACATTTTGACATTTTTTATTTTACAGTAGGAGATCATTCTTTTCCAATTATGGGTGTCAAAAGAGCAAAAAAATAATTAAGAAAAAGGGGGCAAAATTTTCTTAGTTTTGGGCATTCGCAGCGAACATATTTTATGTAAGGTCCACACTGGTACCCTATTTTAGATTCTAACGAAATAAATATGATTAGGAGTTAATTAGGTTATGGTTGACGTTTTTGTTACTAGTAATAATTTATGAGACCCTATAGGAGACTAATGTAGATTTTGATTAGTATAGGGTTGTTACCCCATCCAATAACATTAGGATGATAACATAAGACCACATGAAAATGAGGCTCAAATTGTTTAAACTGAGAACCTAGCCATGAGATTCAATGTATGATTTACTAGACAATTAGAGGAGAGGAATTAGCATTCACCCTTATAGGAGATAACAACGAATATAGATCAAATGATAACAAAACATAATGGTTGCACTTGTAGTTTTGGTTTTAAATTACGATGACATCATTATGGAAACATTGTAACAAGCTGAGGAATTTACCCTAGAAACTCACACACAAACCCCTCGTAATGTGATTAAAGGATATTGCTAGGAATGTCAATATGTTTAACTTGATTAAAAGGATATTAGTTAACAAGTCTGCATATTAGTGATTCTCACTTAAGACATATATATTGAAATCCATTTCTTATGTTTTAATAGTTTAATGATTAAAAAGTGGAGATAGTACTTAGAATGGTAACTTCATCATGATAAGAAAGATAAATGTTGATACCCATATGATTGATATTGCAATGTTTTGAATATGAATCAAATGAAAGTTAATTATATATGTACTTAGATGAAAGTTAAATGAATATGACATTGCAATGCTTCTTTTTATAGTATTTAGAACGGAAATGATTAGATGAAGTTAAATGTATATGTTAACATGAATTATGAGACATTGGGTTTATTCTGCACTTATCTGTATGTATTTGTATATTATTTTATTGGGCTACTAATGTTTAAGTTGAGTGTGCAGGAAAGTTGAACCATGGAGATAATTGGGGGAAACAAGGTTCAATCTTATGTGAACATGGTAAAGCCAAGGTGAATCTTTGGAAGATTCAAAACCTGGTTGTATTGTGTTTATTTTGTAATGTAATTGTGCATGAGTGTTATAGTCAGAAAGCATGATTAATTAGAGATATGTTATCGTGATGTGTAAAGTGTTTTAATGTGTGTGTGTGTGTGTGTGTCATTTGATACTTTTATTGTCTATGTGTAAATGACATGTCAAATAGGATTCTTTGGCATGAAGTCACTTAACCTAAGCCTAATCCTCATTATGAAATCAATTAACCCACCTTGGAGAGTGTTAGGAAGAGTCACCTTCTTGATGGAATTCAAGTTATAATTTGGTAGGAACTTTAGAGAGCCTAAAGTGATTCCCAAGTGTTAATTTTGTGAAAATAAGTTACCCACATGGTAATAGTATGGGTTGGGGGTTTAAATATAATCAAAAGTTGGTCTAGGGGACCTAGGAGACCCTCTTAACTAGTCATTTTCAAGCTAATTCGAAAATTAGAGCAACACATGACTTCTTTCCTCATTCCATCACTTCGTTAAGTTCCTATTGGTAGAAAGGTACAAGGGTGTAAGAAGGGTAGGTGGGATAGAAGTGGAGGTCTTTGTGTTCACCCACTCTCTATTGGTAGAGACAGATAGGTTATGGAAGAGAAGCTTAGGAGCCAAGGAAGAAAAGAGACCTTCATCACCATCTCATAGCCATAGCTTGTAAGGAGGTTAGTGCTTCATGCCATATGTTGCTCTCATCTAATGAAGTTGAAAGATGGAATTTTATAAGAGTATTCTTGTAAGTTTTATGTGATGCATGAGGTGTGAAAATTGTAAATGTTTGGGTAAGTGAGTGTGTTGATTGGATGAATTTGCATTGATTTTGTTCTTGGATTTTTTGTTATGGATTGAATGATGTATTGGGTGTGAAGGCTTCACTCACCCTTGGGAGGGAAGAGCAAGCCTTGGGTGAAGGGGTTAGTTGGGCTTGAAATATAGTTGAGAACCTTGGAGTATGGGCTCCATTGTATGCCATATTCATTCATAGATTGCTTTGGGATGATAAGGAAAATGATAGTGTGGAGAGGAGGTTTATGAAGTATGGGATTTCAAGGATGCTATAGTTGATGGTAGTATGTGTGGAGAATGTTTGTGAACAGCCCTGAAAGGGCATGAAAATTTTTGTTTTGTAAAAGCCTCGAAAGGGCATGGAAATTATTGATTTGTGAAAGCCTCGAAAGGGCATAAAAATTGTTGTTACAGATATGGTATGATATGGCAAGTCTCCTAATTGAAAGCCCACCTTCACCCAATGTTTATGATTCCATTTGTGAATCATTGTGCAAGCTTTGGTTGGAAAGCAAAAATTGTGTAGGTGTTATTGAATGTGGTAATCTTGTTGCTTCTTGATGTTGAGATGTTGTTTGAGTGTAGCTTGGTTGAACCTTGTTTCCCCTAGTGTGGGGGTGGCCTCCTTGAGGTCTAGGTTGGGAGGTGAGCCTCCATGGTTCATCATTTTATTTCTCATTTGCAAGTCCTATTGGATGGTCTCATAAACTTGGAGCTCTTATTGTCTTTCCATGTGCATAAGAGAAAAGATGTAAGGGTGTTTAAGTTGTGATAGAAGACAAGTATATCTTGATTTGTGAATCTAAATGTGTTGTAAGAGTAATGTCATTATTTCATTCTGAATTGTCAATGGAAGAGTTAAGAGTACCTATGTATTGTGGAAGGTATTCCTTGTTTAAATTTGTGATACTTTGTTTTTCACCACCTTTGTGTATCATAAGGATATCATAGAACAGTTGCATTGATTGGGAAATTATCTCTTGCATTATCTTACTGTTCAACTCTTTCATATAATAGGTGTGCGTAAACATCCAAATTGATCCTCTCAAGAGATAGTTTAGATAGAAAGAATTATCCTTGTTGTATTTTACTAACATTTTGGATCTATTGCATAATAGTTGTGAACGTACATTCAAATTGAAGCCTACATGAGAACATGATGTTAATCCTTGTCTCTAAGCAAAAAGGCTTCTAAACTTCATAATGCATAAATGGGAATAATTCAGATAGTTTCATATAAAATCTTGCCAGGAAATATAAACTCATTGCATCATTAATCCTTAAGTAAATGGCTTCATATTTCATAAGTAGTAGATAAGAAAACAAAATCAGATAGATTTATTCATAATTTGGTCATGACTTGTATGGGCAATTTGTAATGAGCTTAAGTATACATATGAACTGAGATTACCAACCTAGAGCATAAATAATGTTATGAGGGACTCTTAATTATTCACCACCATTATATATTAGAAATAACTTAGATTGATGGAATTGAACAACAAATAGATGACATAGAATATATGTAAGTTTCTAGTTTTAAACTGGCTAAAGGTGCATCATATTCTCTGGAAATTGTATGCAAAATTGAGAGTACTACCCAGTTAATACAGAGTATTAAAATAATAAAAGAATATACCAAGATATCTCTTATAAAAAAAGAAAACAATTCAAAATAATAATAATAATAATAACAATAAGAAACCCAAGGTAATTATTACTTTATGTGCATATCAATGTCAATTTAAATAGGAAATTTGAAGTCAAATTCCTTCACAAGGGTCGACCTTACAATTGGAAGAGGCATAAATGCTAAGTAGTGTTTTTAAAGAGAATTAAAATAAAATTTAAATTTAAAAAAAAACTAACATAGAGCACTCTACCCTATACCATGCTAGGAGTGGCTTTATTAGCCTTCAAAAGAAAATAATAAAACTTACCCCCCAAGCGCCTGCTTTTCTTTTCTTTTCCCATTGAAGTTTAAGTGGACATGTGACAAGGGTATGGGGAAAGGTGTAAATCTGAAATTTAACTTGTCCTCTCACATCACAAATCGCATTAGAGAGAGGAGAGTACATGCGAATTTTAAGAGGGGGAGCTGCTTGTTTGAAATATGAAAAGATTGCATGGGAAAAAAAGAGTTATTTAATGCTCTTTCCACCTTGATTTTCAGTAAACCATTATGGGAGATGGTCTTGCCAACCACGCCACCTTGAAAGACATTTATGAAGGGCACATAATCACAAGTTTAGGAAATCGACTTGGGATTTGGAGAGGTGTAGGATGGGGTAGAAACTTGATAGATAGAAGTGTTTAGTAGATAATTAAGTGCATAGTGTAATGTCCATAATTTTTATGGGATAATTTTATTAATATATTGATATCATAAGGAGGTAAAAGGCATAGCCATAGATAATTAAATTATTACTACTCTCTAATGTGAAGTTTAATAGGTAGCAAGACTAATTAATCCATAAAATATAAATAGAAAGATTTGATTAGTAGTTAGTTATATATATATATGAGTATTTAACAGTAATATTACTTTATGTCATTATATATAAATATACATAAATATAATATATATAAATATTTGTAAATATAGTTAATAATAGATCTTAATTTTCTTATAGTGGTAGTATGTGAGCCATGTCTTAATATGAAACTTAGCTATTCTTCTTTAAGCAATTAATATAGACAAATTAATCGAATTGGTATAAACTTGTAAGTTAGTTGATTTGTTTGAGTAAGAGTTAAAAAAAAATTTGGTTGTGTTTGGCTTGGAGATTTTGGGCATGACATTTTATATGTTCGCTGTGAACAATTGTTTGCAATGAACATACAATTATAATTTCTTGGCCACCAAAAATTTAACAAGGTATGTTCGTGCAAACATATCTAATTTATTATGTTCGTGCAAACATGTAAAAAAACAAAAAACTTGGCATCAGCTTCTAACAAGCAGTTTAAAAGTAGTGACAGCAACAAGCAAATCTATACAGCAAAATTTTAATATGATTATTGCGTGAAATTTATCTTGAGGCAAGGGATAATTTTTTTGTTTTTTAAATTTTATAATGGTAAATAAGAAAGGAAGGCAAAGCAAATATGCAAGAAAGATATCTGATGAAGCAGAACAAAGGAATCTTTAGAAGACTGTGGCACGTTATCATCAAATTAAACAAGGTGAAGGAAATGTTGAAGAAGGCTCAACAGAAGTAGAAGTGCATATGGGAGAGAGGTTAGGAACACTCCCTATCGAATCTCAAACAAGGAATGTTGAAGAAGGCTCAAGATCACTCCCTACAGAGGTTCAAATAACATAAGTCAAAGAAGGGTCAAAATCTTTCCCTACATAATCTCAAACAATGGATGTTGGAGAAGGCTCAAGATCACTCTTTGTAGAAATTCTAGTAATAGAAGTCAAAGAAGAGTCAGGACCAAGTGCAGGAACTGGTATGGATGAACTCCTAAATATTGCCCAATCTGTAAAGAATGCTATTTCTCCAAAAAAATTAGATCATTTACTTAAAATGGATGTGGATAAATTAAGAAGACTTGCAGTGACTGTTAAACCATTAAGTTTTTCTAAGAAAAGGTCAATGAATAAGAAGATAAAAGAAATTATGACTCAATTTGATAACACTCAAACACTTGAACAAGCTTGGTTACTTTCACTTTTGCTTACACAAAAGAAGTTGCAAGAGGCATTGAAATTGTTAGGTGTAGACATAACATCAAAGAAGAGAAGATTTTCTAGCATGCAAACTAATCTGATTGAAAATGTTAAACAAGGTTTGAGAAACATAGGAAAATACTCTCGAACTAAAGATAAGTTTGTGGCAAGAAAAGTGATGTTGATGTCTATTGTAAATAAGAATATGACCCAAAATAGACAAATATCTTCAATTTCATTTGAAATGGGTTTTAGTAGGAAAACAATGAGAAAATATGATAAGAGAAGATTAATTGTGGATGATAGTACTATGGAGGGCAATTGGGCAATCATGTGTAGAGCACCTTGTTCTGATAGGATTGAAGAGTCATTAAAAAATTTAGTCATATCATTTTGGATTGATAACACTCATCCTTCATCAAATATGAGAGATGTTGTTAGGCATAGGATTGCATCTGGTCAATATGAACATCACACAAAACATTGGTTGGACACAACACAACATGAGTTATATGTGTCATTTTGTAGTGAACATCTTAATGTAAAAGTTGGGCAAACATTGTTTGAAAAATTGAAGCCATATTTTGTGAGGTCAAACAAAGTGTTTGAAACATGTTGTTTTCGTCATCATATTGAGTTTGATCTCCACTATCAGGTATTTCGAAAGTTTGTAGAAGACACATATTGTTTTCATGGTTCTCCTTCTAGTAGGAGAAGTGAGTTTATATCATCCATTATATGTGACAAAATAGATGATCCAGTTGGCCAAATAAATTGCATCAAAGGATTATGTGAAACATGTGGTGAATTGGCTCTATTTCTTTTGAAAATTGAAAATATTGATGCAACAAAAAAATTGAATTGCAAAAGTTACAAGTATGTCAAGAATGAAACAAAGCTAGGAAAAGAGACAAAAAGGTTGGAATATGTTGAACAGGAGTTACTTGTTCTAACATTTATGAACAAATTTAAGAACTTGATTCAACCTCATATTTGTGACACATTTTTTGCAAAGTGGCAAGCACAATAGTTTCAAACTTTGAGAGATAATTTCCCACTTGGAACAATTGTATCAGTTGTTGATTTTGTGGAGAACTATTCCTTTGTTCATCAGAAAGCAATTCAATCAGATTATTACTTTTCTAAGCAGATCACTATTATGGTACACGTTTGTTATAGACATGCATAGTTAGACTTGGATGGTGTTCAAAGTATAGTTCAAGCATGAGTAATTAAAAAGGAATATCATTCTATATAAGTGATGATAAAGAGCATGACATTGACTATGTCAAACATTGCTTCAATATCTTCTTTTCTTATTTGAAAGAAAGAAACATAAATGTTGATAAACATAAATGTTGATAAACATTATGTTTGGTCTGATGGATGTGTCGCACAGTTCAAATCATCTAGACTATTTTATGCATTATGTAGATATCATCACAATGAGAATATAAAATGCATATGGAATTTCTTCAAGAGTGGTCATGGAAAAGGTGAACATGATGGTGTTGGAGCTTGCATCAAACATGCTCTGTGAAAGTATCAAATGAATTATCAGGGAGTTTGTGTAAATGATGCACATGATGTTGTTGAATGGTGTAAGACACATTTTGTATTAGATGAGGTCAAGACATCATCAACAACGAGTCAACATGTACCATATAGAGTCTTTTGGGAGATAACAGGTATGAATGTGTACATCTGTTTAATTTTTATGCAATTAAGCTATAAAATTTTATTGCTAAGTTTTATTTTTCAATTCGTTGAAGTTTAAATTTAATTTGTCTATATTTTCAATTTAATGAACTTTCAGGTGTTAATAGAAAAAATATGCATAGTTGTAAGAGGATAGAAAACACATGTTCCTTACATTCAGTTGTGAGTATAGATAATTGTAATTGGACATTGAAGACAAGAGAATATTCATGTTTTTGTGGCACTTGCATTGGTGAAGATTATGAAGAATAAATCAATCAAGCACATGGATATACAGGTGCATGGATTTCAGTACCACTTGATGTTACTAATATATTTGATAAAGATGATAAATTTTTTGATGATATTCTATTGATTTCTAATGATTATGATCATATCTCTAAATTGGTAAAAGTGGATAAGTATCATCAAAATTAATTTGAACAACTATTATTTAATTATCAATTCGAACTATCTTATATATGTACTGTACACATACACTTGTATACTTGTTATGCAGGAGATATCTTTGCAGTAATTGTTGAGCCTGGAAATTATGAAGGTGTCAGTTATTATTTATTGCGATGTACTGTAGAGAGGACAAAGTTATATGACCCTGAAGAAAGTGATGGAATGTTGTTCCCCATAGGTAACTTATATATATATATATATATAGGTAACTTTGTATTTATCAAATTTTAAAATACTTATATTGTGGTGCAGGTTTTGTTGTGATAGAGGGAACATATTTGAAGCAAGACAAAATTGTCCAACATGGAATACACTTTGTTGATTATCATCCTAACAACAAGGTTTTACAATATAGCCACCTAGTCGTTACTACTGGGCTTTGTCTACATCCAATCAAAGTTAAGCATGCACGTCGCAAGTGGAGACTAGATAGTGAAGATCATGAGGAGATATTGTTGGCATTAAGTTATTATTTCCATTAGTGACAAAACTTATCTATATCAGTATAGCTACCGAGCTCAACACTCAGTTTCCTACACTCATCAAGCTTCACAGCTTACACTGAGCTTCACAGTTTACACTGAGCATCTCAGTATCTACCGAGCAGTTAGACTGTGTCATGGGAATCTAGTGTAAACCAAGCATTGGAAGTTGCAATGTTTACCGAGTGATGAAAGTGTAATGTTTATCGAGTAATGAAAGTGTAATGTTTAGCGAGTGATGGAAGTGTAATGTTGACAAAAGTGTAGTGTCTACCAAGTGAAATCAAGGTAAACGAAGGATTCAATTCTTACCGAGTAACACTATATCTACCGAGTAACACTACATCTACCGAGTCACCAATGGTTACTGAGTTCATAACTACGTCAAGTGAGTAGTATGGATCGAGCCTTCACTTCTATGGAGTGCATGAAAATTCCAAGTAATGCAGTGGACGCCAAGTATCAGAAGGTTACCGAGTCAGTTCAGTGAACCCGAGTTATTTACTATTGGGCTGACTCAGTAATGTTTTGTTCACTTGTGTTTTAGCCGACCTTGCAATTATAATTATTGGAATGATATATATGTAATGCATTATATCATTTACAATGTATGCATGAGAGTATCAAGAAATGGACATGTAATGCTTTGAGAAGAATAAATGTGAATCATTAGCAAAGCAAAATATTCAGCAAGGTCTACAAGGAGCAATAAAGATTCATCAGTCACAAGAGGTGATCTATGCTTCAAGGATCTAATCAGCAATCAAGTTTGTAAGTAGATCCACTATTTCATCCTAATAGGTGAATCATTTTTGTAAATCTTTTAACAAGGTAGACTTAACAATCTATGTATAAATCTCCTAACAGAGTGCATACTTTAGTGTATGTTTGTAAATCCTCTAACAAGGTGGACCTAGCAGTCCTTTGTGCTCCTAACAGGGCAGATCACCATAAGTGGTCAATGTAAGCCTTAATAGGCCAACTTTATACTTCAATATTGAAGTTTTGTGGGTATCATCCCTACCCTAGTTTTACTTTCTATTTGGAAGGTTTATGGGTTACCAAATCACTATGTACATGTGTTATGGATGTTTGATCTCTCATATATGCAGTAGATTAGATGAATGAATGGTGGATAGTATATATGATTAAAGTGTTGAATTGTTTTAAAGTTTTGAAGTTACTGATTCATCCCTCCCCTCTTAGTAACCTATCATATCTTGAATATTTCCAACAGATATTACATGTTATAAGTGTACATCATGGTTGAATTGACATTTGAGATTTATTTTATAATAATTTGAATATCAACTTATTTTCAAACTATTGAATTTCATCTTGAATTAAATGTGTTTTTAATTGTGCGATCATAGTCTTAGTTATCATTAGTTTATTAAAAAACTATATAAATTAATAATATTAATTGTACCATGGATGAATTTAATAATTTAACAACTTGATATAAATAGGCTAAGTTAGTTCAAACTTACACAATCACTATCTATAGATATGTATCAAAAATAATTTAATATGTTACAATTCTTAAATATCAACTTCTTTTCAAACTATTGAATTTCATCTTGAATTAAATGTGTTTTTAATTGTACGATCATAAGTTCTTAATTATCATTAGTTTATTAAAAAACTATATAATTTAATAATAAATTAATTGTACCATGGATGAATTTAATAATTTAACAACTTGATAAAAATAGGCTAAGTTATTTCGAACTTACACAATCATTATCTATAGATATGTATCAAAAATAATTTAATATGTTACAATTCTTAAATATCAATTTCTTTTGAAACTATTGAATTTCATCTTCAATTAGATGTGTTTTTAATTGTACGATCATAAGTTCTTAATTATCATTAGTTTATTAAAAACTATGTAATTTAATAATAAATTAATTGTATCATAGATGAATTTAATAATTTAACAACTTGATAAAAATAGGCTAAGTTAGTTCGAACTTACACAATCATTATCTATAGATATTTATCAAAAATAATTTAATATGTTACAATTCTTAAATATCAACTTATTTTCAAACTATTGAATTTCATTTTGAATTAAATGTGTTTTTAATTGTACGATCATAAGTTCTTAATTATCATTAGTTTATTAAAAAACTATATAATTTAATAATAAATTAATTGTACCATAGGTGAATTTAATAATTTAAATTCATTTATCAACTTTTTTTCAAACTATTGAATTTCATAAGTGAATTAAATGTGTTTTTTAAATTGTAAGATTATAAGTTCATAGTTATCAAATGTTAGTTTATTAAAAAACTATATATTTTAATGTTAGAACTATATTAATTTAGTAGTTTTAAGCACCTATATTAATTCAATTCAATCATCCTATTTAAATTATTATTCTTTTTCAAAAATTTAAATTAGGTTCATAGATCAATTTGGAACTTCTTTGAATATTTAACTATTGAAGTACCTATATTTAGAGAAGTTAATTTGATTATTTTATAATGATGACAATAAAATCTAAAGTTTAAAAGCTATAATCTTATTGATGAAGAATGTTCTACTATAAGTACTATAAAAAGAATAACACATATGTATATATACATATACACGTCTCAAGATCATGTTCTGTAGCTATAATACAAAAAAAATACACATATACACGTCTCAAGAATAAACATCTACAGATCTAGAATATATCTCTACAATTGAAATGCATACATATGCAAATTGTAAATCTCAAATAAATACATGTACGTAGCAAAATATAAAAAGTCATATATATACATGTGACCATCTAACTACTAAAGTACTCAATAATCAAATAAATAGTGAAACATATGTATACATGTATGTCATCAAGGTACTAAAATACACATATGTGCATGTAAACTATCTCCAATATATAAATGCATCAAAAAATATATAAAGATCTACTACTAGAGGGACCCCTCAAGACATGTACAAACAAAATGACCCTTTGATTGAGTCTCTTGTACACCCTCTTGCCAAGGCGCATCAACTGAGCCTTGCAAATATATATACATATACATACATTAGAGTTCTATCTAAACATATATATACATGTACATGTACATTCAAATTAAATACAAACTTGCATACATACATATATATATATATATATATATATATATATATATATATATATATATATATATATATATATATATATATATATATATATATATATATATATATATATATATATATATATATATATATAGTTTGAAACATTTAAATAACTTTAAAACATCTATTTAAAACTCAAGTACCTAAGCACTACCAGGTGCCTCAATAGAATCATCTCTCTCACATACATGATGCCTTGAACCAACACTGCATGTAACCATGTGCTCAGTGACATGTGCCTACATGATTTATTATAGTTATTTAGATTAAATTATATATACATATATATATATATATATATATATATATATATATATATATATATATATATATATATATATATATATATCTGAACTCAATTTTTTAATAAATTCATATTTTTTAATTTCATATATATTTAAGATTAAAAATAAATTATATATATACCTGGGTCTCCGAAGGTGGAGGATGATCAGAAAACTCCATCGTATCATCTACTAATGCACCTGAGCCTGAAACTCTGACACCTACTGAACCACCCTTAGCACCATGTCCAACTACTAGTAAATCTGAGTGAAGTGGACTATGTAACCGGTTGGGTAATGGTGTAGAATTAGTGCTGCTAGGTTGTCTGAACAATAGGTCCATGTATGATGAAATACCTAGGGTTGAACTAATATCAATCTCAGATAGGCCTTGCAACTGCTAACCAAAATCATCAAGACCCTTAGTTGTGATTTGGACATCTCCAACTTGTATGCCTGAGTCATCTGTAGAGTGTCGTGAGCCTAGTGCCGAATGCTGTGAGCTACACACAGGTGTATCATTTGTCACTGGTGTGGTAGCCTATGTCTATGGAACTATGTCGAGGCTCTAAGGTTGTCTAACAACATCCATTACTAAGTGAACTAGAATCCCTTGTGTATCAAAAATATAATTGATAATGTGCAACATATCCTCCAAAAAATACAGTGTCAAATCTTGTGTCTGATGTCCTGAAAGACCATGAACATCACCTAGTAGTGGTAGCCTAGTAGCTCTATATGCATCATCAGAGGTGCCTGAAGTGCTACTAGATGCCTCTGAAGATGGTTGACTAGGTGGACGAGGACGTTGACTATGAATATAATGACCAATAGAATCAGATGTGATACTAGCGGCCACAGATGCAATGTGTCCAATCTAGTGTCAATTGCTCCCCTCTAGGAAGTAATGACAACTATATCTATAGTAGTTGCATCTGTTGGAGTCACAGGAGGCAATCTTTGTCCAACAAACTGTCTAACATCTGGAGGTGGCAGATGATGTGCATTGCAATACTGGTCATGATCTGCAATCTGACCACACCCCTATCCACAATAATCAAGAATATCTAAGTAGTTGACATTGAGCCCCATGCAAAACTTAGCGTACAACTGCTATGCAAAATAAAGAGGTATTTGGTTGTTATTAGGATAATGACCATGTGCAGCTAAGAACTAAGGATAGATCATGCTAGCAATAACAGGGTCTATGCATTGTGTGACTCAGTAGCCTCTCACCCTATCCTGTGCTCCCTCATATCCTAGAAATAGCTCTCTTTTGATAATGTCTTTGGGGGCCACCCTCTTGATGTCATCAAATGATGCATCTCCTGAAATCTTAGCACTAAGCTCCCTAGATATGGAAGCTAATATGTCAGGAGTAAATGAATGGTGAGCTCTAAATCTAGCTGACAGATCTTGTAAACTCCTACATATCGTAGCACATATGTCTCTATAAAGACCATCATCAGGGGATGATATAGACTGTTGTAGTCTAGCAACCTCCTACTTTGAAAATGCAAATAAAGCATCGATATCAATGCGTGGAGGTGGTGCAGTAGGACCTCTAGTAGGAACCGGAGGTGTAGCCTAACCTAGAACATGAGCTGCACCAGGAGCCATGGTAGGACCTACACCACTTGGAGCCCCACCAGGAGCCACACCAAGAGTTGGAACATGTGCCGCACAATGAACCCTACCTCGAGGTACACCATGAGCCCCACCATGAGCTATAGCACAAGCCCCACCATGAGCAACATGATGAGCTACACGAGAAGTTGGAACAGGAACTGCATCAAGCACTGCAACAAGAATTGCATTAACCTGTGCCACAGCAGGAGCCGCAACAAGAATTGCATCAGGTGCCACACAAGGAGGCACAACAAGCTGATTGTGTCAAGCCATATCCGTAGAAATGTATCAAGAGCTAAACTATCTATTATACACACAATTTTTATTTTTAATTAAAAATTATACATGTAGTTGAACGTACATCACACATGTCTAGATAATCTATAACATGTACATATATGATCTGATAAAATTTAAATATATATGATTGAATGCATATACATACATACATGAGAACTTTAGAGTTAGAGACATGCATACAGACATACATGTGATAATTTAAGTAAATTCATTTTGTTGAGACATTATGTGTGGTGTCACAAAGGTTGGTCACATGTAAATCCTTCTAAATTTAGTCTTTAAATGTGTAATTTTAATTATAAATTTGAACACATTGATCCATAAACCATATATATGTATGTACATATGTATGTATGTACATTTGTATGTCATATGTATGTACATACATATGTATATACATATGTATATACATATATATGTATATATATATATGTATATATATATCTATAGATATATATACATATATATGTATATACATATATATGTATATACATATGTATATATATATCTATATATACATATATATGTATATATATATCTATAGATATATATACATATATATACATATATATATGTATATATATATAAATATATATATAGATATATATACATATATATGTATGTATATACATATATATGTATGTAGATATATATAGATATACATATATATATATACATATATGTATATATACATATATGTATACATATACATATATGTATATATATACATATACATATATGTATATATGTATATACATACATATATATATGTGTATATATGCATATATATATATATATATATGTGTATATATATACATATATGTATATATATACACACACACACACACACACACACACACATATATATATATATATAGCATGATCTAAGGATAAATTATATCTTATTTTATCCCCTAGATTTGAAATATTTGGAGTAGTTAAATTCTAAAATATATAAAATAGTTTTTCTATTTTGTAACTTTTGATTACTAATTGTATAAGAAATATAAAGGGTTCATCTTTTATTAGATATTTAAGTGATATGTTTTTATAATTTTCTAAGAAGTGCAATTCAAAACATTGAAAGTTATATGAGACCTTTATTCAAGTTTTCTAGATTAAAATACATTAATATATTATGGTCCATTGTGTTATTTCTATAAGGAATTAATCATATAGTTTATGAGTCAATCTCATTGACCCATCTTTCAAGAGTAGTGATTCACATGAATCCATTTCTCACGAGAATGTCTTCTAAGTTTATCAATATTATGACATGTTTTGAAAAGATTTTCTATATTTCATTTAACAATAATTTATTCAAAATAAACTTTCAAACATGAAAATGTGTTAAATTAACTATATATATTTACTTATTATTAATTAAAAATTAGCCAAGTCTACTGTACACTTAAAATACATTATTATATATTATGACATTGCATGTTATTTCTATAAAGAAATTATAGTTCAAATCTAGCTAATTTAACACATTTTTAATTAATAATAAGTAAATAATATAAGTAAACTTAGATTTTCTATATTTCATTTAACAATAATTTATCCAAAATAAACTTTCAATCATATAATAAGAAAGTTCAATAATATATTTACTTATTATTAATTAAAAATGTGTTAAATTAATTAGCTAGATTCTTTATATTTTCCTTAAGTAGAAATAACACAATGTCATAATATATAATAATGTATTTTAATGTGTGTTGTTTTAAAATAAGTGAAAATAGTATCATTTGATTAAAGATGTTGTAAATTATTATAATTTAGATTTATGAAATAAAAAATGCATGTGCACTCAATTTTTTATCATACTAATTTTTTAACCATGTATCTCCAAATTTTCATATATATGTTCAAGTTTAGGTTATCTTGAGGGAAAAAAAAGTCAACTTTTGACACCTTTTTTAATCCCTTATTTTCAATCTTTTATCCAAACTAGTTTTTAAATCATTTACAAGAATCTCAATTGATCTTTTATCACGAGATATGTTGGCCAAGGTCTAATATGATGGCTAAATTTTTTATTATTAATGTTTCTACTAAGGTTCAAACAACCTCCGGGCTTTTATGATTTTGGTCCTTATGATTCAAATTGAGCTTTTGTTAGGATTCAAATTAGGGTATGGTTATCATGAATGTTAGGGTTGGGTTAACTTAGGTTATGGTTATCGTTTAGATGATATTATATTTAGGGTTCAAAGAGGGATATATTAGTTTAATTAATGTTATGATTTAAGGAAAATTAAGGTTAGCAAGTAGGATAGGGTGCAAATTAGAGGGAAAGTCTTTGATTATAGTTAGGGTTGAAGATAACTTTAAAGTTGAGAGTTTGGTTATGGTTCTCGAGTTAATTTGTTGTTAGGATTTTATTATACTTTGGGGGGTATTAAATTGGAGTTCAATTAGGGTAATAAATTATTTATATTAATCTTAAAGGATAATGTTGAGGTTTAGGTTTCAAGTTCGGTTACATAGATCATTTAAAACAAGGGTCATACTTCATGTACATCTACATGTGTTTATGTATGCATGTATCTCTTGAATGTAATATTATAATTTAGGATTAGGGTCAAACTTGTTTTCATTTTATGTAAGTTAGGCCTCGATTAGGTTTTGAAATAGGGTTTTAGTGTAAGGGTTATAATTAGGCTCAATTATAGGGTAAGATTTAGGACAAGTTATGACATTGTTAGGGTTTATACGAGTATAATTTAGCATTATTTAGGGGTTAATATTAAGGTCGACATATGGTTAAGAATTTAGGATAAGGGTTTAGCATATGAAGTTTATGATTTGGTTCAAGATTATGATTTAGGGTAAATTATCATTTATAATATAAGGGTTTAGAAATTAAATTTTAAGATCACAATTAGGGTTAGGGTTAGGGTTTGGATAATTATTTTAGTTAAGGTTTAGGGTTAAAGTTAGGATTATGGTTAGGGCTAAGATTTAGGATTGAGACCACAATTAGGGTTAGGATCATGGTCGGAGGTTAGGAGTACAAATTATAGTCTATCAATTAGGGTTAGTATTGGGCTTTAGCATTTAGGATTTATGGTTATAGTTATGATTAGGGTTAGGGTATGGGTTTACCTTTCTATTAGTATTATTTATAGGGTTAGGATATGGGTTGACATTGCTATTAGTATTATTTTTAGGGTTATGGTTTGTATCAGGGTTTAAATTTATGGATCTAGGATTATGATTAGGGCTTATAATTTAGGATAAGGGTTCAGGCTTATCATCTAGTATAAGGGTTTACCATAATTTATGATTAGGGTTAGAATTATGGATTAGTACTTAAAATTAGTTTATAGTCTTTAGAATTATAGTTTAGCATTTAAATTTAACATTTTAGGATCTTAGTGTACAAAGATTAGGGTTTAGTATTTAGGGTCATGGTTTAACATTTATGATTTATGATTATAATTAGGGTTCTAGGTTATGGGTTTGCATCATTGTTAGAAGTATGGTTAGAAGGTTAGGGTATGGGTTTAAACATCATGTTGTTAGAAGTATGGTTAGAGGGTTAGGATTTGTATTAGGGATAAGATTTTGGATTATGGTTTTAACACAGTTTTAATATTTGTAATTAAAGTTAGGATCAAGTATTACGATTTACTATTTAATGTTGGGGTTTATCATTTAGGTCTATGGTTCAAATTGAGATTTAGGAGTTATGGTTTCAAGCATCTAAGATTAGGGGTTATAATTTATGATTAGGGTTTTGTAGTTAGGATTATGACCAAGTTTAGTATTTAGGACTATTGTTTAGCATTAAGGTTTAAGAGTTAAAATTTAAGTCATATATAATCTTTACATGCTAGATTATATGATGTACATTCTTTATGTTTGTATATAATCAAGTTATGTTCTTATAATTAACTTTTATTAATTAAATGTTGTAACATGTATTTTTTAGGTCATACACATTCTAAGTTATATGTTCTTATGTATATATGTATGTTATATTCTTTCCTATGAAAATTAATCTACATTCTTATATATGTATAATTTAGGATCTCCCCTTAAGACATGTCATTGAATTATATAGTTAATTATATACTTAGATTGAGACATTAAAAATAATAACATATACATAAACATGAATATTGAAAATATACATGTGTCTATATTTAACATGAACATATTTACATGTACACTTATGAAATAAAATATACATTAATCTATATTCTTATGTATAATTTAGGATCTCCCCTTAAGACATGTCATTAAATATAGTTAATTACACTTAGTTATAAGACAAATTAAGATCAATAGTTAACATGTGTACATATAAAAATGTGAATTTATTAAAACATGTACATGGACCTACATTTAACCATGAACAAATATACATACATCTATGTTCAAAATAAAAAATACATTTTAATCTACACTCTTACATGTATAATTTAGGATCTGGACCCTTAAGACATGTCATTTAATTACACTTCTAAGATTAAGACATTAAGATGAATTTGACATTACATAAACATGAATATTGAAAACATACATGTCTACATTTAACATTAACATATATACATATATCTATGAAATAAAATATGTATATTTTAATCTACATTCTTATGTATAATTTGGGATCTCCCCTTAAGATGTATACTATTAAATATAGTTAATTACACAGTTTAGATTAAGGTGCATAAAGATGAATAACATACACATAAACATGAATAAGGCATTAAGATGAATAACATATACAGAAACATGAATAAAACATATACGTAAACATAAAAGATTAAGATGTATTAAAAATTCAATAGCATGTACATTAACATTAATAAATTTATATGAATACTGAAAATATTTTTCTAAATTTTATTTTCTACACTATTTAAAAAAAAAATATTTTTCAAATGTTTTTCTAATATCTTTCTAATGTTTAAATCCTAATTTATTTTCTCATAGTTTTCTAATATAAAATTCTAAATTATTATTTTTTAAATATATTTTCTAATATTTTTCTAAATTTGTTTTCTAATGCATTATATTATTATAAATTTTCTAATGTTTTTAAAATGTTTTTCTAATAATTTTTTCTACTATTTTTCTAATATTTTTTCTAATGTTTTTTCTAATTTTTTTCTAATGTTTTTTCTAATGTTTTTCTAAATTTGTTTTCTGAAATTTATATTATTATAAATTTTCTAATGTTTTTCTAATTTTTTTTCTAAATTTTATATTATTATGAATTTTCTAATGTTTTTCTAAATTTTTTTTCTAAAATTTATATTATTATAAATTCTCTAATTTTTTTCTAATTTTTTTTCTAATGTTTTCTAATTTTTTTTAAATTAATGTTTTTTATAATATTTTCTAAATTTGTTTTCTAATGTTTTTTATATAATATTTTTCTAATGTTTTCTAAATTAATATAATTAAGTTTAATATAAATAAACAATAAAAATATTAAATTAACATTAAAATATGCTTTGAAAACATAAAAAACGTAAAGAACATTAAAATATACTTTGAAAACATTTAAAATTGTAATGAAAACATTAAAAAATGCTTTTAAAATATTAAAAACATTAAAAACATTAAAATAATAATATAAAGACATACCTAAAGAGGAGAATCTAAAGGAAAATGATAGGATGACACTGACAGAGAGCACATGTTTGCTCCAACCCTTGAGTGAACAGTGAATCATATGAAAAATGACAAAAAAGGGTTAAAATGGTGTTTTTAAATGCTAGAAATCGACGTTTTGGATGTTCACTACAAACTTATTAATTATGTATGTTCACAACGGACATATGTAATTATATATTGATATGTTCGCTGCGAACATTTTTTAAATATAATTTCGCAGCGAACATGTTTAGTATGTTCATTGTGAGCATATGATAAACCGAATTTCATTTTTGCAATTTTTTTTGCATTTCTCTTCATCTCACTAAAGTGGAACCCATTATTGTGGGTTCACCCACCACTGTAGAAGATTAAGGGGTCTTTGTCACAAATTCAACAACGGTTGGTCGATTCTGCCATTGAGGGTTTGGCAACACCGTAGAAGATTGAAGGGGTCTTGGTTGCAATTTTGATGATGGTTGGTCAATGCTGTTGTTGAGGGTTTGGCACCAATGTAGAAGATTAAAGGGGTCTTTGTCGTAATTTCGATGATAGTTGGTCATTTTTTTTCATCAAAATTTTGACCAATAATGGATGCAATTGAGGAAATAAGAGTTTAGGCTGGACTAAGAAAATCAACGAACCTCTTGTCAGTAAGTCAACCTTTTTAAAGTCAAAATTTTGACAAATAATGATTGTGATGAAAAATCCACTAAAAAAGATCGACGAAAGTTTTAGTTGTCTATTCGACCAATTGTGCTCGAAATTTTGACCTTTTCTCATCGAAATTTAGGGCTAAATTTACTAGTGGAAAAATACAAGGCATTTATTAGTATTCATCTTTTATATTTTTTATCAGATAGATTATTAATATGATTTACTCTATATGCATATACACATAAGAATAGTGCTTGCACTAAGACATGAATATTTATTTAAGTGAGCATCTTATTTTATTAAGTGAGGTATGAAATTTTATTTGAAACAAAGAGTTATTTATTTCACTTATTAATGAATTCATTTATTTATTTTTACTACAACTTCAATAAGTTCTCATATGTTCAGGTATTGGTCTATTTTTTTATTACCAACATTTGGATTATTTTTTATTTACATATAGATTAATTAACCATAATATATTGTAAAAATGTGGGGTAGAATTTGATTATATATTCACAATAAGATGATCGACTATTAAACCCCACTCAACTATTGGTCCCTCTCCACTATCTCTCAGGTCTAAATTTGACTATTATCTCTCTTTATGTTAGAATTTTATGTACATATTTTTTATATGATATTTTTATAAAAATATAAACTATTAAAAAAGTAATTGAAATATCTATTTATAAAATAATAAAAATAATCTAGTTACAATGCTTCTATATTTGATTGTGCATGTAGTTTTTTCATCAATGTTTCATATCATGTTCTGTGATCTATCATTAGGATGAAACAAAGCATAATGAGACCTAAAGATGATGGATCAAAGAGTTTGATCCAAAATGCTAATTTAAAAACTACATACACAATCAGACTCAAAAGCATTGTAGATAAAATATCATAGATTGTGAAAATCTAATAGCATTAAAGGAAATAATTTAGTTTATATATATTTAAAGGTAGTAAATCTAAACATCATTACATTATGAGGAGTTGATATTCCAATAAATATTAGTACAAATTACTAACAAAAAAATTGTGAATATAAATGATATGATATAATAAAAAATTAAAAACAACTATTGAAAATGGACCAATAGCATTGTTACTATATTCTACATAGCGAAAGCTATTTAGATGCAAAAAAAAATGACATGTTGCATTATATAGAATGATATATCCCTTTCTTGCATGACATGGTATAATAAGACATGCTTTTGGAGACAAATGAAGAAACAAATTTTAAAAAATGGATGACTTAATGGTAGATGTTACATGGTCACACAAGATTGGATGGATTAGATAGTAGACTACATAGTTGGGGAGATTTTGGTAGTGGGAAAATGTGTCGAAAAGAAAATTTGAAAATTGGTCAAAATATAAATGAAATGTTAAAACAAATTAGCCATTCATTTTGTACTTTTGACAAGATGTTGGGGGAAGGCACACAATGAGTTGTGGGGCACAAACATGACCAACTACAAGACCAAGTGCGTAAATTATATGGTTTTGTTGTAAATGATTAGGAATACTATGTTGAAAGAGACTACTTATTTTCTGTAATGTTGTGTTGCATTGTTCCCTTTCTTATTTTCTATTGGGGTTTGGAGAGACATCAACGACTGGTTTTCATGGATAGAAAAAGCTTGCCAATAAGGGATACATCAAATGAGGTAATGTATACACAATTAATAATATTTTTAAGTTTTTCATAATGTTAAAACTGTGAATTAAGATAATGATAAAAAATGATTGTCAATTTCTATTTATAGGGTTTTTAACTCTAAGATTTCTTAAAAACAAGTTTTTAGTTCTATGTAAGGCTTGAAGATCAAACTTTTCTCAATGAACAAATGTTTGTAAAAAGCATACAATTTTCTAGTGTTGGGCTTTTCTATTGTCTATGTACCATGTCATTTCTTTATGTGACAATAGATGACTCCTTTTGAGAGTAGGAGTTTTGAGTTGTTGAGCTTTATTTCTAGGGCTCCAAACTCTAAAGTTTCTTAAAATTAGTTGTTTAATTCTATATAGGGTTTGAAGATCAAACATCTCTTTGTGAATGAATTTTTCATAAATTTTTTATTATTTTATGGTGTTATGTTAGCCTATTATCCATGTACCATGTCAATTTTTTGTTCTAGAATAGATGACTCCATGTAAGGTATGAAGATCCTATAGAATTTTCCCCTTTTGTTCTCTATTTTGTTGATTCTTCTAGTTCTCTTTAAGAACAAGATCCCCAATTTGAAACTCTCCAAGATGAACTTTCTTTCTATAGCTTGTAGACATGCATTGTTGATAAGTTCTTATGTGATTGAAAGCGGTCTTACGACATTCATCCAACATTTCAAGTTCACATATTATTATTGCCCTATAATCTTCATATGTAATCAATCCTTTTAAGGAGACTTGTAAAGAATGAATCTCAACCTCTAGTGGCAAAACAACCTCAAAACCATAGACTAGAGAAAAGGGGGCAGCTCTAGTAGGAGTGTGTATGCTAGTTCAATAAGCCCATAATGCAGGATTGATTTGTAGATGAGAATCTCTCCTTGAGTTATGTATAGCTCTATGCAAGAATTTTAGCAGTTTTCTATTTGAAGCTTTAGCTTGTCCATTCCTTAGGGATAATAAATAGAGGACCAGTGTTGTTTGATCTTGAACCTTTTACAGAGTTGTTTAAGGTCCTTATTTTTGAATTGTCCCCCATTATTAGTAACTATGGAGGAGGGAATGTCATAATGACAAATGATGTGATTTGAGATAAGTAAAGTGACATGCTTTCCAGTGGCAGTAGAAAGTGGCACAACCTTAACCCATTTTGTAAAATACTATGTAGTCATGACGATAAACTTGTGTCTACTCGAAGAACTAGGGTGGATCTTGCCAACTAGATCAAAGGCCCACTATTGAAAAGGCCAATGCATGATTGATGGATTCAACTCACATCTCAGAGCATGAATTAGTTTTCCATGTAGCTGACATTTCTTATAAGATTTGGTATAGTACATGACATCTTCTTTCATGGTAGGCCAATAATAACTAGCCCTAAGTAGCTTTAAAGAAAGTGTTAAGTTATTAGGAGACCCACAAATGTTGTTGTGGACTTTCACTAGTTCTTTTTTAGACTTATAATTTTCTAGACACCTAAGAAGTGTTACATCTAGATCCTTCTAATGAAGGTCACCAAAGGCAAGGGTATAGTAGGAGGCATTACATATGAGTTGACATTTTTCATCACAAGTGAGGTTTTGAGGAACAATTTGATCACAAAGGTAAGAATAAATGGTTCCATAATGAGAAGAATCATGGCCAATAACTCTATTGTCAAGGGAATCATAAGTAGGATAGCATAGTTCTTCCACCAAGAACTCAAAGCAAGAATCATGTTCTTGTAAATATACCTGATAGAAGCCAAGGTAGCCATAGCATTTGCAACTTTATTCTCAGCTCTAGGAATTTTTTGGAATGTGACAAAGGTAAAGTAGTTTCTTAGGGCATCAATCAATTTCTTGTATGGTACCAACTAGTCATCTTTGGTTTGATGATCATTATTGATCTAATTTTTAACAAGTAGAGAATCTCCATTAATGTGCAACTCTATAATCCTCCATTCAATAGCTAGCTTGATATTGTTAGCAAGGACCTCATATTTTTCTATATTGTTGGTGCAAGGAAATAACAACTTGTAGGACTTAGGAATAGCATATCCATGAGGTGTTATGAACAAAATATTGGCACCAGCCCCATTTTGAGTGTGAGACCCATCAAAGAATATTTTATAGGTTATTTATGTGACATACATGATGGACAAATCTAGAGAGTCTATTTGCATGGGAGCGTTTCCTTGGAGTGGAAAGTCAGTGAGTTGATTAAAAATGGCTTTCCCTTTGATAGCTTTACATTTGACAAACTGAATGTCAAATTTGAATAGAATCAATATCCATTTAGCTAGTCTTCCCCTAAGTGAAACTTTACTTAAAAGGTATGTTAGAGGATCAATGTTAGCAACTAGTTGTGGAGTATACACAAACATTTAGTGATGGAGCTTTTTGACACAAATACTATAGCAAGGCAAGCCTTTTGAATGTTATTGTAGTTGGTCTCATAAGAATCTAAGGTTCAACTAATTAGCTGATAGGCTTTCCTTCTGGAGTTGCCTCCATTCAAAAATTGACTCATGCCGTCAAACCATTCTTGGAAATTGTTTTCATTCATCGATAACTGAACTACATAGGTTTATGCCAAGAACCATTTTATCTTCTCTAAAATCTCTCATAAGAACTATTTTTTAGTCTTCCTCTTAGGGAAAGAAAATAGCGAGCTCCAAATGAAAGGGGTGCTATGTAGAAAGCAAAATGATGTCCTCATTGTAAGGCGTGTGTAAGTTAATCTTGCCCTGACGATGATGTGAACAAAATGGTGGATTGATAAATTCATTAAAATATAATCTTGAAACAAAGATCGACACAATCTAGTAGACTCAACACTATATATCCCTCTAGTACACTCACAGAATAAATTTCTTAGTTCATTCGCCAAAAGTAGATGTTGAATTGTAGAATTTGTTCTTCTTCTGACTATAAAATTCTATCAGGTGCAAGGTAACGCATGACATGGCCAAAGGTAATTTATTTTGTATTCTTTCAGTCAAATTTGGTCATGGCCAGAGGCAATTCTGCAACCAAGAATGTAGTTCTCACTACAGTCATAGATGACTTTTATGATGTGGGGGGCTGCACTAAAGAACGTGAATGCTTTCTTGAAGCTTTGAAGAGGTAATTTTGGCATGAGCATCTTAAATTGTGTTGAAATGGATGGTCATCATAAAAATATCAATAGTGTTCCTTTTGAAGATAATCTCCATTGCAAATCTTACTAGACCTAGTGAAAACTCTTGTCTTATATAAAACTTGCAATTCAAATGTGCATATTTACAGGAGAGTCATGTTGTAGTTGTTTCTAATGTTCTGCAAGTGGGATCTAGCAAAGGATAAATATCCTTTCAAATAATGTGAAAATTATGTTCTCTACACTATATAACATTGTCAATGATATTGCCCAAAATGCCTGTGTTTTTCAAGGTCAAGATGTCAACACACATTTAAAGGAATTTGTGTGTATCTTTCCTTGAATATAAATTTTAGTATAGTATATATTTTTATTTTACTACCAACAAAGTTTCTTCAAAAAAGGTTAGAAACAACATTAGTGATTAGAGTAATTCATGACAATTGTTTGTGTCCTATTTTAAGTGGTACAGGCTAGTGATGTCAATGATGCAAGAGGCTGAGTGGGCCAAAACTGGATATATACCATCTATGTAGGATTACTTGGAAAATGGAAAAATATCAATTTCTTTGGAACTAATTTTTCTCATAGCACTCTATTTTGTAGGGCCTATACTTTCAGGGCAAGCCATCTACAACCATGAGTATACTAGTCTTATGGAACTTGTCAATATCTGTGGGTGTCTTTTAAATGACATTCAAAGCTACAAGGTATTGTATACTTACCAATATAAGTTCATGCTTAGAAGTACTTAAGTAAGTTTTATCCTCATAGAATGTTGACAAGAGGAACTAAATTCTTCATATGCTTTGTAGAGCAAGGCCAGGGAAGAAAAGCTAAACTATGTGACATTGTTCGTGAAAGAATACCCAGTGTGTTAGTGTAGTTTTTTATTTTTTCTATTTTGCTAGGTTTTTTCTACACTTTTAATAATCTCGCTTAGGTTAATAAAGCATGTCTTATTAGGTGAATGGTTGTGAGGTGTCACCTTCCTACATGTGAGCATCCATTAGCTATCTTGGGAAGATACTTTGCTATCTTTAGTCTGATAGTTGGTTGCTCCTCATTGGTTGTTGTTGCCACCTCCTCCCTCTTCCTAGCCTATATAAGCATGCTACCTGGCTTGTATTTACATCTCTTGCTTTTGCTTCCTCTTAATGCTATTTTGCTTCTAGCATTTACATTACTCTCTTGGAGTCTAACTCTATGATGCTATTTTGATTTTGTATTATTTGCATTCATAGTTTAGATATTTACTCTGTGCATTAGTTTTCTGGGTTATTAATCTTTTCAGATTCTAACATGGTATCAGAGCTTTTCTATGTGCAAGAGTAGATTTTAGTTTCCTTATTTGAGAGATTCGGGGGGGGGGGGGCAAATAAACTTTATTGTAATTTTTTGAAAAATGAAGTATGCTCTTCTCTTGCATCTTTGGATGATCCTAAGAATCAGAAAAGTTTTGACAAAAATGGTTTTTCTCTGGGGTTTTAATCTCAAATCTGACAACCAACTTGCATATTTGGAGTTTTCAATCAGTTTTGCAGGTTTCAACATGCCATTGATGGACTTAGGAAGCTGATCCAACATTTGCATGTCATATTTTGGTTGCTGGGGTCGTTTCTTGATTTTTGGAGCCATTTTTTACTGTTAAAGGCATTTGATTTACACTACAGCAACATCTTTTGTACATCAGCAAGGAAAATGCTTTTTGAGTTTTGTTCGCAGTCCTGAAAAACTATCTGGGTATCTTTTAGATTTTGCATGCAAGTTGTATATTTTTCAGAATCAAGCATGCAAAGCTACAGCCATACCCCTCTACGTTGGCAGTCGCAGATTTGAATGCAATTTTTCTTCAAATCAGGGGATCAGCAATTTTTCAAAACATTTTCAGTCCAAACGGAAGCCACCATTGAATCCGAAAGGCCGTTTGCAGTCAAGATTCATATTAAACTTGTCGTTTTTGGACACAGGGCAATTTTGGAGATTTTTTGAAGCCTCCAGGGTCGCTGCCGTACGGGCCATACAGATGAAAAAGGCATTTATTGCAATTTTAAAAAAAAATTCGCAGAGCCGCCACCGTGCCACCTACTCGCAGCCCGCAGCGGTCGCAGCAAGCAGCGCCGCCCGAGCTCCGCCTCCCGGTCGCCTCCAGTCCGCCGCCCTGCGACCACCTCCGTTGGCAGCTCTGCCGCCCTGCGACTGCCTCCCTCCGCCCGCTAGCTGTGCATCTCCGTCAGCGCTGCGTCAGCATCTGCAGCTACTGCGGGGGTGACATGTGGCCTGGGCTCCACGTGGCACCTTGCCACGTGGACCCGCCACGTCACCCCTGCCACGTCGGCTTTGCCACGTGGTTGCCGAGTGGACCTGCCATGTGGCGTGCCATGTGGCACTCTTTTTTGCTATGATGGGCCGCAGGCCGTCAAATTTAATATCGGGTACTGCTGACATCAGCATGATGTCATCGCTGCATCACCATCCTTGCTTGCACCTCTCCTGATTTGCTTTTGGACCTACCTTCAGTTTTTTGGCCATAACTTTTGCATACGGAGGTATTTTTCCGATCCGAAAGAAGCGTCGGAAAGGTGGTTCTGAGATAGAGATGTTGGTATAGGTTTTTTTGAGTTTTGATGCAGTTTGGTTGCCTATTATAGCAGTCAAAGCCAAATGTTCTATTTTGCACTCCGAGAGGCGTATCTTGAGTTTTCGATCTCCGATTTTGGACTTCTTTATATTGATGGAAAGCTCTTTCTGTGCTCTTTCTAGTAATATTAGTTGTTGTTCCAGATTCTATTCCAGACACATCCTATTCAGTGTTTTACGTTTTAGCATTTTGGTGGATATTCTGTTTGTTTTAGGTCCGGAGATCGATTTTGTTGCTTCAGTTGGTTCGTTTTGGGATTTACCTTCTGTTGTTTCAGCCTTATATTTTTTTTGATCATTGTTGATATTCTTGTAAGCATCTTTATGCAATGCACTGAGATAAAGTGCCACTCTTGCAATTCAGGATCCTTTTCATCATTGTGATTCGTTGTACTCGCACTATTATATAAAGTGCCATGGGGGGATAGTTGTTTGCTGCTTATAGGCCCTCTTTCTCTAATTCCTCATGCAGTGTCGATGACACATGCCTTTATTTGTGTTTGTACCTCACTCTCGATGAGTTTGGCTCCTGTGTTGTAGGAGATTTTTGGCCCATCTTTTCAACTGCCTGTCACCTCACCTACCTTAAGGGGAGGTTATATTGTTGTTCTATGCTTCTTTGGTTGATGGTTCGTGCCTTCTATTTCCATGGAGGTTCCTTTGGTTGATGGTTCGTGCCTTCTATTTCCATGGAGGTTCTACAGATTAGCATTTTGACAGAGTTTTGCGGTTCTTCATGCTTCAGTGATGCTGCTTCTTCATGATCACTCCTTGTTCCTGTTTTAGGGGACAATTTCCCTAGCGGGAGACTTCTTCAGTTCTTCACTAGGTTCTTACCTCTTTTTGGGGGAGGGTTTTTCCCATGTGGTTTTCTCTCTTTCCTCGCTTTCAGAGGTTGCATCTTCTTGCATTGTACTTGGGTACCTAACATGGCCTCGTTGTCGGGACCCATTTCTACATCCACCTAAGCTTCACTTATGGGGGGGTGTTAGTGTAGTTTTTTATTTTTTCTATTTTTCTAAGTTTTTTCTACACTTTTAATAATCTCGCTTAGGTTAATAAAGCATGTCTTATTAGGTGAATGGTTGTGAGGTGTCACCTTCCTACATGTGAGAATCCATTAGCTATCTTGGGAAGATACTTTGCTATCTTTAGTCCAATAGATGGTTGCTCCTCATTAGTTGGTGTTGCCGCCTCCTCCCTCTTCCTAGCCTATATAAGCATGCTACCTGGCTTGTATTTACATCTCTTGTTTTTGCTTCCTCTTAATGCTATTTTGCTTCTAGCATTTGCATTACTCTCTTGGAGACTAACTCTATGATGCTATTTTGATTTTGTATCATTTGCATTCATAGTTTAGATATTTACTCTTTGCACTAGTTTTTTGGGTTATTAATCTTTTCAGATTCTAACACAGTGACAACTACTAAGAACGCTACTGAGAGGATTAGAAAAATCATAAATCAAAGCACACAAAAACTATTGAGAAACCTATTGCAACCTAATGTTCTCCCTCATGAATGCAAGAAGTTGTATTAGAATATGGTTATAATTCTCCAACTATTCTACCTCAAGACTAATGTATTTACATCTCCCACTGAAATGCTTGAACATATCAATATGGTTATTTTTAATCCAATATTTTAAATTTCAAACAAGAGTTTTGAGATAATGTTACCTGGTTGTATTACAAAAGGAATTGGTCCTAAATAGCTTTAGGAACTATCCATGGTATGATCTTGGATCCCATGTTCTGTTGTTCATCATCTTGTTGCCCCTTTGGTTGCCATTAAAATATTTGTTACTTAATTTTAGCACCAATTCAAATCTTGTACCTTATGCAAGTAGGGTCTTAGATCCCTACAATTTTAGCTTGTATTTTATGTTTGGACAAAGGAACACTTAATACTTATAGTATCTAGGTGATGGTCACAAAGGTGAAGCATTGAGACTTCCCATAAGGTTACCCATTTTAGTACTACTACATCTTGAGCATGCTTAACTACATAGTCTTCTCCATGGTTAAACCCACTCTTCTTACAACAACGTTTGCAAAATCTTCACCAAATATTGTTCCTTTTCTTTCTATTGAAATTGCAAAATGAAAAAGAATCTATAGAACATTTTTAGAAAGAAAAAATAAGCTAACTTGCAATTAATCTCATACAAAGCCTAGGTATGTGAAGTTAGATTTAAGTAGTGCAATTTGAATTATTTTCTCTCGTCATTTAATGAAAATTTTTTTTTGTCTTATCAATTGTAGCATTTAATCTTCTAAAAGTTCACACTTGTTGATAAGAAAGAAGAAACACAAAAAAATTACACTTACAAATATGACATTTTAAAAATATTTTTATATTTTTCCATGCATCTCAATGCTAAAATTCCTAACTAAAAAATATACAATATGACACTCTTGTAACTTTAGTTCATTCAAAATAAGTTCTACTATGTATAATACTTCCTTATGCAATGCTACATATTTGTGAACTATCACTTTTATACTCTTTTTTATTATTATATCTAAATCTTCATTTATACTTTCAAATCTAAAACCTATCGGCGTATCCCTTGCACCTCTTTTGGGTGCAAGTGCTAGTATAGTAGATATCTCATTCTTTTTTTTTTGTCCTCATTTTGTGCTAGCAAAGCTCCTAGAGAAATGTTTTTTGCTAAGATATAAAGTATCAAGGACTTCCCAAGAATAGGAAGCATGAGAATTGGTGGTTTAGCCAGGTATTCTTTGATCTAAGATAGGCTCTTTTCATATTCCTCATTCCATACATAGGTAAATCCCTTATGTAATTTTTTAAAAATGGTTGGGATCTCATAACCAATTGAGAAGTGAACCTCCTAATACACTGTAAACATCCTCATAGACTTCTTAGTTGACTAATATTCCTAGGAGGTGGCATGTCTATTATTGCTTACACCTTTTTGAGATCAACTTCTATGACTTTAGTTGATATGATGTAGCCTAAGAGTTTTCCATATGTGATACCAAAATAAAACTTCTTTAGATTAAGCCTAAGTTGAAATTATTTCATGTGGTCCAATATCAAACTCAAGTTAGCTAGGTGTGTGTTTCTTTGTTTGGATTTAGCAAGGGTGTTATCAACATAGTCTTGCATGTTCTTGTGTATCATGTCATGGAAAATTGTGGTCATAGCCCTTTGATAAGTACCACCTATATTTTCAAGACCAAAAGGCATGTCATTCCAACAAAAATTACCCCAAGCACATGTAAAAGTTGTTTTCTCTTAATCCTTAGGAGCTATTTTTATCTAATTATAACCCAAGAAACCATCCATAAGGGAATACATTTCATAACCCACAATCATATCCACTATCATGTCAATATTTAGGAGTGGAAAGTCATCATTTGGGAAAGTTTAGTTAAGGTCTCAAAAATCAATACAAACTTGAAT
This sequence comes from Cupressus sempervirens, assembly GCA_028749045.1. Taxonomy (NCBI): domain Eukaryota; kingdom Viridiplantae; phylum Streptophyta; class Pinopsida; order Cupressales; family Cupressaceae; genus Cupressus; species Cupressus sempervirens. The sequence continues at coordinate 99,431,310 of CM053793.1, read as the reverse complement.
GGATTTTTCATGTTTAAAAATAGGAACACTATTGGAGATCCATTTGGCACAATCAATAGCTCTAATGAATTTTTCACTCGAATTCTTTTCTAACTCATCTTTAACAAGTAGGGCCACATGTGGGTGCAACTTCCTTAATTTTTTATTAACATACTTGACACTAGGAGCTATGGAAAGATGATACATGAAAATATCTATATCAAGACTAGGCATAGCAACATATGTCCAAGAAAAAAATATTTTATTTTCTTTGGAGAACTAAGTGAACTATTCTTTCTCTTCATTTTATAGTGATTGAGATAGATGTATGACTTGAGGAGATTACTAAGCACTAAGATTAATGGGTTAAGTAGGTCCAATTAGAATTGATGATCTATTTTGGAAATAACTGGGTAGACTACCAAGTACCTCATCCTCGGGCACCTCAAAGAGATTTTCAACCTTGGCTATGTCTTTCATTTTACTATTTTTAGCTCAAACACCACCATGAAGTGGTTTTTTTTCCATCTTAGCTTCTCTTTTTCATTTTTCTCTTTAACTTATGGCTAAGGTACTTGATGTCTGACTTAATCATATTAATCATTGGTTCACTAGTGGAAGAAACTATTGGATCAACAATGTTCAAATAGTAGGTGATCTCATAGTCATTTTGGAATGATGGGAGCTCAAGTCTTTGATTTTTCATAGACCAGTAGATGAGATTGAGGTGTACAAGTGACAATGAGGAGGATGCTTCAAGGTTATTAATGTGGGAGGAATTATCCTTGGTGACAACAGAATCTGAGTTTGTAAGAAAATGTCCAAAGGAATCCAAATTGGGATTAATCCTAGGAGCACCAACATGATCAACTAAAGCAAAGTTGGAGCCTAACTCATCAGACCCTATGAAAGACTCATTAATCTTGAGTACAAGATATCACAAGGAGGAGTATTACCATATAGTTGAGCACTTAATTTGATATAGAAAGTTTGCATATCTACCAAGGTTACCAAGAACATCAAGACCTCTTCATCAACATTACATAGGACTAACTCAAAATAGACACATTAGAATTGCCCCCAACATTGAGTCCAAAAGGATTTAGAGTGAAAAAAATTATGGATAACAAACAAAAAAGTGATACTTCCCAAGTGTATCATGCAACCACAAGTGATCACATATTTTGATATGCAAGGGTCATATCCAATTAACTCACAAGGGAAAAGTTAAGAAAATAAAAATTGATTAAGATCTCACTCTTTAATTTCCTCATTCATAGCACACCATGATATAAAGGATTGTGGAAACCTTGAGGAGAGAACAACCAAATTTCTTGGAAAAGATAATTTCAAAAACCAAATTTTAAAACAAATGTATATAAAAAGAGTAAATCCAGATCGGTAGGAGTGGATACTAACTAGCCAAGGTTGGACATGAGGAAGGATGTATCCTACAAGGACCTATCAGTAGCACCTAGAACCATGATTGGATAAAAAATTGAAATTTTTAGGAAAACACTATTAATGAAAAAAGTTCCACATGAGAACTTTTAGAAACACATAGTGTTCATATGTGGTGGCTGATCAAGGAAGTATTGTACAATTTTCATAAATTCCTTGGGGTACTGGGTATCACCCTAGATTTTTTTTAATTTTTTGGTTAGCTTGTCAACCATTTCCCAAGGTTGACCGATCAAATTTTTTTAAGTTAACTTGTCAAAATTATCTAGCCTTAATTTTGTAAGTGGTAAAAGCTTGTATAAAATGGCTTAGGGTTAGGGATTTCACTAGAGTATGATGAGATTCTAGTTTCTTATCATGGTATTGAGTTGTAAGATATTGTTGATTGTAATCGCTAGATAATTAAAATATTGGACTCATTGTTTGGTGGACATAGACCAAGAACTAAGTGTACCACACTAAATCTTTTTTCTTATATTCTCTTTTATGTGTATTATGATTTTCTAATATTGGTTATATTTACATGTAATTATTATTTCTATCTTGTTAATCTTAACAAGTGGTATCAGAGCCTAGTTATTTTAGTTATCCTCTATGGGAGAGTCTTACACTTGAGTGGGAGTAATGGACGATGAGGGTAAGATAAAGGTTGAGAAGTTTAATGGGTAGAACTTTCAATCATGGAAAATGAAAATGGAGGATTATCTTTATTAGAAGGATCTATAGTGGCCATTGTAAGGAAAATCTAAGAAACTAATAACTATGATAGATGAGGAATGGGATATTTTGGATATAAAGGAACTTGGAAGTATTTGTTTATGTCTAGCACAATTGGTGGCATTTAATATTAGGAAAGAAAAGATAACTGAAGCGCTGATGTAAATCATAGAAAAGTTGTATGAAAAGCCCTCCACTTCAAACAAAGTGTTTCTCATGAAGCATTTATTTAATATGAAGATGGCAATAGGTGGATCAATTTCTCATCATTTAAATTATTTTAATACAAGTTACTAGTCAGTTATCTTCTATAAATGTCAATTTTGATGAAGCAATTAGGGCTCTCTTGATTTTGTGTTCTTTGCCTAAAAGATGAAATAGTTGTGAGTAATTTTATTTCTCTATCTAATACCCTAAAATTTGATGATGCGATTGGTGTTATTCTAAGTGAGGAAACTTGTAAGAAATCCTTAGGTGAATCTACATCAAGGAGTGTTTTCAACTCACAAAGAAGAGAGAAAGAATGAGAGGAAACAATTCTAAAAATCATGGAAAATCAAGAGGAAAATCAAAGGGGAAGAGATCACAATCAAGAGGGCCAAAAGATTGTTGGTACTATGGGAAACCAAGACATAAGAAGAATTATTTTTGGACTCAAAATAAAAATAAAGGAGACAAATAAGAAGGGAACAAGGAGGTAAATGTGGTTAGTTTTAAATTTAAAGAGGATGTTTTGCTTCTTTCTTTAGAAAGTGTTGATGATTCATGGGTTTTAGATTTAGGAGCTTCATTGCATGCTACTCCCCATAGAGGTTATTTTCTTGAGTATGTCCAAGGGTGTTTTGGGCTTTTCTATTTGGGGGATTGTAAACCTTGTTAGATTTTTGGAAAGGGAAAAATTAAGATTAAGGTGTAAAATGGGAATCATTGGCTACTATAAGAGGTAAGACATGTTCCAAGGATGAGTAGGAATTTTATTCCAGTAGGGAAACTAGGTGATGAGGGTTGCATAGTTACTTTTAATGATACAAATTGGAAGGTTTCAAAAGGTTCCCTTGTAGTATAAAATGGTGTGAAAGTAGTAACCTTATATCTTTGTATAGGTCATATTGTTCCTTCTACTTTAATTGTTTCAAAGAAAAATGAATGTTAAAGAATATTTATTGTAGTTTATCAAGGAGAACAAACAGATGTTATAGATCTTGATACAACTCTATGGCACTACAAACTTGGGCACATGAGTGAGAAAGGTATGAAATTACTTCATTCAGAGAATGTTTTATCAGGTATGAAATGTGTCAACATGGATTCTTGTGATAGTTGTGTGCATAGAAAATAAAAGAGATTTTTTTTAAGAGTGGGAAGGAAAAGAAAATTGAGAAATTAGATCTTGTGCATACAAACATATGGGGACTAGATCAGGTATCTTCCCTTGGCATCTCTCATTATTATGTTACATTCATTGATGATACAACTAGAAAAGTATGGGTTTATTTTCTTATACAAAAATCTGATGTATTTTAAACTTTTAAGAAATGGAAATACTTTGTTGAAAAGGAGACTAGTAAAAGGATAAATATCTCAGATCTTATAATGGTGGTGAGTATTGCAGTAAATAGTTTGACAAATTTTGTTCCACAAATGGTATTCATAGACAAAAAAATGTTCCAAGGAATCCAAAAGAAAATGGAGTGGTTGAACACATGAAAAAGACAATAATCGAGCATGCAAGGAGTATGAGGTAGGATGTTAGGCTATCCTTAAGCATGTGGGTGGAGGTTGTCAATATTTTTGTATATTTGATTAATATAGGTCCCTCTACTCCTTTGGGCTATCATATTTTAGAGGAAAGATGGATTGATGAGAAGGTGAGTTATTGTTTTCTCAAAACCCTCGATTGTGAAGATTTTACACATATAGATTTTGAAAATAAAAACAAGTTAGAAGATAAATCTAAGAATGTATATTTATTTGATATATAATTGATGAATTTGGTTATAGGATTTGGGATTTTTAAAATCATAAAATTGTAAGAAGTAGAGATGTCATATTTAATGAGAAAGTGATGTACAAATATCTCTTGCACCTATATTAGAAGAAAGAAAATGATTATGTAGTGTTAGATGATGCTCAAAAGGATGATGTTCCAGAAGTCCCTCATGCTCCATAATAACTACAACAACAAATACCACAAACCCTAGAGAATGTTAGATGGTCAAAAAGGTTAAGTAGACCTCCAAAAATAATTTTTCCCTCTTTCTATCCTAATTTATTAATAGGATGTTGGTGAACCTAAAAATTATGATGAATTTTTGCCATTAGATAGAAAGATTCAATGGGAGTTTGCAATATACAAGAAATGGACTCCTTGCTGAAAAATCAGACTTGGGATTTATGTAAGTTACCTATAAGTAAAAGGGCTTTATATAATAAATGAGCCTATAGGTTGAAGGAATATGATGGAGGTAAGAAAATATTTAAAGCTTGGATACTTGTAAAATTATTTGCATAGAAAAAAGGAATTGATTTTGATGAGATATTTTTTTCAAGTTGTTAAGTACTAGTTTAAGTACTGTGGCTACTAAAGATTTGCATTTGAAACAAATTGATGTTAAAGTATGTTTTCTTCATGGTGATTTGGATGAAGAGATATATATGGAAGAGCTATAGGGATTTGAGGTCAATGATAAGGAGAATTTAGTGTGTTGATTGAAGAAAAAATTATATGTCTTAAAGCAAGCACCTCGATAATGGTATCTTGAATTTGGTAGTTTTATGCATGAGCATGGATATACTAGGTGTCATTTAGATCATTGTGTTTATTTTAAGAGGTTGGATGATGATAGATACATTATTTTATGTTGATATATTGATTATATTCTTTTAGCTAGGTCTAACATGGATCATATAAAGGGGTTAAAACAATAGTTAGCACATTCATTTGCTATGAAGGATTTGGGGGTAGAAAAGTAAATCTTTGGTATGAAAATTTGTAGAGGTAGGAAAAATACAAAAATGACTCTATCTCAAGCTAGTTATATTGAGAAGGTGTTCCAACATTTCCCTATGGAGAATGCCAAAGTTGTCAACACACCTTTTTGTAGTCATCTAGAATTGACTATGAAGATGTGTCCAAAGACACAAGAAGAGTAGGATAAGATGTCCAGGGTACCTTATGCTTCAACTATAGGGAGATTAATGTATACCATGGTATGTACTAGGTTAGACAATTCACATGCAATGGGAGTTGTTAGAAGATATATGAATCATTTTGGGATTGAGCATTATTGGGATACAGTCAAATGGGTTCTTAGGTATTTGAGAGGAACATCTAGTAAGTGTTTACATTTTGGGGGATCTACTACTTATTTATAAGGCTATATTTACTTAGATTTGGTAGGGGATCTTCATATTAGGTGGAGTACTATATTTTATTTATTTACTCTTAGTGGGACAATAATGAGATGGGTTTCTTAGTTACAGAAGGTGAGTGCTTTACTCACTACGAAGGAAGAGTGTGTTGTTTCTACAGAGGCAACCAAGGAGATGATATGGTTTTTATTATTCATGGATGATCTATAGAGGTATAATTACCTATATATAGATAGTTAGAGTGCCACTTATCTTGCTAAGAATTATGCTTTACATTCAAAGACAAAATACATATAGTTGTGATACCATTTTATTTGATTAGTTTTGGATTATGGATAGTCAAAGGTGGACAACATACATATAGATGATAATCCAGCATATATACAAAGTTAGTGACGTGGGAGAAGTTGAATTCCTCTCCCACTTCGGTTGGTCTTCTAGACTGAAAAAAATAAAGGAACAATTGAGTCCAAGGTGGTTTGATCCAATTGGAGCCTCATATGGTAGCAGTATTACTACAAGACAAGTCTCCATGTGGGAGATTATTTTTTAGTGTGGATCTTGATCAATCCCCAATTGAGAGATTTAAATTGTATATGGTGATTGATTAGGGAAGTACTATACACTTTTTAATAAATTCTTTGTGCTTTGGGGCATCACCCATTTGTTTGGTTGACTTGTCAAGGATTTTTGAGATGAGTCATCAACTATTTCCCAAGGTTGACTTGTCAATGGATTTGTAGGTTAACTTGTCAAAATTATCTAGCCCTAAATTTTTGAGCATAAAAATCTTGTATAAAATGGCTTAGGTTTAATGATTTCATTAGAGTGTGATAAGAATTTAGCTTCTTGCGGTGGTATTGATTTGTAAGGGATTGTAGATCATAATCACTGGATAATAATAACATTCAATTCATTATTTGGTAGATGTAGTACAAGGATTGGGTGAACCATTTTTAATATTTATGTCTTGTGTTCTCTTATGTGTGCAGTATTATTTCTTGATATTGGTTATATTTCCATGTAATTGTTATTTATGTCTCATTAACCCTAACACATAGTTAGGCAAGCTAAAGATTCTAATCAAACACAAACTGAGATATGTATAATGATGTAAACTAACTAACTACAAGAGGACATATACAACTAAGAGATTGAGTTATTTACATGAACTATTATAACAAATCTCATTAGAAAAGGATAGAAGAACATATTTATTATAGTATAACAAAAAAGATCAAGATGAGGTGACCAAAATCTAACTAATATAATGAATTGAGATATGTTACATCTAAAAATGATTATGGTACAATGTGGAAAATGCCATGATATAGTACATTGTTGTGATTTTCTTTCCAAGCTCAAGAATTGGAATAGTAGTACATACATTTTTGTCATACAATATTAGAGCACCAAAGAGAATGGGTAAAGGGATGGGTGGATGTAGTGGGGATGGGGATGGAGTTTTGATAGATAATGGGTAGGTTTGAGTATGTGTGGCCCCTATTGCTAGGTTTTCACCAAGGTAGCTATCCAAGGCACTTTAATTGCCAAGTTTTCACCATTGGATGCTTGTTTTTCTCTTTACTATTTTTCTTTTCTTTTTTTATATTTTTTTGTTTGTTATCGTCAGCTGCCTAAATTTCTAGGCTTTCATTGTGATGATATTTTTTTAGAACTTTTTATAAGTTTTGTGTTCTTTCTTTAGGATGAGAAATATACACTAAGCAAATCATGTGTAAAACTTCTTGAGATGAATGATATTGGTGGGATAATTCAAGGTTTTAGCTTCTAAAGTTGGTAATTGATATGCTTTTGAGTTGAAGGACGTTGTGAAAATATAGGAACCCAACTAGGTGGGATCAAATTTTCTCGTCTTCTCTCAATTTTCTTGAACCTTCACGTTCTCTTTCAAAACCATGTCAACCTCTTGGAAATTTCAAGGATGAATCTTTTTGTTGAAGTTTCTCTTGATTCTATTCTAATATAATACTAGGCATTCATAGGTGTGTTCCCTTCTTTCATCAAGTAGGTCAAGTTGGGTGAGTCTAGCAACTCGATAGTCTTCATCAAATATTTCACCTTTCAATGATATATGAAAGAAAGGGAGTTCAACCTCTATGGATAGGATTTCTTTGGAACCATAGGTCAAGGAGTATGTAGATATTCCAATGGATATGTAAAATGAGGTGTAATATGTTCAAAGAGTAGGGTTGATTTGTAAATTCTAATCATTGTTAGAATCATTGATAACCTTTTTGAGGATTTTGAGGAGGGTTTTGTTTGTTTTCATCCTAACCATTACCTTGTGGGAATTATGGGATGGAAAAGATATGTTGGATGTGGAGGGATAATCACAGCTTTTCCATATTAAGATTCTCAAATTTTCCTTCATGGTCTCTAAAGATGGTGGTGTGGATACTAAAATAGAAAATAATGTGGTAGAGGATAAATTTGGATCCCTAAACTCATGTGGCATTGAAAAGTGGAACTATTTCAACATACTTGGAAAAATAATATGTTATTGTGATGATCCATTTATGTTCCTCTGAAGATGAGGACATGATCACTCTGACAAGCTCAAATCCCCATCATGAAAATTTACCATAGTGGTGCGATGGGTTGTAGATCTTATACTAAAGCAGGTATCAGATTGGCATGTTTCTAACATGGTAGACACCTCTTAACAAATTCATAGGCATCGTGTTTTAATATGGGACAATTATGCCCATCTCTTAAGATTTTCCTAGCTATGGCTATACCACTCATGTAGGCACTAAAAATTTTGGAATGTACCTCCCCTTAGAGTCATCATGACCTTATTCAAGTCTAAACACCTACAAAGGGTATTGTGATAACCTTGATGATATAGGGTGTTGGCTACAATAGTATAGTGGGAATATCTATGAATGAGGTTCTAGCATTAGGTTCATGTGAGATGTGGAGATATGATATCATATTTTAGATAATCATTAATCACATGGTACCATAGGGATTGGGCACCAACTAGGATACTCACCATCATTGGCTCATCATTCTCATATGTAGGTGTATGTAACTACTTGACTAAGAATTCATATTATGAAGCTTTTATGAGGGATATCCAAGAGAAAGTTGACAATCCATGACATTTATGACCCTATTTTGGATTCATGGCACTTGCATGAATTGGGTCTTTGTGAATTGTTCTTTCATTTATCCACTATCTCCTTATATGGTAAAAAACATTTCATCCTTTATTTGATACTCAATGAGGACCTTATTGATAATTAGTTGTGAGTCACCAAAGACCTATAATTCTATGATATTACAATCTATTATTGTTTTCAATCTTGTGATGAGATCCTCGTACTGTAATATATTATTGGTGCACTAGAATATTAACTTAAAGCATTTAGGGATGTAACCACCTTGAGGGGTAACCAACAATATCCATGCTTCAAATCTATGAGATGTGTAGGACCCATCAATGTAGAGTTTCCATGGAGGTTTCCCTTTTACCATTCAAAGATATTTAGTAGGAAACTCCATGACCAATGGGTAGGCATCTACTAGGGGTGCATCAACCAATTGATCCACAATGAATTGTACATTTATTGCTTTCGGCCTGCATACTAGATACTAAATTCATTGAGAAGCATAACCCATTTTGTCAAGCAATCTATGAGAGCCATCTATAAGTTCATACATTTTAGTGGATCATATTTGAGATAAGCCCCAAATTATGGCTAATCATGTAATAGCAAAGTTTTTGAGTGGCTAAAACCACTTCCAAATATGATTTACATCAGAGTATAATTGAGCTCATAGCTGACAAGGGTATGAATAATGTAGACAAATGCTCTTTCTTTCCTATCATCATCTAGTTGAGCCACAAGCGCCCCCAATGTTGTCAAAGTAGCTAATATGAGGAAAATCAAGGGTCTTTTAGCAGATTGTGGTACTATAATTTGTGGGTTGGATAGATACTGCTTGATCTTTTTGAAACTACATTGACTTATGGGATCCCATTTAAAATATTGATCTTTCTTCAACAGACGTGTGAATGGTTGGCACTTGTCTAGAAGTTGTGAAATGGGTCTTCTAACTAATTTCAACTTTCCTTAGAGGCTATAGAGATGTCTCAATGTTATGGGAGGAGGATTTTCCATGATATCTTTAACCTTTTTAGGATAAAAGTCTATTCCTCTTTGTGATACTATGAGCCCTAAAAAAATTCCTAATGTAATGTTGAAGACACACTTTCTAGATTTAGCTTGAGATAGTACTATTTGAGGAAATAAAAAATTTCCTCTAGGTCTCTAAGATGATCCAACTGATGAAATAATTTTTATAATATTTTTTCCACATAAATCCTTGAGTGTTTTATGGATTAAAGCCATGGAATATGATGGTCATGGCTCGTTGATACATTTCCCTTGCATTCTTTAGTCTGAAAGGCATCATGTTCTACCATAAGGTACCTCATGGGGTTGTGAATGTTGTCTTATGTTTATCTTATTCTTCTATGTAGATCTAATTATATCCCAAAAATATATTCATGAGAGATAATATCTCAATTCTAGCTATGAGATCCACAATCATATTTGTATTAGGCAATAGAAAGTCATCATTAGGACAAGCCTTGTGGAGTTTTCTAAAGTCTATGCAGATCCTAATGTCATCAAATTTCTTGGTAACTAACACCATATTTGAGATCCAATTTGAATACTCAATGGGCATGATTATTTTGGCATGGAAAAGTTTCTCTAGTTCTTTTTTACCATTAGTACAACCTTTGAATGAATTTTCTCAATGTCTGCCTAACTTATTTTTCTTTCAAGTCTACTACAAGATAGTGTACAACTAGCTTAGGGCCTAATCCTAGCATATCTTGATATGGCCACGTGAATTTATTTATGTTTTCTCTAAGGAGTTCTACAAGAGAATCTTCATCTTCTTCTGATAGGGATGTTGTAATGTGTATAATTCTAGGAATCTCTATGGTGTCAATATTTAGTAATTTTGTTTATTAGATCAATATGGATGATACCTCTAGCTTGTGATCTTGTAGAGGAAGGAATAAGTCTCCATCCTAAATTTCCTTAGAAAGGTTTCCACCATTTTATATGTCCTTTATTTTCTCTCATTTTTATTGGTTTTGATGGCGCTCTAGAGGCATTTTCATGAGGGGGCCTTTTGTTTTATTTTTTTATTTTTTATGTTATTTTTTGTTTTTTACTTTTGTTTCTAGAAACTTATTCCTCCTTAAAGTAGCCCTTTGTCCAACTTGTAAATATAGGTGGATGGTGATTTTACTTGCTTGAGTGATACTTCAACTCCCATAAATCTTAGGAGTATTTCCTTATTAAGGAACTTGTCAATATGTAGTATGCTTATTTGGCCCCAATTTATGAGTTTGGTATGGATGAGTGGGAGATGAATAAGGTTGATGGATAGTTCAAAGAGCATAGAGGATTCTAGGAAAAAACATCATCATGGATATTGATGTAGGCTCTCTTTTAAAGCTCTTCAAGGATGTCTTCAACCTCTATGTGTTTGCATTGGATATTTAGGAAGGCATGGCCATTCTCATTAGTTTCCTACTTTGTAAGGAGCCCAAAACCAAAGTCTTTGTGTCGAGTTTTAATATATGCCTCTACAAGAAAATTGATTATAATTTCTTCATGATCTAAGCCATTTCCTTGGTAATCTCATTGGTCTATGGCTAGTCCATGTGAGTTAGGACATTTATCTTTAAAATAGTCAAGTAATTTTTTCATCTTTGGGATATATTTCTTTTATAGAACTAAGTGCTAATGTCTGGGGCCATCTCTTTCTCATTTAAGATTCCATTAAAGACAAAAGTAGATGACCCAACTTTCTTGAGTTGAGGGGTGGTGTCCTTCTTTGGGCCTTAATGTGATGAGTGCCCTTATGTGTCAGTGTCAAGGGGAAAGGTTGTTATTATGAATGTTGATGATATTCCTATGGGGGAGTATTTTAGCATTGCTAGATATGTTATAGTGATCATATGTTGCATGCATGGAAATTTTTGTTATTGATCTCAACATACATGTTATTCTATAAAAGATTGATAGAGCAGCAAACATAAATTTAGGTTGCACTGTTAAATGATTAAATATCAGGTCATGCACACTTAACTAAATGTTTTAAAGAGAATCTTGATGATGTGACTAAGAGTGCATGTGGAAACATGAAGCCAATTGACAGTTATTTGATATTTATTAAAGGCAACATTTAGACAAAGTTCCTAAGATGAAATTACTGATGTTTGCATTATATCTCCTAATAGAGATAAAATATAGTTAAGAGAAATTATATAGAGGTAGAAGACATGATGAAGATGTAGTGGTCAAATGTGCACATCTTGATGTTGCACAAGTGTAGGGTTGTAAAGACTATGAGATGACAATATTATACATTTTAAAAATATGTAAAGTTATATTGTAACATGTATTGTATTATCTTAATGTGGTACTATATTGTAATTGTAAATTGAGTTAGCCAATTAGTTTGAGGACTTTGTGTAAAGGAAAGTTGTTTTCCTTGTAGTAAGTGTGTGATTTAAGTGTATGAATGTGTAATTTGAGTATGCAAACTTGGATGTAACATCCAACAAACCTGATATTTAATATATGTTGATGGGAAAAGTGTTTGGTGCAGATAAGGCATGTGGGGATGATAGAAAGACTATATTTGAAAAAGAGGTTGTTGTGGATAGTTGTTTATACATGTTATTTTGTAAACAATAATACTAAGAAAAGTTGGATAGTGAGTTTGGTGGTCTTGCTCCTAATGTTATTTGTACAGTGGGTCCTTCTACCTTCCACAACTCCTAATAGGGTTAGAATCTCCTCACAAGGATTTAAAGTCTCCTAATATGGATTGATATCTACTAAATGTAATTCATTGTATCCTAATAGAGTCCATCTTCTTGCAAGGAACATATATGTTAGTACAACATTTTGTGGGTACCATCTCCACCTTGGCTTTCCCTCTGATCAAGTATTTCCCTAGTTAACAAATCTAGTATTATTGTGTATGGTGATCTTGATATGGTTGTTGCACTTATTGATTACATCTTTTAGATTTAATAAGGTTGATTAAAGTTGTTTTAATTAGATAATTGATTCAAACCCCACCCCCCCTTCCCTCCCCCTCTCAGTTATCTTGGTGGACTTTACTTTATAACAAATGTTATTAGAGCATTAGATCCTTGAAGGAAAAGCTTTATAGCTTAAGAAGATCTATGGTGAGTCATTTCAAAAAATAATTTATGAAGTTCGACGAAGTTAATAATGACAGTTGGAAAAAGAAAATGAAGACACATCTGCTATGCATGGGTCTAGGATATTAGTTGATCACTAAAAATGAGAAGGAAATAGTTGATGAAGACAAGCTTGAATCATCTACACAAGGATATAGAGATCTATTTATGTCTAATATGTCTGCTAGGAAAGCTCTTTTGTCAACTCTTCTTGAAAAATGAGTATATTCAAGTAAAATCTTTAAATTTGGCATGTAAAATTTGGAAATATTTGGAATCTACTTTTGAAGGTGATAACCATTCTAGAAAGATTAGATCGCAAAATTGGATATGTTGATTTCAAGAAGCTAAAATGATGGAAGATAAACTTGTAAGAAGCTATTTTGGTAGAATATTAGAAGAAATTATTATAGAAAAAGAATCCTAATTAAAAGAAGGATGAAGATGAAATTGTATGGAAAATATTGAAAACTTTGACACCTACATATAAGCAAACAAATCAAATGATTGAACATGTTCTACCTTGCACAAATAATTTCACAAGAGAAACACTTCTTGGAAGATTAGAATCAACTGAGATTAGTTTAAGACAAAGTGAAGATCTTCCTAGTATTGGGACTACTTTCAATGAATTAAGTGTTTGACCTACTTTGACAAGAAGTGAAAGTACTAGTGGAGATTGTGCTAACAATAGAAGAGGAAAATTAGAAGAAGACCAAAAGATTAAAGAAGGAATTGGCCTACTTGTGAGAAAAGACCTAAAGATAAGAAAATATTTAAATGTTGGACTTGTAATGAATATGGTCATAATTCTTCTAAGTTCCCTAAGAGAGTAAACAAGTATATAAGGAATTTCAATCCTAGGAAGCCTAGAGAATGTCTTTATAGAAATAATGAGGATCTAGAATCTAGTGTGGAATATTTTTGAGTGAAAATGGTGAAATAGGATTTGTTTCTATTAAGGAGGAAAGTCTTGGAAAAGAAGTTAAAGAGGAAATATCCCTAGTGTCACAAGTAGAAAAGAAGAAATATGATTGGATCATAAATAGTGGTTGTTCACACCACATGACTAGAGATATGAACAATTACATTGAATTCAATAGTTGTGATGGAGGAATTGTTAGAGTTGGAAATAATGTAGTCTACAACATAAAAGGGATAGTATCTATTACTCTTTATGGGAAAACTAACACTAATGTTTATTTTTTTGATGGTCTAAAACATAATCTTATGAGTGTTGGATAGTTAGTTGACAAGGGATATCATTTGCAATTCAGGGTGAAGATGTGTATTATCAAGGATAAATATGGTAAGATGATTGGTACTGGTACAAGAACAAAAGGTAATGTTTTTCAATTAAATCCTACTAAGATGACATGATTAGTTGCTAAAGTTGATAATAGTTGGTTATGGAAAAAGAGGTTTTGTCACATAAACTTTGACATTATTGTGAAGATCACTATTATGCTTGTTGTTAGAGATTTGCCTAAAATTGTGAAGCCTAATGACATGGTATGCAAGGAATGTGTTATGGAAAAGCAAAAGAAAAGTTCTTTCCTAAAGAAGTTTACTATATTGGCAAAAATGGAGCTAGTGCACACATATTTGAGTGGTCCTACATGAAAATAAAATCTTTCTATGGTGAAAGGTATTTCATGATTCTTGTTAATGATTTTACTAGGATGATGTGGTTAACATTTCTTAGAGAGAAATATGAAGTATTTGAGAAGTTTAAGGTGTTTAAGAATAGAGTTCAAAATGAATCTAGTTTGAAGATTAAATGTCTGAGATTTGAGAGAGGTGGAGAGTTTATTTTGAATGAGTTTAACAATTTTTTGAAGTAAATGACATTAAAAGATAACTTTCAACCCTAAAATACCAAAGCAGAATGGTATAATAGAGAGGATAAATAGATCAATAATAGAGGCAACAAGAGTTATGATATTTGAGTATAATGTTTATAAGATTTTTTGGACAGAAGTAATTAATGCAATAGTATACACCATGAATAGAGCATAGATTAGATAAGGCAATGATAAGACCCCCTATGAGCTTTAGTTTGGACATGCACCCTCATTTAAGTATATTGGAATCTTTGGAAGTAAGTGTTACATTAAGAGAGAAGATGATATAATCTTTGGAGGTGATGATGAAGCAAGTGAAGCATTTGCTAGTGAAATGAAGGAGTTTGATATGATCATGATTGGTGAGATGAAGTACTTAGGATTGCAAATATTTTGAGCCTGATTTAAGGGTGACCAAAGATATAATTAATCTTACTCCTACATATTTTACAAAGCTAGCATAGATTGAATCTATGTTGACTCTTTGTATGGATCGATTGTCAGAGTATACAAGGAAAGTCAACATAACAAAATTGGATCAAGACATGTAGCAAGCATGACTATTGAGCTTAAGGATTTCCAATTCAAGTGCACTTCATGAGGTTGTGGTTGTCTACTATGGGTACAAGCTAAAGTGAGATGCAAGTGGTGATGAAAAACAAGTTTAGAATGAAAGTCATGGTTCACCGGCTTAATGGGTTTTCTTTATAATGTATTTTAAGTATTTTTAACCCAAGAGACATATGTCTCATGTTGAATCTCTTTATTTCTTTTGGTAACTACTTTTGTTAACTTTCAAGGGGGTTGGGTTTTCAAGGAGACCCCCTCAAACATAAATTATTTAAGTTATATCTAAAAAAGTGAATAGGGGTTAGAAGCAAAATGAAAGAAAACATAATTGTTTTTTCTCTTTGTTAGTATATAAACTAATGTTATCTTTTTGACATTGATAATAGAAATATATTAGTACCTAGTGTTGGTCATAGATTGGTTTTGACCAGTGAGTTTCTACACACTTTAGTCATTTACTTAGTGCATGCTGAATTAGTAGTACATACTAAGCACAACATGTATATAATAGTTCATGTTGAGTCCATAGTGAGTGTTGAGCCACTCATGTGCTGAGTCACTCAAATGTTGAGAAGACAGTGCATGCCGAGTGATTCAAGTGTCGAGTAGACAATGGATGCCGAGTGATATAAATGTTGAGCTAGAGTATAAAGAATAGTATATGTCGAGCATCAGATACCAAGTAAGATAGTTTGTTCATAGTTGTTTGTAATGGCACAAACAACTATGTAAACAATTTTTGAGCTGACTTAAGGATTGAATTATGATATTTGGAGATAAGGATGAATCTTAATTTGAATTCCCAATGCATGGCATGCAGCCAATCAGAAAAAGGGAAGGTTTAAGCAAGAAAATAAATGAATCACAATCGTTGATTCATTACTAACCCTAAGCCACCAAAGTCTTCTTAAGGAAGACAAATCCTAAACAATTCATGTTGTGAAGAGAGAAGTTTGTATGCACAAATAGAGCATTCATGGTGGCTAAGGAGTTATGAATAGAAACTAAATTACAAAATCAGTTAAAGTAGAACAAAGGAAAGGAAAAGGATATAGCAGTGAGAGATTTGAGTAGAAGGATCAAGAATACATCCGTATAGAGGTGATCTATCATCAAGAAATCAAATGCTACCTACATGATCATTGATGAATCATTCTAGCAGGTCAATCAGTTAAATCTCTTAATAGAGTAGTCCTAACAGGCTGTATTGAAATCCTTTAATAGGGTACTTAATTTTGAGTTGAAGTCCTTTAACCAGTTACACTTCTAACAGGGTGTTGAAATCCTTTAACAAGGTAAGACCTAACAGTCTTTGTAAGCCTTTAATAGGGTAGACCTTTCGAAGGGTAGATCATGTCTCATGATCAAACATAGTAACCTTCATTACTACAATAGTGAATATTTGTGGGTGTCATCCCCACCCCAGTTTTACCTTCTCATTGGAGGCCTTCTGGGTAATCATATCTTGTTTCATATGTGCTAAATGTTTTTTACTTTCATGCTATGAATGAATATGTTTAGCTAGCTATTTTAGTTTACATGCAAATTGTATGATGGATGTGTGGTGAATAATTTTATGGTTGAAGTTTTAAAGTATTGATTCACTCCTCCCACCCTCTCAAATTTTAATTTCCCTATTGACGATTGCATCAGTGAAATTAAGGAAGTGTTGCTCTTATTTTCATTGGTTACCTACTGATCTTTTTGAAAGCTTAACTCGTAGACGCATTGTTCCTGTAGCTTATGTTTGTTAGGATTTACTTTTCATGTTGTTTTCTTAAAAGTCTTGTTTTCCTACCTTCTTTATTTACTTTAATAACCCCTTGGTTAATTTAGGAATTCATATAGTTGCACTATTAGATTGTATTCATTAAAAGAACAAAAAAATACAAAAAAATATGTTTCCTTTTTGTGTGGTTATTCTTTTGAGATAGAGAGAAAATTCAAATCTTATCTAAATTATTTACAACCAGCAAAGACCTCCTAATGAACATTCACTTTTATCTTCAATTGAGCAGATTCCAATAGGTTGCAAGATCACCCAGAACCTTGGAGTTGATCCTTGGATTATCTTTTCAAGAGAGTAGTTTGAAAGGATTCCTACCGTTAAGCATTGCATAAAATGACAGCCCAAAAGAAGTGGTGCTAGAAATAGGGCCATTACATTCAGAATAGGAGAAAAAAAATTGCAAACTTCAAAATTCTATATTTTTTTACAAGTTCAAAAAAAATTCTAAGTTTTTGAGCTTCCGAGCTATGCAGGTGCATTAGGTGTGTAGGCGTGTCAAGTGTGTAGGTGTGCATGATTTGTGAGAAAGTGTACTTCTACAGAGGTACATTTTTTCCAAAATTGATTCAAACTAAAGGATTTTGATCTATCATCCCCATTTCAGTAAGCTTTAAGATCTTCACCAAGTTCACATGAGTTCCTTGAGATTAGCCATTTCCATAATCCTCGTAGTGACAAAGGAATCCCCTAAATTCTACCACTTCCATTCAACATTTTATCATCTTCTTTAGTTCTGCCTGCACAACAACCACTTGACATTCCACCTAATCCTTTGTTGGCCTTTTTTTCAAATGGTGTAGACTCACCAATCAACTCTATAGGTGTACTCAATGATCTTCCTAAGAATCTTGAGAATTTTTTCCCAAGGTTCATCTATGAGAGACACGAATTGTTGAAGACCACATCAAGGTATTCAAGGAAATTTGCAACCAAAAGTAGATTGCTAATGAGAATGTGGTTCTTCACTTATTCCCCTACTCTTTGAGGGAATTTTCCTCAATTGGTATGTTAATTTGCCACTTGGATGTATTGGAGACTAGGCTACTTTCAAAAAATTGTTCTTGTAACAATTCAAAACTTTCATCAATCTAGCCATGATTTATCAGTAATTAATATTGATAAAAAAGGACCTAGCTAAGAAAATTTCATGCTTCAACCATTTCTTTCATATGGCATACTGCAAATTAGAAAAGCCATACACTATACTAGTCAAAGCTACTATTTAGATTTATCTGAATTCTATGAACCATCTTACTGCTATTTTTCTAAGAAGATTTCCTGTAATAGATATCAACACATTGGACAAAGTCTTTATAGAAGTGATTGCCTTCACTAAGCAAGCCAATCCTAATGGAGGAGGATTGATCCTTCTAGCTCAAGGTATTGCAATGATGCCAACATATCTTGTTGAAGCACCTGTGATACCTAGCCAATTCATACCTATGAATCCAATTCCATTATAGTAGGCACCCACTCCATAAAAACCTACTTTAACATATCTAGTATATGAACCTCCAAAAGCTACTTTCTTTGAGCAAAAGGAAGTAGCTCCACTAAGGTAGACAACATTTTTTCCTCCAAGTTTGGTCAAATAAAGAAGACCATGTCACAAATGAACAATGAGCTTACTCTCTTAAGGTTGTCACAAGGATAGAATAACGACTTCCAAAGAAATAATACTAGTCCTTACAACAACAACAATTAGAATTATAATTACAATAGAAATTTTAGTGGAAATAACAATATTGGAAACAACAATGTAGGAAACAATAATGGAGGAAACAACTTCAATCCTCCTAATCATAAGAACAACTTCCAAAGATAGAATAGACAATGGAACATTGGTCCAAATAGTGGGAGAGTTATTGCAAGCAACAACAATAATAATGCTTAGTATGTGGACATTAATCGATATGATGATGGTCAAACACATCTAACAATGATGGTTCGTACTACAGTGGAAATCAAGATATGACTCAAAATTCACAAGTTAATGACAACATGCCTCCTGTATAATTTAAGTTATGCTACTAGAATCCTATGATTCTACATAGAACACATAGGTGGAACAACCAGCCAATTAAGAATTCTCTTTTCCATTTCATTAGGAACTAGACATTCAACTAGAAGAGGTGTTTGCCTTGCATAATGACAATCAAAATACATACAATCTATGAAGTTGAAAAGAACCTATGAGAGATGAAACTCCACCAGCATTACAACCAACTCCTCCTATTTTGAGAGTGATTAATAATCTGGTACTAGTCAGGCCAACATATGGAGGACAACAAAATCATAATCCAAGAACTATGCTAACCATCTTGAAAAATCCAGCTTGGTCTATTGAAAAGTATAATGTGGTGGAAGATTTGAAATGGACAAAGGCTAACATGTCCATGTTTTAAATTCTTCAAAATTATCCCCATCAATGAGAAGTGCTAATGAAAACTCTTTATCAGACAAAGACACCCCATAATATGAGTATTGTTCCTCAAAAGACAATGTCTCAACACATCAATGCCAACTATGTTTAAAGACAAGGTTGAGGTACCTCCATTTTTGTGTAGCATTAGGATATATGAGAAGAATCTTCATAATTGTTTACTTGATTCAAGAGCTTCTTGTAATGTTATGTTGCTATCAATAGCACAAAGTTTAGGAGTCAATATTCAACCCTCCAATCAAATAGTGGTACAATTGGATAAAATAGAGGTGAAAGTCATTGGTGTGTTGAAAGATGTTTGAATATAGTTGACAGTAGATCCCTGAATTAAAGATGTCATCAATATACTTGTGGTTGATATCCTAAAAACATATAGACTACTACTAAGTAGAGAATGGACCAGATGCCTAAGAGGATGGTTTTCTACAAACTTTACTCAGTTATGGTTACCATGGAAAGGGTTGAACAATCAAATCAAGATAGATGCAGAACCAAAGCTAAAAATAATGATTACAAAATACAATACTCCAAATGAGGTAGCATTCTTACAAATAGATCTGGGTTCTTACAAGGTGATGAATTTTGATACAACTTTAGCCAAAATATCAAATGATAAAGGTTTAGAATTTGAGATTTCAAACCCAAAGGATGAGATCGTAATGCAATTCATAGAAAACATGATGACTAACTTACAATGTCTAGGAGAAGAAGCTAACCCCAGTATCCTCCTTCGAAGATCTTGCTAATTGCATAAAGTTGTTCATTCAGAGTTTGAATGTTCATCTTGCCAAGAGGTAGTCACTAAGGTGTTGACTCAGATGATGAGAGTAAAGAGTGATAGCATTCCAAAAGATGAACTCACAAAAAATCAAAGTCCTACAAACATATCTAAATATGTGAAAAAGGTTGAAGAGGAAATTGAAGATCTAAATGCATCACACAGTGATACCTCCTTAGAAGATGGGGGTTTGTCTTCTCCTCCACTTGGATTGATTAAAGTTTAAAGAAGGAGACAGTACATGAAAGGTCAAGGATGGACTTTATTAGTCATCCATCCTAAACCTAAAATGGATGAAATTAAAAAATTGATAAGGGAAATCCAAGAAGGACAAGAAAAACATACACTTCTTGTGTCAAGGAACAATAGTGGAGAATCATCAAGTCCACCCCGTGAAAGATTACAATGGGTCCCCAAGAAAAAATCCTTTCAAGCCTAAGTGAAAGAAAAGATAAGGATAAATAAGCATAAGGTTAAGAAGCCTAAAGAAGATCTCATTTGGACACTTCATTTCAATAGTTCCAAATGCAAATTAGGAGTTGGCGCAGGTATTAAGTTGGTCAACCCAAAAGGTAATTCTTTCTACACAACATATCAATTACAATTTAGATTTACTAATAATGTTGCATAGTATGAAGCATTGATCCAATGACTCCTTTTCACATTGGAGAAAGGAATCATAACTCTCATAGTCAAGGGAGATTCTTAGTTGGTTATAAGACAAGTGAAGTTGGTATATTCTTGTAATGATAAGAGATTGCTTGCATACATGAAGAGAGTATGGGATTTAATGGATTATTTTGAAGTTTTGAATATAAAATCTATTTTGAGGAAGAAAATCATGGTAGCAGATGCCCTTGCTATTTCAGCTAGCACATTACAACTTATTGAAAGAACAAAATTGAAAAGGTTTTTAGTTGAATTGGTTGTTTCTCCATCTATCCCAAAAAATGCTACAAACTTCCAAGTTTTTTAGGATGATCAACATATACTCAAATTTATCATGTGTAATGGCCACTTTAAAGGGCAGGAAATTGATGATGCTCTTGACAACAAACCTAAAGATGATGAACTAGTAGATGAAGATGGGATCCTAAACTTGAAAACCAAAACTATTCCTAAAGGAATGATTGATTTGGAATGCATTTTTTATCATGATGAATCAACACTTAACAGAGGAATGGTCCAAGAAAAGGGGATCGAAGAATGTGATTTGTACAATTTGGGTACTAATGAAGATCTAGAATGATAAGGATTGGAAAGTTGTGCAATGCACAAGAAAGAGAAGATATGCTCAAGTTACTTACAAAGTATAAGGATGTCATTTCTTGGAGTTATGAAGAGCCAAAAATGTATGATCCTAAGATTATTATGCATGACATTCCATTAAAACTTGATGCAAAGCCTTTCCAGCAAAGACAAAGGCCTATTAATCCTATCATTGAACCTCTAATAATGAAGGAAGTTAAGAAGTTGCTTAATTCCAAGATCATCTTCCCCATTCACCACTCTACATGGGTGGCTAACTTGGTTCCTGTATAGAAGAAGACCGAAGAGATTCATCTTTGCATAGACTTTTGTAATTTGAACCTTGCATCTCAAAAGGACAATTACCCTTTGCCCTCACTAGATGAAGTTCTACAAATTGTTAATGGTTCAAAGATGATGTCTTTCTTGGATGGATATTCAAGATATAATCAAATAATGGTCAATGAAGAGGATAGGTTGAAGACAACATTCACGACTAAATGGGGAACTTTTTCCTACAAAAGAATGCCTTTTAGATTAATTAATGCAGGAGCTATATTTCAATGACCATAGATGAAAATTTTAAGGGATTGATAAATAAGTGTATATTCATCTACATGGATGATTTAACTATCTTCTCAAAGGATTGAAGCACCCACATTGCTGATCTAAGAAAGGTATTCAATAGATGTTGCAAGTATGTAATATCACTCAATCTCAAGAAATGTTCATTTGGGGTTACTAAAGGGAAGCTCCTAGGACATATCATCTCTAAATTTGGAATCTCCATTGATCCTAATAGAGTTAAAACCATTATACAGTTATCGCCTCCCCATAGTCAAAATAATTGAAGTCTTTCTTTGGGAAGATAAATTTTGTGCAAAAATTCATAAGCAGGTTTACAGAGATAGTTCACCCCCTTAATGATTTACTCAAAAAGGAAGCTAAAATAGAATGGGTTCAAAAGGTCAATAAAAAATTTTAGGATATCAATGTGGTCATTTTCATGGCCTTATTATTGGTGAGCCCAGACTATGGACTACCCTTCAAAATATATTGTTTTTCTTCAGAACATTCATGTACTAGGATTCTCACGCAAAAAGAAAAAGAAGATGAAAGACCCATTTCCTTTATGAGTTGCCCTCTAAAAAATGTTGAGTTAAAATATTCAAACCTCAAAAAATAGTCTTTTTCTTTAATCAAAGTGGTAAAGAAGTTCCTCCATTATATACCAAGGAGCAAGGTATATGTGATTGTGCCTAATCTAGCGATTAAGACATTGTTGATGCAAAATGAACTTGGTGAAAGATGAGGGAAATGGATGGCAATCCTTCAAGAATTTGATTTAGATATTCAACCTATGAAGTTAGTAAGAGGTTAAAGATTATCAAAAATGATAGCAAACAACTAAATAAGAGATGAAAAGAAATTATAGTTTGATGATGAAACAGATGTGGATGATTAGAAGTAGATTGTAGTATCTTAGGTTGATATTGGTTAGGGAGTAATAACAGATGTCTAGTACTAGGATATTGTTTACTATCTTTTACAAAATCAATATCCTAGTTGAATGAATAGTTCACAGCATTGGGGACTCAAAATGAAGTGTGAATCCTACATGTTGCATGATAGAAAGTTATACAAAAGGAACTATGAAGGGATTTACCTGAAATACTTGGGATGTGAAGAAGTAAAATAGGTTTTGGAACAATTTCATGATAAGTATGGTATGGGGCATGGGACAACAGAAGAAACTACTAATATGATCTTATAATTGAGTTATTTCTAGCCTATAATATTCGAAGATACTTTTGAGCATGTGCATACTTGTCATATTTGTCAGACTAGTGCTAACAAAGAAAGACATCCTGCAATGCCATTATAGCCAGTGTTCAAGATATGCCTCTTTGCAAAGTGGGGGTTAGATTTTATTGGTCCAATCAACCCACTATCATCAACTAGACACACTTTTATTCTCATAGCTACTGATTACTATACACACTAGACAAAAGTAGAGATGTTCAAGAATTGCATGGCTAAGGTGGTTATGAATTTCTTGGAAGAATACATTGTTACTAGATTTGGGATGTCATTCTCCCTAATGTGTGATAATGGATCAACTTTTGCATCAATATTCTTAACTCAATGGGTACTAAAAAATTGGGTTATTATCAAGTTTTCTTCAAATTATAATCCACAAGGGAATGATGTAGCTAAATCTATGAATAAGAATCTGATCACGGTAATAAGACATTTGTTGAAGGAGAATCCTAGAGATTAGCATACACAACTCAAATATGCTCTATGGACAAACCAAGTAAGGGTTAAAAATGCTTTGGGGACATCGTCATATTTTCTTGTCTACGAACAAGAGCCAGTATTTCCACTTTACCTCAGGATTCTTATTTTGAAATTCATGAGTGGGTATGTTGAAGATGCTAATAGAGTACAAATCAGGTTGATGAATCTTTTAGAGATGGATGAAAAATAGACAATTGCTTTGGAACATATGGAAAAACATCAAGCTAGGTGGTTTAACAAGAGGGTCATGATAAAATATTTTAGAATATTCAACCTTGTTCTACTTTGGGACAAGCTGAAAGAAAAGTCAAGAAGCCACACAAAGTTTCAATGCTTTTAGATTGGTCATTACCAAATCATAAAAATTATGGGAGAAAACACTTTTAGGTTGAGTTCCTTACAGGGGAATTAGTTTTGTTGCCAATCAATGGGAAATTTATGAAACATTCCTTTGAGGCCTAAAAGATCTCAAAAAAAAAAAAAAGAGATGGGTGTTTTCTTTTCTACAAGTGTGTTTCTTTTAAGTTGTGTGTTTGCTTTTAGTCATGTGTTTGTTTTCAAAGTTGTGTCAGTCTAGGGGATAAGTGCATTTAAGATTTTTATCTTGACGTATCTCACTAACCATTCTTTTGGTTCCAATTTTTGGGAAGAGGTATTTCTTGGTCAGAACATTTTTATGATTTTGTTTCTTATACCAACTGAGGAATGGATGTTACTTGTAGTAATAGAGGACTTTCAATCTTGAATTTAGAATTGCAAATCAACAAGTTCTCAACACTTTGAAAATTTAAAGATCGATTATCTTAGGTGTTTTCAAACCAAGGTTGAAGGTAGTGTTGTGGTTCCACAACACACGCCCCATTCCCTACTAGGAATGTGAACCCCCTACTTCTTTTTCGAGTCCTCAAAATCATAGTTTGAGATCTAGAAAATGTTAGAGAGTCAAAAAGTAAAAATCATAAAAATTAAAAAAAATTTAAAAAATTAGAAAATTGAAAAAAATCAAAAGATTCATAAAAATATAAAAATTACAAAAAGAGTCAAAAAAAAAAATATATATATATATATATATATATATAATAATGCTCCTGCATAGCACACATATGTGCGGGGCACGCACCACCCACGGTGGTGCATCGCGCTCACTTGTGCACTTGCACAGAGGCACATCTAGCTAGAAAGCCCGCCCACCTACCAAAATTTTCATTTTTTTCAACACTTTGCAAAATACAAGCATTCTCTAAACTAAGGTACAAGACCAAATGACATCTACGCATTTGTTTCGCACCGCGTTCACTTGCGCTTATGGACGCCCATTGTGTCACTCATGCCCATGCAACATGCATGCTTCATACCCATCACTCCTCATGCCAAAACCTTGCTCTGCATGCCATTGTGCACACTTAGCACTACACATTTCTTCAAACCCCACCCCCCCTGTGGGCACACTATCATCATCGCATTGTTGCGCGCATTTGGCATTGCGCGCCTTAGGACCACACACACGCTACCAAGCCTTGCCACACATAAACTTTATATATATTTAATAAATAAAATTATATATATATATATATATATATATATATATATATAAATATATAAAAAATCAAAAATCAAAAAATAAAATAAAATATATATATTAATAAAATGAAAAAATAATAGATTTAAAAATAAATAAAAGAACCCAAATTGAGCGTCTCATTTTTATTTTTAATGTTTATTTTTCATTAATAAAATTTGAGTGCTTTTGTGTTATTTTAATTTTTAGGTTCTTAGTATTTTTGAATGAATAAATGTCATTCCCCTATCATGTAGATATTATGGCATCCACATCTAGAGAGAAGATGGCTCCTAAACCTATTGTGTTCAAATTCCAAAGCATACCATCAAAGTCAAGGTTCCATGATGATCATGTGAAATCAAAGATACTGATTTAGGAAATATAGATTTGGGAGAGTTCCTCAAAATCTATAACAAACCTATGGAGAGATCTACTCTAGTATCTACCTTGATCCATTCTAAGTTGGTAAGCACAACTTCACATCTAGTATTAGTGCAATCAGTAGAGTTGATTATGACACTAGCACAACACTTTGTCCCTAATGAGAGGGTGGTTAAGAGCATGACAGGAGAAGTGGTCCTTGACCTCTGACCTAACAATATTGAGAGGGTCTTCCACCTCTCAAGGGAATTCATCAGACTTTCCTATGAAGTAGCAAAGAGATGGTACAGGGAGCACCTGAAAGAAACATATGAAATCATCCAATTATTATATCTCATTGAGAATACTCCTTTGGGTAAGGTCACAGGAAAATTGGACATGACTAGGGATACATGAAGGAAGATATTGGCTATTCCATCATCCTTTTGAACAAAGTCAGGGGTTTACCGGCAGCTGGCCACCTCAGCACTTTCATGGTTAATTTCATTAAAGCAATCAAGATGGCAAGGATGCTATCGGACTGGGCGACCACCCTGATTGAGAACTTGTGTGAGCAATTAGGGGTAGTTAAGGACAAGAAGAAGTTCTATATGACTTCTTACATAGTTTATCTTCTTGCAGCAAGGGTGAAAAACTACCCTAGTTTGTACAAAAGAGGCAGTATGCAAGATCCTAATGCCTAGCCCTATATTGTCTACCCTTAGTTGGTGAGGAAGAAGCTCTCAGTGTAAAGCAAGGAATACAAAATCATGCATGATGCATTCATTTTTGTGATCATTAGATTCATAGAGGGTGATTACACAAAGAGGTTATCCAATGAGGAAAAAGTATAGATAATAGCACTTAGGGCCTACTTCATCCAATTTAAGACATTCACATATCTATGGGTAGCTAGTGCATATGTCAACCCTAAGAAGCTCCGTAGATATCCAAGAGATAAACTAGTGTTATTGGAGATTGCTCGGTAGATTGAATCTGTGTATGAGAGGGTGAAGAGACAAAGGAGACCCTGTTGGACATGACCCCTAGTCATTGGACCATACCAAGTCAAAATAAAGCAAGATATTCTATCTTTTGAATGGGAATGGGAGAATTATCCCCTCAAAGAGTACAATTCCCCTATGCTCTATTTTGATAATATCGGGAGAGTGGAGAGTCTGGCTGGTAAGGAGTTTCAACATGAAAATGCTATTGAAGATCATTGGATGAATGCAATAAATGACTACAATGTCTGCATAAGGGAATATTGTAGGATGACTTTATATCTAGTAGAGAACGCTCTCAAGCTGAATGTCCCAGAGGAAATAAGGCAATAGGATTCATGGGAGCTACTGGACCCCCTGTTTAACTTGGACAAAATAGGAGAGATGCCCATCATGAATGTCGAGGTTGACAAGGAGGAGGGTGATGATATTAATCATTGGGCAAGAAAAGTAGTCAAAATGACTAATGTTTGGATCAAGAAGCCTTTTCAACTTGATCCAATACTTGATACTATGGTCTTCCATGCTCAAGCCTGCCCCGAGGAAGGTAGAGGGAAGAAAGTTACAATTCCTACCTTTGTGGTCTAGTCTCCCATCAGACCAGAGATAGTATACCAACTTGACCACCCATTTGGATACTATCATCCTCTAAAGAGGAAGGGAAAGAACAAATGGAAGAGGACCTCCCCTCAAAGGATTCAAACCAAATAAGGTGGAGCAAAAACACCTTTCCAGCAATGGGAAGATAGTGTACAAGGGTCTGAGGATACTAGTGCTTCCCAAGTCTAAGATTACCCTCAATTGCATCCTTTTGTGCCTAGCCAATTAGAAGAGTGAAAGAGTTGATAGGTTTCTATTCCTCCTTCACAAGAAGAGCCAGCATCCCCTTCTGCCTCCACAAAAAAAAAGAGGATTAAAATCTAAATGAAGAAAAGGAAAAGGGTGACCAAGAAAATGGTACCTTTTTCATCTATTACTGAGACTATTCCAGAAGAAGAAGAGGAAAAACAAGAGGAGATAGATGAAGAAGAGTAGCTACCCCTATAGAGAAGAACTAGGCTAGCTAGAGCCATAGAGAAAGAAAGGAGAAGAAGTGCCATGGGTGTGTCCCCATCCACCCTAGTAGAACCCTTGGAAGTCTCTTCTTCAAAAGATGAAGTATAGTAGTGGGTGGATGAGTAGAGTTAAGAAGGTGATGACATTTTCAAAATGTTAGATTTTTATTTTATGCCTATGGGAATGGAGTTTGTTGGGGATAAGATTAGGGATACCCCTACAAGTGAACCTCAATAAAAATATTGGACGCAGATGCCACTAGATTCACAAGGTCCCAATCTTATTCCCCCATCCCCACCACAAATCATAGTGGTAGATAAAGGCTCTGTCACTCCTCTACCTTAGAGTTTAGAAGAGGAATAGGTCCATAAGGAACTAGCACAAGGGGAGGAACCAGAATAGATGGAAACTAATGAAATGTCAAAGGAAGGAAAAATGGTGGAATATTCTCAACCACCTTCCCAAGACACTGAGGTGCAAGTTGCGAGGTCCACTAAAATAGAGACTATAGAAGAAGAGCCTACATAAAGGGGAAGTACTTAAAGGAGGAGTGATAAGGGGAAGGAGGTAGTAGAACATACTCCTTTGTCCTCAAGGGGCAAGTCTTCAACTGAGCACATTCCAAGATGGCTTTGAAAGGAAATAATGAGGAGTATCAAACCTCAATTTTGCATCGATGAGGAGGAAATTTTTGAAATTGTGGAGATTTTGAATAAACTTGAGTCCCCATTGCATGAGGCAAGACTATTGGCATTTGTCACCAATACATGGGACTAGGAATTATTTTCACAAGTGGTTGTCTCCCTTGAAGACATAGATATAGAAATCCTTGGTCCCCAAGATCATCAACTCAAAGAGGTGATGCTAGGAAGACCCACATGGTATACAACCTAGTTGATAGTGACCATGGGACTCAAAGAGGTCTTTAGGAGTATGGAACGGGAAGAGGTTGAACTCTGAACATTTTGAAGGTAGAACAAGATCCTAATGGGATATTTAGCTAAAGTGATTGGTCCTTTTGATCCTAAGCAGCCCAAGGACACATTGAATACCATTCGTAGAGAAGGGGTAGTTGAACATGTAGATCCATTTTTGAGAGCCTGTCAACAATGGTGGGAAAGTTTTGAGAATAAAGGAATTTTGATAATTCAGGGGAACTTAAAGTTGTTATAAGCTACATAGGAGAACGTGAATAAAATGGTAGTGATTTTGAAGCAGGACTTTAGTATCATGGATGAAGTAAGGGCCTGGAGCAAGGACTTACAAATTTTGTAGACAATAAAGGGACAGAGGTATAGGATTTTGGTAGATGTTTATACTGCTAAAGAATTAGACTTGACCGATGATTGGATAGAGAAAATTGTGGATAGTAATAAAGTAATGGAGAAATTATACGTGGAGATTCATAGGCTCAAGGATCAAGCCCAAGAGAAAATTTTGGAAGCAAAGAAGCATTACAACAATGTTGGTTTAAGGATTTTTGAGGATGAAGAATGGGAGAAGTTATTACCTGTAGAGGCGGTGGTGGAAAGCTTTAAGAAGATTTTTGTGGAAGCTATTAATGATGAGGATATCCGACAAGCCTTCAGGACTAAAGAAGCTTTATTAGAATTTGATACCATACTTGGGGATTTTGCTAATACCTAAATTGAGGTAGACAATTATAGGAAAAAGGTCAAGGTCAAGTATAAGGCTTTGGATTTATCAGATGTGGCAAGAATTACTGAGATTATAGAGAAATTCAAGGGCAAACATCCAAACATAACTTTGGGATGCAGAAGAACAAAACCAAATGCCAAAATTTCAATTTTGACACTCAATAAAATATTGAGATTTTGGACCATTTTGAGGTGTGCAACTCCACAAGTTCATAGGTGTGCAAGTTTGCAACTCTACAAGTTTGTAGGTGCACATTTTTAGAAGTTTCGTTGATAGTTAATTGCCAGTTCCAAGAATAGAGCTTTCCATACATTGGAAGCATATTTTGACGATAGTTTAACTCTGACAAATGCTTAGTAAAGGATTAGCTTCTAGTTTTGGCACTTCCAAACACTTCCACTTCAACTCAGAGCTTTATCATTCTATCTTCTCTCATAATTCTTTGTTTTCTTAACATATAATGACTTATTCATCCAATTAAAGAATAAAATATGTATGGAGTCCTACTTAACACCAATTAGATTGTAGTTTGTATATAATTAGTTTATTTTGTTAATTAAAAGATTTTTTATTGCATGAAGAATATATCTCACTCTCAACACAGATTGAGGAGATGATTTCTTATAAATACCCCATTCTAATATGTAATGAGGGTCACCATTATTTTGCAATAAAATTATGCTTTTGGTGCTTGCATTTGGAGTGTAGTAATTCTTGTGTGAATATGTCATTATTTTGTGGATTTATTTTCATGGAATTGTGGTTGAGCCAAAGGTTTATTGCTTTGTTTTTGGTTGTGCAGTTCATTAGTTCTAGTGTTTTTTTACGGTATTGATGAATTCCACTGTGTAACAAGCTTGAGAAGAAAACATCTAATTGTGCTTACATAACTTTTCATCTCGCATGAGCACACTTTCTGTGGCCTCACAATTTGATGAAGGGTGAAATATCATATTCTCATTAAGTTTCTCACCAACAATTGCATCAATGGAATCAAGGAAGCGTTGCTCTTTCTTTCATTTGTTATTCATCAATTTCTTTGAAAGCTTAATTTTGGAAGTGTCATTTTCCATAACTTATGTCCATTAGGAATTTTCAATTTCATGTTATTTTCTTTCAAGTTTCATTATTTGCTTTGCTAACACCCTCTTTAGAGTAGGAATTCATACTAGTTACATTGTTAGATTGCATTCATCAAAAAACATAAAAAAATACAAAAACATAGTTCTTTTTTGTGTGTTATTTTGAAGCAACATGCAAATTTTTCATCTCATCTGAAATCAAAATGAACTATCAAAGGCCTCCTTTTGAACAATCACATTTATCTTCAACTAAATAGATTCTAGTAGGTCACAAGAACAACTCAAAACCTTGGAGTTGATTTACAAAATCAGATTTTCAAGAGAGGATTTCGCAAGAATTCCTACCATTTAACATCATGCATAACAACAACTCAATAGGTAGCAAGGGATAGTCAAACCCCACTGGTTCAAATAGAAGGGTCTTCTCAAAAGAATTGCTAAGATCATTGTTTGGTGTGAGAGTTTCTAAGTTCTCAAAATAGGAATGCAAGGGATGTTTGCAAGAGATCGAATCCAAGAAATGACACTAGTGTCCTTTTGACACAGTCTAAGCATGGTCAAGGTATAGAAAGAAAATAAAAAAGAAAGAAGGTGTTAAGTATGAAGGATTCTACAAAGTCTAAGAATGGTAATCTGATTAAAGGGATACACACTCCAAATAAGCTATCTAGTATCAAAACCATTACTTTATTAGAGAGTCAAATGGCAAAATTATGAGCTATGTGAAGCAAGTATTCAAAAGGTTACCTAGGACTTCAAATGAAAAGTGACAACCTACTAAGGGCCCTCAAAACTGATTCTCTTATATGGTTAGATAAAAGATTGATAAACAACTTTCATGAAGATTCCCAATAGATGGATCAAATAGGGTGGAAGAATGTTTCCAAGTTGTTGGAAATTTTTGATAGACTACATTTTGAGATGTCGAAGGAAATGAATATACTAAACATGCAGTAAACTTGGAGTTTGAGATTTTAAGGTTTTGACTGCAAAGTGACCAAAAATACACTTGGAATGTTCGGGATTTAGTTGATGTTTGATACATATCAGAGGAATGTTTGCTGATGAAGAAATTCCTTTATCATTTCTTCCCTTTTGTCAGGGTTATTTGTTGTGGTTTCATAATGCACACCCCATTTCCTCTAGAAATGGGAGCCCCCTACTTTTTTTTTGGCTTTTTAGAACCCTAGTCTAGTGTCTAAGCCTTTTTAGGGTTTCATTTAGTGTTTCTGGTCAAATCCAAGTTCTGGTTCAAAAACCCAAAGTTTGGATTTCATTAATTAGAGGGTATAAGTCCTTTTTTGCAAAGAAAAAAGGCACACCAGTACACCTAATGAGGTGCGCTAGTGCACCAAAGAACTTAAAAGAGGTAGCACCCCCCTTTTGGTGATGTGCAGTAGTGTAGTTGCGCACTTGTAGAACACCAACGGTGCATGGGGGTCCATGTTTCTATAAAACTTGGGGGGCACCCTCCCCTTCTCACTTTATTTTTTCCTTCTAAAGATTTCAAGGTGCAGCTCCACACCTAAATTGGTGTGCTCTTCCTTTGGTCCTCACTCCGCCTTTACCTACCATCACACTCAAACAAACAAAATAACCTCAAACAAAAAGATGCACAATAGCACACCTAATTAGGTGCACTACTATGCACCTTGTTTGCAAAGAATCTAAGAAAATTTTAAAAACTTAATGCAAAACATGTATTTGGGGTGCATAATAGCACACCTAATTAGGTGTGTTGTTGTGCACCCTTAAAGGTATAAACCTTTTTTTGCAAAGTGAATATAGGGTGTGCATCAATGCACCCCATGAGGTGCGCTACTACACACCCATATATTATAGGCTTTTCAAAGTTAAAAGGCACACCAGACACACCTATCAGGTGCACCAAGTGTGCCTTTTTTTTGTAAATAAGAGTCATAAAGCTAATTTTATGATTTTTTCAAACAAATTAAGGTTTAGGGTTTTGTTTGTGTCAGTCTGTGGGTTTGAATTTGTCAATTTTTCTTTGAATCTAGACTAATAGGCATCATTTTTGTGCAAATTCAATGGCTTCTTCATCATCCTCCCTTGTAGCAAAGATGGTTCTAAATCTAGTAGTATTCAAGTTTCAAGGTGTTCTAACCAAGTCATGTTTTCAAGATGACTACTCAAAGATCTGGGACACTGAGCTAGGCCACAAGATTTGGGTGCATTCCTAACACTATGTAACAAACTAGCATAAAGATCTCCAATGATTTTTGCATTGATCTGATCAGGGCTTGTTAGTGCAACATCACATTCGGTGTCAGTGTAGTCCTTAGAGCTAATTATGACACTCATAGAGAATTATGTTCCTGAAGAAAGAGTTGTCAAGAGCATTACTAGAGAGATCATCTTGGATCTTCAACCCAAGAACATTGAGAAGGTGTTCCATATCTTTTAGGTGGATCAATTCATTAGATTAACCTATCAACAAGCAAAGATATGGTACAGGGAACATATTGATGAAGCTATCGAGATCATCTAGTCTTCATACCTCATTGAGAAAACTCCTCTAGGGTGAAAACTAGGAAAAGTGGATGTGACAAGAGGCTATATTAAGGAGGATATTGGATATTCAATCATACTCTTGAGTAGAGTTCTGGGTTTTCCAGCAGTTAGACACCTGAAAATTTTTATGGTGCATTTTATTTAGATAATCAAAATAGCAGAGATGCCAATTGATTAGTCTTCTATTCTCAGCAAGAACTTGGGTGAGTAGCTGGTGGTAGCCAAGAATAACAAAAAAATTTACATGACATCATACTTGGTGTACTTATTAGCCACAAGGGAGATGGACTATCCAGGGCTCTATAAGAAGGGTAGCATGCAGGTTGCAAATGCATGGCCCTACATTATATATCCTCAGCTAGTAAAGAAGAGGCTTTCAAAGAAAGGAATATAGGATTGTAAATGATGCTTTCATATTCACAATAATCTAGTTCATCAAAAATATTATGTGAATAGGATATCACAAGAGGTAGCTGCAAAGATTTCAGGGGTTGGAGTCTATTACATCCAATATCGAACATTCACATATTTGATGGTAGTAGGCACAACTATCAATCCTAAGAAGCTCCCAAGATATCCAAGTGACAGGCTTATACTCTTGGAGATCACTTGAAAACTCTTGTATACATATGACAAAGTAAGGAGACAACACAAAGTAACATGGGTATGGCCTATTGCAATAGGACCATTTAGTGTGGATCAAAGACAAAATATTTTGTCTTTTGAGTGTGAATGGGATCAATGTCCCTTAGTAGAATATAATTCTCCATGGCCCTATTTTGATAACATTGGAAATATGCAACATATAGCTGGTAAGACATTTCAACATGAGGATGTGATTGATGATCACTAGATGAATGTAGTGGATGACTATGATATTTGCATAAGGGATTATTGTCAGATGACTCTATATTTGGTAGAAAGGGCTTTAAAGATGAAGATCCTATTAAAGATTTTGCAACAAGATACAGATGATCTATTTGATCCATTGTTCAACAAGGACAAGATTGGTGATAGACTTATTATGAATGTTGAGATTGACAAAGAAGAGAACTCAGACATTAATCATAGGACGAGGCATGTCATCAAATTGACAATGGATTGGACCAAGACACCTTTCAAACTTGATCTAATTCCTCAAATAGTATTCTTTCATGCTCAAGTCCACCTAGCTAAAGGCTGAGGAGCTAAGGTCACAATGCCTACATTTATAGCCCAATTGCTAGTGAGACCCAAGACAATACACCAACTTGATAGACTAGTTGGGTATTAAAGGGCTCAAAAAGGTAAAGGTAAAAGAAAGAAGAAGAAGACTTCTCTTCAACAAACTAAGCCAAAAGAAGAAGTGAGTCATGCACCTCCATAGCAAGGAGAAGAAAATGGACAAGGGTCAGAGAATGTGGAAGTCACACAAGCTCATGATGATCCTCAAGTGTTGCCAATTGAACAAGGCAAAGGAGAAGCTAAGATTGAAATACAAGAAGTGCCTTCATAAGAAGTACAAGCTTCCCCCTCTGTGCTTAAGAAGAGAAAAATCAAGACTAGGATAAAGAGGAGACAAAGGGTCATTAGGAAAGTGATTCCTTTCCCATCAATCCCTAACCCTATTTTGAAAGAAGTGGAAGAATAAGATGATTAGGATGAAGAGGACAATATACCTTTGAACTAGAGGACGTGTCTTGCAAGAGCTACAAAGTCAAAAAGGAGAAAAAGATCCATAATTAGACCACCATCTATCCCTAAACAACCCATTCAAACTACAATTTTAGAAAATGAAATGCAACAATGGATAGATGAGTAGGATGTGGAGGGCATTGATGTCTTTTACATGTTAGATTTTGATTTCATGCCCATAGGTATTGAATTAATCAAGGATAAGATAAGAGATACTCCAACCAATCAACCTCAATAGGAGGAATGGAGTTAATTGCCACCTAAGCCACAAGGACCTAAGGTAGCTCCATCATCCCTAAGGTAAGTCACATTTTGTGTAGACAAGGGATTAGCTACCCCTCTACCTGAAAGTACCAAAAAAGAATAGGTTTGAGTAGGACAAGAGGAAGAGCCATAACAAGCATCTACTGAGGAAGTGTCAGAAGAAGGGTAGATAAGTGAACAACCTCAACAAACTTCTAAAGATACCAAGTTAAGGACTGTGGACTATGGACTATATGGACATAGAGACTCTTAGTACAGATCTCATACAAAAGGAGAGGACTCTAGAAAGGAGATATAAGGGAAAGGGCATAGCAGAGTAGAATCCTTTGTCCTCAAAAGTCAAATCTCTATTGGAGCATATCTCAAGGTGGCTAAGGAAGGAAGTAATAAGAAACAAGAAGCAAAAATTCACCACAGAGGAGGAGGATAGGATGGAATTCATCGAAGTCCTAAGGAAGCCTGAATCACCTCCAAAGGATGCACGGGCATAAGCCTTTTTCATGAGTGATTAGAACCAAGACCTATTTGCTCATGTAACTACCCTTCCTCTACATTCAAATGTTGAAGAATTGACTTTATGGGATTATCAAATCAGGGAGGTTATGCTTGGGAAACCTACCTTGGATACTGCTAAACTTATGGTTACAATAGGAATAAAAGAGGTATTTAGGAGCTTAGAATAGGATGGGGTGGAGTTGATGACACTTCAACAAAAAAATGAAATCCTAAAAGGATATCTAAGTGAATTTTTTGGTCCCCTAGATCCTACAAACCTCGAGTAAACCTTGAATGCAACACTCAAGAGAAGAGATAGGGATACAAGCCAATTGGATTCATTTTTGAGTGTTTGTCAGTAGTGGAGAGAAAGTTTCAAAGAAAAAGGTGTACATATCATTCAGGGAAATTTGAACATGTCACATGGCATGCAAGAGAATGTGGATAGGCTAGTAGCCATTTTGAATCAAGATTTTAGTCTAATGGATGAGATACACACCTAGGGGAAGGATTTGTAGGAATTACGAGCAATTAAAGGCCAAAGGTATCAGATACTAATGGATGTATATATAGATAAGGAATTAGAAAATATTGATGATTGGATTAAAAAGATTGTAGATGGCAATAAAGTAATGGAGGCATTACATGCTAAGATTCATAGGCTCAAGGATCAAACCAAAGAGAAAATTTTAGAAGCTGAGAAGCATGATAGTGATGCATGTTTAGACATTTTTGAGGTCGATGCATGAGAGAAGTTAATACCAGTAGAGGTAGTAGTTGAGAAATTTTGGAAAACTATTGAGGAAGCTATTAGTGATGATGACATTAGGCAAGCATTTAGAACAGAGGAGGCATTGTTAGATCTAGATGTGAAATTAGGAGATTTTGTGAAGACTCGTATTGAGGTTGGCAACTACAAGTAGAAGGTGAAAGATAAATATGAAGCCTTAGATTTTCTAGATGCAGCTCAAGTCACTTAGATCATTGAGAAATTCAAGGGAAAATACCCAAACATAGCTCTAGTATAAAGGGGAACAAAACTTAGAAGCTAGAATTTCAATTTTGACACTTAATGAAATTTTTCAATTTTTAGAAGTTTCTTCTGAGGTGTGTTGTTGCACTACTACGTCAAGTGTGCAAGTGCACCATTTCCAGTAGTGTCCCAAAATATTTTGAGGAATTTAGAAGTGCATCGACAATTAATGGTCAATTCTAAAATTAGAGCTTTACATGCATCAAAAACACATTTTGATAGTAGGTTAACTCCTACAGACACCTAGTGAAGAAGGAGCTCCTATTTTTGGCACTTCCAGACACTTCTACATCAACTAAAGTCTTTCTCTTTCATATTTTCTCATGCTTTTTTTTTTATGACATGTGAAGGCTCATGCATCCAAATAATGATATAAATATGGATGAAGTCCTACTTAGCACTAGTTAGATAGTTAGTTTGTACATGAATATATTTGTTTTATTAGTTTAGAAGCATATGATTGCATAAAGATATCTCTCATTCTCAACACAAATTGAGGAGAACATTTCTTATAAATTCTAGAATGTAATATGTATTCATGGCTGTCATTATTTTGATGCAATAATCAATGTTGTTGGTGCTCATATTTGGAGTGTAGTGATTCTTGCTTGAACGTGTTATATTTTTGTGAATGTGTGTTCATGTGATGTAATTGAGCCAATAGTTTTATTGCATTGTTTGATTGTGCAATCTTTTAATTCTTGTGTTTGCTATGGGTCTACAAATTCTATTGATGTACTTAGTTCAAGAAGAGATCATCACATTGTTCCTACGTAGCTTTTCATTTGACATGAGTGCACTTTCCATGGCCTTTTGATTTGATGAAAAGTGAAACATCTTATGGTTACTGAATTCCCATCGATGATTTTATCAATGGAATTAAGGAAGTGCTACTCCTATTTTCATTGGTTACCTACTGATCTTTTCAAAAGCTCAACTCACAGACGCATTATTTGTGTAGCTTATGTTTGTTAGGAGTTACTTTTCATGTTATTTGCTTAAAATTCTTGTTTCCCTACCTTTTTTATTTGCTTTACTAACCCCTTGGTTAATTTAGGAATTCATATAGTTGCATTGTTAGATTGCATTCATCATAAAAATAGAAAAATACAAAAAATATATTTCCTTTTTGTGTGGTTATTCTTTTGAGATAGAAAGCATATTCAAATATTATTCAAATTGTTTAGAACCAACAAAGGCCTCCTTAGGAAAATTCACATTTATCTTCACCTAAGTGAATTCCAGTAGGTCACAAGATCACCTGGAACCTTGGAGTTGATCCTCAAATAAGATTTTCAAGAGAGGAGTTTGAAATGATTCCTATTATTAAGCATCATGCAAAATGATAGCTCAACAAGACTTTGTGATAACGGTGTATATAAGGAAGAATATAGAATTGCACAAAAGAATGGGCTAAAAGGAGCCCTAAATTTCCCAAATGTGTTCAAAAGAGAATGGATTTGGATAGTACTAAGCAGATTTCATGACAACTCACTTTGGTTAGATAAAGGCCCCATCAAGATAACCAAAAGGATAATACATAGGGTTACAAGGTATCCAACCCTAGATCAGCCTAAGACTCTAAGGAATGACTCAAAAGAAGTTATTGAGAAAAAAATTAGAGTTGTATAGAACAAGAGATGAATGACCATTGATACCATTACAGATCCTTTGATAGAGTTTGCAAAAAGTGTTATTTCACATAAATTTTATCAATCCAATAGATTGAATAGCGTGTCATGTATTGCAGTAGATGTTGGATACAAAATTGTCAAGAAAGATCACACATATGATCTAGCAAAGCTATAACTACAACAATTGGCTAAAAACCTAAGAGAAATAAGGAAGACAAAGAGTGCACAATGTAAATTTGGTTCTATTCTGATATGAATTTTCTTTTATGTACAAAACACTTTTTCTACATTTAGTACAATTACATGGAAAACCAACAAGTTAGTGGCAGCAAAAAAGGGTGAATTAATTGAACAAATGGGAGAGAACTTTGAATTAGTTATGATCAACTATTTTGAGGATTTCAAGAAATCAATTAAAAAGAGATTGAGAATTTTAGTGTCACTAGTAGAAAAGCATTATGATGATATACATTTTCTAGTGGACACTAACTATACATTTGTCCAAGTAGCAACACCAAGGGTGAGATGGCTAAGGCCACTTGGATATGAGATCAATGTAGATAAAGCCTCTATAACTATAATAGCTTTACTAGTAGAAAATGTTGACAAAAGTGCAAAAAGCATTTGGTAACTATGAAATAGCCAAATCCAAAATCACCATGGAACTAAAGATTACTTTTGTTATCAAGAAGAAAGAGAAGTTGGTGAAGAAATTAAAGCTAAATTTGGAGAAGGTGACGATCAAGAAGAAGATGAAGAAGAAGAGGGTGAAGAGGAAGAAGACAACCAAGCACAAACATCTCTAGTGAACCGCCTCACAATAGGTGTTCCATAGTCATGCGCTAGGCTTGGCTTAGGAATAATCTATTCAAGCTAAGGACTACTTTTCCCCTATCATGAGGTGCATTTAGATTGTCAACCCAAGGACGTATACTTGAAATGGTCAGCACAGTATGTGCACTAGGTACCTTGATGAGTCATTATGCTTGTGCTGCAAGAAAGTAAAGATGCAAAGGAAGGAAACTACACTACTGTTGTGGAAAGGAAACTACTGAATCTATGAATGTTGAAAACACAATGACAAGATAACAAAGATTCCATCTTGACTCATCCACTAGACTGTTCTCACAGATGCTACAAGAACATTCATGAAGTGTGATGCTACAGGAAGGAATTAACTAGCTATGTCTTACTTAAAATACTGCTAATGCTAGTAAAATGAATCTATTCTATCCTAATCTAATTCACCTTCCAAGTGGGCCCCCTGGGTTGGCTTCTCTAATCTACCAACATAGGATAGAAGTTAAAGAGAACTAATTCATTTTATTAATCAGTCATTACATGATTCAGAATTGTAAAACACAACTGTAACAAACTTTGAATCAGTGTTCTCTCTTACTCGATAAAACTTATCAAAAACCAAAAACTAAAACTTAAAACACAAGAGTCAATCCTGACATATATAGGGAATCTACTCTTTATTACATAACAGAAAAGTAACTATCCTAAGTTAAGTCCACAGGAGAGAATATAGGAGAACAACTGAAAGCGAAAAGGAAGGATAATGGAATTGAGGAGGGAGCAATGAAGTCTCAGCATCCGCTTGTTACAATGTAAATGCAGAGAAGGTAATGGCTTGTAAAAGCTCCTCCTTATTTTCTTTCATGTTTCCTGGAGTGGTTGTAACTTCCTTTTCGTGGTTGTTCCTTGATGCTTGTTTCTCCTTGAATGTTGTTGGCAACCAATTTTTGGATTCTTCCGCTCATCCTTTAATCCTTATCATCAGGTTAGTTATTATATAAGACATATTTGCAAATACACATCCATCAAACTAAATTCAAGCATGAGAACGCACATTTGGATATTTATATGAAATATTGCATATTAGATATAATTTAGGCAAAAGATGACATAGTTTTTCTACCCCATAAATCATCAAAGGTTTATCAAACATAGGCTTATAAGTGTTAAAACAAGGATAAAAGGAGTATCACAAAGTATCTTAAACATAAAAAAATAAAGGCATTTTTTAGACTCATCATCTAGCTTTAACACAAGGAATGGGTGAAGACTAGCTAGAGAAGGAGACGTAATGTGCCAAGGGAGAAGAAGCCAAGGAAGCACCTACTCCCATAGACCAAAAGAAGAGGAAGGCTAAGGCCCAACCAGTGACAAAAGAAAAGAAGGTAGCTAAGATGAGTTAGCCCAAACCTTCCACACCTAATATAAAGGCTAGTGCATGTGTTATTGAACAAAAGGCAAAAGAAAAGACAAAACCGGTAGAGTAGGGTGGTGACATATAGAAAAGACCAAGAAAAAACTACATTGCACAAGTAGAATTTGATGAGGAGAAAATAGAATTAGATGAAAATAGCCAATTCAAAGTGGTGAGTCACAATCCTCTATTAGACTTAGAAAATCTATGTGAGAATATTAAAAATAAGGAAAATTTATCAAGATTTTCTGATGTGAATTTTGATAATCTTTGCAAAGTTGAGAAAAATCAGGTAGAAGAAGCTATATACGCCATAATGGAAAATTTTAAGAAAGCCCCATTAGAAATTTCCAACTCAATGCCTAAGATCCTATATGAGAGAGTTGAGCAGAAATGACACTATTACTTAAACTTTGAAAGACAAATAAGAGAGACTTCACTTGCATAAGTAATGGCTAAACTCAACAAGGAACAAATTGTTAAGGCTATGAAGAAATATGCAATTAGGCTTGTACTTGAATATAGAGCCTTTAGCATTCTGTAAAATAATATTGAAGACATAGTTAAGAAGTCCACACAGATGTGGAAGGTAACTTATGGACTTGCTATAGTAAATAAAGGTGAATAATAGCCTATTGAGGTGAAGGATGAAGATGAAGATGATGATAATAAAGATATTGTTGAGGTTGAAATAGAAATGAAAGAAGATGACAAGGGAACAACTAAGGCAGAGTAGAAAAGGAATAGAGTGTACAAGATATACAAGTGCCTAATGTCAACACCCAACATGAAATAAGTGCAGTAGTTGAAACAATTACTATTAAGGATGTATTTGATGTCATAGCTCAGAACATAAATCCCCTTACAAAAGAAGATCTCAAAAAGATACTTGATCAATCCACACTACAGGATAAACTATGTGATAATCCAATTTTGGTGAGTGTGGACAAGATATAGAAAATAGTGACTGAAACAAAAAGGGAAGAGGTGAATACAAAAGAACCACCTACTATTACTCCTCAAGTAACTAATGTACAACCTTTGGATAAGGTACCTAAAGTTACATCTGAGAAGGTTGATAGAACTGAAAAGGATACAGTGGAAACCCAAGCCACTATTGAAGAACAGAGTCAAACAAGTCAGCTAGACTTATCTACACCCATAGCACAAGTACAAGGTGCATCACAAGACATCATAGAAGTCAAGGATAAAGCTGAAGAGATAGAATTGACACCTAAGGTGAAGGAGTAATTTGTTAATCAAGCATTAGTAACACTACTAGAATTTGGCACTCCTTCTACTCAAACTCTTTAGAAGTCGAACATAGACGCAACACCATTGAAAATCTCAATGTCGAGCCCAAGCTCATCGAAGGCTAAAGAAATCATATAATATAGAGATGTGTGTAGAACAAGATTTTAGTGTGCAAAGAACATTAGCAATAAGAGAAAAATTCACAAACTAAAACTAAATTCTCATATAAGCTTAGACAAAGAAAGCAAACAAGAAATGCAAACCTCAAAAGAGAAAACACTCCATGCTTCCTTGATTTTGTAGATGTGTCCTTTGATGAAGATGTATGCTCAATTGCTCAAAGTTGCTTCAATGGTGGAGATGGATAATAGAAAATTGGTAGCTTTGTGAGCTCTCAATTTGGCATTATAAGGTTAAGATTGATGACTTTGGTTCTCAAAATAGCATGGTAACTTTAGCTCAAAGATTTTTGATGAAATGGCTTGGGATGGGATTCAATTTATAGGCCAAGGGGTAGAGGGATGGAGGGCTTAGATGCAAGTATGGGGAGATGGTTAAGGAGGGCTAAGATGCACTCAAAGGGGAGCACATGGATTGTGCTTGTTTAGCACCAATGGAAAGGTGACACTTGTCACAAGGAGGATGAGTGTGAGAGGGTAGGGTAAAGGGTTGGTTAAAGGCATGATGAGT
Source organism: Cupressus sempervirens (assembly GCA_028749045.1). Lineage (NCBI taxonomy): Eukaryota > Viridiplantae > Streptophyta > Pinopsida > Cupressales > Cupressaceae > Cupressus > Cupressus sempervirens. The sequence continues at coordinate 99,389,025 of CM053793.1, read as the reverse complement.
GGGGTTGAGTATGTAAGAGAGATGTAAGATGAATGAGTGTGGAAGAGGGAAGAGTGTGGAAGATGGATGTAAGAGTCATGAGTGGGCTTGTAAGAGCACTCATGACTTGGTGGTTGGGATTTTTGAGGGGAGACTTTGGTTTGGATTAGGAAAGTCTTAAACTTGTTTAAGGAATGTAACAACAGTAGGGGGTGGATTAGGCTTGGGTTTAGGATTAGATTAGAGATGTTAGAGATGTGCAAGTGGATGACATTAATGAGGGTGGGTGAGTTAGTGGCTAAGCTTGGTTAGTATGGGTGGATGGGGTGGATTAGGGTAAATGGAGGATTAGGGATAAGTTAGGGGTTTTTAGATTTGAGGATTTTTATTTATCAAATAGATTTATTTAATAAATGGGGATTTTTGAAATTAGATAGAAGAACAGGATTTAATTGATAAATGATAGGTTATTTGATTTATCAATTAGGACTATAGATGATTAATTAAATTAATTAGCTAGGGGATGGAAAAGGATTAATTAAATAAGAATTTAATTAATGATGCCTTTAGAGATAACTAAATAGGATTACTAAAGTGGTGTAATCAAATTTAGGTGTCTACATTTTGCCCCTCTTTAACATAGTGTTGAGACAACACTATTTCAAAGAAGTTCGAATGAAGACGACACGAGGAAGATGTTTTAGCAACGAGGTTGCCCCAGTCTCAAATAAGAAGAGGAGAGACTAGACTTAGATGATTCCCCCTCAAGAAGGTGGCGGGGAGAGAAATGAGGCTCGACAACTTCTTGAAAAGTACAAGAAATTGAGATGAGCTAAGACACAGGTTGGCAAAGAGAAGGGGCTGAATTAGTTCAAACTCTCACTATGGGAGAATGATAAAGGGAAATCAGAGGCACAATAGTAAAGCAAGCTTAAGACTTTCCAAGATTGGTGGGGGGGGGGATGGAGGAGCGGAGTGCTATAAAAGGAATCCATAGTAGGGAGATGGATGATGGGATGGCAAAAGCTGATGCAATAGGATTCCAAAGAGTCAGATTGGCGGAAGATAGGTTTCGGAGATCCCGAGGACTAGGATTGTGGATCTTGAAGAATGAGGCTTGGGGGATTGATTTAATTGGTGGATCCCTAATACTAGGATTGTGGATCCCTAAAGCTAAGCGTGAGGAGTGATTCAAAGAGATACTGATGCATAAGCTGGGGTAGGAGCGAGAGATGCAGGATATGGATGGGGGATAATGGAGATGAAGGGAATCCATTGAAGCTTTTTGAGTGGGGGGGATACTTCAAAGAGAAGTACCACCATGTAGTTGAGCACTAGATTTGCTATAGGACTGTTGGTTAATTGCCAAGGTTACCAAGAACATCAAGGCCTTTTCACCAACCGTCCAGAGGACTGACAAACTGACTCGAAACAAACACGCAAGGATTGCCCTAGTATCACACATGAATCCTAGAGGAAGTAGCATGGAAACGACGCTAGGTAACCCACAAGCAGAAAAAAAAAAACAAGCAAAAAACCTAATCAAGACCTTATGCTCTAATTACCCCATTCGCAGCATACCATGATATGGAAGATCGTGGCAACCTTGAGGAGGGAACAAGGAGATTTCTTGGAAAAGATATTTCAAGACCCAAAACAAAAGATTTCAAATCAAAAGAAAGTGAAAATCCAAAAGAGAACCATTTTCCAACAAGATGGGTAGGACGAGGTACTAACGGACCAAGATCAGACATGAGGAAAGCTATATCCTACAAGGATCTCTCGGAGAGCACCTAAGCTGGTGGATTTGGATGAGTGATGCGTCTGGCAAGCTGAACTAAGAAGGATAACACTTTGGTGATAGGAAATCTAGCTAAAGGATGCATTGGAATAGCTAACCAAGGGTTGTGCGATGTGTGCAAGATGTTGATCAAGGAGGAACCGACACGAAAGTTGGATAGATACAATGGTACTAAGCTAAAAAGGATGTACAAGCTGACAGACCAAGATATGTTACAAATGTACAAGTTTGTTCATGTTTTGGTTTTTGTGAGATGGAAATATTTGTAAAGGATGGGATGTCTATAATAGTTGATAGGTGGATAGGTAGATGGTTTGCGAAAAGCTTAAGTGAAAATGGGGTTCTTTGTGTGCATGTGATAGGATACAAGCTAGGATACAAGATTATTTACAAGCTAGAATATGGTACAAACTTTGGAAAAGATTCGGATATACAAGGTATAGTACAAGATTTACAAGGTATAATACAAGCTTTGGTACAAGAATTATAAGCTGAGGTTCAAGATTTACAAGCTGTACATGAGGTATTTACAAGCTCCATCAGATTTTGGATATTTGGTTGGAACACCAAGGGAACAAGCAGGTATTTTATGGGATGGTGAATGGATGGATGAGGGATAGGATAGTGATAGATAATGGATGAGTCTTAGTACACAAGGTGCCTGAATTACCAGGTTTTCACCAAAGTACCTATCCAAGGCGCCTGAATTGCCAAGTTTTCACCATTGGACGCTTATTTCTCTTTACTATTTTTTTGTATTTTTCAAAAGCTGGGTATACCAAGGATCTTCAAGCATAGAACTTCTTGAGATGAATGATGTTAGTAGGATCATTCAAGAGTTCTCCTTCTGGTGTAGATAGCTGATAGGCTCTAGAGCCAAAGGAAGCAGTGACAACATAAGGACCAAGCCATGTAGGTTCAAACTTGCCTTTCTTTTCTCGATCTGCTTGGACTTTCATGTTTTCTTTGAGGACCATGTCACCTGGCTGAAAGTGTCATGGAAGCACCTTCTTGTTGAAATTCGTTTTGAGACAAGTTTGATAGACTGTGAGATGATCATAGGCTTGTTGTCACTTCTCATCTAAGAGATCTAGCTGGGTGAGTCGAGCTACTCTGTATTCTTCATCTAATATTTGCCCTCGCAAAGATATGCATAGTGAGGGAAGTTCAACTTCTATAGGTAATACCACTTCGGCACCATAGACTAGGGAGTATGGAGTTGTGCCTGTGGATGTACGAAAGGAAGTCTGATAGGCCCATAGAGCTGGATTTATGTGTAGGTACCAATCGCGGCCAGAATCATTGACAACTTTCTTTAGGATTTTGAGGAGGGTTTTGTTAGTTGCCTCTACTTGGCCGTTACCTTGTGGGAAATATGGACTAGAAAAGCGGTGATGGATGCGGAGGGAAGTGCATAATTCTTCCATGTTGAGATTTTCAAAGTTACCTTCGTGGTCAGTAAAGATGGTGGATGGGATGCCAAAGTGGCAAACAATGTGGTACAAGATGAACTTGGAGACCTGAACTCCTGTAGCTGAGACTAGGGGGACTGCTTCCACCCACTTAGTGAAATAGTCTGTAGCTGTTATTATCCATTTATGTCCATAAGATGAGAGGGGTGTGATAGTTCCAACTAGATCAAGGCCCCAACAAGCGAGAGGCCAAGGTGGTGCAATAGGCTATAGATCTTGTGCTGGAGTGTGCACAAGATTTACATGATGCTGACATGGGAGACACTTTCTGACAAAGTCACAGGAGTCTTCTTCAATGGTAGGCCAATAGTAACCTGCTCTAAGGATTTGTCGTGCTAGGACAATACCACTCGTGTGGGCACCGTAAAGTTTGAAGTGTACTACTTTTAACATCATTGCGGCCTCATTTTCATCTAAACATTGAGAGAGAGTTTCGTGATAACCCCGACGATATAGGGTATTGGCTATGATAACATAGCGGGATGATTTTTGGATAAGGTTCTGGCATTGGGTGTGTGTAAGGTGAGGGGATATGATACCATCTTGTAAGTAAGCGTGAATTTCATGGTACCAAGGGGATTGGGGACCAACCAAGATACAAACACGATTTGAATCCTCATTCGCATAAGAGGATGTGAGGAGCTGCTCAACTAAAAACTCATACTGTGTAGCTTCTTGGGGAATTTCCAAGAGTGAGTTGATAGTGACCATGGCGTCTGCTGCCTTGTTCTGCATTAGAGGGACTTGTGTAAACTGAAGCTTTGTAAAATGCTGGGTCAACTGATCAACTAGCTCTTTGTAGGGTAATAGCTTTTCATCTTTGGTTTGATATTCATTTAGGACTTGCTTGATGATGAGTTGAGAATCACCAAAGACTTGTAACTCAGTGATATTCCATTATGTAGCTATCTTTAATCCTGCTACAAGAGCTTCATATTCTACTATATTGTTGGTGCTAGGGAATTGTAGCTTGAAGGCTTTTGGAATGTAATCTCCTTGAGGTGTAACCAACAATATTCCTGCCCCTGATCCATGAGAGGTGTATGAGCCATCAAAATAAATTTTCCATGGGGGTTGTTCTTCAATTAGACAGATATGCTTATCTGGAAATTCTGTGATCAAAGGACATGCATCTATTAGAGGTGCATCAGCTAGGTGATCTACTATAGCTTGCCCTTTGATTGCCTTTCTATCCACATACTGGATGTCAAACTCACTTAGTAGCATAACCCATTTTGCTAACTATCCTGTGAATGCTATTCTAGAGAGCATATACTTGAGAGGATCAATTTTGGAGACTAGTTGGATGGTATGACTTAGCATGTAGTGGCGAAGCTTTTGAGTTGAGAAAACAACTGCCAAACAAGCTTTCTCCATAGGAGTATAATTGAGTTCATAACCAACTAGGGTTCTACTAATATAGTAGATGGCTCTTTCTCTGTCGTAGTCATCAAGCTGTGCTAGAAGTGCCCTTAGAGCAGTAGGTGTTGCTGATATGTATAAGATCAAGGGACAACCAAGAACTGGTGGAACCAAGATAGGGGGATTGGTGAGATACTGTTTGAGCTAATCGAAGTTGCGCTGACATAAAGGATCCCACTTGAAGTTCTCATCCTTCTTTAGTAAATGTGAAAATGGTGTACACTTATTTGCAAGCTGGGAGATGAAGCACCGAACGGATTGGAGTTTTCCTTGAACAGAGAAAAGTTGTCATAGTGTCTGGGGAGGAGGCATGTCTAATATAGCCTTGACCTTCTTGGGGTCGATCTCTATACCTCATTTAGAGACTATGAAGCCTAGAAGCTTGCCAGATGTGACCCCAAAGACACACTTCTTGGGATTCAGCATGAGATGATATTGGGCTAACCTATCAAAGACTTTCTCCAGGTCAGTGAGATGATCCATGAAGGTGTGAGATTTGACTAGGATATCGTCCACATAATCTTCCAAAATGCTATGGATAAGATCATGGAAAATGGCTATCATTGATCTTTGATAGGTAGCCCCAGCATTCTTTAGGCCAGAAGGCATCATGGTGTAGCAAAAGGTTCCCCAGGGGGTAGTGAATGTTATCTTATGTTGATCCTCTTCTGAAATCTTGATCTGATTATACTCAGAAAATCTATCCATAAGGGATAGAATTTCATGTCTAGCTATAAGATCTACAATCATATCTATGTTGGGCAAGGGAAAATCATCCTTTAGACAAGCTTTGTTTAGATCTCTAAAATCAGTGCAGATTCTGATGTCACCGGAAGGCTTAGTGACAGGGACCATGTTGGAGATCCACTCTGAGTAGTCGATAGGTCAAATAACCTTAGCAGCTAACATTCTTTCTAATTCAGCTTTGACCAGTAATGCCACCTTGGGGTGCATTTTTCTAAGCTTTTGTCTGACGGGCTTGATCTTTGGATCGACTGCAAGATGGTGAACTACAAGCTTTGGATCCAACCCTGGCATGTCCTGATATGACCATGCAAATTGGCCAATGTTCTCTCTTAAGACCTCAAAGAGGAGATCAGCTTGGTCTTGTGATAGGGATGCAGCAATATGAACAAGTTTGGGGATCTCTGAAGAACCGATATTGACTTCTCTAGTATCTTCTATTAGAATAGATGACACCTCTAGTTGATTATCTTGAGGAGGCAATACTAAATCCTCATGTTCTACTTATGGCTCTGGATTTTCTTTTTGAGGGGTTCTCTTCGCTGCCTTAGCTAGTCTCGAATTCACCTTAGTTCCAGTTTTGCGTGTATCGGAACTAGGTTGGGGATTTTCTCAAAAATACCCCTTGGGATCTAGCTTATAGATATAGGTAGAATCTGGCTTTGTCTGCTTGTGAGGTGTTTCAGCTCCCATGAATCTTAGAAGTGCTTCCTCTGATGCAAACTCATCAATGTGTATGACGCTTGGTTGGTCCCAATCCATGAGTTGTGGATGAGCAAGTGGTAGGTCAATGAGATGGATGGATAGTTCTCAGAGAACAGAGTCTCCTAGGAAGATTTGGTCTGGGATATCATCGTAGGCTCTCTTTCAACTTCCTCAGGAATATCTTCAATTTTGACAAGGTTTCAGTGGATGTTCGAAAAAGCATGACCATTCTCATTGGTGCCCCCAATTGTGGGTATGCCAAAGCCAAGACCTAACTTCATTTCCCACTTATGTGCTTCAATGGGACATTGCATGCCCCTTTCTTCTGGTTCTAGTCCACCACCTTGATAGTTCCATTTTTCAGTGATGAGCTTATGTTCTTGGGGATACTTCTGGCTGAAGCGATCAAGGCGTGCTTGATTTCTTGGAGGTGCATCCTTATGTAACCAATTGTTGATATCTAGAGTGAGCTCCTCATGAAGAGGCATTTTTGAGGATACAAAGGTTGTTGGGACAAACTATTTGTATCGAGGAGATGGAATCTCCTTAGCTTTGTGATATGTTGGTTGTCCATGGTTATGTGGATCAAGCGGGATTGTTCTGACAGCAAATGCATCTGACGACTATATTCTCCACAACCTTTGTTTTTGATCTTTACGGTAGATAGGATGGAGGTGAGGATGGTTTCTGCATCATTACAAGTGTGGGATGAGCTGGCGATGGCTGTGCCGATGTCTATTCCAGGGAAATGGTTTGTATATGAGGCTTTAACTGCATTGCAGTAAGCAAAGGGTTTTGGATCAGCGTGGATGGTTACCTCAGTGCCCTAATGCAAAAATTTGATGCACTGATGGTAGGTGGATGGAACGGCCTTCATAGCGTGAATCCATGGGCGACCAAGGAGGATGTTAAATGGTAGGTTAAGATCAACGACATGGAAAACTGTCTCTTGGATGACTGGCCCAACCTTGATTGGTAGCAAAATAGTCCCTTCTGTGGTTCTTTCCAAGTTGTCATAAGCTTTGATGGTGATAACCTCACTGATCGTATCTGCCTTGATATACCCAGCTCATTTTATGAATTTTAGGGTGCAAATATTCAAGGCTGATCCATTATCTATCATTACTCTTTTCACAGCAAAATTGGATACCATGATGGCTATGCAAAGTGAAAGGGTGTGATATGGCTCGACTGCGAGTATGTCGGTGGGTTTCAAAGATAGGGCACATGAGGATGAAAGGTGTCCAACAAGATTACGAAAATTAGTAGCATTGATATTAGAATGGACATGGGATTCTATGAGAGCACTGTCAAGAATGTCTTTGTACACAGGACTAGTGCGGAGAAGGTCTAAAATGGAGATTTGGGCTGGCATGTTCCCAAGGTGTTCCAAGATATTGTACCGGCTTTTTGATGGAGCTGAGGAAATTGGTGGGCCTGCGATGTTAAATCACGCTCTTCGAGTGGTAACTGCACACTCATTGTCTAGTCCTCAGATATTGATAACATTGACAGAAGGCTCTTTCTCAGATATACAACCTATAAGGCTACCATAGTCTATATAGGATGAAGTGTGGTCATTGTTCTTCCCATGCTGTTGGTTTAGCTGGCGGTTGTTGGTGTTGTTTTGGATAGGTTATTTTCCAAAATTTTGGTTATTGTGTGGAGGAAAAGCATTTTGATAAATCTGTAAGCCTACATTGGGAGAGATTTGGGCACCAACAGTGATTTCTTTCCGATCAATGAGCTCCTACACATAATCTTTCAGTTTCATGCATCTGAGGGTGGTGTGACCGTTTACCATATGGAACTTGCAATACTCATTGTCCTTGTACCATGCAGCTTTGGATTGGCTTGGATCAATTTGTTGGGTAGGAGGAAATTTGATGAGGTTTTCCTTAGCCAATTTCTCAAAAATGACATCCAATGGCTCACCAAGGGGTGTATAGTTTCTAGGTGCAGGTTGGAATCTAGGTTTTTGCCCTGCAGCTACATTGATGGCATTAGCTTGGTTGTTAGACCCTTGAAAGTTGGGTCTTGTATTGTGGTTTTGATAGCTTTGGTTATTCCTTTGTTGGTAATTGATAGCTTGTCAGTTGTTTGGTTGATATGGTGGGTTAGACTAGTTTTGAGAAGGACCAACAATATTCACATGTCTGGTGTCAGTAACCCCATCTGTTGCAACATGCTTGTTTTTGTTCCAATACATAGACTTGTCATTGGAATGTGATTGCTTTTGGTTGGCCTCTTTGTAAATCTTGACCACACCATCTTTGATGAGTCCTTGCTCAAGGATCATTCCTTTCTCTTTGATATCCTTATAGGTCTGCAAACAGTTCATGGTTATCTAGTGAGCCAAGCTGGGATGTGCATTATCAATAAACATTTTCACCACATGGCATTCTGGCAAGGTGCAGGATATGTGGGTGGTAAGGGTTTGCCATCTTTGCAAGTATTCGGCAAGGCTTTCTCCACCCTTTTGCTTGGTGTGGATAAGATCAACTATTGATAGCTCTATTTCAACAAGATGGGCATATTGGGCTACAAATGCCTTAGATAATTCAGCAAAGTTTTTAATTGTGCCATAGGGGATTCTGTAAAACCATTCAAGAGCTGGTCTAGCCAAGCTTTTGGGAAAAAGGCACAAGAGGAAGACATCATTGTATGCCACGTCTTGGCAATGCATGTAAAATTCTTTGATATGTGTGACAGGGTCTCCTTTTCCTTTGAATTTGTCAAATTTGGGTACCTCAAAGTGTTTGGGAAATGGTGTCATGGTAATGGCTCTATCAAATGGGTAAGGACACACATTCTCAAACTTGAATGTCTTCGGATCATTCCCTTCTTGGATGGCTTTTAGAGCTATCTTCATTTGCTCCCATTTTGAATTGATAGGTGATGACTGGGGTGCCCCCAATGTAGGAGTGCCTTGAGGTAGGTATGCGCTAGATGGAGCCACTAAATATGGATGGCTGTGAGGGATTTGCTGATAGGGATTATACATTGTTTGGGCAGTTGCATGGTGGATGACGGGTTACTGAGGGGGAGGTGGCGCATATTGTTGCATGTGCTGCGAGGCTTGCTGTTGATATGGGATTTGAGGTTGGGATTGAGGAACATAAGCTGTCTATGGGATAAATGGATTGCTTTGTGGAGGTAAGGTATAAGATGGTTCTGAAGCTTGGGGAAAGGATCGGGGGGTTAGTGGGGTTTGACCAATATATGTAGGTTGCGCCCCCATTTGGGATGGTATCTGCAAATAATTGGTGGTTGGCTGGGGTGGTGGATTACCTCCTAGAAGTGGCATTGAAAAGTAGTTGGTAATAGGAGGTAATGGATTAGTTGGTGGTGGAGGTGATGGGAATTGAAAGCTTGGGAATGGAATTGATGGGGTTTGATAGCTTGGTGGCTAGATTTGGAAGCTTGGTAGAGTGGTGGGGGGAGATGGGGTCACTTGGGAGCTTGGTAGAAAATTGGCAGTAGCTTGTGGAATTTGATAGCTTTGTGGATTGAAGGTAGTAGCTTGTGGATTAGTGGCTGACGGTATTGAGCTCCCAAGACCTAATGGAAATGATGGGATTGTGCTTTGGGCTATGGTGAACAAGCTGGGGGTGATGAAAGGTTGATTACTTGGCCCCATGGGCAGCATCCCTGTTGTATATTGCTGAGGTTGGCCAAAGATACTAGCACTAATTTGGGAGATGGGTGGATTTGGAAGGCTGGGTTGGGGAGCAGCAGCAGCAATAGTGAAGGGGGTGAACGGTAAGGTGTTTTGGGTAAAGGGGGTTTGGAGTGGAAAGGTATGAACCAAGGATGGAGTGGTGGTGGCTGGGTTGGCTTGCGGCATGGAGATTTCAACTTGGGTGGATGATGGTATGTTTGGGTCTATTGGATCATATGGATTGGCTGGAGGCTCTTCTCTTGGCATATATTGAGGATAATTTGGATCATAAGAGCCTATGGGTGGTGGCAGCTACCCAAACAACAGGTGAGATGGATCTGATAATGGAGGGGGTCTTCCAAATTCAAAGGTTCCTACATTGTCCCTTCGAAAATTAGCCATGATTGTCTCTTTGTTCTTGTCTATAATGGCATTTACCAATACTGCATTTCCTGGTTGGTTCATGAAAGCTTCAATGTCAGTAGGTGATGGCATAGCTTTCTCTGGGCTAAAGGATGGTTGAATGCTCAAGGGGGGTGAGGCTATTCAATCCAAATGATAGGGCTTCATTGTTTCTTTCTTCTTGACTAAGCGAGTGACGGGTGGCATGAAAAATGCTCCTAGGGAGGAGATGCAATAATGCTGATGGATGCAAAAGGGGGAAGGCTTCTCTATGCAAATGATTTTCTAGATTGAGGAAAAGTTATATGACAAAACCTAAGGAGGATTGGGTTGGGGATTCTAACTTCAAAGATATGTTGTCAAAGCACAAAAGGTCTGCTTTCCTATGTGCAAGCTTGGTGGTGATTGTGTTAACTTAAGGATAGACTGATGATCCTTTAGGAAGAACACGAGATTGACTACTTGCGAATCCCAACCTTTAGCTCAAGGTGATGAGGGATAACAAGTGACAAAGCTAGATTACCCTAGACAAAGCTCTGTCAAAGGGATAACCTTGGTGAGATTGGTGGATTTGGAAGATTTTAGGAATGGCAAACTTTTAGCAAGGTGACAACAATTTTGAAAGCTTAGATGTGCAGATTTTCGATTACTGGCTAGATGGTATGATTCTAAATGAGATGGATGAGCTAATAATGCTTAAGGGGATAACCTAAGATGGCTGGCTTTTCTACAAAGATGACTCTAAAGTGAAGCTTATCCAAGAAGATGTGGAGAAACAAGGGTGTCTAATCATAGAAATCATGCCTAGTTGGTATGGCATAAGCAGGATTAACTCCTGGATGTTGGCTAAATTTGATGGTGCGCTCTAACCAAGCCTCTTGAAGTGCTTCATCGGTAGCTTTTTCCTTTGCTTTGTGGAGTTTTGCAATTTGTGGGCTTGGTGTTATTTCTTTTCTCTTGGCTGAAAGTTCTTGGTATGCCAGAGATGGCTTGATTTTGACTTTGTGAAACTTCTATTTGGGTTTGGGTTGTTCCGACATAAATTCTTAAATTTGCTTGGCTTTGAGAGGTCTCAGTTGTTTTGCTTCAACTTGTTCAACTTCTAAAATAGGTAGTGACTATGCTAAGTGTGTCCTAAGCTAGGATTGACCAAGTTTGGCAAACATTCATTCAACAAGTAAAATAAAATCAAGCAATAGATAGGAACACCCAGATAGAAGTTTGTGGTTCTCAGAATGTGATACTTGCGCAGAGGAGTGTGTATGTTCTACAAATGTTTCGATCAGTCACTCCAAACACATTAACACCCTAAATGGTTTTCTGCAAGGCTAACAGTTGGTTTAGCTAGGGAGTCCTCGATATATGCAAGGTACGTGAGGCCCAAATCTGTAGATGAGACCAAAAAGATGTCAGACAACCGAGAGGAGCAGTAACCCACTTCTCCTCTTTCACTTCTCAAAGGTATAAAGTTTCTTGAGGCTTAGCCCGAATGACAAAATCTTGATCCCAAGAGAGGTGTCTTTCGATTCACCTCCCGATTCTTATACTCCGTCAAAACACTGGAGTTGAGGTCGTCCAAGGGGTGATGAAATCCCCAAGCAGGCCTCCTAAAAAGAAATAAGGTTTTGGATCCTAATCTTATGCACCCAAGATGGCCTCGAAAGACGGCAAGGGGAGAGAAGACTTGGATGACCTTGGGCTAAAAAACACGCTTGTTCTTTTACCAACTGACTCTTATGTGTGCTAATCTAGACTTTGCAAGCACTCATGTTTAAGAGACAATGTTCAATTCCAACTTGAAGTGCCAACAAAAGTAAATCGATCGAAGAATGCAAACAATAAGAAGAGTTAGGGTCAACAAAAGCAAACTCGCGCACCCGGAGGCCCTCCACATCAAGTATCGATTAATTTTCTTTAAGGCATTCAAGACTGAGTGTGAGTTTATTTTAAGCCCAAAACAAAAGTGTGTGAGATTCGATTTCAAGCGCGTGCCCGGAGGCTCTCCACGTCAGTTGTTGTTCAATTTTAGTGCCCAAACTTGAAGTGTGGTCAATTTAATCTAGAGTTTTGGTCATTTAAGAATTTTGATAAAGTTAAAGCAAACGTTCAAAGACCAAGTGAGTTAGTTAGATTGTGGAACATTTAACACCTTTTTCAAGTAGACCCATCCCCATAAATGGTGTTGAGATTGCAACCAATGGTTGAATTGATGGGTGATTAGAAAAGAGGTGAGTCCAAGGAACTACTCAAATTGATTTTTTGCAAATTTGCATTTAACTTAACAAAGTTTCTTAATTGTCCAAAAATCAAACTTTGCCCAAATTGCATGCAAAAGAGAAATTTGTTTATTCTTTTTAATGCACCAAATGAAGTGTTTGATATTGCAATGGTTAATTGATCCTTGGCATTCAAGATTGGATTTGTTGTTTTAAGCATGCGTTGCAAGGAAAGTTGATTTTAATCCATGGCATTCAAGAGTGTGTTTTTGAGCAACATTTATTCAATGGAAAATGTGTTTAATCATTCAAGTTTATTTTAGCAACATGCATTCAAAGACAAATGGTTAAACATTCAAGTTCATTTTTTTAGCAACATGAGAACCTGCAAGAAACATGGTTAGTGGTTCCATATGTGCTCCAACCTGCAATGAGAAAAAAAAAAAAGCAATTTAATTAGTTACCCAAAATCTTCAAAAATGAGAGATTAACTATGGGAAAAAAAATTTTAACTTTTTTTGCTGTTTTTCCTATGCGTAAAAATACTTAAAATGGTCTAAATCCTACGGAACTACTAAAAGTCAAATTTTGATTTATACTCTTTTCTTTCTTTTTTTTTCTTTTTTTTTTTTGAAAAACTATAGATTCATTTGTTAGAGTTTTGAAAGCATGCAAAGACAATGACTTGAACAAGATAGCCAAAAACTAGGTGATAAATCCTAGCAAACAATACAACAGGCAGAGACGCCAATCTACGCAGATGCTGATCTACGCAGAAGCTGATCTGCACAGATGACAGTCTGATGAACAAGGTAGCTGGCGGCGGCGGAGACGGCAGTTTGATAGCTGGTGATAGCAAAGATGATAGTTTTCAAGCGGAGACGACAGAATCCAGGCAGAGACACCAAAATTCGTAGACGATAGTTTTGGCTTTCGGAGATGGCGGTTGAGCTCGCGCAGATGATGGTTGTGCAAGCACAAACGATAGTTGTGCAGGCGCAGACGATGGTTTATCTTTCGTAGACAACGATTGAGCTTGCAGAGACGACAATTGAGTTTACGCAGATGACATTTTGTAGAGATGACAGGCGGAGACGCCAAACTACGGAGACGACAAGCGGAGACGACACTGCGCGAAGTGAATCGACGAATGCAAGTTTTTTTCAGAATATTTCATTTTTTTGGTTATTTTTGGATTTTAAAAGGTATGTCCTTCTCTTTAGTGTGTTCCTCAACCTGCAAAAACAAGAAAACACACCTTGCAACAACTCAAACAACAACAAACCATTAGATTGTTAGTTTGTAAAAGCAAATTTTACATTGAAATGGATGAAAAAATAACCCATAGCGGGGTCCCACCGGGCGTGCCAAAATGTAGAACAAGATTTAGTATGCAAAGAACATTAACATTAAAGAAAGCATTCACATACCAAAACTAAGTTCACATATATGCTTAGACAAAGAAAGCAAACAAGAAATGCAAACCTCAAAAGAGAAAACACTCCATGCTTTTCTTGATTTTGTAGATGGGTCCTTTGATGAAGATGTATGCTCAATTGCTCAAAGTTGCTTCAATGGTGGAGATGGATAATAGCAAATTGGTAGCTTTGTGAGCTCTCAATTTGGCATTATAAGGTTAAGATTGATGACTTTGGTTCTCAAAATAGCATGGTAACTTTAGCTCAAAAATTGTTGATGAAATGGCTTGGGATGGGATTCAATTTATAGGCCAAGGGGTAGAGGGATGGAGGGCTTAGATGCAAGGATGAGGAGATGGTTAAGGAGGGCTAAGATGCACTCAAAGGGGAGCACATGGATTGTGCTTGTTTAGCACCAATGGAAGGGTGACACTTGTCACAAGGAGGATGAGTGTAAGAGGGTAGGGTAAAGGGTTGGTTAAAGGCATGATGAGTGGGGTTGAGTATGTAAGAGAGATGTAAGAGGAATGAGTTTGGAAGAGGGAAGAGTGTGGAAGATGGATGTAAGAGTCATGAGTGGGCTTGTAAGAGCACTCATGACTTGGTGGTTGAGATTTTTGAGGGGAGACTTTGGTTTGGATTAGGAAAGTCTTAAACTTGTTTAATGAATGTGACAACATTAGGGGGTGGATTAGGCTTGGGTTTAGGATTAGATTAGAGATGTTAAAGATGTGCAAGTGGATGGCATTAATGAGGGTGGGTGAGTTAGTGGATAAGCTTGGTTAGTATGGGTGGATGGGGTGGATTAGGGTAAATGGAGGATTAGGGATAAGTTAGGGGTTTTTAGATTTGAGGATTTTTATTTATCAAACAGATTTATTTAATAAATGGGGATTTTTGGAATTAGATAGAAGAACAGGATTTAATTGATAAATGATAGGTTATTTGATTTATCAATTAGGACTATAGATGATTAATTAAATTAATCAGCTAGGGGATGGCAAAGGATTAATTAAATAAGAATTTAATTAATGATGCCTTTAGAGATAACTAAATAGGATTACTAAAGCGGTGTAATCAAATTTAGGTGTCTACAATGTGAGCCTTGATGAAGAAATTATTTTACAAAAATATGATTATGATACAATTACAATTGAGCAGATGTGCATATTGCAAGAAGCCCTAGCAAGAAAGAGAAGACAAGAACTACTTAGAAAGGAGCACAGGTAGAAGAAAGCATTATAGGATATCAAAGACATATTTTTAGATGCATTTAGTCTGCCAACTCTAGATGAGACCAAGCCACTAATTGAACAACTCATAAACATAGTGGAGAAGGTTAGTGATGCTAACCTAGACACAAATGCAAAATTGCTAGAATGGTTAGAAAAGAAATTCCAAAGCAAATTTAATGATAAAATATTAGGTGTTA
This sequence comes from Cupressus sempervirens, assembly GCA_028749045.1. Lineage (NCBI taxonomy): Eukaryota > Viridiplantae > Streptophyta > Pinopsida > Cupressales > Cupressaceae > Cupressus > Cupressus sempervirens. The sequence goes on along the minus strand of CM053793.1, from coordinate 99,373,773 downwards.
TAACACTAACACAAGTTGCATTGGCAACTAAAGTAGAAAGTGTGAAAAAGGTACTTGAGAACATTTTCTCACTGTACACCAAATTTTGCAATCCAACATTCTTCACACAAGAGACTAGAATTCACATCTTGAGTCTAGAAAGTTAGATTAGTGCATCAGGTGCAAAATTTCCTACAACACCAACTCAAAGTGAAAAACACTTCAGAACATTGCTACAAACCTAAAGTCAGTTAGTTGTACTGTCAGTAGAAGAAGCCAATATAAGGGCTAAACTAACTAGCATCCAAACAACATTGGCCCCACATATGGAGATCTTGCATAAGGAATTAGGCTATGCCAAAGCTCTTATGAAGAAAGATCCAAATCTTTCAACATTGGATGGCCTAGTCCACCTTGCTACCGAGCTAGCTATTTAATCAAATCCTTGGATGTAGCATGTGAAAACTAGGATGAAGCTCTCAATATTATATTAGATGTCAATAAATCCTTTTTGGAAAAACACAATATAAGTGTATGGCCCATTTGACATAAGTGTCAAAAAGGGGGAGATATAACATTTTGGGGAGATGAGCAATGGGGAGAAATAAAAACAAGAAGATATAGAGCAAAGAGTAAGAGAAGGGCTAGAGAAAAGATAGAATAAGCTAAGGGGGAGCAAACACAAATAGCATGAAGTCAAAGAGCATCGGTAGAGACACATTTACTCAACAGGAGTATAAAATTTTGAATATAGAATAGACCTATCCACTTAGGGGGAGTTATCAGATTTTGAGGTACAAGTTGTCATAAAATTTTGAAGTTTTGTATATAAGTCAAACAAGAGATATGTTATGCTCGTAAGGATAAGGATATTAATGCATGACAAATTTTTTTGACACTCATGTCAAAGGGGGAGATTTCTAGTCTTAGATTGGTTTTGACAAGTGAGTGTCCACACACTTCAATCATTTACTTAGTACATGTTGAATAAGTAGTACATACCAAGCACAACATGTATATAATATTTCATGCTGAGTCCATAGTGAGTGTCGTGCCACTCATGTGCCAAGTCACTCAAATTCTGAGTAGATAGTGTATGCTAAGTGATTCAAGGGACAAGTAGATAGTTGATGTTGAGTGATATAGATGCCAAACTAGAGTATAAAGAATAGTATATGTTGAGCATCAGATGCCAAGTAAGATAGTTTTGTCATAATTGTTTGTAATGGCACAAACAACTATGTAAACCATTTTTTAGTCAACTTAAACATTGAATTATGATATTTGAAGATAAGGATGAATCTTAATTTGAATTCCCAATGTATTCCATGTAGCCAATCAGAAAAAGGGAAGGTTTAAGTGGCAAAATGGATGAATCATAGCTGTTGATTTATACCTAACCCTAAGTCACCAAAGTCTTCTGAAGGAGGAAAAACCCTAAACTATCCATGTTGTGAAGAAAGAATCTTGCATGTGCAAATAGAGCATTCATGGTGGATAAGGAGTTATGAATAGAAACTAAATTATAGAATTAGTTAAAGGAGAACAAAGGAAAGAAAAGGATACATTAGTGAGAGATTTAATTAGAAGGATCAAGAATACATCTGTATAGAGGTGATCTATCATCAAGCAATCAAGTGCTAACCACATGATCATTGTTGAATCATATTAGCAAGTGAATCAGTTAAATCTCTTGACAGAGTAGTCCTAACAAGTTGTATTGAAATCCTTTAACAAGGTACTTACTTAATTGTGAGTTAAGGTCCTCTAACCAGGCACACTTCTAACAGGGTGTCAAAATCCTTTAACAGGGTAAGACCTAACAATCTTTGTAAGCCTTTAATAGGGCAGACCTTTCACAGGGTAGATCATGTCTCATGATCAAACATTGTAACCTTAATTGGATACACTTTATTATTATAGTAGTGAAGATTTGTGGGTGTCATCCCCACCCCAATTTTACCTTCTCATTGGAGGGTTTCCAGGTAATCATATTCGGTGTCATGCATGTGTGAATGTTTAATTGCTTTCATGTTTTAGATGTACATGCTTTACATGATACTTTAGTTTACTTAGTGAATGTATGAGATGGATGTGTGGTGAATGTTTTATGGGACAAATTTTAAACTACTGATTCACCCCCCCACCACCACACACCCCCCCCCCCCCCCCCCCCCCCCAAGAAGTTTACTTTATTAATCTAAATATGTATGTTTAAGATTTAATTGAAGAAAGTTTATTTGAACGTGTTTCTTTGAAATATTTGATTGATTCTTATCCTTGTTAATTAATAATTATTTAATTTGAATATCTTTTTTATCTTCAGAGAAATCTATGAATGTTCAAACACAAGAAGAACTTTATATTTTCTTGATCAATTATCATTTCTTATAATCATTTTTCAATAATTGTTCATCTAAGAATGAGTTGTGTTGCCTTTAATTGTTTTCTAGTTAAAAACTAGATTGTATGTTTAGTTTAAGGATTTGTTGCATATCCAACAAGGGGGAGTTGTACCTCATAAGAATTCAAAGGGGAGGTAGTTATTGAACTGTCTGATTGTTGTGAACTTTGTTCTCTTCAATATAAAGAGGGAGATAGAGTCAATAAATAATCACTCGTATGAAGAAAAATCTGTTCACTGATGTATTTTTTGGTCACTCTATGGGTGAGTTGATTGAGTGATGACCTAGTTTGCATATAAATTTTGATGATTACCAAGCATGGTTTTACCACATTATGATGTGTTCCCTATGTTGCAACCTTATTTAGGATTTCATGATATGCAAGAAAATTTTATTTCTAATTTAAATCTACTAGCTTGAAATTTAAGAACAAGTAATAGGCATTATCAAAAAGTGTTAAGATTCCTTGAAAGAGAGGAATAAATTGTCAAAAGATTGAGAGGTGTCCCTATTGTTCAAGAACAAGTAGTAGTAGAGAGGGTTGCTCAGGGCCATAGAAAGAATTAATTTTTTCTCTTATTGGTCTGATAAATTGGTCAAATCAAAATATACTAGCACCAAGAGGTATGGAGTCATAGACCAAGACTTTGAAGTAATAAGAAATTTAATTTTTTCTCTTGATCACACTCAAAGGAGAAGGAAAGTAAGATCTATCAGGAGGCCCTCCTCACCACCTCATGTATCTCAACCCTCACTCATGGTACAAGCACTCTATCACCTCGGGCACTACAACACCTCTTTATATAAATATTCAACCCTTGAACTTTGTGTTACCAAATATGGAAGTAAATTCTTAGGGAAAAATGAGAGGCCCTTTGAACCTAGGACTAAGCCCTAGAGCTCTACCTAAAGGGGCTTCAAATGTGTTACTAGTCTTTAGAGGTGACTAAATATCACATTAGTACTTTTCATTCTGCATGTGGAATTATAGGCATTCCTACTGAGGATGTGGTCGTCCATCTTTTTGTCAGAACTCTTAACGATGTGATGGCTAAGTGGTTTCATCATCTTCCTCATACTTCTATAACCACTTGGGATGAAATGGTAGAAGCATTTGAAACATAGTTTAAAACTCTAAAGGATGAGCATACCTTGCTTCTTCAGTTAGCCCAATTGAAGAAAGAGATACAAGAACCTATGAGGGGTTTTGTAGAAAATTTCAACAAGATTGTGCAAAAAATACCTGTCACATCTAGGAAAGTGTCATGGAATAGAAAAGATTCTTTCTTAATGCTATGCCTCCTAACATTAGTTTTTATCTACAAAATGATGTTGTTCAAGATTCAATAGCAACTCAAACATCAATTATTGAATTAGAAGATGTACTCATTACGACTAGAAAATGGAAAAGAGATGTCCAAACTTTTGGAGCTTCATTATCAGTTGCTACAGAGCCTATTGTACACATATTAGTGAGTGACATAATCACCCTAAACAAGTAGAGGAAAACTATTCCCCCATATCAATAGCCATATCAATATACAAGATGAAAGCAATACAATTCACCCCAAGGGAAGAACATATCATACCAACAATCCTACCTCCAAGTTGAAGTTTCCCTAGGAAAAGAAACTAAGTGTTCCTTTCACTTAACCACTAAACATGATGGAGCCACTTATCTAGATTGGTTGTGGTGCTTGCAAACACACATTAGAAAAGATGAACGTGGAGATGCACATGTGGGAGAGGTGAATCCAGAAGGGTCAGGAAGTCATGTCACTTTTTATTTGGAATATGAGTCTAATGGTGATGTAAGAAGAGATATCCTAGAAACTTTGAATGATCCTTCTTCTGTGGTATTGACTAGAAACCAAAGAAATCCAAAATTTTGACCAAGGAGCACCTCCTAAAGTGCAACATGCAAAGGAAAAAAACAAACTAAAAGCATTCCATCCCCTAATATGAAATTGGGTACTAGCATTAAAATCTAGCAAAAAGATCCAATAAGCCCTACTCATTTTTCATCTTTTGACATTACTAAATTCGCAAGACCTCTAAGGTAATCATTTCCAGTATTGAGTACTTGAAGTTGAATCTAGGAGAATTGGACAAACTGGTCAAATATATAAAAGGGGAAAGTAGTTCAACATCCTATACCAACCATTATGAAGAAACATCACCCCCTACTTGAACTCTCCTTTTTACATATATAAAGAACCTACTGAGTCATCTCAAATTCCTAAAACATCACAAGTTCTAGGGGTTGACACAATGGATAGTTAGCCAAATCTCTTTCATGTGTCCCTATTACTTAATGGTAGAAAATTGAGTAATTGCATTATAGATTCTAAGGCCTTGAATAACATTATTCTAGCACTAGTCACAGAATCTTTAGATCTCTCACACTCACAAAGACCTTTGGTAGGTGTTATTCAATGGATGGGAAACAAGTGCCTTTAATGGGCCAAGTGAAAGATGCACAAGCAGTTCTTGTTGCTTTTCCAAATAAGAGGTTGAAGCTAACTATTTTGTTTGATGATATTCGAGCAAGCTATGCCATGTTTCTTAGTAGAACCTTTTGTAAATATATGGGAGGTGAAATAAAGATGGACTGGTCAAAGGTTGTTATACTTGTGGGAAGAACAAGATAAAACTACAACTTTAACCTAAAAACAAATATACTATCTTCCCTTCTAAATACCCTAAAGCTCAAACTTTGTATCATGAATGTCAACTTGGAAATTATGTAGTTTTTTTTAGGAGAGGAAATTGAACCCTTAATGAGTTCAAACATATAGATTTTGAAGTTACTAACAATGGAATTTGATGGGAGTTCTTCAAGTACTAGATCAAGTGTTGGTGTAGTATTAATATCTCCATTGGGTGAGTTCTTCCCTTTCTCTTTTAAAATTGATTTCAAAAATACTAATAATACTACAAAGTACAAAGATTTATTTCTTGGTCTCTAGTAGAAAAACTTAGAGGAATCAAGTGTTTGGTAGCAAGAGGATACACTAAGCTTATAGTGAATCAAGGCAAGAACTTCTATGTAGTAAAGAATATGAGGCTAAAGCATTACATAAATTTGGTATGGGATGAGCTAGAATCCTTTGAGGCATTTTCAATTACCATTATTTCTAGAAGTAATAATACTCATGCTGACTCTCTTGCAATTTCAACATCACTTCTTTTACCTTATCCTAATTTCAAAATAGATGCCTATAGAATTGAAATTATAGATCGATCAAGCATTCCAAACAATTCAGATCACTGGAAAGTTTTCAATAATGATGATCAAATTGAAGAGTTTCTAGCCTATGTCAGGTGGTTTGTTTACTTCTATTTTGAAGGTTCCAATAATTTTTGTAAAGAAGCAACAACTGATTTGAATGTTGAAGATGATGTAGTTCAATTAAAGGGAAATAAGATCCAAAAGGACCTAGTTTCTTTAGAACATTTTTTCTAATAGGGGTGATATTCCAACAAATAAAAGGCCAAAAAATTCTAAAACTACTAAAGAATATGAAAAAGTTAATGTTGGTACTGATCTTGAACCAAAATGGATCTCAGTAGGTAAATCATGTTCTCCCTTTGAGAGGAGAAAGTTAAGGGATTTTCTGCTTGAGTACAAAGATGTATTTTATTGGGGGTATGAAGATCTCAAGAACTTAAGAGATGAACATATTAGAAATCATATTCCCTTGCAACTAGATGCAATACCCTTTTAATAGAAATTATAGAATTATAATCCCAAAGTATCAGATGCCATAATGAAAGAGGTAGATAAAATTTTGAAGGAAATGATAATTTATCTGATTTATGAGTCTACCTAGAAAGCCAATATTTTTCTAGTGAGAAATAAAAATGGAGAGATAAGAATATGTGTGGATTTTCATAATCTTAACCAATCTAGTATCAAAAATAATTATGCTCCTCCCACAATAGAACATATTCTTAAGACTGTAGCTAGTTCCAAAATGATGTCTATTTTAAGACAATTTTTTTGACTATAATCAAATAAGCATGTTTGAAGAAAACCAACATAAACAACCTATGTAACTCCTTGGAGAACCTATGCTTATAATAAGATTCATTTCAATCTAATTAATGTAGACGCAGCATTCTATAGGGTTATGAATTCCTCTTTCTGGGATTTTAGGAATAAGATCATAGTGGTGTACCTTGATGATCTCATTGTGTTCTCAAGACAAAGAAAAACTTATCTTTGAGATTTATGTGTAGTGTTTCAAAGTTGTAGATAATATAATATATCTTTCAATTTTAAGAAATCATTTCTTTTATTCAAAAAGGAAAAATCCTTGGCCACATTGCTTCAAAGGAAGGCATAAGAATAGATCTAGAAAGAGTGAGAGTTATCCAACAATTGAAGCTTCCTACAAATAGAAATGGAGAAAAATATTTTTTTGGCTAGGTAAACATTTTAAAGGATTTTATTTCTAAATTTTCAGAGATTACTAAACATATACTTGATATGATGAGTAAAAGAATCATTTTAAATGGAATGAAGAAGGGAAAAAGGAATTTGATGAGATCAAAGTCACTTTAGCTAAAGCACCCATGCTAGTTAGTTAAGACTATAATAAATATTTTATCATATATTACTGTGCATTAGAATGTACTCTCTTAGGCATCTTGACTCAAAAGAATAATCAAGGAGAAGAGGCACCTATAGCATTCATGAATAGCCCATTATAAAAGTGTGAAATTAAGTACTAACTTATAGAAAAATAGGTGTATGTTGTGGTAAATTTTGTTAGACATTTTAGATACCATATCCTAAATCCCATTCAAAAATATACATTCCTGACCTAGTAATCAAAACTATTCTCACTCAGCAAGAAATTAAGGTGAATAAAAGAGGATCTTGGGTGGTAAAAATTTAGGAGTAAGATCTCACCTTGAAACTAACTAAGTTAGTAAGAGGTCAAGGACTTTATAAGTTAATGGAAAAAAATGAAAATTCACTCAAAAGAAGTGTAAATATTAAACCCATAGCCCTTCTAGTAAGCATTACTAACCCCTTATTCTCTAATGTTGCACATTATTTGACTTATGGGGAATACCCTGAATATTTGACACCTCACAAAAAAAGTAACTTGACACTTAAAGAAAGTAAATATTTTATTGCTCAAGGCATTCTATATAAAAAGGGCATGGATGGAACATTTTTTATATGTGTCAAAAGGGTTCAATAGAAAGAACTTCTAAAGACTTTTCATGATGACTCTTGTGGAGGATATTTCTCATCTATTATCACAACATTTAAAATCTTAAGAAATTATTTTTATTTTCCTAGAATTTTTTAAGATAATTATGCATATGTGAAGAACTATGAGAGATGTAAATGTTTCATGGGAAAACCTCAATTGGTCGTACTTCCATTGAAACTAGTTGTGATTGATGAACTTTTTTAAAATTGTGGTTTGGGTTTTGTAGGCTCAGCTCATCTAGCCTCAAGTGCAACCCATTCATACATATTGACAATGATGATAATTTTAGTAAATGGGTCAAGGTAAATCCCATCAAAAGAAGTAGTTCATAAATAGTATGTGATTTTCTAAAGGAATATATATCAGTTTGCTTCAGGATTGTTAGAAACAATAGTCCACCAAGATAACTAAGTGGGGAGGCGTGAATCAATTATCAACAATTAATAAATTTATCTTCTTTAAAAAAACTTAACCATTTAACTAAAGTAAAAAACAACTATAATAAGATGCACATAGACAATTACACCAGATATGTTGGCTAGGGAAACCCTTAAACAGAGGGAAAACCCCAGTGGGAATGATGCCCACAAGATGATGTACTAATATAAATATTCCTTGTTAGAGGATGGACCCTTTTAGGAGTCTATTATAGCATTTAGTACATGAGTCCCTAGTAGGAGACTATGAATCCCTATTAGGAGTTGTGTTGACCTTGTTAGGAGTTGTGGTACAATGTATGCAAGAAGAGCTCACTACCCAAATATGCAATTTCAACTACAAGAAAAGCTCACTGCTGAACATGTAGTTTACTGTTATGTTCTTTCCTTTGTTCTTTCAGTCAAACCAATCACTATCAAACCTTGTAGACTAGGTCACAAACCTTGGATCCAAATATCAAACCTTAGATCACTCAACAAAATCTCAGCAATGACGTTTCCTTCACTTCCATATTGCTCTGCTCAACTTCGTATTCCACTCTTATTGTTGCTTATCATCAATCATCAACCATGATATATGGTAAAGGAAAATGTCCTTCCTTTATACCGAGTCCATAAAAAAATTCCTTGAGTCAGCTATTAGACCTTCTCAATTAATCATTATAGGACCACATTAAGAACACGTTACACTTAGGGATAACATTAATCTTCCATCTTGCAACTTGAATATCTTTCTACACATGTAATATTACGATGAGTGATCTTAGCCACATCATCACCAACATGTCTTCTTCAAATCCTCAACCTCAATTCTCAAGATAACAACTCTACTAAGAGATATAACAAGTTTACCAAAACATGCCTCTATAAACTCTATCTCAGAACATACATCACCAAAACCTACATAACTTCTTCTAGACTTATCATTTCTTCTTTAGATGTTAACTACATATCCTAGATACTTAGAAGCATATCCCATAACCTCAAATAGTTAGAATACTCAACTAGCTATTCATATCAACTTGATTTTTTCACAGTTCTTTTATTAGATACCACATAAAATTGCTATGTTGATATACATGACAAACTCAGTCATGAATGTAACATACCATCATAGTAACATATCTACAATACCCCTCCATAGGAATATCATTAACATGTATGCTCTCAACAATCTCCCCCTTTGGCATTGATGACAACATATATGAAAAACATCTAGTTCCAAGAATACCAACCAAAAGATTGTACATCTTACTTTTCAAATCCTCTTCATCAATCATTCTCCCCCATTGATATACCTTAATGTTCTTTCTATCAAACTATCATTCCATGTTGTGATTCTTTCAAACTTACTATACTCATGCTAAACTTCTCCAACTGTCATGTTGTACATGTTGTTTTTCATGTCAAACATCTCCTCCATTAACATCAATGTCCAAGGTTTTAGCAACCAACTTTACTGCATCAAACTCTACAACAATTGATTCTTACTTAGATCAAGTGTCAAAAGACACTATTCACAACACTATCCAACAAGAATCCTAGATGACTCTATCCATCATAGATACTCCCCCATACAAGAAGCATGCACATTTAGTCTAGACAACAATAGTGTTATGTTACACTAGGCTAATGCACTTTATCATCTTCTACTCTGATGTAGGAAGGTGCATAACCCAAAGCATACCTCACAAATACTCAAAAGTCTCTTTGGGAAGAGGCTTAGTGAATATATTTGTAATCTACTCTTTAGTGCTCACATACTCCATTCTGATTTCCTTTTCTGCAACTTTCACTCTCAACATGTGATACTTAGAAATATGCTTGGTCCTTGAATGAAACACTAGATTCTTAGACATATTTAATGTGCTTGTGTTGTCAAAATGTATGACAACAAGTTCACTGATTTATATCCTTATATCCTTTAGTATTTGCTTCATCCAAACAATTTGATTACAATTATTTTCTATTGCAACATATTCTACTTCTATTGTACTTTTTGATGTATAATCTTGCTTCTTTCTTAACCAAGAAACCAATCTTCCTCCATGAAAGAAGGCTCCACCATTGGTGCTCTTCCTATCATCCATACTACCTCCCCAATCAGCATCAGTATAAGCACTTAAAGTAAAATTATTAGATCTTTCATACCACAATCCAAACTTAGATATTCCCTTTAGATATCTAAAAATCCTTTTAATTATTATATAATGTGCTTCTCTAGGATCAACTTGAAATCTTGCAACAATTCCAACTACATTTTCTATATCAAGTCTTGTGTGAGTCAGATATTGCAATTCTCCAATCATATATATGTACTTCTTCTACTCAATAGTAGGTGTATCATCCTTGTTAGATAACTTATGTCTAGCTACCATAGGTGTTCTAATGGATTTGCATGTTTCCAAGCCAAACCTTTTCAGTAAATCCTTAAAGTACTTAGTCTAAGAAATAAAGATTCCTTCTTTACTCTATACAATTTGTAATCCTAAAAAGTATTTCATTTCGCCTATTATACTCATTTCAAATTATTTCTTCATCTCTTCTAAAAAATTCTTAATTTCTTCATCATTTCCTCCAGATATGATATCATCAACAAATAGTACCAAAATCACCAAACCATCATCAATTTCTTTCCAATAGAATTATTGTCTGCCATACCTTTTCTATATCTAAGCTTTTTCAAATGCTTGTCCAACCTTGCATACCAGGTTCTGGGTGCTTGTTCTAGGCCATACAATGCTTTTGTCAATCTACATACTATGTCCTTGTCATTTTTCAAAGGACAACCTTTAGGCTACTCAATGTACACTTCTTCTTCAAATTCTCCATTCAAAAATGTTGACTTGACATCCATTTGATACACTTTGAATTTCTTTTGTGTTGCATAAGCTAAGAATAATCTTACTACTTCTATTCTAGCCATTGGAGCATAGGTCTCCTCATAATCTATTCCTTTTTGTTGTGTGTAACCTTTACATACCAATCTTGCTTTGTTCCTTACAACTTCACCTTGTTCATTCATCTTGTTCTTGAATACCCATTTAGTTCCTATCACATTCTTGTCTATTGGTCTGGGGACCAATTCCCATGTCTCATTCTTTACTATCTAGTAAGATGATTTTGACTTTGCTTCTTGTCATCACACCTTTTTCTTTTCTTTCAATGGTTTTCTTATATGGGTGATTCTTTATCATATTCTTTCATAAAGTAGGAGTTTCTATCTCAACTATTGTCTCTACTAAAGGTTCCAAGCTTTGTTCCCACCTTGGCTCTCCTTCATTATGCAAATCATTATTAGTCTCAAGAAATAATTCATAATTCTTTGGCTTAGTAACAACATTATCATCTGAATTGTAATCAGCTATTCTCTCTTGTATTTTTTATTTCTCATCAATTCTTACATTTGCACTTTTCGTAATAGTCTTAGTTCTCTAACTATAACATATATAACCCTTGCTTTTCAATGAATAACCAAGAAACATACCCTCATCACTTCTAGCATCTAAATTACCAATATCATCATCTCTTTTGATATAGCACTTACCCCCAAAATTTTGAAATACTTAATTGTAGGTGAGTGACCAAACCATAGTTCATAAGGTGTCTTGTTTGTGTCTTTCCTGACTTGCATTATGTTTGTAGTGTAGACTATTCATATATTCTCTCCAAAATGTCTTGGATACCTCATTCTTAGCTAACATAGCTCTTACAGCTTTTACAACTAACGTGTTCCTTCTTTTTGTAATGCCATTCTATTCAAGGGTTCTTGAAGCTGATAACTATCTTTTGATTTTATTTTGTTCACAAAACATGTTAAACTCATTTGAAGTAAATTCTCCTCCTCTATGATCTTAAACATTTAATCTTCATACCATATTCATTCTCAACTCTATTCTTGAATATCTTGAACTTATCAAATGCCTTAGATTTCTCTTTAAGAAATGCAACCCACATCATTCTAGAAAAATTATCAACTAGAATCATAAAATACCTTTCACCATAGAATCCTTTAGTCTTTGTAGGATCACTGATATCTATGTGTACAATCTCCAATTTTACTATAGTAGTAAACTTCTTGCAAGGAAAAGAAGTTCTTTTATGCTTTTCCAACACACATTCCCTGCAAATTGTGTTAATAGGCTTTACAATCTTAGAAAAATCTCTAACTGAAAACATACTACTAGTCTTCACATACTGTCAAAGTTTATATGACAAAATCTCTTATGCCATAACTAACTAGCATCTACCTTTGCAACCAAATATTTTATTTTAGTAGGATTCAACTAAAATACATTACCTCTAGATCTAGTTCCTATTCCAATTACCTTTCCATCTTTATCTCTGATCATGCATGTCTTCTTTGTGAACTATAACTGATAACCTTTGTCCACTAGTTGTCCAAAACTCAAAAGATTTTACTTTAAACCATTAACAAAATATATATCCTCAATGTTAGTTTTACCATCAAGAGTTATAGATCCAATACCTTTAACTTGGCATGTTTCATTGTTGCACATAAAAAGATCTCTTTCATCCTTGGTATAATTTTCCAAATCCTTTTTAGTAATGATTGTCTTCACTAATTTTATCAAAGATCCAATATCCCAGACCCATACACAATAGATGTTTCTTCATCTTTTCCTTCCAGCTGTCATAATTTGTTCCATCAAACTTTGGACTATCTTTCCTGAACATGCTTTCCATGGATCTCCCAAAGTTGTTAAACTTTATCTTCAAGGACCTGACACTCATACCAATTGTTAGAAACAATAGTCCAAAAAGATAACTAGAGGGAGGGGTGAGGTGAATCAATTATCCAAAATTTAATACATTTATCTTCCTTAAAAAAACTTAACCATTCAGCCAAAGTAAAAACAACCATAATAAGATGTCCATAGACAATTACACCAAATATGTTGACTAAGGAAACCCTTGATCAAAAGGAAAACCCTAGTGGGAATTATGTCCACAAGATGATGTAATAATATAAATATTCCTTGTTAGAGGATGGACCCTATTAGGAGTTTATTACAACATCTAGTACATAGATTCCCTATTAGGAGACTATGAATCCCTGTTAGGAGATTCCAACCCTATTAGGAGTTGTGGTACAATGTATGCAAGATGAGCCCACTGCCCAAACATGCAATTTCAACTACAAGAAAAACTCATTTCTTTAACATGCAGTTTACTATTATGTTCTTCTTTCCTTTGTTCAGTCAATCAAACCAATCACTATCAAACCTTGTAAACTAGGTCACGAACCTCAAATCCAAATATCAAACCTCAGATCACTCAGCAAAAACTCAAAAATGAAGTTTCCTTCTCTTTCACATTGCTCTGGTCAACTTCGCATTCCATTCTTACTATTTCTTATCATTTTCCTTTATGCTGAGTTAATAAAACAATTCCCTGAGTTATTTGTTAGACCTTCTCAATTAATCATTATAGGACCACATTAAGAACACGTTACACTTAGTGATAACATAAATCTTCCTCCTTGCAACTTGAGTATCTTTTTGTACACACAATATTATGACAAGAAATCTTAGCCACATCAACACCAATGTGTCTTCTTCAAATCCTCAACCTTGATTCTCAAAATAACATCTCTACTAAGAGATATAACAAGTTTACTAGAGCATGCCTCTGTAAACTCTATCTTAGAATAGACATCACCAAAACTTACATAACTTCTTCCAAACTTACCATTTCTTCTTTTGACATTAACTACATATACTAGATACTTAGAAGTATCTCCCATAACCTTAGATAGTTAGAATACTCAACTAGCCATTTGTACCAACTTGATCTTTTAATTGTTCTTCTATCAGATACCATACAAAACTGCTACATTGACATCAATGACATACTCAGTCATGAATGTAAAATACCATCATAGTAACATATCTACAATACTCCCCCATAAGAATATCATCAACATTCATTCTCTCAACAATCTTGCAACAAGAATACCTTAGAAGTTAGTCAGTGATAATGCCACATACTTCTCATCTTAAGAACTAACCACATTCTTTCATGATCATGGAATATTTTTAGCCCACTCTTTAGACTATTTTCCTCAAGGGAATGGATAGATAGAATTGAGAAACAAAAACTTAGTGTTCATTATGAAGAAGTGGTAAGTGACAATGCTAAGAACTAACATAAGAAACTCTATGAAGGACTTTGGGCAGATCAAAGCACTCCAAAAAGGGAGATTGGTATGGCTCCATTTGAGATAGAATACAACATGGGTGCTTAGGTTTCATTACCTTTAGAGGTTACATCAGCAAAATTGCAGTCAATTGTGGAAGATGGGAATTTCAAAGCTCTTTGGAAAAGATAATTATGTACCCAACCAAGTGGGAAGAAGAAAGGAAAAAATAATAATCAATCATATCACAACACACCAACTGAAGGTCAAAAGGATATTTGATAGCAAAGAGAAAACCAAGGAATTTCATGAAAGATGATGAAGTCCTATTATGGGATAAACACAAAGAACCTAAAGGAGATCATGGTAAATTTGAGGTAGTCTAGGAAGGGTTCTTTGTGATACAAGAAGAAGTTGGTTCAAATTCTTTCAAGTAGGCATACCCTAATGGAGAGATCTTACCATTTACTTATAATGGAGAAGATCTAAATATTTATAAGTTTCGATTTGAAGTTTAGTTCTATTTATACATATTTTCCCCTTTCTATTTTCTTGTTTTCTATTTGTTATTTTTCTTCATTTTTTCATGTTTTAGTTTTCCTTTCTTTCCCTTGGTCTCCCTTAGTGTTAACTAGGGTCCTGAGTTTTTTGTGTTTCATTAAAACCTAGTCCCCAATTAGAGCCAATGTTAGTTCATGTATTTTTCACAAAGTCCCCTTTATTTTGGTTTCCATTTTCTTTGGAACCATTGGCTTTGATTTTTCTAGTAGCCCAAAATTACCTATTTTCCCTTTAACCCAAAATTTCCTAACTACATAGCATGAAAAGTTGTCCTAAAGCTAAATCTTCCTTTTTGTTTACTTTTTATCAAAATGTAATAATTTAATTAAGTTATCAAATTTTGAACTTCCCAAACTATCAAACTTCTTTGAACTTTTGAACCCATTTAAACCTATTGAACCACTTTGAACCTAGTTCAAACTAGTTCAAAATGGTTTGGCACTTTAAGAGATTTATTTTGAAAAGTGAGTAGGTGGGACCTAGTACAAGTAAGTGTCAAAGTTGAAAGAGGTTGAACTTTGTGAATATGAAAGTGGACCCCACATACAACCTAATGATGTAAGTAAAAGAAAAGATGGTGCATGGATTGACAATAAAAATGGCAATTATGATGGAGTTCAATTTATCTAAAATCATTAAATGGAAAGCTTCCACAAAACAAGGCTCAAGAAATTGAGGAGGTTTAACACATGTTAAGCTAATTATGATGAGGTAAAAGGAAAGAAGGGTGAAGGGATGTTTATTTATGGCAATTACTCTAAAGATCCTTATCATACTGAGTTGCCAAACAAGTAAATATTTCCAAAATCTCATCCTCTATGTAAATTAGGTGTTCACATCCTTTAAATAAACTCACCTTTAAGGGTAAGTCCATTTTCATTTTGAATACTAGTTGTAAAGATGTGCAAGATTGAGGGTTCAAGAGGTTCAAAAGAGTTACTTTTGTAGGTTCAAGGTAACTTCCTAACATTTCTTCACTTGAAGTTTCTAGTTCTCAACAAACTTCTCTTTGGACTTAGTTGACCATTGTGATTTTTCTTCAAGAATTGGGAAAAAAAAATCATCTCTATATTTTTTCAGTAACAATATTAGTATGGCTTGAAATATTCCCTTATTAACTGATACAAATTTAAGGGGGATCAATATAGATGAGGTTTATAATAAAATTAAGTCAAAAGTGGAAGTTGAATTCATGGGGGAAATCATGGATATTGGGACATTACAAGCAACGACTTTTACTCAAGTCATTATTAGCCCTAAACTAGTTTAGGAATGCACTAACCACTATGACATAAGGTCTTAATGAATTAGGAGAAATGATGGAAGCATTTTTATTTTAGTTCACCGAGGCAACGTCACCCCTATGTTCAAGATACCACAATACAATTTTACTTATTTTACCCCTACCCAATCCCATGCCAAGTTCAGTGAGGATTCTTAAAAGAATTGTTGTCATAGCTCACCATTGGGCTAAGAAATTATATAAGGGAGGTTCATGACTTTCAAAAGGTTTAAGTAAAGATCATATGAAGCCTCACATTCATGAAGTAGTGGTTGTGTTACTCAAAATCAATGGTTCACCTGAAGATTACCTTTTTGAAGACTATATGTATAATATTATTGATATAATTATGGATGAAAACAATATCTGGATTGGTCTAAAATTAGAGCAGGTTATATGAGGGTTCAATTGAAGCTAATACAAACCATAAAGGAAAAAAAAATTATGTCTTCATTCTTGATCTATTGCTTAGCCTATACTCAAAATCTAACACCCTTGCCAGATGAACCTTAGAATGATGAGGTCTTTATATATAATTATTGTCCTTACCTATAGAAGAAATAGGTGTTAACTAATTACAAAAAGGTTCATGATATTTTCCTTGGTAAATTGTGTTTTGATCTAGCAAGAAAAGGGGAAGATAAGGTCTCTCTAGAAGCTTTGCAATTCATACAAGTATGTGGTAGTTTGTTCATCTAGTTTCCTAGGTTCACATATTTTAGGGTGGGAAGATTTGATGAAGAACCTTTAAAATTGCCTAGATTTTCTCTAGATTTTTTTATTCTACCCAAGGTTTTTCCTTAGCTAATAGTGGCAAAAATAATTTTTTTACCTGAAGACAAAATGGACAGTTTGTTTCTAATGAGAATTGACAATCTTTCATGTAAAAACCTAGAGGATGCTATAAATATTGGAACTAATTTGGGTGCTTTTGATTTCAAATTGTATCAAGCTAGACAAGGGTTTGACAATAAAGGATTTTATGGGAGAGTCCTAGAAGTAGGAGATCATTTATCACCTCTACCTTGCTTAGAGGATTATTGGGAAGATTTCCTAAATGAAAGAGAATTTCAAATGAGGAACCATTCTAGGATGGTGTTATCACAAGTTTTGGCCTTCAAGTTGAAACTAAATCTAAAGGGAGTTTAGGAGGATGGTTTAGGAGTCATTGAATCTAAATACCTCAAACAACAAGATCATCCTATACCTCCTATTTGATTGATCTAAACCCAAAATGAATGACATAATGCAAAGAGCCAATGGTGTTATTGAATACACCAAAGTATGGATTCAACATAAGAGGAAAGAAGAAACATTTTAGTCTCAAAGTCAAGATACGATCCAATAATATCCTAGTTCCTCTAGTGCTAATACAATTGTTTCTATTCATTCTATGGGTAGCAAAAATGGTTCAAAGGTTGTGATCACTGAACCAGTTCAAAACCAACCTATGGTAGAAAGGACAAGGTCCAAGTCAAGGTTCAAGAAACAAGCCCACATAACAGCATAGGGGAAAACTAAAATATATCTTGACATTGATCAAGAACAAGGTGAAGTTTCAATGGATAATGAACAACAAGTTCAAGCCACTTTGGATAGCATTTTACAAGTTTTGGATTAATTGAGAACACCCATTAAAAATTTAGAAAGGGCTAAACTTTCCTCAATGGTACGAAATTGATTGACTAATTCTGTTAGCAAAAAATGAAGCTTAGTTTCGATATTTTTACCTACAAGGGATATGGAAAATAAATATATTGCTAAGGCCCCAAAGCCTAAAAGAATGAAAAACTCTTCTCCCTTAATAAATAGATGCCAAAACAAGGGAAGTAACGACATAAGTTGTCATATATAAGTCCAAAGGTACTTCCACATATTTGAATATTGAATATTTTGAGATCACAAGGGTAGACCTAGGAGTATTAAACAAGGAAACCAAAGAGAATTGGTTGAGTGAATCCACTCAATATATGTTGATTCAATCCTAGAAAGATGAAAAGGAAAAGAAAGAACTGAAGAAAGTAATTAATATGATGGTTGAGTATATTGATTCCATATATGGTTATGGTGTTTTACCCCTGGCTCAAGTACCAAAACACTTTGATCCAACATCACAAGAAAACAAAAGGTTGTTGAACCAAATATAATGAGGCAAAGTCATGGTAGAAACTATAGATGAATAGATGCATGGTGCAATCCAAAAAGGTAAATAATTTCTCCACCAATATGTAATAGTCTTTAATGAGGTTGATACTTTTCTAAATGATGTATGAGCACAAACACTCACTTGGGAAATATAGGAAGGTAAATGTTTAGTCGTGTTTATACAGATCTTTGAGGTAGAACAATATGGTCTAGAGAAGTTCTTAGTTGAGAAGCATTTCAAAATAGTAGATTGTGATACATTGTATGTGATAAAAGGAAACATGACTTGAAGATACTCAATCTATAGGTCTACTATTACCAATGCTTAAAGTATTGAAACAAAAATCAAGTGCATGTATAACAATTTTACTAAAGATATGTAGATAATAAGCCCCAACAGTGTGATCCAATTCGATGCAGGGAAATCTGATATTGAACTTTTTTTCAAATCTTTTGAGGCTGATTTAAAGGTGACCAAAGAAATCATATATTTTATAAAGGTAGCACATATTAGTCTATGTTTACTCTTTACATGGATTGCTTTCCATAGTATATAGGAAAACATAGCATAATGAAATGAGATTGAGACATGTGGAAAGTGTGACTATTGAACCTAAGGACTATGAATTCAAGTGTGCCTCACAAGTTGGTGGGTGTCTATTATGGGTGGAAGATGGTATGAGATGAAAATGGCAATAAAGAACAAGTTAGGAACAAAATCCATGGTTGACCAGCTTAATGGGTTTTCTTTATGATGTGTTTAAAGTAATTTTCAACTCAAGTGGTGTGTGTCCCATGTTAAACTTTTTTATTTTGATAACTCATTTTATTTACTTTTAAGGGGTTAAGTTTTTAGGGAGACCTCCTCTAACATAATCTATTTAAGGTAGATCTGAAAAACTGCTTAGGGGTTAGAAGATAAAGGAAAGAAAACATAATGGTTTTTTTTCTCTTTGTTGGTATATAGCCAAATCTTATCTTTTTAATATTGATAATAGAACAAAATAGTATTTTATATGTGGTAGATCTCTTGCAATTGAACTAAGAATCATTGCAAAATGAATGAATCCTAAGGTTAATCTAAATCTATATATTTAAGATTTAACTAAAGAAGGTTTCTTTGAAAGTATTTCTTTGAAATCTTTGATTGATTTTGATCCTTGTTAATTAATAATTATTTGATTCAAATATCATTGTTATTTTCTTAAAAACTATGAATATGCAAACATAAGAAGAACTCTGTATTTTCTTGATCAATTATCATTTCTTATAATTATTTGTCAATAACTACTCATGTAAGAATGAACTGAATTGCCTTTAATTATTTTCTGGTTAAAAACAACATTGTGTGTTTAGTAAAAGGATTCATTGCATATCCAATGGGGTAGTTGTACCTCATAATAATTGATAGGGGAGGTAGTTATTGAACCTACCCAACTGATGTGAACTTTGTTATCTTCAAAATAAAGAGGGAAATAAAGTCAATAAAGAATCATTACTATGAAGAAATATGTGTTCACCAACACTATATAGGTGTCCTCTTTCTAAAGAGACCCTCTTTGTTGATATAGCTCAGGAACTCACTATTGTTCCTTTTGGCCTCCTTCAATCTTAAATTCAAAAAAAGAATGCAATAAAAGATCCAACAATAAAACTATGGTTTTCACATTGTTGACAAACTATGGGTTGAAAATTATTTTTTTAGTGACTCTTAGTTGTAATAAGTCTAGCTTGTGAAAACGGGTCTCTAGCACAAACCAGTGGTATTAAGCTAATAACCAAATTTTTAGTAGCCTTATGTCGTTATTAAAATCAAAGGAAAAGAAAAAAAAACTTCTTCATATTCTAATCACATCTTTATATACCTTTATTTTTCTATGTTTTTGAAAGCTCTATGAATACACTCACTAAGGCATCCTTACACTCATTTGGTTTTCTTACTATCATGCTAATGATAGAAAGGGTGCCTATACCTTGGCTCTTACCATGATTCCCATTTTGTTCATGATGTGTTTCCACATGGATTGCTTGCTACCATATAGTCCTATGTTTTTGGCATTGTCATCTCTCTTGCCATGGTACCTTTCCACATTACTTTTGTAGTCATGACATTAATGATATCTACTATATAACATATCATTATTCTAGTCACTTTGTGAGATATCCTCTCCAACCTCCACTTTTGTCCCAATCGTCACATCCTCCATACTTAGTGATTTTTTTTATCTATTGTCATTGATTGCCTTGGTTTTAGTAACTCAAAATTTTTTTTTTTCTTTCCTTTTTGTATTTATTTTGTTTTTTATTTTCTCTATGACCTATGGTAACTTTCCCCATGGATAGGTCCAATTCTTAGTTGGGGAGGAAGTGTACATGATTTGATGATGTGTGTTGCCTCAACTTTCCATTATTATTCCACAAATTTCTACCTAATGTCATGTCAATATTATCATTATACATGTATGCTTACAACCCTTTACCATACATGGTAATTAACCTACTAGATAATCTTGATTTGTTTCCTTCCTTTTCAATTAGAATAATGGTTTTTGAAAGTGGGTTGTGACAAAGCCTTCTACAATGGAATAAGAGTGTTTTTGTTTTTGGTGAATATCTCTACTATAGTCATGATGCATGAGAGAAAACCTCACTATGATCCCATGACCATGGATGAAATAAGGAAACCCATGTATGGGGATGCATAAAAAGTGTTTAAAAGACATCATTGGGATGTGTATTTCAAAAGATTGTGAGGTTATAATAGAAAAGTGTCTCAAAATTTTGCAAAGAATATGTCTCTTTCTAAACATTGGGCCATGGTTTGAGGAGTAATATTTATGTCACATTGGAGGCCATTGTAGAAGTTTCTAGGTTACCCATCACTGGCAAAAAGTATTTTTCTTAAAGCTCAACAAAGGTAATGGATTTAAAACCACTTCATGAAAAATTTATCAGATGAATGAGGTTATTGCCATTTTCAAAGGTCGAGGCACTAAGTTGGATTCTCTTCCTAACTATTGGAAGTAGGTAACTTAATTTATGATTTAGTATATGTTGTGTAAAGTAGGTATGTGTATGTATATGCTCGTCATTTTTAGTTGTTGATACATTTACAAAAGAAGAACCATGTCAATATTCCATATTATCTCCATTATTCTTTGCATCATATGAGTCAGAGTGTTCAAGGGGGATGTAGTCATAAACTTTCACTTCATGTGCTTATTACATTATTGGTTATTAGGGAATTGCAAAAAATCAAACCCCTGGGTAATTGGGATTCCTTCACTAGTTATGATATAGAAGAGGAATCTTCTAATAAGGTAAACTCAGAAGAAATAGAAATGGTTGGTTCTAAGAATGAGGATTAGGGTAGCTCTACTAAGGAAGAGGATGTTCCTGAGGCATCCTTTGAAGAAAATGTCCCTAAGGAATCTTTTGAAGATAATGTCCTTAACAAACATGATGATAAGTAGTATTAAGTGTCCAAAACAAACTCTAGTACTCCTTTGACTTCATCTAGGAAACAGACCCTAAGAAACATCATAAAATAGAAAAAGAAACCTTATAAGATACATGTTCATACTTCTTACCAGACTAGCAGTTTGATTGCAAAAGAAAAGGTAAGCTCTAGGAAATATTTTGGCTCAGGGAGAAAAAGAAAAATTTCTCCTAGTGAAAAAGGTGATAGACTCAAAGAGTTAGCCACTATAGCCACAACCCAATTTGATAAAGAAGCCCATGAAAATGAAGAAATTATTGAAGATGTACAAGTTCTATCAACCATCTTTAAAAAAGATTGGTAAAATGAAAGGGAATTGAGACATGATATGGAGGAAGAAGAAATAAAAACAACAAAAAAAGTCTAAATCTATCAGTCCTATTAAGAACTTCCTTTTCATCATTATAGTAAAGATGTAGCAACTAAAAACTTATATGAAGAGATTGTATCTCCTAAATAGATTGAGATGGTTTAGGACAATATTGGAAGTATCCTTTGTACAATAGAGGGCAATGGAATACTTCAAGTACACCCTATCAATGTTTTTCATGACACTTTGTTAGAAGACCTTGGTGAAACACTAATGATAAAAATAATTGATAATAATCCTTACTAGAAAATTAAGAACAAGCAAGTTACAAATATAGAGGATCCTCAAGAAGGGACAACTGTAGAACATGAGGCAAATGCACATCAAGTTGTATAGGGGATATTACAAGATATTAGATAGCTACACCAAGACCAAAGGTGTATTGAGATGGAAAATTTGGATAAATCAACCCAATAGATATAGCTAAAAAGTCTCTTATACATCAAAATGAAGAAAATGAGGACACTCTGATGAAACAAAATGAGGAAATTATGAAGAAAAAAGAGGAAATTTGGACCTTATTGGATTCCCTTGTTTAGTTAAAAATTAAAAATCAATCTCTGCAGCAACAACTTAATGAGGCCCAAGTCCTTTCTAAGACATAGGTACAAGAATTGGATCTATTTTAGGTGAAGACTAAATGTACAGTTCCCACTCCTGAACCCTGTCTCACAATCTCAGAACATGAAAGCATTGTTAAAGAAGTTAATCAACAATATTACTAGGAGCTCTTTAGTAATCTATAGAAACTTTTTCTTCACCTTTTTTGTGCCATATTCTTCCTATGTTTGCATGAGGACATGCAAAACCCTAATCTAGGGGGAATGATGAGATTAGGATGCTAATTATATTCTCCCATTTTGCCCTTATTTTCTATATTTTATGTTAAAATAGTTACCATTTTGTAAGAAAGAAATGGGAAATTTAATGAATATAAAAGGAAACTTAGAACTTGAACTAGGAATGAAAATCATGGATAAATTGTTGATTGGACTGCATAATTGCATAACAAGAGATTTGTAGATGGATAAGTGGCTAGGAACGTAAGTGATTAGTGCACAAATGACATGGATGGGAGAGTGACATGTTGACCCTAAAGGTAACCTAGTATTGTTGGTTAGTGAAAAACACTTAGTCATTTACAAGGAAGAGTTATTTGGTCAACATTATGACTAAGTGATTTTATACAGGCTGAGTAATCCTATGTAAAAAAGAAGTATTAAAAATGTTATTGTCAAGTAGTAGTTACTATAAAGAAAACCAAGTGTCTTTGAGTACGCTAGTGATTTCCAATTTGTTCAGGAGGCAAAATATGAGTCAAGTAATATAGAAGTTGAGCATTTTAGTTAAAGAAGAGTATAGTTGAAGCTCAAGGGATAGTAGTGAGAACTAGTATGTGCCATGTATTAGGAAGCTATTAGTACAAAGTAACATATTTTTGTATAAATGTTTGGAATGACACAAACATTGATGTAAGCCATTTTTATTGAGATGAAAGTATGTTTATATGATCAAGGAGCTAATCAAGGAATTAATTACATGTGTAATTAAGGATTATCAATCCCTATGTGAGATGATTAACCAATCAAAAAATTGGGACTAAAAAATAAATAGGTTGAATCTAGATCATTGATCTTGATCTAGAAGATTCACCAAACAACTATTTAAGGATTCTTTTAGACCTAATTCTTTTTGGTTTTGAATTAGAAGTTTGGATGCAAAATTGAAGGTGAATTTAATGGAGATAAGTGTTAAGGATTAGTAAGGCGATCAAGCAATGTAGAGAACAACTATTGAAGACCTATCATGGAGAGGTGATATTAGATTGTAAAGAGAAGATCTATCATTGAAATTCAGAGTTTGTACCAAAATATCAAGGTACTGATACATTTTAATAGGTATTTAAGGGTAAATCTCTTAACAGAGTGGTCCTAACATGCCCAACTGAAATCTCCTAATAGAATGCTCACTTAATTGTGTAGTTAAAATCCTTTAATAATGGTAGACTGAATAAGTTTTGCAAGATATTAATAGGGAAGATGCCTCGTAGGGTATCTCATTAGAAGTTATCAAACTTTGTAGTAGTAACATGCACACTTTATTGCTGCAGTAGTGAATATTTTGTGGGTGTCATCCCCACCATAATTTTACCTACACGTTGGAGGGTTTTTGCATTACCAAATAATTGTGTTATGTGTTGATTTATTTCTTACATTTTTAATCATGTTATTAAATGTTAGATTTGATATTACATGTTGAAATATGATAGCACATGCAAAGTTTTAAGGTTGAGTCAGAGATGTGTGCAGTGAATTAAATGTGGATGTGGTTTATGTTTGAAGTAGTAAAAGTTTTATAGATCTTGATTCGCCCCACCCAACCTCCCTTCCCCTCCCCCCTCCCACCCACCCACACCCCCCCCCACCCCCCACCCCCTCACTCCTCTAAACATCTTACTTTTCCTATTATATTTCAAACAATTGATATTAGACTTGAGTTCTCTAAGGATAAGTCTAACCCCTTGATAGTCAAAGATCTTGGAGATGGAAGTATTTAAGTTGGAAAAGGTTATTAACAATCAAAAGATTGATTTACAACTTAAATTTGAGCAAGAAAATTCCATAAAGGAGGAACTAAAGAAATCCCTAAAGAGAAGGAAGGAGATGGAAATTCAACAAAATGATACCCAATACAAGGAAGAAAGCATTGAGGACTTATGTGATGAAGGTAGAGCTAGTGAAACTAATGCAGCAATAGTAGATCTATTGGAGAAGAACAAAATTTTAAATGAAGATGTAAGGGCATTGAAAAGAGAACATGAAATGCAATTAGTAGGGCTATATGAAGTGATTGAACAAAAGAAAAAGGTTAAAAAAGACAAAAGACAAATGCTTACAAGTCTAGATGAAATGATTAATGAGATATAGAGGCTGCTCACAATCAATATGACATGGTTAATTAGTTATTAAGTGTCAATCATGAGATTTATATGAAGGTGGAAAAGATTAAAAAATATGAGATCTAAGAACAAACAACTAAAAACTAAATTAAGAGCTAAGAAAGAAATCATGGAAAGAATAAATAGTCTGGGAGAGGCTATGAGACAACTTGATGAAAATAAAAGAGCACAAAGAAGACCTCATGACACTATTGGAATAGGTTATCCTAAGTTCATATCATCTAATGAGTAAGGAGAGTCATCAAAGCATAGAGAATAAATGAATGATGATATCAAGAAGCCTACATGTTATCATTATAGAAAACTAGGTCATACAAAAAACATTTGCAAGAGAAAAACTAGTAAGTCAAATCCTAAACCTAAATTTAATGGTAATTATTTTAGTTGTAACAAGTACGGACATCAAGCACATGAATGTAGATAAAAGGCTAGCAAGACACAAGCTACATCTAGATTTGAAGGCTATTGTTACACATGTCAAAAGTATAGTCATAAGGCACAAGAATGTAGATTTAAAGAAAAGAATATTTGCATACCTAAAGGTCAAGGAAAAACACCTAAGAAAGATAATATAATAAATTTAGGATTACAATACATGGGTCAAATGTCAATTTTGTGGAAAGTATGGACACATAGCAGAAAATTGTGCATGGATACATCTTAGATGAAGATAAGGAAATAAGATAAATTTTGGACCAGTATGTTTTAATTGTTAGAAGGTCAGGTGCCTAAGCAAGGACTATATGAACTGAGCACCTAATGATGAAAAGAAAAACCAAAAATCAAAGGTCAATACTAAAGAAGTGAGAACCTAGATGAATCATACTTGGAAAAAGAAAACTGAAGAAGGCAATAGTTCAAATGGTGAAGTTCTGATCACCCAACCCAATGGATTAGGTGATTCCCCCACCTCAAACTAAGAAAACTAGTATATATGGAACTAAATTTCAAATTTCTTGATCATACATTAGTTACTAATATTGTTTGTGTAAGAATTTTGTATAGCTCTAATATCATCTAAGAAGTTTCCTAAGGCAAGAATGAAATGCCAAGATCTAGAAGCTCAAGAGATAGCACAAGAGAGACAAGATATAATCAAATGAGAATGGATTAATTAGATAATTGGATGAATACATCATAGAAGTGTCTTTTATATAAAGACAAAATGATATGTCTAGGAGTCATACAAGAGACAATTATACCAAGTAAGCACATGTCCACCAAGAGTGAATTATCCTCCATTGTGCATGAATGTACGTGCAACAATGTGAGGATAAGAATATAGAGGTGTATCCTATAAAGAGATGTAGTAGACAACATGTGCTCAATTAGAGTGCAAACTATTGTGTTTTCTACATGATAACTCATATGAATATGCATTAAAAGAAGTAAACTTAAGTAAAATGCAAATAGTAAATACTAATTCACACCAACACCCCCCCTTAAGTGCAACTTAGGTAAATGTACTTAATCTCAAAATAGCTAGATAAAAATGCAAGATGGGTCCCAACTAGTAGACCATGTTAGGTGCCCATGAACAAACTGCAAGTGCAAAAGATATGCAATGAAATCTCTCATAAAGTGAAGAAAGAGGGAAAACCACATGGGAAAAACCCTCCTCCATAAATAAAGTTAAGTACAATAAAATAAAATGAGAGAGAAGAAAACCTCATGTGGGGAAAAGATCCCCCCCATAATAGAGAAGAAGAGGAAGATAGACCAAGTAGCCTCCCCTCAATTTAGAATGTACACCAATGGTAGATGCTCCAGATGTAGAAATTGCTTCATGAGTGTAGAACAACATTCCTCCCCTTAGGAAGAAATAGAACCAAAGGTGTATCAATGAAGCCTCTCCCATTTGTAGAAAGAAACCTCAAAATGTATGGAACCTCTTTAACCTACTCAAGTATCCCCATGTCAATACTGAAAAGTGCCTCCTCCAAATTATGTGTACTATGTCATTCTTCTAAAAAAGACAAATCAAGATCAACTAAGGATGAATGTAGAACATGTATCAAAGACTCAAGTGTCTCCTCTAAAGAGAAAGTGACCTCCTCCAACTGTTATATCAAAGTATCCACCATCATGTCAACCTTGAAAGAATGATCAAGTAGAGAATGAAGATGAGGGTCAAAGTGTTCCCTCACAACAATTGAAGAAGGATCATCTTCACCAAAGAGAAGATTAATGTCATCAATAATGTCTCCCAAATCTATAATGTAGAACTCCACAAAAAAACTAGAAATGTATGCCAAGTAGTCATCCCATGGAACTAAGTCTGGAAGACAATGAATATCTTGCTTCACTAAATCACTTGAATCCATGGCTATGTGAATACAAGAATCATCAAGAACAATAGCAAATGAAATATCAATAGGAGAATTAGTAGTTGCAACTGGAGTATTTGGATCATCAAGACTCTCAATATCAAAAAAAAAATCAATCTTCCATGAGGTATGCTCATCATAGGGAATGTTATCTACATCATCAAGTGGAAGGAGATAATTTACAATTAGATCTTCAGGTAATGGAGGAACATGAGGATTCCCAAAGTGTTCCCAAATAATAAGCCAATGTGTGTGTAGGGACTTAATACCTTCTAGCTTGCTATTAACTTTAGAGAAGAAGGATGGACCAAGGCTATAAGTAATCAATCCCCTTATATGCATATTCCTATCACACCAAGATAACTTGTTGAACTTAGATTTGGGCTTAGGAATAAGTCGATAAAGATTAGGCAAGAGTTTTATCCATCTACAATATGTAATGATTCCCTTTTCCCATGATGCATAATTATCCCCAATAAAAAATGCAACTGTAGATTGGACTGTCAATTCCATGACTTTACCCATGATGTAGTTATCTCATGAAAAACAAATTAATACACTCTCCAAAATGCAAAGAAAGAACCTCCCCAAAATAGATTCTTTGGCACTTTATACTTAGTGCATATACAATTGCCACCTGTCAAAATGAACAAAGGGGACTTCTAATTTTGATAGTTACAATAGCAAATATGAAGCTATATATGATGCAACAAGATAAGATGCAAGACCTCTCAAGGATAAAATTAATTACAAGTTCCAAAATAGGCCAAAAATGACCAAATGTTGAAAGTATTATGTCCACTCAAAATTACTCCAAACTGATATCAGATCTAAAAAGTGGACAAAAAATCATGCACTATCAAAAATAATAGCACCCATGTGTCTGTATGAGCTTGAACGAAGCCTTTTAAGTTGCAAACATTGATATTTACAATTTTTAGAAAAAAATAGGAATGGGGACTACAAATAACTTACAACAATGTGTAGATCATGAAATTCTACCCCAAAACAAAAAAAAAGCTCAAAAAAAGGAGTTTGTATGAGGGAGATATCATTGTTTGAAAATCACCTCTATAATTATTTTTTCGGAATCGCCACCATCGCACCTCTAAAAACTCAAATGAATTTATATTTCACCTCTTTTGATGAAATAAAAGTCAATTTAGGGGTGCTTTAACCTTCTGCATGTGATGCCAACATCTAATTTACACCAGAAAACTCTAATCTTGATCTACAAAAAAAAAACTTTCAAATGGTTATGTAATAAAACTCCTATGGCTCTGATACCATGTAAGAATTTTCCTAAGATAAGAATGAAATTCCAAGATCTAGAAGCTCAAGAGATAGCATGAGAGAGACAAGATATGATCAAATGAGAATGGATGAATCAAATAATTGGATGAATACACCATAGAAGTGTCTTGTATATAAAGGCAATTGATATGTCTAGGAGTCATACAAGAGATAATCATACCAACTAAGCACATGTCCACCAAGAGTGGATTATCCTCCATTGTGCATGAATGTGTGTACAACAATATGAGGATAAGAATACAAAAGTGTATCTATAGTAGACAACATGTGCTCAATTGGAGTGCAAACTACTATGTTGTCTACATGACAACTCATAAGAATATGCAAACTCTTAGGTCTCTACATGACAACTAATCTGAATATCTATTAACCTAAGTAAACTTAAGTAAAGTGTAAATACTAAATACTAATTTACACCAACAATTTGGATAAAGGTCCAAATCAACATGATAGTAGAAGCAAAATGACAGTTATGAAATTTGAATTTGGTAATGTATTTTGGTGTCAAGTTGAAAATCTTGTAATGACCAAGTGTTAGTTTTGGAGTCTTGAAGGGACCGAGCCAAATATCAGTTATGACCAAGCTATGGCATTGACCAATTAAATGGAAGTTTGGAAGTGTGATAATCAAGTTTTATAGAGATAGTCGAGACAACCATACTTTTCCCACTATATATACAGAGCATTTATGAGACCCTAGATTTGAATTTTTGAACTATATAATGAATTTTTTGAATCATTTTATGCACCTTGCATTTAATTTTTCACAGAGAAAATTAAGTTGAAGTATTTCTTGATCATTTGAGCAAGTTTGATTTGGATCTTAGTGTGTACATTAGGCTATAAAAGAGAATTGTGTGTAATTGTGTTGTGGCCAAGACACACAAAAGAATTTCGATCAAACCCTAAATCAAAGAAATGGAAACAAGTTCATCCACATCTGAGAAGAAGATGGATTTATAGATTGCTAATGCATAGTTGGTCAGGAATGATGCATGTCCCCCACTCAAATTCAAAGCTTATCCTAAAATTGCAATAAAGGGTGATTCTTTGGGTGCCCTTGTTACAAGCTAGAGTTGTCATTACACCAAAAGATCAAGTTGTCATTACACCAAAAGTTCAAGTTGTTAATGCTTGATACACCCACTAGACTTATAGAACATATGAGGTTGTTAACCCATGTTTCGAATCTCAAAGAGGAATGTTGGTAGTTAGTCTAACAATCCCCCCTTAGTGTTACCTAAGGAGATTCAAACTTGTGACCAAGCTCTGATACCACTTTTTACAAGCTAGATATGCCATTGCACCAAAAGATTGACCTATTAATGCCCAATACAACCACTAGACTTATAGAACACAGGAAGTGGTTAAGCCATGTCACGAATCCCAAAGGGCAATGTTGATGGTTAGTCCAACAACCCTATCATCTATTACACCTAGGGTTATCATGATTCATGATGTGAGATCATGTTGCATGTGCAAGATATTTGAGGTAGGAGATTTTGAGTTGAGATTTGCATATGATAAGTTGTGTGAGAATGAACAGTTGAAGGAATTGCATAAGATTGATGTTGAGAAAGGTTTAACTCATGCCTTAAATTCCCCAAGGAGTTTCAAGATAGAATGGATTAAGGTTATCCTAAGCCAAGTACATGACATGAAGTTATAGTTGGAAAATGGATCCATGAAAATAATAAAGAAGATTATTCACTATGTTACAAGCTACCCTATTATGGATAGGGTTGAGATCATTCATTGCCAACAAAGAGATCTGATTGAAGCTAACACACTAGTTAGGTGGAAAAAGAGATGAATGAAGATATCCACCATTGAAGATGCAGACATAGAATTCATTGTCTGAGTCATTGCTCACATATTTTATTAGTCAGTCAGACCTAATATTGTGCCATGTGTTGTAGTGGATTTAGTATGGAATTTTTTAAAGAAGGATCACAGTTACAACCTAGCTGAGCTCCAACTTACCCAGCTTACAAAGAATATAGAAAGTATAAGGAAAGTGAAGAATGGTCTATGTAATTTGGATCTCTGATAGTTTATGTTTTATTTTATGTGAAAAACATGTTTCCCACCATTTTTATGGGATAAGACAAGACCTGTCACCCAATAGATTAACAAGTTCATTGGTGAAGATAACTTTCAAATCAATGCACCTAAGTTGAACAAGAAAAGGAAAGCCATGATTGAGAACTTGGAAAGAGTTTTGGGAGAAGGAGTCAAGAAAGAGATGCCTTTGTAGATTACTAAAGGCAAAGGAGAGGATAGGACAAGTAGTGATGATCATGAAGAAGAAGATGTAAACATAAAAGGAAAGGAGATAGTGGTTGCTAAGACATTGGCTAAAAGAGGTAAGAAAATTTTCAGTGATGAACCTAGTGTGAAGAAGAGTCTTAAGAAGGTTGCAACAAAACCTACATCTACACCACCAAGGGTCACAAGATAGAGAACAAGGGAAACTACTGTAGTTGCCAAGCCTCACAAGAAAGGTATTGTAAAGATAATCAAGCCTTCTCCAGTCAAGATCTCAACAAAGAGAAAGTCTACCACTGAGGAAGTTAAGTCAAGAAAACATGAGAAGAAAGCAAGGAGAAAGATCATTGTGCTGGAGGATAATGAGGAAGATGAAGAAAAAAGGACCTAGTAAGAGGACTTAAATAAATTCAAGGTGGTAGTGCATAAAAAGCCCTAGGACATTGATGAGGTATATAAGAATCTTAGGAGAACTATAGGATTATTTAATTTTCAATTTATACAATATGATAAATTGAATAATGAAGATGAGATTAAAGTAGAAGAGGTTGGGATTAATATAATGGTGAATTTTAAGTATATACCTATAGAGTTGGGAAAAATGATTCATGAAGAGATGTATAATAAGACTGGTGGGAAGAGGAAATTTGCATTATGTACTAAAGGAAAATAAGAGAAACAACATTAGCTTAGGTTATGCCAAGATTAGACAAAAGTTAGATTCATTTAGCTTTAAGAGATTACACTAATAGATTTGTACCTAAGAGGAGAGAATTTTTTATTCTAAAAAATAATATAGAAAATTTTGTTGAAGAGACTAAGGTAAAATGGAAAAGTAATTATGGCCTAATGCATGATGATGATTAAAAGGATGAGGAAGAAAAAGATGAACATGCAAATATGGAACTAGATAACACTGATTATTTTGATGATGGGAAAGATAGTCTTGTTGATACTTTCAACAATTTGGTACATATAAGTGAAGGATAGATAGTGAATGTAGTGATCAATAATGAGCCAAAAACTAGTCCTAATAAGAATCTCATGACTAGGCTAATGTAGGAAAGTGAAGGTCTAGTTCAGACCAAGTATGTATAGTTGCCAATTCATGTAAAGTTGATGGACCCTAATTGGTGCAGGAGCAACTAGGCTTATTCCTCAAACTTGTTCAATTTTGGCTTCTACTGACCTTAGTTAAGTCAGTGATGTTTTTTTTCCTTAGAATATATTTCTTGTGTATTCCTAGGTGGATTAGACTAAGATCAATCAAACCTGGTTGAGTGTTGCTTTAAATGTTGTTTGTGCTAGATTAGGCCTAAAGTGGAAAATGTAGGTCTAATATCCTTTATGGCTTGGAAAAGGGTAGAAATATGCCTAACATGGTTCCTAGGATGTTTTTACATCATTATAGGTTTATTTGAGACCCTTAGCATGAGTATAGAAAAAATATGTAAAAGTTGTTACAATGTTGCTTGACAACATTTTGCAATTTTTGAAAATTGCATGACAACAAACAACAAGATTGGATTATCTTCGAGACATCATTATGGGTAGTTTTCATAATGGCCTAAAATCAAGGGTAGGTCTTATTTAATCTCTCAGGATCCCATTTCCCAAGGGAGTGTGTGCGGTAGTGGATTTTTGAAAGTGGAATAGAGCTATAAAAATTATTTTTAGAGTGATAGTCATCTTGTATTGAGAGTAAATGTGTTATTATGGATTGATTTGTGTGAGTTACTGTTGGATTTGTGTCGAGTAGATATACTCAAATTTTTTTTTTCAGTAACCAAGTTGATTGGAGTTCATTAGAGTAGGTTTAGAAATTTCTTTTGTAAATAGATAGTTTGTTGGGGCAGTCTTTGATAGTTTTTGGTTTTATGGCTCCCTCATAGCTCTCTACTATACAAATTATTATGGATCAAAGGAATATGTTAGGGAATACATTGGAGGTTATTTGTGTGAAAGGAGGAGCTCTAAAATAAAGGTTAACTATTTTTAACATCATGCCCTAGGTGAGATTAGTAAGCCCAGCTAGGTACATGACAATGCAAAATTGGTGTGTATGTGTAGGGGAAAGAGTGAGGGCATTGAACCAAGTATGTTTTTGGAATGCTATAGGTCATATAGATACTTAGGAGTGAGATTGGGACTTGGAAAATCCCTTGAGTTATATTTCCAAGTAGAAATTAGGAATCAACACAATTTTAGCCCTAATAACCTTACTATAAGCCCTATATTTTAGGAACCCACTGTACAGATGACTTAGGAACCTAAGAACACAAAAAAATTCAAGGTCTCTAAAAAGGGTATCTAAATATCTAGTTTTTTTTGGGGAGTTTCTTAGAAGTTTTGGGAAATATTTTGGAAAAACCCACTGACTAGGGCTAATTGACCAATTACGCCTATTAGGCCAAAACCATAGTGAATCTAGAACTTGATACAAAAACCCTAAATTCCTAGTTCAAATAGAGTTACTTGAAGTCAAGTAAGTGGTTTAGTAATCATTACACCCCCTACAACACTAGAGAAGATAATGTGGTGAAGTTCTCCTTGGAGACCTCCAAGGAAGAGTGAAGAGTTGAGACACTCTAATGATAATTATCCTTCAAGGTGAAGTGCAAAGGAACTCACTCATATATTGGAGTTAGGAAAGTATTAGGTTAGTATTTAAAAGACTTGTAAGGCCCTATAAAGGATCTTAGGGTCTATAGAAGACTAGGTCAAGTATAGCCTAGATAACAATTGTCCAAGCACACCTTGGAGAATATCTATCAAATTGGTATCAAAACCTAGTTAAGATTAGGCTTGTGGTGAATTTTTTTAGGAGAAGAAGAATTAGTTGGTGAGTCCACAATGGTGACCAATCTAGATCTTTCAAAGAAGGTAGATGAGCAAGAAGGGGAGAATAGGTTTCTCAAAGCTAGACTAGCTCGATTGGAGCAAAAAGTGGATGAGAAGACTAAAGAAGTCAAGGATAAGGTTGAAAAACAAATTAAAGAAGAATAAAATAAGGAGGTTGAAATTGAGGACGAGTTTACTAAACTAGACCCTTTACTCATAGAAGAACCATTCTTAAAGGATTGTGGACCTTAAGCGACAAGACTCTAGAAGGCATTCTAATCTTTAGTGGTAAGATAGAACCTGAGGTAGTCCTAGATTGGATAGAAGGACTAGAAAACCACTTTGAATGTTATGGCATAAATGAAGCTCAGAAGGTTAATTTTTCTAAGGCCAAACTAAGAGTGTCTACACTCACTTTGTGGAAGTTTATCTAAGATGAGAGAGAGAAGGAAGGAAAGAAACTCATTGCCACATGGAAGGCTATGGTAGAAAATATTAGATATGCTTATATACCTAAAGATTATGAAATCCAATTACACAAAATAAGACAAATTCTAAAGTATAAAGACTTGGATTTGAACTCTTATACTAAGGAGTTTCAAATATTGTACATGAGGTCAAGAAATGTAGAAGATGAGAAAGTGAAAGGAGCAAGGTATCTTAATGGTCTCAAGTGGACCATACAAGATGAGATGAGTCTCTTGACTCCTAATACAATTTAGAAGTGCCATCAAATAGTAGTAAAGGTTGAAGAGAAGCTAAGGAAAAATCAAGATTCAAGTAGTACTAGAGGTAGAGGTAAAGAAAGAGATAATAGAGGGCAAAGAGGTGGATAGTGGTAGAAGTTTCGAGACTAAGGCTCTAAATTACTAAGTAGTAAGAAGAAAGTTCAAATAGAGTAAATTCTAATAGAGGAAGTAACTCTAGTAGTAGTTAGAGGGGTAGAAATAGTGGTCAAGGGAGAGGTTCTTACTTTGTAACTATGAAGTATTACCATTGCAACCAAATGGGACACCTTGCATATAGATGTCCAAAGAAAGTATCTACTTCACAAGGAAGTGATAAGAGAGTAAACTATGTTTAAGAAAAGGCTAGTGGTGGATGAAAACATCTTGAGGTACCCCTAGTATCAGAAGATAGAGAGAACTTGGTGATGACAAGAACATTAATCAATGAGCTAGTGAAATAAGAACCTAGTAAAGAAGGCCATTGTTTAGAATGAAATGTAAAATTATGGGCAAGTTTGTAGATTCATCATAGATGCAAGGTCTACTGACAATATAACAATGAAATGTAAAATTATGGGCAAATTTTGTAGATTCATCATAGATGCAAGGTCTACTAACAATATAGTGTTAGAGAAGGTAGTCAACAAGTTTAAATTGAAAAGGATACTCCATAGCAACCCATATAAGGTCACTTGGCTAAACAAATGACAACATATCTTAGTCAATGAACAAGCATGGGAAAATTTTTCCATTGGGAAGTACAAAGAGAAAGTATTATGTGACATATTACCTATGGATGCATGTCACCTACTACTTGGTAGAACATGGGAATTTGATAGATAGGCCATGCATGATGGAGCAAAGAATTCTTATTCTTTCAAGAAAGGCAATGTGACTTTCAAGATATAATCACTTCTAGAGGATAGAGAGATGAAATCACCATGTCCAAATGTCCTTATGGTCAGTGAAAAAGAGTTCATACAAACCTTGGAGGAAGGTGAGGGAGTAGGATTTGTGTTGGAAATATAAGAGGAGTAACTAAGAGGGGAGGGGTCAATTAGTTACTACTAAAATAAATCCTAGATCCCTTAGATGTCAGTACAAAATGTAGCTAGGTATCTGATTACTACTAAAGCTTGGTAAACACATAGAATGTTGTAACTCAGTAATAACTGGATTAGCTTGATAAATGATTAACATATAACCTTTAGATGTTATCTGTGATTATCATTACTTTAACTTAGTTGCAATCACATAAAAGAAAATAGCATGAACACATTTGGCAACAAGATTTAATGTGGAAACCCAATTTATGAAAAACCACCAATAGCAACTAGTTACTGATTTTTACTCTTCTAAAATGAGCCCTATTAGGAGCTAGCCCTATTAAAGGTTACAAAACACATTGTTAGGTGTGACCCCATTAGAGGATTTAATCACCCTATTAGGAGTGGCCTTGTTAGAGGTCTTGAGAATAATTCAATAGAATTTCTACCTTGTTAGAGGATTTGCAAATAGTTGTTAAGCCAACTCTGTTAGGAGATTTAGATCAAAACTACAATGGTTAGAGAGTAACAATGAGATGACCTAATTTGAATGCAATTGAATTGTTGACTTTAGATCTCTAATTTGGTATGTACTTTATCCTTCTTGATCAAATATAGCTTTGTTGCACCACTAGGATATTCTACTTATCCTTAAAATTCACTTCCTCTTCTCATCATCAAATCTTCAATAACATATTCATAACTTGCACACTCACTTTTGAAATCACAACTTGATATCTTCCAATTTGTTAAGTCATCTCAAATACAACTTAGAATAATCAATATTCATCACCTTAGTCGACTAGAATCAATAGATAAATGAATTAAGCTTAGTACAAAAAAATAAGAAAATACTTCATTAGTTGACCCAGCTTGGTAGAAACTAACTCAGAAATGACTTCCTTTATTAACCAACTAAAGCTCGGTTAACATTGTAAACTTGCAAAAATCCTTTGGCAACCTAGTGAGCTCGGTTAGCACTAGTTCCATCCAACTTTCCTTTGTTATCTGAGTGAGCTTAACACTCACTTTCTGCAACTTTTCTTTTGACACTCGGTAGACACTACCTTCTAAACTAGGCAAACATAGGAATTCTTAGTAGACACTAAGAATTGTCTTCACTACTCAAGTGAGTTTGGCATATATTGACTACTAATGATATAAAATTTTTGTAACATCAAAGGTAACACACAATTAACCAATTGTATCCAACAATTTGTACTTATGTTGAAGCCAAAAGAAGAAAGGATGGACAAGGTTGACAAGAGGAAAGAATTTCTAGAGGAAGTGTAGGAGTTGTTGCAAAGGTATGAAGGCATAGTAAGTAATGGAAAACCATAAACCCTACACCCTAAGAGATTTTTTAGTCATAAATTGATTTTATCCCAAGAGCTACCCTTCCTAACAAGGTAGCTTAGAAGATGAACCCTCAACAAAATGAGGAAATTGCCAAACAAATACAAGAACTCCTAAGCCAAGGACTCATTAGGAAAAGCATTAGCCCTTGTGTTGTTCCCACTACCTTAGCACCCAAAAAGGGAGGAACTTGGGGGCTATGTACTTATTCAAGAGCTATAAATAGGATAACCATTAGGTATAGGTTCACTATCCCTAGGATAGAATACCTAATGGATTGTCTAGGAGAGGCAATACTAAGATTGACCTAAAGAGTGGATACCACCAAATTAGGATCAATGAGGGAGATGAGTGGAAAACAACCTTAAAAATCATAGAAGGTCTATATGAATGGCTTGTAATGCCATTTGGACTATCCAATGCCCTATCTACTTTCATGAGACTTGTGAATGAAGTCTTAAAAGACTACATACGAAAATTCATAGTAGTATATCAAGATGAAATTTTCATCTTTAGAAAGACTAAAGAAAACCATCTCATTCATTTGAAAATTGTTTTCAAGAAGCTACATGATGAGGAACTGATGATAAACTTGCAGAAGTGTGAGTTCATGAAGACAAAGCTGGTATGTCTTAGGTTTATGTTATCTCAAGGCAATCTTAAGATGGATCCAAGCAAAGTGGAACCCATTCTCAACTGGCCTACCCCAAGGACTGCAAAGAGGTAAGAAGTTTTCATGGTTTAGCTCAATATTATAGGAAGTTCATTAAGTAATTCAATGCTATTTGTGTTCCTATGCTTGACACTATAATAGGAGGAATGAAGACTAAATTTGTTTGGAGTGAGAAAGATAACCATGGATTTGAGTTGTTGAAGAAGAAGATTTCCACTCAACCAATCTTACTTTTACAAAACTTTAAGAAGTTGTTTATAGATGAGTGTGATTCTAGAAATGTGGCTATTGGTGTTGTTTTAAGTCAAGAGGGGAGACCAATGGCTTTTCATAGTGAAAAGTTAAGTGATGTTAAGAAGAAGTACTCTTCTTATAAACTAGAGATGTATTCTCTAGTTCAAGAACTAAGGAAATCCAAGCACTACTTGCCTCCAAAAGAATTTGTGGTCTTTTTAGACAATTAGGCATTGAGTTTCTTAAACTCATAAGACAAGCTCAACCATAAACATATGAAATGGGTGGAGTATTTGTAGGCCTACACTTTCATCATTAAATACAAGAAGGGACTGTAGAATAAAGTAGCAGATGATCTAAGTAGAAAACTACTGATAGTACAAGAATTAAAATTGTAGAGCATAGGCATTGAGAGTTTTAAAGACCTATATGCAGAGGATGAAGACTTTGAAAAAATCTACAAGGTATGTCAAAAGTATAAGAATCATTTTTATAACCAATTCTCAGACTATACTATCCAAGTGATCTATTGTTTAAATGATGTTAGCTATGTGTTCCTAGAGGGTCAATTAGTGAAAATTTGATTCAAGATAAGTACAATGGTACACTTAGTGGGTATTTTATAGTCAATAAGACCCAAGAGTTAGAGCAAAGGTTTTACTTTGGGCCTAAAATGAATTTGGACTTTAAGAAGTATGTGGAGAGTTGTGTAGTATGTCAAAAAGAAAAGGCCATATCCTCCAATGTAGGCCTTTAACCACCTCTACTCATTCCAAGTATACCATGGGAATGCTTGAGCATGGACTTTGTTGTAGGTTTTCCAAGGACAAAGCAAGGATTTGATAGTATATATGTCATAGTAGACAGATTTAGCAAAATGACACATTTTGTTCCTTGCAAAATAGTTCATGATGCTTACCACATAGTATCGTTGTTCTTCAAAGAAGTGGTTAGGTTACATGTGTTACTCTAAATATCATCTCAGACAGAGAAATTAAATTCACGAGTCACTTTTGGAAAACATTATGGCACAAATTGGGAACTAATATGTCTTTTGGGTCTACATATCACCGATGGATAGATGGCCAAATAGAGGTGGTCAATAGAAGCCTTGTAAATCTACTAATATTTATTACAAAGGAGTATGTGCAAACTTGGGATCAACTCCTAGGATAGGAAGAATATGCCTGCAATAATACTCTAAACAAGACTATTGGCAAGAGTTCCTTTAAAATAGTTTATGGCATACACCCTAGAGGCATATTTGAGCTCAAATAACTAAAGGATGGAGCCAAGGGTAGTGGTTATGTTGAGGATTGTGCACACTCTACAAAAGAGGTACATGAAACACTAAGAAGAACTTTGAAAGAGAATATAACAAAGATCAAGCAGAAGGTGGATGAAAGGTAGAAAGATGCATAGTTCCAAGTAGGAGATCTGGACATGGTCAATCTGAACAAGGCAAGGCAATAGAAGTGAGTACCACACAAGTTTTAGATGAGAATATTAGGACCATGCACCATTCTAGCCAAATATGGCAACAATGCATACAAGGTTGAGCTCCCTGAAGATTTTAGTTTCTCCCCAATCTTTAATGTTGCAGATTTGGCCCTTTATAAGGGTTCTATTCTAGATCTAGATCAAAGTCTTACATAGATTATAAAGGAGGTAGTAGACTTGAATCTAACTCTTACACCACCTAAAAAGGTAGAGAAGATACATGATTCTAGGGCCTATAAGAAGACCAAGCAGAGAAATTACTATGAGCATCTAGTGAAATAACATGGACAAGGAGATGCAGAGGCCAATTGGATCAAGGAGACTTAATTCAAAAATTTGGGGGTGGATGCCAACTTACTCTATCCAAGGATGGATTGAAGTCTTTTCATTTGGGGAGGATGGCGGGGGGTTTCAGATTCCATATGTAACATGGTGCATGTGAATGCACATGTAGTGGGCACCTACTATTATAAGGTAGCAGCCCCAACCCTTAGCAAGGGTTGGGTGGGAT
Organism: Cupressus sempervirens; assembly: GCA_028749045.1. Taxonomy (NCBI): domain Eukaryota; kingdom Viridiplantae; phylum Streptophyta; class Pinopsida; order Cupressales; family Cupressaceae; genus Cupressus; species Cupressus sempervirens. The sequence goes on along the minus strand of CM053793.1, from coordinate 99,333,947 downwards.
AAGTTGCCTATAATATAATTATGCAACCTTGGCAAATATATTGGCCCCTACTATTATATGGAAAGAAGGAGGTATATTATCATAGGCATTACCTTTAGGGCCCTATGGCTGGAAACTCTCTCTCTATAGTTCAAATAAATGCAAAGGGTCCCGCTATGGTTGGGGCCCCCCTATGCACTTAGGCTTATTCCTCAAAATTGTACAATTTTGGCTTGTACTAACCTTAGCCAGGACAATGATGTTTTTTTGGCCTTAGAAGATCTTGCTTGTGTTTTCCTAGGTGGATTAGACTAAGATCAATCCAACCTAGTTAATTGTTGCTTTAAATGTTATTAGTGCTAGATTAGGCCTAAAGTGGGAAATATAGGTCTAAAATCATTTATGGCTTAGGAAAGGGTAGAAATATGCCTAACATGGTTCCTAAGATGTTCTTACATCATTCTGGGTTGATTTGAGACCCTTAGCATTATTATCACAAAAAGATGTAAAAGTTGTCATAATGTTGGTTGACATCATTTTGCAATTTTTGAAAATTGTATGACAAAAAATAACAAGATTAAATTCTCTTTGAGAAATCATTATGGGTAGTTTTCATAATGGCCTAAAATCAAGGGTAGGTTTGTTGAGAAAAGATTGATGTAAGTATGAGGATGTGTTTCAATCATTGTTTTGTCATTGATGTCAAACTTGCTACTTGTTAGTAATACAACTACTTAGTTGATTTAAGTATTATCATTTGTTTGATTGATGAAGAGAATTTGATCATATGAGATAATAAGAGCACCTAGAGGAAAGGTTGAGTCATGGTATGAAAAAGGAGTACAAAGATCAGTAGACAGTGATGATATAGTGTATTGTTTATCTACTTAAGGTTGCAAAGGTTGGGTACACTAATTAAGTCTAGAATAATAAGTAAGAAGAATTGTGTCTACCAAACTTGACTGAGTGCATAGTAGGTTCTAAGAAAAGTTAGTGTAAGCTAGGCAGAAAATGAGTTGGAGTTGAACAAAGTGAAGATTCAGTGTATGTCAAGTGAATATAATGTAAGCCAAGTAAAGTTTAGTTGATGCCAAGCATCAATAAACTTTAGTGTTTGTCGAGTGAACTAGTGTTGGTCGAGTGTTCAAAGAATAGTATAGAAGTCAAGTGACAACATGTTGATGTTGAGTGCCAATATTCATGTTAAATCATAGATTTGACAAATTTGAGCTGACTATTTTATTTTCTTGAATTATGTAAAGCGTATGGGAGATAACTATGATGAGCTAGTGGTATAGAATTCAAGGTAAACCATTTTGAGGCATATTCAAGGAAGATTGTAGAAGTTTCTAGAGGAAAAAAATGGAAAAGTGGATAGATTCATTATATCCTATCTAATTGTACCTAACCCTAAAATAGATGATTGTGGTTAAGTAGCAAAAGATCTTAAATCTCTATTTATAGAGAGCGTTGGTCAGAAGTAATGTTGGTCATGTGTGAGAACCTAAGGAAGACAAGGAGTCTAGGGCATTGCTCCATTTAGTGGCCAAATAGAAGAGACTACAATTGGCATGCAAAGAAAGAAGGTTTAAGAATATGAATTCTTAAAGGGTGAACAAGCTATTAGAGCTGAAGTGTGTGAATGCCAAGTAGAATGAAGGACTAAAACAAAGATCTATAATCTGCAAGTGAGTTGTAATTTGTTATCAGATCAAGCCATACTATTACTTTCTAATAATTATATCAGTCTAGGGTAAATCCTTTAGATTAAGGTTGACCTAAAAGTCATTTGATAATTCTTTAAGTGGGTGACATTAAAAGTGAATGGTATAAAGTCCTCTAACAAGGCTCACTCCTAATAGGGCGATTGAAATCCTCTAACCAGGTCACATTTAATAGTGTGTATCGTAACCCTTAATAGGGTTGGCCTTTCACAGGGCATCACTTCATAATAGTGAGAATTAGTAGCATGTTACTTGTGATTTTTCCAAAATTGGGTTTGCACACAAAATCCTTGTGTAAAATGTGTTATTGAATCTATTATGTTTCATGTTTACATTTCTGCAAAGCTATTTTGATCTAGGACAATAACCTACAAAGTTTTAGTATTGTATGATCTAATGGATGCATGCATATTAAGGTTTTATGGATATGGGTCTACTAAGCATTGAAAAGTTTTATTTATACATCTGGACCTTGCATAACTAATTCACCCCACCTCTCAGTTATTCTAAATAATTCCAACAAGGACATATTTAACCTTTTAGGATCCCATTTCCCAAGGGAGAGTGTGAGGTAGTGGATTTTGAAAGTGGAATAGAGCTTTAAAAAATATTTTTGGAGTGACAGTCATCTTGTATTGAGAGTAAATGTGTTATTAAAGATTTATTTGTGTGAGTTAGTGTTGGATTTGTGTAGAGTATATAGATTTAAGCATTTTCTATTCAGTAACTAGGTTGATTTGAGTTCATTAGAGCAGGTTTAGATATTATTTTGTAAATAAATAGTTTGTTAGGGTAGAAGTTGACAATTTTTGGTTTTATGGCTCCCTCATAGCTCTCTACCATACAAATCATTACAACTCAAAATAATATGTTAGGGAAGCCATTGGAGGTTATGTGTGTAGAAGGAGGAGCTCTGAAACAAAGGTTATCTATTTTTAACATCATGCCCTAGGCGAGATCAACAAGCTTAGCTAGGTGCATGACAATGCGAAATTAGTGTGTATGTGTGAGGAAAAGAGTGAGGGCATTGGACCAAGTATGTTTTTTGAAGCCTAGAGGTCCTACAGATATCTAGGAGTGAGATTGGGACTTGGCCAATCCATTGAGTTAGATTTCCAAGTAGAAATCAAGAATCAATAGAATTTTAGCCCTATTAGCCCTAAATTTTAGGAATCCACTATACGGATGACTTAGAGACCTAAGACCACCAAAATATTCAAGTTCTTTGAAAAGGGTATCCAAATATCTAGTTTCTTGGGGGTTTCTTGGAATTTTTGGGAAAGAGTTTGGAAAAACCCATTGATTAGGGCTAATTGACCAATTAGGCCTATTAGGCCAAAACCATAGAAAATATTGAACTCGATAGGAAAACCCCAAATGCCCAGTTCAAATGGAATTACTTGGAAATCAAGTAAGTCATTTGGTAATGGTTAACCCCTTGTAGCACTGGAGGAGATAATGTGATGAAGAGTTGAGACACCCTAATGATAGTTATCCCTCAAGGTGAAGCACAAAGGAATTCACTCATAGAGTGGAGTTAGGAAAGTCTTAGGTTAGGATTTCCAAGAATAATAAGGCCTTAGAAAGGATCTTAGGGTCTAGAGAATATGAGATCTAGTATAGCCTAGATAGCAATTGTACAAGCACAGCTTAGAGAATATCTATCGCTAACCCTATGTTAGTGCAAGTAAATGATTACCCAAATATTGACACACAGGTGGCTACTCAACTAGTAGAATGCTCATCTATTCATGTTGCCACAATAATTCATTTCACAATCAAGTTAATGTACAATTTTGTTTTTTTGGGTAATAGCATGTGTCATTCAATACAAAAGATACCACTGTTACCAAAATTTCACACATGCTGAATTTTACTAAGAAGTAACATCACTGCAAACATTGCAAAAGAAAGTATTCATTTCTATTCATTTTTATCATTTTGCAATCATTTATGAAACCATGCGCAAAAGGGATACAAATGTTCATTGTATAGATCATCATTGATACGTACAATTTTCATTTTTTACAATATAAAATGAATTAATGTGCTAAATGGAGAAAATCTCACACAAGCCGTGAGGATAACTGATTATTTTCTTTCATCAAGAAATATACTAACAGATAAATATATGCATGAAAGAAATAGGAATAGAGATAACCAGTCATTGCTTGTTGCTTTGACTGGTTATGGTTTCTTTTCCTGTCGCACTTGTCCAGCTCCAAGCTCTACGCTCTCCAAAAAACTGCAAAAACATAAAGCAACTGATGTTAGATCCTAAGGGATCTAAGCAATGACTACCTACCTCTACGACTATATTTTCTATCTGTCAATGCATTCCGTCATGAAGGAAAACAGGCAGTGATATTGAAATTTAATGTTAAAAAGAAATAAAACCATTTGTGAGTGTCACGAGCCCATGCTCGAACCTTATAAATCACCAAAAAATAGGGAAGGAAAAAATGAACAGACTAACAAATCTGTATTATGAAGCTTCAGATTCACTAAAATATGTGTAAACAGCAAGTGCTTAAACAACACAACACGATGGAACCAAGGAAAATGGAATATCACAATTATTATAGTTTGAAGCAAAAAATCCTCACAAAACGGAGAAAATGAAAGATGTTAGACAATCAACTTGTTTTCTTTCATTTACGTTGTGTTTCAAACAGCAGAGATTCAATAGTCAACACAATGCAAGTCTCAAGAATTTCTAAAAATGCCAATGAACATCGAAAGATATGATGTAGATCAGAGTATCCAAACAGCCATGAGAACTTCATTTCAGCATACAGAGACAATAGAGACAATGAGTGTTCGGATGATTTTCAACATCTAAAGTTTCTTGTGACCATTTGCAAGCTACGACAGATTGAGCAAATAAAAAGAAAATGGTTTTCACATCTCATACTCTAAGGACCAGCAAGTGATATGGAAAATCGGCAGGTCTCTCAAACGCATAATAGCCATACTCATTTCTCCATAGAGCTAACAGGTGTAGGCATGTATGAACTGGCGGCATATTACAGCAGTAAAAGAAATTAAATCGTAGCAAGGATATCAAGTCATGTGTCTATAGCAAATGGCTCAATGAAGTCATTTTTTAGCCAAAGAAAAAAACTGAATCAAGCTACCTTCTATAATCTCATGGCGGATTCAGAGAAAAACAACAACAGCTATTTCTTTTTTCAGAAACATGAAGATGCTGGAAAGGAAAATGCTTCGATGCCCTTTGTGTGCATCAATGGTGACCAACAGGAAACAATTAAATAATCAAATGCATCGAGCTACCTTATAGACTTTTTCAATAGCAGTGAGAAATCAATTTTCTCTTTCCGAATACAACCTACAAGTATGTCAAAAGGAGAAAGATCATAATAGCGGCGACCATACCTTCAAAACTGGCCAAGATGAAAAGAAAACTAGTGAAATCTCATGGCGGCTCATAGCTCGGGATACTCTCGAAAGGAAGAAGGGGAATCGACCAAAAAATCTTCAGTGAAGCAAGTCATGGTGGCCACAAGAAAAATAGTAAACCCTTCGTCTTCCTCTCGACCCTTCAGATGCTTCTCGATGTGCAAAATGTAAAATGAGAACTTTTTTAGGGTATCCTCATTATATCCGCCCCCCTTTTCCATATTATATTGCTATTTGAAGTCTACGGATTTGTCTTGGGATTTTTATCCCTTTTCAAATTTTGTTAAGTGTGAGTGAGGGGGGGGGGGGGGGGGGGGGGGTAGTATGTTATGCCTTAGGTTTTTTTCAGGTGAGAGGTTTTTCTTAGTAGTTTTTTTAAATTTTATTTTTGATTTTTTTGCATTTAATAAATTGTAAGGAAATATTTAATGATACAATTATATATCATTAAATATTTTCCTATTTTTAGGTGCAAAAGAAAAAAATAAAAATGAGTCACTGCTTATGTCATAATCTTCAGAGATCAAAAAGTCAATCAAAAATATCTAGAAGGTTTGCAGTTGGGAAGTTATTGTTTTCTGAGGACTTTTGGAGGGGATATGGTTGCATTTATGAGGGGTAGTTGGTGATATTATTAGACCATGCCTTTTGGGCTATTTGATACACCTTTTTGAAGTCTTGTCAAGGACTCAAGTTGGCCTTTGGGGTTGAATCCTGGTTTTTGGTAAGATGCAGTTGAAACAAGATGTTAAGTATGAGTTGAAGGCTCATTTGGAGGGAGTTTTGATTTGTGTGGGTAGAGGTTTTGTGGCTTTTTCTCTAAGTCCTAGACTTCATTTTACAGAGTCTGTAATTCATTTCTGGAGATATAATATAGGTTGCAGCAGTGTGATTATGCTTGGTGAAGTTATCTGTGAGCCCTTTTCCTTTCTACAATTTTTGTGTGCATTTCAAAATGATTGGATATGTTAACTTGTGAATGTTTCATTATTCCTTGTTTTCTGTCTCATTTCAGCACCTCTGTGTAGAACAATAAGTTTGTTTGCAGGTTATAACATGTGTTTTTGGGTGAAATTAGTCAAAGGGAGGTATTAGTTTGTCTTTCTTTCTGTAGTTTTAGTATTAAAAAAAAAACTCATTATAAATCATTTGTGCAAGCCTTTACAGGAAGTTGTGCTTCATCTATGTTTCATAAAGTTACATTATCCTCTCTGTCACATGTGGGTTACATTTCCATACCCCTCTTTGGTGTATCACTTCCTTATTTTAAGACTTAAGGTTTAGTTTCTTGGTTTTCAGTAACTTCTTCCCCTTTTCCCTCAAGTTTTCTTTAAGTTTCAAGAGGTTGTCACTGAGAGATTCAATAGGAGCCGGCCTAAAATTCGGAGGTTTCATCTCACTGTCCAGTCCCACATAGTGAAGTGAATCCCATGTTAAGTAAGGGTTACTGAATGTTTTCCCATTCAGTAAAGGGTGCAAATCCTAAAACTTAACAATTTTGGCATGCTCGGTGGGACCCGAATACATTTTCCAATTGTGCTGGTACAGCTGAAAGCCTTATTTCAACCAACCAGCAGGAAATGATGAATTTATGAGAAAGATACAAACATGAAGTTCCAGTTCTTTTGAATATCTTTAGCTAGAAACTCCAAAAAGACGTGGAAGGAGTCTTGCTAGAATGAAGCCAGCACCAAGAAGACAACTATCAGCCCCTGGTTTCATGTGTACAGCAGAACAGGCCAAAGGAAAGTTAGACGTTCAGCAAGTCCATCAGTAAGGACTGAATTATTTGACATATCTACTGATTCACCTATAAATTCAGCAAGTATTGGTTTTATACCAGCAAGTACAGCGAATATGAGCTTTCAACAAAGTGTTCCTGCTCAATAACAACCTGTGCAACAACCAGTACAACAGCCTCTACAGCAACCTCTGCTAATGGTGAGACAGTTTGCTTTTGTGCCTTTTAATCAAGGGAGCCCCTTGAATTTTGCCCAACATCATGATATACCACTTGCAGCATTGAAGAGTCTGCTAGATTTTACTGGAGAAAATTAGACTACAGCTTATGAACACATAAGGGATGTTGCTACTTTGTGCAATGTACATCATGTTACAGAGGAGGATGTGGCTACTAAGTTGTTGGCGGCATCATTAAAGGGGAAAGCATTACAGTGGTTCACAAGTCTGACTGTTGGCTCTATAAGCTCATGGGATGCCTTGGGTGACACTTTGACGAAACATTTTGAAGACAAGTCTGACTTCTTATCGCTAGTAGAGCAGCTCACAACTATAAAGCGGGCGCCACAAGAGCCAATGATGGATTTTAACAACCGATTTCAAAAAACTTGGACTAGAATACCCATTACGGTGAGACCTTCAGCTGATCATGCTTTTCTTTATTATTTGAGAAGATTAAATAGCGATATATCAGTAATGATTCAATCTATGGGAGGTGTTTCGCTACCTCAAGCTTATGATATCACCATTAGAGCTGAAAATAGTCTTATTCAAGCTGGTAAAATAGCCCCTAGGCCTCCAATGCCCATTTTTTCGGACATTCACCCAAATATGCCATTGAAAATTCCACAATTTAACCAGTTACCTATTATTCCCAGCCAATAAATTACCATGGCAGGCCCTTCGGGTACTACAGGCCCTTCACAAGAGCTGCAGGAGATAAAAAACAGTCAACTCAAGATCGAAAACATGATGCAATTTTTTAGTAACGAGCTGGTTAATCTTAAAAAACAACAGTTCCAGCCTAGGCCGCCTTACCAAAAGTAGAATCCAGTTGCAAATCCGCCTTACCAACAACAAAATCAAGGTCAGGCCCAAGGAAATAGACAACCATTCCAAGGTAATGCAATGGGTTATAGGCAAAATATCAATCAAAGACCTTTCCGACCTTATAACTCGGCCCCTCTTAACGCTGCGAATCCAGTAAGAGACATAGTCCCCATGCAAAATAACCTTGCAATAGATTTTGAATGGTGTTATCCCTGTAGCGAACCACATAATCAGGCCACATGCACAAATGGAGTTATAAATTAGGCATTAATGGTACAAAATACAGTGGCAGGATAGCAAAATGCCACTTATGATGCACCTGAACAGCAGCATGACACACCTACTCCTGAAATCGACTTCCTTAACTGGCAGAAAGATGAGTTTTGTGCAGTCAATAATGACTCACCAATATTAGCAAATACCCTAGCTAAGAAAAGAGCCCTTGAAATAGAGAAAATAGCAAATAAGGGTAGACTACCTGATACTGTTGAACCATCATTAAGTGCCACAAATGCAGTGGGAGACACTCACGTTCTTGTCGCTAAGGAAACCATTCACAGGCCAGCGAAGCATGGTGCTATTAAAGCACATCAGAAACCACACTTCGATGTGCCATTTAATATCGTGGAGAACATGAAGAAGATGAATGTGTCCATGTCAATGTGGGAGACTTTGGCCATCCCCAGTCAGGCAGATATCTTGCAAAAGGCTCTCTCAGATGAAGCAAATCCCTCAAGGGTGATGGATGAACTAGCAAGAGTGGTGTTAACCAGCGCTAATGAAAAGGAGGAGGACAGCGATAAAATTTCCACAGGACCAAATAAGGTAATAAAACTGCCTCCTTTCTATCTTTCCTTGATTATTGGCAATAAACTAGTCCATAACTGTATGGTAGATAGTGGAGCTACAAGCTCAGTCATGCCAAAAAAGATAGCCGACCAATTAGGACTAAAATACCAACCCATTGAAAAGGGTGTTGTTCATCTTGATGGGACATCCGTAGGTACTATAGGCGTGATTAGAGATGCGAGTGTCACCCTTCATGCCTGTCCTAATTTTGCCATTCAGCAGGATATCTATGTTATAGATTTACCTCCATACTTTGCCATCTATTTGTCTAGAGATTTCACAGTGAAGATTGGTGGTTACCTATCATCCAATTGGTCCCACATGCTTTTTAGGACTAGATATGGCACAAAAGTGATGATCAAATCGGAGTTACTTGCAAAAAACCACATAGAGCCTTATGTTCCTAGTGCTGTCAATGCGAACCTGCTTGCATTTGACCAAGCAGAATGTCATACAGCTGTTGAAAATCGAACCCAGCTAGATGATGTCCCAAATATTCTTCTTGATGAATGGGCATCAAGTCAAACATATGAAAACCAGTTTTACCATATGACGAATGCTGACTTAGGGACCTACATTATACATGAACAAAGTGAAGTTATTCCCAATCTGGTCAAACCAGTCAATCAGTTGGGAGAATCCCAAGATAAGCTATGGAGCATGTTTTTCGATGGTTCAAGAGGTAAACAAGGTGTTGGTGGAGGCATCATGCTAGTTTCACCTAACAATGATAAGTACTATGCTACTTTCAAATTCAATTTTTCTTGCACCAATAATACAACAGAGTATGAAGGGTTAGTTCAGGGATTAGAATGGGCAAGAAAGCATGGTATTAAGTGCTTGAGGGTGTATGGTGATAGTAAACTAGTAGTAAATCAAATCAGATGTCTGAATGCTGCAAAAAATGACATTTTAAAGTCTTATAGACATCGTGTTTGGGATTTGCTTGAAATTTTTGATGCATTTAATATACTGGTTGTCCTAGAAAAGAAAACTAGCATGCTGATAGACTGGCAGCTGTAGGAGCTCAATATGACATTGTCAATAGCGTGTTTGCCCATACTGATCAGCGTCATATCAGAATCATTACCAGGCCTTCAGTTCCTAATAACGATGTTAGTTGGCAAGTTTTTGACAGCGATGAACAAATTCTGCATTTTTTGCTGGAAGAAGACATTTTTGCCAGTTCTAACCAGCAGAGATATAAAGATCAATATGGTGATCAGGTGATACAGTTAAAAAACAACAAGTTACCAAAAGGTTTAGTAACCCTGGAAAGCGTATTTAATTCTAATGATCAGCTCAGACCAGGAAAAGCCAACTTGTTGGTCAAAGAAAACCAATATGCAGATCTGGAAATTGCACCAAGTAAATGCCTTAAGTTTGGCAAGGTAAATTCAGCTGAAGAAGAAGAAGCTTTTCTTCATTTATTTCAAGAATTCAGTGATGTCTTCACTTGGCAATACAATGATTTAAAAGGGTTCAATCCAGGACTGGCACAACATACAATAGAGCTCGAACCAGCAGCTAAGCCAGTTTGACAAAAGTAAAGGCCTATTAATCCAAAGCTGGAACCTTTGATGCAAAAAGAAGTTTTCAGATTGATCAAGAGTAAGATAATTTTTCCTATCAAACACACAAGTTGGGTTGCTAACTTGGTCCTAGTAAGGAAGAAAAATGGGGAGCTACGACTATGCGTAGATTTTAGAGACTTGAATCGAGTCTCGCTGAAGGATAGACACCCGCTTCCATCCATGGAATAGATTTTGCAAAGTGTATCAGGGGCTGAAAGGTTCTCTTTGTTGGATGGTTATTCAGTTTATAACCAAATTTTGGTAAAGGAGGAAGATCAGTTCAAAATAGCATTTACAACAAAATGGGGAACAATGGCGTATAAAAGAATGCCATTCGGATTGTCCAACGCTGGAGCTACCTTTCAGAAGGCCATGGAGATGGCTTTCAGCAACCTGATGTACAAGTTCATCTTGGTTTATTTGGATGATGTCACTGTTTATTCACAGAAAATAGCAGACCACATTAATCATTTAAGATAGATTTTTGAACGCTGTAGAAGGTTTGGTATCTCATTAAACCCAAAAAAGAGTATCTTTTCAGTGCATGAAGGGAAATTACTGAGATACATTGTATCCAAGTCAGGTATCATAGTGGACCCTGAATGAGTTGTAGCAATTTTGGAGCTGCCTCTACCACAACACAAGAAAGGCCTTCAAAGTTTCATTGGCCGCATCAATTTCATGCAGAGGTTTTTGCTTGACATTGCAGCACTTCTCAAACCATTAACGGCCATGCTTAAAAAGAATACAATTTTTACCTGGACGAAGGAAGCCAAAGAAAATTTTTAGGCCATTAAAGACACATTAGCAGCATCACCCGTCCTAGTCAATCCTGATTTCAGTAAAGATTTTATTCTTTATGCATATGGTGGTCATGATGTGATTTCAGCCATGCTAGTACAGAAAAATGCAAAGGGATTGGAATAGCCAATCGCATTCTTCAGCAAAGGACTTGAAGAGTATGAACAACAGTATAGCTTTGTTGAGAAACATGTCCTTGCTGTTGTAAAAAGCCTTAAGAAATTTAGGCACTTGTTGACGCATAACAAAGTCATTTTGCGTGTCACGCATCCAAGCGTCAAAGAGTTTATCTTGAGTAGAGATCTGAATGAGAAAAGAGCCGGCTGGATCACCCATGTCATTGAATATGACGTAGATATCCAGATAACCAAGCTAGTTCGAGGGAAGGGTTTGTGCAAGAAAATCGTAGATAAGGATATTTCAGAGCTAAAGGAGCAAGCAAATGCTATTTTACTGATCAGTGCTGCTGGAAACGATGACGGAACAGCAAGCTGGTTACAGGATATGATCCATTTTTTAAAAACCAATCAATGTCCAGCCACCTTAGATCGAGCAAAGCAAAGGTATTATCGCTTGCAATCAGCCCCTTTCGTGTTGATAAATGATATTCTATACCGAAAAGACTTCAATGGAGTCCTTCTCAGATGCATAGATTCAGATCAAACTGCTCAAGTATTGCATGAATTTCATGATGAACATTCAGGAGGACATTTTTCTCCTAGAACAACAACCTATAAGATTCTTTGAGCTAGCTATTATTGGCCTAATTTATTTAAATACTGTCATGCACATGTCAGAAAATGCACTAAATGTGCCATGTTTGCAGGAAAAGAAAGGCTGCCAGCTTTGCCCTTGCAGCCAATTAAAATCAAACAACCCTTTCAAAAGTGGGGCATTGATTTTATTAGGGCCATTAACCCTCCATCAAGTGCGGGTCACAAGTGGATCATTACAGCCACCGATTATTTCACACGTTGGACTGAGGCAGCAACGTTAAAGGATGCAAATGAATCAACAGTCTTAAACTTTTATGATGACATTGTGAACAGATTTGGAGTACCGGATTCCATTATCTCTGATAATGCACTTGCTTTCATTGGAATGAAAGTTACTAATTGGGCTTTTCATCATGGAATATATCTCAATACGAGCTCAAATTATTACCCACAAGGAAATGGATTAGCGAAATCTTCCAACAAGAACCTGATAAGAATCATCAAGCGCAATTTGCAAGATAATCAAAGAGATTGGCATTCAAAATTGAAGGTTGCCTTATGGGTTGACAAAATCACCCCAAAAAAAATCATTGGAAACTCACCTTATAGGCTCGTATATGGGAAAGAGGCCAAATTGTCAATTGAGACAGAATTACCAGCGCTTGATCTTGCTACACAACTGGTTTTATTTGAGGAAGGTGACCTTATGCTGGTGCGGTGTGCCCAGTTGATGGAGTTGGAAGAGACCAGGAAAGAGGCCATGGAAACCATGGAATATCAACAAATGCAGCGCTTTGATAAGAGAGCTCAAGCTCGAGAATTCCATGTTGGTGACATGGTACTAAAGTGGGACGTTCTCAAGAGTAGACCCGGCCAACACAATAAATTTGATCACATGTGGGCTAGGCAATTTCAAATTGCTGAGTGTAAACAACACAATGCTTACCAGCTGGCTACCATGGAAGGAGATGTCCTACCGATCCCTGTGAATGGGATCCACCTCAAACCATGTTTTGAGGTATGATTTTCAGTCCTGCCTTGTACATAATAAGTTAGTTTCCCTTGTTTTCAATAAGTGCATCTGCATTTTTGTTTTGTTTTGTTTCTGTTCTAGGTTAGTTTCTTGTTTTGTTTGTAGTGTTTTTTAGTTAAGTTGTTGGATTATGTTGTCGAAGTCATCATACCCGCCCATTTCATTCATGCATGCATAAATATGTGTACTCAAATGCACACACATATCCAACATACACATACATACGCACACATATATCTCTGCAAATAAATGTCTGGCTGCCAGCCATACATATCTGCATACTCATGCATACGCTGCATACATGCATCCATTCAAGCCCACACATTCACCCATACATCAACCAAATGGTCGACTATGACAATTTCAACTTCTAAAGTTGATACTTGAGTTTCTGACCCCTGCATACCTGTCAATCCAATAAGAGTTTCCGATCTTACTGAACTCACGTGCATGCATTCAAAACTGAACAAGCAACTTTAGGGGTCGCTTTTTGTTAGGTCTAGGTGCTAGGAATGCATAATCAGACTCTGTGCTTGAGGAATAAGAGACCCTAAAAGAAAAATGGTCAAATGTCAAGTAGGCAGACATACAGCAGAAGTCGCCAAAAATGTTACCAAAATTTCACACATGCTGAATTTTACTAAGAAGTAACATCACTGAAAACATTTCAAAAGAAAGTATTCATTTCTATTCATTTTTATCATTTTGCAATCATTTATGAAACCATGCGCAAAAGAGATACAAATGTTCATTGTATAGATCATCACTGATACGTACAATTTTCATTTTTTACAATATAAAATGAATTAATGTGTTGAATGGAGAAAATCTCACACAAGCCATGAGGACAACTAATTATTTTCTTTCATCAAGAAATACACTAACAGATAAATATATGCATGAAAGAAATAGGAATAGAGATAACCAGTCATTGCCTATTGCTTTGACTGGTTATGGTTTCTTTTCCTGCCGCACTTGTCCAGCTCTGAGCTCCATGCTCTCCAAAAAATTGCAAAAACATAAAGCAACTGATGTTAGATCCTGAGGGATCTAAGCAATGACTACCTACCTCTATGACTATATTTTCTATCTATCAATGCATTCTGTCATGAAGGAAAACAAGCAGTGATATTGACATTTAATGTTAAAAAGAAATAAAACCATTTGTGAGTGTCACGAGCCCATGCTCGAACCTTATAAATCACCAAAAAATAGGGAATGAAAAAATGAACAAACTAACAAATTTGTATTATGAAGCTTCAGATTCACTAAAATATGTGTAAACAGAAAGTGCTTAAACAACACAACATGATGGAACCAAGGCAAATGGAATATCACAGTTATTACAGTTTGAAGCAGAAAATCCTCACAAAATGGAGAAAATGAAAGATGTTAGAAAATCAACTTGTTTTCTTTCATTTACCTTGTGTTTCAAACAGCAGAGATTCAATAGTCAACACAATGCAAGTATGAAGGATTTCTAAAAATGCCAATGAACATCGAAAGATATGATGTAGATCAGAGTATCCAAATAGCCATGAGAACTTCATTTCAGCATACAAAGACAACAAAGACAATGAGTGTTTGGATGATTTTCAGCATCTAAAGTTTCTTGTGACCATTTGCAAGCTACAACAGATTGAGCAAATAAAAAGAAAATGGTTTTCACATCTCATACTCTAAGGACCAGCAAGTGATATTACAGTAGGCATGCACGAAGTGGCGGCATATTACAGTAGTAAAAGAAATTAAATCATAGCAAGGGTTCCATATCAAGTTATGTATCTACAAAAAATAGCTCAATGAAGTCATTTTTTAGCCAAAGAAAAAAATTGAATCAAGCTACCTTCTATAATCTCATGGCAAATTTAGAGAAAAACAACAACAGCTATTTCTTTTTTCAAAAACATGAAGATGCTGGAAAGGAAAATGCTTCGATGCCCTTTGTGTGCATCAATGGCGACCAACAGGAAACAATTAAATAATCAAATGCATCGAGCTACCTTACAGACTTTTTCAATAGCAGTGAGAAATCAATTTTCTCTTTTCGAATACAACCTACAGGTATGTCAAAAGGAGAAAGATCAGAATAGCAACGGCCATACCTTCAAAACCAGCCAAGATGCAAAGAAAACCAGTGAAATCTCATGGTGGCTCATAGCTTGGGATAGTCTCGAAAGGAAGAAGGGGAATCGACCAAAAATCTTCAGTGAAGTAAGTCATGGCGGCCACAAGAAAAACAGTAAACCCTTCATCTTCCTCTCGACCCTTCAGATGCTTCTCGATGTGCAAAATGTAAAATGAGAACTTTTTTAGGGTATCCTCATTATATTCGCCCCCCTTTTCCATATTATATTTCTATTTGAAGTCCACGAATTTGTCTTGGGATTTTTATCCCTTTTCAAATTTTGTTAAGTGTGAGTGAGGGGGGAGGGGTAGTATGTTATGCCTTAGGTTTGTTTTAGGTGAGAGGTTTTTCTTAGTAGTTTTTTTTTTTTTTTTTTTTAATTTTTTTGCATTTAATTATTGTAAGGAAATATTTAATGATACAATTATATATCATTAAATATTTTCCTATTTCTAGGTGCAAAAGAAAAAAATAAAAATGAGTCACTGTTATGTCATAATCTTCAAAGATCAGAAAGTCAATTAGAAATATCTAGAAGGTTTGCAATTGGGAAGTTATTATTTTCTGAGGACTTTTGGAGGGGATATGGTTGCATTTATGAGGGGCAGTTGGTGATATTATTAGACCATGCCTTTTGGGCTATTTGGTACACCTTTTTGAAGTCTTGTCAAGGACTCAAGTTGGCCTTTGGGGTTGAATCCAACCCAGCATTTATGGTTTTTGGTAAGATGCAGTTGAAAAAAGATGTTAAGTATGAGTTGAAGGCTCATTTGGAGGGAGTTCTTATTTGTGTGGATAGAGGTTTTGTGGCTTTTTCTCTAAGTCTTGGACTTCATTTTACAGAGTCTGTAATTCATTTCTGGAGATATAATACAAGTTGCAGTAGTGTGATTATGCTTGGTGAAGTTATCAGTGAGCCCTTTTCCTTTCTACAATTTCTGTGTGCATTTCAAAATGATTGGATAGGTTAACTTGTGAATGTTTCATTATTCCCTATTTTCTGTCTCATTTTAGCACCTCTGTGTAGAACAGTAAGTTTGTTTGTAGGTTATAACATGTGTTTTTGGGTGAAATTAGTCAAAGGGAGGTATTAGTTTGTCTTTCTTTCTGTAGTTTCAGTAAAAAAAAAAACCTCATTATAAATCATTTGTGCAAGCCTTTACAGGAAGTTGTGCTTCATCTGTGTTTCATAAAGTTACATTATCCTCTATGTCACATGTGGGTTACATTTCCATACCCCTCTTTGGTGTATCACTTCCTTATTTTAAGACTTAAGGTTTAATTTTTTGGTTTTCAATAACTTCTTCCCCTTTTCCCTCAAGTTTTCTTTAAGTTTCAAGAGGTTGTCACTGAGAGATTCAATAGGAGCCGGCCTAGAATCCAGAGGTTTCATCTCACTATCCAGTCCCACATCGTGAAGTGAATCCCATGTTAAGTAAGGGTTACTGAATGTTTTCCCATTCAGTAAAGGGTGCAAATCCTGAAACTTAACAACCACACAAGTGCTTGCACAACAACAAGATACCACAGAAGGTAATACTAGTATGACTAAAGGAGATGAGAAGAAAGATGAAAGCCAAGTTAATGAGTAGATCAATATACTACAAGTCAAAGACAATTTTCCTCAGGACCTCAGATTGAGGGAAGTAAGGAGGCAGGATAGTTGAGATCATTCAGTGAACTCCAAATAGTTCAAGATAAGGATAAACATGATGTGTCTCTATAGTAGACAGATAAAGATAAGAGCCAAGTGGAGAAGACAAAAATAGAAACTAAATCAAAGAAAGAAGAGGTGACTATAGAGTTATAGAAGTTGAGTCTAAATATTTCAACAAAAAATTTACAACTAACTATATCAGGCTCTAGCACACCAAACTCTAGGGTGCAAACAACTGAAGAAGGTGAAATATTCACCTCAAGTAATAAGAGGTGAACCTATCACTCTAGATGAAGGCATTGTTATGCTTGATTGGGATAAATATAATTTGAGTGAGCAGGAGATGAGAATACTAAGAATATTATTTTCAAGAAAGGCTAAGCAAGCCAAGTTAAGACGATAACATCAAAAGAGGCAAGTATTTTATGAAATCAAGGATATTTTTCTTGATATAGTTATTGTTGATGATTTGGATGAAAATTCTCTAATTATGGAGGAATTTAAGGATCCTAATGTTTACATTCAAGATAAGTTGATGCAAGGAATAGAGAGTAAATATGACATAACAGTGATGGAAAAAGTATCTAGTCAGATAGCAATAAAGCAAGTTGACCTTTCCACTCTTGTCACTTAGAACAGTTGAACACAAATGAAAATAAAATGTTTGCAAAGTTGTGTAATGATACTCCCTCTTATTATAAGTCTATAAGGGATAGAATGGATAATCTAGATACATATCTACATAATGATAAGAAAGAATTGAGCATAGATCTCAGCTCCAACTCAACTTAATATTCATAGATCAAATTCTTATAAGGGAAGCAGTCAAAACTTTTACAGGTAGAGTGTTGTATAAGAAATGAGGTGAATGGAATTCAAGCAAGGTTGCTACCTCATATGGAATTCATACAAAGGCACACACAAACTACTAAGGATATTATGCAAGACTAACACTTATCCATTGAAGATAATATGGTAAATCCAACGGTCAAGATTGATATAGAAAGACAAGTACAACATACTTTGAAGGCCAACTAGGACAACACAATGTCTAACATTATCAGATTGTACCATCAATTTCCAAAATAATTTGAAATCCTACTAGAACCCCAATTGAAAATATGTTCAAAGTCATAAGTGATAAAAATAAGGGGGAAATGAGAATGCACATGATCAAGTAAGCAAGTGTATTGTGTATATGCAAATTTTTGATCATGAATGTATGTTATCAAATTTTGATTTAAAACTTTGGTATGTATTTTTGGAGTCATAAGGAATTGGTTAGTTTGATTCTTGTGTATAATAAACTATTTTGAAAAAGATTTAATCAGATGCAAGTACAATAGTATACAGGTATAGACCAAGCTAAAGGTTTGGATTGTATTCTAAGAGGGATTACTTATTTTGAAGTTTTAGAATTTCAAGTTTTGATCATGACAAAGTGTTTTTTCTAGTAATGCCAAAGGGGGGGATTGTTGACCCTAAAGGAAATCTAGTATTGTCAATTAGTGCAAAATACTTAGCCATTTACAAGGCAAATTTATTTGGTCAACATTGACTAAGTGGTTTTATATAGGCTAAGTAATGTTATGTAAAGGAGAAGTATTAAAAAATAATTGTTGTCCAGTAGTAGCTAATGCCAAGAAAGCCAAGTGTTGACAATTAATTTAGTTGTTTTTGAGTTGCTCAAGAGGCAACACATGAGCCAAGTGATACAAAGGCCAAGAATTTCAATTAAAGTTGAGTACAATTGAAGGCTAAGGGATAGCACAAAGAACTAGTATGTGACAAGCATCAAAAAGCTATTAGTGTCTAGTAACATAGTTTTGTGTAAATGTTTGGAATGGCACACACATTTTTATCATGATGGAAGTGTGTTTATATGATCAAGGAGTTAATCAAGGAGTTAATTACCTGTGTAATTAAGGATCATCAATCCTTGTGTGAGGTAATTAACCAATCATAAAATTAGAAGGACTAAATGGTGAAAAAGATGAATCTAGACTATTAATCATGATCGAGATCTTCACCAAACAATTATTTAAGGAGGATTTTATACCCAATTCTTGTACATTGCAAGTTAGAAGTTTGGATGCAAAATTGAAGGCGAATTCAATAGAGATAAGTGTTAAGGATTATTAAGGCAACCAAGTAGTACAAAGAACAAGTATTGAAGATCTATCATAGAGAGGTGATATTAAATTGTAAAGAGAATATTTGTCATCAACATTCAAAGTACATATCAAATGATCAAGGTACTAGTACATTTTATTAGGAATTTCATGATAAATCTCTTAACAGAGTGGTCCTAACAATCCTATGTAAATCTCCTAATATAGTGCTCACTTAATTCTATAGTTATCCTTTAATCAAGGTAGACTAAATAAGTCTTGTAAGCTCTTAATAGGGTAGACCACTATCAAGCACACTTTATCACAACAATGGTGAAGATTTTGTGGGTGTCATCCCCACTGTAGTTTTACCTTCACGTTGTAGGTTTTATGCATCACCAAATCATTTTATTATGGGTTGATTTATTTCTTACATGTTTTATTCATGTTATGAGATGTTAGATCTAATATTACATGTTGACATATGATAGTGCATGCAAGAGTTTAAGGTTAAAGGAGAGATGTTACTTTCCCTATTAGATTTCCAACATGACAAGCTAGTCATTCATTTTTTATTAATAGCTTTTCTAATCCTTAAGATATTCAAACTATTATGTTTTTGTTATGTTTCAATGGCCATGGTTTTAGGCTAGTTAAAGATTATTATTTTATTTTTTATAATGAAAAATATAAAATTTAAGTAAATAAATATATATGGATTTAACAAGAAATTTAAGCCAGTATATACAGAAATTGTTGTTATTCCTATTATCATTTTATTGGATTCAAATGCATGTTTTGAAGGAGTGAGTGATTGGAGGATTCATCACTTGGTGAGTGGGAAAGGAGGGGGCCCCTTTTCTTGTGCTATCAAGCATTCTTTTGTGTGCATTGTGAAGTGTGTTAATCTTGTATTTTTAATTAGTTTCATATTCATTTGTTGTTTATATTTATATGTTTCCAATTGAAAATCATTATATGTATTATCTCTATACTTATTTGTGTAATCTTTATTTGTTGTGTTCTATTGTGTGTGGTTAATATGGATCAATGAGCATTTAGTAACTTATGTAAATAGATTTCATTTGATAGAATAACAATTGAATCGGGTATTACATAATTAGGATAACACACCACCTAGAATACACTTGCATTAAATCTGATTACATATGTTATAATCTACAATCCAAGAGCTTTATGAATCAATGATTATTACACTTGATTGGTAGGGAATTGTAATTATCATATTTCTAAGTTTTATTCCACTTCCAGTCACCTATGTGATAGGAGGCAAAGTAAATTTCTCCCTAGGGTATAATCCACAAATCAATTGAAGAAAACCACTTTGTGAAACTGAATAAAATTAATTTTATTATATAACTCAATTAAAAGAAGATTACCTTCTTAATGCACAAATTCTTTCGAATGTGAAGATGAGATTCTTTTAAAAGTGAGTTTAAGTATGAATTTGTAAGTTCTTATTCTCTTTTTAGTGTGAATTCTTGTGAGTGCCAAACGTAGTTTGATTCTTTTATATGAAGGATTTGATTCAATAGTTAATTGTTTTCAATTTCAGTCCTTATTATAGCATGCATGAATTAGAGTGCATCCATTAGCACTTGACGTACTATCTTCATCCCTTAAGTTGATAGCCACTATATCTCTCATCAACTATGAATCTCATATTGAGACTCTCAAGGTATTTTAGTGCAATATACATCTTGAAACAACTCAACAAAATAGGCCCCCACCTTTATCCTACACATACCAGAAAAAGGGCATCCCAAATCTCATTATGATGTAACCTTCTAGGAAACTCGTGACAAATTAGGTAGTGTAATTTTGAAACATTTTACCTTCAGTCCATTGAGTGTGGTAGTCTATAGCCATAATAATGTATCTGTCCTATCAAATAAGGAAGATTCATATGCCCAATAAAATCAAGTCCCAAAATGGAAAAGGGGTGTACCTTGTGCATTGGTTGTAATAGTATTGTAGGGTTTTTCTCTCTATTTGTACTAGTTTGGCATACATAGCAGGAGAGAATATGCCCTTGTGTATCTTTGAATAATGTAGGCCAATAATATATTGATCTCAAAATATGATGTATTATGGCTTCAAATAATTTGTTCCTAGTATCATATTTGTCATGAAATTATTTTAATATCATATTTGTCATGAAATTATGTTAAGACCTCCTATACCTCATTATAGTTAAAAAATTTCAAGTATATACCCTCGTAATTATTTATGTATAGATGCCCATCTTTTAGCTTGTCTAATGTACATTTTATCTTTAGAGCTCTACACTAGGAGTTGTTCATTCCTTTGGGACATCTATTTTGTAGCAAATGGTAGACTATGTCTTGATACTAGATATCTAAAATGACTCCCTCATTATTATAGTCATGCAAGACTAGCCCCTTTTCTTATGTAGTGTCAACAATCATCTTGGTTAGACCTTGCCCTTGGACCATCTTCATGAGGTGGATCTCGAGGTCAAATTCATGTAGTATGACCATCCATTTTCCTATCCTTTCTCCTAGTTCATTTTACATTAACAATGACTTGACCATTTGATCATGCATGATGACATATATATTTTTCTTCACAAGATATAATGTCTAAATTTATTAACCACTTTTACCAAAGAAAAGGATTGTTCATCTAGATTTGGGTAGTTTAGGCTGACATTTTTTAAGGGACAACTCATAAAAGCTATGGGCTTTTCATCTTCATCATCTTTCTTCTAGGTCAATATGTCAACACACAAATATTTTGAAGAAAAGGAATACACTTGGAATAGTAACTAGTAGTTTGGGCTTACCAACACTGGTGTAGTAGAAATTGTGATTTTAATATCTTCAAAAGCTTTCTTGACCTCATGTATCTAGTCAATTTTAACATTCTTATTGAGCATGGCATTGAGGGGATGCACTATTTCACTAGAATCACTTATTAATTTACAAACAAAGTTAATCCTCCCAAAGAAAGACTTCAACTACTTCCAACTGTTTAGGGGCAACAACTATTTTAATTGCTTCAACTCTTTGTAGATAAATGGAGATGTCAGTCCTAGATATTATATGTCCAATCATTTTCCCTTTGGTGACCCTAAATGAACACTTCTTAGGGTTAAGGGAGATTTCATATTTGTGACATCTATTTAGTATCTATTTTAGATCAACAATGTGATCGACTTGATTTTTTAGAATCCCATGAGATCATCCTTGTAATTTTTATACACTTGTTCACTATCCCTTTGAAGGCTTCATCCATGATAGGTTGAAAGGTAGTTTCAACATTGATCAATCCAAAAGGCATTCATTTATATGCAAATGTTCCTCGCTTAGTTGTAAAGGTGGTTTTCAATATGTCTTCCTTTTGAACCATCACTTGGTTGTAACTAGTGTAACCATCTAGAAATGACATCATCTTAGACTTGTTCATAATTTGAAGCACCTCATCAAGAAAAGGCATTGATTATTTATCCTTTTATGAAGATTGATTCAAGTTTATGAAATGCATACATAGTCTTATTTCTCCACTTTTATTACATACTAGAACTAAGTTAGTGACCTAGGTAGAGTGATAAGTCGAGCAAATGATATTTGTATCCAATAATTTTTGTACCTCTTTCATTGTTAGAGGTATATTATGTACTATTATATCTAGATCATATGTTTTTAGGTCCTCGTAACTCCATGCTATTACATCTTTATAATAGGGTAGTAGGTACAACATTTCTTTCCTTTCCTACTGATTGCAAATCTTCCCAATCTTTACCAATCTAGGGTATTCAATAGTACCCAAATTGTATGAATCATAATCATCATTTCCCTCCCCCTGAAGATATTTTTTTGCCATGTGGACTCATCTTTATCAAATATTCTTTTGAGTTCCACCATCCCTCTAGGAATGGTAGTTCTCTTTAAATTTGTTACTCCATCCTCATCATCAACTTCTTCCTTATCTTCATCTTCCTTAGGTTCATCATCTATCATCTGCCCAAATATTCCATTACTCATGAAAAATTCCAAGATATGTTGATTGTCTTAAAAGACTTGCAAGCTTATTATATTATCAAGGATGGATGAAGCTGCAACCAAATATATATAAAATCTAAATATGGTTCACTCTATTGGTTGTAATGCATTGGATGATGTGGTCAATGCATCTATGATTAAATTTCTTCTTTGAGGAATCAATCTTATGTTGAAGGATTGAAAGTCCTCTATCAAATACCAAAATATTTTCCTATATACCTATAATCTCTTATCATTACATGAATATGTGCCACTGATTTGTTTGAACATCAACTCAAACTTCCCTTAAAACTATCAGTATTCTCACATCTTTCTCTAAGGACAGTAGAAGACCTTGCATTAGAGCTTCATAGTATGCAACATTATTATTACATAAAAATTATAAGTGATAGGAAGCATAATAAGACTTACCTCTAAGACTAATTATCTCCATCCCACCTTTGGCTCCTTGTTTGCATGTGGAACCATTGAATCATAGGTTCCATATTGCATCTTTATCTTTTGTTGGTTTGGTTCTTGACTTGGGTTTCACCATGTCATTTAAATAATTGGATTTTGGCCTCCATTCCATATTGCCTTGAGTTGTATTTTGGGTCTCTACAAGCATGTTTTTAATCTGATTCCAAATAGGGATTCAACACACTCTCATTAATTCTCATGAACTTCACTTATAAGCTTTGTGACTTTAATATTTTCTCCTTTGGGTCTAACAATAGTGGATTATCAATTTTGACCTTTAACAAAATATTGTTGCCTATAAATAGTTATTATCCCTTTGAAAATTGGTGGAAGCCCTCTTCCATCTAAAAATGTATCATTGTAAGATATATTGGTATTTGGGATAAGATATATTTTTTGTTAAGGTGACATTATCTACATCAGATCCACTACTTTGATCAGCAAATTATGTGCTATTGATGGTGTCAACTTGCTTGGGAATCCCTTGGTTCTTAGCTACTTATATTCGTTGCATGATTAATTGAGTGGTGTCTTTCATGACTTCAAACTCTTGGCTCAAATTCCTTGGTGATGCCACCTTTGATAACACTTGCAATACAACATCTTAACATTAATGGCATTTGGGTTTTGAATGGATATCTTGGTGAAGGTAGTAGAAATAAGGTAGAAAAAGTATATTTGGATCAACATCTTCCCTAAGATATTGCATATTGGATATCATGATGTCCATGAATAACTTGAAAGTACTATAATTAAGTGAGAAATTTTGTACTCCTTCTATGGGGATGCCCTTAGATGTTTCTTGTAAGTTTAACACCAACACTCTGTATAATCCTAGATTGGGTTGGTAAAAGATGACCTCATCAAGAGTGTTATACTCAGTGACCATTGTCTTTAACTTAAGCTCCACATCAATCTTGATTTGGTTATTCAATCCCTTACATGACAACCATAGTTGGGTGAAATTAGTTGAGAACCATCCCCTTAGGCATTTTTTCCATTCTCTACTTAAAAGCACCCCATACATCTTGAGAATATCCACAACAAGCATAACAACTACATCCTGGATTTTTGGGTTGGTTGTGAGTTGCATGCACACATCTTTCAACACAAGAATCATTTTAATTATGTTTTATTTATCTATATTACCACTCTATTTGTAGGTTATGATGCCACTCTTAGCCTTTCAAAAATTGAGAGCGACATGATATTGCAGTTAGCACCTAAGTCTATCAAACAATTGTATAAGTTTTTTTCAAAAAATCTTAAGACTTATCAAAAATAGAGTCACCTCTAACTTGTCTTTGAACCTGGTAGGCATAGTTTATGTTGGATTGACATTTAAACTGGGCTTTTTCTAAGCACTAGGGGGTCATTGTGGACTTTTTATGGTCCAATGTTTTAAATAGGGCTTCCCTTTTAGCTAGAACAACTTTCCAACACGTTGAACATGTAGATGTTAGCCTTTACTTTCTTAAGTTCTTAAATTGCATAGGACTTCTTTGAAGACCATGCTAGATTCTTCATCATTGTGGGAAAATTATTATATGTCCATACCCCTTGATTGACACCCTTGGTGGCACTGGGTTATTTCTTGCTTGAGGATCTAGGGGAGTAGGGTGTGATCTAGGATATATACCATCAGTTAGTGGTTCTCTCTAGATATGTAGGTCATATGCATTTCTATTTTAATTACATAAGGTGAACATTTATGTTGCCTCTAGATCAACTTCTTCATTAAAACAAAGCACAAACTCCTCATTTGATGAAATCTCATTCTCTACTCTAGGTGTGTCACATTATTCTATAACCATTGCATTGAACTAGATGAAGGATCTATTTTCATATTGGGGATGCTAATTTTGGTTGTTATCATCATCTTAATAATAATTATCTTTGTTATTTTGCATTTTTCTAGTAGGTCCAAGAAAGTGTTCCTCGACAAAATTGATAGAGTTAGCATTGTCAATGGGAATGCTACCATTATTAGGCCATGTGCTCCATTCACAATTTATCCTTAGTACTCTTGTCATTCTTTCCTATAAATTATAATTTTTCCTATCATTATTGTTATTATAGGATCCATATGTTCTTTTTTTAAAAAAAATTGCACATAATCATTACAATTTTGAGCAGCAATTGGGTGTTGGTAGTTTTAAGCCTGTCCTTGAGAAAACTTCATCCGTGTGAGCTCATTAGAGAGATGAAAAATTGTTTTCTTCATGACTTAGAACTTATTGGCTATGTTATTGGTCTCAGATTTAGTTTATAGATTAGTTTTGTCCTCAAAGAATGTTCTTTTTGGGGGCTAGTACCTTGGATATGTAATGGTTGGTGGTGGAACGTCAACAAACTATTGTAGGAAAACAAAAAATTGTTGTGTAGGCATGGTATTGAGAAACTAAAATTGAGTCAGAGTCACTCATGGTCCTACTAGGTATGGTGGCATTACTCCTGTGGTGTTTTCTGGCAATGGAACTACCATGTTTCTGTCTCCATTGGGGTTATCTTGCTTGGTGAAGGTGACCACTTTTTGAAAGACCTTTTCAAGGGTATCAATGTTTGCAGCAAGAAACATTCTTAGGAAAATAGTTGTGAGCTGATTCATAGAGCTGATGTAAATTTGTATTGCAACCTCAAGCATAATTGTATAAGGGGACTCTATCCTTTGGTACATCTAGGAACATACTTTCCAAGGATTCCCAATTAGTGATGGAAGCTGGTGAGATTTGTGCACCAGCTGAATGTTATTTCACCCAAGGTGTAAGTCAACAAAAAAATAACCATATCTTCATGTTGATTTTCTTCCTATTGAAAATTTCTTTAAATATTTTAACATGGATCTCTATTGTTTGTGTTTCTTCATAAACAAATCTTGGAGAAAATTTCTTAGGATTTTTAAGAAGTTCATGGAGTTTCCCTTCTAAGCTAATTGGTGAATCTTATGTCAATGAAAGCCATTGGTGGAGGTGGTTGATTTTCCTATTGATGGTGAGGTGTACGATATGCAGAAACAAACAATTGTGGAGCGGATGCTAGTAGTATGAATTGTAGCAATAGGTAAAATTTGGAAACCCCTTTATCACTACGAGAGTTCAAAAGTAGTCAAGTTATATGAACTCATGCATGTTTGGTGATGACCTTAGTACTCACTACAAGGGGGATAGTGGGTAGTTTTTTTCCATCTTTCTCAAAGCTTCAAACTAGCTTCAGGGCCTTCTTTTAGTACCACTTTTTTTGAGCATCGTAATTGCACAATGACAATGACATAAATTCATGAGAATCTCTCTCTTGAAAATTCAATAGAATATCAAATCCAAGGTTCAGAGAGTTTTTTTTTCAACTAATTGGGTATCTCAATTAAAGATAAATGTTTTTTTTTTTTTAATGAGGAGTCCTTTCTGGTTCTATGAATTCCAATCTAAGATTCTACAAAATTTGAAAAATGATTAGTAGAAAACTATATTTTTTATATTTTCTAATCTTTTTGGTACATGCAATTCTAATGTGCAACTAACATGAATTTCTAACTTAAACAAATTTTAAGAAAGCGAATTGCAAAGAGATAGGCTAATGAGAGAATTAAAATCAATTGCTAAAAATGAAATCAAAGCAAAAATAAGCCACAACAGTAATGTGTTTGTGATGTTTTTCAAGGAAAGAGCCTACAACACAATGTTGAATTGTGAACCTCTTATTTGGGAGGTCTTTGGTTCAATTCTACTAGAACTTAATAAATTATAATAATTAATAAAAATACATAATAATAATAGCTAATCTTGGCTATTTCCTCTTACCCATAAAAAATAGCAATGTGTCTATGAATTAAATCTTCAAAGGGGGTGGTAGGAAACCAATGAAATTCAAAGTTGTGGAACCATAATCTCACTAATGCAATCATCAATGGAACTTTGTAAGAATGTGTTATTATTCATAACTCATCAATTCATGTAGCCATGAAAGTGCATGTACACAAGACAACTTGCTATGAACGTATGTGTAAAATTCCCCTTCTTTTTTTTTTACTATAGAGGTATTATGTGACTAATCATGACAAATTCCAAAAAACTAAGACCACACAAGAATTCAAAAACAATAAGACTATTAGCTCCTTTGTTATTAATGAAGCATTAATTAACAAAGAAAATGCACATTCCAATAATAATGACTACACATAGAATGAGAGGACCAATAACATACTTTATTGCGTAATGTGTCAACCTTGAATACATGTTACATCATTGTATTTATAGTCAATCCTCTCCATCCTATAATTTTTTGAGCTAGGGTTTTTCCTATGAAAATAGTATACTAAAAATATTAAAATAAAGCTAATTATATAAAAATTGAACCCTAATATGGTGCTAAGTAGGCATGCACTCTTATTTTTATTCATTAAATAATGCATGGGCCTTTACATGACTCAAGAATATAAATAGAATGAGATAAGAGGGGAGACATCTTTGAGAAAAAAATTATAGCTTAGGAGCCTTCCAAAAATAGGAACTTGACCTTCTCTATTCATATATATCTTTTAGTCGCCATCAAACTCAAAAAATACATAATTAAAGCCCGGCCAAGGGATCCAAAAGAAATAACCTAAAGTTTTACTAAGTTTGGTAGCATTTTTTTTTTTGAAACTTGAAAGATAAATCGGTCACATCAAACACAGTGTAGCAAAAGCAATAACATATATTCAACTAAAAGGACACATAACAGGTTACATTCCTTAAGGATCCCATGACGTTGAATCACATTTAATCTAATTAATACTAAGTCCATCACATACCACATTCATATGAAAGAATAATGAAAATTCCAATGTCCTTTAAATAATATACATTTGTTCCAAATGCCTTGTCGCAAATTAAATTCGGAATGCTCAATCATCTACTGTACATGTCACAAGGTATGAAAGGCTTAAAAGAATATACATATGTAAAAATAGAAATACATCATCCTCTTTGGATCCATGATACATGTACAATAAAGTAAATGAAACCATCCACCATACATGATACATCCATCCATCAATAAAGATATAACATCCATCATAAAAGATATAACATCCATTATAAAATATAGCCATCCATCATAATGATCCATGAACAGAATGAAGGTAAATTCCAACAAAGAATGCTCCAACCATGGTGACTATGGACCAATCTCAATGGTAAGAGTGAAAAAGAACTACCACCCAACCGTGTGGAATCTAAATGGCCCACTCCCACCACACTTAGGAGATAGTCTCAAGTCCCAAACATGATATCAAATCACATATCACAAGTACTCTCTAAGTCCAAGAAATCCTACAAGTATACTAACTCAAAGGTTCCAAAATCGATCGACATCTAGACCTAGAGGCACACAAAGACACATAGGAATCTACTATGTAAGCGGGCAAGTCACACTCAGAGTTACCCGAGCAGTCCCTTATGACTCCTGAGTTCCTAGTGATCCCACTGTGGCCACTAGTATTCTCTCATACTAACAAGGCATACTATCGAATGCAAGGTCACAACCAAGTGTTCTCTCTACTCCCATCCTAGTCTATACTAGCACTCAAGGCATGGGAAATAACATAAAATTAACTCTTATTAGGTTCATTTAAGTTAGTATTTAGTATAATGTTATCACTTATTAAACAACTTACAATGGGTTACCCCCAGGACCACTTAGGGTCCTCAGCCCCCATTGCAAACCACTTCCTGACACTACATATAGATAACCTATACTAAGCTCATGAAATCACAAATCACAGAATCATAGTACAATCATCTCAGTCCTATACAAGTCACTAGAAAGCATCATAAAGATAATCATAATAATCACATCAATTCTCTACGAGCAACTAAAAAGCAACAAAGATAAATCACAATATCCATCTGTTCTCAATGAGAAACTGGAAAGTAACAAAGATAAATCACAATATCCATCAATTCTCAACGAGCAACTGGAAAGTATCCCAACAATACTGATCAATGACTCAAAATGGTTAAATCAGGTATCTCATAACATAAATCTCGTTATCCCACAAAGACACTAAAACATAGTAACCAACAATACAAACATAATCATCATGAGCATACCATCACATACATGGATGAGCAAAATGATCAAGATCGAGTCAACATGATACCACACTCACAAAACCCCCTAACCTCTAGTAGATGTCCTATAACTAGTCAACAATCTAGTCAACCCCAAAACCCCAAACACAAATAGCATATAGAAACAAGATACAAGTACATGTTTTGATTTGCTTTTGCAATCACATGGTTAAGCCAAATATGAGGTTTTTAGTTTTCATTTCAGAGTTGTTATCAAATAAGAAATATCCTCAGTTTCCCTTATAAATAACTCAAGTATTTGTTTAAATAAAACAAAGATTTACCCCCACCATTTGAAATCAATTTTCTAAATTTTTTAAGGATAAATATTATATTTGTTTTGAGTTTGCTAAGGTAAGACTCCCATAATTTATAATTCTACTAGAGTCGGATTAACAATTTAAAAAAAAGATCTCCTATCTTCAATGCTCATAATAATTTAAATTAAATTTTATTTTACGAAAACTAATGTCTATTAAATAACATTTAATTAATTTTTATAAATTTATTTTAAATGAATTAATAACTATATTTAAATGTCATTAATTAATTTTATAAATTAAAAAAACTTTTAATAACTTTATTAATAAAATAATATTTAAAATAAATTATAATAAAGATAAAAAAAACTTAAATTAAATTAAATCTTAATAAATTTTAACACTTTTAATAAAAATCAAATATAAAATCTGTACCCTACATTTTTTTCCAAGCAAAATCGACACTATTAATATAGTTGTCATCCCTTTTAAGGGAGGTTGCGGCTCTGCCATGGTAGTGGCCTGCCACGCAGCCTTTGAAGGCTATTAGTAGTCCACTATCGTGGACAATGCTAGCGGCAAGGGGGTGGGACGTGACTACCCACCTCCCAATTTATTTTATATATATTATTATTATTATTTTATAAAATGTTTCCCCATCAAAAGTATATATGTATGCATTTGAGTTAAACTTTGAAATAACAAAATTTGGTATAACAGATTTATTTTAAATGAATATATATATATATATATATATATATATATATATATATATATATATAATTCAAGAATTAATTTGATGGATAAATTCAATGTACCCTTTTTTTTTGGTTTATTTCCTCTAAGAAGATTTTCCAATTAAAAATTCAAACCCTTCTCGGTAAATTTTCTCAATCTAGAATCTACTAGAAGGAAAGTTATATTGAACAAATAAAAAGGTTCCATGTACAATATAATTTTCAAATGTCCAGAGTTCACAAAATGATACATTCTTCACAAGAATTATCCAGACAATCATCTAACAAACACAAAGAAGATAGGAAAGAAAAGAGCGTCTTTAAATTATGCGAAATTCACAAGCGTCTACCTGGACACTGATGCTAATTTTGTATGCCCCATAAACTGTAGAGAAAAATCCCTCCTCTCAGAACCTTCTCTTTTCCTAAAATTTCTTCCTTATCCAAAATTTGCAGTAAATTGAAAATGAACCCCCCAAATTGTGATAAGGAGTTCTCTCCCTAAAATCAAGGCACTAATTGTGCATTCACCCGAGAGAACTCTTTGCTCACTAACCTTTTAACTCTTTATTAACTTTTATTTGTCTTTCTTTTATCTTTTCCATGCACATTCATTAATTACTTACATTACTTTATTTAATTTTTACTCGACTTCATTTTAGATTAATTTATTAAATTTAATCTCATGCACATATCATGCAATCATGAAACTTTTAATAAATTAATTTCTTTTCCCACTTCTAAATTTATTTTCGAACATTAATTTTGATAATTATTTATTAATTTAAATAATACTATTATTTAGCATTTATTTTAAAAAAATGAACTCTAAATATATTATTATTAAATTAAATAAATATTATCATGTTCCAAATTTAAACTTATAAATTTTATCTTCAAATTTAATTATTTTTATTTAATTAATTTCCAAATTAATTAAATTAAATTAAATATTAGAATATCAAATTAATTTTTCATTAAATTAAATAATTAATTAAATTTTTTAATTAGACTTAATTAATAGAAAATTCACCAAAGACTCCCAAAGTAAAATCCAAAACCCATCATAGAAAAATTCATACAAAATCAAACTAAGGGGTTATAATCATGAATTACGTCATCCAATGCATTGAGAAGGTAGAAACTCAGATACTTGTCCTACTTTTCTAGGACAAATGGTTTAAGGGTTTAGGATTTGGACTTAAGAATTTATCTCCCCTCTCTTACCATTAAGATAATGCGACAGGGTATGCTCATCCTGGCAATTCAAGGAAGTTGATACCTCGTACCTGCAACCTGCATAAAATCCATGCATGTACAAGCACAATATATACTAAGTTAAATAGGTAATGGTAGGAAGTGGTCCATCATGTAGATCCTGACTAGTAGGTGACTACGAATCCTTTACTTAACCATATTAGAAACACCATCCATAAGGAAAACAAACACGCACACCATACACATGTAGTATGGGGTAAGTATCCATAAGAAAACACATATGACAATCCATCTAACTAATCATCATCCATAGCTGAAGACCACCATAATAATCTCATCATATATCAATTGAATTCGAAACAGGATCTGATCATCTCAAAATAATGCTACTAATCATCAAACATAAAACTGGCCTAAAAGAGTTTGGCAATGATAGCAAAAAAATGTAACCTAGGAAAATGTAAACTAAGGGTAGACACTACACTAGCAGTTAGTTAGTGATGGAGCTAGAAATCATCATAAATTGTCACACTTGTAGAGTTGTGTAGTTGTGGAAGTGTGCACATGCAGAGGTGAAAATTGTGCATACTTCAAAATTGCAAAACTATGGAGTTGTACGAGCATGAAGGTGTGAGTCAAACTAGCATATTTTTCTCTAAGTCAAAATCTCAATTTCCTACATCTAGATTTTCTTGAGGTTCAACCAAAAGGTTTTATGGATGAGCCACCTTAAACTTTTCTATAACCTAAGTGATTTATTGGGGACCTTCAAAATCTTATGCTTCATACTTAGCCCTTATGCCCTTGTGAAAATCATGGACCTCTTTCTCAACTTCATGAAAACTTTCCATCTTATTGTCTAATTATTTAAGCATCTCCTCTACTTTAAAAACTCTCCTTCTATCATCTTTTGAGGTGACCACTTCAAAGGAAGCCCAACATTGTTGCACAACTGCCTCTATTGAACACAAGTTTTCTCTAGAGTCATCATAAAAAATCTTCAACCTTGTGACACTATAGTGTCTATTGACTTCTAATATCTTAGCCTAGGCTTTATCCTGCATATCCTAAACATCTTTGAACATAGATCACGTAACCTTATTTCCTTCTAGTACCTTCTCAATCTAATCATCAAATTTTTCTACCTTCTCGACTACAAAAATGAGCAACAAGATTTGGTATCTTTGACCTTCCTTTGTATCATTAGATCAAGTTGAGATGACATTGACCAAACCAAAGTCATGTTTTACTACTCCTCCCATTTTCTTTGCAATTTCCTAAATGTTGTGCACTCCACATATTTAACTCGACAATCTTTACTCCTAATTCTTCAAAAATGTGACACCATCTATAGTAGGCATCCAAAAATGAGTCTCTTTATGGTGAGGTTAGAGCTCATTTCTTAAGGAAAACCTTTAGTGCTATGTCAAGGTTGGTCAGGTCAATGAGACTGCTACCTCTTTTATGAACTCTCATGATACCTCATTATATTTTCTTAAAACTTGTATCTACTCCTCACTTTGGTCCAATTGCTAGAAAACCTGTCATAGACCCAAGGTGGTCAAAACTCTACTTGTATCCTTAGAGAAACTTACCAATATGATCTCTTGTGGTAATCTTGGGGAGTTTTTCTTTGTGCATCAATATGCAGTAGGGGAATAACTACTTGTGCAACAAGATTGTCTTTCCTATCTCTCAGAATGAAAGCCAACTATTGTAGATCTTTTTGGAGAGACACTAATGGCTACAAAAATTCAAGGAGAATTGATATTCTTTTAGTTGTATCTGTAGCATATGTCCTCTTCTTAGCCTCTACTACCCATGTCAATCATTTTGGGGTGGTTCCCAATGGGGATACAAACTGACTAGGTGACTAGGTGGTCATAGAAGCTAGTCCTTTACCCTTATCCATGCTCCTCTTTGGAGTCTTCTCTATTCTCTTTTTATGTACCACTTACATGGTCATTTCTTTCCTTGGAGGAGATGAAAGACGTGACACTACTAGTGAAGTCTCCTCTAATGTAGAAGCCTATTGCTATTGAGCTTCGTGCCCTCCCTAATTTTCACCTATCTCTCTAATTGTAATATCTTGACTTTTCTCTTCTATTGTTGGAGGTGGCATGGTCATTGTATCTTTCTCTAGGGGAGGAAGAGGAGGTGTCTCTGTCAAGCCCAAACTACAAGGCAAAAACACACATACTTTTTTTTTTTAAAATAATAATTAAAATGCTCTAAGTTTGATAAGTTTACATCCAAAGTTAAAGTATAGGTTCTCTACAATGTTAAATTAATACTCTCGTTATTAAGTTGATATCAACAAGGGTTATGTTATTATATTAACTTACAACAATATGTGAAAATTATTTAAATAACAATTTAAATGAGTTCGGGTCTAGATTAATTGTAAAATCTAATCAAATAAAACCCCCATTTAAACTTATTTTAAATAGGCAATTAACCTTTCCATACTTTATTTAATTAGGACGAACTAAAACAATTATAACAATTAAAATAAAACACTAATACCAACATTTAAATTAAATGTTATAATTGTGAATCTTAAACTAGTAATAAATTTAATTAACTAACAACTAACTAATTTAACTTAAAACTAAACTAACTAAATCTAAATTTTGATCTAACTACATACAAAATAAGTGACTAAACTTTAAATAAAACTCAACTTTAATACATACAAATAAACTATTACTATTAAATATATATTAGCATTTATAAACAAATAACTTAAAACAATTAACAATTAATGAAACATAATTATTAACTAACTAAAATTATTAATAAATAACAAAACATGTACTAAAACTATCTTAAAGTAACATAACTTAAAAACTTAATTTTTAAAAAAAACTAACTAATTAAAATTATTAACACACATCAAAAATTAACTACATAACCTAACACTAACACCTATGCTAACATACTAACTAACATCTAACACTCACCTAATACTAACTCCTCCTCACATCCTACCCTACTCTCCCCAACACCCTACCACTAAGCAGCACTTCCCAAGGACAGGAGTGCTTCCCAAGCGCTGCACTTGGGGCAACACTTTGCCCAAGGAAGACCTTGGCAGACCCCCCACCAAAACATGCGACCCAAGGGGATTGAAGGCAGTTTAAAACATATCAAATTTGTGTAAAGCCTTCCCTAAATGCATATGAAGATGTGTGCCAAACAAGGTGATGGGGATGGGGTGATGTCACCCCATCATCATTACATTGACAATAAAAAGTTTTCCAAGCCCAAAAACAAAATGCAGACCAAGGAAGGTAGATGACCAAGTTGCAAGGGACACAAAACATTTAAAACAATTTTAATCCATATCCAAGGTCAGCGAAATTTATGTAGGAGGCAGGGGTGATGTCATCACTATGATGGCAAGTTGACTATGTTATAAACTTTTTAAATAAAACCTTTTTAAAATGCATTCCAAGACTGACGTGCAAGGGGGAATTTAAGTCAAAAGTTTATTAGGTAAGTATTGGATATTTTAGAAGGTATGTTATAATTTTTTTTTTATTTTTTATTTTTTTTATTCTATTACTATTTTTAATTTTAAATATAATTTTCAATAAAGCAAAAAGGACATTTAAGGAATCTTTTTGATTCTCTGTTACCAAAAGCATTTAATTTGTTTCTCCCATACAAATTCCAGAGACTATTTGGCTCTCTTGGAACTCTTTTTTTTTTTCAAAATTTTTCTAAGTATAAATTTTAAAGTTGATATATTACCAAGAGGGGGTTAATTAATTTTTTTTTAAAAGCAAATCTATAAGGATTTGTTACAACCTAATATACCAAAAATTTGAATAGATTTAACATATAGATTCAATAGTTTGTGTCACATTAATATTAGATTAATTGATCTCCTCAACATACTTGAATTGAAAAATATCAACCCTATCCATTTTTCTTTCCTTAACATAATTTTCATTTTTAACATATAAGGAAATTTGAAAATTTTGCTTAATTAAACCATCATCCTTTCATCCTATTTTTGATGTGCATCCATCTAACTGAAAATTATGATTAAATCACATGATAAGCAATTATACTCAATCACCATTTTTTTATTGGCAAACCCGATTCAAAGGCTCAGGCGAGAAAGAACCAGGAAGAAAACCTGGCGTTGTTTCCATTACAACAAGGTTTGAAATACAAAATACATAGGATTCCAATCCCAAAATTACAAAAATTTAATTAAATTTCCTTCATGACCCTCATCAAGGGTTTCACATCAATTTTTGCAACACATTACTATGAACTATGGAGAGAACAAAATTTGATCAGGTGACAACAAGCATGACCAAGAGACAATCAAACATGTATATTCATACAAGGTTTTCACAATAGGATTCACAATGAATCAAAACTAGGGAAAGGTGGATTCTTCCAACAGGAGAAGTCAGATACAACACCAAAATTGATGCCCAATCAAGGTTATAAACCAAGAACTTCCATTCTTCCATTTTAACATGCCATAGTCATACGAGGTTTGTGTTGACAGGTAGGGGCCCATAACACCCTACCCTCTCTCCCTCTTCTCATCCTGAGAAGAGACTCTACACTGGTTGGAGTCCAACTAAAAAGACCTCTCCCAAAATTGGTCACGTCTGCCCTATCCAAGGGTGAGTAATACCAAAACACCCATACAAAAAAAACCTCAAAATTCAAACATAAACATGAAAGAAAAACATTCAAAAAAAATGGTTTCAAATTTTCCCAACATACCCAACATACATACAAGCATTCAAACACCAACAAAGTAGCATAAGCATAAAACAAGCATGAAAATCTGAACAAGGGAGATAAAGAACTCCTACCTTCACAAAGAGGTAATGGAAAATAAACAAATTTGAGTAGAGCTTTTCCCTTCCTTCCTTCACTCTTCCAAGACTCCTCTCTAAAAGTAGAGATTGGGTAACAACCTAAACTACTCCAAGAAGGGCCTCTAAATAAGCCTCAAACTCAACCATAAAAAAGAGCAATAACTTCTCCCATCCACCTACAAATCTAGAAGTTCCTAACTCAACCCATACTATGGTTAACCACTAAGTGGAGGTGAGGTGAAGCAACTCATGGTAGCCATAGTCAATTTTCGCACAAAGGCAAAAAGAGACTTTTTGAGTGATTTCAAAAGTCAATAAAAGGGGCTTAGGGGTTGGAAAAGACCCCCAACCCATACCCATACCCTTTGGGCATAAATATTTCATGTTTTAAAGCCTTAGGAATAGGTTTGGAACCAAACAAAAGCTAGGAAATAATTAGGACCATCTAACAACTCTAAAAATGCAGATCAAGCACTAATTTGGATTAAGGGTGACTAAACTCGATTAAGAACCAAAATAGCAAAAAGACACTAACTTAATCCGACTTAGGTCCAAAGAACATAAACAATTCACGAGTGCCAAGCGACACTAAAAGAACATAGTTACAAACATTAACATTTACTGATCATAAGAAAATACATACATACATCTCACAATTAAAATACTTGAATTACGAACAACAAGGTTTCCAAAATTAGCACATAGGGATCAGTTTTGTTCCTCCGTCAATTGTCTCAACTAAAATATCTGCACACTCATTGCACACATCAGTAGTCCCATAAAATTACATGCACATATGTATATACGTATCATAAATTCACATAAATTGAAACATACATCAATCAGGGTTTCTCTCATTCTTAACCATTAAAATCTCTTTAATCAAAGTATCAATCCTACATTTACTAATTTCATCAACATACATATACATAAAACATTAAATGACAAACATAAATATTTGAAAGTAACATCACACAACATGAAATAATATAATATATTCTAAGCATCAGATAGTGTCTCAACATCTTGAGTCATGAGTATCAAAATAATAGTAATGTAACGACTAAGGCTACGAAGGGTCGGGGCGAGGCCTCATAGTCTCTAGCTTCCCTAAAGAGTGGGGGGTGACGTATATATGCTTGTTCTTGTGGAATTAGAGGACTAATGTTTGATTCATCTCCTTTCAACTCCTTGTGTGGTGTTTCCCTTATTTTTCCATCCTCCAAGTGATTTCCCATAGGTATGAAGTCAAAATTAAAGAAATCAAACACATTAGAATCATCCCCAATTGTGGTCTCTATCCAACCTTCTTATTTGGATAGGTTGTTATTTAGTGGTTGGCAAAGTGTGGATCTGACTTGTCCTTCTCTCCTACTCTTTGAAATTCTTTATCAAGCAAGTCCTCTTATTCAAAGGGATGAAGTTCACCAGATCCTCTTCCCCTTCTTTTGGATATTCTAATATAGTCTAAGGGATAGAGTGTGACACAATGTTGCTCCTCCTCCTCTTCTTCTTCAAACTATCCCCTTTCTACCTAGTAACTATTGTCTCAATCCTCTTCTACTTTGGAATTGATGGGGAGGTTTTTTCTTGAGCATGAGGCTCTTCTAGTTGTGCTTCTTCCTTTATAGATTTTGCCTTCCTCTTTTTTCTTTTGCTCCTCTCTTCCTTGTCAAAGTAGGCTACCTCTTGATCATTTCCATGCACTATTTTAGACCTAATCAAAGAAGTCTCTTTCCATCTAGGAGTAGTAACTTTAACTCCTTTCCCTTCTTCAACCATGTAGGCACTTTAAGAGATTATACATTGGGCAATGGGTTTGGAAGGGTCTATGCACCTAGTCTCTAGTGATCTTAATCACATGTTGGGCTTGATGTTGAAGATAATCATTCTCCTACCTATGTACCTAAGCATTCATTATCGAGCATTCAAATACCTTGTCTTTATTATAAGTGGGATCTAAGATGCTAGGAGTATCCTTATTCCACACTTTGTTTGATATGTGTAGCACCAAGATCCTTTCTGCCAATGTCAGATTCATTCTTTACTAGTCCCTAATCCGAACTTCATACTCATCGACAC
Source organism: Cupressus sempervirens (assembly GCA_028749045.1). NCBI lineage: Eukaryota > Viridiplantae > Streptophyta > Pinopsida > Cupressales > Cupressaceae > Cupressus > Cupressus sempervirens. Next base: position 99,295,400 of record CM053793.1, on the reverse strand, counting down.
AATTAAGCCACTGGTTCTTTATAGAGACATCAGGTACAAATTTATGCTTGACAACATGCTTAAACATCCCTATATTGTTAAAGAACAAGCAGACCATTGGAAACTTCTCTAAGGGATACTTGTTCTATTTGACCTCATAGGAGACAATATCTCTCTTTTTCTTGACCTCATAAAGTCTTGTACAAATGTGCCATACTCATGTCTTTTGGTGTTTTTTTGATATCCTATCATAAGTTGAATTGAGTTGCCTAGCTATCTCTAGCAGGATCAACCTATCAGAGGGATAGTGTGGTAGTTTCTTTAGGTGCAGTTCTATGTCGGCTAGTTGGATATTGTTAGAGTAATTAGATATTTTCTAATTAATTCTAGTCTACTTAAGCTAAACTTTAGGCATCTAATAATTATTTCTTTTATTAACTATTATGATGTAACCTAGGTTAGACCTTTTTAGGGTTTTGATCTCCTTTATAAGGATAATTTCTCATTGTAAACTTGAACCGATTGATTCACTTTTGATAATAGCAATCTCTCTTTCTGCTCATCAAGAATGTCTCATCTATGGATCTGAGAATTTCAACCTCCATAGTTTTTGCTACTCTCTTTCTATGATAGGTGTTTGCATGCAGGTGATTCTTGGGAGCTATGGGATTAATATTTCATTAACTTCAACATGGTATAAGAGCCTATTCCATGTGTTGATTTTGGCTCACCTTGGATACTTCTCTGACAGGTTGTTTGGTAGGCAATTTGGGAGGCTTTTCTCATGAACCAAACTCACAGGTTTTGAGCAACACTTGGTCATCTTGCGAGAGGGAAGTTTCAGGGAGAAGAAAATAGTCCATGTGGAGCAGATTTCCCTTCTACACCTAATTACTTTTTGGATGACACTGTGGCATTAGAGTTTGTCAAATTAATTGGCGTGATCTTTTTTTAAGCATATTCAATTACTTATATTTTTCTTGTGGCTTCCTTGGTGTACTTTTTGCTCACATCCTCCTTTCATCCTCCCTTGTGTAGCCCAAGCCCATTCACATCAGCCTCAACTTGGTGCTAGAGGATCTAGTGGTAGAATTGCAAGAATAGTTAGTTCGGGGCATTATGTTTGAACACATTTGTTTTGACCCCCATCAATTATGACCAAGTCAATGACATTGATGACTTTTTTATATAAAGTGGGAGTGCCAAATTTGAAAGCCTTCCATAGTCTACATGTGTCTCTTCTTGCATGCATACCTCTTCTATGAGGACTCTATCATTATTGAGTGATATGGTCACACAAGCTAATGTCATGTGAGTCTCTTGCCAATGTGTCTTCCTTTGTGCAGTCATCAAATGTGGTCCCCATGTGGTTATTTTTTATTAAGAATGTTGAAACACATTTTGCCATGATCCAAGAGGATTTTTTGTCTTTGGAGATTGGCAAAATTACAACCACTTATTGTGGTTTATTGGATGTCCCATTTTTTCCCAATCAACACCAATCATGAAATGTCTACCCACTCATTTTCTTGATGTGACACATCAACTTGTCCAAAGCCCATGCTCCTTCACGTGAGCCCCTCTTTTTCAGCATGAATAATGTTTGAATAATATTTATTTGACTCCATTTAAGCATGGATATTTCCATTGGTTTTGCAAAATGTTTTGCATTTTTAATTTAAAACATATTTGTTTTATTTAAAAGAATCTCCACACATATCTTTTTCTCACACAAGGTGATTTTTGGCCACCAATTTTTTCTTTTGGCATCAACACTTTGCCCAACATGTGTTTCCAATGATCAAAGTTTTGTTTTTTGATAGGGGTCTTTTTTTGGCTTTTTTTTGCCTCAATGACCATTTGACCATCAAATTTATGCTCATCACACACTGACATAAGCATTGCATCAATACTTTAGTAACCTCTTTAGGCTCTTTTTGGACCCACCTTTGCATTTTTGCTCATATCTCAGCAATATAGACTCTGTTTTCTAAAAACAAGATATCACCTGAAAACTAGTTCTGAGCCTGTCATAGTGGTACATTTAGTTTTTATGCCTTTTTTGATGGCTTTTTCTGTTCTCAAAGTTAGGAGTTCCTTTTTGCACTTCTTGAGACATATCTTGAGCATCCAATCTCTAATTTGGGAATTATTTATATCATTGGAAAGGATTTTTCAAGCTCTTTCTAGTGTTGCTAGTTTATTTTTCTAGATTCTACTCTAGGCACTTGTTATTCAGTCTTTTACATTTTTTGCATTCTTGTGGATATCTTGGTTATTTCAAGTCCGAGGATCGATTTTGTTGCTTTAGATGAGTTGTCATGACTTATACTATCTATTGTATTAGTCTTATGTCTCTTTTGGTCTATTTAGACATCATTTATATGCATTCTTGCAAACACACTAAGATAAAGTGCCATATTCCATCTGTGTTTTTGTTTCAGTAGTTTTACCTTGTTTTGCCTTCTGATTTGAGTAGTGTCATCAGAGGACACTTGTACAAATTATTTTATTCTTAGGATTCATAATATCTTGTGCCTTATTGTACATGCACCACTCATGATTAAAGTGCCATGTGGGGTTGATGTGTTGCCTTTGTTTGCCATCTTCCTTTGTCTAGTGAATGTCCCTTCCATAACATTAACCTCATGACACATCTGAGATTGATCATCTCAATATGCACATATGTACTCATTTGTGCATCTTCATCATGGTTCATTAAAATGTAGTTCTTTTGGCCCACTTTTCTAGTTGTTTGTTACCTCACCCTTGTTTGAATTAGGGGGTTCTTCTATTGGTTCGCATGCTTCCTTGGTTCAATTAAGCAACTCTTCAAGCTTTGGTGTTTCATGTCATTTGTATCTTTGAGTTTAGTTGTTTGTCTTTGTGTGCCTCTTTATTTGATGTAGATTATAGTCTTTTCTACTTGGTCATGTACTATTTCAGTGGAGGTTCTTCATATCAACAATTACTTTTGATAGAGCTTTGCAACTTCTAAATGCTTTAGTGGTATTCTTCGTGATCATCTTTTCTTCCCATCTTCTGGGATATTCCCTAGTTTGGAGGCTTCTTCAGTCCTTCACTAGTTTCTTTCAACATGTTTTCCATCTCTTTTTGGAGTAGGGCTTTTCCCATGTGGTTTTCTCCATTTCTCCTCTTTTTAGAGATTTGGTTGTGCTTGGGTACCTCATTAGGCTTTATTTGTTGGGACCCATTTCTACTTCTAGTAGTAGTTTCTAGGTTTTTAGCTACTCCCTAAGTTTATCTTAAGGGAGGGTGTTAAAGTAATTAGATATTTTCTAATTAACTCTAGTATACTTAAGCTAAACTTTAGGCATCTAATAATTGATTCTTTTAATAATTATTATGATGCAACCTAGGTTAGAACTTTTTAGGGTTTTGATCTCCTTTATAAGGATGATCTCTCATTGTAATCTTAAACCAATTGATTCACTTTTGATAATAACAATCTATCTTTTTGCTCATCAAGAATGTCTCCTTTGTGGATCTGGGAATTCCAACTTCCATAGTTTTTGCTTCTCTCTTTCTATGATAGGTGTTTGCATGTAGGTGATTCTTGGGAGCTGTGGGGTTGATCTTTCATCAACTTCAATAGATATATGTGAAGGTGTGAAATTGAATGAAATAACCACCAATTTGGGCCACCTTCATTTCTACCTCAATTGATGACCTCTTTACATAATCTCCTTCTTTGAATTTGATTACTAAAAAGATGATGAAAGGATCATTGACTATTCTACATTTGGTGTTTCCCTCTCCTAATTCCTTTTGCACTTATTGGGGGTACAAAATATATGATCGTGTGTTTGGATCCTATATGCTCCCCTTCTTGGTGAGTCTTGGATATTTGGCCCTAGCAACAAGTAAACATACTACATATGATGTCATGTAGAATTAGTAAGGGTCTATTTTGACTGAGGTTAACTATTTATCTAATGATTCACTAATCATAGTGCCCTAATCAATCTTATTATCTCTCGCCCTAATCTTTTCAATGAAATTCATTTGAAATGGATAGATGGAATACTTTCTCTATATTGTTTGGCCTAATATCCAAGACAATTTCTCTAGTGACACTTTTTACTACCTCCTCATCAGGGACATAATGTTGGGCCAAGGTCATAATCAAATCTAAAGATTCTACTGAAGTGGGGTGTGATGCAATGTTTACAAGTCCATTCTAAATTAATGTTGGGATAGTCATTGGCCTCTCAAGTGGATTGTTGTAGATTACTAAGAATTCATTCCAACCGATATGGCCCAGTTCAGTGTCTCAAATGTCTAAGTAAAGGTCTATAAACCTTGATTTCTTGGGTACTCCTTTGAGTTTGAAGGTCATAGGTTTAGGAGAAACCTTCAATTTTTTTGTCATTGACTATGTGGAAGCCATGATTACCTACATCAAAAGATATTGTTAGTACCTCTATTAAGATCTTAAGTGGATGAACGACTCAAAATGACCTTTAAAAACCAAGCATTGAAGACACAAAATTAACTGATAGTGAGAAAATATGTAAAAGGGGATTTGTGAATGTTGCACAGGTGCACAACTTGTGCAATATGTGTAAAGTGGAGGTGCAAAAAAAAAAGAAGATAAAGGGGGAGGTGTGGGCGGTTTGCACTTGCATAAGTGTGCATGTCCACAATCTGCACAAGATGTGCAAAGCAACAAGGTGAGAAAAAAGATTAAGTTATGCAAAAGGGTGAAAACGAGCACATGTGCACTTGAAAAATTGAGATGGTCACATAGAAGAATAAAAGTGCACACCTTCACACTTGGAGACCTACAAACATGCACATTGGAAGGGTAGATGGAGACACATGAGAAGAAATGACTCCTCTCTTATATTTATAGGCACTTGGGGCCTGCTAATGTCAACAAAGCTATGCACCTGCGCAGGTGCATAAATGAAAGGTGGACATGAGAACTTTGTGTACATGCACACCTACACAAAACATGGACTCGGTAGAAAAAAATAAAAATCAAGATGAATAAACTTCCATCACTACTTCCTTGATATACTGACTACTAATATGTCTCAGGAGGGACCTAAATTTGAAAGTTGGGATCTTGGGTTTCATAGTGGAAAAAGAATAGGGGTCCCCATTATTGAATTTGAAAATGGGGTATGTGTTAGGATAAACCACAGACAAAAATAAAAACTACATGCAAATATAACCAATAACATAAAATAATAGATCACACAGAAATGAACACAAGGCACCAAGATTTAACATGGTTCACCCAATCCCTGGGATACGTCCACCAAACAACAAGTCTAATCTTATTACAATCTAGTTATTACAACCTGATTACAATCCGTAATCCCTTACAGCTCAATATCACCGCAAGAACCAATTTTGCATCACAACATAATGAAAAAATACCCATCCTTAAACCCTTTTATACAAGTATTAAACCGCTTTAGGGTTATAACATGTCGGCCATAATTAGCCATTACTTTAGTGGTGAATCTACAAATGGAAAATAGTACCAAAAAAGTTTTCACGAATGGCGAATAGGTACAGTACTTTCCTGATTAGTCACCACAATCTAACAATCTCCCACTTGGGGATTAATCAGGCTCCACACTAAACAACAATCTCCCACTTGGAGATTGATCCTGTAGCAATACCACTACCACATGGGGCTCCCACTGGATCAAACCACCCTAGACTCTGTTGTTATTTTATTCATGTTTAGTCTAAAAGACCAACCAAAGCTGAAGAGGAGTTCAACTTCTATCGTGTTGCAACCTTTGTCAACATATCTGTTGGATTGTCATTGGTATGTATCTTCTCTAGTTTTAACTGTCCATCCTCCAAAACTGACCGAATGAAATGGTACCGCAACTGTATGTGTTTGGTCTTAGAATGCAGAGTTGAATTCTTTGCAAGATGAATGACACTCTGACTATCTGTGAACAAATAATTATCCTTTTGAGGATGTCCCAATTCTTCCAAGAAGAACTGAAGCCATATCATCTCCTTGGCTGCCTCTGTAGTAGCAACATACTCTGCCTCTGTAGTGGATAGAGCATTAATCTTTTATAACTTAGAAACCCAGCTCACGACTGCCCCACCAACAGTAAAGACATAACCTATAGTACTCTGTCTGGTATCGATATCCCTTGCCAGATCTGAGTCAACATAGCCCTGTAAATCGATGTTCCTCTCAAATATCTGAGAATCCACTTGACAGCATTCCAATGCTCAAATCCTGGATGACTCATATACCTGCTAACGACTCCCACTGCATGGGCAATATCTGGCCTAGTGCATACCATAGCATACATCAAGCTTCCTACAGTTGAATCATAGGGTACCTTGGACATCTTATCCTCCTCTTCTTGTACTAATTATGAAGTATGTATAGTACTTTCCTGATCAGTCACCACAATCTAACACTATGAGTTGTGGGACCACGACATGACTTGGAGAGTGGATTAGAGTGAACCAAGGGTGGAATTAATGCAAATATGGTGGAGTGAACATACATTATGAGCTTTCTTGGTTGGACCCATCTAATTTGGGGCACTTTCTTTGCAAATAAGTCCTCATTAGGTTTTTTAGGTTTGTTGCCATAGTAGTACTTAACCCATCAGTTAAAGGGGTCAAGATCTCTACTTGTAATATCTTGTTTATCTCCCCAAAGATTGTCTAAAGCCCTAGTTTTTTTGGTTGGTCATTTGGGAAGTTAAAGAGGTGAAGAGAAGAAACCACATTGAGAGGGCTGCTAGGGGACTAGAGAGACAAGTAACCCTTATTAACTTTGGAGACCCAAAATCACCTTGGAAGTGAATTGTTTGATGCCAAATAGATATGAAGGAGATGTCTAATTCACTCTCTTGCTTATGAAGATCATTTATGGCTTCAAGTGAAAACCTAGCCTGTGTGGACTAGGCCTATGAAAGGATATATATGGTCTTGTCCACAAATTATCAAACAATCGGCTCATAGGAGTCTTGGAGTTTACAAATGATTCAAATGAAGTGTTAAGACATCTAGGTGTGGTATTGAGTTGTTACTTTTTATAGAGAACTAAGAGAACATTGTGGCTAGTGGGCTAAGGAAAGCCTTTGAATCCTTGTGACTTTGAATCACAATCTAAACAAGTTGAGCTTCTAGTACCTTGTACAACAACCACCAGTAGAGGATATTGACAAAGTATTGGAAAATTTGGCTTTATATGTAATATTAATATTTATTTAATTGGTGTTGAATATGTTTGAATATACTACAATCTAAATGTCAAGTAAAACCAAATTCTTTGGAAATAGTCATCAAATAAATAGCGAGCTTCCACATAATACATCAAACAACTGATTCACTGACCCATACTTTTTATAGTTTACAAATATCATTCTACATTATATTTAGATTCATATCAAACTAATACCATTTTTTCTACCTATGCACAACTATTTATATTTACCAAAATACCAATAACAACTCTCATCAAATTAACTTAAACCAATTTTATTTATTTGTAATGCACAAGTTACTAGATTAAACTAAACTACACCTAATAATGAATGAGTGAATATTTTTTTAATAATGTCCATAAGGCCAAACAACCTATTGGGCACAAAGATAGTTAGCAAAAAAACCTAAGTGCAAAAACTCAAGATAGAAAAGCTCGACAACACTGCACCTACTTAATTAATTTTTTCCGTATGTGGATCTTCTACTACGTATCTTGATAAATCTACAACTCTTGTTATCATCTCTTTGTCAAATAGGTTACTCAAAGTATTCATGTTTAGAGTCTTAATGTAACTAATATGAATACACTTGTAAGCCATTCCTAGAATGTAATAACAACACCACTCTTCTTTAGATATCATCCATTTTCCAATTCCTCATCAAGTCTTTGAGGGCCCGTTTGGCTGCCAGAATAGAAATATGAGAATAGGAATACATATTCTGGAATAGAAAATAGGGGTACATATTCCTATTCTCTGTTTGGTTCAGCCAAAATTTGATGGGGAATTCATGGACCCAAAAATTTATGTTTTCTTTCCAACTAAATAGGTGGAATTGCAAAACCTCATGTTTGGGCCAAAATTGGAATACGTATTCCTATTTTATTTCGTATTCCAATTCCAATTTGGTGCATCCAAACAAAGAATTCAAAATTTTAAAAATTTACATATGCCTATTCCACTTGTACCAAATGAGCCCTAAATATCATCCATCTTCCAATTTCATATCTACATTGTTATCAAATAGTTCTTAATTAAACCATTAACATTTAAACTTTCCATTTTATTTTTTGTTTTTATATAGATTTTTAATACTTATATAATATTCTCCTTTTCCTCTAATTATCATATCCTTAATTTTTTCCTTTCACATCCTTTTTATTTTTACCAATTTAATACTTCCAATAATAATCTCATCCTTTTTTCACCTAATTTCTTTTGTGGAATACTTGTTTCCCTTTACAATTTATTAATCCCAATAATAATAACCTAAATTGTTAAACCTAGTCAGATTAGATTGAGGGTGACAATAATATGACTATATAGAGATAACTTCACCACAGCATATATCGATTCTAATTTTAGCGGCTTTATCAACTGGACTTGCCAGATCTCTCCTTACTATATTTAGGCAATATAACCACACTATCATAGGCATGCACGATGGATCTCTCAGACATTCTATTACATACGGGCGGCCAAAAATCGAATGAGAAATTGCATAAATGGCTCGTCCAAAAAGCAATCTTCGGAAAAAACTCTTCAAATGTGCCGCACAACGTGAAATCAGGTTAGGAACAGAGAGAGTTGCAGGGAAATTCGTTGCCGAATTAGCGCTAATTGTCATACCACTGCAGTTTTTGTATGAAGGAAGTTTTCAGCAATTCTTTACTTTTCTTTTCACCAAAGCAGAGAAAAGATTAGTAATTGTAATACGGACAAGATTCATGGCGTTTAGTGGCACATTTATTTAACCTCAAAGTCATTAAAAGGTAATCTATGAAAGATGTTTTTGTTTTTGGTTACATAATTTTGATGCATACTATCTGAAATGTTGCACTGAGAAGCGAAAAGCAATGGAATTTCGTGTGATGCATACATTCTTATGGGAATAATGTCGAACAGATTGCCAACGAATTAATATAGAGTAGCCTGTGAATAGTTGAATTGAAAGCAAAGAACTCTTGATTGAGAATATTGTTATTGGGGTTTGCTTTGTGTGGGACGACCTTTTGTCTAAACAGTTGCTGTACAATCTTATAATGAATGGCTTCTGAATTGTTGCTCCCGGAAACTCAAAACATAGTACAATGTATGTTACTATTTGGGCTATTTTCTGCGTGACATTTTGTCAACATAAATAGTATGCAATCTGATCAAGAATAACATCCGAATTGTTGCATTGGAGCAGAGTATCTCATGATCTTATTATACATATATATTTTTGGGTAGTGTTTTCTGCGAAGCTTATGGCAAACTGTTTGCATTCTGTTTGATGTAGAATACCCTTTGAATCTGAATAGCTATATCTGGATATGGCTGTTTAAGTTTTTTGGTTTTGGTATTTTTTTTGTTTATTTTCTGCAAACTTGTATCAATAAAACAAAATCTTATCAAGAGAAAATTAAGCTTGGTTGTATCCAGATATATGACTTCGTATTACCATGTGGAAATTTCAAAGCATCAATAATGGCTAAGTTGTTGCATTACGGAGCCAAAGCCTACATTACAATTTGGATTTTTTTATTCTTTATTTTGTCAAACATTTTGTATGCAATCTGATATATGATTGCCTCTGAGTTGTTGCATTGGAGAGCGTAAGCTTTGGCCAAGGTGTATGAGTATTTTGGCTGGTCAATTTCTATTATAGGGCGTCCTTGTGCTTCGATGCAATAATGAAGAGGCAAAACTGCTAATGACTTCACCTTGTCATTGATGTACATGACATCCAGAATTAGATTTGCTGGTTCACCTGACTAAAATTGTACATTTAAACATGTAACATCTCCTCTTGATATTCAAACGCGGGTTTCCACTGTGAAAACCCCAATGAATCAATGTGTGAGTGCATCCTATTGCACTTATAATCTTTACTGGTGTTTGGGTTGTTTTCCAAGGGACATTTATTTCAAACAATTTATATGCATTATGATATAGAATATCCCCTGAATTGTTGCGTTGGGAGCAAAGCATCAGACTCTTGTACAAGAATATTATTTTTATTTATATGTCTGAGAAGAACATGATTTCTAATAGATTCTTTAGGATTTAAACTCTAACCAATTCAAAATAAGCAGGTTGCAGATATTGAACTGCAGAACAACAGATACTTGAATTGAATGTAAAATTCAAATTGTTCTCAGATCTAAATGATATTAAATTAGTTTATAAACTCAGTCTATTCCATATCCAATCATGATAGAAAATCAATAAATATATATAAGTTTCAGGCTACAGTAAGAATTCAGTGAATATAAGACTCATTGACAAGGATCATCGAGCCCAGATAATACTGAATTTCGATTCCAAGATTTTACCCACAAGCTGAATGCTGTATGATAGGCTTACCTTAGTCATTCATTCATTTATGTACAGAAGCAATGAGTACAAATAACATTCCTACAGTATGCACACCTCGAATTTCCGAGTTATGATGTATATTATATAATGTCCCCAGTGGTGGTGATTTGATGTATGATCCTAATATTTCAATCTTTCAGACTGTTGTCATAACCAGTGACCTTGTATCTTGTTCGCATTCCTTATCACCAGATCTTGGATAAAGATCCCTCAGTATCCGCAATGTAGCTCAGACACCTTATGTCATTCCTGTTGATGGGAGCTCAAACACTCGCATAATAATGACATAAGAAGACACAGTCAGGGTGGACATCCTACCTGGGTGTTGCCTTCATGGTTTTTTTGTCCCGAAGGCTTGGTATTCATGAAATGCAATTGCAAATAAAAATAGTTCCATCCCTTCCTAGATCACAACTGCCATATAAATACCCTTTGTCAGTTAATGGTATCAAATAACCCAACATGCTTCATAGGTTGGCCAGGAGCAAGTCAGCCTAAAACAAAATTATTTTTGCAAAGATCCCAGCACAGACCTAGGTTGTCTAGGTGCAAGTTAGCCAAGGGAAAACTATTTAATAATTTTATTTTGTTGGTTAAATAATAATTATGTACTGAAAATTGCTGGCAAGTAGGTTGGCTGACCAAGCCGTAATTGGGGACGTCACAGTCCTGTCCTGGAGATGGCTTGCTCTCAAGCAATTGACACTTGTATGCCAAAATCAAATACCAAGATCCTATTCAATCTCACAATCATTGCTTGACTGCTCTGCTGCCCTACTCTGATATAATTGTCATTAGCAACACTACCCTTCTGCTGTATCCTGGGAAGCACAACAAAATTATCAATCTTGGAACAAAAAAGTTATAATGTTTCTTGGCCCACCTCCATGTAATATGTGAGTATAATCATGGGATTTTTCATTTTCTAAATAAACCTGCAATTTCTCTTCATAGCATTCAATATCATACAAACCATTCTTCAGAACATCAGAACTATTAATCTGCACAGTATCACATGATCAAGACATTCTCATACACCGCAAATCATCCTTACATAATGCAATTATGCCCATACCTAAAATTTGGATTGAGGACCCGTGGGCATTACTATCTTCTATTATGGAGGTACACTCTTGTTCGACAGCTTGAAATTCTGATATTTCTTTCTGCACCATCATCTCATTCTCCTTGACCTTCTCTTCTGCTTCTGCATACTTCTCCATGTCAGGTTCCACTCTTGTCGCTCCCAAATTTTTCTATTCTGTTTTCTTTTGCCTTATGTTGTCATAAAATTCCTAATATCTCAAATATTTATAAAAAACAAATACAGATTTAATTTGATCAGACTACCCTAAATACTTTTCACATATTTTGATGGCTTCAATTGCATATCATTTCAGATCCCATTGATTCAATCCAAAGCTCTCCTCGTATCCTTATTTGTGCTTCTCCTTTGCAAATTCATTTGAAGCTTGGAGTAGTTAGCAAAGGATAGATCTTGACATATAGCTGGTCTTAAGTTTATATTTTTGGCATGACATCAGGTCATTTCCTTAGCAGGTTCATCTGATAATTGGTCTTCCTTTAGGAATTCTATGTCCCATCTCTCTAACAATTTGGCTTTGAATAGCAGAAATAATGTCGTTAAATCCATAGCTTCTTATTTTCATGGATCTTCATCAACAAACCCTCACAGGTTGGCAGGAAGTTGGCTCTGATGATACTGAAAAAACCTGATCTGTAATTGATTCTTTATGATTTTGAGCTGTAACCAATTCAAAGTAAGCTGGTTGCAGTTATTGAATTGCAAGAACATCAGACACTTTATTTGAATGTAAATTTCAATTGTTCTCAGATTCAAATGATAATAAATCAGTTTATAAACTCAGACTATTCCATATCCAATCATGATAGAAAATCAATATATAGCTTACAGGCTACAGTAAGAATTTAGTGATCATAGGACTCTTTGATAAGGATCATCAAGCCCAGCTAATACTGAATTTCAACTCGAAGATTTTACCGACTAGCTGACTGCTGATGGCAGGCTTACATTAGTCATTTATTCATCCACCTACAGCAGTGATGAGAACAAATAACATTCCTAAAATATGCACACCTGGAATTTTCCAGTAATGATATACAATGTCCCCAGTGGTGGCCATCTGATGTATGATCTAAATATTGGAATGGTTCAGACTGCTCTCATAACCAGCAACTGTATATATTTTGCCTGCAGTCTTTATTGCTAGATCTGTGATAAAGATTCCTTCATATCCCTGATGTAGCTCAGACACCTTACGTTGTTCCCGCTTATTGGAGCTCAGAGACAGGCAAAATAATGGCATAAGAACACACAGGCAAGGTGCATGTCCTACCTGGTTGTTGCCTTTCAGGGTTTTTCGTCCCAAGAAACCTGGCATTCATGAAATGCACTTGCAAATAAAAATAGTTCCTAGACTGCACCTTCCATATAAATACCCTTCCACTCCTTAGGTTGGTCCACGGTATTGAATAAGCCGACTACATTTAGAAGCAGGCCAGGAGCAAGTCAGCCAAAAGCAAAATTACTATAACAAATATACCAGAACATTAGTTAGGTGGGCTAGGACCAAGTTGTCCAAGACAAAACTATTTAATAATTTTATTCATTAATAATTTAATCCATTTTTTAAATTAATGTCTGGCAAACTTTTTAATGTGACTGCTGATTGGTGACACTGGCATGACAAGCCCTCTGGCTCCACATGTTACACTTTTCACTTGGAGCTATGAACCCATCAGGCCACAAACACAAGATGCCATTTCCACAATTCACTTGTTCAAACCAGTGAGCTCAACAGCCTAGTGAAGGCACATGGCATGCAAGCACCGTGGCGTAGTAGGGGTTTGAACCTTGGTGGCCGCTTGACCATCATAGTGTTTAAACCATGACACCAAACATCTGAAGACTGCTAATTTTGTTTATTGTCTACAATATAATATTATATTTAATTAAAATATCTGGCAAATAGGATTGCCAATCCAACCTTAATTGGGGACATCATTATGTTGTTTTCTCTGATGCATTTTGCAACATTTTGTTTGCAATCTGACACACGAGCCTCCAAAAGTATTAAACTGCCATGTAATTCGTGCTATTTATGTCATTTATTGTGAGACATTTTGTTCAAAAAGTTGTATGCAATCCAATACATATTGTTAAATTTGAACCAGAAATAAATAGATGAAAGCAACAATTAAAATCAAATTCTCAGAAAACAAATAGAACTAAGCATTTATCTTGGGAAAAATCCCTCCTCTTCGAGGGAAATAACCCAGCCCACAAAAATCTACAATGCCTATATTCAGATTCAATGTCAAATTACAGGAATGCTCCTCGATGAATCACTGTGACTGCAAAATGATCACACAAAGATCAGAAGCAAAAGAACCAACAGTAAGAAGTGTATGAACTCAATACACATAAATGAAATATCTCATACTAAATACAATAGCACAGAATTGTTTCTAATCAACTTAGCATATGCAGAGCAGAGAACACGAGTTTTGCATAGGACACTATATCTGCAGAACTATGATTGCTTAGGAGTAAAAATTATTGTAGCCCTTTTAATGAGGAAACCATTCAAAAACATGGAAAACTCTCGTTTTAAAGATACTTGATCTTTTGCAAATTCATTGCCACGCATGATAATATGAATCAACCACAATAATAAAGAGAAACTGCCATGGGATATGAACTGACAACTAAAAGAAGTGTCATTAATCCTCAAGAAACTGACGCCTTTAAGAGAATACTTGAGTGAGGAGAATACACATGATGCCACATATATGGTGTCATTCATAACAGAACAAGGAGAACCAATGAACTGTCAGTAGTGCTGAATGAGACTGCACAAAGCCAGGTCATCAATAAGTCATAAAAAATAATCCAGTTAGACATAAGCAATAACACAACACCACAAAAAGCCTAAAAGGTTACGTAGGATTCACATGAGACAAAACTCGTCGGTTCCAATATAAACATGAAGCCATTAGGAATATGAAGTCACAATAAAGAAGTGCAAGAACAGGAATAATGAAAGCCGCAAGACTTTGCATGAAATATGACAATTGCCAGAAATGAAGAACACAATCAAGAGTAGACATTGCAGAGATATCTCATGGGAGCACACCAAAATTAAAAAGGATCTTATTCTAAATAGAATCAAAGGCAACCACCAAACTGATCTCTATTGCAGCTATAATATTTCAACACTACCTCTTAGCAAGTGATAGATCTTCAAAGTGTCATCTCACGACAAGTGTGCACAACTCTAACGAAAAACAATGTCAAAAATCTCATCATAGATTTTCTCAATAAAACATTGTTATTTCAAAATAACAGTATTCACCATAGCTACTTCTAGAGGGTAAATTAGTAAAGCATAAAAAGAACAAGTTATGGAGTCACACTCATGACTTCCACCATGGCTATTCCTAGAGGATGGATCCTTAATAGCTACTCCGAGAGGGTAGAACAAGGGATTTCACCTTGAACTTCTTTCATATGAAGAATACATTAACAAGGGATTGCACCTCAAACTTCTTCCACAAAAAAGATCAAATTAACAAGGGATTGCACCTCAAACTTCTCTTGTAGAGAAAAACTCATTAACAAGGGATTGCATCTCGAACTTCTCTCATAGAGAACTCATTAATAAGGGATTGCACTTTGAACTTCTCTCGTAGAGAACTCATCAATATATGAAGGGAATCAATAAAGTTGAGTTTCTCTCAGCAAGGGCATCATTCTCCACTACCCTGAGTTTATCCTGGAAGTAGCAAACTTCACTCTCGAAAGTGGCTTGGTAAGAATGTCTGCAGTTTGCTCCTTTACAGAAATGTACTTGAGTTCAGCTGCTTAACTTTGAATCATATCCCTCAAGTAGTGGTATTTAATTAACACATGTTTAGTTCTGTCATGAAAAACAGATTAACTGAAAGCTTTACACAACTTTGGTTATCACACATGATTATAGTAGGTTCCAAAAGCTGTCCAAATAAATTTGCAAGTAATTTATGAAACTAAACAACTTCTCTTGCAGTCACACATGCTGCAACATACTCTGCTTCAGCTGTACTCTGAGCTACAAAAGATTATTTCCTAATGCACCAGGAGACCATATCCGACCCTAGGCTGAAACAACATCCCAAAGTACTCTTCCTATCAGGCACACACCCTGCCCAATTTGAATCAGAGAACTCCTATAAGTTCAGCTCTACACATGAAGAATATTTCAATCCATATCCCACTGTACCACGAATGTATCTCAAAACGTGTTTGGCTGCCACAAGATTAACGTACCTTGGTTCATACATGAATGGACTCAATGTATTAACTGTATAATATATATCAGGCCTTGCATTAACCAAATACACCAAGGAACCAATTGGCTGTCTGTACATAGTAGGATCAATAAATCTAAAGTGGTTGCATCATCATACAACCTTTTTCAGTTTTGCTTCAATGGGAATCACCATAGACTTACATTCTAACATGTCAATTTTTTCCAAAATATCAATTGCATAATTAGCTTGATTTAATATGTTTTCATTTGATCTTTGTCATACCTCAAGCCCAAGAAAATGGTGCAGCAACCCCATGATCTTTCATTTCAAATTCTGAAGTTAAATCCTTCTTATACTTGACAATAAGATCATCACTACTAGTGACAAGCAAATCGTCAACATAAAGCCCAAGAATTAACACTTTGCCATCATGTACCTTTAAGTATAAATTTGGATCTACATCATTCTTATGAAAATCCAATCTTAGAAGATAGTGATCAATTCTCCAATACCAAGCATGTGGAGCTTTCTCAAGGCCATACAGTGCCTTTTTCATCTTGCGCACATGAGACTCTACCATGAATAGCAAAATACTCTGACCGCTTAATATATACTTCCTCTTCAATTACCCAATTAAGAAAGTTGTTTTCACATTCCTTCACTACTACAATAGCTATGATGGATCTAGTGGATGTATAACATGCTACTGGAGCAGAGGTTTCTTCATGGTCAATGCCTTACTCTTGTGAAAAACCTCTAGCAACAAATTTGATTTTATATTTTTCTATACTTTCATCAATTGCATGCTTAATTTTAGACAACCATTTGGATGAAACAACTGATTTACCTTTTGGTCTTGGAACAATATCCCATACATTATGCTAAATGATGGATTCATACTCTTCCATCATGACATCTTTCCATACTTGCTGATTTGAAGCTTCTTCAACACTGAAGGTTCAGATGCAATAATGTGGGTCATTAAAGCTACGCAACTGGCATACTTATGAGGCCTTTTACTTTCTTTGGAAGTGCCATGAGAAGCTGCATGTTGTTCATCTTCTTCCTTAATGTTTCTGGCCCACAAAGGGTTTTTCTTGTTGACCGAAGTATTACTGGGACCTGCTAAAGTATCAATAGGATCAACATGATCAATTGGTTCAGCTGAATCCTCTAAATCTAAACTCTCAATCTGAATTTGTAAAGATGGATTTGGATTGGCCATTGCAAAATTTTGAAGATGTTCAAAGTCTTCTTTATTAGATAACATATTAGATTCTTTTGATTTCTTGCAAACTACAACTTCGTCAAAAAACATCCCTGCTGACTTCAATTTGTTTTTGACCTGGAATGTAGATCTTGTATGCTTTTGAAGAATCGCTATAGCCAACAAATATTCCTTTACTTCATGAAGGTCCCAATTTGGATCCTTTCTCTTCGGAACATGAATATAAATAGGTTAACCAAAAATTCTAAAATAACTGATATCGAGTTTAACACTTGTAAAAGCTTCTTTTGGAGTCGTGTTGTTTAGAATCTGATGCGGACTTCTATTTTGAAAATGTACTATTAATTTGCAAGCTTTAGTTCATAAGATAAATATAAAATGGAGACAAGAGGCTTTTTTCTTTTATTGAGGTGCATTGGTGGCATAAAAAGAAAAATAAGAAAAATGGTTGTCATTTCATTTATCGAGGTGTGTAGGTGGCATCTTAGAATTTTGTGGAAAGTCCCTTAAACCATGCATTTAATATTTGTTGTGATCCACAAAGGCAATGTAATTTTCTAATTGGCCACATGGTGGTGCTTAGTTGTATTTGGGTGGGAACTAAATATCTGTTGTAAGGTAGTCACATTTACCTTTTATCCACATTGGTTGTGTTCATAAGATCTTGGGTGGTAAGTGCCTTTTTGAGCAAGGGATATGAGCATTTGTAATCAAGCTCTCAAGGTGTGACCTCTTCTTGTATAGAAGCTTGGAGAGAAGGATGAAGTAGAGGAGCAAAGTTTGAGAAAAGCTAGTAGCCACGGTTTGCTTGTGGCTTGCAAGCACAAGTTTAGATTTTCTTTGGAGGTTTCTACCAGAGTGTGGATTTGGACTAGCTAGGGTTTGGATTAGGTCTTGAGGATTTTGTAGAACTATTACTTGCTTTGTATTTGGCTGTAACCGAGAAGGCTTTACAGCCTGACACGTTGCATGTAATCAGTTATTTTATGAATAAAGAGTTGTTTTTGGTATTGGATCTTATTTCTTGCATTGTGTTTCCATTGTATGGTTATTTGCCACGGGCTAGGACATCTCCTTGTAAAGAATTCACCGTCACAACTTCAAATTTCACTCAGCACAAGAGGATGCCGATTAATAGTTTTGCTCAGCACAAGAGAGTGTTGAGTGACAGATAGATGGTGTCGAGTAACTCGGCACTTGAAGAAATTGAGTAAGCTCGGCAGTAAGGGCAACTCATCACAAGAGGATGCCAAGTGAGCTCGGTCACCAAAGGGAAGGTGGAGCTTGACACAGTGGTTGCCGAGTGAGCTCAGTCAACAAAGGGAAGGTGGAATCGAGTGAACTCGGTAGGGACTACAGATGGTAGCTTGGTGGACTCAGTAGAGACAACACATCTTGTACAGATCGAGTTGATAGAGAAAGAGCACGGTTGAGGAGTGAATTGAGTGAGTTGTTTAACAAACTTACAATTTTGAGCATTTCCGCCATTAAAACACAGAGGATAACCTCAAAACTTGCAAGTAAGAACTTCTCAAATACAAAACATGCAATAGTGAATAGAATGGAGACAACAATAAGCCAAGCATGCCTGCTTGCTTGCTTTCTATTCAACTAGATTAAAACTATTACAAAATTTGGGAGCATTCGGCTTTAACCAAAAAAACACAAAATACTTCAAAATGATAATAAACCTACAACACTAAAAGATGCATACAATAATGCCTGGAGCAATCATTGCTTCTTAGGACAACAAAATGACAGAGAGATTCAATATGTGCTGTGATACTGAGCCTTCCTTCTGTCCTCTGAACTTTAAATATTTCTTCTCTGTTTTGATCTGTTGATCTTCTTCCTTCTCTGCTCTGTGCTCTGCACTTCTCCTTTGTCTGCTTCCTTCTTTCTTACTCACTGATCGAATGAATGAGATTCATTCCTTTTGTCTATCTTGAAAAACGTTTCCCTCTCTTTTCAAAATTCAAACTCACCTACCAAGTTGAATGTTGTCAGGTGGGTAGGTGGACATTTGGCTCCAGGGGCAACTGACTATGTCACATCATATTTCTGACACTCCTATGGGGATTCTCTTGCCTTGCACTGCGTCAGAAAGTTTGTAGACTTTCATCATGATGTTGGCAGTGGATTAGCATTCCTTATTGGATTTGCAACATGGTTTAATAGCCTCGTGTGTTTGCTATAAGTCTAGTGGTTGTATTGGGTATTAACAGGTCGATCTTTTGGTGCAATGACAACCCTAGCGGTTAATAAATGGTATTAGAGTTTGGTGACACATTAAAATCCTTGCAGGCCATGATGAGTACCCTTGGGAGGGGGATTGTTGGCAATGCGTCAGCATCCCTCATTGAATTCACATCAAGGTTAAAAGCCCCCCATTTCTTTTATAAGTCTAGTGGTTGTATCAGGCATAATGGGTCAATTTTTGGTGCAACAACAACCCTATTGCTTAACAAGCGTTGTTGGTAAGTGATCACCAGATGAAGGCATAAATGTTTTCATTGGTGGAAACATTATTAGTTAGCAACGCTGCTTGATTTGATAATCAATTATGTTAGAAGGAAATCATGAAAAATGCCTAAGTACAGAGCAAAAAATCAATATACTATCAGACAATATTGGTCAATGAGCACATAATACATATCAGACATGGCTACAATTTTGGATTTTAGTAATATATAGTATGTACTTGCTTCAAGTATGGTCCAATGTGTTAATATGTTGGTTGGCACATGTTATGGTTAGATAAGAAAAATTGGCAGAGTATAGCAGCTATTCATGACAGTTTTGGAGATTGAGCAAATTGGCTTAGCTAATTGAATTGTTCTACCATCTCAATTGCTTGGCATTGTTAGGACGATATTGACCCTTGGATAGCACCGTGTTATATTGCATATGGGAATGTATGCTACACATTTTGTGAAGAGTTTTGCTAGTTGACTGGATAAAGATTAGTGAAGGGTATAAAGGATAGATTGATTTCGTATGTGAGCATGGATATTGATGGATTATGATGCTATGATGATGTTATGTTTGTTGTGTGCAAGCCTTGATGCTAGATCAAATCATATGCAAGCTTCATTGTAGACTAATCAGGCACTGTGATGTCAGCATAGTCTTTTTGGTATTGTAAATATTATCATTATAAGTGGATAGCGAGTCCCTCTCAAGCAAGTGCTTTTTTCTTTTTGTAATATAACTCCTAACATGGTTGAGACCTCTAACAAGGTCTAATCCTCTAACAAGGACTCATGTACTAAATGCTATGCAACGACTCCTAATAGGATCAAACCTCTTAACAAAGAACTTTTAGATCAGTGCATAGTTGTGGCTACCATCCCCACCTTGGTTTTCCCTGGCCAGGATTTCCTTGAAAACAAATCATGGTGTTATGAGTTCTTTATTGTTTTATGGTTTACTTTCTTGTATTACTATATGTGGATGTTTATAGTTAAGTTGCAAATTTGTTAATTGGTATAGAAGTGTTGCAACAATGATTCACCCTCCCTCCATCCCCCCTTCAGTGTTTCTTGACCCTAACAATTGGTATTAGAGTTTAGTTCCTCAGAAGAAGTCTTACAACTTGAGGGGGATCTTGATGGATGCAAGTAGTTACAAATTAACTTTGATGCAACACTTGAAGATCTGGACAGAGCTAATAGAGAAAACGGAAGATTGAAATTGAAGCTAAGAGATGCGCAAGATTACATCAAGAAACTCAAATATCAGATTGAAATCGCAAGGATAAAGAGGAAAGAACTTGTTGAAAAAATTATAGAGCCTAAATCAAATGAAGATGAGTTAGATCTGGTTGAGAAGCTTCAAAAGGAATATCAAATACTTAGACATGAATTTATCACATCATTTTAAATGGCAAAAGAAATTGAAGATGGAAAGACAGAGAAAAACTTGAAACACGTCTAAAAAGGAAGACAAATGGATTTAATGATTTAAGTGCATGACTTGGAATGGTGAAATTAGAACTTGAGAAGTATTCTAACATTGTGAAAGGTGAGCTTGTGGAAACAAAGTTACATCTTAAAAAGCTTTAGTCAAGCAGTGATAAACTTGATGAGCAATTGCAACAACATAAATTGAAAGGCGACATGACTGGAATTGGATATCATGATGGTGAATGTTCCAAAGAAGCAGAAGAGAGACTAATGCAAGATCCAATTCGGATAACCATTCATAATGAAGAACATAAAGAGTAGAAAAAGAAGATCAAAAGATGCTATGCATGCAACAAGTATGGATACATGAAGAATGCAACACAAGTAGGGAGACTTGATATCTCTGTTCGTAGACCTTGATATGGTACTATGCTATGCGACATCGTTGTGAGTTTTTGTAAGTTCTGCCTATGTATCAACTTTATGGAGAATGTGACCTAATGCATTAATCATCACGGAAAATTAAAGGCTTTAACAGATGAATGCAAGTTACTCTTCACCATTCAAGTTGCCAGAGCTAGAACAAACAAAGCAAGAGGTGAATTGAGTAGTATAGCAAGAGATTACAAACTAATTTGTGCAAACCCTAAACTGATGACATAAAAAGGTATTTATCTATTCTGCAAGCTTTGTTTGAAGGTGTTATCTGGTTGAGTAAACATGGATAAGCCTCATATATATGATGTTAAGGAAAGAACAAGATGCCATTTGGATAAACATCCATTTAAATTGATGGAAGACGACCTTGAGGGAGCATTTTCAAAAACCCCCTAACGAGGTGCTCCATGTAGAGGATATAAGGGCACAAATACATTGCAATAATGAAGTAATTGGGAATGCAAATATTTGGGAAGATTTGAAAGATATTTACAATAATGATAGGTCATTTAAGGATGAATTCAAACATTTGGAAAATCTAAATATCATTCATGTTATGGATTTTGAGGAGTTTGAAGAAGTAGAATGGATTAAGATTGTATTGAGCATAATACATGATCAATATTATGCTCAATACTTTTGGCCGAGTGAAAAACTTGTCAAAATAATTGAGGAGTTAATTCATTTAGTCATAGGTTTGGACAATGTTGGAATTATACCTATTGCGACCGAACTTGTAAATAAGGAAGTTGAAAAGAACATTGGTTCCAAGTGGAACAAGCGAGCTTCGCTGATATAAAACAACATGATGTGAAATTGATTTCTAAGATTCTAGGATATAAGATGCATCATAGTGGTGGGAATAACTTTGTTTCAATTGGAGTGATTTAGACAACATATATAAGATGGTAATTGAAGATGAACACTTTGACATCTATGAGATCTTGAGGCAATAACAATTAGAAAACATTAGAAGGATCAAACATGAGAAGTCTCTAAGCATTTAGATTTGGTTCTTTGGAATTGGACCTATTCTTCCACATAATCCAAAGATTTCCTAATATGCACCCACATGCTTGGAGAGGTGACATTCCTATTGCAGCCTTGATCACAAAACATTACAGAATGTGACACAAATCTATGATTAACAGTGATTTGTTTGGATCATTCAAGGTATTTCAGAGGGAAATAAAACAAAAAGTCATAATTCTTAGACAAATAGTTGAAAAATATGTAGATACAATGCGCTTTATGGTTGAGACTGCCAGTACATTAATGGAAGTAGTTGAATCAAGACTTAGTGGATCCCTCCTATGTGTTACGGAATTGATCCCTATATTGTGATATGACATGTTGATGTAGTTCTAGCTTCTGTTAGAGATCCTAATATTCAAAGACGGGGAACCTGTGAAGAGAAGTATAGTTAGGTTAGGGAAGAGCTTAACTGAGGCTCTAGGAAGAGAAAAATAGAGAAAATGGTAGATAAGATAGCTAAAAAAGAAGGAATTTCCAAGGAACAAATGACTTCTCTTAGAAAGGAGAGTGAGGAAGCAAAGAAGGCATAGATTGGTGGATCAAGCATAGAGAAGACAATTAAGGATTTATCTGATAATGTGCGACCACTTGAGGTACCAGATGTACCATTAGAAGTGGTTGTTTAGGTCGAGGTTACACTTGTACCTCAAAGAGCTACATACAAGGAAGTGTAGTAGGATAACTCCACCTATAAAGGCTGAGACACCAAGTACAAAACCAGTAACAAAGGCTTCTAGGATGCTTAGACCTAAGGATAAAGCTCAAAGGCCTAGTCCTAAGAAGCCTAAGGTAACCAAGGCTAAGGTCACAGAAAAAGAAAAAGAGAAACCTACCACAGTTGAACAGTTAGAACTAGAGAAAAAGAAAGAGGATGAAAAGAAGAAATGGAAGCCTGATATGATGATCATTGAAAGAATCGAGAAAGAAGGAAGGATATGCCAGTTTGAGAAATATTATAACACATATGAAGAGAATGATCAGAAACTCTTAGAAGATTATGTTATTAAGTATTGGTTAAATTTCAAGAGGAGTTTGTTAGAAATTAGGGGAAGCATTCCAGATGATTTGTATGATAAGTTGGATGTAGGAGGTAGTTAGCATTAGAAGAAGACTAGAGAATTAGAGAACAAACTTTACATAATTTGTGTACCTTAGTTACTATTGATGAAATGAAGGACATATTGAATAGGGCTAAGAGTAAGATGAGAACAAAGATGAGGATAATAAAGATCATGACAGGGATATATGAAGAGATAGCAGAAGTTTTGGATGATATTGATTATAAGAGAGCTTGAACCAAGGCCTAAGGGTATCACTATAAGAGAGAAAACTGTCACACCATCAGAAGAAGTTGAAGAGGCAAATCAATTCATTAACATGGTTCAGCAATCTGATTTCTTTGTGTCAGGTGTACCTATATCATTGGAGCCCTCTAAGGAGGAGTAGGAGAAGGAGAAGCAAGACTTAACGAGAAACTTCATCATTAACAATGAAATCAATGAGATCATGCTCAAAGCCAACGATATGGCTGAAGAGATAATTTGATGAAGAAGATCAAGAGAAGGAAAAGGAAAAGAAGGAAAAGAAAGATGTCATGACAGAGGAAGAGATTAGACAAGTGATCAGTGAAGGTAAATCTTCATTAATCACAATTGATTTAGTAGATTAGAATACAAGTCAAGATGAATATCATTCTCCATAGGTTGCAACAAGGAGCATGGATCTTACTGATAAGGATAATGTTATTTTGATGACTGAAATGACAGTAAAAAAGATGGAAAGTCTCATGGAAACTCCCACTAAATCTGGAGGAGTGACATTGTTGGCAAGTGATTTAAGCAAAGCACTTGCTGGCATGGATAAGGAAGGAGAATTAGAACCTTATGATGAGGATGAATTGTTGAAGATATCTATGATGATCTTTGCTAAGGCAAATGATAAATCTGGAGAAAAAGACAAGGGTACTTAGTAAAGTCTTAGACAGATCCAACAGAGTATTAACTCTGCCAATGACTTTCCAATGTAATGATGTGGATAACATGGAGATCGTGTTGAATGAATTTGATGCTCATTTTCAATCTCTTGAGCAGGTAGCCAAGGACAGGGTAAGAAAGGAATATAAGACGGAAAGGTTTACAAAGGTATGTGCTTCTATTGCCAATGATGTAATACTAATAGATGAACATATTAAGGACATTAAAGCCTGTATGTCCGAAGGTAAGGAAGTCTACATTCACTGTGTAAGATCAGATAAACATGTAGTAAATGCAAAAAAGTGCATTAAGGAAGATGAAGATAATGTAGATAATTTTACATCAGTTTTTGAAAAATCTAATCAGATTGCTACTGATTTTGATAAGTTTGTAAGTAAAGCAGTGGACAAGATCAATATTCTTTAGAGAGAAAAGGATAGAGTTATATAGAGATTTGCTATATTGAGAAGTTTATTGACACCTAAGTTGGAGTTCATGCGAAAGAGTTAGAATTGCTAGATTCAACTCAGAAATCTTATGCATTATTCAGACCAACAGTCTTGGAGGGAGCTAAGATAACAACACATTCCTTATGTGGCAAGATTCAGGTAGCTGAGAACTGAAAAAGTCACAGGACACTGATTTTGCACCTCTGAATGTGAATTTTGCGGACATATTATGGCTTGTGTGGTATATTGTTTGCTTTGATGCAAAATTTTGACTTGTATATAGATTTTGTATCTCACTTTTTCTATTGATGTCAAAGTGGAAGTGGTGTAGTGAAAATAAATGATTATACAAGATAATGTAAGGGGGAGTACAGTTAAAGTATAATATTTTGAGAGAAAGTTTTGATTTGGCATTGACAATTGATGTCAAAGGGGGAGATTGTTGGCAAGTGATTAATAGATGAAGGCATAAATGCCATTAATGACAACATAATCAATTAGTAAGGTCGCTTGATTAATAATCAGTTTTGTTGGAAGGCACTCATGAAAAATGCTTAAAGTACAGAGTAGAAAACCAATATACAGTTGGACAGTTTTTGGTCAGTGAGCATATAATACTTATCAGACATGGCTACAATTTTGGATTATAGTAATATATAATATGTACTTGCTTCACATATGGTTGCTTATGTTAATATGTTGTTTGGCACATGTTTTGGTTGGATAAGGTAAAATTGGTAGAGTATAGCAGTTATCCAGGACAGTTTTGGAGATTGGGCAAATTGGCATAGCTAATTGAATTGTTTCTACTAATTTAATTGCTTAGCATCATAGGGACGACATCCTAGATGTTAACCCATGGATAACACCATGCTATATTGCATATCGGAATGTGTGCTACACATTTTGTGAAGAGTTTTTCTAGCCGACTGGATAAAGATTTGTGAAGGATATAAAGGATAGATTGATTCGTATGTGGGCATGGATTATGATGCTATGATGATTTTATGTTTGTTATGTGCGAACCTTGATGCGGGATCAGATCCGTTGCAAGCTTTATTACATACTAATCAAGCATTGTGATGACAATATAGTCTTTTTGATATTGTAAATACTATCATTATAATTGGACAATGAGTCCCTATCAAGCAAGTGCACTTTTCTTTTTGTAATACAAATCCTAACAAGGTTGAGACCTTTGACAAGCTATAGTCCTCTAACAAGGACTCATGTACTAAATACTATATAACAAGATCTAATAATGTCAAACCTCTTATCAGAGGATTTTCAGATTAGTGTATAGTTGTGGGTACCATCCCGACTAGGAGTTTCCCTTGGCAAGGATTTCCTTGAAAACAAATCATGGTGTTATGAGTTTTTTATTGTTTTATGGTTTACTTTCGTATATTGCTATATGTGGATGTTTATGGTTAAGTTGCAAAGTTGTTAACTAGTTTGGAAGTGCCGCAACGCTGATTCACCCCCCAATGTTGCTTGATCCTAACACATGAATCATAGCCTTGGTTGGCTCTATAATAGTTATGTTATTTCTTTCAGCTACACCATTTTGTTGAGGATTATAAGGTACGTAGAACTCCCTCTTAATCCCAACTTCATCATATAAATCATGAAAGATACCAGACTAATATTCTCCCTATTATCTGATCTCGAAATCTTAATTCTTTTGTTAGATAAATTTTCAACAATTGCTTGGAACTCTTTGAACCAGAACAACACTTCATCAGATTCTTTAGACTTAAGAACATAATCCAACATCTACAGGAAAAATCATCTATAAAGTAACATAGTACTAGAAAACACTTAGAGAAGCAACTGACATAGGACCACATAAATCAGAATGAATTGTTTCCAGGATCTCTTTAGCTCTACTTTCACTACTATGAAAAGAGCTTTTAATGTTCTTACCTAGAGCGCATCCCTTGTAAACTTCATGATTTTGGTTTAGCTTTGGAAGACCAACCACAACTATTTAGGTGTTACTTAGGAATTCGTTCTTTGAAATCAAATTACTGAAAGTCTCGTGACCATCTAACATTACTCTTCACTTGAAGTAGTTATTATAGTTATTTAAACAAAAAGTTCACAAGGAGGGGATGTAACATATTGTCACTGATTAGTTGCATGTGTTGCGTTGGGAATGTAACAACCAATTTCCTAACCATTTAAAAACAATTGATAAATCACAACAATTTGTATTACTTTCCATATTCATCTGGAAAGATATAGTTATAATGACTACTTTTCATAATCAATTGAAAGAGTTTAACAACTATTACGGAAGTAAATGATTTCTATTTAAGTAAAAGGAAATAACTGAATTAACTATTTTAAGGAAAATGAAATAACTGAAATGCATGCAGAATTGAATGTATTTGTACAAGCATTGGCATCTGGTGGAGAGGAGAAGCATTGTCAGGGGCTTAATCTCCCAACCGTAGATCCTTATTATCTCCACACAATCTCAACTGAGAAAGGCCCTCCCTACCTGGGAACTGGCATAGGACACCTTGTCTTGCCATTGAGCATCCTGGAGTTAAGAGTGTCAGCTAGGCAGCTAACTAGGCTATGGATACCTTCTATCAACCTGTCTGCCAACTACTAGCAACCCTGACTTTTAATGATCACAGCAGCAAGCATGCCACTAAACCTACCCAAGCCAGGGATTTATATTAACACAATGTGCCCGATCACTTACAACTCGACTTGACAACAAGATTAACACCATTTGATCACCATGAACTAATTAGTTTAAGGTTTGTTTAAGCTTATTAACTGTTTATTTGCTTCTGACTGCCTTCTCTTATCTTGCAGGCATAACCCACCATTCATTTGTCATTAACCCACACTCTTCATCTCGACCTTGCTGGTCTTCCTGGATGAATCCCGGTGTGGTTGTTTATAACATTGATCAATCTTGTTTTATCACAATTTGAACTCTCTGCCAGATCTGGGCTTATAACAGCCATTTATAAGTAGTTCTTTAAGTTTTCATAATAGTCGCT
The DNA here is from genome assembly GCA_028749045.1 of Cupressus sempervirens. Taxonomy (NCBI): domain Eukaryota; kingdom Viridiplantae; phylum Streptophyta; class Pinopsida; order Cupressales; family Cupressaceae; genus Cupressus; species Cupressus sempervirens. The sequence goes on along the minus strand of CM053793.1, from coordinate 99,267,450 downwards.
TGACATTTATAAGAGTACCTTCCTTAAGGCATACAGAAAAATGCCCCTGTATAAGTTTGCACTGGATTGGGGATCCTTTCAATTTAAAAACAAAAGTCTGGAAGAGAAAAAAATCTCATAGAAGTAGTGGATAATTCAGACTTCTTATTTATGATGTTACCTAATCAGTCTTATGAGAATATGGTAGTTCATTTGGAGCTAGGCTCTAACTATATTATCAAACATTCCATCAATCTCCAGCCGAGATTTCAAAGCCTTAACATATAAAAATTGGAAATTAGCAAATGTGGAAGAATGCACAACCTGGTGAATGTATTATCTCTCTCCTTATGCTATTGGAGAGCTGAACCACTTGTTATTGCTCCTTTCTGGGTTTTGGGACAATCAAATAGTGATTGTCTCATGGCAATCACGGAGCATAAAGCTTGTAATATGCGACCTCCAAAATAGCGATTCATGGCACTGTATAAGTGTAATGACAGATTGACAGCCAGTTATGAATAGTAATCCTTAATCACGACACTATAAAGCAGCAATAGCTGGTGTGTAGAAATTGCAATGGAAAAGTGTGGTTTTCAAAATTGCCATGGAATAAAATGCAGATGAAAAAGCTGAAGGTAATGCAAGTGGAATCACTGATAAAGAAGAGTCTTCTTGGTATCCATCCATCACATATAATGAGCTTGTCTTTTACAAAAAATGCATGCTCGGTTACAAGCAAGAAGAAAAGGTGGCATCAAAATAAGTTACGCTAAAAAACCTTAACAAGGTGGCTGATAAAGTAATGGCTCCATATTAAAATAGGCCACTGAAAATGTAATGGGCCGATGCCACAAATATAATTATAATGTTGCCAAAAGTTGGAATTAATAATTAAATCATTGACATAGGTTGGAAATAATAATTCCTTTAATGTTTTAATATAGAGGAATCATTTGTACCTATTCATACTTGCATATGCAAGTACACGTATATGTATGCATACACAATATTCCAAGTATATGTAGATTATGTATAAAACATATACGTTCATATAAATCATATGGAATATACACGTGTACATGTATATGTATGTACATTTACATGTATGTGTAGGTACCATGGTATCATTATATTAAAACATGCCTTGCCATGACAAGAAGCTCTGAAATTGTCTACAAACATAAAGGTAATAATATGTTCTAGTTTCATTATTTCATTATTTTATTGAATCTGTTGACCAATTTGTTCATGGTGATCACTTGGTATGACCTTGCTTGCCTAGTCTAGCTTCCTTGACCAAGGTGGCTTAGAACTCATACTTGATAACTCAATGGCAGGTGATGCCCTCATGCCCTTTCCTTTTTTGGCAATGCTTCATCCGTTCCTTCAAAAAGAATTTATCAAGGTAATATCATATTTCCAAATTGTTTAATTAAAATCAAATATTCGTACTAGCTAGCCACTTCCCATTCGTATAACATCATATTAAAAACCGTTATTTTAATTCCTCGAGGACATAAGAATTAACCAACATTTCAATTTCATAAGAACCATAATGAACAAGTAATCTCCTCATTTTCACATGAAATCAGAATAAATAACAATTTAACCATCCAACTCAATTTCGTTTATAGCTTCAATGGGCTATAATGATATTTTTAACTAAGCAAAAATTTGGGATGTAACAAGGAAACAAAGCATGGAACTTTTGTAGAGAAAAACTTACAGAAAACTTCATATTTGATTTGATGCTCAGAATCATTTATACATCACCATTTCTTTTGTTATTACTGCAACCTTTACAAATAGAATGTTACACAAATAATTGAAATTCCTTTATTCTGTGAAACAAGCATTGGCTCTCTGTAATATCCATTTTTATTTTCATGCTTTTAAATGGAACATTCACTCAGCAATTTGTAGTTTTATATGCAATCTTATATTGAGCAATTTTTTGTGTTTTCTTGTCTAACAGTTTGCAGGCAATTTATTATTGATTTTTCTATTCTTTGGCATATTCTGTCAGAAAGTCTGTAATAGACATATTTAGTCACATGGACATAATTAAAATCAATTGCAATTTGAATTTCAATATATTTTATTGAGTCTTTGAGGCTATTTTGTCAAACAATTAGAGTACAATCTCATTCAAGATTTTAGTCTTTTTTGGCACATTGGCAGGTGGAAATTCAGAATAAGGATGAATATTGCATCCACCAATTTTGCACAAGTAATAAACCATGAAGACGTTAGGGGGCTTGCAGGTCTTCCAACATGTGATACAATTCCTGAGCAAGTTATGACAGAAGATCAGATATTAATGCTAGCAAAGCAGATATCTGCTTATGGATCTATCTGTAAACAACTTATTGAAATGCACAATGCCATTGTATTGCAGCAAAATGCCTTGAATGGTGGGTGATTTCTTCTTAGATTTTGTCTTTACAATAATTTGTCATTCCGTGTATATTCCTCCTCATCATTCCTTTCATCAGTGTATATGGCAGACAACTTATATGCCACTATCTCTTAAATGTAAATAGTATATTTTCAACGTGTGATGTTAACATCCCAGTTTACATATTTATTCCCTCCGTCCTTTGCATGTCTTAAATATACAGCCTATTAATTATCTTAGAGTGAGCTTCCCTCCAATTTACTTTATAGTACAAATAAATTGTTGAGAAGGCAAACCTTGTTCTCAGCCTACATATTCATTTGAAAGCCAACTCCTCTGCCACAGTCACCTAACAACATTACATGAGATCTTTTAATGTTAAGAGGCATGACAACATCATCTCTGCCACAATCACTGATCCACATTGTCATGTGATTTAAATGATTTTGAGGGCATCTTCACAGAGTTTGAAAACCTGAGGTTATATGCAATATGTCTGTGTGTGTGTGCGCACGCGTTTCTGACAGTATTTGTGTATGTCTATATGCCTATTTTTATTTAGTGTTCTTATTTAGCCAAGTTGACAAATGCCAACTGGACAAGCATTATTCAATGCCCATCACTGAAGAATTGAAGTGCCATCTTATTCTTATTGTTAGTTGAATTGAGAAAATTTTCAGTCCTTCATACTGTTGCTCAGCAATCTTCATAGAAGAGTTGAAATGTATGCAGATTCTGTCCAAGAGCTATTTCCTTTACCAAATCTGAAAAGGTAAAAGTCATCATTAGAATTTATGTGCCAAGTATGAAGATGTCAGAAATGCAGAAATGTAAAAGAAGTGTCTAGGATATGGTTTCCAGGGGATAACATTTGTGGCATTACTTCAGTTGCATTTGGACCATTTTTTCCATTTGAGATCAATCTATTGAAACATGCATGTATATGTACATATTTCTTTAGATGTATATTGTGAGCTGTTTTTTTCAATAAAATATTGCATTTATATACATTCTGGGCCCGCCTAAGGCACAGACCTGAATGAAATATGCACACATCCTAAAGTTTTCAGCGCTATCATTTAGAATATATATTCTTTCTTCTAATCTCAATGACTTCATGGCTTTTAGGGTTCACTCCTGGACAAGCCCTTACATTCAACTCAGTGATGGGCTTTGTGGGACATAAGATAACCACTCGGCAACGTTGGACTCCAAGCCAGGCACAACTTCAGATTCTTGAGAGTATATTTGAAAAGGGTAAAGGAACCCCATGTAAGCAAAGGATAAAAGAGATAACAGCTCAGCTTCGTAAACATGGCCATATTTCTGAAACAAATGTTTATAACTGGTTTCAGAATCGCAGAGCTCGCACTAAAAGGAAACAGCAGACAGGGTTTACTGGTAGTGGGGAATATGAAATGGATAATCTCCTTGACTGTTCAATTGAAAAGAAAGCTAAATTTGATGAAAGTAGTGGTCAGGAAACTTCCCTCAGTAGACAGGGAAGTCCTAGTTTTCAGAATCATGAAGGTGTATCTGAATGCAACAATTTTGATTCTCAACAGCATAAATCATCAACTTCTTTCAGTCTGCAAGTTGCCTCAAAGGCTACAGTTGGTTTTAACAGAAGTGCTCCTTTTGAACATGGTTTCCCAGTTACAAGTACGTACATTCTACTTTCCTTAAATGTTAGATCTTTGATCCATAGAAGTCTGCTTGTGTCTACCTAACATGAAGTAAGCGGTCAAGATTGTTATTGAATTTATAGGAAAGTCTTTCAACCACAATAATGTTCTGCAGAATGACTGTTACTTTACATTTCTTGTCTTTGTGAACAATGGAAACTTCAGAATTTCACATTAAATTACATTAATAGAGAAATTTGAATGCTATTTCTAGATGATGAACTGCAGTTTGAAAACAAATTTAATAGAATCTTTTGTTTTTGTGAACAAACAGCATAGCATTCGTTTGAATGCTAATGGCAAGTTCAGAGTTCACATCAAACTGCATTAATTATGTATTTTGAGTGCTATTTTGTAATGACCCTAACTATATAAGTCACTAAAGAACCAATGATAAACTGAGACAATTCGTAAAACACCTGTCTTGTAGTCTGAACTGCACTATGAAAAGATAATGTACTATGAAATTTGTTAAAACTGGGCATGCAACTGTTAAATGGTTAAGAGTGTAATGTCTCAAACAATTCACCAAATGAGCTAGTTGTAACAAATGCAGGTGATACCAACAGTATTCAGGAACATTTATTTAATGGACAGATCTGTTACAGAATAACAAGTTCTTCTCTTATCCAATAACAATCCAATTGAAATAAATGACAGAGTCTGTACATAGACAATCAAGCAACATTAAGAACCTGGAGTACTGCTTCCATTGTTCGCTGTTTGAGTGAAATTATCTGGATGGTGATCGATTCAGGTCTTTTCCTTAATCCGCCCTCCAAATCCGGGATTATAGCTGGTACCGCCGAATTAATCATATACTGTTAGTTTTGCCGGCCGTTCAATACTTCTAGACTGGTGCAATTTCTAATATAATTCGCACCCCCTTTCAAATACTGTCCAATCTGCGTCCGCCTGGTGTGAACATGTAAAATACGCTAGGTCGCATGCAATATGGATCAGGTATTAGATTCTTCTCCAGCCCTCCTGCAATGAAGATTGCGGATTTGTTTGCAATCAATACAGCAGTCTCTGTGGTGGGCAATGGGTAATCCAAACCGTTTCCCAACCTCTTATTACATCTTAAACTTTCGACCTGACTCCAAAAAATGAGGCAATTCGGGGTGTATATTGCTCCCAGTCCGAAAGTTCACATTTAACTCCAGGCTTGCAATTTTTTTTTAATAATTCGCAACCTACCAAACGGTGCTCAAACTAGTGTTACTGAGTTCGCCTAGCGTCAAGAAGGATAGAGCTTTGAGTCGCAAATAATATGGAACAGATTATGAAGGATTAGAATATACTTCCTACCCTCTTTCAATGATGATTCCAGAAATTGAAGTCCATGAGCAGACCCACGAATTTCTCTGTGGGAAAAATAAATAACCTAGGCCACTCCCCAATCCCTGATTCCTCCTAACACCTTCGGCTTGACCTCAGGAATGAAGCGTCTCAATCATCAAGGAAAATCGACGCTAATATGGGTTCCAGCAAGGAATGTTTAAGAGTGCCCCTGCTGTTTCGACTAGGTATGAGGAAATTCTATTATAAGCCCTGGTTCTCCTTCTTCAAACAATTCTTCACTGCTTACAGTCTCTACTGAACTGAATCCTTAAAATTGGCCTTAGGCCCCAGAGTTCTGCTCTGATGAAATGACTGTAACGTCACCTCCAATTTGCAATAATTCAGGTGATATTCCACACCCTCAAAATTGCTTATCAATGGGAGTTTTCGTTCCCAAAGATAATTTGAGAACTTGCAGACCAAATGACTACAAATTCCTCCAACTGAAATAGAAGTCGAATCCACAAAACCGCTTGTCCAAATGGGTGCCTCCTGCTCTTTATTTATTCACTTTTTTAAGAAGTCACTGGGAGCTTCTAGAAACATCTTTTTATAAAATTTTATTATAATGCACTTTATTATTGAATAACTTTATAAAATTAAATAAATAACTTTATAAAATTAAAAGTGCAATCTCCTGGCAACAGGATGACTCTCTCCAAAATCATTTGCCTACGAGAGTCAATGATAGGCAAATCTACTGTAGGAATCATGTCGCTAGAAAGGGGACATGACAGTCCGCCCTTCTTGAAATTGCTTGTCCTCAAGCAATCTCAAAGCTGGATACTGCAAAATTGTTTCATTTTCCCAAGTGGCATCTTCAACTGGTAGATCTCTCCATTTAACCAAGTATTATCTGATCACCCTTCTGCGGAGCTGCTTTTCCCTGCTATCCAAAATGAATTCTGGCACTAAGATCAATTTTCCTTCATCATCCAAGGTAGGTAATACCGCAGAAGGTACCACATTCTGTCCCAACGCCTTTTTGAGGCGCGACACATGGAATACATTGTACACTTTGCTATCTGTCGGAAGCTCAAGCTCATAAGCCAACTCCCCTATATGCCTAGTGATCCTGAAAGGCCCATAATACCTAGGCTTAAGCTTCTCTGACCCACTCTTTTTGAGAGTAGATTGTCGAAATGGCTGAAGCATGAGGTAAACCATGCCACCAACCTCAAAGCTCCTCTCTGTCCTCTTTTGATCTGCATACTGCTTATACTGATTCTGTGCCCGAGCTATGTTATCCCAGAGAGCATTAATAATGTCCTTACTTTCTTGAATCAAATTCCCAGCACGTGGAACCCTAACATCACCCATCAGCAAGTCAATAAAGCTCGATGCATCATACCCATATAAAGCTCGGAAAGGTGTCATCTGAATAGACATGTGAAAAGTGGTATTATAACAATATTCACACAAATAAATCCATCTCACCCATGCCTTCTGTTGATCAGCCATGCAATTACTCAAGTAGCCTTCCACCCACTTGTTCACTATTTCCGTCTGTCCATCAGTTTGCGGGTGGTAACTAGTACTGGGTGTGAGCTTAGTGCCACATAATCGGAACACCTCCTACCAAAAATGACTCAAGAATCTACTATTTCTGTCGCTTACAACACTTCGGGGTATCCCATGTAACCTGAAAATCTCTCTGAAGAATACCTCAGCTACTTGTATTGCTGTGTAAGTAGTGGTGATGGGAAAGAATTGAGCATACTTCGTCAGTCCATCCACCACCACATAAATGCAATCGCGTCCTTGAGCCTTGGGCAACCCTGTAATGAAATCCATGGATATGCATTCCCACTTTTGATCCAGAATGGGAAGTTGCTGTAGGAGTCTTGCTGGGAAGGTGTGCTTTTGTTTATTCTGCTGACAAATAGGACACTCACGGACATACTGCAACACATCTGTCTTGAGTCCTTTCCATGTAAATCGTTCTCACACTTGTCTATATGTTTTAAAGTACCCGGGATGACCAGCTATAGGTGAATCATGAAGAGCCCTCATAATAGCCCGCTTCATCTTGGATCCTGGGACTAAAAATATCCTGTTCTTGTAAATAATCAATTTATCCACAAGTGTATACCTGGTATCAACAATTGTTCTGTCAACTATCCCAGATGCCCAAGAGTCTCTAGCATACTCTGCAACAATCAAATGCTTCCAATCCTTAGAGATCTCAACCATCGCACTAAGATGTGGCCTGCGTGACAAGGCATCTGCTACCACATTCTGAGTCCCCCTAACGTATGATATATCAAAGTCGTAGGCCTGCAGCTTACTCACCCATTTTTGCTGTCTATCATTGAGATCTCTCTGTCCAAGGAAATGTCTCAAACTGTTGTGGTCAATTTTTATACAAAACTTACCACCTACTAGATACTGCCTGAATTTAGCTAATGCGTGCATGATAGCTAACATCTCCTTATCGTAAATGCTGAATGATCTCTCTGGCCCACAGAGTTTCCTGCTCTCATATGCAATAGGGTGTTCGTCCTGCATCAAAACAGCCCCAATACCATCTCCTGATGCGTCACACTAAAGCTCAAATGGCTTCGAAAAATTGGGCAATGCTAATACCGGACATGAGGTCATGATCTCCTTAAATCTATCAAAACAAGCCTGTGCCTTTGATGTCCAAACAAAGGCTCCCTTTTTAAGCAAGTTTGTCATAGGAGCCGCATGTCGTGAATATCCGCAAACAAATCTGCAATAGAAGCCACATAAACCAAGGAATCCTCTTAGCTGGGTCAAGTTCTTAGGAATAGGCCACTCCACTATAGCACGGATCTTATCAAGATCCATTCGTACTCCTTCTCTACTGATAATATGACCTAAGTATAATAACTCGGTCATACCCAAATCACATTTGGACTCTTTGGCATACAAGGACTCTGCCTGCAAGGTATTCAATATTGTCTCTAAATGCTCCATATGCTCATGCCATGTCCGACTGTATACCAAGATATCATCAAAGAAAACCAACACAAACTTCCTCAGCTGATGATGGAAGACCTTATTCATGGTGGACTGGAAAGTAGCTGGTGCATTGGTCAAACCGAATGGCATAACTACAAACTCAAAGTGCCCACAATGACATCTAAATGCAGTCTTCTCTATGTCCTGTTCTCTGACTCTAATCTGGTGGTAACCGGATCTCAAATCAATCTTACTAAAGTAGCATGCCCCATGTAGTTCACCTATCAGCTCATCAATCCGCGGAATAGGATATCTATTCTTAATGGTTTTCTTATTCAGCACCCTGTAATCTATGCACATCCAAAGTGAACCATCTTTCTTCTTTACCAAAACTACTGAAGAAGCAAAAGGAGACTTACTAGGTCTAATGTGTCCCATTGCAAGAAGTTCCTTGATGGTTTTTTCTATTTCATCCTTGAGCCTCTTTGGATGCCTGTATGGAGTAATCATAACTGGTTTAGCACCCTCTTCTAATTCGATGATGTGCTCAATCCCTCTATCAGGTGGTGTACTAGGTGGAATATCTCTGAATACCTTGTTATACTTCTTTCTCAATATCTGGATGTTTGGGTGATATTCTGTCTTTTGTTGTTCCTCCCTTGTGGGCATGAGAGTACACATGCTGCCCATTCAATATCATTATGCCTCACCAATCTTTCCAATCGCCTGAGAGAAATGGTTCGGATGTCACTATTCCTGATAGCTCTCAACACATGCTGCTTCTCATCTACCTCAAACTTGATCTCCATGTCCTTGAGTCGGAAAGTGACCTCAACCAATAAACGTAACCATGTCATACCGAAAACAATATCCAAGTCACCCATATTGAGCACATGGTAATCTGCTTTGAACTCATAATTATTCAGGCATAAAGACATGTCTCTAACCATCCTGTTACACTTAAGAGTGTATCCATCAGCCACCTGTACTCGGAGACCCTCAAACTCCTCTGTCTTAATACCACGACACTCAACCAGACGTGCATCAATGAAGTTGTGCGTAGCACCTGTATCAACCAATGTGATCACCTTTTGTCCTGCTAGAACACCACGTAACCTAAAGGATCCCTCCTGTTGAATACTAGATAAACGCCCCTGCTGTAAATGTAACTCAGGTTCCTCTTTTTGCTCTGAATTCCCTGTTTCTCCCTCAGGCTCTGTATCACTGTGATCATCCTCATGTGCTATACTGTCAGAATCTGATCCTTCGTAATATGCCCACATAACTCTATTGGCCTTTCCCTTAGGTCTCAAAGGACAATCATGGTCCTTGTCATATGGGCCTTTGCAATAGAAGCATAGCTTCTTCCTGCGCAAGTCATTCAGTGCCTCTGCATCCAAGGGTGTAGTGGATTTACCCCTAGTATCAACGTTCTTCCCTTTATTCTTATCAAACTTCTTATTATCTCTAAAAGAAGTAGTACTCCTGGAAGGGAACCTGCTAGAAGGTGCTGTAAGCTCCATACTCCGTGCTTTCCTCATAGCCTCCTGAAGTGTTGGTGGGTCAAATGCCTTAATCCAACCCTTGAGGGGTTCAGACAATCCTTCTGTGAACAAGATAACCAACCGTCTCTCAGACACATCCTGCACCATCACTGACAACCTTGAAATTCACTAATATAAACCTCCAAACTGCCTAACTGTCTCAACTGTGCGAGGTCATGAAAATAAATCTCTGGATCCTTTCTATCAAAAAGCTCAACCAATCTATCCACAAAGTCCTGGTAAGATGTCACCTGGTTGTGCTGCAACGTAACCATCCCGTGTGACCACCAATCATGAGTTGCTCCCTCCAAATGCAAGGTGGCGTATCTGATGGCATCTATTCTGACATAGGCCTCAATGCTAGGAATGTATCCAACTTATGAATCCATGCCTGTGCTGTCATCTGTCCACTACCATCGAAAGATGGTAAAGTGAGTTTACTAGTAGCTCGTTGCAACTCATTTTCATGACTTCCTCTAGGCCTCCTGTTTTGACGGCTACTCCTCATATGCTCTCTCCTTTGGTTCAGGTAGCGATCAAAGTTTAGTAGCTCACGCACATGGGGTGGTAATGCCTGCCATTTTGCAGTAGCGGCTCTGAGATCATCCTGAAAATCCTTTGGCAAGTCATCTTCCTCTATCTCCTGGGCCTCCTCCCTAAAGAAAGTGGGACGAGTAGGCCTATTTGCTGTCCATGATCTGTGCCTAGGAGCACCTTGTGAGCCTGCCACACTTCTATTATCATGATCAGGTGTACCTCTACCCTGTTCTTGAATCCTGGGCGGAACAACTCTCTCCATTATGGTAGTCAATGCTTCTAATGAATGGGCTATTTCTTGCTGTCTGGTACTCATGATTCTGTAGAACTCTCGGGTCTCATCGTCATCAATTCTAGGTGGACTCTGTGACTGTCTCTCACCCATATCTTTGAATTTCTGTTCGCCCTTAAGTGTTGCTCTTCTACGTATATAATACCTGGGATAAGGTTGCATAAGATGTTCTACCCAACAAGATGGCAAGAACACTGCTCTGATACCACTGTAATGACCCTAACTATATAAGTCACTAAAGAACCAATGATAAACTGAGACAATTCGTAAAACACCTGTCTTGTAGTCTGAACTGCACTATGAAAAGATAATGTACTATGAAATTTGTCAAAACTGGGCATGCAACTGTTAAATGGTTAAGAGTGTAATGTCTCAAACAATTCACCAAATGAGCTAGTTGTAACAAATGCAGGTGATATCAACAGTATTCAGGAACATTTATTTAATGGACAGATCTGTTACAGAATAACAAGTTCTTCTCTTATCCAATAACAATCCAATTGAAATAAATGACAGAGTCTGTACATAGACAATCAAGCAACATTAAGAACCTGGAGTACTGCTTCCATTGTTCGCTGTTTGAGTGAAATTATCTGGATGGTGATCGATTCAGGTCTTTTCCTTAATCCGCCCTCCAAATTCGGGATTATAGTTGGTACCGCCGAATTAATCATATACTGTTAGTTTTGCCGGCTGTTCAATACTTCTAGACTGGTGCGATTTCTAATATAATTCACACCCCCTTTCAAATACTATCCAATCTGCGTCCGCCTGGTGTGAACATGTAAAATGCGCTAGGTCGCATGCAATATGGATCAGGTATTAGATTCTTCTCCAGCCCTCCTGCAATGAAGATTGCGGATTTGTTTGCAATCAATACGACAGTCTCTGTGGTGGGCAATGGGTAATCCAAACCGTTTCCCAACCTCTTATTACATCTTAAACTTTCGACCTGACTCCAAAAAATGAGGCAATTCGGGGTGTATATTGCTCCCAGTCCGAAAGTTCACATTTAACTCCAGGCTTGCGATTTTTTTTTAATAATTCGCAACCTACCAAATGGTGCTCAAACTGGTGTTACTGAGTCCGCCTGGCGTCGAGAAGGATAGAGCTTTGAGTCGCAAATAATATGGAACAGATTATGAAGGATTAGAATATACTTCCTGCCCTCTTTCAATGATGATTCCAAAAATTGAAGTCCATGAGCAGACCCATGAATTTCTCTGTGGGAAAAATAAATAACCTAGGCCACTCCCCAATCCCTGATTCCTCCTAACACCTTCGGCTTGACCTCAGGAATGAAGCGTCTCAATCATCAAGGAAAATCGGTGCTGATATGGGCTCCAGCAAGGAATGTTTAAGAGTGCCCTGCTATTTCGACTAGGTATGAGGAAATTCTATTATAAGCCCTGGTTCTCCTCCTTCAAACAATTCTTCACTGCTAACAGTCTCTACTGAACTGAATCCTTAAAACTGGCCTTAGGCCCCAGAGTTCTGCCCTGATGAAATGACTGTAACGTCACCTTCAATTTGCAATAATTCAGGTGATATTCCACACCCTCAAAATTGCTTATCAATGGGAGTTTTCGTTCCCAAAGATAATTTGAGAACTTGCAGACCAAATGACTACAAATTCCTCCAACTGAAATAGAAGTCGAATCCACAAAACCGCTTGTCCAAATGGGTGCCTCCTGCCCTCTATTTATTCACTTTTTTAAGAAGTCACTGGGAGCTTCTAGAAACATCTTTTTATAAAATTTTATTATAATGCACTTTATTATTGAATAACTTTATAAAATTAAATAAATAACTTTATAAAATTAAAAGTGCAATCTCCTGGCAACAAGATGACTCTCTCTCCAAAATCATTTGCCTACGAGAGTCAATGATAGGCAAATCTACTGTAGGAATCATGTCGCTAGAAAGGGGACATGACATATTTTTAGGTAATGAATCACAAAGCTTGAAACCAATATTAGTAAAACTTCTTGTTTTTGTGAACAAACAGCATAGCAATCATTTGAATGCTATTGGCAACTTTTGTAATTCACATTGAACTACAAAATTTAAGTATTTCTAATGCTGTTTTTAGATAATGAACCAAGAAGCTCGAAAAAAAATTAATAAAATTTCTTGTCTTTGTAAACCAACAGCATAGTGTTCATTTGACTGCAAATGGCAATTTCAGAAAGTCACATTCAGCTACATTAATTATAAGTAGTTTGAATACTGTTTTTAGATAATGAACAAAAAAACTTGAAAACAAATTTGACAAACTTGATGGAGCCCACACTTTAGCGGAAGTATGAGCCAAACTCACAGTAAAGTAAATCAAATGCATAACATGATCTTGTTAAACTAAGGTGACAAAGAAAAAATCAAGCCCCCAACAGACTGGAGTCCTCATATCCAAAATCATGACAAGAGGAACATCGCTAACAGGAAAAAAAGGGGGTGTGATTACCTTGCCTAGTAAGACTTGTGTGTTTTAACACGAACTCCACAAAAGACAGAATTGAATGGTCTAGCAGATTTGTGTGCCATGCTAGTCAATCCTATAAAAAATATTGTGCCTTCTGGCAGATTCACCTATGTGTGTATGCATGCACCGCATGAATTGAATAGGTTCCATTGCATTCATGTGGATTAATTTGTTTGTGTACCCCATGGATCAATCACTATGCCACCACGGAGATTGGATATTTGTATTAGAATAGGTCAAATGGTCTAGCAAATAGTGTTATGCTAGTCAACCAATCCTAAATATGTGAAAGGGGAGAGTAGCTGGCCCTAGCAAATTGTGTTATGCAAGTGTACTCTATCTATCATGCATGCTTGAGTGAACAAAATATATGCAATAAGGAGGCTATAGATGCACCCCTTGTGATGGAAAAAAAAGTGTTATTTTGTCATCTAAAGGAAGTGATTAACAAGAATAAAACAATTTCAACATCAAGTTAGTATCCACAAGAAACACCTAGACCAAGCTAAAGAGGTCAGAACTCCTATGAAGCCATGGAAAGGAAGAAAGAAAAGAGATACCTTGCAAAAAGTGAAAAGGATCCTTGTGAAGGATGACACACTATTTAGTCTCCAAGGTAAGGGACATATTTACATGATAGATAGATATTGCTTAACTAAGGGAAAAGTGAGTCCTTGAGAGAATGAGAGAGATGGTTATGACGCCCTTGCTCCCCAAGTGTTGAAACAATGATAAAGGGGACCTATTATTCTACTCACAAAGTGATCCATACATAACAATGAGCCCCCAAGGAATAGGCTAAAAATGTTGCATGTTGTGGAGCAACATAATAGACTTCGATGTTATTCAAGGAAATCAGTATTGAAATATAGCTCATTGCAAGATATACAGATAATAGTGCTATCAATGAGATGTTTGATCTTGTAATATAAAGCTTGACATTCATTAGTACAATGATCATGATATCGGTGATACATGCAAAAGGGAAGGGTTATAAAATGTGGACTATATTTCTTTTTGCATTTAGGTCTAGTAATCACCTTAACACGAAGAAGTTTAGGAAAAAACATTTCTTGACTAATAGTGATAGGAGGAGATATTTTAGATGATGAAGAAGAGGACATGGACAAAAAAGGAGACTCAAAATTAATTGCTTCCAAAGGTTTCTTATTAATCATAACACATTGTTGTACACATCCAAAATCATGTTTTGAAGTGTTATTTATGATGGTGTTAACAACAACTGTTTGTGGCTTCTTATAAGGATTAAATCCTAGCTCATACGAATGCTCATGCCTCCCATTTCCTAATGGCATTTGGATTCTTTGTTCATGCTTGCCACATCCATTCCCATTGAATCCATTTTTTGCTAATAAATGATAAACAAGACCATAACAAAAAGCCATATCAGAAAGAGATAATGGAACTTCATTAGTCACTATGTCATCACAACTAGGTTTGACAGATTCATTATGAGTGGAAGAAGCGACAAAATTCTTAATAAGCTCATTAGAAAGATGAGTTGTTTTGAATTGTTTGTTAGATTTAGATTGCATAATTTGAAGCTCTGAAACTTTGTACTCTCTAATAGAAGTTGGTGTGAAATCTAAGGATCCCTAGTGGTCATCTAAAAGAGAACTAGAGGAACGAGGATTGACATTAGATTTTTGAGCTTGTTTCTCCTCAATAGTCATAGAGTATTGCTTGATTCAACAGTCAAACAACTATTTGGTCTATCATTTGTGTGAAGAGTGTACATCACATTATTGTGGAGAAACTTGACTTTTCAATGAAGAGTTGAAGGAAACACATACATTTTATGCAACCAAGGTCTACCCAAAAGAAGGTTGTAATTAAGAGGTCCAAACATCACATGAATAGTAGTATCCAAAATAACTAGATCTAGTTGCCTAAGGTTTTTTTAGAAACATTATCAAAGCCACATATAGGAATATTATTAGGTTGAATAGTTGAAAGATTAGCTTTAATTTCTTTGAGCGTATCCATACTACAAACATTAAGGCTAGATCCATCATCAATTAAGGTCCTATGAATGAGATTAGCATTGATGCAACAACTACCATAAGAGCATCATATTGATCTTGAACTTCTCTAGAGGGAAATCATGTTCACTAAAGACTCTTTGAGGTGGGAGAAGGGTAGCATTCATGCATTGGAAAGAGGAATTGATGTTATCTTATCTTGATAAGGTGGTGGTGGTGGAAGAGTAGTTAAAGCTTTTTGCAAGGCCTCATGATATGTAGGAGAAGTTTGAAGAAGTTCCCAAAGAGAAATCTTGGCAGGGGTATTAGGTAATTGCTCTACCAAATAATACTCCTTTCCAATATTTTCAAGAAGGTAGGGTGCAAGAGGAAGAATGGGTTGAGAAGGTGGGAGAGAAATATGAACAACTAAATTAGATTGAGAATTATTTGTTGTGTGATAGGTGTAAGCCACCACATGATAATCTTAAAAGAACTCCAAAGGACTTCTAGATTTTCCTTTTACTATTATAAGAGACTTATTTAAACATCCTTAACCAAAATCATAGTTGCAGTAGAATTTGGGGGATTAGGTTGAGGGTAACCCTTGACAGTGATGATAGGTCTACTAGGAGTTTGAGAAGAATTAGATTGAGGGTATCATTTGACACTTATCATAGGCTTGTTGGCTATCAAAGGTTGAGCATGAATATTGACAACTATTAGGCTCTTAATTGTTCATTGGTTCATCACTAGAAGAGAAAGCATCGAGGAGATTGATATTGTCCTCGTTTTCCAAGGCATCCTTAGGATGGGCTTCCTTAAAGGCTTCATTTCTTCTAGGAGTATCAAATGAAGGCGTAGTGATATTAAGAAAAGTATTTATAATGTCCTCTTGCTCTAAAATACCCCTGGGAGGAGGGTATGTTTTAGGAGGAACATCAAGCATGTCATGCTGAAAGAAAATGGAAGAGGTGTGAACCATTATATCATCCTTTTGGACTAAAGTTTTTTTATGAGGATGAGAGTAATCCATCTCATTATCCAAGGGTTTATTCTAAATAGGTGAATCATCAGAGCTAGGAACTTCTCTATTGTCAAAGCACACAGTAGAAGAGGGATAGTCATGGTTCATTAAAGTTTGATTCATAAAAAAGGAAGAATTGAAAGAAGGTATAGTATCATCCTTACCGAAAGTATCCCCATGCATAAGGCTTATATTAGGAGAAGAGTTAACATCATCCTCAACTCTCCACCATAGAGAGGAAGATCATTGAGAGAAAGGTTAAAATCATCTTCTTTCTCTAATAGTTCCTTATAAGGTGATATAAGAGAGGACAAAGCAACATCACATGCATTAAATTGACACTTTTTAGGGGTAACATATTGTAAAGGCAAGTTAGTAGGAGGATGTTGTTTTATCTCAAAAGTGATAGAATTGTGGTGGGAGAATGCTTTAAATAACTTTTGCAACACGAGAAAGAGAAGTGCATATAAAGGCGATCTAGATGTATCTAAATGCATACAAAAGAGATCTGACTAGATTTAAGATCAAAATCAAAATGGAGATGTAAGAAGTTAGGCTCACCAAAATGTATCATAAAAAAATGATTACTTAAAGGATTAGGCACACCAACCTTTTACGAACATTAGGGAAAGAGAAAGACATACCTTCAAGCATAACCTAAAAGAGAAACTGAATAAAATTAGCACACCCCAAAGTCAATACTAAACCCAAATCGTTTCAAACATGTATGCTAAAGTATCTCTTTCTATTGGTTCTTCTTTCTGTATAAATTAATGTATATTGATTGATTGTGTCTAGTGAATTGATCTAATGCAAGTAATGTAATAATGTATATGATAACCAAACATATGAGGAGATCTGATCCAATATGTCAAAGTAAGTGCTGAAATGATAAAGAAGGAATCGAACCCCACTTGAGGGTGAGTATAGGATGCAACTTTAGATCTAGAATCAAGAAGCTAGAATTGATAAATTGTGAAGATCTAGTGGCCACGAGAACATGTCAAAATGGAGTGTCTAGGTCTACTTGGTTGAGGTTAAGGTCGACCTCAACCTGCTCTACACAAAAATCGGCAAATCCAAAGCTCCAAAAGAAACAAAAAACCCTAGATTTGCAATCTTGAATTTGTGTTTTGAAAGTCTGCGAATCTGCTCCTACACAAAAATATGGAAATTGTTGTGGGGGGAGAGAGGGATCTAAACCACACAACAAAGAAATGGTCAAGCCCCCATATAGGCATTTAACCTTGAAAAGAGAAAGCATGTAAAAGTAATACAAATGTAAATATTCACCTTACTTGCAAACCTTTGGAGATGGATTTGAATCCACTATCCACCAAGATGTATGAATCTTTATATGTAAATGTATGATGATGTAGGATGTGTCCACAAATGTAATAGATCTACAAGTGTCAAAGCATAGATCCATGGATGTAATTATGCTCTAATGCTTGAAAGGATGAATGTTTCAATGCTTGTGAAATATGTTCAGTGGAGATCTCCTATCTTGATGGCCAACTCCACTATTTCCAATGAAGAAAGAAGCTAGATCTGTAGAAGGAAGCACATGATTGATTACGTGAAATAAGGGCCTTTAATGAATCATCGCTTTCCTGGCTTGAACTCTTTGAATGTGCCTTGAAAGTTAGCTTGCAAATGATGGCTTGAAAGAATTCTTACTCATGAAAGTATGGATTGCTTGCACAAAAGATGGATGTGTGGATCTTGCATATTTAATAATGAATGATCAAATGAAGTGAGTAAACCTCCTTTTTATAGTGATTTCAGGATCAAAATCAAAAGGTTCAACTGCATTGGACGGAAAAAAATGAAAAATCCTGAAATGGGCTTGGGATCCCGAGGCAAAATACCCAAGATCTTGGGGGTAGAGAAGAAATGCTAGGAAACAAATAAAATTATGAGGAAAAAAAAAACAATTTGAGCATAAATGCATCCATGTTCTAAGAGATCGCTAAAATGGGGCCTAAGAAGTCTTTGAGCTTCCAAACTAATGGGTGCTAAATTTTAAGATGGTACAAGTACAAAACCCGAACTAGGGTTTTATTGCAAAGTGGCGTATTTGATTCCAATGCTCAAATGGCGACATTAAAGAGTTTTTCAGAAATTCTAATCTGAAACCCTAACTCAAGTTTTGGATTTCAGCAATTGGTTTATATTTTTTTTGGGTAAAATAATGTTTTGCTAAACAATATTATTTGGTAGGTTTTAATATTTTTGCAAAAAAAATATTCTATAGGTTTTAATAATTTTATTGTCAAAAAAATTCTGGTGGATTTTCATAAATTTTCCCTTAAAAAAAATCAGTTGAGCTTTACCTTTTTTCCTCAAAAATGGAGTTTCATTTTCTCTGATCCATATCTCTGCCTCTTTTTGGTTTTGATTTATTTTTCATCTCAAAATTCATGTTTGGTTTTGGTTGATTTCTACCTCAAAATCGTTTCTGGTTTTTGTAATATGTAAAGTTCGCGTGGGATGTTATTTCAGAGTTTTTATCATTTTTTCTGAAAAAATGATGTTTTGTAAGTCATGCTATTTTGTAGTCTTTTTTGGGGCATCCTACTCATCTGCAATAGTTTGTAGGGTTTGGCAGATGAGTGCCTCTATCTACAAGGAATGACAGCTCAGTTATACAACATCAATTTGGATGTTTTGTGATAATTTCTTGTAGACCAATCTGAACAAGGGGACATCCTTCTTAATTTTTTTCTAGGCTGCTCTTGGTCATTGATAGTTTGCAGACCAGGGAGGGTCTGAACAACAACAAATTGTTTTGAAGTTTTAGTGACTACAAGACATGCATTGTCTTTTGCAAAGCAGTTGATAGAATGGCCATTAAGGGAGGGTATTAGATTATTTTTACTATCTTAGGTTCTTGCTTTAATTACCCTATTCTTCTAGAACCTTATTTAATGGTCATTTAGACTTCCTTTTATGTTTTTCTATGTTTAGTCTATTTTTAGACTATGCAATAATTAGTGTCTGTAAACTTCATTGAAGAGTTAACTGTTAATTCATTATTGTTTATGTTTCTTCTTTTATTTCAGTTTTAAAATTTCAGAGAAAGTGTTATACCAACACTCCTCCAATAGGAGAAATATAAAGAGGAATGAATCTTGACATTTAGGCAATAGACCTCTAGAAAAGAGTAGAGGACAAAACCCATAGAATGGACCCTGACATGAGAGGATGAAGAAATAAGATCTATTTGACACACCCTCAAAATAAGTGAGAATGATAATACTCCATGTGAGGATAACCCCCCTCAAGACGAGGTTTCTTATGCCATTAGTAATGCTTAACATTGAATGCCAAAAATTGTCTAGATTACCTTACATTGTTTCTCCCCTTAAGAAGAAACAAAGCCAAAGGTATATGCATAATATCTTCCAATTCCAACAAGGAATACAAGGGAGGAAAGATAGAATGTATGTAATGTCCACCGCTGTTTTTTTTTTTTTTTGAGTTTTGTGATAGAAAGTGATGGAATCTGTGAACTGTTTGTGCTTCATGTTTCAGTCATGATAATGTTGCATATCTTGTAATAACATTGCATAGAAATAGTTTTAATATTTCCTTGCATTCAAATCAACTTGAACACCAACACCATATACAAAGCAGACAGCAAAATCAGTAATTAGAAATAAGACATTGAAATGAATTGCAGACTTGGTATATATGCCAAGAAGTATATAGTTCTCAGTTATTCATGAAATCACCAACCGCAAACTCCAACTATCATTGAAAACAAGTGATCTTATACAGATTGTATACTCAAATATAATATTCCACTGTCAAGAGCAGTTTGAATCTCTAATATGCAGACTACAACATTAATCAAAACCCACATGGCATGCTAGAAAAGGCACCCAATACATAGGGGAGATTTTTCCTTATAAAATCAATGCTTCCTCAAGAGATGCAACAAACCTATCACCATAACTCGCTCAGGTCAAGCAAGATATTTGGAATAATACCCATAAGCCAAAATGCCCAACATGAAATATGGTCAAACCTATGATATCCAATTTATTCTGAAATAGCACACCAGCACTCAGAAAAAGATTCAAAACTCTGCTACTTTTGAACATCACTTTGAAAATATACTCCACACTCAAAAATCACTGAAAGCAGCAAACAAAAAGAGGGTTTTTGTCCTTAACCAGAAAAATAATATCTTGAGCTCATTACGACATCATATCATTGAGTTGTCAATTAATCTATATTCAAATGAGAGCTCAAACTCATATTTATAAATTGAGGAAAGAATTATGACAACTTGCATTTGAATTTGAATATTTGCCCCTCCCATTTCACTTTATGAAATAACATGCAATTATCTCCAAGAGGTTTGAGCTCACAACATACTTTTGAAAAAA
Organism: Cupressus sempervirens; assembly: GCA_028749045.1. Classification (NCBI taxonomy): domain Eukaryota; kingdom Viridiplantae; phylum Streptophyta; class Pinopsida; order Cupressales; family Cupressaceae; genus Cupressus; species Cupressus sempervirens. The sequence continues at coordinate 99,246,855 of CM053793.1, read as the reverse complement.
CACTCTCTCCTTTAATCTTGGCAGCACTTTTGGAGGTACTATATAAAACTTTTGAATTAATAAAAACTTCTGTGTGCTGGCGTCACATTTGAAGAGTATCTTGCTTTTTAAAAACAACATGAAGTGACTACATTTCTAGGCATAGGAATAAGGGAGCACTTTATGAACACATCACCCTTCACTTAAGCCATAAACAAATAAAAAAACTCTAAAATGAAATAATTCAAATATCAACCTGTCTACCTTAGAAATCGCCAAGGCATTGCACTCTAAACTGAGAGCAGATAGAAGACAAGATCCCATGCTAAAAATAGTCGTGGCTAAAAATAGCCATATGCTAAAAACAAAAAATGTCCCCCAAAGTCCCAAAGCTAAATATTGAAACTTAAGAGATGACTGAAACTATGTTCAATTGCCTAATACATTACCGAGTATAAAGAGTATATGCTAAAAATAGTAAGTTGGCCAAAATTCCCAATTGGCCTTATAAATGTCCAGACTAAAACTAAAAAATAAAGTATGAACAAGTTGTTTGAAATCAGTCATCTCCATTCAATCCGTTTGAACACACTAGTGACAATAAAATACCCTTCTAACCATGCTGACAACAACCTAGAAAGCCGACACCAAGTGCATTACAAGAGAGCCTGAAAATGGGGACATTAGAATGTATAATGTCTGGTGGAGGGGCATCCTAGGTGTTAGGGCAATCTTGCATTATCCAAAAGTATTTCTGGGTTGTGTTTTTCAACAAGGGTTGTCTTAGTGCACACTTGTTATTTCTAGAAGCTTACAATTTTTAGTAAGCTGGTCATTTGAGCTCCAAATGTTCTGATTTCTTCCATGGAGGTTCACTTTGGATATCTCAGCATGTCAATATTTGAAAATTTTTGGTATTGGCAGCAGGGTACAAAAAACTTGAACACACTTTTGAGGGCTTTAGAGGCTCTGAAAAGGGGTCAAACCTTGACTGACGAGAGTTTGCATTTCCGAAATGGGGTCATAATAGCCAAGCAAAGCAGCTGGAGATGAGTTATGGTCTCCAAAAGTTGAGCCACCTAAAATGGATGAAAGTGAAATTCCTTCAAAAATTTTGTTGAGTTTTGAAAGTTATTGGCGCCTAGTCTAATGTAATAAAATATGAATAATAATATCTTAAGGCTGGTTGGCCTCAAAGTTTAGGGTTAAAATTTCTATAATCTTCTTGGGTGTCTAAAATTGCCTATATTAGGAAGGTCTATAAGGTTGTCTGGGACAGTTTGGGGGATGCATATGGTGGCTCTGGCTTATAGAATATTATAAGGAAAATTCCCATGTGGCTTTGCATGTTAAATTTCTGAAATTTGTAGTTCCATACTTTTGGAGATAATAAGAAGCTATTTTTTTCGTTCTTGCAACTAGCTTTTATTTCTCCATTTTTGTTGTGTTTTTGTGCTATTAAGGGGAGTACCCTTCATCAATGCCTTTGGCTTTTACTCAAGTGTTGTCATGTTTAAGCTAAGAGGATCACAATCATATTAGAAGTCCCAAGTCTTAATCTAAGAAAGTGACAAATTAGAATATGGCAAAAATAAAATTAGGGCAAGAGCCAAAGACAAATGACTCCATATTTTGTGCAAGGATCTCTAAGACAAAGCCAAAATATGAAAAATGATTTTAAGATGAGTTGGGTACCTTGTAAGATTTAGTTTAGTAACCATCAACGCCTAGTACTCACCATAAGTACAAAATTATCCTAATAGGAGAAAAAGAAAGAAAGGAAAAATAGAACAAGAGTCTTTGAATGTGCCCTAATTTGATGCAAAGAAGATGCAAATCTGTAGGAGCAAATAATAAAGAGGTGATACTTTCCTTAATAGTGACCACCAAATCTTTAAGGTTAGACTCACAAAAAATGCTTGGTATATCTACCAATTACTCATCCCACAAAGTTGTATCTACAATATTAATATGAACTTGCTACAAGGAATGGTTTGAAGTTGTGGATGAAGCAACTAATGGACATGAAGTGTTAGTACATGCTATCCAACTACATTACTCATCTATAAACAATGTGTCCACACAAGATGTTTAAATACAATCACTTGATATATTTGCTAATGCTGGGATAGAATAATCAAGAAAACAAATGCGATTATTTTAAAGATGGTTTTTCTCATCAATTTACTTTAAAATGTAATCATTTTCATCATGATTTTAATTTTTTTATTAACTACATTTGACCTTACATATTTTGGAAGTATTATATAGAATACTCAAATGGAAAATAGAGGGTGAGAGACATGATCAACTCCTTGATTATTCAACTATGAAACGAGCAAAAGGAAATGTATAATTATGAAATCACCCTTCTTGAAAATCAAACAACCATGAGAACCCCAAGAAAATTATGATGATGACACTTCATACTTAGTGCAATTACAAATGTGACATACCAAATCATTTAAGTGGTTTTGATCTCAATATATTCTAGACATCAAATTAGGTCACAAAATTGAAAGTACAATTTTGATATAGTTTGATATAGATCAAACTACACCAATAAGTACATAAAAATATGCATTTAAAAAACTACAGAAAATGTTATTATATGAACTTAATGAAGCCTCAAAAGTCTCCAAAGCAAAAACTAACATCCTTTCTGAAAATATTTGATTTTTGGAGAATCTAGACACCATAATAGAAACATGTCCACCAATGTATAGCTCTCAAAAAATTTGTTTGGAAGAAGTAAAAATAAGCTAGAAAAAACTTCCAAATTTGAAGTACCAAAATAAAAAGTCCATTGGAGAGGGGGTGATGCACGAGAATCCTGGGGTAGTTGTTAATCTTGTATCAACCAAAATATGTTTAAGTTTGGTTTTGGATCTCAACGATTGGAGTTGGTGAACTCAGTTGAAGGCTGGAGATGCTCTGTGGATGAACTCTTGCTTGGTTGGTGTTCAGCTTGGTGGATGAGTTTTTTCTCGGTGGCGCTCGCTTAATGTGTTTGTGCTCGTGAATACGTGGTTCATCAACGAGGCTCGGTCATCGCTTTGGTGTTCTGGCACCAAGTCGCCTTAGTAGCTATTTTGTGGCTCGGTCATTTTATTGACATTCAGTGGTTTGGTTTATCAATGAGTTTATCTTGGTTGTTTTGTCTAGCCGACATGTGCATTTAATTTATGTTGCATTCTTTTTGACGTGGATTGACTGTTCGAATGTGTGAGGACCTAAATTTGGGATTGGTTCTTTCTCCTATGTGAATTTAATGACTGTTGCAAGCCAACTTGAGGAATAATATGTTTTGCCAAGAATTCCAAAGATTTCTATTTGTAAGGTTGACTTGTGGCCGTGATGTATAACAAGAGGGTATGGGTAGCATTAGGAGTCAGTGACCAGAGGGAATTAATTGGGGGAGTCAGAGCAGAATGTAGTGAGTGAGTTTGGGAAGAGCTAGTAGCTAACTATTAGCTTAGGGAACAAGAAGATTGCTTGATGGCTTTCGAGCTCAAGATTAGATTTGTCTTGGGGTTTCTACCAAATTATTGTTGTGTTACAATTCTAGGTTAGCTAGAGGGTATTTGGATCCTATGAGATCTTGTTGTATTTGTTGATGTATTGGCCGTAACCAAGAAGGCCTTACAACCCGACACATTGCATGTAATGGGAATTTCATTGAAATAAAGAGTTACATTTTGACATATCTCATTGTTGTGTTGTGTTTCCGCTGTGAGTTATTTAGAAGCTTGGCTAGACAATTTGTTTTCAGACCCTCCATCTATATGGTGCTACGTTAGTTGGTATCAAAGCCTAATTGACATGGTCGGTGATTCAAGTTGGGTTTCCTCTAGAGATTTCGTGTGATTTATATTGCAGATATGTGTTCCTAAACTTGTGAAACCCATCTTGGTTGTTTGTGCAAGGTAGTGGGTTACGATCTAACTTGCAAACAATTTGGAGGTTGTCACAAAGTGGCTGGGTTGGGATTTGTTGCAGAGGGTTTTCAAAGATCTTGGAAGATGCCTTTGAGAAGATTGGACCTAGGGTGATCACAAATCTCTGTGATGTGGTGGAGACGAAGATAACAGAGAAGGTTAGATCAGATGTTAGATCTGAGATGGCAACGATGAAGAATGAGATGGTCATGGAAATCATGAGAGCTATTGCTGGTTTACCTAGGAACCTTGGGATAAAGGATGGTTATGAAGAAGCTGTTGAAGATTTTGAGGCTGCTAGATCTATTGGTGAAGATAGAGCTGATCAGTTGGACGGAGCTGTGGAAGATAGGGCTGGTCGATTGGAGAGATATATAGCCTGGTTGAGTACAAGGCACCGAATGAAGGTTTTCAATTTCTCAGGTACATTGAAACACGAGGACTTGATTGATTGGATTGGTGAGTTTGAAGACTACTTTAAGCTTGAAGACATTGGAGATCCTCTTAGGGTGAGGATATTAGGGACTAAGTTAAAGGGACATGCTGCTTTGTGGTGGAAAGAACTGTAGAGAGATAGAGAAGAGGAAGGTGAGATGAAAATCACTCAATGAAGGTTGATGATGGCATAACTGAAGGCTAAGTTCATTCCCGTCGACTATGATCTTGAGTTATTCAAGAAGTTACAAAACTTGAAGCAGAAGGAGATGACTGTGAAAGACTATACCGAGGAGTTTGACAAACTAACTATTCAGTCTGGACATAGAGAACTTTCTAAGGAAAAGTTGGCTAGGTATATTAATGGTCTGAGATTCAATATCTAGGACGAGATTGGCATGTTGCATACTAATTCAGTTGAGGATGCTTATCAGTATGCCTTCAAGGCAAAAGATAAGTTGAAGAGGAGATATCAAGGTAACTCCCAAGGGAAGGAGAAGCAAGAGAAGTTAGGAAAAGACAAGTCGATAGCTGAGGATGGACCAAAACTTGTTCAAAGAGGAGAAGAATAGGTAGAGGTGGGTTTAAATATACTTGTTATAGATGTGGAGAAGGGCATAGGTCATTCGAATGTCCCTATGCAGACGCAAAGGTCGATGATAACATAAATGTTGTAGTGAATGAAACTTCATTGAATGAGCCCAAGGTGGAGGAGAACTTGGTTTAGCAAGTATTGCTTGGTAGGAAGGTGATGGAGTCTTGTTAGAGAAGTAATTTGTTCAAAACCTGATGTAAGTCAAAAGGGAAGTGCTGGAATGTGATTGTAGATAGTGGTAGTACTTATAACCTAGTTGTTGAGGAGATGGTTCAGAAACTTGGTTTGAAGAGAGTAAGACATCCTTATCTTGATGAGATTAGTTGGTTGCAAGATGAACATGCTTTAGAGGTAAGGGAGCAATGCCATGTTGATTTCTAGATTGGGTAGCATATTAAGTGTTGTGTGATTTGTGGACATGAGTACTTGTCACATATTGCTTGGAAGACCTTGGCAATATATAACTGTAAGGTTGTACATGATTGTGTCAAGAATGCATTCACTATTGAGAAGTGTGGTAGAAAGTTTTCCTTGATTCCCTTGAAGGATATAGAACTCGATAAGATGAATTTGAGCTTCGATAGGAGAATTGAGTTGAAGGATTCTCAAAGGGTTAGAGATCAACATGGAAAACCGACTTGTGACACACCGAAGAAAAATGTGAGAAGGGAGGGCAAGCAATTGTCTATTTTAGGAAAGGATTTACTGAAGTGGAATTGAGGCAAAAGTGTATCAATTGAGGACTCAGAGGACATGTATATCAAGAACCAGTTTGGGATTTATGTGTTGAATCTTAGAAGATGTTCATTGAGCTATTGATAACATCCTTTTCGCACCTGGGGTGTCTGATGCAGGAGTAAGGTAGTTGGTAATCTTGTATCAACCAAAAAATGGCTAGGTTTGGTTTTGGATCTCGGTGATTGGAGTTGGTGAACTTGGTCGAAGGTTGGAGATGCTTGGTGGATGAACTTGTGCTCGGTTGGTGTTCAACTTGGCAGTGCTTGGTGAATACGTGGTTCACCAACAAGGCTCAATCATCGCTTTGGTGTTTTGGCACCGAGTGGGCTTGCTAGCTATTTTGTTGCTTGGTCGATGTCTTGATAGTTTGGTAGTCTGGTTCACTAACGAGTTTATTCTGGTTGTTTTGGCTGTCCGACATGTGTATTTGTTTTGGCTGGCCGATGTGTATTTAATTTGGGTTGCATTCTTCGTAATGTGGATTGATCGTTGGGATGTGTGAGGACCTAAATCTAGGATTGGTTCTTTTTCCTATGCAAATTCAATGACCGTTGCAAGCCGACTTGAGGAATAATATGTTTTGTCAAGAGTTCTAGAGATTTCTATTTGTAAGGCCGACTTGTGGCCGTGATGTATAAAAGGAGGGTATGGGTAGCATTAGGAGTCAGTGAATAGAGGGAATCAGTTGGGGAAGTCAGAGCAGATTGTAGTGAGTGTGTTTGGGAAGAGCTAGTAGCTAACTGTTAGCTTAGGGAACAAGAAGATTGCTTGGTTACTTGTGAGCGTAAGTTTAGATCTGTCTTGGGGTTTCTACCAGATTGCTATTGTGTTACAGATCTGGGTTAGCTAGAGAGTATTGGGTCCTGTGAGATCTTGTTGTATTTGCTGATGTATTGGCTGTAATCGAGAAGGCCTTACAGCCCGACACATTGCATGTAATGGAAATTTCACTCAAATAAAGAGTTGCATTTTGGCATATCTTGTGGCTATGTTGTGTTTCCACTGTGAATTATTTAGCAGCTTGGCTAGACAGTCTTTTTTCAGACCCTCCATCCATATGGTGCTGATTCAAGGGAGCAAGATTAAAGGGGCAAAAATGACGTTGACGAAAGAATATTTAAAAAATCTATTAGAATGATCAACCCTCTCAAAGTATCCCCAAATTGGCAACTGAATTACACGAAACCATCTTTTTGACCAAAAATTGCCATGTCAGTGTTTGAAATTGTTGATTATACAATAACTAGTGGCTTTTGTGGGTAAGAGCAATTTGTAGTAGAAAGAATCTTCGAATATTATGTAGGTTGGGGTGGTAGGTGGCCACTTTGTTGGTGGAGTCGAGGCAGAGGGATGGTCACAGTTGTAAGCCTCAGAGGTTGCCAACTAGTGTCTGTTGTTGCTTTGGCCATTGTTGGTTTTGTAGTGTAGACACCCTCAGCTGTGTAGGCATCAACTTATGCAAAACTATGTAGAGTTTGTTTCCAATAAGATCTATGCAATCAAAAGAGAAGAAAGGATTTTGAGAGCTCCAAGCAAGTGCTTTTAATTCAAGATATTGATAGTTGAATGAAGAGTTTCTAGGCCTTACAAATATAATGTCAGGGTCAAATTTTGACCCAAAATGCTTAGACAGATGAGATACCTATCGAATTTGATATCCATCTCCCTACTTCGAATATTTGTAGATCTGGTCTTCAGTTTCCAGAATATACACAATCAAAAGGTAGATGCTATGAATTCAATGGAGAGCTTATAGTTGCTCTTAGAATTGTTGGAAGCAACCTACAAAACAAAGTCATAAATAAAATAAGTTCTCCAAAACTAATATTTTTTTCATTTTTTTATTCTTCAGGTTATCATTTGCTGTAAGAGGATCATACTCAACTTTTTAAGAGCAACCAGATATCTATTCTTAGATGGACTAACTTTAGAACATCGTGTGATAATATGTGAGATTTGGTCACTAACAATAAATTTACCCAATATCAAATGCTACTTGTGTTAGTTCCTCGTGAGCATCATGGAGAGAAGCTGGATGGATGAATCAAGGACATGACAAGCCTAGATGCAAGAGATGCCATCAATATTATTATTATTAATGGATCTCTTAAGAAAATCTAAAGGACACGGTCAAATTGCACAAAAATTAAAATTTTTGGTAAAAGCTTCCAAAAGCACTGCTTATGCTTCTTCTATTTCCAGCTAACATCTACAAATATATGCAACTGTCTTCAGTTCCCAAAGAAGAACAGTTACAAATGCTTGTGGAAGCCTTTTAAACTTCTACACAATTGAGTTGTACTTGCATCTTGTGTTGGTTCCTCATGAGATAAGGACAGCTTATAAGGTCTTTTGTGCTCCAAATACCTTACCAATAGAGAAAAAAAGTTTTACTGAATGAAAATTCAACAACAATGAATTGTATCCAATGTTTCCCCCCTGCTGTACTAATTCCAAAAGAGCCACATGCCAATTATAAGATTTAGAATCAGTAACAATCAATTTTTTCTATATTTGTGCATGAGACTGAAGCATGATATGGTACTGTTGCAAATAGTACATTTTAAATAATTGTAATTAATGGACTCTAATTGAACCTCCATTCTTATTTCTAGTTGCAGGAATCACGCATGGCTAATGAACAAGTGGCAAATGTAGAAGGTGCGAATATTGATAACAGATTTGTACATACCCTTTATAATGACTTCATCTTTTCTTCTCCTTCCAAAAATAAAAAATATTCTGTAGAATGTGAAATAAGCAAAGTGGATGCTTCAATCAAATGGCTATCTTTGTCATCCTTAGCTAGGAAGGGTTCACTGTGGTAGAGTAGTATTCACAGCGTGATATATCTCTTGAATTTCAATAGCAGATGAGAGATATTAGAGGTAAGAATCTCCCTCCTTTCCACAAGGTATATACATACGTATTCATGACATTTGATTACATATATGAAAGGAACAAATTATTCTAACCAATAATAGAAACAGGAGTCAAAGATAATCCTCGTTTTAGATTATATTCTATAATCTATCATCAGAATAAGGAGAAGGAATATAATGCAAGATTGCACAGATCAAGTTCTTTGACAAACTAATATATAAGATTCTTTATTGGAGACATATTTAGAGCTTTACAAATTATCTTTTTTTTTTTTTTCTCTGAACAGTAATGTCAAATTTTGATGTTCTGTAGATTTTTAGAATTTAAGAAATTTGAAAAAAAAATATCTTACTTTTTTATGAGTTTTTTTTTCAAAATTTCAGTGCAGTACATCATTGTATTTGTTAGTTCATTCATTTTTATTTTCACTGTTTTTCTGTGAAGTTTTTTTTGAAATCGTTGAGAAAGAAGTGACAAATTTTTCTTTCAAATCATTGTGGAAGAAGTTATTTTTGGTTTGTCTTACATTCTATATAAAATTAAAAAGAAAGAAAGAAGGCAGTGGGTTTTTTTATGGATAAGGAGGAGCTTAGATATTTTTTTAGTATTATTTTTATATTTTAACATGGTAAAAATGAAGGCATGTTTTCTAAAGCACAGGGTAAGTTATATAATATTTCATCATCTTTTATTTGTTGGTGGGTGTTTTTTGTGGAGTTGAGACAAAAAGGGTGGTTGTTGAGCATTGAAGTGTGAATTGGAGAGAGAGAGTTAGTATAGAGAAAAATGTGTTTGGATGGGCATATTTTTATATTAATTAACTAAGAAAGAGAGGAAATGTGTAACTTTCATTAGAATCACTTATAACATACAAGGCATGAGATGAAATATATATTGTTGAGCATTTCATTTTTGTGTTTAGGCAACTTGTGTTGTACATAATTTTATAATAAGATAATCATGTTTTTTCTCTAGGAGATGGCAAAGGATGTCTTAAACCATGTGTGGATAAACCAATAAGTATCTTTATCTTGAAGTGAAACTACTTTTTTGGAAGAGGACATGTATACTCTGATAGAGGCAATCTTGTAGAATTTGGTTGGTAATACATTGGTAGTGGCTATCCTACTCTTTGAGAAGTTTGCGAAGAGGCAAATTTATATTTAATCTTTAAATTAAATGTTCGTAAATTACTTTATTTCATTGTCAAATAAACAAAACAAAAAAACTAAGTGTAGAGAACATTTTTTTGCATTTTTTCTTTTGCCAATTTTGTATTTTGTTCAACTATGAGATAATTTTTTTTTTCAAATATTAATGTCTTACATTAGTTTATAATTTTTTTTTTCAAATATTAATGTCTTACATTAGTTTAAACAATACAATATACCGGCACTTGCACTAGAAGAAGGTTCAAGGGATACACTAATAGGTTTCAACAAAATAAATAAATGTGAAGAGATGTATAATTGAAAGAAGGATTTCAAATTTGATAGTATAAAATTAAATCTTTATATAGAGTTGATGCATATACCCATGACTACCTTCTTTGAAGGTTTAGAAATTGTACGACTTTTATATATTATTTAATGTTTGACATCCCAATTCAAGAGTTCATTTGAATTGTACAATATTTGAAATATTTTGTTTATTGTAAATATGCCAGTAAGGTTAAAGGAAAATGAGATTAATTGATAAGATAAGACAAGATAAGATAAAATTATTAATGTCCACGAAAAACAAAAACGGTTTATGGGACCAAGCATACAAACAGAGGAGCCAACCAAGCAAAGGCACCAAACGGTGACTGAAAAGGAACAAAGCAACAAGAAGAAAGGAAGACAAGGTAAGGACTAAGGGTCCTTCATTGTCACAAAGAAATTCGTAATAGAGAGGTACATCCGTGGATGATCTATAGTCTTCGGATGCCATGAAGAACCCCTATAGGACTGATGCTGCCTGTAGAGATTGGTACAATGTCTGATAGATCTAGAATGTGAAGTAGAGGAAGGCTTTTTCAAACCCCACGGAGGAGACAAGGGAGAGAAAAAGGTGGTAATGAGCTGATTAGAAGTCTGTCTCTGATGAAAGGACTGCAGGGTATTCTCTCGAAGATGGGTGGCCTCCTAAAATAAAGTGCTAAACATCGCTGATCAATATAACTGAAGAACATTGAGAGAGAAGAACAGTCTCTGAAAAGGCAAGAATCTCCCTCTGATCTCATATTAATGAGGACAACGAAATATGAAGTGAGTCTCGGTCTCAACCTCCATCAGAGTGCATAATTGGCATAATCGACTAGCCTGATCCATATGGTGATCAATCCGAGCCTTGAGACAATAAGAACCAACCCTAAAAGATCCCAAAGAGAACCGTAATGCATGATTCCAACACCTATAAAGATAGGCATGGCGAACAACAATACCATCTTGAATAACAAGAAAATGCTTAGCATAGAAGGCCATCTTAGGTTGCAAACCACCCAGGGGATGACACCAAGTAGTGGTAATGTACTGCCTATAGATATCCTGTCTGACATGCTCATTCAACTCCTGAGGAGAGGGAAGAAGATGAGCTGGGGCATCTAGTGAAAACTGATAGGGAGGAAGACGATCAATCTCAATCTTGATCAAACCTAACAAAGAGGTGGCCTGAGCGTACCAACATCTTGATCAAGTAGAAGTGTCATATCTCATAATCTCCACCGAAGAACAATATGCCAAAAAGGAGTATCTATGTCGGTCAGCACCAGTCTCCATAAAACCATGAAGCCAATGAAGAAACCAAATCAAGTCAAAAATAACGGCAAGTTTGAGAGGATGAGCACCAAACTCCGCTAAAATAATGCTATGAGGGGTGAATCTGTGACACCTAATGATACGATGCAACAACAATGTTTGTCAATCAGAAGTAATAAGAGAAGGTCCCTAAACCATAGAATCATAGAGGACTGTCGGACGAACCAAGGAGTCAAAAAGGGACAACTTGGATGAAATATCCTGAAAATGATGCTTGAAGCATTGTCTCTCCAGCAAAGCCAGGGAGCCCATACCCTTATTGACTATGGACTGAATAGCAGGTCTCAAACTGAAACGTGGTCTTGAGAACTTCACACCAAGATACATGTAAGAGGGAGTAATCTCAACCTCCTTTCCTTGGAAGAAGAAATGGAGATGAGAGGTCTTTAAACAGTTAAAGACCATAACTCGTGTCTTAGATAAATTGACCACAAGCTGTCGCTGAGTATAGAAAGAAGCAAGACTATTAAGGAGTCTCTGTAAGCTATTGGGAGAAGAGGCCAAGAGAACGCCATCATCAACAAAGAAGAGAATAGAGATCAAAACCTAATGTAAATAACACCCAATTCTTGGTTGAGAGGATTTCATAAGGAAATCCTCCAACTCATCAATATACAAGCCAAACAGTGTAGGGGAAAGAGGATAACCCTGCTTCACGCCAATGGTGCTCTGAATCGGATCAGAAAAGCTCTCCAGAGTTTTGAACCTACCAGTAACCTTCTCATAAAATCTCAAAATAGCAGTCTGTAACGTATCTGAAATCCCAATCTCTTGAAGCCGTTGAAATAAAGCCAACCTAGGAACAGAATCAAAAGCTTTACGAAAGTCCACAAAACAACAATAGACCTTCTGAGAGTGGTGTCTAGCCTCCTTAATGATAGCCTATAGTGTAAAAACATGATCCATAGTCTGGTAGTTTTCCCGAAAGCTAGCCTGACCTCTCGCCCTAAATCCTTATCTATCAAGCTCACTGGATAACATGGTGTTTAGAGTAGTGGCATAAAGTTTGGCAAAAGTATGACCAATCATTATAGTTCTGTAATTTCCTGGATCAGAAACAGATCCCAGACTTGTGAATAGGGTAAACAACATGTCTAGACCAAGAATCAGGAAACCCAGTGCAAACCACTCTATTAAAGAGTGTAGGAAGGTAAGATCCAAGAACTGAAGCACCAAGTTTGAAAAGTTCTGCTTGAAAACCCTCTTCATCAGTTGCTTTACTGCATCTCAAAGATCTGATGGCCTCCATAATGCTAGAATAGGTGAACAAATGGCAATGGGGAGGTGGAGTGGAGTAGAGAGGAGGTTGCCTAGGAATGTCATAAAGCGTCTTGACATGGGAGGTCAGAGAACGATAGTCGAGAGTGAGTTTTGCACTGAAAAGAGGCAAAGGAACATTTCTTATGATGAAGAAAACACAGATAAAAAATGCGCAGATGGGTAAAGGTAGGAGACTAAGCCTCAAAGGCAACACGAACAGAGCGATGGAAAGCTTTGCAGTCGACATCAAACCATTTATTCATAGGACAAGTATTTTGACGATTAGCTGTGTGAGAGAGAGGGGAACAATGGGGAATAGAAAGGAGAGCAGAATCCCATATGGCAGAGGCAAGCGGATCAAACATGTCTGAGGCAGCCAGCGAGTCATCAAAACTAGCGGGTGACAAAAGATGCCTAAGGTGATAAGTAAAGAGCTCACCATCACTCTTAGGGTAATGGAAGCGAGTAGGAAGGGAGATGGTACTAGTCAAGCAGAGCAAGGGCGGGGAAGGATGGGGTGAAACGCAAATAGAAATGCTAAGAAGAGCATGATCGGCTGGCGAAAGACGCGAAATGGTGAAACTACGAATGGAAGAAATGAAAGGAGAGGAAATGACATAGTCAACAACACTCACACCACCACAGTGCGGCCAACAGGTAAATAGGTCCGATCTAGGAAGGAAGGATAAACCATTCAGGATCAACAACCCAGAAGACTCACAAAGCTGGAGGAGGTGGCGACCATAAACAGAGAATGACCCAAGAACATCTTCCGAAGTGCGCTACAGGCCCATATTAGTCAGATCTAACTCAGAAATGCAGTTCGAATCAGAGCCATGATCATGTAAAGGGATATGACGATCCTTGGTATGAGCATTGAAATCACCAAGAATAACAATATCTCCTAAAGCCTCAAACTGCGAAATACTCTCCTGAAGGTCGAAATAGGGATCACCATCCTCCGAGTCATGAATAGCATAGGAAGAAGAGGTCGGAGGAAAATAACAAACAACAATAAAAATATCTCTATCTATATTTTCGCCGACCAATCCGGACCCACATAAATTTGGCAAAGGCATCAGAATGAACAACTAACGTAGCCTTGCAAATATCATCTTGAACCAAACAAACAACACCCCTAGACCCATGGACCCCACCAGATGTTCGAACTTCATCCCTACACACTGACAACCATTGATAACCATGATAACCTGGAAGAGGACACATAGGGCTCTCGCGAGTCTCAGTAATGGCCAAAATATCTGAAGACCCCACCACATCCTGAAAAAGACCAGGTAATGACCATAAAGAGCCATTATTTCAACAGTTGACAAGAAGAGAAGAAGATCTCTTCTTGTCAGACTGTTGTCGAAATTGTCACGCTGATTTGGTGTCCTCTCTACCCAACCAACAGCAGGAGAATCACGAACCACTGCCTTAAGATAAGAGGAAGTATATGTGTGTCATTATAAAATAAAGGATTAATGGAATTTGAAAAACATTGAAAAAGTAATTTGACATGAAATTGTATTGACCATTTCGTGTATGAACACCTTTGAAAGTAAACTTACATATAAAAGCACCAATAACAACATTCATAGTATTAAATGATAGTTATTTCTATCCATAACTTATAACGAGTTGGATTACTGTATTTTTTATGAAATATAAATTTAAATGTATGAGTGAATGCTATTCTCATCATGTTCCAAAATTTTGAGATATGCAAAAATATTTAAAAAGATATATCATTACATAGTTGGAAATTAGGAAAGTTACTAAAAGCAATCTTATATTATAAGGTCATATAATAATAATAATAATTAGAATATGATTATATAAAATAGATTAAAAAAAGAACAATAACGTCATATTAAATCTAAAATAATTATAATTTATTTTAATCAAAGTAATAAAAATAGTAAACAAAAGTTTAAGCCAACAATAATCTAACAAACATGAGATAATCTCATCGTGGTACTCTCTTTTTTGTTTTTTCATTAGCTAGCACTTGATTGATTGGCTGCAATAACTAGAAGCCAAAGGTTTGTTACATATTCTTTGTTTTCTTGAATCAAACTAAATTCTATAAATACACGGGTTGAATTTATGCATATACAATCTCCCCAACAATGACATCAATATGTCTTGCAGGAAAAACCCTTTCACAAGGCACACGATGTGACAGTGGACCTGTGAAAACCTAATATTCATCTGTATACTGTAATCAATTCAAATCATTAATCGTAAACACCTCTAGCACATATTAATTGAACATAATAATTGATGAGTTAGGTTTTCAATGTCAACTAATTAAATAAATCCTAACCTATATTAAATCTTTAACAAATTTGAAAGCTTGATTGACATAAAACACGATATTGTAAGATTGTAATAGATATCAGGTAAAGTTATACATTCACTTGGTATGCTTATAAATGTGAAGATAAAAATATAAAAAAGATTGAAATATTGGTATTTATAGAATGGAAGAAATCTGAAATATCTTGACTGGTTAAGTTTTTCCTGTTTGAGTGAAATACAAATTTAAAACCGCATTAGTTGCTACAACCAAGAACATTCTTACAATAGAAGGCAAAATTGAGGGAATACAGGAAGAAAACAATAACTGGGCAACATGATTCACATAGTTGATCAAATATTGTATTTGTACTATAGAAAATTGTGTGCATAAAATATAAATGGTAAAAAGGAATACCTATGAAAGGAAAAACTAAAGATCATGCACCTGAAGATGCAAATGTCTACCACGTGCAACTTCAATAAGTCAAGGTTCTTGTGGGTACTGCAAAGTACAAACAAAATAGGTGAAATATGAATAGAAACTAGTTAGTATTTAAAAATCCACTTTGCAACCCAAACAATTATCTAAACACAAAGCTATCAAATCATGGATCAATTCATTAAAGATTAGATATGGCTGTCACTACTACTTGTCATTACTACTTCAAATTGAAGAATGTATAAAAATGGTCAAGTAAACATGATACCACGTTTTAATGTAAATGATAAAATATTTAGTTAAAACTAAATCTTTATTCAAATCATTCAAGGGGCATTAGAATTTGAATCGAACACGATAACAATCATGATGATAGATTGTGGTAAAAATAAATCTATTTTTAATCATTCAACACAATTAAGATTACATAACTTGAAACCTTTTATGAGTGAGTCAAAAACCATTTATAGGCAATCATTTTCTAGCGTGAGTCAAATTTTGGTTGCAAACAACCTCATAGGAAAAGCTTACTGGCTAAATATTTATATTGAATAATTTGTAATATATAATTTGACAAAAGGTATTAAAAAAATTCAATAATAGTTATATAAATACCATCTCAAATTTAGAATTTTCAATATTTATATAATATAATGTAATATTAAATATAACAATATAGAAAATTTTTGACTCTGACTTTGAATAAATATAAGAACTCTTTCCTTTTACTTTAGAATTAAAATTAAGAATTTATAAAAGTTTGAAAAGTTTAACTAAGTTAA
Organism: Cupressus sempervirens; assembly: GCA_028749045.1. NCBI lineage: Eukaryota > Viridiplantae > Streptophyta > Pinopsida > Cupressales > Cupressaceae > Cupressus > Cupressus sempervirens. Next base: position 99,230,704 of record CM053793.1, on the reverse strand, counting down.
ATTAACTTTATCATTCTATTATAATTAAGCTAAAAATGAAAACAAAATCATTGTGAAGAATGACAACTTTTAAGTTAGATATTTGTCTATTTATAAATTGAAAGATATGTATGTTGTACAATTGCATTTAATACACTTATCAATCTTTATTTAATAGACTTACTTTACTTTATTCCTTAATTAAAGTTGATTTTAGCAAATTAAAGCTATTGAAAAATGAAAAAAATACTTGTTTTTATTCATGTTAGCCAATAAGAACTGTGATGTAACCTTATAAATCTTTCAAAATTGTCAAACCATAGAATAAATTTGAAATAATTTAATGCGATTGGTTATTCTAAAGCTAATAATTGCACCTAATAGATGCACCTAACAAAATAAATATTTTTTATCTGTATTTATTTTTCTAAACTTAAATCATTAAAAAATATTAAATAAAACTCTTTATTTATTGTAACTAGTTTATGGTTTTTGAGCTTCCGTTCAAAAAAAGCACACATATAAAATATATAGAGCAACACAGTAGAAACTTAAAGATATTCTTGACTATAGAAATAACTCAATGTTTTCCACGTTCTAAATCTTTTGAAAAATCAGCACCCCAAACTACCAAAGACATTTTATAGGCTTAAATTTATTATCATCCATTAAACCTAGGTTTGTCTCTCCTAAAGTAAATCTTTCTCAAACTCTTACAACTAGATTATCAAATGGGAAACATGGGTCAACAAATTTTACTCACAAATTACATAATTAAATCTTAATAATGATAACACAATATGATATAACTTCCCATTATAAACACAACACAAAAGGCACAAAACCCTCTATATGGGAAGCGTCTACCCAACCGATAGATTGGGTATTATTTTATTATTTAATATGAATTTAAATTAATAATTCACTGCTTTGTAAATTTCTAAGAATTGATAAATATTCTATTTGCTACATAGCCAATTCGCTCTATATGCACCAAAAGGCCATTAAAATAGTAGGAGCTATCTAACTCTTCCTATTCACAAGCAATAGATATAACCCTCCCAACAATACATAAGAAGTTAAAGAATCCTATGGCTCCTACTATTTTACCATTGTCGGGAGGATTGTTATAGAAGCCTATGCCTCCTACAACCATTAATGTAAGTGCCAAAATGTCTGGAGTCACCACTACCTAGAAGTAATCATCATTTGCAAGCTCATATTCAATGTAGTTTTCGTAGCACTAGCCACACATATAAAAGATAAACAATTACTTCCTACGAGCTAAAAGAAATACTATGATCCCTTAAGGATCACCATTGTGGTGATAAAACATCATTGCCCAATTGTCATAATTGGCACAAAAAAACTCATACAAAGAAAACAAAGAAATCAATAATGAATTTTGATAGCAAGGGAATGATCTCATTGTGCGCACAAATGTATAGAATTAGGCATTGTTCAAATCCTTCATAGGAGTGATAAAGTGATAACAAATTTGCTGAATTTAGGGTGAAAAAATCTAAGGCATCATTTAAATCCATAATTAAAGTTGGAAAAACTAAAATGCTTGAAGGCTATTTGATTTACCAAATATTGTTAGAAAAATCAATTCATAAGGTGTCATAAAATGCTTTAAGAGTGTATGATCCACCAAATTTTGTTAGGAAATCAGCAATAGATTCAAAATTATACTTAGCCTTTACAAATTTGACTTAAATTAATATTGACTCATCCACATTAACACTCTAACTTCTAATTCAAACTAAACGATTTTAAATTAAAAAATATCTTTTGGCAATAAAAGTTTTCTTTTGTAAAGTTGCATTTGACATTAATTTTATTATTCATAATAATGGCTAGGCTCATAAAAGGGTACAAAATTTCCTTCAACTTTATCTCTATTACCCCTTGATACCCCATCAAATTCAATTTCTCAAACTTTTCAAGGAGTCCTCACGTCTTACCTTTCCCTATCAAATTACGATTAATGTGCATCTCAACATTCCCTAATGCATGAGAATGACATTTTCAAAAGGAGAAAAGATAATTTTCACTTTACTTAATGGGGGCAATACATACGCTGTAGAAAGTTTTATTTTTAAACAATTGGGCTTCAATCTAATCCTTCATAAGGTGTTTATGGCTACAATATTCCAAACACTACCTAGATATTTTGATTTTTTAATAGTGAATAACAATTTAATACTATATTTTTCATAGTCATTACCAACTTAATTGATTTAAGTATCCTCTTTCTATCTTATTAGTGTTGACTCCACAATTTCTACATTACCAACTTGATGTCATTACAAATCAAATACTTACACACAAAAGCAGTAAGCTCTTGTTGGTAGTATCAACCTTAGACCTAGATCTAAACCTTGAGGGTTCATCTTGATGACCCTACCTATGTATTTCCTTGTGGAAAATCAAAGTCTTTGTAGGTCACAATCAATTTTTAGAGGCATTACATTCTCTCTTGTATGAGATCTTCAATCTCACCTTTTTCTCATGACTTCAACTTATTCCATTTATAATAGATAAATTATCAATTATATACTATCAATTAACAATATATAAACGTACGTGAATCCATAGAGGTAATATCATTCCATAATCCCCAAAATTCCCATAGCGATCGATTTTAGTGTACATTACATATATTAGGATCTAGGTGTCATCAACCTTGTAAATCCTTATATTATTTGTTACCCTTATGTTATTTGCAATTTACCCATAATAGATGAAAATTGTTCAACCAATGATGGTAAAAGAGATAATGGATATATAGACTTATCATTTGGGCTTTTGGAAGATGACAAAATAGCCAAGCACCCCATTTGAAACCTTCAAGTTTGGGTTGGTTGGATACATGTAAGGTATTATAACTACATGTATGATAATTTTGGCAAATGTCATGAGTTACTATGAGTGCATTTATGATAGAATATTGCCATCTTAGTCCATAAGTGCCCTATTTAGTGAGATGTTGTAGGTTTCGCAAATGTCTAAGAATGTTGGAGTGGAATTTTTCCATGTGGTTTTTCTCCTTATTGTTTTGTGACACTACAACATTATTCGTTCTTGCAAGACTTTATAGCTCAGGGCTTTGAGGTAGAGGTTTCAAGTTTATTTTAGATGTGTAGTGTCCTCAAGTGCTGCAAAATTCTATAGAGTTCTTCAGACAAGTGCATTGTTGTACCCTTGTTTATTAGTAATTTGTTTTTGTTGAGGAGTTTTTACTGAGAAAGCTTTGTCCACAAAAATATATTCTTGAATGTGTTATTCTTTCATCTTTGGTTTTAATTTTGTAGACACTTAAAATGATTAATGTTTGATATTTATATTTGAAAACACTAATTTAATGCCAAAGATTCACATTCACTATAATGGTTCATTGGTGGTGAATGCTTTAGGTGATTCTGTTCATGCTTTGAAGCTTCTTGGGAAGGATTTTGTGGCTCTTGCAGCTTCTTATGCAAAACTTCTCATGGTGGCAAGGGTGGTGTCCTTGTTCCTAAGTTAAAATATGTTGATACCATTTCATTTCATGTTTGTCTTATATTGCTCTCCAACTAGACAAGGAGATAGTTACTGAGATTGATCTATGTGCCTTTGACCTTTCGTCCAATGTGGTCATTTGTCAGTTTAGGGGACTTTGGCATAGCCTCTCATGGCTCCATAATTGGATCTCTAAGCATTGGGAACCCATAATTTCAGATTCAGTTCAAATTTTGCCTATGGCTAAAGGGCCTCTTTAGTACCAAATTGGAAAATGCAACAGATTGAAAGATCATTTGTACAAGCATTTTTTCACATTGGAGAACCAATTCCCATTGATGGTCAAACCTCGACATCCAAATTTTAACCCTTATGAATCTTTTAGTAAGATGTCAATATGCACTTAAAGTCCCTTGCCTCCCACTTCATCTCTAAGTGGACTCACTCCTAGAGGAAGTGGGTGAAGTTCTTGGAGATTTTTTGGTGGTGGATGCAAAGTCTTTTGATATTCTTCACTCCACATATGCTCGTATTTTGGTAGATATTGATGCTTCTAAAGGGTTTTTGTTAGAGATTAAACTTATGATTCCTAAGTATTTTTGGATCCATCCTTTCAACCACAAAGGGATTCCCTTCAGATGTAGAAGGTGCTTCAAGACTAGACATGTGGTGGATAAATGTGATCTAGAGAAAGAGAATTTGAAGAATCCCTCTCCATGATGGAAAGGTATGTCTTCTCAACATTACATGATTTTTAAGAGCTCTTCCTAGGTGGTTGAGTAAGATCTTCATTTCAATTGTTTATAGGGGGTTTGATTTGGGTGGCTCTTGGGATGGATTATGTTTTATGCCCTAAGGTTGTAGTTAAGGGTGTTACCACTTCTATTGTCACAATTGATGTTCCTAACATGAATCCTTCTAGGCTAGATGAAATTTCTAATGAGGTTCCAATTGATTCTATTGGACATGTTCTTGTTGCACCTATATTGGTGTGTGATAAGGCTCCTACTCATGAGTGTGATAGCATTGTCTTGGTGGCTATTATTGTTTCTAGGATTATGTCTATTTTACTAGCGTATCATGGTGTGTTGGCCTCTCTACATGCACTAGGATTTATGTGTTGGATTCATTGGCTTGGTAGGATGTGGTTGCGAAGGTGGAAGAAAGTTGAATTTTAGTTAAAGGTAAACACTCCAAGAGGTCTTCGCCTTATTTCAATATGCCCCATTCATTCCCACAAAAAGAGAGAAAAGGAAAATCTTAATGTGTCCCTCTTGTGCAACATTTTTCTAGGTTGAGAGAACTTGTAATCAAAACCCTTAAGAGTAGATTGAACTTTGTATGACTTTTTTCTAGACTACTAGTTGTTATTTTTTTGTGAAGTTGGGGCTTTTTTTTGTTGATCTTGTCGAGGTTGTTGTTTGTTTGTTTAGGGTCACTAGATTGTAAGTGTTTTATCTTTAGCAATGGTTCTTCTTTGTGGAGTTCTTTTCCCCCCTCAATTTTAGCATATAGGTTTTTGTGGCCCCTTCAAAACTTGTTTTTACATTAAAGAAAAACTACATAGGGACATTCTTTCTCTTGAATGTTGAAGGTTATTACTCTGAGAAATTTTTGCAAATCTAAAAAGATAGTATATTATGGCCTCTACATCTTTTGTTAGGATCTTGAGAAGTTTAATGGATTTGATCACAAGATGTGGAATTTGAAAGTGAAGTATCTCCTCAAAGAAGAGATTAATGGTTGTTTATTTGAGAAGAAAAGGGACCAATTATATGCACAATGTCAAATGAAGATTTAAAGAAGCTAGACAAGCAACAATGAGGAACCATTCAATTGCATCACGCAGATTTGCTTCTTGAATGCATTGAAGTTAATACATGTAGTTATGGAGAAAAGATAAGTGAAATCATTTAAAAAAAAATTTCTCTAACAAGTTTAATCTCAAAAGGCATTTGTATTCATTAAAGATGAAGGAGCATGATTTTTTTGTTGAGCATTTGAATACTTTTAATTTGATTATAAGTCAATTTGTATCAATAGTTGTTAAGATTGAAGATAATGATAGATTTATTTTGTTCCTCTTCTCTATGACTAATATTTGGGAAAATCTAATCATTTGCACAAGTACTAGTGATAAAGAACCATAGATGGAAAATATGACTCTCACACTCTTTTTAGGTTAAATGAGGAGAAATTTTATGGATAAAGACTATCAAGATGCCTTGCATGCTTGGAGAAGGTCCAAGAAGAGAGGACCTAAAGGGGATAGGAACAAGGACAAGTCAAAAGGATGTTCAAGAATCATGAAAAGAGCAAAGTGAGGTGTTGGGATTATTGCAAAAAGAGGGTATGCAAAGCAGTGTAGGAATAAGAAAAATATTACTAAGCCCTCTATGGATAAGTCCTTTGATGATGATCATTGTAATGCATCCTTTATTCCAACTAATGATACTTATCTTGTTGATTCAGGCTAGTCCTCTATGTTGACAACACAGAGAATATTGTCAATGTGGGAAAGATAAAATCATATTTCAATGATGAGGAGTAAACTATTAATAATTAGAGATATAAAATTTCCACAATCTATAACAATGTTGATATACCATTGTTATACTTATGGAAATGATTGTGTGCCAATGTTTGGCATCAACATTCATATCATACTCTATGATCCTTGAACTCTCTTATCCTAATGATGGATGATGAAGTATAATCTAAAATTTTGATGTTTAAAATTGGTACACATTCATTTTTAGAAGCATATTAGCACCATAAATTCTTTTTTACATATTCTATTATTTGTAATGAGTTCACTTTCAGTATCCAAGTTTAATGATTTGCAATGCATGTGATGTTTGATAAATTTGGGTGCATGTTACTAAGGGGTGATTGTTAAGGGATCTAAAATAGGGACCTTGTTTAGGCTACATGGCTCCACTCTTTCCAATTTTGTTTTTCTAACTAGAAATAAAAATTCATGTATATTATGGCACCATAGGTTGGGTCATATAAGTCAAAAATTTATTCAGACCATAGTATATAAGAATTTTTAGGTTTTCCATCAACTTTGAGGTTACCATATATGACAATACATCCTCATATTGCTAATAGAGTGGTCTTTGTCTCCTTATCTGTACAAGAAACTATGATATGGACAGAGTCCTTACTGCCAATGTTGGTTTGAGTTTTGTTCTCCAATTTCTTGCATATAATGTTTTTGTTTCTAATCAAATTTTCTAGGCAACCTCTCTTTGCAATAAAAAAATTATATATATATATATATATATATATATATATTCGTTGAATGTTTCTTTCCTTATTTTTTGGTTGAATTGCATGGCATAGTAGTTTGCATATGGGATACAAAGGAGTTTGTATCTATTTTAAGCACATGGTGGAGGAGTATTATACTTTAGGTGCTGATACTAGTTATCTCATTACACTTTATGTTTGAGATCCACCATTAGTGAGCATATCACACTATCATCCTTATCATATTCAACATACTTCATTTTATAATGGAGCATGATCCACCTTTGGTGGACATGTGATTCCATCTTGCATAGGTGATAACTTATACAGTCCTTATCAATGTCTTTTATTGCATTGACTATACACGTAGGCCTATTATCTGCATTTCGATTATGCCCATATTCAAAAATATCATTGTTGCATCTTAATACAATTATCTTGACATTCTCTTATTGAAGCTATCTTGGTCTTTCATTTGAACCTGAGGATGTTGTAGAGTTGCCTAACATGGTATCAAAGAATCATATTTTTGGCAAAAAATTAGGTAATCAATTCCTAAAGGAGTTTATAAGGAAAAGATACTTTTAGAGACTATTCATTTGGATGGTTGTGATCCAATGGATGTTGACTCTTTGAATAGATCTTCAGCTTAAGTATCCTTCATTGATGATATCTCAAATATACTTCAATTTATGCTATGCATTCAAAATTTGAAGTTTGGATCAAGTTTAAGGAATTCAAGGCCTTGGTTGTAAATAAATCATATAAGTATTGAGGTCTAAGAATGAGGATGAATATTTGTCTAAAGAATTTGATGAGTTATGCAAAAGAGTATACCTTATACCACTTTATATCCTCAATAAAATAGGCAGTAGAAAGAATGAACCAAACATTAATGAAAAGAGATAAGAGTGTGTTAAGTAGTGCTAATATAGATAAATGATTTTGGGTAGAAACTATTGTGATTTCTTATTACTTAATTAAAAAATTTCCTTATTTATCTCTTGTAGATAAAAACATTTATGAATTTTGTATGAGTAGAAATCTCCTAGTTTTACACTTAATGGATTTTTGTGGCAAGGCTTTTGTTGATGTGCCTCAAGAGAAGCAATCTAAGTTGGATAAAAGATTAGAAATGCTTCCTCATACAATATGGTGAGAATGTATAAGATAATAATTTCTAGAACCCTCTAACCCATAAGAGATATTTTCTAGATATGTAATATTCATGGAATTTAGAGTTTTATTAGGTAAGAGAAACCAAAGGAAAATAGGAAAATAAAACACATTGAAACAAATATCGAGAATTAAGAAGATGAATTTATGGAAGATTAATTAAGTGGATCAGAAGATAAAGGAAAAGAAGAGGGTCCAAGCAATGTGCAAGATGAACACACAAAGGAAGAAGAAGAACAAGTAGAACCCATTACTTCTATCTTGTGGAGGTCCACAAGACAAAATATATATAATTGATAGGTATAAGCCTCCATGTATCTATTGTAATTTTTATCTATTTATTGAGTATTGATGATGAGACTAGATATTTAAAGGGGGATCACTTTCAAAAAAAGTGAGTCTTGGATGTAGGTTATATAAAATGAGATGACAACCTTCGACAGTTGTAACACTTAGGAAACTATTAGTTTTCCCAAAGTAAGGAAATCATGTAAGTGCCTATTTAAAGTGCTTTCTTAAATGGGAATCATAAAGAAGAGATTTATATGGGTATAGTATAAAAATAGAAGCAATGCATAGGGACCAAGGTTATATCACCTCTCATTTTCAAGTATTTAGAAGAAAGATATCCCAATAGGCTCAAATAGTGACCTAAGCATTGAATAGGGTTGTGATCCTTTACTAAATATGAAATTTAATAATGGGAATAATAATAAGTGTTAGAGTAATAAGATATTTCCTTATTAATTAAATCATTTTGATTTAATTAGTAAGTCACTTATTATCTCTAGTTTACTTAAGCTAAACTTTAGGCATATAATAATTAATTCTTTTATTAATTATTATTATGCAACCTAGGATATTTAGCTATTAGGATTTTGATCTCCTTTATAAGGATGATCTCTCTTTGTAATTTATTAATTCACTTTTGATAATAACAATTTCTCTTTTTTCTCATCAAGAATGTTTCATCTGTGGATCTGGTAATTCTAGCCTCTATAGCTTCTCACTTTTTGTGATAGTTGTTTGCATGCAGGTGATTCTTGGGAGTTGTGAGGTTGATCTTTCATCAAATTCAACATGGTATCAAAGCTCTAGATTTTCATGCTCTTGTTCTGTTTATGAGAGATTTGGCTTGGCTTTTAGATCTACACTTTTTCTATCAAAGGGTTTCATTTTTCAGAGTTATTTTTTATTGAATCTTGGGGGGGGGACTAATCTTTAGGTCACTTTGAGCCCAAATAGATATCACTGTTGAGATCAGAGTGCCCAAAAACCCCTATTTTCATATAAAATTTGCCTAATTTGGACACAGTTGGAATTTGAGGCAAAATAATATTGCTTCTAGATTGGGCACATTTCTTGAGGTAGTGATTTTTTTAAATTTTTGCACATTTTGCAAGGTGCCAATTTTTTACTTTTTGGCACACAAATTGATATATTTTGTTTGAAAATCAAGTTTTTTGCACACTTCTCGAGGTAGGGATTTTGTGATTTTTTGCACACAAATTGAGATTTTTTGGGCATACAAATCAAGATTTTTGGCATGAAAATTGCCACTTTTGGTACAAAATTTGCATGCTTCATGAGGTAATTTTTGCTGTTGGTGGGCACTCTTCTCAGTGTATCTTGACACGGAGCCTAAGGCAACAATTTTTTTGCTTTTCTAGCACTTTTTTGACCTACTTATGGTTTTTTGGTCATAACTTTCTCATCCACACTTTGGTTTTTGTAAATAAAATATTGCCGAAAAGATGGTTCTGAGCCCATCATGATGGTGTAGTTTATTTGGATTTTTGATGCTGTTTCATTGCTGATTTATGCAGTCAAAGTCAAAGGGTCTATTTTGCACTCAAAGAGACATATTTTGAGACATTCTATTTTCCAAATTCTGCTCCAAGTACATCCCATTTAGGTTTTTTCTTTTTTGCATTTTGCTGGATACCTTGGTTGTTTTAGATCTAGGGATGGATTTTTTTGTTTTAGATGTTTTTTCATAGATTATACTATCATTTCTATTAGCCTTATGTCTCTTTTGATCTTTTTTGACATCCTTTTGTAGTATTTTTCCAAATGCACTAAGATAAAGTGCCACTCTATTGCATTTTCGGGATCTTGCACATCTTTGTGTTTTGTTGTACTCACATTACATTATAAAGTTCCTTGGGGGGTTTCATGTTGGCCATATTTGCCATCTTTCTTTGTCAAGTGAGTTTTCCTTCCATGACATTAACCTCATGATGTGTCGATGACACGTGCCATTATAGATGTTCATACTTCTTTTGCTTTCTTGATGTTCTTGGTTCTTCTCTTTGTAGAAGATATTGCATTCAATTTTAGTGTTCATGTCTTACCTCTCAACATTATAGGAGGGTTATGTTGGTTCTATTGATTTCTTGGTTCAATGGAGTGAGCTATGTATTTAGTATTTGACCCTATGTACTAGGCAATTGTGGTGGTTGGATACCTATGCATTTTAGTGAGATGGATCATTTACCATATATACATTCTTTCATTCCTATTTTTGGAGGCTATGAAGATAACTTCCATCTTCAATTGATTATCTCTTCAAAGTTAGTCTTCTCTACTTGTTCATGTTCTATATAGTGGAGGTTCTTTAGATCAATAATTTGATAGTGTTTGCAACTTCATGCTTCAGTGGTGTTCTCCATGATCACCTTGTGTTCCTATCTTCTCAAACATTCCCTAGTTTGGAGGATTCTTCAATCTTTCACTAGTTATTTTCAGCATTGTTTTCCATCTCTTTTTGGGGTAGGGTTTTTCCCATGTGGTTTTCTCTATTTCTCCTCTTTTCAAAGATTTGGTTGTGCTTGGGTACCTCATTAGGCCTTGTTGCTGGAACCCAAATTTACTTTTAGTAGTAGTTTCTAAGTTCTTAGCTACTCCCCAAGTTTATCTTGGGGGGGTGTTAGAGTAATAAGATATTGCCTTATTAATTAAATAATTTTGATTTAATTATTAAGTCACTTGTTATCTCTAGTTTACTTAAGCTAACCTTTGGGCATATAATAATAATTTTTAAAATTAATTATTATTATGCAACCTAGAATATTTACCTGTTAGGGCTTTGATCTCCTTTATAAGGACGATCTCTCTTTGTAATTTATTAATTCTTTTGATAATAGCAATTTATCTTTTTGCTCATCAATAATGTTTCATCCGTGGATCTAAGAATTCTAGTCTCCTAGCTTGTGCTTTTCTTTCTGTGATAGATGTTTGCATGCGAGTTATTCTTGGGTGATGTGAGACTGATCTTTCATCAACCTCAATAATAAGTAAATAAGTAAATTTTTGAAAAGATTTATATTCATCTAGAAATAAAATAGGAAATATGTTACATTAGATCTAAACAAAAAAGTTTAGAGATCTAAAAATAATGGTAATAACGATTCTAAGATCTTGACATTGCAACCTATTTTCAAGTCAAATTTGAGCCTATCCTAGAGGGTATATAACAAATGATTTAGTCTATACCCAAGTATAGATTGAATAATTCATTATGTACCCTAGGTTTTATCCTCAAACTTTTAAGGATGATATAATTGATTGTTGATCTAGTAGGAAAAGTTCTAACATCTTTGTAGCCTATTCTTGCTTGTAGAAAAAATAGGGAAAAGTTGGATAAAAGGGATTTACATTAGTCAAACCCATGTTTAAATCAACCTTGAAATGAAAATAAATTGTATAAAGGAAAGTATGTAAAAAGGTAATTGTTTAATTCACCTTGCATAAACCATCATGAATAAATATCAAAATTTATCATACCCATGAAGATGCTTTATTGTGCTCAGAATCAAGGAGATGACCTAGATTTATACAATAGAAATCAAGGATGACACTCTTAGATATTAAATGTAGATATGCCTGATAATTATTTGCAAAAAAGGAGAGATGAATGTGGAAGGATCTTCTTTCTTGATTAGGGATTTCTCTACTTGGACATCATGAGAGAGCAAATTGATTCAATGGAGAACATTTCCTTGGAATTGACTTGAATGACTTGGAAGAACCAAGTCTAGGATGTTTTCCTTCAAATCTTGACTCTAATTGCTTGAATGCTCTTGATTATGAAATATTAAGGCTGGTAATTAATTACACAATTATAGGTCATCAAAGTATATGAAAATGAGGTGAAATAAGGTGTTTATATACTATATCCATTATTTTAGGATCCAAAAATAATCCAAGTCATCCATGAGATATATTTTTGCACTAGTAGCATGACATAGGGCTTTTGGTCAAATTTGGGCTAGAAACCTTAGGTATAGAATGATTGAGCTAATTTGTACTTGGTACAAAATGAGTGAAGTATTATATACATTGTATTTTGATTCCAAATTTGAACTAGGTGTCAAGATGGTACAAAAGAAGTAGGAAAAGATGAGTCATGCTTCTAGGATAATGTATAACAATCATCAAATCTCAAAATTACCAAAATGGAGTCTAATACAACATCCAATTATGGGTGCTAACTTTCTAGGATAGTAAAATATATGATAAAAAGCCTATCTTTTATAAAATGTAATACTTAATTTAAATGTTGAAATAGTTATTGTAAGTTTATAAAAGAGTCACCTAGTATCTGGTAATAGAAGTTTAATGACATTTCCTTTAAATTGAGTTATGTTAGAAATGAAGAAGATTGCTATGTTTATATTATGGTTATTGAAGGTCATATATTGGTTATTGTGATGCCTTGTAATGAAATGTTTATTGCTAATAGAAAGACAATTTTATTAAGGAGCACAAAGCTTAACTTTCTGGCATGTTTGATATGAAGTACTTGAGGAATGATAGATATACTCTTTAATAGTGCTCAATGCGAATCTAATATATAAATATTTGGTTAAGTCAAGTACATTATTTTAGAGGTTAAAATGCATGAATATAAACCAATAAATATGTCATGTAATTGGTATTATGTTTAGTTAGACATGTTCCATAATTTTGATGATGTTATTGAAGAGATGTCTAGTTATTGTTATGCTAGTATTGTTGGTAGTTTAATGTATGCAATGATTGTTCTACACAAGGTGTAGTCTAAGGTCTCAGAATTCTAAGTAGATTTTACTTTCACATTTTTAAAGGGTTAATCTTTGAGCTCCAAATGTATAAGCACTAAGTTGAACTTATTCACTAATATATTTGGGGAAAATTTACAACCAACATTTTTGACGGGGGATGGGATGCCTTTTTCTCTATTGGATTTTACAAGGAAATTTTGATTTTTTTTGAAATATTATCTATGTTTGTCAAAAATCCAACACTTAGACATATTTTATAAAACGTGAACTTTTTTATTTTATTTCCCATGAGCACTAATATGAGATGGCAAAGGTAGAGCCCCAATGTTTGAGAGCTAGACCATCGATTAGATTGGGATGTAATGGAAGGATTTGGATAACTTTTCCAATAAAAAACTCAAGCTTGTTTGGATATGTTTCCTATACATTTCTTTTCTAAGTAAGAAATCCTCTAGGGTTTCGATTTTAAGTTCTTTTGTATTACAAAGGAATGTTTGTTCTTTCCATGTATAATGATTATTTGGTTTAAATATGTCAATTCAGCTTCAGTGTGTACCTTGTCAGAAAATATATTTTTAAAATGACAATAATTCCATTCTTTGATTTTTTATTTACCCTATTTTAGGGATGCATCCATTATCTTATTACCAATCATCAATAAAATATGCCCTAACTTTCTTGGAGGGTAACATCCCCCCATTTTGTACCCATCATTCACTACAAGTGCTCTAGTTGGGTCAACTTAGTCAACTAAATCTCCTTCCTTTCTATAATGCCAAACATTAAGAAGAGGGAAAGAAAAGGAAATTGGGAAATTCCCTTAATGACCAAATCCAATCAGAAAGACTCAAGTGCATTTGGCTACAAGAGACAAGTACTAAGATTGAACTTATAGATATGGATATTGAAATGTCTAATTACTTTATTTGTTGATTCATAGAAGTTGTCCCTAAAATTGAAAAAAATAAATGATGTATTTTAAATTTAAACTGAATCTAGTTTCTATTTTCTCTTGATATGTTAATTACAAGTTTATGAGGTTTCACTCCCTCTCTCCAATAATTTAAGAGATAAAGCTTATAATCATTTCTCAAATTTTCTTCTTTCCTTTCTACTACCTCTTTATACATAAAACAAGAGCAAGTTTATTAATTAATTATCAATGGAATTGCCTACTTTACTATTTTTCTCTCTAATTAATTTCTATCTATAGAAATCTTTATGTTAAATGGTACAACAAAGGAACAAAGAATTTTATAACTTCTAATATAATTTCCCACTTCCACTTCTTTCTCTCTTATTAATTTCTAGCTATCAAAACTCTCTCTCCCTATATATATAACCACATATACTTGTTGAATGGTACAATAACTCAAAAAAGTGAGTCTATATTCGTTAATAGAATTTCATACTTTCCTTTCTTTCTCTCTTATTTACTTATGGCTATAGAAATCATATATTTTTTTGCAAGTTCTTTTTATTCTACTTCTATTCATATTAAAATCTTAGTTAGCTATGTTTGGCCTGACATTTCCATGTTAAATCCATAAAGGAATATTTATAATAAGGACTTGTAAAATAAAATGTAATTCAAGTTAGTATGCCAACTATTGTCCCAATATCATATAGGAGAGACTACAATATTGAGATCTAACACTTTTGTGTAGTAACTACACTGCAAAAATAGTTTACAGAGATTCTTTTCTTTATTACTTCTAGTCCTCTAAGCATGTCATCTATACCATGTTCAAAATCTCCCATTGGAAATGTTTTAAGAGGTTTGTACAATTTAATTGTACACCTATTTGTACATATTCTCTAACCATTAATGACGTCTCTTTAAGACATTTTGTCAAATAGTTCACTTGTGTTGTCCATGATTCTATGTTTTGGAAGCATGCCTACCAAAGCAATTGCAACAACAATATCTAAAAAAGATCATCTATCCTTTATACTTTGATGGTTGTCCATTCCTTGGTCCAAATATTGCATTTTTTCATAGGCACAAAGGGTGTGGAAAGGGTTGTGGATTTTGGCTTGGGCTTTTATAAATCCTTTTCATTGAAAATGTTCTATGCACATCTTGTAGTTATTGTAGTCCACAAGAGTGCACTTCTTTCGGGCAATATGTTAAACAAGTCATGTGCCTTGTGTATGATTTCACATTCTAAATGCATGTCTACATTATAGTTGCAACCATAAAATCCTTAGCAACTAGTTATGGAACTAAGAAAAGTGATGTTGGTACTAGCTAAGATATTTCTATTGGTAGTGTTGTTGAGTTAACTAGATCAATGCTAATTGGGGTAGAACCAATTATAGCTATAATTTAGCGACTTCTATCTTTGCAAGTTCCCTACTATCATAAGGGGTAATTGGTTTCATAGACCTATTAACAATTTTCTCATTAACCAGTTATATGGAATGATATTATTGAGGATTATCTATTCCATAGGTACAATCCATTAAAAAAACCTCCCATTTAAAAAAAATTCATTATCATGTCTAATAGTATCTATGTTTCCACTATATTCAACACTATCAATGTGTTTAACACTTTCTCATACTGTGTAATCATGCATATACTTAAAAACATCATTATAATATGAATTAAAAAATGGTGGATGCAAGTGACATTTCACATATCAAGTAACACGACCATGTTTAATAACCAACTCAATTATATACACTAGGAATTCAAAAAAACTAATAATCCACCTTATAATAAACTTCTACACCCAAGACATACTTGTCATATTTATCCTTTTGTAATCTATGAAAAAATTTAGGGAACTCTACATGTGCCAAAACTTATGACTTTCTCTCTAGTTCATCCTTTGAATTATCCCTCGTATCAACGTAAAGGCTTTCAAAAGAAGGGTATCCTAAATCCCTTCAAACAATTTTAGAAACAAACAAACTTCATAAATATCATAAGGATTCACTCGGTATAATCAGTCAACTAATCAATTAACTCATTGGTGTAGTGCAAGGCATGAGAATCCCCAAAGGAGATGTCCTAGCCCCCAACACATGACCACACATCAAAAGTATAAAAATAACACTAATATTTAGATCCAAATATTGCCAACTCTCATAATTGAATCATAAAATTTATATCCAATATGCCTAGTTGTAAGGTCTTTTGATTTATAGCCAAATAAATAAGAAATTAAAATAGTAATTCTACAAGATCTCACAAGATCCAAATCCTAGCTAGCCTAGATATAGAACTTGGTAGAAAACCCCAAGAAGAATCTAAACTTATGCTCACTAGCTACCAAGATACCTTGTTTCCCAAGCCGCAACTACTAGCTCTACCCACAAATTTCACCCTGCTCAGTTACTCCTCTCTCTAATAGACTTCCTTCATGCTGAACCCCATCCAAATCCCCTGATGAAGGGATAATGAAAAGAAAATACCCTCTACTTATACCAAAGCAAGCCACAAGTCAGCCTAGCAAGTTATTTTAAATAAACCCTCAAGCTAAAAGTTACAATTTTTTCCTTCCAATTTTGTCACTTTCTCTCTCCTCCATATATATATATATATAATTTAAAAAAAAAAAATATATCATGCCCTCTTTTATTTTTTGATGCAAGATGCTCTTGCATCAGACTTTCCAAGTAGATAGAAAAGTATGTCCCATATTTTGATGCCAAAAGACATTTCTCCAACCAACTTCATCTTCACCAAAGGTTTCCAATCCATCCTAGATAGAAGAACAAACGTAAAAATCAACCATCTATGCTTCATCCACTCAAACATCAAAATTGAATGAATCTAAGAAACCAATCAACATTCTCACTTCCAGGAACAAATTGAACATAATGATTCACGAATAGCCTCTACTACTAATCACAACTAGTAATAGTAATATACTCAAACATGAAATCCATGACAACAACACCATGTAACTTCAAAGCTAAGTCAGCAACACATAAGCCCCAATCCACAATAAGAGAAACATGTAAATCCTCTATGATGTCAACCACAAGAAAATTGGGAACATACAGATTCGTAGTATCATGTAGATCCTCAACCACTTCAGTAACTAGTGAATCCACACTATTAACATCCAACTCCATAAAAAATTACAATAGTAATTCTACTATATCTTGCAAGATCCAAATCCTATATAATCCAGAACCACAACCTGGTAGAAAACCCCAAGAAGAATATAAACTTGTGCTTGCAAGCCACCAAGAAACCTTCTTGTTTCCTAAGCTGCAACTACTAGCTTTGCTGACAAACTTTTCTACGCTCAGCTACTCCTCTCTCTAGGTGACTTCCTTCATGCTAAATCCCATCCAAATCCCTGATGCAGGAGCATCCTGGGTCTAAAGGAAATCTTGCATCACCCAAAACTATTTTATTTTTAGTGTTTTCTATTTTAATAAGGACTAGTAGATAGGGTGGTTACTATTTATGGGAACTTGCTATTTTTGGTAAGTTTGTCATATCAGTTCAAAATGTTCTCATTCTCTATAGGAAGGTTAATTTTAGAGTTGTAAGCCTACCATAAAAATCTCATTGCTCAAGCATTAGTATCAAAGAAGTTATTACAGATTTTTGGTAGGAAAATTTGTAGAAAAACCTTTAGGCTCACCATTGGAGGCCTTAGAGTGCTTAGATGAGGTCCAAAAACTCAACAGAAGGGTGCTAGTGCCATTCCAAGCCTATAGATTAGGAGCTGGCATTTTTAAAAAGTAGTTGTAATAGCCAATCAGAGCAACAATTCGTGAGTTATGGACTTCGAAAGTTGGGCTACCAAAATTTCTAAAATAATTTGTCAAAGATGTATCTAGCCAACTCTAAGTGTATTGTTAGGGTCTATCAACCCTAGGTATTAAGTTTGAGCATCTAGAACCTTTCCAAGTGGCATAAAATTGCCTATTTAAGAAAGCCCAAACATTGTCTAGGACAACTCTGGATGATAGTTCGCAACCTGTCTTGCAAATTAATGTATTGAAGGCACCCATGCGGGTTAGCATATTGTACCTATGAATTCTGTAATTCTGCATTTGAGGTGCAAATAAGAAGTCCATATTTTGTTCTTGCATTTGCTGTTGTTTCTTTGTTTCTATTATGAGTTTACGGTATTAAGGGGAGCACCTTGCATCAATCCCAAAAAAATCCCATGAGGAATGACTAATGAAAAGAAAAGACCCTTTACTTATACTAAATCAAGCCCCAAGTTGGCCTAGCAAGTTACATTAAATAAACCCTAAAGCCAAAAGTTACATTTAAAAAAATAAATTTCTTCCAATTTTTGTCACTTTCTCTCTCCTCCATATCTATATATATATATATATCCTTTAATATATATATATATATATATATATATATATCATGCCCCCTTTTATTTTCTAATGCAAGATGCTCCTACATTAGACTCTCCAGGTAGATATAAAAGTATGTCCCATACTTTGATGCCCAAAAAAATTCTCCAACCAAC
Source organism: Cupressus sempervirens (assembly GCA_028749045.1). Lineage (NCBI taxonomy): Eukaryota > Viridiplantae > Streptophyta > Pinopsida > Cupressales > Cupressaceae > Cupressus > Cupressus sempervirens. The sequence goes on along the minus strand of CM053793.1, from coordinate 99,212,286 downwards.
TTCATCATCACCAAAGGCTTCTAATCCATCCTAGACATAAGAACAAATTTGAAAATAAACCATCTATGCTTCATCTACTCAAACATCAAAATCAAAGGAATCTCAATAACCCAATCAACATTCTCACTTCCAAGAACAAATTGATCATAATGCTTCACCAAAAATCTTTACAACTAATCACAACCAACAATAGTAATATCCTCAAACATGAAATCTATGACATCAACACCAAGTAACTTCAAAGCCAAGTCAGAAACATGCAAGCCCCTATCAATAATAAGAGAAACATGTAAATCCTTAGCCATGCCAATCACAAAAAAATTAGGAACATACAAATCCATAGTATCATGTAGATCCTCAACCACTTTAGCAACTAGTGAATCCACACCAACATCATCCAACTCCATAAGCAATTACAATAAGAAATTACAATAAATAAGAAATAAGAATAGTAATTTTGCAAGATCTTGCAAGATCCAAATCCTAACTAGCCTAGATCCACAACCTAGTAGAAAACCCCCAAAAGAATCTAAACTTGTGCTTGCAAACCACCAAGAAACCTTCTTATTTTCCAAGTTGCAACTACTAGCTCTTCTCACAAACTTCGCTCTACTCAACTAATCCTCTTTCTAACTAACTTCCTTCATGTTGAATCCCATCCAAATCCCATGAGGAATGAATAATGAAAACACAAGATCCTCTACTTATACCAAACCAAGCCACAAGTCAGCCTAGCAAGTTACATTAAACAAGCCCTTAAGCCAAAAGTTACATTATTTTTTTCTTCCAATTTTTTTCATTTTCCCTCTCCTCCATATATATGTGTGTGTGTGTTAGACTAAAGGATTAATTTCACTTTATTTTATTAAATTACCTTTACTTCCTTCTTAAGATTCCCTTTTATGCACATGCATTCCCATTTAATAATTAAATATTAATTATTAAATGTCATTTACCTCTTAGGGTTTCCCTTTCAAGTTTTACGATCTCTTTCTATAAGGATTGATAAATTGTAAATTTCAATTCATTATTTTGGAAATACAATCTTTTCATATTTTTAGAGCCAAACCCTTGCCTTCTCCTTTTCTTTGCTTCTTTGTGACAGGTTCTTGCATGTAGGTGTTCTTTGGGTTTTGTGGATTTGTACTGCTAAAATCCTTCATGTTATTAGAGTCAGATTTGTTATAGCTTGTTCAAGTTTTTGAAGAAAATAGGACTAGGGGTTTGTTGGAACAATTCTAATATTTTTGTGAAAATAGGGAAGTCTCTAAAAGTAGGAACTCTTTGAGTCCAAATGGACATCACCATTGGATTTAGAGTGCATCAAAACCCATATTTTCATATAAAATTTATCAAATTTAGACAACGTTGATTGGGGAGGCAAAAAAATTTGCATACAAGGACTATACAACCTTGGCACACATCCCAATTCAAGTACACTTTAAAAAAAATCAAATCACAAAAAAAATCACCTTATTTTAAAAAGAGGCATTGAAAAATCAAAAAGTTTGCACAAATTATAGGTGCATGCATTGATTTTTTTAAAACCTTTTTTTAAAAAAGGTGCAAAGAATGCTTGCATAGTGCTGAAATTAGTAGAGCATAGACACAACAGGTCTAATAGCTACAAGTAATGATGTTAACATTTGTTGAACCAAAATTTGATTGCCATTCACACATCAGTGTTTGAGTTATTTTGTCCTAAAAACCCATTGATGGTTTTTTGGTTGTATCTTGGGCACACCGAGGTATTTATTTGACAAATCTTATATGGTCAGGAAGCTTATTCTGAGATGGACAGATTTATGAAGGTATTTATTGGAATTTTTTCCATTTTTATACATGTTTTTTTTGCTCAAAGTCTGATGATGCTTTCTACATTCCAAGGGGCATAACTTGCTCATTCTAGCTTCATTTTCAGACCCAAAAGAAGCACCAAAATGTTCTTCTTGAGCACTTTCTAAATTATTTTTTATTTTCATCAGTATTTTTTAAAGGTACATGTGATTCTCAAACTAAATTATCTTTTTTTCTCTTTTCTTGTATACACATTCTTTCTAGGATATGGGGTTCAATTTTTTGCATTATGGGTGTGTTTTATATTATTATTTCTTTCATTTACATCAATAAACCATAACTATTAAAAAAAACAAAATAATGGCTAAGACATATTTTTGTCTAGAACTTTTGACCTCTTATAACTATCACACATGGAAGTCCCTAATGACATAACTTCTCTAGTCAAAAGGGTTGTGGTCTTATTTAGACACAATGCTGCTAGTTTTACAGGGGCCTTTTAAGGTCATGCAATATAGGAACAAGATGGATGAGGCAATGGGTTTTATTTCTTTATAGGTATCTAACAGTTTACAATTTTATCTTGATAGGTACAACACCCCTCTAGCTATGTGGACCAAGCTTAACAACTTGTTTGGTATAGTGAATGAGTTTAGGGCACTTCAGATTGAGGCACAACTTACCTCTCTTACACTAGATTCTTTTCCTTCCATTGATGAATTCTTGATTAAGTTCAAACAATAGAGGTCTTTATTGTAGGGTTGTGGGAAGATCAAGATTGACATTGAGTGCATTTACCTGATTCTTTCTAAGCTTCATGAAAACTTTTAGATTTTTCCTTCTACCTTCCATTCCATCATGGATTCTTTGGGTACTATATTTATAATTCCATCGTTTGAGGATTTTTCTGATTGTTTGACTCAAGATAAATCTAAGCTCTCTCAGTTGGATTCTCTCATAGGCTCACAAACTTATCCATTGGTAGCTTAGACATCTTCTAAGAAGAAGGAGAAGAAACAAAAGTCATATCCTACAGAGTCTTAGATTGATTCTAACCCTCACATCTCATTAGTCTCACCTCCTCCTAACGGGGATAAATCAAAGCCAAATAGAATGAAGTGTGCTTATTGTAATAATCTCAATCATGACGAGGCACATTGCTATGAGAAGAAGTTAGATGGCTATGCCAAAATAGGTTTCAAATTTGACAACTCTCCTTCAGAAGAGAAGCATATATATTCCTTCTACTTCTCACATCTCTTCTTCTTTATCATTATTTCAGTCAGATGGTAAAGACATAGGAAAGGGTCAAGCACTATGTGCAACTACTACTATACACACTTCTAGATGGTTACTCGATTTAGGTTCTTCACACCATATGACATCTTTGCAAGATTTTTTCTCTTCTTTTGAGGCTTCTCCTACTCTACACATTTTGATGGGGAACAATACTATTATGACTATATGTGGGAAAGGTTATATTGACACTAATGATAGTACATTTCATGATGTACTATGTGTTCCATCTTTGTCTCTAACCTTCTCTCTATTTATCAGATTACACACAATGGAACAGGGAAGACAGTTAAGTTTGCACAAGATTCAATGCACATTAGAGATAGTGAGATAGACAATATTGTTTCTACAAGGACTGTTGATCATTCTTCCCACTTATACTCTTTCTCTCCTTTTAGTCCACCATCTCCACTATCAGAGACCCACTCTCCTTCTTCATGAGAGAATATTGAGGTGAGTTTGGATCACTTGAACTTATGTGTTATTCCTAAGACTAGTATTGTGACTTCTACACCTTCACCTCCTATTCAGATTCCATCAATTGCACATGATTACTCTTCAACATTGCCTAACATTGTAGCTCCATTCATTGAGCTATAATGTCCCTTTTCTGAAAATTCCTCATTTTTCCTTTACATTTTATATTCCAGACCTTCTATATCCTTGTTCATAATTTGATCTCCTATATACATGTGTATCTCCAAGAGACATGCCCTTTCATTATTAATATTAATTATATTAATAAGATAATTATATTAAATATAATTATATGTTATATTAATTATATAAATCATATTCTTTGTAATTATTAATACTATTTTAATAAGTAATTAAGATATATTTGTTAATAGTTAATTTATGTGTATATATTAATTATTCATACTCAATAATATAGTGTTTTAATATCTAATATAATATTTTTATTTATTATATACACATATAGTTATATGATTATATATATATATTTATATACATTATTAATTTTTTAATAATATATAATACTTATTTATTATTAAATTATATATCAAAATAGGGATAACATAGTCCTCCCCTCTCAAATTTGCTTGTCCTCAAGCAATTGATTTGATCCTTATTAATTCATAGTCTGGATTCATTTTCTTTTCTGCATATGTGTTAGATACTTGCAAAGTAAACATGTTAGTATATAATAGCATGTACAAGAACACATGTATAAAGACACAAAGTAGACAAATTAATGCATGAAGATGCGATGCAAACATGAGGTAGACACATGAATGTATGAAGACACAAAGAGAACATATTAATGGATAAAGACACAATGTAGACACATAGTATACATGTTATAATCTTGCTTACAATTTGAAATAAGAAAAACTTAAGGAAATATTTTACCACTTTGATTGTGAATATAGCACTCCTTTCCACTATCTCGAAGTCAAAATTTCTTGAACATGCATATTTTTAACAACTTTTCTATAGTTGGTACTATAATAGGGTGTATAATCCCATAGTGGATGGTAGATTTACCATTTCTCGAGTTTGGACATGCTCAGTTTGGGGCTCCCTCAAATTTTTAATCCATATTGGGATTTTTCTCACCCCAACATGACCAATTTACTTCCCCTGTGCACACTCCCTACCCATTAGGAAGATTTTGACATGGATGGTAGATTTAATACTTCTCAAGGTTGGATGCACTTAGCTTGGGGCTCTCTCAAAATTTTAATCCATATTGGGATTCTCTTACCCCAACATGACCGATTTACTCCTCCCACTGTGTGCACTCCCTATCCACTATGTACATGTTTAGTTTCATTATGGATGGAAAGTTTATTGCTGCTTAAGTTTGGATGCGCTCAGCTTGGGGCTCCCTTAGATCTTTAAAATCCATATTGGGATTCCTATACCCCTACACGACCGATATACTCCTCACCCTATACACACTCCCTATCCACTATACACTAATATCAAAATCCTTATTATTGACATAAATATGGTTCATATCAAATAACTTTTGAGATAATCTTATCAAACAATTATACTTAATAAGAATATTAAAAAGTTATATCAAATGTGAGAGTTAATTTGACTCTCAATATTAATCTTATTTACATATATGAATATAAATATTGAAAATTTTCATTTCTTATATTATAAGTTGTAATAATATTTGAGATTAATTATTTTCTTTTAGGAAACAATATTGATTTCTATATAAAAAAATGTACCTAATCTCATTTAGGTATCATACATCCACCATATAAATTATTCTTACATATATTTCAAATTTATGATATCTATTTCTAGATGTAAATAAAGAGAAAGTTGAGACTAACACATACCTTTTTTGAAACTCTCCTCAATCATAAAATATATTTATATTATAATAGCAACATTTCATATTAATAACTATTTTCAAAATAATAATATAAAGAAAATATATAACTTACCTTATATGGATTGATGTCCCTTCCTCTACATGGAGTGATAAAATATGTCCAAGCTTATTCCAATTTTGATACATGTTAAATATTTTAGTATATGTATCTTATCTCAATTTTTTTTATAGTCTATCATTTCATAAATTTCTTTCTATTGATGTTCTCCCCATCAGGATGGTAGGAACACGCTCTCATATCGATTGTAATGTCCCTTTTTCGAACATTCCTCATTTTTCCTTCACATTTTATATTCCAGACCTTCTATATCCTTTTTCATAATTTAATCTCTTATATGTGTGTGTGTGTGTGTGTGTGTGTGTCCCATTAATCATATTAATAAGATAATTATATTATATATTATTATATTAAATATGATTATATGTTATATTAATTATATAAATCATATTCCTTGTAATTAATAATACTATTTTAATAAGTAATTAAGATATATTTGTCAATAGTTGATTTATGTGTATATATATATTAATTATTTATACTCAATAATATAGTGTTTATATATATATATATACGCATATATTTTTTTTTGTGGAAAAAGTGGACAAGCCACTATATATATAATAAAAAACTGGTTCAAGAGCTCAACTGGGAAAGAACCAGAAAGAAAACCTAGCATCGTCACAGTATTTACAATTGACTAACATAAACATTTACAATCTCACTATATTAGTGAACAACACTAACACCAACACCATCAAAATTCAAAAAATATTTATGATATATATAATTTGTATTTTCAATTTATATACATTATTAATCTTTTTAATAATATATAATACTTATTTATTATTAAATTATATAACAAAATGGGGATATCACAGAGCCACCTAGTATAGTTTTTGAGGATATATTAGAGGACATACATCTCCTCTTAGATGACATATTTAACACACCTATTATTCCACCTCCATTGGAGATTCCATTTCAAGATTCTCAAGCATTCTCCTTTGAGCATTAGCCAAGACTTTTAGCTTCACCTTACATTTAGGGATTTCATTCTCCTTGTCTAGTGCCTTTTTTTGGCAGATTGGAGCCACATTGGTATGTTCATTGACACATGAGTTCTATCATTTTGGGGGGGGGGTGCTATGGAGTCTTGATCCTCTAGCATGGGAGGTTTCATTGTACTTATGGTTTTGAGAGAGTCTCTTGAGACATATCATTTATGTTTTTTCTTTCTATCTCTTTTTGGAGTAAGGTTTTTCCCATTGGGTTTTCTCTATTTCTCTGTTTCATCAAGATTTGGTTGTGATTGGGTACCTTATCAGGCCTTGTTGTTGGGACTCAAGTTTTCTTTCAACATTTTAGTTTACTTGCTTTTTCATGCATTGTTTGTAGTTCCATTATTGTTCATCTTAAGGGCGAGTGTTAGAGTAAATATTTAATTTAATTACCTTTACTCACTTCTTAAGATTTCCCTTTATGCACATGTATTCCCATTTAATAATTAAATATTAATTATTAAATGTCATCCCCTTTTAGGTTTTACGATCTACTTCTATAAGGATTGATCAATTATAAATTTCAATTCATTATTATAGAAATAACATCTTTTCATATTTTTAGAGCCAAACCCTTGCCTTATCTTTGTCTTTTCTTCTCTATGACAGGTTCTTGCATGCATGTGTTCCTCGGGTTTTATAGATTTGTATTGCTCAATCCTTCAAGCCAAAAGTTATATTTTTCCAATTTTTGTCACTTTCTCTCTCCAAATATATATATATATATACACACACACACACACACACACACTCTTTTTTTTAATAAATCTATCATGCCCCCTTTTATTTTCTATTTTTTTCCAAATTTTGTCACTTTCTCTCTCCTCCACACACACACACACACACACACACACACATATATATATATACTCTCTTTTTAAAATAAATATATCATGCCCCCTTTTATTTTTCAATGCAAGATGCTCCTACATCAGACTCTCAGGGTAGATAGAAAAGTATGTACCATAATTTGATGCCAAAAGAAATTTCTCCAACAAACTTCATCTTCACCAAAGGTTTCCAATCCATCCCAAATAGAAGCAAAAATCTGAAAGATAAACCATCAATGCTTCATTCACTCAAACATAAAAATTGAATGAATCTCAGTAACCCAATCATCATTCTCACTTCTAGGAACAAACTAAACACAAAGCTTCACCAACAATCTCTACAAATGATCACAACAAGAAATAGTAATATCCTCAAACATGAAATCCATGACAAAAACACCATGTAACTTCAAAGCCAAGTTAGTAACATGTAAGCTCCAAACCACAATAAGAGAAACATGTAAATCCTTAGCCATGTCAACAATGAGAAAATCAGAAGTGTATAGATCCATAGTATCATGTAGATTCTCAACCAATTTAGCAACTAGTGAATCCACACTAGCAACATCCAACTCCATAAACAATTGCAATAAGAAATTACAATACATAACTAATTATAGTAACATTTTTACAAGATCTCACAAGATCAAAATCTTAGCTAGCCCAGATCCACAACCTAGTAGACAATACCAAGAAGAATCTAAACTTGTGCTTGCAATCCACCAAGAAACCTTCTTGTTTCCCAAGTTGCGACTACTAGCTCTACTCACAAACATCACTCTACTTAGCTAATTCTCTCTCTAGCTGATTTCCTTCATGCTAAATGCCATCAAATAATCATGAGGAATGAATAATAAAAAGACAAGACCCTCTACTTATACCAAACCAAGCCACAAGTTGGCCTATCAAGTTACATTAAATAAACCCTCAAACCAAAAGTTACATTATTATTTTCTTCCAATTTTTGTCACTTTCTCTTTCCTCCATATATATATATATATATCAAGACCCTTTTAATTTTCTAATGTAAGATGCTCCTGCATCACTCACTCAAACACTTGACTCCAAACTATTCATTTATTGTTCTATTATAACTAAATGACAATAATAAAACTTAGATATTATCGACCATTAACTTAGTTATTACCGAGTTGTAGTAAAATGATAATAACTTGAAAATTAACTTGCAGGTGATTCCTGTCAGGGTCTAGGTGGGCTAGATGCTTGACGAAAGAGTATTGGGTTGGTTGCTTGATAGGAGCATGGTTTACACATGGTTTCTTCAAAGGCTAAGGTCAACCCACATTTTGATAATTTGTGTTGGGTTGGTTTCCCTATTGATGCAGAAGACTTGGTATTTTTAAAATCTTTTGGCCATTCACCGCAATTGGTTCTTTGGCAAGGATTCTGGAGGGATAGTGTGAAGCTGGGGAAATTTTTTGTACCATAAGTTTAGGCAAATTGAGTGAGGATTTGGCCTACTTTTCTGCCTATGGCTTCTATGTTTAGAGGCATTCTGGGTCCTCACCCTTCTTTTGGTGTTCATCTTAATAAGTCTTCCATTGGTGTTCTTGGCCCTTATCCTTCTTATCATGGTAAGCATCATCAATTTTCTATTTAGGAGTTTAAGCATAAGAAGTATTTTTTTCATCAACCCCCTTTTGATATTTGCCAAGATTCCTAGCCTTTGTTGCCTATTTTCATATCACTAGGTAGTCCAGTTCCACAATTTGTGTCTTCTCCAAATAGGAACCCAGTTTAGAAACCCCCTTCTTAGCCATGTCGAGCTCTCTTGACTCCAAATGGTTGGTGCTTGTGCCCTAATTCCCCTTTGTTACCTTCCTAAGATTAAGATTTGCATGTCCCAATTTAGGGTAGCCCATCCCATCGGCCGTCCTAGCCTAAGGTCATTTTTCCTTTTGATCTGGTCAGCTTGAGGGTGGAGTTGTTGTGTTCATTGGCACTTATTGCTATGCTTTGGTCTTTGGTGGAGTTTGAGACTTTTCTTTCTTGGGCTAGCTATTATTAGGTGAGCTTGATAGAGTTATTTTTGTTTGATAAGGTTTCTGTAGCCTTTGTTGTAATATTTGATTCCCATGATCATAAAGTATATGTGAATAAGTTTAAGGGTTGGTTTTGCAAAGGGATTTTTATTATTACTACAGGCTAGATGCCCCATTTTGATGTTTCAAAGTATCTAATATGGTTTTATCCTCAGTGGGTTGCACTTTTGAATCTTCCATTGCAATACAAAGATCCTTCTTTGGTTGAGATTATTGAAAATAAGTTGGGCATTTTTGTTAAGCATGACTTGGCTTTATTTGTTCAATAGCATCTGGTTGTTAGTGTTTAAATCCTTATGCAAAAGAGGGAGCCTTTTCCTACAAATATTTCAATTTTCTCAAAATTTGGTACATTGGTACAACATATTTAGCATTTGGAGGTAGCTACTATTGCCAATAATGCCAATTCTTTGGGTCATTTTTTGCATCAGTGCCATAATTTTCTCTTGGTGTTGCATGAGATATGTCAATGTTTTAATTTAGATTTGAAGTTGTGTTTGTTTTCTTGTCATCAGTCAACTTCAGAATTTCATCCTTTGCAGTTGGTTCCTATTAATCATAGTTATTTCCATGATGTTGGCTTAGTGGAAGAGTTTGATGTATCCTCTCCTTAGCTTGATTTGGGCCAAAGACTTGAGGTATAACTTTCATCAACCATTCATGAGGTTATCCCTATTTTCTTACCTCTTCATTCTTTGTTTTTCTCATTATCTTTTTTGGGTATGGATGCTTTTTTTGCACTTTCTTGCTCCCTTTCTTTTTTTGGTGAGCTTGGTCTATCTTTTGGTGAATCTTTAGCTTCCATTATTTCTTTTTTTCTTATCACTTCCTCTAATTGGGTTGATCGCACCTATGAGTTAGGATTTTCCTCTTTTGGAAGAGTAGGGTATCATTTAGAACTTGATATTTTGTAGTCATCCCTTTGTCCTTATTTTGTCCCCTCCTGTTTCTCTATTGGTTAGCCAAGATACTCATCTATAGTTTGGTAGTGTCATTATCTCGATTGTGGCTCAGGATCATGATGATAATTTTTTGGAAGAAGGTGTATTTGTGAATGAATATTTTGAGCAAAAGTGTCTGTCTATTGCTAATTGCTTCAATTTTTCTCAAGAATATCCATTTTGAAATCAAAGAGCTCCTTTGTACTAGTATCTCCTATGTCAGCCATTAAAACACCCAAGAGAAGGGGTTGTAAGCCTCTTGCTTGTAAGGTTAAGGAAGAAATTGAAGCTGGTATTCAATCGACTCTTTTGGAGACTTTTTCACCTATTATTTGAACTAGGAGTGCGATGCACTTTCCTGCTTCATTATGAGGATTATGTCTTGGAATGTTAGGGGTTTAAATTCCCTTGACAAGAGTAGTAGGATTAGAAAGTTTATCTTATCCTCTTAGGTTGATATCGTTCTTCTTCAAGAGTCTAAACTTTCTTAGGAGTCTTTTGTAAAATTTTCTAGCTGTTGGCCTTCTTGGGAGTCAAGTTGTGTTCCTTCTTCTAGTGCTTCTAGAGGTCTTATTGTTTTGTGGAAAAGTAACTGTATTTTAGGGGTTATTCTAGTGTCAAAATCTAATTGGCAACTCATTGAATTCAAATGGTTTAATGTTAAGTTTTTTGTTTTTAATGTCTACAAGCCTTCTTTGACCTAGGATAAACTCATTTTATGGGAATCAATCATTGATCAAATAAGTAAAATTGATGACTTCCCAATTGTGATTGGGGGTGATTTTAATGCCATTTCATTGTCGAGTGAAAAAATCAGGGGTAATGATACTACTGAGAGGGTCATAGAGGAGTTTAATTTTTTTATTTAGGATAATGCCTTGTGTGATGTTCATTTTTTGAATGGAAGCTTTACTTGGTCTAATAATAGATCTACTACTCCTATCTCCTCTAGATTGGATAGATTTCTTGTTTCTTAAGGGACGAAAGTTTTGAATTTTTCTCTTTCTACTCAAATGATGTCTTATTCAAAATCTGATCATTTTCCTATCTCTCTTGAGTTGAACAAACCAAATTTATCAAAGCATGGTTCTTCCTTTAAGTTTGAAACTATGTGGTTTTCTCATCCCTGTTGTCTCCAACTGCTTTGTCAATGGTGGATCTTAGTGCTCCCTTCTGTAAAGGCACCAAATGGTCCAATTTGCTAATAAGCTTACTTTTGTGAAATCCAAGATTAGTATATGGAATAAAGAAGTATTTGGAAATGTGTTTCATGAAAAGAATCACGTTGAAAATGACCTTAATATTATTTTACAACATGTTATGAATTTTGGGACATATGCAGAGGTAGTAGAAAAACAAAAATCCCTCCAATGTTATTAGGAAATATTATGTGCAAAGTAGGAGATTAATTGAAGGAAAAAATCTTGTGAATTATGGTTAAAAGAGGGAGATAAGCATATGAAATTTTTTCATGCTTCTACTAAAATTAGGGAATCTTCTTCATCTATCTTGGCCATTAAAAGTGTTTCAACAGGGGATAATTTGGTATTGCAACATGACATATGTAATGAGGGTGTTGAATTCTTCAAAAATTTACTTGCTCCTTGTGAGACCCTAAGAGATAGTAGGGGTGATAGTAGTTTTTTATTATAGTCCATCCCATCTTTAGTTAGTAATTCATACAATGACAATATTATGAAGCCTTTTAATATTGAAGAGATCTACTCTATTGTTTTCTCTATGGCTCCTGAGAAAGCCCTTGGTCCTGATGGATTTACCATTATTTTTTATTAAAAGTGTTGGGATGTGGTTAGTTTTGATCTTCTAATGGTTATAGAGGAATCTCATAAGAGAGGTTATATTGTTAAAAAATTTAATAAAACGAATCTCTCTTTGATTCCTAAGTTAAAATCTCCTCAAATGTTTGCAGATTTTAGGCCCATTTCATTATGCAATTCCATTTATAAGATCATAACTAAAGCTATATATCTTAGGCTTAAATATTTAATTCTTAGATTAGTCTCGCCTCAGCAAGGAGGTTTTGTTTGAGGTAGGGATACATCTGATGTGCTCTTGTTTCTCTAGAATTTTTGCATACTATTGAAACTTATTAAAAATCTTCATTTGTTGCTAAGTTAGCTATGATGAAAGCCTATGATAAAGTGGATTGGGCTCCTCTCTTGGCAATCCTCTCCAAGTTTGGTTTTTTAGTCCCTAGTGTAAATGGATTAAGAATTTCTTTTATAGGGCCTCTTTTGCAATCATGATCAATGGCATTACTTCTTCCTATTTCCAAGCTACTCAAGGAGTTTGAAAAGGGGATCCACTTTCTCCTTTCTTATTTATTATCATGGTTGAAACTCTTAGTAGATCTATACTTAGAAAGAATTTGTTAGCCAATTGGAAAGGTATAACTATACCAAATTCAGAGGTCTCTGTCACACATAATTTTTTTTTTGATGATACACTTCTTTTTGGTAGATCTTCTATTAGTGAGGCTAGGTGTATTAAGTAGATTCTAGATACATATACTAATGGGTCTGGACAAGTCATAAATCTAAATAAGTCTAAAGTTTTTATTCTATTTATTCCTAATTCAATTACGCAAAGAATAATTAACATTCTTGGCTTTTCAGTAGATGATTTGTCATTAGTTTATTTGGGGATTCTATTCTTCATGGGTCCAGTGAAACCTTCATTCTGGGATAATGTGATAAATAGATTAAAGGGTAGGATCTTGGCCTAGAAGGCAAGATGGCTTTCTCTCTCTAGCATAATTTTATTGATCAAAACAATTCTTTTGGCTATCCCTAAGTATTATATTTAAGCTCTCCAAACTCCATCGTCTATTATTGCTCAGATTGAAAAAATAATTTACACTTTGCTTTGGTCATCTAACATGACTACTCAAGTAATTTTTCTAGAGGGGCTGGTGTACATAATATTTCTTTGAGGAATAAAGCTTTTTTTTTTTGGGGAGGGGTGGAGCTAGTTTTACATATGCATTCCAAGTCTCAGTCATTATGGTATCAAATTATGCAAGCCAAATATTTAGATTCATCTTTTCCTCATAGAATCTTTGCTATTTCAAATCCCCCATCTAGGTTGCCTATTTGGAACTTTATGATGTCATCTAGAGAAGTAGTCATCAAGGCTTTGTCTTGGTAGGTTCACTCTGGCTTTGATGTATCCTTTTGGAAGGACTCTTGGAATGGATGTCCTCTGCTGTGTCACATTCTCTCTTTGAAGGAGGTTATGGAGGTATCCTCTCTAGTTTGGGGGGATCTTTTAGTGGATTATGTGGATTATGTTGACATTGTGTCTCACAAGGCATGTTGGAAAGATCATTTTTCTCTTCCTAATAGAAGAAAGTTGGCTAGGAACCTAGCTAATATCCTGGCAAAAAAATTGGTTTTTTTGTCCAAAGGTTGTGATAGACTTATGTGGTGTCCTACCAAAAGTGGTTTTCATTCTATTAAATTTGGATATGAGGCCCTCTTGGGTATGTCAGAGCAATATGTTTCTCATCGAGCTTTTATCTTTTGTTGGGATAAATGTTTTCTATCAAAAGCTAGAGTTTTTTCTTAGTTGGTCATCCAGGGTAGAATTCTTACTAGTGATAGACTAGGAAAACTTCATATAGATGACCCATTTAAATGTGTTTTGCATGGACTTCATGATGAATCTATTGATCATCCATTTGTGCATTGTCAATTCTCTCTACAATGCTGACACTATGTCTTAGGGAAACTGTCTATCTCTTTCCCTTTTTCCAAATCCTTATGGGAGTTATTTTAGTCTTGGTCGGTAATGTTTACTAACTCAATATTTTCTTTCTTATCGATTATTGTTCCATCATTAATTATATGGTCTATTTGGTGGGAATGGAATAAGAGAATCTTTAGAAAAGAGGTGACTGATGTGAGCCTTGTGATTGCCACAATTGAGTGACTTATCTCTAAACTAGTGAATAATTATGTATTTAGTCATTTTAATAGGAATGGCATATTTTTATCTTGGGATAGTTTAATAGTTCAATCTTGGAAGCTTATATCATTTCCATCCTCACTGTGTTTCAACGAGTTAGACCTATTCTAATTTGTAGAGAGTTAATTAAATGGAAGCTTCCTAATTCATTATTTGTCAAGCTAAATTTTGATGGGTCATCTAGAGGGAGTCTTGGTGAATCAGGTATTGGAATTTCTCTAAGAAATCATTTTGGAGAAGTGCTAGCTTTTTCTACAATACCTATTAGTTCTGGCACTAATAACATGGCAAAATCAACTACTTTGTTAGAAGGTTTGATTTTGGAAAATTTAAATTGTCTATTTCTTGTTTACATATAGATCATGATTCTTTTGTTGTTATTAATGCCTGCATTCATAGGAAGACCAAAAATTGGCATCTTGGGTATATCTTTAAAAAAAATTGGGGTTTCATTGATTCTCTAGATTGATACATTTTATTGCATGTGTACAGAGAAGGAAATGCGTTGGCACATTGTTTAGCTAATGTTGGTTGTGATAGAAATATTCTTGATTCTAACTCTTCAAATTCTTTTCTAGAAAAGTTCCCTTGCATTGTTTTAATCATTAAGTGCAAGTCTTATCTTTTTTTGGTAGGTGTGAGTTGCTAAGTTTATGTTAGGATGTTTAATGCCATTATGTGTGACCTTTTTATGCATATTTTAATTATTAGTAGATATGGATTTAAGTAGTTAGGTATAATGTTTTTATTAGCCATGATAATATAGAGTTAGCAACTGATAGCTAGTGGGGAGGTTAAGATGATTCGTAGATGGGACTTGAGGTTCTAGGAGTTATTATGAATTATTATGTGGCTCCATCATTTGTACTTGTCATGCCTACATCATGAGATGGTTATGAGGTGATTTTTGAGGTGGGTTTTTGGTTATTCTACCATACTCTAGGTTTGTTTTTAGTTTTTGATAGATGCCATTTGGCTTGCCTTTTATTTGGCATTATGCTATGGCAACATTTATCATCTAAATTTGGTGGTTGGTCTTAGAATTTATCGTACTTTATTTTCTCTTTTCTTAAGAGGCATTGGCTAGTTTTTTATGAAGTAGTTTGTGTGAAATTGTAATATCTTTAATTTCCTCCTAGGTTTAACCACTTCATATGTGCACTCTGATTCTTAGATATTATGTGATGGATCTCATATCTTTTGTTATAAATGTAATCATTGCATGCTTAAGCTTTTATTGTGTCAAGATTAGGAGTCATTTTGGTTTTCTAGGATTTTTGGGTTGGAGATTTGGTCTTTGCATTTTGTGGGAGCTATTTTTTGTTATCAATGGCAACACTATGTTAGGCTGTCCTAGTTCTTTGATAGGAGTTAGCTATCCAATCAACATTTTTTCAACTTTCTTGGCATTACATATGGATTATTATCCAAGAAATTATAGAGTGCTCTTGGAAATTGAAGAATAGGAATTTCCTTTTTTGGGTTGCATTAAAGATGGTATGTTGGCAACTATCTTCTATTGTGAGTGTCCACATATTTAAATAGGAATTAAGAGAATTATTGGACATGATATTCTTTTTCCTCTTGGGAAAAGATTAATTTATCCCTCTCAGATTCTATCAATTTTCTTGTCAAATTCCCTCGATTTGTTTCAATCTCCATTTCATTTGGAGTTGATAGTTTCTAGATTTATCAAACCTGGTTTCTTGCAAGATGGTAAGCTTGCTAAAATTTGCCAAAAATATGATTTGTAGAGTGATGCTGCTCTCATTGAGAGTTTATTTCACCATCATGCACTTCTTAGTAACTATAGTGTTTATGTGGTTTTTGAGAGCATAAAAAAGGCTCTAGAGATGTAGTCTTTTCATGTAGTTAAGGCTGCACTACAATAGTATGCTGATCACTTGCCTAAAAGTTGTGTTAAATAATGTGCATTAGATTGTCTTTGCCATTTTGGATCTTTTGGAGCATGACTCTTCCTAGGCACCAGTATCCCCACTGATATCTCCTCCCCATTTCATTTTTGATCTTACTCTTAAGCTTGGTAGTTTTGCTTCCATAATAAGAGTCATGGAGGAATGAGATAAGCTATTGTGGTGCTATTTTTGTCTACGTGGTTTTTTCTATATGATTTGTGCAGGTTGTAGCATGGAGCTTTTTTAGCAGATAGGTTAGCTATTGTATTGGTACAAAGGATTTTTATTTTTGTAGCATCTCTTTGGAGGTTTACAACTTCATTTTGGAGATACTACACCTTTCTACCAAAGTATTATCAAAATTGATTATGTGATTATTTGTATATATTAGTCAGATGGTTGTATTAGGTTTTCTTCCTTCTTCTTCTATCTATTATAAATTTGAGGTATCTTTCTTGAGATATTATAACCTAGTTTGATAGCCTACCATTCTCTACCTTTTTTCTTATTGATGGGGTTATGAATGAAGTTTTTCTTCCTAGTTCTTTCCATGGGAGCTCCTTATGTTAGAATTAGAGTGTGTGTGTGTGTGTGTGTGTGTGTGTGTATATATATATATATATATATCAAGTGGCTTTGACACCTTTAAAAAAAAACATTCACACATTTGACACCAAGATTTTTAATGTGGAAACCTTGTAAAGGGAAAAACTACCTCAGACTAAGAACCCAAAATTTGTACTCTTCTTAAGTGAGCTATGCTAGGATCCAACCTTATTTAAGGTTTAGATACAAGTTGTTAATGTGACCTTTTTAGAGGATTTACACCAAAAGATCATCTAGACCTTATCACTCCTTGATCCTAAGTAATAATTGACATGTTCTAAAGGACTTATAAACACCACTAATTAATGTTAGAATATAGGATTTCATAGAATTGTTAGCTCCACTCAATTAAGGCATTTTTTTGCTACAATAATTAATAAGTAATTGTATAAATGATCTATTTGGTATAGCACTACCTTACTTGTGTTGGAAATATAAGAGGAGTAACTGAGAGGGGAGGGGTGAATTAGTTACTAAGAAATAAATCCTAGATCTCTTAGATGTCAGTACAAATCAATACTTTGTATAAACTACATTATGCTATAACTTGATAAACACACATGCATTCGGTTTACACTAGCAAATGTTGTAACTTGGTAAACACTAAAATAACTTTGTAATTGCTTAACATGATTATCTCTAAGATATTATCTGTGATTGATTTTACTTTACTTAATCACATACATATAAAAGAAATAACATGAACATAATTAACACCAAGATTTAACATGGAAACCTAATTTGGGAAAAACCACCAATTGCAACTAGTTACTGATTTTCACTCTTTTAAAGCAAGCCCTATTAGGAGCCAACCCTATTAAAGGTTACAAAAAACACTATCAGATGTGACCCTGTTAGAGGATTTAATCACCCTATAAGGAGTGACCTTGTTAGAGGTCTTTAGACAATTCAATTAGAAATGCCACCTTGTTAAAGGATTTGCAAATATATATTAAGCCAACTTGGTTAAGAGATCTAGATCACTGCTATAATGGTTAGAGAGTAAAAATGAGATGACCTAATTTTTGATGCAATTAAATTGATAATTATAGATCTCAATTCTGGCTTGTATACTTGATCCTTCCTCATTGAATGAATCTTTGCAACTCAACAGGGATGTTCTACTTATCCTTCTAATTCTCTTCCTCTAAGCATCATCAAATATTCTATTTGTTTCCACTTCTAGTTATCCTTCTAATTCTCAACTTGACCTTATATTTATATCTTATACATTGTCAAGTTAGCTTGAATACCACTTAGAATAATTAATATTCAACTTCTCAATCAACTAGAACCAACAACTGAATCAATTGAACTCAATATGCCAAAACAAGAAAAACCTATGTTAACCGACCATGCTCAATAGACACTAACTCGAAAATAATTTTCCTATGTTAACCAAGTGAACTTAGTTAGCACTGCATATTCACAAAGTTCTTTTGGTAAACAAGTGAGCTTGGTTAACACTGGTTCCATTCAACATTTTCTTCATTAATCGATTGAGCTTGGTTGACACTCAACTTATGCAAAATTTCTTTGATGACTGAGTGTACTTGGTAGGCACTGTCTTCTAAACTAGGAAAACTCTAGAATGCTTAGTAGGCATAGAAAACTATCTTCATTGCCCTAGTGAGCTTGGCATACACTAATTGGTAATGATATGATATTTTGTGTAACATCAAAGATAATACACAATTAACCAATTAATTCTAACAATCTCCTTCTTTGACATTGATGAAAATACATGTCATAATAAAATGGAATTTTTAGAGCAAGAATAAAGTAAGGAACATATCCTTAATTTCATTTTGATTCTCATCAATGAGAACTCAACTCCCTCTATCAATGTGAACTCCCTCTACCTTTAGTTTCTCCCTATGTCAGCAAAACTCTACCTGAAACATCTTCTTCTAATAGAAAACTCCCCCTCTTTGATATCAGACCAAATTCTTCCTCTTTGACATAACCAAAAAAAATTTCTTTTGATATGACAGCCAAACTCTCCCTCTTTAAAATCTCATGCCAAAGACAATATTCAGTGAATATCAATGTATCTTATGTACTAATTCATTTGCAATGTGCCTTTGTTAATACTATATCAATTATTTGATTTTCAACATGCTTTGGTTGATGCATCAGTATTGCATTTAATGATCTTCAAATAGGGGAATGACCCCTAACTTACCTCTTAGATACAAAAATGCATCCTTAGGTAATGACTTAGTGAATATATTTGCAATTTTCTCTTTTGTACTCACATATTCCAATCTTACCTCTTTATCTTGTACAATTCTCTCAAAAAATGATATTTTATAGAAATGTGCTTAGTTTTGGTATGCATCAAAGTATTCTTTGATATATTAATTATACTAGTTTTATCATAGAAGATAACCACATATCCTTGATCTCTATCTTTATACCTGCCAATAGTTGCTTGAACCAAACAATATTAGAACAATTAACTGTTCCTGCCACATATTTTACCTTTTCTGTGGACTAAGAAATACAATTCTACTTCTTACTTGTCCAAGATACTAGTCTTTTGCCAAGAAAGAATGCTCCACCACTTGTGCTTTTTCTGTCATCAACAATTCCTACCCAATCAATATCTGTGAATGCTTTCAAATCCAAGTTTTGTCCCTTTTTGTACCATAAACCATATTCTTTAGTATTTTTCAAATATCTCATGATTCTCTTGATTGCCATCATGTGATTTTCTTTAGGATTTTTTGATAATCTTGCCACCATACCAACTACTAATGTAATATTAGGCCTTGTGTGCACTACATTCTACAAGTTTTCAATCATTGATCTTTATGTGGTTTGATCTACCTCTTTTGAATCATCATTTTAAAAAATCTTATATAAAGTGGACATAGGTTTTCCAACAAGTTTTGAGTCTTCCATCCCAAACTTTTTTAGTATCTCCTTGATATATTTGGATTGAGTAATATAGATACCATCTTTCTTTTGCTAGATCTACAATCCAACAAAGAATTTTATCTCTCCAAACATGAACATATCAATTTCTTTCCTCATCAAGAATTCTATTCAAGAATGTAGATTTTATATCCATTTGATAAACTTTAACTCCTTTGTATGCTGCATATGATAGAAAAGTTCTAGCACCTTCTAACCTTGCAATAGGAGCAAAAGTTTCACCATAATCAATACCTTCTTCTTGAGAATAGCCTTTACAAACTAACCTTTCTTTGTTTCTTGAAACTTTTCCATCTTCATTTAGCTTATTTCTAAATACCCACTTTGTGCCAATTACATTTTTATCCTTGGGTCTAGGATAAGAGTCCAAGTCTTATTCTTCTCTATCTATTCTATTTCTTCATTCATAGATTCAATCCAACTTTCATTATCCAAGGCATCTTTAACATTTTGAGGTTCAAATTTAGTAAGAAAACATGTACCTTCCAATTTGTTTCTTGTCATTGTTCCATCTGACTTGTTTGCAATGATTTGATCAAGTGCATGATGCATTCTAACGTATCTTGCTAATATAGGTACTTTGGATTTAGAACATATTCCATTAACCTCTTCATGATCTTCTATGTTAAGCTTAGGTCCCATTGTCTATGAATTAGGTCCTTCTGACTTAGGTTGCTTAGGTACTGACTTAGTAGTGTCTGATTCCAACTCGGGTCCTTCAGACTATGACTTAGGTTGCACTGGATGCAACTTAGTAGTCTTTGGAGATTTTGGGGACTTAGGAGGTGAAGCCTCCTGAATTCCAAATAGATTTGGCATGGTATCAGGTTCAATAAATAAACTTTTGGTAATCCTTAGGTTCTTTACTACTTTCCTCTTCACTCTTTTCTGCAAATTCATCAATTCTCACATGTGCACTTTCTATGATTATATAAGTAGTTAGATTCAAAAACTTGTATACTTTACTTCTACAAGATTAACTGATGTAAGCATAAGGTGAATAACTAGGGCCAAAGGCTCACCTAGCTATCTAAACCACCCTGCAAGAGTTAACACAAAAGAAGAAAACACAAAGAATAACAATCGAAGGAGGAAAAAGAGTGAAATACTTTTATTGATTCATCAAAATATCTTCGTACATGCCCAACTATAAGGCCTTCTGGGTTATGACTAATTACAAATACATTCACATTCAAAGATCCAACTATAAATTCACATTTTTAGTTCTGCTCTCTAATCCTCTTCCCAAAAACTTTCCTAACTCAGCCTAAACACTCTATATATATTTGCCAAAATGGCTTATAGATTATTCTAGAACATTACATAAGAGGAGGGACAACCCAACAATGGTCTAGACACTTCCCAAGAAAAGATCTTAACATAAATGTCATGATCAAAATAAATCTTGCAAGATGGCTCATAGAAATCACATCCAAATGCTGACACTCGGCATACATTGGGTAACTCGACACATGAAGAAACACTCAAAATACACTAGGTAACTAGGCACATGAAGAGTCACTCGACATACATTGGGTAACTTGGCACATGAAGAAATTGCTACAGTAACTTGGCACATGAAGGACTACTAGGCACATGAAGGATTTTCTAGGCACATGAAGGATTTTCTAAGCACCAACTTTTAGAATGAACAAAAATGAGTAGGATAACAAGGCAACCCAAGATGTTCCTACATCAGTATCCTAGGAATATGTCTTCATCACCTTTGACATCAAATTTACCTTTCCTAGATTCCTTCAAGATATAACCTTTGCTACCAAATACTTTCAAGTAACTTACATTGGGTTTGTAGCCATACCATATTTCATAAAGATTTTGATTTGAGTATTCCTTCAACTATACTTTGTTCAAGGTATGCACTACAGTACTTATTGCTTCCTTCTAGTATTTGATTACAACACTATTTTCTATCATTAAGGTTCTTAAACTATCCATGATGGATCTGTTCCTTCTTTCAGCTATACCATTCCATTGAGGTGTACCAGGGGCTAATACTTGTCTCTTCATTATTTTTTCAATGTAAAATTTATTGAAATCATTGGAAATGAATTCACCACCTCTTTCTGATCTCAAACATTTTAGCTTCTTTCCAATTTCTTTCTCTACTCTTGCCAGATACCACTTAAACTTTTGAAAAGCTTCAAATTTTTCTTTTAGATACATTACAATCATCATTCTAGAATAATTATACAAAAATAAAAAAAAATACTTATCTCCACTATAGCTCTCTATCCCAATAGGTTCACATAATTTTGTATGTACTAGCTCCAAGACTTCTTCTAAATGAGTCTTTACTTCTGAAACTTGTCTTGCCCATTTTACTAATTTGATAATTTTTGCATTGACCCATATCAGGTTTTCTCAAACTAGGAATACCTCTTACTCTTCTATTTTTTCTTATCTTGACAAGATTATCAAATTTCACATGACACACATTTTAATTCCATAACCAACTTTTTTCTACTTGAGCAATAAAACATAAACTTTCACTAAGATCTAGGTAGAATAGGTTACCTTTTGTTTGTTTGCTAGACCCAGCCATATTTTCTTTTTCATCCAATAGTTTGGCCTTCTCATTCATGAATTCTATCTTGAATCCAATGTTATTCAAGTGTGCCACACTTAGTAGATTATTCTTTAGTCCTTCAACCTAATAATCATTGTCACATCTGATTTCATTGGTTAGTGAAATACAAACTTTTCCCTTTATGCAACAACGTTCATTTTCCAAATCTCACACTACCACCATCATAATGTTCCATGTGTTCAAATTTTGTTTTATCTCCATTCATATGATGTGAGAACTCACTATTAATAATCCATGTATCATTTTTCTAACATGAGAGATAAGTGCTATTTTATCTCCTTCATCATCAGATTCATCTTTTACAACAATGTAAACCATTTCATCATCTTCACTACTATTTAAATCTTTATCAATAAAATAAGATTTCTTACCTTTTTACTTGTAGTCCTTGGAGTTCTTTAAATCCTTCTTGCCTTTGAACTTACTGTGCTTCTTTTCATTTTTTTCTTCTCTATTTGGGCACCTTGCACCAATGCATCCAACTTCTTTACAAGAAAAATAGATTAAAGGATTTTACCTTTATACTTTCCTTTGCCTTTGGGATACCTTCTTGCAAGCAATGCTTCAATGGCTTCAAGATCATTGTCAAAACTATCTTCTTCTTCACTTTTAGATTTTTTTATTTTTAGACTTTTTAGCTTTCTTCTTGAGTGATATCTTAAATTCAAATGTAGACTCAATATTTCTAGAACTAGGAGTATAATTATCATAGTTGTCTAGTTCAAATGTCATCAATCTTCTAACTAGAGCATTTAAAGTTATAGTATGATTTAGATTACATCTCATCTCTTGAATAGTAGACACTTTGATTACATAGATAGGAAGAAGGGTTCTAAGTACCTTGCTTACCATTGTTACATCATCAATTGTTCCAATGAAGGCTTTAGTAGCATTTACATTGGCTTTTTTCTATCAACATATTTTGCAATATTTTCATCTTCTCTCATTTTCATCTAATCAAACTATCCTCTAAGATTTTCACCTTTGGCTCTCCTTACATAGTCATCTACTCCATATATATCCTTTAGTTTGATCCACATTTAATGAGCAGTTCCACAATATTTGACTTCATCAAACTTGACATAGTTGAAAGATGAGTCAATATCAATCATCATAATATTATGACTCTTCTTCTCTACAATTTCTTTAATATTCATATTTTTAGTATAAGCCTCATATTCATTGTCAAGATTCTTTAGTCTGGTATCTCCAATGTTTGCCAAGTGTAGGCTCATGAGTTCTTTCCATGACTTGAAGTTACCTTTGTTCAACTTTGGAATCTTTAGCTTAGGTCCTTGAAATTATTTCTCCAAGCACCAAAAACTTTGACACCAATTTTTGGAAATATAAGAGGAGTAACTGAAAAGGGAGGAGTGAATCAATTATTATGAAAATAAATCTTAGATCCCTTATATGTCAATACAAATCAATGCTCTATATAAATTCTATTTTGTTGTAACTTTGCAAATACACATGCACTTGGTTTACACTAGAAAATGTTGTAACTCGATAAACACTAAAATAACTTGGTAATCGCTTAACATGAAAATATCTAGGATATTATCTATGATTGATCTTACTTAACTTAGTTGCATACATATAAAACAAATAGCATGAACACAATTGACACCAAGATTTAATGTGGAAACTCAATTTGGAAAAAACCACCAATAGCAACTAGTTACTAATTTTTACTCTTTTAAATTGAGCCCTATCAAGAGAAAATCTTGTTAAAGGTTTCAAAACACACTGTTAGGTGTGACCCTACTAGATGATTTAATCACCCTATTAGGAGTGGCCTTGTTAGATTTTTTAGACAATTCAATTAGAAATGCCACCTTTTTAGAGGATTTGCAAATAACTATTAAGCCAAATTGGTTAAGAGATTTAGATCACTGCTACAATGGTTAGAGAGTAACAATGGGATGACCTAATTTCTGATACAATTAAATTACTGATTATAGATCTCGATTCTGGCTTGTAAACTTGATCCTCCCTAATTGAATGTATCTTTGCAACTCAATAAGGATATTCTGCTTATCCTTCTAATTCACTTCATCTAAGCATCATCAAATCTTCTATTTTCTTCCACTTCTACTTATCCTTCTAATTCTCAACTTGATCTTATATTTATATCTTACACATTTTCAACTTGGCTTGAATACAACTTAGAATATTTAATATTCAAGTTCTTAGTCAGCTAGAACCAACAACTAAATCAATTGAACTCAATTTTCCAAAACAAGAAAATCCTTCGCTAGCCAACTATGCTCAATAGAAATTGACTCAAAATAATTTTCTTATGTTAACTAAGTGAACTCAGTTAACACTACATATTCACAAAGTTCATTTGGTAACCAAATGAGCTTGGTTAACACTGGTTTCATCCAACATTTTCTTTTACAAACTTTTCTTTGATGATCGAGTGAACTTGGTAGACATTGTCTTCTAAACTAGGTGGACTCTACATTGCTTGATAGACACAGAAAAGTGTCTTCATCACCCAAGTGAGATCAACATACACTAAATGGAAATAATATGACATTTTGTATAACATCAAAGACAATACACAATTAACCAATTATTTCCAACAACTTGTTCATATTTCATTTCTACATGGTATCTTTTTTTATCTCTATCCTCTAATCTCTTGACTGGTTGATTCACTCCTCTCTTTCTCCTTCCTTTTAACTTTTCTTAGTTCACCTGACTCTACTTTCAACTTCAACAACTTTTAACTTTGATCTTCTCCTTTAAAAAAATTAGCAATTCAATTAGTGACCTCATAAGCAACCAAGAAACGTGTTCGACTCCTCAAATAGTCATCTATGTGATTCTAGATTCTGGGTGAATCAATTATGTTAAGTTATCCTATAATCCCTTCAAACAATTTTATAATCAAATAAACTTCATAAACATCATAATCATTCACACTTGGTATACTCAATCAAATTTTCAATTAACTCACTTGATCACTTTAGTCCGAACTATTCATTCATTATTCTATTATAACCAACTAACAACAATAAAACTTAGTTATTAATGATCATTAACTTAGTGTGACCAAGTTACAATAAAATGAAAATAACATGAAAATAAAGTTGTAACATAACAAGATTCAACAATTGACACCAAGATTTTTAATGTCAAAACCTTGTAAAAGGAAAAACCACCTCAGACTGACAACCCAAAATGTTCACTCTTCTTAAGTGAACTCTGTTAGAAGCCAACCTTGTTAAAGGTTTACATACACATTGTTAATGTGACATTTTTAGAGGATTCAAACTAAAACATCATCTAGACCTTATCACTGCTTGATCTTGTGTAAAAAGTGGCATGCTCTAAAAGACTTATAAACACCACTAATCAATGTTATCATATAGGATTTCATAGACTTTTTAGGTTAACTTGGTTAAGGGATTTTTTTGCTATAATAATTAGAAAGCAATTGTATAAATAATCTATTAGGTATAACACAACCTTACTTGTTTAGACCTCTGTTCTTCTCAATATCTTTCTAATCTCTTTACTCTATTCTCTTGACTAGTTGATTCACTCCTCTCTTTCTTCTTCCTTTCAACATTGCTCAATTCACTGGCTCTACTTTCAACTTTAACAACTTTGAAATTTTAACTTCTCCTTAAAAACATTAGCAATTCAATTAGTGACCTCATCAGCAACCAAAAAATTGTTCAACTAATACTTAAATAGTCATCTTTGTTATTACATATTCTTCCAATAATTGTGGCTTAATCATGATCTTGATTTTAGAATAATACCTCATGCAATGAATCTAGACACTCATAAAATAGAAATTTTATATAACTTTTTGTCCATGCTTCAACTTCTAAAACTTCCATCATTAGATCTTTCTTGTATTTTCTCAGTTGTTGATCTTATAGCAAACTTTGACTTGTACCTTTTAACTTCTCAAACATTCTCGAATCCCATGAAAAATTGGCCTAAGATTCCATCTTTACCAATTTTTTCTTCTTACTATTACTTAGTGAACATAACATTCCACTCAGATAAAAAATACTTTGTCAATACTAAAATCACTTGGGCAATAGTAAACTTTCACTTTTCTTTGTCAATTACTTAGTGAACATTGTAGTCACTCAGTGAATACTGTCTTTCTTCTAAAAAAATACATTATAATATTACATGAATATAAAATAATCAAACCAATGTTACATTATCATTTTTCAACTCATTCAAGTTCCCATCGAATACCATACTTATCAACCCTATCTTCAAATCCTGTTCACCAATCAACTTGATATAACACTCCATTGAGTTAGCATAACGTCTAGCCAACTAAGAATTTGACATCAATGACAACATAAAAGCTTACATGACTCTTTTAAATACATCCATTACATCATAAATTGCATTATCAGTTGAGACTAAAATTGGCATTGATGAAAAAACATAACATATTATTTTACATTACAAAACATTACATAAGATAATCAAATCTATGAATTGACGATAATACAACTTTTCATCTCTTTGAATTCATCAATGTTGGAGTTCTTTTTTTTAAGGAACATATTAGGTAGATTTAAACACAATATCAGGATGCACAAGACAAAGACTAGCCTAAGGATCAGCTAAATCCTATATTCAATAGGGTTAAAACTCAGCTATGGGCCAACTTCAATAGAATCACTAGGACTCTCTTCATTTTAGGCTACACAGGGCCAAGGTGGGTAAACCCTAGGGATATGAATGGCTTTATGATATTCTTCTTTAAAACACCTATTTCACTATTACTTCTTCTTTAAAACCTTATCCCTTATAACAAATAATGGTCACAATTTCTTAGGTTTGCAACAACTTCCTTGACTACAATAGCTAGTTATAATAAAAAAGAAAACTATTAGAAATAAGTATTGACTAACAACTTTTAATTCTTCATTACATAAATGGAAAATTGATTTTTTATTGATACAAGTGTTCTATAACTATATGAACTATCAGATTGCAATTGAAATCAATTGATGAGTGCCTTATCCATTGTCATATAGAGTCAAAACCAACAATTTGGACCTATTTAATCAACTTGTAATTAAATTTGTCAACAATGAGCTCTGAATTTCATTCTTACCATATCCCTCTCATACACCCAAAACCGTATCACTTAATGAAAATAATTACTAAATTCTTTGAATCAAAAGCAATCAATAAGAGACATAAAATTTATCTAAATTGTATTAAACTGAAGGAAATTGTTCACTTCAATTCTAAGGTCATAGACATACAAGAAAAGAGACAAAAATCAAATACATAGATATATAGAACTTCCTTGTTGTATTTATTCCCTTTGAAAATGAATACAATACTGATATAGACTTAAAATATGACTCAAAACTTGATAACTTGATCATTCATATTGATTGTACTTCAAGTTTGTATAATTGAATACATTCATATAATTCACAAAACTGGACAAACTATAAATGACATAAAAAAATAAATTTCTATAGACATTTGACCTCTACTCCTAATCTTGGAAATCCTTATATAGGATTGCAACAAGATAAAGATGGGAGGAGGACACATGTCAAAACTTAAATGGAGAGAAAAAGTAGAAGACATACCTTGAAAGTTATACAAAACATTCCTCAGTGTTTGACCCAAAAATAGGGAAGTAGTTGAAAAAATTGATAGGTGAAAATTTATTTCAAGCACTTTGACTTTCCTCTCTTTTGTCTTCTACTATCTTTAACTTTCTTAAAAAGCTTCAAAAATCAAAATATCTGTGAGAGATTTACTTCTTAAAACACTACTCAATATATCCGATCCTATCCAAATCTCTCGCTATCTTTAAGTCAAAATTTTTTTTAGCTACTCCTTGATGGTAGAACCTTTATTTCTCCTAGTGCATCTCAAACATAAATCTCTCGCTTGGTGGGCCACTCTATGGTTCTAACCTCTTCTAGGTCCTTTGTGGCTTTAGTTCACCTAGCATCTATGATGGCTTTAGACTCCATTGAGAATTTATTCAAATATATTTCTACTCTGACCAAGGAGTTAACTAGTTTATTGAAAGAGGCATCACTGTTGTCTTCAAAAATTTCCATTGTGGCCTCTTGGGTCAATATTGTACCAAAGGAATCAGACCATTCCTAACAATCCCTCACCATGTTGCTAGTGTCCAAAATTTGTGGAACACATGGCTTAATTCCCTAAGATAGATCACTCATTCTTCCTTGTATTATGTGTAAATTTCTAGTGAAGAAGCCAATTAACTCCTTTACTACTTCCAAGCCCTCCTTTACCATGATAATCTTATTAGGTAAATCTAGCTTTTTAACTATCAACATGATGAGCTTTTCCAAGAAATTAATGTATGGCCCCCAAATATTGAAAGTGGGTGCCTTCCATGAAAGTGCTTCATTACAAAATTACTTAACATTTTGTAAAACAACATAAAAAGTATGGGCCTATTGTAATATACTCATGAGAGTTTCAGCCTTATGGTTCATCATACTTTTAAGGACAAATGTCTTTACCTCATTTCCTTGCTAAGTTGATGGAGCATCAATGCTCATTCTCTTGGGCTCTATTGTATCACTTCCCTACAACTCATTTGTCTGTGTTGTGGTATCTGTCATGACCTTAGATGAGTGATCTTGACTATCTTGTACTTTTCTCTATTCTCTAGTAGCCACTTGCTCTATATTGGTTAGTTTCTTTCTAAGAGATGCTAATGCAGGAGCATCTTGGGTGTAAGAGAAATATTGCATCACCCAAAAATATTTTACTTTCAATCTTTACTATTTTAATAAGGACTAGTAGAAAAGGTGGTTACTATTAATGGGAACTTGCTATTTTTAGTAAGTTTTTCATACGAACTCAGAATGTTCTCATTTTCTACATGAAAGTTCATTTCAAAATTATAAACCTACCATAAAAATCTCATTGCTCTAGTTTAAGTATTAGAGAAGTTATTGGAGATTTTTAGTGAGAAAATTTGCAGAAAAATTTTTAGGCTCACCATTGGAGGCTTTAGAGTGCCTGGATGACGTTTGAAAACATGATGGAAGGGCACTTGAGCCATTCCAAGCCTATAGATCAAGAGTTGACATTTCTGAAAAGTGGTTACAATAGCAAAACAAAGCAACGGTTTAAGAGTTATGGCCTTCCAAAGTTGGGTTACCTAAAATTCCTAAAATAAAAGTCAAAGATGTATTTGACAGAATCTTTATGTATTGTTAGGGTCTGTTAACCCTAGGTATTAAATTTGAGTATCTTGAACCTTCCTGAGTGGCAAAAATTTTCCTATTTAAGAAAGGCCCAAACATTGCCTAGGACAACTCTGGGTGTAGTTCAAAGCTAAGTCTTGAAGATCACTGCAATGAAGGTGCCCATGTGGGTTCACATATAGTACTTGTGAATTATGTAATTTTGTATTTGTGGTACAAATAAGAAGTCCATGTTTTGTTCTCATATTTTTTATTGTTTATTTGTTTCTATTATGTGTTTATGGTATTAAGGGAGCACCCTTCATCAAGTGGTATTAGAGCTAGAGTTCTTGAGTGTATGGGCAGATCATTGACTATGAGGTAGTTTGCAGTAGGACTGTGGTTTGGGTTGACTATGTGGACAAATTGCTAATTGTGAGGTAGTTTGCACTAGGGTTTTAGTAAAAGTGCAAAAATGATTCCATGAAGAGAGCATGGTAGAAGAGGTATAGGTGTTACACCGGAGGGTTTTAAAGCCCTCTAAAGACAAATTCAAGCATTTTAAGAACAAATGCATAGGAATAAATCTTCTCGTAAGAGATGAAAGTGAGGATGAGGAAAAAGTAAAAGAAAATGCCAAAGCACATGCAATTATAAACCTAAAGGAAGAGAGGATTTTTAGGGCCATCTCCAAGATTGAAAAAAAATCTAAGTTTGAGGTTCCTACATTTTCAAGAAATCTTAACCCAGAGGAGCTAATTGATTGGATCAATGAATTGGAAGAGTAATCTGAATATGAAGATATTGAGGATCCTAATAGGGTCAAGTTTTTAAAGGAGAAATTGAAGGGATATGCAAATATCTAGTGGGGAGAGGTTCAGTTGGAGCAAAATAGAAAGGGAAAGGACAAAATCACCAAATGGGATGGGATGATAGCTAAACTAAAGTGACAATTCATTCTTGTGGATTATGAGCTTGATTTGTTGAAAAAAATGCAAGGGTTGAACCAAGCAGGAAAATTTGTTCAAGAGTATATTGAAGAGTTCTATTGAGTTCTCATTATAACTAGCCATGTAGAATCTAATAAGGAGAAAGTGGCCCATTATTTTAATTGGTTAAGGTAAGGTTTTTAGGATGAGCTAAGTTTGGTTCAAATGAACAATTTTGATGGAGGCATACCAATTTTCCCTAAGAGTTGAGGAAAAACTGAGCAAGAAATTCAATAATAAGAATAGTGAAAGAGGTTGTGGTGGAAGATTTGGTGGACTATCTTATGGAGGCTGTAATGGTGATCAAAAGAACAAGGATGAGATTGGGAGTGTTAGAAAAAATATTCCATCAATATAATTGAGAGGGGGGGGGGGGGGGGGGGTGGGGGGGGGGTTGTGGGGTGAATTAGTTATCCAATAATGGTCAACCTTAAATAATCTTAATCATTCAATGAAAGTAAACAAAAACTAAAGAAAGATGCACATACACAATTCCACTAGATATGTTAACTAGGGAAACCCTTGATGAGAGGGAAAAACCTGGTGGGAACAATGCCCACAAGATGATATACTAATATAAATATTCCTTGTTAGAGGATAGACCTTGTTAGGAGTCTATTACAACATTTAGCACATATGAGTACCTATTAGGAGACTTTGAATCCCTATTAGGAGATTTCAACCCTATTAGGAGTTGTACCAACCCTATTAGGAGTTGTGGAAGATAGAATAACCCACTATCCAAATAGCTTCTGGGGAAAGACCACTGAACTCATTATCCAATTGATCTTTCAACCATTTTTTGTAGAATAATTATTTGTACTATACTTTAACTTCTTTTCTCTATCTTATAAACTAGACCAATCACTGTCAAACCTTGTAGACTAGGTCACAAAACCCTGGATCCAAGTATCAAACTTCAAATCTCATTATAAAACCTTGACAATGAAGTTTTATTCACCTTCACACTACTCTACTTATCTTCAATTGTGCTCTCTATACTTCTTGCAATCATTCATACATCCCATACATGATAAAGGAAAATGTCCTTCATTTATACTAAATCCATAAAACAATTCCCTAAGTTAGCTATTACACCTTCTCAATTAATTATTATAGGACCTAATTAACATGTTACACTTAGCGATAACATTATTCTTTTACCTTGTAACTTGAATAACTTTCTGTATGTGTATTACAAGTGAGATTGGCTAAGTCATCTCTAGAATGTCTTCTACACATCTTTAACTTTGGCTTCTTAGAATAACAACTCTACTAAGCGACAGAACAAGTTTACTAGAACATGTCTTTGTAAATTTTATCTTAGAATAGTCTTCACTAAAACTTGCATAACTTCTTCCAAACTTAATATCTTATACTTTCAAGGTTAGCTACATATACTAGACACTTAGTATAATCTTCCTTCAACCTTGCTTAGTGAAAATGCTCAACTATTAGTTTGTACCAACTTGATCTTTGTCACTGTTCTTTTGTCAAATACCATAGAAAATTACTATGTTCACATCAATAAAAAAACACATTCATAAATGTAACATATCATCATGATAGTGATCTAATCATGTTTCTATAATAGTCCCCCATCAAAGTATCATCAACATTCATGCTTCCAACAATCTCCCCTTTTGACATTGATGGTAACATATATGAAAGACATCTAGTTCCAAAAAATACCAACTGTAAAAGACTATTAACCTTTCTTTTCAAATCCTCTTTATCAATCATCCTCCCCCATTGATATACCTCAATGTGCTTTGTACCAAACTTATTTTCCATGCTCAAACTAGTTTTCATGCTATAATTTCTCCCCCATTAAAATTAATGTCAAATGTTTCAGCAACCATCAATCTCTTGAACAACTATCTCTGAATTGCTCAAGTGTCAAAAGAAACTATTCAAAATAACATCCAACTAGAGTCCTAGATGACTCTATCCATCATAGATACTCCCCCATATAGGAAGCATCAACATTCAATCCAGACAAAAAATAATGCTCAGTTACACTAGATTGATGCACTCTTGCATCATCTACTATGATGTAGGAAGGGGCATAAACCCTAGCATACCTCATAAATACTCAAAGTCTCTTTGGGAAGAGGCTTGGTGAAAATATCTGTAATCTTCTCTTTGGTGCTTACATACTCCAATCTAATTTCCTTTTCTACAACTTTCTCTCTCAACATGTGATATTTGATAGAAATGTGCTTAGTCTTAGAATGCAACACTAGATTCTTAGACATATTCACTATGTTTGTGTTATCACAATATATGACATCAAGTTCACTGAGTTTTATCCTTATATCCTTCAACATCTGCTTCATTCAAACAACTTGATTACAATTGTTTGTTATTGCAACATATTCTTCTTTAGCTATACTTTGTGAGGTACAGTCCTACTTCTTGCTTAACTAGGAAACCAATCTTCCTCCAAGAAAGAAGGCTCCACCATTGGTGCTCTTTCTATCATCCATATTGCCTACCCAATCAACATCAATAAAAGCATATAAAATAAAATCATTAGATCTGTCATACCACAATCCAAACTATGGTGTTCCTTTCAGGTATCTATATATCCTTTTGACTATTGCATAAAGTGCTTCTTTACGATCAACTTAAAATCTTGCAACAATTTCAATTGCATTTGCTATATCTGGCCTTGTGTGAGTTAGATATTGCAACCCTCCAATCATAGATTTGTACTTTTTCTGCTCAACAGTAAGTGTCTCATCTTTTGTAGATAACTTGTCTCTAGTTACCATAGGTGTTCCAACTAGTTTACATGTTTCCAAACTAAACCTTCTAATTAGATATTTCAAATACTTAGTCTAAAAAATAAAGATTCCTTCTTTGTCCTGCACAATCTATAATCCTAGGAAATATTTCATTTCTCCTATCATGCTCATTCAAGTTCCTTCTTCATTTCTTTTGCAAACCTGTCACTTTCATCATCATTTCCTCCAAATATGATATCATCAACAAATATTACAAAAATCATCAATCCATCATCTATTTCTTTATAGTATAGATTATTTTCTGTAAGCTTTGCTAAATCCAAGTTTTGTTAAATTCTTGTTGAACCTTGCATAGCAAGTCTTAGGTGCTTGCTTCAAACCATAT
Source organism: Cupressus sempervirens (assembly GCA_028749045.1). NCBI lineage: Eukaryota > Viridiplantae > Streptophyta > Pinopsida > Cupressales > Cupressaceae > Cupressus > Cupressus sempervirens. The sequence continues at coordinate 99,178,546 of CM053793.1, read as the reverse complement.
AATTCTTTCTTTAATCTGCATACTATGTCCTTGTGATCTACTAAAGGAAAACATTTAAGTTGTTCTATGTATACCTCTTCTTCATTCATTCAATAATGTTGACTTGACATCCATCTGAAACATTTTGAATTTCTTATGTGTTGCATAGGCTAAGAATAACTTTAGTACTTCTATTCTTTCCATAGGAGCATAGGTTTCATCATAGTCTATTCCTTCTTGCTATGAGTAACCTTTACATACCAATCTTTCTTTGTTCCTTACAGTTTCACCTTGTTCATTCATCTTGTTCCTAAATACCCATTTTTCCCTTTCATATTCTTGTCTACTTGTTTGGAGACCAATTCCCATGTCGCATTCTTCACTATCTAATCAAATTCTTCTTTCATAGCTTGCTTCCAACAATCATCTTTACATGCTTCATCTACATTCTTTGGTTCAACTTGAGATATCATACACAATTCTTCATTGATTCTACTTATCATGACACTTTTATCTTTTCTTCTAGTGATCTGCTTTGGTGGATAATTCTTTGTCATATTCTTATCAAAAGTAGGAGGGTTTTGTCTCAACTCTTAGCTCTATTGAAGGTTTTGAGCTTTGTTCATGCTTTTTCTCTCCTTCATTATGAAAATCATTGTTAGTCTCAAAGAATACTTCATCATTCCTTGGTTTAGTAACAAAATTCTCATTATCAAAATTGTAATAAACTATTCTTTCTTGATCTTGTATTTTTCATCAACTCTTACATTTGTACTTTCTACACTAGTCTCCAAAACCATCTCTTCTACTACTTCCTTTTCATTAACTAATATAGACTCATTATTATAGTCATTGAAGAATCTTTTCATACTTCCTTTAAATTCTTTAACTTTATAAGAAAGTGAACTCTTTCGAGTTTTTCTTATTCTCTAAGGACATCTAGTCGAAAAATGACCAAACTCTTTACATGTCCAACAAACAAAAAATTTCATACCTTTTGGCTCTCTTTTCATAAGTAGATCAACACCTTCATTTATCTTTATGTCTATTTTTGATTGGATTTATCTTTTTTTGTGCATCTATTCTCTTGTATACAACAAAAGGATTCTAGATCTAGAAACTAAATGCTCTATTCTTTACACAAATTTGATAGCTCACCAAGAATCTCCATCATCTGGGTGTCAAAATTTTCTCTATTAGACTTAGGACTATCTTTTCTAAATATGTTTTCCATAGATCTCCCCAAGTTGTTAAACTTTATCTTCAAGGACCTGATGCTTTGATACCAATTGTTACAAACAATAGTCCACCAATATAACTGGGCAGGGGTGGGGGGGGGTGGGGGGTGGAGGGGGTGAATTAGTTATCCAATAATTATCAACCTTAAATAATCTTAACCATTCAATCAAAGTAAAAAACAAGTATATAAAGATGCATATACACAATTACACCATATATGTTAACTAGGGAAACTCTTGATTAGAGATAAAACCCCAGTGGGAATGATGCCCGCAAGATGATGTACTAATATAAATTTTCTATGTTAGAGGATGGATTCTATTAGGAGTCTATTACAACATTTAATACATATGAGTCCCAATTAGGAGACTTTGAATATCTATTAGAAGATTCCAACCCTCCTAGGAGTTGTGTGAACCCTATTAGGAGTTGTGGAAGAGAGGAGGAGTGACTATCCAAATAGCTTCTTGGGCAAGACCACTGAACTCACTATCCAGCTAATCTTTCAACTATTCCTTGTAGAATAATTGTTTGTACTATACTTTAACTTCTTTCCTCTATCCTATGAACTAGACCAATCACTGTTAGACATTGTAAACCAAGTCACAAACCTTAGCTCCAAGTATCAAACTTTACATCTCATAATAAAACCTCAGTAATGAAGTTTTCTTCACCTTCACACTACTCTGCTTATCTTTGTATTCAACTCTTCGTGATTCTTGAAATCATTCATACATCCTATACATGATAAAGAAAAATTTCATTCCTTTATATTGAATCCATAAAACAATTCCCTAAGTTGGCTATTACACCTTCTCAATTTATTATTATAGGACCTCACTAAGAACACATTACACTTAGTGATAACATTAATCTTTCACCTTGTAACTTGAATAACTTTATGTACATATAACATTATAATGAGTGAGCTTAGCTATGCAATTACCAAAATGTCTTCTACAAATCTTTAACTTTGACTTCTCAGAATTACAACTCTGCTAAGAGATATAACAAGTTTCCTAGAATAGGTCTCTGTACACTCTATCTTAGAACAATCTTCACTAAAACTTGCATAACTTCTTCCATACTTAATAGCTTATACTTCCAAGGTTAGTTTCATATACTAGACACTTATTATAATCTCCCTTTAACCTTGCTTAGTAATAATGCTTAACTATTTGTTTGTATCAACTTGATCTTTGTCATTGTTCTTCTATTAGATACCATAAAAAACTACTATGTTGACATCAATGAGAAAAATAGTCATGAATGTAACATATCATCATGATAATGATCTAATCATGTTTATATAATACTATCCCATAGAATTATCATCAACATTCATGCTTTGAATAGGGAGTAGTTAGAACTACAGGGGAAATAATTTTAATTATTTGCATGATTAGAACAATAGAGATTATAGAGGAAGAGGTAGAGGATAAGGATCTGGAAGAGGAGGCTTTCATGAGAAATGTTTTCACTATGGAGAAGAAGGGAATAGAGCATTTGAATGTTCCTAGCACCAAGGAAGTACAAATCAAAGAACAAAAGGGCAGGCTAGAGTTGCACATGTTGATGAAGATGTCAGATCCTCACATTTTGAAGATGCTAAAAGAGGAGATGTCCTAATTAATAGAAGAATCATATTGAGTGGTGAGATTGAACCTGATTAAAGAAGGATCTTATTTTTCACAAGGTGCCAATGTGAAGATAAGTGTTGTTATGTGATCATTGGTGGCATAAGAGTTTGAAGTAATAGTTCACCAATATAATTGAGAGGAAGGGGTGAATCAATTATATAAAAATCTTAATTCAATTCTTACTTTGTCAAACAAAGTAAATAGCAAGCATAAATGCACACACACAAATACACCAGATATGTTGACTAGGGAAACCCTTGATCAGAGGGAAAACCCTGCTGGGAACGATGCCCATAGAAAAATGTACCAATCTGAGTGTTCCTTGTTAGATGAAAGACCCTATTAGGAGTTTGATACAATTCTTAGTACAAATAGTCCATGTTAGGAGACTTTGAATCCCTATTAGGAGATTCCAACCCTATTAGGAGTTGTAGAAGGCAACTGAACCCAATGTCCAAACAACTTTATTATCAAATCAATGAACCATTGTACAATTGATCTTGATACTATTCCTTTTAGAATAATAGATGTGGAAAAATCTTCTCCTCTATCCAATATGTTGGACCTCTTCACCTTTATTTCATTCAAATAGATCTAGAACTCATTAGTAACCCTTAAGGTCACTTACACACATAGCAGATTACTCTACTTTCCTCCTTAGCAATTCACAAGTCTACTTAGCTTCCCCTTTTTTATTCTCAATTCCTATCTAGAACTTGGAAAATAGTTTTCCTTTATACCATACTAAATTATTAACCCTTTGAGTTGGCTCTACATGCTTAACATTATTTTGAGTCAGCTCCATATTTAATTAAATGAAATACACATTTAATTAACACTATCGGGTCTTAGTTGTTTACAAACATTTACACATGTAGCTTTCATACCTATGCACTTGTTGATGTTATCAGTTGTTAACGTACTTCCTCTAGTTAGCTGTGCAACTCTTCATTCCAAATATAAAGTATTATATTGATCATACAATAGATACTATTTCCCTAAAGCTCTGTTTCCTACGGTTCTCTGTAAATCACTAATATCTTCCACACAATGTTGATTTAGGTTCTACACACTTGACCACATGTCAAATACATGTCGTAGTACCTTTTTTAAACTATGCATAGGTAGATATGTAATATGGTGTCCTCAATTCACAAATCTTAGTCTGTTGCTCTATCAGACTTACTATGTTGTCACCAATGAGAAGCATAGTCATAACACTATTTTGCGCTACTCACCATAGCATTGGCATTCATTCTAACAATCTCCCCCTTTGGAATTTATGGCAACATAGATGAAAAAAATCTAGTTCCAAGAATACCAATCAACCAAATCCTTCAACACTATTCAACACTACTCTCATTACAATGTTGTCGCATAATTTTTTCTCCCATTACAATGTTTTTCATGTCACTCACTCTCTGCCATTGACATCAATGTCAAAGGTAGTACACAAATCAACCTATTAGCATGACCACAAGTTGATCTATTACTCTACAATTCTTTTATAAACGCCACAAGTATCTAAAGATACTATTGTATACTAATTACCTATTTCCAAGAGTCCTTGACTGACTCTATTCATTACAGATACTCCTCGATTGGAGAAGCATCAAAATTTAGTCCAGTCTAACAATGGTGTTGTGTACCTTGGACTGATGCACTTTTTCATCTTCTACTCTAAGCTAGGTAGGGGCATAACCCCAAGCATGCCTCTTAGGTATTCAAATGTATCCTTTGGTAAGGCCTTTGTAAAAATGTCTACAATATGTTCATCTGCAATCTGTTTCTTAGTCCTAACGTATTCCAATTTGATTTCTTTCTCTGCAACTTTCTCTTTTAGTACATGATACTTTATTGCTATGTGCTTAGTTTTAGAGTGCAAAACATGATTCTTAGACATGTTGACTATACTTGTGTTATCACAATAAATAATAACAAGTTATGTGAATGTTATTCCAATATACTTCATCATCTACTTTATCCATATGACTTGATTACAATTATTTTCTATTTCAATATATTCTACTTTTGTAGTACTTTGAGAGATACAATATTACTTCTTGCTAAGCCAAGAAACTAATCTTCCTCCAAGGAAAAATGCTCCTTCACTAGTGCTTTTACTGTCATCCGTATCTCCTACCCAATTAGCATCTGTATAAGTGCAAAGAGTAAAGTAACTATTTCTATCATACCAAATACCATAATTTGATGTTCCTTTTAGATATCTAAATATTGTTTTTACTACTGCATAGTGATACTCCTTAGGATCGTCTTGAAATCTTGCTAGAATTCCAACTGCATTAGCTATGTTTGGTCTACTATGAGTCAAATACTATAATCCACCAACCATAGATCTGTACTTCTTTTTTTCAATAGTAGGCATCTCATCTTTGCTTTATAACTTATGACGAGTTACCATAAGAGTTCTAATAGGTTTGCAATTTTCTACACCAAATCTTTTCATTTAAATACTTGGTTTGAGAAATAAAGATACCTTCTTTATTCTAAACAATTTGCAATCCCAAGAAAAATTTCATTTCACCTAGCATGCTCATTTCAAATTCATCCTTCATGTCTTCTAAGAATTTTTTATTGGCTTCATCATTTCCACAAAAAATGATGTCATCAACAAATACAATGATTATTAGCAAAGCATCTTCTATTTCCTTCAAGTATAGGTTACTATCTACTATTCCTTTAGCAAATCCAAGCTTTGCTAGGTACTTGTCCAACCTTGCATACTAGGTTCTTGGAGCTTACTTTAACCCATACAATGCTTTCTTTAGTTTGCAAGCCATGTCTTTTTCTTCTATTAAAGGAAAGCCCTCTAGTTATTCAATGTAAACCTCTTTTTCACGTTCTCCATTCAAGAATGCTAATTTGACATCCATCTGATATAACTTAAAGTTCTTGTTTGCTGCATATGCTAGGAACATTCTGACTACTTCCATCCTTACTGTAGGTGCATATATCTCTTCATAATCAATTCCTTCTTGTTGAGAGTTTCCTTTGTATACTAGTCTTGCCTTGTTTCTTGTCACCTCTCCCTATTCATTCATTTTATTTTTGAATACCCATTTACTACCAATCACATTTTTGTCCTTTAGTCTAGGAACCAATTCCCATGTGTCATTCTTGATTATCTACTAGAGTTCTTTGTCCATTGCTTTTATCTAGTGATCATCTGTGATTGCTTCATCTATGCTTCTTGGTTCCACTTGAGATATCAGACATAGTTCTTCATTAATTCTACTCCTTTTCATCACTCCTTTTTCTTTACTTCCTATTATTTGATCAACATGATGATTTCTTGTCAAGTTTCTATTTGGGGTAGGAGTTGCTGCTTCAACTCTTATCTCAAGTACTGCATTATGTTCTGCTCTCACATCTTCAATTTGCACATTATTCTACATGCCATTGTTAGTCTTGAAAAATAACTTATTACTTCTTTTAGCCATTCCAGAGTAATCTTCTTCATCAAAGTTATAGTCCATTATCTTTTCCTTGGTACCAAACTTTTAATCAATTTTAACATTTGCGCACTCTACTATAGTTTTTGTTCTATAGTTAAAACATCTATAGGCTTTACTTTTTAATGAATAGCCAAGAAACATACCTTCATCACTCCTCGGATCAAACTTACCAATATCATCATCTCTTTTGATGTAACATTTGCTTCCAAATATCTTGAAGTATTTGATTGATGGTGAATGACCAAACCATAATTCATAGAGTGTTTTGTCCATACCTCTTCTAATTTGAACCCATTTAGTGTGTATACTATTTTATTGACTTCTTCTCTCCAAAAGGTCTTTGGTACATCATTCTCAAATAGCATGGCTTTTGTTGCTTCAATAATTGATTTATTTCTCCTTTCAATAATCCCACTTTGTTCAGGTGTATCGGGTGAGGATAATTGTCTCTTGATGCCATGTTCTTCACAATAGGTATTGAATTCTCTAGAGGTGAATTCTCCTCCTCTGTCTGATCTTAAGCTTTTGATCTTAAGTCCATAATCATTCTCAACTTTATTCTTAAATATCTTGAATTTTTCAAATGCTTCTAATTTCTCTTTAAGAAAGTCTACCCACATCATCCTAGTGAAATCATCAAAAAAAATCATAAAGTATCTTTCTCCATAGAAACCTCTTGTTCTTGCAGGACCACTTAGATCTATATGTTCCAGCTCCAAATTTTGTGAAGTGCAAAACTGCTTGCTAGGGAATGAGACCTTTTTTGCTTGGCCAAAATACATTCCTTGAAAATAGTGTTAGTGTGTTTAGATATCTTGGGAAAATTTGTCACTGCAAGTGTGTTAGTGGCCTTTACAATGTTATCAAAATTAATGTGACAAAATCTTCTGTGCCATAACCAACTGCTGTCAATTTTTTCTACTAAACATGTTATTTTAGTGGAGTTTAACTAAAAAACATTACCTCTAGTTTTAGTGCTAGTACCAAGTAGTTTCCTTTCCTTGTTCTTGATGATCCATGTATCATTACCAAATTGTAGTTGATATCCTTTGTCCATAAGCTGTCCAACACTCAACAAGTTATGCTTTAGTCCATCAACAAAATAAACATCATCAGTATATGTTTTACCATCAAGTGTAATAGACCCAATTCCTACAATATGATAGGCTGCATTGTTTCCTACTCTGACAATTCCTCCATCATGGCTTGTAAATTTGAAAAAATTTCTCATATCATTAGTCATGTGATGTGGACAACAACTATCAATGATCTAGTCTTTCTTCTCAACTTGTGAAATCAGTGCACTTTCTTCCCTAATTTCTCTATCAAGATCATCCTCTTTTATGGCCACAAATTCTAATTCATCTTCACTTCCGCTTTGATCGAATTCTTCTTCATCTTCTTCTTGATTCACATATAAATAGTTTCTAGGTGTTCTAGATTTGAATCTTCCCTTAAAATTTCTTTCTCTCTTAGGACATTTAGATGCATAATGACTATATTCATTGCAAGTCTAGCATTTAAAAATATTCTTACCATCTTTTTTCCTTTCTCTCCTTCTTGGATCTTTTCTTCAATGGATCAACTACTGCTAGCAATGTCTCCTTTTGTTTTTGTGCTTCTTGCTAAACCAGTTTTGACATTTAGGGCACTGAATGCTATGTCAACTTTTGCCAATTCTCTAGACTATTTCAGATCAAATTCTACAAGTTCCAATCTTATAAGAAATGTCTCTTTGGTGAAATTAGTAGCGCAAAGGTATCATCAATTGAATCATTTGTGCTACTATCTTGAAGGGTGGTGTTAGAATTTTCAAGATCTTCAATATCACTTCATCAATAATACTTCTTTCCATCATGAGATGTGATTCCTACAACAATCTCAGATATTCTCCCAACATAGCTTCTTACAGATTCATCTTCCATCATTCTAGCATCTTGAAATGCACAATATAAATTTTTCAATTTAACTCTTTTTGCATGAGTATCTCCTTCATAATTGGCTTCTAAAGTTTTCCAAATTTTATGAGATGTTTTAAGTATTTTTACCTAATTGTACTCACTTTTAGGTAATGCTGACAATATTTCTTCTCTTGCCCTTATGTTGCACATAAATACTTCTCTCTATTCTTCGGTGCAGGTTTCAAGTTGATCTTCTTTTGCAATGGTTTTGGATGTATTAGTCACAAGCCAATACCCTGGTCCCATGCATAAGAGATGAGTCTTCATTTTGTCCTTCTAGCTATCATAGTTTTTGCCATCATATCTAAGACTTTCTTTTTTGAACATATTTTCCATGGATCTCCCAAAGTTGTTAAACTTTCCTTAAAAGACTTGTTGCTCTAATACCAATTGTTAGAAGTAATAGTTCACCAATATAACTGAGGGGGGGGGGGGGGGGGGAGGTGTGAATTAGTTATATAAAAATCTTAATTCAATTATTAATTTATGCAAAAAAGTAAATAGCAAACATAAATGTGCACACACAAATACACCAGATATGTTGACTAGGGAAACCCTTGATCAGAGGGAAAACTCTAGTGGGAATGACGCCCATAGAAAAATGTACTAATTTTAATATCCCTTGTTAGAGGAAAGACCCTATTAAGAGTCTATTACAATGCTTAGTACAAAGAGTCCCTGTTAGGACACTTTCAATCCCTGTTAGGAGATTCCAACCCTATTAGGAGTTGTAGAAGGTAGCCAAACCCAATGTCCAAACAGCTTCAAGATTAGATCAATGAACCCATTGTCCAATTGATCTCGATACTATTCCTTTCAGAATAATAGATGTGGAAAAATATTTACATCTATCTAGTACATTGGACCTCTTTACCTTTAGATCATTCAAACAGATTTGGAACTCATCAGTAACCCTTAAGGTCACTTACACACATAATAGATTACTTCGTTTTCCTCCTTAGCAATTTGCAAGGCTTCCCTGCTTCCCCTTTTTTATTCTCAATCCTTGTCTAGAACTTGGAAAACACTTTTCCTTTATACCATATTGAATTATTAACCTTTTGAGTCAGTTCTACATGCTTAACATTATTTTGAGTTGGTTCTATATTTAATTAAATAAAATACACATTTAATTAACATTATTAGCTCTTAGTTGTTCACAAAATTTCACACATGTGACTTCCATACCTACACACTTGCTGACATCATTAGTTGTTAGTGTACTTCCTTCACTCAACTATGCAACTCTTCATTCCAAATATAAAATATTATATTGATCATACAATAGTGATTGTTTCCCTAAAGCTCTATTTCCCACGGTTCTCTGTAAATCACTGATATCTTTTGTATGATGTTGATTTAGGTTCTATGCACTTGATCACATGTCAAATACATGCTATAGTACCTTTTGATAACTATACATAGGTAGATATGCAATGTAGTGTCCTCAATTCACAAATCTTAGTCTACTACTCTATCAGTCTTACTATATTGTCATCAATGACAAACATAGTCATAACACTATTATGCATTGCTCCCCCATAGCATCAAAATTCATGCTAACAGGAAGTATGAACTATCTAGTGTTAGAAACAATGGTCAAGTTGAAGAGACAAAAAAACTTACCTCCATACTCTATTTCTTTTGTGCAAGATGACCACAAGGTCATGGTCAATGATTACTGCTTAGTGAAGTTCAAGATTGAAAGATACTAGGATGAGGTACTATGTCATATCATACGTATGGAAATATATCATATGTTGTTGGGTAGGTCATGATAGTTTGATAGGCATGCTATACACAATGGGCAAGCAAATGCCTACACTCTAACTAAGGATGGAGTGAAACATAAGTTGAAGAAATTGAAGGAGAAAGAAGAAAAGGTATGTAGTGCCTCCATGATATGTTTTGTTGATGGAAAAGAGTTTCTCAAAGGTATGAAGTGTGAGCATATGTTTTTTTTATAATTCCAAAAGATAGTAAAGAAGAAGTAGATGAGGTACTTGCAGAAGTTGTGGATATGTTGGGAGAATTTTCTTATATTGTATTAGATAATGTGCCTGATGTATTGCCCCCAATGAGGAAGATCAATCACCAGATGGATTTGGTTCTAGAAGCCACTTTTCCATACAAGGCAACACACAGAATGACACTAATAGAAAGTAAAAAGTTGAATAGACAAGTTCATGAGTTATTGCAAAAGGGGTTATTTTGTGAGAGTCTAAGTTCATGTGTTGTACCAATAGTATTAGCACCAAAGAAGATTGGAGAATTTAGGATGTGCACAAATTCTCCCACTATCAACAAGATCACAATCAAGTATAAATTTCCATTGCCAAGGATGGATGATATTATGGATTTTTTGAGTGGGGCTGAGTATTTCACAAAGATTGATTTGAAGAGTGGGTACCATTAGATTCATATTAGAGAAGGTGATGAGTAGAAGACTGATTTTAATACAAAGGAAGGACTATACAAGTGGTTAGTCATGCCTTTTGGGCTAACCAATGCACCAAGAACTTTCATCAATCTCATGAATGAGGCACTGGAAGAGTTTTTGGGTAAGTTTCTCATTGTTTATCTAGATGATATTTTGATCTTTATTAAGACATTGGAGGAGCATTTGATCCATATTTGTGAGGTGTTTGATAAGTTGAGGGAAGAAAAGTAGTTGATAAACTTAAAGAAGTGTAGTTTTAAAGGAGTTGGTGTACATAGGATTTTTAGTCTTAATAGAAGGTCTAAAAATGGACCCAAAGAAAGTGAAGGCTATCCTTGAATGGCCTACTCAAAGAAGTGTGACAGAGGTAATATCTTCTCATGGACTGGCTAAATTTTATAGAAAGTTCATAAGATGTTTGAGTTGTATTTGTGGACCCTTGACTGAAACAATGAGAGGGGATAGGAAAGAATTTAAGTGGACTGTAGGAGAAAATAAGAGTTTTAATATGTTGCAATAGAAGGTTATCAAGTAGCCTATTTTAGCACTTCCTGATTTTAACAAGGTGTTTCAAGTAGATTGTGATGCTAGTGGTACTATAATAGGAGCTATTATGAGCCAAGAAGGTAGACCTATTGCTTATTTTAGTGAGATGTTTATTGATGTTAAAGGAAAATATTTTGTTTAAGTGGAGACACTATCTTCTTTCTAAGGAGTTTTTTTTATACTGATCATCAAGATTTTCAATATTTAAATAGTCAAGGAAAATTGAACCAAAGGCATTTGAAGTGGGTTGAGTTTTTGGAGAGTTATACATTTGTTTTGAAATATGGGAGTGAGAAGTTTAACAAAGTTGCAAATGCTTTTAGTAGAAGATAAATTTTTCTAACAATAATACATATAGAGGTGGTTGGGTTCAAGGAACTCAATACTTTGTATCTAGATGATCTTGATTTGGTAAAGCATGGAAGGCTTGTATAGAATTTGTTACACTTAATAGGACAAAATGGTTAGATTTCATGATCCAGAATAGTATGTTTTTAAAAGGAAGCTAGTTGTGCATACCTAAAAGTTCAATGAGAGAGAATATCATCAAGAAGAAGCATAATGGAGGATTGGATGGATATTTTGGTAGAGATAAGACCATATCTCTGGTTGCTGAGAATTATTATTGGTCATAGTTACAACAAAATGTGAAGAAGTTTGTTCAGAGTTGAAAAGTATGTTGACGATGGTGAAAGGAGTGAAGTAGAATACAAGGTTGTATCTACCATTACTTGTACCAAAGAAGCCATGTGAGGGTGTTAGCATGGATTTTGTTCTTGGATATTGAAGACACAATGAGGGAATGATTCTATTTTTGTTGTGGTTGACACGTTTTCAAAGATGAAACATTTTATTCCTTGAAAGAAAACTAGTGATGTTATTCATTTGACAGAGTTGTTTTTCAGAGAAGTGGTAAGACTACATGGTTTACCAAAGAGTATGGTCTCAGATCAAGATACCAATTTTTTTTGGGTATTTGAGGCATAGATTGTAGAAGAAGTTGAAGATAATTTTAAAGTTCAGTGCATCACATCATCCATAGATTGATGGATAGACAGAAGTTGTGAATCACAATTTGGGAAACTTGCTGAGATGTTTGGTTGGAGATAAGGAAACAGGGTGGGATTTTATTTTACCAAATGCAAAATTTTCATATAATAATTTAGTCAATAGGATTACTGGTAAGTCATCATTCCAAATTTTATATGAGAGTAGTCCTAGAAATGTTTTTGAATTGAGGCAGTTGGATAAAGGAGAGATAAGTAGTGCCAAAGTAGAAGATTTTGCTAAAAATTTGAAGAACATCCATGAGGAGGTGAGGAAGCACATCATAAACATGAATACATAGTATAAGGCTAAGGTAGATGTGAAAATGAGTGATAAGGACTTTTGGATTGGAGATGAAGTCATGGTTAATTTGAGAAAGGAGCATTTTTTAGTAGGTACATATAATACGCTGAAGATGAAGAAGTTTGGACAGTGAAAGATAGTGAAAAGAAATAATTCTTGAAATGCCTATGAAGTGAAGTTCCCTACTAAATAGAATATCTCACCAGTATTTAATATTTTAGATTTGATAGAGTATTATGAAGGAGGTGATGGAGATGAAGTTGTAGAAGTGTAGTGGAGTATTCCAATAGCTAGTTTGGCTACAAAGGAGATTGAGAAGATACTCAACAGTCATGTTGGAAAAAGTATAAGGAACAAAAATGATGAGGAATATCTAGTCAAATGGAAAGGGAGGCCAATAGAGGATTCATCATGGCTAGCAAGGGAGGAGGTTCATCATCTTGGTTTTCCTCTGAACACCTAAGATGTGAAGAGGTCACTTCTAGTATTATCCTGGTGTTTGATGTAGAAGCATCCAGGGTTTAAGAGCAATCTTGCATCACCCAAAAATATTTTCTTTTAAATGTTTTCTATTTTAATAAGGACTAGTAGATAGGGTGGCTACTATCTATGGGAACTTGCTATTTTTAGTAAGTTTTTCATATGAGCTAAAATTTTCTCATTTTCTACATGAAAGTTCATTTCAAAATTATAAGCCTACTAGAAAAATCTCATTGCTCCAACTAAAGTATCATAGAAGTTATTGCAGATTTTCAGTGGAAAAATTTGTAGAAAAATTCTCAAGCTCACCTTTGGAAGCCTTAGAGTGCCTAGATGAGGCCCGAAAACTTGACAGAAGGGCACTAGCATTGTTTAGAGCATGTAGATTAAAAACTAGTATTTTTGAAAAGTGGTTATAATAGCCAATCAGAGCAATAGTTTGAGAGTTATGGCCTTCCAAAGTTGGACTACCCAAAATTCCTAAAATAAAAGTCAAAGATGTATTTGGCTAACTCTTTATTTATTATTAGGGTTTTTTGACCCTAGGTATTAAGTTTGAGTATCTTGAACCATCCTGAGTGGCATAACATTGCCTATTTAAGAAAGGCTCGAACATTATCCAGGACAACTATAGGTGTAGTTAGCAACTTAGTCTTGCAGATTACTATAACGAAGGTGCCCATGTGGGTTAGTATATAATACTTGTGAATTCTATAATTTTGCATTTGCAGTGCAAATAAGAAATCCATATTTTGTTCTTGCATTTGCTTATTTTTATTTATTTCTATTATGTGTTTATGGTATTAAGGAGAGCACACTTCATTAGATGCAATGTCAGCTTCCAAACCTAGGACCTTGGCTTCAAGCTCCTCAATCCTTTCTTTGTAAAAATGTCTCTTCCTAAGATCATCCTCATAAAGTTTCCTTACATCAATGTAATCATGTACAGACATGGCTAATCTTATTTCTATCTCCTCTACCTTGGCCTCATTCATGAATGAGAAATGCTTCAAGGCCTTTGAGATTTTTGTACCTGAAGTACCTTGCAAAGTCCATATGATCATGTTACCCTATTCTATGCTTTGCACATCCATCAACTTAGGTTTGTTTGATGAAGGAGCCATACTCCATACTACCAAATATTTGGTGTCAATATTAAATCTAGTTCCTCTCTTCAGTCCACCAACACCATAAGCCTCATATGAGATGGTATTATCTTGTCTGCTATTTTGATCAAGCATAAAAGCTTGCTCTAAATCCCACCGAGGCACCAATAATATCCCACTTCTCTATACTAGATCTTTTGTCTCCTCCACAGTCATTAATTCACTCTCAAGATCATAGGCATGTAATTTCTCAACCAACTCTAGCTTCTATTCCTTAGTTTCCCCTATTGTCATCTTGAGTACTAGCTCACTTTGCTTCACCTTGTATAAGAAGCTCTTGAATTTTTCTAACTTGATGAATATATCATCTTCTATAAACTGTTGGACTTGGATGATCCTGTCATCCAACCTTGTTGCTACTAACTCCAAGTCAGTCAATGCATTTTCAACTGTAATGACTCTAAATTGGATATAGGTCTATCTCAAGTTAGCAAAGTACTAACTTTTGCCTAGTAGGATTTGCAGTGTCCTCTATTTGACCTCTATAGGGATGTGGACAACCTTTTGCCTCTTACTTCCATCAGTGACCCATGATGCCTCCGGAGTGTCATCTTCATTTATTTCTAGAGTCACATCAGTTTCAAGGCTATTAGGATATACCCTCTCTTCCTCTCTTATGGGTCCCTCTAGAATTTGGACCATAATTTCAGCATGATTACTGACCATCTTCCTAATCTTATGAGGATAGGGGATATCCATATAAAATACCTTGAAATTGGGATCTACTCTCTTCATCTCCTTCTCTACTATCAACATATGATCAAGTTTGGACAACTTATTTGTTGCTTCCCCCTCTGCAACAATATTGGGAATGAGGTCCTCATGGGGTAGCTCGTTGGTATTAAGCAACACATACTTCCTTATTTATTTGAGGGTGTTCTTCATCCAATTATTAGGATCATACATCTTGTAAGGACCAGTTGATATGTTGTAGTGTAGGAAAGAATGAATCTAATCTAGGGCCTCTTTTCCAATTGAAAAGTCACCCACCTTGAAACATCTACAAAAAAATGTGCCCCTATGAACCTTAGGCCCTAAGTACTCCCTATTTACCATAAATAATTGCCACATGAATTCAATTATACTCAACCTAGGGGAAATAAACTTTGGCAAAATATGTGGGGTGGCTAGGGACAACCATATACCCTCATGAAGGAAAAGGTTGGAAAAAGGAAAATGTCCCCCCAATTATGGTCTAACTTTTTACTCATAGGGAACACAGCTGGTCTCATATGACTCTTCAATATCATAGATTCCCTAAAGTAACCTAGGCCTTGCATTTTCATTATGACAACACTAAAATTATTGAAGAAAGATAAAAAATTAGAAAAGTGATATGAACTATCCCATACTGATGTCCATAGCTGAACTAGTGCCTCTCCATTTGCATCAAAGGTGTGATCAATGAAATCAGGGCTTATATACCCCATGTTCTTGTATATGATTAGGTCCATCAACAATGAGTAATGATAAAATCTAAAATCTTTCATCTCTCCACTCTGAGCCAGTGCAACATTTTCCTTCATCATGTCCATGATATACTCAACATAATCATATTCCCCTCCATGGTATGAGTCTTGCACATCCTTGGCTATGATGAATTCAACTCCATACACCATATATGTTCCATCCTTGCTAGCCACTTTGTAGACACCATACACTATTTTTACAAAATAATTATTAAATTTATCCAAGGGCATCATTTTCTCCACCTTCTTAGGATAATCAGCCACATTCTTTAAGCCCATGGGAATGTGTTGGAGCATAGACTTCCCTATGTAAGCTTTTGTGTTTCTCTCATATTTCTTTTATAGATCCTCCAAGTCTATAGGCTAGCCCATGGCACCATCCAATTGAAATGCTTCAATGAATGAGGCCCAATCCAGTGTACATAGAATAGTTCCATCTCTCCTATGGAATGATTTTGTGCCTAGATTATATGAATTTATTAGGGCCTTTACCAAATCAATATCAATGAAAGCCTCTAGAAAGATCAATTGTGCCAAGTTCTTCTTCCATGGATTGCACATAGAGATCTTCTTCTCTTTGTTGTGGTAAAAGTATCTAAAAAATTTATAACCTATAACTCTAGGACACATAGCATTTCTGCATAGAGCATATAGGTCCACAAAAGCATGATCATCTTCAACATTAGTATTTGAGGATCCTGGGAAAAGCTTAATTCATTCTTCTACAAACCTATTAGGTTTTTTTTGCCAAAATTTTCCTTCCTTTTTAGATGATATTTCTGCCATCTCCATGTCTAAAGCCTATATTTTTTCAACTTATTTGTTAGAAATTACAAAAATAGCTTGAAAAAATTGAAAATCTCTGTAAATAGCTCTCCATAATAATCCAATAGTACTAAAAACATTGCAATTTCTTGGATATTATTCTTTTTATGAATTGTAAACTTTAACTGATCAACAAAATGCTTTTATAGTTTAATGTACATCATCAACATCCCTTTGCATTATTTTTTAGGATGCTTGAGCCTTAAACTCAATTTCTTCTGTCACCTTAGGGGAGTGTTGTCATTACTATCAACATAACACTTTCTGTATATTACTTAGATCTCATTGGTCGAGAGTCCTTTGTCTTTTCTACCTCAAAAAAGTGGAAAGAATATTTTCACGTCAAACATAGGGTTTATGATCTTATGATCAACTTAGAAGTCAAACTCTTCATAACATCTTAGGCAGGGAACATTTTCTCTATGATCTTACGAGATACACTAAAGAAAGAGATCTCTTATATTATCTTAAGATGGAAGGAGAGGCTCTACGATCTTATGATCTCATGAAATCAAACCCTTTATCACATCATCATAAGCCCTGAGAAGGGCCTTTATGATCTCACAACCCACTAGTTAACGTGACCTCGGAGCTTAGCTTTAAATCCTTTATGATCTTATGAGATGCGATTTATACTCATTAATGTAGCATCTTACCTTACTTTCCTTTGCCTCACAATCCTATGACTGTAGTTTAGTGGACCATTTTGTAACTTCAGAAATCACCCCTCGAACCCCTTCAATGTTAGAAGAAACCATTACTTTTCTTCATCATAGCATCACCAATATTAACTTTCAACTTTATAATCTCCTCATACATTGTTTTATAGCATTGCAACTCTTTATCCCTTCCTTTGAGATCTTATGATACACTATTTTTTGTAAGATTAGAGAATAAAATCTATCACTCTATCATAAAACTTATGTAAATATACTTTTGGCCCCTCCAGACCAACGTGGCATCCACCTTGTATACCCTACAACTTTAACTAATCAAGATAGAACACATGTCATTACCTTTGGCACAAAAATGCCACCTTGCTTTTTTGTTTGTTACCTTATGATCTTATGATCATCATCCCCATAGAATTTTAATCTTCAAAGTTCTTCTCCCATGATCTTACAACTAGACCCTTAGCATAACATTAGAAAAATTCACAAAGACCATTATGATGCCTCAATCACTCTTTTATCATAGGATCATAACTCTTTATCTAATTCCTTGTATTTTCATAGTTCTACAATCCTATGATGAACTACTTATCACATGGTTGTGACCCTTCTTTTCTACCTCTATGATCCTGCAATCACTTGTTTGTCATAACATCACATACCATGGTTTAAAAACCTTATCAAAAGAACTTACAATGACATGACAGAAAAGAATCATAAGATTGGGAATCTCATCCTTTTATATTTGTGATACTATGACCACAACATACCTTAATTAAGATTTGGAGACTCAAATTTTAACCCTACGATCACTCGCCAACCCCTTTGATTGTAAGATCATAAGAGATGATTCAAATGAAAAAAAATCTCCTAATTAGAAATAAAACCTATGATAAGGGCCAGATTGTGAATTTTTATGAAAATTTTCATGAGAAAGATGAAAACACAATCATAGGGCATCATTTTATCATAATAGGGTAATAATTTAAAACTTGGTTAGGGTAAAAAAATCATGTTAGGGCCATCCTCTAAAAATGAAAGAAAACAAAACATGAACCCTAACACACAACACTCTTTCAAAAAGCATTCTCACTATAAAACTTGAAAAATAGCTTAGAAAAAATAAGGGTCACCAATCAACACATTCTCTATAACTTAGTTTGTATTTGAAGTAGTGAAAATCTTCATCATTATTTCTCCCCCTTAAGATATGATCTTCTTCAATTCAACTTTACTTTGATGTCTACTCTTCTTTACAAATTCTATTCTCCTTTGCATTATTCTAATGATCTCTCCTTTTACTTCTTCTCTCCCCCTTTTTGGGATACATCTCTTCCTTGGGTTATCTTCTCTTCATTTGGTACTCTTATCTTCCTTTGGTACTCTTCTCCCTCTTTGACATCAATTCCAAAGGTAAATATAAATTTCAATATGAAACTTATAAAACATTGTAGTTAACCTTGTCCTTTGCAGGTATAGCATACATTAGTTTCATCACTATCTTTTTCACAACTTCAAAAATGTTCCTAAAGTGTGAAATCTTGTGTCATCTCCACAAAGATATTTTTGAACATTCATGAGATGATTCATAATGTATATTCACCTAGTGAATCAAAAAATGAATTAGTGACCTTATAAACAACTAAAAACTTTCTCAACTCCTTAAATAGTCATCTTTGTGCTTCTAGATTCTTCCAATAATTGTGGCTTATCATGATTTTTGATCTTAGATTACTACATCATGAAATGAATCTAGGAACTCAAAAAGTAGAACTTTTATTGAAATTTGTGTCCATCCTTCACTTTCATAATTTTTCATCATCATATATTTCTTGTATTTTTCTAGTCATTGATCTTGTAACAAACTTTGACTTGTGTCTTTGAAATTTTTGAACATTCTTGAATTCCATCAAAAGTTAGCCTCAAGTTCTATCTTTACCAATTTTTTCATCTTACTTGGTGAACATAAATTTTGACTTAGGTAAAATAACACTCTATCAATATTGAAATCACTCATAAAATACTAAACTTTCACTTTAATTTTCCAACAAATTGGTGAACATTTAAACTCATTCAAGTGCCCATTGAATACCATACTTATCAACTCTATCTTCGACATGCTTTCTTCAAATCCTCTTTATCGATCAACTTGATATAGCACTCTATTGAGTTAGCATAATGTCTAGCCAACTAAGAATTTGACATTAATGGAAACATAACAAATTATATGACTCTTTTACATGCATTCAAAGCATCATCAATTTGATGCAAGAGAATCTTGGGTTGTCTTGATATCCTACTCATCTTTGTTCATTTTGCCTATTAGAGCCAAGTGCTAATGGTTTTCAAGTTATCATTGGTCCCAAGCTGTTCAATGATGGTTGAGTTATTGTAGCTAGTGTTGGCCAAGTTATTGTAGCTAGTGATGGTTGAGTTAATGTAGCTAGTATTGGCTGATTTACTATAGTTTTCCAATGTTGGCTAAGATATCTAGTGTTGGATGAGTGTTCCTTTATGTGCCAAGTGAGCCTGATATTTGTTTCAATGCTAAGTTCCTTCTTTGACTAAGTTTTCCTATGATTGGTTCTTAGTTTGAACTGACTTATGTAATTAATTTGGATCATGAATTCAATTTCTAGACCTTGTCTTGGGATGTGCATAGACCATTTTAAGGTCAACCTTTCTATTATGTAATGATCTAAAATCTTACGCAAGCCATTTTGGAAAGTATAAATAAGGGTGTTTAGGTTTAAGCTAGGCATTATGTAGAGAGTTTAGAGTAAAGTTGCTAAATAGTGAATGTGAAACTAAATTGTGGATCTTGAAGTTCATTTGGCCATAATCTAGAAGGCCTTACAATTGGGCATGTATGCTAATAATTGGATGAATCCATAATATGTTTTGCCTATCCTTGGATTTGTTCTTTGTCTATTTTCTTATGTTGTGTTTACTCAACAAGGTGTTTGGATAGTTGGGCTTGCCTTAGGCCCTAGCTTTAATCCCTTCTTGTGTTAGGTGGCATTGGAGATTAAGGTTTATCCTTGTGGAGAATTGATCATATAGAAACCTAAGTTAGATTTGGTTGTAGGGTGGAAGATCTACTAATTTGACCTATAACTTGTAGAGGATCATGATCTTGTAGGAACCTATTTGTAAATATGGTTCATGGAAGAGGAAATGCTAACAATGCTATTATGGACGTGTTGAGATAGATTAAAACTAGATTATATGTTGTAGAGACAACCTAGAGGAGAGGAGGACATCTTGAATATGTGAGTGATGATGAATAAATGACACTAAACCCTAATCTAGAACCTAAAGAAGATCAAGATCAGGAAATATTGTTGAGAGTGTTGTCTAGGGCACTTTCAAAGCCTATTATAGAAGATGATGGAAAATTGGACACCAATGTTGGGTTGGATTGTATCTCTAATATGGAGAAGTTATTTAAGTTTGAAGGAATTCCTTATAATAAGAAGGTAAAAATCTTAGTCACTATTTTAAAGGTCATGACTCACTATGATGGGAGCATTTGCAAAATGATAGACAAAGGAGAGAAAAGTAGAAGATCAAGACTTGCTTGAAAATTGTGAACAAAGTGAAGAAGTTCCTTCTTGCTGATTACCAAGTTAGCTTGTTGAGAAAGATGAAAAATTTGAGACAATAGTACATGCTTGTAATGAAGTGTACTAAGTAATTCTATAGATTAGACATAAGATGTGGACGTGTGGATGATGAGGTTGAGAAAGTTGTAAGGTATCTGAATAGATTGAGATCTAGAATTCAAGATGAGATAAGTTTCATGAAACTAGAAAGTGTGGAAGAAGCCTATTAATATTCCTTGAAAGCTAAGGAGATCTTGAAAAAGAAGCATGAACAAAGACAAAGAGGTAGAGGTGGTAGATTCCAAAGGGGTAGAAGTAGATATTATGGAGAAGGTGGTAGATCTGATAATTCTATGAAAGATAAGGCAAAATTTGAATGGCAAAGTGATTAAAAAGGAAAGACCAAATGGAAGGGTGGTAATTATTATCAAGGAGGTACTCTTTCTTACTGAGGAAGAGGTAATTCTTATTCTAGAGGTGGCTTTCATGGTAATTGTTTTAGTTGTGGAAAAGAAGGGCATAGTTCTTTTGAGTGTAGATACTCTAGTGAGAATGAATAAGTTAATGAAAATTCAATAATTTAAGGAGACCTTGAGGTTTCATCAAGTGGACCTGAGGTTGGAGAAAATATAATGGTGAGAAGAACTTTGTGTAATAAGGGAACTGATGAGGAATTTGTCCTTAGGAGAAGTCTTTTCAAGACTAGATGTAATGGTGGGGAGTCCTAACTAACTTCAAGAGCTCATCTATCTCTTCCTTAGACTTAATATTTGTTCTTTCTAGCATACTTATTATTACCCTACTCAAATATCACTTCTAGGATCCCTATCTCCTTTAGAACTCTCCACCAACTTCAAACATCTACTATACCCCTAAATTCAATTATGCACTAATGGGCTCAATTAGCCACTCTTCTCTCCAAACTACTCTAGGTCTAGGAATAGGTGTCCTTACTATATATGACTTGTTTTCAATCCATTTTTATCCATTCCAATGGATCATTTCTTAGGTTTTCTATCAAGTCCTAAGTTTTTAAGGGTTTAGGCCTTGTACCCTTTTTGCCCCAATTAGGCCTCCTCAAACTTGATTTCTTGGAATAGTTATGAATTCCTCCAA
This sequence comes from Cupressus sempervirens, assembly GCA_028749045.1. Taxonomy (NCBI): domain Eukaryota; kingdom Viridiplantae; phylum Streptophyta; class Pinopsida; order Cupressales; family Cupressaceae; genus Cupressus; species Cupressus sempervirens. The sequence continues at coordinate 99,156,583 of CM053793.1, read as the reverse complement.
AAAAACCCCCAAATTGGTTAGTGATTCTCTATAAGGTCTTTCTAGGCTTCACTATTTCCTAGGTCTTAGTCTCCCAAAGTGTACATACACAACACTTTCACCAAACCCCTATTTTTAAGGGTTTCTTGGGCGTGTGAACCAGTCTAGGTTCTTGGCTTATTTTTTTATGCTCTATCCAACTATTCTTCCCTCCTCCTTGGAGTCATCTACCAAGGAAACATTCCCTTTCACAATCCTACCATTTATTAGCATAAACCAATAAATCCTGCAAGCTTTCTTGTTGATCATCTGCTAAAACTCCTAGCTAGAATGCCTCAGTACTTGCCTAGGGCTTGATGGAAAAATTAACTCCCCTACAAAATATGATTCCACAGACCATATTTACACTATATAAAAAGTCCCCTACTTGATACCAAGTGGCCATGGAAGTTCAACCACAAGAACTCAACTAGGATCCATATTTACACAACTAGCTCTAAACCAGGTAGTGAATCAACAAAACACAAGAAATTAGGAAAGTGATAACCAATCAAACCAAACCCCTAAAAAAATATTATAGAAGGTAATTACACAACATAAATGGAAGTATCAATGCATTAGTTCAATCCTTTCAATCAATATATGACTAGATGAAGGCTCTGTTACACAAATATAGTTAATTTTTGCTCTTCCCAATCCTTAATCCATACAATCTATTAACTTACTACTGGGTTAAGCTTTGTCCAATCTTAAATATGCTAACCCCTTATATCCAAACCCTAAGGTTGAGGTTATGACTCCTATAGAGTTAATTCCTAGTTTTTAGGAAAATGTTGTCATGAGCAATTTTTGCAACTTTTTACTCACTAAGAAATTTCCTCTCCTAACTTGCATATCTCCTTCCAAAATCAATCCCTTGGATTCCAAAGAACTTAAAAACATAAAAAACAAAAGTGCCACTCCATTTTTTGATTTTGGTCAAACTTTGACCTTTTTGTTGACTTCCCTAGGACTTTGACTCTAAACCATAATCAAGCATACAAATCACAAAATCTAAGAATCCTTACTTCAACACACACATAAAATCAACCTTGGGTTTTTATGATTAGTCCTTATTACTTTGGTTTTTTTCTAGAACCACCTACAAGCCAAAAATGTACTAGAATCTAAGCAAGACTCTAGGGTGCTCCTACGCCATTCTCCCCCTATAATAAAACTAAGGGATCTATGGTGTTAAGAACTCTAGATTGATGCCATGCTTCTTGAAATCACTTTCTTCTATCCAAGTAGCCTCTTACTCAGGTTGGTGTCTCTACTTCACTAGGTGCTCCATGCATGTCTTGTGTCTAGTCTTCTTGTTCACTCGTGAATTAAGAATCTTGTCTACCTATAGTTTGATCTAATCAAGTATGTTGAGTTCTTCCACATCCTTACTCACCACCTTAGTACTATATTGTTCATCATCCTTTTTTGGTCCTTTGTCTTTGATCAAGTCCTTCACATTAAATATCTGAGAGATTGGCATCCACCTTGTAGGCATTTGGCATATATTTAGCCAACACTTTGCATGGTCCAATCCTTTTCAACTGTAGCTTACTTGGTATGCCCTTCTATAATCTAGCCTTGTTCAAGAATACCATCACCAAATCTCTTACTTCAAATTATAGGTCACTTCTTCCTTCATCTCTCTTAGCTTTCAACTTTTGATTTTCCTCCATTAATTTCTTCTTTACTTTTTCACGAACCTCTCTCATTGATTAATCAAAGTCACCAACACAACCACTGATTCCTTTATAACCCTTCAAGTCTTTGAGCTCAAGAAAACCTCTTGGATGTAACCCATACACTACTTCAAATGGACTTCTACTAGTAATCATGTTTGTACTATCATTATAAATTTTTTTTATTAAGGAATGACTTGTTCCAATCCTTGTCTATACTCCTTAGTCAAGCACCTCAACAAGTTACCAAGAACCCTATTTACTACCTTTGTCTGACCATCTATTTGAGAATGATAGGTAGAGCTATGAGAGAAGTTGGTTCCTAGTCTTTTCCAAAGGGTCTTCTAGAAATGACCCATGTACATCACATCTCTATCTACCACTACACTCATTGATAAGCCATGTATCATGACTATATCCTTGAAGAAAAGGTGGGCAATGTGATTGACATCATGTGCTATTTTTCATGGTATAAAGTGCCTCATCTTACTAAACTTGTCCAGCACCACAAAGACACTATCCAAACCAATTGGAGTTCTTGGTAACCCTACTACAAATTGCATGTTGATGCACTCCCAAGGCTTATCTTAGATGGCAATAGCTAGTAGAGACCTTCATTTGATGATTTCCCCTTTTTCTTCTAACATACTCTACAATAATCCACATATTTCCTTACATCTTTTTGCATCTTAGGCCAATAGTAGATCCTCTCTACTAAGTCTAGGGTCTTGTTTAAGCCAAAGAGTCCACTCAAACTTTGATTGTGTTTCTTTTGAATAAGATTCTCCCCTCATAGAGCATCTTGGGAAACAAAACTACTTTCCCTTGAATAGTAACCCATTCTACAATGTGTAGTCAACATATTCACTATGAAAATGATTATTAAGTTTGGTGCATACCTTCTAAATATCTAAGAAGTCTACATCTCCTTTATAGAGGCCTTTGAATTCCTCAACTCCAATGCTTTACAACTAAATCTCTTGAATAGTGAGAAACCTCCTACTAAGTGCATATGAAACCTTATTATTGAATCCCTTATTGTATTTAATGGTGAAAGTGTAGGACTATAGTAGCTCCATCCACTTGATATGCCTCAAACTCGATTTATCTTGAGTGTTAATCTAGCTTAGGGCTTAGTTATTAGTGTAAACCACAAACTCCTTAGGCAATAGGTAATGCCTCCACTTTATAAGGGCATATACCAAATCATATATTTCTAAGTCATAGGATGAATACCTAGACTTGGCCTCATTTAACCTTTCACTAAAGAATGATAGTAGCATGACTTCTTGGCTTAGGACTGCACCCACTACAATGTTTCTTATATCAAATTCCACTATGAATGACTTATAAAAACTTGGAAACACTAGTATAGGTTGGGTAACCACTTTATTCTTCAATATTTCAAATCCTTCATTGGATTCCTTGATCCACACAAACTTTATCTCGAGTCCTCCTTTTACGATGTCAAGGACTAGTGCACAAATTTCATTGAATCTTCTTATAAACTTCTTGTTAAACTAATCCAACCCATGAAAATTTCTAACTTTAGTCCCTATCTTAGGAGTAGGCCAACTTAAAATGGCCTCAACCTTGCTCTTTTCCATCTTCAAGATACCTTGTGATACTACAAACCCTACATAGGCTAGCTCTTGTTTCATGATCTCACTCTTTTCAAGGTTTATGGTGAGCTTTTCTTCTTGGAGTTTCTTCAACATAATTTCTAGGTGTTTCATGTGTTCTTCTTTTGTTTTACTAAAGGTGAGGATATCATCTTAGTAGACTACCACAAAGAATCCTATATAGTCCTTTAGAACCTCATTCATTACCCTCATAAAGGTACTAGGTGCATTCATAAGACAAAATTGTATTACTAGCCACTCATACAACCCCTATATGGTCATAAAGGTTGATTCCACTCATCTCCCTCTTTCATTCTAATATGATAGTAGCCACTTTTAAAATCAATCTTGGAGAATTATTTCACACTTCCTAAGAAATCCCATCAAATATTCTATTCTAGGAATAGGAAACCTATATATGATAATAATCCTATTTATTCCCCTAGAATCTGTACACATTGGCCACTTAGCTCCCTTCTTAGGAGAAAATACTATTGAGACAACACATGGATCCAAAATCTCTTGTACTTGCCTTGCTATCTCTTTGATTTTTTATAGTGCCATCTTGTATGCATCCTTGTTAAGTAGTGATGCCCCTAGCACAAAATTAATTTGATGATTAATTACTCTCTTTGGTGGTAGTGTAGCTGGTGTACCTTCACAAATGATGCCTTTGAATTGATCTATTAGTTGTTTCATCTCTTCTAGAATAGGTGATTTTTTAGGTTCCTCCCCCTCCCTTGGTCTCACTAGTATGGCATAGCTAACTCCTTGTTCTTTCTTCATATCTCTTAGGAACTCCTTCTCACTCATTAAAAGTGTATTGGATTCTTCCCTCTCCACTTCATCTTCTTCTATCAAAGACTAAATATTATAAGTTACTCTATTTTCTTGAATGAGCACTTGTTCTCCTTTCCATGGTGTATTGGCTCCCTATCATATTTCCATAGCTTTCCAAGCAATAGATGTCATGCATTCATTGGTAGCACATAAAAAAGTAGTCTATCTTGATACTTGCCTATGATGAACTCAACCCCTACTTTCTCATTAACCAAGATGTTTTTCCCTTTATTCAACCATGTGACTTTATATGGACATTCATGGTGTATCTTGGTGAGTCTCAACTTATGTAATGCCTCCTCTAAAATGAAATTATTAGTGAATCCTAAATCAATTATGATCCTACACACTTTTGCTAATATCTTGTACTTGACCCTAAAAAGAGCCCTTCTTTTTTTTGTGCTCATCCTTGCTAGGTTCTTTGATCAATATCCTCCTCAAAATCATATTTTCACCTTTCTCTGAATTGAAATTCACCTCTAAATGTTTAAGAAAATCCTCCTCTTGCACATAGGCTATCTTTTTCTCCCCTTGTGAAGATGATGGTTTGTCAAGACACCTATAAGTTGGATGACCCAACTACCCACAATTATAGCACTTCGTGGAACCAAAGTGGGAACTTCTTCCAAAATCACCAGATCTTCCTCTTCCACCACTAGGAAAACTCCTTCCTCTACTATAATCATCTCTATTATTAGTTGATGTGTTTTTACAATGAACTTGGAGTCTCGTTGGCCTCTATTCTAATTGCTTCTTCCACTAGAACCTCCTCTATGTCTACCTCTAGAGTCTCTTACTCTTCCTCCACCCTTATTACTTGATTCTTGTTCCTTTTTCAAAATTTCTTCCACTTTGATAGCCATCTAATAAAAGCTATGGAGGGTAGTGAGTGTAAAGAGACTTAGTTCTTATTATATACTCCATCTAAGGCCATTTTGATATCTAGCAACCTTGATGCTTTCACTTTCTTATACTCTAGACCTAAGGCTTAGTTTTTGAAACTCCTTAGTATAGGTAGCCACTTTTAGGTCTCTGTGTCTAAGATTTTGTCTTTTCTTGCATAGTTGGATGTCATAATCCTTTGGTAGATAATTTTCTTTTACCTTAGCCACCATAGTCTTCTAGTTGACTATTGGCTTTTTGCCTTCCTTCTCTCTTTCCTCCTACAAGAACTTCCACCAAGTTAATGCTTGTCCTCTTAACCTTGATTTGACTATCTTCACATTTTGTGCCTCTATTATTCCATCACATTAAAAGTGATTTGCATAGCCTCAATCCATTTTATAACTAATTTTGCATCTATTCTTCTAGTAAAGATAAGAATGCATTCTAGTGCTTTGCCACTTAATGCCTTTAATGCTTTGAGAAAACATTCCTCTGCTAATGGACGGTCTAGTTCTAGTTATATTTCCTCTTCTTCTTTATTCTATCCCTTTTCCTTATCCACTTCTAATTTCTCTTTCATCTTGCCTATAGTTTCAATAACTTGCTCTAGTTTTTTCTTCATCTCTTCCAAAAATTCCTCAAGAAGCATGTTCTTCTCTTGTTTTTATATCAAATATCTTGCCAACTTTGCATTGGTCACCATGGTACTTTCTCCTATGGATTCACTTACCTCTGACATGCACTCTACACTGCCTAAGCCGTATAATAGGTTTGATACCACTTTGATGGGCACTCCTAACTAACTTTAAGAGCTCTTATAGCTCTTCCTAAGACCTAATATTTGGTGTTTCTAGGATACTTATCATTACCCAACTCAAAGATGACTTCTAGGATCCTTATCTCCTTTAGAACTCTCCACCAGCTTCAAACATCTACCATCCCCCTAAATTCAACTATGCAATCATGAGATCAATCAACCACTATTCTCTCCAAACTACTTTAGGTCTAGGAATAGGTGTCCTTACTATACCTAACTTTTTGTCAATCCATTTTCATCCATTCTAATGGATCCTTTCTTAGGTTTTCTATTGAGTCCTAAGTTTTCAATGGTTTAGACCTTGTAGCCTTTTTGCCCCAATTCTACCTCCTTAAACTTGATTTCTTGGAATAGTTTTGAATTATTCCAAATAAACCCTCAAATAGGTTAGGGATTCTCTCCAAGGTCTTCCTAGACTTCATTATTTCCTAGGTCTTAGTCTCCCAAAGTGTCCATACAGAGGACTTTCACCAAACCCCTATTTTTAAGGGTTTTTAGGGCATGTGAACTAGTCTAGGTTCTTAGTGTCTTTTTTATGCTCCATCCACCTTTTCTTCCCTCCTCCTTAGTGTCATCTACCAAGGAAACATGCCCTTTCACACTCTTACCAGTTATTGGCACAAACATATCAATCCTACAAGCTTTCTTGCTACTATTCTACACAAACTCCTAGCTATAATGCCTCAACATTTGCCTAGGGCTTGATGGAAAAATTAACTCCCCTACAAAATATGATTCCAAAGACCATATTTACACTACATATAGAGTCTCCTACTTGATTCCAAGTGGCCATGGAAGTTCAACCACAAGAACTCAAGTAGGATCCATATTTACACAACTGGCTCTAAACTAGGCAGTGAATCAACAAAACACAAGAGATTAGGGAAATGATAACCTGTCAAACCAAACCCCTAAACCAATATTAGAAAAGGTAATTACACAACATAAATGTAAGTCTCAATGCATTAGTTCTATCCTTTCAACCCATGCATGACTGAATGAAGGCTCTGTTACACAAATACAATCAATTCTTGCTCTTATAAATCCTTAATATGTACAATCTATTAACTCACTATTGGGTTAAGGTTTGTCCAACCTTAAATATGCCAACACCTTGCATTAAAACCATAAGGTCAGGATTAGGACTCTTGTAGATTCAATTCCTAATTTTTAGGAAAATGTTGTCATGAGCAATTTTTGAAACTTTTTGCTCATTAAGCAATTTCCTCTCCTAACTTACATCTCTTCTTCCAAAATCAACTCCTTGAATCCAAAAGAACTTAAAAATAAAAAACACAAATGCCACTCCATTTTGGGATTTTGGTCAAACTTTGACCCTTTTGTTGATTTCCCTAGGACTTTGACTCTAAAACCTAATCAAGCATACAAATCACAGAATCTAAGCATCCTTGCTTCAACACACACACCAAATAAACCTTGGAACTTAATGATTAGTCCTTATTACCTTGGTGGATAGATAGAAACACCTACAAGCCCATAATGCACTAGAATCTAAGAAAGACTCTAGGGTACTCCTACACCATGTAAGATGGCTGGAAAATATTGCAAGGTGATCAATGGTAGTGAAAGTTCAACAAATTTGGCATCGTAGGAGCTAGTTACAAAGTTGAAACTATAGAGGCTAAAGCATCATGATCCCTATCATGTTTTGTAGATAAAAGATGAGCATAAGATATTGGTAAGTGAACAATGTGTTGTGAAGTTCAAGACTAGAAATGACTTCGATGAAGTTTTGTGTAATGTTATGCCTATGGATTATTGTTATATTTTTTTTTGTAGACCTTGGCAATATGATCAATATTGTTGAGATAATGGGTGTTGCACATATTTCATAATATTATTATATTGTATTATTTTATTTTATTATGTAATGTTGCACCTAGGAGCACCTAGATGGACATGCAACATGTACAGATTTCCATGAGATATGCTTGATGAGTTGTATCATAACATTGTGATAATATTTCATGTAATTATTTAATATTGGAGAAAATAATTAAATTTCTAATATTGAATGTGGGGTCAATGGGTTAGGTAGCACATGGTTTATGTAATATCACTTGGTGGTTTTGTGGGACTTGCTACTATATAAGTAACCACAAGGATAGTTGTTGGGTATGAGAAGACAAAAGGGAAAAAAGAAAAGAGTCGAGCAAGAAAAAGCTTGACAAGTTAGCCAAGGGAGCATTTGTGAAGATTGGAAGCATGACATGGGATGTGCGGATTCATGCTTGTTCACATGGATTGCTTAGTTGTGGCTATGGCTTTGAAGGCTTCCATGGTTGTATTGCAATGATATTTTTGTTGAATAATACATGGTGATGGATGCTTTTTGGAAGCTGAGTTTTTCCCTCAATAAGGATTTTCCAAGGTATATCTTGTGTCACAATTTTTGTGGGTATGTTTTCTATTCTCTTACACATGGATTTCAATTCTATATTTATTTTAAATCTATTATGGGTTATGTGGAAATAGTTGTAATTTTTCTTGCAAGTTTCCTTACAAGTGGTATCAGAGCAATGGTTTTATTATTGTAACCCTAGATTGAATCCATGGGAATGTAAGAGAGGATAAAAGAGAGGGCAAGATATATAAGTTTTTATTATAGATATAAGGGTTTTGGGTTTGCTATTATGATGGAATTTTGGTAGATTTTGGGCATGTAAAATTATTAGACAAAAGGATTTTACAGATGTTTCATTTAAATGAGAGTTTTAGGGGGTAGTTTGCAAAAATGACCTCCTAGGTAAAAATTGACCTCACCATTGGATTTGGGTTGACATTTCCATAAATTTTGATATATAATATATCCTAGTTTAGCCATGTTTAGAGGAAATGAATGATTTTTTTAGTTTCATCTCATGACGATGTTCAAATTTAATCCCATCAAAATTTGTGTCACAAAAAAAAATTGCAGTGAAAATAGTAAAAAGACTGTCTTAGTAAAATGACCATAACTTCCTCTTAGGATATCAAATTTTAGACTTCTTATAGGTGTTGGAAAGATAATTCAGAGCACTACAACTTGGTGTAGGTTTGGTTCTATGATTTTAAAATCTTGAAAGTCAGATGTTATTTATTTTGAGTACAAATTAGGGCATAACTTGGGCATACAGTGTCAAATTTTGGACTTCGAGTAGTCAATGAAAAGATCTTGAAGAGCTCTACACATTGGTTTAGATTTGGTGTAGGTTTGACATGATTTATTTGGTGATATATTGATTTGAACAATTTATGATATATATTAACTATGGTAACATTGTGAGTTTATGACATTATATATTTTGGAGATTTGGATTTGATGTCATTGTGTACTTAGCTCATATTTTAGATTGGTCTCATGATGATATGGTTATTAGTATTTGATTTAGATATGTATGATGACTTGTTGGGTCTACAAGTTGTGCAGTATTGTAAGTAGTATATACTTCTAAGTTGCATTTATAGCTTGGTTATGGGTTGTCTTTGCCCATTAATCTTTCATTATTGATGCATATTTAGATTGGTGGCTTGGATTTGGGTTTTCCATGCCCCAAGTCACATGATTTGCTAATTTATTCTACATGTAGAAGGGATGAGATGTTATTACCAAGTTTAGTCATGGCAGAGGATTGTGGTTGACTATTTTATGTTGATAGGTTGGACATATTGAGAGTTAGATGTTTGGTTCATGGATGTGATCATGGTGCTATAGATTTTGGCATGATATGATTGGATATATAAGTACATCCTTGATGTTCATTAGCTTCTTTTGAGGAGCTCATGATGTGCACTTTGAGTTCTTTGATGGGTTGATGCCTTGGTTGATTCTTATGGTTAGAGGATGGTTTTTGTAATGACCCTTTTTAGGTCCTTCATTTATGTGCGACCCTTTCTATAATTTGCATCCTTTTTGCCGTATTTTCTTGATGAATTTCATAATCTTCCTATTTGCTTATTCTTCTCCATAGTTTATTCAACATACATACATACATACATACATACATACATACATACATACATATATATATATATATATGTATGTATGTATATATGTATGTATATATATGTATATATATATGTATGTATATGTATATATATGTATATATATATATGTATATGTATAGATATATACATATATATATATATATACATATATATACATATACATACATATATATATACATATATATACATATACATACATATATATATACATATATATACATACATATATATATATACATACATATATATATATATATATATATATATATAAAATTTTATTATAAGAGTCACGTCCTTTCATTATGTTAATAATAATAATATAGTTATATTATATTAATTATATATTTTATGCTTAGTTATACCAATGAATATAATAAGATAAATTATATTAATAGTTATATTATAATTAATATAACAACTATATTTATATTGTATTAATAGAGTATTACTATATTAATATATATCATAATGATAATATCATTATTTTTGTATTAGATTATTATTTAATTTGTATTTTCATATTACCATTATAATATGATATAATACGATATTATTACATGATTATAATATAATATTACTTGTAAAATATTATTATTTTAATATTAATATTAATATATAATACTTATTGATTATTTAAGTTATATGTTAAAGTGGGGACATTACAGTCCTTTCCTCTTGAATTTGCTTGTCCTCAAGCAATAAACAGTTTCCTATTTGTTTCACCTTATATAACGAAATTGACTACTAGATCCCATTCAAATTTTTACTTGTAATATTAATTCATTTATTCTATAAAAGAGCCACACATGGAGTATGCATTTGAATGCAAAGTATACATATGAATGTATGAAGACACAAAGAAAACACGATGCATACACATTGATGCATGAAGACACGACATAGACACATCATACATAATCTTGATTAGATCCTAAAATTAACAATACACAATGAATATACTTCTTCATTAGGCTTATGAACCCTACAACCAAAAAATAAGCATCAGTACATGCATATAAATATATTAACTTCAAAGAAACTTGAATAATAATAAGTTAATCCAAGCTAGTTCCATAATAAGCCCAAGGATAGAACTTTGGCCCCCTTGGCCCCGGTGGTAGGTGTTAGGCATCCACACAAGGTGGTATACTTAGTGGATTTCTTATTTGGTGAGACAGGTTCTTGTGAAAGGAGTCATTACTATCTTTCCCTTAACTAGCACTACAATAGGGTGTCCTAACTACTCTCCCTTGATCGCAAACTCCATAGGAAAGTGGCAGGGTTCTCTTACTATCTTTCCCTTAACTAGTATTGTAATAGGGTATCATAGCAGCTCTTCCCCAATTGTAGACTCCATAGGAAAGTTAAATATGATCTTTCCCTTAACTGATACTACAATAAGATGTCTTAACAGACCTCCCTTTATTGCAAACCCCATAGGAAAGTTAAATATGGCCTTTCCCTTAACTGATACTACAATAAGGTGTCTTAATAGACCTCCCTTAATTACATACCCCATAGGAAAGTTAAAGATGGCCTTTCCCTTAATTGGTACCACAATAAGGTATCTTAATAGACGTCCCTTAATTACAGACCCCATAGGAAAGTTAAATATGGCTTTTCCCTTAACTGGTACTACAATAAGGTATCTTAACAGACCTCCCTTAATTGCAAACCCCATAGGAAAGTTAAATATGGCCTTTCCCTTAACTGGTACTAAAATAAGGTGTCTTATAGACCTTCCTTGATTGTAGACTCCATAGGAAAGCTACTTGAAATCCTAAATCATTTCTCAAATAATCACTTTTACACCTTTATGATTAATTAAGAAACTTACAATTTTATTTCATTATAATTAGAATAATTGATAGACTATTCAATAATCTGTACAATAACAAAATGTGTCAATAATAACAAAACACTAACAACTATTTCATAAAATATATAATTTATCTCATTACCTTTATGGTTGAAGTGGCAATTTATGAGTATGAAGTAATCTTCATATCCACTTAAGGTCTTCCTCTTGTATAATCTTGAAAATAATCTTGGAATATGCAATATATGGTAGTATCTTCAAATGTATCTTTTAAGTATGTATCTCTTAATGGAAAGACTAATATCGCCTTCCCATAGAAACTAGAAGTACTTGTTGTATTGCTAAATCTTCAATGGTTCTTCCCTAAGAATCTTTAGTGAATCTTTACACATGATCACCATATGATTTCAATATATATTACTAACAATTGTGATTGATCAAAGTATTTAGATTATGTTGGGATATCTCCTTTCTTCAATAATTTACTAGTGCCATTTATACTTTTATCTCTAATAAGACATTCTTTTGATCACATATCGAATAATGATAATTTTGAAAATAGTCATATCTAATTATTTGTAATACAGAAATATTACTCTTATGTTATGTATGCAATACCTCTATTTCTCATATTTAAACAATTAAATAGAAACTTATAAATTTTTATGATACTTCTATATTCTTAATATTCACTCTATTCATAATCACATTAAACATTATTTACATTTGTATATAAAAAATTAAAAATTAAAATAGCTTACCTTAGTAGGTGGGTTCATGTTATACCCATGGCCTACTTTACTTACCTTTTTTACTTGTCATGCTTAGTAGTACTCATATCCTACCTTGGCGAAGTTCATGTATATTGACTATGGAAGTAACTCACATATAATCATCTTCGATCAACAATAATGTCACCATTTATGTTTTGAACTGTGTGATGGCCAATAGGAATATTGCTAAGACAACATAAATATTTATTATTTAGAGTTTTCATCCAATGTATTGGGAATGCTCAATTTCACGTGCCAGACATCTTCCATATGTGGAATGATAAGTTTTCATCTATTAACGCTGACCAAAATCATTGTTGTCCATTGTGATAATTTTAGCAATTGGATATACTTGAGTAACGTAAGGCAAAATTGTGGATCCCGTAGCATTGGAAAATTGTTACCTCTATTAATAATTGCTGTTCTAGATTACCTATATCCTCAAATCTCAACATTTCACCTCTTCAATTTTAATACTTATATTCAAAGGCAATGTTCAACATAGTTGTGGGTCGAAAAACTTAGCTCCAAAGACAATGTTCGAGCCCTAAAGGAAGTATTAACGAGATGCTAAATTTTGTTTGTGCCATTTTGGATGCCCTAATCAAGTTGTTAGAATACATCACATCCATGTAGAGTATGTTCACCCTATCAGTCAATTTGAAATTTATTATAGAAGGGAAAATATCAGGCAGAGATTCGTAAAAACTTAGCTCCATATATGTTCCAATACGCATATACATTCTGAATTTGTTACATCCATCCTCTTATCTACATTTGCCTGCAAAATGCATTTTCACAGTTCTTCTATTCGTGGGGAGCTCCTTCTATAGTTGGGACTTCCACTCATCAATTTTCTATAGTGCTAATTTTATTCATGATTCCTCTTCAGTTTCAATATGCAGATTATAACAATGGTGCATTTGATTATAGGTATGTTTGAAAAGAGATCAAACTTGGTTATTTGTTTTTATCCTCACACGGATTTTATTTTTTGCAATCTCTTTTTTCGTTTGAAACAAACATGTCTCCCTATATTGTTGTCAATGTTGCATCAAAAACTCAATTATCCTCTCAGAGGTTTTGTTTCAATTGTTGTGACAGCGTTGAATATTTGGACTGCCCATTTAATTAAAAATCTGATTCTGTGTCACTATAACATCTGCCGGGTTATGTCAATACATATGGGAAATTTCTTCCATACTTGGTCTTTCTGTGAATCATTGAGTGATATTAACTATGATCAATATCTGCTACTACAAATATTTGTTCATTCCTAATTTATCTAAATCACTTCATTTTGACAAATTCTGTAGTTTTAATAGCTATATCACAGGTTGGCACGAACTAGGCTCTGATACCATTTGTAATGACCCTTTTTAGGTCCTTCATTTATGTGTGACCCTTTCTATAATTTACATCTTTTTTGCTATATTTTCTTGATGAATTTCATAATCTTCCTATTTGCTTGTTCTTCTCCAAAGTTGATTATATATATATATATATAAAATTTTACTATAAGAGTCACGTCCTTTCATTATGTTAATAATAATAATATAGTTATATTACATTAATTATATATTTTAAGCTTAGTTATAACAATTAATATAATAAGATATATTATATTAATAGTTATATTACAATTAATATATTATATATATATATATATATATAATTTTACTATAAGAGTCACATCCTTTCATTATGTTAATAATAATAATATAGTTATATTATATTAATTATATATTTTAAGCTTAGTTATAACAATTAATATAATAAGATATATTATATTAATAGTTATATTACAATTAATATATCAACTATATTTATATTGTATTAATATAGTATTACTATATTAATATATATCATAATGATAATATCATTATTTTTGTATTAGATTATTATTTAATTTGTATTTTCATATTACCATTATAATATGATAAAATATGATATTATTTCATGATTATAATATAATATCACTTGTAAAATATTATTATTTTAATATTAATATTAATATATTATACTTATTTATTATTTAAGTTATATGTTAAAGTGGGGACATTACAGTTTTCATCATGATATCATGGATAACTTGGATACATAATTTAGTGGGAGCTTGTGACACAATGCAGGGTTATTTCCTAGTTCAATTTGTATCTTCTTGGTTTGGAGATCTTGGTTTCACTTGGTACTGACACTTTGGTTGTGTGAGTGTAGACTTGGATGATTTTCATGTATGATATGGATTTTATGATTCCATATGACTTGGTACCACATTTGAGTGGGAGTTTTTGGCATTGATATATTTATTAAGTGTTTGCAGATGTTGGAGATTTGTCTTGGATCTTGTTGCTGCAGAAGCATCTTTGACATTTGCATGGTGCACTTGGTTATCTTCATGGGGTGTGAAGATGGTTAGATCTTGAGGACTCATTGGGTTCTTGGTTATCTTCATGGTGTGTGGAGATGGTTCTTCATGGCATGTGGAGGTGTTTTTCTTTCTTTGTGGTGTGTGGAGATGATTGCATCTTGAGGACTCATAGGGTTCTTGGTAACGGTGTGGTTTATGCTTTCATTTGACATGTTATCCTTCATGTTAGGATGGTTTTATTTTAATGTCATGGTATACTCTTGATATGTGTTTAGAGTTTTGACATGTTATAGTATGTTCATATGGAGCATGATATCTATTTTGGTGGAGATGGTTAGACCATGTTGTCATGTTTATGTTCTTGAGGTCATGGTTGGAAATTTGACATTGATCTTGGTTTAGCTTCTTGGTATTGAGTACATTGATCATAAGTTGGATACTTCATGATATTGCTATGTTGCATTTAGAGTTGGCATGGATTGATTGGTTAAAGGTGCTCATGGATACTTAGAGATAGTGATGATGTTGATTTCTCTTGGATTAGTGAATTATTTGTTGGGAAGGTTGATAGTTTCAATAGGAATTCTGAGGGGCATTTAACTGATATGGACTTGAGAGAAGATTTTTCTTTGATGAGTCTTGGTTGGAGACTTGGATATCTTGATGAGCATTCTCATTCCCCACTCTTGGTCTACTCAGTGGTTTGCTACTTGAGAGGTATAGCCCATTATTTCTCTTAGGTTCATTATGTTTATGATTGTCTTTTATGGATATGGATCTTGAGCTATTGTACATGAGTTAGTTTTGGAGGGTTCATTTGTGAGATGATTTAGCATTAGTTATCTCTATGTGCATATGTTGATATGCTGGTTGAGTTTGGGAGATGGTTTTATATTGGGAATATTCTTTGGTTTAGGAATGATTTATAAGTTTGATCTTCTTGTGAGAGGCTTACATCCATGATTAGTTATGGGTTGGGTGCTCTTGAGGCTTCTTGTTTGAGTTTTATGGAGGAGATCATACTTTCATAGTTTACATCTAGAGGTGTGTGTAGAAGGACATGATATGGCTGATGATTTGCATGGTTTCTCTTTGGTCTTGGTTATCTTCCTAGATGTTTGATTTTGCTTACATTGGATTTGATATTAGTTAGAGATTATGATCACTGGTTTGTGCTCATTTATGTCATGTGATAGATGACATGGTTATTCCTTTTTCTCTTTCCTCTATTGGTTGTGGAGAACTTGGGAGACTATTGGAGATTTTTTATGAGAGTTATTCTTGCAAGTTATTGGTTTATGTATTGTGGATGTCCTTGATACTACATGGATTCACTTCTTTGAGATGTTGTGAGTGGATTGATTGATATTATCTTTTGCAATGGGAGCTGCCTAGTATATATGTGGTAAGTATTTCTCTTGAGGCTTGTGATTGTAGGTTATAGATTGGATATGTTGATGATGTGAGATTCACTTGGTATACCTTTGGAGGTAGGGATAGTTGGATGGGTTTGGCACTTGATGTTGGTGCTATTTCAGCTATGAATATTTTGACAACTACAAATACATGTGATTACTTTTGGATCAAGTTTATTGTGCTTGGTATTTTAGTTGGTACAAGATTTTATGATCTTCTAATGTGATAGGTTGGGTGGCTTCTATGTATGTCTAGTAGTAATGGAATAATAGGAGGTGATATCATTCATGTTTGAGATGTTTGATACTTTAATTTTTTTATGGGTACCAAGATGGAGCACTTGGTCTACTTTGGTCCATGATGGTAGATGTGCTAGGAGTGATTGTTCCCTTGCTCATATATGTGTTTATAGATTGACCTTATGCAATGTATACAACAAGTGGAGATTGTTGAGATAATGGGTGTTGCACGCATTGCATAATATTGTTATATTGTATTATTTTATTTTATTATATAATGTTGCACCTAGGAGCACCTAGATGGATGTGCATCATGGAAAGATTCCCATGAGATATACTTGATGAGATGAATTGTAACATTGTGATAATATTTCATGTAATTGTTTAATATTGGGAAAAAGAATTAAATTTTCAATATTAAATGTGGGGTCAATGGGTTAGGCATCACATGATTTATGTAATACCACTTGGTGGTTTTGTGGACTTGATACTATATAAGTAGCCATAAGGGTAGTTGTTGGGTGTGAGAAGATAAAAGGGAAAAAAAAAAAGAGTTGTGTAGGACAAGGCATGATAGGTTAGCTGAGGGAGCATTTGTGATGATTGGAAGCATGGCATAGGATGTGTGGATTCATGCTTGTTCACATGGATTGCTCGGTTGTGGCTATGGTTTTGAAGGCTTCCATAGCTGTATTGCAATGATATTTTTGCTAAATAATACATGGTGATGGATGCTTTTTAGAAGTTGGGTTTTTCCCTCAATGAGCGTTTCCTAGGGTATATCTTGTGTCACAATTTTTGTGGGTATGGTTTATATTCTCTTGCATGTAGTTTTAGATCTATTATGGGTTATGTGGAAATGGTTGTATTTTTTCTTGCAAGTTTCCTTACAAATATGGTATGGATGATGGGAGATAGAATCAATATACTCTTTGGGTGAATGGAAGAAAGTAAGTATTGTTTCATTTGATTGAAAGTCCAAATGAGGTTAATTTTACTATTGTTCAAGTTTGTGTGGTTGGTGAAAAACAATTTGAAAGGGGGCTAAAGAAGAATTAAGTGTGTTTTGTTTTAATTCTTAAGGGACCGAGTTGTGGTAGTAGCGATTGAGTGACAACAAGTAGTGATGATCGAGTGCTAGTAGAAATTGAAAGGTTGTTGAATGAGTACAAGGAGATTGTTACTAAATATATATATAATGGTTTACCACTAGTAAGAAGTATGAGTCATTGTATGGACCTGATACTTGAAGCTAGTTTCCTAAATAAAGACCCATGTAGATTGACACCTACATAAAATGAAGAATTTAATAGACAAGTGTAAGATTTCTTGTAGAAAGGTTTTATCAGAGAAAGTTAGAGTCTATGTGTTGTACCTACTATATTAGACCTTAAGAATAATGGAGAATGGAGGATGCATACTAATTCCAGAGCTATTAACAAATCATAGTAAAATATAGATTTCCTATGCCGAGGATGGATGACATAATGGATTGTTTGAGTGGAGATTTTTTTTTTACCTATATTTATTTGAAGAGTGGTTATCATTAGATTAGAATAAGAGAAGATGATGAATGATAGACTTCTTTCAAGACAAAAGATGGTTTGTATGAATGGTTGGTAACAACTTTTGGTATGACTAAAGCACCTAGTACTTTCATGAGGTTGAATGAAGTCTTAAAGAGATTCTTAGGTAAGTTTGTAATTTTTTATTTGGATGTTATTCAAATAATCAATAAGAATAAGGAAGAACATCTTTAGCATGTTAGACAAGTATTGCAAAGATTGAAAAAGGAGAAGTTGTTGACTAATTTGAAAATGTGTTCTTTTATGCAAGAGGAAATTGTATATTTGAGATATTGTATATTTGAGATATGTGATTTCAATTGATGGTTTAAGAATGGATCTTGAGAATGTTAAGGAAATTTTGGAATGGCCTACAATTGAGAATGTGGGTAGTTTCTACAGAAAGTTTATAAAGAATTTCAATTCTATTTGTAATGCTATGATTGAGACAATGAGAGAAGATAAAAAGGATTTCAAGTGGACACATGGACTTGATAAGAGTTTTTAGAATTTGAAACAACAGGTTGATGAACTACCTATATTGGATTTACTTAATTTTAATAAGGTATTTCAAGTTGAATGTGATGCAAGTGGGAGTACAATAGGAGTTGTGTTGAGGCAAGAAGGTAAACTTGTTGCTTTCTTTAGTGGGAAGTTGAATGATGCTTAAAGGACGTATTATGTGCATGATCAAGATTTTTATGCTATTTTTCAAGCCTTAAAGAAGTGGAGACATTATTTGATTCCTAAGGAGTTTGTGTTGTATATTGATCATAAAGCTTTATAGTATTTGGGAAGTCAACATAAGTTAAATCAGAGACCCATGAAGTGGGTTGAGTACTTGCAGAATTTTGCATTTGTAATCAAACATAAAAGTGCAGTTACTAACCACATTGCTAATGCATTAAGAAGAAGGAAATCTTTATTGACCAAGATGAAGGTTGAAGTTCTTGGTCTTGATGAAATGAAGGCATTGTATGCTACTGACCCTAATTTTTATGAGGCATGGAGAGAGTGCAAAGCACCAAATTTATTAGATGAAATAAGTAAGTATGATGAGTATTTCATTCAAGAATGTATTTTGCTTAAAGGAGTGTATACCAAGAAGTTCTACAAGATTTAATTTGATTTTAGAAAAGAATTATGGTGGATTGGTTGGAAATTTTGGAATGGTTAAGATATTGAGTCTTCTTAAGTATAAGTATTATTGGCCAAAGATGTATAAGTATGCTCAAAATTTTGTAAGGATTTCTAGAATTTGTCAAGTTACAAAAGGCATAAGTCATAATACTTAATGGTATACACCCATTTTTGTTCCTAAGAAACCTTGGAGTGACATCAGTATGTATTTTGGTCTTGGATTAACTAAGACAACAAGAGGGTATGATTCCATATTTGTTGTTGTGAATAGATTTTCTAAGATGTAACATTTCATAACATCTAAGAAGACATTAGATGTTGTGCAAGGATGAGATTTTCTTCAAAAATATTTTTAGATTGCATGGATTACCAAAAAGTATGACTTCTAATAGAGAAAGTAAGTTTGTTTTCTTATTTTTGGAGGACTTTGTTGAAGAAGATGGGTACTGAGTTAAGATTTAGTTTTGCATTTCATCCATAGATATATGGATAGATAGAGGTTGTGAATAGAAGCCTGGGTAATTTTTTGAAATGTTTAGTTGGAGATAAGTCGAGTAATTGGGATATGATAATGGCACAAGATGAGTTTGCATATAATAATTATATGAAAAGGAGTACAAGAAAAACACTTTTGAGATTGTTACTAGAATGTAGCCCAAAGGAGTATCAAATTTGAGGGATATTTTGGTGTAGAGAGGAGAAGTGCTAAAGGGGAAGAATTCAGTAGTTTTATGAAGTATTTGCATGAGGAAGTGAAGTTGAAGTTATAAAAAAGTAATTAGAAGTATAAGGAGAATGCTGACAAGTCTAGGAGACATCATGTTTTTAAAGTTGGTGATGAGGTGATGGTACATTTGAAGAGAGAGAGATATCTTGTTGGAAAATATAATAAGTTGAAAATGAATAATTTTGGACCTTCTAATATCTTGAAATTTTTTGATAGTGGTAATGTTATAAACAATAGTCCACCAAGATAATTGAGGGGGGGGGGGGGGTGGGTTGTGGGGGGGGGAGTGTGTGGGTGAATCAGTTATCCAACAATTAAAACATTTATCTTCTTTAAATAAATTTAACCATTCAACCAAAGTAAACAAAAATCATAATAAGATACCATTAGTACATTTTGACAAATATTTGACTATGTGACTGGAAAATTTAGTCACACTACTAAGTTATTTAGTCACGTGACTAAAATTGATCACATTCTACTATTTCTTTGCAATTTACAACTCTACGTGATTAAGTGACTAATTTAGTCACCTGGTCAAATCACAAGTTTAACCAATTAAAAATGACTAAATAAACTACTACATAAATGACTAAGTAGTTAATCACTGATAACTAATCACCCAAACCAAAATTATTACATAAATTATTATTATTCCTTTATAATTATAACATTTGTTTATATAATCATAGACTAATATAAATTATGAGTCCTATCACAAGTCATGATTGTTCATTAATAGATTTATTATGTGAGAAGCTCTACATCTTTCTTGTGCTAAAATTTTGACTTTTAGACAATTTGATTAGAATTCATTGATAAATTATACCATTAATTTAGAGATATAACTATAATAACAATAAAAAGGAATAGTTGATATATTCAAACAAAATTTCAATTACATTTTGAATATTTCCTTTACAGAATAGGGCTAATTTTAGACTTAAAATAAAGGATAGTTAAAATAGTTAATAAGATTTTTCTAGATTACTAAAGTAAGGCACTAGTTGGTTTGAATATTATATCATTTTATATAGATATAGTTAATTGAATATGTACGACATATGAATGAAGAGTCATTTGAATAATATAACTAGAAAGTTTGGAAGTTTTGAACCCAAAACAATGTTGGTAGGACTAGTAGACCTAGAGCTATTGTTTGAAGTAAATAATAAGTGTTGTTATTGTGTATATTTTTGGACTCAAGCGTGTCAAATTTTTCAATTAGCATTATGAAGGTGTATATGCATATAATTTCTAATAGAGTGGATTTAAAAGCTTAAAATATTTTAAATCAATTTAATATTCTCTTAAAAATATATGTTATTATTTTAAATATCTTAAATTTTAAATTAAAATTATTTTAATTATCTTATATTCGAATTAAACACAAAATTATTTGAGAACTAGTTGTACACATCACCTAAAATAGATTATGTATTTTTCTATATTCTAATTATTCAAAAAATTGAAAACAAATAATAAAGAATATAAATAAATTAATTAAAAATCAAAATTAAATGAACAATTTTTACTTTATTGAGTAATTTTTTATTTTTTTTAAATCGGTAAATGGCCAAGGCCTTGATTAATTTTATTAATTTACATAAAAGGTTAAAATAGCTTTACTCCATTCAAATGGGCACTAGTAGGAAAGAACGAAGAAGATCTAGCCCGGGATGAACGTCCTATATTATTACATCATAAAAGGGGCATACCCTAGTCAAATCACCACTTATCAATTCATAATTGTAAATTACAACATATATAGGGGCATACCCCTAATAATCACATCAGATTTGGTAACATTTATCAATGCATTTGGTCCTCCTGATCTAGAGACGAAAACCAAATATGTGATGGCATGCCTCCCGCATCAAATCCTTAGTCCTCCTACTAAGCTTTATCATTAAACAAGGTTAGAAAGCATATTAACTATAACCTAGAAAAAGTTAGCCATCTAAAGGCTTGAAGAAGGTCTTCTTTCCTGTCTTAGTTAATGTTATAAATCAACCTTATAAAGAAAAAAATTACACTTTACAAAGAGATAACCAAGAAAATAAGTGACCCTTCACTAAATCCTCCCCTAAATAAACTTAGAAAAGAATACATTTTCAAAAACCTCTAATTCTGCTAGAAGCTTAAACACATTATCTGCAACCCGATATATTGGAAAACTAAAAGAAAATACCAATCTCCATCACATACTACCAACCTACAACAATGCCATTCAAATTAGCAAACCATATGTAATTTGAATGAGCAGAGGGAAATAAATAAAAACCAGATCGACCATATCCATACTCAGTCAGGTCCAACAAAATCTTTGCATACCTTGACCACAGTGTCCAACATGGATGAAAGAGGTAAAGAACTATGGGAAATAGCCCAACTGAGTATTTTATCTCCATATATAATCATCAAAACACATTGAAGATAGAGTCTAATACATCATACCTTAATACCAATGCCTAAATCTCTAACCTAAGGAGATTTACAATTACCAAACTATATCAATACAATGGATCCCTAAGTAAATTACCATAATAGACAAAATGGCCATAACAAATTAAACTAGACACATCCTTAATCCTCTTAACAACTCTTATGATTGATAGGTTGAATCCTTTAACTCCTACTTAAAGCACACAACCCAAAAGCCAAAATAGGGCACCAAGAAATAGAGCCCTATCAAATTTACAAAATCAATTTATATTACAAACATTAAAACCATTTTTATTAACATTTAATATTGCTTGAAATAGTCTACAAATGATCAACTAATACTAAGATACCAATAAAGAGACCTTGCATTTAAAACTAGAGACTACCATAATGTGACTAAACTAGCACTATGCACACCATACCAAAAAATCCTTCATCAGACATAAATCTATGTCTACCAAGACCCTATAAGTCTAAAATCACTATGTAATATCAAACTGCTATAACACTTTAAAGTATTCTGCAAAGAATTTAAACTATTTATATCTACTAATTAAAAGAAGGAGGCTGTTAAACTCTACAATGAGAGATAAAATAGTGAAAAATAAGAGTTCAACTGTTTATAATCAAACAAAACAAAGCAATCTCCACAAAATATAATTGAAATTCAGGTTATCCTAATGATCAAGAACAAAGCTATCTATATAGCACTATAGAAATCGTCAACAAACCTAGATTCATTTAATAAATTGTGCCTTGAAATAAATAATCACATCTAGACATTTACCATGAAACATATAAACTATTAGAAGCTTTATATTAATAGAGTATGTAAATGCAAAATAAAACACTTCCATATCCCAACGATTCAAAGTCCAAAAATACCCACAATTCAGATCTAGGGGAGCACCAACTAGATCCATCAATCACCGACCCAAACATGTGAATAATAGTAATGACAACTAAAGAAACATAAGGAAAGAAATAAAAAAAAATCATTGGACACAAAACTAAAGGATGCCATACCCCAAAATGATGAGAAGAAAACTCAAAAAAAAAAAAAACACAAAGGAAAAGGCAAGACCACAGCTATCAGAACCTAGGAACATACACCCATTCAAACTATAACATAACAACCAATATAAGGGGCCAAAAAGGTGAGAAAATAATGAAATACATAAAAATAAAAATGCATGTGTTTATATATATATATATATATATATATATATATATATATATATATATATATATATATATATATATATATATATATATATATATGAGCAATATCATTTCAGAGAATCTAATAAAATAAATAATAAATAAATAAGAATCAGCAAATCGAGCACTAAAGACAAGCCAAAAAAGATATCAAAAGGCTAATTAGCAGCAAAATCTAAAACAAGTGTGAGGAGTAAATTGACCCCCATGACCCCAACATTAGCCTTAAGATCTTTCGAGTGATAGTCTACCTGAAAAACATTTATTAATTTTTAATAGTAGGTTGATCATGGAAATTTTGGGTGGGTATAAAATATAATTCAAAATCTAATGTGACATATGGTTCCAAAATTGTTTGCGTGTGGAGGGAAAAATTGTTGGCATGCTGAATATGCTAGACACCAAATTGGGTGTGGTTGGTTGAGCTAATTTTGCTTTCCATCTTTACCTCTTTCATAAACCACTGCTATTGTTAGATTTGGATATGATCAAAGGTAAAGAACCAACTCTACTGCCCTAGTACAAGAAACTCAAAATATGATTCTTTAAAAGTGGCTAGCACCAAAATTATTCTTTGTCATTGTAATAGTCATAATCTCTTTTGGGTTTTACAGGTTACGCTCCTCCGCCCGGTGAAAAGAATTTGAAAGATAACATTTCATTCAATCACATTGGATTAGGGTCTATTCAAAGCATTTCTACGTATAAAGAAAATCACTTTTTCCTATTTTATTCAAAGTATTTGCAAGGTACAATAGTGCTTCAATCTTTTTTGGATAAATAATTCTATTCATTTTCCGTTCTGTCAAGATTCATTTTGTAATATAATTTAGCTTCATCATGGCACCCTAGATGTCTATTTTTTAATCCTGAGTATAATACTTAATGTCTTGATGAAGCATTTGTGATTTCTCATTATCATATCAATTATAAATATCAATCCACAAGTGAGCATCATCAGGACCAAAAAAAGTTGCTTTCTGTTGATAATAAAGAGCATAGTTGAGCATGGATTAAATTTCATAGTTTTTCCCCTAAATCGATAACAGTCCATTGGATTTATATAATAACTCATTATTATTTTTTGATTGGTAACATTATTGATTGAAATGGTGGGATCACATCTGGGGGACTCCATCCCCTTGGTAGAATATTACATTTACATTGGATGCCTCAATACCACAATGCCATATACCACACAACAAACAACATACTGAGATTTTTTCCTGTAGTCATTCAATGATCCCTTATCACTCCAAAAATTCTCCTTATCTCTCCAAGGCAATTAACTGTTGTCACCTTATATCTCCCAATGCTAACAACAACATAAACCATCACAACAATGCATGAATTTGTGTGGAACAGAGAAAGTGGTATGAACGGCAGAATAGGTTGGCAACGGTCAGTAGTGGTTACAGGGAAAGGCTAAAAAAATTGAGAAACTAGTCAATGGAGACCTCATGAAACACGTTGTGCAGTAGCAACTCTCACGTGGAATGGACATTCGAAACTGCAAGCAAAAAGTTTTGAACGCAAGACCTCAAACAACTGAGGCTTGTGACAATAACTCATTATTAAGCATCAACAACAATTGGAGTATTTTTCATTTCAACATATTCTTGTCCCATAAGTGCTCATGCTGAAAGGTAGTTCTTTTGATAAGTAGGAGATAATTTTCACATCAAGTCAGATTGTGATATTGCTATTAGGATTTAACTATCTAGTTTTTGAGTCAAACTCATTGACCCATATTTCATGAGTAGTAATTCAATACAAGGTCATCTCTCATGAGAATAAATGGGACACTTAGCACTCATTGGATCTAAGTGATGCTCACAGAGGTGAAGCACAGAGACTTCATGGGAGGTTACCAATCCTAGTGCTACTCCAGCTTGAGTGCACTTAACTATGAAGTTTCCTCTAGGTAGTTCTTTTTCATCTTTATTGCCCTGGTGAAATACAAAACAACCTTTTCATGCTGACCTTTGAGACTACAATAATTTCAAATTATAAAATAGGATTTAGGCCTATATATTTCAGTTAAAAATACTTTATGTGCTATGTGATTTAGAAAAGCAAAAAAATTCTTTCACATATTATATATTTGTAAAAATATCCATACTATCAATATGATAGGCATCATACTTGAGCATATCCATATATAAGCTTTCATCTCTCTCATAATCACTTGAATTATAAAATATTGATGCAATATGACCTGAAATATACTCACTAAAAGGAAATATTCCTGTAACATCATATATTTTTTGAAACCTTCAATAATTTTGTGGAGTTCCAAGTAAGAACTCACAAGAAAAAAATTCATTCATTCAATAATCTTTCAAATCAAGACTATTTAGGATACTAATATTTGTACATAAAGCCTATAACTCAAGCCTATAAAGCTCCAACTCCATATATATGCATCAAAAGATTTCACGAGAACATCACAAGCTGATTTATCCTTTCCAATTAAATGCCTAACCCAAATGAAAATAAGTAGTTGAGGTTTGATATGAGCCAACCTACCGACTTAACACTCTCTTACAGAAAATTACACTTATCTCTGGTAGTTAACAATAAAAAAATTCATGCAAGTGCTAATATGACTGGAATTAAATGAATTAACCATCAAATGCCTACAATCATTCAAGAATGGAACCCTAGGTAGAGAACTTTCATGGGTCTACATTAAATGTTATATCCTTAATTTTTATATCAATTTTGTATACTTGAATAACTTAAAATCACTAAGATACACAATTTTAAAACTAACAATAATTGGATTTGATAATAAACGATGAATGCACACTTGTGGGATTCATGTATGGTGAATGATATTCAAGTTTTATAGTTAGATTTAATAGTAGAAGTAGTGTAGTAGAAACAATGTAAAGGTGTATGGTTTAGGAAGGTCACATGGTAGCTGAGAATAGTCCATTATGTGGTTGTAAAATCCTCCAATGTTGGAACAACCAAATATGGTCTAGACTAATAAAAATAATAATAGTTAGGGAAGATCTTCCCTCTTAAGCAATAGTGTAGATCATGAAAATGTCAAATATTATTCAAGTGCAAGATTGAATGAGAGGTTATTGGATGAAGTGAAAGGACAAAAGGTAAATCAAAGAAAATAACCTTATTATCAACATATGTGACAATCATAAGATTAGTGTAAAATTGGTAATGCAACAACCACCTTGATGGAAGTTCTTGTCCCAAAGACTAATGCACCCATAAATATATTAATATCATTTAACTACTTTGTAATGATAAATTTTATATAAACATTTTCATTTAATATTTGTAATCTTTATTTAAAAATTATATTTTCTCATAGGAGCCAACAACGGGAGAAATACCATTGGAACATATATTTCCCACTACTAAGTGCCATGTTTTTGGTGTAAAGTGTAGGAAATCACAGAAAGCATGGTTAACTACCCATGGGAGTGAGAGGTAGGGACTTAATCATAAATCATATCTTGGGAAATGAAGCTTGTTAGTGTTCAAAGAGAGTTTAACATTCCATAGTTCACTCATGCAATACAACACAAGTCATTGATTTGATGAGGATTGTATTATATGTAAGCTTTTCATTTTCAATTAAGTTGAAGTTTTAATATCTCTATGTATATTAATGAGTAGATGATATTGAATAGTGTTTTTAATTTATAATAATTATGTAGGATGGTGAGGGTAATTATTCTCTAATTGGAGAATAGTGTATGGTTCAAGAACCTCAATAACTATCTTACATAGTTGGTAATGGTACCTATTTAGAAACATCCAATGAGATGGACAAGAATTTAAAGGTCCAAATTTACACATCCATTGTGAAATTTGAATGTATCCATCATAATTACGCTTTGGTATGCTCACTATTTAGTTTTCTAAGGATCCCATTGAGTGGATGAAGATGGAATTGGTGATGTATTCCTTATTTGGCATGGTAAAACTTGTGAAAAATTGTAGGATCCCAATTTCAAGCTCCAAATGAGAGGCCTCAAAGAATTTTGATGTCAAGCTAAGAGATTTAACACCCACTTCATGAATAAATGAATTATAACCAAGTTTAGAGAGAGAAAAAATTACTCTTGGATTAAAATGAAGTTCTTGAGTTTAATCCTTGCTTGACACAAACTAATTCAATTTCTTGCCTTAGACATTGAGGACACATTCTCATAATAGAGAAGTTTATTGAACCATCATTTACTAAACCAATAAGATGATAACACTTGTATTTATACCAAGCCACATCCAAAAATATTATTTTCATTACCCCTTTCCTTTCTCTGAAAATTTCGTAAATCTGGACACAATTTGACAAAGTTCTTCCACTTGGACACTTGGCACATTCTCATTTATTGAGAATATGATTGTCACCTCAGCACACTCATCCTATAAACTTGATAAATAATATATGAAGATGAAAAACCCATTCTGAACCTTCAATTGTGATGGCCCATCTTCTAAATTGCTTCAAATCCTTTTTTTTGTAATATTTTCACTTGGCATCTTCTAGATTATGTTGATCTTGTTCTTCCATTGAACTTGATGAGTGTTTCTTGTATGTCTAGTTATCTTGAATATTTTCTTTATAGCGTTCCTTCATCTTAAACCAGATCAGGTCCTTGACTTCATATCATCCTTTTTTCAATATTCTGGAACCATTTATGATCTCAATCTTGATGTCCTTTAATCTTGCTCTTGTACTTTCTACTTGAATCCATATTGGCAACATCTCACTTGTACTTGAACCATCCAGTTCATGGCCACCTTTTTCCTTTTATCTTTCACTCTTTTATAGAAATCCATGTGTTAGACTTTCATATTTCAGTTCAGAGTCACAACATAGTGATTAATGATGGATCTACTTCAAGATGACAACCTCCTAATGAATTGACTTTATTGCCCAATAGTCAAGGTGCCTCTACTACGTATGCTCTAAATCTAATGCAACATTTTGAATAACATACTACATGAACCCATTCTATTATACAATTATAGAATCTAAGCCCTAAGAGTTTTAATCAAAATGTAATGAAAACAAAAAGATATCAATAATATAGATTTTCACAATGCCTTTGCCCCCTGATCTCATCTAAATTGACATTTTCAGCAATTGTGCAAAAAATTATGCTGAAATATTATGTGTATCCCTTGAAACCACAAGAATCTGTGCAAAAATAGCTTGCATACCCCTTGAAACAACAAAAGATTGTTCAAAAACTCCATGAATTATGTCCTAAGAACATTGTAACCCTTGTTACATTTGAGCAGCACAATTTGTGGCACCAATCTCTTCGGAATGACTTCCTTTCAGCATTAAGCTGCAACATAAATGCAATCCCCTGGCCCATCTATTTCAACACGCCCATTATGTAATGTCCCTTGCTATATCTACCCTAATTTTGTCTTTGAATCATAAATTCCATTGACTAAGGATTGTAAGATGGATCTAGTTATAACTGAATACTTTGATTTTCTTTTAACAAGTTAAATCTTTCAAAATGAATAACTAATAATCTCTGTTCTTTTTATCCATTTTTGTAACCCTTTATTTCCATATGAACTATAGCTATTTAGTACTCTATCTCCTCTATAATGAAAAAATGATATTTTGTGTTCAGAACTAGTTATATTATGATTTGGTTTTCTCTGTATCCAATGTAATTCTTCTTTCTTCCCTATTACTCACGATTCACATTTTGAATGGATATACAAATATTAATCTATCCCTTTATCTACACGTCCGACTTGTTAACTACTCTATAACAAGATTCCTTATTCCTTTATATTAAATCCAAGTTGCATATATATGTATACCGATCTATCCATCCAAGATGTGTAGAGCTTTCTTATTGCTAAGTCACCGCAGACTGGATTTGAATTAATTGTTGATTAGATTCATATCTGTTGACTTGGTCTTTAGCAGTTGATTGACCATTCATTGACAACTGGTCTTAGATTTACGGGATGTCTAATATTGGAGTTTTTCTTTGAAATTAATCACTAGATATAATGTTCATCGTCGGTTCAATAGGTATCTCTGATATTGTCTTCGATTATCACTTTACACTGATATCATTGTGATATTAACTGAGTAAGACCACAAGATTTAGGTAATTGTGTCTTCCCTTTTCCCATATCGAAGCCTTTGATCACTGTACTTATCCCATTGTTATCCTCAAATGTCTACTTGCTGAATTCATACACTGTTTAGTTCTCTTCCATTAATTATATACTATTCAATATCTACTAATCTCTGTCACGTCTTCTA
This sequence comes from Cupressus sempervirens, assembly GCA_028749045.1. Taxonomy (NCBI): domain Eukaryota; kingdom Viridiplantae; phylum Streptophyta; class Pinopsida; order Cupressales; family Cupressaceae; genus Cupressus; species Cupressus sempervirens. The sequence goes on along the minus strand of CM053793.1, from coordinate 99,126,712 downwards.
TGTCCGTGTCTTCATTGTAAATCATGCCGTCTTGAATATTCTTGTCATTGCTAATGAGTCTATCCTATATTGACTTCCCATGTGTAATTCTTTAGTTTTTCTCCATCTCTGTCAATGTCTTGTTATGCCTCTTGGAATCCATACACAGGTCTTGGAAATGATTGTAATCGACAGAGAAACAACGCTTTTGTCATATCTCTTCCTAATCGCTATTGCTTGGAAATTTACATTATTGTCTTTGCTTAATATCCATCTACATACAAACAAAAATATTGCTACAACTTGCAAGAGAGGAAAACTAGACATTGCAGACAAAATGAAATTCCACCAATATAGCAGAAACACACTATTATGTTAAAAATACAATATACAATTGTGATATTGCTATCAGGATTTAACTTTGTAGTTTTTTGAGTCAAACTCATTGACCCATGTTTCATGAGCAGTGATTCACACGAATCCATATCTCATCAGAATAAATGGAGCACTTAACACTCATTAGATCTAGGTAATGTTCACAGAGGTGAAGCCCTGGGATTTCCTAGGAGCTCACCCATCCTAGTACTACTCCATCTTGAGTGTGCTTAACTACGGAGCTTCCTCCATGGTTAAACCCACTCTGCTTGCAACTCTATTTACAAAACCTTCACCAAATGTTGTGCCTTATGAACCATTCATTAGAAATCACCTTAAGCTCATCAACTGATAAGATAAGAAGACACAATCTATCAAGATAGAGAATGTTAAGCCCTTTAACAATATATAATATAGAGAAGAAGAGTAAACCTATCATCCTGTAAAGAGAGTAGGTACTGTGTTCCAAATTTCTTTTAGTGTCAAAGAATGTTTTATTCAAGTCAATGGTATTGCAACTTGAAAATATGATTTTTCTTTATCAAGATGATATGTACAACCTGGGCATATTTTGTATTCTATTCAGCTGATGTTCTCTAGTGTCAATCCTTAGAGCCAATAAATGTAGTTTTCCAATAGGATCTACATGAAATAAGGCCTTGAACTCATCTATTAGATGTAAACACATCGTATTTTATTTTCCTAAACCTACTGGGAAACATGTATTGAATGGCAAGAAAGTGACAGTAACAATCACAGGGAAGGGTTTAGACAGTCATAGGGAAGGATTTAGATAGTCACAATGATGATAAAGAGGCTTTGTCCACAGTTAAAGGGTGTGTTGGAAATGAAAGTCATTCAAGGATGAGGGAAACAATGTCCTTAAGATGGTGGATGTATTGGATAAAGAAAGAATTCCCAAGGAGGTCAATCAACACAAAGAGTTGCAGAGAACCAGTGGGACTATTATAGGGAACAATCACAAGTTAATTTTGTTTTGTTTGATTAAGAAGTTGTATTTTATAACTTGGATATGCATGAAGGGTGTGGGAAAAGTTAGAGAAGAGTTTAGGAAGTGTCTAAGTGCATGGGTGGAAGGCAATACAAGGATCAAGAGGTCTTAAGTGGTTGTCTTATTGTTGACTGTCACTAAAATAGTAAGTAGGTTGTACTGGTCAAGAAGCAAAGCAAGGTGAATTGTGTATGTCTTAGTCAGCCAAGATAGAGTATAAGTGTCCTCCATGGTGAAAAGAAGTTTCACATAGACATAGTACAAGTCAAGTGTAAGGTTTTATACAAGCAAGAATTTAATAATAAGAAAATTAAAAAGGGTCATATGTGGACAGTCATGAGCAAGTGTGCAATCAGTGTTTCAAGGTGTTATGAGATTCGGGATTGAACTTGTAATCAAAACCAAAAGGAGTGTTTGATTCATCTAGGGAGAGACACAAGTTGATAGTGTGTGTCTTAAATTTAGGATTTGGGGTTGGAATCCAAAAGTGTAATGTGGATTGTCATACTAACAACATTAAGACGGTGAGGGTCCTTATCTGGTTGGTGACCAAGGTAAGGTCATCTGTGATTGGTTGATGGTTGTGGGGAGTATGTAAGAAGTTCTCCATCAATGGGATGCTAGGGGAACCATGTAGAGAGTTGTTTCAAGGGCTAGGATCTGAAGAGTGTTGAATGTAAGTAAAGTCTATGTATGTTGTTGAGCTGATTAAGTTGTATTGTGAAGATGCTCACAAAAGTAGAAGAATGATCAATATAGGATCAAGGATGGATGGTGAGTTATTGATAAGATGTGGAGCCTAGTGGAAGGATAGTATTACTTGACCATTAAGAGGTCCTAAGGTCTTGAGACTATGGGTATGGGTTTAGGATGATCCAATTAAAGGAGACAACAAGTGTTGTTATAAAACAAATTAAGGAAGAGATAGTTTCATAATGGAGATTTATTTTGATCTACTAGCCTCTACATATAAAATGATTCCACTCCATTTTGAATATAATTTAAAGGTTTTTCATGATCAATAATGAAACATTGATCCATTTATTTAAAATTGTCATAAAACCCTCCAATTTAAGGGGCTAAGAGAAGATTTATTGATAACTCTAGAAATTTTGAAATCGTAGAAATTGGGAGGACTTTGAAGACTCTTTTAAATTCTTTTAGTCTTTGTTTGGATGGTTTTTTTCCATTAACAAAAAATGGATGCCCTAGGTAGGCTGTCTTATGAGTATTCATTGTTAGTGATAGTTTATTGTAATATTTTTATTAACTATTGATACATATGGAGGTACAAAGGGTTCATGAGACTGAATTAGTTTATAATGAGTTTGAAAACTCTCTCTATTATTTCTTGGCAATAAATTTGAGTTGCTTTAAATCTCTGATTTATAGAAATAGTATCCAAAATGTCACAGGCAATGACAGTTGCAGTTAGGGGTTTTACTTTTATGAAAGGATTCATAGTTTTCTAACTCTTATAATCAGGTATTTTTTGCATTTGCAGCTAGTCGTGCTCTGGAGATTCTAAATTATACTAGTGTTAGTGGTGAGTTACTATTATGGAATAAAATCCATTGTCTTGGGTACCAATGAGCGGAGATATGCTTGTGAAAATCTCAAGTACTTGCAGGCAACAAGAAAGGTAACAAAAAAAATGTAAAGGAATTAAACCGACTTGCCATGGACAATGAAATAAAGTGTGTGACCCACTTCAACCTTTATCTTGTCTTCAACTTTTTCTAAGATCGAAGCTTTCTGTGTCATCGATCTGACACAACTCGTTTTTTCTCTGGACACTTGACCATAATGAAGAGCTGTTGAAATTTGGGGCTTGTTTAGTTAACAAAACTCAGTGAATTTAGCTCACAACCAAAATTATGGAGATTAAATATTAGTAAGAGTCATGCCAGATGTCGTGTTGGTTGGGTGATCATCACAGTTTCTGGAAATATATGTTGTAGAGTCAATAAAATCTAGTAAAACCATGTGTGTGGGATCGTGCATTGTCTACTCAATAGTAACTGTACAAAAAAAATTTATATATACTAAATTGCCAATAAAAATGATCCAGTCCTATCCTGTCATTTCTAAATTTGTCTAACTTTAACAAAATTATGGATTACTTGTTTCCCCTAGTCTGAGCAAATGAAGCCACAAAATTCATTTTTAAGTAATTGACTAGTTTTCTTTATCAAAAGGGTTTAGTAGGAGGGATATGACTGAGGATTCTCCATAATTAGAAAGAGGAAATTGGGTTTTAGAATGTGAAAGTCGGAGTCTGAAACCCAGGAAGAGAAGGGGTTCAGTAATTGTGTTGTGCATCCTCTCAAGCACAGTATGAAGGCTGAAGCATTTGAGCAGAGAGGTCGATCCAGGTATTTGCTTCAAATCCTTGATTTAGTCTATACTAGCTGTGGATAAACTAGTTGAATTAGAAATCATATTTATGGTTACCTTTTCTATGTAAACAATGAGTTAATCAGATATGATTCTCAACAGTATTGCCCATAAAATTCTCAAAATGATTCTATTGCAGTTCAGTGCAAGAATTGAAAGGTTGATTTCTTGCCTATTCTAGAAATCATGTAATTCTAATAGGGAAAAAAATTCAAGATGTTAGCAACCAATTGTGCCACAACTGCAAATGAATGAATGTTGTAGATGAACCAGTACTGTTGCAAAAGTTGTGAATATGCCTCATCCTTGTAAGTTTTTTATCTCCTACTTATCAATTGATGAGCTTAAGGGACTTTACAATGAATGCTTCATAAGGCACAACACTTGGTGAAGGTTTTGCAAATGAGGTTGCAAGCTTTGGGTTTAACCATGGAGGAAACTCTGTAGTTAAGCATGCTCAGGCTGGAGTAGTACTAGGATGGGTGACCTCTTGGGAAGTCCCAGTGCTTCACCCCTGTGAGCATCACCTAGATCCAATGAGTGCTAAGTGTTCCATTTATTCTCATGAGAGATATATTCATGTTGAATCACTACTCGTGAAACATAGGTCAATGAGTTTGACTCAAAATCACACTGTAAAATCCTGATAGCAATATCTCAGTTTTTTATTAGTTAACATTTTATTCAGCATAATTTAATTTTCCTTATCATTTTTTTAAATGACAAGTTAAATTGAATGGACTCAATGGGACTGGAATGATGATTAGATTAGATTAGATATTGGAACATGATTTTTCCTGATCTTCATCATCTTGTGCAAGATTTCTACTTCTAAATTTTTACCTCTTTATATTTTGAAGGAGAATGTGTTTGACATCTCAAGAATATATACACATGTTTCTTATTTATCTTAGTAAAACTAGGTGGATATAGATGTTTATTAATGATATAATTTGTGAAGGTCAAGTGATGGGGAGGATACAAGGATTCAAAATCACCAACTAGACTCAAGATCATATTTCACCTTTGTTTTTTAACAACCACTGAAAGAGTTCTTAAGAGTAAAAATTACTCCTTGAAAATGAAATAAATCCCAAGTGTCTTACCAAATTTTCTATGGAACAAGCCTTCAATTGAAATCAGAAAACTAGACCCACTCGGTATCACAAACTTGTTAGAAAACCCCCAAGAAAACTAATTCATGATCTTCCTTACTCATTTGATTATTATAATATTTGAGACAACTCTCTCTCTCTCATGAAGTGAGTTCAAGGACACACAATAAGACTGATCACAAATTTGAAATAATTGAAACTCATAACGCATTCAAAAGACACTTTATTTCCCCTGTCTATTACTCTATTTGATTCTCACGTTTAAGTTGCCCACTGGTTTTTATACTGTCTAATCACAGTGGAAAATGAATACACATTCACTCTTGGAAAACACATTATAAATGAACACTTCTTGCTGTATTTGTTCCATGCACTGACACTTGAAAGAAGACATGGTTAATCCTCACAAGAAACACCAACTTCACATAGTCAGCCCCTTTAGAAGTAACTTCTTACCTCTTTTCACTTCTCAGCCCATTCATTACATCTAGATATGGTAACCGTGGAAGAAGCAACATAAAAACTCAACTAGCATCTTTCAGTAATATACCATGAGAAGACACACAGACATCAAGAATATGAATATATTCCTTGCAGGTCTGAAGCTGTGATTTTCAGGTTGTGTGATTAACTAGGAAAAAAACATTTTCTATATTTGAGAAACTTGACTATTACAGACCAGCTACCAAATGCACATTCGTTAGAGCAATGGTTCTGAAATTTTTCTACAAAGTCCAAATACTAGAAAAAAGATGAGCAGGCCACAGAAGTATCAGCAAGATAAACAATACTCACTTGTGTCCAATAGAATGGGAAAATTTGGTTTCTGAAACTCTTGAAGCAGTTTTTGTAGTCAAAGGTTATGAAAACTCTCTAGGCTATGTAATGTCAGAATCGAAAAATCAACAGGTGAGTAATTTATATAATTTGTTCACAATGTATGCTTATTCTATGCCCTCATCAATTTTCAATGTTGATTGAAAATATCTTTTCCTTAATGCCAGGTAGTTAAACATTAGTATACTATAGATCCAAACATCATATTAAAAATTTACGAGTGACTAAACATACACACACAGTAGTAACAATATCTATGCCTACTTCCTAATAAATGGAAGAGAAAAAAACAAATCAGTCAAATCAGAATGCGTTGCATTATACATCATACCCAAACTCTTTATCAATATATAAATCGCTCTTTAATTTATCAATTTCATGACTGCAAATCTTTTGCTCGATTGAACACTTATCTTATCTTCTTCGGTGCCTTATTCAAATAATGTCTCCTTCACTTTATACCCTTAATGGGAAAAGGATCATATCCTTCGGTTATGAGAAGACCTGTTCAACAATTGTTTGCCATTCACTTTACAACTATATACATTTTAATATTTATATTCTTGGCTTTGAACCTCTTGGGATTTGTCATCTTGTAATTTTAACTAAGTTGGTCCTTTCTGAAATTGCTGCATTATTATAATCTCATTGTGGTTTATTATCACCTAGTTGATGTCCATTAATAGTGTTTCCTGATCATTCTAGTGGTATCCCTTCATGGCCGGGCATGACATGAAAGAATCTTCCCATAATCTGCATGCCTCGGGGATGGGAATGGGATGCCAAGTTGGGAGGTTGAAAATACCTGTCCAATCTAGGTTCAGAAAGATCTTTTGCATTATTAATTATTAGAAAGAAATTTCAGTTAGAAAACATATGGACTTGTATCTAAATATAATATCATAGAATTGTGTAGTAATTGATCTAGGAAACCTTTCTGATTCTTTTCATCTTGATCTTGAGGAACTTCATTATCATTTTGAATTGGAAGGTACTCTACAGAGATATTAATAAGGTAAAATGTTCATTGTTGAGGGTAAAGGTTTTTTTTTTTTTGTAAAAAGAGGGGCAAAAATTTATTAAAACAGAAAGGAATACAACAAGGAGAGCTCAACAAGGAGCTCGATCCTGAGTAACAAGATCATCAAATTCTTGCACCATCTCAAAGGAAAGTTGCCTCCTATCCATAATATTCCAACCTGGATCATGACTAGAAGCCTATTTGGCTAAACAATCAGCAGCTCTGTTCCATTCACGAGGAATATATGTGAACCTAATGAATTGAAAAGAGGTAGAGAAGAGAATAATCTGATTAACAACAGTGGCCAGCTGCCAACTAACATTGTCAAGCTCCTGCGAAGAAAGCAAGTTCACCACCACCTGGGAATCAAACTCACAGATAATCTTACGCCATCCCCACAAGCAACACTGTTCCACAACATATAAAATAGCCTGAGCTTTCATGAGATTGTTAGTGAAATCACCTTTATGAACTGAGAAAAAGAATTTAACATCACCAGAACTACAACGAGCCACTCCCCCAATACCAGTAGGCCCTGGATTCCCTTGGGAAGAACCATCAGTGTTAATTTTTAAAACTCCATAGGGAGGAGTCGTCCAATGCCCATCTCGATTTACCTGACCCTTCCTTTGATGTTGAAGCTGCTTGGACATAGAAGGAAACCTTTGAGCTACAACCCCATCCTGAAGATGAAAATTGAGGCAATTGCATATAGTAAGATCAACTCGATCCATACCCCCATCTAGCTCATACTTCACATGAATAGTTTCCTGAAGAGAACGTGAGATCTTCCACCAAAGATGCAAAACATCTAACTGAACATCTTGGAATATTCGACGATTCCTCTCCAACCAGATATGCCAAAGCATGAATGAAGGGCTAGCAATCCAAGCAGCATGGAGAGGAGAAGACTTGGAGGGAGCACTTCCCAAGCGGGCCTAGAACTTAGGCAAAGAGGAAGCATGCCTACAAGAGCAACCCCAAGCACTCCACCAAAGGTACCATAGCTGAATAGAATAGGAGCAATGGAAGAACAGATGGGAAATAGACTCCTCCCCCATTACCACACAAAACACAATAAGAGGGGCCTTGAAATCCACATTTACAAAGATTATCCCATGTAAGACAACAATTTTGAGCCACTAGCCACATGCAAAAGTTGCACTTGGACCAAGAAACTTTATTCCAAACTTGCTTCCACCAAGGGACCTCAACGTCCCTAAATAATTGTCTAGTTATCTCCTGATACCTAGCAAAGACATGATATTTACCAGACAAGGTACCTCCCCAAGCCAAAACATCAGGACCTAGCAAAGAGGAACACTCTCTAGAGGCCAGAATCTAAGAAAGCTCTTGATGATCCACATCTGTACCTCCAGGAGGCCAATTAGAAGAATGCTTCCATCTGTAACCAACAACAGGTCCCAATTGAAAAGGAGTCTTGTAATGAGCCACTTTATCCCATCTAGTGGCATGAAAAGAGTCACAAAGAGACTAAAGATGAGGGTACATGGATAAAATGGAAGGGAATCCATCCCAAGCATCAGACCAAAACAAAGCCTGAGAACCACCTTTACATATCCAAAATAGACCCCTCTTGACTAACACCACACCTGTCTTCAAAGTATGCCAAACCATTGAGCCATGACCTTCAAGAGGAAGTGTAGAAATAGAGCAAGGATCAACACCATGAAAATATTTATGAGTGATAATATGAGCCCAAAGTTGATGTTGTCCAGAGCACCATCGCCAATAAAGTTTAGCAGCCAAAGCTTGATTACTCAAGAGAGCAGATCGAAGACCAAGACCACCCTCCTTTTTAGGCCTACAAACAGTTGCCCAACTAATCAAGCTCCATTTAGGGTAAAGTTTTTAAATACTTACTAATTTTTTCTTTTTCTATATTAATCAATAATTTGTTGTAAACATGTTCTTGAGATAATTTAACCATGGACGGGGTATGTTAAGCCTTATGTTAAATACCAAGTTGACAATAGATCATTACTTATTTATTTCTAGCATTAGCCTATTCAAATTAATGGTAGATGATATGACTTATGAATGGCCTAAAACAATCTAAACACTATTGAGCAATCTAGTGTTAGATTGATTCATTTGGTGTCATATTGCCTACATTTTAAGATAATTAATGTGATAGCTTTAGTTTTTTAATTCATTATTCTTGATACTTGCCACTTAGAGGCTTTGATATTTGGCTCTAACAGGAAACCAAGAAAATGACAAACAAGTAAAGGATGGGAGCAGAATAAGAGCAGTTTAGTCAAAGAGTAGTTTGAGGAAAGTGTCATAGGTCCTTCATCACAAGAAACTCTCCAGCTTGATTTTTTCTACCCTAAATTGGAGAAGAAGGTAAACTTGAGCTTAGATGAAAGCCTTGCAATTGATCAAAAGTTTAGCAAAGAGGACAGTGATGAGATAATTGTCTTCAAGATAAGGAAGAAGAATCTTGAAGAAAATGTACAGGCGGGTCTAAGATCCTTACCAATGACTAAAGCTGATGAAATAGGTGAATACAACACTCAAGAAAGGGTAAAAGCATGCCCAAGCTCAACATTGTCTCTTGAAGCTGAACAAGGAAGAAAATGCAACCCTATAGGAAGGGTAAAATCCTCTCCAAGCACTACATTAACTCCTGAATTTAAACAAAGAGGAAACTGTATGCCTAAAGAAAGAGTAAAAGTAGGCTGATTACTAACAATGACAAGTGAGGCTGAAAGCAATTTATGTTAAAAAGTTGAAAGATGATGCAAGAAATCAGAGTGTGCTGCTTCTTATGGTACTCATGAGATGGATTTTGATGTTATTATTAAATGGAAAGGTTGGTATGCATTTGAGAAAGAAGATAATGAAGTTTTGGAACCATTAATCAATAAAAGACAAGAAAGGAGGAGACATGAAAAGATGCTATCATTTGTTGGAATGCAAAATGGAATGCAAAATGGGTGTGACACACAGGTTTTTGTAGAGGCTATAGTATACAAAGAATCATACAATGTTGATGTCAGTGTATTTCCAACAAGAAGGACTGACACAACTCAAAGCAACATACAAACAAGCCCAATTAAAACAGACAATCCTGGTGTAGATTCTCGCAAGGCATCTGACATGGTATTTCCAAGAATGGGATGCAGTAATGTTATCGAAGTATTATTTGGAATAGCAGTTACATACATCAAGACAAGAACTTATCCGTTCATTATATGAGGTATGTTAATATTTATATATCTACTTTTTTGCATGTATATCACTATTTTCATTGATGTTTCTAATTTTTTGGACTATATCACTATTTTTTAACACCTTGAGATCTTGTCGACACACTTAATCATTTTGTAACAATATCCACTTAAAAGAGTTTCTCTAGAGGAGATTAATGTTGAATCACTAAGTTTACTCAATAGCTAGTGAAAGAAGAAAATGAGTTCTTTACTCAGCTCAAAGATCTTATTCAGTTGCTCAGTGCTGAACATTGTATCACTCCTCACCAGAAAGTTAATGAAACTTTCCATGTCAGGTTTTACAATTGCCTTCTTGAAAAGGGTCTATGCTTTGCTCATTGTAACTTTCTTCCCTTCCACTTGTAGGCTGAATAGTTAATCATTCTTCTTTTATTATTTTTATCCACTAGTAATCACTGTCTCATAATTGGTAATCACTATGCATTTATTCAAGATGACTTAATTGAAACATCCATGTCAGTTTGCTAACTATTTTTTTTGTGAATTGCACTTCTATTTCTTACATTCAAATATCAGTACTTTGTATTGCAACTTTTACTTGGTAATAGACTATAATGATAATATAATTTATATTAAATTAGTTGGGAATAATAGATTAGTCTTTTGCCTAAATCACTACCCTTATGTTGCTTCTAATTCTCTTTGATTGTTGCCTTCTTAAGTTACTCTTTATGCATAATTGCTGCATCTATGACAAGTCTCTGCTTCTCTTGTAAATAGGTCCATTTATAGTGCATAATGTTTGTAGTTGATTCTTTCTTTATTCTACTTCTCGTGTTTGTTCAACTTCATTTCACTTTGGCTTATTGTCCTTCATGTGGTGCAAAAAGATATTAATAAGTTTCATGTTAATGTAGGAACTTTCTAGATGAAAATTATTCTCACTCAATTATTCTCTTCACGATCATATAGATTTATTTTCTTTATTCACCTACATTTTAATATTCATTATTCTTTTGTAGGAGGAAGAGAAGCTACAAACATGTTAGTGATCCTTCATTTTATTCAAAGAATCTTGAAGAAAAATTAAGAAGATTGCAATGTAGTCTCTATTTTTAAACTTCAGCTATGTAAGGATAAAAAAAAGACATATTTGATATTATAAATCAAGAAGACTTTGTCAATATCTAGATTGTAGAAAAGGAATAACTTAGTAAGTGTATGATTCTCAAAAGACTTTAAAATTTTATAAGGTGTGCTTCAAATTTTATTTTTCATTCTAATGATATTTATGATCCTCATTATTAGGGTGCCAACAAGCTTAGCTAGAGAAGAAATTATGCTACAAAAGAGATTGAATTTGAGGTTGAATCCTAGTCTACAATGTTGTAGCAAGTGGAACAACTTTTAGATTCCATGCAAGTGACAATAGGACCTAAGGTAATCTATGATTGAAAGTTATAGTGATTTAATGCTAGTGGTGTTGTTTAGTAGGGTTAGATTGGAAGTATCCATGCTAAGTATTGTGTTGTATTTCTTATGTATTTTTTTGACTTATAAAGGGTTGAACTGTGGTTATTCAACAAAGATATGGAGCTTTAAATATTACAAATGATGAAAAAACTATTTTAAAAAGTATAGAGTTCAGTTACAAATTAAAAAATGTTGGTGCAAGTCTCATGAAGCAAGTTGCAAGTACAACAAATAATGTTGCAGGATATGGTAAATTTGTATTTTTGGATTTTATTTATTTATTTAGTAAATAATATCTTGTAATTTATATACTTGTTGATTTCATATCTATCAATTAATTTTGAGTTGGGGATATTTTTAGTCCTTGTATTAATAAAAAATAAATGAAGGTGAGGTGCAACTAGTTGAAAACACTAATTCATTCTAGTATTCAGCCATAGTGTAGAATGTTCCAAGGGCTTTCAACCTGTAAGCACAAAATATCATGTCCCTTTCTTCCAAATATCTATTTTGGAATCTCTTGCCATTTTTGTGTTGTGTGGATAGGGACAAGAGGTTCCTCTGTTGTCTTGAATGGCCAGAGACTATTTTTAGGTTGTATCTTGGAGATGTATGACTTTCCTTAGGTTTTAGACCCTTTCTCCATGGTGATTTTATTCATTTATTTTATTAACATCATGACAAGTAGATTTAAACTAATATTACTGCAAACACATCACATCATGACAAAGAAATATATCATGAGAGGTTGGAAAAATTATCAAGAGGGGTTGTTGCTCTTAAGGTTTTGAACTTTTTAATTTTAAATAATTAATTTTTCTTAAGGTTTTAACATTGACTTTTCAAGTTTTCTAGCCCTTAAGAGGTTTTCAGTCAATTCATTTTTTCTAAAATTTATGTTCAAGCACATTTTTTAATACAAGAATAATAAGAAGTTAATGTTATTTATCATACTTATATATATATATATATATATATATATATATATATATATATATATATATATATATATATATATATATATATATATATATATATATATATATATTGGTGGAACTAGATAAACTTCAAACTTGATATAAATCACTAAATAAATGATTGGAATTAACTCAAAAGATAAGAACCAAGACAATGTAAAAGGTTACACATTATATGATCATTCTTTAAAGGGTGCTAGCTCAATGGAAGAGCACTTGCTTTACAAGCAGATAGATGGTGGTTCGATTTCATCATGCCCTATTATGACCAAATAAACTATTAAATGTGCTATTAAACATTTGATCAAATATACCACTACATATGCTACTAAATATACCACTAAACATGTAACTAAATATATTAAATATGTGATCAAATACATGATTAAATATGCTACTAAATATGTGAATAAATCAACTATCAAATATACAACTAAATATGTGATTAAATCAAATACTAAATATGTGATTAGCCACATGATTAAATATACTACTAGATCAACTACTAAATATACTACTAAATATACCACTATATATACTACTAAATATACCATTAAATCATTGATCGAGATCAATGATCAAATAAATGACTAAAATTGTTTAGTAGTAAATTTAGTAGTGCTATAAATGACTGGGTATTAACTACTATTAGTCATGTGACTAAGTTTAGTCACATATGTACAAGTCTTAGTGGTTTTTTTAGTCACATATTTATGTTTTTGTACTAGTGTACACATAGACAATTATACTAGATATGTTAACTAGGGAAACCCTTGATTAGAGGGAAAACTCCAATGGGAATGATGCCCACAAGATGATGTACTAATATAAATATTCCTTGTTAGTAGATGGACCCTATTAGTAGTCTATTACAACATTCAATACATATGAGTCCCTATTAGGAGACTTTGAGCTCTTGATAGAAGATTTCAACCCTATTGGGAGTTGTAGTACAATGTATGCAAGAAGAGCCCACTACCCAAAGATACAATTTCAACTACATGAAGAGCTCACCGCTCAAACATGCAATTTATTGCTATGTTCTTCTTTTCCTTGTTCTATCAACTGAACCAATCACTATCAAACCTTGTAGACTAGGTCAAAAACCTTAGATTCAAATATCAAACCTCAGATCACTTAGCAAAACCTTGGCAATGAAATTTCCTTCACTTTCGCTATGCTCTACTCAACTTCACATTATGCTCTCTCTACTACTTACAATTACTTCTTATCAATCCAATTCCTTCTCTTATGATAAAGGAAAATGTATTTTCTTTATACTGAGTCCATAAGATAATTCCTTGAGTCAGTTGTTAGACCTTATCCATTAATCATTATAGGACCACATTAAGAGCACGTTATACTTAGTGATAACATTAATCCTCTGCCTTGTAACTTGAATAATTTTTTGTACATGTAATATTATAACAAGAGAGCTTAGTCACATCATCACCAACATGTATTCTTCACATCCTTAACCTTGATTCTCAGAATAACAACTTTGCTAAGAGATATAACTAGTTTACCAAAACATGCCTCTGTAAACTCTATCTCAAAATAGACATCACCAAAACTCACACAACTTCTTCCAAACTTAACATTTCTTCATACAATATTGACTACATTTACTAGATACTTAGAAGTATCTCCCATAACCTCATATAGTGGGAATAATCAAATAGTCATCCATACCAACTTGATCTTTCCATTGTTCTTCTATCAAATACCATAAAAGACTGCTATTTTGGCATCAATGAAAAACTCAATCATGCATGTAACATATTATCATAGTAACATATCTACAATACTCACCCATAGAAATACCATCAGTATTCATGCTTCCAACAATTTCCCCCTTTGAAATTGATGGAAACATAGATGAAAAAAGATCTAGTTCCAAGAATACTAACAAAAGATAGTTCATCTTTCTTTTCAAATCCTCTTCATCAATCATTCTCCTTGTTGATATAAATCAATGTGCTTTCTATCAAACTATCATTTCATGTTGTACTTCTTCTAAACATGATGTACTTATTCTTTGTTCTCTTTTCTTTCTCCCCATAATGTTCTTCCTCATGATCTTTTCATAATGTTTTTCATGCCAAACTTCTCCCCCATTGACATCAATGTCAAAGTATTCAACAACCATCAAACTCTGCAACAACTGATTCTCACTAGGTCAAGTGTCTAAATACACTATTGAAAACAACATCCAACAAGAGTCCTAGATAACTCTTCCATCACAAATTCCCCCATATAGGAAGCATCAGCATTCAATCCAGACAATAATGGTGCTCTTTTACACTAGATAGATGCACTCTTGCATCATCTACTTTGATGTAGGAAGGGACATAACCCCCTAACATACCTTGCAAATACTAAAAGGTCCCTTTGGGAAGAGGCTTAGTGATTATATTTGTAATCTTCTCTTTAGTGCTCATATACTCCAATATAATTTTCTTTTCTACAACTTTCTCTCTCAACATGTGATATTAATAGAAATGTGCTTAGTCCTCGAATGCAACACTAGATTCTTAGACATATTTACTGTGCTTGTGTCTTCACAATGTATGACAATAGGTTCACTGATTTCTATCCTTATATCCTTCAACTTTTTCTTCATCCAAATAACTTGATTGCAGTTGTTTGCTACTGCAACATATTCTACTTCCACTATAATTTGTGAGGTACAATCCTACTTTTTTTTTGTAATACCCCAAAATTGGCTCATTTCCATGACAACCAATTCTGGTCTATTTTGATCAACCCTAAAGTCCTATTCTAATAGGCAATTCTTATTTTGATACTCACATGTTTTATGTTATCATAGCTTTTCAATGCTTAACATTAATATCATATAGATTAAAAATGCCCTCATATAGTTTAATTTGCTTTCCTTGTTATTAAATTAGAATTGCATGAAATGTGGGCCTCTGATTCTCACACACACTTCAACATAGTCTTTACTTGAGAGATCATCCTAGAATGAACATTGAACTATTCATCTAATTAATCTAATCAGCATGACCTATTGCCTTCTAACTAGAAGGATTTTGCCTTGCTCTTAGACTTAGAAACAAGCAACTAGACCTTTTAGTATGAAGGATTTATGTAGGTAAAGGATAATGTAATTAATCCAATAACAGTTAAAGAAAATTAAATTATATGATTGCATTTTAATCTATATGATATTAAAGCTATGCAATGAAAAGCTATGAGAATACTAAGCAAATGAATATGCAGTTTGATAGTAATTTGATATAATTCAAATTTTGATCTCCTCTCCTCTGAAATGAGGAATTGAGAGATTCTTAAATTGAATCCAAGAATTGATCAATGGACAAGATCAATTTGGATGGACAGTCGAGATTAGAAATGAATTTAGTTAGAATGGAAAGTTTCCTTATGAAAAGGAAGTTAACTAATTTATTTTGAGTGGAATAAAGAATCAACTTATTTAATTCCTTTTATGATTTAAGTCAATTTAGAGTTTCCATTTTTGAAGTGAAGAGAGAATATTGGAGAAGATATTTGATTTAAGGAAATTAAATATGACCTTATAATTGAGTATTCTAAATTGAATAATTAAATTCAACAATTAGAATGAGAATATGTAAATAAATAAAATATATTTAATTCCTTTGTACATTAGCTAAAGAAGTAAATTTAATTTAATTAAACACTCATAATTAAATTAAATTTAATCAACAGGTTTAGTGTAGCTAATTTGAGTCAATACTTTAGGAATTAAATGAGTAATATGATTAATGCTGATTAGGGTTTCCTACATTTGACAATCAAGTCAAGTAGAAAAAATCAAAATAAGAATTGCTTATTAAAATAGGACTTTAGGGTTGATCAAAATAGACCAAATTTTTTTGTCATGGCAATGATCCAATTTTGGGGTATTACATTTTTAGCATGTTTAATTCAAAGAAAATTAGAAAGCATGATGCATAGATCAAGAAATGAGATTGATTATGCAATTTGATGATGTAGAAACCCATCAATAAGCTTTTAAAGATTATCTCCAAAATAGAGCTTAACCTTAAGGGATCTAGATAGAACATCTAGATACCTAGATTGACAAGCTTTTAAAGATTATCTCTAGAATATAGCTTAACCTTAAGGGATTCAGATAGAACACCTAGATACTTAGATTAACAAGCTTTTAGAAATTATCTTATGAACAAAGCTTAACCTTAAGGGATCCAGATAGAACACCTAGATACCTAGATTGACAAGATTTTAAAGATTATCTCTAGAATGGAGCTTAATGTTAAGGGATCTAGATAGAACACCTAGATACCTAGATTGACAAGCTTTTAAAGATTATCTCCAGAATAGAGATTAACCTTAAGGGATCCAGATAGAACACCTAGATACCTAGCCATAAAGGATGACAAGATCTAATCATAAGTCATAAAATCATCCCCAAAATGAGGCTTGATCCTCAGGAGTCAGGGTTTAGACTATCTTGATACCTGTCGATCAAACTTTGATGATGACTATTATAAGATGTGATCAACTAATGAAAAAATGAAATAGATGACAAATGATGCCAGATAGAGGGAAAAAGATGCTCTGAGTGATGAGATGCCATTAGTGATGATGAAATAAGATAGGAACAAGATGCCCCAAGCAATGAAGATTCATATTGAGTTGAAATTTAGGTTGAATGATGCAATCATCCTGCCCCCTTGAAAGTGAAATCGAAAGCTGACACACCAAAAATATGATATAAAGCAGTGTAGGAAGAGATACAAAAGAAATTCATAATTGAAAAGATCATAGAGGAGAGAAGAATAATCAAAAGAAAATTTGGATTCAATTTGAGGTGATGGCAAGGTCTAGAAGACCAAGTTTGACCAAAGGTTGACTAGATTTGACCATATTGACTTTTCCCAAGAAAATTTAAGATTCTTGAGGAAAATATGATGTGAAAAGATGTCAAAATTTAGAAAGTATCAGAATAATCTGCACAAGTGTTCAATCGCATTAGCCCCAAAATTCAAAAATGTGATTTTGAGCTATTTAAGTGTGTCAAATTTTAGATTCGATCCCAAAAATGGATTTAGACCGGTCAAATTAGCCATGGGGTGATTTTTGTGCAAATCTGAGAACTTTAAAAAATTAGGTCAAAACCTATATAAGGGCCCAAAGGGTCATTTTCAAATCATTTGCACTTTTGTCTTTAGTGAGTAGGAGAGCTCTAAGGAAAAAATGGTGGTCCCCATGTCTTCTCATCATTTCAATTGCTCTCATTGACATAGCTGATTGGTGGACTATGGACCTCCAATGAGTAGTCAATAACCTTTCCTTGCATTTAATTTTCATGCATTTCAAGGTGTTTTAGTAAATTTTTAAGGTCATTTGAAGTTTTTATCTGTGGTCCTCGTGCGGGGATCTTTTTCTTTGCATAGGCTTGATCTCTTCTTGTGCAAAGATTTAGCATGTTGTTTCTTCGCATAGGGTGGTGAGGTTTCTCATGAGGGAGATACCAACCTTTCATGTGGAAAGCACTAATTTTTGGGTGCATTTCACTGAAGAGCTAGTCATTCCTCATGTGAGGACTTGCTTTCTCACATGAGAAAGTGCAGTTTCATGCAAAAATTTGGTGTCATTTGTAAAATCTAAAATTTAATTTTTGATGTTTCATTGCAAATTTACATTGTGGTTTTTCAGCATCTTTACTTGTCGAGTGGATACTAACTATTTGCATGTTTTTTTTGCTCGTGTACATAGGTTATCTTTGATAATATTGGATTTTGTTCTCATTATTCACCATATGGAGCTCTGTTGTAGAGCCTTGATGACACCAATATGGCACACATAGATAGACTGAGGTTATCACATTTATGCTAGATGATCTATTGACTACATTGGTAGATCATTTCCATTTAGAGATGAACACATTCCACCTACCACAGGGAGAGATGACAATGACTCCCAAAGATATAGAAAGGATAGTATGGATCCCACATCACAAGCCGAGGGTAGTCTACAATATAGTTATGAGGGCAGGCATAGAGGCACTTCAGGCCATCTTCTAGTAGGACTTGATTATAGGGCAAGCTATCACATGGGATGAGCTTTTTCATACTTACAGTCCCACCCACAGGTTGGCCTCAATTTTGGTGATCTTCATTAGCTATTTCTTGGTGTCTGATAGAGGGAAACATGGATTAGAGTGTGATTGGGGTTGGATTCTTTAGAAGATGTTGGATGCCCCAGAGATATTCAAATGGGGTCAATGCATGCTCATGCATATGTTTCATGAGATGCACAAGATTGTTTATCATGAGAGAAGGAGCATGGCCACTAGGGTATATGTACTATAGATCTAGGCATGGGAGCATCTATGAGTGATGTAGCCCATTTTTGAGGATGAGAAGTAGCTGTCAGAGCCATAAATTTGTAGGTACAGAGGCCAGCTCACCCAAACAACTTTGGGTAAGACTGAGCAATGGAAGGCTCATCTTGATGGCCTGGTATCCATTGTATGGTGATCTTGGAGAGAGACCAAGGACTGGGATGCTATGCCCTAGGAATTGAGCTTCATGTTTTCATCATGGCCACTTATAGGCCAATTAACACAAATTGTAGAGAGATTCCGTCTTACTCATGTGTGGCATCAGTATGGGAATCCTTAGGATATATCATAGGAGTATTGCTCCTACACATGGTTGGCAAGGGATTTGAGCCATGGGTGGTCACAAAGGTTGGATCTAGGAAGATCCATGATCAATGTGCACAACTTGGTTGCGACATAGTGGAATTACCTGCCAGTAGTAGTAGATGTAGGGATGATGCTAGCCTACCAGCATATTTTGTGAGCTATCCCTTCCCTTATTTTATAGATCTAGTGGGGATGGGAGCTCCTAAGCCATAAGGACCACCATAGTAGGCAGCACCATAGGTACCCCAATAGGCACCCCAATTAGCACCTCAACAAGTGAGGCACAAGATCTAGTAGGTACAGATACTAGCTTGATAGATGGGATCCAATCTGGGTTTTGGAGGTAGTGGGACTAGTGAGAGGTGATGATAGAGACCTCACACAAAGGAGTAGTAGCCAGTAGAGTAGGTCAATGAGGATAAGCTAGACCAACCTACTATAGGAGCTGATATCCTAGTACAGACATAAGAGGTGCTAAGGAGGGTGAGAGAGAGGATACACATGGCATAGTGATAGCTCAGAGAGCTATAGATCTAGGTAGCTATTAGGGATACATAGTAAGTAGAGTGAGATTGAGGGATCCATGACTTGCGAGGATAGCTAGAGCTAGTATCCCGGAGGGTAGAGTAGAGAGTAGAGCAACAATAGGATGAGATCCAATTGTAGATGGTGAAAGCTGAATATTACTTTGTGGCTTATTCAATAGTTGTCCTAGATGAGGCAGAGTAGGTGTCTTGATTTTCATAGTATGTATGAGATTTAGGAGGTGCCCAACCAGTTATGAGACTAGACATGCCTCTGCCTCCTCCTCCTCCTCTGCATCAAAAGGTGAGGGAGCAAGAGAGAGTTAGATTAATATTTCTCTGAGTTTAGACCTAGCTATATATCCATTGGTGTTCCAACACCATTTTGTATCATTTTTTGATTAATAGTGCTCGAATAGCATCCATTTTTGCACTAATGTATTCTTTTGATACTGATATATATATGAGATTTTGAGTCAAGTACCATGTGTATGTGTCATTTTCTATCTTGTAAGTTGATGTACATAAGATGTTTATGCTGTGATTATGAAATGTAAATATGATGTGATGTATGGATGGAGTGTAGATGAGATTAATTATGAAATTATGTATGAAAGGAAAATGTGAATGGAATGATGTCTCATGTAGTGTTCCATGTTTTTGTTGACAATGATAGGTGTTTCATTGAGGAGAAAAAGATCAAACCAAAGAACCAAACACTTGTGTAGCTATGAAGAATAATGATATGTTGAAGAGACTAGGAATTCTTGATCATGAAAGATGGAAGTAGATTTGCCATCAAACCATGTACTTATGTAGTGCAACCCTAGGTTTGGTTACCAAGCTTCTTCAATTTTTATCACTGAGTATATAGTGAATCCTAGACCTCATAAAATCCCCACTGACATTGCAATCATAGGAATATGAATAGGACACCTATTCTAGTATTGCTAGGATTAAATGTAAGCATTTGAGACATAAGAAGCTAGAATGACTAGAACATTTGTCCCTTTTAATGTAGCAAGTTAACATTAGCATCAAAACATAAATGCTAGTATGACTAGAATGTTTCTTGCATGCAGACACACCATACACATGAGAGATCCTTTTTATGCTAAGTAATCAGTAAGTATTCTATCTACGATGAACCTTGCATTCATAACTTGAGATAGAAGTGTACTATATATACTTGCAGTGACCTATACATTCACTTAGTAGGACAAGTATTGCATTTACTGTATCATATAGAGTTAACTCCAATAATCAAGGAAAAGAACCAACCTCACTAATTTATCGATATAACAAGAAGCTGAGGTACACATGGCCATCCAATACAAGATGGAGGCTCTTACAATGGACACCCCTCTTATATGGTTGCTTCAGATCATTGGAACTAAACCACAAATAGAAAGCAAAGAAAAGATCATGCCCCCAGTCCTCACTTCTCTAATCAAAAAATTACATCATCGAGTCACTTGAGGAGACATGATAAAGAAAAAATCAAAGAAAACAAAGAAAAGCTCAATACATTTGAATAAATTCATCATTTTGAGTGCAATTTAGTATTGGTGGATTGATGTCAAGTGTCAATGTTTAGAACATGTTTGAAAGAAATCTCTTTAGTATGGTGATAACAGTAGGCAAACACAGTTGGAACAATTGGTGACTGAAGCCAAAAAGGAATTTTTAGTAAGAAGAACTTGAGTAGGACTGAGTGACAATAGACAGACACAGCCAAGTTGATTGGTGACTGATGCAATAGAGATCTTGCATGAGGGGACTCTTAGCCATGATGTGAGTGATAATAGGCAGACACAATAAGAACAAAGAGATTCTATGAGGAGAATCTTGTAAAAAGAGGGACACTAGAGATAGTAGGTAGATATAGTTAGAACAACTAGTGACTATTGCAAAAGAAATTATATGAGGAGAATCTTGAAAAAGAGTGACACTAGTGATAGTAGGTGGATGCAGTTAGAAAAATTGGTGATTGTTGCAAGAGATTCCTATGACACTTAGGGTGTTGCCCCTCGAGTTCTAACAAGGTTCAATCCATGGACACAGGAGCAAAAAGAAACAAAGCAACATAGGGAAGAAACTGTAGATGAGCCAAAAGATGCACTGCAAGATGTAGCATTGGGAACAAGAGGTGCATGTTTACCAAGTTTTCACCTTCTTGGTAGAAATTCTATTTTTGCTACCATGATGCCTGTTTGCTACGTTTTCATCAATGGCACTTTTTCATTTTTTCTTTGTTTGATTTAAATTTTTTTTTTTTTGAGTTTTTTCAAATGTTTTTGGTATTACCAAGGTGCCTATTGCTAGATTTTCACCAAGATAATGATTTTTTTCAAGACTTCTTGTAATTTTTAGGATTTTTTAGGTCATTTAAGTATATATAGAGAGCTTTTGAGATCAAATCAGCTATAGAACTACTTCAAGTAGAGAGTGTTAATAGGATCCTTATGCACCTCTCCCTTGGTTGTAGAAAGATGGTAAGCACTAGATTCATACATTGCAATGACTATGTAAGGACCAAGCCAGTTGGGTTCAAACTTCCCTTTTTGGACCCTTTGTTATTGATTCTTAGGGTTTTCTCTTAGAATGAGATCACCAAGCTAGAAGTCATGTAGCTTAACTTTCTTATTATAGCTTTTGGACATATGCCATTGATAAGCTCAAAGATGATCGCATGCCACTTGCAAAAGTTCATCCAATAATACTAGCTCTTGAAGCCAAGATATTCTATAATCTTCATCAATAATGATGCCCTTCATGGAGATTCTTAGAGTGGGGATCTTGACCTTAATTAGAATCACAACATCCTCTCCATAGACCAAAATAAAGGGTATTGTACCTGCCAAGGCTCTTATACTTGTTCTATATGCCCATAAAGTAGGATTGATCTGAAGGTGCTAGTCCCTTCTAGATTTACTAACTATGTGATGCAAGATTTTAAGGATTTCCTTATTGGATGCCTCTACTTGGAAATTACCCTAGGGGCAATAGATAGAAGACCAATGCTACATGATTCTAAATTTTTTGCATAATTTCTTAAGGAGTTCCTTATTTTTAAACTAACCTCTATTGTCAGTAATAATGGAGGAAGGTACACGATACCTACATATGATGTAATTCATGATGAACAGAGCTATAGTTTTCCCATTTGCTATTGAGAGAGGGACTGCTTCAACCCACTTTTTGAAGTAGTCTATAGCTATAATAATGAACTTATGTCCATTAGAAGAAGATGGCTGAATCTATCCCATAAGATCAAAGGCCCATTGTTGGAATGGCCATAGTATAGTAGATGGAATGAGCTCCCTGGCTGGAGCATGGATCAAATTCCCATGGAGCTAACATTGTTTATAGGACTTGGCATATTTGATTGCTTCTTGCTCCATATTTAGCCAATAGCAACCAACTCTAATAAGTTTGTGAGCTAGTGACATGTTGTTTAAGTGAGATCCACAAATACTCTCATGGATGTTGACTAATGCACATTTCGACTCTTTAGATTCTAGACACCTAAGGAGTGTTCCATCAAGACCAATCCTAAACAAGTCACCAATAATAATGAAATACCATGAAGCATTATAGACAAGGTGATGTTTTTCATTCTAGGTTAGACTGTTTGGAATGGTTTGGTCATGCAAATAAAAGTATATGTGGTGGTAGTGGGATAAATCTTGTCCTACAATAGAATAGATCATCCTAGATTCAAGAGTATCATAAGCAAGGTAGAGTAATAAATTGATGTCAAAGATCATTTTCTAGCATCTGTAGCAAAGAGGCTAGAGTAACCATGGCATCAACCACTTTTTTGTTTGCTTTAAAGAATTTGCTAAAAAGTGATATGGGAAAAGTATTGCTTTATGTAGTCAACCATGCATTTGTAAGGGATCAATTTCTCATTCTTTGTTTGATATACATCATTAACTTGGTTGATTATGAGTTATGAGTCCCCAAAGATATTCAATTGATCTACTCTTCATTCAGTTGTAGTTTTCATGCCATTAATTAAAGCCTCATATTCTACCATGTTGTTGGTACAAGGAAATAAAATCTTGTATGCCTTAGGTAGTGAATATCTCTATGGTGAAATGAATAGTAATCCAACACTAGATCCCTATTGTATGAAGGAACCATCAAAGAACATCACCCAAGTCTAGTGTGCATGTCAAAATTGACTCATCAAAAAAATTAATGTTTTTGGGGAGAATACTTTTCATTGGTGTATCTGATAGCTGATTAGCAACTACTTGTCCCTTGATAGCCTTTCATTCAACATACTGGATGTCAAACTCACTTAGTATCATGACCCACTTAGCCAATCTTCCTGTTAGAGATACCTTACTGAGCAAGTACTTTAGTGGATCAATTTTAGCCACCAACCATTTAGTGTGAGCAAGCATGTAGTGTCTCAACTTTTGGGAAGCAAAGATGATTGCCAAGCAAGATTTCTCAATGATACTGTAATTCATCTCATAAGAGATCAATGTATGATTCAGATAGTAAATAGCCCTTTCCTTGTTATTGTGGTCTTCTTGAGCCAATAAGATACCTAGAGATGTCTCTATTCCTAAGATATACAAAATCAAAGGCTTCCCATAGATAGGAGGCATCAAGATTGGTGGATTAGCAAGATATTGTTTTATCTATGTCAAGCTTTGCTTGCAATGCTAAATCTAATTATATTTCACACATTTATGTAGAGTCTTAGTAAAAGTTTGTGATCTATCTGCCAACTGTGAGATGAATCTGCAAATAGATTGAAGTCTTCCTTGTAAGCCTCTTATTTGACTAATATTATGGGGTGGTGGCATATCCATAATTTCTTGGAATTTCTCTAGATCTACCTTGATTCCTTTTGCAAACACAATGTATCCTAGTAGTTTCCTTGATGTGATGCCAACTGCACATTTCTTAGGATTAAGCCTGAGAATAAATTTTTCCATGCGATCTAGGATAGGTCCCAAATATTGTAGATGAGTATTACATTTTGCACTCTTGACCAAGGTACCATGCATGTAGTCCTCCATGGTATTATGCATAATATCATGGAAAATTATATTGACTACTCTTTGATATGTAGCACAAACATTTTTCAAGCCAAATGTCATCATGCTCCAATAAAAAGTTCCCCATGCACAAGTAAAAGTAGTATTTTCTTGATCTTTTGGTGCAATTTTGATTTGATTATAACTATAAAATCCATCCATGAGTGAATACATCTCATATCTTGCTATCATTTCCAATATCATATCAATATTAGGAAGTGGAAAATCATCCTTAGGACATGTTAAGTTGAGATCACAAAATTCAATACAAACTCTAAAAGATTTGTC
This sequence comes from Cupressus sempervirens, assembly GCA_028749045.1. Classification (NCBI taxonomy): domain Eukaryota; kingdom Viridiplantae; phylum Streptophyta; class Pinopsida; order Cupressales; family Cupressaceae; genus Cupressus; species Cupressus sempervirens. The sequence goes on along the minus strand of CM053793.1, from coordinate 99,101,775 downwards.
ATACTTGGATACTAGAACAATGTTTGAGATCCATTCAACATAATATATAGCTCAAATGAAACCAAATTTTAGTAGTTTCTCCAATTTAGCTTTGATGAGCAAGACAACATGAGGATGCATTTTCCTAAGTTTTTACTTGACTGGTTTAACACCTAGTGTGATAGACAAGTAATGCATAATGATATTAGGATCTAAACCTAGCATGTCTACATATATCCATGCAAAGTTTATCTTTTTCTCTCAGAAGAAAGCAATGAACTCCTCTTTTTCTTCTAGGGATAGTGACTGTGCAAGATGTATCATATGATGATGTTCTTCCATTCCCAAGTTGATTAGTTGTTTTGTCTCTATCAAAACTGATGATCTTTCCTAAAATTGACTAGGAAGTGCATCAAATATCTCATTTGTGGGTGCCTCAGAGAATTTTTCACTCTTGGATATGTTTTTTATTTTTAGCTTTTTAGGTCTTGACACTACCACAATGTGGTTTTCACCATTAGACCTTCTATTTTTTCTTTTTGATTATATGACTAAGTTATTTGATCTTGGCTTCAATCATATTGACTCTTTGTTCGTTGGTAGAAGACATTACTAGTTTGAAAGTGTTTAAGTAGCAGACAAGAGCATAGTCATTTTGGAATGTAGGGACTTCACTAGATAAATTAGAATTCTAGTCTATAAGCTCAGGATATAAGACTGAAAGAGTAGTGGTAGTTTGATTGCATTCACAATATAATCATTAAATGCTTGGACAGGCAATTCGAGACCTAGAGTGGCTTTGTCCATAGGGGTGTTTGAATTTCTTTGAGTACTAATGTCATCAACTGAAGACTCAAGGACACTAGTTGGATTGGAGCCATTTGACCTAATCCTAGACATGTCACTACTTTGAGTTGGTTTTCATAGGCATGAACTTGATTGATGTCTTTATCTATAGTTGCTCCTAAAAGGGAGTCAAATTCACATTCCTTAGAATTAGTGCTACATGGTGACAAACTATAGAATTACCCAATAGTGATAGGGACATACTCTCCTTCATCATCTAGATTTTTACATAGGTATTCAATGCATAACACCTAACTAGACTTTTCTTTTTTTTGAATGAGCATGATATGAATCAGTAGTGTCGTCAGAAGAATCACTAGTACCATCCATAGTGTTGACACATGGCACAAAGTCATCAAGTTCAACAAAGAATTTAGCAAGATCATAAGGAATAGGATAAGGATAGTGACAAGTTCAACAATGTTGATCACATTGTTTTCATTAGAGTACATATAGTTGACCTTGTTGTTAGGTTTTAGTTTTGAGCTCTCTCCTTTTTCATAAGATGGGAAGGGCTCCTTGAAAGCCTTGTGATCTGAGTTCTTGTTATGTCTATCCACCACAATGTCACCATCATCAATCAAGTCCTAGACTTTGTAACATGATTTTATGTAGTTGCTAGTTTTGTGACCCTTGTTTTGGTGGTATTTGCAAAATGTAGTTTCATTCCACCATGGTGGCCATTATTATAGATCGTAAGGACGAGATTTGTCCAATGGTGAAATGAGCTTATTTTGTAGCAAGGTCTGAAAGACCATGTCCAATGGTTCACCAAGAGGTGTATACTCTTATTTAGGGCATGTAGCCCATGAGTTCCTCAGTTTATTTTTGGATGTCTTTTTGTCAGGAGGAGGTTTCTCAACATTCTTGGCTACATTGAGACTATCTATGAGATTAAAGACTTCCTTAGTAGGTTTAGGAGTGATGTTGTCAATAACCCCATCATGTAAAACTTCTCGGTTCTTGTTGATGTACTTGGGTTTGTCCTTGTTAGAGGTGGATCCTTGTTTTGTGTCCTTTTAGAGGTTAAGTTCACCCTTCTTGACCATGAATTCCTCTATGTGGATAGCTTGTGTGACCATTTACTCAAAGGTACGTGGACCTTAAAGTTGGACTCTATACCTAAAATCAAGTAGGAGATTATTAGTGAAGATGTCAAGCTTTTCTATTTTAGGAATCTTGCATGAATATTTAGTATAAAGTTGTCTCCATCTATGAAGGAATGTGAAGAAAGGTTCCCCAACCCTCTGTTTAAGATTATATAAATCTTGGATGTTAATAGGGTGTTGAATGTTGTGAGAATACTAATGGACAAACAAGTTGGCAATTTCATCAAACATTTTGATACCAGCAGGCAAGTGTGAAAACCACTCCATAGCTTGACCACCTAAACTTCTTGGGAATAGATGCATGAGATATGCATGATTATGCATAAATTCCATAGACAAGGCCCCAAATTCCCACAAATTATCTTAGGGATCAGTAGTTCCAAAGTAATTTTCATACTTAGGTAGCTCTATTCCTTTTGGAAAAGGAGGTATGTCTATACTCTTGTCAAATGGGAATGGAAAAAGAGCCTCTAAGGTGTATGTTTTTGCAGACATGTCTTTATCATGCATCATTTGAGCTAGTTGATCTTGCATGATTTTCAATTATTTTTGGAGTTTGGAAGTTTTAGTTTCCTCTTCAGGTGTGATGATAGTTTCCACATTAAAGTGATGAGGTAGCTTAGCTCCCTCTTGGGCCAATTTGAGAAAGTATTTTTCTTTCTCTTCATTAATTAGGATTTCCATGACCTTTTGGAAGTTTTTTTCTTTAAGAAAATTTTCTATGTGTTCAAGAACTATTTCCACCTCTTCCTCATCTTCATCAGTGTAAGGGTCTTTCTCTTTGTCATTCCTAGGTTGGTCTTGGTTTTTGTTGTGTTCACTATGTTCAAGTTCATGATCAACCATTGTAGGAATGTGTTTAATTTCAATATGTTGTGATGGGAAAGGTCCTTTGAAAAAGAATTTAGATGTATTATTTGGAGATATGGGACCTTTACTAGTTTTAGGATCCTCTTGATATAAGGGGTTCTTGGTTTGTTGTAAGTTTATAGAGAACATTCTTTGGACCCAAGGTGATCTGATAGGTGAAGGAGATCATGAAGATTCCTCATTAGAAAAATTGGATGCAAAACATGTACTAAATAGAAGGCAACCTCTACTGCAATTACAACCCTTAGCTCAACCTCATCTAAGTCTATGGGGATACAACATGTTTCCACTTTTTGTAGCCACAGTCATAGACAAGGACAAGAAACAAAGACCTAAACAAGAATCGCACTAGAACGTAGTCTCAAAAAAGAAAGAAAAATAGTGTTGTATACTAAAGTATGAGTAGTCTGAGTAAGGGCTAGAACAACCAAAGATTATGACTATTGCGACGTGGAGTATAACAAGCACTAAAGGACAAGAATAAGATAACCAAAGAATGAGGTGAGTTTAAGTGTAGATCACAAGTCATTAGCCAAGTAGGATGTCATTTTTTGGGACTATTTGAAGATAGAAAAGAGGTAATAAGTTGTAGGAATAAACCAAACTTAGAGCACAGATAGTTTTGAAGACTAGATTATTAGTTTTAACTCAAGATTTTGCATGAAGATTCTCTAGGAACTATGCAAAAAAATACACCAAGGAAAGTGAAGACTTAGAATAGTAATTTTAAATCTAGAATCTTGTGTGAGGACTCATAGAGAGCCACACAAGGAAGTGTTATGCTAACAAGTGAAACAATATTTTGACAAGAGAACAAAGTTGTAAGATCTCAAATGGAGATTCTCACTGGATATGTGAAGAAATTGACAAGGCTATGTGAAATTTTTTTTAATCGTGCAAAGAGATGTAGAGTCAAAAGGAACTTGCGCAAAGTCTAGCAACACTGAGCATGAAAATAGAGACTAGACTGACAACTAAAACTAGATTTTGAAGAGACTTTGAACTTTTTAGACTATTCTAGATAGATTGTTGGTCAATTTTGATAGATTTTAGATAGATAGCAAGGTTGGTTTTCAAGTCATTAACATCATTTGGTTTTTGAACAAGACAAGTGTTTTCAAAGGGACATGGGAAGCAAGTAGTAGTTGAATACAATCCAACTGAGGGAAAAGCAACTTAGAGGGATGGGGGAGTCTTGACTTTTAGTTTATCTAGATAGGTTTGAACATGTTTAAGACTTGATAACAAAGAAACTTTTATCCCTAAAACAAAAAAAATGGTAGAGAAGGAAAAACCTTTGTTGCACAACTTATGCGCATGCATGCACCTCACACAACCATGTCACCCCACTAGAGGACACCCATATTTTTGGTGTATTCAAAGGGATCAATAAAATATACATTAAATGAACACCCTTGTGGTAGGGGTCAAGCATGTATACCACCTGCCAATGCCTAGTAGCATGCCTATGGTGAGTTCTACAAGAGAGATTCTTCCCCCTCCTTGCAAAAAGATTATGCCTTCTTTTGGAGGTGAACTAAGTAGCAACTAACTAATTTTTTTTACTTGGATTCTATTCATATTAATCCCCAGTGGCTCTAAAAGTGGATTTGAGACTAGCAACACACACCACTATCTAAAAGTGTACACACTTGACTAGCATGACTAGGGCCACCACCGACCAGTGCAATAGAAAAAGCCTCTTCTTGATATGTGATATTAGGAATAAAGAAGAGGAAATTAATATAGCTTTGGAGTCTTTCACTCTATAAAGCTTCTTTATTATAGTGAATTGAAATCTTTTCTGAAAGGAGTGTCCTCACTTGGGTTGTTTCCAGAGGTTGGATCACTTTGGCAGGCCCTCTAAGGGTTGACTTAGACTGGTGGTTCGGATCTAAGGGTCTAAGTTTCTAATTTCCCTCAAGGAGAAAGAGCATACTCCTCTACCTCATTTCCTTGCCCAAACATGCAAGACATGTTATTCACTAAGTTATCTTAATTGATCCCATCTTGGCCTATTCCAAGACTTTGATCCCCTAAAAGGAAATCATCATCTCTTCATTAAAGGCTTCATTTGGGAGAACCATTAACTTACTTGCCTCCCTCTGATGCCATCTTTCAGAGGCTTCTAGGTTTTTGATTTACCCTTGGTCATGACCTACAAGTGGTAAAGAGCATACTCCCCTATTCTCCTATCTTACACCCTATAAAGTTCACAAGCACTAATTATGCTAGTGTGGAAAGTAGGAAAAAAGACAACTTTTTATGTGGGTTTAAAATTGATCTTCAACATTCATATCTTTGACAATGTCTTGCAAAGACATAGTTAGTTCATGTTTGATATGTTTGTATACAAGGTATCTTTGTTACTCGTCCTACAAACCATAGTTATGCTACAAAAAAATTAAAAATTTGAAAGAAAGTGCTTCAGAGAAAATACATTAGTCAAATCAAATGATGAAATGAATTCTAAATTTTTTGCATTTTGCATGTACTATTCCAAGATTTTGTGCAAAATCTTGCATAGGCCTGCACAATAAAGTGAGGTACCACATGAGGAATCACACAATGGGCACTTTCTCACATAAGGAAGTGCAAAGAAACAAGCAAAACCCTCAAATATTCATGCAAAAGTCTAGAAATCTGTACATACAGGTATGACAAAATCATTAAAATATTAGAAAATAAAGTAGATGAGGCTAGAAAAATTAATTTTCTCAGCCCCATGATGGGCACCAAAAATGTGTATGTGAAATGCGGGCCTCTGATTCTCACACACACTTCAACATAGTCTTTACTTGAGAGATCATCCCAAAATGAACATTGAATTGTTCATCGGAGTAATCTAATCAGTATGATCTATTGCCTTCTAACTAGAAGGATTTTTCCTTGCTCTCAGGCTGAGAAGCGGGCAACCAAAATTTTTAGTGTGAAGGATTTATGTAGCTAAATGATAATGCAATTAATCTAGATGAGAGATACAATTAATCTAATAACAGTTAAAGAAAATTAAATTATATGATTGCATTTTAATCTATATTATATTAAAGCTAAGCAATGAAAAGCTATGAGAATACTAAGCAAATGAGTATGTAATTCGATAGTAATTTGATACAATTCAAATTCTGACCTCTTTTCCTCTGAAATGAACAATTGAGAGATTCTTAAATAGAATCTAAGAGTTGATCAATGGTCAAGATCAATTTGGATAGATGGTCAAGATTAGAAATGAGATTTAATTAGAATGGAAAGTTTCCTTATGAAAAGGAATTTAACTGATTTCTTTTGAGTGGAATAAGAAATTAACTGATTTAATTCCTTTTCTAATTTTATTCAATTGAGAGTTTCCATTTTTGAACTGAAGAGAGAATATTGGAGAAGATATTTGATTTAAGGAAATTAAATATGACCTCATAATTGAGTATTCTAAATTGAATAATTAAATTCAACAATTAGAATGAGAATATTTAAATACATCAAATATATTTAATTCCTTTGTGCATTAGCTAAAAAGGTAATTTAATTTAACCTAAATTTCAACTCAATTTGAATCTTCATCGATTGGGGCATCTTGTTCCTATCTTATGTCATCATCACTAGGGCCATCTCATCGCTTGGGGCATCTTGTTCCCCTCTATCTAGCATCATTTGTTCCTTCTTGTATGCCCCTAGAAGGCCTTATAGCTAGGCATTTATGTTGCTAATTGGATGAATCAATAAAGTGTTGTTATTTCTTCTCTTGTTGATGATTTTCTCTATCGTGTTTTCTTTCATTGTGTTTGTTGACAATTGGCTATATGCAGTGATGTAATTATTGTCATTAGTTGAAACACATTATGTACACACTTATGATAAACCTAATAAATAAAGATACTTATCTTTTGGTACTCAAAATTTTTTGTATGTATGAAATTGGTTTACAATAGTATATTATTTTATATGTAAAATGTCTTTGACATCATATTATGACTAGTGAAGTTAAATGGAGATAGTATACATGTTGATGATGATGTGTATAATGTTAGACATTAGTATCAACAATATGGAAAAGAGATATTCATGCTTTACTAGTGAAACAAAACAAAACAATTAAATGTAAAAGAATTATTTTGTTTACAAAATAATTACTTGACCAATTAGGGCTGACATCCTAGATGTTTACTCTAAGTTGGAAAAGTATATTATGGTCTTAGCCAACTTAACAAAAATTTGTGAAAAGGCATGGTATTTATGCAAAGACATCTTGTCAAATTAAATGTGATGAAGAGTTCACTTGTATTGTGATAAATGATATGTGAATTTTTTGTGAAGCAATATATAAGAAGCTTTTGAGGACTTGATTTTGTGATCCAAGATTGAGCTGAGATTAAAGATCAATCAAGAAAGAAGTTACAACATCTATATACTTGAGGACTAATTACTTGTTTGGGCAGTGAGATCTTCTTGCATCTACTATACTACAACTCCTAGCAAGGTTGAATCTCCTAACAGGGACTCTCTATACTAAATTTTCTCATTGATTCCTAACAGGGTCAATCCTCTAACAAGAAATATATATATTAGTATATTATCTAGCTGGTATCATCCCCATTGGGGTTTTCCCTTGGCCAGGGTTTCCCTAGTTAGCAAAATATGGTGTTATGCATTCTCTTTATGAATGGTTATTATTTCTATTCAACATTACTTGTTTACTTTCTTATGCATGGTACAAAGTAATTAATAATATCCACTTTGTAACAAAAGTTTGCAGAATACTGATTCACCCCAACTCTCAGTTTCCCTATTTCTAACAATTGGTATTAGAGCATAGTTACTCATAGGAGACTTAACAACTTGAGTAAGATTCCTATAGATATGGAATAGTTGATGAAGAACCTTGACGAGGCACTTGAACAAATTGATCTTCTTACTGAGGAAAGAGATAAGCTGAAAGATAGATATGAAGACTCCACGGTATACATTGGACAATTGAAGGACAAGATTTAACATCTCAAATCCAAGTCTGAATCTACTAAATCTATTGATGATGATGAATATTCAAAACTGAAAATAGAGTACAAGATCTTGAAGCATGAATTGATGATTACCAATTTAAAGTTGAGTTTGAGGAATGATGCTAGCAAAATTGAATTTGATTTGAAGACCAAAAATTTAGATATTAGAGTGAGTTTAACAAAGAAGACACCTGAATTTGGAACATTGAAAGAAGATCATGAACTTTATAAGTACAACACTATTGTGAAAGATAAACTAACTCAGTGCAAACAACAACTTGAAAAGATTTACACTAGCAAACAAAATTCTTGATGAATCTATGTCAATACAAAGACCTACCTATGACAAAAATGGTCTTGGTTATATATTAACATGGCTACAAAGAAACCTAAAAGTAAATCAGATCTAAAAGAGAAAGAGAAATCAGATAATAAGATTAAACCTAGACAATCTTCTGATAAATCCAAAGAAGTTGAGAAGAAAACTATGAAATTGGATGAACCTAAGTAAGTGGAATCTCCTAAGGAAACCAGGTATGAATTTAGAGGTAAATGATTTTCATGTAATGAAATAGGTCATATGAAAATAAATTGTACAAATAGATCATTTAATCATGTTATGAAATTTTACTGTCATAATTGTCATGGTATTGGTCATAATGCAATTGATTGTAGAAAACCTAAATATGATAATGATAGAAGAAATAGTAGAATGTTTGGAAACATTAACGCTATAGATAAAAGAAGATCTAATGAAAGGACATCAAGTGAAAGTAGACCTTATGAAGAAAGGAAGTAGATTGTGTGTTATAAGTGTAACAACTTTGGACACATAGCCCAAAATTGTCAAGCACCTATTGATCAATAGAATCCTAGAAGTAGAACCCTAGTATGTTAGTTATGCAAATACTTTGGAGATACAACAAATTACTACATAATGGACATAAGTAATAATGGAAGAAAATTCAAAAATGACAGAAGGAATCATGGAAGAAACTTCAAAAATAGAAGTAACAATGGGAGGAACTTTAGAAATGACTAAAGGAATCATGAGAGTAGCTCTAAAACTAAGAAAAATAATGAAGAAAAAACAAATTTAGTTAGTCAAATTTGAGAAGAACTCAATGAGGCATTCATAAAAGGAGTAGATATCTTAGAAGAAAAGTTAGATGATGATGAGATAGGAAAATTGAAGTCAATAATTGAATTTGATTCAACCAAGTTGAAGTAAGATTATTTACAAAACTAGAATTAGAAGCTTCATTTAGAGATCAAGCCACTCATAGTGAGGTTGAGGAAAGGTTTATCTTGATGAGTGTGGGCTATAGTTAAGCTCTCTTGCAATTTAGAGCTTATTGGAACAAGTTACAAAGGAAATAAGAGCTACTATTATAACAAAGATAGTTTACTCTATGAAAAAAGATGAAATCTATGTTTCTATAGAAAATTTCATGAAGAAAAGTTTTGTGGATAATTTTCATAATGAGAGGAAGCTATGGTGAACTTCAAATAGCATTCAAAGATTGGAGAATTGATCTCAAGTATATATTTGATTTTAGAGTGAAATAAATAGCTTTTTTGATTGAGTGAAGTACACAATTAATGCAATATCTAGATGAATTAAAGGAGTACAAACTTGATTATTTCTACATTGTGATCATCTTAGAGGCTAAGAGCATATAGAAGTAATTTGGCAAAAGTAATTTAAAGAAAAATGCTACTAAAAAATGTATTTTATCATTTTTCGTACATAAATTCTTTATCAAATTTATTTTCAGCGTAATCATGGATATGTTAGTTGTTTAAAATGTTAAAAATAATGAGAGACCAAAATTGAAGGTTGTTCCTATGAAACCCTTAGAGAAAAAACTTAATTCAGTTGTATCAATTACTTTGAACAACATAGTGTTATTGGAAGATGTAGAAAGCTATCTATGTAGTAAGTTTGAAACGATTGGAAGTGAGTTCATGAATAGAGATATGGAAATTGTTTTCAACCACGATATGAATATTAAGCCTGGATATGAGCATCTAAAAGACTTAGATGTAGTCAAATATCATTTCTACTATAAACTTGATAGTGAGTAATGGACATAGATTATATTAAGTAGAATGTTAGCATGAATGTTGATGCTATGGGGAGCATTGCATAACATTGTTATGATGTATCTATAACAATGTTTGTCATTGATGACTAAATAGTAATGAGTTTATAAAAGACTGACAGAGTAGTAGAATGTAATTTTTGTATTTACCAATACATTACTTATCTACTTATGTGTAGTTACTTGCACGTACCATAGTATGTATTGGACACATGGGAAAGTGCACAAAACCTGAATCAACAATGTACAGAAGATATGGTTGATATATAGAAGACTGCATGAAAACAAAGCATTAGGAAAACATTTTTTGTTGTATGATTGATACAACACATTGTATTTGAAATGAAGGGTTGCAAAATTAGTTGGATGTACTAAACTAACCACTAATGACATCAACAAGTGCATAGGTATGGAAGCCACACGTGTGAAAGTTTGGGTTTAACTGTGAACTAAAAACATTAATTAAATGTGTATTTCATTTAATTAATGCAAGGTAAAATGTGAAGCCAAATCAAGGATTTAATATTGAGTGTGGTATAAAGGAAAGATGTTTTCCAAGTTTTAGACATCATGAATGAGATCTAGGAGTAGAGAAGAATTGTGAATAATGAAGTTGCAGAGTAGAGTGATTTGTTAATGCGTATAAGTGACCTTAAGGGTTACTATTGATGGATACAGAGTTCCAAATCTAATAGCATTATCTGAAGGTAAAGAAGTCCAATGTACTAGATAGAGGAAGAAGAAAATATTGTCTCACATCTATTATTCTCAAAGGAATATTACTGAGGTCAATTGGATAGTGGATTTGTTGATTTGATCCTGAAGCTATTTTGATAGTGGGTTCAGCTACCTTCGACAACTCGTAATAGGGTTGGAATCTCCTAACAGGGATTCGAATTCTCCTAATAGGGAGTTTTTTACTAAGTGTTGTAATAGAATCCTAATAGGGTCTATCCTCTAACAAGGAACATTCATATTAGTACATTCTTTTGTGGGCATCATTTCCATTAAGGTTTTCCCTCTAATCAAGGGTTTCCCTAGTCAACATATATGGTGTAATTGTGTATGCATCTCTTTATGGTTGTTGTTTACTTTGATTGAATGGTTGAAATTACTTAAGAGGATAAATGTCTCAGATTGTTATATAAATGATTCACCTCCCTCCCCTCTCAGTTATATTTGTGGACTATTATTTCTAACAATTGGTATCAGAGCCTTGGGTCCTTGAAGAAAATTTTTAGCAACTTTGGAAGATCCATGGTCAATCTATTCAGAAAGGAAAGTCTGAGATTTGATGACACTAACTATGATAGCTTGAAGGATACAATGAAGACTCATCTCCTATGCATGGGTCTAGGATATTGGTTTCTAACCAAGACATCTAAAAACATTGCAGAAGAAGATAATATTGAAAGTTGTACCGAGGAACAAAGAGAAGTATTCATGTGCAACATAAGGGCAAGAGAAGCAATATTGTCTACACTACCTAAAAGTGAGTATAGCCAGGTAAAACAACTCAAAACATCTCATGAAACTTGGAAAACCTTAGAAGCTAACTATGAGGGTTATGTACATGCAAAAAGGGTTAGATTACAAAATCTATATTTTGCATTACAAGATGCTAAGATGATGGAAGATGAAGCTATGATAACCTATATTGGTAGAATATTTGAGATTTTTGCAAGAATCATATCTCTTGGTGGAAAGAAGTTTGATGATGAAGTTATATGGAAGATATTGAAAAGTCTGACACCACCTTTCAAGATAATAATACAAATGATTTGGGTAATGTTACCTTGTACCACTAATTTCACCAAAGAAATATTTCTTGGTAGATTGGAACTTGAAGAATTTGATCTAAAACAATCTAGAGAATTAGCTAAAGTTGAGAAAACATTTAGTGCATTTAACATTAAAAATGGTCTGGAAAGGAAAATAAAAGTGCAAGGAGACATTTCTAGCAACATCATGTCTATTGAGGAAAAGATTCAGGAAGGAGTGGCTCTTCTTGTGGAAAGAGAAAAGGATGGTAAGAATATCTTTAAATGTTGGACATGTAATGAATATGGTCATTATGCATATAAGTGTCCTAAGAGAGAAAGAGAATATAAGGGAAAATTCAAATCTAGAAGATCTAGAAGTTGTTTATATGCCAATAAAGAAGAAGAGGAAGAAACTGATCAAGGAAATAGTGAAGATGAATTAGGATTTGTAGCTATAAAGGAGGATGATCTTGATAGAGAAATCAAAGAAGAAAGTGCACTAATCTCACAAGTTGAAAGAAAGGATTGGATCATTGATAGTGGTTGTTCACATCACATGACTAGTGATATGAGAAAATTTGTCAAATTCAAAAGCCATGATGGAGGAATTGTTAGAGTAGGAAACAATGTAGCCTGCCACATCATAGGAATTAGATCTATCACACTACATGGTAAAACAAATATTGATGATGTTTATTTTATTGATGGACTAAAACATAACTTGTTAAGTGTTGGATAGCTTATGGACAAATATTATCAACTACAATTTGGTAATGACACAGGCATTATCAAAAAAAAAAGGGGAAAACTATTTGGTACTAGTACAAGAACTAGAGGTAATGTATTTTAGTTCAACTCCACTGAAACAACATGCTTGGTAGCTAAAGTTAACAATGGTTGTTTATGGCACTGAAGATTTTGTCACATTAATTTTGATAACATTGTGAAAGCTAGTAATAAACTTGTTGTGAGAGATTTACCTAAGATCACTAAGCCTACTGCCATTATTTGTAAGGAATGTATCTTGGCTAATTAGAAGCAATTCTCATTTCCTAGCAAGCAGTTTGGTACTACACAAAAGCTAGAATTGGTTCATACAGATCTGAGTTGTCTTGCAAGAACAAGAGGATTCTATAGAGAAAAGTATTTTATGATTTTTGTTGATGACTTTACTAGAATGATGTGGGTAGCTTTTCTTAAGGAAAAGTCAGAAGCATTTGAAAAATTCAAGATATTCAAAAAAAAAGTAGAGAATGAATTTGGAATTAAAATCAAAAGCTTAAGATCAAATAGAGGAGGAGAGTTCACTTCTAGAGAATTCAATATCTATTGTAAAGAGCATGGTATTAGGAGACAACTATCCTCACCCCATACACCCAAGCAGAATGGGATTTTTGAAAGAAGAATTAAATTAATTGCTAAAGTAGCAAGAACTATGTTATTTCAGAATGATTTACCAAAGACCTTTTGGAGAGAGGTAGTCAATACAATAGTATATACAATGAATAGAGTATAGATTAGAAAAGGTATGGAGAAAACACCTTATGAGTTATGGTTTGGTCACTCATCATTAGTCAAATATTTTAGGATATTATGAAGCAAATGCTACATCAAAAGAGATGATGATATCGGTAAGTTTGATTCAAGAAGCAATGAAGGTATGTTTCTTGGCTATTCTTTGAAGAGTAAAGCTTATAGATGTCTTAATTAAAGAACAAAAACTATAGTAGAGTGCACAAATGTAAAAATAGATGAAAAGTTTGGCACTGAGGAAAAGATGATAGATTATACTTCTGATGGAGATGATTATTCTAGAATGACCAAAAAATGCAATGAACTATTTCTCAAAACTAAGAATGACTTGTAGAATAATGTGTAAATTGAAGTAGTAAGAGAAGAATAGAGCACAATACCTAAAATAAGAACTAAAGAAACAAATCCTATGCCAAATAGGAATTTTATAAGAAATCATCCTACTAATCAAATAATAGGAAGTAAAGAAAAAGGAGTAATGACAAGAAGTAGAATCAATGAGGAACTATGCCTAATATCTCAAGTAGAACCAAAAAGTATAGATGAAGCAATCAAGGATGATCATTGCCTAAAAATAGTGGAAGAATAACTTCAATAGATAATTAAGAATGATGCATGGGAATTGGCTCCTAAACCCAAGGACAAAAATGTGATTGTCACAAAATGGGTATTCAGAAATAAAATGAATGAATAAGGAGAAGTAATAAGAAAAAAAGCAAGACTAATATGCAAAGGTTACTCTTAGCAAGAATGAATTGATTATGAGGAAATATATGCACTTGTAGCAAGAATGGAAGTAGTTAGAATGTTCTTAGCATATGCAACAAATAAAAACTTTAAAGCATATCAGATGGATGTTAAGTCAACATTCCTGAATGGAGAAATTGAAGAAGAAGTCTATATTGAGCAACCAAAAGGATTTCCTTTGACAGAAGAAAAGCATATGGTTTGCAAATTAAAGAAAACAGTGTATGGATTAAAGTAAGCACCTAGAACCTAGTATACAAGATTGGATAAATACTTAGCAAAGCTTGGATTTGCTAAAGGAACAATAGATAGTAACTTGTACTTGAAAGAAATAGAAGATGGTTTGCTAATAATTATAGTATTTGTTGATGATATCATTTTTGGAGGAAATGATGAAGCCAGTAACAAGTTTTGAGAAGACATGAAAAATGAGTTTGAGATTGGCATGATAGGAGAAATGAAATTTTTCTTAGGATTGCAAATTGTTCAAAACAAAGAAGGAATCTTTATTTCTCAAACAAAGTATTAAAATATTTGTTAAAAAAATTGTTCTAGAAAACTATAAACCTATTGGAACTCCTATGATAACTGGTCACAAATTATCAAGCAAGGATGAGACACCTATTTTTGAACAAAAGAAGTACAGATCTATGATTGGAGGATTGTAGTATCTAACTCATAGTAGACTTGATATAGCTAATGCAATTGAAATTGTGGCAAGATTTTAGGTTGATCCTAAGGAATATCACTACATAGTAGTAAAAAGGATATTCAAATATCTAAAAGGAACATCTGATTATGGCATTTTGGTTTGATAGAAGTAATGATTTTACTCTTTGAACTTATACTAATGCTTATTGGGTTGGAGATAGGGATGATAGAAAAAGAACCAATGGAGACACATTCTTTCTTGGTGGAAGATTGGTTTCTTAGCTCAACAAGAAGCAAGATTGCACCTCACAAAGCATTGTAGAGGCAAAATATGTTGCAGTACTAAACAAATGTAATCAAGTCATCTGGATGAAGTAGATGATGAAGGATATTGAAATTTAATTCAAGGAACTTTTTATCATTTGCTATGATAATAAAAGTATAGTTATCATGTCTAAGAATCCTATTTTGCATTCTAAGACTAAGCACATCTCTATAAAGTATCATGTGTTGAAAGAGAAAGTTACAGAGCAGGAGATCAGACTGGAGTATTTTAACACTAAGGAATAGATTGCAAATATTTTCACAAAGGCCTTGCCAAAGGATACATTTGAGTACCTAAGAGGCATGCTTGGGGTCATGCCCTTGCTTAGTTCAAAATAGAAGATGCCAAAGTGCATCAGTCCAAGGTACATAACACCATTGCTAGATTGGACTGAATGCTAATGCTTCATCAATAGGGGAGTATTTGTGATGAAAAAAGTTAGTCAAGGACTCTTGGTAATTGCTAATTGGTATGCAATAGTGTCTTTAGACACTTTTATTGTTTATAGAGTTATATGCAGCTTTGTAAAGCAACAAACTAGCCTGTGGTCATGCTAATAGATTATTGCATGTCCAAAACAATTAAACCATTTAAGTACTATCTTTGACATTGATGTCAATGGGGGAGATAGTGACAATGTTGATGCTATGGGGGAGCATTGCAGAACATTGTTATGATATATCTATAACTATGTTTGTCATTGATGACAACATAGTAATGAATTTGTAAAAGAATGATAGAGTAGAAGACTATGATTTTTGTATTTAGGACAATACATTACTTATCTACTTATGTCTAGTTACTTGAACATACCATAGTATGTATTGGATATATGGGAAAGTGCATAGAGCTTGAATTGACAATGTACAAAAGATATAGTTGTTATACAGAAGACTGCATCAAAATAGAGCATTAGGAAAGTAGTTCTTATTATATGATCAATACAACACATTATATTTGAAATGAAGGGTTGTGCAGTTAACTAGAGGTAGTACATTGACCACTGATGACATCATCAATTATGTAGGTACAAAATCCACATGTGTGAAAGTTTGGGTTTAACTGTAAGTTGACAACATTAATTAAATGTGTATTTCATTTAAATAACATAAGGTAAAATATGAAGCCAACTCAAGGATATAATATTGAGTATGGTATAAAGGAAATATGTTTTCCAAGTTTTAAACATCATGAATGAGATCTAGGAGCAGAGAGGAATTGTGAATAGTGAAGCTATAGAGCAAGGTGATTTGTCAATGCGTATAAGTGACCTTAAGGGTTATTATTAATGGATATAGAGTTCTTGATCTGATTATATGATCTGAAGGTGAAGAAGTCCAATGTACTGGATAAAGGAAGAAGCAAATATTGTCTCACATATGTTATTCTCAAAGGAATATTACTAAGGTCAATTGGATAGTGGGTTCATTGATCTGATCCTAAAGATGTTTGGATAGTGGGTTTAACTACCTTCCACAACTCCTAATAGGGTTGGAATCTCCTAACATGGATTCAAAGTGTTCTAACAGGGACTCTTGTACTAAGTGTTGTAATAGACACATAATAGGGTCCATCCTTTAACAAGGATTATTCATATTAGTACATTATTTTGTGGGCATTATTCCCACTGAGGTTTTCTCTCTAATCAAGGGTTTCCCTAGTCAATATATCTAGTGTAATTGTATATGCATCTCTTTATGGTTGTTGTTTACTTTGATTGAATGGTTGAAATTTCTTAAGAGGATAAATGTTTCAAATTTTTATATAATTGATTCACCCCCCCACCCTTCTTAGATATATTGGTGGACTATTATTTCTAACACAAAATCCATAATGGAAAGATTTGGATGGGAGATAATATAGTTGACATTTCTATCAACCTTATTCATGAGGTCATTGGTCTTAGCAAACAAGAAAATATACCTATTGGTGAAAAATTGGTTAAGAAGAAGGTTGAAAATTACACTAAGGTAGTTTATAATGGTAAAGCAATGGTGATCAGAACCATTTGACAACATGATGTAAGATTCTAGAGTAGAATCATTACATACTCTCTATGTGCAAGTTCTAAGAATGAAAAGTTATTAGTAGGATTTATTTATGCAACTTATAAGATATGTGTTGAGAATGAACAAGTGAATTTGAGTGAAATTTTGAAAGTACAACTTATTGAAAACTTAAAGAAGATTAAGAGAACCAAGAATGGTGTGTTCACATTTCAACCTCTGATTAATCATATTTTCTTTCATGTACTGAAGGGATTTCTATTCTTATCAGTTACTAATATCATGAGTAGTGAAAGATGTACTATGGACATAATAATAAATGTTGTGATGTGGAGCCTAATTAGACTTAGAGGTTTATTCAATGCAGTTTTCTCCCCATGTTATTTCTATAGGGGTTTGGAGGCAGCACCCCCAACATGGGGTCAAGGGGCAGTGGCTATTTTTCCTATTGAACAACTTATTCTAGCCCTAATTTTGTAAGTGGAAAAAGCTTCATAAAAAAGGCTTAGGGTTATGGATTTAATAATGTAATGGTGATATTATAGCTTCTTGTGGTGCTATTGAGCTATAAGGGGATTACGGATTGTAGTCACTAGATAATAATAATATTGGACTTGTTGTTGGTGGACATAGCCTAGGGATTCGGTGAACCATGTTAAATCTTGGTGTCTTGTGTTCTCTTCTATGTGATCTATTATTTTTTAATATTGGTTATATTTGCATGTAACTATTAGTTTTGTCTAAGGTTAATCCTACCAACAGATGCATGTAGAAGGAATCTAGTAGAGAAAATATTAGACAAAATAAATTTGATCATGAGGACATTTCAGAATGAGATGAAATAGAGATACAAAATTGCCCCTACAATTGTTGGCAGATTCAAGAATGATATATGTTTTATGGTGGACATTGACATGACCTTATTGAAGCAAATAAACCTCAAGAGACATTTATTGAGCCCCTAGGTGATGAATTGAGTGATAATATAGCTATTAATTATATTGATTTATTGCTGAAATTAGATATTGATCTAGCATCATATAGATTTGGAAAATATGAGGAGATATCCCAATTAGCCTACCAAGCATTTTTAGAAAATGAATCTCATAAGATGATTGCATCTGTAATGAAGAAAGCACTATCAGAGTTTGGTATGTCAGAAGAAGAATCATAGGTAGTAAGACAAACTATATCTAGAATGAAACAAACTAGTGAACAAGGTATAATGTATGTGACACCTCTATTAGTTGGCCAAGTATCTAGTGTATCTATTTAAAAACTCCTATAGAATAGAACATTCCATATGCTTCTATATCAAGAAAACTTCCAAGTAGATCCAAAAGATAATCAAAGAGAGTCAAGCAACAAGCTACTAGACCTAAAAAGAGAAATAAGACATTGTTGACAATTGAGGACTCCAGTGATGAAGAATGAGAAGAGGAACTAGAAGACAAACAACTCCAGAAAGTTACTGTTTCTAAGTAGCCAAAAAGTAAAACAAGGAAACCATGGAAACCTAAGATAGAGAATATTAACACAACCATTATTAATGAAGGGAACTTTGTATAGATTAATAAGTTCTATGATTTATACAATGAAATGGAGAAGGAACAAATTGATATCTCTATTGTGAGATATATTATTATAAATAACTTGAAACTTGAGAGCATTAGAGGCTTTGTAAATCAAAAGGTCTATGATAGAATTTTAGCAAAGAAAACACCAATTCATGAAGAAGACATGGAACTTCAAAAGTCAATGCCAAGAACTATGTGTAAGATAGATGATGAAGATGAAATCAAGAAATTGATGAAGAAACTAGCACCTTACTTGAAAAGTAAGATGAAGCCATTTCTATTCATGGGAGGAGAAAAGAGTATTATGAGAAGTGAAACTATAGTAGCTATTAATAAAATTATGAGAAAACTAAAGGCAAAACCTACTACTATAGAGAAAACCTCAATAGTATCAATAAGTGGTGATACTATGTAGATTGATCAAACAAATGTTACAATTAACATTGATGAAAACCCATTCAATCAACCTGAGCCCCATTATAAAATATTCAAGATAAATTGAGAATAATTGAGGAAGAGAAAAGACAGCCAGAAGAGGAAAAAAAGAAGATTGAAGAAGCCAAGCTGGCATTTCTTGAAGAAGAAAAGAAGTAGAAAGAAGAGAAAAAGTAGAAAAGAAAATAAGAGAAGAGAAGGAAGAAGAAGAGAGAAGATCAAATAAGGAAGTAGAAGAGAAACTAAAGGAAGATGAGGTGAAAGCTCATCCTCTCCTATATCTCTTGCAAACCTTATAGGTGATGATTATGATCAATCTAATATGGTCTCATCTTTGACAAAATTGTTTGAGAATAACAAAAAGGTGAAAAGTCTACAGAGAGCACTAATAAAGGTGATTGATAGATTGCACAACACCCTCATAGCCAAACACACTAAATTAGATCCAAAATAAAGAGAGAAAGTGGTTGTGGAATTGTTTGATGTTGAATTTAAAAACTTATTGAATGTTGCTCAGTCTAAGGCTTAAATTTCACATAATGCTAACCTTTTTAGCACCATTTATTAGAACATTCAGAATGATTTTCTATCTTTATACTTGTATCAAAAAACTCCAAAAATGTACTTTATCTCATATGCTCACCAAATATGTGGGTAAAAAGATTTAAGGGAAGCTATGTGAGTTGGGAGCTCTAATAAGTTAGGTACAACAAACCTCTTGCAGAATTGATGAGTTGGAAGGAAAAGTTGTCAGTGTAGACTCTAACATCAAGAAACTATAATTTGAAAAAGATATAATTGTGAAGAGACTATCATAATTTAGAGAGTCTTTTTCTCTAAACATATCAGTCATTGAAAGACAATTGGAAGAATGTGTCAAAGCTAAAGACACTTATGCAAACTTCACCTACTCTGACCTTAATGCAGTTGAGATTGCATCATATACCTTATGTGCAATGCTCACTAATTTTGAAGTAGAAAAGGACACATGGGAGAAAGGTAGGGACAATTTAAAGGAAAATTTTGATGACTGTATGAAGATTTTAATAGTTAAGGCAGCAAGACAATGTTTTGATAGCAGTCAAACAATCTTTTTTGACACTTTTTTAAATTTTCAACCTTTATCATTGATGTCAAAGGGGGAGAAGTTGCAAAAAAAATTTGTATAGTAATTTATGTATGTAGAAATCATATTCAAAGGGGGAGAAATTAATTAATTGATCATTTGTAATATGTAATGTAGTAGATGATAAGTATTATAGGTTTTTGTTAAGGTTTTGTCACTTGGCCAATTTTCCTTACTTTGCTGCCATCAATGCCAAAGGGGGAGATTATTGATAATTAGCTATGTAGTGATATAATTGTTGTCTAAAATGGCAACACATGATGTTCATACTTATGGTAAACCTCAAAAATAAAGATACTTAGCTTTTGGTACTTAGAAAATTGTCTAAGTATGAAATTGGTTTACAACATTTGATTGTTTTATATGTAAAATGTCTCTAACATCATATTATGACTAGATAAATTAGATGGAGATAGTATACATGTTGATGATGATGTATAACCTTGAACATTAGTACAGATAGTATAGAAAATAGATATTCACATTTTACTAGTAAAATAGAACAACAAAATTAAATATAAAGGAATCATTTTGTTTGCAAAATAATTACTTGACCAATTAGGGCTGACATTCTAGATGTTTACTTTAAGTTGAAAAAGTATATTATGGTCTTACCTGATCTAGTAGAAATTTGTGAAAAGGCATGGTATTTATGTAAAGGCATCTTGCAAACTCAAATGTGATGATGAGTGTTGTGATAAGTGATATGAAAACTTTTTGTGAAGTGATATATGAAAAGTTTTTGGGAACCTAATTTTGTGATTTGAGATCAAGTTGAGGTCAAAGATTAGAAAAGAAAGAAGTTACAACACCTATATAACCAAGGATTGATTACTTGTTTAAGCAGTGAGCTCTTCTTATAATTGAAAGTGCATGTTTGGGTAGTGACCTCTTCTTGCATCTACTATACTACAACTCCTAACAAGGTTTGAATCTCCTAATAGGGATTCAAAGTCTGCTAATAGGGATTCTCTATAGTAAATTTTCTCATTGACTCCTAATAGGGTCCATCCTCTAATAAGGAGCATATATATATGTATATTATTTAGTGGGTATCATCCCCACTAGGGTTTTCCCTTGGCCAAGGTTTCCCTAGTTAACAAAATATAGTGTTATGAGTTCTCTTTATGCATGGCTATTATTTCTATTCAACATTACTTATTTACTTTCTTATGCATGGTACAAAGTAATTAATAATATCCAATTGGCAACAAATGTTTGAAGGATACTAATTCAATCCCTTCTAAGTATTCCCTGTTTCTAATAGTATTTACTCAGCAAGGTGTTTAGATAGTTAGGTGTGCCTTAGGCCCCAGCTATAATCCCTCTTGGCATCACAATTTCATTATCAATTGGGGCTAAAAATCTCCCCCTTTAGCATTTATGACAACACATTACATGTGATTTTACATAAGAAAATATTACATAAGATGATCAAATGTATGCATTGACAACAATACAAATTTTTACCTCTATGACTTCATGGTAGGTTCTCTATAACTCAGTTTGTACCCATAGCAACAAAAATCTTCATCAACATTTCTCTCCCTTAGGATATCATCTTCTTTAGTTCAGCTTCACTTTGATGTCTTCTCTTCTAAAAAGATTCTCTCCTCTGCATGATTTTGATGATCACCTCTTTTACTTATTCTCTCCCCCTTTTAAGGATACATCTCTTCCTTGGGTAAATCTTGTCTTCCTTTGGTGCTCTTCTCCTCTTTTGGTACCACTCTCCCCCTTTAAAAACAATGCCAAAGGTTATTTTATATATATATATATAGACACATACATAAATACATACATACATACATAGATACATACATACATACATACATACATATATATATATATATATATATATATATATATATATATATATATATATATATGTATATGTATATGTATATATATATATATATGTATATATATATATATATATGTATATATATATATATATGTATATATATATATGTAGATATATATATATATGTACATATACATATATATATATATATATATATATGTATATATATACATATACATATATATATATATATATATATATATGTATATATATACATATACATATACATATACATATATATCTACATATATATACAAATATATATACATATATATACAGATACATATATATATACACATATACATATATATATATATATATACACATATACATATATATACACACATATACATATATATATATATATACACACACACACATATACATATATACACACACACACACACACACACACACACACACACACACACACACACACACATGTATATCTTATGAAACCTTGTAGTTAACCTTTTCACTTGAATGTATAATATACATTAGTTTCATCATAGTATTTATCACAACTTTCAAAATGTTACTAAAGTGTGAACTCTTGCATGAACTCTGCAAAGATATTTTTGTTCATCCATGAATTGATGAAACATCTTCACCTAGTGAATTTTGGATAGGGACATGACTCCCAATTTACCTCTTAGATACTCAAAAGTATCCTTAGGAAATGGCTTAGTAAATTTTGAATCACTTATCTTTAGTTATACTATAGTCCTTTCAAACAATTTTAGTGTCAAAAGAACTTCATAAACATTATAAGCATTCAATTAGTATACTCAGTCAACTTATCAATTAACTCACTCTACCACTTTACTCGAAACTAGTCATTGATTGTTCTATTATAACTATATGACATTAATAAATTTTAGTTATTATTGACCATTAACTTAGTTGTTACTTAGTTGAAGTAAAATGAAAATAACATGAAAATTAAGTTGTAGCATAATAACATTCACATACTTGACACCAACATTTTTAATGTCAAAAACTTGTGAAGGGAAAAACCACCTTAGACTGACAACCCTAAATTTTCACTCTTCTAAAGTGAGCTCTACTGGGAGTTAAGCTTCTTAAAGGTTTAAATACACATTGTTAATGTGACCTTTCTAGAGGATTTACATCAAAATATCATCTAGATCTTATCTCTCCTTGATCATGTCTAAAGAGTGGCCTACTATAAAGGACTTATAAACACCACTACTTGAAGCTACCATTTAGGATTTCACAGACTTGTTAGGTCCACTTAGTTAAGAAATTTTTGTGCTTCAATAATTATAAAGTAACAATATAAATGATTTTTTAGGTATAGTGCTATCTTTCTTGTTTAGATATCCTTTCTACATAAAATCCTTCTAATCTCTTTACACTATTCTTTTGTCTAGTTGATTCACTCCTTTTCTCTTTCTCCTTCCTTTCAAATCTGGTTAGTTGACCTAGATCTACTTTCAACTTCAAAAACTTTAAACTTTGATCTTCTTCATAAGACAATCATCAAATCAATTAGTGACCTCATTACTATTGTGGTGTCCACAACACATGCCCCATTCCTTACCAGGAATGGGGACCTCCTACTTGTTTCAAATCCTGGACTCACTGTTCAAGAGTCAAGAGAAAAAATTAGTATTATAGTTAGGAGTCCTAGAGTTTTTTTTTTTTTTAAAATTCAAAAAAAATTTTAAAAAAAAAAACTTGTGCACATGTGCATCGAGGCACAGTACACTTTACATGAGAGGGAGAGGGTTATAAAACCCTCCCTCCTCCTTTGGTTTGCTCATTTTTTTTAGCAGCAAGAGCAAGGAGGGAGAGGTATGGATACACCCCCCCTTTTTTCAACTAAGCGCGCATGGAAGGTAGTGCATAGCACCCTTTTGGGCAAGCATGTGGCACCTGTGCTGCATGTCAAGTACCCCTTTGGGTGCTTGAGTGGTGCCTATGTGGTGCCCATGCTTGCGCCCCCTTTTTGGGTGCACGCGATGTGGCACCCACTCGGATGGCAACCACTCAGCATTTTGTTCCTGATGAAAAGGCGGTAAAGAGCATCACTAAGGAAGTGGTCTTGGATCTATGACCTAATAATATTGAGAGGGTTTTTCATCTACCCAGAGCTGATTAGTTCATCAGACTTTCATATGAAGTAGCTAAGAGGTGGCATAAAGAGCATTACAAGGAGACCATCGACATCATATATTCCTCATACTTCATTGAGAAACCACCTCGAGGGAAGACGATAAAAAAAGTAGATATGAATCGAGGATACATGAAGGATGATATTAGATATTCAATCATTCTCTTGAGTATGGGATTACCTACAACGGGTCATCTCCTCCATTCATGGTCAACTTCATTGAGACCATTAGACATGCAAAGATGCCACTGGATTGGGCCACCACACTTAGTGAGAACTTGTGTAACTAGTTGCAAATAGTAAAAGACAAGAAGAAGTTCCATATGACTTCGTATGTGGTGTATCTACTTGCAACAAGGGCAAATGACTATCCTGGGTTGTACAAGAAGGGCAGTATGTAGGATCCTAATGCATGGCCGTATATAGTCTATCCTCACGTGGTAAAGAAGAAGCTCTCATCATAGAGCAAGGAGTACAGAATTGTGAATGATGCCTTCATCTTTGCCATCATTCAATTCATTAAAGGGAATTATGGGAAGAGGTTGTCTGATGAAGCCAAGACATAGATCATAGCTCTCAATGCATATTCCATCTAGTTCCAGATATTCACATACATTCAGGTTGGTGGTGCATCCATCCATCCTAAGAAACTCTCAAGGTAACCAAGTGATAAGTTAGTTCTGATGGAAATATCATGGCAGATTGAGTCAGCTTATGAGAGGATCAAATGACAATGAAGGCCTTGTTGGGATTGGCCTTTTGTAATAGGAGCATACGGAGTAAAGAGAAAGTAGGATATCCTGACTTTTGAGTGGGAATGGGAGAATTATCCTCTTGAAGAATATAATTCTCCCTAGCTTTTCTTCGACAATGTTGGTAAAGTGGAAAATCTAGCAAGAAAAGAGTTCTACCATGAGGATGCCATTAAAGATCATTGGATGAATGCCACAAATGACTATGATGTTCGTATAAGAGACTATTGTAGAATGACTTTGTATTTAGTAGAGAAGGCTCTCCATTTGACCATCCTGGATGAGATAAGGCTATAGGACTTGAAGGAGCTATTGGATCCCCTATTCAATACAAATAAAGTTGGCGAGAGGTCCATTCTGAATGGAGAAATTGATAGAGAGGAAGGAGATGATATTAATCATTGAGCAAGACATGTCATTAGAATGACAAAGTATTGGATCAAGAAACCCTTTCCACTTGATCCAATTCTGGATACAATGATATTCCATGCACATGCTCACCTAGAAAGGGGAAAGGGAAAGAAAGTCATAGTTCCTATCTTTGCACTCCAGTCTCCTATTAGGCTGAAAATAGTCTACAAGCTAGATCATCTAGTGGGATACTACCACCCTCTAGAGAAGAAGGGAAAGAGGAAGAGAGCCTCTCCTCAAAGGTTTCAGGTAGAACATGTTGAAGAACAGGCCCCTTCCTAGTGATAGGAATCTAGTCCCCAAGAGCCCCAAGATGGTGGAGCAAGAAGGAGAAATTCTAGAGACATCTATTCATCTACTGCATGAAGAGCCCACTTCTCCTATGGTTCCACAAAAATAAAAGAGGATCAACATTAGAATGAGAAAGAGCCAAAGAGTTCGTAAAATATTAGTGCCTAATCCATCTATTCCTAAAACCATTCCCAAGGAAGAATAAGATGAAGGGGAAACAAATTTAGATGAAGAGGAGGAGAAAGTGCCTCTACAAAGGAGAACTTGATTGGCCAAAGCCACAGAATTGGAAAGAAGGAAGAGTGTCACAAATACCCCACCACCCACCCAAGCTGAAATGGTAGAACTCTCTTCTTTGGAAGATGAAGTGCAATGATGGGTGAATGAGCAGAGGGAGTTAGGTGATGATGTTCTCTCCGTCCCCAATTTTGATTTCATGCTAGTTGGTACAGAATTAGTTGGAGATAAGATCAGAGATACCCCTACAGGTGAAATTCAATAGAAAGATTGGACACAGATGCCACCTGAGACACAAGATCCTCATCTGACTCCCCCATCTTCATCTTAGGTTATGATGGTAGATAAGGTTTTAGTAACACCTCCACTTCCAAGTTCAAAAGAACATGTTTAGAAGGAATCATCATTACAAGGGAAAGCAGAACCAAGGGTTACTGATGAGCCATGAAAAGAGGCACAGATAGTAGAATGTATACAACAACCTTCTCAAGAAGTTGACGATCTAACTACGGGATCTACAGAAACTAAGACTACAGAAGGAGAACCCTCACAATAGGAGACTCCAAGCAAGAGCAATAGAGAGAAGGAGGTAGTTGAACACATCCCTTCATCATCTAGTGTCAAGGTTATAGAATGGAATATTCCAAGATGGTTTTAGAAGGAAATAATGAGAAGTGCCAAGCATCAATTCCATGCTTTAGAGGATGATATTTGTGACATTGCAGAGATTTTGAAAAGCCCAAGTCTTCATTACATGATGCAATGCCATTTGCATTCATTACTACTACCTAGAACCAGGACTTATTTGCACAAGTGGCTCACCCTCTAGAAGGAATAGATGTAGAAGCTGTTAGTCTTGAGGATTATGAAGTAAAATATATTATGTTAGGAAAGCCTACATGGGATACATCTTAAAAAATGATGACTATGGGAGTCAAGGAGGTTCTCAGCCATATGGAATAGGATGAGATTGAAATCAGAACACTTTGAAGGCAAGTTGAGATCTTAAAGGAATATCTAGCTGAAGTTATTGGTCCTCTTGATTCTGAACAGCCTAAGGATAATTTGAATACCATTCTTAAAGAAGGGGAAGGTGTACGATTCAACCCATTTTTGAGAGCTTGTCAAGATTGGCAAGATAGCCTTGAGGATAAGGGTGTTGCTATAATCATAGGAAGTTTGAGGTTATTGCATGCTACACAAGAGAATGTTGATAAGATCATGGAAATTTTGAAGTAGGCCTTTAGTATCATGGATGAGGTATGGGCATGGAGCAAGGATTTACAAACTCTAAAAGGCATAAAAGGGCAAAGGTACCACATTTTGATTGATCCATATACTAGAGAGGAGTTAGACATGATAGATGATTAGATAGAAAAGATTGTAGATGGAAATAAAGTGATGGAAACATTGCATGATGAGATATAGAGGCTCAAGGACCAAGCTCAAGAGCAAATTTTGGAAGCAAAAAAGTTGTACAGTGATGTGTGCTTGGACATTTTTGAAGATGAAGAATGAGAGAAATTTTTACCAGTTGAGGTAGTTGTGGAAAATTTTAGAAAGACTTTAGAGGAAGCAACCAATGATGAAGACATCAGACAAGCCTTCAGGATAGAGGAAGCATTGTTAGAGTTGGAGACCAAACTCAAAATGTTTGTAGAAACTCAAATTGAGGTGGACAACTACAGACAGAAGGTCAAAGAAAAGTATGAGGCTTTGGATCTTTTAGATGCTACTAAGATTACTGAGATTATAGAGAAATTCAAGGGCAAACATCCAAACATAGCTTTGGGATAAAGATGAGAAAAACCCAGATGCCAAAATTTTAATTTTGACACTTAGTAAAATTTTGAGATATTGACCCAGTCGAGGTCTATAGCTCCACAAGTCCGCAACTCTACAAGTCTGTAGGTTTGCAATTTAGAGGTTGTCAACAATTGATTGCTAGTTCCAAAAATAGCACTTTCCATGCATCGAGAGCACATTCTGATGGCAAGTTAACTCTGACACATGCCTAGTGAAGGGCCAATTTCCATTTTTGATGCTTCTATGCACTTACCCTTTGACTGATGGCTTCCTCTTACGTTCTCTCTCATGCTTTCATTGTTTTTGACATGTAAAGGCCTCATGCATCTGAATAATGAGTAAAATATGGATGGAGTCCATCTAAGCACTAGTTAGATTGTTAGTTTGTATATATTTAGTTTGTTTAAATGTTTTAAAAGTATTTTATTGCATCAAGATATCTCTCACTTTCAACACAAATTGAGGAGATTTTTTCTTATAAATACCCCATTGTAAAATGTGAGAAGGGCCACGGTTATTATGCAATAAAGTTATGCTTTTGGTGCTTGCATTCAAAGTGTAGTTATTCTTGCTTGAGTGTGTCATTATTTTGTGGATTTTATTCATAAGATTTTGATTGAGCCAAAGGTTTATTGCATTCTTTCTAGTTGTGCGATCTTTTAGTTCTAGTGTTTGCTACAGATATATGAATTTTGCTGACATAACGAGCTTGAGAAGAGATCACCTGATTGTGTCTACATAGGTTTTTGTCTCACATGAGTGCACTTTTTGTGGCCTTGCAATTTGATGAAAAGGGAAATATCATCCAATTTGTTAAAGATTCTCACTGACGATTGCATCAGTGGATTCTAGGAAGTGCTGCTCCTATTTTCATTGGTTTCCTGCTGATTTCTTCGAAGGTTTAACTCATAGCATGTTGTGTTTTGTAGCTTATGTCCGTTTAGGAATTTCAATTTCAAGTCCTTTGATTTCATGTTATTTTTCTTTCAATTTCATTATTTTCTTTGCTAACCCCCCCTATTAGAGTAGGACCTCAGAGTAGCTGCGTTGTTAGAGTTTCTTTCATTGAAAAATAGAAAAATAGAAAAATAGAAAAATAGAAAAATAGAAAAATATTGTTTTTGGTGTGATATTTTGAGATAGTGAACAAATTTTACTTCAATTCCAAGATAAAAGAGTTTTTTTTTAGAACTAGCAAAGGCCTCCTCATGAACACTGACATTTATCTTCTATTGAGCAGATTTTGGTATGTTGCAAGACAAATACTGAACCTTGGAGTGGATTCTTAAAAATATTTGCTTTTCAAGAGAGGAATTACACTATGGATTCCTACCATTGACCTCGTGGAAAATGAATGCCCAAAAAAAGTGGCACTAGAAGGAGGGCTTGAAAACAAAGAACCTACTATTGGAGACAAGAAATATTTGATAGAGTTTCAAAACTTTTGCACCCTTGCAATAATCTACACTCCGTAAAAGTTCAGAAATCACTTCGAAATTTTTTAGAAATTCAGATCCGTAGGTTTGTAGGTACACAAGTTTGCAGATCCACAAGTTTGTAGGTACACAGGTCCATAGATCCACAGGTACGCAGGTCCATAGATTCATAGGTACGCAGGTCCACAGATTTGTATAACTTTGTGGTGCACAAAATTCAAAGAAGTGAGGAAGTGTACTTTTGCAGAGGTGCACTTTTTCTAGAATTGATACAAGATGGAAGATATTGATCCAAGATCCCCATTCCAATGAGCGTTAAGATCTTCACCAAGTGCCCAAGAATTTCTAGAGGTTACTCATTTTTGTAAGCCACATAGTGACAGAGGAATACCCTGAATTCAACCACTTCCATTCAAAATTTTGTCATCTTCTTCTACTCCACCACCCATTTAACCACCAAGTGGACCTCCACATATTCCAACACTCCCATCACCATCCCAGCCACCTTTAGGTCCACAAAATCCTCCAATGGCCTTTTTTGCAAATGTAGGTGATTTACCCATTAACTTGAGAGGTGCCCTCCATGACCTCTCTAAGAATCTCAAGAATTTTTTCCAAGGTTCATTTACAGAGAAACAAGAACTATCGAAGATCATGTTAAGGTTTTTAAGGAAATTTGCAACCAAAAGCAAATTGCTAATGAAGATGTGGTTCTTTGTTTATTTCCCTACTCTTTGGGGGAAATTTCCTTCAATTGGTACATGAACCTACCACCAGGATGTATTGGAGACTGGGACACTTTTGAAAAATTGTTCTTGGAACAATTCAAAACATTCGTCAATCCGACAATGATACATCAACAATTCATATCAATAAAAAGGGACCCAGTTGAGATTGTTTCATGCTTCAACCATCGCTTTCATGTGGCCTACCGCAAGTTGGAAACACCATACACAATACCAGCTGAAGCCACCATCCATATTTATTTGAATGCTATGGACCCTCTCACTACAATTTTCTTGAGAAGACTTCCTACAACAAATATTGACACATTGGACAAAGTGTTTGTAGAAGCGATCATGTTCATGAAGTAAGCTAATCCTAATGGGGGAGGAATGATGCTTTTGGCACAAAAAATCCTTATGATGCCAATGTACCCTATGGGAGCACCCACTATGCCTAGTTAGTTCATACCTATGAACCCGGTTCCATTGTAGCAGGCACCCACTCCACAAACACAAGTGATAACATATCCAGGGTACAAGCCCCTGAAAACAACTTTCTTTGAACAAAAAGCAACAGTTCTTGTGGAAGCAGATAACAATCTCCTTTCAAAAGTTGGTCAAATGAAGAAGACCATGTCACAAATGAACAATGAGTTAACATGTCTTAGATTTTCAGAAGGAAAAAATAACAACTTCCAAAGAAATAATGTTGGCCCCTACAACAACAATTTTGGTCAGAATTACAATAGGAACTTTAACAATAATAGTAACAACAATGTAGGAAACAATGGCGGAGGAAACAACTTCAATCCTCCTGATCGTAACAATGGCTTCCAAAGAAAAAAATGACATTGGAATACTCGACCAAATAATGGAAGCATTCCTACTAATAACAATAACAAAAACATTCAGTATATTGATATCAATCAGTATGATGATGATAGCCAAAACATGCCTAGCAATGATGGTGCGTACTATAATGGTAATCAGGAGGTGAATCAAAACTCACAGGTGACTGATAATCCTCCTCCTATTCAATTCAATGCAATGCTATTAGAATCTTATGATTCTACACAGAATGTACAAGTGGAACAACAAGCAAGTGAGAAATTCTCATTCCATTTTGGCCAAGAACCCAATCTTCAACATGACAAGATGTTTTCCTTTTGTAATGACAATCGAAATACATACAATCTCAGAAATAAAAGGGATCCTTTGACTGATGGAATTCCTCCTAGTTTGCAAATGACTCCACCTGATCCTAGAGCAAACAAAAATCCACCACTGGTAAGGCCAACCCAAGGAGGACAACAGTATCAAAATCAAGTGAACATAGCCACAATACTAAAGAACCCTACCTGGTCTATTGAAAAGTATAATGCAGTTGAAGATCTCAAGAGAACGAAAGCCAATATGTCCATGTTCAACATGTTGAAAAATTGTCCACAACAAAGAGAAGCACTCATGAAGACATTGGAAAATACAAAGGTTTCCCATAATATGAAAATGTACCTTAAAAGACAGTGCGACAATAAGTAAATGCTACAGAAGCAATGCCCACTATGTTCAAGGAAAAAGTTGAGGTACCCCCATTTTTGCTAAGCATAAGGATATATGGGAAGAATATTCACAATTGTCTTATTGATTCAGAAGCTTCATGTAATGTGATGCCATTATCGATAGCTCAAAGGCTAAGAGTTAATCCTCAACCCTCTAACCAAGTGGTAATATAGTTGGATAAAATAGAGGTAAAAGTCATTGGGGTATCAAAAGATGTGCAAATATAGTTAACAGTTGATCCTTGGATCCAGGATATTATTGACATACATGTGGTTGATATTCTAGAGACATATGGATTACTCCTAAGTAGAGAATGGAGAAAATTTCTTAGAGGATGGTTCTCTATAGACTTCACTCAATTATGGTTGTCATGGAAAGGATTGAACAATCAAATCAAGATAGATGCTGAACCCAAATTGAAAACAATGATCTTAGATTACAATGCCCCGAATGAGATAGCATTCTTACAATTAGATTTGGGTTCATACAAAGTGATGGTATTGAATATGGTTCTAAAAAATACATCTCAAGATCAAAATGAAGAACCTAAGGTGTTGGTACCCAAAAGTGAGACCATGACACAATTCATAGAGAGTATGGTGACTAATCTACATTGTTTAGTAGAAGAAGCTGACCCTAGTATCCTCCTCCTTCTAAGATTTTTTTGATTGTACAAAGTTAGTCATTCAGAGTTTGAATGTTCAATATGCTAAGAAGTAGTAGCAAAGGTATTGACACAAATGATGGAAAACAAGAGTACAAAGCCCTCAAAAGATGAAATCACTGAAAGTCAAGATTCAGTGAATTCATCCAACCTTATTGAATAGATTGAAGAAGAAAGTGAAGATTTAAATGTATCATATAGTGATACCTCTTCAGATGGTGGAGGTTTATCTTCTCCTCCTCTAGGGATGATTAAAGTTCAAAGAAGAAGACGATATGTCAAAGGTAAGGGATGGACTTTGATAGTCATTCATCCTGAACCTAAAGTTGAACAAATCAAAGAGCTAATAGGGGAAATTCATGAGAAGCAAGAAAAAAACACACTTCCTCTATCCATAGGATATGAAGGAGATTCATCAAGCTCTACATGAGAAAATTTACAATGGGTTCCCAAGAAATAGTCATTTAAGGCTCAAGTGAAAGAAAAGTTAAGGACAAATAAGCACAAAGTTAGAAAACCTAGGGAAAATGTAGTTTGGATACTCTGCTTTGATGGTTCCAGATGCAAATTAGGAGCCGGTGTAGGTATTGAACTAATCAACCCAAAAGGTAGGTCTTTCTATGCTGCATATCGATTTTAGTTTAGATGTACTAACAATGGTGCAGAATACAAAGCTTTGATTTGAGGACTTCTCTTTGCATTGGAAAAAGGAGTCACCGCTCTTATAGTTGAAGGGGATTCTCAACTAGTTATATGACAAGTAAAATCCATATACTCATGCAATGACAAAAGATTAATTTCTTATAGGGAAAGGGTATGGGATATAGTGGATGAATTTGAAGCTCTAAACATCAAATCCATTCCAAGAAGGAAGAATGTGGTAGCAGACGCCCTTGCTATTTCAGCTAGCGCTTTGCAACCAGTTGAAAAGATAAAGATAAAAAGATTCTCAATCAAATTAGTTGATCTTCCTTCCATTCCTAACAATATCACTAACTTTCAGGTCTTTTAGGATGATCAACATATACTCAAGTTTATTATGTGCAGTCACCATTTTCAAGGACAAGAGATTGACGATACACCTGAGGAAAAGCCTAAAGATGATGAGCTTGAGGATGATGATGGAATCCTTAATTTGAAAATCAACACCATTCCAAAAGGAATGGTTGAACTTGAATCCATCTTTGATCGTGATGAATAAGCTCTTATTAGAAGGGAAAGTTAAGAGAAAGGAATCAAAGAATGTGACTCCTACAATTTGGGTACTGATGAAGAACCAAAAATGGTGCAAATAGGAAAACTGTGCAATCAACAAGAAAGGGATGACATGCTCAAATTGCTCACTGAGTATAAATATGTTATTTCTTGGAGCTATGAAGAGTTGAAGAGTTATGATGCTGAGATTATCACACATGACATCCCATTGAAACCATATGCTAAACCTTTCTGACAAAGACAACAACTAGTAAATCCAATTATCAAACCACTGATTATGAAAGAAGTTAAGAAACTTTCGGATGCTAAGATCATATTTCCTATCCGTCATTCCACATAGGTGGAAAATTTGGTTCCTATATGGAAGAAGACTAGAGAGATTCATCTTTTGACTTTTGCAACTTGAATTTAGCATCTCAAGATGATAAATACCCTCTACCCTCACTAGATGAGGTATTGCAAATTGTTAATGGTTCAAAGATGATTTCATTCTTAGATGGTTACTCAAGATATAACTAGGTGATGGTCGACGAAGAAGATAGGCTAAAGACTACTTTCACAACTAAGTGGGGAATGTTTTCTTATAGAAGGATGCC
This sequence comes from Cupressus sempervirens, assembly GCA_028749045.1. NCBI lineage: Eukaryota > Viridiplantae > Streptophyta > Pinopsida > Cupressales > Cupressaceae > Cupressus > Cupressus sempervirens. Next base: position 99,068,015 of record CM053793.1, on the reverse strand, counting down.
TTTTGGGTTGATTAATGCGGGAGCTACATTTCAATGAGCAATGGATGAAGCTTTGAAAGGATTGATAAACAAGTGTATAGTCATCTACATGGATGACTTGACTATATTTTCAAAAGATCAAAGTACTCATATTGCTGATCTAAGGTAGGTATTCAATAGATGTCATAGGTATGACATATCGCTCAATCCCAAGAAATGTTTGTTTAGTGTTACTAAAGGGAAGCTCCTGAGACGTGTCATTTTTGAAGTCAAAATTTCCATTGATCTAGATAGAGTTGAGTCTATTTTGAAGTTAGCACCTCCACATAGTCGAAAGAAATTGAAATCTTTCTTTGGAAATATAAAATTTGTATGCAAATTCATAGGTGGTTTCATAGAGATAGTCTACCCCCTCAATGATTTACTCAAAAAGGGGGCTAAAATAGAATGGGTACTAGAGATAAAGAAATCATTCCAAGATATTAAGGTTACCATTTCCACAACCCCAATTTTGGTAAGTCTAGATTATGAGTTACCATTCAAGATCTATTCCTTTGCTTTTGAACATTCTTGCTCAAGAATCTTGACACAAAAAAGAGAGAAGGAAGATGAGCAACCAATTGATTTTATGAGTTGTCCTCTAAAGAATGCTAAGTTAAGATATTCAAATCTTGATAAATAGTCCTTTGCGTTAATCAAGGTAGTAAAGAAGTTTCATAACTACATACTCAAAAGTAAGGTGTATGCAATTGTACCTAACCTAGTAGTAAAGATAATTTTGATTCAAAATGAACTTGGTGAAAGAAGGGGAAAGTGGATGGTAATACTTAATGAATTCGATCTAGAGATTCAACCTATGTGACTAGTCAAACGACAAGGATTGTCCAAAATGATTGCTGACAACCAAGATGGAAATAAAAAGGAATTCAAATTTGATGATGAAATAGATGAAGACATTCAAAAGGAGATGGTTATATCACAAGTTGATATCAATCAAGGTGTGGTGATAGATGTGTGGTACCAGGATATTGTCTATTATCTCTTACAAGATCAATGCCCCAAATGGATGAATAGTTCACAACATAGGGGACTTAAGATGAAATGTGAGTCTTACAAGTTACTTGATAACAAGCTATATAAAAGGAACTACAAAGGGATTTATTTGAAATGCTTAGGATGTGAAGAAGCTAAGGATGTCTTGGAACATTTTCATGACAAGTATGGTACGAGACAGGATTCAACAGAAGCAACAACTCACATGATTTTAAGATCGAGTTATTTTTGGCCCTCGATATTCAAGGATACTTTTGAACATGTGCATTCTTGTCTTATATGTCAAACCAGTGCTAACAAAGAAAGGCACCCATCAATACCACTACAACTGGTATACGAGGTGCGCCCTTTTGCAAAGTGGGGACTGGATTTCATTGATCTAGTAAACCCACCATCGTCAACTAGACATGCATTCATTCTTTTAACTATGGATTACTACACATGATGGACGAAGGGAGAGACTTTTAGAAATTGCACTGCTAAGGTGGTGACTGACTTTTTGGAAGAACATATTGTTACTAGATTCAGAATGCCATTCACTCTTGTATGTGACAATGGATCTACATTTGCATCCACATTCTTAACCCAATGGGCATTTGAAAACAAAATCATTATCAAATTCTCCTCAAATTACTATCCACAAGGAAATGGGTTAGCAGAGTCTACAAACAAGAACTTAATCATTGTGATAAAATGATTGCTGAAGGAGAACCCTAGGGATTGGCATACACAATTGAAATATGCCTTGTGGATGGATTGGGTCAGAATTAAAAAAGCCTTGGGGACTTCTCCATATCTACTTGTTTACAGGCAAGAACTGGTATTCCCACTCAATCTTAACATTCCTATCTTAAAATTCATGAGTGGGTATGCTGGTGACACTGACATAGTACAAATCAAATTGATGAATCTTCTAGAAATGGATGAGAAATGAATGACTACATTAGAGCACATGGACAAACATCAAGCTATTGTTAAGAGATGGTTTGACAAGAGGGCCACGATAAAATCTTTTAGGATTTTTGACCTTGTTCTACTATGGGATATAGGTGAAAGAAAAGCAGCCATACCAAGTTTCAATGCTTGTGGATGAGCCTATATCAAATTGTGGAAATTCTCAGTGAAAACAATTTTAGGCTAAGTTCCTTACAGGGGGAATTTCTACCTTTTCCCGTAAATGGGCAATTTCTGAAACATTATTTTGAAGCCTAAAAAAAAAATAAAAATAAAATTAGTTAGATTTTATTCCCACATCTAGATTAGATTTTCATTTCTGCAAGTTGTGTTTTTTCTTTCAGTTGTGTGTTTCCTTTTAGTTGTGTGTTTCATTTTCAAAGTTGTGTCAGTCCTAGGGGGTAAGGTGTACTTGGGATTTTTCTCAAGATTTTACTAACCACTCTTTGGTCCCGATTTCAGGAAGATGTATTTATTTGTCAAAACATTTGGATGATTGTGTGTCTTATACCAACCAAGTAATAGACATTTCTTGTGGAAATAAGGGATTTTCAGTCAGGAAATCAAGACTCTAGACTAAAAAGTTCTCAACACTTTGAAAATTTTAAGATTTGATCATTTTTTGGTGTTGTTGAATTCAAGTCAAAGATGATGAGAGATGATCCAAACTCCAACTGGTTCAAATAGGATGGGTCTCCTTGAAAGATTGCTAAGATCATTGATTGGCATGAGAGTTTCTAAAAGAGTTCTAAAAGAGGAATGCAAGGGATGTTCACAAGAGATCAAATCCAAGAAATGACACCGATGTCTTGACTACATAGTCTAGGCATAGTCAGGATACAAAAAATTATAAAAAAGAAAAAAAAGAGAGAGAAATATGGTGTTAAGACTGAAGGATTCCAAAGATCTGAAATGGAAAAAGATACATTCTCAAAATAGAATATCTTATATTCAAAGTATTGCTTCATCAAACTAGCATTTTGAATGACACAGAATGATTTTTTTAAAAAGTCATAAAATTAAAAGAGCCCTACCAAGAGCACTCGAACTAATTCTCTCATCTGGTCAACCAATTAATTAATAAAAGTCTTCATGGAGGTTCCTATGAATGAGCTAGGAGGAGTGGAAGATCATTTTCAAGTTTTCAAAAAACTTGGATAAACTACATCCTAAGGCATCAAAGGGAATGAATACACATTGCACACACTAAACCTAAAAATCTTGGGTCCTGATGTTTTTCCTATGAAGTCATCTGAAATATGCTCGAGGTGTTTGAAGTTCAGTTGGTGTTTGACACACATTGGAAGAATGTTTTTTCATGAAGAAATGCCTTGGTCATTTCTTCCTTTTTTCGAGGCTATTTGCTGTGGTGTCCAAAACACATGCCCCATTCCTTACCAGGAATGGGGACCCCCCACTTGTTTTGAATCTCAGACTCACTATCCGAGAGTCGAGAGAAGAAATTAGTATTATAGTTAGGAGTCCTAGAGTTTTTTTTTAGTTTAAAAAATTCAAAAAAATTCAAAAAAAAAGAAAACTTGTGCACACACATCAAGGCATGGCATGCTTTACATGAGAGGGAGAGGGTTATAAAATCCTCCCTCCCCCTTTATTTTGCTCCTTTTTTTTTAGCAGCAACAACAAAGAGGGAGAGGTATGGATATATCCCCTCCCCCACTTTTTTCAACTAAGCATGTACACATGGAAGGTAGTGCGTAGGGCCCTTTGGGCACACGCATGCACGGTGCTTGAGTAGTGTGCCGCTATGGCATCACAAGCAGTGCCCTTCTGGGTGCATGCATTGTGCATCACACACCCTTTTGGGTGCGTGAGCGGTGCCTGATCAATGCGGCATGCACCCTATTTGGGTGCACGCGGTGCAACAACCACTTGGCACTGCTCGCATAGTGCAATGACTTCTCGGTGCTGCTTGTGCAGCACAACACATGCCATATTTGGGTGCATTCATGGCACCCACTTGGTGCTGCTCATGCAATGCACCATACGCCCTATAAGGGTGTGCCCATGGCACCCACTTGGTGCCACTAGTGCATCACAACATGCACCCTATAAGGGTGCACTTGTGGCACTCGCTTGGCACTACTTGCATCGTGTAGCACACACCCTATAAGGGTGCACATGTGTTGCATAGCTCACCCTTTTAGGCCACACACGGTAGTGTCGCTTGTGCCCCTTTTGGGGAGCCTTTGTTTTTCTTTAAATAAATAAATAAATAAATATATATATATATATATATATATATAATAAAAATAAAAATTTATAATTTAAAAAAAAAAAAAAAAGTCCCTAAGGGGGACTTTTTTTTTCTTTTTTTTACGTTTTTCTTTTTCGATGCCCATTGATTAATCATGTTTTCTTTTTCCCGTGATGTGGAGGTAATATAATCAGATGGCGTCCACATCTGGATTAGTAGCAAAACCAGTTGTTTACAAGTTCCAAGGCATAACCCCAAAATCATGGTTACATGATCAGTACTCTAAGATCAAAGACACAGAACTTGGACACACGAACTTGGGAGAGTTCTTGAGAGTTTGTAACAATCCAACAGAAAGGTCATCCTTGAGATCTGCCCTAATCCGTTCTGGATTAGTAAATGCAGTATCACATCTCGGGACCATGCAGTCAGCTGAATTGATTATGACCCTATCTTGGCATTTTGTTCTTGATGAAAGGGTGGTAAAGAGAATCACTGGAGAAGTGGTCTTGGATCTATGAGTTGATAATATCAAGAGGGTTTTTCATCTACCTAGAGCCAATCAGTTTATCATACTTTCATATGAAGCAGCTAAGAGGTGGCATAAAGAGAATTACTAAGAGGCCATCAACATCATATAATCCTCATACTTCATTGAGAAACCACCTCGAGGGAAGATAATTAGCAAAGTGGATATGACTCGAGGATACATGAAGGATGACATTAGATATTCAATCATTCTCCTAAGTAGAGTTATGGGATTGCCTGCAGTGGGTCATCTCGCTCCATTCATGGTCAACTTCATTGAGATCATTGGACATGCAAAGATGCCACTAGATTGGGCCACCACACTTAGTGAGAACCTATGTGACTAGTTGTGGATAGTAAAAGACAAGAAGAAGTTCTATATGACTTCTTATGTGGTGTATCTACTTGCAACAAGGGCAACCGACTATCCTGAGTTATACAAGAAGGGTAGTATGTAGGATCCTAATGCATGGCCATATATAGTCCATCCTCAGCTAGTGAAGAAGAAGCTCTTACCACAGAGCAAGGAGTACACAATTATGAATGATGCCTTCATCTTTGCCATCATTCAATTCATTGAAGGGGATTATGGCAAGAGGTTGTCCAATGAAGCAAAGACATAGATCATAGCTCTTGATGCATATTTTATCCAGTTTGAGACATTCACATACATTTTAGTTGGTGATGCATTCATCCATCCACAGAAACTCCCAAGGTACCCAAGTGACAAGTTAGTTCTGATGGAAATATCTTGGCAGATTGAGTCAACTTATGAGAGGATCAAATGACAATGTAGGCCTTGTTGGGATTGGCCTTTTGTAATAGGAGCACACTAGGTAAAGAAAAAGTAGAATATCTCAACTTTCAAGTGGGAATGGGAGAATTATCCTCTTGAAGAATATAACTCTCACCAGCCTTTCTTTGACAACGTTGGTAAAGTGGAAAATTTGGCAGGAAAAGAGTTCTACCATGAGGATGCCATTGAAGATCATTGGATGAATGCCAAAAATGACTACGATGTTCATATTAGAGACTATTGTAGAATGACTTTGTATTTAGCAGAGAAGGCTCTCCATTTGACCATCCTAAATGAGATAAGGCTACAGGACTCGTAGGAGCTACTGGATCCCCTATTCAATACAGATAAAGTTGGTGAGAGGCCCATTCTGAATGCAAAAATTGATAGAGAGGAAGGAGATGATATTAATCATCCAGCGAGACATGTCATTAGAATTACAAAGAGTTGGATCAAGAAACCCTTTCCACTTGATCCAATTCTGGATATAGTGATATTCCATGCACATACTCGCCTAGAAAGGGGAAAGGGAAAGAAAGTCACAGTTCCTATCTTTGCACTCCAGTCTCCTATTAGGCCATAAATAGTCTACCTGCTAGATCATCCTATGGGATACTACCACCCTCAAGAGAAGAAGGGAAAGAGGAAGAGAGCCTCTCCTCAAAGGTTTCAGGTAGAACATGTTGAAGAATAGGCCCCTTCCCAACAATACGAATCTAGTCCCCAAGAGCCCCAAGATGGTGGAGCTTCTCATATTCATGTTGAATTTCCATTGCCTCCTATTTTGTCAAGTCAACAAGAAGAAGGAGAAATTCTAGAGACATCGATTCATCCAGTGCATGAAGAGCTCGCTTCTCCTATGGTTCCACAAAAATAAAAGAGGATAAAGGTTTGAATGAACAAGATCCAAAGAGTTCATAAAAGATTAGTGCCTAATCCATCTATTCCTAAAACCATTCTCGAGGAAGAATCAAATGAAGGGGAAATAGAGTCAAATGAAGAGGAGGAGCAAGTGCCTCTACAAAGGAGAACTCAGCTGGCCAAAGCCATAGAATTGGAAAGAAGAAAGAGTGTCACAAATACCCCACCACCCACCCAAGCTGAAATGGTAGAACTCTCTTCTTCAGAAGATGAAGTGTAATGATAGGTGAATGAGTAGAGGGAGTTAGATGATGATGTTCTCTCCATCCCAAATTTTGATTTCATGTCAATGGGTACAGAATTAGTTGGAGATAAGATCAGAGATACCCCTACAGGTGAACTTCAACAACAAGATTGGATGTAGATTCCACCCAAGACACAAGGTCCTCATCTCACTCCCCCATCTTCACCTTAGGTTATGATGGTAGATAAGGTTTCAATAACACCTCCACTTTCGAGTTCAAAAGAACATGTTTAGAAGGAATCATCATTACAAGGGCAACCAGAACCAAGGGTCGCTGATGAGCCATTAAAAGAGGCACAGATAGTAGAATGTATACAACAACCTTCTCAGGAAGTTGAGGATCAAACTATGGGATCTACAAAAACTAAGACTACAAAAGAACAACCCTCACAATAGGAGACTCCAAGAAAGAGCGATAGAGGGAAGGAGGTATTTGAACACATCCCTTCATCATCCAGAGTCAAGGTTATAGAATGACATATTCCAAGATGGTTTCAGAAGGAAATAATGAGAAGTTCCAAGCATTAATTCTGTGCTTCAAAGGATGATATTTGTGACATTGTATAGATTTTGAACAAGCCCGAGTCTCCATTACATGATGCAATTCCATTTACATTCATTACTACTACATGGAACCATGACTTATTTGTACAGGTGGCTCACCCTCTAGAAGGCACAGATGTAGAAGCTGTTAGTCTTGAGGATTATGAAGTAAAAGATATTATGTTAGGAAAGCCTACATGGGATACATCCCAAAAAATGATGACTATGGGAGTCAAGGAGGTTCTTAGCCATATGGAATAGGATGAGGTTGAAATCAGAACACTTCGAAGGCAAGTTGAGATCTTAAAGGGATATCTAGCTGAAGTTATTGGTCCTCTTGATTTTGAATGCCCTAAGGAGACTTTGAATACCATTCTTAGAGAAGGGGAAGGTGTACGACTCAGTCCATTTTTGAGAGCTTGTTAGGATTGGAAAGATAGCCTTGAGGATAAGGGTGTTACTATAATCACAAGAAGTTTGAGGTTATTCCATGCTACACTAGATAATGTTGATAAGATTGTGGCAATTTTGAGGCAGGACTTTAGTATCATGGATGAGGTGCGGGCATGGAGCAAGGATTTACAAATTCTACAAGCCATAAAAGGGCAAAGGTATTGCATTCTGATTGATGTATATACTGGAGAGGAGTTAGACATGATAGATTATTGGATAGAAAATATTATAGATGGAAATAAAGTGATGGAAACATTGCATGATGAGATACATAGGCTCAAGGACCAAGCTTGAGAGTGAATTTTGGAAGCAGAAAAGTTGTACAGTGATGCGTGCTTGGACATTTTTGAGGATGAAGAATGAGAGAAACTGTTGCCAGTTGAGGTAGTTGTGGAAAATTTTAGAAAGACTTTAGAGGAAGCAACCAGTGATGAAGACATTAGACAAGCCTTCAAGATAGAGGAAGCACTGTCAGAGTTGGACACCAAACTTGAAGATTTTGCAAAAACTCGAATTGAGGTGGACAACTACAGATAGAAGGTCAAACACAAGTATGAGGCTTTGGATCTTCTAGATGCTACTAAGATTACTGAGATTATAGAGAAATTCAAGGGCAAACATCCAAACATAGCTTTGGGATAAAGATGAACAAAACCCAGATGCCAGAATTTCAATTTTGACACTTAGTAAAATTTTGAGATATTGACCCAGTCAAGGTCCCCAGCTTCACAGGTCTGTAGCTCCGTAGCTTCGCAATTTAGAGGTTCACTGATAGTTTATTGCTAGTTCCAAAAATAGCACTTTCCATGCATTGAGAGTGCATTTTGATGGCAAGTTAACTCTGACACACGCCTAGTGAAGGGCTAGTTTCCATTTTTTACACCTCCATGCACTTTCACTTCAACTGATCACTTCCTCCTAATTTCTCTCTCATGATTTATTGTTTTTGGCATGTAAAGGTCTCATGCATTTGAATAATGAGTAAAATATGGATGGAGTCCCTCTAAGAACTAGTTAGATTGTCAATTTGTATATATTTAGTTTGTTTAAATGTTTTAAAAGCATTTTATTGCATCAATATATCTCTCACTCTCAACACAAATTAAGGAGACAATTTCTTATAAATACCCCATTGTAAAATGTAAGAAAGGCGACCATTATTATGCAATAATATAATGCTTTTGGTGCCAGCATTTGGAGTGTAGTTATTCTTGCCTGAATGTGTCATTGTTTTGTGGATTTTATTCATGAGATTGTGATTGAGCCAAAGGTTTATTGTGTTGTTTTTGGTTGTGTGATCTTTTAGTTCTAGTGTTTGCTATAGATATATGAATTCTACTAACATAATGAGCTTGAGAAGAGATCACCCGATTGTGTCTACATAGCTTTTTGTCTCACATTAGTGCACTTTCTGTGGCCTTGCAATCTGATGAAAAGTTAAATATCATCTGATTTGTTAAAGATTCTCACTGACGATTGCATCAGTGGATTCTAGGAAGCACTGATCCTATTTTCATTAGTTTCTTGCTGATTTCTTCGAAGGTTTAACTCGTAGCATGTTGTGTTTTGTAGCTTATGTTCGTTTAGGAATTTCAATTTTAAGTCATTTTATTTCACATCATTTTGCTTTCAGTTTCATTATTTGGTTTGTTAACCCCCCCTATTAGAGTAGGACCTCATAGTAGCTGCATTGTTAGAGTTGCATTCATTGAAAAATAGAAAAATAGAAAAATAGAAAAATATTATTTTTGGTGTGATATTTTGAGATAGCGAATAGATTTTACTTTGATTCCAAGATAAAAGAGTTTTTTTTTAGAACCAACAAAGGCCTCCTTGCGAACACTCACATTTATCTTCTACTGAGTGGATTTTGGTACATCACGAGACAAATACTGAACCTTGGAGTGGATCCTTAAAAAGATTTTCTTTTTAAGAGAGGAATTACACTATAGATTCCTACTATTGACCTCATGCAAAATGAATGCCCAATAATTACCAAACAAAAAATTGCTCAACTTCTCCTTAAATAGTCAACTCTGTGATCCCAAATTCTCCCAATAATTTTGGCTTAATCATGATTGTTGATCTCAATTTAATACCTCATGAAATGAATCTAAACACTTAGAAAATAGAATGTTTATAGAAATTTTTTTCCATCCTTTCCGATCTCCAATTTCCATCATCAGATCTTTCTTGTAATTTCCCACATGTTGATCTTGTAATAGACTTTGACTTATTCCTTTGAACTTCTTGAACATTCTTGAAATCCATCACAAGTCATCCTTAGATTCCATCTTTACCAATTTGTTCTTCTTTCTTTTACTTGGTGAGCATAACATTTTAGTCAAGTAAAATAACACTTGGTCAATATTGAACTCACTTGGAAAATAATGAACTTTCACTTTTCTTTTCCAACTACTCGGTAAAGATTGCAGTCACTTGGAAAATATTGTCTTCCTTCCAACACAATATATTACAATATTACATTATTGTGAAATAATCAAATCAATGCTATATTATCATTTCCCAACTCATTCAAGTGCCCATTGAATACATTACTTATCAAATATTTCTCAACATACTTTCTTCAAATCCTCTTCATCAATCAACTTGATATCATGCTCTACTAAGTTAGCATAATGTCTAGCCAACTAAGAATTTGAGATTAATTATAACATAACAACTAATATAACTCTTTTATATACATTCATAGCATCATCAATTTCATTATCAATTGGGGCTAAAAATCTCCCCCTTTGGCATTGATGACAACACACAACATATGATTTTACATTACAAAACATTAAATAATATAATAAAATGTATACATTGACAACAAAAAAAAAATTCATCTCTTTGATTTCATTGACAAGTTCTCTATAACTTAGACTGTATATCTAGCAGCAATAATCTTCATCAACACTTCTCCCCCTTAGGATATGATCTTCTTCAGTTCAACTTCACTTTGATATCTACTATTCTTTACATTTTCTCTCCTCCTTTTCATTATTGTGATGATCTCCTATTTTATTGATTCTCTTCCCATTTTTGGGATACATCTCTTCCTTGGGTAATCTTCTCTTCCTTTGACATGAATGCTAAAGGTCATTATAAATTTTAATATGAAACTTATAAAACCTTGTAGTTAACTTTGTCCCTTGCATGTATTGTATACATCAATTTCATCATGATCTTTTTCACAACTTCATAAATGTTCCTAAAGTGTGAACTCTTGCATCAACTCCACAAAGATATTTTTATTCATCCATGAATACATGAAACATGCATCTTCAGCTAGTGAATCTTAGATAGGGGAAAGACCCCAAGTTTACCTCTTATATACTCAAAAGTATCCTTAGGCAATGACTTCGTAAATTTTTAATCAGTAACATTAAGTTATCCTATAGTCCCTTCAAACAATTTTAGTATCAAACAAACTTCATAAACATCATAAGCATTTACTCGATATATTAATTCAACTTATTAATTAAATCACTCAATCACTTTAGTCCAAACTATTCATTCATTTTTCTTTTATAACCAAACAACAACAATAACACTTAGTTATTATCAACCATTAACTTAGTTGTTACCAAGTTGTAGTAAAATTTAAAAAATATGAAAATTAACTTGCAACATAACAACATTCACACATTTGACACTAAGCTTTTTAATGTTGAAACCTTTAGAGGGAAAAACCATCTCAAATTGGCAACCCAAAATTTTCACTCTTTTGAAGCAAGCTCTACTAGGAGCCAATCTTGTTAAAGGTTTACATACACATTGTTAATGTGAAATTTTTCGAGTATTTATACCAAAATATCATCTATACCTTATCACTTCTTTATCCTATCTAAAGAGTGGCATGCTCTAAAGGACTTATAAACACCAATAATTGATGTTACCATATAGGATTTCACAAACTTGTTAGGTCCACTCAGTTAAGATATTTTTATATTACAATAATTAGAATCTAATAGCATAAATGATATGTTATTTATAGCAGTACCTTGCTTGTTCATATCTCCTTTTTGCATGGTATTCTCTTGATCTCTATCCTCTAATCTCTTTACTCTATTCTCTTGACTAGTTGATTCAATCCTTCTTTCTATCTCCTTTCAACTTTTCTCAATTCACCTAGCTCTACATTCAATTTCAATGACTTTGAACTTTGATCTTCTCCATAACACAATCAATAACTCAATCAGTGAACTCATTAGAAACCAAAAATAGTTCTCAACTCCTGCTCAAATAGCCATCTTTGTGCTTCTAGATTCTTCTAATAAGTGTAGCTTAATCATGATTGTTGATCTCAAGTTAATACCTCATGAAATGAATCAAGACACTCAAAAAATATAAATTTTATAGAAATTTATGTCTATCCTTCACCTTCTTCAATTTCCATCATCATATCTTTCTTGTACTTTCCCAATTATTGATCTTGTAAACATCTTTGACTTGTGCCTTTGAAACTATTGAACATTCTTGAATTTCATCAAAATTTAGCCTTAGATTCCATCTGTACCCAAAAAAATTTCATTCTATTACTCAGTGAACATAACATTTCACTCACATAAAATAACATTTGGTCAATACTAAACTCACTCAAGAAATACTTAACTTTCACCTTACTTTGCTAGCTACTCAGTGAACATTACAATCACTCAGAAAATAATTTCTTCCTTATAACATAATATATTATAATATTACATGATTATGAAACATTGAAAGCAATGTTATATTATCACTATACAACTCATTCAAGTGCCTATTGAGTATCATTGTTATCAACTATGTCTTCAACATACTTTCTTGAAATCCTCTTCATCAATCAACTTGATATAGAACTCTATTGTATTAGCATAATGTCTATCCAACTAAGACTTTGACATAAATGACAACATAACAATTGATCTGACTCTTTTACATACATTCATAGCATCATCAATTACATTATCAGTTGGGGCTAATAGTCTCCCCCTTTGGCATTAATGATAACACATAACCTATGATTTTACATTAAAAAATATTATATTAAATAATAAAATTTATGCATTGACAATAATACAAATTTTTAGCTCTTTGACTTCATTAGCAAGTTCTTTGTACCTCAATTTGTATCTACAATAGTAACAATCTTCATCAACATTTATCCCTCTTAGGATATGATCTTCTTCAATTCAACTTCATTTTAATGTATACTCTTCTTTACAAATTTTCTCCTCTTTTGCATTATTTTGATGATCTCCCTTATTGTTGATTCTCTCCCCCTTTTTGGGATACATCTCTTCTTTGGGTAATCCTCTTTTCCTTTGGTACTCTTCTCCCCCTTTGATAGCAATGCTAGAGTTCATTATAAATTTCAATATGAAACTTATAAAACCTTGTAGTTAACCTTGTCCCTAGCATGTATAGTATACGTCAATTTCATCACAGTCTTTTTCACAATTTCATAAATGTTCCTAAAGTGTGATCTCTTGCATCAACTCCATGATGATATTTTTGATCATCCATGAATTGATGTAGCTTGCATGTTTTTGTTCATCCATGAATTGATGTAGCTTTCATCTTCACCTTGTGATTTCTTGATAGTGGTAGGACCCCCAGTTTGCCTCTTAGATACTCAAAAGTATCTTTAGGCAATAGCTTACTAAATTTTTAATCAGTTATGCTAAGTCATCCTATAGCCCCTTCAAAAAATTTCAGTATGAAACAAACTTCATATAGATTCACTTAGTATACTCAGTCAACTTATAAATTAACTCATTCAATCACTTTCCTCCAAATTGTGCACTCATTGTTCTATTATAACTATCTGACAACAATAAAACCTAGTTATTATGGACCACTAACCTAATTTTTATTGTGTTGTGGTAACATGAAAATAACATGAAAATTAACTTGCAACAGAAAAACATTCACACATTTGACACCAAATTTTGTAATGTGGAAACCTTGTAAAAGGAAAAATCACCTCAAACTAACAACCCAAAATTTTCACTCTTCTAAAGTGAGCTCTTCTAGGAGCCAACCTTGTTAAAGTTTTACATACACATTGTTAATGTGACCTTTTTAGAGGATTTACACCAAAAGATCATCTAGACCTTATCACTCCTTGATCATTTCTAAAGAGTGGCCTACTATAAAGGACTTATAAATAGCACTAATTAATGTTACCATACAGGATTTCACAAATTTGTTAGGTCTACTTGGTTAAGGGATTTTTCTACAATAATTAGAAATTAACAATATAAATGATATGTTAGATTTAGTTCTACCTTGCTTTCTTAGATCTCATTTTTGCATGGTATCTTTATGATCTCTTTACTCTATTATCTTGACTAGTTGATTTACTTCTTCTTCTTACTCCTTCCTTTCAACTCTTCTCATCTCACTTGAGTCTAATTTCAACTTCAAAAACTTTGAACTTTGATCTTTTCCTTAACATAATTAGAAACTCAATCAGTGACCTTATCGATAACTAAAATACTTTCTCAACTCCTCCTTACTTAGTTATCTCTATGCTTTCATATTTTTCCTATTAGTGTAAATAATTAATTATTATTACAATTTACTTAAGTTTACTTAGGTTAATGCATTATCTTATTATTTATTAGCAAGACACCTAGGAGTATGCATACTCATATGAGTTGTCTTGTAGACAACACAGTTGTTAGCAACTCTATTTTAGCACATGGTGTCTACAACACAAGAGTTTACATTTATTTATTTGAGTTGTTATGTAAACAACATAGTTATTTGCACTCTAATTAAGCACATGGTGTCTACAACATCTTTTTACATGACACACCTATGTAAGCTTATCCTCTCATCATCACACTAACTTCTGTGCTCAATGGAGGATAATCCACTCTTGGTGGACATGTGCTTAGTTGTGAGGCTTATCATTTTGCTAACTCTTAGTCATTCTAGAGGCCTTTATATATAGGCACTCCTAGTTTGTATGTACAACAATTCATTCTCATATTGTTATTCTGACAATACATTAGCTGTCCATATTGTGCTAGTGGGGTGATTTTTCCCTAAGGAAAATTCTTACATAATATTAGAGTGAGGGAGCTTCTCTTCACATAGCCATTGGAGACCATTTTTTTGCTTCACCTCTCATAGACCTCAATTTAGATCCAAAGTATTGTAATCATTAGGAGTGTCTAGAGCCAAAGCAAACCTCACCATTGCATCTAAAGCATTGATTCAGTGGATTTTGACTATAATTTTGTCTACACTAGGCCATAGTCAAATTTGAGGCAATTTTTTTGCAAACTAGCACCTAAAAGTGTAATTTGCAAAATTGGTATGATCTTTTAGATCTGTGCAATTAATTTTACAATCAACATTTTTCATTTGCTTCTCCTTTTAGATTTGGAATTTTTTTTTGGATTTGCAATTTATTTCTAAAATTTTGAGAAAAAAACTAGCCTTTTAGGCCAATAGGAGAGGTTTTTTGTAGGACAATATTGGAGCTTGCTAGTGCAAATTAGATATTGGCATCATATTTAGAAGGTCAAAAAACCCCCAAATTGACTTTTGTTTCATCAAAATCAGACATTTAAGGTGAAATCTAGAGTCAATTGATTTTTGGAGGTGCAATAATGTCGATCCCGAAAAAATAATTGTAGAGGTGATTTTCAAATAGTGATATCTCCCTCATATAGACTCCTTTTTTTGAGATTTTTTTTTTTTTTTTTTTTTTTTTTTTGTGTTGGGGTATCATTTCATGATCTACACATTGATGTAAGATGTTTGAGGTCTCTGTTCTTAATTTTTTTTGCAAATTGCAAATCCTGTTTTTTTCAACTTCAAAGGCTTAGTTCAAGCTCATTGGGACACATTTTTAGGTTCCATTTTTTTGAAAGTGCATTATTTTTGTCTACTTTCTAGATCTACAATTAGATTATAGGCTTGTGTGGACAAAAATACAACTTTCAAAAATAGGTCATTTTTTGCATTGTATTGCTTTGATAAAACTTCAAAGCTATTGTATATCTGAGCTACATTGCTAAGTACCAAATTTAAACTCCAATAGCAGGTTGTAAATAGCAAAATAAAAGTCCACTTTTGTCCATTTTGATAAGTGGCCTATTGTAAAAACACTACATATATAGTGCCAAAAGCATCATTTTTGGGGGGGTTCTTTGATTTGGTGAATGGGGGGGTGTGTCTTGTGTTCTTGTGTCTCTCTTTCTCTCTTATACTCTTTTAATTCTTTACATCATGGGTTCACCTAAAACTCCACTTCTAACTTCACACAATTATACTACATGGAAAGATATTGTATGGAGTAGACTAATGGAAAAAAGGTTTAAATATATATGTTGATGGTACAATTGTAAAACTCACTAATGTTGATGCACAAGTTGATTGGCAAGTTAAAGAAAACCAAGCATTAGGAATTATTAGGAGTTGTATTCATAGAGAACTTTTCTTCCACATTTCTAGCTTTAAGAATGCCAAGGGTGCTTGGAAGAAACTTGAAGGGTTATATAGTAAGGTGGATAAGGAAAAGGGATTTCAAATTGAGGATGATCTACTTCTCTTGGATCCTAAATTTTTTGACATAATTCAAGACTATGTCAAAAAAGCCAATGAATTAAGAGAACTACTTAAGGATTGTGGTAATCCCATGAAGGATGATAGATTGATTCATCACATCTTGAAGAGGCTACCTTTAGAGTATGCATATTTTGTTTCAAGTTACAACACTCATAGGTTGACCATAGGAAGTGCCTTCACTAAGCCTTCATTTGATGCATTTGCAGAAATTTTGATGTTGGAACAATCCAATTTGATAGATATGGGAATTCTCAAGTCATCCAAGTCTACAACATTGGTGGCTAGTAATGAGAACCAATCAAATCAAGGTGGAAAAGGTTTTACCAATAGCAAGAAAAAGCAGTAGAAGCCAAAATCACTATTAGAGACACAACAATCTTCCTCCTCACAATAAGGCAATTCTTCTTCCGACAAGAAGGGAAACAAAAACAAGAAGGATAAACTATTTTGTGCATATTGCAAGAAAAAAAATCACGATGAGCATCATTGCAAGACTAAGAGAATAAATGAATTGGAAAAATTACTTAGGAAGAAAAAAATAAATGTGCCAAATGCTTCCAAGGATTCAAATCCATCCACTTTACACAGAAAAGTGCAAGCATTTATGGCAACTTCAAGTTCTTCAGGAGAATGGATTGTTGACTTGGGTGCCTCACATCATATGGGTTCTTCAAAAGAACATTTTTCTTCATTGAAGTAGTCTAAGGCACCTCACATCTTTGTAGGGAATGATACACAAGTGGAAGTTGAAGGGAAAGGACAAGTTGAGATGGAAAATGGAGAGTTCGAAGACGTTCTCTACATTCCTAACCTTAGCACTAATCTCCTTTCAATTTACCAAATCACTCACTATGGAGGTGGCAATAAAGTTGAGCTCCTTTTTTATTTAGTAATGGAGTGCAATCTTAAGGATGATTCATTGGTTGCAATGGGTAAAGTTAATCATGAGACACAACTTTATTCTTTCTCCCACTTTGTGCCTAGGTCTCCTTCAAATGCCTTGTTGATGACACTAATCCCTTAAGGAAAGTATTGTGCAAATTATTTTAAATCCTTATAGATAGAGAAAGAAATACATAAACAAAAAGATATGCTGGTGGGAAAAAACTTTTTGGTAAAGCAAACCCACCCCTCCAAAACCTGCACAATGTATTATCTTCAACACAAAGGTTACAACACACTTGCAGTGTAAGTTGTTTCAGGACATGGAAGACTGATTCAATGGTAACCAACAATACACTTTTCTTCTCTCCTATCTACAACCCTAAAAGTTCTTATATAATGCACTTTCCATTTTTTAGGAAACTTCCAAAGGACAACTACATTAGGGTTTTACCATTCTCTAGAAAAGTAGGAACTCAATTTTTTTTTCAGGTCAATGTCCTAAACCCCGCACGCTAAATGGAGACTTGAGTGTATAGTACTTGGTGATCAAATTCCACATGTCTTACCAACTTCACCCATCATCAAATCTTCCAAAGATAGCTCTTATTTGTCATAGGAATCTATCATAACCATTTTAGTCATGATCTCCTTACACACAATTCAAGATGCCAACACATGCAAGTGGAGTGACACATCAACATGTCAACTAGACATGTACACTCACACTTAATTAAATTATTTGAAAAAAAAAAATTTATAAAACAAATAATAAGAATAGGAATTATCTGAGGTTGAGACATCTTATTCCTAATAGTTGGCATATTCACAATCACAAAGTAAATTATGGCATAAGCAGTATGGACATCTTGCCTTCTACTATCTTCATCAACTTAACTCAAAAAATATGGTCAAAGGTTAACCTACAATCAAATTTTTTATAGGTGAATGTACAACTTGTTTAATGGATATGCATCTAGAAGAGAAGTCTTGGAGAGCATCAATTGTTCTTCAGTTGCTTCACATAGTTCTAGCAAGCCCTTTTTTAGTGACATCAGTAAGTAAGGGTTGCTATGTCCTCACTTTCATCAATGAATTTTTATGCTACACATGGATCTACTTTCTTAATCATAAGAATGAAATGTTTGATACATTTCTAGCCTTCAAGAGTCATGTTGAGAATCAATCAAGTAAAGCCATCAAGGTTCTTCATATGGTTAATGAAACTAGGTATGTGAACTCAAGACTTAGAGACTTTTGTGAACTTGAGGGTATTGATCTTCAAAATCGTATAGCATTTAGTGCACAAAAGAAAAGTGTTTCAGTAATAAGGATTATAATTCTTAAGTCAATGGAAAGTTGTATGATTCAAGCTAAGTCTCTTGATCCATCACTTGAGGTAGAAGCTATAAGTAGTGCCAATCACATCCTTAATAGATCTCTTCATAATGTCTTAGATGGAATGACTCCTTTTGAGGCATGGTACAAAAGAAACTTAGTTCAGAAACAGTTTTGAGTCTTTGGCTATCTGGCATGGGCAAACAAATCTTCAAAGAAATGCAAGGCTTTGTACTTTCATTGTATATGATCAAAGTGTTAAGGCATATAGAATTATGAATCCTGAGAATCATGAGATATAGAGAGGAATGTTTACTTTGAGGAAAGTTCATCTAACTTATCCTCTAATCCTCTCCTTACTTCATACATTATGGAAACTGATAGTGACAATAATGATAATGATTCAACAGGTTCACTTATGATAGGTCCATGTAATTTAGTATAGTTGGGTACACCTTGTCTTCTAGTTCTAGAATCAAGGGATGACTACATGACATATATTTTAGGTTTGTTTGTGGCATCCTATATAGTAGATTTGGGAGACAACATTGATGATATACATCTTCTCTTTGATGAAGAAGATCCTTCTTTAGTTGTTGCAAGGGAACACTCTGACCCTCTTGTTCATTCTCTACATGATAATTCTTACAAGGTTGATATGATTATGGATCCTTATGTACAGAAGTTGCAAGAGGTCTCTTTATCATTTGAGGAGACAATTGGTTCTTTGGGATATGTTCTACATCCATCCTTGATAGATCTAAAAAAAATATTTTTAGTAGTGTTGGAAGGGGCAACCATCAGTATTGACACAGGGACAATTGAGCAGTTTTTAGAGACACCATTCATCTTTAGGATTCTTTCTACACATTGGAGAAGCATCATATATGTACCTATGGTATTGTTTCTTCCTAAAGGGAGGAACATTATTTAGTAGTCATGGATTAGCTTCTACATTCATCTTGGAGCAACTATCACTAATCAACATTCTATATTTGGGGGGGGGGGGAGACTTTTTCATCTTATGAGATTTTGTCCTTCTCATACTTCTCTATTGTATATTGTAATGGGGAGTCTTAATTACTCCATCCATCTATGCATCTTGTTTTTTCATCTCTCTTTTTGGGGGAGGGTTTTTTCCATGAGGTTTTCCCTCTTTCTCTATTTTCAAAGAGATTGCATTGCATTTGTACATGGGTACCTAACATGGCCTAGTAGCTAGGACCCATCATACATTTTTATTATAGCTTTTGTAAGCTTAAGTGCATTCCCCTAAGTTATACTTTGGGGGGGCAGGGGCAGGGGGGGAAGGGGGGAGGTGCTAGTGCAAATAATTTTTTATTATTACACTTTACTTAATTTTACTTAGGTTAATGCATTATTTTATTATTTATTAGCTAGACACCTAGGAGTATGGGTAAAAGCACAAACCTGTGTCACCCTTTTGTAAAGTAAAAGGCTAACAAAAGTATAATTGTTCACCTTCAATGACATACAATTGGTATTATTAGTTTGAATTTTGAAATAAAGTAAACTAATAAAATGTGTAGAAATGGATGAAGTTAAGGATTATAACTTTAATAATTATTTAGAATAAGAATTGATATATTTTTCTAATTTTTATAGACAATTTTTTAGATGCTGAAAAATGTTGAAAATTAGGTGTCTAGTTCCCACCACAAAACTATATGGAAATAAACATATTTCCCTTTGATCTCAAACTATGTTATAGATAACATATATATCTAGAGCAACAAAAAATAAAAGTTGTCTTTAGACCTATATTTTCTCTTTTATAAGGATTGAAATCTCAACTCACCTTAAATCGATAGTTTTCATCTCCCACCACATTTTTCAAAGAAAATCTATTTTAACTAGGAGAAAATTTATACATTCTAGAAGAGGACTTTCTCCTATAGAATGTCATGATTTTTTTATTTTTTTGATATGAACTAATTTTTTTTCTTTCTCAAAACTGACATCTTTTCGAGTGTTAAATATGCGGTTGTAGAATTTTTTAATTACAATGTACTATATGTAATTAAAACACTGTAAACTCTATATGAGAATATTCTTCACTCCAATCTCTATAAAATGTTGTTTACATATTATTAAAAAAATATCATAAAAAATAGTAAGAGTTATTGAAACACCACTTTTTTGAAATAATTTTATTTCTTTAGTAATTAGATGCAAACCAGTATAAAGCATACATTTAATAGACATTTCCAATTGGAAAAGTGTGAGACCATATATAACTTAGATAGAATGAGTTTATCTAGATCATATGTCCAAAAAAAATAGATTTTTAGAAAGAAATACTCAAATTTAGTCATTCTAACAAGTTAGCCCAAAAGGTGACACAACTTTGTACTTTTACTCGTATGCATACCCATATGAGTTGTCTTGTAGATAACACAGTTGTTAGCAACTCTTTTTTAACACATGGTGTCTACAACATAAGAGTTTGCATATTTATTTGAGTTGTCATGTAGACAACATAGTTGTTCACACTCTAATTAAGCACATGGTGTCTACAAATTTTTTTTATGTGACACACCTATGTAAGCTTATCCTCTCATCATCACACTAACTTCTGTGCTCAATGAAGGATAATCCACTCTTGGTAGACATGTGCTTATTTGTGAGGTTAATCATTTTGCTAACTCCTAGTCATTCTAGAAGCCTTTATATATAGGCACTCCTAGTGTGTATATTCAAAAATTCATTCTCATATTGTTATTCTGATCATACTTTATTGGTCTATATTGTACTAGTGCTTGAGCTTCTTAATCTTGGGTGATTTTTCCCTAAGGAAAATTCTTACACTTCCAATAATAGTGGCTTAATCATGATTGTTGATCTTAGATTAATACCTCATGAAATGAATATAGACACTCAAAAAATAGAACTTTGTGTCCATTATTCACCTTCATAAATTTTTATCATCAAATCTTTCTTTTATTTTTCTGATTGTTGATCTTGTAACACACTTTGACTTGTTGCTATGAACTTCTCAAATATTCTTGAACTCTATCAAAAGTTGGCCTTAGATTCCATATTTACAAATTTTTTCTTCTTATTATTACTTGACAAACATATCATTTTACTAGGGTAAAAGAGCACTCAGTTAATACTGACCTCGTTTGAATAGTACTAAACTTTCACTTTACTTTTCCAATTTCTTAGTGAACACTACAGTCACTCGAGGAATGTTGTCTTCCTTATAACACAACACATTACAATATTACATAATTTTGAAATTGTTACACTATCACTATCCAAAGCATTTGAGTGCCCATTGAATATCATACTTATCAATGATATCTTCAACATACTTTCTTCAAATCCTCTTCATCAATGAACTTGATATAGCACTCCACTAAGTTAGCATAATATCTAAAAAACTAATACTTTGACATCAATGATAATATAAAAACTAATATGAATCTCTTACATATGTTCATAGAATTATCACTTAACATTATTTAATTGGGGATCACAATACCCTCCTTTAGAATTGATGACAACACATAATATATGATTATATATTATAAAACATTACATGAGAAAATCAAATGCATGCATTGAAAACTATACAAAATTTTAGCTCTTTGACTTCATCAATAGGTTCTATGTAACTAAATTCATATCTACAATAGCAAAAATCTTCATCAACATTTCTCCCCATTAGGATATGATCTTCTTTAGTTCAACTTCACTTCTTTACATATTCTTTCCTCCTTTTCATTATTCTGATGATCTCCCCTTTTACTTATTCTTTCTCCCTTTTTGGGATACATGTTTTCCTTGGGTAATCTTCTCTTCCTTTGGTACTCTTATCCCCTTTGATAGAAATGCCAAAGTCCATTATAAAATTCACTATGAAACTTATAAAACCTTGTATTAACCTTATCCCTTACCTGTATAGTATACATCAATTTCATCACAACCTTTTTCATAACTTCAGAAATGTTTCTAAAGTGTGAACTCTCGCATCAACTCACAAAGATATTTTTGTTCATCCATGAATTGATTCAACAGGCATCTTCACCTAGTGAATTTTGGATAGGGACAATACCCCCACTTTAGCTCTTAGATACTAAAAATAATTCTTAGGAAATGGATTAGTAAAAATTATTAGATAACTGGGGGGTGGGGGTGGGGTAACTGAGTTATGTCCAGTTATTATATGGTCCCTTCAAACATTTTAGACATTTCAATACCAAATAAACATCATAAATATTAACTCCAATCACTTAGTGTAAACATTAATCAACTCCTTCAAATACTTTAATAAAAACTTTGAAATAACTATTCCTTTCCTTATCAAGTATTAGTAAAATTATAGTTATTACATAGTGGTATCTTAGTTATTGCCTAGTTGTGATAAACTATAAAAATATGTTAAACAACTTATAACACAAATAACATTTAGACATTTGACACCAATATTTTAACATGGAAACCATGTGAACAATAACCAAAAAAATTTACTCTTTTGAAGTGAGCTCTAGTAGGAGTTAACATAGTTAAAGGTTACATACACATGTTAGGATTAAACACAAATAGAAATAAAAATTACCTAAAAATATAACCAATATCAAAAAATAATAAATATTAGAGAAGAGAACAAAAGACACCAAGATTTAATGTGGTTCACCCAATCCTTGGGCTACGTCCACCAAATAGCAGGTCCAATATTATTATGATCTAATTATTACAACCTAATTACAATCTGTAATCCCTTATATATCAATACCACTAAAAGAAGCAATTTTTACATCACACCTTATGAAAAATCCCTAACCCTAAGCCCTTTTATACAATTGTTTTTCCACCAAGGAATTATGGAGTATGTACAGTACTTCCCTAATTAGTCACCAAAAACTAACAACACATTGTTAATGTGACCTTGTTAGATAATTTCATGATGCGGGAGCATCTTGGTTGCCTTGTTATCCTAGTCATTTTTTGTTCATTTTGCATTTTGATGCCAAGTTATTGTAGCTCTAGTTGGTGTTGAGTTATTGTAGCACTTAGTTGGTGCTGAGTTACTATAGCTCTAGCTAGTACTAAGTTACTATAGCACTAAGTTGGTGCCAAGTTACTGTAGTACTTAGTGGATGCTGAGTTACCCAGTATATGTCAAGTGACTCTTCATGTCCCAAGTTTTCCTATTTATGTTGAGTGTCAGCATTTGGATGTGATTTTTGTGAGCCAACTTGTGAAATTTAATTCAATCATGATATTTATGTTAAGATCTTTTCTTGTAATGTGTGTAGACCATTGTTGGATTGGCCTTCTTCTTATGTAATGTTCTAGAATGATCTGTAAGACATTGTGTCAAGTATATATAGAGTGTTTAGGCTTAGAGTTAGGCAGTTTTTTGGAAGAGGGTTGGAGAGTAGAATTGGAAAGTGTGAATTTGATGTTGGATCTTTAAATGTGAATGTATTTATATTTGGTCATAATCTAGAAGGCCTTATTGCTAGGCATGTATGAAGATATTTTGATGACTCAATAAAAGTATTTCACTCTCCTTCCTCCTTTGGTTGTTGTTCTTTGTGTTTGCTTCCATAATGTTAAGTCTTGTAGGGTGGTTTGGATAGTTGGGTGTGCCATTGGCCCTAGTTATTCGCCCCTAACCTGTGTTAGGTGGTATCAGAGCTTGAGGTTCATTCTTGTGGAGATTGGATAGTGTAGAACCTTAATTCAGATTTGGTTGTAGGGTGGTAGATCTATAGATTTGACTTATAACTTGCAGAGGGTTACGATCTTGAAAGAACCTAATTTGTAAAGATGGTTTGTGGTAGAGGAAATGTTGATAATTACATATTGGATCAATTGAGACAAATTATAACCAGATTACATGCTATGGAAATAGCCCAGAGGAGAGGAGCACATCTTGATTATGCAAGTGATGATGAAGCAGCAACACCAAACCATAATCCAAAACCTAAAGAAGATCAAGATGAGGAAAGATTGTTGCAAGTATTTTCTAAGAAAAATTCAATGCCTATTGTAGAAGTTGTTCCTTATGATGGAAAATTGGATACCAATGTTGTGTTGGATTGGATCATAGATATAGAGAAGTTCTTTGAGTATAAAAAAAAATTGATAATAGAAAGTTGAAGATTACAGTCACTAGGCTGAAAGGTCATGCATTACTATTATGGGAATATTTGCAAAGAAATAGACAAAGGAGAGGAAAGGAGAAGATCAAAACTTGGGCAAAGATGGTGAACAAGGTAAAGAAAAAATTCCTTCCTTCTGATTACCAAGTTAGCTTGTTGAGAAAGATGCAAAATTTGAAACAAAATGACATGACTATGAAAGAGTATATTGAGGAATTCTATAGATTGGACATTAGATTTGGACATGTGGATGATGATGTTGAGAAAATTGCAAGGTACATAAATAGATTGAGATCTAGAATTCAAGATGATATAAGTTTTGTGAAGTTGGAAAGTGTTGAAGAAGCATATCAATAGGCCTTGAAAGTTGAAGGGATCTTGAAAAAGAAGCATGAACAAAGATAAAGAGGTAGAGGTGGTAGATTCTAGAGAAGCAAGGGTAGATCTTATGGAGAAGGTGGCAGATCTGATAGTTCTATGCATGATAAAGGAAAATCTAAATGGAAGAATGATGAAAAAGATAAGACTAAGTGGAAGGGTGGTAGCTCATACTAAGGAGGTACTAGATCTTATTGAGGAAGAGGTAATTCTTATTCTAGAGGTGGATTTTATGGTAATTTTCTTAGATGTGGTAAAGAGGGACATAGATTTTTTGAATATAGATCCTTTGAAAGTGGGCAAGGTAGCAAAAATGTTGTGATTCAAGGAGATGATGAGGGTTCACCAATTGGACCTAAGGCTACAAAAAATTTGATGGTGAGAAGAACCTTATGTAATAAGGGAAGTGATGAGGAAGCTATTTTAAGGAGAAGTCTTTTCAAGACAAGATGTAAGATGGCTAAAAAATGGCGCAAAGCGATTATTGATAGTGGAAGTTCTATAAGTTTGGCATTAGAAGAGTTGGTTACAAAGTTGCAATTATAGAGGCTGAAGCATCCTAAACCCTATCATGTTTCATGGATCAAAGATGAGCATAAGATATTGGTATGTCGGTAATGCCTTAAGAAGTTCAAGAGTGGACATTACTTTGATGAAGTTTTGTGTGATATTATGCCTATGAATTGTTATCATATTCTATTGGGTAGACCTTGGAAATATGATAGATATGCTATGCATGATGGAAGATTGAATCAATATATTCTTTGGGTGAATGGGAAGAAACAAACATTGCTACTTTTGATTGAAAGTCCAGATGAGGTTAATTGTACTACTATAAAATTTGCATGTTTAATGGGAAACAATTTGAAAAGGAGATGAGAAAGAATAGAGTTTGTTTTTCTATAATTTCAAAGAAACCAAGTTCTATCAATAGTACCCAAGTGCCAAAAAATAGTGTTAATGGAGTGCTAGTTAGTGGTGACCAAAGGATAGTTGTTAGTATTGACTGAGTACCTAAAGAAATTATTGAATTGTTAAATGAGTATAAATAGATTGTTATAGAGGATATACCTAATTGTTTACCTCCAATGAGAAGTGTAAGTCAATGTATGGATCTGAATCTTGGAGCTAATTTTTCATACAAAGAACCATATAGATTGACACCTACAAAGAATGAAGAACTTAATAAACAAGTGCATGAGTTGTTGCAAAAAGGTTTGATTAAAAAAATCTTGAGTCCATGTGTGGTACCTACTATATTAGCACCTAAAAATAATGGAGAATGGAGGATGTGTACTAATTCTAGAGTTATTAACAAGATCATAGTGAAATATAGATTTCCTATGTTGAGGATGGATGACATAATGGATTATCTGAGTGGAACAAAGTATTTTACCAAGATTGATTTGAAGAGTGGCTATCATTAGATCAGAATTAGAGAAGGTGATGAATGGAAGACTACTTTCAAGAAAAAAGATGGTTTGTATGAATGATTTGTTATGCCTTTTGGTTTGACTAATGCACCTAGTACTTTCATGGGGTTGATGAATGAAGTTCTAAAAATATTTTTGGGTAAGTTTTTGATTGTTTATTTGGATGATATTTAGATATTCAGTAAAACTAAGGAAGAACATCTTGAGCATATTAGACAAGTATTGTAGAGGTAGAAAGAGGAAAAGTTGCTGATTAATTTGAAAAAGTGTTCTTTTATGCAAGAGGAGATTGTATATTTGAGATTTTTGATTTCAGCTTATGGATTGAAGATGGGTCTTGAGAAGGTTAAAGCAATTTTGGAATGGCCTACACCTAAGAATGTGGATGAGGTAAGATCATTTCATGATTTGGCTAGCTTTCATAGAAAGTTTATAAAGAATTTTTGTTCTGTTTGTAATGCTATGACTGAAATGCCATGATCGAGACAATAAGGGGAGGTAAAAAGGAATTCAAGTGGACACATGTAGCTGATAAGAGTTTTGAGACTTTGAAACAAAAAGTTGCTGAATTACCTGTATTGGCTTTGCCTAATTTCAACAAAGTATTTCAAGTTTAATGTGATGCAAGTGGTAATGCAATAGGAGTTGTATGAAGTCAAGAAGGTAAAACCATTTCTTTCTTTAGTGAAAAGTTGAATGATGCTAAAAAGAAGTATTCTATATATGATCAAGAGTTTTATGCTATTGTTCAAGCCTTGAAGGAGTGGAGACATTATTTGATTCCGAAGGAGTTTGTGTTGTATACTGATCATAAAGTTTTACAATACTTGGGAAGTCAACATAAATTAAATCAGAGACATATGAAGTGGGTTGAGTACTTGTAGAGTTTCACATTTGTTACTAAGCATAAGAGTGGAGTTACTAATAGAGTTGTTGATGCATTAAGTAGAAGATGTTCTTTGTTGACTGAAATGAAGGTTGAAGTTCTTGGTTTTGATGAAATGAAAGAGTTGTATGATGGTGATCCTAATTTTTTTTGAGGCATGGAGAGAGTGCAGAGTACCAAATTTGATAGATCACATAAGTAAGTATGATGAGTATTTCATTCAAGAAGGTATGTTGTTCAAAGGCATTTAGTTGTGTATTCCTAAAAGTTCTATGAGGTTGAATTTGATTAAGGAAAAACATAGTGATGGATTGGCTAGACATTTTAGAATTGATAAGACATGGAGTTTGCTAAAAGAGAAGTATTATTGGCCACAAATGTATAAGAATATTCATAAATTTGTAAAGAGTTGTGGAGTTTGTCAAATTGAAAAAGGAGTAAGTCAAAATACTAGTTTGTACTCACCTATTACTATTCTTAAGAAACCTTGAAGTGACATTAATATGGATTTTGTTCTTGGATTACCTAAGATAGTGAAGGGGTATGATTCTATATTTGTTATAGTGGACAAATTTTCTAGGATGGCTCATTTCATACCATGTAAGAAAATATCATAAGCAGAGCATGTTGCTGAACTTTTCTTTAAAGAGATTGTGAGATTACATGGATTACCAAGAAGTATTATTTCTGATTGAGATAGTAAGTTTGTTGAGTTTTTTTGGAAGACTTTGTGGAAGATGATGGGTACTAAGTTGAAGTTTAGTTCTACATTCCATCCATAGACAAATGGACAAATAGAGGTTGTGAATAGAAGCTTGGGCAATTTGTTGAGATATTTAGTTGGAGATAAGCCAAGTAATTGGAAAGTAGTGTTGGCACAAGCTAAGTTTGCATATAACAATTTTTTGAATAGGAATACAGGGAAAACACCTTTTGAGATTGTTACTGGAATGCAACCTAGAGGTATATCAAATTCGAGAGATGATACTGGTGAAGAAAAGAGAAGCATTATAGGAGAAGAATTTTCTACTTTTATAGAGTCTTTGCATAAGGAAGTGAAGTTGAGATTGGAATAAAGTAATTAGAAGTACAAGGAGAATGCTAATAAGTCTAGAACACATCATAATTTTGAAGTTGGTGATGAGGTGATGATTCATTTAAAGAAAGGAAGATTCCTAGTTGGAGCATATAGTAAGTTGAAGATGAAGAAATTTAGACCTTGTAAGATCTTGAAGAAATTTGATAGTGGTAATGCTTATGAAGTTGAGTTACCTGATGACATGGATATATCTCCTATATTCAATATTGCTAACTTGTATAAGTATCATGACTCAGATGATGAAGAATTTTTATAAGAAGATTATCCTAAGAAGTAGATTGAAGAAGTTGAACATATATTGGATTAGAGAGTTGGCAAGAGCACAAGAGGAAAAAATTATTATGAATATTTGGTAAAGTGAAAGAACAGGCGTATTGAAGATGCTTCATGGATTTCTCAATTTGAGTTGGATTCAACTCATATTGTGACATCTCAATGATTCAAGAGAATCATTTCTTTCAACTTTGCTTGTCTGATGTAGGAGCATCCTAGGTTGCCTTGTTATCCTGCTCATTTTTTCTTCATTCTACATGTTGATGTCAAGTTACTATAGATCTAATGGATGCTGAGTTACTATAGCTCTAATTCATGTCAAGTTATTGTAGCACTTAGTTGGTGCCAAGTTACTGTAGCTCTAGTTGGTGCCAAGTTACTGTAGCACTTAGTTGGTGCCGAGTTACTATAGCACTTGGTGCCAAGTTCCTATAGCATTTAGTGGATGCCACGTTAACCAGTGTATGCTGAGTGACTTTTCATTTGCTAAGTTTTTCTATTTATGCAAAGTGTCAACATTTGGATGTGATTTCTAGGAGCTGACTTGCAAAATTTAATTTGATCATGATATTTATGTAAATATCTTTTCTTGAGATGTGTCTAGACCATTTTTGGGTCAAACTTCCTCTTATGTAATGTTTTAGAATGATCTATAAGCTATTGTCACAAGTATATATAGACTGTTTAGGCTTAGAGTTAGGCAGTTTTTTGGAAGAGAGTTGGAGAGAAAAACTAGAAAATGTGAATTTGTTGTTGGATCTTTGAATGTGAATGTATTTATATTTGGCCATAACCTAGAAGGCCTTACCCCTGGGCATGTATGAAGATATTTTGATGAATCAATAAAAGTATTTCACTCTTCTTCCTCCTTTGGTTGTTGTTCTTTATGTTTGCTTCTATTGTGTTAACTCTTGCAGGGTGGTTTGGATAGTTGGGTGTGCAATTGGCCCTAATTATTCACCCCTAACCTATGTTATTTCACCAAATCATCTTGACCTTATCACTCCCAATTCTTGACTAGGAAGAGTTGCTTGATTTAAAAAACTTTCTAACACCACTAATTGATGTTTGTATATATTATTTCATAGGCTTTTTAGGTCCACTCAGTACTTCCAAGATTTTTGCTAAAATGATTAAATAGTAATAGTATACAAATGATTTGTTAAGAATGGCAACTACCTTTACTTATTTAGATCTTTGTTCTTTCTCTTTCTCTATCTAATCTCTCTCTTGGATCTTATTTGACTCTATACTTTGACTTGGCTTATTAACACTATCTCTTTCTCTTTTCTCTACTTGGTTCAACTAGCTCAAGTCCTTACTTTCACCTTCTTCAATAATTCACACTATGATCTCCTTTTTCACTTTCAACCAACACAATGAAATTAGTAGCAAAATACAAAAAATATCAACCTAAATTGTCTTGCTATCCTCTTTAAATAGTTTTTTCAATGCTTCTAGATCCTTCCATCTTTTGCTTCTTAATCAACATCATCAATCTTAGGTTCATGCAAAATTTCCAGATTCAAAAACTTCATACAATGAATCTATGCACCTAGATTATATAAATTGCATAAAACTTTGTGTCCATTTGTATCGTCATTCGATTTCCATAACCATATCCTTCTTGATTTTTATTATCCATTAATCTTGCAACATGCTTAGAATCATGTCTTAAACCATCATAGACTTTCCAAATTTCCATCAAAAGTTGGTCTTAGATTCTAATTATCTAAACTTGTTCATCTAGTTGTCACTCAGTAAACATAATGTTTACTTACATAATACTATGTTTTCCCTCCACCTTTACCAATCACTCGAGCAATATCATAGTCACTTAGTGAATACAATTTCCCTTTATTAATCTAGCAACTCATTTAATCTTGTGTTATTTAATACTTTGCAATAATACATGATTGTAAAATTATCAAACTAATATTACATTATCATTATCCAACTCATTCAAGTACCCATTGAATACCTTACATATAACTTTTGTCTACATCATACTTTTTTAAAATTTTCTTCATCAATCAAATCTTCTTCATTAATCAAATGATATGGTACTCTATTGAGTTAGCATAATGTCTAGCCAACTAAGACTTTGACATCAATGATAATATAAAAAATAATACGACTCTCTTACATACATGAATAGCATCATCACCTAAAAATACCCCACTATCAATTACATTATCAATTGGGGATAACAATCTCCCCCTTTGGCATTGATGGCAACACATAACATGATATTTATATTAAAAATATTAGATAAGATTATTAAATATATGCATTGATGAAAATAAATTGATGTAGGATTATCCTAGATTTCCTTGTAAATCCTACTCATTTTTTTCATTATGCTAGTTAATGTTGAGTTCTAGTGGTTGTTGAGTTCTAGTCATTGTCGAGTTCCTATATGTGTCGAGTTGTCTAGTGTTGGCAGAACATTTTTATGTGTCAAGATTTCTAGTGTTCGTTGAGAACTCCTTCATGTGCTGAGTGAAACTAATTTTTTCTAATGTTTAGTGCCTTCTTTGACTAAGTTTTTTTGTGATTTGTTCTTAGCTTGAGCTGACTTATGTAATTTATTTGGATCATGAATTTAATGCAAGGATCTTGTATTGGGATGAGTACATACCATTTTAACATCAACCTTCTATTATTTAACGATCTAGAATATTTTGTAAGCCATTTTGGAAAGTATAAATAGGGGTGTTTAGGCTAGGTTAGGGAATCACTTAGAGCATCTAGATGGGAGAGAAAAGTTAAAGAGAGAGAAGTTTGAATTAAGTATTTATAAATATTTTAAGTCTAGGATTTTACAAATCTTCTTGGCCATAACCCAGAAGATCTTATAGTTGGGCATGTATGTTGATAATTTGATGAATCAATAAAATATTCTTGTTCTTTCTCTCCTTGGTGTTGTTCTCTATGTTGTTCTTTTATGTTGTGTTTACTTAATAAGGTGTTTGGATAGTTAGGTGTGCCTCCAACACTAGCTTTTTAGACCCTCCTTGCATCAGGTGGTATCAAATCTTGAAGTTTTTCCTTGAGGATATTAGATTATATATAGCCCTAACTTGGATTTGGTTAATAGGGTGGAAGATCTACAAATTTGACCTATAACTTGTAGAGGGTTACAATCTTGAGGGAACATGTTTATCAAGGTAGTTCAATGTGGAGAAAATGTTGACACTACTATTAAGGAAACGTTGAGACAAATTGTAGCCAGATTGGATGTTATGGAGCTAGAGGAGAAGAGTGGATCTTGATGATGTTAATGATGATGAAGAAATGACACAAAACCCTAATCTAGAACCTGAGGAAAATAAAGATTAGGAAATATT
The DNA here is from genome assembly GCA_028749045.1 of Cupressus sempervirens. Lineage (NCBI taxonomy): Eukaryota > Viridiplantae > Streptophyta > Pinopsida > Cupressales > Cupressaceae > Cupressus > Cupressus sempervirens. The sequence continues at coordinate 99,035,979 of CM053793.1, read as the reverse complement.
GTTGAGAGTATTGTCTAGGGCACATTCAAAGCCTATTATGGAAGTTGTTCCATATGATGGAAAATTGGACACCAATGTTGGGTTGGATTAGATCTTTGATATGGAGAAGTTATTTGAGTTTAAAGAATTCTTGATAATAGGAAGGTGAACACTAGTAAATTTAGGCCTAATTTGCAACACGAAAATGTCTCAATTTTGACACAAGTTGGTCGCTAAAGCCACCAAAGTTGTTGTCAGACAAATTTGGTTGGTTTTCCACCACATTCATTGCACGTCATAATTTTGACTACATAAACGTCGATTTACTGACACAAATTTTGTCCATTTCTCTATCTAGCCTAAATTGTTATTTTCCCAATTTTGACGTAAACTTGCCCAATTTTGAGTTGGAATTCTGACGAAAAACCCTTAGCTTTTGACGTCGGAGCCATAGTCGCGACCTAAATGGTGCCAGTTTGGTGTCTCAATTGCGACAAAGATTGGTCGCAATTGGGACCAACATATGTCGCAATTGAGACGCGCTACCCCATTTTTTTTTAAAGCTTTGCTCTCATAGGAGCATTCAAAACTGCACAACACTTGATTATAAAGCATAATTGCTTGATGCATGAGAGTCAAGGTATCATGCACATTTATTCCTCCACACCATTGTTTTGTTCGTCAAATGATTTATTTTATACAAAACAATGGGAAGGAGGAAGAAATGTGCATGATATCCTGTTTCCACCGAGCAATTATGCTTTACAACTCAAATTTTGTGGAGTTTAGAAGGCTCCTATGAGAGCAAAGGCTTTGCGATAATTGGCACAACACATCTAAATTTTGGTTCCTACAGGGAAGAATAAAATTAGGAAATAATTATTTATCAGGAATGAAAGCCAATAATTTCATCTATTTTTCAAACAAATAAACGTGACAAAAAAACTTACAGTCCCAATCGCATCATCATAAGAGCGCATATATAACTATAACTATAATTGTCTAAAACCAATATAATTTACAAATATCCACAATTAAAATATTATCCCTTGATGTTTTCTTTAATAATGCTCCAATGCCTTAGGGCATTCAATTAGAAACTTCAAAATTAATGCTATCAAGTTAGATGTCATTTCATAGCCACCAAGGATAAGGTCCATAATAAGATTCAATATCTCTTCATCCATAATGTATAATAATGCTATCAAGTTAGTTGTTATATTAATAAGATTCAATATCTCTTCATCAATATACCTCTGGTTCTTGATGGAGACATGCTCCAAACAATAGGAAATGTCATCATGAAGCAGGAGGTGAGGTTGAAGGATTTTATGGAGGCATTCAAAAGTTAATTATAGAGGAAGAGATTTTAGCTTGGAAGAAGTTGTGGCCAAAAGAATCGCTAGAATGATTGATTGTTACATTAGAATTATCTTCATTTAACATTAAAGCTGCATGCATATTGGAATGGTTGACATCATCGTTAAGTGCATTTGATGATAGCACATTTTTTTAGGATATACATAGAGAATGTCAAGAGTGTTGTTGACAAATTTTGTATTTCTTTTGGCTTTAACATTGATGACTATGTTCCAACTCTTTTGGGCTAATATTTGCTTCACAAATGGCCAATGTATATGAATCTTGTGCCAATAGAATGACTTTTGTTGAAGTTAACCATAATGTATACATATATTTGTAATCATTATAGTCAGGATGACAACTATTGCAATTCACTTGCCCATTGAAGAGATGATTTTTTTTATGACAGCACAACAAAATGTTCTGAACCATAGATTGCTTATCCTAAAAATCTTTCATCATCCTCCGAAACTGATCAATAATAATGCAATATATTGTAGTATTAACTATTTAAATTATTCTTGCAAATGAGGAACTTAATATAATTTGATTGAGCAACCTTACATTTTGTACGTCGCCATTTTGTATTATACCTCAAACAAAAAAATGATGGTGCCATGTGATCAAGACAACAAAAATCTCTATGGAATGTACAAACCTTGGCACTAGACTTCTTCTCCATCTATGAGGCATTCAATGCTGGAGACAGAACCTTGTATCTACTCCACAAATAATGTGCTTACTAAAGTTGCTGCGGCAAAAAGTTCTCATAGGTTAGTTCTAATCAGGTCTGGTGAATAATATGTGAAAACATCAATACAGCCAAGGCACTAATTTTGCCCCATTTTCCTCATGTATGAGAGCCTTGAAGAGAAGCTTAGATAAAAAGAAATTAGTCGTATGGATTAACTTAATAGTAGCAAAAATGAAGAGAAAAATTGTTGGCGATGAACTACTTAAGCTGCAAATACAAGAAAAAGACTGGTCGCAATGTATGGGCTATCCTAAGTGGTAGAAATGGTCATAGTACAGCGAAGTTCATAGTTTCAATTAATCTAATTTGTAATTAAAAAGAAATTTCACTGTATCGAAATATGAGGGCTTCTTTTACAAACTTTTTTTCATTTATAAGAATTTTAAGAAACTTTTTTTGTCAAATTTTAAACCAAAAGGATTGCATTGAGCTAATGTTTGAAACTCTACCAAGAGGAAATTGAACTAAGGCATCCAAATCTTAACACACTATATTATAAGAATTTCATAGTTAAGATTTGTGCTTGTAGACAACATCCAAATCTTATCTGGTGGGTGCCTCTCATATTAAATTTTAAAATTATTTTTTTCTAGTTCAACATGGAATGACCTTTCATGTTGGTTAGTCTACTAACCCTAACTCATCTCATCTAGGCCATATCAGATCTTGATAAAGGCTAGTTTGCAACAATTTAACTTCTAATAGCTAGTTTGTAAAATTAGTTAAAATAACTTGTTAGTAATACAATTATCTTCATAAGGAGGTCTAATTTGCATTCTCAGTACAAAACTCACCCAAATATGCTTTCAAAAGGTATTTAAACAACAATTAGATCTTGACAAAATTAGATATGAAAGTGGAAATGATAATCAGGTCATGTACCTCTTCTTCATCTCGTTTGCGCTTGTTTTCCTTAACCTTTTCGTGAAGATTTGCAATGTACTTATCAAATATCTCCCGATAGAAGCTTTCATCACTAATTTCCCTAAATATTCATATCCAATATATTTATAGCTACTACTAGTGTAAGGTACATGATAACTACCTTTAATTACTCGCAATAAGATTAATTCCTGATAGTGGCTCTTTTACCTATATGCTTTCGCATCTTTGAGAAAAGGTATGCAATCCTCCCATTTTGAGGAAGCAACAATTTCATGAAATGGAAAAATAACATATAACTAATTTATCATTACATAGATAGAAATTTTTTTATGATAAGAATAGAAATTCATTCATATTTAGGATTTTTAATGTACAAAACTCTGTGAAATTTTACTCTAGGTGTAAAAGTAGTAGAGGAAAAAGAGACTGCATTAGAAGGATTTTTTCCAAAATGAATAATGTAAACCTTCAGAGAATAAAGCAAAGCCGTGAAATCATCTACCAGCCTTTCCCTCCTTTTTGCTTCTTTCTCTTCCTTTTCCTTTACTTGTTCAATCACTTCTTCAAACACAAGCTGCAAGCAATACACAGGATGTCAGTAAGACCTAAGAAAATCATATATCCCAAAAAAACTTGCATTACTTTCAACATTTGCAATTGTTTTAGTTTAACCTAATAAAAATCCATTATCCACTAATGAGAACAGACTAATGCATTTGTGATAGCGATTCACTTCCAGCAACTACTTACCAGTGCAAATGAGTCAAATAATAATATAGCTAATGTAATGATCGAATCAGTTAGGAACCAGAGTCATATGGAACATAAGGATAAGATCCTTGTTTGTATAAATAGTAGTTACTAGGAACATAACAATATGTGACAACATTGTTCAAAGGCAAATACCAAATACTTTTATTGTGAAGTCTTCTGTAGCTGAGACAAAAAATCTAGAAATGTAACCAGAACAAACCTTAAGATTTTTTTCAGATGTAGCAGCCAAATCATATAGTTCCCCAATGGAGGCTTTGAACTTGTCAAGAGTCCATGCTGATGTTACTGCGAGCTGCAATCATTACATCAAAAAGATTGCAATATATTTTACATCCAATGGAAAATCTTAAAGCACAAAAGGCACACCTTTCCTGACTCCATAGCATCTTTTATGTTTGATTTTTCCTCTTGGTACTGCCAAAGATACATATTCAAAAAATGGTTACATCAAAGGAATCAAACATACATTGCCTTGAGTAATAATGATTGCAAGCCTGATTGTGAAAGTGCAATTAAATCTTGCAATCAAATCATTAAAATATATGCAACTTTCTTACCTGCTTTTTCATCCCTTCTGCAACATCTTCAAACAAATCCTTGGGTGGTGAACTAGATGTATTTGAAGCAGGCTCTTTGCTTTATGATCCTCTAGTTCTTTGCTTTATCAAAGAACTGGAGGATCATAAAGCAAAGAGCCTGCTTCAAATGAAGTGTGTCTTTGCTATAAGTAGGCCAATTGCTTTATGATCCTCTAGCAATCTTCAAAATTCATCCTAGTTTTTATGTTCTTTTTGGCACAGTTCTTCCTGCATTTAAAAATATTCAAGTCATTCCAATATACAAAAATAAGACAGATGAAAACTATGGAAGCACACTACTCTCTCATTCTAGACAACCTTTTGAATCGTTTGTACTTCTTCCTCCTCCAAATCAGATATAACATGTCAAAATTTTAGGATGTTCTCAAGTCATTAGGTATGACAGCTTTTGGAAAGATAAGATGCCCTTAACCGAAGCCATTATTCACATAATGACAACAAACTATTCATCAATCAAGATAAAAACCAAGCAGCTTTCCAAACATAGGCATTTCACAGCTATGCCATCTCCAGCGCACCTTCCAAATTTGAGTACAACAATATGGGTTCTAAGATTACACCAAAAGTAGGTCCAAAGAGAAAGTCAGATAAATTTGCAGGTTAACATGTGTATTCAACACAAGATCACAATTTCCTATAGGCAAGACTTTAAGATAGAAAAAAAAGAATGTGAATTTGAGATTTGCTGGGATACCTTGCAAAGTCATTACAATTTTAGAGATTCCTGACTTCAGAATTCATAAAAGAAATGGAATAATGTTTTAAGGAAGATCAATTGGGGTTATAAAACCCAAGCATGAAATTGAGGAATAGGACAAAGAATGAAATGCCATTAGTTTATCAATCTAATTTCGTGTTCATGTTTTCTGCTCACCATAACCTTCCTACCCATCTCAAATATTATAATGTGAGCAAATACTGAAAACTCACCTTGGTTGAGCAACTTGTCCACCCTTTTGATTCCCTCCACTATTGAAAGAACTAAAATATATCAACAAATTAAGTGTTAGTCAAACTACTTGAACAAATGAAAGGGAAAAGTTAACAAATTTTGTACAATCTAAGGGATTTATTGTGAATTAAGTAGACATTGAGATCATTTGATTTCTAACATATCATAATAGATCACACAATTGAAACATTGATATAAAAAGCATACAATATATTGAAAAATAACAACAAAAAGCATTACATATTGTAAAAACAATAATATGTACTAGAGATGCAAGGGGTGAGGATGCCATCTCCTATAACCATACAAGTCCCCACAAGGGCTAGTATTAACAAACATATCTTGGCAAAGTTACTTTGTTCAAGAGCTTCCTTTATCCTAATGGCTCTATTGGGCTATCTACCTACAACTTCAAGTGTGTATGAGGAGAGTTTCCTGTCTTCTTCCTGGTGATTGGGTATCATGCTGACATTTACATGGTGGTAAATCAAAGAATAAAGAGAAAATGTTCCACCTGCAAAAGAAACCGTCCCTTTAAACTTAGAACACATGTTTTCACATCAAAAAGATCAAACTTTGACCTAAAAACAAAGTGAAACTAGAGCTATTATAATCTTACCATCTCCATTATCATTGGCCCACAATACAATGAAGACGTATTTGATGAGAGGCAAAAGAGTGAGAGAATATATGATCAAAGACAAAGCCTCAAGAATGTCATCAGGATGTTTGATGCCATCAGGTAAAGTACTTGCATACACATAAAGTGGTGATGTTCCTATGTCCCCATAAACCACACCAATAATCTGAAATGCCAATTGCACAACTGCAGCCATGCTCAACATCTAAGAAACAGGATTTGTCATAAAGTGATGTTAGAATAGTTACTAAAATGGTCATAAATTATGTTGTTATAGTAAAAGAATACTTTAACTTAAGAGAAAAAAACTATACAATATTAAAACATGATATAATGCTTTAAAAACTAAAAAGGTACCTATAATGAAGAACTTCATTTCGACTTGCTAATTGGTTGTCACTATTAACTATAAGCTTATCTTTAAAGTTTGAGCTTCACTTGGTTTCGAGGATAGTTAAATATTCTCTACTTAACAGGGCCAACCATGTGAAGGTGGAAGCTCATTTCGCGCCCCCCCTCCGCCCCCCAACATCACTCTAAATTCCCCATTAACATTTAATAACATTCAATTCATCCATTTTTGAAATATAACATTCAATCATTATAATCACATGATAACATTCATTAACACATAAAATTCATAAACACACAACATTCACGAATAATTCATTAAGACACAACATTCAAGAGTAAGTCATTTATGAATAATTCATTAACAATATTCAAGAGTAAGTTATTCATGAATAATCATCTCTTTTTTTCTTTCTTGCCATTTCTTTTTTTCATAAAATTTCTAAGAGGAATATCAATGTCCTTATTAGGATCCCCCTCCTCTACTAGTTCTAACACATGTCTCCTCCTCATCTGTTCAAGAACACCATGAGGCCACTGCACCAAAGGGGGGTTCGCTGCAATAACAAGTACTTCATGAGGTTAAATTCCCACCATTTTATATTAGGGAATTAAGAGTTTTTATTTAAGTAAAAGAACTATAAATCAAAAAATTAATTTAAAAGAACAAAACATAGATTTTCTTTACCTAAATGTGCCACATGATCTACCTGCTAATCAGTCTGAACATCCTTTGGCACTCATTCAGCATGACATGATTCTATATCCTCAACACAAAAAGGTTACACCAAGTTCAAGTAAAGATGTTAAATTGTATTAATAATTACATAATTAGTTTTAAATAACAAATGAGCACCTCCATCGACGGTATGATGCACATCAGGGGCTTCATGATGCTGCGTATGATCTGTGTCAGGATTAACAGGTTGCATTGCAATGTCATGCACATTATTATCAAATAAATTGTTTCTCAAGTATTCAATTTCTAATATATTTTTTGGCATATTTACCTGTGCACATGATGCAGGAGACTATTCGGTTGGGGCAATGGAAGCTTGCCATAGGCGTTCAGCCACTGCTGAATAGCCTTGCTTGAAGGCAATTTTTTTGTGTTCTTCTATGGCTTCTAGATTAAAATCAGTGCCCTGCATTTTTTTATTAATTAACAAAATTATTTGCATTTTATAAATAATTTTTCTTTGCAATTCATTTATTGCTACTTACAATGCATGCTTTGATTTTCGAATATCCCCTAGAGCCAACTTTGTGCTGCCCAACCTTTTCTAGCCTCGCCTTTGTTGCTTTTGATGTGTCCTACAACCTATGAAAAGTTTGAAATATGTTAGATGATATAAAGAGAATACTAGAATCATTGTGGAAAAATTTACTTCACTTGGGTTTGATGTCTTTGGAGGAAAAAATGCGCCATATGTATGGGTTCGATTTCCTAGTCAAAATTCATGGGATATTTTTACTGAGATCCTTGAGAAAGAACATATAGTTACAACTCTAGGAAGTGGGTTTGGACTCGCAGGTGAAGGTTTTATAAGGGTGAGTGCCTTTGGTCACAAAGAGAACATATTAGAAGCTTCATTTGTCAATATATCTTATGTAGGATTTATGCCTAGATTGGGATTGAGATTTATAAGCAATTGTGTTAGCATATGAATTACATACCTTTCATATTTACAATAACAAAATTTAAATACCAAAATTGAGGATTATGCATGGTAGTATGATGGAGAAATAAATCCTATTTTAGGGATTTTGACAAAACAGCAGAGCGAGAAATATTGAATTCAAAAGGATGAGAATGTGAAGGAACAAGAGGTGCAAGTGAAGGTTCAAATCACATGAAAAGTCATTTGTACACACTGTGAATTTTGTTGTACATTATGTTGTATTTTAAGAGTGCTCCCCCAAGGTAGATGTGTTAGGATTGGTACTTTGTCTCTTTACTTCACTGATATATGTGTTTGAATTAGTCTACACACAAATAATTAACATGTTACCAAAGCTGATACACCTTTTGTGAGCTTGCAAAGAGCTAAGGAACGGAAGAGAAAGATTGGAAGCAGGGTGATATCGGGAAAAATCTCTTAATGAGTTTCCATCTTTATAGTTTCCACAGGAGAAAAAGTAGAGATTCCCTAAAAAGGATAATCTATTGGTTGGGTATAGACACATAATCCATGTGATCAAAGCTTCAGCAGCAATGGAAAATACTAAAAAAGAAGAATGGATTTTAGATGTGGTGGAAGTGTGCTCAGCTTTAAATTCTTTAGGATTCTCAGACTACATTGTTATCTGAAGATAGAGATTAGATTTTGTGATGCTTCACACTTAAATCTGATGTATAGTGTATATGCACTTCTTTTTTGATATGCAACAAAGCACAAAATGGAATTGATGACAGTATAAAATAACAATCACTAATGACAACATTATATACTGTTATCATAGTTAACAAAATACTACAAAATATGGGATTTGATATCTTCAATGATGGATTTCATTAGGATTTACATGCAAATTAAGTGCAGATTTGATGCACACATGACCCAAAAGAAAACAGGGGATAGGAAACTCAAGATAGCGAGCACTTATTGTAAAAGAAAGGGAAAGTCAACAAGTATAGTGGTCAAGGAATTGCCTATTTTTATGACTCAAAATCTATCATGGTACATCATATCACAAGATTCGGTTGTCACAATTTTGAGTAGGAATTTCTTAGTTGAATTAGAGTTTGAGTTCAGCGAAGATAAAATTTGAGAAAAGAACCCATAGGAGACATAGGCTCTAAAATTTGTCACTAAATATAAATAAAGGGCTTCATTTTGTCAATATATCTTATGTAGGATTTATGCCCAGATTGAGATTGAGATTTATAAGCAATTGTGTCAGCATATGACTTACATACCTTTCATCAATAGATAGATTAAATTGAGCTAGTTGAAATTGTTGATACTGAAGTTGAACCCTAAATTTGCTCATTAATGTACTAGTAGTTAATACTATTGCATACCTTTTTGGATTTGTTGGTGCAATTTCTTTTGGCAGACATTGCCCTTTCTCCTTTGCATCCAAAATGAACTCATTCCAGTCCCTCATTGAAACAAAGGGAGGATGCTTGTACTTTGGGTTGTGGATGAGACTCTTTCTATATGTGTCCCTCACAACCTTAAGATGTCTGGCAGCTTTTTGTAACAATTTCTTATGATAAAAAATATTACTACCAAACTCATGCTCTATATCTTTGATGAGCTCATCTTTTAATTTTTGAGATTGGTAGTTCCACCTTTTAAGAAAAAACACAAAATTGCTAGATATAGGTAGTATAAGAAAAGATTCGAATGAAAGGAAAAATGTTGCACCAATTAATGATATGAAAAAAAAAATGGGATAAAATTAGTTTAGTTATGATGTACAGCAACCTAGTACGTATGGTGGGCCTGAATCTTCACAGTGTGAGGTCATAAAGCCTCCTATAAAATGTATCATTTCTTGCAAAAAATGTCATGGGATAATTAATAGTAAAAACCATTAAAATGAATCATATGAAAGAAGACTCCCACTTTTGGTTCTCTATAGAAAAATTAGTTAGTATCTTCTACTCAAAGAATGAAATTGCAATGTACCAAATTACTAAACTAGGGAATTACTAGTATAAACAAAAGGTCATTGATAATTCAGATGATCCTACCAAACCCCTAATAAAAAGGAATTCCAGAATAATTAAACAACTTGCACAATATGACACACTAAAGGTCATGAGGCATCACTCCACATCAAAAGCCCTTGCATTCACCACTTCCTATCATGTTTACATCTTGCAAGAAAATCCTTATTACAATATAAAAATAATTATTTAAAGTACCTGGAAGCTTAGGACATTTCAAAGGCATTAATTCATTATGGTCAATCAACAACGATGTCTCCATAGATCCCGTGCTAGAAACACGAGTAGCTCCAAGAAATGATGGTGAATTATCACCAATAGATGTACTATGATCCGCATTTTGTGGCGTACCAAACGGTGCATCTCCTACCACAAAAAAAACAATACACTATGTGATGCATCCCAAGATTAAAGTACATATTATCAACTCATAATTAACACAAAACCAAATATAGCAAAACAAGGATTTACAAGCTAGATGTCCCCTTGTTGCCGACATTGCAGTCGACAATCTCGTACGAGCATTCATCAACCTCGTAGGAGTCTCCTGCACTAGATGACTTGAACAATACATTGTTAGCAAAGACATTCTGAAATAATAAAAGTAAGAGTTAAGAAGTTTTGAATGTTCGAAATAAAAAATTCCTTCTAACTTGTCAACTAAAAGATTATTTTACTAGTGGCAGCTGGAACTCTGCTACTATCGCCCTCACCATGTTGTCCTTGACCACATTCTGGATCAATTCCCAAAAATTCATGTATAACAAGAATTTAGTAGTTAAAGTTTCTTACAACTCTTTAAAAAAATTGCATCAATAAAGTAGTTTTGCACATATTACATATTTTACTTCACAACATAAAAGATTATAAAATATAAATCTTTATTGAACTTTTGTTATAACTAAATATTCATTGGAGCTTACTTCATAACGCTAAGCTTGCACTTTCAATTCTGATAGCTTCTTCCTCATCTGCTTGGGTTCCATATTTTCCTCATCCAAAATTTTCATTGCTTCTAAATTAATTTGCCTAATTTTTTTTTTCAACATTTTTATAAAATTGGGAGTATCAGCAATATCGGCCTCATCAAAATGCATAGCTAGTGGCTCGGTGGTCACTGCTACTGCTTTACCCTTATCCTGAACATCAAATTGTGAGAGGAATATCAGTAAAACTATCATAAAAAATCAAAAACCATAAATAAAATAACGTAATAATATAACATTTTTCAACTATCTAATTTGTACACTTTCAAAAAGGTTTACCCTCACTGAAGAAGGGGTGGGAGTAGCATCCTGCTAACCTCTATCATCTGTCAGATCCATATCATCCTATCACAAAGATTAAACATAAAAAATTCAGCTAATTGAAAGCAATAGACAGCAAAAAAAAACTTATTAACAAAATGGTAAATAGTACTTATAGCCCTCATGATAGTAACATTGTTTGTATCTATGCGATTTAAATGGTAATCAATTAGTAGTTCTTCCCCTACACTTATTGATTTTATTGCACAAACAAAAACTTCATTCCCCTCACGCACCTCAAATATGCAATTGGGTTGCTTACTAGTTAAAGTAGGTCATGTACTATTTATAAAACTTGCAATATTACCTATTGCTTTTGGTCTCCCATCAATGTACATAGCAAATCTTTTACTTTGATCATTATCTTTCCATTGTATATAATTAGCTGATACCCCATACCTACGCATACTTTTTTTATATCGAACAATCCGCATCCAATCATTGTAATTGTAACATGGACCGATATACTTGAAAAATTTGACAACTTTGTTGTAACATACCTTTATCCCATCCATGGAAAATAGGCCCAAACCATGTAATGAGGATGGATCAATGCGATATATCCTCTCATTAACACAAAAATCTGTGTTAATTGGAGGTAGCTCATTGGGTATCCATTCTTTCTCAATGTGTGAGTACCGAAAGGGCACCTTGATGTCGCCTTTGGTCTCATCATCATAAGAACATGACCCCCCATTAGCAAGGAAAAATTTCATGCATTTATCAAATTTTTTTCTATTCTTTTGACCTCTAGTTGATCTCCCTCTTTTAGCCGTACTACATGTAGAGCTTTCATCTACCATTTCCTCATTTCCCTCATTCGATGTAGATAGATCTGACAAGTACCTATTTTGTGGGTCCTGCAATCCATCAAATGGAAAGTGAAAGTGATTATACAATTATATTTCTATACGGACCTTCTTTGTCTATATATACATTATATGATTATATAATGTCTATTTATAACATACGTGCTCAATGATAAACAAGAAGAATATAAGAAAATTATGTCTATTTATTGACTTATACCTACTGATCCATGTCACTGTGCACAATCCACGCCAAATGGGTCAAATCTCCTATAGTCAATTGACTGTTTGCAAAAAGGGTGACAATGAGACACAATATAAACATTGGTAATTATAAATAACCTATGTTGTAATCATTAGAAATGAACACAATAAATATGTAATCAAATTTCTTGAATATGTTAATCATTTACCTTAAGTTATCTAAAAATTACATGATACACATTTGCTACAAATAACTTAGAAGACAACATGAACAATAGGCAACATCGCAAACATGTCAACAGAAGGGGTGACGATGTACCTGTAGTCAATTGACTGTTTGCAAAAAGGGTCATAATCAGACACAACATAAACATTGGTAACTATAAATAACATATGTTGTAATCATTAGAAATGAACACAATAAATATATAATCAAATTTCCTGCATATGTTAATAATTTATCTTAAGTTCGCTAAAAATTACATGATACATGTATGCTACAAATAACTTAAAAGACAACATGAACAATATGCAACATCATAAACATGAACAAATTTACCTTATATATGGAATGCAAGATCATCAATAGAAGGGGTGATGATGTTTGTAGTCATTGATTATCTTCTTCTTCTTCTTCTTCTTTATCATCATCATCATCATCATCATCATCGCCATCATCACCATCATCATCGCCATCATCACCATCATCATCGCCATCATAACCATCGCCATCATCATCATCATCACCATCATCATCATCATCATCACCATCACCATCACCATCACCATCATCATCATCACCATCATCTTGATCTTCATCATCTGCTTCTTCATCATCTTCAATATCTTCTTCTTCCATAACATTATACTTTATCGGCCTTCCTCTTGGATCATGTCTAACAACAACTGACCAACCCTATTTATTTGGAACCTCTGAGTAAAACACTTGCTCACATTGGCTTGGAAGAACATAGGGCTCATCTCTAACTGGCTCAAACGACCTTGTATTGATCATTGTAAATCCATTATCATGTTAAATAACCATTCTATCTGGATCATTTTGATTTAGTCATAACTTGTACCATTTGATGACGAATAGAACTACTTTGAAGGTGTTAAATTCACACTCAATTATATCATCCAAGATGCTATAGTATTGATTTTGAGATTGTTGAGGATGTATGTCACTTCTAGATGATATATTGGTGACCTCAAAAACTGTAGTTATCCCAAAATCACAAGTTTTCTTTGTGTCATCCAACCTTTTTATGGGGAATTTGTGGCCATGCTAGTACATAGCTTTGTGGTGCTTGACCTACAATTTTTGAAGTCCATGTAAATTATTTGCATTGTGAGTTGATATGAAACATACGTCAAGTTATGATCATTAATAAATTTCTACGTACCTCACCACCTCTTAAACCATTTACTAGATCAACTACCATTGGCATAACATTGGAATCTCCATTACGATGAGCTTCTGTAACCAATGAAGCAACACCTTCCCATGTTAATGAGCAATCATTTTGTTGACATCATTCAATCCATTCTGTCATCCAATCAAGATTGTTCACAATATACAAATGTATTGCATCCCACTCTCAACCACCTATTTCAAATAAATATGCCAATTAAAAATAACTTATATTGAAGATTTATATGAATTAATTAACTACAATAAAATCTTAGATTTACCCCTCACTTTCCTTGATCTACCTTTGCCCATCAAGTACTCCCCTTCAAATTTGTTAATTGAGTTGGGATCCCAAATACGATCTACATGGATGTTTGCTACAAACTTAGGAAGATATTCAGTAATGTACACCATGGTTTGGTATACCATATATCCCTCCACCATAGAACCCTCAGGATGTGCTCTCTGTCAAACCAAGCCTTTCAAAAATTTGAAGTGCCTCTCAACCATCCTCATTGACCTAGTTGGTACAGGTCCACACAATTCAATCTCCTCAACTTGATGTATGAGGTAGTGTTCTTGTGCATTGAAAAAACTTGGAGGTAGACACTTTTGCATTTCACACATCAAAAGAGGAATTTTTCTCTTCCAATATTTAATATCTTCTTTATTGATTTCTTTAGATGACAACCACCTCATGTATTTTCCAAGATCATATATAACCTGTTTGACATTGTTGGCAAAGTGGTGTGGGAGAGATAGAGGTAGAAAGTACTGCAATATTTGTAAAATGATCTTGTCAATATTTTATAAAAGAATGCAATTGAAACTACATGCAGTATATAAATATATAGTGAATACAAAATAACATGAATTACCTTAATAAATGTATGCCAATCATGTGTTTTCAACCCTGGCCCAAATTCACTTTTATTTGATATGACATTGTTTATGTTCGCAGAAAATCGTATGGGAAATCATTTTTTTTTATGACTTCTTTTATAGCATTGCTCTGCTACTTTAACAATAACCAACTAAGGGCACTTGTATCAATCCGGTCTCCATTGTTATTTGGTCGAATACCATTTTTCATTGCATGGTTGGATTCTTCAATGTCACTACAAGTTTTGACAATTTGATCTTTGTCACACCTTCCATCCAAGATTTTCCATAATGTCTCTGCTACATTCTTTCCAATATGCATAGGATCATACAAATGCAATATTGGGAGTTTTTTGTAGTATGGCAACCTAGTAAATTATGTAGGATAATTTTTTAGTCCTTTTGGAAGTTGGACATTGATATCTTGATGACCTTCACAATCATCAATCACATCATCAGTAAACAAAACACAATATCAAAATATAAATTTGAAATAAAAAGCATCAAATGGAATGACATGACCTCGACGATTTATTTTATTGTATAACAACTTCCATAGGCAAGGTGTCATTCTCTGTGGCTTTGATGTAGTCTCTTCTAGACCATTGAAAAGATGTTTTTCGGTAATTCGGTACTTATGATTTATGTGCAAAAAGTGTCTATTCTCATCAAACACCTACTTTCTTAAACTTTTTGAATGACGAGATTTCATCTTTGGACCACAAACTGGACATGCAAATTTATACTTTGTCTGAAGACCTACAAGATCATGTATAATTGGATTAAATGTGTTAACTTTGACATACCAAAAAAGAGGTGTCAAGAAGAGAACATACCACAAAAATGTTTTAGCCCAGGGGCATCGTGCATTGTCCATAGAAGCATTGCATGAAATTGAAATTGTCTTTGTCCTATTGGTCTACAAATGTCATACATAGTAACTCCATTTCATAACACCACCAACTCGTCGATAAGGGGTTCAATATATATGTTGATATCTTTGACTTGGTACTTACCTAGTTGAATGGGCAAAAAAATTACATAATTATTTTGACCATTTGATGGATTAGTAATAATAAATTAATTTAGATGACCACTAAATCAAAAAATACCTAGAACAATCAGTGTCAACATTATGTGCTCTCTCTTTATGGATAACCAAGGAGGTATGTTATTGTTGATAACAAAAACAAGCCACACTGAGTAAGTAGATCTCATCTCTCCATAAGGATTGACACCGTCTGTTGCCAGTGAAAGCTTGAGATTACGAGGTTCTTCTTTAAAGTGTGGCCATTTTTCCTCTATTTCCTTAAATGCCGAACCATTTGCAGGCATTCACATAATGTCATCTTGACTTCTATTGCGTGCATGGTAATCCATAAATTGTGCCAAGCTATTGCACTTGAATAATCATTGCAGATGTGGAATAATGGGAATATGCTGAAGAACCTTGTGAGACACCTTTTTTGTTAATTGATCTGATTGATATCTACTGATATGACAAGTAGGGCATTATGTTGCAAATTCATGCTATTTATAATATATAGTATGATCATTCAAACATGCATCTATTGTTTGATACTCCATTCCAATATCTTTCATGATGGTAGATAATTCTCGGTACGAGCGAGGTAGAATGTTTGATGGTGCTAACAAACACTCACCTATCAACCTACGACCAAAAATATAATTTCTTAATTTAAAGAATATTAATTGCTACACAAACCCAATGTTAATTGTAAGGGAACTACGAGTAAAATAATGAAAGAAGATGGCATACCTTAACATATGTGTCATTGCTACATTGGATAAACCATTCATTACCTTCAAGTTCACCAATAGCAATACAGTGGCAAGAAGAGTTGTTTTGGAGCCTTCATATAGGGGCTGCTCTGCCTTCTCAAGTAAAGGTACATCAAACTCTACATCATCATCACCATCATCATCATCATCATTATCATCTTGATCATCATGATCTTCATCATCTTGATCTTCTTCCATGGTATCATTACCTTCTACTTCAATATTCACAACTCCATGTTCCCTCGTTTGGAAAACCGCATTCTCCAAATTGTCATGGTCCATAACATGAAACTCAGGGATGTTGACCTATATGAAAATGATGACCTTATATTAACCATGACCATGATGTCATCATCAAATCATGTCTCATGTAATTTATAAACTATTAAAATACATACCAATGGGCGATACTCGTTTCCCCCTTCAATGTGACCATGTTGCCTACAATGTTGCTCAGCTGTTGTGATTAGATATCTTCGAGTCTTTAAGCCCTTACACATTTTGCAAGGACAATAACATTTTCCATCACCTTTTCTTTTTAAGTTAGATCGTAGTCTAGCAATTGCCTCCCTATTTTTTTGTGCATTAATATCGTCAGACATGGTCTTTCTTGAATGGAATGACTCATTGGTGGAAGAAGGATGATTTGTTTGCAACCTGCAGATGGAGTAGTAAGAGGAAGACACATATAAAAAGGAGTTAGGTCTCTGAACCAAGTAGGAGTTAGGACATGCTAGAGTGGGGTCAGCCCAAGATATTTTGGAATCTTGAAGAACCTGGTAAAGGGTATTTGGAAAGGTGAAAATAAACAAGTATTTTTACAGCTACAAAGGAGGAATCGAGAGCATTATAAATAATGAAGAAGAAACTTAAATCCATACAACTTCACCTCTATTTACAATTTGACCTTTCTGCAAGTGAAATATGACAATATACAAAATTTCCAATCACATTTTCACTTAAAAAAGAACACCAAATATGCCTTTGCTACAATAATTTCTTCAAATTCTTCACTATTAGATTCTTCAGAACTGCAAGCTCCTGTGCAGAAAAAAGATGAGATGTACTAAGTAATTTTTGATGGGCAATATTTAAACAAATCGACTATCAAAAAAACAATTTATGAAATTTAGTTGCTTTATTATGTACTGAAAACTTGGCAAGATGTTCCCAAGTCTATCTATAGAATGCCTATTTACATGGTTGTTTGTAAATAGTCTAGTATGGTGTTGCTTTTGAACAACAACAAATGTCATTGGGGCTGGTAATTTGGCTCAAGAGATGCACAAGCCGTGTTTATCTCAATTGAATAGAAAGTACTATATTGAGTATTAGGAAACTGACCTTGCGAATAGCATCCAGTTCATAAAGTATTAGGAAAGTGACCTTGCTGATTAGTTTAACATAGATTGGTGAACAGAAAATTCATAATAAAAAACTGATTTTTTTCCACACTTGTTCAAACCATATAATGAAATGACAAAAAATGAATTGTATACAAAGACCATATTGTAGGCTGTCCAAGTTGAAAGTGAATAGATGACCTTTATGGGGTGTTGTACCAAGTGGAGCAAGTATATGAGAGCTTGAAGATGAAGGGATCCTATTTTGGGGCCAATATTTGGTGGTTTCAAGGTGCCTAGGGAGAACCTTTGATGCTAAGTCTTAGTTATGTAGACTTTGGCAAATCTGGTGAGCTTTCTACGAGTTTGTACCTGCTGTATCATCAACCACTATGCCCTATTCCAGACCTTCAGTATTCTGATTGACATCAATTATAAGTGTGCATCCAAATGTTAGCTATAATTGATTGGGGTGGCTTTTAGTGTGTATCAATCTAATTTGACATGTGTTATCGTAGTATCAATGTGTTATCAACATCTTACATTATTTAGAAGAGGTGTAGTTCAGTGGGTAAATGTTCGGTAATTGTGGGAATGGTATTCTATGCTTTCTGTTAGGTTAATTTGTGTTGTTGCAATAGTCTAATTTTATAATCTGAATGTTGTATTAGTTTGTTTCAATAATGTTCTTGTTATTTTTCTATATTGTAATGCATCTCACTATAATGTCCCCTTTTTGACATGACATTCAATAATAAAAATAAAAAGTAAAAATATAAAAAATTAAAATAACATGTAATATAATTATAATTTAATTAAGTTTAGTGAATGATCAAAATGAATGCAATAAAGAGTTATGAGTATTGAAGGATTAAGATATAAAGGAGAGACCATTCAATATTTAAATTTATATTGGAAAAGGTAGAAACGAATACTTATTGATTTAACTCAATTTATAATTGTTATTTAAATATTTCATAAAATAACATAATCCTTAATCTTTTTTTTAATTCTCTTCCAACTATCTCTATTTAGTGCCTACCATGTTTATGTGCATGTTTTTTATGTGTTTTGGATAATAAGTCTAATTTAATTTGTCTATGGACTAAGACCTTAAATTATTGAGCTTCTCTTTTTTTTGTGAAAACTATAGCGTTCTCTACTTAACAGGGCCAACCACGTGAAGGTGGAAGCTCATCATGGCCCCTCCTAGGAGTCTCTTATGACCCTTTACGACATTTTAAGAGCTCTAAGATTTATTCTTAGGGATCATAAATGGTCGTAGCGGGTCATAAGGGATCTTAGGACACAACAACTAAGAAATATAATTGTAAGCATCATGGTCACATTTTTTTGGAATCAATGTAATTGAGTTGTATACCCAAGCGACGAAGTGCATCTAGAAAATGAAACTACAACCTATTGGGATTGAGACAAACCTTATAAAACAAAAGCAGCTAGGATTGAGTCAAATAGATTTGTTGGAGGACCTTGTATTCATGAGCTAGGAATGATCGCTTGCCAACAGTTGTTGAATACGTTTGTTGGAGGACCTTGTATTCATGAGCTACAGATGTATTCAACAACTATTGGCAAGCGATCATTCTTATAGATGAATTCAACTTGGAATCGAAGGTGTGGAAGTTGCTTTGCATTGCTTGGGTACACAACCCAATTACGTTTCCAAAAAAATGTAACCATGATGCCTACAATTATGTTTCTTAGCTATTGTGAAATCTACATATTTGATAGGAGAAGCATTTGAAGTTTATGTTGTGAATCCACTAAATAGGGTCAAGATTTGATTTGGGAATGTTGGTCAGATGATCTGAGAGAAAGAATGGATAGACAGATGGAGAGAGAGATAATACAAGTGGTAGAAAGAGCCATGCCATTTGCAAGCTACCACTATCCTTTTGGTAGATCAAAGGAAAACATGGTAAGGACTATAATACACATTGTGCTCAAGAATATTATCTAGGAGTCTTTCTATCACTTGTATTATCTCTCTCTCCATCTGTC
This sequence comes from Cupressus sempervirens, assembly GCA_028749045.1. Taxonomy (NCBI): domain Eukaryota; kingdom Viridiplantae; phylum Streptophyta; class Pinopsida; order Cupressales; family Cupressaceae; genus Cupressus; species Cupressus sempervirens. The sequence goes on along the minus strand of CM053793.1, from coordinate 99,016,220 downwards.
TCTCAACTCTTTCTCTCAAATCATTAGACCATCATTCTCAAATCAAATCTATTAAATCAACAAAAATAAGTTTGACCCTATTTAGTGAATTCACAATTTCTTTTGCATTCAAGACTAGGATTAATGCATATGCTATCATGCCCAAAATTTTAATAGGGTAGAACTCAACAACTTTATCTTTGTTACTGTTATTGAGATTTGCCTATACCTCTAATTAACCTTTAAGTAGATCCTAAGTTAATATAGAAGATTTTTTATTTTATTTTAAATATAAGATTTAGTTATTAGTTAACCTTATTAGTTAAACTTATGCTTCCTTTTCTATAACTAACTTAATAGCAACATATTTTCTTTCATTCTATTAACCCTTAATTACTTACCTTTCTTAATCTCAATAATTTATTATATTAAAATTTAAATCCTACCTAACTATGGCTGAATAGAAACAACATAATAATTTAAAAAAAACATGCTTAAGCAAAACAACCTACTTTACCTACCTCTATATCTATGCACCTCCTAGTGCATTTTCCTCGAAAGCCTCTCTCCTACCCCAATTAAGAGGAATGTCTCCTATCCCATCACCTAAAGATCAGCTTGGGAAACGTGGGGTGCTGAAGTCAACTTGCAGCAAGTTTTAAAACAATTTTAAAATTGATTTCAAACCTTCCCAAGTGCTTCCTCCATTCCTAGGCGTGGAAATAGGTTTGATCAAGTTTGAATAAATGTTGTTTGCTGCTTCAAGACTAGGATGGCGATATAGAAAAAGGGAAATACTTCTTACTAACTTGCTATTTTATTCCCTACAACACCACTTTCTCTCCTAAATGGATGGGCACCATTAAGGATGTTCTGACTTATGTCAGAACATTGGGCAGCCCAAGACATCTTTTCACAAGACTTAGGTCTAGGGGCTCATTAATATATAGGCTTTTGTTGATTTGATCCCCTTTTAAAAAAAATATTTTAATCTACATAGTGGGCACTCTTGTATTCAGGTTGCTTGTATGATTGTCAGTAGTTTAAAGCTTACTTTTTTATTGTTTATTTTATGTATATATTTCTTTCCTAGGGTCCTATCATGGGCTAGGACCAAGTCTGACATTCATTTATTAAGGAAGACTATGAAATTTATTGATTTTAAACTTGCCAACTCCAAATACTAATATTTTATTCCAGTCTAATATTTTAATGCATTGTAATGAAATGAGGCAATATTTGGCCTGCCCATACATTTTCCAGAATGTAAACATACACCTTCAGGTTTCATTTAAACTTTGCTATTTAACTAGCTTCTTCCATGAATTCTCAATAACTATTAAAAATTGAATTGGTGTTGGTTTATAATTGCACCATACATTGACATTTCCTAATTTAATAAATAATCTTTCATAAATCAACCCATCATATTGCTAATGAAATCTTTTTTCAAAATGGATCTCTAGAAATTTTATTGTATCAAATAATCAAATACTTCAGGTCATCAATCTCCATGAAATTAAGCTATCTTCAAAAACTATTACTACCAATTGCAACTTTATAACTACTCCTATCTCAACACTAGACTTCAAGCAACTAGAGTATTCTCATGCAAGATTTAACTAGAACTCAACTAATATGCTATAGAACTTGAGATGATAATAACATTCAACAATTATAATCTTCCTATCAATGTATCTCTTCTAAGATATCAAATTTCTTTTGCATTCCACTCAAGAGCATCAATTATTTTTAATTCCTGATTGGTGTTACTATCCAATAAAACAACAATATCGTTACAATGAATTAATCTTCAGTGATACTCTCATGATACACAAAAGGTGGTGAAGTCAACATATCATAATATACACAATGGAAAATACTTTCACTACACATGAGCACTCACAACCTTTCCATTGACAATCAAAATAAGACAGTAGCTTTCTCTTACAATACATTTAGGCTCACATAACAAGATGGAGTTTTGTCTCTATCTCATCTCAATGCAATATTGTCTTCTCCTATGCACATGGAAGATAACAAGGACTCCAATTTTCCAAGATCTTTCTCTAGAACTTGCAATTGCATCACAACAAAACAACAAGGACCATGGGTACTTTCCACCCAACCATAGGCCTCAAAGAGACCACCCTCGCGCTAGGGGAACAAGGCTCAAAACCAGATTCACAAACACACTTGTAAGAAACATATACACCACATATCAAGACTTCAAAAAAAATCCCATCCCAAGGATATTTCACAAAGGTTCACCATTGGAACCTTGAACATAGGGTGAAGGTGGAAACACAAGGAGGTTTACCATTTCATATCATATTTGCCATAAAAATAATGCCCTTTCGGGGCTAAATCAACAAAATACAAGGCCCTTTCGAGGCTTCATAATATCATGCCCTTTCGGGGCTTCATAAACATCTTCCACCACACACACTACCAACACAACATCCTCCACCACACACAACCAACAGCTTTAGCTTCCTACAAATCCATACTTCAGTTACTTCCTTCCTCACCATTTCTTTTTTTTTTTCTCTTCCTCCCCCAAGGAAAAATATGAATATGGCAATAGCATACAATGGAGGCCATACTCCAAGGTCCTCAACTATGCAATCCAACTGCTGCCCGTTCACCCTAGACTTCTCTTCCCTTCCCACAAGGGTGAGTGTAAGCCCCACACCCATAACAACACTCAAGAACAAACAAGAAAATAGAACCAAGTAGAAATAAAACAAGAAACTTTCAAGAGCACATCACATTATCACAACACAATATCAGCACCCATAATACAACAAGGAAATGGAGGAAATCCAAACCTCATACTCACAATACTCCACACAATACTACAAGATGCACAATGGTGTCACACTAATCTACATGGAATGAACACCATTCAAACACTCACATGAATGCTACTCCACAATGCAATGCAATGCATACTCCATTGTTAAACTCCACTCTTGCAGATTTGCTTAACCATGCTAAAAGAAAGAAATTGAAAAGAAGCAAGTTTGAGATACCAACCTTGGTCCAAGCTAGGGTAAGGATAGTTGCAGTAGAGCTCCCCTCCTCTCCCTCCAAAACCTAACTGTCTCTAAAATTAGAGAGTGGGAAGACACCCCACTAGTTGGGCCAAGACCCCCTAATAAAGCCTCTCCTCCTTCCCAACTTGTCTCCTCTCCCCTTTCTATTTGACTTAGTGGGAACATAGATATGACAACCCCAAATTCGAATTGATGGAAGAATACATGGGTAAATGGGCCCTCTAGGTTGTCTAGGCACTCACATGATCAAAATTAGGCCTCTAACTTGTTGTACTATCATATGGATAACTTAATCTCACATAAAAGACACTTTGGGACCACCTAATGACCCCTAAAAACCCTAGCCAAGTCCAAATTCGAATTTCCTTTGATTGAGACTCCTCATGGCATTTTTCTATGTGAGGTCAACTTGGGTTCTTCATTGGGGTTAGGTTTAGGTTAGGTTACTTCTTGACAAACCTTGAATGACATGGCATCTACATATGGACAACACAAGTGTCAAGTGACACACACAAAATATCACATTATATTAAAAATGACTTGTTTTACAATAATACATGAACTAGGCTACTACGCATACATACAATTCACATATACAAAATAAAGCACATTACAATGAGGTTTGAATCTTTTCCACTAACTCAACCTTGGCTATGTCATGTTTGCAGTAGTTTGAGCCTTAATGCCCCTTTAACCCATGGTCAAATTCCTACACACTAAACTCGAGCGTCAGTAGTCCAAGAAAATCATATAAGCATATGTAAAATAAATCATTATCTCATTCAACATTAGGCTTGCATATATTTCATCATCTCAAATTAACTTTCCCTTTCTTAATCATTTCAAATATAACCTTCAAAATATTAAAATATCAAAACTTACATATCACATTCGACATTTAAGTTCCATACTTCATTCCTTATAATTACATTACTTCTAACAATTTCCATGTAAAATGTTCAAAATACTATAAAACTAAACTTTACTTATCAACATAACATGGTCAATTTTAATACTTTGAATAACTTCATATTCTATGAAAAGATGCTGAATCCATAACTATTGAATCCCTAGGTATGTGGGTTAGGTCTCAATGCATAACAAAATTTATCTTTTAACTCTAATTTCCACTTCAACATTACCTTCTTATATTACAAGCATTTCTACCATTCAATTTATATTAAAGCAATGTCAATAGCTTACAACATGAAATAGAATCATTAAATGCATCAATTAGGTCATAATATGTAGAGGTAATTGCGGATCATCAAAATGCAGATATTAAAATGACATAGCCCTACAGTCTCAAAAGTGTATCAAACATAGGATTAAAATCACCGTAATGCAATTATCTCATTGGTACTATGATGAATTGGGTGAGGCCTCACATACGCAGTAGCCTGACACCAATCACCCATTACATGTCAACTATTAAAGCTTGTCAAACAGTTGCTGAGTTGTACTTCATAAGAGTTAGGTGCTCCTACACCATAGACAGAGATGCTGATGCAAGGTATGATGTTACTAACTTCCCTCTTAGTGCCCTAGTCCACCAACTCATACATGAAACCATGGGACAAAAAAGAAAAAATGTTGGATCTAAAATCTTTTTCGATCGGTTATTAGGAGTATGAACGAGGTCTGCATGTCAGATTCGAATGAAGCCCTAAGATTCATTCAAAGACCCCACATTGGGACCTTCATTCAAAGATTTGGCTTCATTTGAAGCCCCTAAAATTTAGCTTCCCCACTTTCCATGATAGAAGCCAGTTGTTTTACAAGAGTCAAAAACAATTTGTCCTCCATTGTAGAAGCCACTTGTAATACATAGTTGTTTCATGAAAATCAGAGTCCACAGAATTTACCATCAATCTCTTTCAATAGCTTAGTCCATATTATCCACTGCACAATAATTCAGAGGAATGTGCCAAGGCATTCCAAATCTTTTCCGATATATAGACATGTGTCTTAAAATGGACCCACATATAAGATAAGATTCAATGTATATCTGCACGAAATGAAGCTGAATTCTAAAACCATTTAGCTTTCATTTATTTCAGTATGGCCCATTTAATTTTCTATATAAATGTCAAAATGCAAGAGATATTGAATTGAGTATAATAAAGTAGAGAGGAACAACCAATGTCTTTGGTAAATGTAGTGAAATTGAAGTGTGTAGCATTTGTTGCACTGCCATTATTACCAACACAAGTATCTTAGTGTGAAAGGAAGAGAAGGCAATCAAGAGGTCATGTGAGGTATGCATTCAATGTGAGTTCAAGCAAAAGTGTGGAAGTGGAAAGAGAGGAGAGGATATAGATTGTGGAAGAGATTCTATCTGAAGAGTGGCCTGAAAGTCTTTCTATACTCAATTTTGAGGATTTGTTAGTTTACTATGAACCACTTGTCTTCAAAGCTCAGGTAGATTTTGTTATAAATGTTTTTGTTATTATGTATTAAGTTTCAATAGATTCAAATCTAAGATTTCCAAGATGAAAAATTTACAATTTAATTTGATTGTCTCAAATTGCTTTTATCAATTTTTGAAATCACACCCATCATTAGAATTATATAGATCTCAGAAAGTAGAAAAAAATTATGAACTATAATTAATTTTCATGATTCTTAATTCAGATATATAAATTAGAATTGAGGTGTCTGTAAGTGTAAGGAAGCCAAAACTTATGGACAAGAGATTTTTCTATTGAATTTTTATGACAGAAATGATCAAAGGCCCTGTATTTGACAGTCACAGGTTTTTGACAATTTGTATAAAGTTTTCCCTTTTATCTAATACAAGCTTATGAATTTTGAATCTATTTTAGTAAATAGAACAGCAATACGGGCATCCACTTTGGCTTCCAATAGAATCCTAGGTGGATCCATTTACCACTCAAATTTATGTTTGCTCACTCCTTAGCTTTTTTCTTGGAGTTGAGATAAATTTTAAAGAAAATATTAATAGATTATATAAATAAATCTTTTAAATTCACATATGTGCTAGTTTTAACATTTGAAAAATTTAGTTAATTTTTTTTACATTTACACTAGCCTATATCTTTTTCATAAGAAATATTTTGGTATTATTTTTTTTTTTGTAAAGATTTAATTTTTTCTTATAATATATTACTATAATAAAAATATATTAAAGTAAATATTAATTGACATTGTGGTGATCTATTTAGAGCTAGGTCAAAATAGATAGGTGAGGCTGTCATCAAGGTTCAAATTTTCACTAGTCCATTGTACTTATAGATTTGTGTCTATGTTGGGTGGCTATACTGAGGAACTTGAATGACTGAAGTGTTTGGCAGTCTTAAATTGAAAAAACAAATGAGTAGTCTAAAGTCTTAAAATTAAAAATAAACACAATTGCAGCCCTATATGATTGCTTTCACAACCTGCCATCTCCGTGCATTTTTTCTATATGTATGCTAATTTGATTTAAGGAACTATCAGGCTATGTAATTGTATGATTTGATCATGAGCAAAACTTTGTGGAACAATGAAATATGATACAAGAAACAAGGAATATGCACTATGTTTCAATGAATTTTTAAAAATGTCAAGGTTGATTTTGCAAGATGAGCATCATAGAACTTTACAAAATTATGAAGACAAGGTAGATTTTGTGTTGCTGAACAAGAAAGAATATTTCTAACTGAAGTATTGACATAAAAAGTTTAGTAACTATCCTAGAAAGTAATCTTGATGAAAGAGAGCATATTCTTAAATTAGTGACTTGGTAGAAATCCATTAAAAGTGTCCATTAAAAAACATAATACAGCCTGAATATGTCAGTATATGGTAGAGAGTTTTACATGGCATTCCTGGGATAAATAGAATAGTAGTCAAGCCCTATTCAAGAATGAAAAAGCTTGTTATTTTTCAAGGAGAGGACTTCTATCAAGATGAATCATTAAATGTGGAGTGCACTTTGTAACAGACAGAAAAGATTGCATTAAAGTTGTGAAAGGGGTGCAGAAGATGCTCACTTTTTCCTTGTAGAGTAACAAGTAGTTGGTGTTGCTATTTCTATTAGTGTGAATTATGCAAAGTAGCCAATTGCATTTGATAAGAAACTTAGTGTCAATTTAGATGAAATCCATTTCAAAGGAAGAAGACCTGATAAAGATAAGGCTCTTCAAGTCGTAAGGAGATCAAAAGTGTTCAAAATTCTAGAACCCTACATAGTTGAGAGAAGACAGAGTGTGCAAAGTTTCCCCTAATAGTTGAGATCATGAACATAATCCAAATAGGTAGTTCATGGAAAGTCACATAGTATGAGTGGAGAATCTAATGAGATGATACATTGCATATCATAAAAAGGATGCCCCAAAAAAGAGTTACAGACTACAATCCTTATCCCTAATTATGTAATTTGATCTATGCTGGAAGCTAATCATGTCACTAAACATCTCTTTGACTCCCTAAAATCTCTACCCTTAGTTTCACCATTTCAAGATTTATGTATTCACCCATGTTTTATACAATTTTTTACATTTTTCAGTGCAATTTTCCAATCATTCCCTCAATAGACATACCCATAGCATATGGTAATAAGTTGAAAGATTGACCACATGATGACTATTTTGACTGTGATGTTAAATGATGTCTTGCATGGGCTATATAATTGAGATATTGAATAAGTTTCAGGAAGGTCCATTTTTATTATGGTGTGTGATGTGGTCTTGTTGAATAAAAGATTTGGAAAAAGATGTGTGACGTAAATGGCATTCAACTATGAGTGTTGTGGCCTGCCACCCAACTCATTTGTTCCCCAATACTATGAGAAGAAATCTCTTCAAAGATTTATGTAATGTTGTTTGGCTTCCTATAAATGCCTATGCAACCATCTAATTCAAGTAAAATATCAAAAATTCAGAGATAAAAGCTGTTTCTTTGAAAAGTCACTGTTTTGAATGACCCACTAACCATTTTTATCACTATCTGATATAAATGGTTAGTGATAAAAATGGTACTGTGATTGGTTGGAGTTCCTTCACAAATGAGAATAAGTGGAATGTTATGCCTATACAAATCAAAACATTGAGCCAACTTTAATTTTATACAATAACCAATTAATATGAATGCAAACTATCATAAACCCATCAACTAATGTCAAAGCATAATGCAGTAGACTGTTTGAAAGCAATTTCAAATGGAAATAGAAATGAAATGCACCCAAACAAATATTCCTAATCAGAAATTAGGAATCCATTAATCGCTGCTCCAAACCACAAACATGGTAATATAAATAGAAAACCAAACTAAATGACAACACTCATTAGCCTTTTAGTTATTGAAATACAGGAAATAGTAAGATTGTAGACCCACCAAAACTCATTTCATTAAGCTAAATTCAATAATAATAAATATAATGACTTTTTTCCTTGAGTAAGTAGCATGGTAAAATGAATAGTATAAAAAAATGCACTTGATATAATATATAAGTATATGTGCGATTGAATTTAACCATTTTATGATCATGCGATGGTACCCAATACATTATTTTAAAGGCACATTGCAATGGTTTTCATAAATTAGTTAAAGATCCAACTTTCTCCTAAAACATATTAGTTCCTACCGTAGGTAGGATACTAATGGAATCACATGGAACTCCTCAAAATTTTAGACGTGCCCTCAAAATTTCTACAATCAAACGCACCAGATCAGACATGCCCTCATGCCAAGACGTGCCCTCATGCCAATGTTGATGGAGACCCTCACACCAATGTTGATGACCCTCGCGCCAATGTTGATGGAGACCCTCGCACCAAAGCTAGATGAAAATGATCTGTAGCAGATCCAATGTTGATGGAGACCCTCGCTCACACCAAAGCCAAATGAACCTCATGCAAAAGCCAAATGAAATGTTTTGCCCTTTTTTTTTGTTTTATGCTTCCCTGTGTGTCGCAATTCTAAAAAAACTAATTGGTCGCAATTGCGACCAACACGGGCTAGTTATTAAAAAAAAACAAAAATTTGCCCATTTAAAAAAGTTGGTCGCAATTTTTGGTCGCCAAATGACCTCAAATGCTTAAGTGGAAGATTGCAGCCACTAGGTTGAAAGGTCATGCCTCATTATGGTGGGATTATTTGCAAGCTTATAGAGAAAGAAGAGGAAATGAGAAGATTAGAACCTAGTTGAAAATGGTGAACAAAGTGAAGAAGAAGTTTCTTCTTGTTGATTACCAAGTTAGCATGTTGAGAAAATGCAAAATTTGAGACAAAAGGACATGAATGTGAAGGAGTACATTGAGGAATTGTATATAATGGACATCAAATATGGACATGGGGATGATAATGTTGAGAAATTTGTAAGGTATCTAAATGGATTGAGATCTAGAATTCTAGATGAGATAAGTTTTGTGAAATTGGAAAGTGTGGATGAAATATATCAATATGCCTTAAAAGATGAGGATATCTTGACAAAGAATTATGAAAAAAGATAGAGAGGTATAGGTGGTAGATTCCAAGGAGACAGAGGTATATTTTATAGAAAAAGTGGAAAATCAGACAATTCTATGCAAGATATCAAAAAATTTGAGTGGAAAAGTGAGGATAAAGGCAAGAGTAAGTGGAAAGGTTGTAATTCTTACTGAGGAGGTACTAGTTCTTACTGAGGAAGAGGAAATGGAAGTTTTCATGTTAATTTTTTTAGATGTGATAAACAAGGGTATGAATCCATTGATTGTAGGTACTCTGGTAAGTTAGCAATATGTTTTGAAATTCAAGATTGGAAACCATTTTGATGAAGTTTTGTGTGATATTATGCCTATGGATTGCTGTCATATTCTTTTAGGTAGACCTTGGTAGTATGATATACATATTTTTCATGATGGTATATTGAATAAATATACTCTTTGGGTAAATGGAGTGAGGAAAACAATGTTGCCTTTGATTAAAGTTACAAAATGAGGTAAATTGTACTATTGTTCAACTTTGCATGGTTAATGGGAAACCATTTGAAAAGGAAATAAAAAAGAACCAATTTTGTTTAGCTATAATTCCTAGAGGACCAATTTTTGATAGAATGATTGAGAAACAAAGTCTAATAATGGTTGAACAACATCAATATGTCAAGCAATAAAAGATAGTGGAGGTCGATTGACAACAAAAATTGATAGTTTTGGCCAAGTGCCAGTAGAAATTGAAAGGTTGTTGAATAAGTACAAGGAGATTATTATGGAGGATATACTTGATGGATTATTGCTAGTAAGAAGTATAAGTCATTGTGTGGATCTAATTCTTGGAGCTAATTTTCTAATAAAGCCCCATATAGATTGACACCTACAAAGAATAAAGAACTTAAATAATAAGTGCAAGAGTTGTTGTAGAAAGGTTTGATCCAAGAAATATTCAGTCCATGTATTGTACCTTTGGTATTGGAACCAATGAAGAATGAAGAATGGAGAATGTGTACTGATTCCAAAGAAATTAACAAGATCACATTAAAATATAGGTTTCCTATGCAAAGGATTGATGACATAATGGATTGTTTGAGTGGAGAAAGTAATTCTACCAAGATTGATTTGAAGAGTGATTATCATCATATTGGAATTAGAGAAGGTGATGAATGGAAGACTATTTTCAAGACAAAAGATGGTTTGTATGAATGGTTTTTTATGCCTTTCAATTTGACTAATGCACCTAGTACTTTCATGAGGTTGATGAACTATGTTCTCAAGAGATTTTTGGGTAGATTTTTGATTATTTATTTGGATGAGATTCTGATATTTAGTAAGATAAGTCAGAACATCTTGAGCATGTTTAAAAAGTACTCCAAATATTGCAAGAGTTGAAGTTGTTGATTAATATGAAAAAGTATTCATTTATATAAGAAGAGATTGTGTATTTTTGATTCTTGATTTTAGTTGATGGTTTGAGAATGGATATTAAAAATGTTAAAGAAATTTTGGAATGATCTACACTTGAGAATGTGGGTGAGGTTAGATCATTTCATGGTTTGGCTAGTTTCTATAGAAAGTTTATGAAGAATTTTAGTTTTATTTCTAATGCTATGACTGAGACTATGAGAGGAGTTAAAAGCGATTTCAATTAGACACATAGGGATAATAAGAGTTTGAAAACTATAAAAAAAAAACATTTTTGAGTTACTTGTATTAGCTTTTCCTAATTTAAATAAGGTATTTCAAGTTGAGTTTGATGCAAGTGATAGTGCAATAGGAGTTGTGTTAATTCAAGAAGGTAAACATGTTTCTTTCTTTAGTAAAAAGTTGAATGATGCTAAAAGGAAGTATTATGTGTATGATCAATATTTTTATGCTACTATTAAAGCCTTGAAGAAGTGGAGACATTATTTGATTCCTAAGGAGTTTGTGTTCTATACTAATCATAAAGCTTTACAATATTTGTGAAGTCAACATAAGTTAAATCAAAGACATATAAAGTGTGTTGAGTACTTGCAAAGTTTCATATTTGTGATCAAGAATAAAAATGTGTAGTCACTAACCATGTTGTAGATGCATTGAGTAGAAGATGTCCTTTTTTGATTGAGATGAAGGTTGAAGTTCTTGGTTTTGATGAGATGGAGTTGTATGAAACTAACCCTAATTTTTCCAAGGTGTGGAAAGAGTACAGAGCATAAAATCTATCAGATCAAATGAGTAAATATGATGAGTACTACATTAAAGAATGTATGTTACTCAAAGGAATCTAGTTATGTATACCAAGAAGCTCTATGAGAGATAATTTGATTAAGGAAAAGAATTTTGCAAGATTGGCTAGACATTTTGGAATTGATAAGACATTGGGTTTTCTTAAGGAAATGTATTATTGGCCACAAATGTATAAGGATGTTTAGAAGTTTGTACTCAAATTTGTGGAATTTTTCAAGTTGCTAAAGAATTAAGTTAGAATATTGGATTGTATACACCTATTTATGGTCCTCGGGAACCTTGGAGTGACATTAGTATGGATTTTGTTCTTGGATTACCTAAGACAATAAAAGGGTATGATTCCATATTTTTTGTTGTGGATAGATTCACTAAGATGGCACATTTCATACCATGTAATAAGACATCAAATATTGTGCATGTTTCTGATATTTTCTTCAAAGATATTGCTAGATTGCCTAGATTGACAATAAGTATTGTTTCTAACAAAGACAACAAATTTGTTGGTTATCTTTGGAGGACTTTTTGGAAGCAGATGGATACTAAATTGATGTTTAGTTCTAAATTCCATCCACAAATAGATGGATAGACATAGGTTGTGAATAGAATTTTGGGAAATTTGTTGAGATGTTTAGTTGGAGATAAGTCAAGTAATTGGGATATGGTATTAGCACAAGCTGAGTTTTCACTTTATAATTTTGTAAATAGAAGTATAGGTAAAACACCTTTTGATATTTTTATTTGAATATAGCCTAAAGGTATATCATATTTGATGGATATTGTTAGTTAAAAAAAGAGAATCATTGAAGGAGAAGTATAATCTAATTTTATGAAGTCTTTGCATGAGGAAGTGAAGTTGAATTTGGAAAAAAGTAATTAGAAGTATAAGAAGAATGTTTATAAGTCTAGGAGACATCATATTTTTAAAGTTGGTGATGAGGTGATGGTTCATTTGAAGGAAGGTAGATTTTCTATTGAAACATAGAGTAAGATGAGAATGAAGAATTTTGGTCCTTGTAATATTTTGAGGAAGTTTGATGGTTGTAATGATTATGAAGTTGAGCTACCTAATGGCATGGATGTTGGAATAATCAACTGGGAATAATACTTCTAAGATAGGGGGGGTGGGGGTTGAATAAGAAGTATCACACTTTAACATTAAAAACCTTTAAATGAAAATAAATTGTATGCATGTAGACATATTAATTAAGCATAAAGTAAACACATGCATCAAAACACATAACACCAAATTTGGTAACCTAGAAACCCTCCAAAATGAGAAGGTAAAACTAGGGTGGGGATGATACCCATAAAATATTACTCCAAAAATAATGTTTGACCACTTCTAATGGTTTGACCTATTAAAGGCTTTACACTATATCAATAGTGACCTATTTAAAGGATTTAAAAACACTTTACATGAAGTGTCACCCTGTTAAATGATTTTATCACCTTGTCAAAGGTTCTACATCCTAGCTATTAAGATAACCTATCAACATAGGATTTTCTTTCTAATAAAATTGGTAGAGAGTATTAGATTAATAAACCTAATAGCTTACAATCCTTGATTTCTAAATTTAGACACCTGAGCTACTCTCTTATCTTGATCCTCTAAGATTTGATATCTATTCATAACCCTTGCTCTATTCTAATAAACTAAATGTTGATCTGTTCCTCTAAGTCTTTCACACTTCCCTCTGAATTTTTCTATAGTTTACACATACACTACTCTCATCCACACATACAATGTGGTTTTCATCCTCCTTTTAAGGATTTCAAAGACTTAGGGTTAGATATGAATCTACGATCCATATTAAATCTTTATTTCTCGCTCATTCCTTGCACTTTTCTTATTATTTGCATACCTTCTCCATTTTTCTTATTGGCTGCATGTTGATTGCATAAGAAATATAAAAGATTCTATTATATTTTAATTTCTTCATGATTCATCCAAAAATGGTTTACATCTAAGTTTTTGAAGGCACAAACTTGTATGTTGATTCTATGTTACTCGATACATACTAAATCACTGGTGCTCGACACATATATGATTCTAGTTTGCTTAACACCAACTATGACTCAACACCTACATATCACTTAGCACCTGAAGTCACTTGGCACCTATATCATGCTTAGCACCTAAAGTTACTTTACTCCTATTGGAATTCTAGCTTAGCACATACTATGGCTCAACATATATAGTGTACTCGACTTCTATATGAAAATTGGTTAAGTGTGTTGACACTCAATTGTCAAAACCAATCTAAGACCAACAATGGATATATCTCCTATATTAAATGTTTTTGATTTATATAAATATAATGAGTTAGATGATGAAGTTTTTATACTAGATGATTTTTTGACATATCAATCAATTTTGTTATTAGTGACACACACTTATTCATATTTTTTTTGTCTATCAAGCTCATTGAACAATCTATAATGTTTGCCATGTAATTCAGTAGCCACCATGCTCTAAAATTTCTACCAAGTCTTCTAGAATAATTCCAAGTGGCTATCGAGAATTCTAGTGGTTACCAAGGGAATTTATTTAGTGTGAAGTGCAGTAGTTCAAACTAAGCAAAATCAGGTAGTGTGAAGTCTAGCAATTCAACCCTAACACTCCAGTGGTTACCAAACTTTGCAGTTTCTACCGAGCTAGTAGTTCATGTGATGTAAAGATAGTGTTTACCGAGTGAAGTCATGGTAAACTAGTAATTCAGTTTATGCCAAGTAACACAAAATCTACTAAGTCACCAATGCAAACCAAGTTCAAGACTACTTTGAAGTGATTAGTATGACCAAGCTTCTACTTCTATTGAGTACATGATGATGTAGAGTAATGATAGTGGGCACTAAGTATCAAAACCTCACCAAATCAGTCTTTAAAACCTGAGTGTCTTCATATGGTCTAACTTTGTAATATTGGTGTTAACTTATATAATGGCTAACTTTGTTATTATGTAAATTGGATTGGTATATATGTAATATATTGTATCATATCCAGTGTGTGAATATGTAATTCATGAACATAAGTATGTAAAAATGCAAATGTGATCAAGCAATAGATAAAGTATATATTGAAGGCCATATCAGAAAAGGAGCAGCAGAGACATATCCATCACAAAAAGTGATCAGTACAAACAAGGAATCTCTATCAACAATTTAGTTGTAAGTTAGAGATCTACTATTTCATTCTAACAAGTAAATTAATCTAAATCCTTTAACAAGATAGACTTAATAGTCTTTCTCAAAATCTCTTTACCAAGTGCATACTTTATTGTGTGTTTGTAAATTCTTTAACAAGATGGACCTAGTAGTCCTAATTGGTCCTAAAAGGGCAGAAAATCAAAAGTGATCAATGTAAGCCTCAACAAGCCAACTTTATGCTATAGTATTGAATTTTTGTGTGTATCATCCCTATCCTAGTTTTAATTTCTATTTGGAAGGTTTTTGGGTCACTAAAATATTGTATTCAAGTGTTATGAATGTTTTATTTTTTCAATTTCTCATGCATGTAATTAGATCAATAAATGATAATTAGTATATTGCTATAAAGTGTTGAATTTGATAAAGTTTTAGAGGTTACTAATTCACCTCTCCCCTCTTAGCAACCTAGCACAGTCTTGAACATTTCCAAAAATTGGTATCAAAGCATTGTGGTTCTTAGGAGAATGTTTAATAGCTTGAGCAAAGATCAAGAATATGGAGATTTTCAGATTTGATAAGGTGATTGACAATGAAAATTTGGATCTAGAAATGGCCATTGCACAACTCAAGAAAGCAAAAGAGCAACTTTCCCAATCCCTGAAAAGAAGAAAGGAACTTGCAAATCAAATGAATGACCATCTCTACATTGAAGAAAGAATTAAAGACTTTTTCCCTTCAAGCAGTTCAGATGAAGCAAATGATGCAATCAAAGAAATCCTAGAGAAGAATGGTTCCCTGCAAGAAGAAGTAAGAAAGCTCAAAAGAGAACAATAAATTTATTTAGTGAGGCTATGTGAAATCTTGGAACAAAGGAAGAAGATAAAAGAAGAAATGGATGGAAGAAACAATGAGATCTATAACCAATCTATTTAAATGCAGATCTTATGGACCAAATCTCCAATGCAAATGAGGAAATCATGAGCCAAAGATAGATCAATGAAAGATTAAGAAATGATCTAAATTTGGAAAGACAAATCAATGAAATAATAAGAAATGAGTTGATGTCTAAAAAGGAAATTAGTGAAAGATTGAAAAATGACCTAAACACTGAAAAGAAAATCAATGAAAGAATGATGAAATATCAAGCAAACATGAATCAATTAAATCAACTAAATGAGAATAATCTCTATAGGAAAAAAGGTAAAGCAGGAATTGGATACAAAGAAGAAGGTGAATTCTCTGAACAAGGTGCGCAAAGGAATCAAAGACTTACTTGCAATCACTATGGTAAGTTAGGTCATACATCAAACAAATATTGGAGTAATGGGAAAGAAAAATTTAATGGAAAATGCTACAATTGTAGTCAACATGGTCACAAGGCTAAAGAATGCAAAGAGAAACCAAAATTTGAGGGAAAGTGTCACAAATCCAAGAAACAAGGTCACAAGGCATCATATTGCAGAATCAAGTCATTCAATCCAATAGAGAAAATTATGAAAGCAATATTTGGTTGGGAATACAACACTTGGTGTAGATGTCATTACTGTGGAGAATTTGGACACATTGGCATGAATTGTGTTAAACATCACACAAGGAAGAGAGATGCCACCATAAGATGTTTCACTTGTACCAAACTTGGTCATCTAGCAAAAAATTGCATGAATATAGGTAAAATTAAAGATGAAAAGAAGCTAAAAGTATATAAAATTCAAAAGTAGATGAGGCAGCAATAGATTCCTAAATCTATTGAGGAAGCTAGTTCAAGTAATGATGGTCATGTCACTCAAGAAGTGGGTGACTCCACCATTTTCAACTAGGTTTCCAAAGGAGAACTGGAACTACATTATCAAGATCACATTCAAATAGTTCCAAATTAAAAGGTGAAAAAGATCCAAATCAGTATTTAAGATACAAAAGGATCACTAAGGAAGATCAGTGTTAGTTATCACTGAGTTGCCTTCTCTACCGAGCAAGGTTGGGAGTAACAAGACACACATGGTTATCGAGTCACAAAACCTTCACTAAGTAATTAGTAGAATAGTGGATGATAGACTATCAAGCATAATGTCAAGCATGATGTTAATCCAGCTACCTTTGTGCTAAGCATTAATGGTAAATTTTTAACAAAAAACATGAAATCAAATTCATTTTTCACCATGAAATCTAAGTGCTATTGCAAAGAAAGTGAATTCCAATGCGATCAAGTGACTTTAAGAAAATTTATAGTAGTTATCAAGGTTTTCATAGTTTACTGAGTAATCATGGCATAAACCAATATTAACAAAGTGAAGAAAGGGTCTAAGATGTCAGTTTGAGGAGTTAAGTGGAAAGTGCTAGATTTTAAACTTATGCCCGTGATTATAGAAACCCTCGACCCAAGTGGAGCTCAATCACAAATCCCACCTAAGGTACTCCTTATTAACAATATTTGAAATCATTTCAAGTGTTCTATTCAAGAAATTGGAACCCTAGAAATGGATGATACCCTAGGTGAATTGTGTGTTAATGGAGTTCTCAAACCTAAGCATAAACATTTGGAAGATAGAGGTTTGACCCACATTCCTCACATGCCCTAAGGTTTTCAAATCAAGTGGATTAGATACATTATAAGCCAAGTGCATAATGGTCAAATATGACTTGAGAAACTAATTGTGATCACAAAGAAAATGATTCATCACATTACTGGCCTCCCCATGCTCACTAAAGCCAAAACCACCAAAATCCTAGGTTAGGCTGAGCTAGAAAAGAAAACCCTAGCTGAGTGGGATGATAGAGGCACAAAAATTAGTAGTGTAACTAATGTAGAACTAAAATTTGGGATACATTTGATAGCTCACAAGATATATAGTTTGAGCCACCTCAATAGTGTATCATGTGAAGATGTGGACTTAGCTTACAAAGTTGTGAAGAAGAATTTGTCTTATGACTTGGTAGATCTATTATTGAAGCAATTCAATAAGAACATGGAAAGTATTTGGACTTCCAAGAATAAACCACACAAATTTGGCTCTCTGTTGACTTGTTTGTTCTTTTATGTTCAAAAGTTCTTCCCCTCCAAAGGCATGGTAGTATGGAGAAAAGATGTTCTTATACTATACAAGATTAATGAATACATTGCAGAAATGGGTGAGAACTTTGTTGGAATTATAGACAACTACTTTGAAGTATTCAAAGAGAAAATGAATAATAAATTTAGAATACCTAAGAAGCTAACAGAAGAGTACAAAGATGATGTTTGTTTCATGGTAGATAGTGACAAAGTCTACATTCAGGCAGTAAAGCTTAGAATTGCATGGGTAAAACCTCTTCCCTATGAGGTAAACATTGATGAAAGAAAGGAAATTATTGAAGCTTTGATTAATTAACCTATTGATCCAAAGGTACCATACTTTGGAACATATTATGAGGCAAAGGCAAGGATAGAGCTATAGATAAAGCTCCCACAAGTGGTTAACAAAGGTAAGAGGAGGATAGCAAAACTAAAATCAAGCAAATCTCTTATGTTAATTGAGGGAAAAGGAGAAGATATAGATGAAGAGGTAGAGGATGAAGAGGAATAAAAAGAAGAAGAAGAACCTATGAAAAAGAAAGGAAAGGTGATCATCACCAAACCACCTAAACCATCCACTGCAGTCTTCATAAGGAGGTCCAGGAAGAAAGGCAGTGAAATTTTCATTAGAAAACCTCCTCCCACCTTCTAGGGAAAGTTGAAATAGATGGAAGAAGGTGTATGAATAACAAAATTCAAATCCTTGAAATATGAGACTAGAATAGAGCTAGCAAAAAATTAGGTGGAAGAACTAGTGTTGAACAAAATGGGAAAATGGAAGTATTCACCAGATCAAATAGCCTCCCAAATCTCTAATGAATTATTAGAGAAAATAAAGCCAAGATGGGACTTTGAAATGCAAATAGAAAAAGACATTTATTAACATACCCTAAGGCAGTTGCTACCAAGCATGAAAGATACTAAGGTAAAAGAGTCCTTGAAGAAAAATGAAGATAAAATGACTCTTAGATTTAATACATTTTTTATTTTGATCAAGGATATAGAGCATGTAGTTAAGAATGCCACAATCATGTGGAAGAATTTTTATCATTTGTATAAACCAAGTGACTTCCCAGTAGATGTTAAGGATAATGATGATGATAGTGATGATGAGGAAGAAGAAACTTATACTGAAACCAAACATTTTGAAAATGAGGAAGTTGAAGAAGATAGAGAGGAGTAAACTATGGAGGAGGATAAAGAAGATGATGAGGAGACTAACCCTATGAAGATAGTAGTTTTATTCATTTCCTCATTTCCTCACTCTCCAAGCAAACTAGTAGCTGTATCAAGCTCAGAGATAGCTTCAATGAGTTTGATTGTGACAACCACATAGACTTCAAATGTCCAATCACTCTTTGCGCCCATTCAGCTCAATGTATCTATAGAAAAAGAGACTACCACTTCATCTACCAAGCTGCAACCTCCCTCTTCTTCAGCTCTCAAGTTGCAATCATTAGCAATGGATATAGTGACTTCTACAATTTTGAGCTATTTAGCAGTAAGTACTTCAATTTTGGATTCTACAATTTTTCCTACTCTAGTAATGGATACTTTAGTTATAACTTCTTTAGTTTTGGATTCAACAAGCATTCCTATTAATATTCCATCAATTAGTACTATATCAATTTCCATTGCAAGTCCTAGTATATCTATAATTGTTTCCATCTTGGATACAAAGGCATTAAGTACAAGGACAGTTGAACCTAAGGCTCAAATGAGTACAAGATTTTTGGGTAGAGGCAAGGATATAGAAGAGGATACAAACCTAGATAAGGAAATAAAAATTCCCAAATGGGACTTTTACAATCTCATTATGGATCAAATGCATATAGTTGGTGAACTCCTCCAAAATAAGGCAAAGCAACAAAAATTGAGATAAGAAAGAGATAGAGAATATAAGATTATTGATGATGCTAAAATTTTTTTTGTCTAAGGCAATAGGTATTAAGGTAGATTCTTAACTTATTTTATTACAATTAGCTGAGGTAGTCCAAAAGCTTAATGAGGATAGTAGTGGTCAAGATAAGTTAATTGAGAAAGTAGAAAAGAAATTTGGGAATAAAGTGCTTGAGCACATTACTCAACAAATTGTTATCCATCAAGTTGAGATTTCCTCAATTTTGACCAATCTTGAAATTTCTTGCACTAATGTGACATCACTTTTTGGAAAGTTGTGTGATGTTACCAAGTTTATAGAGGAGATAAAGAGAAAATTGACAAATATTGATGAGGATCTAAGCCAGTGCACAACAATTGCAACTTGACTCTAGCTCAAGCTCTGCACATCATATGAATATCAAATTTTTTTCAAACATGCAAGAAAAGTTATTGAGAGAAGAAGCAAGGATCTAGTCTAAATTGATAGATATTTAGAATATGATCCTTCCTATCATGGATACAATGCAGAAACATGTTGTTTACTCAAAAACCTTGATCCATGAAAATAACTTCTCTATTGTAGATCACATGATAGAACTCTCTGCAAAAGTGTAAATTGCTCTACATACATGCAAGATTTTGCAAGAGAATTGGGATAAAACTCTAAGACTTATTCTTAAGGTACATTTTAAGTTTCTATCTCATTTTGGTGTCTCCATGTAAATAAGTTTTGAATAAATCTTTGGCATTATTTTCAAAAAGGGGGAGAGATTATGTATAGTGAGATAGTATGTATATTGTATGGGGGAGAATCATGCAAAGGGAGAAAATGTATATAGTAGAGGAGAATTTTGTAGATATGTTGTATAGTATACTATATATATTTACAAAGACAAATTTTGAAAAATCTCAAATTAGTATAACCTACCGAGCTAGTATCACATGGTGATGTATATAAGTTTTAGCTAATAAGTGTTTTTGTCACTAATGCCAAAAGGGGAGATTATTGACATATTTGCCAAGTTTTTTATTAGTGACACACACTTATTCAAATTTCATATGGCTACCAAGCTCATTAAACAATCTACAATGTTTGCCATGTAATTTAGTAGCCACCATGCTCTACAGTTGCTACCAAGTCTTCCAGACTAATTACAAGTGGCCAACAAGCATTCTAGTGGTTACAAAGGGAATTCAGTTAGTGTGAAGTGCAACAGTTCAAACTGAGTCAAATTAGGTAGTGTGAAGTCTAGTAGTTCAACTTGAGCACTCCAATGGTTATCGAGATTTGTAGTTTCTACTAATTTAGTAGTTCATGTGATGAGAAGCTAGTGTTAACCAAGCCATATGCAAAGTTAGTGTTTATTGAGTGAAGTCATGGTAAACTAGTAATTTAGTTTATGCTAAGTGACACAGTATCTACCAAGTCACCAATGTATACCAAGTTTCAAACTACTTTGGGGTGATTAGTATGGACCAAGATTCTACTTCTACTAAGTGCATGACAATGCCAAGTAATGACAATGGGCAGCAAGTATCGGAACTTCACCAAGTTAGTCTTCAGAACTTGAGTGTCTTCATATGGGCTGACTTTGTAATATTGGTGTTAACTTGTCTAATGGCCAGCTTTGTTATTATGTAAATTGGATTGGTATATATGTAATATATTGTATCATATCTAGTGTGTTTGCATATGTAATTCATGAACATAAGTATGTAAGGATGCAAACATGATCAAGCAACAGATAAAGTATATATTGAAGGCCATATCAAAAAAGGAGTAGCAGAGACATATCCATCACAAAACGTGATCAGTACAATCAAGGAATCTCTATTAGCATTCAATTGTAAGTTCAAGATCTACTATTTGATTTTTATAGGTGAATCAATCTAAATCCTTTAACAAGGTAGACTTAATAGTCTTTTCAAAATCTCTTTACCGAGTGCATACTTTATTGTGTGTTTGTAAATCCTTTAACAAGGTGGACCTAGTAGTCCTAATTGCTCCTAATAGGGCAGATGATCAAAAGTGATCAATGTAAGCCTTACTAGGCCAACTTTATGTTGCAGTATTGAATTTTCGTAGGTATCATCCCCATCCTAGTCTTAATTTCTATTTGGAAGGTTTCTAGGTCACCAAATTATTGTGTTCAAGTTTTATGAATGTTTTATGTTTTCGGTTTCTCATGCATGCAATTAGATCAATAAATGATAATTGGTATATTGCTATAAAGTTTTGAATTTGATAAAGTTTTAGAGGTTAGTAATTCACCCCTCCCCTCTCAGTAACCTAGCATAGTCTTGAATATTTCCAACATTGATTATCCTAAGAAGTAGATTGAATAGATGTTAGATTAGAGAGTCGGTTAAAGTGCAAGAGGAAAATATTACTATGAATATTTAGTGAAATGGAAGAACATACTAGTTGAAGATGCTACATGGATTTCTCAATCTAAGTTGGATTCAACTCAGGTTGTGACATCTCAGTGATTCAAGAGAATCATTTCTATTAACCCTAGTTGTCTAATGTAGGAGCATCCTAGGTTTCCTTGTAAATCCTTCTCATTTCCAATTGTTGTTGAGTTGCAATCATTATTGAGTTCCTATATATGCTGATTTTTCCAGTGTTTTTTGAGCATTTCTATATGTGTCCAACTATCCAGTGTTGGCCAAGTGCTTTTTCATGTGCTGAGTGAAATTTATGTTGGTTGATGTTTGGTTTATTCTTTAACTAAGTTTTTCTATGATTTTTTCTTAGTTTTAGCTAACATATGTAATTAATTTGGATCATGAATTTAATGTAAGGATTTTTTTTGGGATTAGTATAGACCATTTAAAGGTTGGCCTTCTATTATATAATGATCTAGAATATTTTCTAAGCTATTTTAGCAAGTATAAATAAGGGCGTTTAGGTTAGGTTAGGGAATTACTTAGAGTTTCTGGATGGGAGAGTGAAGTTAAAGAGATGAAAGTATAAATTAAGGACATGCAAATATTCTAAATCCAAGATTTTTTAAATCTTGTTGGTCATAACACAAAATTCCTTAAAGTTAGGCATGTATGACGATAATTGGATGAATCGATAAATTTTACTCCTAGATTTTCAAACCCTCCTTGCACCATACATCTTGGCAGTTCTAGTTCTTCAAATAGTAACTTGATGTGTAACTTCTACAACAATAATCTCTTCAACATCTTCAATATTACTCCCCCTTTTCTTGTGATTTCAGGTTTAGTTTTCTTTCTAATCTTCGTCTCTATAGTATGTTCTCTTTCCTTTATCATCTTATTTTAGTAATATTCTCATATGTTTTTTCTCATCTTTGACATACATTTCTCTTATCATTTCAATATATTCTCTCCCTTTCTCTTTTGTTTCTCTCCCCTTTGACAACAATGCCAAAGGTCATTATAAATTTTAAAATGAAACTTATAAAACCTTGTAGTTATCCTTGTATCTTGCATGTATAGATTACTTCAGTTTCATCATTGTCAACTTCACAACTTTATAAATGCTCCTTAAGTGTGAACACTTGTATATCAACTCCATAAAGATATTATAATTCATCCATGAATTGATTCAACATGCTTCCTCATGTAGTGAATTTTAGATAGGGGCAATACCCCTAGTTTATCTTGTAGATACTCAAAGATCCTTAGATAGTGGCTTAGTGAATATATTAGAAATTTTTTTTTTAGATTTCACATATTCAAGCCTCACTTTGTTCTCTTGTAGTTTGTCCCTCAAGTAATGACATTTGATTGATATGTGCTTTGTTTATGCATGCACCACTAGATTTTTTGAGATATTTATAGAGCTTAAATTATCATAGTAGATAGTAACAGGCTCAATTACCTCTTCTTGTATTCCTTCCAATAATTATTTGATGAATACACTATTTGAAAAATTAGTTACCATGATAACAAATTCAATTTCAATGGTAGATTTTGAAATACAACTTTGTTTCTTGCTTATCCATAAAATCAACATTTCTCCTAAAAGGAAAGCTCCACCACTTATGCTTTTTCTATCATCAACATTTCTAAACCAATCAACAGTTGTGTAGACTTTAAGATTAAAGTCATCCTCTTGTTTATTCCATAGGCCATACTCTTTAGTTTCCTTGAGATATTTGAATATCCTTTTTATAACAATCATATGAGTCCCTTTGGATTATATGAAATGTTGCAACAGTTCTAATAGCTAGCACATTATCTAGTCTACTATGTACAACATATTGTAGCTTTCCAATCATAGATTTGTATAGTGTTTGATCAACCTCACTAATAGTATTTTACTTTGATAACTTCACTCTAGTAC
The DNA here is from genome assembly GCA_028749045.1 of Cupressus sempervirens. Lineage (NCBI taxonomy): Eukaryota > Viridiplantae > Streptophyta > Pinopsida > Cupressales > Cupressaceae > Cupressus > Cupressus sempervirens. The sequence continues at coordinate 98,992,142 of CM053793.1, read as the reverse complement.
ATAGGTGTACCGACTGGTTTAAACTCATCCATCCCAAAAAAAATCAAGATTTCTTTCACATATTTAGATTAACATAGATACCTTTCATTGTTTGATGAACTTGTAATCCAATGAAAAAATTTATCTTCACCAAACATTGACATTTCAAATTTAGTACTCATTTTTTCAAGAAATATCTTACTTAACATTTCATTTCCTCCAAATATTATGTCATCAATAAATATTTTAGTGATCAACACCATATCTTTAGATCCATTCTTCAAAGGTATATTACTAGTTTCACTTGTTCAAGAAACTACAATCTTTAATCAAATAAGAGTGTAATTTTTCATACCATGCTCTTGGAGCTTGCTTTAGTCCATACAATTCTTTTTTCAACTTGCAAACCATGTTCTTCTTTTCAGGTTCAATGATTCCTTCATGTTGTTCAATATAGACTTCCTCTTCAAGTATTCCATTCAAAAATGCATATTTTATATCCATTTGGTACACTTTGAACTTCTTGTATGTAGCATAAGCTAGTAGTTTCCTTACTCCTTCTAACCTTTCCATACATGCAAAATTTTCACCATAATTAATTCTCTCTTCTTATGCATATCCATTGCAAAATAATCTTTCCTTGTGTCTTACCACTTCTCCATTCTCATTCAACTTGTTTTTGAAAATTCACTTGGTTAAACTCACATTTTTGTCAATAGGTCTTGGTACTAGTGTCTAGGTATTGTTCTTATCAATTTGGTCAATCTCCTCATTCATAGCATTAATCCAACATTCATCATATAATGTAGATTTAACTATTATTAGTTCCAAATAAGCTATTAAACAAGTACATTCTATTATTTGGCTTCATGTTTGTACTCCAACGCTTCTATCTCCAATTATATTTTTAGGCTAGTGATTCTTCCTTACATATTTAGCCAATATGAGTTGAGTTCTTTGTTTTTTAATTTTTCTTTTAATTATTAGAAATTAAGCTTCCTCCTTGGGTTGAATTGTCTAGTACTCAAGTATAATTGTCAGTAACTTGGTAACAACTTCTTGGTTCTCGGTAGCTCTATGTTGTAACTTAGGTAGAGTATCAAGTACTTCTTCATATACATATACAAACTTAGTGTAATCTTCAAGCTCTTTCTTTCTTTCCACATTATTTCTCTCTAAAAACTCATTAAATCTTACATTTGCACTTTCAATCATCTTTTTAGTAGCTTGTTCAAACATTAGTAAACCTTACTCTTAGATGGATAACTAAGAAATATACCTTCATTTTCTTTAACATCAAGTTTATCATTTCTAGCATCCTTGTGAATACAACACCTACTTTGAAATATTTTGCAAAAACTTACATTTAGCATATGGCTGTACCACACATCATAGGGTGTCTTTTTTTTTCCTTTCTTCAATTGAACTTGATTGAGTGTGTAAACAATAGTATGGATAACTTCTCTCTAGAATATCTAACAGACCTTATTTTCAATCATTAGTGTCCTTGTACAATCCATGATAGATCTATTTATCTTTTCAATAATATCATTTTGTTGTGGTGTCCTCAATATAGATAGTTTCCTTTTAATACCATTCTGAACACAAAAGTTAGTGAATTCAATAGAAATAAACTCACCACTTCCATTAGATCTTAGAAATTTCAAACATTTACTAGTTTATTTTTCAAATATATCTTTATACCATTTGTACATATCAAATGGACATAATTTCACCTTCATGAACATTGTAATCATCATCCTTGAATAATCATACACAAAAAATATAAATATATATATCACCATAGTAACTATCAATTCCAATTGGACCACATAAATCAATATGAACCAATTCTAGAGTATCATTTTAAGTGTGTGTCTTGTTAGAATAAACTATATTTTTTCATCTTAGTAATATTGCATTCTTCACACATAGCATTCTCTAGTTTTTGCAAACTCATCAAGCCTCTTACTCTTTTCTTTCTACTAATTTTCATCATGTTTGCAATGTTTACATTACACAACCTTTTATGCCATAACCACATGTCCTCAATTCTAATACATAAGCATGTTTCAACTTTAGGATCAAGATAGAATAAGTTACCTTTTTTTTCATTCTTGATCCAATTAAATTACCCTCATCATCAAATATTTTAACCTTCATTTTCTCAAATTGCAGCTTGTGACCTTAGTTATTTGGTCATGCAACACTCAAAATATTATATTTAAGTCCATAAAACTCAATATGCATCATCACATTTGATCTTATCATTCAAGATTATTGATACTTTACATCTCACCAAATATGGAACATCATTACTAAACTTAACTATTTCACCATCATCAATTTATTCAATTTTATCAAACTTACCTAGATCACTAGTCATGTGATGTGAGAAACCACTATTAATAATCCACAAGTCATTCTTACTAAAATGTGAAATTAGGGTAGTTTAATTCTCATACCTTTCACTATTTGGATCTTCCTTGATTGCAACATAAACCATTTTAACTACTTCTTTGTCATCATTAGAACTTGAATTGGTATACTCTTCTTCAGCAATGTAGCATGGCTTCTTGCATTTTTCTTTGTAATCCCTATTCTTCTTGTACTTGAAATCATTCTTATCATATCTATCGGACTTACCTCGATTAGGACATTTGGAAGGAAAGTGACCAACCTCATTACATTTGAAATGGATCAAGAGAATTTTCCTTTGTATTTACATTTACCTCTTGATAACCTTCTTGCAAGAAATCCTTCAAGCTCATTAAAATAATATTTAGCTTCAAACTCACTTTCTTCTTTACTTTTCATCTCTTTAATTAAATTTTTGATGGTTAGTGAAGACTTAAATGCATTACCCATTGTCACCACACTATTGTCATAATTGTGCAACTCAAATGTAGTCAACTGACCAACTACATTCTCAAGTGTCAAATCATGTCCAATAATAGTTCTTAGTTATTGAATTGTAGAAAATTTAATAGCATTAATATATAGAAGAGTTATGAGAACCTTAATTACAATTTCAAAATCTTGTTCAAATATTATTGAAAAGATCATTAGAAAAGAGATTGTTAAGAAGGAGATTGTTGAAGCAGATTAAGTGTTTCAATCATTGTTTTGTCACTGATGTCAAACTTGCTATTTGTTGGTAAGACAATTGCTTATAAGATTCAAGTACTATCACTTAGTTTATTGATGAAGAGGATTTAATCAATGAGATGTAACAAAGGAACCTAGAGGAAAGGTTGAGTTATGATTATGTAATGAAGTAAAGGATTAGTTAAGACAGTGATGACATGGTGTATTGATGATCTACTTAAGGTTACAAAATGGCTAGCTACACTTAGAAAGTTTAGAAGAATAAGTTAAATAAATTTTGTCTACCAAGCTTGACCAAGTGGATAGTAGGTGTCGAGCAAAGTTAGTGCAAGCTAAGTAGAAAGCCAGTTAGAGCCAAGTGAAAGCAAATTCTAGTGGATGCCAAGCAAGACAATTGATGTCAAGCACTAGTAAAATATAGTTGATGCCGAGTGATTTTATAGTTGATGTTGAGTAACACAATATGTGTCGAGCATCAAAAGGTTGATAATGTTGAGCTGCTACATTATGATAAAGGTCAAAGATTTGCCAAATCTAAGCTGATAAGTTTATTTTCTTGGAACTTGTGAAATAGAAGTACATAAGGTTGATCCTATGAAAGAAACAAAAGAATAAAAATCATTTGTATACTTCTATAAAGGAATACCTACTAAAGAAGATGCTGCAAATCAAGTTACAAATCAATAGCAAGTTTTGGTAACTATCAAGTCACATTTAGGAACTGAGCTACATTTAGATGCCAAGTTGCAAAATGAAGAAAATGCACATTCTGATTCTAAGATTAGTACACATGAAAAAGATAATGAGATACCTGATAGAGATGTACATAGTGACTCTAAAGTTGAAAGACAAAATGAAGAAACAAGAACTCAACCAAGATTGTCTAAATATGTGAAAGGGCATCATCCTACTGATCAAATCATTGGAAACAAAGATGCTAGGCCAATGATAAGAAATAGGTTAAGAAGTGAATCATGTTTGTTAAGCATGAAGGAATCCAAAATAGTAAAATATTCATCAGAAGATGATGACTGGTACAAGGCCATGGAAGAAGAGATTCAACAGATAGAGAAGAACAAAACATGGAGTCTAGTTCTTAGACCAAAAGACAAGAATGTGATTAGCACCAAGTGGGTATTTAGAAACAAGCTAGATAAGGATGGTGAAATCATAAGAAAAAAAGCATGATTAGTTTGCAAAGGATATGCACAAGAAGAAGGAATTGACTATGGTGAGACATTTGCCCCTGTTACAAGAATGGAAGGAGTAGGAACTCTACTTGCTTATGCTACATACAAATGTTTCAATGTTTATTAGATGGATTTTAAATCTGCATTTTTGAATGGCATACTAGAAGAGGAAGTCTACATAGAACAACTAGAAGGATTTATTGATGACAACAATAAGAACATAGTACATAGACTGCACAAAGCCCTATATGGATTGAAGCAAGCACCAAAAGCATGATATGAGAGACTTCATACTTATCTTGTGAAGATGGGATTTAAAAGGATTGATGATAACAACAATCTGTACATAAAGGAAAAAAAAGAAAAAGGTATTTTTCCATCTGAAATATTTGTTGATGATATCATATTTGGAGGACAAGATGCTTTATGTAAAGATTTTGCAAATCAGATGAAGCAAGAATATGTCTATGTTTGGAGAAATCATTTTTTTTGTGGGAATGCAAGTATATCAAATGAAGTATGGTATATACATCACTAAGTAAAAGTATGTCAAAAATATATTAAAGACCTTTGGACTAGAGGATTCCAAACCAATAAGTACACCTATGGTGACAGGACACAAGTTGTCAAAGAATGATAATTCAATTGAGGTGAACCAAACATTGTATAGATCTATGATTGGAAAATTGTAATATGTAGTATTATATTAGTTGTAGGGATAGTTGCAAGATTCCCTACTAATTGCAAGGAGAATTACTTAATGGCTATGAAAAGGATAAAGAGATATTTGAAAGGAACATAAGAGTTTGGTCTATACTACAAGAAGAATGAATGGTTTGACTTGAGAGCTTACACTGATGCTGACTGGGCTAGAAACATTGATGACAGAAAGAGAACTAGTGGAGGAGAATTTTTTTTAGGTAAGAGACTAGTTACATGGACAAGCAAGAAACAAAGTTGTACTTCCTAATCTACTACTAAAGTAGAATATGTTGCTACTACTGTAAACTGCACAAACATTGTATGGATCAAATAGCTACTCAAAGGAATGAAGGAAGAAATCATAGAACTAGTGATAATTTATTGTGACAATACAAGTGCTATCAATATATCAAAGAATCTAGTGATGCACACAAAGGCAAAGCACATTGCAATCAAGTATCATTATGTAATAGAGTCAGTTTAAGACAAATAGGTGAAGATGGAATATGTTAACTCAAAGGAGAAAATTGCTAATATCTTCACAAAACCATTACCTAAGGATGCTCATGAGTATCTAAGAGGTAAACTAGGGGTGATACCCTTATCTAAGGCTATGTACAAAACAAAAGTAGTGCACTGCATCAAACAAGTTGATGTTCATATAATACAAATTGATGTAGTGGATCTTACTTTAGGAACTACTTAAAGTAATCACAGAGCTAAAATTTCAAATCAGTCACAAGAAAAGTGGTAGAGGGAGAAAATGAGGAATTTGCAAAGCTTATATCTAAATATTTTAAGGATGACAAATTTTTGGTATAGGTCTTTGGCATTGTTGTCAAAGAGGGAGAAAGTACATTAAACTAATCATCATCAAAAGAAGAGTTTTATTGCCCAAGTGCAAGAGATAAATGTGAGAAAATCCCAAGCCGATCTTCTAATTAGAGACGGAGAAAAATGGACACAACAGAAAAGGGAAAATTATATTAACTGAGAAAATAAGCTAGTACAACAGTACAGGAAAATAAACTTCAAAACATGCCCTAAGGGCTTACAATAGCATAAATCTGGAGATAATTTATCCTTTTAGTACCTCCTCTCAAACTCCACTCCAAACTACCTTTTACAATGCCAAAAATCTCCTTAAATAGATCTCAGAGGGTTAAGGACTAGGAGTACATTCTAGAAAGTGCTAGTAGGCACCCACCAACCAAATAGAAGGTTTTGAAAGTTGTAGTAGAAGTCGGCGCAAATCTAGAAGAATCCAGAAACGGTAACCGAACTTCCGGGAGGCATAACTTTTGAACCGTAGCTCCGATTGACAAACCGTTTACATTTTTGAAAAGCTCTAAAAGCACTCTATAGCCCTATGGACAAGCTTCAATCATCCCCCATTTTTTGGCCCTTTTTGAGGTCATTTAATGCCCCTAACCTGACTTTGAAGCATTCTTAGGTCTCCAAAACTCGAAAAACTACAATAACTTTCAAACCGTGGGGCCTTTTGACCTGATTCTTTTTTTGGAATGCTCTACATCACAATTACATTCATCTGGCCAATTCACACCTTCTAGGTCACCAAAATGATGGCCAAATTGCATGCTCCTATTTTTTCAGGATTTTCTAGCACACTGATAGTTGAACTGTGAGAGTTGGAACCTTTATTTGACCCAAATGGGTATCCAAAAATGTAAAGACATGAAACAAAAACTAAGTCTAAGTACATTTTTTTTTGGGTGACATAGGATTGCCCTTATACCTCTGGATGCTCCTGCATCAGACACTTAGGGTAGATTGAAAAGTGACCCTATCACTTTATGAATGGTAGAGGACATCCCAAATGGGAAACCTCAGCTGCTAAAATCCAAGTTGAGTCCTCAATCGACCATCCTTTCCATTTGACCAAATACTCTTCATACTGCCTGTTTCTGGTACTCCTACCCACATGATGATCTAGAATGTCTTCTACCTCCTCCTTCTTAGAAGTAGGAATTAGACATGGCTCTAAAACCAGCTCCTCATCTGCACCATCATCATGATACTCTGTTAAATCTGTAATGTTGAAAATGGGAGAAATGTGAATACCATCTGGCAGCTCCACCTCATATGCATTTCTTGAGTCATGTTTCTTCAAAATTTTGCAAGGGCCAAATTTCTTCATTTTTAGCTTGTTGTAAGTACCGGCTGGAAATCTTTCTTTTCGTAAGTGCACCATGACTAAATCTCCTACTTGGAATTCCTTATGTCTTCTCCTTTGATCAGCCCTAGCTTTATACTCTTGATTCATCTTGGTTATGTGTGCCTGAAACTCCTCATGTAGATGCTTGATATGTTCAGCAAATTCCTCAGCTTCAACACTCATCCTTTCCCTGTGTTCTATCTTCCTCAGCTCTGGTGCAGTCCTTGGGCTACTCCCATATACAATTTGGAATGGTGATTTTCTAGTACTTCTATTTATAGAGTTATTATAAGAAAACTCTGTCTTTGGTAGAATCAAATCCCATCCCTTGGGCTTATCCCCAACTAAACATCTCAGCAAATTGCCCAGACTTCTGTTTACCATTTTTGTTTGGCCGTCAGTTTGTGGGTGATGCGTGGAACTGAATTTCAAGTCTGTTCTCAACTTTTTCCACAATGTCCTCCAGAAATACCCCACAAATTTAGTATCTCTGTCAGAAAATATGCTCCTTGGAAGACCATGTAGTCTTACCACCTCTTTGAAAAACAAGTCTGCAATATGGATAGCATCATGAGTTTTGTGGCATGGAATGAAATGTGCCATTTTGGAGAACCTATCAACCACCACGAATACTGAGTCATTACCCCTTTGTGTCCTCGGAAATCCAAGAACAAAATCCATACTTATGTCCTCCCATGGCCTTGATGGAACAGGCAATGGTTGATATAGGCCAGTATTGTGACTAAACCCCTTGGCAACTTGACAAACCTGGCAACTTTGTACAAACTTCTTCACATCCTGCGTAATTTGAGGCCAAAAATAATGTTCTCTAAGAATGGTAATGGTCTTATCTCGACCAAAATGTCTTGACATCCCTCCACTATGTTTATCCTTAATCAAATTTTCCCTCATGGAACTCCTTGGAATGCACAATTGACTACCTTTGAACAACATGCCATCCTGAATCAAATAGTCTAACCACTTGGTTCTATCTACAGCAACAGGTTCTTTACAAGCTTTCCATGCTTTAGCAAAATTAGGATCCTCAGGGTACAAATTCTTGAGTTCATCAAACCCAACTACTTCAACCTGCATTACTGTAAGAAACAACTGTCTCCTACTTAGTGCATCTGCAACCCTATTAGATTTTCCACTTCTATGCTTCAACACAAATGTATAGCTCTGCAAGAACTCTACCCATTTCATATGCCTCTGATTCAATTTACCTTGGCTATTTAGGTACTATAGTGCTTGATGATCAGTATACAAAACAAATTCTTTTGGCAATAAATAATGCCTCCATTTCTTTAAGGCCTGAACTATTGCATAGAACTCTTGATCATAAACAGAATACTTCTTCTTTGCATCATTCAATTTTTCACTAAAATATGCAATAGGCTTACCTTCTTGGCTTAATACAGCCCCAATAGTGCTGCCACTAGCATCACAATCCACCTGGAAAACCTTTCTAAAATCTGGAAGTGCTAACACAGGTTGTTCTGTCACCTTCTTCTTCAGCAATTCAAAACTTCTCACAGCTACTGCAGTCCATTTGAACTCTTTTCTATCCCCTCTTATTGTATCAGTTAGGAGTGCACATATGCCACTGAAATTCTTAATAAACTTCTTGTAAAAACTAACCAGACCATGAAATGATCTTACCTCAGTAGCAGACCTTGGAGTAGGCCATTCCAAGATGGCTTTTACCTTCTCTAGATCCATTTTGAGACCTTCAGGTGATATAACAAACCCCAAATAGACTAACTCCCTTTTTGCAAAGATACATTTCTTCATATTAATTAATAGTTTCTCTTCCCTTAGCCTTTCAAGGACACTACGAATATGCAGTAAATGTTCTTCCAAAATCTTGCTGAAAATTAAAATATCATCCAAATAGACAATAACAAATTTTCCCAAGGACTTCTTAAGTACCTCATTCATGAGCCGCATGAAGGTGCTTGGGGCGTTCATCAATCCAAAGGGCATGACTAAACACTCATAAAGACCCTCCTTGGTCTTGAAGGCTGTTTTCCACTCATCTCCTTCTCGAATCCGTATTTGGTGATAACCACTTTTGAGATCTATCTGTGTGAAGTACTGAGCTCCACTCAAGCAGTCCATAATATCATCCATCCTTGGCAAAGGAAACTGGTACTTGATGGTGATCCTATTTATAGCTCGAGAATCTATACACATCCTCCACTCTCCATCCTTCTTTGGTGTGAGTACTGGAGGTACTGCACATGGACTCAGGCTCTCTCAAATCAAGCCCTTCCTCAATAACTCCTGAACCTATATATTTAGCTCCTCTATTTTAGTAGGAGTCATCTTGTGAGCAGCCCTGTTAGTCAAACTAGCTCCTAGAATCTGATCTATCTGATGATTGATTTGCCTTACTGGTGGCAATCCATTTGGAACATTATCAGAGATAATATCTCCAAACTCCCCTAGTAAATCTGAAACTTCAAGTGGTATTTCACTACTACCTTCTTTATCTTTCCTAGGAATCAAAGCATAGCACATATGCTGATGTTTCATGCCATCCAAAAACTTCCTTTCATCAACAAGACAAATCCTAGCACTGCTACATACCTTTTCACCTTCCTTTTTCATGGGCTTCAATTTGTGGTGAACTCCATCCTTTGTTAGAGAGTATGTGTTTGCATGCCCATCATGTATTGCATGTCTATCAAACTACCATGGTCTACCCAACAATAGATGGCAAACATCCATCGAAATAACATCGCAGAGAACTTCATCATGGTAACTCCCAATTTTGAATTTTACTAAACATTGTTCAATTACCAGGACCTTATGATCATCTTTTACCCAAGCAATCCAATAGGGCTGGGGATGCTTCTCCCTCTTGAGCTTCAACTTAGAGACCATCTCTTCTGATACCAAATTATCAGTGCTACCACCATCAATGATCACGTCACAACATTTATCCTCACACTTGCATCTGGTATGGAACAAACTCCTCCATTGTCCTAGTTCAATCTCACCACTTAGTAGGACTCTTTCATTTACCAAGGTCTCTCCTCTTTCTACATCCTCTAAATGTGATGATTGTGCATCCTCATCCACATGAGCAACCCTAGCTTGGTCCTCAGCTCTCCTCTCTATCCTTCCTTGTCATTGAGGGTATTCAAAGGCACGATGACCTTCTTCATTGCAATGGAAATAGGTACCACAGAAGCCTCCTCTTCCTTGTCCATGTCCTCTACCTCTTCCTCTCTAATTTCCAAAGTCTTGGTCATGGGAGTAGTTGAAACCCTCATTCCTTTGGTTCCTGCTAGTACCCTCATCTTCATTTTTCGTTTGGGTTTCATTGCAGCCTCCAGATGACCTACCGCTTCCCCTTCCTCCTTGACTACGCCCTCTTTCTCTTCCTTCAAACTTTTTATTTAGCTTCTCTTCAACTCGTAGGGAAAACTGGTATGCCTCTTCAACGTTGTTCATTCTTACCAGACTTAATTCCTCCTGGATGCTAGGTTGCAACCCACTGATATAACGAGCAAGCTTCTCCTTATTTGCTTTTGCATGCCCCACTCTAATCAAGAGTTGGTAAAATTCCTCTGTATATTATTGGATTGATCTTCCTGCTTGCTTTAAGCCATGCATCTTCTTAAAAAATCAAGCTCGTAGTCCACAGGAATGAACTGCTTCTTCAATTTGTCCACCATGCGATCCCATCTTGTGATCTTCTCCTTTCCTCTTCTGTTTCTTTCCAATTGAACCTCTTGCCACTAGATTTTGGTATGGCCTTTTAGTTTGGCCTTTGCAAACTTAACCCTATTTGGATCCTTGATATCCTCATATTCAAAGTATTCTTCTAGTTCATTGATCCAATCGATCAACTCATCTGGTTTCAGATTTCCTGAAAATACACCCACTTCAATTGTGGGTCTTTTCCCAAACTTAGTAATGGCCCTAAAAATCCTTTCCTTTGCATGATTTAGAACTTCCCTGTCAAATTCCCCTTCTGGTTCCATTACTTCTTCTTCATTTTCATCCTCACTATCATCACCTGCGGCAACATTTGCTCCTCTACGGAGCTCCTCTTGCAATGCCTGCACCTGCCTTTGGAGGGCTCTAACCTCCTTAGGATTAATAGCTCTGGCCCTTCCACCACTCTCTCTTTGTGGAGGCATCTTCTTAACTCAAACCCACAACCACACAGTCCTCCTGGTGCAAACTGCCTTACAGTCGGTGTTCTGTCTACACACTCAGGAAAACCTGGCTCTGATACCACTTGATGGAGACACAACCCAAGAAAAAAATGGACACAACAGAAAAGGGAAAATTATATTAACTGAGAAAATAAGCTAGTACAACAGTATAGGAAAATAAACTTCAAAACATGCCCTAAGGGCTTACAATAGCATAAATCTGGAGATAATTTCTCCTTTTAGTACCTCCTCTCAAACTCCACTCCAAACTGCCTTTTACAATGCCAAAAATGTCCTTAAATAGACCCCAAAGGGTTAAGGACTAGGAGTACATTCTAGAAAGTGCTAGTAGGCACCCACCGACCAAATAGAAGGTTCCAAAAGCTGCGGTAGAAGTTGGTGCAAATCTAGAAGAATCCAGAAACGGTAACCGAAATTTTGAGAGGCATAACTTTTGAACCGTAGCTCCGATTGACAAACCGTTTACATTTTTGGAAAGCTCTCAAAGCACTCTATAGCCCTATGGACAAGCTTCACTTGTCCCCCATTTTTTGGCCCTTTTCAAGGTCATTTAATGCCCCTAACCTAACTTTGAAGCATTCTTAGGAGGTCTCCAAAACCCAAAAAAACTACAATAACTTTCAAACCATGGGGCCTTTTGACCTAATTCTTTTTTTGGAATGCTCTAAATCACAATTACATTCATCTGGCCAATTCACACCTTCTAAGTCACCAAAATGATGGCCAAATTGTATGCTCCTATTTTTTCAAGATTTTCTAGCACACTGATAGTTGAACTGTGAGAGTTGGAACCTTTATTTGACCCAAATGGGTATCCAAAAATGTAAAGACATGAAACAGAAACTAAGTCTAAGTACATTTTTTTTTTGGGTGACACAGGATTGCCCTTATACCTCTAGATGCTCCTGCATCAAAGGAACTCAGAGGGAGTTTTAAGAAAAAAATTGTAGCCTAATCAAAAGTTGTTGATAGAGAGAGGAATACAAGTTCTTTCTTTGGTATTTCCTTACTATCTTAACCTAGTCAGTTTGGTTGAACAAGATGTTCATCATTTGATTGACTTGGTTGATCAGTTTGGTTTTCCATCAATGCCAAAGAGGGAGATTGTTGAAATCTGATTGAAAAGATCATTGGAAAAGAGATTGTTAAGAAGGATATTTTTTAAGTAGATTATGTGTTTCAATCATTGTTTACTGGTAAGACAATTGCTTATAAGATTCAAGTACTATCAGTTAGTTGATTGATGAAGAGGATTTGATCAATGAGATGTAACAAAAGCACCTAGAGGAAAGGTTGAATTATGATTATGTAATGAAGTACAAGGATCAATTAAGACAATGATGACATGATGTATTGATGATCTACTTAAGGTTACAAAATGGTTGGCTACACTTAGAAAGTTTAGAAGAGTAAGTTAAATAAAGTTTGTTTACCAAGCTTGACCAAGTGGATAGTAGGTGCCAAGCAAAGTTAGTGCAAGCCAAGCAGAAAGTCAGTTGGAGCCAAGTGAAAGAAAATTCTAGTAGATGCTATGCAAGACAATTGATGTTGAGTTAATTTTAGTTGATGTTGAGCACCAGTTAAAAATAGTTGATGCCAAGTAACACACTATGTGTTGAGCATCAAAAGGTTGGTAATGCTGAGCTGTTGCATTATGATAAAGATCGAAGATTCACCAAATCTAAGCTGACAAGTTTTTTTCTTGGAACTTGTGAACTAGGAGGAAGATAAGATTGATGAGCTGGTGGCATAGAATTTGATGTAAACCATTTTTAGGTGAATTCAAATGGATTATAGGAGAAATTTCTAGAATAGACAAAATATGGGGTAGATTCATTGTATACTACCTAATCCATCCAAAACCCTAATTTGAATGATGGATAATAAGCAAGAAAATATACCAAGAAAGAAGGCTTAAACAGATGAATGCTTGAAGGGTGAACAAGTTGTCAAAGCTACAAAGTATGAAAGTCAAGAAGAATTGAGAACTGAATAGAGATCTATAATCTACAAGTGAAGTTGTAAGTTGTATCAGATCAAAGTTCTACTATTACTCTCTAACAATTGTATTAGTTAGGGTAAATCCTTTGGATTAAGATTGACCTAACAGTCATTGGAAAATCCTTTAACAAGGTGGAATTCAAAGTGAATGGCCTAAAGTCCTCTAACAAGGATCACTTTTAATAGGGTGATTGCAATCCCTTAATCGAGTTACATTTAACAGTGTGTATTGTAACCTTTAATAGGGTTGGCCTTTCACAAGGCATCACTTTAGAAGAGTGAAAAGGAGTAGCATGTTATTGGTGGTTTTTCCCAAATTGGCTTTCTACATAAATCATCATGTCAAGTGTGTTGATGAATGTGTTATGTTTCATGCTTTACATTTTTGTAGGTTGATTTAATAGTGACATACAAGTTTTAGTAAATACAAAAAAATGCATACATGGGTATGAATGTTTTATGGGTTCACTAAATTGTGACAAAGTTTTATTTTATACATCTAGACCTTGAATAGTTGATTCATCCCCCCTCTCAGTTATTTTAAAGTAATTCCAACAAATCCATGATAGTTCCTCCAACAACTTGGATCTCATATTGTGTAGCATTTTCTCCTTCTTTCATTCTCATGTCATTGTACTTACCTCTCACACTTTTAAATTTGGATATTCTAACATTTTCATCTCCACCATGTACTAATTTTAGTTTATCCCATATTTTCTTAACATTGGCATAGTTCTTGATATCATCAAATTCAATATCATTGAGAGAAGTTGCAATATTAGTCATCAAACTATTTTGACTCTTTTTCGCATTTTTTTAATCCATAGTTAGGGGATGAGCAAGGGTAGAATATTCATTCCCCAAGCAATATGTGACTTTATCTCCAATACCAAAAAGGTGCAGCTTCATTGGGTCTTTTCGTGAGGAAAAATTATCCTTTTTTAGCTTTGGTATTTTTCTCTTATACAACTTTGATCCTTATCTCAAGTTCCTTGAACATTTTGTTTCAATCACTATGCTCTGATACCAAATTATTAGATAATTGAGAGGGGGTGAATAAGTTGTGTCTAGTTATTATACACTCCCTTCAAACATCACAAGCATTCACTCCAATCACTCAGTATAAAAATTAATCAACTCCTTCAGATACTTTACTAAAAACTTTCAAATCATCATTTCTTGCCTTTGTGAATATCAATAAAATTCTATTTATTACCTAGTGTATCTTAGTTATTATTGAGTTGTAGTAAACTACAAAAATGGGTTAAACAACTTGCAACACAAATAACATTCACACATTTTACACCAATATTTTAACGTGGAAATCTTGTGAAGGGAAAATAACACTTGAGATTGGTAACTCTTCTAAGGTGAGCTCTACTAGGATCCAACCTTGTTAAAGGTTACATACACATTGTTAATGTGATCTTGTTAAAGGATTTCACCAGAAGATCATCTATACCTTATCACTCATAGTTCCTAACTAAAATGAGTAGCCCGATTAAGGGATTTATAAACACCACTAATTGATGTTACCATATAGCATTTCACAAATTTGTTAGGTCCACTTAGTATTTCTAAGATTTTTCACTACAATTATTAATTAATAATAGTATACAAATGATTTTTAAGAATAACAACTACTTTTGCTTATTCAAATCTTTGTTTTGGCTCTTTCTATGTTTGATCTCTCTATTTGATCTTCTTTAACTCTATATTTTGACTTGGCATTAACACTATTTATTTCTCCTTTCATTACTCAATTCACCTAGATCAACTCCTTACTTTCACCTTCTTCAACAATTCACACTATGATGTCATTTTTAACATTCAACTAGACACAATGAAATCAACAACAAAATACAATAGCAAATATCCTAAAGTATCTTTTTCTCCTCCTTAAAGAGTTTTCTCAATGCTTCTAGATCATTCCATATTTTGCCGCTAAATCAGCAATTTCAATCTATATAGGTTCATGCAAAATTTCTAGATTCAAAAACTTCATATAATGAATTTAGACACACAAAAAATATAACTTGCATAGAAATTTTTGTCTATCCTTATCTTCATTCAATATCCATCATCATACCTTCTTGAATTTTCTCATTTATTGATCTTGCAACAAACTTAGACTCATATTTTAGACCATCTCAACCTTTCCAAATTTCTATAAAAATTTGGCCTTTAATTCTAATTTTTGAAACTTGTTCATCTAGCTTCCACTCAATAAATATAACATTTACTTGGGCAATATAACACTTGATTAATACTTACATTCTCAAGTAACACTATATTTTCCCTCTTTTTTTTACCAATCACTTAGGCAATACTGTAGTCACTTAGTGAATACAATCTTCCTTTATTAACCTAGTACTTTAGTTAAGCTTGTGTTCTTCAATGCTTTGCAATAATACATGATTGTAAAATAATCAAACCAATATTATATTATCTTTGTCTAGCTCACTCAAGTACCCATTGAATACATTACATATTACTTTTTTCTTCATCATACTTTCTTTAAATCATCTCCATCAATCAAATGATATGTTACTCTATTGAGTTAGCATAATGTATATCCAACTAAGACTTTGACATCAATGAAAATATAACAACTGGTATGACTCTCTTACATGAATTTGTGGCATCATCACCTAACAATCTCCCACTATCAATTACATTTTCAGTTGGGGCTAACAAATATATCTACAATTTGTTCTTTAGACCTAACATATTCAAGCCTCACTTATTTCTCTTGTATTTGCTCCCTTAAATAATGAAACTTTATTAATATGTGATTTTTTGCATGCATCACTAGATTCTTTGATATATTTATTGCACTAGTGTTATCACAATAACTAATAATAGGCTTGGTAATCTCTTCTTGAATACCTTCCAAAAGTTTCTTAATCCATACAATATTTGAACAATTGATTGCAAAACAACATTCTCAGCTTCAATAGTAGATTGTGAAATACAATTTTTTTTCTTATCCATCCATGTAATCAATCTTTCTCTTAAAAAGAAAGATCCACCTCTTGTTTTTTTTTTCTATCATCCACATTATTAGTCCAATCAACATTAGTGTAGACTTCAATATTAAAGTCATTATCTTGTTTGTATCATAGGCCATAATCTTCAACTCCTTTTAGATATTTGAATATCATCTTTATAATTGTCACACATGTCTCTTTTGGATTAGATGAAAACCTTACAAATATACCAACAACAGATGAAATATTGGGTCTACTATGTGCAACATATTATAGCTTTCCAATCATGGATATGTATTGTGTTTAATTTATCTCTCCACTAGTTTTTGCCTTTGATAGTTTCACTCTAATCACCATAGTTGTACCGACTAGCTTAGACTCATCCATTCCAAAAAAAGTGTTCAAGATTTCTTTTACATACTTAGATTGAGTCCATATATACCTTTCCTTATTTGATGAACTTGTAATGTATTAACAAAATTGATCTCAACAAACATTGATATCACAAATTTTGTACTTATTTGATTAGCAAATGTCTTACACAATGTGTCATTTCCTCCAAATATTGTGTCATCAACAAATATTTTAGAAATCAATACCATATCACTATGTTCACATTTCAAATGTAGATTATTGTTCTCACATGTTCTAGAAAATCCAATCTTAATCAAATAGGAATGTAACCTTTCATACCATGCTCTTGGTACTTGTTTTAGTCCTTGCAATGCCTTATTCAATTTGTAAACCATGTTCCTATGATAAGGTTAATGAATCCTTCAAGTTCTTTAATATAGACTTCCTCTTCAAGTATTCCATTCAAAAATGCATATTTGACATCCATTTGATAAACTTTGAACTTCTTGTATGTAGCATAGGCTAATATTTGCTTACTCCTTGCAATCTTGCCAGAGGTGGAAAACTCTCTCCATAAATCTATTCCTTCTTCTTGCAAATAACCTTTGCAAACTAATCTTGCCTTATTTCTTACCATTTATCCATTTTCATTTAGCCTATTTCTAAAAATTCATTTGGTTCCAATCATATTCTTGTGAGTGGGTCTTGGTACTAATGTCCATGTATTACTCTTCTTAATATTATCAATATCTTCATTCAAAGCATTTCTCCAATCCTCATTTTCCAATGTAGCCTTAACTATTCTTGTTTCAAAATTAGCAAATAAATAGGCATTGTCTCTTTACTTACTTCTTGTATGTACTTCATCACGTCTATCTCCAATAACTTGTTTAGAGGAATGATTTTTTCTCACATATTTGTCCAATACAAGTCCAACTCTTTGATTTTCAATCATTTCTCCACTTAATAAGGGTTCAACTTCTTTTTTTAGATAGTATTTTCTTGTGCTTGGGTAAAGCATTATGTGACTTGGCTGATATTGTTTGGTGCTTGGAGGCTTTCTATTGTAACTTAGGTAGTGTATCTAGTGCTTCTTCATACACATACACAAACTAGTTGTAATCTTCAAGTTCCCTCTTTCTTTCCACATTGTTCTTATCTATAAACTTGTCAATCCTTATTTTACTTTCAATCTTGTTAATAGCTTGGTTCAAAAAATTATATAATTTTCTCTTAGATGAATAGCACAGGATATACCTTCATTTTATTTAAAATCAAATTTACCATTCCTTGTATCCTTGTGAATATAACACCTACTCCCAAATATTATGAATTAATTATTGACACAAAATTCTACACCCTTGGCAACCCTATGTAACATGGAGACAACCTCCAAGTGTGGACTTGTGCTCTAAGGTTGAATCTCCATAGAAGTTTGGCATCCTTACAATCAGGATGCATCTAAACTACATAATTGAGGGAAAGGGGAAAATGAATGCATGTAATTAAATTGCTGAAAGTGAAAGGGGGTGATGCACTAGATTGAAACATGGTTACTATATTTTCTTGTGAAAGCACTACACATCAATGAAACAACAAACCACATAGCTCTAAACTCTAATCTATCTCCCAATAACTTGCATGCACATTTGAAATTGATTTAATGTTGAAACAAAATAGATTTTGTCTATGCTACCATTATCAATAGTTAAACATAACACATAAGCTTAGAAGATAGAGAAGAAACATTCAAAGTGAGGTGGTAAACATGCACATACTAATGAATGGAAAGAGGAGGTAAAAAGTAAAGAAATTCCATTAATGGAAGGAAAAGGAATAAAAAGGAATGCATTTGCATAGCATGTTGCTGCTGCAAAATGCAAATAAAGAAGAACCTAGAAAAAGTATTTACAAATTTCCTTTATAGATTAGGCATAACTTAAATCCAAACATAAAGTTCAAATCCCAACCATAGTGGAGTCCAATTATAGAGGAGAAATAAATAAAAATTAGAAACAAATTTGATCATTTATGCAACTTTCTCATGGAAGTGATAGGAAAAGCCCAAAAAGAATGCACTTAGCTAATAAAAAATCAAATTTCAGAAAATAAGATCCTTACAATAATAAAGAGGCATTAGAATACATTAAAGATACAGAAAAAATCCCAAAAAGTAACACAATATTAAAGAATTATCCTTGAAGACATGTGTTGGATGCAACAAATCAAATTGTGTTACTATCAAAAAATGTGAGAAGGGATAACACGTAGTGTTAACCCACCTACGTACAGCTATAGAGTTAACCTACATGAAAAAGATTGGATTTATCCCAAAAAGTGGTGGATCATTGATGAAGATATTAACATTTGAAATGGATGGTTTGGATGCTACAAAAATCTCCCAATGAATGACTAAAACATAATCATTAATGTAGAAAATTTAAGATATGATAGTTGGCACATTTCCTAATGCATGGTGGAAGAAATAGAAAACACTTTTTCTATTTCATACACCTCCCAAATTGACCTTTTCAAAATAGTGCAATGGGATAAAACAAAAATTGACAAAAGAAAAGACCAAGCCAGTAATCAAGCTAGTCTAGAGAAGAACAAACTAAGCCACTTAGCCAAATAACACTACAGCCAACACATAAAGTTAACCACCAACTGATGTATTAACCCACCAAAGAATCCAACCCATTAAAGTTTTCTTAGATTAGCTCTCTATGATAGGCTGAATGGGGGAAAAAGTAGCTAAAATTCTTCGTGATTTAGAGGGGATGCTTTCCTACTAAGCATAAACTAGTGGCCCTAAGAAATACATTGAGCATAAAGTTGCTAACAGATAATAACAAGTTAGCCCACCTGTAACTTCACAAAATATACAACCAACAAAACTACAAAAAGCTATGGGAAGCTCTAGAAGAAGAGAAAAATTGTACACCTACACTTCTTAGAAATATGAAAACACCTACTCTACTATGTACAAGTATTTTAAAAATAAAATGAATCAAACAAAGCTATTGACTAGCTTGTTGAAATAGGTGTCATTCCTTACAAGTTGATTTTTTCTTGCATGCATTTGAGAAACTAAAATATAGTGGGAAGAATCAAAGACATATTGCTACATAGAAAACCTTCCCAATGTTGAGAAAGATGAAGCTCTCTAGCATTAGGACATTATCACTATGAGAAAGACCAACTTGCACACTCTTGTAGAACTCAACCTCATGCTCTAGAATGAACATGATCAGGGGAAAATGTTAATTTTTTGCAAAGATGGATGCCTTATGGGGCATCCTCTTGATGACACTTGGTCTAAGAATCATCCTTGACCATATTGTTACTTTAAAATGATGGTTTCTTTTTGGTTTAGAAGTGGATTGGCTTTATCTTTTGGAGATAAAATCTCCACCTCTTCCTCATGATGCTTGTGAGCCACTTCCTTGAGAGCTACTAGTATGGTATGAATCTCCACTTGTTGTTATTGTAACTCATGATCTTTTAATGAAGGAGAATATCTCTTGATGTCTATGGATGAGAAAAACATTTCCATGTCATCCCAAATATTGTCTTCAACATACTCTTCTTAATCTACTCTATTAATATGCATAGGTTGGAAAGAAACAACCTCATGCATATCAACATGTTCTTCCTCAAGGAAAGAGCTATCCTTGAGGCTCTCTTGTCATACCCAAAATACAAGGGCAAAAAAACACAAATTTTTTTATATTTAAAAAAAAGTTTATAATTAAGTTCACTAAGTTTGATAAGTTTAAATCAACAAAGACATAGGTACATGGCAAAACAACAACACGGTTCTCCTAATAGTGTCCTGAGATTTCCATTCAAGTTTATAATCAACAGGTATGACTAGATCATTTAACTTAAACTTTCATAGTTTAATTGATTTATTAATTTAAACTATCTAATTTCAATTTATTAAAGAATTGATCACATTGTTACTTTTATATACTTTTAAATATGTTAAGGAACAATGCATTTAAATCATTTAGATAACATTAGTTATTAAAACATTAATCAAGCAAATTATTAAGTAACAATATAATTGGTTCATTCAATAATTATAAGTCTAATTATTTTGAAATATTTGAAATAAAAAGAACTTCTAATTAATATGACATTACATCCTTAATTAAACTTCATTTAAAATTTAATCCAAATTAAAATTTATTTAAATCTATGAATTATTAGAAAATAAACATTCCTAATAAAATAGCAATATAAATTAAACTAAAAATGACTAAATAATAAAGCAAAACAAAATAACATTATCTATCGATATATACTACACTAATATTATAACACTAAATTAATCTACATTATCACCAATGACAATTTTAAAAAAAATTCAATTTAAATTATACTAATACTAAAAAATGAATTAATTAAATTACTAATAAAATAAAAACTAATTTAATAAAAACTTACTAACTTTAAATTACTAACTAAAACTAATCCTAAATAACAAATAGTAAACTAAACACTTTTAAACAAACTTAATAAAACAATTTTTAAAAGTACTAACATTAATTTAAATCCACCTTCAATACACTAATTTACTAACTAAAAACAAACCTAAACTAACCTATACATATTTAAACTTAAATTTAATTTAATATAAACTAACTAACTAATATTTACAACCCCCACTTAATAATCTAACTCCCACTTAGTACTTACCCCAACTTGGGTGCATGGCCCAAGTGCACGTCCAAGTTGGTATGTTGCACATGGTCCCAAGTTAGTGAATTGGCTGGCAAGCAAAATGCATGGGGAAGGGAGATGATGGGTTTTAAAACCCAAGACCCACATAAAAAAATCCAAGCACTTGCCTTTTGAAAGGCATTTACTCCAACTCCCCCTTCTTGACATCAGGTGTACTAGATGTAGCAAAGGTGGGTCTCACATGCTCCAAGGAGATTGGGTAGCAAATTTATGGAAGGTGAGACAAAGTTTCTTTTTTAAAAAAAACTTTTAATTCAATTGCACACAACCTAAACTCTTCCCTCCTACACTTGCATGCCATGTGGTTCCAAAGGTAGTGATGATAATGCATGGAGGGTAAAATTAATGTTAAAAGGCCCTTGTTAAAATAGGGTGGCAAATTATCTTATCATGCAATAAAGGCATAAAGCTTAATACTCCAATCTCCTCCACAAAACAAGCTGACGCCCACTATTTTGACTTGCTAAACCAATTGACAAGTCAATCCCCTTTAATGGTAATAAAAAACTAGCACATACCTAGGAGAGATTGAATTCCATGCACTCAACATAGAAGTAATTATGTTAAAAAAGTTTGTTTGGTGAGGTCTTAGGGTAGGAGATATTTTTATTTATGAATTTATTTATTTGTTTAAAAATCCTTTTTTTTTTTGGATATTAAAAGAATTTAAGATTAGATTTTCAAAGAGAATCAATAAGAATATTCTCTGTTACTAAGTCCAGAGGGCTTTTTGCTCTAGGATGCCCTTTTTTTTTTAAGTGTTACTTTTATCTAGGTGTTATTTTTTTTCTTCAAGCGGGGGGAGGGGGGTATTATTATTTTCATAATAATGCAAGACCAAATTTATCTCCTAGTAAGCACGAAATCAAATTGATGGTTTAACCATACTATCTTTTCTTTTTTAACATGTTTGAACTTAAATTTGCATAATGGTATAACACTATTTAATCTATATTTCAATACAACATGTCTATAATTGAATTACAAGAAGAACTCAAATGCAAGAATATTACTTAAATCTCTTTTTTTATTAAACCTCTTGATTCAAAGGCTCCATTGAGAAAGAACCAGTAAGAAAACCCAACATTGTTGCCACTTCAACAATAATCTTAAATACATTTTACATAGGATTTTAAATCCCAATAAGAAAACTCCTCAACATAACTAAATTTCAATAGCAAGTCAAATTTCCTTCTTGGCCCTTAATAAGGGATCTATTTTGAAATCTGAAATACATCACGGTGATCATGGAGAGAACAAAAACTAACCAGGAGACAACCAATCACAACATGAAGACAAAATTAGATATTCACTCCCATATTGGGTTTTCACAACAGGTTCAACATTGAACCAAACTAGGGAGAAGGTGGATTTTTCCAATAAGAGATGTCAGACACAACACCAAAATAGGTGCCCTATTAGGGCTACAACTCAAGAACTTTCATTCTTCCATTCTTACATTCCAAAACTCATACATGGTTTGTGCTGATGAGTAGGAGCCCATAACACCCTACCCTATCTCCCTCTTCTCAACTTGAGAAGAGACTCTACATTGTTGGAGTACAACTGAAGACCTTCCCCCATACATGGCCACTTCTACCCTATCCAAGGGTGAGTAATGCCAATACACCCATACAATCCCTTCAAAAATTCAAAACAAAACACAAAGGCAAGACATCTAAGAAAACCAGTTTTCCATCCCTCCCAACACACTCAACACACACACACACACACATACATATATATGCAATAAAACTAAAACATGAAACACAACATGAACAAAAAGGGGTGAAGTATTCCTACCTTCAAAAATTAGGTTATGGAAAATGAACAAGTTTGAGATGAGCTTGCTTTCCTCTCCTCCTTCAATTTTAAAAATCTCTTTAAAACTAGAGGTTGGGTGAACACCCAAAACCCTCTCAAATTTGCCCCTAAATAAGATCCTAAACTCAACCACCTCTAAAAGCAACAACTCCCCCACTTTCCCAAAAGTTCTAGAGGCTTCTAACTCAACTAGACCTAAGGGTAACCTCAAGATGGAGTTAAATTCATCCAACTCATGATGAAATCAATCAATTTTCGCAATAAAGCAAAAATTGGGTTTTTGAGTGACCTTAAAAGTCAACGAAAGGGTTTAGGGGGGTGGAAAATTCCTCCAACCCATACCCATACCCCTTGGGTACTTAGATTCAATGTTTTTAGGCCTATAGGATAAATTAGGGACCTAACAAATGCTAGGAAAATTTAGGACTATCTAACAACCTTCAAAAAGTAGATTAAACACTAATCCAAATTAGGGGTAATAAATCTCAATTATAAACTAATTAGAAAAAATTTTACTAACTTAGTCTGACTTAGATCTTAAGATTATTTGGTTAACCCTAACAATCATGTTGGAATGCATATACAATTCATTAGTGTCAAGTGACACTATAAAAGCACTATTATGAAACATTAACATTTACTGATTGTAGGATGATACATTCACATATCTCATGATACAATTGAAATATGAACAACGAGGCTTCCAAAAATGGTACATATGGTTCAATTTCATTTCTCTATTGGGTTTCTCAGCTAAAATATCCTGCACACTCATTGCACAAATTAGTAGCTCAAGAAAATCACATGCATATATGTATAGAACATATCAGGGAAATCAAATAAATTAAAACATTCATCTTTCACAAAAATTAGCTTTTATCTCATTCTACTCGTATTTTCAATCATTAAGATTGCATTATCAAAGTGTTAATTCCACATTCACTTACTTCATCAATATATATGTTCATAAAGCATTAAATGATGAAATTAGATATCTAGAAGTAAAACATCACACAACATGAAATAACATAATATGTTTAGTGTATCCAATAGTGTCTCAATATATCGAGTCATGAGTATCAAAATAATAAAGTATCAACTATGCTATAATGGGTCGCGGTGAGGCCTCACATCTCTTTTCCATCCTCCACATCATGGAGGATTTTTTTCTACAATAATTGATTTTCATTTTGCTTTTCCTATAGTGAAACCTTTTTTTCTTGTAAAGGCTCAAAGGCCATCATTTGTTCCTTAAGAAATGGTACAAACTTGTACTTTTTCTCTTCTTCAACAAAAGAGGGAAGATCTTCAATAAGAGGATTGGATCCTCTTCCTTTTTCTCAAAAGCTACCTCTTTGTCCTCCTTGATAGGCTCCAAATCCTCCCATGTAATCTTTGTTGTCTTTTCTTCACTCTCCCAAAATGGCATGCTTGGACCAACATGATTCCATACAATTTCTCCACCCTTAAAGAGGGAAATGGTAATAGGCATAAAAGGCCAATAGGTCCATCTTTTTTTGCACGAGTGAAGAAGTTACAACATTAGGCTCATGTAATGGAGGGGGATTCTTGAAGCTTGGAATGACAAGTCTTGAAGAAGGGGTTGCCTCTACTTCTTTGGTCTAAAAATGAGCTAGCTTGAGCCTCACTTCTTTTCTTGTAGCAACTTTCCTTGCAAATTTCTCCTCAAATAATCTTTGCTCTCTCTCTCTCTCTCTCTCTCTCTCTCTCTCTCTTCCCCCCCCTCCCCCCATTTTTTAGAGATAGGTCTAGTATGCCATCTCCTCCCGTTGTTAGTTTATTATCTCTCAATCTCATGAAGCTACCTATCACACGTTAGAAATTGCTTAGTTTGTTCATGGAACCACATGTCCACTTTCCTACCCCATTCATGAAACTTCCAGTCAATCTATTTTTGTAGTTCCAACATCATATCTTTAATCTTTTTATATGCAAATGTTGGGGTTGGTGGAGCAGGGGTAGGACAAGAGTAATAACTTTAAGATTACAAGCAATAAAAAACTTGAGGCTAAGATTGAAAGTGACAATATGGGGGATGAGGAATAACATTTTCATGATATGGGGAGCAAGGGGATGGTAGTTATTTCTATGAAATGGGTCCATGGTTAGGCATACCATCTATTTAAAACTAGTAGATTTTCACTTAGAGATGCCATATTGTTTGATGGAATTCCTCCAAAGGATGATGGAATTGACAATAAAACCAAAATTCTCAATGAGTAAGGATTTAATTGGCAACCAAAGGACTTATGTAGTTGAAATCTTGTCCCATCGGGTATGCCAAAAATTATTTTATGACTGGTGGAGGTACTAAAAACTTATTTGAATCTTTGAATTCTTGTCCCATCAGGTGTGCCATAAATTGTTGACACAAAATTTTGCACCCTTTCTTGACGTATGACCTTCAAGAGACCTTATGTAATGTGGAAGCAACCTCCAAGTGTGAGACTTGTGCTCTAAGGTTGAATCTCTAGAGAAGGCCAACTTCCTTACATTCAGGATGCATGTAAACTACTACTTTGAAGGAAAAAGGAGAAGGAATGCATGAAATTAAATTGTTGAAAGGGAAGGGTGTGATGCACCATATTGAAACATGGTTACTAACTCTTCTTGTGAATGCACTATACATCAAGGAAATGCCAAACTACACAACTCTAAAATCTAATCTATCTCCCAAGAACTTGCATGCATGTTTGAAATTGATTAAATGTTAAAAGGAAAGAGATTTTACCTATGTAGTCATTATCAACAGTTAAATACAATACATAATCTTAGAAGATAGAGAAGAAGTATTCAAAGTGAGGCAATAAACATGAACTTTGTAATGAATGGAAAGAGGAGGTAAAAAATAAAGAAATTTCATTAATGGAAGGCAAAGGAATGTATTTACATAACATGTTGCTGCTGCAAAATGCAAAAAGAGAACGACCTACAAAAAATATTTACAACTTGCCTTTATAGGTTAGCTATAACTTTGATCCAAACATGAAGTTCAAATCCCAACCATGGTGGATTAGATTAGAGAGGAGAAATAAATAAAAATTAGAAAGAAATATGATCATGTATGAAACTTTTTCATGGATGTGACAAGAAAAGCCCAAAAAGAATGCACCCAACTAATAAAAGATCAAATCTAGAAAAATTATATCCTTACAAGCAATAAAAAGACATGGAAATACATTAGTGTCATGGAACAAGGCCCAAAAATTCACCCACTATTAAATATGTGTCCTTGAAGATGTGTATTGGTTGTAAGGGATCAAATTATGTAGCTATCAAAAAATGCAGGTGTGTACACCTATAGAGTTGACCTGTGTGGAAAATATTGGATCTTTCCCAAAAAGTGGTGGATTTCCAATGAAGATCTTTACATTTGAAAAAGGATAGTCTAGATGATGCAAAAAAACTTTAAAACCTTTAGAAAATCAATACACAACTTTAGGCTACACATGCATGCATGCAAATTTCATAAATTGTGTCAAACAAAGGGTCAACATATAAGGATGTTCCCCATTCAAATCAGCATTACAACTGGGTCTTCATTTAACATGATATGAGATAACAATATAGAAACAAATAAATTCATGAAACTAAAGAGGATCATCCAATGGTTGGAAAAGACCATTGGAGGATCTTTAGAAAACCTCCATGCAAAGGCCACTCTCAAAGAAATAGAGAGTTTTGGATAATAGGAAATGAAAAAATAAATAAAAAATTCTAAGCTATTGAGATCTGATTTTCAGATTTCTTCCAAAAGAAATATCTAAATACAAATATAAAAATGCATGTAGAATACTATACAATCACAACCATATAACACTAGAAACTCAAGAAAATAACAGGAAAACTCAAGGACTTCATTCTATTCAATTTCTCTCAAAAATCTCTTCTTAAGATATGATATACTTTCTCCTTTTGAAAAATCCTTCTCATGTAACTCCCAAGAAGCCATCAAATCTTTCTTGTGGTAGTTATATTTTGAAGGCTAACACATGATGCTTTAGGAATATTCATCATTTTCTTCATTTTGATTTTTCTCATAAAATATTTTTGAAAACTAAAGACTTTTAACACACCCAAAAGAAGTTAAAATAATCTCATACTAAGTCCTAAGCAGATAATGTTGGGTAGGTTTATAAGAATGCCACCTAAACATTTCCACCACATGAAAAAAAAAGACTTTCATTTTAAAACATAAAACTCTAAATTCACACACACAACAACATTTCAAATTTCAAATTTTTAATTCAAATCTGACTGATATTTTCTTTTTGTCCTTGCACCATACTCCTAAATTTCAAAAGTTTTGAAGTCCCTTGGAAACACTTGCAAAAAAAATTATTAGGAAAATACAGAGATGCCTTAAGCTTGACTTTTGGTTTGTACTTATCCTCCATTAAAAACTTGGCCTTGCTTGAACTTGTATCTTTTGAGTTTGTTCTTTCTTCTTTATCTTTACCTTTGGTTTGTCTCCCATTGGTAAAATAAAAACAATTTGCCACTCACTATGCATCCACTTCATCATATTATGAATTTGTATGGCTGCTATATACACTTGTAACTTTACCACATTCTAAATTTTTATTATTTTTGCATACTCTTGAATTTTTATTCTGAATTTTATGTCCCAAAACCAATTTTTTACCTTGTCATAAACATATTCAGCCTCCTCTTCTTTGTCCATAACATAATTTGATATCTCTTATTTGGAAACTTCTTCATGCTAAGTCTTGATACTACCACCATGCCTTTTCCATTCTCCCATGATTGCTGCAAGCTCTTCCCATAAATCAATTTTTTCTTCATGACCTACTACTACAAATTCTTTATCTTCATCCTAATACCATTCCTTTTGGCATTTTACTTCACCATGCAATTTTAAGGCTTCATCATTTCCTCCAAAGTCTTTTTCATAGGAGTACCTTCCAGCATTGTACTCATCTCTATTTTCAAGGGACACATTACTATTCCAACCACAACTTGATCACACTCAAATCCCATAGGACTTGCCTCTTTACTCCTCTCATTAGCATTTACTTGTTGCACTTATTCTTGTCACACTTGCTGCTTTTGCTACATTTTGTATTCTTTCCCTTCCAAAGGACAACTTACATCTATCATTATTGAGATTTGTCTCCCAACTTCACATACACCTGCATTGTTTATGGCTGCCTTCTCCATAGTTTCATTAGCCTCCACCAAAACTTCTTTCATTTCCTCTTTAACTTCATAATGCATTGGAAATGCTATCCTATCAATAACTCCTAGACTTCTTGATTCCTTCCATGTTGCATCATCCTCCAATGGAAAAAACACTATCTTACTTCCATCCTTATTGATGGTATATTAATTCTCTCTACAATCATATATGGTTGACCTATCATATTTCCATGCTCTTCCCAAAATTAAGTGACAATCTTTTTAAGGCATAATATCACATTCAATGATATCAAAATATGCTCCAATATTAAAAGAAACATATGAATTTTCAAAGACATCAATCCATTTTTCATCTCCTAACCCATATGCTATATTAGGTAAATCATGAGGTACTCTTGGAAGATTTAGTTTCTTAACCATTTCTACTGAGATTATATTTTCAAAGGAACCACTGTCAACTATAACTTTTCGTACCTTGTTTTTGCATTTACACTTTGTTCAAAATATAGAATATCTTTTGTTGTTGCTTTTTATTTCTACTTCTTCTTCTTCCATAATGATGCACAGTTGCACTCTGGAAACCTTTTGTGGATATACTTAACTTGAAGGGTTTCTCCAAAGGCTTACACTCACCAATCTAGAAATCTTCAAAATCTACTTATTGTATTCTACTACAAGAACATGCTATGCTATAGGAACATGACATAAACATAATCTATTATAATTTTCACTTCAAACTCTACTATGGGAGGATCAAATGCTTCAGGAACAAAGAACCAATCTTCTTCTCACAAATTGCAATCTTCTCAATCTTTCATTTTCTATCAATAATCAAACCAATGTTCATTTACTTCCCATTCTATTGCTGAAATATTGCACAATGTGTACAAAGAAAAAGCTTTTTTCTTATTTTTGTAGTCAAAATACTTTAAACTTATGTCTTATTTCTACTATAGGAACATAGAATGCTTCAAGAATGTAGGACATTAAAAATAGGAAAAATATTTTTCCACAAAAATATACAATCTTGTTCTTTCAGTTATTGCCTTCAAGTAATAGTAATTCTATCATATTTTATTGGCATGCATGCAAGTCATTTTAGTATCTTTTCCATTACTTGTACAAATTTCTTTCCATATGGTAAAATTGAATGTCTTTCAACCATATTTCCTCCTTACTTCATGTGTCTCAAGGATGAAAAGGATTTCCAAACTGATATTAAAAAGAAACTTTTTGTTCAAAAAGGAAACTTCTATCCTCCATGCTAAAATCCAAATAAGGCTCTCGATAATGAAAAGGTCTACATAAAACTTGAAACCAATCTAATGCCAAATGTGCATACTTTTCCACAACCTACACAATATGAAACCTTGAGGGAAATTTTTAATAAAAAATGAGACATTCCCAAACCATGCATGGTCACAAAAGCTCACGAATACACATAGAAAAATGTTCTACTACCTTCCTATAGAAACAATGACAGGAAACCATGTAAATAGGATAATTTTGGAAATGGGTTTTTTTGACCCCTCAAATCATGAGATAAAATTTAATGGAAATAATGGAAGTTATTAAAAAAATAACAAACTATCCACCCTTCAATTTTTAGGTCCTTATGCAACTATACATGATTGTTACAAATTTTTCTTTGGACTATAAATCTGGGAAACTAAAATCTAAAGAGACTTATTTTACAAAACTATGCATAACTTGCTCATTTCTTAATGCAAATGATTCAAAATTGAACCAAATGATATTATAGTCAATATTCTTTCCAAAATTACTTCTTGCATAACAAGGAAAGACTTCATGCAAAAACAAGGAAAGATTTTCCACTACACTTCCAAAAATTAGGAAGCTTCAGATTTAAGGAATGTTGACATGCATGTAGTGCTTTTAACTTTAGATATTTCTCTTTCAAATGATGGTAATTTACTTCATTTGATTTATCCAAGTGATTTAGCAACAAATCAATCCAAAACTCATTTTGAGCCCTTCTCCTTCAGCATTCACATACAAACATGTAACTCTATTATTTCATGCATGGAATGCCATAAAATTTCAAAATCAATTACCAAATTGCCTTTCCCTACCCAAATATTTTGTTGGGCTCTAATACCAAAAATGATGTAGAGGGATTTAAAAACCTTTAGAATATAAATAAACAACTTTAGATACACATGCATGCATGCAGATTTCATAAATTTTGTCAAACAAAAGGTCAACACATGAGGATGTTGCCCATTCAAATTAGCATTACAATTGGGTTTTCATGTAACATGATATGAGACAACATTACAAAAACAAAGAAATTCATGAAACTAAAGAGGATCCTCCAATTGCCAATAGAGACCTATTGTGGTTTCACAATGCATGTATAATTTCTCCTAGAAATGGGGACCCCTAGTAATTTTTTTGTCCTAGACCCTAGTCTAGGGCCTAGGATCATTTTTGGAATTCCACCTAGACTGTAGGTCAAGCCTTAATCCTCTAACTAAGAAACCTAGGTGTTAGAACAGAGAAATTTTGAGAAATTGAAGGTCTTTTAGTGCTAAAGGGTGCACTAGTGCACCTAGTATAGATGTGAACTCATCTTGGGTGCACAGATGCACTAGATTCGCAAGTACACACTTTACTCCTTTAGAGATGTGCACCCATGCACATGCACAAGTTCACCCCTCCAAAGGGTGCATACTAAAATAGGCCTATAAAAGCCCAGCATCCCTCTTCCCTTCTCTCATTACTCTCCTCACTACTTCCAAGACCGCACATTTACACCTCCAAAGGTGTGACACTCCAAACCTATACAACACAAAACAAAAAAATTAAGTCATCAAGGGTGCAAACATGCACACCTATCCAAGGTGCACATTTGTGTAAATTTATTCATTAAAAAAAAACCTAATAAATTAACTTAAAAACCTAAGTTAAAGGCCTACACATGCGCACATATCCAAGGTGCACCTGTGCACACCTTTGAAGTTAAACCTAAGAAACCAAAAACAAAGGCAATGGTGTACAGACATGCATCTTTCCAAGGTGTGCACCTATACACCATTTTTTGTGTCTTACACTAATGTGTATCATAAGGGTGTACACATGCACACCCTATTAAGGTGTGCTTTTGGGCACCCTTGCACATATAATCAATACAAAAGAAAAAACAAACTTGTCCCCCCCTTTCACACTTGCTTTACATGTATGCAGTAGTGCACATGCACATGTGTACACCTCATCATGGTGTGCACATGTGCAACTATGCACAAAATGACCATTTAAGGGTCATTTAGTGCCAAGGTGTGCAAGGTGCACTAAATAACCCTTAAATGGTCATTTTGTGCATAGTTATGCATGTGCACGCCACAATGGGATGTGCACACCACGATGGGATGTGCACATGCACATGTGCACTATTTCATGTTGTGCACATGTGCAAATATGCACAAAATGACCATTTAAGGGTCATTAAGTGCACCTAGTGCACCTGTCAAGGTGCGCAAGGTGCACTAATTTGCATTTTAGAGCTCTAAGGGGAAACTTTAATTAGTCTTTCACTATTTCAGTGTTATGGGTTTGGTTTTTTGGCAACTAGATATTTTTTAGGGTTTTATTTTCACCTTTCCAAACTAATGTTTTTCTATTTTGTGAAGATAAAATAGTGTCCTCATCATCCTCACTTGCATAGAAGATTTCCCCAAAGTTCATTGTATTCAAGTTTAAATGTGCACTGAAGAGATCCTATTTCTAGGATGGACATTCTAAGATTTGAGACACTGAGCTTGGTCACATTGATTGGAATTCTTTCCTCATAATATGCAACAATCCTAAAGAGAGGTCCACCATGGTGTTAACAATGATCAAATAAGGATTAGTGAATGTGGCATCACATCCCACATCTGTGCAGTCCTCTAAAATTATCATGGTATTAGTAGAGAACTATGTACTTGAAGAGAAGGTGGTAAGGAGCATTATAGGGGAGATATTCCTAGATCTTAGACTTAGGAACATTAAGAAAGTATTCCATCTCCCAAGATCTGATCAATATGTGAAGATAACCTACAACCAAGCAGAAAGGTGGTATAGGGAGAATGAAAAGGAAACTATGGAAATGATACAATCTTCATTTTTTATTGATAAAACACCTATGGGGCATAGAGCTATAAAGGTAGACATGACTTGGGGACATATGAAGGATGACATTGGATATGCTATTGTACTTTTGAGTTGAGTCATGGGCTTATCAGTAGCTGGACATCTTAATATCTGGATGGTCCATTTCATAGATGCAATCAAAAAAACCAAAATACCACTAGATTTAGCTACTATCATCGGTGATAATCTACATGAGAAAATTTTAGGAATACAAGCTAATTAAACATTCTATATGACATCATACATGGTGTATTTATTGGCAGCTAGAATGATAGATTACCTAGGTTTTTATAAGAAGGGGAGCATGCAAGATTCTTATACATGGCCTTATGTGGTATACCTCCAATTGGTGAAGAAAAAGCTCTTAGATCAGAAAAAGGAATACCAAGCAGAAAGGTGGTATAGGGAGAATGAAAAGGAAGTTGTGGAAATGATACAATATTCATTTTTTATTGATAGAACACCTATAGGGTGTAGAGCTATAAAGGTAGACATGACTTGGGGATATATGAAGGATGATATCAGATATGCTATTGTGATTTTGAGCTAAATCATCGGCTTACCAGTAGTTGGACATCTTAATATTTGGACGGTCCATTTCATAGATACAATCAAAACAACCAAAATGCCACTAGATTAGGCTACTATCCTTAGTGATAATCTACATGAACAACTTGTAGGAATACAAGTTGATTAAACATTCTATATGACATCATACATGGTGTATTTATTGGTAGTTAGAATGACAGATTACCAAGGTCTTTGTAAGAAGGGGAGCATGCAAGATTCTTATACATGGTCTTATGTAGTATACCTTTGATTGGTTAAGAAAAAGCTCTCAGATTAGAAAAAGGAATATTGGATAGTTAATGATGCTTTCATATTTGCAATCATCTAATTCATAGAGGGTGATTATACTAAGAGGATGTTAGCAGAGCAAACAACAAGGATCGTAGAGATTGGTGTCTATTACATCCAGTTAAAAAAATTCACTTATCTAAGGGTAGCTAGCACACAGGTCAACCCAAAGAAGCTCTTGAGATATATCTATCTGATAGACTCATTCTATTGGAGATTTCTAGAAAATTCACATTTATGTATGATAGAATGAGGAAACAACATAAGAAGACATGGGTATGGCCAATCACCATAGGTGCATTTGAGGTCAAACAAAAATAGGATATCATGATCTTTGATTCAAAATGGGATCAATATCCTTTAGAGGATTACAACTCCCCTTGTCCTTATTTTGACAATATTGACAGAGTTCACCATTTGGCAAGGAAGTAATTTATACACAAAGATACCATAGAATATCATTGGATGAATGTGATGGATCACTATGATATCTGAATAAGGCAATATTGTAGGATGACTCTATATTTGGTAGGAAGTGCCTTGAAAATGAAGATCCCACTTAAGGCTATCCATCAAGACACTAAGGATGTCATGGATCCCTTTTATAATCACAACAAGATATATGACAAGAAAATTATGAATGCAGAGATTGATAGGGATGAGAATATAGATATTAACCATAGGGCTAGGAATATAATTTAGTTAACAAGACAATAGACTAAGAAACTATTTAAACTAGACCTAGTTCCATAGTATTTATTTTTCAAGCCATAACACACCTAATTAAGTGTAAAGATGCATGTTGACAAGAAAGTTTGCATCCTTGCCTAAATTTTTTACTTAAAGGCAACCTCATGTAATATGGAAACAATCTCAAAAGTGTGGGACTTTGCAACTAGAGATTGATTCTCCGAAGAAGGTTGGCTTCCTCACTATCAAGATGCACGTAACTATTTCTTGAGAGGAAAAGGGAGAAGGAGTGCGTGAAAGAAAACTACCTATTCTAATCTAAGAGGGGTGATACACCAAATAGTATTGTTCAATCTTATTCCTACCCAAGTGAGCATATTTCATCAATATAATCCTTAGATACATAGATTCTATCTTAGCTTTGACTCAAAAATCATGCACAGAGCAGAAATCAATGAAATGGTATAAGGAAGGGACTTCACTCTATATCATTCAATGATAATAGACATAACACATAACTGAAGAATGAAATAAATAATTTAATAAAATGAAAAAGATGTTGCATGATATATTAATGGAAGAAGGATTTACAATGAGAATTATATTTATTCATAAGCAAAGGGAAATTATAATAACATAACATAAAACACTACTACTATAGAATCAGAGAAAAGACTGACCCTTGGAGGGTTTACAAAACTTGCTTGTATAGTTCAAGAATAACTGAGAAACTTTTTCCTTAATCCAAAGCTCAAATACTATCATTGAGGTTGTAGAGAATAATCATGCAAATATGGAGAAGACCTTATCAAGGTACACATCTAGATGTAGGAAATCTAATCTTGAGAAGACATAAATGGCAGCCAGAATTGATAGATTGGGTAGATGGATAAATAGAGTGATGAAGGAAAGAAACTATTTTGAATAAGCATGGAAGACACTCAAATCAGTATTCATAAGCAATAAAGGACCTGTTTAGCATTAAAGATTTTCTTTCCTTCGTGTTTCTAGTGCCAAATAAGTTGGTGTCAGCATTTGAATAGTCATCCTCACCACATGACCCAATAATCTTTCAGTATTATGCCACCTTGCCAACTTTATTATATGTTGACCTATTGATTACCTCTTATATCTATTTGTGGCTTCACAACATGATTTTCTCATTAGTTTTCTAGCCCTATGAAGCTACAAGTACATCATTCATGTTGGTTACTACATCATAGCTAATTTTCCTCTTTAGCATTTAAACCTAGTGACCAAGGAATTTAACTACAACACTCTCTATTTTTTCATTTCATATCATCCAAGCAACCAAGGACTACTAAAAATATCTCCATATGGGATGTTGTTTTCACTATACCATCATAGAAGTAACTACTGCAAAAAGAGTTAAAAGGTATAGGAGTGGAAGATCAATAAATTAGAGAGGATAATACAACAAGCTTGGTGCAACCAATAAAAGAAGAAGAAACAAGTAAGAAAAATAGACCTCCTCTTTTTTATATCTCTTTAATTATAGGGGACAAGAAAGTCTATAATTGCATGATTTATTATGGGGCTAGTAGCTTTGTAATGCCTAGGTGTACAGTTGATGTTCTTGGTATAAAATACAAGCCAATGGCAAGGGATGTACTCAAGTTAGATGGTAGCTCTTTCAAGATAGGAGGAATGTCAAAAAATGTAGAAATGGAATTACATGCTTTCCTTGGTGGTACTATCACACAAGACATATCAATATATGAGGTAAAGCCACATTTTTCCATATGTCTTCTAGGGATTTCTCTACATGAATAGGTGGCTATATTACATTTGACTAGTCTTACATGTTCTTTAGAACAAGGTGTGGAACAAAAGCTTCCATAAGAGTAGAGCCTCTAGCCCTCAATCATATAGAGACCTATAGTCCTAGCCCTACAAATATGAATTGCAAAATTCATGAAGTAGAGGATGAAGACATAACAAATGAGCCTACTACTTCTTTGGCAGAAGTGCCTGATTATATTTTGGATGAGTGGGTCACTGCTTATAAATTTGACCCAATACAAGAAGTTAGGTAAATAGGTCTTGGAACCTATTGTATATTTGAGGAATATTTCCTATTCCCAATCTTATGAAAACAAAAGAAAGTACAAGTAGATTGTGGAATAAGTTCTTTGATGGCTCAAGGAATAAAAATGGTTTAGGTGCTGGTGTCATGCTCATTTCCCTAGAATTGGAGAAATACTATTTTTCTTATAGACTCCAATCCAACTACACTAATACTATGGTAGAGTATAAATCTTTGATCCAGGGTCTCCAACTTGTATAAAGGAGAGGTATCAAGCTCTTACAGGTATTTTGGGATAGTGAGTTTGATGTAGGAGCATCTAAGGCCTTTTCTATTTACCTTGGTAGTCTAATGCTAGGGCATCTTGGCCGTCATGTTATCCCATTGATTTTGTTGGTTGTTGTTGATTATAGCAATTATCAAGTGCCAGTAAATTTTAGTATTTTCCAAGTTGAAGTTATCTCACATCATGTTAACATACTAGTTAGCATCTTATCCCATTTATTTTTCCAATTTTGACCGAGTGGTCCTTTAGGTGTCAAGTTGGTCAGTTGCAATGTTTATTGAGTTGCAGTGTTTGCCAAGTTGTAATGTGTGTCGAGTGTTCCTTCATGTTTTGAATTTTCCTATATATGTTGAGCGCTAGTATTATTTTTTAGTGTTTGTTTCCAATTTAAGCCAACCTAGTGCATATTTAATTTTGTGATGGGTATTTAATATTTATTGAGAGCCAACTTGTGGCTTGGTTATGCATTGAATGTAAGGGTTTTTTCATTAGATAATTTTTAATAGGCCAACTTGTGGTTATGAAAGTATTTAAAGGGGTCTTGGGTAGTCTTAGGCATTATGATTCAATGTTGGATTATTGTTCAAGCATGTAGATGTAGAGAATCCTAAACAATTCTTTTTACTTAAGGGATCTTACCATGGAGTAGCTTGAAGATAGAAGTCTACATTTGAGTTTGAAGATCTGTCCTTCTTTGAATTATGTTTTCTTCTTTGTAATGGTCATAACCTAGAAGGTCATATAGATGGCTACATTGGATGTAAACTTCTTGATTTGAATATATGAAATATTATGTCTCTAGATCTGAATCTCATTCCTCTTATTCATTTTTTGTTGTTTTCTAGATTAACTCATTTTGGGGTACACCCAGATTAGCACTGCATCAGGTGGTATCAAAGCTTAATTTTTCTTGAGTGTGTAAGTAGATCACCAAAGTGTGAGGTAGTTTATACCAGGACCTTGGTTGGGTGAAGTTTATCAAAGAAGGGTTTTGATTTTGGAAGTCCTATCTAATTGGCAATTTGGTGTAGGGTTGCAGATCTACAGATTTGGCATGCACTTGTAGAGGATTCACCATTTGATTGTTGTTTGTATGTGTAAAGATGGTTTGTGGAAGGAGGGATGCTAATCCAAAATTATTCAACGTGTTTAGGAAACTTGAAACCGGAGTAGTAGCTATTAAGTTAGCACAAGACCATGGAAGACATCTTCATGATGTTGAGAGTAATGAGTATGATTCTTTTTGGGATGATTTACATGAAAGGATTGATGATCTAGAAGAGTCTGATTTGAGTTGGCATCTAGGGATTAGAAAGAAGGTTTATTGGCTAGTTAAAGAGAATATGAAGAGAAGAATATAGATCATGGAAGTAGAAGAAGATAGATCATGGAAGTACATGATGATTTTTCTGAAATGGAGGAGATATCTTTCGGTTTTCATGAGTAGATGGATACATATGACATGGAAATTGCAAAGAATCTTGTTGTGCATAATAAGATTGTTGAAGAGGAGAGTTTCACTTATGTTTTTAAGGAATCGAATGTTTTTATTTAGAATGATGTGAATGTTGGAATGGATGTGATTGAGGACTTATTTGTTCCTACCATTGTTGATCTAGAGTTATATATTCATTCTGTTATGAATGATGTTGATATGGATGTTGCTTGTGGTAAGAAGATGGATTTACTTGCTAGTAATATGGTTGAGGGTTTCAAAGGTGTTATTGATGTGGATTTACATGATGTTTTTGTTTTTGATATGGATCTAAACATGTATGTTGTTGCTAAGATGCTGAAGGATATAAATGTTGTTACTAATGTAGATTTTCATGATGTTGTTGATCTATATGTTGCTGGAGGAATGAATATATATGTTGTTTCAATTATGGCCTTGTATGTTGCTACTATTATGGATCTAAGTTCAAATTTTGTTGTTGATTGGGTTTTTTATTTGGATATTGTTGCCAATCTAGTTTTCATGTATGAAGATGATGATATGGATGATGCTGATGATAACTTGTAGATGGAGCATTTTGATTTTTAGTTGAGCTTGTATGTTGATTGGTTAGATGGGATTCTAATTTTTGAATGGATGAAGCATAGATGGTTGATTTTTAGATTTGATCTCTTTTCTTTAATGGAGTGGAAACCTTTTGTGAAGATGAAGTTGAGTATAGAATTTTATTTTGGAAGAAAAATATGGGACACATTTTCCTATTTACCTAGGGAGTCTGATGTAGGAGCATTT
The DNA here is from genome assembly GCA_028749045.1 of Cupressus sempervirens. Taxonomy (NCBI): domain Eukaryota; kingdom Viridiplantae; phylum Streptophyta; class Pinopsida; order Cupressales; family Cupressaceae; genus Cupressus; species Cupressus sempervirens. The sequence goes on along the minus strand of CM053793.1, from coordinate 98,953,414 downwards.
GAGGTTTTTTCTATTTATCTTGGTAGTCTAATGTAGGGGTATCCTAGCCATCATGTTATCTTATTGATTCTATTGGTTGCTGCCGAGTTACAACAATTATTGAGTGCCAATAAATTTTTATTCATTGCCGAGTTGAAGTTATCTCATGTCATGCTAACATACTGGCTAGCATGTTATCCCATTTATTCTTCTAGTTTTGACCAAATGATCATTCAAGTGTTGAATTGGTTACTTGCAATGTTTTTCGAGTTGTAGTGTTTGTAGAGTTAGAAAGTGTACTAAGTGTTCCTTCATGTGCCAAGTGTTCTTGTTGGTGCCAAGTTTTCCTATATGTGTCGAGCATCAATATTAGTTTTCTGTCTATTTCTAGTTTAATCCAACCTGGCATGTATTTAATTTCATGATGGGTATTTAATATTTGTTGAGAGCCAACTTGTGGCTTGGTTATGCATTTAATGTAAGGGTTTGTTTATTAGGTAATTTGTAATAGGCTAACTTGTGGTTGTGCAAGTATTTAAAGGGGTCTTGGGTAGAGTCTTAGGTATTATGATTTGATTTTGGATTATTTTTCAAAAATGGAGATGTAGAGAAGGTTGAAGAAGTCATTTTAGTTAAGGTATCTTGCCAAGGAGTAGCTTGAAGATAGAAGCCTACATTTGAGTTTCAAGATTTGTCCTTCTTTGAATTATGTTTTCTTCTTTGTAATGGTTGTAACTCGAAAGGTCATACAACTAGGCATGTTGGATGTAAACTTCTTGATTCGAATATATGAAATATTGTCTCTCTAGATTTGAATCGCATTCCTCTTGTTCATTTTCTACTATGTATTTGTTTGTTGTTTTCTAGATTAACTTATTTTAGAGTAAATTCATATTAGCACTATATTAGAGTTGGTTGTTAATCAAATCAAAAATAAAAATTTCACAAAGAAAAACCTTCTCAAATCATACAAGTACAGAGTGTGGGATCTACTTGAAGGCTTTCAAGCTTTCAATATTCAAAGTGTCCCAAGAAACAAAACAAAACATATTGATAGGCTTGCAGCCATTGGTGCTCATTATGATATACTAGAGCATCCTAGTAATTAAAGGAAGCAACAAATCAAAATTGTTTTAAGGCTTGTAATCCTAGAAAATTGCACAAATTGGTAGGTATTTGATTCTAACTTGCAAATTATCAACTTTTTGCAAAATGAGGTAGAATTCTCTACAAAGAATCAGTCTAAGCTGCAAAGTTAGTGTAGGGACCAAATCATGAACCTTAGCTCCAACAAATTTCCTAAAGGTCTAGTCACTTTGGAAGACATATTCAACTCTAATGATCAAAAAAGAGGCAAAGGCTCAAACCTAACTACAAGGAAGAATGATTACACACCTATCACCATTGTTGATGGAAAGACTCTCAACTTGGGAAAGGTATGCACTAATATTGAACAAGAAATCTTCATTAAATTATGTCAAGAATTTAATGATGTTATTGCTTGGACATATGAAGACTTTAAGGGTTTTGACCTAAGATTATTTCAACATACCATAGATTTAAACCATGATGCTAAGCCTGTTAGGTAGAAACAAAGGCTAGTTAACCCCAAGATTGAACCATTAATGAGAAAAAGAATTGTCCAAGCTCATAGAGGCTAACATTTTTTCCCTATCAAGAACTACTCATGGGTGGCTAACCTTGTTCCTGTTAGGAAGAAAAGTGGATAAATTAGACTATGTGTAGACTTTAGGGACCTTAATAAGGCTTCTCTTAAAGATCACCATCCCCTTCCTTCCATGGATCAAATCCTATCCAAGGTTAGTGGTGTAAAAAGGTTTTCTTTCTTAGATAGTTGTTAAGGCTATAATTAGGTGTTAGTCTAGGAGCCAAGTAGATATAAGAAATCATTCACTACCAAGTGGGGCACCTATGCCTATTGTAAAATTCCTATTGGACTAACCAATGTAGGTACCACATTGAAGAAGGCAATGGAGATGACCTTCAAAGGTGTGCTGGAAAATTTTGTGCTAGTTTATTTTGATGATATAATTGTCTTCTCAAAACATGAAACATATCATTTTGATCATTTGAAATAGATATTCATTAGATGGAGAGAGTATGGTGTATTCCTAAATCTGTAGAAGTGTGTGTTTTCCACTAATCAAGGAAAGCTCCTAGGGCACATTATGTCAAGAGGTGTGCTAACAATAGATTTAGAGAGAGTAGAAACAAAACTCTCTCTCTCTCCCACTTCCTAGACATAAGAAAGGATTACAAATATGCCTTGGAAGGATCAACTTTGTAAGGAGGTTCATCCCTGATCTTTCTTCTATGGTGAAGACTCTCACATCTATGTTGAAGAAGAGCTTGATGTTCAGTTGGACCAAAGAAGGGAATGCCAGTTTTCAAGAGATCAAGAAATCAATTACATCAGCCCCCACTCTTGTCAACCTAAATTTTGATAAAGATTTCATCCTCTACCCTCTTGGAGGAGAATCAAGCATTTTAGTTATCCTTACATAACTAAATGATAAGAATTTGGAGAAGCCCATTGATTTCTTTAGTGAAGGGCTTAAGCATTATGAGGGTAGATATAACTATGTATAGAAATAGGTCCTTGTTGTTGTAAGGACTCTTAAAATCTCCTGTCTCATAACAAGATCCATCTTTTAGTCCCACATGCTAGTGTGAAGGAGTTTTTGTTGAACAAGGATATCAATGAAAAGAGAGTTGGATGGATTACTAGAGTCATGGAATATGATGTTGATATTAAGATCACGAAGCTTGTAAGAGGCAAGGGACTATGTGAGAAGATGGCTTCATCTTTTGAGACACATAAGGAGGATGCTATCTTGATTCAAGGTGAGTAACCAGTGAAGAATGAAGATCAAATTGGTTGGTCAAATGACATGACTACCTTCTTAATAGAAGGAAGATATCCCCAATATCTAGATAGAGCTAAGAGAAGACAATTAAGATTATAGGCTATTCTCTATGTCTTGGTGGATGGAATATTATTCAAGAAGGATTCTGATGGAGTCCTATTGAGGTGTATATAAGCTAACCAGATTAACAAGTTATTGAAAGAGTTCCATGATGACCCTGTTAGTGTTCATTTCTAAGCCAAAATTACTACAATAAAAATAATAACGATTCGATATCATTGGTGAACCCTACTAAATGATTTCCATAAGTAGGTGAGAAAATGTGAGAAATATACTTTCTTCTTAAGAAAGAAAACATTAGATGCCCTTCCTCTCCATCCCATCCAAGTTGACCAACCCTTTGCTTAATGGGGTTTGAATTTTGTTGGTCTAAGAAACCCACCCTCTAGTGCTAGTCACAAATGGATCTTGGTAGCCATAGATTACTTCAAAGTGTGGATAGAGGTAGTGGCTTTGAAGGATGCAACAAAAGCCTCAGTGGTTGAATTCCTTGATAGAATTGTAACCAAATTTGGTGTTCCATCAACTATCATATCTAATAATGTCAAATCTTTTGTTGGAGCTCATATATTCTCTTAGGCTCTAGAATATGGGATATATTTGAGCACTTCCTCAAACTACTATCCCCAAGGGAATGGCTTGATCAAATCCTCTAATAAGAATCTCATTAGAATCATGAAGAGGAAAATTATAGTTAACCAGAGGTGTTGGCATTCAAAGCTAAGAACTACCCTTTGGGATGAAAAAATTACACCCAAGAGAGAAATTGGGAACTCACCATTCATGTTGGTATATGGAAGGGAAGATAGGCTTCCTATTTCACTTGAGTTTCCCTCTCTTGAACTAGCTCATCAATCAAAGCTAGTGGAGAATAATACCATGACAAGTAGATTAGTAGAATTGATTGAATTAGAATAAAATAGACAACAAGCTATACATACACTTGAGGCTCATCAACAATAGGTCAAAAGAAGTTTTGACAAAAGGGATATGACTAGAGTTTTTAGAGAAAGATACCTTGTTCCCATGTGGGATGTAGATAGAGCTAAGCCTAGTAGGTGCTCCAAATTTGATGCTATGTGGAGTGGCCCTTATCTTACCACCAGTTGTAAATAGGCCAATGATTTCTAGCTATCTAGGCCTAATAGTAATATTCTACCAATTCCACTCAATATTATTCATCTTAACCCTTGCTTCTAGAGAAGATTAAGGTTTTCTATAATATAGTAGAGTAGTCTCTTATTTTAATAAGTGCACAAGCACAAGCTTCTCTATAGGAGATAGAAAAGTTTTAGAGCTTTTGCAGTTGCAGAGAAGAGGTAATTTTGTAAGAATATAAGGTTTCATTTTTGTGACTCCATTCCAATGGATTTCTCAAGGCCACTAATCTCATACTTAGTAGGAAAGAATCCCCTCTAAGTCACTATAAATGTTCACAAATTTTTCCCCCTTCTTAAGATCAAAGTTATTCAGGGTGACAGTCATGTTCACATTTGTTGGACTTTTTACTACTTTTCAATGTAGGACAATAAGAATATGACAAGAGGCTTGTACTTTTCCCTTTATAGTCCTAAGTCTTTTAAGACTTCATTGAATGAAGGTTTTTTGGCTATGACAACATGACTATCTCTTTTACCTTAGTAGCTCTTCTTTTACTTCTAGCACTGTGAGCTATGGCATCATGATTGGTATGAAAATGCTTGTTTGGGTGATGGTTCATAAAAGAATAATCACCCTACTACTATATATGAAAAGCATCAGTATATTGATGAGCACTAAATTGTTTTTATGCTACCTAATCTTGTGTGATCAATGCCTAAGATTTTTCACAATTGAGAAGTTGTCCTTCATCTTCTTTTTCCTAATCCTGTAACTTCTTGTCTATATTCTTCATCATCATTTGCATCATGGCCTTGATCTTATCTAATCTATTAGAATATGTGGAATCTATTGGGGATATAGCAAGAGATTGATTTGTAGAGGTGGTAGGGATAGGGTCTACTGAAGGTTGATGATTAGGCATGTCTAGGAAGAAATACATCGGAGGCCTTGGAGTTAATTTTCCTCCTTGAATTAGGATATTCTTTGCCCTTATGGAAATTTCATAGGTAGCTAGCAAGGTATCCCCTCCCATAGTTTTCACTATAGTAGCAATATCAGTATTAAAAGATCTTAGGCAATGTAAGAAGGCATTGCTAGGAGTAGGCTTCACTGTAGCAAATATTTTATCCCATGTCTTCTAAAAACTATAATTGAAGTCTATCGTGTATTCATAGGGTACTCTCTTAATGGTAGTTAGCTTCTCTAAAAGTGATAGGTGATCACTTTTATCCTCAAAATCATCCTAGTTAGTGATTGAATTATGAGGTAATCCCTTATACCATTGTAAGGTTTTTCCCTTTAGAGATGAAGCTAATAGTCTAACAATAATATCATCTTCTATAATACCATATATATTACAAATATTTGAGATTTCTTGAATGTTCACTAAGGGAGAGATGGAAATTTCACTAGTAAAGTCAAGTAGGCTTTTAAGAGAAGCAACTAGAATATCATGTCTCTAGGCTAGAATGAGGGGACTTCCACCATTGAAGGTGGAAAAGCATGGGCTCTAGGATGTGCCATGTGGAATAATGATCCATTTAAATGGATAGATTGTATCCTAGGTTTTGACCTATCAACAGGAGGAGTAGAGAGAGATCTTGCAGGTGTATGTATTACTTTTGTACTCCTAACTGGTGATAGAGATAATCTATTTCTCTTTCCTCTAGGATTTGAAAATGAATTCTCAGTATATTGGAACTTACCTCTACAAGATTCCCTTTTATGTGCTTTGGGAATGAATCATAGCATCTCAAGTCTGAAATCAAGATGTAGAAGTAGAGTAGAGTCACCAAGTGCTTGAATGTGAGCCTCTTGAAGGCCTGGCATGCTAAGAATCAACACTATCTCCTCAACATGAATTTGAAGTTCTCTTTTTGACACCTTTGAACTAGTATACCTAAGAATTCTTCAATTTGGATCAATCTAGCCTACCAAAAATTGTTGACATGAAAGTTTGCACCCTTGCCTAAAGCTTTTACCTAAAGGAAACCTCATGTAACATGGAAACAATCTTGAAAGTGTGGGACTTTGCAACTAGAGATTGAGTCTCTGGAGAATGTCATCTTCCTCACTATCAGGGTGCACTTAACTATTTCTTGAGAGGAAAAGGGAGGAGTGCATGAAATCAAACTATCTATTCTAATCTAAGAGGGGTAATACACGAAATAGTTTTTCTCAATCCTATCCATGCTCAAGTAAGCATAGTTCATCAATATAATCCTTGAATACACAAATTCTATCTCAGATCTGACTGAACAATCATGCACAAATTAGAAATCAATGAAATGGTGTGAGGAAGGAACTTCACTCTATATCATTCAACAATAATAGACACAACATATAACCAAATAATAAAAGCAATAAATTAATAAAAGGAAAAATATGTTGCATGATATATTAATGAAAGAAGGAGATACAATGAGAATTATATTCATTCATAGGAAAAGGGGAATTACAATAACATAGCATAGAACACTATTGCTATAGAATTATAGGAAAGACTGACCCTTGGAGGGTTTACAAAGCTTGCTTTTATAGTTCAAGCATAATTGAGAAAGCTCTACCTTAAGAAAAAGCTCAAATACTGCCATTAAGGTTGTAGAGAATAATCATTCAAATTTGGAGAAGTACTGATCAGTGTACACATCTAGATGTAGGAAATCTAATCTTGAGAAGACAAAAATGGTAGCTAGAATCAACATATTGGGTAAATGGATAAATAGAGCAAAAGAGGAAAGAAATTGTTTTGAATAAGCATGGAAGACACTCAAATTAGAAGTCACAAGCGATTAAGGACCTATTTGACATTAAAGATCTTCTTTCTTTTGTGTTTTTGGTGCCAAATAAGTTGGTGTCAATATTTGAATAGTCATCCTTACCATGTCACCCAATAATCTTTCAGCATTCTTCCAATTTTCCTAGTGACCAAGAAACCAAGGCATTTAACTACAACACTATCTAATTTTCCATTTTGTAGCATATTTTTACATTACTCCCTTAAACACAATGACTCAAAAATCGCCATAATCACTACTTCATGGTCAAATTCTTGGCTAACAACAAATGCCTATGAACCTATGAACAAGGGTTGCCTTATGCAAAACTAATCACTTCGCCCAGTCATGGCTATCTTTATCCTTCTAGTCTTTAAACCCCTAACTATGTGATCATAATATTTTGGAACATCTTTATTAGGTGACTATTTGACTAAGAGAATGCTAATAGCTTTGCTCAATCATAATAAAAAAAGAATTTAGATTTTTATTTGCCATGACTTAGTGAACAAAAGGGAAACTAGTCTCTTCATTGGGTCACAACATAAGATGTTACAGTTGGAAGGAGTGGCTCAATTGTGTGACCAACATGAATTCAACCCTTCACTCAATCATGACTTCAAATCTGAACCCTGGTGCTAACACTATGATCAAGAAATCAAAGGACTTTAACCATGATCTACTCCTAGCTACCTTCATTTAGGATAACAAGGCAAAGGTAGAACATTAGAGTTTGATTCACAAGGTTACAACTTGAAACTTCTTGAGCTCAAAGCTACCTGTGATTGTGTGACCAATGGTTAATCAAATGATCACCACTTGAAACTAAAAGCCTTCCCTTTGATCTATGAAACTACAATGGCATTGAATTTGACTATTTTGAACATTTTCAGCCCTCATATTAGTTAATCCTTAACTTCCTATGATCGAGTGAAAAGAGATAGTCACATTGTCACAACCAAAAAACCTTCATTCAATGAAGTCTTAAAAGACTTAGGATTATAAAGGGAAAATTCAAAGCCTCTTGTTGTATTCTTATTGGCCTACATAAAAAAGTGAAAAGTCCAATGAGCATGAACATGGTTGTCACCCTGACTAACTTGGATCTTAGGAAGGGGGGAAAAGATGGTGAATAGTGCAAAAGTTACCATACCAACTTTCCCTACTCAATCCCCACTTAGACTAGAAATAGTGCATCAACATGAGAGGGAAGTTGAGTACTTTAGGGTAGATAAGGGAAAGAATAAAAGAAAGAGGGAAAGAAAGGGCAATGAAGAAATTGATTAGGCCCAGCCATCTCAACAACCTCAGAAAGATCTAACAAAAGTAGAGCCTCAAGATGAGCATGTGGCTCAAGATCAAGAGACTAAACAAGTGCCCCCACTTGAATAGGAATAGGAACTAGAACTGGAGTAGGAAGCACAAGAGGTGTCACCACCTGGTCAAGATGAAGAAACCAATCCTTTAGCTTCTAAGAAGGCTAAGGTTGGTCCTAGTGTGAAAAGGACATGAAAGGGGAGATTATAGAAGAAATTTATTCCCATTCCTTTAGTTCTAGATACAATCCCTAAAGCTAACAATGAAGCTAATGAAGAAGAAGAGGATAATCTTTCCTTAAGTCAAAGAACTCACTTGGCTAGGGCTACTCAAGAAATAAGAAGAAGAAGCTCCAGCATAATGCTTCCATTTATTCCTAAGGAACCTATTCAGGTTACCATTTTCAAAGATGAGCAACAACAATGGATTGAAGAATAGGAAGATCAAGAAACAGATGTCTTCAACATTTCTAATTTTGATTTTATTCCTATGGACACTAAAATGGTGGGTGATAAGATATAAGATACACCTACAAACCAACCTTTTGGAGAGGATTGGAACCAAATGCCACCCCTACCATAAGGGTCTTTGGGTACACCACCATCACAATTTTAGGATTTGCCTTTCTTGGAAAAATACTTAGCCACTCCTCTCCCTCTTATCACTAAAGAACAAGAACAAGTAGTACATGAAGAAGAGCTCAAATAGATGCCAACTTATGAAGTATCAGAAGAGGGATAGATACCTAAAGAACCTTAGTAAAATTCTTAGGATATAGAGGCAAGGACTTTGGCTACAACAAATATAGGGACTCCCAACATAGATCTCTCTTAGAAGGAGAAGACTCCAGAAAGGAGTAATAAGGGAAAAGAGCTAGTAGTGCAAACCTCCTCTTCAGCCAAATACATGTCTCCCATGGGCACTACACCAACATGGTTGAAGAGGGGGGTTACGGTTCATTGAAAGAGGTAGCTGGACATGACTGTTGATGAGAGTATGTATGAGTTGGTAAAAGTGATCAAGAATCCTAAGCACCTATGGGTGATGCACAATAATTAGCCTTCATAGTAAAGAATCAAGATTAGGACTTACATGCCAACATAATCATCCCTTCTCTATATGTTGATACTGAAGATTTGACTCCTAAGGACTATTAGATTAAATAATTCCTATTAGGAAAGCCCATGGTCAACATGGCTAAAGTAATTATCACTACAAGCATCAAGGAGGTGTTTATGAATTTAAATGAAAATGAGTCTAAATTGTTTATGTTTTGCAAATAGAATGAGCTTCTAAGAGGCTATCTACATGAAATTATAGGCCCTTTGGACCAAGATAACCCAAAACCTACTTTCTTTGTGGCATTGGAAAAGAAAGATAAAGGGAATATATAATTTGATTCATTTTTGGGAGCATGTCAGCAATGACATGACAATTTGAGTAGAAAGTTGTATAGATAATACAGGGTAACCTAAACCTATTACATTACATTCAATCTAGTGCAAAGAAACTGGTATCTATAATGAACCAAGATTTTGGTTCGATGGATGAAATATAGACTTAGGCTAAAGACCTTAAAGTTTTGATAGCAATAAAGGGTCAAAGATATTGCACTGTCATGGATGTATTTATGGTAGAAGAGCTAGATAAATTGGAAGATTGAATTGTGAAGATGGATGCAAGGAATAAATTCATGGAAGGACTTCATGAAGATATTTAGAAGTTAAGAGACTAGACTCAAGAGAAAATTTTGGAAGCAGAGAGGTATTATGATGCTATTACTCTTGAGATTTTTGAAGATGAGTCAAAAATAAAGCTAAAGTTAGTGCAATTAGTGGTCAAACAATTTCAAATAAATTTGGAGGATACTTTTCTTGATGAAGATATTAGGAAAGCATTTAAGATTGAAGAGGTATTGTTGGAACTAGACATTAGACTTGATGATTTTGTGGAGACTCGAATGGATGTCAATAATTATTGGCAAATAGTCAAGCATAAATATGAGGCTTTAGATTTTGTGGAAGCTTCTCAAGTAGCTAAGATTATAGAGAAATTCAAGAGCAATCATCAAAACATAGCTCTAGCATAAAGGGGAAGAAAACCCAGAAGCTAAAATTTTAGTTTTGACACTTGGGAAAATTTTAGATTTTTTGAACCTACCACCAAGGTATGCTATTCTAGAGGTGTGCTGACAATTTTGAAGAAGTGATAGTCTATTAGTAGTTGCTAATTTAGAGTTTTCCATGCACCAAAAATGCATTCTAATGGTAGTTTAGCTCCTACAAATGCTTAGAGAAGGTCAAGCTTCCATTTTTAGAGCTTCTAATGACTCTTAGATCATCTTACAACTTCCTTCTTCCTATCTACTTATTTTTTCATTGTTTTTAAATCATATAAAGGCTCGTGCACCCATTAATTGATAAAAAAAAAGGGTGGAGTCTTACTTAGCACCATTTAGAGGGTCAGTTTGTAAATAATTAGATTTGTTTTATATGTTTAGATGCATATGTTTACATTAAGAGATCTCTCACTCTCAACACAAATTGAGGAGATGATTTCTTATAAATTCAAGAATGTAACATGTATCCCAAGCCATTATTTTGATGCAATAATATATGTTATTACTACACTTATTCTAAGTGTAGTTATTCTTGTTAGAGTGTGTTATTTTTGTGAATTCTTGTTCATGAATAATAATGGAGCCAATTATTTTTTTGTGTTGATTTTATTGTGTGATCTTTTAGTTCTAGCATTTGTGACATGTTGATGAATTCTACTAACATGCTGAGTTGGAGAAGAGATCCCCCTATTGTTCCTACATAGCTTTGTGTCTCACATGAGTGCACTTTTCATGGCCTTGTGATTCAATGAAAAGTGAAACATCTTTCAGTTTTTACTAAGTTGCCATCAATGATTGTGTTGGTGTTTGAAAACACTGGAGGGTTTTCAATTATCCCAATGAGAATATGACACATCTAGGGGCAGCTAAATCCCATCTTCAACACATCACTTCAAACATTGGGCCAACTATAAGGGATAACTCCTTCTTTAATTTAGGCTCTGCAAAACCTAGGCGGGTGAACCTTAGATCCAATTAATATGGTAACAGTGCAAAACATATCCCTGAATCTGTTTATTGCAGATGAAAACCCTTATATCTCCTAATAACTTATGTAATAACACAAATCTACATTAGCTAAATGGAAATATATGAAATGCATAAGATGAGTGAGGGTTAAAAAATTATGGCTCTTCAACATGGTAGGGAAAAGGCCTTTGATTAATAATGTTGAATTCAAAAAACCCTCAAATATGTAGCAGTAAGACTTTAATGATCTTGTAGCTAACCAGTGCCTAATCCATGGGCAAATCCATGAATCAAATGCATACATATGGATATTTGGTACTTATTTATATATTCAGATACATGATCTATCCATTTAACTTGTAAATGGACATCTATGCTCAATCTGAACCTCATTCTTACATGATATCCCCATCAGCAAACATGTAACCCTATTGATTTTCTTGAAGCATTTACATAACCCCTTGAGTTGTAAGCAACAATGAAATAAGATACAGCCTTAAGGGACTACAATTACAACCTAAGCTCTATGTCAAAGATTATAAAACATTGAAGCTCATTGATAAAGGAGACAAGATTCAAAATGAAACTAAATCATCTACTATTCTTGGTATTAATTTCCTTGAAATTATACATTCATATCCATGAAATGAAAACATAGAAAACACCTAACAGATATGAACTAATTATATTATCCTTCCTAATGCTATTCATACAAAAGAGAATATGCTGAAGAAAATGGTTTCACACTAAAACACTAGAACCCTACTAGTATTACCCAGAGAAAATTGCCAACAACCTTGCAAAAGAGAAGAAGGAAGAAAGATATAGAAAAGAAGAAATTCTCAGATTAAATCTGCATCTGACAAGTGTTGCTTTAGAATTCCTTCCCAGAAAACTAAAAAAGCCTCTCTCTAACTTCTCTCTATAACTAAATATCAAAATCCAATCATTTTGTTTCTACAAGTAAGGAATATCTGAGATATTTGATTCACCATCATAATTGATTTCTAATGTCAAAGAAAATGCATGGTAAAAAGTGAAAAACTAGTTACAATAACCTCAAGAAGCCAAAAAAACATCTTAGAATTGATTTTCTTCACTTTTAGACTTCACCAAGCCCTCGTATTTGTCCTTTAACCAATTTTGATGATCAATAATCAAATCTACTCATTCCATTGAGAAGGCCCTAGGAATCAAAAAAATGGCTTATAAAATGAATAGGTGAAGACCTATGCACAAACCAACCTCAAAAATGAAAAATTCATCTTGTTCCAGTTCTGGTGGTATATTGGAGCACCCATTTTGGTTAAAAATTGCTCCAATTATGGCCTTCTAAAGATCGAACCTCTATTCCATGGCTTTCATTAAAAAAGATCAATTTGAAAAAAATTAAAAAACCTATGGTCAGAACTATAGAAAATTTTAATTTTAAATCAAATTTTCAAATTTGATTTTGGAGGTCTGTACATGAGTTGATAAAAATAAATTTTGGGACTTTGATTTTTTTAATCAATTTTCCAGTCAGGTCAAACTTGGTTTGACCGTCCCTGCCACATGTCAACACATGATTTGTTTAGACCTACACAGTCATCAAAATCTATCACTTGGGTGCCATGTCATCACCACCTCATTACCAGTTGGTCCTGCCATATAGGCACTCGCTATGTCACTATACTAACTTCCTTGCATCTTTTCTTTAGCAACATAGCAAGAACCACTTGATTCACCATGTGTCATGATCTCGTGCACCTGAGATATCTACCATGACATCACAATCTACCTTGAAACTCATGCCACATGGCACTTTGGGATTGGTCATTGATACTTGAGTGGGACCCATGTTGAAACTACACTAAATTTTGAGGTTTTTCGGCAACTTGCTATGTCACTAGCTGAAAATCCTAGATTTTCTAGCTAGCGAGGTAGCGAGGTGCCAAATTTTGGAGTTTTTTGATCTTGGCTATGCATGCTGATGTCACCAATTTTTTTCACATTCATTCAAAATTGGTTTGTCTCCTATAGCTAGCACACGGGTTGGACCCACCATGCATGGCCATAGCCTTGCCTTTCAAAAGGCCCTTCTCTTAATGCACATTGCCTTTAGTGATGATTTGTATTTAGAAACTAAAAGTATTGTTGCTTGGGCAATGTGGGATATTTCCCTTGATTGTGGCTTCCATCACCTACATGGGCTCTTTTTATAGCACTAACTGCTTCTTTTTGTGATGCGGCTTACATGCTTTGAAATGTTTTTTTTGAGCTGTGGGCTCCCTCTTGCTCTACTATGCAACATATGGAGCTTCCATCTTTCTATGCTGTGGCTTTTTGTTTGACTGCGTGGGTTGCAAGAAGGCTATTATCACTATGTCTTAAGTGTGACCCTGCCTTCATTTTACTGTGATGCCCAATTTGGATTCCATGATCTTGGTGCCTCAAGTGGTCCTTTTCACTACCTGTGACTTCTTTTAATGTGCCTGCGTAGACTTCTACTTGTGCAATGGCAGCTTCATCTATTGGAAACTCCTATGTTGCTAAAGTGGCTTACCTTCCTTCCATGTGGACTACTCAACTAGTGTGGACAGCATGGCATCTTGCTTTATTTGTGCGTGAGATGCCTTGTCTGCTTAGAGCTTCTTCTTAAAACCATCCCCTGCTACCTTGTCTTTGACTGCACTTTCTTATGTCTAATCTTCATATCATGCCTTTTCATGTGTCTTGCCACTGCCTCCTGCTAACCGGCGGCTTCCACCTATTTGTATTTTGTGGGCACTTTAACTTTTTTAGCATGTTGGCTTTGCTTATAGAGATGTGTTGATATGTTTGTCATGGGCTCTTCCATTTAGTTCCTTTTATGGGTGTTTGGTATGATCTTCTACACATGCCGTGTTCTCTCTTATCTACCATGTGTCTGCTCCTTTGTGCCATGGGTTTCTTTTTTATCTTTTACAATACGTGAAGCTCTCTTTTCACATTCTCTACCTCTATCAACATGGATCATCCTTTATTTGGTGTGAGGACTTCAAAATCTACTGGAAACTCTAATTGACGGCATGCTCTATTATCTCTTGGCATGGAACACTTTTAAATGTAGCTCTTAAGTTTTATTTTCTTAACATCTTGTTGTTTCCTAGCTGGTTCCTTTCAAATTAAGATGCCTTCTCTTGAACGTTGAAGGTCCTTCATGTACTTAGCATGAGACTTGCTTGAGTTAGCTCCATGAACTTTGCAAAGTTTATACTTTGCTTCCTCATCCTTAATTGAGTGTAGATGGGAACGACCTTTAGCATCATAGAGACACCTAAAGTTCTCATTGGTTTTTTGCAATAGACACATGATCCATGAATCTTGCAGGGTAACACTTATCCGTTCTGACATTTGCATCAACAAGAATGAGTCGTTGCATTCTTAAAAACCATTCCTTGAACTTGTCCCTTATATCTTAAACACATATAGTGGATGTTAATGTTACTCCTCTTTTTGAATATTCACTTGTCTCTTTGGTATATGCATACATGTATATCTAATATTTAGTGAGCTATAGTTGCTTCAACTTGTCAAAATTTTCTCAATCCTATATGTCTATTAGCCTGATACAATTAGTCAGACCCCAAAGTGGGTCTGGCTAAAAAAAAATTGTTTCCAAACAACTAATACTGCGAAACTAGTCCATTAACAATCTTATACTGATTAGAAACAAGTTCAATCACCAAACAATCAAATAAAGCTCATTTTAACTCTCTTTTGCAAACTGTCAATTTTACATCAAGAGGTCCTTTGACTGGCCTTAAAAATTGACCCAAACCTCTGACTAGGCTCTAAAATCTGGCACACTGAATCTTTGTTCCGCATATTCTGACCTTGTTGAATCTTGTCTCATGAAAAATTCAAGGTCAATAAATATTTGCTATCAAATTTGACCTCTCAAAACTGCCTACAAGAAAACATATCATAAAACAATAAACTGGGTTTATATTTGGCATCAAAAACTGGGTAAATGAGCACATGGGGAAATGAAAATTGGGACATTGGTTCATTGTCACAAGGACATTATGGATCTATGATTTGGGCTCATGTTGAATAATTGGGTGCATTTGGCAAGCAGTCAAAGTGAGCTACTTGGATTTTACAAAGTGTAAACAATGTTTGAAAATCAATTTTTGCAAATGGAATTGACCTAGAAAAATGTGTGTGTGGATTTGTCAAAATTGCAAACTGGCACACTCAAATTATTTTTAGAGGATGACACAGTGGTATAATCCATTTGATTTAAGAATTCACTAATCTCAAGATATAATGTCCCAAACAGGGGTTACAATCAATCTGGAAATATTGACACCGGTAAAAAGATAGAAAATGCGTTTGGAATTGTGCTCGAAAATTGATCAAACAAATTTTTCATAAGCTAAAACTTGACACATAACAAGTATTTTACCTCTACAATGCAACGCAAAAGGAATTTTCACATTTTGGTTAACTGGTTCAAAATTATAACACATCAAACAGGGCTTCCCAGAATTCAGAATTAATTGGATCAACATGAAAACAATAAACTACCAACTTTGAGGGATTCAAAACCTAGTCAAATGGATTCAAAACAACTCAAAATCTGAAACATAGGCTCTCAAGTAAGGAAAATAGACACTCCCAAAGTAGCCTATCATGAAAAATTTCTAGGTTAAATATATTCAAAGGTAAACACAACCTCATGTCTCTGTTTGACACTTAGGGTAAAATGTAGATTTGACAAATGCTCAGAACGAGACTTCACGTAATGGCTCAAAGTGACAATTTAGCTTCATGGAACACTTATACACACTAAATAGAGGGTGTTAGAAACATTAAACACCTCTTGGGCTTCTCAAGTACAACCAAGTACAAAGGCATCAAAAAGCGCTTATGGGGCTCAATTTCTCAATGGTACTCAAAATTGATCATGCAATTTTTAGTCCCAACAAACTGCATCAATAGATTTGAGGAAGTGTTGCCCCTATTTTTATTGGTTTTCTACCTGGCCTTTTCAATGATTTAACTCTTATATGTGTTGTTACTGTGGTTTATGTCTATTAGGAATTTCCTTTTCGAGTTATTTGCTTTCATCTCTCATTACCTTATCTTTTTTATTTACTTTGCTAACACTTGGTTAGATTAGGAATTCATATAGTTACATTGATTAGATTGCATTCATCATAAAATAGAAAATATCAAAACACATATCTTTTGTGGTTGATTTTTGAAATAGTAAGCAGATTGAACATATTATACAAAACTGGTCAAAACTAGCAAAGGCCTCCCTTTGAAAAAACACATTTATCTTTAACTGAGTAGATTTTAGTAGGTTGCAAGATCACCCCAAACCTTGGACTTAATGCTAGATTAGCTTTTCAAAAGAGGAAATGGAAAGGATTCTTACCATCAAAGCATTGTGCAAAATGATAGATCAACAAGACCATTGGAGGATATTTAGAAAACCTCCATGCAAAGGCTACTCTTAAAAAAATAGTGAGTTCTGACTAATAGGAAATGAAAAAAATAAGAAAATGCTAAGCTATTGAGATCTGATTTTCAAATTTCTTCCAAAAGAAATATCTAAATACAAACCTAAAAAATGCATGTAGAATACTATACAATCACAAACATAGAACACTAGAAACTCAAGAAAATTATAGGAAAACTCAAGGACTTCATTCTATTCACTTTCTCCAAAAAAAATCTCCCCTTACATTATGATCTCCTTTCTCCTTTTGAAAAATCCTTTTAATATAAGTCCCAAGAATCCATCAAAGCTTTCTTGTGGCTATTATATTTTGAAGGCCAACATGTGATGCTTTAGAAATATTCATCATTTTCTTCATTTTTTATTTTTCCCATAAAGCATTTTCCAAAACTAAAGACTTTTAACACACCCAAAAGAAATTAAAATAATCTCATACTAAGTACTAAGTGGATAATATTGCGTAGGCTTATAAGAATGCCACCTAAAAATTTCCACCACAAGAAATAAAAGAAATTTTATTTTAAAACATAAAACTCTAAACTCACACACACACAAACATTTCAAATTTCATATTTCAAACTCAAATCTACTTGATATTTTCTTTGTGCCCCTACACCACTAGATGCTACAAAAATCTCTCAATGAATGAGTAAAACACAACTATTGATGAAGTAACTTTAATATGTGATGGTTAACACATTTCCTAATACACAATGGAAGAAACAACAAATACTTTCACTATTTTAAAGTTTTCCGAAAATGACCTTTGCAAAATAGCCTAATGTAATAACACAAAACTTGGAAAAAGAACAGACTAAGCCGCTTGGTGAAAGAATGGACTGAGCCACTTGGCCAAAGAACACTACAAACAACATGAAAAGTTAACCACCAACTAACATGTTAACACACCAAAGAATCCAACCCATTTAATTTTTCTCAAATCAATTATCTGTGATAGGCTGAATGGGGGAAAATCAGCAAATAGTAACTTACTTTTGGTTTATGACCATACCAGAGTTCATAGGGTGTCTTATTTGTTTCTTTCCTCAACTAAAATTGGTTGAGAGTATAAATAGAAGTGCTAACAACTTTTCTCTAGTATATATGTGAAACATATTTCTTAATCATCAATGTCCTTGCATAATCAACAATTGGTCTATTTCTTCTCTCAGTAATTCCATTCTATTTTGGTGTCCTCAATGTAGATAAATGCCTCTTAATATCATTATCAACACAAATTTTAGTGAATTAAATAGACATAAACTCACCATCTCTATCAGATCTTAAATATTTCAAAGAGTTTTCAATTTCTTTCTCAACTCTAGCTTTATACCATTTGAACATATCAAAAACATGTGATTTCACCTTCATGAACACAACAGAAATCATTCTAGAATAGTAATCCACAAATAATATGAAGTATATGTCACCATAATAACTATCTATGTTTATTGGTCTACATAGATTAGTATGCACTAGTTCCAATATATCACTTGAAGTGTGTGTTTTTAATGAAAAAATAGTTTTTTTGTCTTACTAAGTTGACATTCTTTACACAGTGTTGGTCTAATTTTTCACATGATAATTTTCCTTTCCTAGGTAAAAAATTAGATTGGATCTATCGATGGCGCGAAAACCTTTTAAAAATATCTAAATATTCTCCATCCTTTTAAAACTTTATGCACCTCGAGTCTCCCCTTTTCCTTTTTGTTTCTCACTACCTAATCCCTAAAATATCTACAATGGTTGCTATCTAACTATGAAAAGATGCAAGTGTTTTACCCTTAGCGACATAGCGACTGTCACTAAGTTGAAAGGCAGTGCCATCAAATGGATGTGTAGTGTTATTGTTATGTCAAAAGCATTAATGAGGGTGATTATTGCCTTTATCTTTCCAGCCCTAAATTAAGCATAGTCACCGGAGGTCACTATATCGCTATCAAGAAATTTGTGTTTCTCACTGTTAGTGACATAGTGCTTTGACAAAAAGTAATCCTACGGAAACTTTTTCAAAAGATGGGTCCTAGACAATGCTCTGTCAGATATTAGTTATAAATTTTTGGCATAGGATGGCATCTAGTGGGATACATGTATACATTGGGAAAAGTGGTAGCACCGAAGGTCGCTATATCACTATTGAGAAACTTTTTCTTCTTGTCATTAGTGAAATAGCACCCAACCAGGAAATAAACACATGATGGGACTTCAAATGACGTGGAAAGATGACTAGGATGAAAATAAGGTCTTGGTTTGTTGCTAGCAGTGCATATTTTTCTACGTTGTTAGTGCCCTAGACCCATGCCCATTCATAAAGCATATGAGGGATCCTGATCATCAAATCAATCTTGAATCAATAGTCCTCACTATCTCACTATGGAAAGTTGCAAGTTGTTTAGTCTATGCAACAAAGTGAGTATGGGACCTACCACTTCTTCAGGTTACTTTGTGCAGTTTCTCTACCTTTAATTTGGTCTTAGATCGACGGCCATCACTATCACACTATGGTCAGTTGCACGAAGGTTATGAACAATGACATAGCAACAAGGAGCCCACCATATTTCTCTTTAGAGTTCTATTAAATGGCTGCCACATGATCAATGTAGAATCAATGATGGTCACTATCTTGCTATAGCAAGGTGCTCACTTTTTATGTATAGTGAGATAGCAATTTAGTGACACGTGTCCTTAGAATTTTGTGGGTACAATTCAAAAGCACCAATAATGAAGGAAAGGTACAGATGGAAGCATTTTATTGGATTGATTGCCAACATGTTAAGAAGAAAGTGGGTCGGCCCAATTTTCATTCTGTAGTCCTTGATCTTGTCTTGATCAATTGTTGGCACTTAACCGCAATTTTAAGAAGCAAGAAATTTAAGGAATGTGGTTAAGCGATAAAGTGACACATAGCCCACTCTTAAGGATATAAAGTTCATTGACTTTTTGAATTAGAACCACCTAATATGGTGAAAATCTATGGGTAAAATTTAAAGCTGATTGCAATTTGGAAGTAATGGTTATTGAGAGTTAAATATGGCATAAAGCTCAAAGCTAAGGCATAGATTTTTCATCTGGCAATCTAGAGAGTTGCGATAGGAATTATATAGAGAGGAGGTGTGAATTTAATGTTGTAGATGAAATTGCAATCAGATTTGGATACATTTTCATCTAATTTAACTCCTTTAGCCATTGTAAGGATGAATTGAATGTTTTGGAGGTAGTTGAAGCAATTTGTTTTTTCTAGCAACTACACAACTTGATCTTCATAGAAAAGAAGATATGACAAGTAAAGATCATATTTTTGGAGCTGCAGTGCAAATTGTAATGATTTTTTGATATCCCTTCATGAGATATTTGCATATTTTAAGTGGGGATGTAGCAGATATTTTGGCATCATTTATGGTTTTCAAAGTGTAGGTAGATGAGGAAGTTCAGTTTCAACAACTCTAGATTGAAGACTCTTTTAGTGGGACACATGTCAAATTTAGGTTAATGACCCAGAAAGATTTTCTCTCATATATATCTTCCTCTTCTACTTATTGCAAGGCTTCCAATTTTTAGGATTTGTAAGACCACAAGGTTGGCTCCAGTTTTTAGAGTTGTGATACCAATTTTCCCAGTGTTCCTCTATTATGAATAGCATATTGTATTCCTTTTGAGTCATTTCATATTACATAGTCATTCTTTGTCTATTTTCTAAGTTTTGATATGCAGATGATGTGTTGATTTCAAGGAAATTAATGCAAAGAGTTTAACCTTCTTAGTTTCATTCTGATTCTCATCTCCTTCTTTTATTTGTAATGTTTTGTGTTTGAGAAAAAAGAGCTTGAACTTAGTTGCAATCCCTTAAGGTTGTATATCAGAATAGATTTTCTATTGGAACAAAGAGCCAAGTAAATGCTTGTTTATAATTATAGGGTTGGAGGTTACACCAGAAAGATTTTGTAATAAGTATGAGAGTTGTTATGAAGATTGATGTTTGTTTGCAAGTCAAATAGATAGATCAAATGCCTAAATATATGAGTATACTTTAAGTATCCATCTGCATGTCAAGGTTTAGTTGATGTCCAATGGATAAGAGATTAGTTAGCTTGAAGGATACATGTTCTCTATTATTGCATACTTGGGTTATGCTGAGAAAATCAAATCTTTAAATCAAAATCAAATTCAAATCATCTTTACATTTTATGTTGAAGAGCTATAATAGATCTCAACCATCCCCTCAGACTTCTTGTTGAAACCATCAACCATCCTGACAAATACTTCTCTAATCCAAGAGAAATTAGCAACACCACCGTCTTTAAGTATCCATGAGCACCTGTAACCAATCAATCCATGCCAACTCCAAATGCAACATAGCAATATCATGAAGCATCCAACTTATGATTAGTGTACTAAATACCAAGAAACTAAATCAAGATCAATGTCAAAGTTCCAACCATGGCCTCAGGAACATAAACATGAAAACATGATCTAACCATCTCAACTAAAGAGATAACATGCTTCCACATGACACAACTCTAAATGTGTATCAAGAGTATACCATGACATAATAATGAAAAAATCCTCATACCAAGGATAACATGCCAAATAAAAGCACACCTTTGCCAAGAACCCTGTGAGTCCTCAAGATGCAACCATCTCCAAACACCATGAAGAAAACCATCTCCACATACCATGAAGAACCAAGTGCACCATGCAAATTTCAAAGACACTTCTGCAGTAACAAAATCTAAGACAAACCTCCAACATCTACACACACTCAATAAATATATCAATGCTACCAACTCCCACTCAACCATGGTACCAAGTCACCTATGGCATC
This sequence comes from Cupressus sempervirens, assembly GCA_028749045.1. Lineage (NCBI taxonomy): Eukaryota > Viridiplantae > Streptophyta > Pinopsida > Cupressales > Cupressaceae > Cupressus > Cupressus sempervirens. Next base: position 98,931,888 of record CM053793.1, on the reverse strand, counting down.
ATAAAATCTATCCCCTACATGAAGATCCAAACCAAACTAGGAACTAATCCTGCACTGTCACCCCATCACTATCACAAGCTTCCACTAAATCATGTATCTAAGCTATCCATGACATAATGATAAAAAACCATCCTCTAACCATGAGAATCAACCAAAGCATCAAACCATCAAAGAACTCAAAGTGCACATCATGAGCTCCTCAAAAGAAACCAAATAACCATGATCCTCAACCAAGAAGATATACCACCATAACTGAATCAAAAAATCCAAGCTAATGAACATCAAGGATGTACTTGTATATCCAATCATGTCATGCCAAAATCCATGGCACCATGATCACATCCATGAACTAAGCATTTGGCTCTCAATATGTCTAACCTGTCAGCATAAAATAGTCAACCACAATTCTCCACCATGACTATACCTTGTAACAACATCTCATCCCTTCTACATGAAGAAAAAATTAGCAAATCATGTGACTTAGGGCATAGACAACCCAAATCCAAGCCACCAATCTGATTATGCATCAATAATGAAAGATCAATGGGAAAAGACAACCCATAACCAAGCCATAAATGCAACCTATAAGTATAAACCACTTACAAAACTGCACAACTTGTAGATCCAACAAGTCATCATACATATCCAAACCAAACTTTGATAACCATATCATCATGAGACCAATTTGAAATATAAATTGACTATGCAATGATGTCAAAACTTAAATCTCCAATGCCATAAACTCACCATGTTACCATAGTAAAAAATATACCATAAACTATTTAGATAAATATATCAACAAATAAATCATGACAAACCTATACCAAATCTGAACCAATGTGTAGAGCTCTCCAAGATCTTTCTGTTGACTACTCGAAGTCCAAATTCTAACTCTATATGCCCAAGTTATGCCCTAATTCATGCTCAAAATAAGCAACATCTACCTTTAGGGCTCTTAAAACTTGAAAAAATATCAAAATCATAGAACCAAACCTATGCCAAGTTGTAGTGCTCTAAATTAGCTTTCGAACGCCTATAAGAACTTTGAAATTTGATATTCTAACAGAAAGTTATGGCCATTTTACTAAGATAGTCTTTTTACCAGTTTCACTGCGATTTTTCATTTTTTATTTTTTTTGTGATAAAAATTCCAACGAGATTAAACTTGACGGCCATCATGTGCTGAAACCAAAAAACTCTTTCATTTCTTTTGAACATGGCCAAACTAGGGCATATTATATATCAAAATTTCTAAAAATGTGGACCCAAATCCAATGGTGAGGTCTATTTTTACCCAGGAGCCCATTTCTACATGCTACCCCCCCAAACCCTCATTTTAAATGAAACATCTAAAAAATCCTTTTGTCCAAAAAATTTCACATGCCCAAATCTTTTAACATCCCATCACAATAGCAAACCCAAAACCCTTAGATTCGCAATAAACAACTCATATATCTTGCCCTTTCTTTTATCCTCTCATGCATTCCCATGGATTCAATCTAGGGTTATAATAATAAAACCATAGCTCTGATATGACTTGTAAGGAAACTTGGCAATAAAGAATATAATTGTTTCCACATAACCCATAATAGATCTAAAATAAATATGGAACTAAAATCCACATGCAAGATAATAGACAATATACCCACAAAAATGTGACACAAGATATACCCTAGGAAACCCTCATTGAGGGAAAAAACCCAGCCTCCAAAAGCATCCATCACCATGTATTATTCAACAAAAAATACCACTGCAATACAACCATGGAAGCCTTGATGGTCATAGCCACAACCGAGCAAACTATGTGAACAAGCATGAATCCACACATCCCATGCCATGCTTCCAACCTTCACAAATGCTCCCTTGGCTAACCTATCAAGCCTTGTCTCACTCAACTCTTGCCTTTCTCACTCTTACTCTTTTTGTCACTCTACAACAGCTACCCTTGTGGCTACTTATACAGTAGCAAGTCCAACAAAACCACTAAGTGGTATTACATAAACCATGTGCTACCTAACCCATTGACTCCACATTTAATATTGAGCATTTAATTATTTTCTCCAATATTAAATAATTACATGAAATATTATCACAAATTTACAATACAACTCATCAAGAATATTCCATGGAAATCTTTACATTTTGCATGTCCATCTAGGTGGAACATTACATGATAAAATAAAATAATAAAATATAACAATATTATGCAATATGTGCAACACCCATTATCTCAACATAACTATGATTATCCACTTAGCAAATTTGTTCCCATTCTAATAGGGTGGGTGGCGACTCAAAAAGGTTTTAACTAGTGTCAAGATTCAATGAATTTATTGGTTCAAAATATGGAAAAGAAAAATACAAGGGCAAATGTGAGGAAAAACTCGAGAATCAAATTACAAATTGATCTCCCTCCTAGAGGAAGACACAACTGGGTTGTGAAGGCAAATCAAATGCAGAAAGGAAGTTATTCACAAGAGCAACTAGTAGGGAAAGATAACATTCACCATTCTATTATTGATAAAATGCCTTTCTCCAAGGGCCTAAGATCTCATCCAATTTTATTTGATGATGAGTTCTATAATACCCCTAAAATGATATGTCAGGAAAAGGTTGTGCAACCACATGTATTTAGTCTTGAGGATAGGACTAGTAACAATCTCTTTCAATGCAATACAATCCCTTTCATGTCAGATTTTTCCCCTAAAAAGGTCAGACCTAGACACTTAGAACTTGAAAGTTTCAATGATGAGAAAATATCTGGTTCTAAATTCACTATTCTTGATCCTGATGAGATTGAAATTTTGAAAGCTCAGCTTGCTAAGCAAGAAGCTATAAATAAGGGATTTCAAAAGGAAAGGGAAGAAAAGATCATGAAGGCTTATGAAGAAAAGCAAGAATTACTTAGGTGAATCGCTGCTATGAAGAAGAAAAATGAGATAGCAGCTAGTGCTTGGCAGCCTGAGATTGTGGGACAAGTTGAACATCTTAAGAGGCAAGAGTAAAATTTGTGGGAAATTCAAAAAGTGAATCTAGAGGGACCTGTAATACAACAAATTAGGAACTATACTACTCTATAAGTTTCTTGCAATAGAGTAAAAAATGTGGAACCTGTTGTAGGGGCTAAGGACAAAGGAAAACAAAAGGAGATTGGTGTTAAGATCAATGAGCTAGTAAAGACAATTCAAATCCATGATTCCATGTCACCCTCTGATATTGAGTTGGAAAAGAGAAGGAAAGAAAGGGATGCTTTGGCCAAGAGATTGGAGATTTTAGAAAGTGAGGCTACTATAGCTGAGATGAACAATAAGATGAAATTCCTAGAAAATACCAAGAGGCAATTGACAACTATGCCTAAAGATGATGATGGATCTAATTATGCAAATTAGAATACTACTAAGGTACCTATTTCTTTCTTGTCTTCATCTTCACTAAATGTAGATCTTAACAAATCTATTGGTGATGCTAGCACTAGTAATACTATGAATAATACTAAGAAAAATAGTACTAATCACCCCAAGATTGATTTACAAAGAAGACCTATTCAATTAGAGGGCTATAGGAAAATATGTTTTGATGGAATTCCTAGTTTTCCAAATACTATCGCACAAGAAATGAGGAAAAGATTGCCTAAATTTGATGGAAATAATGCTCTCTTGTGAAGACCATTTAAGGATTTTTCTTGATATGATGAGTGATTATGAGATTGAAGCTAAAGATGTCATTATGAAGTTTTTTGTTCAGTCATTAACAGAAGATGCTAGAGAATGGTTTAAGAGACTTCTTGAATTGTCGATTATTGATTAGAAAGATATAGAGTGTTGTTTCAAAGAGCAATATGGTGACAAGAAAAATTAGAGCTATATTTTGAGTGAATTCAATAATATAAAGAGGTTGCCTAATGAATCTATTACTGAATTTAACGCTAGATTTTAGAAAAGGATGTACAAGCTAATGCAAGTCATGCTAATTGATGACAAGGTATGTCTGATCACTTATCTGAATGCTTTTGATGATAAAATGGCATACCAACATAGGGATAAAGAGCCTAGGACCTTAAGAGATGCTTTTAGGATTGCCATTAATATATAAAATAATTTAAGGATTTCAAGGAGATTAGAAAGCAAAAGAGATGATCCTAGGTTATTTGGGAATAAGGGAAATAGAAAGGAAGAAAATAAAGTCATAGGAGGAAAAAAGCAAGAGCCTAGTGAAATGAGTCAAATTTTAAATGCTATAAAGGTCTAAATATTCCTTAGATGAAGAATGATAGGAACCCCACTGATAATAGGGTCCCCTATCAATAAAATTTCAATAGAAAAAATAGGCTACAAAATTTCCCTTACAATACTGCTTGGAAGGATGGTCAGCCTAGTATCCCTCTTCCCAAGAACAACAACAACAAAGTGACCCCTGATCCTTTGTCAAAAAATTCTATAAATTTGGTAGATGATCCTAAGTTTTTTGTTGAACCTACATGGTGCTTTGCATGTCAATTACCCCATTCTCCTAAATCTTGTGCAGTAGCATTGTCATTCCCAGGAAATCAAGCTATAATAGAAAATTGTCATGAGCAGGAAGAAAATAATGATGATTTAGGATGCAATATGTTTGAGTCACATTATTTTGACTATGAGGATTATGACAAAGATGTGTATGACCAAAGAAAATTTCAAAATATCATACAACAACAAGCATTTTCTAATGAGAGTGATCTGGAAGACAATGTGTGTAACATGGTAAATGCAAAGGAAGAGGTAACACTGAGGAAAATTTCTAAGGAAGAGTTTGATCAAATTATTGCTAATATGATAGCTCAGGTTTAGACTAGAAACATAGCTCAGAGAGATGAAAGTAATAAGGTAGCTAGTGTCTTCATAAAAGGGGCTGATCCTAAGAAAGGGGAAATTGTGAAACCTAAAGAGGTTCCTGTTGTGAAGGTTAAAATTACTATTAGAAGATGGGAACAAAAGAAAGGAGGAAATCCTAAAGATGTGGAGTTTTCAAATAATGTCCCTACAAAAGTAGATGAGAAGGTATCAAAGATCATCACAAAACAAGATAAGAATCATCAAAATGCTCTGAACACTTTGGATAAACAAGATGAGAAAAGGAATGTGACTAATGATGATCCTTTTGGTTCTTCCATATATATGCTTGTTGTTTTGTCTCAGATTACTGTTAAGGTTCCATTTTCTAAATTGCTAAGAATCCTTAAACACCACAATAAAGCTATAGCATGGTTGGGAAATATTGATGTAAAGGTAAGTCAAGATTGTAATTAAAATCATAGTTCCAAAGAAAATAGTAAAGAAAAGGTAAAGGACAATGAAGTTGAAGGAGTTGTGTCTCAAATTCCTCAAATCTTTTTGGATAATTCTATAAATCAGTGTTTGGGAAATGTTGAACCATTTTTCTTGAGCATTTTAGTAAATGGTAAAATATTAAAAAATTGCATGATTGATTCTGGTGCTTCCAACACTGTGATGCCTTTTGAAATAATGAAGGAATTAAGCTTAAAAGTCGATACTACTCAAGGAAGATGTTGTGCTATGGATAAAAGAGAAGTGACAATCATAGGCACTATAAACTCTTTGCCATATAGATTAATAGCCTGCCCTGACAAAGAGCTTACTATGAGTGTATTGGTTGTTGATATTCCACCTTGATATGGTATGCTGTTATCAAGAAAGTGGAGTGTTGCTATGGGTGGGAGTTTATAATGTGATTTGTCATTTGCTGCTTTCAATATTGAGGGAAATTTGATAAAAGTCAATAGGGAACCTAAGAGTGTATACATGATAGAGGAAGATGACAACATGACAAATTTTGTGGGTACTGACATTAATGCATTTAGAGCTAAGGTTTTGACTTTAAAGAAATCTAAGCATAAGTCTCAGTTAGAAATGGAAGATCACATAAAAATAGACAAAGGTGATCTATGGACTATGTTTTTTGATTGTGCATGTTGCAAAGATGGATTTGGTGCATGCATTTTGTTGATATCTCTAGCAGGGGTAACATAAATTTTTTCCTTTACTTTAAGTTTCCCATGTACCAACAATATAGAAGAATATGAGGCTTTGTTGTTAGGTCTTAGATTAGCTCATAAGCATGGGACAAAGTGTTTACATGTTGTAGGAGATTTTGAACTGGTGGTATCCCAAGTAAGAAATTCTTATGTGTCAAAGAATAAAAGATTGAAATAGTATAGAAATGAAGTGTGGGACATGATTGAATGTTTTGATGCATTTGGAATAATTTGGAAAGATAGGACAAATAATAAAATGGCAGATTTACTAGCAAATATAGCAATAAAACCTGATGATGTCACATTTGCTGCTATGTCTAAAATTGAGATTCAAACTAGACCTTCTGTCCCTGATAATGTTAGAATTGGCAAGTGTTTGAAGATGATAAGGATATTCTAAGAGTTTTGAATTGTGAGCATATGTTGTCAGTACAAGAGATTGATTGTGCAGCCTATGTAGAAAATATAGATGGAAAAGATACAAATTTTGGGCAAAAAGTTGCGCAATTGAAGACAAATAAAATCCCAAAGGGTCTAGTTTTTAGAGAAACTATTTTTGACAACCAAGATAGGTCACAAATGGACACTAGTGGATATAATGCCAAAGATTTAGAGGAGGTGAACTTGGGAACTCAAGAAACACCTAAAAAGGTATATATTGTTAAGAAATTGCCTCCTAAAATTAGGAAAGATCTAATAAACCTACTAAGGAAGTATAGACACATATTTGCATGGTCATATGATGATCTAAAAGCCTATAGGGAAGATCTCTTTCAAGATGAAGTCCCTTTGAAACCAAATGCTAAGCCTTTCAGAAAAAAATAAAGGTTAATAAACCCAACCTTGGCTCCAAAATGAAAGAAGAATTGATCACTTAAGAGATGTTGGGATCATAAAGCCTATCAGACATTCTTCTTGGGTATCTAATTGAGTTCTTGTCAAGAAGAAAAATGGAGACATAAGGTTATCTATTGACTTCAAGAATCTCAATATATCTTCCTTAAAAGATAATTATGGATTACCAAATATGGAAGCCATGTTGCAAAGGGTCACTGGCTCAGAATTGATGTCTATGATGGATGGGTTTTCAGGTTACAATCAAGTAGTTGTTAAAGAATTAGAACAATTTAAAACTAATTTCACTATTCCATGGGGTACTTATGTTTATGTTAGGATGTCATTTGGGCTTACTAATGCTGGAGCTACTTTTCAAAGGGCTATGGATGTGGCTTTTGCTGATATTATTAACAAATTTTTGGTTGTGTATCAGGATGACCTTACTGCTTACTCCAAGGATGAAAATGATCATTGCATGCACCTAGAAAAGGTATTTATCAAAGCCCTTAAATATGGAATATCTTTAAATCCAAGGAAATGTAACTTTGGTGTCACTAAAGGAAAATTGTTAGGACATCTAGTTGGAAAGCATGGAGTAAGGATTGACCCTGAAAGGATAGAAGCAATAGATAAGATTTAGAAACCCAAGAGTGTTAAAGGTATCCAGTCATTCTTTGGACAGATCAATTTTCTTAGGAGATTTGTGACAAATTTTGCAAAGATTAGTAGGCCTGTATCAAGAATGCTAAAGAAGGGATCTTAGATAAAATAGAATGGTGAACCTAGTATTGCATTTGAGAAGATTAAACAACCTATTAAAGATGTCCCTATTCTCAAAGCCCCTAATTTTGGCTTTCTTTGACTATTTTGGCTTTTCTTTTGGGATTTTTCACTGGCTATTGGAATGTTCAATTTTTTTGCTAGCTATTGGTACACCGGATGTGTGATTTATGCAATAGATTGGATTAGATGGGGTTGATGGTAGGAGATGGAGGGATGAAAAGGTTGGAAAGGAGCATGAGATGGGGATGCTTCCAAGAGCAACATTGGCACATGTTGGGACGAGTGTGAAAAGAGCATATGGGGGATATATGGTAGATGCAAGCGTGATGGAGGATTTTTGGAAGCGTGCTTGAGGATATAGGCACCCAAGACGGAGTTAAGAGATGGGGGACATGAGTCACTAGATGGGGGATTAGCAATGGTGGATGCCATTATGCATTGGGTTTCAAATTTTTTCTTGGGGATCCACATGGTTTTGGATTTTCTTTTCATAGGCTTTTGCATTGTTTTGCATTCTTTGATTGGATTTTGGCTTTTTGGAGTATGTCTTTTAGAATAGACATATGATTGCCTAGGATGTGGATTTTTAGCTTTATGCATTTTGAAGTTGGCATTTACATTGTTGTGGTAAGCTTTGGGAAGATGGTTAGGAGAAGCTTTGTGAGATGGAGAGGATATGAAAGAGCATGTAGGGGGATGATGATGGATGATGTGCCTTGATATGTGCCTTTGTTGATCTTGCATAAGAATGGATGGAATAGGATTTTTATGATGGCTAATAGGAGGATGGAGGATGGTAGATTTTGGGACATAGGGACCCAAAATGGATTTAGTGGATGAAGGGGGGATATGGTAGGTTGTTTTGGGTTGAAAAGATGGTGGAGGGGGGATGACATAAGATTTCTTGAAGGAGTGATGGGAGGCTGGCATGGTGGGCTTGGAGATAGGCTTGGTTTGGGGGTGTGGTGTACCAACACCTTTAGATGGTGAGCCTTTGGATACATATCCAAGACCATGAAATCCTAGATTTTTTTGTGCAATAATAGGCTCTCTGATTCCTTGTTCTTGTGGTCCTAAACCTTGACCTTGATAATGCCATCGATTGAGCATTTGAACAAGCTGAGGAAACTTTTTGCTTGCAGAAAATGGTTGAAGTGATTTATTAGGTGTATTGAAATGGGGAGATACTGTTCTTAATTCTTCTGCTGAGAGAGGGCCACCGTGGATGAATGTAAGTGAACCAAGAGGGTAGATTATAGATGGTGGAATAGCTTGGATAGGTGGTAAGATGGAAGCATGGAGCGGGGGAGATGGAAGGATAGGATCTTGATGTAGCTGGTGGGATGACAAGATATATTGTAGTGGAGGAGATATGGCTCGAGGTTTTGGAGATGGAGGAGATGGTGACTACACTATGGATGGAAGACATGGTATGATGATATCTTCATTTATGCTTTGGGGGATGTCAACATGCTTTTGGGTAGGATCTTGATAGGATTGGTTTGGAGTGGATGGTGCGATAGGAGGTGAAGGGATGGATTCTTCAAAGGCAGCAGATGGATAGATGGGAGATTCAGTAGTGGAGATGGGTGAGTAGAAGATGGATGCATAAGGGTCATTACGAGAGATTTGGGAAATGCTTGGAGGTGATGTGGATAGGATTTGGAGGGATTTGATAGGTGGTGGGATTTTGATGCTTGCGGGAAGTGGAAGGATTTTAAGCAATTTGATGGATGGTATGGGGATGATAGCTATGGGAGATGGAGGTGATATTATAGATGGGGAAGCTTCATCACTGACTACTTCACATGGTTGGATTAGATGACATGGCTTATCGACTGTTGGAGGCAACTTTTATTGTATTTCCTCTAGGAGATTCCTTGGAGACTCGTGTGTCGAAGGTGGAGGTCGATTGACAGGAATAGCTAGTGTGATGGGGGCAGAAGATTGGAAGCTTGGTTGATGGGGTGGTGGAGGGGAAGCTGGAATATCAGATGGCATGACTAGATAGTTTGGAATAACTCTTGGATTTTGGGGGATGCTTGGGGGAATGTTTCTAAGGCTTTCAATATACCCATCATAGTCAACAAGATTTTCATCATCATTGGAATAGGAGGTGGCGGGAGCAAGGACAATGCGACCAAACACATCATGATAGGATTGGTACTTCATGCTTTGATGGTGAGTTTGATGGGGATGGGGTCTTGCATATGGATGAACACGGAAGCTCATGGTTGGATTTGGATTAAGCACAGATTTTGGATTGGCTGATGAAAGATTTCCTAGGGAGAGTCAAAGCTGCATGACAGACCTAAGGAGGATTGGCCAGAGATTTTTGGCTTTCCTGTGGATGGAAGACTTCAAGGGAATGTTGTCAAAAGGTGAGAGTTTTTCTTTCCTATGCACTAGATTTGGTGGTGGCTGTGTCAACTTGAGGATAGACTAATGATCCTATGGGCATGACATGAGATTGACCACTTGTGGATCCCAACCTTTAGCTCAAGGTGATGAGGGATGCAAGTGATAAAGCTACATTACCCTAGACAATGCTCTGTCAGAGGGATAACCTTGGTGAGATTGGTTGATTGGTAGGATAGATTGATTGGATAGAAAATTTTGGCAAAGTGACAACAACTCTTTAAAGGCTTGGGTGATTTTGGATTGGGTTACTAGCTGGCTAGGGGGATGATTTGGATGGACTTTGGATTTGGGATTGTTCTAAGACAAAGAATTAGATAGATTTGGTTGCAGCGGGGGAGCTTGGATAATTTTTTGATAAGGCAGTGACTACGCTAAGTATGCCTTGAGCTGGGAGATTTCTACTTTTCTAGGATTTCGACCAAAATTGGCAAACATTCATTCAAAAGCTATGAACAAACAAGCAGACAAAATTTTTGTGCAAGCACGTCAAACACACCAACATCCTAGGAAGCTTTCTACAAGGATGAAATTTGGTTTAGCTAGGGAGTCCTCGATATACACAAGGTACGTGAGGCCCAAATCTGTAGATGAAACCAAAAAGATGTCACACAGTTGAGAGGAGCGGTAACCCACTTCTCCTCTTTCACTTCTCAAGGGTATAAATTTCCTTGAGGCTTAGCCCGAGTGACAAAATTTTGATCCCAAGAGAGGTGTCTTTGGATTCACCTCCCGATCTTTATACTCCGCCGGAACGTTGGAGTTGAGGTCATCCCAAGGGGTGATGAAATCCCCAAGCAGGCCTCCTAAAAAGCTAAGACAAGATTTTGGATCCTAATCTTATGCACCCAAGATGGCCTCGAAAGATGACAAGGGGAGAGAAGACTTGGATGATCTTGGGCTAAAAAACACGCTTGTTCTTTTACCAACTGACGCTTAAGTTTTTGATCTAGACTTTGCAATCACTCATGTTTAAGATACAATGTTTATTCCAACTTTGAAGCGTCGACAAAAATAAAATTGATCAAAGAATGCGAACAAGAAGAAGAGTTAGGGTCAACAAGAAGGCAAACCCGTGCACCCGGAGGCCCTCCACGTCAAGATTTGTCCAATTTTTATGCCCAAATGAAGTGTGAGCAAGATTAATGCACATTCAAGGAATTTTATAACTTAGAAAAACCACTAAAAACCCAAGTGAGTGGAGTTTGATTTGCGTGGAGCACTTAACACCCTTTTAGGTGGACCCATCCCCATAGATGGCACTGAGATTGCAACCAATTTTTAAATTGATGGGTGATTAAAGAGGGTGAGTCCAACGAAAAACTCACTCAAAGCATTTTATTTGTTTTTATAACTTAAAAGATTACAAAAATGTAGATTCTTTTTATGCTCCAAAAGATGATTATTTGATCTATGGCATTCAAGATTGGATTTGTTGTTTTAATCATGCATTCATAAAAAAAAAAAAACTTTGATTTTAATCCATGGCACTCAAGAGTGATTTTAGCAACATGCATTCAAAGACAAGTGATTAAACATTCAAGTTTTTTCCTTTGAGCATTCAAGATTGAGATTTTGTGTGTTGTTTTAAGAACTTTGAAGTGCTTTGTTTTAACCTTAGATCATTCAAGATTGTTTTTGGACTCAAAAGTGAAAATGACTCTTTGGACTTTGCTTTTCATTCAAGATTTTGTGTTCTAGTTTGCATGTTTTAAGCCCAAAAATGATATTCCTAGATTGTTTTGATGCATAAAAAACCTAAGAAACATTCAAGATTTTGCAACAAGACATTTGTTTGGAACAAATAACAAAGCTTTTTAGGACAATTTTGGCAACCATTTAGGACTCTTAGTTTTCATGAGATTTTTAAAAGAACTTTAACATATTTGCAAATGAGGTTCATTTTATCCTTGATTGATGCTTTGAGCTTGATTTAGATTTTAGTGTGCACTTAGTGTTAATTTTGAACCTTTTGAAATGGAAACTTGAAGTTCTTTTTAAATTACCAAAAATTAAGTGTTCCTAACTTTGCATGAATGCATCTAAAACCTTGATGTTGCAAGGATGCAAATGACTAGATTGGTTTAGTTTCACTTGTTAAAAAAAAATTTCTTTTTTGCAAATTTTTAATTTTTTTAATGGATTTAAGTATGATTTGGGGGTTCATTTTAAGCACTAAAAAGAGGTGTGTATGATTTTGCTTCCTTAAAAAAAAAATGGCCAAGATCTCCCACAAGAAGAAGAAGTAGATGGAATAAGAAGAATATAGACAAGAAGAGGAAGAAGAATTCCAAGTGCTTTGTCCACTTATAAGCTTGAAAAATCTGCAAATACTATGAGATAGACTATGAGTTCATTTGTCTTCTTCATGCTCATGTGGACCTACAAAACCAATTTATACAATCCTACCAATCACAAAAACAAGCAAAATTAGCCAAAATCAGCAAATGACATACAAAACTTGACTAAAAAAGCTAATGAAGATGACCCATGCGGGGTCCCACCGGGCGTGCCAAAATGTATATGAGCAATGTTAGTATGCTAATAGAAACCAAATTTAAATAAAGCTTCTACAAACTAAACAAAATTCATAAACTTCAAGATAGACTAAGATGAGCTCTCAATTGAGAATATGAGCCATTAATGGACTCTCTCAATAAGAAGCTCTCTTGTTGAGTAGCTTTATCTAAATGGATATGATGTATGCTCAATATGCTTCCAAAGGCTTCAATGGATGATTGTGGATTTTTGGTGTGGATAGATGGCTTTAGTATGGATTTGGCTCTCAAAATAGCATTATAACTTTACTTCATGGATTATGTTATTTTGCAAAGGGGAAGGATCCAATTTATAGGCAAGAGGCTTGAGGGATTGAGGGCTAAGATGCAAGGATGGGAAAAAGCTCATGGAGGGCTCAGATTGCATGAGAGGAGAGCACATGGATTGTGCTTCCTTACAACCAATCAAGGAGTGACACATGTCACATGGTGAGAGGATGGAGGAAAGGGGAAGGATGAGTCAACAAAGGAGGCTCAAGGGATAAAATCTTCATAAAGACCCTCATAATGACTTGTAAGAGAAATAAAAGGGCTTGGAAGAGTCATTTATGGCCTAGTGGACTTCATAAAGTTTTATGGTTGAGATATTTTGAGGGTGATGAGAGAAATTTCGACTTGGACTTGATTAGGAAGGTTTTAAGCTTGCTTAGGCTTGTGAAAATGATTAGAGGAAGGGTTAGAGATGGCTTAGGACTAGGCAAGTGGATGGAAAGTGGATTGCAATTAATGAGGGTGGGTGAAGGAGGAGATATTTGTTAACTTTGGCTTGAGTTAGCAAGTCTTAACCCATGTTTAGGGAATGTGACAATGTTAGCAGGGGATTAGGATTAGGGTTAAAGACATCTTCTAGAAGAGTCTAGGCTTTGGATGAGGATGAAGACTTTCTAGAAGAGTCTAGAACTTCCTAGGATAAGATTTTATGAAATAAATAAAGTTTTATTTATTTCAAGGGTTTGGGTTGAGGAGATATTTATTAAAATATTTTTAATAAACATGAGAATTAATATTTAATCTTGATTAAATATTTTGAGTTGGGATTAGGGGTAGGAAATGATGGGATTAGCCTTTAATCAAAATTAAAGAAGGATTATAAGATTTTGGAAGAGGTTAGTGGTCTTAAGGAAATTGGCCAAGTTTTGGGCAAAAAATAAATAAATTATTTATTTTGAAAATTTTGGTCAATTTATTAATTAAATAATTAATAAATAAGGAAATAATGTTTAAATAAGATTTAAACATTTTTGGGAGGGATTCCTTAATTAAATATTTTAAATTAAGATAAAGGGATTTAATGGCATAAAAATTAATTAATTAATTAATTAAATAATTAATTAATAAATGATGATGTCATCAGGGATTTTTTTTCAGAAAATAAAAATATTATTTTCTAAAGGATTTTTAGGTGTCTACAACTATTAGCTCCGTGGGCTGACAGGGTTACTATGAAAAGGGCCATTGGATGTGCCCCATTTCATTTGGTCTATGGTATACAGGCTAGACTTCCACAAAATAATCTCAAAGAGATGTATAGATTTGTTCAATTGTATGAAGATGATATCATTGATGAGATGCAACTCAGAATGGATGATATATTGCAACTAGAAGAAACAAGGAGAGAATCTATTGTTCAAAATACCAAGTTGCAATCATAAATGAAGCATTTGTATGACAAAAGAGCTGGTGATAGGATATTTGAAATAGGTGACATGGTATTGATGTGGAATGCTAGAATGGAAGATAAAGGAAAGCATGGTAAATTTGACCTAATCTGGCTTGGCCCATATAAAATTTGTGATAAAAAAGGAGAGGATTCATATTTTCTGAAGGATTTAACTGGAGGTATTCTTGAATTGCTAGTTCATGGACAATTCTTGAAGAGGTACTTTTCTTAAAGTATATGTTTTCCATGAACAATAGCATTAGTGTTCTTGGCTTGTCTATACATTCTATAAATCCCTGTAAATAGTCTCTCTATATAGTTTGGTGTTTGGTTTCTTGTTTCTATGTGTTATTTTGTGCTCTCTAAAGAAGTTTTCATTTTTGTATCAAGTTTGTGGTTTGCTCTCCCAAAGATTTTGAATTCTTGCATAAAATCGAGTAGTCTATCATCCCTAGATAGAGCCACTATTGGTCTGATTTTTTGCATGATAATTTTCCTTCCCTAGGTAAAAAATCAACCTGGATCTACTGATGATGCAAAAACCTTTTAAAAATATGCAAATATTCTCCATCCCTTTCAAACTTTCTGCACCCCGAGTCTCCCCTTTTCTTTTTTGTTTCTCACCACTGAATCCCTGAAAGATCTACAACGGTCGCTATCTTGCTATGAAAAGATGCAAGTGTTTTACCCTTAGCGACATAGCGACTGTCGCTAAGTTGATAGGTGGTGCCATCAAATGGACATGAAATTTTATTGTTATGTCAAAAGCGTTAATGAGGGTGATTATTGCCTTTATCTTTCTAGCCCTGAATTAAGAATAGTCACCAAAGGTCGCTATATTGCTATCGAGAAATTTGTGTTTCTCGTTGTTAGCAACATATCGCCTTGACAGAAAGTAATCCTGTGGTAACTTTTTCAGAAGATGGGTCCCAAACAATGCTCTATCAGATATCAGTTATAAAGTTTTGGCACAGGATGGAATCTAGTGGGATACACGTATACACCAAGAAAAGTGATGGCACCAGAGGTCACTATATCGCTATCGAGAAACTTGTTCTTCTCACCGTTAGGGACATAGTGCCTAGCTGAGAAATAAACACATGGTGGGACCTCAAATGACCTAGAAAGGTGAGTAGGATGAAAATAAGGTTTTGGTTTGTTGCCAGTAGTGCATATTTTTTTGTATCATTAGTGCCCCAGATCCATGCCCATTCATAAAACATATGAGGGATCTCGATCATCAAATCGATCTCAAATCAACAGTCCTCACTATCTTTCTATGGAAAGTTGATAGTTGTTTAGTCTATGCAACATAGCGAGTATGGGACCCACCACTTCTTCAGGGTACTTTGTGTAGTTTCTCTACCTTTGATTTGGTCTTAGATCGACGGTCATTGCTATCTTGCTATGGTAAGTTGCACAAAGGTTACGAACAGTGACATAGCAACAAGGGGCCCACCATATTTCTCCTTAGAGCTCTATCAAATGGCTACCACATGATCAATGTAGAATCAACGATGGTCACTATCTCACTATGGCAAGGTGCTCACTTTTTATGTATAGCAAGATAGCGATTCAGCTACATGTGTCCTCAAAATTTTGTGGGTCTAGTTCAAAAGTGCCAACAATGAAGGAAAGGTATAGATGGAAGCATTTTATTGGATTGACTTCCAACATGTTAAGAAGAAAGTGGGTTAGCCCAATTTTCATTCAATAGTCATTGATCTTGTCTTGATCAATGGTTGGTACATACTCGCAATTTTAAGATGCAGCAAATTCAAGGAATGCAAGTAAGTGATAATGTGACATGTGGCCCACTCTTAAGGATATAAAGTTCATTGCCTTTTTGAATTAGAACCGCTTGATGTGGTGAAAATCTACAGGTAAAATTTAAAGTTGATTGCAATTTGGAGGTAACAGTTACTGAGAGTTAAATATGGCACAAAGCTCAAAGCCAGGGCACAGATTTTTCATCCGATGATCCAGAGAGTTGCAACAGGAATTATACAGAGAGGAGGTGCAAATTTAATGTTGCAAATGAAATTGCAATCAAATTTGGATACATTTTCATATAATTTAACTTCTTCAGCCATTGTAAGGATGAATTGAATGTTTTGGAGGTAGTTGAAGCAATTTGTTTTTTTTTGGCAACTACATAAGTTGATCTTCATGGAAAAGTAGATATGACAAGTAAAGATCAAATTTTTGGAGCTACAGTGCATATTGTAATGATTTTTTGATATCCCTTCATGAGATATTTGCATATTTTAAGTGGGGATATAGTAGATATTTTGGCATCATTTATGGTTTTTAAAGTGCAAGTAGATGAGGAAGTTCAATTTCAACAACTCCAAATTAAAAACTCTGTTAGTGGGACACATGTCAAATTCAGGTTAATGACCCAAAAAGATTTTCTCTCATATATATCTTCCTCTTCTACTAATTGCAAGGGTTCCAATTTTTAGGACTTGTGAGACCACAAGGTTGGCTCTAGTTTTTAGACTTTTGATACCGATTTTCCTAGTGTTCCTCTATTATGAATAGCATATTGTATTCCTTTTGAGGCATTTCATATTACACAGTCATTCTTTGTGTATTTTATGATTTTTGATATACAGATGATGTGTTGGTTTCAAGGAAATTAATGCAAAGAGTTTAACCTTCTTAGTTTCATTCTGATTCTCATCTCCTTCTTCTGTTATCTGTAATGTTTTGTGTTTGAGAACAAAGAGCTTGAACTCAGTTGCAATCCCTTAAGGTTGTATATCAGAATAGATTTGCTATTGGAACAAAGAGCCAAGTAAATGCTTGTTTATACTGATAGGGTTGCAGGTTACACCAGAAGGATTTTGTGATAAGTACGAGAGTTATTATGAAGATTAATGTCTGTTTGCAAGTCAAATAGATAGATCAGATGCCTGAATATATAAGTATGCCTTAGGTATCCATCTACATGTCAAGGTTTAGTTGATGCCCAATGGATAAGGGACTAGTCATCTTGAAGGATACATGTTCTCTATTGTTGCATACCTAGGTTATGCTTAGAAAATCAAATCTTTATATCAAAATCAAATTCAAATCATCTTTACATTTTATGTTGAAGAGCTATAATAGAATGCCCTCGCTCAACTTATGAGATTCATAGTATTTGCATTTAGCGATTGTAGATCTTTTTTGTTTCATGAGTTGTTAGGATATATAAAGGTCATAATCTACTTTGTTAGATCTAGGGATATGTTTTGCATTGGTACCATATTAATTGGATTTGAAGGTTCACTTACCTAGGTCTAGCAGAGCCTAAAGTAAAGAAGGATTTATCCTTATATTTGGCCCAAGACTACAGTCAAAGTGCATCCATCATAGGAATTTGCTAACCTTAGATGCATATGTTTGGTTTCTTGGTTATTTCCAAAATTGTTAAATCAAGAGCCAACACATAGCATTCTCAATTTTTTGTAGATTCAATAAGCATCTGTCTCTTTTCTTTCTACTGACCTTCACCATGTTCTCAAAGTTTACATCATACAACCTTTTATTCTATAACCTTATATCCTCAACTTTAGCAAATAAACATGTCTCAACAATAGAATCAAGATGAAATTATTTACCTCTTGTTTGCATTCCAATTCCAATTAGATTACCTTCATCATCAAAGATCTTGACTTTTTTGTTCTCAAATTCCAACTTGTGACCTGAATTATTCAACTAAGAAACACACAAAATATTATACTTTAGTCCTTGTACCTAGTATGCATAACCATATTTGATCTTATCTTCAACATTAGTGATCCTTTACCTTTTACTAGGAATGGACATCATAACCTAGCTTAACAATTCCACCATCATCAATTTTTTCAAATTTATCAAACTTACTTAGATCACTAATCATGTGATGTGAGCATCCATTATCTATAATCTATGAATCATTCTTGCTAACATGTGAAATAAGGGTAGTTTCACTTTCTTGCCTTTCATAATTAGACAGTCCTTGATTATAACATATACCATTGGATATTATCTTCATTGGGACTAGACTCAGTGTGCTCTTCTTCAACATTATAGCATGATTCTTCCCTGTGTCTTTGTAATCCATTTTCTTCCTATATTTGTAATATTTCCTATCATTTCTATCATTATTTCTTCTATTAGGATACATAGCAGCAAAATGACTAACTTCATTACACTTGAAACAAATCAGGGTAGTTTACCTTTGTATTTACCTTTAACTCTTGATAATCTTCTAGCAAGAAATGTTTTAAGTTCATCCAAATCATTGAAATATTTTAATTCACTTTCTTCCTTACTTTTATTTTCTTTCTTATAACTTCCAATGGTTAGAGAAGATTTAAAAGTATTTCCATTTGTAACCATACTATTGTCAAAATTGTTCAACTCAAATGTAGTTAACCAACCAACTAAACTGTCAAGTGTCAAAACATCACCAAGAATGACTCTCACTTCTTTAATTGTAGAAACTTTGATAACATAAATAGGTAGAAGAGTTATAAGAGATTTACTTACAATTACATTTTCTCTAATAATTCCTCCGGCATCTATGATTGTACTCACAAATTCTTTTATTCAATTTACATATTGTGCAACATTTCCATCTTCTTCCATTCTCATGTCATCCTTATTTCTTCTAAGACTTTTCAATTTGGTTCTCAATAAATTTATATCTCCATCATGTACATGTGACAATATGTCCCACATATATTTTGCATTTTTTCAATTCTTAATATCATCAAACTCAGTATCATTAAGAAAAATTGCAATCTCAATCATAAAACTATTGCGGTTCCTCTTCTCATTCATTTGTTCCACTGTCATTAGAGTAGGGGGTGCATCATATTTGTGATCCAACTAGTAAGTAATGTTATCTCTAGTACTAGATAGGTATAACCTTACTCTATCTTTACATGATGATAAATTTATCTTTTTTAACTTTGGTACCTCTCTCTTATACATCGTGTCATCCTTTCTTCAAGTTACTTTGAACTTCTTTCTACAAAAAGTGTGCTATGATACTAATTGTTACATAGATGAGAGGGAGAGGTTAATCAATTATGTTCCATTATCCTATAGTCCCTTCAAAAAAAATTAGTTCCAAACAAACTTCATATACATCATAAGTTTTCACTTGGTATACTCAGTCAACTTATCAATTAACTCACTCAATCACTTTACTCCAAATTGTTCATTCACTATTCTATTATAAGTGACTAACAAAAATTAAACCTAGTTATTAATGACCATTAACTTAGTTGTTATTTAGTTACAATAAAATGAAAATAATATGAAAATTAACTTGCAACATAACAACATTCACACATTTGACACCAAGATTTTTAACATGGAAACCCTATAAAGGGAAAATACACCTAAGAATGGAAAACTAAAATTTTCACTCTTCTAAAGTGAGCTCTTCTAGGAGTTAATCTTGTTAACGGTTTACATACACATTGTCAATGTGACCTTGTTAGAGGATTTACACCAAAAGATCATCTAGACCTTATCACTCCTTGATCCTGTCTAAAGAGTGGCCTTCTCTAAAGGACTTGTAAACACCACTAATTGATGTTACCATATAGTATTTCATAGATTTTTTAGGTCCACTCAGTTCAAATATTTTTTTCTACAATGATTAGAAAATAATAGTATAAATTATGTATTAGGTATATCACTATCTTGCTTGTTCAAATCTTCAATTTACGCAGTATTTCTCTAATCTCTATCCTTTGATCTCTTTACTCTATTCTCTTGACTAGTTGATTCACTCCTCTCTTTCTCCCTCCTTTCAAGTCTAATTAGTTCACATATATCTACTTTTAATTTCAACAAATTTATACTTTGATCTTCTCCTTAGTACAATCAACAACTCAATCAAAAACCTCATGAACAACCAAAAATCTTGCTCAACTCTTCTTTAAATAGTCATCTATGTTCTTTCAAATTCTTCCAATTATTGTTGCTTATTCATGATCATAAATCTTAGATTAATACCTCATGTAATGAATCTAGACACTTAGAAAATAGAACTTTGTATCCATCCTTCACCTTCTTCAATTTCCATCATTAGATTTTTCTTGTATTTTCCAAATCATTGATCTTGTAATAAACTTTGACTCGTACCTTTGAACTTCTCAAACATTATTGGATTCCATAAGAAGCCAACCTTAGATTCTACCTTTACCAATTTGTTCTTACTATTACTTGGCAAACATAAAATTTCACTCAATTAAAATAACACATGGTTAATACTTAACTTTCTCAGGTAATATTAAACTTTCACTTTACTTTTTCAACTGCTCAGTGAACATTGTAGTCATTTGATGAATATTGTCTTCCTTCTAGCATAATAAATTACAATAATACATGATTGTGAAATAGTCAAACTAACATTACATTATTAGTGTCCAACTCATTCAAGTTCTCATTGAATACTATACTTATCAACTCTTTCTTCAACATACTTTCTTGAAGTCTTCTTCATCAATCAAATCCTCTTTATCGATCAACTTGATACAACACTCTATTGAGTTAGCATAATGTCTAGCCAACTAAGGTTTTAACATAAATATACATTCACAGAATCATTAATTACATTATCAATTGGGGCTAATACTAACATCATCATGGAATCATGTTCACTATCCTTATCTTATTAATTTTAGCAGTATCCGCCTCCATTTTTTTAACTATTATCTCTTTGAGAATTGGTTTTCTTATCAACATAATAATCTTAACATGTGTTAAAACTATGAGGAGACCTTAAATTTCCACTTGAATCATAATTTATAATTTCATCTCACTCCTATATTTAGAATCTATAGGTGAACCCATTTTATATTTATTTAGTTTATCATTGATACTTTGACTAAAACTAACTTGAGTTTTCTCACTAGGTGCAAGTATACAAGAAGAGACATAAGCATTGAACTTATTTCTAACTAAATTAATAAGTAGAATATATTTTTTAGAATAAGTCAAATTCTAACATTTTTATTAGGATTTAATTATTTAGCTTTTTTATTCAAACTCATTGACCAATGTTTCATGAGTAGTGATTCACTTGAATCCATCCCTCACAAGAATAAATGAAACACTTAGAACTCATTGGATCTAGGTGATGCTCACAAAATTGAAGCATCAAGACTTCCTAAAAGGTCAACCATCCCAGTACTACTAATTTGTGTGAATCTTTCATGCCAAAAAAAAATGGGGCAAAAACACATCAACATTTTTTTTTTAAAGGTATGATTGTGTTGTACACACACAAAGTTTTAATGAGGAATAGTTATGTTAACAATAAAATAATGTTTACAAGTTTCAAGTTTGCTTGACTTGGTTGCAATGTTTTTAGGTTAAAGGTTTCCAATTAACACATTTCAATCTAGGTGATAGTTTGATGATGAGGCTAATGCACATTGGGTGATTTCATTTTCAATATCTAGGTTTAAACATATCATTAAATTCAATTTAACATTTCACTATAATTCACATGTCATTTGTGAATACATTATTTAGTAAGTTTGGTAAGTCATAAATGCATCAGGTTAAAAGGATTATGTTTAAATATTCCAAATAGTATGATTTTGATAAGATACACACATAATAAATTCACAATGTTTAGTGGTAAGTTTACTTTCCTAGGTTTTTAGAAAGTTCAAATATTTGAAGACAAATTAATATCTCCTAAAATGATCCTAGAGGCTAAATTAATGCAAACTAAGTGCCTAGGGGATATGTGTATGGGTTGGGGCATTTTCCACCCCTTTAGATCCTTTTGTTGACTTTTATGACCTCCTAAATATCTCATTTTTCCATTAGAGAAAAAAATTAACTTCTCCATGAATTTTCCAAGTTACACTCCACCAAAATAGTTGTCTTAATGGTAGGATCAACATGGAAGACTATAGAAGGCCTTAGTCAAGTTTGGAGTTTTTGAAATTTTAAGTGGGTGAGTTTAGAAGCCTATTCTCTACATTTAGAGAGGGTAAAGCTAGGATTGAAGGAGGAAGAAGGATTAGATCTTCTCAAAAATTCCATGTGTTTTTGCCTCAATATTTTGGGCATGAAAAAATCACTACTCAAGAAACATTGGTCAACGAGTTTGACTTTAAAAATTATACAATTAAATCCAATCAGCAATATCAATATCTAACTAAATTGTAAACAAAATTTTATACATGGTTATAATTTAGTTGCTACCTATTTGAAAATAAATCAAATTGTTTAACTATATAACTATCCTTATACTCTTCATTCATAACATGATAAATAAAAGACTTTAGCTAAAATTTAGTTGATGTAATGTACCCATTATTGATAATCCTGATTGTTCCAACTTAAATCATTTCTTGGATATGTATAATGAATTTCATGAGAATCCTATATATTTTTATATAACTCAATAAAATTATTTTGGATTATAATGGTAACCTATACATAATTTGGGGCAAAAAACTCCTCATTAGATGAGTAATTACTTCGAGGTACATGAGCATCATATGGTTTCCCAAATACATTTGATAATGAGACATGTGACACAACTATTTTTTGAGATGCATCCTCTTAACATATGCTAATTTTATCACCTAATGGTTAATGATTAAAATTTGACATGATATCAAATCATATTTTGAAGATGTCCCTTTGTACTACCAAATACCAAAAAACCATAAATTTTGGATGGTATATCCGCAAGATGTATAGAAACCTTTTCTTAGACCTCCTTAAATGAGGGTTGACAAATTTTTTTTTAAAAATGTATTCATTATTCGACCCCTTTTCATGTCAAAAACCCAAAGTTGTTCTAAAAAAAGTTAAATCATCATAGAAAATTTTGAAATCAAATTCAAAGGCAAACTAGTTCAATTACCAAAGTAAATATGCAAGGAAACTATGAAAAATGTGACCTGGATGAAGTAAGCTTTTTATTTCCTTTTGCAAATGATATTTTTTAACAATGTTTGGGAGAGCCCCTCCACAACTTTACTATACTCTAAAAATAACTAACCCTTCCTTTACATTCAAAAACATCATTGACTATCTTGAAGTTTGTTATAGTGGGAATGTCGTTGCACCAAAAGACCTATCTATCAATGCCTAATACAACCACTCAACTTATGTACACATAAGGTAGTTAATCCCTTATCACAAATCTTGAGGAGAGAACTAATTTTTTTTCCAGCAATCTCCCCCACAACATTATCCAAGGGTGTAAGAATTTAAACCTATGACCAAACTTTGATACCACTTGTTAGAGTGGAGTTGATGTTGCACCAAAAGATTTATATGGCAATGCCTAATACAACCAATCAACTTATAGTACACAGGAGGTGGTTAAGCCCTTTTCATGAGTCCCAAGGGAAGCATTGAAAAAATTTCCAACAAAGTCTTATAACATTAAACAATGGTACTAAGGAAAATTTTAGTCTCAAGACATTTGGGATTGATTCTATCCACATTGGAGGGATTGCTTATGTTTAGTGGTGTTCATTACATCTCCAAAAACACCCTGGAAGCATCACAAATTCATAAAAAAAAAATTCAAACAAATGAAAAAAATGTAATTGCAATTAAAACTTTTTGTACAACTCATCTAGGGTCATGTTATGTGTGTATGTGTGTGTGTGTGTGTGTGTGTGTGTGTGTGTGTGTGGGTGTGTGGGTGTGTGTGCACATGCATGCATGCACACACACACACACACACACACACACACACACACACACACACACACACACACACCTAAACACATATATGTATATGTGTACATATACATATACATATATACATATATGTATGTATGTATACACACACACACACATGTGTGTGTGTGTGTGTGTGGAATTCTTTAGAATAATTGGGGGGTGAATCAATTATCTAAAGTCCATATGTATAAATAAAACTTTTCAATGCTTAGTAGACCCATATCCATAAAACCTTATCATGCATGCATCCATTATTTCATACAATACTTAAACTTTGTAGGTTATTGTCCTAGGTCAAAAAAACTTTGTAGAAATGTGAACATGAAACATAATAGATTTAATAATGCATTTGACACAAGGATTTTTTTGTGAAAACCCAATTTGGGAAAACCCACCAGTGACATGCTACTAATTCTCACTCTTTTAAAGTGATTCCCTATGAAAGGCCAGCCCTTTTAAAGGTTACAATATACACTATTAAATGTCACCTGGTTAAAGGATTTCAAACACCTTCTTAGGAGTGAACCTTGTTAGAGGACTTTAGACCATTCCATTATAATGTCAATTGGTTAAATGATTTACAAATGACTATTAGGTCAACCTTAATTCAAAGGATTTACACTAGACTGATAAAATGATTAGAAATTAATAGTAAGGCTTGATCTGATAACAAATTACAACTCACTTGCAGATTATAGATCTTTTTTTTAGTCCTCCATTATGTTTGGCATTCACACACTTTAGCTTTGATATCTCATTTACCCTTCAAGCATTCATATTCTTAAGCCTTCTTACTTTGCATGCCAATTATAGTTACTTTTGTTTGGCCATTGAATAAAGCAATACCCTAAACTCCTTGTCTTCCTTGGGTTCTCACACATAACAACCTTTTACTTTGACTAGCTATCTCTATAAATAGAGAATTAAGATCTTTTTTCACTTAATCTTAATCATCCATTTTAGGGTTAGGTAGAATTAGGTAGGATACAATGAATCCACCCACTTTTTGATTTAGTTCCTCTAGAAAAAATAATTCAATTTTCCTTTAATTTTCCTCAAAATTGTTTACCTTGAATTCTATGCCACCAGCTCATCATAGTTATCTTACACACACTTCACACAATTCAAGAGAACAAAATAGTCAGCTCAGATTCATCAAATCTTTGATTTAATACATTTTTTAGCACTCAACATCAATATGTTGTCACTCAACATCTATATTATTTTGTTACTCAGCCAACACTAGTTCACTCAGCAAACACTAATGTTTTCTCATGCTCAACACCAAGTGAACTTTACTTAGTATATACTAACAATCAGTCAGCTTGTACTATTTTTCATCTTTTCTTGAGATGTCTTTATTTTCACTTAGCTTCCATTGATTTCTTGTTAGCTTGTACTGACTACTCGACAAGGCTAGGCAAACACCTTTCTTACTTGATCTTCTTTTAGTCTTAAGTAATCTTTCATTTTAGACTAGAAGTAGATAAATAATACACTATAGTTTTAATGTCTTACTTGGTCTTGGTGCTTCTTTTACATACCAAATAACTCAAGCTTTCTTTAGGTGCTATTTTTATCTCCTCTTTTTAAATCCTCTTCATCAATCAACTAAATAATAGCTTTCAGACCATAAAGTAATTGTCTCACCAGTAGATAGCAAGTTTGACATCATTGACAAAATAATGATACAGGTTCTTCTCTTCAAAACAATCTTATATCAACAATCTCCCTCTTTGGCATTGATGGAAAATCAATACCAACAACAATACCAAAAAGAAAATAAATCTTTGAAATTTCTCCCTGTATCAATGTAGTATATGTCCTTCCTCTATGTAAGGTAATGTGATCTTTTTCAAGTTCCTTTACTGCTTCCTCTTTCTTATATATCCCTCTTTAGAGTATCCCTCCCTCTTTCTGATATTCAGGTGTATCCATCAATGTCTTCTCTACTCTTTCAGATTATTTCTTCCTCTCACTAGGTATACACTTTTAATCATTTCCCCTCAATATTTATTATTATTTCCCCCTCTTTGACAATAATTCCAAAGACTTGTCATCTCTATATGCAAATATAATCAATTTTAGATTCTCCCTCTATCACCTTTCATGTGATTGTAAAACTTCTAAATCAGTTCCTTCATTACTTTAGATAGCTCCTAAAGTAATATGCATTGCATCAAGTTGTTAGATATAATATTCAACTCAATTGATGCAAGGCACTACTTATGCTTCTTAAGTAGCTTTAGATAGGGGTATTTCCCCTAGTTTACCTCTTAGATACTCATGAGCATTATTTGGTAGATCTTTTGTGAAGATATCAGCTATTTGTTCTTTTGTATTAACATATTTCATCCCCACTTCTTTGTCTTGAACTAACTCTCTTAAGTAATGAGACTTGATTACAATGTTCTTAGTCTTCATATACATCATAGGGTTCTTTGATATATTTATAGCACTTGTATTATAACAATAGAGTACCATAGGTTTAGTGATTTCCTCATTTATACCTTTGAGTAGTTGTTTGAACCATACAATATTGTACAATTTATTGCACTAGCCACATATTTAGCTTTTGCAGTAAATTGAGATATGCAATTTTGTTTCTTGCTGGTCTAGGTGATCAACCTCTTTCCTAAAAAAAATTATCCACTGCTTGTGCTCTTTCTGTCATCAATGTTTCCATCCTAATCAACATCAGTGTAGGCTCTTAATTCAAATTTGTTATTTTTCTTTTAGAATAGACCATAGTCTTCTATGTCTTTCAGATAGCTCATAATTCTCTTCATAGGCATCAAATTATTCTCCTTAGGATTTGTAGAGAATCTTGGAATAATCCCAATAGATAATGCAACTTTAGGTCTTCTATGCACTACATATTTTAATTTGTCAATCATAGACCTGTATAATGTTTGATTAACATTACTAGAATTATCATTCTTTAGCAATTTATTTCCTGACATAATAGTTGTGCTAACTAGTTTGAATCTTCCAATCCAAAAATAAATAAATATTTCCTTCACATATTTAGACTGAGTGATGTATATAGCACATTTCATCTGATATACTTGCAAACCAACAAATAACTTGATTTCTCCTAACATAGGCATCTCAAATTCTTTCTTCATTTCAGTTGAAAATAATTTACATAATGTATCTTGACCTCTACATATGATATCATCCACAAATGTTTTACTAGTAAAATACCTTAAACTCCTTTTTCCTTGAAGTATAGATTTCTTTTATCATTGGTCTCCTCAAAACCAATCTTCACAAGATAATTGTGAATTCTTTCATACCATGCTCTTAAGGATTTCTTTAAACCATATAAAGCTTTGTGTAGTCTACATACCATGTTCTTGTTGTTAGCATCAACAAATCCCTCTAACTATTCTCTATAAACCTCTCCCTCTAATGTGCCATTCAAAAATGTTGACTTCACATCCATTTGATAAACTTTGAAACCTTTGTATGTAGAGTAAGCAAGCCGAGTTCCTACTCCTTCTAGTCTTGCAAAAGGTGTAAATGTTTCTCCATAGTCTATTCCTTCTTCTTGTGCATAACCCTTGCAAACTAATTTTTCCTTATTCCTTGTGACTTCACCATTTTCATCTAACTTTTTTCTATACACCCACTTGGTTCCAATTACATTCTTGTCCTCTGGTCTTGGAACTAGAGTCCATGTCTTGTTCTTCTCAATTTGCTCAATCTCTTCTTTTATGGCTTTACTCTAGTTCTCATTTTCTAAGGAATCTTTCATTATCTTAGCCTCATCCATGCTTAATAAACATGTATCACTTCTCAACCTATTCCTTTTCATTTGTCTAGCATCTTTATCTCCAATAATTTGTTTAGTAGGGTGAGGTCTTTTGACATATTTTGACAATCTTGGTTCTGCTCTTCTTTCCTCAATTGGGTGGTCAACTTCAAAATCACTATGCACTCAAGTAACTTTACATAAGTTTCATGTACACTTATCTTATAATTATAATGTGCCTCAGCTTATTTTTTTAACTCAGCTCTTGACTATAGCTTGATTCCTGAATACAACTAGGTATTCATTGTATGTGACTCAAAAGTCACTGAAACTTGTTGTGTGCAACTTGTTTTATAGTATCTTCATCAATAAGAATACCTTCATAAAGGTATACAAATAATTTGTACTCTTCAATTTTCTTCATAGGTTCAACTTATGGTACCTCTGTATATTCATCAAACTTCACATTTGCACTTTCCACAACTTTGTTAGTGTTAGTATTTAAACATGAATAAGCTTTACTGCTTGTAGAATAGCCAAGGAATATACATTCTCCACTTTTAGCATCTAATTTTCCATTGTTTAAATCCTTAATAATGTTGTACTTTCTTCCAAATACCTTAAAATATTTTACATTGGGTGAGTATCCATACCATAATTCAAATTGTGTTGAATGAGTACCTTTCTTTACTTGCACACAGTTCAAGGTATAGATAATTATACTTACAGTCTCTCTCCAATATTTCATAACATCATTCTTCTCCATCATGAGTGTCCTAGTATAGTTCATTATAGATATGTTCCTCCTTTTAGAAATTTTATTCTATGGAGGGGTCCTAGGTGCAGAAGTTTTTCTTTTAATTCCTCTGTCATTATAGAACATCTCAAACTCATTTGATGTAAATTCTTCACCTCTGCCAAATCTCAAACATTTCAAGATTTTTCATGTCTCCTTTTCAAATCTAGATAAATATCATTTAAATATTTTGAAAACATCAAATTCCTATTTCAAAAACATAATCATCATCATCCTACAATAATCATCAATAAATAGGATAATGTACTTGTCACCTTTGTAGATTTACACATCAATTGGTCCACACAAATCAATATGAAAAATATCAATAATTTCTTTAGAGGTGTGAATATTATTTTTAAAACTAAATTTGGTTATCTTGATTGATTGACACTGTTTTCATATCATATTATTAGGTTTCTTTAGTCTAGGCAAACCTATGACTTTTTTCATGTTACTGATACTGACCAAGTTATCAAAGTTAACATGACATAACCTCTTGTGCCATAAGCACACATCATCAAATTCTACAACAAGAAAAGTAGAATTATTTGTATCAAGATAGAATATATTACCTCTAATCTGTTCACCTTTCTCAATTAGTTTCCCATCAGTGTCATAGATCTTTTCTATCTTATTCTCAAACTCAACTTTGCAACTTGAACTATTTAGTTGTGACACACTCAAAAAATTATTTTTAAGTCCTTCTACATAATAAGCATTATCACACATGATCTTTTATATGATTTTGATTGATCCTTTTCCTTTTATCAGACATGGTGTGTCATTACCAAACCTTATACCTTACACTATTTCCATCATAATAATTAATGGTAATGAACATACTTTTATCTCCAATGATGTGATGTGAACACCCACTATCAATGATCCATCTAGAATTCTTGTTCACATAAGACACTAGTTTAGTTTCCTCATCCTCATTAGAATCATCCTTCATTATGACATACACCACTTCATCATCACGATCATCAATCAATATTTGGTTTCCTCTTTTGCAATGTAGCAAGGCTTCTTGCCTTTGTCTTCGTAATCTTTTTTGTCCTCATCTCTTTACTTCTATATTTGTCTCCATTTGTATTGTTCTTCTTCTCTAGACATCTAGTAGCAATATGACCAACCTCATTGCAATTAAAACACAAGATAGGTAGCTTAGCTTTGAATTTTCTTTTGCCTCTATGAAATCTCCTTGCTACAGTGTTTCAATCTATTCTACATCTTCCTCATCTATATTATTGTCACTATCAACATATTTGGCCTTTTTCTTCTTCTCTTTAGGTTCTTATAATGATAGTTTAGCTTTGAAAGTAGATTCAACATTCTTGTATTTGAATTTATTATAATTAGAGAGTTCAAAGGTAGTCATCCTACCTACCAAACCTTTAACAAATAGATTAGTATTAGGTATACATATGTATGGAAAAGACTCTAATAACATAAAAGGGTTGCAATATCCTCAATACTTAGCTCAATATAGTATCATCATCCTGATACCATTAGCTCCTCTTATAGCATTAAAAACTTCTTTTATTCTACAAAAATGTTGAACAATGTTCTCACTTTCTTGCATCCTCATGTCATCAAACTTAACTCTCAAACTTTCAGATTTGAGTCTCAAAAAAAAATTTCTCCTCCATAAATAGTGTGAAGAGAATCCCACATCTTCTTTGTAGCATCACAATACTTGATGTCATTGAGCATAGAATAACTTAGTGCAAAGGCAATCTCCAACATTGACTAATTGTGTTCTTTCTTCTTTTTTAGATCATCAACAATTAGGGCTCCAATATGGTCAACATACTTAGTAGTGATGGTAGATTGTGCATAGTCTCGAAGACCTCCTAGGTTTAGTTTCATCAAAAATTTCCATGCAAAGAAGTTCTCCTTGTTGAGCTTGGGTACTTTTCTTTTAGACATCTTGATTTTACAATTCTTAGTAGACACACATCCATAAAACCTTATCATGCATGCATCCATTAGAACATACAATACTTAAAATTTGTAGGTCATTGTCCTAGGTCAAAACAACTTATCAAAAATGTAAAGATGAAGCATAATAGTTTCAATAACACATTTGACACAAGGATTTAATGTGGAAACCCAATTTTGGAAAAACTACTGGTAACATGCTACCAATTCTTACTCTTTTGAAGTGATGCCCTGTATAAGGCCAACCTTATTAAAGGTTACAATACACACTATTAAATGTCACTTGGTTAAAGGATTTCAATCACCCTATTAGGAGTGAGCCTTGTTAAAGGACTTTAGACCATTCCATTAGAATTTCACTCAGTTAAAGGATTTACAAATGACTATTAGGTCAACCTTAATCCAAAAGATTTACCCTAAACCAATACAATGGTTAGAAAGTAATAGTAGGACTTGATCTGATAATAAATTACAATTCACTTGTAGATTATAGATCTTTGTTTTGGTTCTCCATTCTATTTTGCATTCACATACTTCAACTCTGATAGCTTATTCACCCTTCCAGCATTCATACTCTTGAGCCTTATTACTTTGGATGACAATTTTGTAGTTACTTCTATTCAACTATTGAATGAAGCAATACCCTAGACTCCTTGTATTCCTTAGGTTCTCAAAATAGAGAATTAAGATCTTTTTCCACTTTACCTTAATCATCCATTTTAGGGTTAGGTAGCATTAGGTATGATACAAAGAATCTACCCACTTTTCTATTTGGTTCCTCTAGAAACTTCTTCAATCTTCCTTGAATTCTCCTCAAAATAGTTTACCTTGAATTCTATGCCATGAGCTCATCATAATTATCTTCCACACACTTCACATAATTCAAGAAAAAAAATAGTCAGCTCAGATTCAAAAAATATTTGATTTAACACATTTTTTGGCACTTGACATCAATATCTTGTCACTCAACATCTATATCATTCTATTACTTGGTCAACACTAGTTCACTTGGCAAACACTAAAGTTTACTAATGCTTGACACCAACTAAAATTTACTTAGCATACATTAAAAATCACTTGGCTTGCACTACTTTTCATCTTTTCTTGGCACCTCTTTATTTTCACTCAGCTTCCATTGATTTCTTCTTAGCTTGCACTGACTACTCAACAAGGCTAGGTAGACACATTCTTACTTGATCTTCTTCTAGTCTTAACATGAGTAATATTTCATTTCAAACTTAAAGTAGAGAAACAATATACTATAGAATCAATGTATTACTTGGTCTTAGTGCTTTTTTTACATACCAAATAACTAAACTTTTCTATAAGTGCTATTGTTATCTCCTCTTTTCAAATCCTCTTCGTCAATGAACTAAATGATAGCTTTTAGACCAAAAGAAAATGGTCTCACTAGCAGGTAGTAGGTTTGACATCATTGACAAAATAATGATTGTTCTATTGCAAGTGTTAGTCTAAAAATGGTTTTGACACTTGAATGCCAACACACTTAGCCACTTTCTACATTGAAGCTGAGTACACTGTATATGCTGAGCCACAGCATGTGCTGAGTTAGGAAATCCATTAGGTGCCGAGTGATCTTTAGGTGTTGAGTAGCCTTCAAGTGTTGAGTGAAGATCAAGTACCAAGTGACTACAGGTATCAAGCATGATCCAAGTGCCAAGAAATATTCAAGTGTCGAGTCATAAACGATGTCAAGCAAGATAGGAGCATATACAAGAGCTGAGTTACAGAAGGTGTTGAGCATCAGGAAGCAGTAAGTGTCGAGTAACTCAGAATCATCATATGAGTTTGTAACTTCACAAATTAAGATGTAAACCATTTTCATGGCCGACATATCATGAATCTCAGAGGATTTAAGTGATAAGATCAAATCATTTATATTTCCTATGCAATCTTCATGCAACCAATAAGAAAAATGGAGAAGGCATGCAACCAATAATAAAAGTGCAAGCAATAAGCAAAAATTAGAGATTAAATATGGATTGTAGATCCATGTCTAACCCTAAGTCTTTGAGTCTTTATAAGGAAGACTAAGTCTCATTGTATAAAAGAGGACGAAGGTGTGGAAGGTAAACTATTTTCAGAGTGAAGTATAAAAAGACTTAGAGGAAGATATCAGCAGAAGAATATTCAGCTAATCAGAACAAAGCAGAGGATACAAATGAGTATCAGATCTTAGAGGATCAAGGTTAGAAGAAAGCAGATCAAGTGCCTGTATTTAGCAATCAAAGATTGTAAGCTATCAGGTTTATTATACCTAATACTCTTTAGCCATTGTATTAGAAAGGAAATCCTATGATGATAGGTTAGCTTAATAGCTATTTTTTAGATCCTTTAACTAGGAGACTAAATCCTTTGATAGGGTAACACTTCATGTAAAGTGTTTGTAAATCCTTTCATCAAGTCACTATTGATACAGTGTAAAGCCTTTAATAGGGCAGACCATCAGAAGTGGTCAAACATTATTACTGCAGTGATTTTGTGGGTATCATCCCTACCCCAGTTTTACCTTCTTATTTCTGGAGGGTTTCTGGGTTACCAAAATTTCAAGTGTTATGTGGTGATGCATATTTTTTTCTCATGATTGCTTAATGTTTATATGCATGCATGTTCATTTCAAAGATATGTTATTAGGGATTTAAAATAGATTAGAAGCTAGTACTTCTGGTTCACCCCCCCCCCCCCCCCCCCCCCCGCCCCCACCTCAGAAGCATTATTTCCAATAAGATATTCCAACAATTGGTATCAGAGCCTAGTTTCTCTAAAAAAGGAGCCTAATAGCTTGGAGGAAAAGATCTAAAGATGGAAGTTTTCAAACTTGGAAAGATCATTGAAAACCAGGTGATAGATGTGCATCTCACTCTACAAAAAGTAGAGGAAGCTAGAACAGAATTAAGAAAATCTTTGAAAAGAAGAAAGGAGATAGCCATATCTGAAAATGACATACACTACAAGGAGATTGATACCACACAAGTGTTTTCCAATGGAGACACTAAATAATTTGATGCAGCAATAGCAGAATTGATGGAGAGAAAAAAAGTTCAAGCAGAAGAGATAAGATCTCTCAAGA
The DNA here is from genome assembly GCA_028749045.1 of Cupressus sempervirens. Classification (NCBI taxonomy): domain Eukaryota; kingdom Viridiplantae; phylum Streptophyta; class Pinopsida; order Cupressales; family Cupressaceae; genus Cupressus; species Cupressus sempervirens. Next base: position 98,898,296 of record CM053793.1, on the reverse strand, counting down.
TGGAACATGAATCATAGGCCATAATGTTATGTGAAATCACTGAACAAAAGAAAAGAGTAGTTGAGGACAGAATCATGATGGAAGATGACAAAAGAAATCTTGCAAACAAACTAGAAGAAAAATGTACTGAATTAACAAGGATCTCAAACATGCAGATGGATACACTTGCTCAAATGATGAACCTTCATCATGAACTTAATATGAAAGATATTGAGATCTCTACTCTGAGGATGCAGAATGAATTGAACAAAGAAAAAGAGATAGCGGAGAATCTTAACAAGTCAAGCAAAGTCATAAAATACTTTGAATAGTTGCTAAAATTCCCAAGATTAGCCCATGATACATCAGGACTTGGATACAATAGCACTGAAGTTGGTGAATCATCAAAGAGTGTTGAGAAAAGAAGTGGCAAAGGTAAGGATTCTAAACCCACTTGTCATTATTGTAATAAAAAGGGACATACTACTAATATTTGCACGAGTAGAAGAATCAATCAGCCAAACACACAGAAAAGCAAGAGTTACTGTCACAAGTACAACATGCAAGGACATATGACACAAGATTGCAGATCCAAAATCCCAAGAACGCAAAGATTTGATGGATATCATAATTGCAAGAAATATGGACATAGGGCATTTGAATGCAGATCAAAGCCTATGTGGACATCAAATCAACTAGCAAAAGGAAATGAAAGTCACTACCATTGAGATTATAACACTAGGTACAGTTGTCACTATTGTCAGGAATATGGACATATACCCTAGAATTGCATAAGAACACATTTCAAGGGGAACTATAAAAGATGGTTGAGCCAAACCACATGTTTCAGTTGCTTGAAAATTGGTCATACCAGCAAAAACTATCCTACAAGGTCCAAAGCACCAAATACTAAAGCCAACAAAGGAAAAGAAAAGATTGATGTCATAAGAGGACAAATGAATAAGACTTGGAAGAAGAAAGATGAGTTTAGTACATCAAGAAAAGGGATCACTTCACCTAACGGGTCAAGTGATCACACTTCATCAAACTAAGCATAAGAGAGATATATGGGACTGATATACAAGTTATATCATACATCAGTCCCAAGACAAAGAAGCACTAAAAAGAAGAAATAAGCATAAGATAAGATGCTAAGACTAAACTTGAACAATGATGCCAAGTTGTCTTTGGATGCTGAGTGAAACTGCTTTAGATGTCGAGTTATCAACAAAGTAAGTAAATACTAAGTATAGCTATCAAGTGATTTTCGAGTTGAAAAAATTTGGAAGTCGAGTGATAGGTGTAGGTACTAAAATGCATTAAATGCAAAAGTTTATTTTTTCACTTAAAAGGAAAAATTGATTCATTCTTGACTCATTCAAACAGAGAGCAATTTCCTTGAGCATGACTGAGCAACTTTCAAGCTTTCAACCAATGTTTTGCAGCAATTTAGCTTCTACCCAAGTGATCTAAGTATCTATCCAAGTATTTCCTTCAAGTGCCAAGTTTTACAATTTGAGAAGTTTACTTTAATCATTAAAACTCTAGTTCAGATATAAATGGCATCTAGTTCAAAAATGACCCAAGGGAAAATGAGCCATGAGATTCAACTTGTCAACAATGAAGTTAAGCAACTTGAGTTTAGACCTATACTAGAGGTTGCTTACAAAAACAATCCCATTGGTGCCCTATCTGCCATCCGTGAAAAAGTTGTTATGGTTCAGGATGTGCGAAAGTGCTATAATTGTAAAATAGGATCCATAGGAGATTTAGAAATATTTAATGCTTATGACAAACTCTATGAAAATGGTATTCTAAAAGATGAGTTTTTCATCATAGAAAAGAAGGGTTTAACCAGTGCCCTAGTTTTTCCAATCGTATTAAAAAATGAGTGGATATGCATTATGCTTAGCAAAATCCATGATGGATCATTTTGGTTAGAACAAGGACCAGTCAAAATTACTAAGAAAATGGTTTATAGGGTTACAGGTTTTCCAACCCTAGATTGGCCAAAGACGTTAAGAAGTGAAAAGAAGGAAACAACTAAGAAAAACACAAGTGCAAAATGGAACAATAGAGGAATGACCATAGATACCATTATTGATCCCTTTCTAGACATTTTTATACGGATCATATCACATAAGTTTTACCAATCCAGCAGGTTAAATAGTGTACCCTGCATAGCAGTAGATGTGGCACATAAACTTGTAAAGAAAGACCACACCTATGATCTTGCAGAGCTCTTGTTGCAACAGATCAATGAAAATCTTGGAGCTATTAGAAAGTCCAAGAGAGCACAGTGTAAATTTGGTTCAGTGTTGGTTTGTATGTTCTTCTATGTAATGAAGGAATTCCCTTCATTTGGCAAAGTCAACTAGAGTTAGAATAAAACCATTGTTGATCAAATTAATGATTTCATTGCACAAATGGGAGATAGCTTTGATGATCAAATGTCTATCTATTTTGAGGATTTCAAAAATGCAATGAAGAAAAGAATGATAATACTAGTTTCACTGGTAGAAAAGCATATAAATGACAAATGTTTTCTTGTTGATATTGATCACACTTACATTAAAGTAGTCCTTCCAAGAACAAGATGGCTTAGACCATTAGGATATGAGCTTGATTTTGACCAAGCTTCTACAGCCATCATAGCATTACTTGCAGAGGAAATGGACAAATCTTCCAAGGCATTTGGAACATATGACACTGTAAAATCAAGAGTTGTTACAGAACTCAAGACAACCTTAGCAGTAAAGAAAAAGGACAAGCTGGTAAAGAAGATAAAGAAGAAATTTGGTGTTGGAGAATTAAGTGCAGCAAGTGAAGCAGAAGAGATTAGTAAAGGAGAAGAAGAAGGTGAGCCAAAACAAGAGCCACTTGAATTGCCTCAAAGTCAAGGTGAAGAGAAAGATGAGAGTGCCGAGGAAGCAAAAACCAAGGAAGCACCCATCAGAGGCAAAGTCATCAAAAGGAAAACAAAGACACTTCCTGCTTCTCAGCCTTCACTAAAGAAAGCTGCCATGCAAATGCCTAAGAAGCCAACAACTAGAGCTAAAACAAGGGCCTCTACCCACAAGGCTAAAGAGGAAGCCACAAAGAAGAAGAACACAAAGGCACAGGAAGAGCCAAAGAAAAGGAAAAGATATGTGGCCTAACTTGATACTGATGAAGAAGATCTGACTGAAAAGGTAAGTCCTCCTAAATATTCAATTGATATATTATGTAAGAAGATTAGGAATGGAGACTTAAATGAAATGAAAAAGATTGATTTCAATAAGTTCAGTAAAGAGGAACAAAATAGCATAGAAGAATCAGTCTATGCATTAATGGCATAGTTCAAGTATACACCTCTTGAACTAGATGAACAACTGCCAAAGGAATTGTCTAAAACTATAGAAGACAGATGGTATTTCTGTCTAATGATGGAGAAAGAGATGAGGGAATCAAACCTAGCAAACCTATTGCCTGATTTAACAAAAGAATAGGTAACTCAAGTAGTCAAAAGGCATAGCAAAAGGTTTACACCTAAATATAGGGCATTCTCCATCCTGCAAAACAAAATTGAAGAAGTTGTGCAAAGAACAACAAGGGTTTGGAAAAACTTGTACAAGACAATTGAAGATGTCCTTGAAGAGGCATACAAAGAGGAAGTTGTTGCTAAACCTGAAGAAAGAAGGAAGAGGAGAGAAGAGAAAATAGAAGAAGAGAAAAAGGTTGAAGAAGAGGAAAACAAGAAAGAAAGAAAGGAGGAAGGAAAAGATGAAGAAAAAGGAACTAATGAACAAAAAAGTGTGCAAGACACACATCTTACACCTCCTAGCCCACCTCACTTGCCTACCACACTTGCAGAAATCATAAATATTAAGGATGTTTTTGACACCACATGCAAAACATCAATCCATTAACTACAATGGATCTTACTAATATCCTTGACCAAACAACTCTACAAGCACAATTATGTACAAGTCTTATATTGGTCAGTGTGGATAATCTTCAAAAGTCAGTAGATAAACTCAAAGAAGCCAAGGTGTTACCACAAGAACCACCTCAAACCATTCAAACTACTGGGCTTACATTTCTACCACTCCCATCACCACCAAGGATAGCCATTAAAGCTCATCAGGAGCCAAGTGCAACAACAGAGATAGTCACAAGGATAAAACTTCAAACAATGAGTACACCTCCATCAGAAGTAACACAAGAAGAAGACAAGCAAGAAGAAGAGGAAAAATAAGAAACACAAGATAAAGAGGAGTCAGCAATAAAAACTTTGGTTGAATTACCAAAAATAAGAACTCTCACCAAACCCATTCATAAGTTGAGTACTAAAACAATGACCTCACATGTTAGTACACCAAGTTCAAGTTCTACTAGGGTAACCAGGACCATCCATTATGGTATTCCTGAGCTTGATGAAGAAATTAAAATACCCTATTATGATTCAAGCACTCTAAATGAGGAAAAGATGAATGAAATACAAAGTGCATTGGATAAGATAAGGAGGCAAGAGGTAATGAGGAAAGACTACATATACAAGAAGGAAATGAATGAGATAAAAGATATATTCATGGATGCTTTTAGTCTTAAACCTCCATATGCAAATAGGCCAATACTTGAGCAATTATTTGATATAGTTGACCAAGTAAATAATGAAGACCATGATACTAATGTAAAACTAATGGAATGGTCAGAAAAGAAGTTTGTAGGTAAAGTCAACTAGAAAATAGCTAATAACATAATTTTGGGATAGGTTGACCTAGCCAAGAAATTGGAAAATGTAAAGAGTGTATTAGGGAACATAATTTCCCTTTATATCAAATTGTGTGATTCTTCCAGGTTCACACAAGAAATAAATTAGAAAATTTTGAACCTTGAGAGTAAATTAAAGCTCTCTAGCATGCAACTACCCTTAGAACCTACACAAAGTGAAAAACAATTTGCTCAAACATTACACACTCAGAGGGAATTAGCCACATTATCAACAGAAGAGGCTACTATCAAAGAAAAGCTGATGCAAATTCAAGCCTCCATTACTCCTCACTTAGAAGTATTGCACAAGGAGAAAATGTATGTAGAAACAGTCCTGAAGAAGGATCCAAATATTTCTACACATGAAGGACTTGTTGATCTCATAGCAGAGCTTGCAATCCAACAAAAGTCATTGGATATTGCCTTAAATAACTGGGATGCAGCTCTCCAAATACTCCTTGAGGTAAACAAGACATTTTAGGCCAAGCATGGCATTACTATTTAGGACCCTTCAACATCCATATAAAAAAGGGTGAGATAATATTCTAAAGGGGAGATAATATTGTGAAGATATATTAAAGAGAACATTAGGCATAATGGCACAAGACATCAACATGATCAACTCAAGGGGAGTTATAAGATTTATAATAATTTTGAGGTATATATATTGTAAGTTAAAATTTTTTGATAGGCCTCTATATATATATATATACCAAGCAAATCAATAGACGTACTCATAAGATCAGATAAATATTGCTTAGTTAAGTGTTTTTGACACTAATGTTAAAGGGGGAGATTATTAGTCTTAAAATGGTTTTGACACTTGAGTGCCAACACACTTAACCACTTTCTACATTGAAGCTACATTGTGTATCCTAAGCCACAACATGTGCCAAGTCAGGAAATCCATCAGGTGTCGAGTGATCTTCAGGTGTTGAGCAGCTTTCAAGTGCCGAGTGAAGATCAAGTGCCGAGTGACTACAAGTACCAAGCATGATCCAAGTGTCGAGCAATATTTAGGTGCCGAATCATAAATGATGTTGAGCAATATAGGAGCATATACAAGAGTCGAGTTACAAAAGGTGCCGAGCATTAGGAAGCAGTAAGTGTTGAGTAACTCAGAATTAGCATATGAGTTTGTAACTTCACAAACTCAGATGTAAATTATTTCCATGGTCAACATATGATGAATCTCAAAGGATTTAAGTGATAAGATCAAATCATTTATATTTCCTATGCAATCTTCATGTAGCCAATAAGAAAAATGGAGAAGGCATGCAACCAATGATAAAAGTGCAAGGAATAAGCAAAAATCAGAGATTAAATATGGATCGTAGATCCATGTCTAACCCTAAGTCTTCGAATGTCTTTATAAGGAAGACTAAGTCTCATTGTATAAAAGAGGAAGAAGGTGTGGAAGGTAAACTATTTTTAGAGTGAATTATAACAAGACTTATAGGAAGAGATCAACAGAAGAATATTTAGTTAATCAGAACAAAGCAGAGGATACAAACAAGTATCAGATCGCAGAGGATCAAGGTTAGAAGAAAGTAGATCAAGTGCCTGTATTTAGAAATCAAAGATTATAAGCTATCAGGTTTATTATACCTCATACTCTTTAGCCATTGTATTAGAAAGGAAATCCTATGATGATAGGTTAGCTTAACAGCTATTTTGTAGATCCTTTAACCAGGTGACTAAATCCTTTGATACGGTAACACTTCATGTAAAGTGTTTGTAAATCCTTTAACTAGGTCACTATTGATACAGTGTAAATCCTTTAACAGGGCAGACCATCAAAAGTGGTCAAACATTATTACTGTAGTGATTTTGTGGGTATCATCCCCACCCCAGTTTTACCTTCTTATTTCTGAAGGGTTTCTGGGTTACCAAAATCTTAAGTGTTATGTGGTGATGCATATTTGTTTCTCATGATTACTTAATACTTATATGCATGCATGTTCATTTCAAAGATATGTTATTAAGGATTTAAAATAGATTAGAAGCTAGTACTTTTGATTCACCGCCCCCACCCCCCCCCCGCCCCCCCCCCCCCTCCCCTCCCCCCCCCCCCTCTCAGAAGCATTCTTTCCAATAAGATATTCCAATAGTAGGTTCTCTTCAAAATAATCTTATATCAACAATTCATATATATGTATATATATGTATATGTATATATCTATATGCATATATGTGTGTGTGTATATATATGTATGTATGTGTATATATTTATGTATGTATATATTGATGGAAGTCTTATTGGGAAACAAGATACTTGGGGAGGAGGTTAAATCAAGATCTATAAAGCTTTTCACTTCTTGAACAAAATAAATAATTAATTGTATTCACTCCCAATCCATCTCATATCTAGATCTTATACTATATAATCATGAACTATAAAACTCAAATAAAAACTAACTAGACATATGTATGTATATGTATATATGTGTGTATATGTATATATTTATGTATATATATGTATATATATGGATATATATTGATATATATGTATATATTGTTGGAAGTCTTCTTGGGAAACAAGATACAAAGAGGGTGGGTGGGGGCGGGGGGTGAATCAAGATCTATAAAAATTTTCACTTCTTGAACAAAATAAATGATTAATTGTATTCACTCCCAATCCATCTCACATCTAGATCTCATACTATATAATCATGAACTATGAAACTCAAATAAAAACTAACTAGGAATAACATCCATCAACATGAAAATATAAACTCATAACAAAAAGATTTTGGTAACCCAAAAGCCATCCAAGGTGAAGGTAAAAATGAGGTGGGGATGACACCCACAGATCTTTACTATTGCAACAACAAAGTTACTTGTTAGGGATAGCATTTGATCACTTATGATAATCTACCCTATGAGGAGTCTACTTAGTTAAAAGTATTACAAGACTAAAATTATACCTTGATTAAAATATTTAAACTTACAATGAAGTAAGCACTATGTTAAGAGATTTAACAAGGTCTGTTAAAACCACTCCATTAAGAGATTTTCTCCAATACACTGACTAGAATGTCAATACCTAATCCTCTAGTTTTCTCTCATAAATTTTATTATAGATCTTCTCTCTTCCATGTCTAATCTGATCTCCTTATCTAATTTTCTTGTTTCTACTCTTTACTACTAGGTTTCTCTATCTAATCTCTCTATCAAACTTAGTCTTCCTTACTCTGTCCTTGGACTTTTCACTCATTCATAATATTTCTTTGCATACCATCACAATTTCTATCAAACACTTGGATCTAGGTTTTGATCCCTTCTTAAATATACAATCATGGAAGGTTCTAGATCATAATAAATGATCCAAAATTTATTCTTTTATCATTTAACCCTTATGATTATGATCTAATTGGTTAATATTCCTTTCATGGGATTGATACCTTTTGAAAAATATGTAATTAGCTCCTTAATTGTCTTTATAATCCTAAAATATCATGTAGAAGTCATCTTAAATGATTTACATAAGCTTTTATGCCATTAAAAACATATATGAAAAACTATTTACTTAGTAATTGAATATTTTGATGCTCAGTCATAACTAACATTCATGTTTCCCTTCAACTTCTATAGGCTTGACATGTACTGAATCACTCAATATAAGTTAACTTCACATCACTTAGTCTTGATTTGTTTCACTTGGCATCTACAATGACTCGGTTACTACTAGGGTGCTTGAAAACCTATGACTTGTTTGGCATGTAGTGACATATAAACATGTCCATGTAACTTGACCTTCTTAGGATGGCTCGATTGCAGTGATGATTGACCAAAGTTTCCTAAAAAATGACTAAGTATTGGACACTAATAGGCAACAAGGCTTAGAGATCAACAGTATCTCCATTTGACATTAGTGGCAAGAACACTTTGTCATGACTTACCAATTCAATAAAATTCTAAAATATCAAAAATAGCACTCCCCTTGAGACTATGATTTGGTCTTCAAAAACTTGACTATGCTATATACAATATATACATGTCTGTGACCTTTGATGCTAACTCATCTGATTTTCCTTTCTATGATTCTAATCATTCTGATCTAATTTCCTCTATGAATGGTGTCATGCATGTTTTCCCCCTTATTTTTTTAACTTTATGGCTTGGATTTTTTAGGGGTTAACTTTTACTTGTCCAAAAATGTTTTGTGATTTGATAAAATCACCTCTAATCCTTGATTCTATTTGGATCTAGCTGATTCTAGGACTTAAATCTAGATTTCTATTTGAGCATCTAATTCAACTAAACTATTTGCTATTGAGAGATGAAGATCTCTTTTGAAAAAATCTTGTGCAATTAATAGTTCCTTATGTATGACCTCCAAATGAACTAGCAACATGGTTTGTATTAAAATTAGTTTATATCTAATATTGTTATCTTTAGTCATTTGTTGAGCTAATATTCCTTGACCAAATGTCAATTTATTATATGTATGTGAGCTTGAACTTGTTTTCCTACCCAATGAAATAGTAGAAGCCTTCAAATTTTCTTGTATTTGATCAATGGAGCGTTAATTCTCCATAGTGAAGAAATCAACATCACAAAGTTTTAGTTACAATTGATGAATGATTGTCAAAATTCTTTCTAAACTAGTTACAAGGTTAGAAAGCTCAACCTACCTTATTACAAGTTTTGTTGAGACTTTATCCAAAACTTTGTGCTCAAACCATTTCTCAAACCATCTCATCATCTTACCATTGGTCTATATATCTTCATTATTTACTTTCTCAACTATATACACAAATTATTCCAAAATTGGATGTTGCTCATTTACATCATAAATATCAAAAGAATCTAAAAATATCTCCTTAATGACATGAAGTACCTACTTTTTCTTGAACTCCTTCCTTATTTTCTCTTACTTTGTTTGTTGACTCAATGAAGCTTGTAAATCTTGCATTTTCTCCAAGGTCATGTTGTCGAGGTCATTTTTTGGTAATGTGATATTCTCATCTAGATTGATTTTTGCCTCTAGTGTATCAATATTTTGTACCAATAACTATGAAAGAGGGGTGTTGTCAATAGGTAGTGATATTAGTAATTATTTCCCCTTTATACATAGCTGAGGTGTTTGTTGTCCAATGTTCTCCTATTGAATAGGTGTTTCAATTAATGTATTAGTATGAACAATACTCAATAGTTGAATAAGAGCATGCATAGTCTCTTTCTCCTTAGGATTTTTGGTTTCTTTTGGCTTGAGTTTTTCTATCATCTTTTCTCCCTTTGTGGTGTCTTGATCAGATTGATTTGCTTGATCTTTCTCTTCTACTTATTCACTAATAGCATATGTAGACTATGGGAGCACAATAATGGTCTTGCCCTATTGCTCGACACTCATGTCAGGAATAAATGTGACTAATGTTTCACTATCAATCCATGGATACTCTTGTATTTGCAAAAACATTGGGTTTGTGCATGGAAGAAAGGTGTCTAAGGTATTTGATTCAAGATTTTTCAAGTCTTCCTCATTTAATATGTTAAGATTCTATGATGTTGAATCAAGAACATTCTCTATAGTGACAACATCTCATTGTTCACTCCCCTCTACCAACATCCTCACTTTTTTTTCTAGTATTTCAACTTCATCATCATCTTGACTCTCTAATTCAATAGCATATTTTCCTTCTTCCTCCTTTTCTTCTTCTATTGATGAAACTAGCAATCCAAATGCTTTCTTCAATATCAAAATTCTCTCTTTTTAACTTCATCTACCTTATTCTTCAAAATTTTATATTCCCTTAATTTTCACGTGAACTTCTTAGTGAAATCTTTTAGGGCAATAGGCATATGCATCTTCCCTAAATCAAGAATTATTTGTGTCAATCTAGTCTCTCTTATATGTCTATTAGTGGATAATGCCCACTTCCATTTTGTATGTAATTTGTTATATAAATTCTTAGGAATACCTTTACCTAAATCTATAGTGTGTATCTAAAATTTATCATCATTTCCATCATTTCTTTTTCAATGTTTTCTTGATCATATTTATTTAAATATCATATTTAATCTACTTAAAGCTTTCCATGCTAGCTAAATTTCTAATATTTTTGCATTCCTAATCAATGGTCATGGGAGGTAGTTTGGGTATAATTTGAAGCTTTCTCAAATCATCAACTCATTCTCCTATTCTTAATCCTCCTCCTCATCAGGTGTAACAACCAATTTTCTTCTTAACCTCTTTAATATGCTTTTCTTGGTTCCTTTAATCTATTTCCTCTTTGATAGGCTTCTTTTTGTCTTAGTAGCTTGGGGTTAAGTTGCCTGGGATCTAGTTATTATCCTCCTCTTTGGCTTAGGTTCAAGAGTTTTTGCTACCTTCTTCATATTCTTCTTTAGATCCCCCTTAACCTTAGGATCAACAATGATTATTTTCTTTTGTTTTGTTTCCTTAGGATTGACAATAGCTAGGTCTTTACCTTCTTCTTCTTCATCTTTGCATTTCCCCTTAGTTATCTAGAGTTATCATGTTCTGAGCTTTCCCTCAAGATATTCTATCATCTTCTTTCATTTTATATCCATCTTTAGCACTTTTGTTTGCATTAGCATTCTAATCTTGGTTGACTTATAATTATCAAAGGGCTTAGCATTCTTGTTTATTTCTTCAGATAATAGTGTATTAACTATTACAATGACTTCATCTACACTAACTCCATATTGCATGGGCCTTAACCATGCAACCCTTGGTAACACTACCTAGGCATAGGTGAAATTTGTGTCTACCATGAAATAAATATTATCAAAATAGTGATCTACCACCAATTTTAGAATCCTCATCCTATTCTTCATCTTTTTCTTAAAATCATCAAAATAATTGTCCATAATAGCCTCAAAAGTTTCTCCCAATTGTTCAATGAGAATATTGATTTGTTTAGTGACTAGTCTATTCCTATCCCATACAATTGCGAAAATTTTAGGAAATGAATTTTGCACATAGAAAAATATGAAAACTTGTAAAGATTCAAACTTACAAAAAGTTTTCTTGGCCTTCAAATTGCTCCAATATTTTCTAATAGTTGTAGCTATAGCTCAGCTAGGTCATAACTGTGATCTTTCTTTGCTATTTTTTAACCTAGGTCGAATGCAATACTAGGAACATTATTTAGTAAACATGATTATATAATGTGTGTGCAATTACACATATATTAAAACTCAATAATTGGTTTGTTAATTCCATCTATGGACATTCCCTGGCCCTTCCACTTGGCCTTTGTCTATTTTTCAACAATGTTCTTCATGGAACATCTCATCATCTTCACTCTATCTAGGGTGGATAACCAGTAACTCATGGAATGATTTCTTTATTTATCTTTACCAGTCCACCTTCCAACCACAATTTCATGTTGTATATTTAGCTTAGTACAATATTGATCCATTCAACTTTGAATACCTTTAGAAATGTATAGGCATGAGGAAGTCCTTTCTCAACAACAATCTCAATCTCATCTTTCAAAACTCCATTATCACATAACTTGTCATAAGCTGCTCACTATTAATTATTGCCAAATTTTGCAATCTTGCACATATAGCACAATCAAACATTGTGAACTATTAACTCTAGGTGGAATGGATGATAGGGTTCCATATGCATCTCCAATCATCACAATGTTTGGGTACATCATGAATTTAGGTGGACATTGATCATTCCTCATAATTTGTGTGCTGATTTCCTTCAATATCTCTTTCTCACATATAATGGATTTCATTTTAAAACTATGGTTTTAAAAATAAGTTTGCTTTAATAATTCTAAAATCAACTTGTTACTAAAACCTTACTTTATTGGCTCTTTAAATATTGTTGATGACATGCTGTAATTTTCTTGTTCTTCTGTCGAATTTTCTTGTGAATTGCCTATGTGCACTAAAATCACTTGGTAAATGAAAATTAATTTCAAAATTTGATATATACCTTCAGTCAATTAATTTAGCTATGCACTAAATATTTTGTGAAGTATGTACATTATAGGTGACATAGTGCAAGGTAGGAAAATCCCCAAAGGAGATGTCCTAGCCCCCAACAAATAACCATGCAATGGAAAAAAAAAAGAAATGCAAGATCTGATACTAATTCACAATACTTGATTCAAACAAAAAATAACTATTTACATGCAATGTGTCCAGCTATAAGGCCTTTTGAGTTTTCGCCAAATACAATAGCAATTACAAAAATAGTTCTGCAAGATCCCTTAAGATCCAACCCAAACCCTAGCTAGTACATATCCAAACTCTAGTACAAACCTTTAAGGAATATCTAAACTTGTGCTCACAATCCCAACAAAAATTCTCCTTGTTTCCTAAGCCTCAGCTACTAGCTCTTCTCAAACTTTACCCAAGATCCAAGTGTAAACTGCTTTACATTCAACAGTCTATCCATGGACTTAGGAAATCTTTTCTCACTCGACTACTACATCTTCTTCATGTTGGATCCCACACTAAATAATGATTCAATACTCTACAAGACCCCCTACCTATACCCAACTAAGCCACATGTCAACCTAGTATGTTACAAATTAAATAAAACCTTGCATTAAATGCACATTTAAACCACAAGTTAGCTTGCAATAGAAATTAAATACCTATAACCAAATTAAAAGCCACCAAACACAAACAAATGAGGTAAAGCCAAAAACCAAGACATGAATGAGTATTAGAAAACCACTTCAAAGTATTAACAACTATCAAGTTCATTTGACACATGAAGGAATACTTAGTCAATACTATAACTCAATTAACATTGCAAGTTAACACTACAACTTGGTTAACACTGGAAAATCTTTAGGAACCTTAGATGCCCCTACATTACACTCCTAGGATAAAAATAAAAGTGTCTTCCACACTTTGTTCCTTCACGAGATCTAGATTTCCACATCATCTTCACCAAAGGTTTTCATTATCAAGAACAATAGAATAAATACACAAATCACCCACATCTGCATCATTTTGTCAAACACCAAAATTGAATAAATCTCAACCACCCAATCAACATGCTCACTCCTAGGAAAAAAAAAGCATAATGCTTTACATCTAAATCCTTATTCATGTCAACCATTAGAAAATCAAGAACATTTTAGATCTACAGTATCATGTAGATTCTCAACCACATCAACAAAATCAAACTCCACATCAGCAATAATATGTAGATCTCCATCAACACATGCCAAACTTACAACACCAGAAATCTCATTAATCACAACAAGATGCTCTATAATTTTCATGTCAGACATAACCAACTCATCATGAAAAAAATTCTCCATCCCAACATCAACAAGGTTAGGAATATCCTTAGAAAGAGCCTCAAGTTTTTTTGCAAGTTCTACATCAAACTCCTCAAATTGATCAACAAAACCAACTTCGACCTTGAACTTGCTATGTCATCTTTTCTCTTGAACAAATCTTCTAACCGGCTAGACACCTCTCTTCTTGATTGGAAGACTCTAGATCCACAAATATCTATGAAACTCAACTATCCCTTCCTAAACTCAATCAATCAATCTAGCTTCAAACCAAGTAGATATCTCTTAAATTTTCTTCTCCACCATATCATGGAGATTCATAATCGTCCCAAGGTCCAATCTTCCCAGAGACATCTTCCAAGATCTTTGCAAACCCCCTACAACAAATTCATGCAGCTTTTGAGAAACCCAAAAAAAATTCAATTCAAATTGCAACTTGCCACATTGCACAAACAACTAAGAATAAATCACAAGTCTAAGAACAAGGATCTGCAATACACATCACATAAACCCTCTATGATCATGCCAAAACATGATAAACCTTCCATCTTTGCATCCATCAATCCATCTATATGTCCTCTACAAATGTAAGTAAGAACCATGAATTGTCACCTCATAATTCATATATCTAAGACTCCAAAAAGAATAATCCACCACAATATTAACCAGATCAAGATCTTCTCATATCAACTTCTCCAACCCAAGGTCCTGGTGCAAATTGTCTCAACTTTGGCAATCTATCTACATGCTCAGGAATAATTGTGCTCTAATACCATATGACGTAGTGCAAGGAAAAAGAATCCCCAAAGGAGGTATCCTAGCCCCCAACAAATAACCACAAAATGGAAAAAAATAAATAGTGCAATATCTGATACCAATTCACAATACTTAATTCAAAAAAAAATTGTTTACATGCAATGTGCTTGGTTGTAAGGCCTTCCAAGTTTTGGCCAAATATAATAGCAATTAGAAAAATAGTTCTACAAGATCTCTCAAGATTCAATCCAAAACCTAGCTAGTCTAGATCCACACTCTAGTAGAAACCTCCAAGGAATATCTAAACTTGTGCTTATAATCCCACCAAGAAATTTCCTTATTTCCCAAGCCTTAGCTACTAACTTTTCTCAAAATTTACCCAAGACCCAAGTGTAAACTACCACACATTCACCACTCTATCTACACACTTAGAAAAACTTCTCTCACTCAGCTACTCCATCTTCTCCATGTTGGATCCCACATTGAATAATGATTCAATATTCCATAAGACCCCCTAATTATACCTAACTAAGCTATAGGTTAGCCTAGTAGGTTGCAAATTAAATGAAAACTTACATTAAATACACATTTAAGCCACACATCAGCTTACAAAAAAAACTAAATAGCTACAACCAAATTAACTGCAAAGGTCAGCTCACATTAGAAACCATGTAATGCCCTACCCAGAGATCCTTGGAAACAAGGATGAAAAATAGGCAAGATAATTTTTTTTAAAAACCAAGTGTATGTGCACATGATAACAACCTACATAGATCATAAAGATTGCCATGGAAGATTGATAATCAACCAACACCAACAGATCTCCAAATGCCACTACTAACCAAAATATAAATAAGAAGACATACAAGATCGACCAAGCTGATAGAAAAATGTTGACTCCTAAAAATTGGCTAAGTATGTAATCCTTAAGCCCTAAAATTTCTCTAAGTCTAGATTTTTGAAGCCCTAAAATTTCCTAGAATATTTATCTTAGCCTGTAGAGGTCTGAAACCCATCTCAAAAGAATTGTTACATATATTAAGATATATCTTAAGTAGAAGGAACTTAAATGATATATTTTAAACTCTAAGAGATTGACTACAAAAGCACACACAACAGGAAACAAAATGTGACACCATAGGGTTAAAGAACACCGAAGAGGGTATCCAAATCAACTCTCAAAAAGCTCAAACTAGACCAAAAAGTGCCCTCTACCCACTAGCAAAGGTTTTTTACAAACACCAGGTGATTCTTTAATACAACACAAAAAAGTATTGCATGACATTTCTAAAGAAGGAGGGCGACATTTTCAAGGACTGGGTGATACTTCTCCCAAAGGTGTGTGACACTTTGAGGGTGTCATACGACATTTCTTATAAGGAGGTGTGATACTTTTGAGTATCGCGCGAAATTTCTCCAAGAGGCATGCAATAGAATTAGGGGATGCACGATACTATTTCAATGGGTGTGCGATACAATTTTTTGTCGCACCATGCTGATAAAAGGTCACCCATAGAAAAACATGAATACTTAAGGAAAACACAAAAAGGGAAAAATAGAGTAAAACTAAGTTCAGAATCTCCACACCAGGGAGTACTAGATCTACATTTTGAGGCAAGAACACTCAAATAGAATAAGGAAATATGGAAAGTACAACATCTAAACATCTAATAGATAAGAAGTAAAGGTATAGAAGGAACATCACAATGAACTAAAGAAATATCATAATAACTGAAATAACATCACAATGTACAAAACAACCAAACTAAGTACGTGATTCTTCCCAACTATCAATGGCATCATAAGACCATCGTGGGCCCTAGCCATCCCCTGCGCGTAACATCCCAAGCCACTGATCAAATCATAAATATTGTTGTGATAGGGACATCACTACTAAACATGCTAATAACCAAAAGCATAAGGAAATCTAACATGTTAGTAGTACAACAGAAGATAAACCTGTAAGTATATAACATCACCTATCACATGCTAATCATCATAATAAGTAATATGTCAAAACTAAGATCATCTAAACATGATAAAAAACATCCCAATGAAAGCATAAATCACAAGAAGCATACTCTGTAAATTGAAGTACCAAGTGAACACATCTAGAAATGGTCACACTAGGATACAAGACTATCTCTGTACACCAATCCTTAGCAATGGTGTGAGTAGCTATGCCTCCTAACCACATGACACATGTAGGTCTACACCCACCATGCTGATGGAGATAATGATCCAACCACAAACACATGCAAAACCACATCCATGGTTAACACACATGCCAAGTAGTATGATGATTGAATCTAAGATAAAGACAATGCATAAACTACAGGTCCTAGTTAGACATCTCAATGGGCTACTATTTAGGGATTGACATCATGGAGAGTCGCTCGGCATCTAAAATCCCAAGCTTGGACCACACGTAGAAACACTCTCAAGGTACTCCCTTGGAGGCCATCACATGAATGCAAACACTCACTCAAGGTACTCCCTTGAAGGCCAATGGATAGAACTTTTTCATTATCTTATGTTTTATTACCATCCAATGTTTTATTTAATTATCACTTACTTAAAACTTCCTCATGCCAACCCTATGGGACAAGGTCACCAGGCTATGAGATAGAAGCCCCCTTCATATGCTACCCTAGCCTAGCAATGCTCATCCAACAATGAGTGCCTGTAGGCATGCAAACTCCCAAGCCAATTCCAATGATCATAACTTCCAAAAATATCATGGAAGATTGGGCCCCATAGGTCACCCAACAATTGTACTTGTGTGTGGTGCACCACCATCATGAAGATCAACACAAGGAATGGATGAGAACACAAACAAAAAGTCAATCAACTGAAAACATAATTAGGATGATGAATACTACATGCATCCCAATGCAACAAAAGGTGAAAATGTGGTCTGGCGAATATCCAAACAGATCATCCAAGTCCACGACCCACATTGTGCCAACAAAACCTGAGAAAATAGGGCAGCATGCAAAACAAGGTAAAAAGCTTAGTTTTGAAAAAAATCTAAAATTAAAACCCATTTGGCCTTTGGGTGCAAAAACCCCAAAAATCTAAAAATAATTGAAATCAAAAATCATATGCAAAAATGGCCAGCATAATGGCTCAAAAACCCAAACCCCCATTTCAAAAATAGGGAAAACATTCATACCCAACCAACCGAGTAGAACTAGCTAATAGAAATGGAGGGGAATACTAGTTCTCACCCTCCTAACATGCTACTACAAGCAACAAAAGTTGAAATGAAACAAAAATAACAAAAAAAGAAAGCCCTACCTGATAGAAAAAGGGGCCAAAATAGTAACTTGCCCAATAAAATAAATCACTTGCCAAATCTGCTAAAAATGATGACAAAGTATAAACTCCCCGAGCTAAATCCAATGAGACCAATCTAGCATAGATCCCATGCTCATAGCTCCCAGAACAAACAAAACAAGAATCCTTCAAAAGAGGATTTACAAATTTTCTCTCAAAATTCTATTTCTAAAAAGTGAGAAGTGAATAATAAATTCACTTTTCAAGTGAATAGTTGATTCTTGAAATTAGCCAGCTAGACTAGATAAACTCCAAATCAACCCAAACAAAAATAGGTTATTATCTATAATGTAAATTCACCTAAGGAAAAGCTACTAGAATTAAATGTGAAAAGATTTAAAACCCAAAAATCATAGAAAATCACTTAACACTTTCACAGCAAATGTGAACTTCTAAATGCACAAACATGCTCACTGGTCTAATCACATAATGTAGATGAGTTCAAATTTACTAATCATTGAAAGATTTAGATTTAAACAACTAAATAAGGATATGTTGACCATACAGGGGTGACATTGGTAAAATATGAATAGCTGAATCACTAACTCCATGTGCCACTACTAGGGATATAATTCTTGTACACTAAAACACATGATCAAGTGCAATTGCATATAATATCATAGCTGAAGCAACATGTGTTAAAATACCTATTTAATCCATTTACATCACTCACATTTGTAGAAAGCATAAAGATACAAGAATGAAGTAAATAACCATAACATAGAATCCATCTCATAACATACTCAACAAATATGTCCAATAAACCATAAAACCAGATATCATCATAGATCTACTGTCATCTCAAAATAGCATCAACATGCAAAATGATAAACTGAATAGCATAGCAGCATAGCATTTATGGAACTGAGTCAAAGTATAACATCTGACCCTTAGGTCATCATAAGGTACAAAATAAGAGTATCAAGTATCTCTTGAATCAAAATAGACAAGGTGCATACTACAAACACTAGAGGCACTACATCCTACCCCATTAGCATAGGCTTACTTCGAGAAACCAACAAAAAGGTAGGGGTACAATCCCCTCAATCATGAAGCATCCTCCCAAGTCATAGAGGTGTCATCACTCAGGTCCCATTGGACCTTTACCTACTACCTCACAATTTTAGCCTCCACTACTATAGGATACGAATGGGCTCCAAAGTAAGTTTCTCATCTTCTACCTACAAAGCATCCCAATCAAGAACATGGGTCATGCCTAGAATATACTACTTCACAATAGAAACATGGAAAACATTGTGAATGTGTGATAGGCTAGGTGGCAACACTAGTAGATAAACAATAGGATCAATCCTCTCAAAGATCTCAAAAATTCTAACAAAATGTGGTGCCAACTTAGAGCCTTTCCCATAATGGATGGGGCTCTTCCTCAAATGCACTCTCAAAAACACCCTGTCACCAACAGAAAAGTGATGATCCAACCTATGGGCATCTACATACTTTTTCTACTTGTCTTGAGTAGTAACCAAATGCTCCCTAATATGAACAACCTACTACTCCATGTCCTGAAGCATCTCTAGATCCAAAAAAACTCTATCCTCTAAATGATCCTAACTCAAAGGGGTATGGCATGGTCTACCGTATAAGGCCTAAAAAGGTGACATGCCAAGAGAACTATGATACCCATTATTGTATGCAAACTCAACAAGGCACAAATAGTCCTCCCACTTCACCTATCTATCCATAACATACATGTGAAGCATATCCTCTAGAACCTAATTCACTCTCTCAGTCTGAACATCGGACTCTAGGTGATAGGTCGAACTAAAATTGAGTTGCACTCCCAAAGCATGCTGGAGAGACATCCATAGTGCATAAGTAAACAATGGATCTCTATCTGAAATGATATGACAAGGAATCCCATTCAAATTAACAATATCTGCCAAGAAAACATGTGCTACAGAAGAAGTTGTGTAGGATGCTCTCATGGGTGAAAAATGTGCTACCTTGGACAACTTGTCCACTGTCACCATGATAAAATCATGTCTCCATGATGACATAGGAAACCCTATGATAAATTAAATGGATATCATATCCCACTTCTACTCTAGAATGGTATGTGGTTGCAAAAGACCTACCAGATGTTGATGCTCTACCTTCACTCTCTGGCACTCAAGACATCTAGAAAAAAAATTAGCAACATCGTACCTCATCCCTACCCAAAAGTATAGCTATTTGAGATCAGCATGCATCTTCTTAACACCAAGATGTGTAGAATATGATTCATGATGTACTTTAGACAAAACCAAGGTACAAAGATCACCTAACACGAGTACATAGATACACCTCATGCGACACAGTAGTCCATCAAACTCAAGCATATAACCTAAAAACCTCCCCTCAAGGGTATGTGAAGACTTGATCTCCACCCTCACCTCTTGATACCAAGTGTCACTATGCAAAGCCTCCAAGATACGGCCTCACAAATCCACTCCCAATGGAAACATTGATACCTCATGTCACCTTCTACTCAAAGCATCTATGACAACATTCTCCTTCCCTTTAATGCAATGAACATCAAAGTCATACTCACACAAGAACTCCATCCAATGACACTATCGTGCATTCAGGTTTGGCTGAGTAAAATAATACTGCAAGCTCATATGATTTCTATGTAGCTCAAACCTGTGTCCCAAAAGAGAATGCCTCTAATGGACAAGGGCATGCACTATGCTTGCAAGTTCCAATTCATGAGTGGGGTAATTGAGCTCATGGTCCTTGAGTTTTATAGACTCATATCCAATCACTCGACCATCTTGCATCAACACCACACCCATGCCTTTCAATGAAGCATCTGTACAAACCATGAAATCACCTATAGGATTAGGCACTGCAAGGACTATTGCATAGGTCAAACACTCCTTAAGAGCATTAAATGCTACCTCACATTGGTCTGACCAAAAAAATTCTTCCCTTTCCTTTGAAGAGAATTGATGGGATGGGCTACCCATGAGAAATCCTTCATGAAGCAATGGCACTAACTACCAATCCCATGAAACTATGAACCTCTAAGATAGTAGTGAGTTCTAACCAATCCATGATAACACAAATCTTCTCTACATCCACTACAATTGCATCATTAGTGATGATATGTCTCAAATACTTCACCTCGAACTAGAAGAACCCACATTTACTCAAGTTTCCATAAAACTAATGGTCTCTCAAGCACTGCAATACCTAACATAAATAGACTTCATGCTCCTCCATAGTCTTCAAATAGATCAATATGTCATCCAAGAATACAATGACACATTGATGCAGGTAAGTGCAAAATACACCATTCATCAAACTCATAAACATTGATGGTGCATTAGTTAACCCAAAGGGTACAATCATGAACTCATAATGCCCATACCAAGTATGAAAAATTGTTCAATGAATATTAGCCTCCTAGATATGAAGCTGATGGTATCTTTACTTAAGATCAATCTTCAAGAACACTTGAGCTCCCTTCAATTGATCGAACAAGTCATCTATCCTTGGCAAAGGATAGTGATTCTTCACCATTACCTTATTCAACTGCCAGTAGTCAATGCACAAATGCAAAGAACCATCCTTCTTCTTCATGATGATGATTGGTGCACCCCATGTGAATACACTAGGATGAATATGGCCCTTGGCCAATAGTTCCTCCAACTACAATCTGAGCTCACTCAACTCCTAAGTAGTCATGTGGTAAGGAGTTCATGAAATCAGCTCTACTCCTAGTATAAGATCGATCTGAAAATCAATGTCATGCTATGGTGGCATACCTAGAATCTCATCAGGAAACACATCTGCATACTCACAAAGGAGTGGGTGATCATCAAGAGTCACCATATAGCTCTCCACTTCCTCGAGATCACTTAGAGACACAAGAAATAACTAGCAACCATTCTACACACTCTACTTCAATTGGTTAGCTGAGATCATACAAAGTGAGACTAGTCTCTGGACTCCCAATAGTTCCACCTACCCACCTATGTCATCAACACACTATACCACCTTATGATGGCTATTGATATTTTCTTCATGGGTAGCTAACCAATCCATGCCCAACACAATGTCATATGATCCCAGAGGTAGAGTGCATAGATCCACTATGGTGGTGAAGGTTCCCAAATTCAAACAACAAATCCTAACTAATGAGTCAATAGCCACCTTAGAACCCATGGCTAACTCCACCTACCACCTAACATCCTGATGCATTGCCACTACCCTACATTGCTGAACAAGAGATGGTGAAATGAAAGAATCTAAAGCACTAGAGTCAAACAAAACTAAAGTGGAAATACCATGCAACATACCTATAGCCTCAACTATCATACTTTGATGCTTAGCTTGACAGTTGTCAATCACTGCAAAGACTTTATGATTTGGACCTGCATCTCCTACAGTGAGCTCAGATCTCACTATGCCCTTACTAGGTCTTGTAAATAGTTCGATGGAGTACTCAAAAAATCTATGGCCAAGCTGCCCACAAGAGTAACAGCTCCCTAAAAAACTGGAACCTATTCCATGACCACCCTAAGTAGCACTAGGGTAAGGTGCACTACCCCTACTAGAATTATATTGCACACTCTACGGAGGACAATCTTGGTGAGATTTTTGTCCTTGGTTCTAATTATCTCCTTTCTTTCCTGAGGTACCAAAAGATTGACCATCTTTGGTCCAATAACCCTTCTATTAGTTATGACAAGAACCACCCTAAGAGGGTGTTGACTGGGTTTGTACCTCCCCTGAGTACTGAGAATATTGTGCATCCTGAACTAAATTATTTGCACTCTAGTTTTGAGAACTAGCTCTACTATTGAAACCTCTAGCTAGATTTTCCTCAGCAATATGTGCCTTCTCAATATTGAGAGCAAGAGTCCTAGGCTAATGCATGTGGACTTCTCCAATGAGGGAATCCTTAACACCATGGATGAAATGATGAGCTAAGAGAAAATCATCATTTTTGTAGCATGAATACTGCCTAAGTTAAAAGAATTAGATATCATACTGATCCACTATCATGTTTCCTTGTTGGATTGCATGAAAATCATCAGCACAGGCTTCTTTGAACTATTGAGATAAGAATCTCTCCTCAAAGATCTCCCAAGTGAGATCTACAACACTAACATGCAACTTCTAACTCTCAATATTCCACCAAATGGAACTATGGTCCCTCAACTACATAATTGCACAATGAACCTTCATGTTGGTTGAGTATGGATACATGGTGAAGTAGTGCCCCATGTCCAACAACCAAGTCTCAGCTTTGAGGCCACTTCCCTTGCCATCATACGGTGGTGATCTGGAACTCTGAAGGGACTTCATGATGTCTAATTTGATGGAATCCTCATTGACATGGTCTTGACCACCCCAATGGTGCCCTCTACCACCTAGTGGAGTAAGAGAATCTCACATTTATGTTCCTCCTCTCTATGATTAGAGTGATGGGAATCCCCATCATGAGATCCCTCTTCCTAATTATGATCCTGTTGATTCTCCTCAACACAAGGGCCCAACCGAGCAAGAATCTCCTGGAGTACTTGAAAAAAATACCCCCATGCCATCCTAATTAGCATTATTACCTCATTCTCCCTCTCCATCTTGACATTCCTCTTTATGGTGTTCCTTCTCTTGAACAACCCATCAGTTACCACCTTGACCAGACCTACGTGTAGGAGGCATCCCTATGGAAGCAACAAGGAAAAATTAGACATAAGGATCATAAGCATAAGATTCTAAACATGAACCCAAGAGATATCAATAACAACATAATATAACAGTACACAATGGAAATCAAACCATAGTGGAAGCATAGCATAGAGATCCCAATGTTGCAACATGGGCTTTGATACCAGATGTAATGCCCTACCCAGAGATATTTGGAAACAAGGATGAAAAACAAGCAAGATAAAAAAAAATTAAACCAAGTGTAAGTGCACATGATAACAACCTACATAGATCATAAAGATCGCAATGAAAGACTGAAAATCAACCAACACCAACAGATCTCCAAATGCCACTACTAGCCAAAACATAAATAAGAAGACATACAAGATCAATGAAGCTGATAGACAAATGCTGACTCCTAAAAATTGGCTAGGCCTTTAATCCTAAAGCCCTAAAATTTGGCTAAGTCTAGATTTCTAAAGCCCTAAAATTTCCTAAAATCTTTATCTTAGCTCGTAGAGGTCTGACACCCATCTCAAAAGAATTGTTACATATATTAAAATATATTTTAACCCCAAGAGACTGACTACAGAAATACACACAATAGGAAATAAAATGTGACACCACAAGATTGAAGAACACTGAAGAGGGTATCCAAATCAACTCTCAAAAAGCTTGAACTAGAACAAAAAGTGCCCACTACCCACCCACATAACTATTTTACAAAAACTAGGTGATACTTTAATATAGCACAGAAAAGTATCGCGCAAAATTTCTAAAGAAGGAGGGCAACATTTTCAGGGGCTGGGTGATACTTCTCTCAAAGGCATGTGACACTTTAAGGGTGTCATACAATATTTCCTATAAGGAGGTGCAATACTTTCTAGTATCCTGCAACATTTCTCCAAGAGGAGTGTGATACAATTTTTTGTCGCACAGAGTTCAGAATCTCCACACTGGGGGGTACTAGATCCACATTTTGAGGCAAGAACACTCGAACAAAATAAGAAAATATAGAAAGAACAACATCTAACCATCTAACAAATAAGAGTAAAGGTGTAAAAGGAACATTGCAGTGAACTAAAGCAACATCGTAATAATTTAAATAACATCACAATGTACAAAATAACCAAACTAAGTATGTGATTCCTCCCAACTATCAATGGCATCATAAGACCATCGTGGGCCCTAGCCATCCCCCATGCATAACAGCCCAAGCCACCAATCAAATCATCAGTACTATCATGATAGGGACATCACTACTAAACATGCTAATAACCAAAAGTATAAGAAAATCTAACATCCTAGTAGTACAACAAAAGATAAACCTGCAAGTAGATAACATCACCTATCACATGCTAATCATCATAATAAGGAATGCATCAAAACTAAGATCATCTAAACATGATAAACAACATCCCAATCAAAGCATAAATCACAATAAGCATACTCCATAAACTGAAGTACCAAGTGAACACATCCGACAATGATCACAGTAGGATACAAGACTGTCTCTATACACTAGTCCCTAGTAGTGTTGTGAGTATCTATGCCTCCCAACCACATGGCACCTATATGTCCACACCTTCCATATTGATGGAGATAATGATCCAACCACAAACACATGCAAAACAACATCCATGGCTAACACACATGCTAAGCAGTATGATGATTGAATCCAAGATAAAGACAATGCATAAACTACAGGTCCTTGTTAGACATCTCAATGGGCTAATATGTAGGGGCTAACATCATGGAGAGTTTCTTGGCATCCAAAAGCCCAAGCTTGAATCACATGTGGAAACACTCTCAAGGTACTCCGTTGGAGGGCATCACATGAATGTGGACACTCACTCAAGATACTCCCTTGAAGGCCAATGCATAGAACTGTTTCATTATCTTAAGTTTTATTACCATCCAATGTTTTATTTAATTATCACTTACTTAAAACTTCCACATGCCAACCCTATCAAACAAGGTCACTAGGCTATGAGATAGAAACCCCCTCCTTATGCTACCCTACCCTACCCATGCTCATCCAGGGATGAGTGCCCATAGGCATGCAAACTCCCAACCCAACCCCAATGATCATAACTTCCAAAAATATCACAAACAATTGGGCCCCGTAGGTCACCTAACAACTGTACTCATGTGTGGTGCACCACCATCACAAAGATCAACACTAGGACTGGATGAGAACACAAACAAAAATTTAATCAACCAAAAACATAATCGAAATGATGGATGCTACATGCATTCAAATGCAAAAAAAAAGTGAAAAAGTGGTCTGACAAATATCCAAATAGATCATCCAAGTCCATGACCCACATTGTGTCAAGAAAACCTAAGAAAATGGGGTGGCACACAAAACGAGGCAAAAACCCCAATTTTGGAAAAATTCTAAAATTAAAACCCATTTGGCTTTTGGGTGCAAAAACCTCAAAAATCCAAAAATAATTGAAATTGGACATTGTATGCAAAAATGGCCATCATAATGGCTGAAAAACCCAAACCCTCATTTCAAAAATAGGGAAAACATTCATACCTGACCAACTGGGCCGAACCAGCCAACAAAAATGGAGGGGAACACTAGTTCTCAACCTCCTAACATACTATAAAAAAAGGAACATATAGAAACAACTTATGATGATTATAAGTTGCAAAGCCCATCCATAACAACAGATTACCCTAAACAATACAAGTCATAACCCTATATAAAACAACAAAAATGACATAATATATGAAATCAATAATTAATCATAAAATGTAATAATTAACAACAACCATTAATCAATAATTAATAAATAATCCATTGAAATCAATAATTAATCCATCCATTGTTATGTGTTGTGTTATTGATCCATTGAAATCAATAATTAATCAATAACACAAGTCATTGTTCTTGTGTTGTGAATATAGTTTGAAATGGAGTAGAAACAACAAAATGAGAAAGCCCTACCCAATAGAAAGAGGGGCTGAAATAGTAACTCGCCTAATAAAATAAATCACCCATCAAATTTGCTGAAAATGGTGACAAAGTATAAACTCCCCAAGTTGAATCCAACAAGACCAATCTCACACAGATCCCATGCTCATAGCTCCCAGAACAAACAAAACAAGAATCCTTCAGAAGAGGATTTACAAATTTGCTCTCAAAATTCTATTTCTAAAAGGTGAGAAGTGAATAATGAATTCACTTTTCCAATACTTATTCACTTTTCGAGTGAATAGTCAATTTTGGAAATTAGCCAGCTAGAGTATCTAAACTCTAAATTGACCTAAACAAAAATAGGTTATTATCCATAATGGAAATTTACCTAAGGAAAAGCTGCCAAAATTTAATCTAAAAAGATTTAAAACCAAAAAATCACTTAACACATTCATGACAAATATGAACTTCTACATGCATAGACACACTCAGTGGTCTAATTACATAATGTATATGAGTTCAGATTTACTAAACACTTAAAGATTTAGATTTAAATAACTAAATAACGATACATTGACCATACAAGGGTGACATTGATAAAATATGAATAGTTAAATCACTAATTCCATGTGCCACTACCAGGGATATAATTCCATCACGCTAAAACACACGATCAAGTGCAATTGCATATAATATCATAGCTGAATCAACATGTATTAAAATACCTATTTAGTCCATTTACATCACTCACATTCACAAAAACTATAAAGATACAAGAATGAAGTAAATAACCATAACATTGAATCCATCTCATAACATTCTCAAAAAATATGTCCAATAAACCATAAAATCATATATCATCATAGATCTACTTTCATCTCAAAACAACATCAACATGCAAAATGATAAACTAAATAGCATAGCAACATAGCATCTATGGAACTAAGTCAAAGTATAACATCTGACCATTAGGTCATCATAAGGTACAAAATAAGAGTATCAAGTATCTCTCAAATCAAAATAGACAAGGTACAAACTACAAACACCAGAGGCACTACAAACCAAGACATGATTGAGCATCAGATGAGTATCGAAAACTATTAGGTTCACTCAACACATGAGGGAATACTTGGTCAATACCACAACTTGTTAACACTATAACTTGGTTATCACTTCAAAAATCTTCAGGAACCTCAAATGCCCTTACATTATTAGTTGTCTTTGGCCTTCATATAGAAAATGTTTTCACACTTCTCTTTCTTCAACTACTTAGTCTTCATTACTTATCTTGGTCAATACAATTTAGTTCGGCCAACATATCAGCTCAATCATTCTAAAATTTTGGTCCACATTGCAATGTTTAGTCAATATATATAGTATTATTGATGCTTAATACTTGATAGTTTAATTGATTCACTTGTCCAATTCTTCTCTCAGATCTATCCTAGTATATCTTGATTCACATATGTATAGACTTTTCATCCCTTCTCTTGTTAGGAACTAGTGTGTGATATATCATTCAATTGTGGAGTTCCTTAAATACCTCCTTTTCTTAGTTGGATGTGTTGTGATCACCTTATCTATTGGATTCAATGATCTCAGCTTCACTTGATCCACTACCTCCAACTTCTACTATCTTTTTCTAGGTTAGATTCATCTCCTTCTTCTTTTTTTCTATGTCAATTTTTCCTTTCCTTTGATGTGTTCATTTCTTGGTACTAGTGTTTAGGTGTTGTAGTTCTTACTAACACATCCAACCTTGTGACAACTAAAGAAAACTAAGCTTTCATTTCAACCATTTCTTATAATTTCCTCTGAAATGTATCTTAATACAATTTTCTAGAATGTAACCATACACTTTACAATAATGAAAACTATACCATGTGTTATAATCCCAATTGTAAGAGTTTCCTTACTTAGGTGCATGTGCTTATCTTATAGATGTCCAATTGGATTTTTCTTTGGATCTTCATTCTAGATCTCTATGTCCATATTTTTAATAGATGTAGCAATGTCCCTCATATGTAGGTGTAGTGGGTGTATTACCTAACTTTGAATTGCACTTGTATGCTTGATGTCATTGTTTCTTGAAATTAAAATAGTTCCCAATAAACTTAGGTTTGGGATATTTTTTACCATTCTTGCTTCTAGAAAAAAATTGTGTGTCATATTTCCATAATGATGACATGTAGGTTTTCCTTTAGGTTTTACATTTATTTTCTCTCCACTCTTGGATGACTCTCCTTCAATAGATGAAGAGTGCTTGAAATTTCCTAGACTAGAAGTATCACTAGATGACCTTGGTGACCTCATCAATTCTACTGGTCATGTTTTTGCCTCATTTTTTTTTAGTATGTCATTCTATGAATGTTCCTATTTTTTATGAGAAAATTAGGGTTTGGTTCCTTTTAAAATTGTTAACCCTTAGGAAAACCCTAATTAGTGTCCTACTTTTTGTGCCCTAAGTAAGCTTTGTATTTTGTTTTCCCTCTCTTGAAATTGAGCGGGAAAATATTTCAAAAATATATGCTATCCTAGGAACCTTTTAACAAACTTTTCATTTTTGTTTCATAATCTTCCAAAATAATCTTTACCATCAGATCTTTTTAAGATCTATCAGTAGTCATGTTGTCATTATAAAAATTTATATGAATTTTACTACATGCAACATGGCAACCAAGGAAGTACTACACATGGGACCTAGTTAATATATGCATGGTTTCAAGGTAAATCATCCACGTCATCAGATCATTTTAAGATCAACAATGGTTCCTATATTTCCACTAAAAATTGCAAGATTTTTATCAATCGTGACATGGTGACCTCCTACAAAAAAGAAACATAGTGAGGCCAGAACTAAAGATGGGTGCCATAATTTTTTTTTATCGTTAATAAGCCTCTTCATCATGATGAAATATTGGAAGTTTCAAGCAAATAAAGATGTACCATAACAAGAACATGTTGTCTTCATGATACTAAATTTATTTGAAGTCTATGGTGGTTGCTATGTCACCACCAAAAATTGTAAGAACTTTGTTGACTATGACATAGTGACCCCCTATGAAATAAGAATGTAGTGGGACCTAATTTCAAAAATGGTGTCATAGAGACTACTTGTCATAAAGGGCCCTACCAGTATCTCAAGATGTTGTTATGTCATGTTCCACGTGGATTCATACTTAGAAAAAGATATGTGTTGTTTGGTGTTGTCAGATCCCTCCTAGATTGATAGTGGGAGCCATGTCACTATAGAAACTTGATCAATCTTTAGTGTTCATGACATAGTGACCAAAGGAAGGATAGAAGGACCCACCAAAGTTGTAATAAAATAATCATTAAATTTTCATCATCTAATCAAAGCTACATCAAATATGGTCACTATGTTGCTATAAGGATTTGTTTGATGTTTATGTTTGGCAACATAATGAGAGAATGACATGTGTCAAAAAGTGCCAATGGGTCTAGTATCACTTGCTAGTAGCAAAAGGATAATCCTATGTAGAGAATTTTGATTTGGTTGAATGCCAACCTAGTTGGTTGAAACTAAGTCACTAATGATTTTATTCCTAGATTGTCTAATTTTTTAGAATGACAACCTATTTTCAAAATTAGAAGGTGGTGCCACCCTATTTTTTCCTTACAGTCTATTTACAAAAGTTAAGTCTCCCCATGTGAAGTAGAACCAAAGATATAGTGTAGGATTTCACCAAGTTTTTCTCTATGCAAACAAATTTTAAAATTTTAGAGAACTAAGAGCCTGTTGAAGAATTGTTCCTTGCCTAGTTAAAGTCGCTAAAGAATTTTCAGTGTCCACCATTTTCTGTAGAATTTTTGATATAGAGTAACAAGGAGCCAAGTACATATCCTAATCCATCAAACAACAAATAAGTATGGTATTCTGCATCATTTAAACATGCCTCCAAAGAAGGCTTTTTGGGGGAAGGTAGATTATGCAAGTAAAAATATACATGATTTCCTAATCACCTAAAACAATTAACTAAGTCTAAAAATGAATCTACCCAAATGAAAGAGCTAGTTTTGTGAACCTAGGCTTAAGATTGTGGATGACTTATATGACAATGGGAATTGGGTTGATGATGCAACTACTTCTAAAATAGGGCTCCATCTTTTTAAGAAGTGGTTTTCAAAAAGAATATTGTTTGCCCCCCATTGGAATATTTGGGATTTTGATTTGGGAAGACTAGTGGTCCTTGATGTTGTCATGGATTCTAACCTACTCGTAGTCATTGCTCAAAGTTATGACCCAGTAGTCAGGATAGTAAGAAGAATAGATGGGGAATGCTTGATAAGGATAAATGCTGAAGAAATTTGAGAACTTTTTGGTTTGGAACCACTCTCAGATTATCATAAAACCATTGACTTACTAGGATTAGAAAAGGAATACCTGTCTAAGAAAGATAAGGTTAGGCAAGGTGCATTGAGGGAAAACTTGGGTTCAATTAGAAATTTTACATTGGTTATAGCATCTACCAAAGAGCCTTTTAAGAATGAATTATTTGCTTCTAGGGCCATAGAAATATACATGACTCTGTATAGAGTTTTTGGTGAAGATGAACAAAATTATGTGCCAATTAAATTTATGTACATGATGACACATATCTCTTCTTTTGGTGTTGATATTATTTTTTATTTTGCATCTTGCATAGTAGAAGAGATCCATATAGGATTAGTTTGGATTAAAAAGATAAAAGTAGAAAAGATATTTGGCCATTATTCATTATTAATGTATATATTCTTATTTAAAGGGGTTACATTTTTTGAAAAGGAGATGGTTCTGAACTGAGAGTATGAAGGAGATGCTCTACCAGTCTAGTTGTGGAATACAGACATGACCTAGGATGTAGCAGAGGTTAGTTTTGTAAAATTTGATAGGTATTTTGCATCTAGGTTGAGAAGCCTCATATTAAGGGACAATTCTAGAACTCCTAAGGCATTTTTGGATTTCATCAGGCCCATGGACAATCCTTCTAGGTTAAAAGCATCCCAAAATTGGGCAGATGTCATACCATACTTTATTTTAGTAGTTTTTAGGGTTTATGGTTTCCAAGAGACTCCCCATGTACTTCCCTACCAAGTGCCTTTGAAGGTAGGGATAGCTAAAATGTTGTGGCAGATAGGGGAATTGGAAGAAGCACAATTGTTTGGAAGATCCAAAGGCTCAATTTTCCCCACTTGTATTATGGCTCGCCATTTTATTAACACACAAGATGGTTGGGTGTTTTTATATAAATTCTTGTACTAGTAAAAGATGGTTGTATCTCAGCCCCATTTTTGTGATATTGATGGATTTTTTGATGTGTTCAAGTGAAAGGCCAAAGTTGGTTCAAAAGAACATCAACCCATCTTCCCTAAAGATATAATAAGAAATGCGTTCTCTTTTGAAGAGCAAGAGATCAAAAAGGAAAAGTGAAGAGTTTACTCTAGAGTCTTAGAATTCATTAATTGTTTTGATAATAACTATAAGCCTCTAAAAGATGCAAAAATAGAGACAGATAAATTGAATAAAATAATGACCACTTTTCCTAAAATTATGGAGGACATGAATGAAAAGAAGTTATTCTTTATTAATTCTTTTCCAAAAAAGGATAGAGAAGTCATGAGAAAGTTGTCATTTACCCTTGCAATAGGATCAAGGTAATTAGTTATTCAAAAAAGGCCTAGCTTTAGTATAATTTAGAATTAAAGGGCTACAATAGATAGGGGAAAAAAAATAATGGGGTCAACCATTGTCATTTTGGAGGAGACACCTAATGCGCCCTTTCCCAAGAGGTTGAGATTAGAGAAGGAACAAGTACCTCAAACAAAGGACTATTCAACCACCCAATCTCCATTGCACATAGAAGATGAACAACTCACTAGGGAGTTGATTGAATAGTCAAGATCCCAAGGGGGATTTTTCATTACTAGAATAGAATTGGAAGAAGGAAATCCCTAGGAACCTACTATGCCAAGCCTTGAGCTGACTATTGCAGACTATAAAGGGAAAGAGTTGGATCCTATGATGGAAGAGGCCTGCCATGAATTCATCTTTGATGATAATGTTGTCAAGTCTAGAGCCTTTTACCAATTTTCTTAGAGAAGAAATATTGGAGTGTTTGAGGAAAGATGTAGTAAATTGAAAATAGAGCATCCAAAAATGGAGGAGGTAGATGTACAAAATCAAATAAAGGAAGAAATGATGCAAGAATTCAAAAGCTTGACACTTGGAGAAGGGAGACAAATGATAAAAGCATCCGAGGTTTTGTTGCTACCCAATAGGGATATTGCAGATGCTATGATTTTCAATTTTGTCACAAAGAAGTTGAGTTTAGAGGAAAAAATAAATGAAGAAATGAAAGGTGAAAAATTTAGTGAGGATAATGTTGCACTAGTCATTTGGTCAATGAGAAAATGATCTAGGACGAGCTCTTCACAACTTGATGACACTAGTTTAATAGGAAACTTAATTGTGAAAAGAGTTGAAGAAACTACCACTAAAGAGGCCATAGAGCTAGGTGTTGGATCAGCCAACTTCACCTTAGCCACAACTCATAGAGACACAAGAGAAATATTAGAACTACAAGACAACTATGAGAAAGTTTTGGCTACATACAATAAAGAAGTTTAAAAGAGGATTGAACTAGAGAATAAAGTGATGCCATGATCTACTAGGCCAAGAATCTCCTATCCTTGTCCACTAATGGTGTTGGAAATATAAGAGGAGAAACTAAGAGGTGGGGTGAATCTGTTACCACTAAAATAAATCTTAGATCCCTTAGATGTTAACTACAAAATTTAGATTGATAAAACAGATTACTATTGATGCTTGATAAACACATAGAGATTACTATAACTTGGTAAATGTAGATTGTGAATTAATTTAATTGATCTTAAGATGTTATTAGTAATTACTTGCAAGCATGAAAGAAATAACATAAACACATGAGACACCAAGATTTAACGTGGAAACTCAATTTGGGAAAAACCACCAATGTAACTAGTTACTATTTTTCACTCTTTTGAAGTGATCCCTGTTAGGAGCCAACCCTATTAAAGGTTACAAAACACACTATTAGCTATGACCCTATTAAAGGATTTAATCACCCTATTAGGAGTGGCCTTGAAAAAGGTCTTGAGATAATTCAATAGAATTTCCACCTTGTTAGAGGATTTACAAATGGCTATTAAACCAACTCTGTTAAGAGGTTTTAGTTCACTGCTACAATAGTTAGAGAGTAAAAATGAAATGAACTAATCGTGATGCAATTGAATTGCTAATTACAGATCTATGCTCTAGTTCATACTTGATTCTTCTTGATCAAATAACACTTTTCTACTCCACAAGCATATCTAGTTATCTTTCAAGTTTGCTTCCTCTACATATCTCTTTCAACTCATTCAACTTGCATCTCACAAACACTTTGAAATCACAACTTGACCTTTTACTTATACCTTTTAAATTGTCAAGTCAGCTCAAGTACAACTTAGAATAACCAATATTCATCACCTTAGTTAGCTAGAATCAATAGGTAAAATAATTAAGCTTTACATGCCAAAATAAGAAAGTCCTTTGGAAGTCAACCCAACTCAGTAGAAACTTATTCTGAATTGATTTCTTGTATTAACCAACAGAACCTCTATTAACCCTACAAACTTGTAAAATTCCTTTGGTAATTGAGTGAACTCATTGAGCACTAACTCTACTCAACTTTTCCATTGTTAACCAAGTGAGCTCTATTAACACTCTTTTTTGTTTGACTTCCTTCAACATTTGAGTGAGCTCGATAGCAACTACCTTCTATACAGAGTAAACTTAGGAATGCTCAGTAGACTAGGAAAATTATCTTCATTGACCAAGTGAGCTTGGCATGCACTGACTGTCAACTAATATGACATTTATGTAACATCAAAGACAACACATAATTAATCAATTGTATCCAACAATCTCTATCTTTGGCATTAATGGAAACACAACATGTCATAGCACAATGAAATTTTGAGAACAAGACTAGTTCTATCAGAAAGTTTCTCCCTCTTTGATTTTATGTAGAAAACTTCTCTTATAGTGTTCTCCCTTTGTGAATGAACTTCTTAACTTCTCCCCCTATAAAATTTTAGAAAGATATGATAGTAAAATTCTCCCTCTTTGATAACACATGCCAAAGATAATTCTAATTAGTTCCAATGTACCTTGAGTACAGATTCATTTGCAATATGTCCTTGTTAATACTACATCAACTAATTGATCTTCAACTTGGTTCCTATTGATGCATCACTAAACTTTATTTAGTGAGCTTTAGGTAGAGGAATGACCCCTAGCTTACCTATTAGATACAAGAATGCATCCTTAGGTAATGACTCTATGAATATATCTGTAATTTGTTCTTTTGTATGCACATATTCCAATCTTATTTCTTTTTCCTACACTAATTCTCTTACAAAGTGATATTTGATAGCAATGTGCTTTGTTTTGGAATGCATCACTAGATTCTCTGATATATTGTTGCATTGGTGTTATCACAATACATCACTATTGGCTCTTTGATTTCAACCTTCATTCCTTCCAGCAACTATTTGAACCAAACAATGTTAGAACAATTCATTGCTACTATACATATTCTACTTCTGTTGTTGATTGAGATGTGCAATTTTTCTTCTTGCTTGTCCAAGATACGAACCTTTTACCAAGAAAGAATGCTCCACCACTAGTGCTCTTTTTTTCATCAAGATTTCCTATTGAATCAACATTAGTAAATACTTTTAGGTCAAGGTTGCCTCCAAATTTTTACCATAAGCCATAGTCTTTACTAACTTTTAGATATCTCAAGATTCTTTTTATTGCCATCATGTGGTTTTCTCTGAATTTAGCTAAGAATCTTTCTACTATCCCAACTACTAAGGCAATATCAAGCCTTGTAGGTACCACATACTGTAATTTCCCAATCATTGATCTATATAAGGTCTAATCTACTTCTTTGGAGTCATCATCTTTTATAAGCTTGAGTCTAGTACACATGGGGGTTCCAACTAGTTCTGAGTCCTCCATTCCAAATTTCTTGAGTATCTCTTTGATGTACTTGGATTGAGTGATATAGATACCATTGTTGTTTTGTTGTATTTGCAATCCAACAAAGAATTTTATTTCACCAAACATGGACATTTCAAATTCTTTATTCATTTGTTCTAAAAATTCTTTGCATAGGTCATCATTTCCTATGAATAGAGTGTCATCCACAAATATTTTTCCAATACAATCTTCTTATCTGGTCCTTCCTTAATATATAGGCTACTATTATCATTTGTTCTTTGAAAATCAATCTATATCAAGTAGTGATGCAGTCTATCATACCAGGCTCTAGGAGCTTGTTTGAGAACATATAGGGCTTTGTGTAATTTGTAGACCATATCCTTTTTGTTTGGATCAACAAAACCTTCTAGTTGTTCAATATAGACTTCTTCATCAAGAATTCCATTCAAGAATGTAGATTTAACATCCATCTGATAGCCTTTAAATCTTTTGTGAGCTACATAAGCAAGTAAAGTCCTAAGACCTTCTAATCTTGCAATAGGGGCAAAAGTTTCACCGTAATCAATACCTTCTTCTTGAGAATAACCTTTACATACCAATCTTGCATTATTTTTTGACACTTTTTCATCTTCATTTAGCTTATTTCTGAATACCCATTTTGTACCAATCACATTTTTATCTTTGGGCCTAGGTACAAGAGTCCAAGTTTTATTCTTTTCTATCTCTTCTATTTCTTCATTCATAGCCTCAATCCATTTTTATTTTTCAATGCATCTTTAACACTTCTAGGTTCAAATTCAACAAGTAAACATGTACCTTTTAATTTACTTGTTGTCATTGTTCCATCAGATTTGTCTCCAATAATCTAATCAAGTACATGATTCCTTTTGACATATTTAGCCAATATGGGTTCCTTGACTTTTGAATGAACTATATTCTCTTCATTTTGAATTTCAACTTCTAGCTCGGGTCCTTCTATCTATGGCATGGGTTCTTCTAACTTGGTTTGTACTAACTTGATAGCCTCTAAATATGACTCCAGTCCTGTTGACTTCATAACTGATGAAGATTTGGGGAGCTTGAGAGATGAAGTCTCCCTTTTGTCAAATGTATTCGACAATGTATCAAGTTCATAGAAGACAAATCTCTTGCAATCTTCTAGTTCCTTTTTTCTCTCTTCTTCAGTCTTTTCTACAAATTTATCAATTCTCACATGTGCACTTTCTATGATTTTGTGAGTAAACAAATTTAGGCATTTGCATGCTTTACTTCTGCAAGAATATCATAGAAATATACCTTCATCACCTTTTACATCAAATTTTTCTTTTCTATATTCTTTCAAGATATAACATTTGTTGCCAAATATTTTCAAGTAACTTACATTGGGTTTGTAGCCATACCATAGTTCATAGGGATTTTTGTTTGATTCCTTCTTCAACTAAACTCAGTTCAAAATATGAACTATAGTGTTGATAGCTTCCTTTGATTATTTAATAGCAACATTCTTTTCAATCTTTAATGTCCTTACATAATCCATGATGGATTTGTTTATTCCTTTAGCTATTCCATTTTTCTTAGGAGTACTAGGGGTTGATACTTGTCTTTTGATTCCTTTTTTAATGCAAAAATTGTTGAATTCATTTGAGATGAATTCACCATCTTTGTTTCATCTTAAGCATTTCAATCTTTTTCCAGTTTCCTTTTCTACTCTAGCAAGATACCATTTGAATTTCTCAAAAGCTTTTGATTTTTCTTTGAGATACATAACAGTCATCATTCTAGAATAATCATTAACAAAAAGAATGGAAAACTTTTCTTCACTATAAGTTTCTATTCCAATGGGTCCACATAAATCAGTGTGCACAATTTCCAAGATATCTTCTAACTAATAGTTTTTTCTCTTAAAACTAGTCTTTCCCATTTTACCAATCTAGAAATTTTTGTATAATCCAACATCAGGTTTCTTCAAATTAGGAAGACCTCTTACTCTTCTTAGTTTTCTAATCTTGACCATATTATAAAAGTTTACATGACATAGTCTTATGTGCCATAGCCAACTTTCTTCTACTTGAGCAATGAAACATGAACAATCACCAAGATCAAGATAAAATAGGTTTTGTTTGTCTACCTAATCCAATTAGATTTCCTTGGTTATCTTGTAGTCTTGCTTTGTTATTCATGAATTATACCTTGAATCCAATGTTTTTTATCTATGCCACACTTAGTAAATTATGTTTTAGTCCTTTAATCCAATGGGCATTATCACATACAAGTTCATTAGTTAATGAGGTTCAACCTTTCCCTTTTATGCAATAAGGTTCATTGTTCCCAAACTTTACACTGGCTCCATCATAGTGTTCAATATGTTCAAACTTAGTTTTGTCTCTAGTCATATGGTGAGAACATCTAGTATCTATGATCCATGTGTCATTCTTGCTAACATGAGAGACACGTGCCATCTTATCTCCTTCATCACTAGATTCATCTTTTATAGAAATATACACTATCTCATCTTCATTGTTATTAGAATATTTAGCCATAAAATAAGTTTTCTTACCTTTTTCTTTGTAGGATTTGTGACCTTTGAATTCCTTCTTTCCTTTGTACTTGTGGCTTTTGTTCTCTTCCTTGCCTTCTTTATTTGGACACCTTGCAGCAGTATGACCAATTTCTTCACAAGAATAACATATTAGAGGGATTTTACCTTTGTACTTTCCTCTGCTCCTAGAATATTTCTTTGCAAGTAGAGCTTCAAAAATTTAAAAATCACTATCAAAACTTTCTTCCTCAATTTCTAATTGATTATATTTTACTTTCTTTCCTTTTTCTTTGAGTGATAGTTTAGCTTCAAATGCAAACTCAATGTTCTTGGAAGCAAGAACATAGTTGTCAAAGTTATCTAGTTCAAAAGCTATCAATCTTCCTACTAGGGCATCTAGGCCTATCTTGTTACTTGGATCACATCTTATTTCCTGAATAGAAAACACTTTGATCACATAGATGGGAAGCAAAGTTTTGAGAACTTTACTTACAATAGTTTCTTCTTTGATTTCTCCTCTAGATGCTCTGATTGCACTAACACTGGCCTTGATCCTTTCTACATATTTTGCAACATTTTCATCTTCCCTTATTCTCATCTGATCAAATTGCACTCCTAGTCTTTCTTCTTTGGCTTTTCTTAAATTTTCATCTCCTCCATAGATTTCTTTTAGTTTGTTGCACATATCAAAAGTAGTTTTACAATATTTAACCTCATCAAATTCAACATAACTAAGGGTAGAGGCAATGTCAATCATCATGATGTTATGATTCTTCTTCTCAATAATATCATCAACTGATAATATTCTAGTGGGAGTTTTATATTCTTCATCAAGATACTTGCATCCTAAATCACTAATGGTAGCCAAATAAAGCCTCATAAGCTCTTGTCATGTTACAAAGTTTTCTCTATTCAGTTTTGGAATCTCTCTCTTGCAAGACATCCTAATCTTTAGCTTATGTCCTTAAAACCTTCTCTACAAGCAACAAAAGCTCTGATACCAATTTTTGGAAATATAAGAGGAGTAACTAAGAAAGGGGGTTGAATTAGTTACCACTAAAATAAATCCTAGATCCCTTAGATGCCAACCACAAAATTTAGAATAATAAAATAGATTACTATTGATGCTTGGTAAACACACAGAGATTACTGTAACTCAATAAATGTTGAGTATGAATTACTTTAATAGATCTTAAGATGTTATTAGTAATTACTTTCAAGCATGAAAGAAATAACATGAACACATGAGACACCAGGATTTAATGTGGAAACCCAGTTTGGAAGAAACCACCAATGTAACTATTTACTATTTTTTGAATTTTACAAGTATGGTGAGTGGGAGCGGGAGCAGATAGGGGAAAGGATGAGGTAGCATGCCTTTTAAAAATTTGAAACCTATCCTGGGTAGGATTCCATAGGGAGGAGGAAATTAGGAACCAGGAATGAAGGAGGGGATTGTAGAGTGTCAAGGAACTGCAAAGACTAGAGATAAAATGGAGAATGGGGATGGGGACCCACATGATAAGAGCAGAGGTCCAAAAAAATCTGTTCCACTACCTCAGGTGGACTAGTCTAGTTTTTTGGCAAAATGGTCATCTCTTTTTAGTGTTAAACGCTCTTGTAAGTCTACCTTCCCTTCAGTTAAAATTCTTTCTAGCTTGGATAAGGGGTCTTGTGCAATTTCTATTTCAAACGAGCTAGTAGATCATAGTATTGCCTCAATGGCTTCCACTCTGGTGGGAAAGTTTATTGGGCAAAGGCCAAACATAGACATAGTGAGATCTTTCACTCAAAAGAAATGATAACTTAAAGGACAGGTTAATGTTACGGCTATGGCAAAAGGATTCATGTCTTTTGATTTTACTTGTAAAGAGAACTTGTCTAACATCCTATGTGGAGGACCTTGGAGTATAGGTTGGTATAACCTTGTGCTTTAGAAATGGACATCAAAATTGGATTTGAATGATTCATTCTTTCTACAAGCATCAGTTTGGGTTAGACTTCCAGAGCTACCATTGGAATTTTGGATGAGGATGTGTTTGTGGAAGTAGAAAATTCCTTTGGGGAACTTTTATCAATTGACTTGGTAATAGCTTCTAGAAGTAGTCTAACATATGCAAAGATATGCATTGGTGTCAGAGAAGGGGATGACATGCCAGAAGTTGTGAGCTTTCATTCTAAGCTGGGAACACATACTAAGTAGCTTGTCTATGAAAGTATTCATTTTCCTTGTTTTCATTATCTAAATTTTGGACACAAGGCAAATCAATGCCCAAAGATTAAAGTTGGAAAGAAAAAGATTCCATCTTATTCCCAAGGAAAGGAGAAAATGATCTAGAAAAGGATAGAATTCAAGGGTGGCCAAAAGGCTAAGGTTAATGCTCCTACCAAAGGAGAAAATAAATTGGCCAGCATGACTTCTAGGGTAGACAAGGATGCCCAGTGAAGAACAAAGACTAATGTGCTGGTTGTACCAGCATTAAAGATTAATGGGTCTACAGAATCAGAAAGGATAGTGGAAGAATCAGAAAGATAGTGGAAGTCTCTATTGATGGAAGAATAGAGATAGTCCTCAGAGATTCAAAGGAAGATGAGACAATTTTTTCATCTATTAGAGAGGAGGATGATCTAAAAAAAAATCTTGGATTTTCAGAAGAGAAGGCTATACCTGGATTTTTGAAAGATAAGGAGACAAATGAAGCAAAATCAATTACTAATCAAGTTATGAGGGAGACGATTAGAGCAGAGGAAGAAGGAAAACTTTAGGATATGATGGAATCAAATACTCAAATGCAAGAAGTGGGGGAAAATGTCTCTCTTGAAGGGGAGTTAGTGAGACAAAATCAAGATAATGTCTTGGCTCTCCCATCATCTCCTAAGAAGGACCCAAATATTTCATGCAATATGGAAAAGGGATTAGAAAGGGAAAAATTATTATCTCCAAAGCCTAAAAAGAGAATTAATTAGGAACCCTCCCTGGTTTCCCTAGCAGAGAACAAGAGTCATAGTAAGCTAGACTTGGGTATAAGGTCTAGATCAAGAGGAAGGAGACATGCTAGCCAAGTCAAAGAAGATGAGACCAGAAGAAGTTTGGTGGATTGAAGCCAAAGAACACTTCTAGAGTGTTCCCCTAGTTTTAAATGAAGATAATCTCTTGAAATATAAGGGGCCTTAATGGTGCCCATAAGCAGGATATCATTAGGAATATGATTAGAGATCAAAGAACTGATATTCTAATGATTCAAGAAACTAAGATGAAGAAAGAGAGCTTGTGTAAAATATCTTTTAGCAATAATATGAGCAAAGAAGCTTCATATTTTGAAGGAGCATCTAGAGGATTGCTAACCCTTTTCAATAATAAGCAGTTTAGATTCACTACCTTGTATAATGAGGGTAATATCCTTTTTTATAAAGTGTTCCATATGTACTCCAATGATTTTTGGTTTATTTTGAATGTTTCTGCACCTAATTCCAAAAGGGAGAGAAATAATTATTGGTCCAAAGTCTATAATGTGGTTCAGACCAATAGCATAACTAAAGGAAGTATAATGGGGGACTTTAATACTCTATTAGTGGACGAGGAGAAGAAGGGAGGTCTGGCACCTAACTAGGAAAGTAAAATGGACCTCTACAATTTCATAAATAGCTTGGCTTATTTGGAGCTGGACCTATCGAGAGGAGCTTTTACTTGGTCAAATAAAAGAACTAGAAGGGAGTGTATTCATGTTGGATTGGATAGAGCTCTTATCTCTCTAGACTAGTTGCAATTTTTTTCCTATAAGCTATCTCCACTTCCTATAATTGGCTCAAATCACTCTCCTATATCACTCTCAGTGGCCTTTAGATCCAAGAAGGGACTTCCCTTTTTGGTTCAAAAATATGTGGGCTTCACATCTTGATTTATTGAATAAGATATATCAGTGGTGGGGAATAGAAGTGGAAGGTATTGCTATGTTTAGAGTAGTGAATAAGTTGATTATTGTGAAGAGAATGATAAAAGTTTGGAATAAGATAGATTTTTGTCATATTTTTTATAATAAAGATGATCTGTCTATCAAACTCACCTCCATTTAGGATACTATTCAAAAGGAAGGGTACAATGATTTGAATAGAAATGTTGAGTTTTCTATTGTATCTGACTTGCATAATATTATAAGGAAGAGAATTTATGGAAGCAAAGATCTAGAATTAACTGGATGAAACAAGGGGATCAGAACACAAGGTTTTTCCACATTTCTACTCTTAACCATAGAGCTAATAATAGAATTTCTACTTTAAAAAAGGGGCACGATATGTTGACAAAAGAAGATGAAATTATTGCTGAGGAAATTTCCTATTTCTCCTCTCTTTTCTCCTAGGATCCCTTGTTATCAAAGTTGGATTAGACTAAAATAATCTCATGTATCCCATGAATTATTCAACCTCACCACAATAGAATGTTGACAACTATACCAAATGCTCAGGAAGTTAGAGAAGCTCATTTTTCTCTTCTAGTGGATAAGTCCTTAGGCCTAGATGGATTTCCTACCTTCCTCATCCAAGTTTATTGGTAGGTGGTTATGAAGGATGTTGTGAAGGCTATTTAGGAATTCTTTGGAGCTAAAAGTATTCTAAAAGAGATTAATTCTACTTTTTTGGTCTTCATTCCTAAAACTCTGGGGGTTGACTCTTTGGATAAGTTTAGACCAATTAGCCTATGTAACTCTTTTAACAAGATTATCTCAAAGGTGTTAACTTCTAGAATGATTACAATTCTTCCTTTGATCATATCTCAACAACAAATGGGTTTTTTCCCTAGAAGATAGATTTTGGATTCAATCACATTGGTGCATGAAGTTATCCATTCAATGGAAGTTGGAAAGAGAGATGGAATGCTTCTCAAATTAGATCTTTCAAAAGCTTATGATTGGGTTGACTAGAATTTCCTTGGTTTGGTGCTCTAGGCTTTTGGCTTTGATTAGAAAGTGTGTAAGATTATATCTTAGCTATTTTCAACTTCTTCTCTTGGAATTTTGGTTAATGGTGCTCCTTCTATTTTTTTTTAAACCTTTGAGAGGGCTTAGATAGGGGGACCCCCTCTCACCTATTTCGTTCATTATTTTGGTAGAATGTATTGGAAGGTTAATTGAGAAGAACAAACAAGTAGGAAGGCTAAAAGGGTTTACACCATCTTCTACATGTGTTCTCATCAATAGTCTGTGGATGATACTACTATGGGAGGAGAAGCTTTAGTCAAGGAGGCTAATGTTATGAAGGAGATTCTTGATTTTTACACTAGAGGATTTGGACAACTTATTAATTGGAAAAAAGCTCAATTTTCTTTATTGATACTCTAGAGCATAGGTAGAGGAAAATTATGAGAACCCTTGGTTGTGGAGTGGGAAAGCTTCCTTCTACTTATCGTGGACTCCATTTGGGAACTAAGCCTCCTAATTCCTTCTAGAATTGGATCATTTATAGGTTTAGTAAGAAGCTAGTGGGCTAGAAAGGGGCCTCTCTTAACCAAGATGGAAAATGCCTTTTGGTTAAATATACTCTTCAGAACCTCCCAATGTATGCCTTGAGCCTTTTTGGGATTCTAGTTAAATTTGCAGAGAAAATGGAAAAGATTCAGAGGCAATTTTCGTGGTCAGGTCTTGAAGGGTGGAATAGATATCCCCTTATGGCTTGGGACAATGTCTATCTTTCAAAATGCTATGGTGCATTGGGTATAAAGAAA
Organism: Cupressus sempervirens; assembly: GCA_028749045.1. NCBI lineage: Eukaryota > Viridiplantae > Streptophyta > Pinopsida > Cupressales > Cupressaceae > Cupressus > Cupressus sempervirens. The sequence continues at coordinate 98,854,349 of CM053793.1, read as the reverse complement.
CTAAATCATCTTAATATGGCTCTCCTAGCCAAAAAGATCTAGTGCATCCTTAATAGTTTTGGGGAATGGAGAGATGTCTTCGTTTATAATTATCTTAGAAGATCTTCAATCTAGGTTTTGCTAAATAATGAGGATATCCCTAGTGGGTCTATTATTTGGAATGGTGTTCTTAAAGAAAGAGAGTTGGCCAAGGGTAAGGTTGTTTAGAAAGTGGGGAATGGGGAGGATATTCTCTTCTGGACTAATCATTGGCTGCTACAAGGACCTCTTATTAATAATCATACATATTAAAAGTGGGCTAATGATTGTATTAGGCAATTTGGTTTGAAAGTTGGTGATTATAGAACTGACCAAGGATGGAAAGACCTATCTATCATCTCTGAGGATCTCAAGCCGATCATGACTATGTTGAATTCTATGGTTATTAATAATAAGAGAGATGAAGTTATATGGGGTGACAATCCTAATGGTTGTTACTCAATAGCTTCAGGCTACAATTCCCTTTTGAGCCTAAAAGAGAAACCCCCTTCAATGAAAGCTTGGTTACCTAGGCTTACCCCAAAGATTAATATTTTTTAACTAGTTGGCCTTGCAAGAAAAAATTCTTACATAAGATAATTTAATAAAAAGAGGATATATTATGCCTAATAGGTGTATCCTTTGTAAGAATTAGATGGATTCAATCAATCATATGTTTATACATTGTCCTTTCTCAAGGGAGGTCTGGGACAACATAACAAAAAAAATTGGGGTTAGCTGGTGCAAACTAGGTAACCTATTGGGTTTCTTTTGCCAGTGGATAAGCATGTTCAAGGGTTCAAACCTATTGGAATTAAGTATCTATACTTTGCCTCATTTTTTATGGGGAATCTAGAAGGAAAGAAATAATAGAATTTTTAGAGACAGAGAGAAACCTACTTATGTTATAGGAGAGAAGATTTATAGAAGCATAAAGGAAAACTATGAGGTAAGGAAGGGGGGAGATATTGAAAGTGGTGGTATTAAGAAGGAGAAAGAAAAAGGATAGGAGGACCAAAAGATAAGATGTGAAATGGTAGCTTCCTCCTGAGGGATGGCATAAAGCAAATTTTGATGGTGCATCAAAAGGTAACCCTAGACTTTCGAGTTGTGGAGGAATCCTAAGAAATAATTATGGTGTAGGGGTGGTGGATTTTGCTCTTCCATTGGGTTTCCAAACTAACCATTTTGTAGAAGCTAGTGCTACTTTCCATATAGTTAAATTGGCCTTTGACATGGGGATTAAAAAATTATGGTTGGAGGGGGATTCTATTAGAATTATAAGATGCATTAAAGGAATTAGTCAACCTTCATGGTCTATTGCTAATATAATTGAAGAGACCCAAAATTTCTTTCAAAATTTTGAATGTGTTCATGTCACCCATGTTTATAAGGAAGCTAACCCCATGGCAGACTGGTTCACCAATGAAGCAATTAGGAAAGATAAGGTGATGACTTGGAATTTGGGTGGGAATATTCTAGAAAAAGTGAGGAATCTTATCAAATGGGAAAAAATCCACAGAAGTATGGTGGAGATCTTAATGTAATAATGTTAATTTATGGAAGTTGCGGTGTGAGTTATTGTAATAATGGCATGTACAACAAACATAGTCAAAAGGTGAGGTTATTAGTGTCATATTGACATGTTTTGTGGGTCGATATTTTTGGCCACCTTTTTTCTTGGGATATAGAAAATTATTTTGGAACTTTTAGAGACACAAAAACTAGAGCTTTGAAAGGGTTGTGAAGGGTTTGCAAAGGTTGGTATTTATGAGAATTGTAGGGGTAGAGAGTGCAAAAATGGTGTGAGAACAAAGTTGGAAGGAGCCTGTGGGGGAAGCAGAAAAATGGAACGAAAGGGCAAAAGTATGGGAGCAATTGGAGAATGGAGGTATAGAAAAGTACATTGCTAAACTCCATGGCTTTGACCCAAATGTAACTAACAATATGGTAAACTCTTGTAAGGACAAGAGAGTTAAAGTGAATGGAGTTTCATTTCAGATTACAAAAGAATTCATTACTCTTGTGTTTGAAATTTTGGTGGAAGGCTTCAAATTTTATAGAGACAAGAAGCTATCAGTGAATGCGGTTAAGGATTTTGCAAAGAAAACAAAGGAATGAAATGATCTAGTAAAATGTGAAATGTACTTTGAAATGGATTCCATCAAAAAACTTTGGAGGTATATTTTATGAGTTGTTATAGAGTATATTTCATTTGATACTAGATTTGATTGTGTGAGGGCCCATCACTTTATTTTTCTTAATCATTTCCATCATGGTATCAAGATTTCTTTCCCCTTTTATTTATTTACTTCTATGAGTAAGGCTATCATAGGATACAAGAAAAAACCCTCTATGAACCCTACCCTACTTGAGGGATTATTGTTGTTAATTTATCAACATTTTAAAGCCTAGACTTTGGGTAAATTTCCTCAGCCTGGTGCAGATGCCTTTGATGTCTTAGGTAGCTCTAGTTTTCCTCTAATTTAGAGGACATTGAAAGTATCAGTTCGGAGGGGGAGGAAAATGATTCCTCTAGAAAGAAGGCTAAAGAGTCAAAGAAAAATTTTCCCACACCTATTATCCCAAGTAGGAAGAGCCCTAGAGGACACGGGCCTAAAATTATAGGCTAGGGAGATGAAGAAAATAATGAGGATGGGGAGGATATAAAATCTAATAGTGATGAGGAGGAGGAGACAAAAATAAAGAGGGAGGAACTAGCTGCAAAGAAAAGGAAGAGGGAAAAACAAATGGATGTTGAGGGGGCTCTAGGGTTAGGGCCAAATGTCTCTACAGTTCATCTTTCCCCTATTCATCCCCATGAGTAGGAGAAGCAAAAAATTGGAGGAGAGGGTGGAGAAGTGACTATTAAGGGTATGAAAAATTCTTGGAGAAATTTTAATGTTAGAACATCGAATATGGGGATTGTTAGAGAGACAATGAATCCTCAAATTCTAGAAGAAAAAAAGGGCCACCTAAAGTTTGAAGAACTCATTGATCTAGCTATGGTGGAAATAATGGATAATGGTAGGCAGATGGGCATGAATCTATTGAATAATGCTCACAATAGCATGATTGATAACTTTAGGTCAATCAAATGGCTTTACGACAAATCAAAAGAGGTCAGGAAAAAAATTGGCCAAATGGAAAATAGTAGGAAGGAGTCAAATCTAGGAAATTAGAAGAATAAGGATGATAGAATCAATTTAGCTGAGAAGAGAATCCTAAACCTAGAAAACTATAATCATAATCTGGTGAATTAGATGATCTCCATCCTCATTTCTATCAATGATAACATTCTATCCCTTACTAGAATGATAAAAGCCAGAGGCCTACTAGACAAGGTTGAGGACAAGGAAAGGGAAAGAGCTAGGGTGGAAGAGGATGCAACAATAGAAATTACTTTTAGCAACCTAGATCGAGAAACCCACAAGAGTCAAGAGTAGATTGTCGAGGAGACTCACAGATTCTATGAAGTAGCTCAAACAATGTAGGGGCTTGAGTGAAAGATAGAAGAGTAATCATGTCTTTTGTTGTTAATTTATTGTTTTCTTTTGTCAAGTTGGTTTTTTCTTATGATGGCTTTTTGGATGTAAGTTGAACTAACATTTTTTTTGGCCTTTGTATTTGGTTGGGCTTTCATGATTATTATCAGCCATGTGACTCATCTTTGTTTGGTTGGGCATTATATGCTTATTATCAACCTTGGTTTTTGTTTTAACTTTTGGGTTTTAGGATCCCTATAAAACCTATTTTTCTTATCAAAAACTAGTTACTATTTTTCACTCTTTTGAAGTGAGCCCTATTAGGAGTCAACACTATTAAAGGTTACAAAACACACTATTAGGTGTGACCCTATTAAAGGATTTAATCACCTTTTATGAGTGGCCTTGCAAAAGGTCTTGAGATAATTCAATGGAATTGTCATCTTGTTAGAGGATTTACAAATAGTTGTTAAGCCAACTTTGTTAAGAGATTTTAGTTCACTGCTATAATGGTTAGAGAGTAATGATGAAATTACCTAATTGTGATGCAACTAAATTGCTGATTACAGATCTCTGGTCTGGTTCATACTTGATCCTTGCTGATCAAATAACACTTTTCTATTCCACAAGGATACCTACTTATCTTTCAAGTTTTCTTCCTCTACTTATCTCTTTCAACTCATTCAACTTGCATCTCACACATACTCTAAAATCACAACTTGAATTTTTACTTATACATTTTAGATTGTCAAGTCAGCTCAAATACAACTTAGAATAACCAATATTCATCACCTAAGTTGGCTAGAATCAATAGGTAAAATAATTAAGCTTTACATGCCAAAATAAAAAAATCCTTTGGAAGTTGACCCAGCTTGGTAGAAACTAATTCTAAATTGATTTCTTGTGTTGACCAACAGAAGCTTAGTTAACCCTATGAACTTGCAAAATTCCTTTGGTAATTGAGTGAACTCAATTAGCACTAACTTTGCTCAACTTTTCCTTTGTTAACTAAGTGAGCTCAATTAACACTCTTTTCTACTTGACATCCTTTGATGCCCAAGTGAGCTTGATAGCAACTACCTTCTGCAAAGAGTAGACTCAAGAATGTTTGGTAGACTAGAAAAACTATCTTCATTGACCAAGTAAGCTCGGCATGCACTGACTATCAACTAATATGACATTTGTGTGACTTCAATGACCACACACAATTAATCAATTGTATCCAACAAGTGGAGCTTTTTAAATCCACTCCTCTCATTGAAATTGTAGACACACCAAAAAGACCACAGTATTACAATACAGAAGATTTTGAAGAAGAAAAGAGAAAATTGTGGGCATTGCATGTGGAATTGGATGTGCAATATGAGGATAGATTAAGGAAATCTATTATCTATTTAATAGATAAAATTGATTGGCAAACTTTCTATGAGTAGCTAGCAAAGGTAGTAAATACATGGGAGGAGCTGAAAGCAAGTGATGATGCCCTCAAGCCAATTGTCAAAAAATGGAGTAAAAGAAATAAAAATATTACTCTTTTGTATTTTTCTATTATCAATTTATCCTATGAACACATAGAAAAAACTTATGATTTGTCTAGTGATCTAGCAGAGTTTGATGATAAGAGAGTTTCATTACCAAGAAGGATCATAAGTTATCTTGATAAGTATAAAAGCATTAACTTTTAATTATTCCCACATACTATAGATAAAAGGGATGAATTGAAAAATAAGGAGGAATAGGCCTAGAAACTAGATGACCTATTGTGTTTGAGGATGAATAGAGTTATAAATGAAAATGGAAATGCATGGTGGGCAGTTACAATTGAAGAAGTTGTAAAAGTTCAATTTTTTTTAATTCTTTAAGGCAAGATTTTATTGAGATTGATAAGTTAGGAGAATATGTGATTAAGAAACAACATGATATTCTGGAATTTAATTGGCCATATGACACACTCTTTGATAAGTGAATGGCAGAATCTTTTCATGCAAAGCAATTAGAATATGCTAAAATTGATGATGAAGATGTGGAATAGGATGAAGTATATGGGTAAAAGTACAAAGATGTGTCACCTTTTATGTTGACTTATCAAAATGATTGAATTTGAGTATTTCTATCTAAAAATCAATTTTTTTCAAACATATGATCTTGATAAATTTATTCTAGCTAAGTTATATATGGTCTCACGCTTTTCCAATTGGAAATGTCTATTAAATACATGTTTTCTAGTAGTTATTATCCAACTACTAAATAAATAAAATTATTTTAGAAAACTGACATTTCAATAACTCTTACTAGTTTTTATGATATATTTTTAATAACATATAAACATCATTTTATAGATCTCAAAGTCATCAATATTCTTATATAGAGTTCATAATGTTTTTATTAGATATAGTATATTATAATTAAAAAATTGTACAAGTACGTATTTTAACACTCAAGAAGATGTCAATTTTGAGAAAGAAAAAAGTATTAAATCATATTTTTAAAAAACTAAATTATATGACATTCTAGAGGAGAGAGTCCTCTTCCAAAATCTATAGTTTTTATTTTGGTTGGAATATATTTATTTTGAAAAATGTGGTGGGAGATGAAAACTATCAATTTGAATAATTTGAAATTTGAGTCATCATAAAAAAAAAAAAAGGTTTAAAGCCAATTTTTATTTTTTATTTTTCTAGCTACATATGTTACCTATAACATAATCTGAGATCAAAGGGAAATATGTTTATTTCCCTATCATTTTCTAGTGGGAACTAGACCCCTAATTTGTAGCATTTTTTAGTAACTAAAAAGTTATCTTTAAAAGATAGGAAAATATATCATTTCTTATTCCAAATATTTATTAAAATTATAATCCTAAACTTCATCCATTTCTACACATTTTCTTAGTTTACTTTGTTCTCAAATTTTATAATAATACTAGTTTTATGTCATTGAATGTGAACAGTTATACTTTTTTTAGCCTTTTCCTTTGTAAAAGGGTGCTTTTACCCATAAATTATTGACACATCAGTAAAAGAAGAAGAGGAAAAAGGTGAGCAACCAATTATAGTTGCAAGCACAAAAATCCAAACTAGTGACTTGGTAGAAGAAGAATCAGATATAACTATTGTCTTATTAGTTCATGATGATATAAATGGAGAGCCTCAAGTTGAAGAAAGCTTGCAATAAGAAAAGCTAGATACATTACAATCAATTCCATTGGCTACATCTTCCATGGAGCTACAACAACAATAAAGTCAATCATCAACTTTTCATGAAACAAAGAAATGAAACAAAAGGATGCAACAAAAAATGGTCCCACCAAAGAATATTCATGATGAAAGACATTTTATTGCACAAATTTTTGTCCTTTATGACAATAACAATGTAAATATCTTTTGTCTTAGGGATGGCTATCAATTTCTCTATGTTTGAAGCTTGTTGTATCACATACTATATAATTGAGATTCCAAGGCTAGAGAAAAGGTCTGATTCATTGTATAATTTTAGTTATACTAAGCTTTGTACAATCTAGTCCTTGATGTGAACATTATGATGTATTTTATCTGCAAGTATCTAAGAATAGATTAATGTTATCAGATCTTAATGTCTTAACTTGAGTCATTTTGAGTTCTATTACAATTTTTATACAATTTTCAAAGGAAATTAGTACAAAGATAAATTGTCCCCATATCTTTTCTTCCTAAATCTTATCTCTATTTTTATTACCTAGTTATCTTGAAATTGCATGATCAAAGCTTTTTCAATTGAATGCAATTAGGCTATGTTGTATATCATTTTCACTATTACTTTTAATTCAATGAATTAGGTAAATAATTTAGTTAATAAGATAGGATCTCCATGGTAGTAGAGAGGATATGTGTAAGAATGAGTTTCAATGAGAATTGTTGATAATATTAATTGTAATGTAGTCAACTAGGTCTAGAAATTGGATAAACTTTGAATCCCAGTGGATGAGGCACTGATCAACTAGTTCAATTTACATATGGAGAAACCATGAACAAGAATCAAGCTTAAAATCAAAATCAATTTTACTTTAGTGTTTGAAGAATGTCAAAGCTGGTCAACACTTGCTTACATTTAATTTATGAGTCTTAGTTAGCTGCTATTGCCTAGAATTAGCTATAGATCTAAGAAGAATTGTGACCAATCTTCTATAAGGGATATATATTGTTGTAAAATGTCATGGAATGAATGAAATATGTATGTAGCATCAAGTTGTAAAACTTTTATCCCTCAAGTGCACCTGCCTTGGTTTTATTTCATGATTTTGTTGAAGTTGGGTCCAACTCTAAAGCACATATAATTGTTTATGGGAAGTACCTAATCCTTAGGTTTTTTTTATCTTTATTATCCTTGTATTAATTATTTTGTTCCTTAATAGTGTAAAAAAACCAAAAAGTTCTTTAAAGTACCTTATAGCTTCACTTGATTTATTCATTCTTTCCATATGTTTATTCTTAGCTCTTAACTCATTCCTTGGTAGGTCAATTTGAGATCGTAGGTTTATAATCTCCATGTCCTTCCTATTGAGTTCCAAATTTTTATGTAACAATTGATTCATTATGTCCAATTTATTATTTTTAAGATTTTTCACATCAAATGACATTTCCTCAACCATAATTTTGCCTTCTTCAACTTTTTTCTTTTGCCTAGTCACTACACAGTCTTATTGATGGATTTCATGTTCTCTCTTCAATCCTCTAACTTCTTCACTTAAAATATTTTTCTTCACCAATAGGTCTACTATTTTTTCATCACTTTCACTAGAATTCCCACTATTAAGAAATCCTTTGGTATCTACTTATGTATATAGTGTATCGTACTATTGAATAGCCATATCTTTCCTTTGCTTTAAGGATTTCCTTAACTCTTCTTTTGTTGCTTCAAGTTTTTGCAGTATGATCTAGATGTCTATCATTTGATTCTCAATAATATTTCATAATTTCTAAGCCTCAATCTCTGAGATATGAATTCTCAACTTGTTAGACATCTTTCAAGAGAATGAAGCTCTGATACTAATTGTTGGTGGATGTCTAATTGGGAAACAAGATACTAAGAGCAAGGGGGGGTGAACCAGGATCTATAAAACTTTTCACTTCTTGAACAAAATAAATGATTAACTATATTCACTCCTAATCCATCTCATATCTAGATCCCATACTATATAATCATGAAATGTAAAACTAAAACTAAAACTAACTAGGCATAACATCCATCGATATGAAAATGTAAACTCATAATGCAAAGATTTTGGTAACCTAGAAACCCTCCAAAGTGAAGGTAAAATTAGGGTGGATGACAACCAAAAATATTTAATACTACAACAACAAAGTTTGCATGTTAGGGTTATAATTTGATCACTTTTTATGATCTACCCTATAAGGGGACTTCTCAATTAAAAGCATTACAAGACTATTAAGTCTACCTTGCTTAGAATTAAGTAAGCACTCTATTAAGAGATTTTAAAATGTCTTTTAAAACCACTCTATTAAGATATTTGTAATGGTACATTGGTTAGAATATCTCAGTACCTGATCCTTCAATTTTATCTCACAAAGCTTATAATGAATCTTCTCTCTTCAATGTCTAAATATGATCTCCTTATCTAATTTTCTCTATCTTGTCCTTCACTACTAGGTTTCTCTATCTTATCTCTCTATAAAACTTATCCTTCCTTTCTCTATCCTTGGCATTTTCACTCATTCATGATCTTTCTTTGTATACCATGACACTTTCTCTCACACACTTGGATTTAGGTTTTGATCCCTCCTTAAATAGATAATCATGGAAGGTTCTAGATCATAATCAACGATCTACAATCCATTATTTTGTTTTTTAACCCTTTTGATTATTTCATTGGTTAATCTACCTTTCTTGGGATTAGTGCCTTCTAAAAAAATGCATACTTAGCTCCTTAGCTATCTCTAAAATCCAAAAAAATTGTGTAAAAGTTTGCTAAAAATATTTACACAAGTTTTTGTGCCATTACAAACATATGTGCACAAAATTTTTTACCCAAGAATCAATTTTTTGGACACTGAGTCATAACTAACATTCATGTTGTCCCTCAGCTTCTATAAGCTTGGCATGTACTAACTCACTCAACATAAGTTAACTTCACATTGCTCAATCTCCATTTGTTTTACTCAACATGTATAGTGACTTGGTCACTATTGGGGTGCTCAACAACATTTGACTGGTTTGTCATATAGAAAAATGTAAACAAGTCCATGTAACTTGACCTTCTTAGGATGGCTCAATCGCAATGATAACTGACCAAAGTTGCTTAGAAAATGACTAAGTGTTGGACACTAATAGTCAACAAGGCTTAGAGATTAACATATATATGTATTTATGTATAAATGTGTGTATGTGTGTGTGTGTGTGTGTGTCTATGTGTGTATATATGTATATGTATATGTATATATATGTATGTGTATATGTATATGTATATATATCCATATGCATATATATATACATATAGATATGTATACATATGCATATTTACATATATATGTGTGTGTGTAGATATATATATGTATATATGTGTATATATATACATATATATACATACATAATGTGTATGTATATGTATATATATGTATATATGTATATATATAAATATATAGATGTATATATGTTGATCTCAAATTGGTTGTGACAATTGAGTGTCAACACACTTAAGTCATTTACTAAGTTCATGCCAAACTAGTAATGCATGTCGAGTATGATATGTAAATACAAGACTATATTGAGTTCAAAAGAGTGTTGAGTCACTCAAGTGCTAAGAAAATAAACCATGTTGAGTGATTCAAGTGCTAAGTAAGTAGTAGATACCAAGCAATTTAGGTGCTGAGTTAGAATTAGAATTACAATATGTGTCAAACATCAGTAACTTCAAGTGTCAAGCAACATAGATTGGACATATTTGTTTGTGATTGCACCAACAACTATGTAAACTATTTTTTAGCTGACCAAAGGATAGAATATGATCTTTTAAAGATAAGAACCAATTTGTATGTAGATTCCCTAAGAAATTACATGTAGCCAATCAGAAAAAGGGAAGGATTAAGCAGCAAAAAGGAGGAATGTCAACTGTAGATTCATACCTAACCCTAAGTCTCCTAGTCTTTTTAAGGAAGACAAAACCCTAACCTTCATATGAGCATGTAATGAGTTGAAGGAGGAGAATAGTGAAGTTTTCATGTGAGGGAAGAGCATTCATGGAGACTTAGAAGTTATAGAGAGTGAATTGTAGAATCAGTTGGAGGAGAACAAGAATAGAAGGATACAATAATTATCACATCAGATCATAGAGGATCAAGAAGGACACTATATGGATTTGATCTTTAATCAAGCAAATAGATCCAATCACAAGATCTATGCTGAAACATCGTAATAGGTGATTTTAGTTAAATCTCCTAGGAGGAGTAGCCCTAACATATTTTTGTAAATCCTATGACAGGATGACATTCCAAGTGATTGTTCTAAAGTCCTTTAGCTAGGCACACTTTTAGCAGGGTGTTGAAATATTCTAACAAGGTGGGACTTAACAATCCTTGTAAGCCTTTAATAGGGTAGGCCTTTCACAAGGAAAATCATGTTTCATGGTCAAACCATTGTAACCTTAATTGGCTACACTTTATTATTGTAGTAGTGAAGAATTATGGGTGTAATCCCCACCCCAATTTTACCTTCTCTTTGAAGGATTTCCCAGGTAATCATATCTGGTGTCAAATGTGTGATTGCTTGTATATTTACATGATTTAGATGTATGTGCTTTATATTTTATTTTAATTTATCTATTGAATGCATGAGATGGATGAGTGGTAAAAAAATTTATGGGTTCATGTTTTAACTTCTAATTCACCACCACCTCCCCCCCCCCCCCCCCCCAAGAAGTTTACCTTTCCTACTTGTAATTCCAACAATTGGTATTAGAGCCAAGTTCTCAAAAGGAGAAGCTGTGTAGCTTAGAGGAAAGATCTTGAAATGAAAGTCTACAAGTTGGGAAAGACCACGGAGAACTAGGAGATTGAGATACATCTTATATTACATCAACCAAATGAAGCTAGAGATGCTTTGTAGAGTTCCTTGAAGAGAAGGAAAGAGATTGCTATAGCAAAAAATGACACACAATACAAAGAGATTGACACCACAAAGCTATTTATAGATGGTAAATAAATTAGAAATCTCAAGTTGGAGCAAGAATCACAAGCTATATTGCTATGTGAGGTGACTAAACAAAAGAAGAAAGGTATAGAAGACAAGGCCACGATTAAAGAAGACAAAAGAATTTTGGTAAACAAATTAGAAGAAAAGTCATTAAAGTTATCCAGGATCTCAAACATGTAATTGGATACCTTAAGCCAAATAATAAATTCTTGTCGTGAGTTGAATGTTAAGGACATTGAGATAACTACATTAAATTGTAGAATGAACAACTGTAAAATGACCTAAAAAGAGAAAAAGAATTTGCTGAAAGTTTCAACAAGCTAAATGAAGCCATCAAGTACATTGAGAAACTAATAAAATCCCCCAGATCCAATAGAGATACATTAGGATTGGGCTACACAAGCACTAAAGAAGACAAATCATTCAAAGCTATTGAGGAAATGAACAACAAACGTAAGAACTCCAAACCTACTTGTCATAGTTGTGGTAAGAAAGGACATATAGCTAATGTGTGCTGGAGCAAGAATACAAATCAAAATGCTAAGCCTAAGAAAATGACTCACTATCATAACTGTAACAAATAAAGTCATTAGGCACATGAATGTAGAACCAAAACCATGCATGCACCAAAATTTGAAGGATATTGCTACAGTTGACAGAAGTATGAACATAGAGCCTTTGAATGTAGATCCAAGTCCATGTGGTCATAAAAAAAGATAGCAAAGGTAAGAAGATTTGAAAATTCCTATAATTGGGATTATAATATAAGATATAGCTATCACTATTGTCAAGAATATTGACATGCATCTGAAAACTGCATTAGGACTCACTTCAGTGGTAACTACAAAAGGTGGTTGAGTCAAACCACATGTTTCAATTGTCACAAGACTAGTCACATCAATAAGTATTGTCCAACTAGGTCCAAGGCACGATGTTGTGAATTTGATAAGGTTAAAGGTAAGGTAGATGTTGAACACATCAAGAATGAGATGAATAAGACATGGAAGAAGAAAGATGGTGGCAATACATCAAATGAAGGGATCACTTCACCTAATAGGTCAAGCGATCACACCTCATCAAACTAACCAATCAAAAGGTATGTGGGACTAATATTTAAGTGCTATATCATACATTAGTTCCAAAAGGAATTAGTACTGAAAAGACTACATTAGCATGAGTAAAGATGTAAAAAGTTGTGGTAGATTCAAGGTTAAATCTTCAAGTTTTCATGTTGTTGCCAAGCATGAAAAGTCTTTTATGTATGCTAAGTAAAATACTAGTGAGTGTTAAGCTACTAATCAAAGATAGTTAGAGCTAATCCTATAGTAGCTGCCAAGTGAGGGAAACCTCTATAGATGCCAAGTGGAATAGAAATCATGTTGATGCTGAGTTTATAGATGTACAAGTACCAAGCATTAAATGCAGCATTTTGAAGGATATATGGTCAATTTTCACCTATTTTTCTTCATTACAAATTCAAGCGAGAGCAAGTAGAGTGAAGAGGTGATTCATAATCTAGTTTGAAGCATTTGCAAAGATCCTAGCAATGATCAAGCACCAATTCATCAAATTTTTGAGGTATTCTTCATAAGCTGAGTTATGTAGTTTAAAATTTGTAAAACCCTAGTTTGATAAAATGTCTTCTATATCAAAGAATGTGAAGAAAAAAAAAATTGATGTCCAATTAGTCAACAATGAGGTCAAATAGCCAAATTTTAAAGCCATCCTAGACATTGCTTATAAAAATGACCCATCAAGCACGTTATCCATGATTCCACCTAAGGTGATAATGGTCTAAGACAAAAGAAAATGTAACAAATGCAAAGTACGAGGTATAGGTGATATGGAAATAAGGTAAGATTATGATGAGTTGTGTGAAAATAGCATTTTGAAGGAAGAATTCAAGATTTTAGAGAGAAAGGGTTTGACCCATGCCCTAGATTTTCCAATGGTGTTCAAAATAGAATAGATCAAGGTACTATTAAGCAGGATACGTGATGGATGTCTATGGTTGGAAGGAGGACCAATCAAGATTTCAAGAAGAATTGTTCATAGGGTGATTGGTTTTCCAACCCTAGATCAGCCAAAGACCTTATGAAGTGACTCAAAAGAGGTAATTAAGAAGAACACAGGTGCAAAATGGAATAAGAGAGGAATGAAAATTGATAACATCATTGATCCTCTACTTGGGTTTGTTGTTATTGTTATTTCTCACAAATTTTATTAGTCAACCAGGTTAAACACTATACCATGCATTGTAGTTGATGTTGGCTATAAAATTGTCAAGAAAGATCATACTTATGATCTTACAGAACTTCCACTATAGCAAATAAATGAAAATCTTGGAGGAATTAGTAAAACCAAGAGTATTCAATGTAAATTTGGATCAATAATTGTGTGCATATTTGTCTATGTATAGAATGAATTTCCATCTTTTAGTAAAATAGGTTGGAAGACAAACAGATAAGTGGTTGTATAGATCAATTAATATATTGAGCAGATGGGTGAGAACTTTGAAATAGTTATGACAAGCTATTTTGAAGAGTTCAAGAAGTCTATGAAGAAAAGGTTGATGATACCTATCTCCTTGTAACTTTAACAATACTACAATGACATATGTTTTCTTGTAGATATTGATTACACATACATACAAGAAATAGTACCTACGGTAAGATGGCTAAGACCCTTAGGATATGAAATTAATGTGGATAAAGCCTCATCTGCAATCACTACACTCCTAGTAGAGGAGATTGATAAAAGTGCCAAGATATTTGGTAATTATGATATTATGAAATCCAAAGTTGAAATAGAGTTAAAGATAGCCACCACAATAAAGAAGAAAGACAAATTGGTGAGAAAATTAAAGGTCAATTTTGGAGAAGGTGCAGGTGAAGAGGAAGAAGAAGATGATGAAGAAGATGAAGAGAAAAGATAGGAGCAAGCCCAAGAACCTATTTCTTTGACCCAAGGCATGGGTGAGGACATTGAAGAAGAAGGTACCAAGGAAGATAAAACCAAAGAAGCACCAATTCAAATAGAACCTAAGACAAGAAAGGCCAAGGCATACCTTGTGGTGAATACAAAGGCAAAGAAGACTACTAAGCCCAGCCCATCAAAACTAATAGCACCAACAACCAGGGAAAACATAAGTGATACTACTCAAAATGCCAAAGAGCAAGCCAAAGAAAAGAAAAAGGCTACTAAACAAGAATGGCCAAAGCAAAAGAAGCAAAGGAGAAACTACATTGCATAGCCAAAGACTAATGATGAAAGAATAAAATCTAAAGATGCAAGCTAGTTTAGAGTGTTAAGTTATCCACAAAAACCTAATCTTGAGAATCTCTGTGAAAATGTTAGAAACAAAATAGATTTATCTAATTTGAAAAATATTGATTTTGGGAAACTTGGTAGAGAAGAAATTTTTTTGATTAAGGAATCAATATATGCAATGATGTCTAAATTCAAGAAAACTCCACTTGAATTAGATAATTCAATACCTAAGGACTTGTATACTATTGTTGAAAATAAGTGGCAATATTATTTAAACCTAGAGAAACAAATCAGAGAATCTAATAGCCCAGATGATACCAAAATTGACAAAAAGACAAATTGTCAAAGCAAATAAGAAATATGGTGGATGGTTTGCACCAAAATACAAGTCATTTAGCATCCTTTAGAACAATATTGAAAATGTTGTCAAGAAATCCAGTCAAATATGGAAATTGATCTCTGGGTTGACAACTACTAAACAAGGAGAAGAAGATCCCTAAGAGAGAATAAATAATGATGATGATAACAATGATAAGGAGGAAGAAGATAAAAAAAAGGATACTACTATGGAGGAGACATAAAAGGAAAAAGATAACATGGCTATAGTTGAAGAGAAACAGGAAGAATAGAGTGTGCAAGACACACAAATGCCTAATATGAGCCCTCCACATGACACAAGCATGCCTACAAAAATTATAATTGTTAAGGACATTCCTAATAACTTAGCTTAGAACATCAATCCTTTAACTACAGAAGACCTAAAGAATATTCTTGACCAATCCACACTACAAGCCAAATTGTATGAAAGTCTAGTATTGGTCAGCATTGATGAACTTTAGAAGGTAGTAGCTAACATTACAAGGGATAAGGTGAACACACAAGAACCACCTTTTGTCATTCCTTTAGCTACTTGTGCTCAAGCTTTAACAAAAACATCAATAGAAACATCCACAAAGTTTGACACAACTATTAAAGTTGATTTGGTTGAATAGCAATACATTGTAAGAGAAGAGGAAAAGGAAACCACAACAAATAAAATAGGATAGAAAGACACATCTGCACCTACAACACAACCACTAGGTGCAACTCAAATCATTATGATTGATGGAATCATATCTAAAGAAAGTAAGGACATACTAAAGGAGAAGGAACAAGAGGCCACTCAAGCATTGGTAACATTACCAACATCTAGCACTCCTACAAAAGTCCTTTAGGAGTTGAGCACTAAAGTTGTACCACTACAAATCTTAGCACTAGGCTCAAGTTCCTCCAAGATTTCTAAGGTAATTCACTATGGAGATGTAACTTTAGATGAAGAAATAGTGATACTTAAGTATGGTTATGCAACCATAACATTAGAATGGATAGGCATAATGCAACAAGCCTTGGAAAAGAATAAAAATCAAGAAATATTGAGAAAGGAGTATAGACAAAGGCAAGCATTTCAAGAAATCAAAGACATCTTCTTAGATGCATTCATATTGCCAACACTTGAATAATCAAATCCACTATTGGAATAGTTATCAAAAATTGTGGAACAAGTGAACAATGAAGACTAGGACACTAATGCCAAACTTTTGGAATGCTCTAGAAGGAAATTTCAAGGGAAAGTAAATGAAAAGATATATGGTGGCATAGCACTGATTCAAGTTGAAGATAGTGAAGAAGGTACTTGAGAACATATTCTCATTGTACACCAAACTACGTGATCCCGCGCTCTTCACTTAAGAAACAAGTCACAAAATTTTGAGTTTGGAGAGAAGTTTAAAAGTCTTAGGTATGCAATTACTTGAGAACCTAGCCTAGAGTGAGAAGCATTTTCACTCATTGCTTCAATCACAAAGTCAACCAGTTGTGTTAATAGTAGAAGAGGCTAATATAAGAGCCAAGTTGATTAATATCCAAGCCTCCCTTACCTCCCATATGGAGATACTTCACAAAGAAGTAGGATATGCATAAACATTATTCAAGAAAGATCATAATCTTTCTACATTAGATGGACTAGTTCACCTTGCAATAGAGCTAGCAATCCAAATAAAGTCATTGAATGTTGCATGTGACAATTGGGATGCTAATCTAAAAATAATCATGGAGGTCCACAAATCATTTGTGGATAGATACACCATAAGTATATAGATCCTTTGAAATAAGTGTCAAAAAGGGGGAGATAAAAGAAAAAAGAAAGGAGGAGATAAAAGTGAATAAAAAAAGAGGAGACAAACAAAAAAAAAGGAAAGAAAAATAAACCAAAGGGGGAGAAAATTGAATAAAGAAAGAACAGAGCATATCAGATAAATTGTATCAGCACATTAAGGACAAAGATTATTAGCAAGAGATAAATCTACTCAAAATGGAGAATAGATTTTTTGATACAAATCAGGCACATTAACTCAAGGGGAGTTATAAAATATTGAGGTATATAGTCTATTAAAAAAAATTGAAATTTTGTATATAATTTGAGTTGTGAATGTATTATACTCAAGAAGGTTAGATTGATTATGTATAGTTAAGTGTTTTTGACTCTCATGTCAAAGGGGGAGATTGTCGATCTCAGATTGGTTTTGACAATTGAGTGCCAACACACTTAAGTCATTTACTAAGTTCATGCCAAACTAGTAATGCATGTCAAGTATAATATGTAAATACAAGATTGTGCTGAGTTGAAATGAGTTCCAGGTCACTCATGTGCCAAGTTACTCAAGTGCTAAGTAGATAGACCATGCCGAGTGATTCAAGTGCTAAGTAAATAGTAGATGTCGAGTAGTTCAGGTGTTGAGTTAAAATCAGAATTATAGTATGTGCTAAGCATTAGTAACTTCAAGTGTCGAGAAACATAGATTGGACATATTTGTTTTGATTGCACAAATAACTATGTAAACAATTTTTCAACCAACTAAAGGATAGGATATGATCTTTTGAAGATAAGAACAAATTTGTATGTGGATTCCATATGCAATTACATGCATCCAATCAAAAAAAGGGAAGGATTAAGTGGAAAAAGAGATGAATCTCAACCATAGATTCATACCTAAACCTAAGTCATATAGCTTTCTTAAGGAGTACAAAAACCTAAAATTCATATGAGTGTGTAAGAAATTGAAGGAGGAGAATAGTGAAGTTTGCATGTGAGGGTAGAGCATTGATGAAGACTTAGAAGTTATAGAGAGTGAATTGAAAAATTAGTTGGAGGAGAACAAGAACAGAAGGATACAAAAATTGTCACATTAGATCAGAGAGGATCAAGGACACTATATAGATTTGATCTTTAATCAAGAAACCAAAGCCAAACACAAGATCTATGCTGAAATATCCTAACATGTGATTTTAGTTAAATCTCCTAGGTGGAGTAATCCTAACAGACTGTTGTGAATCCTTTAACAGGGTGACATCAAGTGAATGTTTTAAAGTCCTTTAGCTAGGCACACTTCTAAAAGGGTGTTGAAATCCTCTAACAAGGTGGGACTTAGTAGTCCTTGCAAGCCTTTAACAAGGTAGGCCTTTCACAGGGTAACTCATGTTTCATGATCAAACCATTGTAACCTTGATTAGCTACAGTTTATTGCTACAGTAGTGAAGAATTGTGTGTGCCATCCCCACCCCAATTTTACCTTCTCTTTGGAGGTTTTCTAGGTAATCATATACGGTGTCAAACATGTGATTTCTTATATGTTTACATGATTTAGATGTATATTATTTACATGTTATTTCAATTTATCTATGAATGCATGAGATGGATGAGTGGTGAAAAGTTTTATGGGTTCATGTTTTAACTTCTGATTCACCCCCCCTCCTCTTAGAATTTTACCTTTTCTACCTGTAATTTCAACAACATATATGTGTATGTATGTATGTAGAACTATATATGTGTGTTTATGTGTATGTATGTATATGTATGTATGTATGTATGTATGTATGTATGTATCTATGTATGTATATCTATATATCTATATATATGATGCAAGAGCATCTTAGGTGTAAGAGAAATCTTGCATCACCCAAAAATAATTTATTTTCAATATTTTCTATTTTAATAAGGACTAGCAGATATGGTGGTTACTATTTATGTGAAGTTGTTATTTTTTGTAACATTTTCATATGAGCTCAAAATGTTGTCATTTTCTATAGGAAGGTTCATTTTGGAATTATAAGCCTACCATAAAAATCTCATTGCTCCAGCTTAACTATCAAAGAAGTTATTGTAGATTTTTGATGGAACAATTTGCAAAAAAATTTGAGTCTCATCATTGGAGGACTTAGACTACCCAAATGAGGTCCAAAAACTTGACAAAAGGGTACTTGCACCATCTTAGGCCTGTAGAGCAGGAGCTGGCATTTTGAAAAAGTGGTTATAATAGACAATTAAAGCAATGGTTCAAGAGTTATGGCCTTTCAAAGTTGGGCTACCAAAATATCTAAAATAATTTGTCAAAAATGTATTTAGCAAACTCTATATGTATTGTTAGGGTATTTTGACCCTATGTATTAAGTTTGAGCATCTAAAACCTTCTTGAGTGCCATAAAATTGCCTATTTAAGAAAGGCCCAACATTTTCTAAGATAGCTCAAGGTGATAGTTTGTAGCTTGTCTTGCATATTATTGTAATGAAGGCACCCATGTGGGTTAGCATATTGTACTTGTGAATTCTATAACGAAGTATTTGCAGCACAAATCAGAAGTCCATATTTTGTTCTCACATTTGTTATTATTTCTTTATTTTCTATTATGGTTTATAGTATCAAGGGGAGCACCCTTCATCAAGTGGTATTAGAGATAGAGTTCTTGAGTGTGTGGATAGACCATTGATTGTGAGGTAGTTCACACCAAGACCATGGTTTGGGATGAGTGTTTAGATAGATCATTAATTGTGAGGCAATTTGCACTAGGATTTTAGTGGAAGTGTGAAAATGCCTCCATGAAAAGAGTGTGGTAGAAGAGTTGTAGGTGTTACACTTGAGGATTTTAGAGCCCTCCAAATATAAATGTAAGCATTAGAAGAACAAATGTGTAGAGGAATAAATCTTCTCGTAAAAGATGAAAGCGAGGATGAGGATGAAGTAGAAGAAAATGTTGAAGTAGAGGCAGTTCTAAACCCAAAGGAAGAGAGGATTTTTAGGGCCATCTCCAAGATTGGAAAAAAACCTAAGTTTGAGGTTCCCACATTTTTGGGAAATCTTAACCTAGAGGAGCTAATCGATTGGATCAATGAACTAGAGGAGTACTTTGAGTATGAAGGTATTGATGATCTTCATAGGGTCAAGTTTACGAAGACAAAACTAAAGGGACATGCAAATATTTGGTGGCAAGAGGTTTAGTTGGAGTGAAATAGAAATGGAAAGGAAAAAATCACCAGATCATATTAGATGATAGCTAAATTAAAGTAGCAATTCATTCCCATGGATTATGAGCTTGATGTATTGAAGAAGATGCAAGGGTTGAAGAAAGTAGAACAATATGTTCAAGAGTATATTGAAGAGTTATACCAAGTTCTCATTAGAACCAACCATGAAGAAGTTGGTAAGGAGAAATTTTCCCATTATCTTAATGGGTTAAGGTCAAGTATTTAGGATGAGATGGGTCTAGTTTGAATGAATAGTATTAAGGAGGCATACCAATTTTCCCTAAGAGTTGAGGAGAAACTAAACAAGTAGTTTGACAACAAGAATAGTGGAAGAGGTTGTGGTAGAAGATCTAGTGGATGATCTTATGGTGGTCATAATGATGATTAGAAGAACAAGGATGAGGTTGGAAGTAGCAATCAGAACTAGAAGGGAAAAAATTCCAATCATTTCCATGATTAGAACAATAGATATTAGAGAGCCAGAGGAAGCGGGCATGGATATGGAAGAGGAGGCTTCCATGGAAAATGTTTTCACTATGGAGAAGAAAGGCATAGATCATTTGAATGTACCTAGTGCCAAGGAAGGATAGATTGAAGAATAGAAGGCCAGGCTAGAGTTGCACTTGTTGATGAAGATGCTAGATCATTACATTCTAAAGATGCTAAAAGAGGAGATGTCCTAGTTAATAAAGAGTCCTACTGAGTGCTAAGAATGAATCTAATCAAAGGAGGAGATTGTTTCACACAAGGTGCATATGTGAAGATTAAGTATTGTGATATGATCATTCATGGTGGAAGTACTAACAATCTAGTATCAGAGATGATGGCCACCAAGTTGAAGCTAAAGAGGCAGAAACACCCACATCCATACTGTATTGCCATGGTAGTTTGACAGACATACTATAAATAATGGGTGAACAAATACCTACACTATGAAAAAGGATGGAGTGAAACATAAGTTGAAGCCATTGAAGGAGAAAGAAGAAAAGGTATGTAGTGCTACTATAATATGTTTTGTTGATGGAAAAGAGTTTCTCAAAGGTATGAAGTACGAGCATATGTGTTTTTCTATAATTCCAAAAGATAGTAAAGAAGAAGTAGAGAAGGTACCTGCAAAAGTTTAAGTGGATTATAGGAGAAAATAAGAGTTTTAATCTATTAAAATAGAAAGTTACTAAATAGCTTGATTTAGTACTTCCAAATTTTGACAAGGTGTTTCAAGTAGATTGTAATGCTAGTGGTACTACAATAGGAGCTATTTTGAGCCAAGAAGGTAGACATATTTATTACTTTAGTGAGAAGTTGAATGATGAAAAAAGAAAATACTATGTTTATGATCAGGAATTATATGCTATAGTTCAAGCATTAAAGAAGTAGAGACATTATCTTCTTCCTAAGGAGTTTGTTTTGTATACTAATCATCAAGCTTTGCAATATTTTAATAGTCAAGGAAAATTAAACCAAAGGCATTTGAAGTGGGTTGAGTTTTTGTAGAGTTATACATTTTTTTTAAAACACAGGAGTGGGAAGTCTAATAGAGTTGCAAATGCTCTTAGTAGAAGACAACTTTTGCTAACAAAAATGCAGATAGAGGTGGTTGGGTTCAAGGAACTTAGTACTTTGTATCTAGATGATCTTGATTTTGGTGAAGTGTGGCAAGCTTGTATAAAACCTATTACACTGGATAGGACAAAATGGTTTGATTTTATGATCTAGGATAGTATGTTGTTAAAAGGAAGCCAGTTGTGCATTCCTAGAAGTTCAATGAGAGAGGATCTCATTAAAAAGAAGTGTAATGGAGGATTGGTTGGACATTTTAATAGAGATTAAACCATAGCTTTGGTTGTTGAGAATTATTACTAGCCACAATTATAGTAAGATGTGAAGAAGTTTGTGCAAAGTTGTAGAGTATGTCAAATGTCGAAGGGAGTAAAGTAGAATACAGGGTTGTATCAGCCATTACCTATACCAAAGAAGTTGTGGGAGGATGTCAACAGGGATTTTGTTCTTGGATTACCAAGTACTCAACATGGGCATGATTATTTTTTTGAGGTACTTGACAGGTTTTCAAAAATGGCACATTTTATTCTGTGTAAGAAGACTAGTGATGATGTTCATGTGGTAGAATTGTTTTTTCAGAGAAGTAGTGAGACTACATGGTCTTCCAAAGAGTGTAGTTTCAGATTGATGGGGACACAACCCAAGAACAAAATGGACACAATAGAAAGGGAAAATTATATTAACTGAGAAAATAAGCTAGTAAAAATAGTATAGGTAAATAAACTTCGAAACATGCACTAAGGGCTTACAATAGCATAAATCTGGAGATAATTTCTCCTTTCAGTACCTCCTCTCAAACTCCACTCCGAACTGCCTTTTACAATGCTAGAAATCTCCTTAAATAGACCTCAGAGGGTTAAGGACTAGGAGTACATTCTAGAAAGTGCTAGTAGGCACCCACTAACCAAATAGAAGGTTCCAGAAGCTGTGTTAGAAGTTGGTGCAAATCTAGAAGAATCCAAAAACGGTAACCGAACTTCTGGGAGGCATAACTTTTCAACCGTAGCTCCAATTGATGAACTGTTTAGATTTTCAGAAAGCTCTCAAAGTGCTCTATAGCCCTATGGATGAGCTACACTCATCCCCCATTTTTTGGCCATTTTTGAGGTCATTTAATGCCCCTAACCTGACTTTGAAGCATTCTTAGGAGGTCTCCAAAACTCAAAAAATTGCAATAACTTTCAAACTGTGGGGCCTTTTGACCTGATTCTTTTTCTGGAATGCTCTAAATCACAATTACATTCATCTAGCCAATTCACACCTTCTAGGTCACCAAAATGATGGCCCAATTACATGCTCCCATTTTTTCAAGATTTTCAAACACACTGATAGTGGAACTGTGAGAGTTGGAACCTTTATTTGACCCAAATAGGTATCCAAAAATGAAAATACATGAAATAGAAACTAAGTCTAAGTATTTTTTTTGGGTGACATAGGATTGCCCTTATACCTTTGGATGCTCCTGCATCAGACACCTAGGGTAGATTGAAAAGTGACCCTATCACTTTATGAATGGTAGAGGAAATCCCAAATGGGAAACCTCAGCTGTTGAAATCCAAGTTGAGTCCTCGATCGGTCGTCCTTTCCATTTGACCAAATACTCTTCATACTGCCTGTTTCTGGTACTCCTACCCACACGATGATCTAGAATGTCTTCTATCTCCTCCTTCTTAGAAGCAGGAATTGGACATGGCTCTAACACTAGCTCCTCATCTGCACCATCATCATGATACTCTATTAAATATGCAATGTTGAAAATGGGAGAAATGTGAATACCATCTGGCAGCTCCACCTCATATGCATTTCCTGAGTCATGTTTCTTCATAATTTTGCAGGGGCCGAATTTCTTCATTTTCAGCTTGTTGTAAGTACTGGCTGGAAATATTTCTTTTCATAAGTGCACCATGACTAGATCCCCTACTTCGAATTCCTTATGTCTTCTCCTTTGATCAGCCCTAGCTTTATACTCTTGATTCATCTTGGTAATATGTGCTTGAACCTCCTCATGTAGATGCTTGATATGTTCAGCAAATTCCTTAGCTTCAACACTTGTCCTCTCCCCTTGTTCTATCTTCCTCAGCACTGGTGTAGTCCTTGGGCTACTCCCATATCCAATTTGGAATGGTGATTTTCTAGTACTCCTATTTATAGAGTTATTATAAGAAAACTCTGCCTGTGGTAGAATCAAATCCCATCCCTTGGGCTTATCCCCAACTAAACATCTCAGCAAATTGCCCAGACTTCTTTTTACCACTTCTATTTGGCCATCAGTTTGTGGGTGATGCGTGGAACTAAATTTCAAGTTGGTTCTTAACTTTTTCCACAATGTCCTCCAGAAATACCCGAAAAACTTAGTATCTCTGTCAGAAACTATGCTTCTTGGAAGACCGTGTAGTCTTACCACTTCTTTGAAAAACAAGTCTGCAATATGAACAACATCATGAGTTTTTTGGCATGGAATGAAATGTGCCATTTTGGAGAACCTATAAACCACCACGAATACTGAGTCATTACCCTTTGTGTCCTTGGCAATCCAAGAACAAAATCCATACTTATGTCCTCCCATGGCCTTGATGGAATAGGAAATGGCTGATATAGGCCAGTATTGTGACTAAACCCCTTGGAAACTTGACAAACCTGACAACTCTGTACAAACTTCTTCACATCCTGTGAAAGTTGAGGCAAAAAATAATGTTCTCTAAGAATGGCAATGGTCTTATCTTGACCAAAATGTCCTGCCATCCCTCCACTGTGTTTCTCCTTAATCAGATTTTCCCTCATGGAACTCCTTGGAATGCATAATTGACTACCCTTGAACAACATGCCATCCTAAATCAAATAGTCTAACCACTTGGTTCTATCTATAGCAACAGGCTCTTTACAAGCTTTCCATGCTTTAGCAAAATCAGGATCCTCGGCATACAATTTCTTGAGTTCATCAAACCCAACTACTTCAACCTACATTACTGTAAGCAAAAACTGTCTCCTACTTAGTGCATCTGCAACCCTATTAGATTTTCCACTTCTATGCTTCAACACAAATGTATAACTCTGCAAGAACTCTACCCACTTCATATGCCTCTGATTCAATTTACCTTGGCTATTTAGGTAATGTACTGCCTGATGATCAATATACAAAACAAATTCGTTTGGCAATAAATAATGCCTCCATTTCTTTAAGGCCTGAACTATTGCATAGAACTCTTGATCATAAACAGAATACTTCTTCTTTGCATCATTCAATTTTTCACTAAAATATGCAATAGGCTTACCTTCTTGGCTTAATACAGCCCCAATAGCATTGCCACTAGCATCACAATCCACCTGGAACACTTTTCTAAAATTTGGAAGTGCCAACATAGGTTGTTCTGTTACCTTCTTCTTCAGCAATTCAAAACTTCTCGCAGCTGCTACAGTCCATTTGAACTCTTTTCTATCCCCTCTTATTGTATCAGTTAGGGGTGCACATATGCCACTAAAATTAATAATAAACTTCCTATAAAAACTAACCAGACCATGAAATGATCTTACCTCAGTAGTAGACCTTAGAGTAGGCCATTCCAAGATGGCTTTTACCTTCTCTGGATCCATTTTGAGACCTTCGGGTGATATAACAAACCCCAAATAGACTAACTCCATTTTTGCAAAGATACATTTCTTCATATTAATTAATAGTTTCTCTTCCCTTAGCCTTTCAGGTAAACTACGAATATGTAGTAAATGTTCTTCCAAAATCTTGCTGAAAATTAAAATATCATCCAAATAGACAATAACAAATTTTCCCAAGAACTTCTTAAGTACCTCATTCATGAGCCGCATGAAGGTGCTTGGGGCGTTCGTCAATCCAAAGGGCATGACTAACCACTCATAAAGACCCTCCTTGGTCTTGAAGGCTTTTTTCCACTCATCTCCTTCTTGAATCCGTATCTGATGATAACCACTCTTTAGATCTATATATGTGAAGTACTGAGCTCCACTCAAGCAGTCCATAAGGTCATCCATCCTTGGCAAAGGAAACTGGTACTGGATGGTTATCCTATTTATAGGTCAAGAATCTGTACACATCCTCCACTCTCCATCCTTCTTTGGTGCAATTACTGTAGGTACTGCACATGGAGTCAAGCTCTCTCGAATCAAGCCCTTCCTCAACAGCTCCTAAACCTGTCTATTTAGCTCCTCTGTTTCAGTAGGAGTCATCCTGTGAGTAGCCTTGTTAGGCAAACTAGCTCTTGGAATCAAATCTATCTGATGACTAATTTGCCTTATTGGTGGCAATCCATCTAGAACATTATCAGAGATAATATCTCCAAACTCCCCTAGTAAATCTGAAACTTCAAGTGGTATTTCACTACTACCTTCTTTATCTTTCCTAGGAATCAAAGCATAGCACATATGCTGATGTTTCATGCCATCTAAAAACTTCCTTCCATCAACAAGACAAATCCTATCACTACTACATACCTTTTCACTTTCCTTTTTCATGGGCTTCAATTTGTGGCAAACTCCATCCTTTGTCAGAAAGTATGTGTTTGCATGGCCATCATGCACTGCATGTCTATCAAACTGCCATGGTCTACCCAACAATAGATCTCAAAAATCCATCGAAATAACATCATAGAGAACTTCATCATGGTAACTCCCAATTTTAAATTTTACTAAACATTGTTCACTTACCAGGACCTTATGATCATCTTTTACCCAAGCAATCCAATAGGGCTGGGGATGTTTCTCCCTCTTGAGCTTCAGCTTAGAGACCATCTCTTCTGATACCGAGTTATTAGTGCTACCACCATCAATGATCATGTCACAACATTTATCCTCACACTTGCATCTGGTATGAAACAAACTCCTCCATTGTCCTGG
The DNA here is from genome assembly GCA_028749045.1 of Cupressus sempervirens. Taxonomy (NCBI): domain Eukaryota; kingdom Viridiplantae; phylum Streptophyta; class Pinopsida; order Cupressales; family Cupressaceae; genus Cupressus; species Cupressus sempervirens. The sequence goes on along the minus strand of CM053793.1, from coordinate 98,827,631 downwards.
TTCAATCTCACCACTTAGTAGGACTCTTTCATTTACCAAGGTCTCTCCTCTTTTTGCATCCTCTAAATGTGATGATTGTGCATCCTCATCTACATGAGCAACCCTAGCTTGGCCCTCAGCTCTCCTATCTGTCCTTCCTTGTCATTAAGGTCATTCAAAGGCACGATGACCTTCTTCATTGCAATGGAAATAAGTACCATGAAAGCCTCTTCTTCCTTGTCCACATCCTCTACCTCTTCCTCTCTGATTTCCAAAGTCTTGGTCATGGGAGCGATTGAAACCCTCATTCCTCTGGTTCCTGCTAGTATCCTCATCTTCATTTTTATTTTTGGTTTCATTGCGGCCTCCAGATGACCTACCACTTCCCCTTCCTCCTTGATTGCACCCTCTTTGTCTTCCTTCAAACCTTTTATTTAGCTTCTCTTCAACTCGTAGGGCAAACTGGTATGCCTCTTTAACACTGGTCATTCTTACTTGACTTAATTTCTCCTGGATGCTAGGTCACAACCCACTGATATAACGAGAAACCTTCTCCTTATTTGCTTTTGCATGCCCCACTCTAATCAAGAGTTGATAAAATTCCTCTATATATTCTTGGATTGATCATCATGCTTGCTTTAACCCATGCATCTTCTTAAACAAATCAAGCTCGTAGTCCACAGGAATGAACTGCTTCTTCAATTTGTCCACCATGCGAACCCATCTTGTGATCTTCTCCTTTCCTCTTCTATTTCTTTCCAATTAAACCTCTTGCCACCAGATTTTGGCATGGCCTTTCAGTTTGGCCTTTGCAAACTTAACCCTATCTGGGTCTCTTATATCCTCATACTCAAAGTATTCTTCTAGTTCATTGATCCAATCGATCAACTCATCTAGTTTCTGATTTCCTAAAAATACACCCACTTCAATTGTAGGTCTTTTCCCAAACTTAGTAATGGCCCTAAAAAGCCTTTCCTCTGCATGATTCAAAACTTCCCTATCAAATTCCCCTTTTGGTTCCATTACTTCTTCTTCATTGTCATCCTCACTATCATCACCTGCGGCAACATTTGCTCCTCTATGGAGCTCCTCTTGCAATGCCTGCACCTGCCTTTGGAGGGCTCTAACCTCCTCAGGATTAATAACTCTGGCCCTTCCACCACACTCTCTTCGTGGAGGCATCTTCTAACTCGAACCCACAACCACACAGTCCTGGTGCAAACTACCTCACAGTCGGTACTCTGTCTACACACTCAAGAAAACTTTCTTTGATACCACTTGATGAGGACACAACCCAAGAACAGAATGGACACAACAAGAAAGGAAAAATTATATTAATTGAGAAAATAAGCTAGTACAAATAGTACAGGTAAATAAACTTTGAAACATGCCCTAAGGGCTTACAATAGCATAAATCTGGAGATAATTTCTCCTTTCAGTACCTCCTCTCAAACTCCACTCCGAACTATCTTTTACAATGCCAGAAATCTCCTTAAATAGACTCCAGAGGGTTAAGGACTAGGAGTACATTCTAGAAAGTGCTAGTAGGCACCCACCAACCAAATAGAAGGTTCCAGAAGCTATGTTTGAAGTCGGTGCAAATCTAGAAGAATCCAGAAACGGTAACCAAACTTTTGGGAGGCATAACTTTTGAACCGTAGCTCTGATTGACAAACCGTTTACATTTTTGAAAAGATCTCGAAGTGCTCTATGGACAAGCTATGCTTGTCCCCATTTTTTGGCCCTTTTTGAGGTCATTTAATGCCCCTAACCTGACTTTGAAGCATTCTTAGGAGGTCTCCAAAACTTGAAAAACTGCAATAACTTTCAAACCGTGGGGCCTTTTGACCTGATTCTTTTTTTGGAATGCTCTAAATCACACTTACATTCATCTAGCCAATTCACACCTTCTAGATCACCAAAATGATGGCCCAATTACATGCTCTTATTTTTTGGGGATTTTTAAACACACTGATAGTGGAATTGTGAGAGTTGGAACCTTTATTTGACCCAAATGGGTATCCAGAAATGAAAACACATGAAACAAAAACTAAGTCTAAGTATAATTTATTGGGTGACACAGGATTGCCCTTATACCTCTAGATGCTCCTGCATCACAGATTGAGATACCAAATTTTTTGGGTATTTCTAGCATACATTATGGAAGAAGTTGAAGATAGATTTAAATTTTAGTTCATCACATCATCCATAGACTGATAGACAGACAGAAGCTATGAATCATAGTTTTGGAAACTTGCTGAGATGCTTGGTTAAAGATAAACCAAAAGGATGGGATATAATTTTACCAAAGGTAGAATTTTCATATAATAATTCTACCAAAAAGAGTACTGGTAAATCACCATTCTAGATTGTATATGGGAGTAGTTCCAAATGCTTCTGATTTATAGCAGTTGGATAAAGGTGAGATAAGTAGTGCTAAAGTAGAAAATTTTGTTGAACATTTGAAGAACATCCATGAGGAGGTGAGGAGGCACATCATAAAGATGAATAGATAATATAAGGATAAGGAAGATGTGAAAATGAGGTATGAATAATTTAAAATTGGAGATGAAGTCATCGTTCATTTGAGAAAGGAGCATTTTCCAGTGGGTACATATAATAAGTTGAAGATGAAGAAGTTTGGACCATGCAAGATAGTGAAAAGGCATGATTCTAGAAATGCTTTATAAGTGAAGTTTCCTTCTGAATTGAATATTTCACCAATATTTAACATTTTAGAATTGATAGAGTATTATGAAGGAGGTGATGAAGATGAAGTTGTAGAAATGCAGTGGATTATTCTAGTAGCTAGTTCAACTACAAAGGAGCTTGAGGAAATATTGGATAGTCATGTTAGAAAAAGTACCAGGAACAAAACTTATGAGGAATATTCGATCAAATGAAAAGGGAGGCTAGTTGAGGAATCATCATGGCTAGAAAAGGAGGATGTTAACCATCGTTTTTTTCCTTTGAATGCCTCAGACATGATGGGGTCACTTCTCAAATTATCCAAGGTGTCTAATGTAGGAGCATCCAAGGTGTAAGAGAAATCTTGCATCACCCAAAAATATTTTCCTTTTAGTCTTTTCTATTTTAATAAGGACTAGTAGATAGGGTGGCTACTATTTATGGGAACTTGCTATTTTTAGTAAGTTTTTCATATGAGTTTAAAATGTTCTCATTTTCTATAGGAAGGTTCATTTTGGAATTATAAGCCTACCATAGGAATCTTATTTATCCAACTTTAGTATCAGAGAAGTTATTGCAAATTTTTGATGGAAAAAACTATAGAAAAATCTTTAGGCTCACCATTGGAGGCCTTAGAGTTCCTAGATGAGGTCCACAAACTTGATGGAAGGGTGCTTGCATCATTCCAATCCTATAGAGCACAAGCTAGCATTTCCAAAAAGTAGTTATAATAGCCAATCAGAGCAATGGTTTGACAATTATGGCCTTTTGAAGTTGGGCTACCAAAATATCTAAAATAATTTGTCAAATTTGTATTTAGCCAACTCTATATGTATTGTTAGGGTTTTTTGTCACTAGGTATCAGGTTTGAGCATCTAGAACCTTTTTGGGGGACATAAAATTGCCTATTTAAGAAAGGGCAGAATATTGTCTAGGATAATTCAGGGTGATACTTCGTAGCTTGTCTTGCAAATTATTCTAATGAAGGTGTCCATGTGGGTTAGCATATTGTACTTGTGAATTCTATAATTCTGCATTTGCAGTGGAAATAAGAAGTCCATATTTTGTTCTCACATTTGTTGTTGTTCTTTGTTTTTTGTTATAATTTATGGTATTGAGGGGAACACTATTCATCAATATATATGTATATGTATGTGTATGTATGTATATACATATATATATACATACATACATACATATATATATATATATATATACATACATACATATATATAGATATAGATATATATATCAATGCACTTATGTGCATGTGAGAGTATTTATAATAATACACACACACACACACATGTATATATTATTAATGCCCTTTCTCTTCAATTGAATTGGGGGTGCAGAGGTTTTCTCTGCATCATTTCTATATAACATAAAATTGAGTGTTACTATCAAAATAATATAGAGACACCTCTACACCCCAAATTCTAGTGATTCTTATATGTCCTCTCCTACCATAGAAACACATGTGCTCCTTAGAATACTTTTAACCAAAACAACTAAGAAACATTTAGGCATCATGGTCACAAATTTCTATAGACACAACATAACTAATCTATATACCCAAATGATATAGAGAGACCTTTTCTCCCCCAGTTCTAGGTAGACATGATAGGGGATCAAGAACCATCTTTTATTTTTGGACCTCTTAAAGACCCAGTGTGGAATTGGATGATCTACATCACCTTGTGGTTCATAAGAATATTCTTCATGAAGATGATATTTCAGCAACATCTAAATAGATGTCATTGCTATCTTGTGTTCATCAAGAATACTTTTTGTGAAGATAGAGTGATATCGATCATGAGATTTTGATGCAAGGAGGAGGTAATAATAATGTTCTTCATTTACTAATTCTTTAACTAGGCTTCTTCTAATCCTACCAAGCATATCATATGCTATCCCTTAGGGTTCTCCAAGGTTAGAGACAAGGTAAATAGCCTATTCCTTGTGCTACTTTCACCTAGTCCAAATATATTTACCTAACCCTTCACAATACCCAAACAACTACCTCTCACAATACCTAACACCTCCACCACCTTACACAATCCAAGATCTTTATCAACACCATATCCCAAACTACTTCCAAAAGATTAAATTCATTACCAATAACAAGATTCCAAACATGCATAAAGTCTATACACCTTAGTGGGCTTCAGAACATCAATTCTCACAAACTCTTCCTATGTGTGACCCTCCCTTACAACTTTTCCTTGGGATTAGGGTAAGAAATTAAAATCTACCAAAACTAAAGGTAGATTGGGATACCCATTACTGAAATTGACTTAATTCCAAAATTATAGATTTCCAACTATCAAATAAGGCATATAACCTTAAGGCCCTATTCTAGATAATAGGCCTTAAACTCATACTCATGTTACAAAATCTTAAAACTCTCAAATAACACCACTAATTAACTTTGATTTTTCATTTCCCTATTAAACATCTTCAAACTGCTGATTCTCGAGGTCCTTGTCCTTGAGTAGATGGTTAAACTTTCAACCAAGTGCTTGGTGAGGGTTTTATTGTTGAATAGCATGACCAGCTTCCAAACTCCAAAATAAAATCTTTTCTTCATTTCCAAATGGTTCTACAATATCTTAATAGTGTGTACTAACTTTCCAATACATATGCAACACTAATCACGTCTGTTACTATCACATTTTTTTTCCAAGAGTGTTGATTCACTATGATTAATTACATCAACAAGTAATTTGCTTATTTCTCAACCATATCCATAATAATAATAAAATGTATGGTTTCACTCATTAGATGGAAAATTAAAAAATATATAAGGATCCTTTAAATATTCCTCTACTTGATATATAGATAATGCATAGCAACTATAACCATCTAACCTGAAATACACATTTACTATTCAAACTGTGAATACAAAGAGCCATACCCATAATCTGTGATGTTAGACATATGTATTGTATTAATATTGATAGTCACTTAATTATCATGTAAAAGGAAGATTCATTAATTCAAGGGGGAGATGTCAATACAACATTCAAATACCATTGTATGTGCAGATTTTTACCAAAATGTTGATTTATTATAGAAAAAATCACACACATGCTCTTCACCTTTCTTCACTACATACCCTCTCTTTTTATCTCTTAACATGAGATTACATTTTTTTATACAAAAAAATGAATTTTTATCTCGCTAATGGCTCATTCAAGATGGATGGTTGTTCACCTTCAAAAACTTGTTATTTTTGCACAAATTGTTGACTGCAACTTTTAACAATTTTACACCTTTTTTTGTATATTTTGCATTTTATGAATTCTCATGCTTCTTGGGCACCCTAAATAGGTTTAAAAACTTATTATGACCTTTTAATACTAAATTATACTCCATTTGTGCCTTGGCATGGTATTTTCCCACTTTTGACTCGCTATGAACCATAATGCTTAAAACAAGAACTTGGTCAACATGACCTTAATAGAACATCTAACAACATGAAATGAAATAGCTAATAGCCTAATCTAATCATGACTCAAAACATGGTAATTATAACTATATTTAATGGGAGATGGTTAGGGTGACCTACACCATACTTCCCTTGTTGAAAAAACTCAAGTCCCTTGATTTTGTTATTGGGACTTTCTTTGATGTTTTTGTTGCCTCCTTGTTCACTTTCTTACCACCTTCTACAATAATTTCCATTTTTCTTCTTCATCTTCACATTCTTCCAAATGATACCAAACTCTTCTATCTTTCTTGGTTGCCTAATTGTGATCTTCAATATTCAACTTTATCTTGGATTAAATGAATGATCAGCATTATGCCAATGTTTGGTGGCTTCTTTATCTGAGGTAACTTGGCTCCACATGAACCAATCTTCATCATTTTTACCCAAGGTTTTCCTTTTGTTGGTGACACAAATACAATATATTTATTACTCATCATCCCCATTATCAAAAATGGAGGCTTCTCCCAATTCATCACTAGTTTCTTCTTGCTTTCCTACACTTTGATTACTTTCCATACATAATTTATTGTTTCCTTATAATAAGAGTCTATACCTACACTATTTGAGGTCTTATTCTAATCAATCACCATCTTCATGCTATTTTTAATTTCATCTTGAATGGAAGTTATCTTTGCAACTTCATGATTTTGATTACATCCAGTCTTAATCCAATCTTGCTTGCCAACATCAAAAAATAAAAAATTGAGCCTCTTTAAGGGCTATGTCCCTATCTTCTTCATAATTTTATGTCTTCTCTACCACTTTCACTAATTAAATAATCAAATGATCTTCCTCTTTAATATTGTCATCAGCAATTTTAGTCATAATGTTGATTGTCTTCCCCATTTTCCCTTCATGTTGCAAGAAATTTGCTGCCCCATTATGTTCCAATTCTCCTTGTGTGCCTTCTTCACTCTTTCTATCCTCTATTTTAGACATTATTTCTCCCCTTGGCTTTGCGATTTGGTCTAATCCAATGATCATTTATTTTCCATCTTCTTGATCTTCTATCTTCATAGATTCCTCCACAATATGCTTAACCTCTTATTGTGAAATTTATGCTTCTCTTCCTCCTCTTCTTATTGTTTTAGCAAAACCTCTAGTATTCTTCCTCTTTCTTTATTCTTTTCTAGTGCCTCCTTCAAACTTTTGACTTCCTCTAACATTATTTCCTCCTCTTCTCTTTATTTTCTCTTTCTATTTTCATCTTCCCTTTGTCTTTTCAAGGAATCCTTGTAACATACCCATGCCTTCCATACTTCTTCCTTATGTTTTATCATCCTTGGTGCATCTCAAAACACAAAACAAAAAACCACTTCAACAAAAAACTAAGACAAACTCTTTTCCACTTCTATCAAACTTATGCAACTAGCACAACTATGCTCTCCAAAATGGTGTAATCCTGCCATGATAACAAATATGATGCAAGGAGGAGGTGATAATAATGTTCTTCACTTACTAATTCTTTAACTAGGCTTCTTCTAAGCCTACCAAGCATATCATATGTTATCCCTTAGGATTCTCCAAGGATAGAGACAAGCTAAATAGCCTATTCCTTGTGCCACTCTCACCTATTCCAAATGTCTCTACCTAACCCTTCACAATACCCAAACAACTACCTCTCAAAATACCCAACACCTCCACCACCTTACACCCTTCAAGATTTTTACCAACACCATATCCCAAACTACTTCCAAAGGCTTAGATTCATCACCAACAATGAGATTCCAAACATGCATAAAGTTTATACACCTTAGTGGGCTTTAGAAAATCAATTCTCACAAACTCTTCATATGTGGACTCTCTCTTACAACTCTACCTTGGGATTAGGGTAAGAAATACAACTCTACTAAAACTAAAGGCAGATTGAGATACCCATTACTAAAATTGACTTAATTCCAAAGTTATAGATTTCAAACTATCAAATAAGGTATATAACCCGAAGGCCCTATTCTAGTTGATGGCCCTAAAACTCATACTCATGTTAAAAAATCTTTAAAACTCTAAAATAACACCACCAATGAACTTGAAGTTAGCATTACCTTATTAAGAATCTTCAAACTATTGATTCTCAGGCTCCTTGTCTTTGAGTAGATGGTTAAACTTTCAAACCCATGCTTAGTGAGGGTTTTACTATTGCATAGCATGATCAACTTCAAACTCCAATCTACTAAATTTTCTTCCTTTCCAAATGGCTCTAAAATATACTAATAGTATATACTAACTTTCCAATACATATGAAACACTAATCACATCTGCTCCTATTATGTTTTTTTTCCAAGAGTGTTGATTTACTGTGATTAATTACAGTAGCAAGTAATTTGTTTATTTCCTAGCCATATCCATAATAAGAAACAAAGGTATGGATTCACTCATTATATGGAAAACTAAAACAACCAGATGGAGCCTTTAAATATTCCTCTACTTGATATATAAATAACATGCAGCAACTATAACCACTTAACCCAATATACACATTTACTTCTCAAACTGTTAATACAAAGAGCCATTCCTTTAATCTATGATGTTAGGAATATCTTCTATATTAAGATTGATAATCACTTCATTATCATGTAAAAGGAAGCTTCAATATCATCACAACCATGAATTCAATGGGAAGTTGTCAAAACAACATTCAAATACCATTGTATGTTGATTTATTATACAAAAAATCATACACATGCTCTTCTCCTTTCTTCACCACATATCATCTCTTTTTATCTATTAACATGAGATTGCATTGTTTTATTTTAAAAAATGACTTTTCACCTCCCTAATGGCTTGTTCAAGGTGGATGATTGTTCAGCTTCAAAAAAATTTCATTTTTGCACAAATTGTTGATTGCAACTTCTGACAATTTTACACTTTTTTTGCATATTTTGCATTTTATGAGTTATCATGCTTCTTGGACACCCTAAATAGGTTTAAAACCTTACTATGTCCTCTTAATACTAAATTATACTCCACTTATTCCCTTGCATGGAATTTTCCCACTTTTGACTCACTCTGACCCTTAATGCTTAAAACAAGAACTTGACCAACATGATCTTAATAGAACATCTAATAACATGAAACAAAAAAACTAATATCCTAATCTAATCATAACTCAAGACATGCTAATTATGACTCAGATTTCATGGGAGATGGTTAGGGTGCCCTACACTAGATTCTTTAATTGTTCTTTAAGGGGTCCAAAACTAAATGATAATTTTGGATCTTGTACTATGTTTATGAATCAATTATGTTTTGTCTATAGAAATTTGATGGCATGATGCCCATAATATTTCTTAGTTTTTGTGTCCTAGGACCCCTTATGACCTTTTATGATCCCCAAGAGTAAATGACTCTTTAGGATCTATAAGAAAATATCTTAAAGGTCTTAAATAGTAATAAAGGGTCATAATGGGTCCTAGGTGGGGTCAAATGAGCTTCCACCTTCATGTGGTTAGCCCTTTTAAGTAGATAATGTTAAGCTATTCTTGAAAAAATGAGAAGAACAATAGTGGATATTTTAGGGTCATAGAGTCAAAAATAATTGTTACTACTCCATTTTCCATGTAACTATTAAAACCCATTACACTTTTCCACCTCATCAACGCTAGGGGGTGAAGTAATCTACCACAATCACTAGCATATTTGTGCATCGATGAGAATCAGTTATCAAAGTTCAAAAATTTTGAGAGGACATATGAGTGGAATATAGGAATGAATATTGTTGAAGGTGTCATTAGTGTAAGTTGAGGTAAGATATAAGTAAGGATGAGGGTTGCAAGATTGAGTACTGGAGAAAGAATTTGGCAATTTGTAACCTACATCAGTGGCATCTTCAACAATTTTCTCTCATAGATTCCCACTCTTTCCTCTTCTCTTAATAAAAGGACTTTGGACATTGATTCTCATCCATGTATAGATGCTTTATTTATTGTATTAAATTCATCTAGACCTCTAGTATTGATGATTTGTAAAAGTGTAAAAGGTTTTGGCAAAACTAAGATCAATTATTTGGTCCTTGTGGCCCTGAGGGGGAAAATGAGATTCCACCTTCACATGGTTGGATCTTTTAAGTAGATAATATTAAAATATTCTTAAAATAAAGCTAATCTCAATAAATTAATACACCTCTCAATTTTTTATTACACTTCATTGTTAATCTTACTGAATAATGTGTATCATTATCCAACGTTGTAGGAGGTGGTCCAATATTAGTAGTGTATAAGGTGAGATGTGAAGCAATTGGAAAAGGTCTTAGTTACTCTAGAGTTTATTTTTGTGGGTTGACCTTATACCTCAAAGGGAAGTTATGGATATTAACACAATCTGAATGATGAAGGAGCACTAATGCAAACAAAGGTCTAATGATTATAGGACTAGAAAAAGAATATAAGATCCTTAAAACCCTAATGTAGCAAGAAGATATGATATATAATTAAAGACTATGGATCTATAAGTAACATTTTATTAAATGAATAAAGAAAATAGAGAATACCATTAAAAGTGGATGGAATATTGGATCTACAATTTTGTCCTCTATATTGCTCCACACAACATGAAAACTTGGTCCTTGAACTAAAACTATGAGATCTATAAAAATCAAAGATCATTTAGCTCTAAGCCAACCTATAGGTACAATGTCAAATGAGGTCAATCTATGGGGAAAGAGATAAAATGTATCCATGTCCTTTTATGTCCAATTGCAAAACTAATTTTGGATCTCTAAAGTTTGGCAAAATGGGTATCTAAATTTTTACTCTATTATACTTTCTAAGATCTTTAACCTACAATAAAAATGTTTTTTTTTTTTTCTATGGGGAGTTTTCCTTGGTCAAACCCTAGTTTAGGAATTAACCTTGAAATTTAAATGATGGTAGTAATTGAAATACTATAAATGTAAACAAAGTAAAATAACCACCTTAAAAGAGTAGGGTTTCTTAATCAAATGCAATAAGCTCACTTTACCAAACTGATTTTGATAAAAAAAAATATGTTAATGTAGAAGAAGAATGAATATTAAAACTCTCTCTTGATGACAAGATCCACTATCACCAATGGAGGAAGTTGGATCTTGAAAGTGTATGGAATGAACATGAAGGATAGATGATGAAGCCCACAAATAAACTCATTTGAAGCTCATTTAAAACACCTTAAATGCAATTTATCTCCTCTCTAGTGGGTTGCAAAAGGATCTCCTTGAATGTACTTGAAGATTGCTTGAATGCTTGAATGTCATCAATTGTGGATGAATATTTGTGTACTTGATTTTATGGCATGGTGAATCATATATATACATATAAAATGAGGTAAATTGGTGTACTTATAAAGGGTGTAGAATAAAATTTCTCCTCTTAGCTAGCTGAGAAAAAAAAAAAACCTCGAAACAATCCCAACAGAAGGGCTAAGAAGGGGACCCAAAATAGGTCCTAGGATATAGATTCACTATGTCTCTTTCCTAGATAGGGATGCACTACATCCCTATCCTAGGGCCCAAAAAGCTCTAGGATTCACCTAGGGTCCTATAATAGGAATTTATTTTGGGAGATTTGATGCAAATTTAAAGAAAATCCATTTTTTATGTGAAAAATGGATTCTTGTGATTGGAAGATAAAAAATGAGGACACTAAGGGGATAGGTCCTCCCTCAATATTTTCCCCATAGAATAGTGAGACCAATGGGATAAGTCCTACCTCAATATTTTCCCCATAGAATATTGACACTAAGGAGGATACATTAGATCCTACCCCAATTATGTCTAATAGGGATAAAGAGATATAAGGATAAATAAGAAAGTGCAAATTAAATGTTATATATGATGAAATCACATTAAATTAGTGCTAGAATATCATTAGATTGAAGTGCTTACAATTTTAAATGATATGAGTAGGATCCAAACTATGAATTATTTGAGTGTGAATGTACACATGGAAATAAATGATGAGCCCCAAAGACTTAGGTTCATCCTCTAAGATCATAGACTTAATACACACCAGTACCAAAAATTTCATGCAAAAATGCTATATCATCAATTTATCCTCTTCTAATAGAGAAAATAACCTCTAACTATGTTCTATGTGTGGTGAATTATTTGTCATTGTTTCATTTCTAGTGAGTTTTTGATCCCTATATAATGTATTATTATTACCAAATGTGTTAATTTGTTGCTAGGATAAACAAAAAAAATCTATATACAAGAACCTAGAGGAAATATAGAAAGAAAACCATTATGTACCAAATGATACTTTAGATAACTACCTACCACTTACTTATAGTTAAGATGTAGAGGGGGTCTATTTCCTTTCTCTTTGAGTAAATTGGGGGTGCATAGGGTTTCTCTACATCATTTTCATATACAATAATATTGAGTGTTACTATCAAAATGATGCAGAGAAACTTTTGCACCCCAAAATCTAGTGATTCTGATAAGATCTCCTCTAGCACAAACATGTATGCATGACTTAGAATACTTTTGATCAAAAAATTTGAGAAACATTATAGGAATCATGGTCACAAATTTTGCAAACACAACATAATTTATTTGGATGGCCCTAATGTTACAAAGAAACCTTTGGCCCCTAAACATAGGTAGACATAGTAGGGAATCCAAAACCATCTTTAATAGGTCCAAAAATAAATTATGATTTTGGATACCCTACTATGTCTACCTAGAATTGGGGAAATATAGGTTATTTGCATCATTTGGGTACACAAACAATTATTTTGTGTGTGCACAAATTTGTGATCATAATGCTTATAATATTTCTCAACTATTATGTCCTAGGAACCCTTATGACCCCTTGTGACCCTTTACAACTCCCTAATAATACATAACCCTTTAAGATCCTGGATAAAACATTTTATAGGTCTTTAAGGGTCACAAGGGGTTATAAGGGCCCCAGGAGGGGCCAAATGAGCTTCCACCTTCATGTGTTTGGCCTTGTTAAGTATATAATATTAAACTATTCTTGAAATAAAGAGAAGCTCAATAAGGTAGCACACTTTTTAAATTTCATTGTACTCCATTGTATATCTTATTGATTCTAAGAATCTTGTCTATAGGTTACATATTCAATATTGTAAGTTGTGAACATGGTTCTAGAAGACTGTTCCCATTACAAGAAAATGTGCCCCATTGGTTTAGTGAGTTTATTTTATTCTAGAATAGACATACATCCTTTTTCATTGCTTAAAATTTTCTCATTTTTTTTTAGAATACAAACACTACCTCATTGGGATTTGTACCAATCTCTAACTCTCCATTAGATATTTATTCTTGTAAAATGGGGTCTACTTTTAAGGTAAGTTCATTTTAAAATTATGTATAAATATGGATAACAAGTGTTGGGGTAGATACTATATCACTATTTGATATCTAAATTGCATATAATGAAAGTATAAGTGCTTCCTAGGTAACCTAATAAATGAAAATGTGGTAGGATGGAGATCATGATATATGGGTTTCGTCATCCTCTTGGTGATCTCCTTTATTACTTCATATATTACATTTTTTTCAAGTATGTCTTCTATATTGGCAGCTTTTTCTTAAGACTATGTATTTTTTCTCATCTTTCATGTGTAGGTTACTTTCTTCCTTCTATGTATTCTATGTAGTTTGCATTCTTTCTTCTATGTATGACCTTATATTATCCACATTTTATTTATCAGTTAATAAATTCCCATTAAAACAACATTTCCTTGACCTTCAAGTGAATTGATTCCTCTAGGAGTGTGGAGCAATGATTTTGGAAATCAACAAGGGACTATTTCTTTGAGATATCTTGAATTAGTTGAATACAAGAAAACTAACTCAACTAGCTAGTAGGATTATTCCTCTAATACAATTATAATATCAAGATTTTAATTTTTTTTTAATCAAATAATACATTCAAAGCATAAATAACATATTTTTAAACACTTTTTTTGTTTAGATGCCCAAACTTGTAATATATTTTGTTTTTTAGATGTTCTTACCCTCCCCAAGGTTTCAAGGTGTCACAAGAAGGTTTGACATGGTTTCAAATGCATTAAAGTGTGATATCCTTTCTACAAACTCAGTGAAGACCATTGAGACTTGTAAGCTATGAAAATAAATAATTGTGAAAGGATATGTTACTTATACGAATAGACCCTTTGAAAGGAAGAGATCTTGTTTGCAAGACATCTACCTTCAAGAGGAGTGTTTGAACAAAGATAAAAAGAGGAGAATAAGAATGTGCCTCTTTATCCCCCAATGTCAAGAGGATATATGTATCCTTGGATAAAGGATGAAAAACTTTAAATCATATAGTAAGGGGGAAAACATTATAATGAAAATAAATTTTGCAAATAAAGAAGAGGTGATGATAATGGACATACAACTCTTATAAGAAAGAAGCTTGATTATGAAAAAATTCCTTATAAGAAAATAATGTCACACAATAAACAAATATCACTATACTAGATAAACTTGATCATTGGCAAAGAGATAAAGAATGTACAAGTTTCCTTGCCCTATGAGTGTGAGGACAAGATACTTTACAAGATATACAATTCCAAACATGTAAAATGTAAAATATATGCTCAAAATGATATCACACATAAAGGAAGTAAAATAGGGATGTTACTGATTATTATTAAATAAAAAACACTCAAAGTCTAAGGCATGGAAGGAGTTCTATATGCAAAAAAAATCATGTTTTGTATGAAACAAATCATTATATACCTGAATAAAATAATGTATCACAAAATAATTCAAAGCTATAGAGAAATGAAAGAGGGGGATGAAAAGGGTGCCTTTCTATACCTACTTAGTAGTCACAAAGGGAATAATGAAGAGATAACAGATCCTTGAGAGAAGAAGAAAAAGAGAGTTTTTGGAACCATTTCCTCCAAGTATAGAGGTAATAAACTACAAATGAGGAATAAAAAACAATTAGATATCCATGGTGGATTATGAAGTGATAAAAAAACCATGTAAGATATAAGGAAGAATTGTAAGCAATGACCATAAGAGCCTTGCACAAAGAAAAATGTTATCCCCAAGTGATGTAACTAAGAATGTTATAAATGTATGTGAAAGAGTCATATCAGTTGTTATGTTGTCATTGATGTCAAAGTATTAGTTGGCTAGACATTGTGCTAATTCAATAGAGTTTCATATCATTTTATTGATGAAGAGGGTTCGAAGAAAGTATGATGATGACAAAGTTGATAAATATGGTATTCAATGGGTACTTGAATGAGTTGAATAGTGATAATGTAATGATGGTTTGATTATTTTACAACAGTGTAATTTTGTAATGAAATGATGAAGTCTATGTATTCACCAAGCTACACTGAGTGACAAGGTTAAAGGAGTATAGTATTAATTGAGCATTTGGTAAGAAAAAGTTAAAGTTCAGTGTTAACTGAGTAGTTCATGTGTTAAATAAGTGATATATTAACTGAGTGAAATATAATGCTCATTAAATATGAGCTAGAAGAAAAAGTTAAGAATTATGGAAGCAAAGACTGACTTACGATGAAAATAAAGAATTTTTGAGAAGTTCAAAGATGAAAGTCAAAGTTAATTACAAGTTATATAGCTGGAAAAATACAATGAAGATATGATGATGGATATTTAATAAAGATAAGAATGAGCACAAAGTTCAATGAAAGTTATATTTTCTAAGTGACTAAATGCATTGAATCTGAGATCTACAATCATGATTAAGTGACAAAATCTAGAGGATTCTAGAAGAAAAAAAAATCACTATTTAAGTGTTCATGTAAGTTTTTGGTTGCTAATTGTTCATTGATTGATGTTGATCAATATTGTTAAGTTGGATGTTTGGGTGAGGAAAAGAGAAGAAAAGGAGAAAAGTGAGAAAAGTAGAGCATAAGGAATATCAAGAAGTGTTAGAGAAAATTGAAAATGTGAAGAATTGAATCAACCAAACAAAGAGCAGAGGAAGAAGGAGACATAACAAAGCAGAGATCTAAACAAGAAAGGTAGTGCTAAAACCTACTAGATCATTTGAGTATTACTTTCTTACCATTGTAGAAAAAAAAAATCTTAACCAAGTGAACCTTACAAGTCTATGAAATCATATATGGTAACTTCAATTAGTGATGTTTGTAAGTTCTTTAGAGAAGGTCACTCTATACAAAAGATCAAGAAGTGATAAGGTCTATATGATCTTTATGTTAAAATCCTCTAACAAGATACTAAAAATGTGCATGTAACCTTTAACAAGGTTGGCTCCTAGTAGAGCTCACTTCAAAAGAGTAAAATTGTTTGGGTTGCCAACCCTAGGTGATTTTTCCCTTTATAGGGTTAAATCATGGTGTCAAATGTGTGGTTGATTTTGTGTTGCAAGTTGACTTTTATGTACTACAACTTGGTAATACCAAGTCAACACTAATATATATTTATGTTACTTGGTAATAATAGAATTAATGAGATAGAAATTTAAAATAAAATAATTACAATATTAAAGTATGAAGTTTATGAATTTTTATTGGTACTAAAGTATTTAAAAGGCCTATAGGATAACTGGTCAAAATTGATTAGCACCACCCCCCCACCCCCCCCCCCCCCCCCCCCCCCCCTTCTCTTAGTTATCTAACACAAAATGGAATATATCAAACAATATGTATAATAGAATAATGCAACACCATTAGTGAAGAGAAGTGGAGGATGACTAATTATCGATACCAAGTGGCCCATCTTAGGAGAAATGGCCAACAATAGATCCAAGAGAAAGTGGAAGAAAAAAGAAATAAGATGTCTCCCAAGAGATAGGTCTTATACAAACCTAGAGAAAAATATTAATCCCAAAGCAGAAGTAGAGAGTCCTCCACAAGGGGTTTTTTAATACATAAGAAAAACACTAAGGAACAATGAAGATAGGAAAAAAGGTTTCCCCCTAGGACAGAGGTTCAAGGGGGAAAGAGTATTGTTGTGCTAAGTATATTGAAATTGATAAATATATTCCATAACATTTGATATTTTAAGAAGAAGACCTTGATCCACCTTTTTGTGAATGTAGCATACAAAATAATCATAATTTCTAAATAAATATGTATTATTATAGTGAAAGGGACATTAAAATCTAGTCCTCTTGTTTTTAATGTGTCTATTAAGAGGTTTAAATTGAGGTTGAGTTTCCATAAATACCATGACACAATTATCCAACTATTCATGAGGATCATCAAATTTAATGGGAAGGATAGCATGCAAAGGTAGTTTGGTATTATATTCAATAAGATGGGAACTAGGATAAACAAGAGATCATTTTTTATAACCTACTATTTTCTTATTATTTTTTTGAGGAATAGTAATAGGAACTTTGATGGAATGTTCATGAATACCAAATCCTAAACTATTATAACCTTGTTTAGTCATAATGTTATATGTAGTATTGTAAGTAGATTCTAATGTATTTGGAGAAAGAGGTATTTCCTCGAATAGTAATGTGTGGTAGAAGTGCTCTTGAAAATAACATTTTTGTTTTGTTTTAGAGCTTGAGGTGATGAATCTAGAGAGGGATCTCTTAAAACCTCTTGAACATATGAGTCATGATGGATGAATTTAGAATTATAGTTATTCATCCTAAGTGATTGGATTGCTGAGAGGTGGGTGAATCAGTAATCAGTAGTTCCAACAAATTTTGTGTCTTTTAAACTTCTTAATTAGTAGACAAGTTAAAGCATCAAATGAAACATCCAACAAATAAAATCATTCATTTATTTGAAACAGACACAACTTAGATGAAAATTACAATGGGAATTAGTACCCACAAATAATTTGTACTCTTCTAAAGTATACCGTGTTAGGAGTTTAAGAAGACATGGTTAAGTGCCACCCTATTAGGGGATTCACATCTAGCCTTGTTAAGAGATTTTCCCTATTAGGAGTGGCCTTGTTAGAGGACTTGAAACAATTGCTTAAGTGTCACCCTATTAAAGGATTTATGATAACAACCTATTAGGATCCACCTAGTTAAGATATTTCACCTATTGTAAATATTAAGGAACATCAAAAAGATTGATCTATTAAATAGAACTACCTCTATCTATTTAGATATTATTAAGATCTCTAACTCTCCTTAACACACATCTCTTCTCTCTAGCTAGATCATACTTTCTACTTCTTCACACACCATCTAGACCATGATCAACAACATAAAAATTGTCCATCTTAACCAAACCCTAAACATGTTACAATTAAAAAATTTAAATATCCTTCGCTTATCTAACTTTTTCAAGATGTTATCTTAGGTTACAAGTCACTTTGTACTACTACTTCAACTAATTCATAGTAGTTTGTGCCAAATGTCAAATATATTTTGACCTATCATGAACTTCCTCTAAAATTATCTTCACAAACTCAACCTCAATCTCGGTGATCCCATATCATCATCTCCACATGTATCCATATAATTAGATCACAACTAAATCACCCAAGTCATTCTAACCTTGACACCAATCACTAGTTCCAGTTAATCAATCATCACACAATAACTCATTCTTTGTTAACATATTTGTCTCTTCTTTAACTTGTATGTCATAGCTTCACCTATCATTTTTCTCAACTATCATCTTTCCATCCTAGAAATCATTTTCTTGTGATGATAATGGTTTTCTATCATAACTATACTAGCTTCACTATCTTGTGAACATCATCATGTGATCATTCCACTCCATTCACCATAGATTTTATAAAGAAATAAAATCACCTATTGTTTGTCACTATTTTTTATAGTAGTTGCACTATTACTTAATTGATAATCATATCCTTCTCTTCACATACATTGAACACTCAATTACACTTGTCAACACACTAGGTGTCTACACCCTAAAATGGTCACCTAGACTACGAGCCCTCATTCTTCAATTTATCAATTTCTTGAATCAATTTAACAATTTCTTGAATCAATGCATTTCAATATTCTATTAAATCAATTCAAATCATTTCCCTTGATCAAATTGAAATTAATTTAATTATTTCAATATTTCCTAAAGTTTAATCATATTTTTCTAAATCTTACTTAATTAAAGGAAAACTTCACTTTTAATTAAATAAAATAGCTCCTATTTAATTAAAATAACTTGTTCACTTTTAATTAAATAAAATCCTCACTTAAATATCTCTTGTTGATGAAAAAAAGAAATAAATCAAATAAAATCTTAAAAAGATTCCTTTTCTTTGCACATTTCTCTAAGTGGTGGGCTTTTTCCTCTTACTTTCCTTTTTAAGGATTTATCCCACATTTCTCCTATGAGAAGCCTCCCACCTCCATAGTTTCCTTTTTAAGGAGCCCTCTCCTTCTCATTTGGATAGATGTTAGTTTCTATAGTATTGTTATGTTGCAGGTTTGGAGAGTGATTTTGGAGGAGTTTGAGCCTTAGGGTTTGGACATTGGAGCTTCATGCAACTTCTCTCTTCTTGTCTTATTCTCTCATGAATCCATGGCTTCCATCATCATGCTTCATCCTTTCATTTTCATATCATCTTAGTATCATATTTTCTTTCATAGATTAATCTTGCATTGTTATTTCCTTTCATAGATTAGATTTCCTTTCTTGCATTGATTTGCATTGTTATCATTTAGATTAGCTTGCATCTTCATTTATATTCATATTTGATGATCATGGAGACTAGCACTCTTGCTTTTCCCCTCTGAATCTCTCATTTTATGGTGTACTACATGGGCAAAAACTAGGTCAAACTAAGGGCCTCCATTACAAACTCTTGCACTCCATGAATAGAGAGCTATGAGTCACCATTTGAGATCCCATTCTTGAGCAGTCTTGGATATTATGACTCCTAGAAGTGTGTTAAAATTTTAGCATACATTATTTGGCACCCAACATGGAGCAACCCACCTTTACATGTTCTTTTTGGCTATTTTTGGAACTAACCACCTTGTGCGGATTTGTTTGGAGATGAAAATCCCTAGATCTTAAAGATCTGATCATACATCTCAAACAGCTTGGCATTTTGGTCTATAATTTATTTTTCAAGTTGAAGAAATATCAAAGAAGCTTTGGTTAAAATTTTAGAATTTTTTGAGGTAATTCATATTTTTATTATTTTTTCTTTATTTTTCATGAAAAAATCATTTTTGGGTGCAAACTAGAAACTTTTTCATAAAATTCTACATTTTTGGAAAGGTCTCAAGATTTTAAATAGGTTTGTTTCTTCTTTTTTTGAGTTTAGAGCTCATATGAGGGCTCAAACACTCAATTTACAAAAACCAGTTTGTTTTGACAAAATTAGTCCCTAGGGCACAAATGAAAATATTTTTCTCGAATTATGAAATTTTTGGATTTTTTTTTTTTTTTTTTTAATAGGGATCTCTTTTTTGCATTTAGGGTTTTGAGTCTAAATTCATGGCATATAGGTTCAATCTTGTTGACTAGGTCAAAAATCAAAATTAAAAAAGGATATTTAATGATTAACTTGCATTTAATTTTCACATGGTTCAATGCATGATGTGAGTTTTCATTTGGGTTATTTTCTAGTTATTATTACTCCTAACAATTAGATTTTGAGACCTAACTCTAGGGTTTTCATAAGACATATCTATCTTGTATTGGTTTTCTTGTTGTTTGCTTGGAGCACTAGATCAGTGGAGTGATATGTGTGTGTTGCTTTGGATCAAAGGTATTCTTATACATATCTATAACATTTGGACTTGAAAATTAAAAATGAACCTTTCATGTGTTTGTCTTGAGTTTTTTACATGCTTTCATAATTCACATTTCGATTGGTGCTCTAAAATTGGACCTAGATTTGTTTTCTTGCATATATGTTTCACATAGTAATAAGGCCCTATGAAAACTATTTGTGGTGATCTTGAGAGAGTGGGATTCATTCACTTGCCTTACATGAAAATATCTTCTTGATAATAGATCCCCTTGTAGGTAGGGAAGGATTTGATATTATTTCATTGTCTCATTTGGTTTTTCTTCAACATTTACTAGTACTTTCTCTCTTGAGATTAGTGGTGATTGTTCTTGGCTTTCCAAACCTCAGTGAAGTGATTTCAAATTTCTGCATCAATGAATCTATTTGCTTTGTTTTGGTAAGGTGAATAGGCTAAAGGATTATTCTCTTTACCCTTTTGGGCACATTAGAAACTTGGAACCCTTGAATCTGAACTAAATCCCCATATGGTCCAATTTTTGTGAGTCTTCCTTGATTAAGAGGGTTAATTGTAGTGGACTCCCTTTATTGGGTAAACCATGTGGATGGAACCTGAAGCAGCAGTAGCCCCTTTCACCATAGTAGCAAGACCTACTATATAAATTTCCTTGTGGAAGAAATCTCCATCAGTGTAGTCTTTTGTTGGGATGTCAGATTTCCTCAACATCTCTGATTGATTAAATTCTTAGAATGTGTCAAAACCTTGGTGCATTGGGATTGGATTTTGTCAACTTGAGATTGCAAGAGTTGTAGAGCTGACCATTACTAAGAACCATAGTGCAGCCCATTTTTTGTTTTCTAGGACTATGTGCATGATTGGAAAACATTTTGAGAAAATACAGAGTAGTGGTTATAGGGATTAGATCTATACTAAGACACTATTCTTGTTTATGTGCAAGATTGCTTTATCCCTTGTCCATTGCTTGTATATGTTTGCTTGAACTCCTTAATAATTGTCTTGTGTGCCTAATTTATGATAAAAAATATATTGATACACCTAATTGGTCAATTAAAATGAACAAGAAAACAAGTTCTCGAGTTGAAACCTTTCTTGATTTGTTATTCTATCATTTCTAGTCCTTCTTGGTTGATCTAGCTTAGATTAGGTCACTTATGCCACTATTGGAAGCTTGTTTGCACCTTGTATTTTTGTGTTTTGACCTCTTGAATTAGTAATCTTTGATTTTATGAGTGACCTTGCTTAGAGTCAATGAGTTATAAAATGTCTTTTTTGAGAAGATAAACCTTTGGATTCTTTAATAACATGCTTGGAGAGTCTTAGTAATCTCTTTTCCATTCACTTCCATTCAATTTCAATTGCAATTAATTATAATTTGGGTTGATCATCCTCTTGATCCATATGTGCTAGGCTATTCACCTAAAGTAGTGGGCATCTCTATGGAAGTGTTGGTTTATGCCTACTACAAAAAAAATATCTTATCATCTCTCTTTGGACAAGTGAGTTCTTTTACTATCCTAGTTTGGTACTAATATTTCTTAGGGCTTTCCTATCAACTAGTGCATTTTCTTTCGTGTCAGTTACAACAAGATATCAAGTACACCAACAAAAGAGACCTCAAGTTTTTTTTAACCAATTACCCTTAGTTTGAACTCACCAAAGACTTAAGAAAATTAAGCATGAAAAGAAAGTCTTCCTAGATGAACAACCTACAAAGGAAGAACAATTTAGACTCCTAGAGTTGGAGAGATAAACCTTGTTGGAGATAGAAGAGACAAATGATCCTACTTACCTTTATCTCACTATGCACATAATGAGAATGCAATCTGAATTTGAAAATTTATTAGAGGAGAAGATTACACCATTACATGAATCATCTTCTTTAAGGTCTACATCTTTTACTCCAAGACATAAATTTTATTCATCTTCTATATCTAGAGACCTCTTCAGAGAGAAAGTGAGTAATAACTCCTTTGAGCATGTTGGTGCTAAAAATTGCATGGTCAATTTTCAGCACCATTTAAGAAATTGAGCCTTATAAATGAAAATATACCCGGCTATACTTGTAAGCCCCCAGAGGTGTTCAATGCCTCTAACACTTTCCATTTACCCTGTCTAAGTGTTCCATGAAGTTAATTTATCATTCTGAGCCTTCCCATGAAGTCTTGTTTTAAGCAATTGTTAAGTCTGCATTTTTACCCTAAGTGTAAAACAGCGACAGGAGGTTGTGTTTTCTATTGAATAACTTGCACCCAGAAATGTTTCATGACTCGCCACTTTGGGAGTGTTTGGTGTCCATACCCAAGAACCTATCTTTCATATTTTGAGTCCATTTTTCTAGGTTTTGAATCCCTCAAACTTGGTTAGTTACTATTTTCACATATTTGCAAATTGCACACATTTCTGGGTAACCCTGTTTGAAGTGTTATAACTTTTGACCAGTTGACCAAAATGCTAAAATTCCTTTTGCATTGCATTGTAGATATCAGAGACTCATTATGTTTCAATTTTTAGCTTATAAAAAATCCATTTGATTAGTTTTCAAACGCAATTCCAAATGCAATTTTTATCTTTTTGCCGGTGTCATAAAATGCAGATTTTTTGGTACCCCTGTTTGTGATGTTATAATTCAAAATTCATGATTGCCTAGATTGAATGGATTGTACTCTCATGTTTTAATCTGAAAGTAATTTAAGTTTGCTAGTTTATAAGTCATGAAGAATCCATTTGCACACTTTTCCAGGTCGATTCCATTTTCAAAAAATGTTTTCTGTCAGTGTTTCCCATTTACAAATTCTAAGAAGCCTACTTTGACTGCTCGTCATTTGCGTCCTGTTATTCATCATGAGCCCAAATCATAGATTCATATTCTCCTCATGATAGTGAACAAATGCCCTAGTTTTTGTCTTCCCAAGTGTCAGTTTACCTAGTTTTTGAAGTCGATACTGAACCCAATTTGGTGTTTCCTGACATGTTTACTTGCAGGTAATTCTAAGAAAGCAACTTTGATGGTGAATATCTTTTGACTGGGAATTCGTCATAAGATGAGATCTGACAAGGTAAAAGTATGCAAAATAGAGAATTAGTGCCCCAATTTTTAGAGTTTGATGAAGTGTTCAAATTAGTTTTTAAGGCTAGTCAAAGGACCTCCTGACTCAAAAAATTGACAATTTACAAAGGAGTTAAAATGAGTGTTTATTTGATTATTCAATGTTTGAATTTTTTTTATTTTAGTGTTGGATGGTGAATGGGTCAGTTATAAGATTTTGTTGTTTGGAAACAAAACAAAATTAGCCGGACCCACTTTAGAGCCCGACTAAATTCATTAGACTAATATGGTGTATCTCGCCCTAGATGCCACAAGTGAAATTAATGAAAACTTAAGGAGATCCATTGCAAAGACTGTATCAACTAAAGTAAGGGGCATACACAATTCAGGAAATGCAAGGCTAACCTATTGGAGTCCTAATATAAATCTTTTAAGAGATCCTAGATGGGGTGGAGCCCAAGAAACTCTAGGAGAGGATCCCCTTGTAGTTAGTAGATATGGTGTCAATTAAGTCAAAGGTGACCCAACAGGATATGATGGATACATTTCAACCACCATTTGAGACATGTGTAAAGCAGGTGCTACTCGTAACACCATGTGTTCCTTCAATAAGATCAATGGTATCCCTTCTTGTCCAAATCCCCAACTCTTGAAAAACATCATCAGGGGTGAATGGAAACTCAATGGATATATATTGTTGTGGACTATGATTCTATATAAGTATTATTCGAGAAGCAACTATATATTCAAACACTTGAGGATGCAGTAACATATGTGCTAAGATCAGGGTTGGACTCAGATTGTGGTGGTTACTATACAAAATATTTAATACCTACAGTTGTGAAGGGAAAGGTGAAAGGATCATATATAGACCGAGCTCTTGTATACACCTATACTACTTTAATGATTCTAGGTTACTTTGATGGGAGTAAAGAGAGTGGACACTTAAGGGCTAAAAACTTGTGTACTCCTGAGCATCAAGAGCTTGCAGTGGAAGCAACTAGGGAAGGTATTGTGCTTCTTAAGAATGATGGATCATTGTCCTTCTCTACCTCCAACATAACAAGGTTGGAAATTATTGGACCCAATGAAAATGCTAGTATAGCTATGATAGGAAACTATGCAGGGTCTCCATGTAAATACACATTCCCCATTGCTGGTTTGGATAAATTTGTCAAAATAGAGAATGAAGGTAATGCTACAGGGATGAGGAAATAGCTGAAAGGGTAGAGCAATAAAAACAAAGCCCATGTGAATTAAAGATAAAGACCAGGGGGTAGTAAAATGGAACAAGATGTGGCTCACGTAAGGAGCATTCATAGCACAAGGAACCACGACAGGGATGAGTTACATCCACCCATGTCTAAAGCTGCTAGTCAGAGGGTCCACACAGACCAATAAGGAGGAACCACAGCTGTATAACATGAAAATTGAGAGACCAGCATTAAAGGGGTCAATCCGCTGCAAAAGAAGATCACTCAAGATATTAAAAGGCAAGTCTATGTTTTAAAAAAAAAATAGAGCATATCAATTTAAAACATCCACGCTGAAGCAAAAGGCAAAACCCATGTGGGTACATGCACGAGAGAGTTCACAACAGGTAGAGAAGGAGAACCCGAGCATATCAAAGAGAACTTCGATGCCCACACATGGAAAATAGAGCCCAGCAAGCATTAAGCAAGGAGAGCCGCAAAAAACATGGGTTAGCTCAATGCTCTCATGGGAAGCCAAGAAGTAACACTAGAGTACCAAACCAGCAGCAAAAAGACTGATGTTTCAAGTCCACATAGGAGCACACGACATTTTTAAGTAGGGGACTGCTCCAAATACAAGTCTCCATGCAGCTTAAAATGAAATCTCACGCCTATAACAATGCAGACCAAGGTATAATGAAATAAGGAGATCCACGCATGAATAATCTGCAACATTAATAGAAGAAGTTGTTGTCTAGTCTAAGAAATGCTTGTGCCAAGTAATAAATTGGAGCCTTGCATTGACAAAGAAAACTCCTAAAACATTTGCAACCAAAGAATGTGCAGCGAAATGTAGGAAAAGGTGTAGGACTTTATCCCACATTGACCGTGAGCAAGACTTCTTAAGCTTTTAAATACAAACCTTTGCCATCATATTATAAGCTAAATATGGAGGCTTTTGGGAAGCTGCGCACGCTTGGTGGGACCTGTGGTCAGCCAGAAGGACAGTAAAGGGTGATGTCAGCATGATGAGACAAAATTTTAAACAAAACAACTAATGTGATGATGTGGCACCCAAAATGCAGGTTGAAGGAGATGCCACCACGTGTTAAAGATCGACATTATTTGCATTCTCGCAATATGGAGTTGCATGAAAGATAAATAATGTAGGAAGGTAGGCTATCACCATGTGGCAAGTGGGTCCTGGCTAGCAACAAGGTGGCGATCAAGAACAAGTTATGAGGAAGCACAAGATCATGACAAGTGTCACAATCCGACGGACAGTGCATGCTCACATTACAAAGATGCAAGCCAGTTAAGGAATGTGAGATTACAGAATGCTGCCATGTGCCAAGGGAGTTCTATGCACGATGATATGGTGCCTTGCAGGGTGAGTCTAGTCTCATAGGCTGGCCAATCAGGGGCTACCATGTGGCAAATTGGATGGTGCCTAGTGGGCCCAGTTAAGGATAAAGGAAAATAAGAATATTTAAAATATCAAAATTTTTATCATTTTTCTAAATATTGCATATGCACATCAATTTTTAAATCATGCAGGGTTTTAAATCTAATGTTAAGACATTAGATTGTTTTTTAAAAAAATTATTTTTTAAATTCAAAGTTGTAAACAAACCTGAGTGTTCTAGCAAAGGGGGACATTTTCAAATAGACTTTCAGGGGGTTTCTGAGATGTGAAATAAGTGATGTTATATATCATCAAAATTGTGAGAATCTAAATTTTCTAATTTTGGTGTTAGTTTTTGCGCAGAATGCCACTAGTTCCTACTACAGGAGGTTTTGTCCTATATGCCTAATCTATAACCACATCCAGGTGATAAAGTTCAAAATTGATTTCTACCATGGTAGTGACTTGAATATGGGAAAAAGATAAGGAAAATGCAATTGGGGTCAAGTTTGGTCACATTCAAATCAGTTGGACCTCAATTCCTCCAGCATTTCATAAGGTATCAGATATTTTGGATGCATAAAGAGTCTTCATTATTTCATTAAAGATTTTTGCAAATCAGTTACAAGGTAATAATGAAATCAAATCAAATCAGATGGATGTGAGAGGTTAGAGAGAGTCTTTCCAATTGCAAGAGATTGAATTTCAAGTAGATAGGTGGTAGTTGCATAATAGATCCAGGAATTCACTTCTTGCTATATCTTTTTGTCTTTCATCCATTTTGGGGGTTGGCAGTTTGCTCTGGGTAATACCAGTAGGGTTCCAGTTCTACTCTTAAAACCAAGATTGTAGATGGTTTTACTTCCTGATTTTGAGTTGAGCTCTAGTAGTGAAGGCCACACATCCACCATATGCAAAGTTTCATTTCATGTTATGCATTGTTATTCTAAAGTATTGGATATTGATGCTAGATCATATGAATTATCTTGAGTTTCATTTTGTGTTACCATTTACTGTATTTAATCTTTCCAAGGAAAAATACAAAAAGAGATTTACAGGAATTATCTGAGTTTTCTAATTTTTTCTCCTAATTCTTCATGTGTCATTAACTTTTTAATTGAATGGATAATTTTCATTTGCTTTAAGACATTTTGGATGAAGTGTGTATCAGATCTGTGTTGCTTTTGACTCAAGCAGTTAAGTAAATGCTTCATAGTTCTAATAGGGTTTCTAGGTGTATGAAGGGGATATGACATAAGAATGGGATTAGGAGATTTTAGTTGATAAACTTGATTGCAATGCAAGAAAGTTAGGTCATCCTGTTGGTAATGACTCTATGTTTCAATGGATAAGGCACTGATCACTAAATCAGATGCAAGCTGATATGAATGACATTTGTACAAATCTTTTATTCAAATAAATTTAGTTGTTCATGTTTGAAGTGGGCATAAAATTTGAACCCTCACTCAACTTGTGCATTCCATAGATTTTCATTCAGCTATTGTAGATCTCTGTCATTGCATTAAGTCATTAGGAGATATAAGGGGTTACATCTGCTTAATAGATTTAGGGATATGTTTTGCACTAGTACGGTATCATTTGAATCTCAAGTCTACCCACCTAGGTTTAGCAAATCCTAAAGTAGAAGAAGGGTCATGCCTTATAGTTAGCCTATTGTCAAAAATGGCATGTTGCAAATGGGAGTTAGCTACCCCTAGATATGTCAATTTCTCAGTGTGATAATTGAAAACCCTCCAACATTTTCAAACACCAATAAAATGGTGACTCTGCTAGGGACTGTGCATTCAGAAAGAATCAATTTCTCTGGCATGAAATAGATTGGATATAGAAAATATATAGAAATAGGTCTTTCTTATTTCCTTGTTGAAGTTTCATGTCCCCCAGTGTTCTTATTCATTGACAACAGAAGTTTAATTGAATTGAATAATTTGTAATATCAAAGTCACTTGAAGTTTTGATAAGTTGCTGTCAAAATTCAGAGTTAATGTCATGTTCTTTTAGTTTGTCAAGAATGTGAAATTCCCCTGTTGTTGAATACAATTTGCAAATACCATTTGTAAGTTCTAGACCATCTTGTTTTGTTTTGCAAGTTGGTTAATCTTTTCTCACTAAGTGAGTGGTGACTCAAAGTAAAATCTCTGCACCAGTGCTTCATAAGTGTGAAGATATTATGAAGGGAACAACAGTGGGAAGGTAGATTTGAAGAATTCATTTCAAGTTCTTCACACTGGGTAAAAGAATCAAACGAGATGTAGTGCAAGTGTTAATAAATCTGGTTAAGATTTGAATCTATTATTATTTGCAGCATTGAATTAGTTGCAGGCATCAATATTAAAAGGTATTTTACATTCTCATGTGATGTTGTTTCCATGAAAGTAAGCTTTACATATGTGTTCTCCGTCAAGTGAGTTTTAGCACTAAGAAGAGGAGAATAGTTTGAAAAGTTTCATACAATTCATTGGATCGAATTTCAGTTGTTGTTTCTAAGTTTATGAAGTGTATAGTTTGAAGTGATTCATTGGTAGAAGGGTGTAGATTTTCTACAAATTACAGATCAGAATATGGGTGAATGAGGTTCAAATGTTCAAAGGATGTCAAAATTCATTTCACCTAATATGCAGTCAGTTAGTGTAATTCCTAGATCCATTCCTACCAAGAGGTATATGCCATTATGTTTTAATGGTATTCATGGTTTCTTGAATGTCATTCCTAATGATGTCCAAAATAAATTTCCTAAATTTAGTGGGAACCATACTATTTCAGCCATTCATCATGTTGAATTGTTTAGTGATTTGATGGGTGACT
This sequence comes from Cupressus sempervirens, assembly GCA_028749045.1. NCBI lineage: Eukaryota > Viridiplantae > Streptophyta > Pinopsida > Cupressales > Cupressaceae > Cupressus > Cupressus sempervirens. Next base: position 98,798,377 of record CM053793.1, on the reverse strand, counting down.
GTGAGATTGCTCATGAAGATGTTCACATGAAGTTATTTGTTCAAACCTTGGAAGGAGATGCTAGAGACTAGTTTTCATTTTTACTAGCACTTTTTATTTCATCCTGGAGTGAGTTGCATTCAGCCTTCATGGAGCAATTTGGAGAATGGGTAAGCATATCTAATTCTTATGATAAGTTTTTCAAGATCCATATTGGGAGTGATGAACTTGTACCTCAATTTAATATCAGATTTGCTAAAATTTTGAATGATATCCCTAAGAGTTATAGACCTGATGATCAAATGTGTTTAGCTATTTATTTTGATGCATTTGATAAGAAAATGAATTATCTACTAAGGGATAAAGAACCGCAGACATTATATCAGGCTTTTATGACCACTAGAGATATTGAGAATAATATGAAGTATGGATTGACTAGAGGTCATTTTTCCTTGAATGATTGCCGATATAATGTGTTTGAAGGAAAAGTGGAACATAGAGTTGATGTTTTTGTTTCAAAATAGAATGTCAACACCCCTACTGTAAGTTATAATCAGATTGAGAATTCAAATCAGAATGTGTGTATGAGAAAGGTTAGTCCAATTGCAAATAGAAACACACATGTTCATGATGCTACAATAGTGAATAATATTTCAGACTCTGATAGGTTTCAGTGACATGTTGATTTTACAGATCAAACATTAGTTACAATAGAAAGTTCTCATGATAGTTATGTGTTTGATGATTTTACTAATGTTTCAAATTTTTAAGTTGTTGAACCTAGTTCTTAGTCTTGTGTAAGTGAGAAGGTTGAAAGTTATCTCTCTGATCATGAGTTTGATGTTGTTGATCTGACATGCCATGGAGAGTTAACACAAAGTGAAGAGCGTGAATCACAATCATCTCAGCCACAATCAGAAGAATAGAATTCACATGTTGATAGTGTTTCAGCAGTAAATGGTAAGATGTATTCTTTTAATCAGTTAGATAAGCAAGAATTGAATTCTCTTATTGAGAGGTTGCATTATGTTAATAATGAATTAGAAAGATATGAATCTCAATGTGGGTATGAAGAAGCTGTAAGTCATCTTCCAAATGATGACACTGAAGTTGTTTATCTGATGTATAATGAAGAAGCATCATATGAAGGAGATGATGAGAGTGGTTGCTTGAATCATAGTGAGGAAAAATACATTGTATGTTCACCTTCATATGAATCTAATTTTGATTAGGAAGAAGAAAGCAATGATGGCAGTGAACATTCATCTAAAGTTGAAGGTATGAATTCTTCCTCTGATTCTGAAAAGGAAAGTGCATCTCAATTTTTGCGTCATACAAATCAGTTAACCAATGAAGATTTTAAGAGTGATTTGTCCTCAAGTAATGAAGATAAAAAAATGTTGAGTTCAGTTAATGATAGTGAATTTGAAGACTGTAGTAAAGGGTTGTCAAATTCTTTTACATCAAACAATAAAAATCCAACATGTAGTGAGGTGTTTAGGAATGAATCATAGTCTGTTCATAATGGTTATCCTAAACAAGATAATGAAGAGAGTGTAACTATTAACACTATATGTTTGGTAGAAGAAATAAAAAAGGAGTCTTCATATAGTTCTGACTTTTCTTCATACGCTGAAAATTTCCATGAGTATAGGGTGGGTAGTGAATTTCAATTCTATAATAATGTTTTATATGATGATGCTTCTGAGGATGAGCAACCCATGTTTTTTCCTAATGTTTAGAAATGATCACTACATGGAGTCATTAACCCATTGTTTGAAGACGACATGGAGGTTTCAAGTTTAGCAGGGTTAGATGCAAATTGTGATACACTGTCATGTTGTTGTAAAATATTAGATAATTGTTCTTCTATTTTTGATGTTGAATCTTCTAATGATGTTGTATTTGGTGAGTGTGAAGATGAAGTGTCCAATGGAGTTGTCTTTGAAGAGAAACCGACACTTCATGATAAGATCTATGATGATTCAAATGAGTTAAAAGACAACAATCAACACTTCAATTATGAGAATACATCAGAAGGTTATGAAATATTTTCAGATTATGATGATGATGTTATGTGTGAATACAAATTTGATTGTTCATTTGAAATTCAGCTAGCAACACTTGAGGAAATGCAAAGTCAAGGTGAGTTAAAAATGCATGATATATAGAACTTTTTCTATGAAATTGAGAATGAGCACTTTGCATTTTTAGTAGATAGGATGCATGAATTAGTCAGTAATGATGAGTTTTAGTTTGACACCGATATCCATTAGCATGTTGATCAGTATTTTCATAATGAGCTAACAGTTGAGAATGAAGCAAGTTTTTATATGCATTATGAAAGTAAGAGTGATGATTTTGTTTTGCCAAGTGATTTGTTATATGATGATAGTATGATTGGTGAAACTAATAGGAGAAGAAATTTTAGTTTACCTCATGAAAGTTCAAATGAGAATTATGTTTATGATAGAGGTAAACAGTTTTGTTGAAGTTCGGTGGCCTGGGGCCATCGTGTGTACATAATCTTGGTAGTTGTAGTTGTTTCCCTATTTTCAATAAAGCTATTTAGGGGAGTTTTTGAAGTTTAGGAGTATGGTTTGCTTCTCCCAGAGATCTGAAATCTTCCCATGCCCACAAGGGGCATGCATCCCCAAATAGAGCCACTATTGGCACTAAAAATTGCATGGTCAATTTTCAACACCATTGAAGAAATTGAGCCTTATAAATGAAAATATACCCGGCTGTACTTGTAAGCCCCCAGAGGTGTTCAATGCCTCTAACACTTTCCATTTAGCCTATCTAAGTGTTCCATGAAGTTAATTTATCATTCTGAGCCTTCCCATGAAGTCTTGTTTTAAGCAATTGTTAAGTCTGCATTTTTACCCTAAGTGTCAAACAGCAACAGGAGGTTGTGTTTGCCATTGAATAACTTGCACCCAGAAATGTTTCATGACTCACCACTTTGGGAGTGTTTGGTTTCCATACCCAAGAACCTATGTTTCATATTTTGAGTCCATTTTTCTAGGTTTTGAATCCCTCAAACTTGGTTAGTTACTATTTTCACACATTTGCAAATTGCACACATTTCTAAGAAGCCCCATTTGACGTGTTATAACTTTTGACCAATTGATCAAAATGTCATTTTAGATGTCAGAGACTAATTATGTTTCAATTTTTAGCTTATGATGAATCTGTTTGATCAATTTTCAAATGCGATTCCAAACGCAATTTCTATCTTTTTACTAGTGTCATAAAATGCAGATTGTTTGGTAACCCTATTCATGATGTTATAATTCAAAATCTATGATTTCCTAATCAAATGGATTGTACTTCCATGTTTTAATCTGAAATTACTTTAAGTGTGCCATTTTTTAAGTCATGATGAATCCATTTGCACACTTTTCCAGGTCAATTCCATTTGCAAAAAATGTTTTATGTTAGTGTTTCAAGTTTACAAATTCCAAGTAGCCTACTTTGACCACTCGCCATTCACGTCCTATTATTTTTCATGAGCCCAAATCATAGATCCATATTCTCCTCATGACATTGAACAAATGTCCCAGTTTTCATCTTCCCAAGTGTCAGTTTACCTAGTTTTTGAAGCTAATTCTGAACCCAATTTAGTGTTTTCTGACATGTTTACTTGCAGGTAATCTAAAAGGCAACTTTGACGGCGAATATCTTTTGACTGGGAATTTGTAATTTGTAATAAGACGAGATCTGATGGGATAAAATTATGCAAAACAAAGAATTAGTGCCCCAGTTTTTAGAGTTTGGTCAGGTGTTCGGATCAGTTTTTAAGGCTAGTTAAAGGACCTCCTAACTCAAAAAATTGATAGTTTGCAAACGAGTTGAAATGAGTTTTTATTTCATTATTCAGTGTTTGAATTTGTTTCATTTGAATGCTGGATGGTGACTGGGTTAGTTATAAGATTCAATTGTTTGGAAATGAAATTTTTTTTAGTCAGACCCACTTTGGGGCCCGACTAAATTCATTAGACTAATATGGTGTATCTCGCCCTAGATTCCACAAGTGAAATTAATGAAAACTTAAGGAGATCCATTGCAAAGACTGTATCAACTAAGGCAAGGGGCATACACAATTCAAGAAATGCAAGGCTAACCTATTGGAGTCCTAATATAAATCTTTTAAGAGATCCTAGATGGGGTAGAGCCCAAGAAACTCTAGGAGAGGATCCCCTTGTAGTTAGTAGATATGGTGTCAATTATGTCAAAGGTGACCCAATAGGACATGATGGATACATTTTAACCACCATTTGAGGCATGTGTAAAGTAGGGTGCTGCTCATAACACCATGTGTTCCTTTAATACAATCAATGGTATCCCTTCTTGTGCAAATCCCCAACTCTTCAAAAACATCATCAATGGTGAATGGAATCTCAATGGATATATTGTTGCAGACTGTGATTCTATATAAGTATTATTCGAGAAGCAACTATATGTTCAAACACCTGAGGATGCAGTAACATATGTGTTAAGATTAGGGTTGGACTTAGATTGTGGTGGTTACTATGCAAAATATTTAATACCTGCAGTTGTGAAGGGAAAGGTAAAAGGATCAAATATAGACCGAGCTCTTGTATACACCTATACTACTTTAATGAGGCTAGGTTACTTTGATGGGAGTAAAGAGTATGGACACTTTGGGGCTAAAGACTTGTGTATCCTTGAGCATTAAGAGCTTGTAGTGGAAGTAGCTAGGGAAGGTATTGTGCTTCTTAAGAATGATGGATCATTGTCCTTCTCTACCTCCAACATAACAAGTTTGGCAATTATTGGACCCAATGCAAATGCTACTATAGCTATGATAGGCAACTATGCAAGTTCTCCATGTAAATACACATTCCCCATTGCTAGTTTGGAAAAATTTGTCAAAATAGAGAATGAAGGTAATGCCGCAGGGATGAGGAAATCACTGATAGGGCAAAGCAATAAAAAAAAAGCCCATCCAAATTAAAGATAATGACCAAGTGGCAGTACAATGGAACAAGATGTGGCTCATGTAAGGAGCATTCATAGCACAAGGAACTGCAATAGGGATGAGTTACATCCACCCATGTCTAAATCCACTAGTCAGAGGGTCCATGTAGACCAATAAGGAGGAACTGCAGCCATATAACATGAAAACTGAGAGACTAGCATTAAAGGGGTCAATCCGCTGCAAAAGAAGATCACTTAGGATATTAAAAGGCTAGTCTACATTTGTTTTTTAAATAGAGCATATCAATTTAAAACGTCCACGCTGAAGCAAAAGGCAAAACTCATGTGGGTAGATGCAGAGGAGAGTTCATGACAAGCAGAGAAGGAGAACCTAGGCATATCAAAGAGAACTCATGACCAATCAAATGTCAAGCACACTGCCCATGCATGTAAAATGGAGCCCAGCAAGCATTAAGTAGGGAGAGTTGCCAAAAACCATGGTAGAACATTGAGAAGGGGCACCCTAAAAAGGGGGAAGGCCATCGCATTTTGAGAGATTTTCAATGCATGAACAATAGAGGAATCCACATTGAAAAATAAGCAAAAGGGGCATTCAAAACATGGGTCAGCTAGATGCTCTCATGGGAAGCCAAGAAGTAACATTGGAGTACTACGCCAGTAGCAAAAAGACTCATGTTTCAAGTCCAAACAGGAGCACACAACATTTTTAAGTAGGGGACAGCTCCAAATACACGTCTCCATGTAGCTTAAAAGGAAATCTCATGCCTATAACAATGCAGACCAATGCATAATGAAATAAGGAGATCCATGCATGAATAATTTGCAACATTAATAGAAGAAGTTGTTATCCAGTGTAAGAAATGCCCATGCCAAGTAATAAATTGGAGCCTTGCATTGACAGAGAAAACTCCTAAAACATTCACAACCAAAGAAAGTGTAGTGAAATGCAGGAAAAGGTGCAGGACTTTATCCCACATTGACTGTGGGCAAGACTTCTTAAGCTTTTAAATACAAACCTTGGCCATTATATTGTAAGCTAAATATGGAGGCTTTTGGGAAGCTGCACACGCTTGGTGGGGCCCATGATCAACTAGAGGGATAGCAAAGGGTGATGTTAGCATGACGAGAACAAATTTTAAACAAAACAACTAATGCAATGATGTGGCACCCAAAATGGAGGTTGAAGGAGATGTCGCCACGTGTTAAAGATCGACAGTATCCGCATTCCCACAATATGGAGTTGCATGGAAGATAAATAATGCAGTAAAGTAGGCTACCACCATGTAGTAAGTGGGTCCTAGCTAGCAGCAAGGTGGCAATCAGGAGCAAGTTATGAGGAAGCATAGGATCGTGACATGTGTCACCATTTGACAGATAGCGCATGCTTGCATTACAAAGATTCAAGCCGGTTAAGGAATGCAAGATTGCAAAATGCTGCCATATGGAAAGCGAGTTCTGTGCATGATGATATGGTGCCTTGCAGGGTGAGTCTAGTGGTATAGGCTAGCCAATCAAGGGTAGCCACATAGTGGGCACCATGAAGGATGAAGGAAAATGAGAATATTTAAAATATCAAAAAATTTATCATTTTTATAAATATTGCATATGCATGTCAGTTTTTAAATCATACAGGGTTTTAAATCTAATGTTAAGACATTAGATTGTTTTTTAAAAAATTATTTTTTAAATTCAAAGTTGTAAACAGACTTGAGTGTTCTAGCAGAGTGCGACATTTGACTTTTAGGGGGTTTCTGAGATGCAAAATAGGCAATGTTATATATCATCAAAATTGTGAGAGTCTGAGTATTTTGATTCTAGTGTTAGTTTTTGCACAGAATGCCACTAGTTCCTACTACAGGAGGTTTTGTCCCAGATGCCTAATCTATAACTGCATTCAGATGATAAAGTTCAAAATTGATTTCTAGCATGGTAGTGACCTGAATATGGGTAAAAGACAAGGAAAATGCAATTGGGGTTGAGTTTGGTCACATTCAAATCAGTTGGACCTCAATTTCTCTAGCATTTCATAAGGTATCAGATATTTTGGATGCATAAAGACTCTTCATTATTTCATTAAAGATTTTTTCAAATTAGTTACAAGGTAATAATCAAATCAAATCAAATCAGATGGAAGTGAGAGGTTAGAGAGAGTCTTTCCATTTGCAAGAGATTGAATTTTAAGTGGACAGGTGGTAGTTGCATAACAGATCTAGGAATTCACTTCTTGCTATATCTTTCTATCTTTCATCCATTTTTGGGGTTGGCAGTTTGCTTTGGGTAATACTAGTAGGGTTCTAGTTCTACTGTTAAAACCAAGATTGTAGATGGTTTTACTTCCTAATTTTGAGCTATGCTCTAGCAGTGAAGGCCACACATCCACCCTGTTTAGATTTTAATTTCATGTTATGCATTGTTATTCTAAAGTACTGGATATTGATGCTAGATAATATGAATTATCTTGAGTTTCATTTTTTGTTACCATTTACTGTATTTAATCTTTCCAAGGATAAATACAAAAAGGGATTTATAGGAATTATCTGAGTTTTCTAATTCTGTAAATTAATTCTTCATGTGTTATTAACTTTGTAATTGAATGGATAATGTTCATTTGGTTTAAGACATTTTGGATGAAGTGTTTATCACATCTTTGTTGCTTTTGACTCAAGAAGTTAAGTAAATGCTTCATAGTTTTGATAGGGTTTCTAGGTGTATGAAGGGGATATTGCATAAGAATGGGATTAGGAAGGGGATATTGTATAAGAATGGGATTAGGAGATTTCAAATGCAAGCTCATATGAATGGCATTTGCATAAATATTTTATTAAAATAAATTCAGTTGTTCATGTTTGAAGTGGGCATAAAAGTTGAACCCTCACTCAGCTTGTGCATTCCATAGATTTTCATTTAGCTATTGTAGATCTCTGTCATTGCATTAAGTTGTTAGGAGATATAAGGGGTTTCATCTACTTAATAGATTCAAGGATATGTTTTGCACTAGTATGGTATCATTTGAATCTCAAGTCTACCCGCCTAGGTTTAGCAGAGCCTGAAGTAGAAGAAGGGTCATGCCTTATAGTTGGCCTATTGTCATAAATGGCATGTTGAAAATGGGAGTTAGCTACCCCTAGATATGTCAGTTTCTCAGTGGGATAATTGAAAACTCTCCAGCATTTTCAAACACCAATAGAGCATATGCCAATATTTCTTGATGGAATTGTTGGTCTAATTTTTCACAATGTAGAGATTTTGGAAAAATTTAGTGAAAAATCATTTGAGTCTTTGTATCTTGCAAAGTAGGGTTTTGTTCCTTGTATTTTTCAAATCCTTAGATTGCCCTAGTTCATAGACTGGTCTCTGTGTCATTGAAATTCTATTAAATTCTCAAGGTTTGTCTTCAAAGAAATCTTTAGAGATCCTAGTGCCCTATTTTATTTTACCCCAATTTTAAAAACCTTCGAAAATAATTTTTTAGGAAAAGGATTTTTAAGGCATATCATTTTATCCTAAGGTTGGGCTTATGCAAGTGTGACTTTATTAAAAGCTCATTTAAAAAACTTATTGACCATGTTCTGTTTGACTTGATTATTTTATTGAGAAATGCCCAATGTGCTATGAATTCTATGTGACTGTTGATCTTGTTTAGATCAACAGGCATCACATTCTTGCAATGTTGAGATGCAATGTTTTTAAATCAATTAGGCAAGCAATTTTTGGACACATAGCAAGGTGGGGTTAGTAATACTTAGTGTGTGTTGTGGTATGCCAAGCTGTAAAGCAATTGCTAACATGTGCTGCTAGTTGTGCCATTAGAGAGGTTTGTCTGCTAGTTATGATCAAAAGTTTGTCTACCATAGATCCTTCAAATATCAAGGGCTGCCTCAAGCCCATAATAAGGAACTGCTTGATAAATAAGGAATGTGATTATGCGCTTTTATGCTACATGTCATAGTGGGCCCAACTCAGGAGAGAGAACAAAGTCATGCCATATTGTATGCCACATCTACTTGGCTAGAAGTACTTATGTTACAGGCATGGAAAGTTTCAAAAATTAATGCAATAGTTAGATTAGTTAGAGCATGAGGGTTGAAAGTAGTCATTTCATTGGCCCAAGTAGATGAAGCAACCATAAAGCGCAAAGTTTTTCTTACATCGTTGATCTTGTCTTGATCAATGAATGGCACTTGCCCGCATTAAGAACTTGAGTGAAGTTTAAGGAAAGTGGGAATGTGCCATTCAGACACATGTCCATGGTGACATCTAAATTCTTAACTCAAAAGGTCTATAGGATATAATCAATGTCACCATTGATTTTCCAAGATCAATGGTTGGTGCAAGCCCGCAATAAGGAGATGGTCAATCAATAAGGAAAGTGAGAATGCACCAGCTTGACATGTGGAAAGAATGGTGTCAACTACTCATTCGCTTAGAAGGTGATATGGGACCCACTTGCATGGAGGTTTTCAAAAGGCACAAACTCATATAAAGGCTTCCTATTGGTCAACATAGCTGACTAGGCCTTATTCAACTATAAACTTGTGTAGTCATTGATCTTGTCTTGATCAACAGTTGATGCTTACCTGAAATTTTAAGATGCAAGAAGTTTAAATAAAGTAGGTAAGTGGTAATGTGACACATGGCCCTGCTCTTGAGGACATAAAGTGTGTTACCTTTTTGAATTAAAGCTATCTGATCCAATGAAATCGATGGATAAGATTTGAAATTCTTATGCAACTTGAGAAAAAATGGCTACTAGGAGTTAATATGGTTCAGAGCTCATTCGTGTGATTTCAATGCTCAAATATAATTCATGATCTCACCATTTATGAACCATAGAATTGCAAAAGGTTATCAGAACACAAAAAAAATTTGGAGCTAGGGCACATAATTTCATAGAGAAATCGGATGAGTTACAACGAAGAATTTTACAAAGTAAAGTAGATTTTTTTGGGTAAGTTCTTCTAAAACTTCTAAGTAGTAAGAATTTGGTGAGATAGAAATTTAAAAATCTCAAAATGGCTCCACGTAAAGAGTTTACTAGATAGACTAATTATCTGAAGTGCTCTATGCAGGATGACTTTATGGAACAATTTCCTTTATCTATACATGAAATAACTAAGGGAAGGGAGTTGATTCCTAAACACTCTAGGGTAGCCATAGCAGAGGGTTTTTTTGACAAGGCTAACTGGGTATGAGATGCCCAGGTTTCCATGAGAGTTCTAAAGTTATTTAGAAAATGGCTTTTAGAGCAAAAATTGGATAGTCCTATGAGCAATGTATGGGGGTTTGACATTGGTAAATTAACAGTCCCCACATTTTTCTTTGATAGTGATTTTTTGATGGATTTGGCCAAGAAATATTATCCAATTATGGGGTGGGTAAAGAACCATGTTGGAATAAATCTTTTTAGGGTTTTCCCTAAATTAATTAGAGAGGTTTTCAATCTCAACCCTAACCATGTTGTGCATGAAACTATTGATATGGATGACTTTCAAGCAAGGTACAATGCACAAAGGATTTACCTAAGAACAGGGCCACTACAAAAGCATACTGCTAAAATTGGTACTTTGCCTGTGATTATAGCCAGCACCCCTGAGCCATTATTAAGAAGGAATTTTAACCTTAGGACTCAGGCATTATATTTTTCTCTTTGTAAGATTTTTTGAATGGATGAAGTTGATCAAGTCCCATGCTCAATTGTCCTTGTTATGGCTCGAACTCTTAATTTTGGGATGAGCACTATTTTTTATTTTGCTACTTTTCTCGTGAAAGAAATTCACAATGGTTTGGTGGGGATAGCACAAGGAAAAGTGGACAAACCATTTTGTTGGTATTCATTGCTTATGCATATATGCTTGTACAACAGATTTACCATTTTCTCCAAGGGTATGGAGCTAGAAACAACCAAGGATGGAGAGAGGAATCCAGTGCAGCTTTGGAGTGTAGATATGACTTTAGAAGCTATAGATGCCAATTATGTGAGGTTTGATAAATACTTTGCATCAAAGCTTAGATTAATCTTGAGAGGAGATAGCCCTAGGATTCCACAAGCATTACTATAATTGTTCTGACCCATGGACCATGCAAAAGGGCTACTGGTTAGTCATAATTGGGGAGATATAATCCCTTATAATGTTTCAACTATAATAAGAGTATATGGTTTTTTGGGGAAGCCACATGTGCTACCTTTCAATGTGCCTTTGAAAATAGGGATAGCAGAATTGTTATGGCACATAGGCACTATTGATGAAAGAGATTTACCAAAGAAGGGTACATTCTTCCCAATTGTTACTATAGTGCATGATTTTGACTTTGTGAAGAAAGGATGTAAACATCTTAACTTATTCCTAGATAGATACAACATGGCAGAGTCTCATGCCAGATTTATTGATCTTGAAGGTTTCTATGATCTCTTAAGAGAGAGGACAAAGGCTACTCATATGGTTCACCAGGTATACTATCATGAGGATGTCATTAGGAATTTTTTTTTCTTTACAAGAGCAAGAATTGAGAAAAGAGAAATGGATAGTATTCAGTAAGAATTTGGAATTCATTAATGCTTTTGACTCTGGTTATGACCCATTGAAAGATAAGAAATATTGGGGAGCCAAGATGCAAGCATTAATGAATAATTTTTCTGTAATAATCCAAACCATGAATGAGAAGAAAGCCACATATTTTGAGACATATTCAGACAAGGTTGTAGAAGTGCAAAGATAGATAAGCAACAAAAATATAGTGGCTCCTAGCCAATATACCTTGCAAAGAAGGGCAAGTTATGTGATGGTTCAAAGTGTGCAATAGGCACCCCTTCATTAGAGGCCAAGGCCAGAAAGTCCATCTACAACCAGCGCTCCAAAAAGGCAAAAATTAGAGTAGGGGTCTTCTTATTCTCAAGTAGAACAATACTCCCCAAGCTAGTCCCCAATCTAGATAGATGATGAAGCATCTTTAAGGGACTAGCTTAGACAAATTGGTGGAGAAGGGGATGTAATTGTTACCTCCACAGATTTGGAGATTGGAGAACCACAAGAACCTCCTATACCTTCCTTGGACTTAACCGTTGTTGATTACCAAGGTAAGGAAATTGATCCAATAGTTGCCCAAGCCTCTGAGAGGTTTATTAATGATGAAAATTTTGTGAAGTCTAGGGCATTTGCACAATTTTTGTGGAGGCTAAACATAGGAAATTTTGAGAAAACTTGTGAAAAAATAAAGGTAGAACAACTTGCTAAATCAGATTCTGCTATTAAGGAGGAGGTAAAGTCTAAATTTTTTAATGATTTTTGTCAATTTACCCTTGAGGCTAGAATGCAAATAATTAGACAGTTAGGAATCCTTATTTTGCTAGAATGGGATATAATGAATGCCATGGTTTCTTATTTAGTAAGGGAGCAAAAGGATGTCCAATTTAAAACTGAAGAAGAGGTATTACAGGCTCATAGAAGGAAAAATTTAGTGATAATCATCAAGCCCTTGTTATTTGGTCTATTGAAAAGAGGGATAAGACCAAGATGCAGGAAATTTCCCCTACAAAGCATACTAGTGCATTGACAGTTTTCAAGGCTAGTGAAGTAGGTAGTAAATAGATAATGGGAATGGCATCAGAAATGCTAAAATTTGGTAGCATGGTGACTGGCCAAGAGGAAGATAGATTTGCCCAACTCAATGCTAGGTTTGAAGAAGTTTTGAAAGAATATGAGGAGAGGAGTGTGCAAATACAATCATTAGAAAATAAAGTGACTCAAATGGAGAAGATTCTTGGGAAAAGAAAATTAGGAGAGTCCAGTAAACCCAAGATTGCATAACCCCCCACAGCTGCCTATTGAGCCTTTCAAATCAACTCCAATTATTGAGGTACCAAACACCCCAAAAAGGCCACAGCTGTACACCGTAGAGGATTTTGAAGAGGAGAAAAATGAGTTATATGCATTGTATGTAGAACTTAATAATCAATATGAAGAAAAATTGAGGCAAGGTATCATGTATTTAATGGATAGAATTGAATGGCCATTATTTTTTGATTTAATCAAAAGGATTGTACCTATCATGAATGACTTAAAAGGAATGAAGTTGCATTCATACCCATTGTACAAAAATGGACAGAAAGAAATGAAGATATCACTGCTATGTGTATATCTATTATCCAGCTAACCTGTCATCAAATAGAAAAGATTTTTGATCTATTAAAAAAATTACAAGGTTTTTATGGTAAACAAGATTCCTTCCAAAGAAGACTAACTCTCTTTTTTTCCAAGTATTTTACAGCAAAATTTGATTTATTCCCTTGTGCTCTATAGACAGTTGAGAAAGTGAAGGAAAAGGAAGAATGGAAGAAGGAGCTGGATGAAATATTTTGTGAAAGAATGAATAAAGTTATAAATGAACTAGGCCATCATTTATGGGCAATGACAAATGAAGAGCTAGTAAAGGTGCAGTTTTTTTACAACACCATCAAAAAAGATCTTGTGGATATGGAGGCAATTGCAAATTCCTTAATAAATATACAAAGAGAGGTCCTAAGTTTTGATTGGCTGGATGACACTACCTACAATGAGTGGAAAGAAAAATTTATGTCTATATAGTAGATGGTAGGAGATGATGAGGTGGAGGATGATGAGGAAGAAGAAGGTACAAAAATAGAAGGCACCCCTATCGTTGATGATAAAGACAAAGAGAATCCTCAAGTAGCAAGAGATGACTCGTCACTTTCACATTTGATGGCCACCTATCCCAAGGAACCAAAATGATAAAAGAATCCATTCATAGTGCTTTTGTCTTTCCAAGGGGAATAATAGAAGCAGACCCACAAAAGGATTTTCAATGTACCAGTCTTTCTATTATTCACAGTTTTGTCTTCTTGTGATAGGTGTATGTAAGAATCTTTTGAAGGACACTAGTCAATCACATTTTCCCTTTGCTTGTTGCAACTCATGCCTATATAAATGATTTTTCAAGGCAATGTGATGGTCCAATTTCTAAGGTTGCTAGTGATACTCAGTTTGTTTTCAGTCCAAATAATTTGAACAAGTTTTATGATGTATTTTCTCTATTATTTTATCGAAATACATTAATACAAAATGATCTCTATGTTTCTTCCTATGGTCATTCTGAGTTTGCTGCAAAATGTATACAATTTTCAAAGAAAATGAATACAAATTATGAGCTATCCCCATATCAGTTTTTTCTAAATTTTGTCTCCTTTGGGTTACTTAGTTATCTAGATTTTTTATGAGTAAAAAACTTGTGCAATTGAATGCAATCCTTCAGGTTGTATATCTATTCACCACTACTATTAGTTCAATGAATTGAGTAAATGCTTTGATGAATTGGATAAGGTTGCTATAGTAATGAGAAGGATATTTTGAATGATGGATTCTAGTAAGAACTGCTAATAATATTTTTTGTAATGCAACAAATTAGATCTATAGATTTTTAGTAGACTTTGAACCCTATTGGATTAGGCACTAGTCAAATTAATTTAGCTGAAAGAGAAATAGATCATAAATGGGTATCAAATGCAAAATTTCAATCAATTTTTCTTTTATTTCTTGAAGATCTTCAAAGGTTGTCAATACTTGTTTGCATGAAATATTCTAGCCATAGGTAGCCACTATTGCAAAGAATACTTGTAGATCTACAGAAGACTTTATGACCAAATCTATTAAATGGGATGTATGTTGTTTAAAATGTCAGAATTAGTTGTGTGTTTATGGATTGAAGATGAGAATCAGAATGAAACTAAGATAGTTTGCATACAACAACAGTTAGATTGAGTCATCCCTTACGTACACCCACCTTGGTTTTGCAGAGCCTAAAGATAATAAAACCATTCTTAGTTTTGTTGAAGTTGGATCCAAATGGTTTGCACATATAATTGTTAATAGGAATTGGCTAATCTTTAGGTTGTGTGAGTGATATCATTTTGGTATTAAGCATTTTGTTACTCAATAGTTTTTAAGACTCCAACAGGACCTATCTTTGACCAAGATGAGAATGACAAAAATGATCTTAGACATACTTTTGAGAGAGCTTTTACTCCTTTGCAATTTTCATATGACATGGTGCTTGAGACCTTAGTTATAAAAAAGATAATTACTTTACCATACAAATCTAGACCTTATGAACCTGAGGTAAAACCTGTATGGTGGAGAGATGATCACTATTGTAGCTACCATAGAAATAAAGGTCATAAAATTGAAGATTTTATTGTGTTGAAATGTAAAATTAAAGATCTTATTGATGATAGAATTGTTGATTTTGAAATTCCTAAAGATTTATATGATTGGAGTGCCTCTCTTGAGCAAGATCATGTTTATGAACCTATGTCAAGTGATGGTTTCCTTGATACCTCCACTTCTTCTAACACGCATGAACTTCCTAAAATTTCAAAGCTATCCAACATACCTCTATCAAATAAAGAGCCTAATGATTTCCACACTAATTATGTGTATCCTCAAGGGCTACCTCTAAAAAAAACTCAAGCTAATCTACACTTGGCTACAAACCTTTTTCATGCTACTAAGACTAAAGATTCTCAACCTTCATGTGATTATATGCCTACTATTCTCACATCAGCTATTCCTTCATTACCCCTTCAATATCATATCATTCCAACCCTATATACTCCCTTTTCCTTAGAAGTGGCTCCATGCAAAGAGGACTCTCAAAAGGATAAAGATAAAAATGTCAAGAAAGATCAAGATCAAGCACCCCTTCATCTCCTTCAATATGTCACTCCTCCATATCCTATGTCTTATCCACCTCCTAAGTATGATGAAGACACTATTTCCACTATTTCCCTTGAGCTTACTAAAAATTATGGACCAAGTTCTATGGTTATTCTATCCAAAGAAACTTGTCAAGATCAAAGTATTCCATCTTATTGTTTTGTCATTCCATGTTCACTTCCACTTTCTACTCTTCCTAAGTCTTTTCAAGCTCCAAACAATCCTATCAAATAAGTTTCTCCTATTCAAGATTCTCATAATCCTATTGAAAATCTTAATGCTCACTCTAAAGATGTTGATGTCCTTGGTTGTCATATAGATGTTGATGGACTTATTTATTATCCTTTCTCATCTTCCACGTCCATCATTGGACTTCCTCCACCAATAACAAGGGCTTCATGTCTTCCTTCTATCTTGGGTCCTTATTTCCCTTCATTCTCCCCTCCTATCTTTCCTAATTTTTCATCCATCTTGGATCCTTATGTCCCTCCATATTCTATCTTTCATCATGAACAATGTAGATGCATATACTTGAATCTTTTTCATCCACCCACCCACCTAAACTAGTTATATCCTCCTTCTTCTTCCACAAGTCCCAAGTCTTTTGGAAGTAACTTGAATGTTCAATACAAGAAAAAGAAGAAATACAAGAATTTTTCTAAAAAAGAAGATCACCATGCCTCTTCTAACTAATATAGGGGCATAAAGTCAAAAGATATATCCAAGAAGAAAACTACAAAACAAGTATGGGTTCCAAAATTTATTTTTGAAAATATTCTTTCTAAATCATCAAAAAGAAATGAAAATCCTATGACTATATGGATTCCAAACTCTCTCTTGAAAGAGTCTAATGTTGCGTAACAAGTGAATTTGACATTCAATATTCCAAATATTTCCACTTCATCTTCTTCCAAAAGCATTCTTTCATTCCATGCCCCTAAACCATAACCTCTTCTATCCATTCACCATGTTCCTTTAAGTATTCCTTCATTTATGTTTCTTCCATCCTCTCAACACCCTTCAATGTGTGTGTTGGCATTGATCTTGCCTTCCTTTCTTATCTACCCTTTCACAATCATTCCATTCACCATCCTTCTACCCTCTATCCTTTTTCCTCATTTTCATATTCTTCCTATCTTCCAACCTCACTTGCTTTGCATTAAACCTTATCCTCCATTTTTCTCTTCCATCTTCATTTCCTTATCATCATCTTTGAGTATATCATTTTGAATCCTTGAAATATCATGGTTTATCCTTTCAAGGAGCATTATCTAAAATCTTTCCTTCTCCCAAAAAATTCAAAAAAAAAAAAGAAAAAGAAAATGACAAAATTGAAAGTGTGCCTTATTGAAAACCTTGAAGTGGACACCTTGGTAGCAAAATTAAAGAGAAATAAATTTGTCTTATGGTGAAAACCACTCCCTTGTGGTGCGTGGGATAAGTATCATGATGAAAACCTAGAAATCAAGAATCATGCACAGTTCTTCTACATCTTTCATCCATTATGTTGTCTCACTTTGATCTTGATAATGTTGACCTATACAAAAATATTTAGCTATCTTGTGAGCTATCTTATGATGATCTTGCTTTCATTCCTTTTATTTTTAGCCTTCATATCTATTTTCCACCATTCATTCTAATTTTTTTCTATCCTTTTCTCATTTGGTCTTCATCTAATAAAAAAAAGTAAAACATGATGCTATCCTTTCCTACTTTTGCATTATGTTTTTGTGACTTATTCTATGTTGGTCTTTCATTGCTTGTCCAAATGTGCTTTACATGACAATTTTTCCCTAGCTTGGGTACTCTTCAAGATTTTTCCCTTGAGGATTTATTCTCTTTTTTTTCCTTCATTCTCTTGTCATCCATCTCTTCCACTAGCTTGATAATCCCTCTTCTCCTCCATGTTGCTAGACATTGGGACTACACAATGTGATCTTTCTTGGGAATTTGATGCCCATTCTGTCTTGAGGCATCCTTTGTATATATTTATTGATCCTAAAAAAATAAAAAATAAAAAATGATATGTTTCAAAAATTTAAAAAAATGATGTATTGTCAAAGATTCTAAATATCAAAAAATTCCTGAAAAAAAGGATCATCTTAGTGAAAACCTAGAAATAGGCGCTTTGATGTATCTTTAAAAAAATTATATATTCCAAAAATTCCAAAAAAAAATAAATAAATTGTAATAAAATCCAAGTGGTAAAAACTTGGAAATGGGTACTAATTGATGCCTTTGCACCCCTATTTCATAGTGTGGGTCCTTGACACCTAGTCTTTCTCCATCATGCCTTTTCCTCGTTGCCTTGTTTTGGAATTGGTCTTTGTCTTTGTCTAGGGGGCATAACTATGTTAACTTTGGTCTCTTGGATTTGTTAATCTTTAGGACACCTCGCAAATGCTATTTTTTAACACCACCCCAACTATATTTTTGAATACAACCCCTAACATCAAGTGTTTTTCAACACTTATTGGTTTGGTCTTACCTACTTGTCATGTCATCTTACCTACTTGCAAGAATTTTATCCTTATCCTTGAAACTCAATATTAGTTAACACACTTATATTTTTAAACACAAACACTTAATGCTTAAGCTATGTCATGGTCTTTTCTTTGTGTATTGACCATTATTGATTTTTGTTAAGTGTTCTTGTCTAATAAGTCACTCTAATATGCATAGCTAGATGACTTGGGGCATGTGGCATATTTTTCTTTGTTTTCTTCTTATGGGTGTGGTCTTAAAACTCTAGTGTCTCTTGTTGTCTCCTTGAAACACTTAGGATATTTGAAGGATCATCCTTGACTATTTTTGCACAACCATTCTTATGGTCATCCCAACAATATCTATGCCTTGTTGCAAGCATGGTTTTGCTACATTAAATTGGGGTAAGCTAACATGAGAGTCATTTTGACCTTTATGTCTTTGATACTTATGTTAGAATCTTTCCATATTCCAATCTGATATAAATCACATTCATATCTTCATAGTTACACTTGTGACTAGTGATGATTGTGTGATTTTTTTATGTTTGTTAATAATGGCCCAATGATGAAAATAAGTTCCTTCACATTCATTCATGTATGATGAACACAAAATTCTATGTTACAATTTCTCTAAATTGCAAGTACACCTTTACTTTTTCATGTACCTTACATTGTTAGACTTACATGCTACTTTGAATTTTTAGAGTGCATTATGAGTTTGAGAGGGTTTTCCTCCTGTTAGAGTTTTAAAACTACTAAGCAACAAAATGCTTAATACCAAAATGATATCACTCACACAATCTAAGGATTAGCCAATTTCTATTAAAAAATTTATATGTACAAACCATTTGGACCCAACTTCAATAAAACCAAGGGTGGTTTTCTACTCTTTAGGCTTTGTAAAACCAGGGTGGGTATACCTAGGGATGATTTAGGATTGGGAAACACTGTATGAGAATTATTTTAGTTTCATTCTTATTCTCATCTCAAATCCTCAAATACATGCATAATTCTTGACAATTTGATAAACACATCCCATATAATAGATCTGGCCAAAATTCTTGTATAGATCTACACTTGTTCTTAGTAATAGTGGCTAACTGAGGCTAAAACATTCCATGCAAACAAGTAACAGACAACTTTGAAGATCTTTAGGAAATGAAAGTAAAATTGATTATAATTTTGCATTTGAAAACCATTTATGACATATTTCTCTTCCAACTGAATCAATTTGACCAGTGCCTAATCCCTTGGGGTTCAAAGTCTACTACAAATCCATAGATCTAATTTGTTGCCTTACAACAAATATTATCAGCAATTCTTATCAAAATTCATCATTCAAAAAATCCTTCCTACTACTATAGCAACCTTATCAAATTCATCAAAGCTTTACTTAATCCATTAAACTAATAGCAGTGGTGAATAGATATACAACCTAACTAGATTGGATTCAACTGCACAAGCCTTTATTCATACAATATCAAGATAACCAAGTAATCAAAAGGAGACAAAATTCAAAAAGAACTAATATAGGGACAGCTCATAATTTGTATTCATTTTCTTTGAAATTTGTATACATAAAGAATGAGCACCTTGCCATAGCAAAGTAGCGATAGACATTGATTCGATCTTGATATTGTGGATGACACATTATTGCATTGCTTAGAAGAATAGTGGTGGGCCCTTATTCACTACCTTGCTATACATATCCTTTGAGCAACTCTTTATGGTGAGATGATGATGGTGATTGATCTGAGATCAAATTAAAGGTAAGGAAACTACACAAAGTACCCTGAAGAGTGGTGGGTCCCATACTCGCTATGTCGCATAGATTAAACATAGCACAAATTTTCATAGCAAGATAGAAAGGATCGTTGATTTAAGCTTGATCTCACAATCAGGATCCCTTATGTGCTTTATGAATGGGGCATGGGTCTGGGGCATTGATGATGCAAAAAAATATGCACTGCTAGCAACAAACCAAAACCTTACTTTCATCCTAGTCACCTTTCCACATCGCTTGAGGTCCCACCATGTGTTCTTTTCACTATGCCTCACTACTTCACTAATAGCAAGATGTCAAATTTTTCCAATAGTGAGGTAGTGAGCTCTGGTTACTTTAATAAAACTCAACGTGAGAAGAATAAAAATCCATCAAATCACTATCGTCCCTACTAACTACTTCTGACAATAGCAGTTATTACTTGTCATGCCACCTAGACAGACTATGGTTACCAAGAAAATTGGAGGCCACTGTGTCTTTGATTTCATGGCACCTCACTACTTCACTAATGGCAAGATGCTTAGTTTTTTCAATAGCAAGGTAGCAAGGCATCGAAAAGACCTTTATTCCAGGGCCAACTTCTGGTTGCTTCTACTGGGTCCCTTTTCCTATTCTAACAGTACTTACAAGGTGCACATGACTAAAAATTTGGCCAAAAAACAAATCCTTGATCACCGTACCTTCATTTTATGGTCTCATTTTATAAAGTCTTTGGCACCCACTACCTCGCTATGTATAAAAAGTGCTCATTCTTTTATAGCGAGGTAGTGACAATGGTAGATCTATTCAAATCAAACGGTGAGGAACTTGAGAGGAAAGGCTATTTGAGGGCACAGAAAAATGTAAAAGAAAATAGAATATTTGCCCAAGTTTTAAAAGGGTTTCATGCCCTAAAAATACAAAAGGGATGAGACAAAGGGTTTTAATGAATTTTTTTCAAAGGTTAACAAATCTAGATGACCAAAGACCTTAAACCATATTCACCATTAATGAAAACAATCTAAAATTTTATACTTGGACAAAGGAATTTTATCATGCAAAAATTTAGACCAATAGTGGCTCTATCTAGGGACATTGAATTCTCTGGATTCAAATGAGGGCTCAGAATTTTTGGGTGAAGCAGACCAACTAGGCTCCCTAAGGAAAACTATGTATAGGAAACTATACAAAGACAAAAGGATTTACAAATATGTACAAGAAACCCTAAACTACTATTCATGGAGAAACAAGTATTTCAACAGAAATACCTCTTCAAGAATTGTCCATAAACTAGTAGTTCAAGAATATTGTTCGATAAATCTTTAAGAATATAGGAGTCTTCTCCCCGTGAATTTACAATCAGATAAGGACCTAACTAGATAGGATCAAATTTGCCATGTTTTCCTTTATCCTCCATTCTGGCATTCCACATTAAGACTAGTTCTCCATCTTCAAACTTTTTTCTTACTGTCCTTTTATCATAGAGTGTCTTAACTTGCAGTTGCAACCTTTGGTTATGGAGAGATGCTTCCTTTCTAGTTTCTACTAATCCTACAAGTTCATCCAGCCTTTCTTTCATGTCATTAGTAATATCTTCATCATGTAACTAAATGTAATTGTAGAGTCCTACCAAGTTTTTCTGAGGCATCTTGGCCTGAATTCCATATACTAGATCAAATGGTGCCACACCAATAGCCTTTTTAATAGTCACCCTATCAGCCCATAGCGCTAATTGCAATTTAGAATCCCAAGCTTTCTTATTATCATCCAATGTCCTTTTTATTATTTTCAACAAACTCTTATTTGTGGACTCAACTTTTTCATTTCCTTGTGGATGATATGGGGAAGATGTTGATCTAGTGATTCCATATTTGTCAATGAATTTCTTGAATTCTTTAGACCTAAAGCTCATTAAATTATCTGTTACAATATTTTGAGGACAACCAAATCTAGAAATAATGTTATTCAGCAAGAAATTGTTGACAACTTTACTTGTTGCATTCCTTGTGGGGATAGCCTCTACCCACTTTGTAAAATAGTCAATAACAACTAAGATCCAGGAATAGCCAGTGTTAGATTTGGGAGAAATTTCACCTATGTAATCCATACCCCATTGTTGAAAAGGTGCTTGAACCTCAACAGGCTTTAGTGGAGTATTACCTAAAAATTTCAATTTTCTAGCAAATCTTTGGCAGGCATCACATTTTCTAATCATGATTTGAACATTCTTGAAAAGAGAGGGCCACCAAAATCCATCTCTCATTACCTTATATGTAGTGTTCTTGGCCATACAGTGTCCTCCACAAACTACAGCATGCATTTCATTTAAAAATTCTTTTTCCTTTTCTTGATCAATACATTTTAGTAACACTCCCTCAAAATTTCTCCACCATAGACCACCTTTGATAATTATGTATATGATGGCTTGCAATTTGGTATTCCTTTTTTCATTTTCTATCAAATGGGAAGGAGCTTCCATGTGTTGAAGATAATAGATAACATTTACATACCAATCACAATGATCCATGTCACATAAGTCAGATTTGAGTTCATCAACTACCACATTTATCTGATTAGCATCTAAATTAGATTTAGCCATGAGTTTAGCCAAACCTTGACCTCTTACCAACTTAGTTATCTATATTTCAATATTAAATTCTTGGATCCTATTAATCCATCTACATCTTCTCCCTGACACCTCTTGCTAAGAAAATATGTATTTGACAACAACACTAGGCACAAATGCAATGACAATAGCACCTATCAAGTAGCATTTGAAAGCCTTAATAGCCTTTACTAGATCATATGCTTGTTCTTCATTTATCTCATATTTTAATTTAGTAGGTTGCAGTGACCTACTGAAAAAAGAAATGGGTTTATCATATCCTTCTTCATTTTTCTGCAACAAGACTACAGCAAGAGTTTGAAAGGATGCAAAAGAAAAAATGTGCATAGGCTTTTTGTAATCTGGAGTTCTTATTACTGGAGCATTTTTTATTGTAGTTTTAATATCCTAGAATGCTTGTGAAGGCTCACCATTCCAATCTATAGTAGCTTCCTTCTTGAGCATCTTTGAGATAGGTCTACTAATTTCAAAAAAAATGGTAAAAAACCTTCTAATAAAATTAACTTGGCCAAAGAAGGATTGAATTCCTTTTACATTCTTTGGCTTGGGGACTTTATCAATAGATACTACTCTCTTAGGATCTATTTTCACCCCATCTTTAGACACTATATGTCCTAGTAATCTTCCTTTTGTCACCCCAAATGAACATTTCTTTGGGTTCAAGGACACTCCATATTCCAAAGCTTTGATAAAAAATTCCTCCAAATGCCTACAGTGATCCTCAACCTTCTTAGAATAGGTTGTAAGATCATCCTAGTATACAACCATAAATTTGTCGATATAATCATGAAATACCACATCCATAGCTCTTTGGAAAGTAGCTCCTACATTAATCAAACCAAATGGCATCCTTACATATACATAGGTTCCCCATGGGGTTGTGAAGGCTATCTTAAATTATTAATTTTCCTTTACTTGAACTTGATTGTACCCAGAGAAACCATCCATCATGGACATTAGCTCAGAACCAGTTACTTGCTGCAACATGGCTTCCATATTTGGTAATCCATAATTATCCTTCAAGGATGCAATCTTCAAATTTCTAAAATCCACACATAATCACATGTCTTCATTTTTCTTTCTAACAGGTACCAAATTTGAAACCCAAGTGGAATGTCTAATTGGTTTGATTATCTCACCATCCCTTAACTTCATCAATTCTTTTTGTATTTTGGGAGCTAGGGTAGGATTTACTGGTCTTTGTTTCTATCTTAAAGGTTTTACATTATCCTATAGTGGTATGACATGTTGGAACAAATCTTCCTTATAAGCCTTAAGGTCATCATATGACCATGCAAAAATATGTCTATACTTCCTAAGAAAGTCAATTAATGGTTTTTTGATTTCAACGGGTAGATTTTGGCCAATATAAACTTTTTTGGGAGCTTCATCAGTACCAAGGTTTATCTCTTCTAATTCTTGAGGCTTAGGGTCCTTAACTTCTGGTTTTACTCTATCCTAATTATCAAAAATACTTTCCAAAACCACTAACCCCTTAGGCACCTTGTTGGTTTTCAACTACATAATCTCCTACCAAAAAATGGTTTCCTAACCATCTATAGTTTCAATTAAATCATAGCAATCCATTTCTTGACCATGGTATTTGTCTTCATTTAACAAAAAAATAATAATGTCTTTATCATCTTCAAAGACTTGCCAATTTTCAATATTATCAAGTATCGAAGGTCTGCTCTATACTTCAATTTGAGAAATTACTACAAATGATATCTCCTTAGGTTTGATTGCTACATTTTCTAATAAATCAACCATCTTATTCTAATTCTTATCTCTCCATGAGATACCAAATGCATCAATAGATTCTATCTGGTCCCAAACAACATTTCTATATTGCTTTAATATCTTGTTCTTGGATGCATAGGTTTCTTTTATCTAGGTGATAACTAGTTCAAAATCACCTAACAACAAGGCTTCATACTCTGCTATGTTATTTGTGCAAGAAAACTTTAAAGTGAATGAGTATCTGAAAGTATTTTTCTCAAGAGAAACAAAAACTACCCCTACCCCTACACCCTCTTTAGAACTAGCCCCATCAAAAAAAATTGTCCATAATATTGGTGAGGTCATACAACATTCAACTTCATGTTTAATTACAGCAAGAAAATTCTCAACTTTTTGAATAATCAATTTGGCTTTGAATGCATTTACACCAATATCTAAGAAACAAGTAGCATCTTTGTCAATTTCTTCCCCTAAAATGTGACTGACCCTTGGCTCTTTGTTTACCTTGAAAATTTTATTTCTAATGTGAAAAGTAGCATAGGTTAAGTCACTTGCAGACTGCCCCCCATAGTAGCACTCCATTTTCTAGAAAGAAACGTTCAATAGTGTGGAGGTATATCCACTAAAAGGAATGACATGGTCAACTCTACTTCAGGATATGCACCTAATTTGAATGGTAAAGCATTTATGGTACCTATGAATAGAACTTCCCTAGCATCCATACCTCTGCATCTGCCCTGCTTGGTGTCCACTTTCAACCCTAAAGCTTCCATTACTTTGAAAGGAATTATGGTATTAGAAGCTCCTGAGTCTATCATGCAATTTTTTAGGTTCTTTCCATTTAAGATCAGACTGAGGAAAAATGGGTCAATATCTTCTATATATGCCACTAAGGAATCATCTAAAAACATTTAGGGAATCTAAGATATGATACCACTATTCTCTACTACTAATGAGATTTGTTGGATAACACTTTGTTCTACAACAATATTGTGGTTTCTTATCCCTCTCAACCATGATAAAGCCTTGCTTTTATGCTCTTCAATTCTAAGAAGTTCAGACAAAGGTACTTTTACAATTATTTGTGACAACATGGATATCATATCAATAGGTTCAACAATAGTGGGTTTTACAAGAATACCTAGAGTTGAAGTCTTTTGAACAGTAGGCACCACTGTTTTCTTGATAGTATTAGGTCCTAATTTATTTTCTTGCACAACTACTTTTGTTGTTTCATTTGTTTGAAATTGAACCTTCTTTTTTGGTTCCCACTTCTTAACCTTGTTGTCTTTGATCTTAGGTACATCTATATTGACCTTCTTATTTTCATCATTCATCTAATGGGTAATATCTTTGATGAATACACTGGATGGCTTTCCTACATCATCATTTACTATTCTATTTCTCAAATTGTAGTTACTATGAACTTGGTAAATCATTTATGTTGTAATTCTATCAATCTCCTCTTTGGAGGGAATTCTTAAGCTTACACAACCTACATCAGAAGATGTAACACATACCTTATCTTCATCATAACCTTCATCATCAAAAAGCACTTGCTGATGATGTAAATGATAAGAAATTCTCTGACTAGTACTATCATTTTCAAGTTTTTTAGAATTAGAATCTATAAAATTATCACACATACTTACCATATTGCAACTTATATCATCATGGCTTTTCTCTTCATTTCCTTCTTCAAGTTGCACACCTTGATCTGGGGCAAATGATTGAGCAACAACACAATAATCAAAAGAATGAGGTGATTGACATACAATGCACCATGGTACATCATCATTCATATTTACAGTGTTCCTTTGTAGGGGGTTTGGGGTACCCTTATCCTTCACATTTTGTGTCTGGTTAGGAACTGGCTTAGCATCCTTCCACTGAGTTGTATAGGGGTAATTTTGCATTCTAGGTTGTCTATCGAAACTGCTATTATTCATAGGGGTTCTCTTATTAACATTTGGCTTATTAAAATTAGTGGGATTCATCTTCTTTAGTAATTCCAACACCTAGCCTATAGTAGGTTCTTTTGGCTTCTTTTGTATAGGAGTTTTATCACCCTCCCTTTTGTTATTATTCTTAAGATTGAAAAGCTTTGGGTCATCTCTTCTACCCATTTTTATAGATGCCTTCCTATTTTTTTCTATATATACTACAACTTTATAGGCATCCCTTAATTTTTTGGGATCCTTATCCCTCAATTGATAAGCCATTTTTCTATCAAAAGCATTAAAATATGTTGTGAGACAAACATCCTCATTCAACCTCATAACTTGAAATAGTTTGCACATACCTTTTTGGAACCTAACATTGAAATCAAATGTGGACTCATTAGGATTCTTCTTGATGTTATTGAATTCATTTAACATGAATCTTGCATTAGTGTTGTTTCCATATTGCTCCTTGAACAATTTTTCTAGGTCACTCCAAGAGGTAATACTATCATCAGGCAACCTTCTGAACCAATCCCTTGCATCCTCAGTTAGTGAATGAACAAACAACTTCATGAACACATCTTCATGTTCAACTTCATAATAATTTAAGATGTCTATGAAAACTCTCAAATGTGCTTCACTAGTAATAGCATTATTTCCAAATAACTTAAACACTTTATCTCTTAAATCAAAAGATACGGGATGTGGAGCACCAGGAATACATGCAAATGATATTTGTCTATACCTTTCCATGTATATAGGTTTCTTTTTGATACCAAGAACATTTGAGGTACTTTCTATATTATCTTGGTTTAGAGGAATATTTTGGGATTTTTGAGGTTGGACAACAAAGATGTGAGTATAAGTAGTGGATGATGAGGTGGGAGCAGACTGAGATATTCCTTGCATTGAAACTATTGGACCAGAGGGAGGTATAGAAGTTTAAGCTAGGAGGGATAAATTTGTCCATGAGGCTAATGTAGAATTAGTTTTAATAAACTAAATTTTTCTCCTAGTTTCTGCTGCTTGAGCTTCATTCTCCACCTTCTCAAGCTCTTTCACAAGATCTTCCTTCTCTTTTCTAGCCTTTTTCAGGTCTAAATCTAACTTTAACATAGAAGGTTTTGTGGTTTTGCTTGGTTGAGCTTGAGGTTCATTTATCTGGACTCCTATAGCTTTACCCTTTCCTTTGTCTGCAACTTTCACAATAAGTTCTATAGGATTTACTTGGATATGTTTATAATCTTGGACTTGAGCAATAACTGGTTCTTACTTTTGATTTAGGCATCTTTCTTGTTCTTGAACTTTAGTTCTCAAACTATCTATGTCTCCAAATACGTCAACATGGAGAGTTGTGGTATTTTCTTCTAACTTTTTGTTCTGTTCTTTCAAGGTTTCCATCCTTCTTAGTAAAGAATCTCTTTATATTATGGCATCCAAGGTGGCTTGCTCCTTCTCTTTTTCAAGATGAATGCACTTAGCTTCTTCCTTAGCAACCCCTTCCTTTAGAAATCCTATCTCTAACTATACTTCTATAGGATCTACAAAAGTAGCTTCTGAATTGATAGGATCATCCAGATCTATAAGATTTGGTTCTTCATAAGGGACTATTTTAGGATTAGAGGGATTTCCAAAAGAATTCCTAAATCCTAACCTATAATGCATCTCATCTATGAGATCTAGTCTAGGGGAATTATTCCCTACTGGTGACATATCTTTATCTTGATATGCTCTTTCATCTGGTACTAGGTGACTGAAAATGCCTCCTAAGAGTCTTGTGGTTTTGGATTTAGAATTGAGTGAAGAAGACTCTCTCGCTAATACTAGTTCATACTGGGAATTGATGGATACACTACCTTTGGGTCTCCAGGTGGGATTTGGATCTATCCTTTTCTTATTTTTGTTCTTCCTAGCACCTTTTGGTATATCAGTATACATTGGTTTGTCAGGATGAGTTCTTGTATAAGCTCTTGTGTTTCTCCTTTTGTCAACCATACTCACTATTTATAAAATTAGCACTAGCTCCAAAACCTTGACTGAGTCACCATGATTTTCTTGGGAAAATACATGATTACAATTACTCTTGACTTTGAGGAAAAAAACAAGTACAGATAGAAATGTCAAATATAGATGGACCAATCACTGATATTGTATGACTGCAACTCTTTCTTGTTAGATAAGACACCTTGAGAAACTAGATACGTCAGTATGTTGTCGTACTTGGGCTATTCTCTCTTTAAATTCTCAAGGTTTGTTAGTAAAATATCCTCTTATAACCATGAGCAAAACTTAGATAATCTGACACACACATACACAACAAGACCAAAGAAATTGTAGTACTTTTCACAAATCTATTGGACAACTCCCTAGTGGAGTCACCATTTTGTTGGTGTTTTAAAACCACTAAGCACCAAAATGCTTAATACCAAAATGATATCACTCATACAATCTAAGGATTAGCCAATTCCTATTAATAATTATATGTGCAAACCATTTGGACCCAACTTCAATAAAACCAAGGGTGGTTTTCTACTCTTTAGGCTCTATAAAACTAGGGTGGGTATACCCAAGGATGATTCAAGACTGGGAAACACTATATGAGAATTATTTTAGTTTCATTCTGATTCTCATTTCAAAACCTCAAATACATGCATAATTCTTGACAATTTGATAAACACATCCCATATAACAAATTTGGCCAAAATTCTTCTATAGATTTGCATGTGTTCTCAGCAATAGTGGCTAACTAAAGCTAAAACATTCCATGCAAACAAGTACCAGCCAACTTTGAAGATCTTCAGGAAATAAAAGTAAAATTCCTTTTCCCATTCATCTTTTTTTTTTTAATTATTCTTCTTGTCTAGGGCACAAGGAAATAGACTAAAATTTTTGTTCTTGTACTTATCTAAGTAGCCAACTATTATTCTTTGCAAGTGAACTCTCTTATTGTCAAAATCAATAAGATCATAAACAATATCAAAAGTTTTCTCAATTTGATCACAGGAGTTTTTTATAATAGAATAACATAAAAATGTCATCTCCTTCCTCCTTCTTACCCACTTATTCACAATGGGTTTCAGAGCCTCATCACTTGCTTTCATTTCATCCCAGATACTAATCACCCTAGCTAACTTATCATAAACTAGTGGCCATTCAACTTTATCCCACAAATGCATGAGAGCTTTTCTTAATTTATCTTCATATTTTGCCTCCAACTCTACATGTAGGGCCCTTAGTTTACTCTTTTCTTCTTCAAAATCTTCAGCAGTGTAGTGATGTGGCCTTTGGGGTGTATCTAGTATTTATATGAGGGGGGTAGATTTGAAGGGTTCAGCTGGGGGGTGAGGGTATGTTATTCCTAGTGCTGCTAACCTACTTATTAGCTTGTTCTCAAGCTCAATTCTCCTCTTTACTTCTTTATTGTAGGCATCCACAACCACCTCAAACTTGCTCTGCAACTCAATCATTTCTTTTTCCTCCCTCTCTGTAGTAGCCAAAGAAAATTGAGAGTCATCTACTTTCATGTGGGTTGCCTATACATGTGAGGTATTGGCAACTCTCCTTACAATGATACTCCTTGTTAGTCCTGAATCATCAGGCTATGATGGAATAGCCCTAGATCCTCTTCTTAATGACCACATGACAAGAGAAACTTGGTCATTATTGAATGCAATTCCCAAGAACTCCTTTTTATTTGGATCTTGCAATCCCAAATTATTTGACACAGAATTGAAAATCAAGGCATCAGCAATGTCCCAATTGGGCAATAATAAAATATTTGTAGCCTTTACCATCTGTCTCCCTTCTTTAGGGGTTATATTCTGGAACTCTTGAATCATTTTTTCCTTTATTTTATTTTGAATGGAGGCTTCATCCATTTTTGGATGCTCTATTTTCACATTCTTACATCTTTCCTCAAAATTGTGCATGTTTTCCCTCCAAGAAAACTAATAGAAAGCCCTAAACTTTACAAAACTATCATCAGACAAAAATTGCTAACTAGCTTCTTCTAAAATAGGATCCAATTCTCTTCCCCTAAAATCTGCTACAGTCAACTCAAAACTTGGCATAGGAGGCTCCTGGGGGTTCCCTTCATCAATCTCTATTTGGGTAACAAAAACTCCCCCTTGTGATCCAATTTGTTCAATTTTCTCATCAGTGAGCTGCTCCTCCTCAATTCTCATGGGGGTTTGGGAAGGTGAGTAACTCTCATCATGTGGTTCCTCTTCCCTTATTATCTTTCTCCTCTTAGGAGAAGGTTCAGGAGGCCTTTCTTCAAAAATAGCACTAGTAGATTCAACTATCTATTTTCCTTTATCCACAATGGGCCTTTGATCTTGAATGATAGTATATCCTAACCTCTTTTGAACAATTAATGGGCCTGCCCCTATATTAGGAGTGAAACCCAATCTTCTCATTATTTTCCTAGCCTTATCTGGAAAAGAATCAATGAAATGTTGCTTCTTCTCATTCATTACCTCCATTATTTCAAGGAATGTACTCATAAGCTTGTTTATTTTATTTGCAGTGGTTATAGCATTACTTAGAGGGTTATAATCTTTGTCAAAACAATTAATGAGACTCAAAACTTTTGAATAGACTCTCCATTTTTCTTTGTTTCTTTCTTGCTCCTGTAGAGAGTACTCATTCCTTATTACATCTTTAGGGAAATAAAATTCATGTTCAACTAGATGAAGCTTGATCCTATGCCTAAGAACCAAATTAAAAAAATATTCTACATCACAAAAATAAGGGTGAGATACTACCATTTTATACTGATCCAAAAATTTGTAGAGGAAGACCCACCCTTAGTTACTAAAAATTGGTGGGCTACTATGCAAGTGGGAAAAATTGATCCTATTCCCCTTTTGTGCAAAAAGGCTTCTTCTACTCCTCACAACTGCCAAAAGAATTCAACTACTCCTACCTTTAAGGTCACCTAGTAAGGTACTACATGAGGTGTTCCTTGGAACCCATAAATTCTAATAACAGTTGAAACTGAATATGGGATGATATCTCCCCAATTATGTGAAACCTTCAAATTATGGGGTTTATCCATAGGTCTAACAAGGTGCATTAGTGCCTTAAGGATCATAGGATTGTCACTCAATATGAGGCACCTCATTTTGGAGGCAAAGTACCTATCAAATCTAACAAAACTAGCATTTTCTGCTTCCCAGTCATATTTGCACTCCATAATTGAACTGGCAATGTTTCCCCTTCTTGTTCTCTATTTAAAACCATTTCTTTGCCAAAGTATGTAACCCCCTTAAATAGAAACATGTGCATTAGCAAATAGTAACAGCCCCAAGCTTTCTCCACCTTTCCCTTAGCAATTCCAACCAATCCACTGTGAATCTCATCAGCCAAGTAAGAAGCCAGATCAAAAATTATTTCTACGCCAAAAGAGGAGATTTGAGTAATCATATACATGAAACTCACAGGGATAAAATCTTCTTCACCCTTTCCAAAAACTCTGCACAGGGTCTTGTATATCTCTACCGCCCTGGCATTGAAGCATGCTTTCTTGAAAGGTTCTTTAGAGGATAATGTTATTGGTAGGGTTCCAATCTTGCCAATGTGGGCCTTCAGTGCATCTTGTCTTATTATATCCCTCTTAGACATATATTCTTCCTTTAAATCTTCTAAAGTAATGGGCACATGATACCTAGTGAAAGGTCCCAAACGAAACACTTCCCTAATTTCTTTTGGGCTAATGGTGATTAGAATTTCAGTATCTATTCTTCTCACTACCCTAGTGACTTGATCATAACTCTTCACCATGGCCTCAATAAGATCATAATCCATAAACACACTAGGAACAACTAGCTTTCCCAAGTCTAAATTCCATATATTGGCATGTGGGGCAAATAGTTTCCTTTCTGCAAACCATTTCTTGAACAAATTTAAACCAGTTTACGAGGTTTGAGCATCTTGGACCCAATTACCCTTATCATACAATCCATCTACTATCCTCAACCTAGGATTTAATGAGGTCAACTTTCTAACTTGCACTATCTCTATAGTAGACTCAAGAAGCAACTCAAGCAAATCATCATGTACATTTCTATCCAAATAATTTACTTGACCTGAAAACTCCTTCTTTAGAGGCATCTTTGATTATGCTTGATAGAACTGAAATACTTATAGAGATTACAGTAGGATTACTTACTTGAATTATGTCCTCATTTTCCTCTATATTTCTACAAATATTTTGTGAACAAACGGTTTCACAATCTTGCCAAACTTCAGCACGATCTTCTTCAGTAATTGCTTCTACTTAGGAAAGGCTCAAAATCTTTATTCATGTAAGGTGAAACTGATAAAATCTTCTATATTATGCTCTTTTTTTCCTCACATGTGAAGCTTTCATGTCTAATTAATATATAGAGTGGCATCACCTTCTACATTTAAATCTGTGCTATCAATCTTTAAAAATCCTACGATCATGGGATACAGAGAAAGACAACTTGGTATTCCACTTGAAAAGTTGGCTAGTCAATCTAATGAGAATTTACCACATATATAGCTCCTTCCTTGATGGCACTTTCATTTGGACCCACTGGCAATTGAGGACACCTGTCGACAGATCGCTACTTTGCTATACATAAAGAATGAGCACCTTGCCATAACAAAGCAATGACAGCCATTTATTCGATCTTGATCTTGTGGATGACACATTACTACATTGTTTAGAAGAATAGTGGTGGGCCCTTATTTGCTACCTCACTATACATATCCTCTAAGCAACTCTTTATGGCAAGATGATGATGATTGTTGATCTCAGATCAAATCAAAGCTAAGGAAACTATACAAAGTACCCTGAAGAGTGGTGGATCCCATACTCACTATGTCACATAGACTAAACATAGCACAACTTTTCATAGTGAGATAGTAAGGATCATTGATTTAAGCTTGATCTGACGATCAAGATCCCTTATGTGCTTTATGAATGGGCTATGGGTCTAGGGCACTAATGATGCAAAAAAATATGCACTGTTGGCAACAAACCAAAACCTTACTTTCATCCTAGTCACCTTTCCACATTGCTTGAGGTCCCACCATGTGTTCTTTTCATGGTGCCTTGCTACTTTGCTAATGAAAATATGTAAAAAATTTCCTATAGCGAGGTAGTGAGCTCTGGTGACTTTAATAAAACTTGGTGTCAAAAGAATAAAAACCCATCAAATCACCTTTGTCCCTACTAACTACTTCTAACAATAGTAGTAATTACTCATCATGCCACCTGGATAGACTATAGTTACCAAGAAACTTGGAGGCCACCATGTCTTTGATTTCATAGTACCTCACTACTTCGCTAATAGCAAGATGCTTACTTTTTTTGATAGTGAGGTAGTGAGGCATTAGAAAGACCTTTATTCTGGTGTCGACTTCTGGCTACTTCTACTAGGTCCCTTTTCCTATTTTGACAGTACTTACAAGGTGCACATGATTGAAAAGTTAGCCAGAAAACAAATCCCCGATCATCGTACCTTCATTTTATGATCCCATTTTATAAACTCTTTGGCACTCGCTACCTCACTATGTATAAAAAGTGTTCATTCTTTTATAGTTAGGTAGCAAAAATGGTAGATCTGTTCAAATGAGATGGTGAGGAACCATTCAAATGAGATGGTGAGGAACCTAAGAGGAAAGGCTATTTAAGGGCGCGAAAAAATTTAAAAGAAAATAGAATATTTTACCAAGTTTTAAAAGGGTTTCACGCCCTTAAAATACAAAAGGGATGAGACAAAGGGTTTTAATGAATTTTTTCAAAGGTTAAAAAATCTAGATGACCAAAGAACATAAACCCTATTCACCATTAATAGATACAATCTGAAATTGTATACCTAGACAAAGGAATTTTATCATGCAAAAATTCAGACCAACACCTTCATCTATCTTTTGGACTTTTAATCAATTGTGGTCATGTCTTGATCTTCATTTCCTTATCTTCTTTTGTGATCTCAATCAAAATTTTCTATCTTAAACAATTGATTGATTTTGAGGCATTCTCTTTCTTGATGCAAATTCTCTTTCTTGTTTCCATTTCTTTCCACCTCTTCGAAACTTCTATCTTCCATTTTCTTTCACCCCACTTCTTTTCTTCTAATTCAACTTTGGGGCATAATCTTTCATGCTTGATGATCTACCTTAGTTTTTTGATCCTTATATTTTTCATCTTACATGAAGAACCTTGTCTTTAGTTTGATTTGACTAAATTTATCAATTCGTTGTTCTTTCTCTATTTCATTTCGATTTCAATTTTGATCATGAGGGGGAAATACCTATCAAATATCAATCCATGATTCAGATTTATCAATCTTTCTTCCACCAAGGATATCCTTATCTTTATCAAGAGAAAGTTTTTATCAAAATTTATATCCTTTTTCTTGATGTGTTCCTAAGTTGATCACACATCTATGTTGTTTGTGATCCCAAATCAACCTCACAATTCAAATGCATTCCTTGACTGCATGTGTTCCCAAAATGATCACACATTTGTAAAGAGGGGCACATGTATGTGTTGGAAATATAAGAGGATTAATTGAGAGGGGAGGGGTGAATTAGTTACTACTAAAATTAATCCTAGATCCCCTAGATGTTAGTACAAAAATTGAATACTGTTGAAGCTCAGTAAACACATATAGAATGTTGTAACTCGATAATAACTGAATAAGCTTAATAAATGCTTAACATATAAAATTTACATGTTATCTATGATTACCATTACTTTAATTTAGTTGAAAACACATCAAGAAAATAGCATGAATACATTTGACACCAAGATTTAATGTGGAAACCCAATTTGGGAAAAACCACCAATAGCAACTAGTTACTAATTTTCACTCTTCTAAAGTGAGTCATGTTAGCAGCCAACCTTGTTAAAGGTTACAAAACACATTGTTAAGTGTGACCCTATTCAAGGATTTAATCACCCTGTTAGGAGTGGCCTGGTTAGAGGTCTTGAGAATAATTATTGGAATTGCAACCTTGTTAGAGGATTTGCAAATATTTGTTAAGCCAACTATGTTAGGAGATTTAGATCACTGCTACAATAGTTAGAGAGTAACAATGAGATGACCTAATTTGACTACAACTAATTTTATGATTTCAAATCTCTATTCTTTCTTGTAATTGATCCTTCCTAATTGAATATGGCTTTGCTGCACCACAAGGATATTCTGCTTATCCTTCAGATTCACTTCCTCTTCTCATTAATAGATCTTCAATCACATCATCATAATTTGCACATTCTCTTGCACTTTTTCACACACTTTGAAATCACAACTTGACCTTATACTTATATCTTCCACTTTGTCAAGTCAACTCAAATACAACTTACAATAATCAATATTTATCACCTTAGGTGTTTCGAATCAATAGATAAGTCAATTAAGCTTAATATAGCAAAATAATAAAATCCTTCATTAGGTGACCTTGCTCAGTAGAAACTAACTCTAAAATTATTTCCTTTGTTAAACAATAGAATCTTGGTTAATGCTACAAAATTACAAAAATCCTTTGGCAACTGAATGAGCTTGGTTAGAACTGGTTCCATCCAACTTTCCTTCGTTACCCAAGTGAGCTTAGTTAACACTTTCTTTCTGCAACTTTTCTTTCGATGCCCGAGTGAACTCAGTAGACACTACCTTCTAAACTAGGCAAACATAGGAACACTTGGTAGATACTAAGAACTATATCCACTACTTGAGTGAGCCCGGCATATGCTGACCAATAATGATTATGATATTTGTGTAACATCAAACACAACACACAATTATTCAATTGTATCCAACAATCTCCCTCTTTGGCATTGATGGCAACACAACATGTCATAGCACAATGAAATTTTAGATTTTAGATTTAAGAACTCCCTCTATTAGTATGAGCTCTTCCTTTCACTAAATTCTATTTGTAATGGTTGTTACCAAGTTCATTTAGAACATCCTCCCTCTTTCAGCATACTTCTTTGGAATACTTCTCCCTCTCTGATTTCTAACTTTATTCTGGTTCCAAAAATTTCTCAAAGATATGACAGTAAACCTCTCCCTCTTTGACAACACATGCCAAAGACAATAAATTTGTAAATATGAATGTACCTTAAGTACTAATTCATCTACAATATGCCCTTGCCAATCCTACACTAACTGATTGATCTTCAATAGGTTCTAGTTGATGCATTCACTAAACATCATTTAGTGAATTTCAAATAGGGGAATGACCCCTAGCTTACCTCTTAGATATAGAAATGCATCCTTAGGCAATGACTTGGTGAATATGTTTGCAATCTATTCCTTGTATTCACATTTTCCAATCTAACTTCTTTATCTTGCACCAACTCTCTTAAGAAGTGATACTTTATAGCAATATGCTTTTTTTTGGAATGTATTGCTAGATTCTTTAATATATTGATTGCACTGGTGTTATCACAATATATGACAATTGGATATTTAATTTCTACCTTCATTCCTTCCAACAACTATATGAACCAAACAATGTTAGAATAATTTACTATTGCTGCTACATATTCTACCTCTGTTGTGGATTGAGATGTACAATTTTGCTTCTTGCTTGTCCAAGATACTAGTCTTTTACCAAGAAAGAATGCTCCACTACTAGTACATTTTCTATCATCAAGACTTCCTCCCCAATCAGCATCAATAAATACTTTCAAGTCCAAATAGCCTCCAAGTTTGTACCATAAACCATAGTCTTTAGTACCTTTTGGATACCTCATGATTCTTTTGATTGTAATCATGTGATTTTCCTTAGGATTTGCTGAGAATCTTACCACTATTTGAACTGCTAGAGCAATATCAAGCCTTGTGTGAACTATATACTATAATTTTATAATCATTTATATGTAAGTGGTCATATCTACTACTTTGGAATCTTCATTTTTGGAAAGCTTATGTCCAGTAGACATAGGTGTTCCAACTGGTCTTGAATCTTCCATTCCAAATTTCTTCAGTATCTCTTTGATATACTTAGATTGAGTGATGTAGATACCATTCTTGTTCTACTATATTTTCAATCCAACAAAGAATTTTATTTCACTAAACATGGACATCTCAAATTCTTTACTTATTTCTTTAGAAAATGTTTTGCATAAATCATCATTTCCTATAAATAGAGTAACATCAATAAATATTTCTTCTAAAATAATCTTCTTATCTGGTCCTTCCTTGATATACAGACTATTTTTATCATTAGTTCTTTGAAAACCAATTTATACCAAGTAATTATGGAGTCTTTCATACCAAGCTCTAGGAACTTGCTTGAGATCATATAGTGCTTTGTGTAGTTTTCAAACCATGTATCCTTTGCTAGACTCTACAAAACCTTTTGGTTGTTTAATGTAGACTTCCTCATCAATAATTCCATTCAAGAATGTAGATTTAACATCTATTTGATATACTTTAAATCCTCTATGTGCTGCATATGCTAGTAAAGTTTTAACACCTTCAAGTATTGCTACAAGAGCAAAAGTCTCACCATAGTCAATACCTTCTTCTTGAGAATAATCTTTGCATACCAATCGTGTCTTGTTTCTTGATACCTTTCCATCTTCATTTAGCTTATTTCTAAATGCCCATTTTGTACCAATTACATTTTTATCCTTCGGTCTAGGAACAAGAATCCAATTTTTATTCTTTTCTATATGTTCTATCTCTTCATTTATTGATTCAATCCAAATTTTATTTTCTAGAGCATCTTTAACACTTCTCAGTTCAAATTCAGCAAGTAAACATGTACCTTTTAATTTTCTTCTTGTCATTGTTCCATCTAATTTGTCTCCAATGATCTGATTAGGTGCATGACATTTTCTAATATATCTTGCTAAAATAGGCTCCTTAGTCTTTGAATGAGTTCCACCATATACTTCTTGAATTTCAATTTCAAGCTTGGGTCCTTCTATCTATGACTTGAGTCCATCAAGCTCAATAACTTCTAATTGTGACTCAGGTCCTTGTAGCTCAAGTTGTACTACCTACAACTTAGTAACTATTAAATTTTATGGGGACTTGGGAGTTGAAGCTTATTTTCTCTCAGATAGATTTGGAAGGGTATCAAATTCATAATAAACAAATCTTATGTAATCTTTAGGTTCTTTGTTTCTTTCTTCTTCAATCTTTTCTACAAATTCATCAATTCTGACATGTGTACTCTCTATAATTTTTGAGTAGACAGATTCAAACATTTGTATGCTTTACTTCTATAAGAGTATCCTAGTAATATGACATCATCACTCTTTAAATCAAATTTTTCTTTTCTATATTCTTTCAATATGTAACATTTGTTTCCAAATACTTTCAAGTATCTTACGTTAGGTTTGTAGCCATACCATAGCTGATAAGGTGTCTTGTTTGAATTTTTATTCAACTAAACTCTATTCAAGGTATGAACTATAGTGTTGATAGCTTCTGTCCAATATTTGAGAGTAACATTCTTTTTAATCATCAAGGTTCTTGCATAGTCCATGACAGATTTGTTTCTTCTTTCTGCTAACCATTTTGGTGTGGTGTACTAGGGGAAAATACTTTTCTTTTGATTCCTCTTTCAATGTAGAAATTGTTGAATTCATGGGAGATGAATTCACCACCTCTATCTAATCTTAGGCATTTCAACTTCTTTCTAGTTTCTTTTTCTACTCTTGCTAGATACCACTTGAATTTTTGAAAGGCTTCTAATTATTTTTTTAGGTACATTACTGTCATCATTCTAGAGTAGTCATCAACAAAGAGAATGAAAAAAATTTCTCCACTATAACTCTCTATTCCAATAGGTCCACATAAGTCTACATGAACAATTTCTAAGACTTCTTTTGACTAACAGTATTTTCTTTTGAAACTTGTCTTTCCCATCTTACCAATTTGGCAGTTCTTGCATAGATCCAAGTCAGGCTTCTTCAAACTGGGAATACCTCTTACTCTTCTATGTTTTTTTTATCTTAACAAGATTATCAAAATTTACATGACATAGCCTTTTGTGCCATAGCCAACTTTCTTCTACTTGAGTAATAAAACATGAACAATCATTGAGATCAAGATAAAATAGATTACCTTTTGTTTTCTTGCGAGAACCAACTAAATTCCCTTTCCCATCCAATAGTTTGGCTTGTCCATTCAAGAATTCTACCTTGAATCCAATGTTATTTAGTTGTGCCACACTTAGTAGATTATGCTTTAGTCCTTCAGCCCAATAAGCATTATCACACACAAGTTCTTTATTCAACAAGATACATCCTTTTTCTTTTATGTTGCAAGGTTTATTATTTCAAAATCTTACACTACCTCCATCATAATATTCCATATGCTCAAATTTTGTTCTGTCACCAGTCATATGATGTGAGCAGCCACTGTCAATAATCCATTATCATTTTTTCTAACATGAGAGATAAGTGTCATCTTATCTCCTTCATCATCATATTCATCTTTCACAACAATATATACAATTTCATCTTCACTATTATTAGAATCTTTGGCCATAAAACAAGATTTCTTACCTTTTTCCTTCAGGCTCTTGAAGTTCTTGGAGTCCTTCTTGCCTTTATGCTTATTTCTTTTCTTCTCATCCTTAATTTCCTTGTTTGGACACCTAGCAGCAATGTGACCAATTTTTTCACCAGTAAAGTAGATCAGAGGAACTTTACATTTGTACTTTCCTCTTCCTTTGGAATACTCCCTTGAAAGTAGAGCTTCAACAACTTCAAGATCATTGTTTGAACTTTCTTCTAATGATCCATCTTCTTTACTTCTTGATTGACTAGATTTTGACTTTTTACCTTTTTCTTTGAGTGAAATCTTAGCTTTAAATGCAAATTCAATATTCTTTAAAGTAGGAATATAGTTATCATAATTGTCTAACTCAAACGTTGTTTATCTTCCAAATAGAGCATCCAAACCTATCTTATTATTCAGATCACATCTCATTTTTTGAAAAGCAGATATTCTAATTACATTAATGGGAAGAAGAGTTTTGAGCACTTTTCTTACAACAGTTTCCTCCTTGATGTCTCCTCTAGATGCTTTGATTGCACTTACACTGGCCTTGATCCCTTCCACATATTTTTCAATGTTTTTATCTTCTCTAATTTTCATTTGATCAAACTGACCTTTAAGGCTTTCTACTTTGGCTCTTCTTGCATTATAATCTCCTCCATAGATATCTTTCAATTTTTTCCATTTTGCAAAAGTAGTTTTACAATCTTTTACCTCATCAAATTCAGCATAACTGAGAGCAGATGTAATATCAATCATCATGATATTATGATTCTTCTTTTTAGAAATTTATTTAACTAATAATGTTCTAGTGAGAGTCTTATATTAAGCATCAAGATACTTGCAACCTAAATCATTGATGGTGGCCAAATGTAATCTCATAAGTCCTTGCCATCTGCAAAATTGTCTCTATTCAACTTGGGAATCTCTTATTTGTAAGGCATCTTGATCTTTAGGTTAGGTCCTTGAAACCTTCTCTGTAAGCACCAAAACCTATGATACCAATTATTTAAAATATAAGAGGAGTAACTGAGAGGGGAGGGGTGAATCAGTTACTACTAAAATAAATCTTAGATCCCCTAGATGTTAGTACAAAAACTAAATACTGTTGAAGCGTAATAAACACATAGAAAATGGTGTAACTCGATAATAACTAAATAAGCTCAATAAATGCTTAACATATAAAATTTAGATGTTATCTGTGATTACCATTAATTTAACCTAGTTCCAAACACATTAAGAAAATAGCATGAACACATTTGACACCAAGATTTAACATGGAAACCCAATTTGGAAAAAACCACCTATAGCAACTAGTTACCAATTTTCACTCTTTTGAAGTGAGCCCTATTGGGAGTCAACCCTATTAAAGGTTACAAAACACACTATTAGGTGTGACCCTATTAAATTATTTAATCACCCTATTAGGAGTGGCCTGGTTAGAGGTTTTGAAAATAATTAATGGAATTGCCACCTTGTTAGAGGATTTGCAAATAGTTGTTAAGCCAACTATGTTAGGAGATTTAGATCACTGCTACAATGGTTAGAGTATAATAATGAGATGATTTGATTTGAGTGCAACTAATTTCCTGATTTTAGATCTCTGTTCTAGCTTGTACTTGATCCTTCTTGATCAAATATGGCTTTGCTACACCACAAGTATAGTTTGCTTATCCTTTAAGTTCACTTCCTTTGCTCATTAATATATCTTCAATCACATCATCATAATTTTTACATTCTCTTTCACTTTTTCACACACTTTGAAATCACAACTTGACCTTATACTTATAACATCAAAGACAACACACAATTAATCAATTGTATCCAACAGTATGCACACTAAAATGGTCACCTAGACTACGAGCCCCCATTCTTAAATTTATCTATTTCTGGAATCAATTTAATAATTTCCTAAATCAATGCATTGCAATATTTTATTAAATCAATTCAAATCATTTAACTCATCAAATTGAAACTAATTTAATTATTTCAATATTTCCTAAGGTTTGATCATCTTATTCTAAATATTATTTAATTAAAGGAAAACTTCTCTTTTAATTAAATAAAATAATTAAAATAACTTGTTCCCTTTTAATTAAATTAAATCCAAACTTAAATATCTCTTTTTGATGAAAAAGGAAATAAATCAAATAAAATCTTATAAAGATCCCTTTTTTTGCACATATCTCTAAGTGGTGGGCTTTTTCCTCTTACTTTCCTTTTTAAGGATTTTTCTCGCATTTCTCTTATGAAAATCCTCCCACCTCCACACTTTCCTTTTTAAGGAGCCCTCTCCTTCTCATTTGGATAGATGTTAGTTGCTATAGTATTGTTATGCTACAGGTTTTGAGAGTGATTTGGAGAAGGATTTTGAACCTTAGTGTTTGGACATTGGAGCTTAATTGCAACTTCTCTCTTCTTGTCTTCATCTCTTGTGCATCCATGTCTTCCATAATCATGCTTCATCCTTGCATTTTCATATCATCTTAGTGTCATATTTACTTTCATAGATTAGATTTTCTTTCTTGCATTTCTTTGCATTGTTATCATTTAGATTATCTTGCATCTTCATTTTCATGCATATTTTATGATCATGGAGACTAGAACTCTTTCTTTTTGAATCTCTCATTTTATGGTGTACTTGCATGGGCACAAACTAGGTCAAATTGATGACCTCCATTACAAACCCTTGCACTCCATGAATAGAGAGCTACAAGTCACCATTTGAGATCTCATTCTTGAGAAATCTTGGATATTATGACTCATAGAATTTTGTGAATATTTTAGCAAACACTAGGAACACTAGGTTAATAGTTGACATCAATGACAACAGAATAAATGATCATCACTCTTCTTTTCATCATCACACATTCAGTTATGCTAACAATGTCCCTAATTGGAATTTAGGGAAACACATACTATACTTGGATTTATTTCATATCTAGCATTAATCACTTCTTTTATCTTCATTGTAACATGTTCATCCTTCTACAAATTCTTCCCCTTTCATTGCACTTACCTATATAGCACCATTCATATAGATAATATCCTTTTTTTTTACTTTTATATTCTCAATATCTCTCCTTTATTCTTCTTTTTCCTTTTTACCTCTTGTTCTCTTCATGAAGTTATCTTCTTCTCATTCTTTTCCCTAAAGTTATCTTCTCAATCTCTCCCCCTTTGACAAAAATTCCAAAGGTGTCAGTGTATAAATGTTATATGTACTATAGATTATGCTTCTATCTATACACACCTCTTCATTATGAAATTTCTCCCCCTAAGGAATAGAATCCAAACATCAATTCAAGTTACAATATATTCAATGATTGTGCTTAAATTTATCAAATTTGCATTCTCTTTTAGTTTATCTTAGGTGAGAGAATTACCCCTAATGTTCTCCTTATGTACTCAAACATATACTTGGGTAGTGGCTTTGTGAATATTTTTACTACGTGTTCCTTGGTTGGCACATACTCAAACTTTACTTCCTTTACTTGAACCTTCTCTCTAAGATAATGATACTAGATAGCTATGAGCTTAGTCTTAGAGTGAATCACTAGGTTCTTTGAAATTTTTATTGCACTTATGTTATCACACTGGTTAACCATTAGTTCATCAACCTTTTCCTATATCCATTCTATGATTTTCTTGATCCATATTACCTAAGTGCAATTTAATGTGGTAACTACATACTTTACTTCAATTGTGGACTAAGACACACAATTTTGTTTCTTTCAAATCCATGAAACAAGTCTTTCTCCCAAAAATAATTCTCTTCCACTTGTGTTCTTCCTATCATCCACATTACATGTCCAATCAACATCAATTTATGCAATTAATGTGAAATCTAATTTATGTCCATACCAAAATCTATACTCTTCAATTCCCTCAATATCTGAAGATTTTATTTATTGCAATCAAGTTTGATTCATTTGGATTAGAGGAAAACATTGCTACTAATCCAAATATCTTTTTAATATTTAGTCTCTTGTGCACCACATATTGTAGGTTACCAATTATGGACTTATACATTGCCTAATCTACTATCTGACAATCATCTTCTTTGAATAGCTTTCATCCTTTTGTTATAGGAGTACAAATAGGTTTTGAATCTTATAGACCAAATGACTTCAATATTTATTTTATACACTTGGTTTGCCTAATTTATATGCCATCCTTGATTTGATAAAAATGAAAACCATTCAAAAATACTAATTTAGCATCAATCTAATAAACTTTTAATATATTTTAGGAAGCAAATGCAAGTAGTGTATTAACTCCTTCAATTTTTTTCATAGGTACAAAAGTATCTTCATAGTCTAGTCCTTCTACATGTGCATAACCTTTAGAAACTATCTTTTCCTTATTCTTGAAAACTTCACCTATTTTATCTATCTTATTTATGAAACCCCATTTGATTTCGACTACATTCTTTTTTACTAGTTTGGGAACTAAATTCCATGTTTGGTTCTTTTCAATTTGTTCCAATTCTTCCTTCATGGAATTTACCCAATATTATTCCTTTAAATCATCTTTTACAATTGTTGGT
The DNA here is from genome assembly GCA_028749045.1 of Cupressus sempervirens. Taxonomy (NCBI): domain Eukaryota; kingdom Viridiplantae; phylum Streptophyta; class Pinopsida; order Cupressales; family Cupressaceae; genus Cupressus; species Cupressus sempervirens. The sequence goes on along the minus strand of CM053793.1, from coordinate 98,754,095 downwards.
TTAAAATGAAATAACAAATATGTATTTTCCCTTTCCTTTCTTCTAGTTTATACACCATAGTTCTTATCATAGATTGTTTCACCTATAGAATGATTTAGCTTGACATACCTTGGTAACACCAATTATTCTATAGGAGCTTATTTAACTTCTTCAACTAGTTCTTGTACATTTTTTGGTTCTTAAATTATTTATATTGTAGAATCCTACTCAATTGGTTTCATGTAGAAAAATCCTCTATACTCTTCTAGTTCTTTGTTACTCATCATTTTTTACATTTTCACTTTCTACTATCTTGTTTATCCTTTTGTTATAGCACTTGTAAGATTTTTCCTTAGTGGAATAGCTTAGAAATATTCTATCATATCCTCTTGAATCAAAATTTCCTTCATAATCATCTCTTTTGATGTAACATCTACTGCCAAATACTTTGAAGTAACTCACACAAAGAGATCCACCATACCATATCTCATAGGGTGTCTTGTTTGTAAAATTCTTTAGTTATGCCTAGTTCAATATATAGACTCTTGTACTCACCATTTCTCTTCAAAATGTTTGAGAAATGCATTTTTGCAACATCAAAGTTTGTACATAATTAATTATTGATCTATTTATTCTTTTAGTAATTCCATTCTATTGTAGTGTCTTGGGATCTAGTATTCTCCTTCTAATTACATCTTCCTAAAGGTGTGCAATGAATTCATGTGAAGTGAACTAATCAAATCCTTATTAGTTTCCCTTGTCTATGCTAGCTTTGAAAGACCTTAAACATGTAGAAATCTTTTGATTTTTTTATTTTATAAGTACAACCTACATTGTTCTAGAATAGTCATCAAAAAATAACATGAAATGCATGTCTCCATTATAACTCTGATTTTCTATGGGACCTCATAAAGCTAGAATTGGTTAATTTTCCAACTGACACTCTTTACACTTTATATTGTTTGGTTTCTCTAGATTAGGAAATCCTCTTACAATTTTTTTCTTACTCACTTTGACCAAGTTATCAAAGTTGGTATCCTCTCATATGTTCACCAGTATTGATGAGATATCCTAATTTTCTAATGATCATGTACATTCCTTTGTTAAATTCCAATTTGTAACCTTTTTTACTTTTTTAAGAAACACTTAACAAATTATACTTTAGTCCTTCAACAAAATAGACATCTTTACACTTTGTTTTATTGTTCAAAATAATAGTACCTTTACCTTTCACAACACAAGGATTTTTTTTTACAAAATTCACTGATCCTCAATCACATTCTCCATTTCTATGAAATTTCTTTTATCACCAGTCATTTCAGTGAACAAAACCATTGTCAATTATCCATTCTTTATTATTTTTCATGCTAATGATAAAATATTTCTCACCATATTTGTTGGTGTTTTTCAACTATTAAGAAAAAAAATACTTAATACCAAGATAATAAAGATCACAATAACCTAAGGATTAGCTACTTCCCATAAACAATTATATGTGCTTCATATCTAGACCCAATCTTCAATAAAATCAAGATAGATTTTCTACTCTATAAGCTCTGCAAAACCAAGGTGGGTGTATACCTGAGGGATGGAATATTTTCAATATGATACTACATACATATTTAATTCATTCCATGACACTTTGCAACAATGCACATCCCTTAAAGCAGATTTGGTCACAATTCTTCTTAGATTTACAAATACTTTTGGCAATAGCAGCTAACTAAGACTCAAAGGTTATATGCAAACAAGTGTTGACAAGCTTTAAAATTCTTTAAATAGTGAGGTAAAATTGATTTTGATTTCTAAGCTTGATGCTTGCTCATGACTTCTCCATCTACATACTAAATTAATAGATCAGTGCCTCATCCATTGGGATTCAGATTCTATTCAATTTCTAGATCTAATTGACTGCATTATAATCAATACTATTAGCAATTCTCACTAAAAATCATTCTTACAGACATCCTTCCTGTTACCATGGAAACCCTATCAACTTCACTAAAGCATTTACTTAATTCATTGAATTAAAGGCAATAGTGAATTGACATATAACTTGATTTAATTGCATTCAATTGAACAAGCTTTGCTCATACAACTTCAAAATGACCAAGTAATAAAAATGGAGACAATATTCAATAAGAACATATATGGGTACATTTCATCTTTGTATTAATTTCCTTTGAAAATTGTATACAATTGAAAAAAAATTCAGAATGACTTAAGACAATACATCAAGATCCTATAAGATTTATGTATTCTTAGATATTTTTTGGAGAAAAACACCATAAAGTTTACATCAAGAAACTAGACCGAACAAAACTTAGTAAAAACTAAAATTATGTAATAAATTAGACTCGTTCTCTAGCCTTGGGATCTCACTTATATAGTTTAAGATGCAACAAGCTTCAGGCATAGAGAATTGATAGTTATCCTTAAGACAAAAGATATTTACATCTGTTGCTTTTATAAAAGATAAAATTTGTGCAACATGAAAGCTTTACATCATAATATTCTTCTACTAGGACCTCTTTCTATTACACCTTTTGTTATTCTAACTCTTCAAAATATGTAGCCATTAGGTTTGCTAGTGATGTGTGTGGCTTTGATTGCTGCATATTTACCTCAATTCATGGCTGTCCATTTACATCATTACTTACTGATAATACAATTGTTATATGTGGCTCTTCAATTGCTATGTCATCAGTTGGAACTATTGTTCTCATCACTGAGGGCAATTGTTTTGTTTTTTCTTCTTCTATAGAGGTGTCATTTGTGTGACTCTCTTCCTAGCCCACATCCTCTTCTTCTATTTCCATCTATTTTAAAGGCACAAATTCTTCCGTCCATTTGTTGAAAACTATATCATCGGTCCATTCAAAATTTAAGATTTTCCATTGCTTTTTTATCATAAAGCCTCATATTTTGTCTATTTCAAAAAATTCTTTTATGATGGCATTACAGAATAGCTATACTTTGACAAATTCTTCATTGGTCATTGCCCACAACACATGTCCCTTTTCATTATTGATTTTATTCATTCTGGGGCATAGTAAATCATCCAATTCTTTCCCCCACTCTTCCCTTTCTTTTATTTTATAAATATTTTTGAGTGCCCTAGGAAAAAGATCAAATTTCTCTCCCATATATTTAGAGAGCAAATCATTATTCTCTTTTGAACAACAACCCTTTTCTCATCAAATTCCATTAGATTGTTGGTTATATCAAAATTCTTCTATATTTGTTCACAAGATAGATTGATGAATGAGATACACATAAGAGTGATATCTTTATCTCTTTCACTCCATTTTTAGACAATAAGCTTCAGGGTGTCTTTATCTCTTCTTATTTCATTCCACATATCTAGGATCCCCACCAATTGGTCATAGAATGCTGGCCAATCAATCTTATCTACTAAGTATAAGATTGTTTTTATGAGTTTTTCTTTATATTGATTATTTAGCTCAATCTGCAATTCCCATAGCTTATTTTTTTCTTGCTCAAACTCCTCTACAATATAAAATTTAGACCTTTGTGAAGTATTAGGTAGGTCTACAATTGGCGTAGACTTGAATGGTTCAACTAGGGGGAGAGGATAGACAATCTTAGGCCTGCTAGATTCTCCTACTTTCTTCTTTTCTAGCTACTTATCCATCTGGGATACTTGATTCTCTGGTAGCTATATCCTCTTCCCTCTTTCCTCATATGCCTTTAGTATTTCTTCAAACTTGGCATTGAGCTCTAGGAATCTACTTTTCTCTTTTCCAGCAACCATCATCCAAAAATTCACCATTTCTTAGAGTTATTTTACTTATCTCTTCACTATCAACTTCATCTACTTTATAGACTATGAGAGTTCTTGTATGCTTAGCATTTGAAATTTCTTGTATCCTAGTTTTATCTCTCTTCTCAATAGACCAAATCACCAAAGCTTGGTGATCATTTTTGTAATTCACTCCTATATGTGCTTGTAGGATTTCCTTTTTTCTCTTATACTAAACATCTATTTCTTTCCTAACAAAGTCAAAGATCATAGCATTAGCTATGTCCAACTCAAGTAATATCAAAACACCTGACTCTTTTAATAATTGTCTTCCCCCCTTAGGGACCAATTGTGAAAATTCATCTAAGAAATTAGCATTAACCTCTTCCTCAATCTCAGAGTCCAACTTACTTGGTTGCTTTGCCTTTATTGATTTGCATTTTGCCTCAAAATTGCCAATGTTTCTTCTCCATAAGAATTATACAAAGTCCCTAGACTTTACAAAATTTTCATCATCAATAAACTTTTGAGATGCTTGTGCAATTATTGGATCTATCTCCTTACCTCTATAATCAACAATAGTAAGGTCAAAGGATGGAATAGGAGGCTCCTTAGGCACTCCTCCATCAATATCAGTAGTCGTAACAATTATGTCTCCTTCCTCTCTAATTTTCCTTAGTTTTTCTCCTTGACATGCCTCATCATCTATTCTGAGTGGATTCTGGGATGGTGAGTACTCTCCTACTTGAGAAGATGATCCTTGTTCTAACCTCTATTTCTTGGGAGTACTTGTGTCAAATGGGCTCTCTAATATTGGCCTCTTGTAAGGAGGGACATACTACACATTCTAAGCTACAATATATCTAGCCTTCCTCTACAATGTATATTGACCTAGAGTCATAACCATTCTGCTACTTAATCTCCTCTCCACTTCAATAGCTCTATGTGGATGTGCTTCTTCTCATTTAACGTTTGCATTATTCCAGCAAAGTTGTTCATCAACATGTCCATTTTAGCTCCCCCATACTTATTGTCTGCCAAAGGGTCATACTTGCACTCAAAAGAATTTATGAAATCTAAAAACTTGCTATAAACTATACACTTTCCTTTCCTAACCTCCTACTCTTGCAATGAAAACATATTTCTAATTATATCCTCAAGGAAATGCATAGTTTGTACGTAAGCCTTAGCCTTACTTCTCTACCTAAGGAGGTCATAAAATACCTCTGGATCAATATAATAGGCATGGGGTTGGGCCATTTGATATCTATCTAGAAATTTTCCCAAACTCCTCCATCCCTTTGTAACAAACACAAACTCATCCACAATAGTAACAATAGGGAAGAATGTACCTTTAGATTTACCTAGTTAATCCCTTTCATCAATTATACCAATTTTCCATAAAAATTATGCAATTCCTACCTTTAAAAGGGCCTAATATGGTAATACATGGGGTTTTCCCAAGAATCCATAAATTCTAAAAATAGTAGAGATAGGATATGGGATAATATCCCCCCAATTATGACTAACCAATAGCCCTTTGGCATGATCCTTAGATCTTATCAATTCTCAAAAGGGTTGCGGTATTCTAAGTTTGTCCTCTCTTAATAGAAATCTAAGCCTTACAGCAAAATAGCTATCAAATCTAACAAAACTAGTATCTGTGACCTCCCATGTCATGTGTGTACTCTACAACTAAACTGGGAGTTTCTCTCCATCTCTCTCTAGTTCCAAATTCATCTCTTTGGAGAAGAAAGTAACCCCTTTATATAGACATATATAAATTAGTAAAGAATACCAGAAAAAAGGCCTATTAACCTTAGCTTGAGCTATTCCAATCAAACCATTGTGAATTTCCTCAGCCAAGTAGGTAGCAAAGTCAAGAATTAAGCTCATTCCAAACTGTAGAGTCTGAGCTATGATAAGAACAATAAAGCATTGAATATAATCTTTCTCATCCATTCTAAATATTTTGTAGAGAGAAAAATATAAGGCTTGTGCCCTAGGATTAAAATATTTCTTCAGCAAGGGCTTTAGGGTATTTAGTGTGGCCAAGGGCAGTGACCCAATTTTGACAAAATTTTGTTGTACTAGCCCTCCCCTTAAGTATACCCTCCGAGCATCATAATGAGCTTTAAATTCTTCTATATCAATTTTTTCATGGACAACATGGTTGGGGTTAACCTTGAACACTTCTCTAATTAATTCAAGTGAAACCCTAAAGAGATTATCACCTACATGATTTTTAACAATCCTGGTAATTGGATCATATTTTCTTGCCATATCTACTAATAGGCCACAATCAAAAAAGACTCCAGGAACAACCAATTTTCCCATATCAAACTCCCACACATTGCACATTGGGGTATCCAAATTTCATTCTACGAACCATTTTTTAAACAATTCTAAACGTCTCACTAAGACTTCTGCATCCCTAAAATAATTAGCCTCATAATAAAAAACCTCATTGACCACTAACCTAGGGTTCTTGGGAATGAATTCTCTACCCTTAGTCAATTCATTTATTGAGGGAGGCATCTATTCTAAAAAATCATCATGGATTAATCTTTTCAAGTAATCTACCTTTCTAAAAAAATCCTTACAAGGAGGCATTTTTAATTTACCCTAGCACAATTATAACTTCTAAATTTTTAGAAGTCTCAGACCACTTACCACTTCTTTTCTGCTTATTTTCTCAATGAATTATTTTGCAAATCTATGAAAACCTTGAAAAATTTCATGCCCTAGCTCTAGAAATACTTGAACTCTAATAATTTTATAATTTTGTGGCTCAATAATGGTGAATTTTCAAATTATATTGTACCATTAAGGTTCCATGAAGTGACACTGAATAACATTAATGTTTCTAACAGTTCATTTTCATGATATGCCTCAAATTTGAATTTCCTATATCGATCATACAACATTGGAGGGTCTATTTTGAAAATAGAAAAGCTGCTTTAAAATTTTTTTAAACTTTCCATGTATCAAGCAGGCGCTTCCCTACTTTTCTTAAAGTTCAATCATTTTTATGATGTGGTGAAGCGTTAATTGTCAATCTCACAAAGATCGATGATCATGGTAGATCATTATAACTTTACAACAAAGGCTTTAAAATTGTGGCCCCACTGGTACATTCATCTCCAACCTAGCAAGTACATGTATTGCTTTACCAATTATTGCATTCCATTTCATCTTACTATTCCACCCTAGTGTGACTCAATAGTCTTCTTGATGACAGGTGCAACCTTGCCAAATGGTGTGCAAGCACTTCCCCACTTTGCTTAAAGTTCCTTCATTTTGATAATGTAGGTAAGCACTACCTGTTGATCTTTTCAAGATCAACGGTGTTATAAAATCATACCTTTTTAAAATCTATTTAGCGAGACTAACCAATAAATGCACTACATTTGTGCCAACATGACTGACAACTGTCAATAGTATAGACTATGTTATTACCTTTCAGGGATGTGAGTCCATGACATCATCATATGCCATATGTCAAAGAGGCACTTACCCACATTATATAAACATTGTTTACTTTTATATTGCAGGCATGCACTACCCATTGATCTTCTCAAGATTAACAGTGTACAATCTATGTCCTTTGAACTGTGTGAAATATCCTTCATGATGTTATCATGGATAGGTATCACCAAGGCACTTCCCCACTTTGATTAAAATCCTTACATCTCTGTGAAGTGATAATACACCCTTCTTTGATCTTCCAAAGATCAATAGCTCAATGACATGATAGCAAAAAGCAACCCCACTACATGGCTTAACCAATGATATTGCTAAAAAATGGAACGTGCACTAATGATTCCTACAAAAGTTATAAAAACTACTAACAAGCTCTAGTCTTTACAACACAATCATAACCCAACATCACTCTAAGCTACATGTCTCAAAGGTGCTTGCCTACTTTGCTTAAACTTTGAACAAATTTATCTTATGAGCATGTGCCTACCATTGATCTTGGAGAGATCAACAGTCGGCTCAAATAAATTACCGTAGTTAAGATACCTCACCAAATTCTTAGGAAAATAACCATAGTTAGGACATTTGAGTATAATGAAAAGGTTTATTTTCACAAGAAGTAATAAAATAACTTTGAAAAATGAAAACTTAGGATAAGCCTATCCTGCACAATTTTATTTAAATATTAATTTTGATTATTTTGAGGTCTAGGGCATCAAAAGAAGGGTTTATGAAACTTTATAAAATTTCATCTAGGGTTTTAACAAAAACTTATAAATTTTTAAACATAACCCTAGGGTTTTTCACTGTGAGGTATAATAAATCACAAAGGGTGAAAAACTAGGCTAACAGTATTCAATAGGGTCTTCTTTGACTATGAAAAACATAATTTCTTCTTCTTTTCCATCAAATTATTCATCAATAACACCTTCTTCAAAAATGTTTCATGTCTTCTTATTCTCCTTTTATTTCTTTTCCTTGTCATTCTTTTCTTTCTTAGGTCATTTGAAAGAGAGATGTGCAATCTTCTTGTTGTTAAAGAACTTCAAACATACAATACCTTTGTATATACCACTTTCTCTAGGAAACCTCCTAGCAAATAGAACCTCTAGTTATTATTATTCTTTTTCTTTATTCAATATAGAATTCTATCCATAAAAAGATGAACTAATAAAGCCTTATTTTCCTTTTTTTTCAGGATCAAGAGTTATAGATGCATTAGAATAAGCTTCAACCTTAGGCATACTAATGTCAAAGTTACTAAGCTCAAAAGTTGTCAACTTTATTAATGACTCCAATATGACTGCACTAACTCCTAAAGATATATCTAGTTTATGCATAACATAAATCAAATGATAAAAAAATCTAAATATGAATCATATCCATGAAATATAAACACATAACACAAAATATTTGGTTACCCATAAACCCTCCAAGGTGAAGGTAAAAATGGTGTGGCGATGATAGCCACAAATATTCACTACTGCACTAACAAAGTTAACCTATTAGGGTTACAATTTTGATCACTTTTGATGATCTAACCTATAAGAGATATGCTTTGATAAAAGCATTTAAGACTATTAGGTCTTACCTTGATTAAAGGATTTTACACTCACAATGAAGTAAGGACTCTATTATAAGATTTACAAAGGTCTATTAAAACCACTTTGTCAAGAGATTTTTCCTAATTCAATATATTAAATCTCACTCAGTACCTAATCCTTTAGTCTACACTTATAATTTTTTATTATAGATCTCCTCCTTCCAATCTCTAATATGATCTCTAATCTGACATAGCTTTGATCAGTCCTTCATTGCTTCATTAGGTCACTAAACTCTATTCTTTACAACTTTCACATGCAACATCCAATACTTAACTCTTTCACACAATACTTTGCTTCCTTCATATGCTTTTCAATCTCTTCTATAATATCTTACTCCATACTATATAAAAATAAGATTTTTATCTTCCTATTTTAAGAAATCTATAGACTCTTCTAGATGCTTCCCTTTTTCCTCTTCATCTGATTGGTTGTTTCCTCATAGAGATCGATGATCCATGCCAAAATGCATTATAGCCTCTATAAAAAACTCCTCAATCATTAAATTTCTTGTCAACATTAGCTTGAGATGGTTTACCTCAAATTTTGTATCATTTGAGACTTTCTTTTTTCTCTCTATATTACTCAGCACTCATTATTTCTAATACTTGATCATAAATGCTCTTTATTTTGTTGCTTGGCCTTAACCATACTTTGCTCCTTCTATATAACTTAGCATCAATGTGCTCTATCTTCTTGACATTCATTAGGCTCAACTTATACTAAAAATATTTGATGACCAAAGACTTTCTCAGCTCCTATAGAAATTGGCATATACATTATTATTTACATATCTTTACATGACTCTTCCTATATAAAGTAGCTCAGTCATAGTGATGACCAACTAAATTTTCCTTATATATAACTACATATTTGACACTAATAGACAAAAAGACTTAGATATTTCAACAATATCCCCCCTCAACATTAGTAGAAAAAATATTTTTTCATGATTACATCTTCACATTAAAATTATAAGATTACTCCCCCTAAGCCTATGACTCAGTTCTTATAGAACTTCCAAATTTTTCTTTATAATATGCAATACTTTACATGACTCAAATAAATTTGATTGTAGCTTTTTCCCATCTTATCTATCTCTAAAATCTAAATATTCATTCTCCCTTGTGTAAATTAATCATCTCAATCATTCCTCCTTGATTATTTCACTTTATTTTTTCATCATTCCCCCTTATTTTTGACACTTATGTTTGCAAATTTTATTATTGGGGTGTTTGTTGGTGGGGTTGTGAGGCAGAAATCAAACCATATTTTTCAATCAATGAATTATAAATTTGATTGATCATAGCAAGTGCATGATCCCATGTGGTTCTTGCTAATTCCAAAACATGAATCTTCAATTCCAAATATATTGCTAATTCAATTAAGTTGTCAACAATTGAAATGATCTGATCTCTTTGCACTACATCCTTTGTTGAACTGGGCTCTTATTGCATAAGCTCCAAATTAAGTATCATCATTCACTATATAGATATTAGTTTGTCCCTCATTCTTCTATCTATTTTTTGTAGCTTGGCTAACCACCCTTATGTAAACAACAATTTGTTATAGTGCATTGAGCTTGATTTAGCTAACTAAGAGATAGAGCTACCTAATTGCTTCATATTAGCTTGAATCCTTTGAATTTTTTCTTTAAAAAAATTTGTGAATCTTGGTACATCACAAAGTATATTGTATAAATCTTTTAATTTCTTTAAAAGTTCATCTATGTTTTGTGCAAGTGTCTACAACTCAAATTTTCTAATTGCAACGACACTAGAAACTTTCTCCAATACTCTCTTCTCAAATTTCTTCTCAGACCAAGCTAGTAGTTTTTCATTTTCCTCAATATCTTTAGTGTTGACTTTTTCAACAAATTTTACCAATTGAGAGATAATGGGGGCTTGCTCATCAATTCTTAGAATATCAAAAGCATCAACAAATATGTCCTTTATATCTACAATACTTGTTTATGTTGTTTTTCTCGCCTCATTTCCTCTTACTTTTTCTTTCTTGGTAATATATCATGTAAGATGACATTTTTCTCAAAATTGAGATTGGGTAGATCCCATTTTGGTATATTAATTACTTCATCTAGACTAACAATTTTATCTAGAGAACTTTCCTTTATCTTCTTTCATTTACTTTTCTTGGGAGTGTTGATTCTTGGCAGTACCAAAGTAAGAGTAGGTGATGGGGTGTCACCACTCTGTCTTTCTTGAACTTCATTGATTGAAACAAAAATGGTAGAACTAGGTACTATATTCTTTATTTCCTTGTCCTCTTGTCTAGTATCCTTATCTCCCTCATCTTGAGTTCCTGAGACATGTGGTCCTTCTTGATTGTTGGAAATATTATGATAGGCTAAGTTACTGAGAGGGGAGGGGTGAATCAGTAACTATTAAAACTTTTATCCCAATTATAAATTAATCCTTTATGTGAATTTTGATTTAACTGCATGCATGAGAAAATTGGTAAGGTCAAGATAAAGGTTATTCTTGACTACCTTGTAAGCCAAGTCTACAGCTTCACAAGACACACTATTCAATTTGCTCAAACTATATATCTTGTGTGCAATGATGTAAATGTTGAACTTGAGTTCCATATTAGTCACACTACTAATCTTCATTCCCTTTCCATCCCACTTGGCTATGGTTTTCTTCTCCAATTCAACCCGACTTAGGGTTTTGGTCATTTTGTCTTTTGATAACATGGGGAGACTAATGATCCTATGGATTATCTTCTTTGTGATCAAAATTGGTTGCTCCAACCACAACTAACTATTATGCACACAACTAAGGATGTATCTTATCCATTTAATTTGAAATTTGCATGGCATATGTGGAATATGGGTGAAACCTTTAGCTTCCAAATGTTGGTGTTTAGGTTTCAACACACCATTAACGCATAGTTTTTCTAAGGTTTTGTCCATCTCTAGTGTACCAATATCCTGAATTACACATTTGAAATGAGAGTGGATATCCTTAATCAACAGTACCTTAGGAGGGATTTGAGATTATGCTCCACTTAGATCTAGAGTTTCTACAACTATAGGAGTCCACTTGAAAACTGGTGCCTTCCATTCTACACCATGAACCAACATATTTGAACCTCATTTTACTTTGTTGCTAGTAGCTACCATATTCACTAATTAGGGTTTGAGATAATTCAAAAAGATTTGGTAATAATTTTCTCAAATCTCTTAAATCCTCTTGAAGATTGCTCTACACAAATAGCTCTCAAAAATTCATGGTAAAAATGACTTCAATTTCATTCCTTTTATCATATTTCACCATAAATGCCTGGTACAAATGTTAGATCAAATTGATAGATTGTCATCCACTTCACTTCCATTGAATACTCAATGGAGTCTTTCATGACTCAGTAACCACATAAGACTTAGTTACTCCTGACCTCACTTGGTAGAGTCTATAACCTACCCTCACTCGGTAAGGAAGGTAACTCGATAGTAACTAGTACTTCTTACTCGGTGATCCCTTTCCATCTTAAATGCTAATATGGATCTTTTGTCCTGTCAACTAGAACTAATTTAGATGTCTTCTTTGGTAGCCTAGTTCTAGTTCTCCTCTTAAGAAATCAAGTGGAAAAGGTGGAGTCACCCAATTCTTGAGTGACTTGATCATCATTTCTCAGACTTGCATTCGCGGGTAAACTTTGGAACCCATTTTTGTCTCATTTGCTTTCTGATGTTATTAGCTTTTGCCTTCATTTCATCTTCAATTCTTCCAGTGTTCATACTATTCTTGGCAAGATGACCAAATTCTATACAAATGATACATCTTTTGGTAGTATCTCTTTTCCTCATGTGATGTTTTACATAATTCATTCCAATGTATCCAAATTCTCCATAGTAATGACATCTATACCAAGTGTTATAGTCCCAACCAAATATATCTTTTATAAAAAAAATTGTTGGATTCAATATCTTGGTTTTGCATTTTGATGACTTGTGTCCATGCTTCTTAAATTTGTGATATTTGCCTTCAATTTTTTATTTCTCTTTGCATTCATTTTCTCTATAATAATGTTGATTACAATTCTAGAATTTTCCATTGAATTTTGCTTTCCCATTGCTCCAACACTTGTTTGAAATATGACCTATCTTACCATAGTGACTACAAGTAGGTTTAATCTTTTTAGCTCCTTGCTTGGATGTTTCACCTTCTTTTGTATATCCAATTCCTACTTTCCCTTTTTGTTTGAAGTGACTTTTCTCATTCAACTAATTTATGTTTGCTTGGGATTTAATCATTCTTTCATTGGTTTTCCTTTCAATATTGAGATCATTGTGCAATCTTTCATTCTTTTATCTTAGATTCATGATTTCTTCATTTGCATTAGTGAGCTGATCAACGAAGTCTGGTTGCTAAAGGGATAGGTGTTGAATTTCATTGTTCTTTCCTTCTATCTCTTCTCTTATCTTATTTTTCTCTTCCATGACTTCACACAATCTTACTGACTAAATTTCTTTCTCTCTTGTTAGTTTTCTTATTTCTCCTTAAAGAGTATCATTATTTTCCAATAGTTCTTTGATTGCTTCATCAAGTTCATCTAAGTTTCTTGAATGGATGTCTTCAATTATTTCTTCAATGTAGAGTGAATCTTTCATTTGGATTGCAAGATCTTTTCTTCTTTTCAAGGATTGAGAGAGTTTTTCTTTTCCTTTCTTGAGTTGTGCAATAGCTAGTTCCAAATCTAGGTTCTCATTGTTAGTAGCCTTGTCAAGTTTGAATACCTCATTGCCTTTGATCTTTTCTCAAGCTGTTAAACTTTTCACTAAGAACCACAATGGTCTGATACTAATTATTGGAAATATTATGATAGGATAATTTACTAAGAGGGGAGGGGTGAATTAGTAACTATTAAAACTTTTATCCCAATTAGCAATTAATTCTTTATGTGAATTCTGATCTAACTACATGCATGAGAAACTAAAAACATGAAAGCATACACAACACTTTGACACAAGATTTGGTGACCCAAAAACCTTCTAAATAGAAAGTAAAATTAGGGTGGTGGTGATACCCACAAGCTTTAGTATTGTAGTATAAAGTTGGCCTATTAAGACTTACAATGATTACTTATGATGATCTACCCTATCAAGAGCAATAAGGACTGCTAGATCCACCTTGTAAAAGGATGTACAAACATACAATAAAGTATGTGCTCAATAAAGAGATTTACATAAGACTATTAGGTCTACCTTGTTAAAGGATTTGACTGATACACCTATTAGGATGAAGTAGTAGCTAATCTCTAATTTGTAACTTGGTTTTCAAAATGAGATTCCTTTGAGTGTACCAATCACCTTGCTATGATAGGTATATCTTTGCTGCTTCTTATACTACTATAGCCTTTTTAATTCACTCTTCTGCTCTTCTTTGACGATTACATTACTTCTCTTTGATGATTTGGATGTGATACAATACATTAGATATATATCAATATAATTATGTAATTACAAAGTCAGCCACAATACAAGTTTACACAAATATTACAAAGTTGGCCAATGTGTAGAAACTTAGGTTCTAAAGTTTCACTTGGTGAGGTTCTGATACTTGACATCCACTATCAATGCTCAACATCATCATGCACTTGGTAGATGTAGAAGCTTGGTCTATACTCATCACTTCCAAGTAGTCTTTAACTCAGTCTGTACTAGTGACTTAGAAAATAATATGAAACTCAACATATAAACCAAATCGCTTGGTTATTGCTACATAGCTTAGTCAATACTATTATTGCAGCCTCAGTATAAATTGAGTCTCTTGGTTAACACTAAGTAGATCAATCAACACTAGACTTGCATCACATCAATTGCAAACTTAGTAAGTATTGCACAACTTAGTTTGCACTGGTAAACTCAGCATATACTAAGATTCTTGGTTTACACTATTGATCATCACCTTAATAGTAACTACTCGATACAAACTAAAATCTATCCAAAGGACTTCATGGAAATTGTAGAACTCAATAACAATTGAAATGCTTGGTTAACACTGTTAACTATACAATATGCTTAGTATAAATTTACAATCTGAATAAGTGTATATCACTAAAAACAAACATGACTAGAATTTCTACACTTGACCTATACTAGAAACTTCTACATTTGTTTCCTTGATTGTTTACTCTTGCTCTTGCTTCTCCCTTTCTTGTTCCTCATCTTCTAAGATCTTCTTTTGTTCATCAATGGGAGTTTCAAGTGTGGTGGTATAAATAGAGGATATGTTTCCTTGTGGGCATGTCACACCTAAACTTTATTCATTACTTTGATCATCTTTAATGGTTACTATATCCATATTTTTCCCTTATTCAACTCTTTTAGTGGTTAATCCAAAAATACTCTTCCATAACAACTTATTGTGTTGTACAAAAACCTCAATTTTATTCTATAGAATCATAAATGTTCTGAATTGGGAATGAATGATTTCTTATGCTTCTCCAAAAATTTTGTCTTCAACTTATTTTATAATTTAGGCATAATCTTGGTCAATTTTCCTTCTCTAATTTTTTCTCTACGTATGCTTCATATTGTCATTTTCTATCTAGTATATTATACAAATCATTTGGAATCTTCTTTTCCAATTTAGTAAAAGAAAGTTTATTATTATCCATCAACTCTATCATAGCCTCTTCTATTTTGTATTTTTCATCATTGCTCAATTTATCATACTTCACATATCTCAAACTTGATAGACCTGCAGAGATTCTAATGTTGGCACATACCTCATTGATATTTCTTGGCTTTTTAGGTACAATTACGTGGTCCTCTCTACCTATTTCTCTTCAATCTCTTTCTATTTTATTAGCCTTCTTCTCTTTTTATGGCTCATGGTGTTTGACATTTTTCCTCTTTTCTATACTAGTGCCACTAGGTTTGGTGATTTTAGCCACTCCTTTCTTGACTGGTGGCTCGACCCTTCCTATTGTTTCTACCCTAGTCCTTGGTCTTTGTGGTGTAGGAGGATAGAGGGTCTTAGGAGTTGTCTTCTTTGTAACCTTTCTCTCCTTACGATTTGTGATTTTTACTTTATTTTGCCTTCTTTTCTAGTGGAGTGACCAATACTAGGGATTTACCTTGTTTATCTATACTTTCTTCCTCGTCCTCATCACCACTATCATTTTCTCCATCTTCTCCAAGACCTTGAGTTGGCATCTCTCCTAGGTCTTCAAACATCTTCTTTCTCTTCTTATCTATAGAAGCAATCTTGATATGAATAGCTACTCTATCCTTTGCATCTTCATATTTTCCAAAGGGCTCTACCTCTACATAAATTTCTTCCTTTAGTAGTGCATTAATTCCTAAACTCGCATCATCAACTTTAATTTCATAACCAAATGGATTAAGCCAAGCTTTCCTTGGCTTAACTACCTATTCAAATGTGTTATCTGTATCGACTAGAAAAAATATCTCATTATAATGCTTCATCACTAATGATTTTGGGATCCTCATGTTAGCATGAATGCTAATGGTATCCTTTGGCAGAGTATCCTAAGAATTTATTAAGCATGTGGAGATTGTTAGCATGATTGAAATGTTGCATTCATGACTATGTTTGTCTTTGATGACAACATAGTATGGTTTTGTGAAGACCAATAGAGTAGCAGAGAAATATTGAGCTCATGCACAAATATGATTGATGTTTAGGTCAAGAATGGTTAAGGATAGGTTCTACACTATGTCTTGATGATGAGGTTAAGTTTGCATGAAGTAATTCAAAGATATAGAGAAGATATTCTTGATTTACAAAAAGTAGTATGCAGACAAAGTACCTAATAGGCAGTTTCTAATGGTTGGATTATATATCCTAATAGAGATAGAATCTTGATATGTGAAGTTGTACAGTGATAGTAGATAGTCTGATGGTGATGTCAACAAGTTTGTAAGGTCTAGAGTCATACATATGAGAATTTTTAAAGACTATGAGGTGAAAATGTTGTGTAATTGTGAAATAATTAATTATCTTAATGTGCTCCTATTATAATTAATTGGAAAAGCCTCAAGGTTGACTCAAGGAATTTTTTCAAGGACATGGTATAAAGGAAGGTTATTTTCTTTTTGGTAAAATATGTATTTCATGTTGAAGAAGTGTGAAGTATCTGAATAAGAGTAGAGTATCTGGTAAATGAGTGTAAGTGATCCAAGGAATTATTGGATGTGAAGTTAGTGATTAGGTATCAAGATCAGAAGGAACAAAAGTTTGCTTGACAAGATAGAGGAAGAGAAAGTACAAGTATAGTTCATTTCTATTATTTTGCAAGGACTAATATAAAGATCACTTGGATAGTGGGTTCATTGATCTTATGCCTAAATATATTTGGATAGTGGGTCTATCTTCCTTATACAACTCTTAATAGGGTTGGCACAACTCTTAATAGGTTTGGAATCTCCTAATAGAGATTCAAAGTCTCCTAATATGGATTGATATGTAATATATGTTTTTATTGATTCCTAATAGGGTCTATCCTCTAACAAGGAATATTTATATTAGAACATCATCTTGTGGGTATCATCCCCACTAGGGTTTTCTCTCTGATCAAGGGTTTCCCTAGCTAACATATTGGTGTTATTATGTATGAGTATCCTATTATGGTTGTTGATTATATTGCTCATATGGTTAAATATTAATAAGGTTGATAATTATTATAATAGTTGGATAACTGATTCAACCCACACCCCCCCCCCCAACCTTCTCATTTATATTGGTGAACTTTACATTCTAAAATTTGGTATCAAAGCATCAGCTCCTTGAAGAGGAAGCTTAATAGCTTTGGGAGATCAATGGAAAGTTACTTTTGAAAAGAAAGTCCTAAGTTTGATGGAATTAACTATGATAATTAGAAATAAAAGATGAAAACTCATTTTCTATGTATGGGTCGAGGATATTTAGCTTATGACAAAGAGTGATAAATAAATTGTAGAAGAAGGCAAGTTGGAGGAATGCAGGGAAGTAGAAAGAGATCTATTTATGTATAATATGAGAGTCAGAAAAGCCTTACGAATAGTTCTTCCTAAAAAATGAATACAATCAAGTAAAATCATTAGAAACATCTCATAATATTTGGAAAGCTTTATAATATAGTTTTGAAGGAGATAAAGATGTAAAGAGAGTAAGATTATAGAATTGGATATGTTTTTTTGAAGATGCTAAAATGTTGGAAGATGAATCTATGAGAATCTATATTGGTAGGATATCTAATATTGTTGTAGGAATCAAATATTGTAGTGGATCCAAAGAGGAAGATGAGATTGTGTGGAAGAATTTGAAAAATTTTACACCACCATTCAAGAAAGTAGCATAGATTATTGAGCTATTGATACCCTACACTCAAAAGTCCACTAGGGAGACTTTTCTTGGAAAATTGGAAGTAGTAGAATCTAGTCTGAGATAGTCTAAAGAATTTACAAGAGTGGGGACATCTTTTAGTGCCCTAAGTGTTCATCCTTTCTTATCCAAGAGTGCAAGTACCCATGGAGATTATGCTTGCAACAACAAAACTAGATCTAACAATGATAGAAAGATTGAAGAGGGTATAGCCTTGCTTGTAAGAAGAGAATCAAATGGTAACAAAATCTTTCAATGTTGGACTTGTAATGAATTTGGTAGTTATGCTTCTAAGTGTCCTAAAAGAGAGAAAAAGTATAAGAGAAATTTCAAGCCTAGAAGACCTAGAGATTTTTTGTATGCAAATGAATATGATGAATATAAGGAAATGTTTTAGGGTAAAAGTGATGATGATCTAGGATTTGTGGCTATAAAAGAAGAAAGTTTTGAAATTGTGATTAGAGAAGAAAGTCTCTAGTTTCTCAAGTTGAAAGAAATCTAATTGGATTATAGACATTGGTTGTTCACATCAAATGATTGGTGATATGAACAATTTTGTTAAATTCAAAAAACATGGTGGAGGTATTGTGATAGAGGATAGCCTGATGATGATGATGTCAATGAGTGCATATAGTCTTGAGTTACACATGTGAGAAGTTATAAAGATTGTGAGAGGATAGTATTGTGTAATTGTGAAACAATTAATTATCTTAATATGGTCCTATTATAATTAATTAATAAATCCTCAAGGTGATTCAAGGAATTGTTTTAAGTGTTGATCTTAGATTGGTTTTGACAAGAAAATTTCAACACACTTAAGTTATTTACTTAGTTCATGTCAAACTAGTAATGAATGTTGAGCACAACATGTAAATATTAGACCATGTCGAGTCACAGTGAGTGTCAAGCCACTCATGTGTTGAGTTACTCAAGTGTCAAGTAGATAGATCATGCTGAGTGATTTAGAAGCTGAGTAAATAGTGGATGTTGAGCAATATAGGTGCCAAGTCACAGCAAAAAGATTAGTGTATGCCGACTATTAGAGACTTCAGATGCCGAGTAAGATAGTTTTGACATATTTGTTTGTAATAGCACAAACAACTACGTAAACCATTTTTTAGCTGACTTAAAGATGAATTTTGATACTTTGGAGATAAGGAAGAATCTCTACTTAGATTCCCTATATGTTTACATGCAGATAATCATAAAATGGAAAGGATTAAGTGGAAAAATGGATGAATCTCAACCATAGATTCATACCTAACCCTAAGCCACCAAAGTCTTCTTAAGGAGGATGAAACCCTAAACTCTCTATGAGTGTGTAAGGAATTGAAGGAGAAAAGAGGATAGTTTGCATGTGCAAATAGAGCATTGATGGTGACTTAGAAATTATGAAGTGAAACCATAGTGTAGAATTAGTTAGAGTAGAACAAAGGATAGAGAAAAGGATATAAAAAAGAGACATTTGATCAAGAAGGATCAAGAAGACATTGTTTAGAGGCGATCTATTATCAAGAAAGCAAGTGTCAACCACAAGATCTATGCTAAGACATTTTAATAGGTGATTTTTGTCAAATATATTAATAAAGTAGTCCTAACAAGCTATATGAAATCCTTTAATAGGGTGCTTACTTAGTTGTAAGTTAAAGTCCTCTAACAAGGCACACTTCTAATAGGGTGTTGAAATTCTCTAACAAGGTGAGACCTAACAATATTTGTAAGCCTTTAACAAGATAGACCTCTCATAGGGTAGATCATGTTTCATAGTCAAAATATTGTAACCTTCATTATATACACTTTATTGCTACAGTAGTGAAGATTTGTGGGTGTCATCCCCACCCCAATTTTACTTTCTCACTTGGAGGGTTTTTGGGTAATCATATCTAGTGTTATGTGTGTGAATGCTTACATGTTTACATGACTTATATGCTTTACATGTTATTTTAGTTTGCTCATTGAACCTATAAGATGGATGTATGCTGAAAGTTTTATGGGTCCAAGTTTAAACTACAGATTCACCAGCCCCCCTTAGAAGTTTACCTTTCCTATTTTATTTCCAAGAATTGGTATTAGAGCTAGGTTCTTTGAAAGAGAATCTTTGTATCTTTCAAGAAAGATATTGAAATGGAAGTCTACAAGTTGGGAAAGACTATTGAGAACTAGGAGATTGAAATACATCTCATACTACATCAACTGAATCAAGCAAGAGAAGACCTAAAGAATTCCTTGAAGAGAAGGAAAGAAATTGCTATTGCAAATAATGACACACAATATAAAGAGATTGACACTACCAAGCTACTTTCCAATGGTGGCTCCAATGAATTTGATGTAGCAATTATAGATCTGATGGAAAAGAATAGAGTCCAAGCTAAGGAAATTAGGAATCTCAAGTTAGAGCAAGAATCACAAGCCATACTGCTATGTAAGGTAACTAAACAAAAGAAGAAAGTTATGGAAGACAAAGCCATGATTGAAGAAGACAAAATAATTTTGGCCAATATATTGGAAGAGAAATCATTAGAGCTAACCAAGATTTCCAACATGCAATTGGATACTCTAAGTCAAATAATGAATGCCAACCATGAGTTAAATGTCAAGGACATTGAGATAACTATGTTGAAGTTGCAAAATGAACAATTGTAGAGTGACCTAAAGAAGAAAAAGAATTTTTTGAAAGTTTCAACAAACCAAATGAAGTCATCAAATACTTTGAGCAATTACTGAGATCCCCTAGATCCAAGAATGATAAATCAAGATTGTATATGAGCAATGTTAGTATGCTAATAGAAACCAAATTTAAATAAAGCTTCTACAAACTAAACAAAATTCATAAACTTCAAGATAGACTAAGATGAGCTCTCAATTGAGAATATGAGCCATTAATGGGCTCTCTCAATGAGAAGCTCTCTTGTTGAGTAGCTTTGTCTAAATAGATAGCATGTATGCTCAAGCTTTATGCTTCAAAAAGGGCTTCAAATAGAGTTGGAATTTGGGTGTGAGTGTATGGTTTTGATGTAAAATGGTTTCTCAAAATGGCATTATGACTTTACTTCACAGATTGTGTTAAAATGGCTTGGGAGAGGATTCCTTAAATAGGCAAAGGGCTTGAGGGATCAAGGGATAGGATGCAAGGATGTGAAAAAGCTTATAGAAGGCTCAGATTGCATGAGAGGAGAGCACATGGATTGTGCTTCCTTACAACCAATCAGGGAGTGACACATGTCACATGGTGAGAGGATGGAGGAAAGGGGAAGGATGAGTCAACAAAGAAGGCTCAAGGGATAAAATCTTCATAAAGACCCTCATAATGACTTGTAAGAGCAATAAAAGGGCTTGGAAGAGTCATTTATGGCCTAGTGGGCTTCATAAAGTTTTATGGTTGAGATATTTTGAGGGTGATGAGAGAAATTTCGACTTGGACTTAGGCTTATGCAAATGATTAGATGATGGATTAGGATGGTTTAGGATTAGCTTAGGGATAGGCAAGTGGATGGCATTTAATGAGGGTGGGTGAAGGACGAGATATTTGTTAACTTTGGCTTGGGTTAGTAAGTCTTAACCCATGTTTAGGGAATGTGACAAGGTTAGGAGGGGATTAGGATTAGGGTTAAAGATATCTTCTAGAAGAGTCTAGGCTTTGGATGAGGATGAAGACTTTTTAGAAGAGTCTAGAACTTCCTAGGATAAGATTTTATGAAATAAATAAAGTTTTATTTATTTCAAGGGTTTGGGTTGAGGAGATATTTATTAAAATATTTTTAATAAACATGAGGATTAATATTTAATCTTGATTAAATATTTTGAGTTGGGATTAGGGGTAGGAAATGATGAGATTAGCCTTTAATCGAAATTAAAGAAGGATTAGAAGATTTTGGAAGAGGTTATTGGTCTTAAGGAAATTGGCCAACTTTTGGGAAAAAAATAAATTATTTATTTATTTTGGGATTTTTGGTCAATTTATTAATTAAATAATTAATAAATAAGAAAATAATGTTTAAATAAGATTTAAACATTTTTGGGAGGGATTTCTTAATTAAATATTTTTAATTAAGATAAAGGGATTTAATGGCATAAAAATAAATTAATTAATTAATTAATTAATGATGATGTCATCAGGGATTTTTTCAAAAAATAAAAATACTTTATTTTCTAAAGGATTTTTAGGTGTCTACAAAGACTAGGATATACAAGTAATGAAGAAGGAGAGTCATCCAAAAGTGCATAAGAAAGGAACAATAAAGGTAAGAACTCCAAACCTACCTATCATATTTGTGGTAAGAAAGGATGTACTACTAATTTGTGTAGGAACAAGCCTAAAAATCAAAATTTTAAGTCCAAGAAAGTTATTCACTATCATAAGTGCAACAAGCGAGGTCATCAGGCACATGAATGTAGAACTAAGACCATGCATGCACAAAGATATGAAGGATATTCCTACAATTGTTAGAAGTATAGACATAGAGCTTTTGAATGCATATTAAAACCTATGTGGTCATCAAATAGGCAAACAAGGGTAAGGAACAATGGCAACTCCTATAACTGGGATTATAATACAAGATATAGTTGTCATTCTTGTTAGGAATATTGACATGTTCCTAAACATTATACTAGGACACACTTCAATGGTAAATACAAAAGGTGGTTGAGTCAAACCACATGTTTCAGCTATTTAAAGACTAGTTACATCAGTAAATATTGTCAAACTAGGTCAAAGGCACCAAGTTGTGAATTTGATAAAGGTAAAGGCAAGGAAAATGTTGAATACATCAGAGGTCAAATGAACAAGACATGGAAGAGAAAGGATTATTGCAACACATCAAATAGAGATGGGATCACTTCACCCAATGGGTCATGTGATCACACCTCATCAAACTAGGCAATCAAGAAGTATGTGGGACTAATATTTAAAGCCTATATCATACATTAGTTCCAAAAGGAGATAGTACTAAAAAGATTACATTAGCATGAATTAAGATGCAAGATGTTGATAGGAATTCAAGATAAATCTTTAAGTTATTCATGTTCTTTCCAAACATGAAGTATTTCCTATGTATGCTGAGTGGAATGTCAGTTGATGTTGAGCTCGTAGTGGTTGTCATGTGATGGAAATGTAAATGGATATCAAGTGAGCCTCAAATTGATTGATGTTGAGCTTACAGATGTGTAAGCACTTAGCATTAATTGCAAGGTTTTCAAAAGGGTATTTGATCTATTTTAGCTCATTTTTCATCATTTCAAATTTGAGCAAGAATGAGCAGAATAGAAGGCAATCTAGAAATCTATTCCAAGTAGTTGCAGAAGATTCTAGCAGTGATCTTACATCTATTTGTGAGATTTCACAACATATTTATCAAGATCCAAGCTATGAAATTTTAATTTTCATAAACCCTAGTTTCACATTATGGCATTGAGTTTGAAGAATGTAGAGGGAAAGAAAGTTTTAAACATTCAATTAGTAAGTAATGAAGTTAAGCAGCCCATTTTCAAAGCTATTCTTGACATTGCATATAAGCAAGACTCTTATGGTGCATTATCAATGATTCCACCAAATTTAATAATGGTGCAAGATGTGATAAAATGCTATAAATGCAAGATTGGTAGCATTGTTGACATGGAGATTAGGGAAGCATAGAACAAGCTTTGTGAAAATGGTGTTTTGAAAGAAGAGTTCAAAATTTTTGAGAGAAATGGATTAACATGAGCCCTAGATTTTCCAATTGTGTTTAAGATAGAATGAATCAGAATAGTGCTTAGCTTAATTCATGAAAATTAATTATGGCTAGACAATGGACCTATTAAAATTACTAGTAGAATAATCCATAGTGTTACTAGTTACCCAACCCTCTATTGGCCTAAGACACCGAGAAGTGATTCTAAGGAAGTGATTAAAAAGAATACTGGAGTTGTATACAACAAAAGAGGTATGACAATAGATACAATCACTGGTCCATTGTTAGACTTTGTTGTAAGGGTTATATCACACAAGTTCTATCAATCTAGTAGATTTGATAGTGTACCATATATAGTTGTGGATGTTGGATACAATATTGTCAAAAAAGATCATACATATGATCTAGTAGAGCTACAATTACAACAACTGATGGGAACCTTGGAGCAATCAACAAAACTAAGGGTGCATGATGAAAATTTGGCTCTATATATATATATATATATATATATATATATATATATGTATGTATGTATGTATATTATTTTATGTGTAAAAAAAATTCCCTTCATTTGGTACTATGGGATGGAAAACAAATAGATCAATAGTTGTACAAATTGGTGAATATATTGAGCAATTAGGAGAAATTTTTGAATCTTTGATGACAAATTATTTTGAAGAGTTCAAGAAGTCAATGAAGGAGAGACTAAGAATACTAGTATCTTTATTTGAAAAAAATTATAATGATGTATTTTTTCTTATGGATGTTGATTATACTTTTGTGCATGACGTAAGGAAGGACAGGGAAAACTAGGGTCAATGGCACACCCAGCTCTTCGAACCACCCTACAATAGTTAACACAATGGAAGCAAACACAAAGAGCAACAACTAAAGGAGGAAGAAGAGTAAAATAATTTTATTGATTCATCAAGTATTCAACATACATGCCTAGTTGTAAGGCCTTCTAGGTTATAGCTAGATACAAATTACATTCATACACAAAGATTAGCAACAAATTTGCACTTTCCAATTCTACTCTACAATCCTCTTTAAAATATCCTAACAACTCTTAACTCCCTGGCTCTAAGCCTAAATACTCTATGTA
Source organism: Cupressus sempervirens (assembly GCA_028749045.1). Classification (NCBI taxonomy): domain Eukaryota; kingdom Viridiplantae; phylum Streptophyta; class Pinopsida; order Cupressales; family Cupressaceae; genus Cupressus; species Cupressus sempervirens. The sequence continues at coordinate 98,729,148 of CM053793.1, read as the reverse complement.
TACTAACAAAAATGGCTAAAATATCATTCTAGAGCATAGAGAAGCCAAATTTGGCTCTCAATAAATATTCAATGAAAATAAAACTAACATTAAATGCACACGTTGGCCTGCATTAGCAATTAACTATCCTAAAGTTGATGTTCGAGAAAAATTGTGATATCTCCCAACTCTAATTGATTTAGAACTTGCACTTCAAACTATGGGTAGATATCTAGGTCCTCTATAACCCCTTAAGTATGCAAAGTCTGATTCATCAAGGAAAACTATGCATCCACCTCAAAATTCAAGCATAGGAAACTGTTACACAGAACTACCATAAATTAATGTTTAGGGAGAATTGGAATCTCTCCTAACCTATAAAGAGTTAATACTTGCACTCTAGAAAATAGGTATTACTCTAGCCCCTCTTCAATCTCTAAAGTTTTCAACCCTTCATTCATTATTAAAAATTAGTTACATGGGCTTCAATAGGCACCTAGAAACCAGAAAACATAGTTTCAGCATAACACAATTTCAGCAACAGGATAAGAACTAAAAACATGCAGGATAGTAGTGCAACCCAAGATGCTCTTGCATTAGACAACTAGGGTTGGAAGAAATAATTATCTTGAATCTTTGATATTTCACAACCTAAGCTGAATCCAACTCAAATTGAGAAATCCATGAAGCATCTTCCATAGGTTTGTTCTTGCACTTCACTAGATATTCATAATAATCTTTTCCCCTTGTGCTCTTACAAATTATCTAATCCAATATATGTTCAACTTCTTCAATATACTTCATAGGATAGTTCTCTAATATAATAACTTCATCATCTCACTCATGATACTTGTATAAATCAGCAACATTGAATATAGGAGATATATCCATGTCATCAGGTAACTCAACTTCATAAGCATTTCTACTGACAAACTTCTTCAAGATCTTATGAGGTCCAAAATTATTCATCTTCAACTTATTTTATGTTCCAACTAGAAATCTTCTTTTCTTTAAATGAACTATCACCTCATCACCAGCTTGAAAATCATGATGTCTCCTAGAGTAATCAGCATTTTCCTTATACTTCTAATTACTTTGTTCTATCCTCAATTTCACTTCCTTATGTAAAGACTCCATAAAATTAGCAAATTCTTCTCCTACAGAACTTTTTTTTTTTCACTAACAACATCTCTTAAATTTGATACTTCTCTAGGCTTCATTCTACTAACAATCTCAAAAGGTGACTTCCCTATACTCCTATTCATAGAATTATTATATGCAAATTCAACTTGTGCCAATACCATCTCCCAATTACTTGACTTATTCCCAACTAAGCATCTCATCAAATTACCCAAACTTCTATTCGCAACCTCTATTTTCCCATATATTTATGCATGGAATATAGAACTAAACTTCAATTCAATACCCATCTTCTTCCAAAAATAACCAACAAACTTACTGCCTCTATTAGAAATGATACTTCTTGGTAATCCATGTAATCTCACAATCTCTTTAAAAAAAAGTTTAGCAAAATGCTTAGCATCTAATGTCTTCTTACATGGTATGAAATGGGCCATCTTAGAAAATCTTTCCACTATAACAAATATGGAATCATACCCCTTCATTGTCTTAGGAAATCTAAGAACAAAATCCATACTGATATCACTCCAAGGTTTCTCAAAAATAGTAATAGGTGTATACAAACCAGTATTTTGACTCACTCCTTTTGCAACTTGACAAACTCCATAGCTCTTTAAAAATTTCTAAATATCCTTTTACATTTGTGGCCAATAATAATTCTCTTTCAGCAAACTCAATGTCTTATCAATGCCAAAATGTCTAGCTAATCCACCACTATGCTTTTCTTTAATCAGATTCAACCTCATAGAACTTATAAGAATACACAACTGAATAACTTTGAACAACATACCTTCTTGAATGAAATACTCATCATACTTACTTATATGTTTAGTTAGATTTGGTGCTCTACACTATCTTCATGCCTCAAAAAAATCAAGATCAGCATAACTCTTTCATTTCATCAAAACTGAGAACTTCAACCTTCATTTCAGCCAATAAAGAATGTCTTCTACTCAATGCATCAACAACTCTATTAGTAACTCCATTCTTACACTTAATTACAAATGTAAAATTCTATAGATACTCAACCCATTTCATATGTATATGATTCAATTTATTTTGACTTCCCAAGTATTGTAAAGCTTTATGATCATTATACAACACAAACTCCTTAGAAATAAAATAATGTCTCCACTTCTTCAAAGCTTGGACAGTAGCATAAAATTCTTGATCATACATAAAATACTTCCTTTTAGCATCATTCAACTTCTCACTAAAAAAAGAAACAAGTTTACCTTCTTGACTTAACAAAACTCCTATTACATTACCACTCGCATCACATTCAACTTGTAATACTTTGTTGAAATCAAGCATAGCCAATACAAGTAACTCAGCAACCTTTTGTTTCATTATCTCAAAACTCTTATTAGCTCCATGTGTCCACTTGAATTCCTTTTTATCTCCCCTCATTGTCTTGGTCATAGCATTACAAATAGAACTGAAATTCTTTATAAAAATTTTGTAAAAACTAGCCAAACGATGAAATGATCTTACCTCACCCACATTCTTAGGTGTAGGCCACTCCATAATTGCTTTAACCTTCTCAAGATCCATGTTCAATCCATCAACCAAGAATCTTTTCAGAACTTCATTCATTAACCTCATGAAAGTAATAGGTGCATTAGTCAAACCAAAAGGCATAACCAACCATTCATACAAACCATATTTTATTTTGAAAGCAATCTTCCATTCATCACCTTCCTTGATTCTGATTTGATGATAGCCACTCTTCAAATCAATCTTGGTAAAATACTTTGCTCCACTCAAACAATCCATTATGTCATCCATCCTCAGCATAGGAAGCCTATATTTCACTATAATTTTGTTAATAGCTCTAGAATCAGTACACATTCTCCATTCTTCATTCTTTTTAGGTGCCAATATAGCAGGTATAGCACATGGACTCAAACTTTCTCTGATCAAACCTTTTTGCAATAATTCGTGCACTTATCTATTAAGTTCTTCAATCTTTGTAGGTGTCAATCTATATGGTGCTTTGTTTGAAAAATTAGCTCCAGGGATCAAATCCATACAATGGCTTATACTTCTTATTGGAGGTAAACCATTAAGAATATCATCAGCAACAATATCTTTATATTCATTCAAAAATTCTACAATTACTACTATCACTTTTTCATTACCAACTTCTACTACTTGGATATTCTACCAATACTTGGTCTTCAAGGAACTATAGAAAAACAAACTTGATTCTTCTTTACTTCATTTTCAAATTGGTTTTCCATTAACCATACAAACTTTTATTGCAGTACAACTAACCTCATCTATACTTTCAATCAAAGGCAACAATATTTGTTTCTTCTCATTTACCTAAAGAGTATATTGATTCAATCTTCCATCATGTAAAATATATATCACCAAGGTCTACCCAAAAAATATGACAACAATCCATGGGCATAATATCACACAAAACTTCATCAAAGTAATGTTCAATTTTGAACTTCACAATACATTGCTCACTTACCAATATCTTATGCTCATCTTTGATCCAAGAAACATGATAGGGTTTGGGATGTTTCAGCATCTACAACTGCAACTTTGTAACTAGCTCTTATGATGCTAAATTTGTTGAACTTCCACTATCAATGATCACCTTTCAACATTTTTCAGCCATCTTACATCTAGTCTTGAAAAGACTTCTTCTAAGGATAGATTCCTCATCACTTCCCTTATTAAATAAGGTTCTTCTCATCATCAATTTTTTCTCCAACCACAGGTCCACTTGATGAACTCTCAATGTCTTCTTGAGTCACAACATTTCTATTATTCTGCCTACTTTCAAAAGATCTATATTCAAAGGATCTATGCCCTTCTTTACCATATCTAAAACAATTACCACAAAAACCACCTCTAGGATAAGAATTACCTCTTCCTCAGTAAGATCCAATACCTCCTCGATATGAGCTACCACCTTTCCACTCTATCTTGTCTTTGTCATCATTCTTCCATTCAAATTTACCTTTATCCTACATAAGACTTTTAGATCTACCACCTTCACCATAAGATCTACCTCTATCTCTCTGGAATCTACCACCTCTACCTCTTTTTCTTTTTTCATGCTTCTTTGCTAAGATCTCCTTATCTTTCAAGGAATATTGATATGCTTCTTCAACACTTTCTAACTTCACAAAACATATTTCATCTTGAATTCTAGATCTCAATCCATTTATGTACCTTGCAATTTTCTCAACTCATCATGTACATGTCTAGATCTGATGTCCAATCTATAGAATTCATCGGTATACTCTTTCACAGTCATGTCCTTTTGTTTCAAATTTTGCATCTTTCTCAACAAGCTAACTTGGTAATTAGCAAGAATGAATTTTTTCTTTACCTTGTTCACCATCTTCAGCAAAGTTATGATCTTCTCCTTTCCTCTCCTTTGTCTATCGGTTTGCAAATGCTCCCACCACAGTGAAGAATGGCCTTTCAGCCTAGTAACTATAATCTTCACCTTTCTATTATTAGGAGTGTTTTTATACTCAAATAACTTCTCCATATCTAAGATCTAATCTAACATAGCACTAGTATCTAATTTTCCATCATAAGAAACAACTTCTATAGTAGGCTTTGAATTTTCCCTAGACAACACTCTCAACAATCTTTCCTCGTCTTGATCTTCTTCAAGTTTTGGATTATGGTTTGGTGCTATTGTTTCATCATCACTTACATCATCAAGATGTGCTCCTCTCCTTTGGGTTGTCTCCATAGCATCTAATCTAGCTGCAATTTGTCTCAATTGATCCAATTAAGTATTATCAGCATTTCCTCTTCCATGAACCATCTTTACAAATTAGGTTCATGCAAGATCATAACCCTCTGCAAGTTATAGCTCAAATCCATAGATCTGCAACCCTATAACCAAATCCAAATTAGGGTTCTACATGATCCAATCTCCACAAGGAAAAACCTCAAGCTCTAATAGTACTTGACACAAGGAAGGATGGGAAAAACTAGGCCAATGGCACACCCAGCTCTTCGAACCACCCTGCAAGAGTTAACACAATCGAAGCAAACACAAAGAACAACAACTAAAGGAGGAAGAAGAGTAAAATAATTTTTTTATTCATCAAATATTTGACATACATGCCCAAATGTAAGGCCTCCTAGGTTATGGCCAGATATAAATTACATTCATACACAAAGATCAGTAGCAAATTTGCACTTTCTAGTTCTACTTTGCAATCCTCTTCAAAACTACCTAAAAAATCTTAACTCCCTAGCTCTAAGCCCAAACACTCTATTTATACTAGCAAAAATAGCTTCTAGATCATTCTAGAGCATATAGAAGCCACAAGTTGGCTCTAAACAAATATTAAATGAAAATAAACCTAACATTAAATGTACAAGTTAGCCTGCACCAATAATTAACTATCTTGAAATTAATGTCCGAGAAAAATTGTGATATCTCCTAGCTTTGATTGATTTAGAACTTATGCTTCAAATTGTGGGTAGATATCTAGATTCTCTACAACCCCTTAAGTGTGCAAAGTCTGATTTGTCAAGGAAAAGTGTGCATCCAGCCCAAAAGTCAAGCATAGAAAACTATCATGTGGAACTACCAAAAATTATTGTTCTGGGAGAATTGGCATTTCTCCTAACCTATAAGGAGTTATGACTTGTGCACTAGAACATAGATAGGCCCTCTTCAATCCTTGAAATGTGGGCCCTTTCATTCATTATGTAAAATTAGTTACATGGTCTACAATAGGCACCCAGAAACTACAAAATGTAGTTTCAGCAGAACAAAGTTTCAACAGCAAGATAAGAACTGAAAACATGCATGATAGTAGTGCAACCTAGGATGCTCCTACATTAGTGCAAGTTTCCACACCATAACTAAGATGGTTGAGACCCTTGGGCTATGAAATTAACGTGGATGATGCCTCTATAGCTATAATAGCTCTACTAGTAGAAAAGATAGATAAAACTGCAAAAGTTTTTTGAAACTATGAGATGGTAAAGTCCAAAATTACCATGGATTTGAAGACTACTTTAGATCTATAGAAAAAGGAAAAGATAGTTAATAAGAATTCAAATTAAATTTAATATATATTATGTTATACAAGAAAATTATTAACAATATTTTATAGACCATCACTATGTGGTCTTGGACATCATGTCTACTATTGACATAACATTTAGGAATATTCAAATCTTATTTTCCTATTTACAAAAATTTAAAATATAAATACTATGTCACTATCTTCATGTCTACTACTTACCTAACATTAGATTAATTGGAGAAAGTGTCGAGGGAAAAGAAGAAGAAGAAGAGGATGAAGAGGAAGAAGAAACCCAAACACAAGTACCTCTAGCATTGACATAGGGTATGGGAGAAGATCAAGAAGAGGAGGAGACTAAATGGGCTAAGGGAGAAGAAGCCAAGGAAGCACCTACTCCTACCAAGCCAAAGAAGAGGAAGGCCAAGGCATAGCCTCTAGCAAGTACTAAGAAAATTGACAAACCAAGTCAACCAAAGCCCACTATACCTACAACAAGAGCCAACACAAGTGCAACTACACAAAAAGCCAAGGGAAAGACAAAGCAAATAGAATAAGGAGGTCAAGAGAAAAAGAGAACAAGAAGGAAGTATGTTGCACAACTAGATTCTAAAGAGGAGAAAATAGAGTCAGATGACAATACCCATTTTAAGGTGGTGTGTCACAACCCTCTTTCAGATCTTGAAAAATTATGTGAAAATGTTAAGAATAATATAGATCTATCAAGATTCAATCATGTTAACTTTGATAAATTCTGTAAAGAGGAGAAAAACCAAGTGGAGGAGGCCCTATATGCCATGATGGAAAAATCCAAAACAATGCCACTAGAATATGTAAACTCTATACCTAAGAGTCTTTATGACATAGTAGAGCAAAAATGGAATTGTTATCTAAATCTAAAAAGAAAAATTAGGGAGACCACACTAGCCCAAGTGATGTGTGAATTAACTAAGGGAAAAATTGATTAGGCTATAAATAAGTATGCAGTTAGGTTCACACCTAAATATAGAGCCTTTAGTATTTTACAAAATAATATAGAGGATATTGTCAAAAAGTCAACACAGATATGGAAACTCATTTATGGGTTAACCACAATAAAGAAAGGAGAACCTAAACCTTATGAGGTCAAAGATGATGATGAAGAAGATAATGACAAAGATAATACTATTGGAGGAGGAACAGCAATGGAAGTAAATGACAAGGCAATAGCTAAGCCTAAGCAACTAGAACAATAACGTGTGCATGGTACACAACTACTAAGGGTTAGTCCTCCACATGACACAACTAAGATAGCTAAAATAGTAATTTTCAAGGATATCTTTGATTTATTAGCTCAAAACATCAATCCCCTTACTAAAGAAGATTTGAAGAAGATATTAGATCAGTTTACACTACAGGCTAAACTTTGTGGCAATCCTATTTTGGTAAGTGTAGATGAACTACAAAAGTTAGTGACCGGTGTTGCAAGAAAAAAGGTGAATCCACAAGAACCACCTTCTATCATCCTTTTAGTCAAATAATATATAATCTTTGGTCTAAATTCTAGAAGCTACATCTACCAAGGTTGATACAATTGTCAAGATTGATACTACTGAGAAGGAGACAACATAAGAACAAGCCACCATAATAGGATAGTAGGAAATAGGTCAGATAGACCTATCTACACCTATAGCACAAGGAAAACGTGAAAGTCAAGTCATAGTGGGAGAATAGGGCAAGCCTAAAGAGAGTAAAATGGCACCACAACTAAAGGAGTGGACTGGCATCTAAGCCTTGGTAACATTACCGGTATATGGCACTCCTTCCGCACAAACTCTTTAGAAGCCTAGCACAAAAGCTATTCCATTTGAAATCTTAGTGCCAAGCCCAAGTTTATCAAAGGCTAAAAAGGTAATTTAATATGGAGATATAACCTTTGATGAAGAAATTTTTATACCCAAATATGATTATGATACCATGACATTAGAACAAATAGGCATAATATAGCAGGTCCTAGAAAGGAAAAAGCATCAAGAAATGCTTAGGAGAGAATTTAGTTAGATGTAGGCACTACAAGACATTATGGATATCTTTCTAGATGAATTTAGTCTACCAACTCCTAAAGATACCAAGCCACTAATGGAACAAATGATAGATATAGTGGAAAAGGTCAGTAATGAAGATCTTGATACTAATGCCAAATTATTAGAATGATTTGAAAAGAAGTTCCAAAACAAAGTAAATGAGAAAATATCTAGTGAAATAGCACTAACACAAGTTGCATTGGCAAAAAAGGTTGAGGATGTGAAGAAGGTACTTGAGAACATATTCTCATTATACACAAAATTTTGCAATCCAACACTCTTCACCCAAGAGACCAGAAGTCACATTCTGAGTCTGGAGAGCCAAATTTTTGCATCAAGTGCAAGACTACCAATGAATCTAGCTTAGAGTGAGAAGAATTTTAGAACATTTCTCTAGACACAGAGACAGTCAGCTATATTGACAACAAATGAGGCTAACATAAGAGCCAAACTAACTAGCATCCAAGCAACCTGCACCCAACATATGGAAATTTTGCATAAGGAGCTAGGCTATGCTAAAAATATACTAAAGAAAGTCCATAATATTTCTACTTTAGATGGTTTATTCCACCTTGCTGCTAAGCTTTCCATCCAAATCAAGTCATTGGATGTTGCATGTGATAACTAGGATGCATCCCTCAAGATAATATTGGATGTCCATAAATCTTTTCTAGACAAACACACAATAAGTGTATAGCCAATCGACATAACTGTCAAAAAGGGAGAGATATATAATATATAGGAGATATATATTTTTGGGGGAGAAGTAAAGCAAAAGGGGGAGAATAATATAAAGATAGAGACATATTTTTAAGAATAATAGAGCAAAAGAGGGAGAATGAAACAAGAAAAATCAAATGAAAGAGTATCAGCAAAACAAAGCATGAAGTCAAAATGTATCAGTAGAGACACATTTACTTAGGAGTATAGAATTTTGTTTACATAAAAAAACTTATCAACTCAGGGGGACTTATCAAATTTTGAGGTATACAAGTTATTACCAAATTTTGATGTTTTCAAGTTTTGTATATAAGTCGAATTGAGATATGTTATGCTCGTAAGATTAAGGATGATAATGTATACTCAATTTTTTTTGACACTCATGTCAAAGGGGGAGATTTTTAATCTTAGATTGGTCTTGACAAGTGAGTCTTAACACACTTAATTTTTTTACTTAGTTCATGTCACACTAGTAATGCATGTCGAGCACAACATGTAAATATTAGACCATGCCAAGTCACAGTGAGTGTTGAGCCACTCATGTGCCGAGTCACTCAAGTACCGAGTAGATATATCATGCTAAGTGATTTAGGAGCCAAGTAAATAGTAGATCTTGAGCAATATAGGTGTAAAGTCATAGTAGAAATATTAGTGTATGTCAAGCATCAGAGACTTCATATGCTAAATAAGATAGTTTTGACATATTTGTTTGTAATAGCACAAACAATTATGTAAACCATTTTTTAGCCAATTTAAGGATGAATTTTGATATATTGGAGATAAGGACAAATCTCTAGTTGGATTCCCTATGCAATTACATGCAGCCAATCAAAAAATAGGAAGGATTAAGTGGCAAAATGGATGAATCTCAATTGTAGATTCATCCCTAACCCTAAGCCACCAAACTCTTCTTAAGGAGGATGAAACCTTAAACTCTCTATGAGTGTGTAAGGAATTGAAGGAGACAAGAGGATAGTTTGTATGGGAAAATAGAGCATTCATGATGACTTAGAAGTTATGAAGTGAAACCACATTGCAAAATCAGTTAGAGCATAATAGAGGATAGCAAAAAGGATATAGCAAAGAGACATCTAATCAAGAAGGATAAAGAAGACATTATTTAGAGGTGATTTGTTATCAAGAAAGAAAGTTCCAACTGTAGGATCTATGTTGAGACATTCTAACAGGTGATTTTAGTCAAATCTCTTAATAGATTAGTCCTAATAGGCTATATGAAATCCTTTAACAGGGTGCTTACTTAATTGTAAGTTAAAATCCTCTAACAAGGCACACTTCTAACAGGGTGTTGAAATCCTCTAACAAGGTGAGACCTAATAGTCTTTGTAAGCCTTTAATAGGGCAGATCTCTCATAAGGTGGATCATGTTTCATCATCAAAACATTGTAACCTTCATTGGATACACTTTATTGCTATAGTAATGAAGATTTGTGGGTGTCATCCCCACCCTTCTCACTTGAAGGGTTTTTGGCTAATCATATCTGGTGTTATGTGTGTGAATGCTTACATGTTTACATGATTTATATGCTTTACATCTTATTTTATTTTTTTCATCAAATGGATAAGATGGATGTTTGGTGAAATTTTTATGAGTCCAAGTTTAAACAACTGATTCACACCCCCCCACCCCCCAAGAAGTTTACCTTTTCTATTGTATTTCCAACATTGAGGACATATATAAAGGAAGGATATTTTTCTTTTGGTAAAGCATGAATTGGATGTGTGTGAAGTATGAAGTGGGTGAATAAGAGAGAGTGTTTGATAAATGAGAGTAAGCTATCTAAGGGATTATTGGATGTGAAGTTAGTGATCTAGTATCGATATCTAAAGGAGTAGAAGTTTGGTTAATAGAACAAAGAAAGAGGAAGTAAAAGTGAAATTCATTTTTATTATTTTGCAAGGAATAATACTAAGATCATTTGGATAGTGGGTTCATTGGTCTTTCCCTTGAATTTTTTTGGATAGTGGATCCATCTTGCTTCTACAACTCCTAACAGGGTTGGAACAACTCATAACTAGGTTGGAATCTCCTCAAAAGGATTCAAAGTCTCCTAATAGGGACTGATATGTACTAATTTTTCTTATTGACTCCTAATAGAGTCCATCCTCTTACAAGGAATATTTATATTAGTACATCATTTTTTGGGTACCATCCCCATCGGGGTTTTCCCTCTAATCAAGTGTTTCATTAGTTAACATCTATGATGTTATTATGTATGACTATCATGTTATGGTTGTTGATTATATTGCTCATATGGTTAAGGAATAATTAGATAGATAATTGTTGTAATAGTTGGATAAATGATTCCCCCCCCCCCCCCCTCTCCTCTCAATTATATTGGTGGATTTTATATTATAACAAAATGCTATTAGCTGCAATTTACAAAAAGGACTTGTATTATCAAAGATAAGGATGGTAAGATAATTGGAATAGGTAGAAGATCTAGAGGTAATGTATTTAAATTGAATCCTACTAAGATGACATGTTTAGTTGCAAAAGTGGATAAATTTTGGTTATGGCATAGAAAGTTTTTCCATATAAACTTTGATAACATTGTGAAGGCGAGTGGTACATTTGTATTTAGAGATTTTGCTAGAATCATGAAGCCTGTTAATGTAGTTTTCAAAGAATGTATTATGACTAAGTAGAAGAAGATATCATTTCCCAAAAATAATTCCACTACTATAGAGAAGTTAAATATTGTTCAAACAAATTTGAGTGGGCTCACCAAAATAAGAAGATTCTATGGAGAAAGGTACTTTATTTGTTTTGTTGATGATTTCACTAGAATGATGTGGGTAGCATTTCTTAAACAAAAATATGAAGCATTTGAGTAGTTCAAGATATTTAAGAATAGAGTTGAGAATGAATATGTTGTGAAGGTTAAATGTTTGAGATCAAATAGAGGTGGAGAGTTTACTTGTAGAGAGTTTAAAATTTTTTTTGAAGAAAATGTAATTAATAGAAAGTTATCATCACATAAAACCCCTAAGTAGAATGGGATAGCAAAAAGGAGAACCATATCAGTATCAGAGGTAGCAAGAGAAATGATGTATCCAAGACTTTTTGGAGAGAAGCAAGTAATGCAATAGTATACACCATGAACAAAGTGCAGATTAAGAAAAGTACAAGCAAGACTCCCTAACAATTGTGGTTTGATCATACATCTTCAAAAGTACTTCAAAAATTTTGGAAGTGTTACATAAAGAGAGATGATGATATTGGTAAGTTTGATCTAAAAAGTGATAAAGGTATGCTCCTTGGTTATTCATTGAAAAAAAAAGTTTACATATATTTTAATCATATAACTAAGATAATTTTTTAGTGTAAAAATGTGAAAGTATATGAAAATTTTGGAGTTAAAGAAAGAATGATGGATTATACTTGTGATGAGGAAGAAGATAATCCTAGACTTGTTAGAGAGAATACAAAATTTTTCTTTAAGAATAAAAATTACTTGCAAAATGATGTACAAATTATTGAGAAAAGAGGAGAACATAGATTTGAAACAAGAGAAGAGATGAGTTGAGATAACAACTGCTATGCCTAATAGGAGCTTGAAAAAAAAAAAATCTTGAAGAGAAGATTATTGGAAGCAAAGACAAAGGAGTGATGACAAGAAATAGAGTACATAAGGAATTATGTCTAATTTCTCAAGTAGAACCTAATTGTGTGGATTAGGCATGCAAAGATGATCATTGGATTCAAGCAATGAAGGAAGAACTAGATTAGATTATGAAGAATGAGACATGAGAATTGGTTCCTAGGCCTAAATACAAGAATATTATAGGAACTAAATGGGTTTTCATAAATAAGATGAATGAATAAGGTGAAGTTGTGAGAAACAAAGCTAGACTAGTATGAAAAGTTTATTCACTACAAGAAGGAATAGACTATGAGGAAACATATTCCCTTGTAGCCAAAATGGAAGTAGTGAGAATTTTTTTGGATTTTCCAGTAAGTAAGAAGTTTAAAGTGTATCAAATGTATATCAAGTCAGCCTTTCGAAATGGATAACTTGAAGAAATTTAAACTGAGAATCTTGAAGGATTTCCTTTGACAAAAGACAAGGATATGATATGCATATTGAAGAAAGCACTATATGGTCTAAAGCAAGCACTTAGTGTTGATCTCTAAGCCTATGTTGTCTATTAGTGTCCAAACATTTAGTCATTTACTAGGAAAGGATCAACGGTCATCACTTTGATTGAGTCATCTAGTAAAGGCCAAGCATAACAAAGGATTTATTTATTTTTCATTACATGCCAAACAAGTTAGTGATTTCTGAGCACCCTAGTTGAGAATGAGTGTATATCCAAGCCAAGTTATTTTAGTGGAGACTAAGTAAATTAGGAAGACAATATTTTTTGAGTAGATAGAGAACATATGTATATAGAAGGCAAGTGCCAGCACGAATGACAATGATGGCTATGTGTCAACATGTTTATATGTCATGCAATTCAATTTTGTCATATGAGTTTGTAATTGCATAAACACTTTTGTAAACCATTTTGGTTGACTTCCATATGAGATTTAATATTTTTAGAGATAGATTATGCATCATTATAGAAGGTAATGATCCCAATTAATGCAAATCAACCAATCAAAAAATTACTAATAAACAGCAAAGGATGATGAATAGTGAACCATCAATTGAGATCTAGAATTTTCACAGAACATCTATTTAAGGAGGATTCTAACCTTGGAATCAATATATCTGTGTGTGAGTGATAAAGGAGAAGGTTTATGTGTGAATGAATGAACAAGTGCAAGAAAAAAACAAGGATAGAATAGAGAAAGAAAGGTAAAGTCTGAAATCAATTCAGACTAGGGCAATCGAAGTTGTTGGGACTTAAAATTAAAACACTAATTTTGAGTACCCTATTCTAAAACTGAGTCTAATTAAGCCCCTATAAGAGATTTTTAGGAAGACATACTCAGATCATTTTTAGATGTATTTTTATAGAAAGCATATTTGGAGAATGTGATTTTAGTCAATATTCCAAATTAAGATTGTTGGTGCTAGTGATGGGTGCAAAAATGAAGTATAGAGTCAAGACGTTAAAATTTTGGGTGTGCCTACAATGAACATTAAAAGAACCAAGGTGTGATTTGTAGGGGGCTTGCATAGGATAATGATGAAAAGAGAAAGGTTTTTGTCCCATATTGGTTGTGAGAGAAATGTTATTTGTGTTTAAATAGAGAAATCCACAATACATTAGTGCCTTAAAGACAAAAGCCTTTTGAGGTACAAAGAACAGGTGGGGCCCATAGGAAGTCAATTTAGTATGTGGATTGAAGATATATTATGATAGAGTAGATAGATGACATAGAAACATGTAGATGAATTGGAGCATGACATGTGGTACATTTTCCAAGAAGGTTGCAAGATCACAGCATTTAGCTCATAGTTAGCAAATGGAGCTGTGAAGTGGCATGAGTAGTTAAGTTACCAGTTAACGTGACTTTAGTAGTTAAGCTTGTAGTTAAGAAGATAGGGTCTTGAAGTGGTGAAAATGGCTATGTCACAAGATCTCTAGTTAGTTTGGCAGTTGGAGATTAATGACCCCAATGTTGCTACTAATCGCTAGTGGTTAGTCATGACATCTCTACAATTAAGACTTGGTTAAGGTTCAAGGCTCTGATAGTGCAACCATAGCTTAATGTGACATCTCTAAAATTTGATTAAGGTTAAAGTTAGAGATAAAAAACTTGCAAAAATTTGGCATGTAGCAATATGGTCCCAACAAGAAGACAATGTGGCAAAATGGATAGAAAATGAGATTGTGCCACGTAGCACCTAGGTGGAAAGGACACGAAAGCATGAGAGTTGTCAGATCAAGGACAATAAGTTTTAGAGAAAGTCTCTAGAATAATGACACCTATCCATAGTAAAATCCATTTTGTGCCAAATCTTAAAAGGATAAAAACTTACATGGGAAGTCTCTAGAATAGAGACACATGCCAATTTGAATGATTCCTCTAATATGAATAGATAAATATTGAAAAATTGAATCAAACAACTAGGGAATGGCATAGAAACACAATGGTAACCATATTAATGAATAGAAATGGGTCACATGGCACAAGAAGAAGGTCAATCATAAGTTTAGGAGGATAACCATGCAACTAGTGAGTAATGCTATGAAGTTACACCCACAGGAAATAGTGAACTCACACGGTAGAAGGTGTGGTTAGACAAAATGGTCACGATGTTGTAGTAAGAGGCAATCACAAGTTCATGGATTATTTTTTCAATTTGAGTTAAATTATTGTAAATCCATGATAGAAGTGGTCACAAGGTCATGAGGATAATGGTGGTTAATGGCCAGTAGTCCTGACATCACAACTAACCACTAATGGTTAGTCATGACATCTATGTAGCTAAGTGGTGATTCAAGGCTAAGAGCTATGAAGTCAAGAGAATTTGACATTTGGTAGGGGTTTTTGATAATGATTTGAAGTGGCAATGATGCAGATTCAAGATTCAATCTAATTGTGACATGTGACACCCACATGGAGGCTGACTAACCCATGTGTACTTGGATGAAGTTTATGAATATTTAAAATTTTCAATTCTTTCAACATGAGCACACAGGGGAAGCTTTAAATTAATTTGCAATATTTTATAAAGTTGAAGCTTTATCAAAGAGAAATATGCTCAAATTATTTTATGACCTCTTCATTCAGAAGACCTATAACTTCAAATGCCTTTAAAAGGGGGTTATTCAGTCATGATATAGGACTGTTATATATCACCAAAAAGGTCTCGATGTCCACTTTCTAGATTTGTAGTTTTTGCATAGGTGGTAGTGGGAAGTAGTTATGATCTAATTTTTTTGAGGCACTCAAATTTTAACTATATTCTAGTATGGTACTTTTAGTTGCAGTTTGTGACAAAATGGTGAACTTATTATCTACCAAACTTGGAGAAAGTCCAACCAACAATGTTATTTTTCCTTCTAATGCATTTGGTGGATCTTTGGAAAAATTTTGGTAGTAGATCAAATATTTTCTCAAGAGGGGTTTTCTATCATTCTAATGAGATATTTTGATCATTTTTTTTGGGCAATGATCAGATTTGATTTTCAATTGGAAGATGGAAGAGGAGAGATGTTTTGCAAGTAGAAAATGGAAGATTTTCAAGTGGATAACTAGCAATTTAAGATTAGATCCAAGAATTCTTCCTCTTCTACTTATTCTCTTATTTTCTATTTTGTAACGGTTTGATCCAGTCTATTGAGCAAAGCTCTAGCTACAATTCCACTATTCTTCAGTATTTTGAACAGCATTGTAGTTTTCTTTGAGCAAGTAGTTAATATACTCATCTTTGGCGTATTATTATAGGTTATTGCATGAGCCTCATGTATTTGTTTTCAAAGAAATTAATACAAATATTCTTGTTGAAAACTTTCATTCTAAATCTTTTCTCCTTTCTATGAGTTTATAATTTTCTATGATGTATGGACAAAGAACATATAGTCTTGTTACAACTTGATTTGGAGTTGTATGCCATTGTATGTTTTGTGTTGATCTCTAAGCCTATGTTGCCAATTAGTATACAAACACTTAATAATTTGCAATTTATTTACTAGGAAAGATTACAAGGTCATCACTATGACTAATTTATCTAGTAAAGGTCAAGCATACAACACTTATACCAAGCAAAATAGTGATTGTTGAGCATTCAGTAGAGACCAAGTAGAGATATGAGCCAAGAAATATAGTATGAGATGATCAATACAATGAATACCAAGCATATTGATGAGTTATCAAGAGCTAGGAAAATAGTTATATAGAAGCTGAGTAACAACACAAAGATTTATGCATGAACAAGTGTCAGAGCATTCAAGTGTCAAGTAGTTCAATTTTGATATGAGAGTTTGTAATGACACAAGCTCATATGTATACCATTTGGCAAAATTTTCTAAGATATTTTATATTTATAGAGCCAGCTAAGATGTTGATTATGTGTCATTATAGAAGGTAATGATCCCTAAGTGAGCAATTCAACCAATCAAAAAAGGGATGTAAATGAAAAAAGATGGTGAGGTATAAATTGTCGATCAAGATCTACAACCTTCACAAAACATATATTAAGGAGGATTCTAACCCTAGAATTATGAGGAGAGAATGAGAGAGATTATGAGTGTATGAAGAAGGCAAAGTTTGGGAGTAGAATGGATAGAGAGAAATCAAAGCAATGAAGGATTGAACAATGTCATCATATTAGGAGAATTGGATTAGTGATATGACAAGGGGGAGATCCAAAATCATCTTGCAAAGCATACCAAGGGTCAAGTACCGAATCATTTATTGTTAAGTGAGATAGGTTAAATCTCTTAATAGAGTGGTCCTAATAGGCCTATGTAAATATCCTAATAGAGTCCTTACTTCATTGTGAGTATAAAATCCTTTAACAAGATGAGACCTAATAGTCTCTTAAGTTTTTAATAGGGAAAAACCCTCACAAGGTAGATCATAGTTTATGATCAAATAGTGTAACCCTAATACGTTAACTTTATTGTTACAATAGTGAAGATTTGTGATGAAGGGTGATCCCTTAATACCATAAACTCATAATAGAAACAAAGAAATAACCAAAAAATGCAAGAAAAAAATATGGACTTCTTATTTGTGCCACAAATGTGGTATCGTAGAATTCACAAGTATAATATGCTAACCCACATGGGTGCCTTCATTACAATAATCTACAAGACAAGCGGTGAACTATCACTGAGAGTTAATGTTTGGGCCTTTCTTAAATAGGAAATTTTATGCCACCCAGTTTCTTTCTAGATGCTCAAACTTAATACTTAGGGCGGACAGACCCTAACAATACATACAGAGTCCACTAAACACATCTTTGACAAATTATTTTAAAAATTTTGGTAGCCAAACTTTGGAAGGCCATAACTCTCAAACCATTGCTCTGATTGGCTATTATAACCACTTTTTGAAAATGCTAGCTTTTGATCTACATGCTCAGAACCACGCTAGCACCCTTCTATCGAGTTTTCAGACATCATCCGATTACTCTAAGGCCTCTAACGGTGAACTTGAAGTTTTTTTTGTAAATTTTTCCACTAAAAATCCATAATAACTTCTCTAACACTTAAGCTGGAGCAATTAGATTTTTATGGTAAGCTTATAATTCCAAAATAAACTATCCTATAGAAAATGAGAACATTCTAAGTTTGTATGACAAACTTATTAAAAATAGCAAGCTCCTAGAAATAGCATCCCCCTATCTACTAGTCCTTATTAAAATAGAAAAGATTGAAAAGAAAATTTTATTGGGTGATGCAAGATTGCTCTTACACATAGGATGCTCTTGTATCAAACACTTGGGGTAATTTGAGAAGTGACTCTATCATGTCTCATCTATTCAAAGTAAAATCAAGATGGTTAACCTCCTCCCTTACTAGCCATGATGAATCCTCTACTTGTAATGCCCCGCTCAGGAACCCAAAAATAATATTGGTTCTCAAAACCAAAGTTCTCATAAATGCTCAATAGCATAAAGCTCATAAAACATAAATCTCAATTAAAATCATAAATTTCATCATGACATCTACTCAAATAATCACAAAAAAAATCTCAAAAATGCCTCTAATGCACATCCTAACTTGGCCAACTAAACAACCCACAAAGAAAAACTATCAAGAAAATAAACATCACAAAACTATAAATAGAATATTAAAAAATACATGGTTTTCAGTCGCATGATTTAATTCCACCAATTTCTCTTGTTTAGCTTGGGCCACAAGGATGTGTTTAGAAATAAAATAAGAATATACATGTTAATATAAATTATTATGCTAATATAATGTTGGCAAATTTGCCTTCTTGCCAAAATCACCACATTTGAATTTAAAAGATAAACAGCCACTTCCCATGCTTTTCAATATTCAATACCATGGAAAAATAATATCCTAAAGTTAGGAACTAGAAGTCAAAGGCCTACAATGCTAAAAAAAATTGTAAGATCACATGAGGAAATTATGGAGTGTTGCAATTTTATAGTGGACCTAATATTGGGGAGCCAAAATTATGAAGGTAAGATGCTATGACAAGGGGTCCACCATAATATTGTAATATCAAAATGATGTAAAAGGTCATTGTAGAATTAGTAAAGTGAAATATAAGGTTTATGATGGTACAATGTGGTGTAGAGTTAGGGATGTGAAACATAAGGTTTACAATATTATGCCAGACTCGTAAGATCAAGGAGTTGTAAGATTAGGGAATCATAGGATTGGGAGAAGAGAGAGAAAAGCTTAAGATTCTATGCCAATTGAGTGGTCAGATGCCTTAAAGGGCTCATTTATGATGCTAAAAAAGTCAAATTACATTGTAAAATCAGGGAATCATAGGATCGTAAGGCCAAAAATGAAGACATGAGATGTTACAAAGTTGTCAAATTCTGTGAGATCGTAAAGGAAATTTTGTTTGATTTCTATCTTCTACTTGAGAGACACGTCTAAAGAGATAGCACTATAGTTGGTATTAGTAATTGGGTTAACATTTTTTGTTAGCCATCGTGGTTAAGTCTAAAGGAGGTGCAGTCATTTAAAGTGATGTGGTCAATCGCATAGAGACTTTGCTAAGGTGGCAAAATGAAATAAGATTATTGGCCTATGTGGCCCATCTTTCTTGTAGGATTTAGTTGACCTATTGACCATGCTATTTCATCAAGACAACTATGAAGAAGAGATATTTTTTGCATGATCTAATCTTCATGATCAATTTCAATCACTCTCCAATGAATTCCATGCCTTGTGAATGGCAGAAAACACTCCACCATCTATGGTTTTATCCATCTACTTGGTCAGAATGACTTAATGGCACCGTTCTATCCTCTCAAGGCTTTTTTTTGGCAAAATATTGGATTTCATTGTATTTGAATCTATACCAAGATAAGATTTTCCCCAAAACTGTATGATTATTCTCTAAAGCATTTGAGACAATGGTTGGGGAGTAACTCCAATTAGAAATATCTCAGTTATGCCTAAGCTATAAAGGAAGATTTTGTAATCTTTTTAAGGGTTGATCTTTCTCTGATTCTCTAGTATTGTTTGCATGCATATGTAATACTATAATTTATTATGCCTTTGAACCATTGTAATCCTCTACTAAGTTTTTTTTAGCCATTAACACACTGTGTAAGGTTCTTTGCCTCTAGTTAATGTTTTTGTCTATGTCCTACAATTCACTCTTGACATTTGAATGATATTAAGTGGAGTTCCTTCCTATAACATTCCTTTTTTGTCTAATCTTTGTGTAGTTGTTGAATTAAGCAAGGCTTGAATCTATATTCTTTTAGGTTACAACTAGTTGACTGTGCATTCATAGGCAGAGACAAGTTCAAAAACCCTATTTTGGTGCATCACCTCTTTAGGTTAGAGTAGGTAGGTTTGCTTTCATGCATCTCTTCTCCCTTTCCTCTCCAAGAGTAGTTAAGTGCATCCTATTAGCAAAGGAAGTTTATCTTCTTTGGAGACTCAACCTCATAGTTCAATTCCTATAGCTAGGAGGTTCTCCATGTTTCACAAGGTTGTCCTTAGGTAAAAACTTTGGAAAAGGGTGCAAACTTTTGTGACAATAATTTTTGGCATGCCATGTGCGACTAAGTTCAAGAATATTTCAAGTTGATGCTAAGGAAATAGTGTTTCTCTTAGTATTTCAGGCCTTAAGAGGCTCATTTCTACAAGCACTTGGTGACTCTACACCTTTCATATTTGGTTCTACACAAAAGTTATTGTGATTCATGCCCAAAGCCAAAACAAGGGAATCTTCTAGAGTTATTTTTTTATTATCAAGAACTCTCATTATCAAATCTTAGAAGAAGAAAGACTAGATTGTCTCTATCACCAGTTAGGAGTACAAAGGAAATACATACCCCTGCAAGGTCAATTTTCACTCCTATTGTGAGATCTCAACCTAGAAAACCATCAACTCATATTAATAGAATACTTTTTTATATGGCTAGAGATCATGCTTTTACCACCTTTAATGGTGGAAGACCTCTTTTATTGGCCCAGAGACATGACATACTAATAGCTACACTCAAAAGTATACTTGAATTTGCTAGTGAAACTTTTATCTCTCCCTTGGAACATATTCAATAGGTTGCAAATGTCTATAATACCCATGGTATTGTAGAAGATGATGTGGTCATTAGACTTCTAGCTTCATCCTTAAAAGGAAAAGACCTACAATGGTACAGAAGTCTCTCACTTGGTTCTATAACAGATTGGGATGGATTAGGAGCGATTTTTGTAAACACTTTGAGGATAAAAGTGACTATTTAGAGTAGATAACTACTATAAAAAGAGCCCCCCATGAATGTATCACCACTTTCAATTATAGATTTTAGAAAATGTGGGACAAAATACCTACTTCAGTGCAGCCTACCCCTAGTAATGCCTTCTTACATTACCTCAAAGCTTTTAATAGTGACATTGCCACCACAATCCAAACCATGGGAGGAGACACTTTGCCTAATGCTTATGAAGTCACAATAAGGGTAGAAAACATATTGATGCCAGGAGGAAATTTAGCCCCAAGGTCCCCTATGTCCTTCACTAATGTCCCAAATAACCAACCAGCAATGGCCCCTATTCCCATAACTTCTACATCATAATCCCTTGCTATAGTCCCTCAAGCTTCCACATCTTCAAATGGAATAGATGAAATCAAGGAGATGATGCAATCTATGATGTTGAACATGGATAAAAATTTGCAAGGCCAAGAGAAGAAATTGTAAGATAGCTTCTTTATGATGTTAAAGGTGGGAAAAAAGGTGGGGATGTTGGAAAGGTAGAAAACTCAAGGTAGTAAGGAACATAAATTGCAATATCAAACTCTGAACAATGGTAGGCCTCCCAATCCTAATTATGAGAACAATTCTTTTGATTAGAGTAGGCAGAATAGTCATGCTTCGACCTCAAATGTAAACCAAAGTAGGGCCATAGTCCCTCAAAACAATATGGCCCTAGATCAAGATTTTTGTCCCTCCTATAATTACTCCTATGCCTATTGCATGTGTTAGAAGGTTGAATCTTATTTGTCTTTGACCATTCAAGAGCCTATAGTAGGACAATCATACAAGGAGAACCAATCCAAAGATGCCTCATATATGCAAGGGAAAGGTGATTTCTCCTTTATGAATCATTAGGTGGAGGAACATTATAATGTAAACAAAGATTCCATTGCTCACAACACTAGGAGAAAAAGAAGAGTTATTGAAGATGCTACCTACAATACCCCAAAATTGGCTCATTGCCATGTTAACCAATTCTAGTCTATCTGATCAACCCTAAAGTCCTATGTCACTAGGCGATTTTGATTTTGATAATCTCTACTCGACCTAAGTGTCAGATGTAGAAAATCATTAATTTTTATTAATCATTGACATTAATTAATTCTTGAATATTCATTAAATTGGCTAAATTAACCTTTTAATTGAGTTGATTTAATTATAAGTCTTAGTACTTTAATTAAATTAAATTCATCCCTTTTAGCTAATATACATGAGGAATTAAATATATTTGATTTAATTAAATTTTCTTATTCTAATTGTTGAATTTAATTATTCAATTTAGAATACTTAATTATGAGGTCATATTTAATTTCTTTAAATCAAATATCTTGTCCAATATTCTCTCTTCAGTTCAGAAATGGAAACTCTTAGTTAACTAAAATTAGAAAAGGAAAGAAATCAATTTATTCCTTATTTCACTCAAAAGAAACTAGTTAACTTCCTTTGATAAGGAAATTTTCCATTCTAATTGAATCTCATTTCTAATCTTGACTGTTCATCCCAATTAATCTTGATCATTGATAGATTTTGGGAATTCTATTGAAGAGACTTCTAGTTCCTTATTTGAAAGGTTGGATTTTGGATTGCATTGAATCTCTAACAAATTGCATACTCACTTATTTCATAGCTTTTTATTGCTTAGCATCAATGTCATCTAGTTTAATACAATGCATACATGTAGATTAAATGCTTTTTCTTATTCCTAGATTAAATTGCATCTCTCATCTAGATTAATTGCACTTCCATTTAGTTGCATAAAATCCTTTGTATTAAAGGGTTTGATTTCCCACTTCTTGGTCTGAGAGCAAAGGAAAAATCCTTCTAGTTACAAGGAAACATGTTATTCTATTGGATCTTTTAGATAAAAAATATAATGTTTATTCTAGGATGATCTTGCAAGTAAGGACTATGTTGAAGTGTATGTGAGGATCAGAGGCCCCCAATTTCACATATACAATTCAAACTTGCCCAAGAAGGAGCTAAGCTACCCCATCACTTCAATGTGGAAACTATCATCATGCGTAAAGAGGAGAATGAAACTTCCAAACTCAAAAAACAACTAAAAATCATGCAAGATCAACTAGCCTAGATGATGTGTGATAAAGACACGCCTACAAAAACATACACCTTAGAGGCTCTTTGTCCATTCTCATTTGACAAGAGTATAGACATGCCTCCTTTTCCAAGAGGAGTAGAGCTACCTAAGTATGACAAATACTTTGGAATTGCTGATCCCCAAGATCATTTGCAAGAATCTAGGGCCTTGTTTATGGAATTTATGTATAATCATACATATCTCATGCATCTATTCTCAAGAAGTCTAGGTGGTCAGGCTATGGAGTGGTTTTCACATTTATCTCCTTGTATCAAAATGTTTGATGAAATTGCCAACTTATTTGTCTAGCAGTATTCTCACAACATTTAACACCCTATTAACATCTGATATTTGTGTAATCTTAAGCAAAGGGTTGTGGAACCTTTCCTCACATTCCTCCAAAGATGGAGGCAACTTTATAACAAATATTTAGGCAAGATCTCTGAAATGGAAAAGCTTGACATCTTCACTAATAATCACCTACATGATTTTGGGTGTAGAGTCCAACTTCAAGGTCCATGCACCTTCAAGGACATGGTCACACAAGCTATCAACATAGAGGAATTCATGGTCAAGAAGGGTGAACTTACCCTTCAAAAAGACACAAAACAAGGATCCACCTCTAACAAGGACAAACCCAAGTACATCATCAAAAACTAAGAATTTTTACATGATGGGTTTGTTGACAGCATCACTACTAAACTAGCTAAGGTAGCCTTTAATCTCATAGATGGTCTCAACGTAGCCAAGAATGTTGAGAAACCTCCTCCTGACAAAAAGACATCTGAAAATAGACCAAGGAACTCATGGGCTACATGCCCTAAACAAGAGTGTACACCTCTTGGTGAACCATTGGACATGGTCTATAAGACCTTGCTTTCACCATCGGACAACTCTCATCCTTAGGATCCACAACCATACCCACCATGATGGAATGAAACCTCATTCTATGAATATCACCAAAATAAGGGTCACAAAACTAGCAATTGCATAAACTTGTGTCACAGAGTCTTGGACATGATTGATGATGGTGACAATGTGGTGGATAGACATAACAAGAACTCAAATCACAAGGCTTTCAAGGAGCCCTTCCTATCTTACGAAAAAGGAGAGAGCTCAAAACCAAAACCTAATAACAAGATCAACAATACATACTCTAATTATGAAAATGTGATCAACATGGTTGAACCTATGAATTCTAAGTACTATGATGTTATTACCATCAAGGGCAAGCAAGATAACAATAAACCCAAGACACCATTTGTCTTAAGGGTCCCTACTTCCCACACATTTGACAATGAATCTTTGCAATACTATGCCAATGTTGTTACACATTCTCATGCCAAGGTTGTCTTCAAAGGCCCTACACTTTCTACTCCTAATCTTGAACAACACAAAGATAAAACCCTCGCTAGTCCATTCAGCTAAGGTACAAAACTTGCAACAAATTTAGTAACCATCAACTATAGTGTTCTTAATCAATTAAAATGAACTAATGCTCAAATCACAATCTTTGAGCGACTTAAAATCTTGCCTGCCCATAGGCAGATTCTTGGCAAAGCTGTCACTAAGGAAAATATCCCTCAAGATCCTGATCTTGAGCAATTCCAATCTATGGTAGGTCATCTGACCTCACCTTATTATATGTCCTTCTCTAAGGAGGAGGATAATTCATTGAGTCACCCACATAATCAACCTCTACACATTGAGGTCATGATACATCAGACACGTGTTCATTTGAGTACTCATTGATAATGGAGCTAGGTTGAACATTGTCTCTACTACTTCGCTTAGAAAATTAGACTATTCTGAGGAGTCTAGTGATCCTCATCACAAGATCACTATCAAAGCATATGATAAAGTTGAGTGAAAGTCTCTAAGTCTTGTGGTGTTGCCCCTCTGTGTTGGTCTTTCAGAAAGGGATGTCACTTGTTGGGTCCTTGATATTCTCTTGGCTTATAATATTTTGCTAAGAAGACTGTAGATACATGAGATGCATGTTGTACCATCCACATATGATCAAGGCATCAAATTCCCATTTCATGGCTCTAAAGTTAGTATCCTACAAGTACTAGCTATACTTGTAACATGCTAAAAGCTGCTGAAAATGTTGTACCCACTAATAGGGAATCTTCTAACTACCATGATGACAAGCTAAAGCAAATCAAACAGTCACTCTAGCTAAACAAAACTAGAATGGGTGAGTATCACATAGAACTAGTGTTGTCATTGACATCTCTTCCTAAGTCTCCCCATCATTATGGGAGACCATTAAAGTAAAGAAGCCATTTGTGTTGACACCTCAACCAAGTATAATGGTACTTTTTTCAAGCCTATAGTCCCCCTAGAGGATGAAAGTTAAAATAGAGCCATTGTTGTGTGGCTTTACAAAGAGGATATTTTAGTTGACCTCCTAAAATAGACTCATGAGATCACTCTTGAGAAATATGGCCTTGGTCTTAGACTCATAAAATGCTTTGGCTATAAGGTAAATAATCCTATTGGATGCAATAGCAATGTCTAATTGATCCTATTAAAGCAATAGCTTAAAGAAATAGAGATACATCTAGTCTAGGCTTTAAGAAGGTTCCCTTCCATTCAGGGATTAAGACATTCATACCAAAACCTAAGAGTTCCTCTAAAAATGAGTCACAAGCTGAGTCTAATGATCAAGAAGATAATATTGATGATGAAGATCCCTATCCTTATCCTCTTCCTTATTATCTCACTAAATTCTTTGTTGAACCTGATGACTTTGTGCCATGTGTTAGTACTGTGGATGGTACTAGGGATTCTTCTAAGGACACTACTGATTTGCATCATGCTCATTTAGAACAAGGAGAATCTAGTTAGGCATTATGTGTTGAGTAGCTAAGAAAAAATCTAGATCTTGAAGGAGAGTATCTCCCTATCACTATTGGGGAATTCTATAGTTTTTCGCCATGTAGCACCGATTCTAAGGAATATGAATTTGACTCCTTTTTAGAAGCAACTATAGATAAAGACATCAATCAAGTTCATGTCTATGAAAACCAACTTGAAGAAGCTAAAACATCTAGGGTTAGGTTGGACGGGTCCAATCCAACTAGTGTCCTTGAGTTCTTAGTTGATGACATTAGTACTCAAAGGCATTTGAACATGCCTATGGATGAGGGTGCTTTAGGTCTCGAATTGCTTTTCCAAGCATTGAATGATTATACCATGAATGCAATCAAACCTGCCACTACTCTTTCACTCACATATCTTGAGCTTATAGACTAGAATTCCAATTTATCTAGTGAAGTCCCTACATTCTAGAATGACTATGCTCTTGCCTACAACTTAAACATTGTCGAGCTAGTAATCTCTTCCACTAGCAAAAAAATTTTCAATATGACTGAAGCTGACATCAAATATCTTAGCCATACAATCAAAAAATAATCAAAGGTCTAATGGTGAAAACCACATTGTGGTAGTGTCAAAACCTAAAAAAGTAAAAATAAAGGACATATCTAAGGGTGAAAACCTCACTGAGGTGCCTATAGATGAGATATTTAATGTGTTTTCTAGTCATTTTCAAGAAAAATCATTAGTGCTAATAGAGCCAATTTAGCTAATCAACTTGGGAATGAAGGAACATCCTCACATGACACATCTTGCATAGTCACTATCCACACAGGAAAAAGAGGAGTTCATTGCTTTCTTCCAAGAGAAAATGATAAACTTTACATGGACATATTTAGACATATCAGGGATAGATCTTGACCTCATTATGCATCACTTTTCCATCGTACTAGGTGTTAAACTAGTCAAGCAGAAACTTAGGAAACTGCATCATCATGTTGCATTACTCATCAAAGCTAAATTGGAGAATCTTCTAAAAGCTAGTTTCATTCATGCTATTGATTATTCTAAATGGATATCAAACACTATTCCAATATCCAAGCATGCCAAATCTATTAGAGTTTGTACTGACTTCCATGATCTCAATTTAGCATGTCCCAAGGATGATTTTTCACTACCTATTATTGATATAATCATGGACATGATAGTAGGATATGAGATGTGTTCACTCATGGACAGATTTTCTAGTTATAATAAAATCAAAATTGCACTAGAAGATCAGGAAAAGACTACTTTTATGTGTGCATGGGGAACCTTCTATTAGAATATGATGCCATTTTATTTGAAAAATGTTGGTGCTACATATTAGAGAGTAGTCACTATAATTTTCCATGATATGATGCATAAGACCATAGAGGAC
The DNA here is from genome assembly GCA_028749045.1 of Cupressus sempervirens. Classification (NCBI taxonomy): domain Eukaryota; kingdom Viridiplantae; phylum Streptophyta; class Pinopsida; order Cupressales; family Cupressaceae; genus Cupressus; species Cupressus sempervirens. Next base: position 98,701,543 of record CM053793.1, on the reverse strand, counting down.
TATGTGGATGATACCTTGGTCAAGAGTGCAAAATGTAATACTCATCTTCAAGATTTGGACCTATCCTAGATCACATGGAAAAATTTAGTCTAAGGCTTTGTTGCCCCACTTTTCACCTTGTATCCATTTTGCAAAAGTGGAGATATGTGTGTCTTAGTTTGGTCTTGGTATTTTTGAGTCTAGTTTTTCCCTTTAGGTGAAAAGAGTCTTCATCAGATTTTCCACCTTTCCCTTCCACCACACTTTTATGGCTAGTTGGGTTTCCCTTGATGTCATGAGTCTATGGGTACTTTAGTACCTAATTTGATGATGATTCTTACAATCCATAAGGCTATTCACAAATCTAAACTTGTTCATGGCTTATCATTTTTTTCTTGTGAAAGAGTGAAGTTTGTGAGAACTTGAAAATCACCTTCTCCTCAGCGGGTTTCCAACCCATGAAGGTAATTCCCTGCAAAGATTAATAAACAAGGCTTATGCATTGAGGTAAGAAGATAATAAGTTGCTTTATGGAGAATTTTCATTTTCATTACATTTTTTTCCTTGGGAAACATTTGGGATTCATCATGATGCTCAAAATCATCCTTAGTGGAAAACCCAAATATGACCTCTCCTCAGCGGGCTTTAACCAATGAAGTTTGTTTTCTACCAAGAGAAATTGTAGAGGAAAAAGGTAAAGAAGTGGGACCCCCTTCAAATTTCATCATCCTTTCAAGATTTTTCAAACCCAAAGTAAATGTTAACTTAAAAGGTAAAGTGTAAAATAAAGTCTAGGTGGAAAAATGAAAATCACCTTCTCCTCGGTGAGTTTTCAGCCCATGAGGAAAATTTTTTGCATTCATAAAGAAATCAACTTTTTAAGTAGATTGGGCTCATGAATTACACATGAGGCATCTTAATATATTTATGGAAATGATCTAACCACTCTTGGGAAGGTATACTAGGTAGAATCCAACTAGGCAGATATTTCCTTATGGAGTACTCTATTCTTAATTCTCCAAAATTGAATGGAAAATAGAAAGGTAAATTTGAAAGGAAGGAAAGTTACCATTGGGCCAATAGAAATAGTGAAAAGACACCAAAATGTATGTTAGAGGCTCCCACATTTTTTTATACAATGGATTTATCATTTAATTAATTTGTGTGGTGCAAATCCTAAAGATTAACAGATGAATTAGGATTTCTATATAGAGGGAAACATAACAGTTTTTCAAACTACCACTTTTTCTTGAACTGTTATGCTATTAAATTGCACAATGTTTTCAAATTTTCTATGCTTATGAATTCAATCCTCTATGCCTCATCCAAATTCAAAAGTTTCAATTTACTTCTTTTTCAAACAGAATGGCAACCAAATTTGAAGGATTTGATGGGCTAAATGGGATTAAATCCACATTGCAAAACTTTACAAATACCTCACTCTACTTTTATGATATGTAATATTTCCAAAGGGGGCTGAGGTGAAAACCAATTCATCCTATAACCAAGAAGCTCCAAGGAAGTGGACTAGTGGAGGTAGCTAGTTTCTCGGTGGTAGTCCAAGCTCCAAAATTTATTTATGAATGCATAAATCAATACAATCTAGATACCAGAGAAATTTTGCTACCTAATCATATAGTTCTAATCTCCATTGATAGGAAAACTATGGTGAATTTCCTCTAAGTCCCAGAACAGGATGAGTTTTTAGAATTGATAGTAGGAGGAGTAATCTCTAAGTTCTCCTTGAAGAAGATGGTGTAGAGGAAACAAATCATGTGATCCTAGTTTCAAAAGTTGCAGGGCACCAAGAGTAAGGTTCCCAAAACTTTATTTGGTACTAATCTCAAGCCTGAGATTGTAGACATTCTGATTCTCCTGCACATATTGAAAGGTGAGGTAGAGGCTCTCAATTTTGTTGAACAATATTTCTTTATAGTACAAATTATCTATTTAGATACACAATATATTGATTGGGCCCATGAGGTAAATGAGTATCTATCCAAAGCTCTTAGCACTACAAAGTTTTACAACACCTTTTATGTGTCTTCCTTTCTGATTTATATGTTAGCATCTCTACTATTATGGTTGGGCCTTCCAAGAATAGAAAACTTTTATGATGATGTGAAATGTTATGAATTCTATCCATGTTTGCAACTGTAGAATAGTTATGCAGAATATGTCAAGGTTAATGATGCATTTACAATGAGAATTTGTAGGGAACTCCAAGAATTCCCTGAGAGGAGGTTCAGCCCAGAGGCAATGGTAGCTATTAGTCAATTTGAGAACTATTTTATTTAGTTCTCATCCTTCTCATATTTGTGTCTTGTAGCTTTTGATGGATTCCCCTTGAAGCTACCTAGATACCTAAATGACATGATTGTGCTAATAGAGATCATTAGGTAGGTGGTGTAGGTGAATGTGCTAAGTGGAAGCATAAAGAAGAAAGGGTATGAATTCCCTATCAGAGTTGGAGCTTACAGTTGTGAGTCTTGCTTTGATGATAAGAATATGCTCAAGGTGTTCAAGGTGAAATACAAATTGGAGGCATATGAGGTTGTAAGACCTATGTTTAACCCAAATGGATATGTGAGGCATGGGTTGTAGATTGGAAGTGTGATCAAACACATTACCACTATTGAAGACTATTGGGTGGACTAAAAAGATGAACTTGAAAGTAGAGATTGTGCTTTCACCCAAATCATAGTGGAGCAAATTAAAACATATGGTATCAACTTAAATGTAGAAGGATTGGAGGATGATGGAAAAAATATGTATAGTAATACATATTTAACTAAGTTAAGGGGCATTCCTATTAGTTAAGAGCCTTATGAAGATGTTGAGGAGGATTTAGATGTTATGATGGCCAAAATCATCAAGAGAATAGAGAAGTGGGTGTAATGTATGACCAAGAGTAGGAGTAAAGGTACAACCACTCAAGCCTCTCCAATAGTTGCAACACCTTCTTCCTCCCAGAGTGCTATACTAGGTGTAACAATAGCTACTACTCAAGTACCAGCTCAACCTATGGGAGGAGGTGATCAACCTCTAGACAAGAGCATTCCCATACCTAAGACTTGTCATGATGGCTCCCTCCCAGTCATCAGAACCCAAGCCAGTGCTAAAGAAAAGAAGACAAAGAAGTCAAAGGATAGTACTACCACTCCAGTCCCATTTCTCCATGTCACACTAGTTCCATCCCCTCATATTTCTTTGGTTATTTCTCCCCATGTTACTCCAATTTCCTCTCCTCATCATAGCCTTTTTTTGCTAGTAAGTGCTATACTTTTGCAACCAAGTGGCTCCCAAATACAAATAGTAGATTTGGGAGATGGAAAGAGCAATAATAGTGATTCTACTAAGTCTAATGAGGAAATAAAGAAGACTCTAGAGATAAATAAAGGCTAGAGCTCTTCAAATCTCATTTCTCAAGATTCAAAGAATCCCTTCTCTTCAACTATAGTAACAATCACTCCAGTTAAGAAGAAGATGTTTAGTATAGAATCACTTGGGATAGCCTCCAAAGTGATAGGCACTAACTTTTGGTTGGAAGATACTCTAGAAACAAAGAGGAAAATGAAAGTTGAAAGTGTCTATTCCAAAGACACTGTATCCCTTGTAGTTCATTCTAGATTTGCATTAGCCAAGGTTAAGAAGTAGAAAACCTTATTTATACTTGGGCAAGATCCAAAAATAGGGCACCTAAAAATGGAGATAGCTGAGCCCAACAAAGGAGGAAGGATTGAAGTTATGACTGTTGAAGACTTTACTCTGCATTCGGTGAACCTTGGAGAAGCTAGACATGATACCAAAGTTGGCTTGTGGAAGTCAACCAACAAGGTATTTGAGGGACAATTAGATAGTTTAAAGTTGTCAAAAACTAGAATGAAGGCTGAGATAGAAGAATTGAATAGGTTCATCAAGCAATTAGTTAATCCATTAGTAGCTATCTCTGGAGTATCAATAACCAAAAATCCTACTATTGATGAGGTTCAAGCCCTCATCTCTCAACTTCAGGAAGATAGGCATTTTGGCTAGATTGGTAAGGAATGGATTTAGAAGCTCAAATTAGGAGTTTCTATTATATAAAAAATTGGTAATATTATCCTAAGTTTGGAAATGAAGAAGGCTATCATCTTATCAAATAGCAATGCTCTGGCTAGAGAAAGGATGATGTGCGATGACTGTGTCTCCCTTCTAAAGATGATCATTTGATGAAAGTAAAAGAAGCAATTGAAGCAAAAATCTTTCCAAAGAGAGATGAACCTATGTTCGAGTGGCTTCAAAGCATGCAATTCAAGATAGAAATGATTCTATCAACAGAAAAGGGATTCAAAGAAATAGAGGATAAAATGAAGAAGACTCAAGATAGAGGATTCAAAATCATGAAAGGGCTACATATGGATTCATAGACTAGTGGAAGGGAAAAGCACTCATTGGAATAAATGTCATGAAGGAGAACTCCAAATTTTTGGATGGTCTATTTGGTGTATCTTCTAGTGGTCAAAACAAAGTTGCAAAATTTTAGACACTCAGTAGATGCATACACATGGCCACTAAGGAGCTACCAAATCAATTGAATGTTGTGAAGGAGTTGGCTCAAGAACATTCCAAATGGCTCTTGAGATACACCAACATACATCTGCCTAAGCATGAGGAACTCATCCCAATCATAGTCATTGCTAAGGCCTATGGAGTGAAAGCAAAAAAAGGGAAGAATTCAAAGTGATTCAAATTCTACCCTCCTTTGTTTACTTTCTTATGTAATTATTGTAATACGAAAAATTGGCATCTTTCCATTTGTCATTTTTGAGAAGATGAACCAATTGAACTTCCATTGTAACAGTCATCTCAAAATCATATATGTACAAAATTGAAAGATTAATGGAGGGTAAGAAAAAATTTGGTGTAAAATATTTGATGTTGCAAAGACAATTAATGGTATTTTTGCATCAATTATTTTCTTTTCCATCTCCGTTAATTATAGTTTTATGCTTTCTCTTTTTGTCTAGATTGAGGCAAGGAAAGAATAGAGTTTCGCTTCTTTGTTTTTAAGCAGTGAACGAATGTGATAGATAGTATCACTACATGTTTAAAGAGAGATCTTTCAAGAATTTTTCTCTTTAAGCTAACCATAGTTTAGATTAAAATTAACTAACTTTAGTAATGTTAAAAATACTGTTAAGCTTTATGAGTTCATAAGATTTGTGGGTTCATAAACTTAATCAATTCTTCAGAAATCCTTTTTGCCTAAGTTGGATTCTCTTTAGGTCTAGCTTGGTTTACCTCTTCTATTTTTTCTTTAAGAACGTATCCCCATTTAGTTTTAGAAAAAAGACACAATTCATGGCAAATCTACCATAGGGAATTATACCTATCAATTCAAATAAAAGCCAATCTACTCATAAACAGCTTTTCAATTGTTGTAATTAGATATTGTTCCTAATTTGGGCATTCAAAAGTCATAATCAAAGAAGAACAAATCTATTTACCAACAGGCTTAATCCTAAGAAATGTGCATTTGGCATCACGTCAAAGAAACTACTAGGATACATTGTGTCTATAAAGGGAATCAAAGTGGATCTAGAGAAAGTCCAAGCAATTATGGTTATGCCACCACCTTGTAATATTAGTCATATGAGAGGCTTAGAAGGAAGACTTCAATCTATTCTTAGATTCATCTCAGAACAAGCAGATAGATCACAACCTTTTACCAAGACTTTACATAAAAGTTTGAAATATAACTAGAGTTAGGATTGCAAGCAAAGCTTGACACAAATAAAATATTATCTTGCTAATCCACCGATCTTGACGCCTCCTATCTATGAGAAGCTTCTGATTTTGTACATCTCAACAACTGAGACATATTTGGGTATCTTATTAGCTCAAGAAGAAGAAAAAACAAGGAAAGGGCTATTTACTATCTAAGTCATACATTGATCTCTCATGAGATGAATTATAGTATCATTGATAAAGCTTGCTTGGTAGTCATCTTTGCTTCCCAAAATTTGAGACACTACATGCTTGTTCACACTATATGACTAGTGGCTAAAATTGATCCACTAAAGTACTTACTTAGTAAGGTAGCTCTAACAAGAAGATTAGCTAAGTCAATCATGATACTAAGTGAATTTGACATCTAGTATGTTGAACAAAATGCTATCAAGGGACAAGCGATTATTGATCAGCTAGCGGATGCACCGATGTAGAGTCTTCTCCCACTAAACATTGATTTTCCTAATGAATCAATTCTAACACTCACACACCAAACTTGGGTCATGTTCTTTGATGATTCCTTCACACAAAATGGATCCGGTGCTAGATTTCTCTTCATTACACCATAGAGATACTCACTACCTAAGGCATACAAGATTATATTTCCTTGTACCAACAACATTGTAAAATATGAGGCTTTGATTAATGGCATGAAAATTGTAGTTTAATGGAGAGTAGATCAACTAAATGTCTTTGGAGACTCTCTACTCATAATCAACCAGGTTAATGATGTATATCAAACAAAGGATGAGAAATTGATCCCTTACAAATGCATGGTTGATGACATGAAGAAATACTTTTCTCATATTACTTTTCAGAAAATTTCTCAAGTAGATAACAAAGTGGTTAATGCCATGGCTACTCTAGCTTCTTTTCTACAAATGCCAAAGAATGATATTCAACACAACTTCCTAGTGGAAACATTACTCTACCTTGCCTATGATACCCCTGAATCTTAGATGATCCATTCTATTATAGGACAAGATTCATCTTGCTATCACCACATATACTCCTATCTACATGAGCAAACCATTCTAGATGGTCTAACCCAAAATGGAAAACATCACTTTATCCATTATGCTTCATGGTATATCATTATTGCTGACAACTTTTTTAGGAGAGGTCTCAACTAAACACTCCTTAGGTGTCTAGAATTTGAAGAGTCCAAACATGCATTAGTCAACATTTACGAGGGCATTTGCAGATCTCACTCAAATGGCTTGACACTAGCTCACAAACTTATTAGAGCTGGATACTATTGGCCAAATATGGAGCAAGAAGCAATCAAGTATGCCAAGTCTTGCAAACAATTCTAGCTCCATAGGAATATGATTTACACTCTTGCCAGGGAGATAATTCTACCTATCACATTGTGGCCATTCTAACAATGAGCCTTTGATCTTGTAGGTCAGATTCACCCATCTTCCTCTAATGGATATAAGTTCATTATTATAGCTATAGATTACTTCACAAATTTGGTAGAGATAGTACCTCTCTCAATAGAAAATGGCAAAATTGTAGCTCTGTTTATCACCAACTACATCATATGCAGGTATCGTGTACCTTCCTCCATGATAGTTCAAAAAAAAAGATCTTAAGGAGCTATGTAAAAAGTTCAAAACAATGAAACATTGGTCTTCTATCTATTATCCCTAAGGTAATGGTCAAGCAGAGGCATCTAACAAGGTGATCCTCAAGATATTGCATCACACAATTAGTAAATTTGGAAGGGACTAGCACCTTCAAATTAACTCAGCTTTATGGGCATATAGAACAAGTATCAGAACTCTTATAGGTACTACACCCTTTGCTTTGTTCTATGGAGTAGATTTTTTGCTTCTAATTGAGGTTGAGATCCCCACTCTGAGAATCTCCATGAAGGGCCTCGCTACTAATGAAGATTATAGAATATCTCAACTTCAAAAGCTAGTGTTATTAGATGAATATTGCCAAGTGGCATGCAATCATCTTCAAGCTTATTAGCAATGTATGTCCAAAAGCTATAATAAGAAAGTTAAGCCACGTGACTTCCAATTGGGCGATCTCATTCTAAGAAAAAACCCTAAGAATCAACAACAAAGGGTTTTAAAATGGGAATTTTGAACCCAACTAGCTTGGTCCTTACATAGTCATTACAGTGTACAGATTTGGTGCTTACTAGCTTTCTACAACTAAGAGAGAGGTGCTCAAGGAGCCCATCAACACTCTCCACCTGAAGTAGTTCTATAGCTGATCTGATCTCAAAATATCTTTGTATATATTTAACTATCCTAAAAAAATCTTTAAAATGAAAAAAAAGTATTGAAAAAATCATTATCTTGGTGAAAACCTAGTAATAGGCATCTTGGTAATACCAAAAACATTCAAAATAATCAAAAATACAAAAAAAATCAAAAAGAGAAAATTCAAAAAAAATGAAAAACAAAAAAAAGTACCATTGGTGAAAACCTGGAAATAGGCATCATGGTAGCAAAAAAAATAAAAATAGAATCTCTACCAAGAAGGTGAAAACCTAGTAAATAGGCACCTCTTGTTCATCTGCCATATCTCACAACGCATCTTCTAGCTTCCTGTACAATTGCTTTCCTACTTTAGTTTTCTACTTTCACTCGTGTATCCATGGATTGAATCTTGTCAAAACTCAGGGAACCACTCTACACTATTATAGAATCTCTTTTGTGATAGTCACCAATTATTCTAACTGCATATGCTTACTATTGCTAGTGTCACTCTTTTTTGAGATTCTCCTCATAGAATCTCTTTTACAATAGTCACCAGTTGTTCTAACTATGTATGCCTACTATTGCTAGTGTTACTCTTTTTTGAGGTTCTCCTCATAGAATCTCTTTTGTGATAGTCACCAATTGTTCTAACCATGTCTGCCTACTATCACTACTATCACTCTTTCTTGAGATTCTCTTCATAAAATCTCTTTTGTGATAGTCACTAATTGTTCTAACTATGTCTTCCTACTATCACTTATGTCACGGCTGAGATTCCCCTCATGGAAGATCTCTCTTGCATCATTCATGAGTCATCTTGATTGTGTCTATCTATTGTCACTTAGTCCTACTCAGGCTCTTCATACTAAAACTTCCTCTTTGACTTCAATCACCAATCATTCTAACTATGTCTATCTACTATCATCACCTACTAAAGAGATTTCTTTCAAACATGTTTTGAACATTGACACTTGACATCAACCCTATATATACAAAAACACTAAACCCAAGAATGATGAATTTGTTTGGTATATGCTAAGCTTTTCTTTGTTTGTTTTACTTTTGTTTCATCATGTCTCCTTGACCAACTTGATGATGTCCTTTTCAACTAGAGAAGCAAGCACTAGGGGCATGATCTTTTCTTCACTTTCTATTTGTGACTTAGTTTCAAATAATCTAAAGCATCCATATAAGAGGGGTGTCCACCATAAGAGCCTCCATCTCATATTGGATGTTGTGTGTACCTTGACTCCTTTTATATGGATAAATTAGTGAAGTTGGTTCTTCTCCTTTTTTGTTGGAGTGAACTCTTCATGCTATAGTAAATATTGGTACTTGTCCTACTAAGTGAACGTACAGATCATTGCAAGTATATCTAGTACACTTCTATCTCAGGTTATGAACACAAGGGTCATTGTGGATAGAATACTTATTAATTACTTAGCATAATAAGGATCTCTCATGTGTCTAACCATTATAGTCATCCTAGAATTTATGGTCTGATGCTTATGTTAACTTTCTACATTAAAAAGGACAAATATTCTGGTCATTTTAGCTTCTTTTGCCTCAAATTCTTACATTTAATCCTAGCAAAACTAGAACACATGTCATATTCATATTCCTATGATTACAATGTTAGTGGGGATTGTATGGCATCTAGGGTCTTTCTATATGCTCAGTGGTGATAATTTTCAAAGCTTGGTAACCAAATTGAAGGTTTGCATCTAGCCTAGGGTTTGCATCTAGTATAGGCTTGCATTACAATGGTGCATGTTTTAATGACTACTTCACTTATATCCTTTGTGATGAGGGATTTTTAGCTTCTAAAAAATATCATGCTTCCTAATGGCTACACAAGTGTTTGCTTATTTGGTTCATCCTCTCACTCCTCAAGAGATGTTGATCACTATCAACAAAAACATGGAACACTACATGAGATGTTAGTCCATTCAAAATTTGCATTTCATATATAATCCCATCATTTCATCTCATTCTACATTCATTCAGTCATCAAATCAAATTTGCATTCATACATCACATCTATATCTCATAATCAAAGCATAAAACATCTCATGTAGAACAAGTAACAAACATAAACAATGACACATGCACATGGTACTCGACTCAAAATCTTGTATATATATGTGTATCAAAGGTCTACATCACTACTATAAAAAATGAACACTAGTTGAGAATTTTCAATCAAAAATGGTACACAATGGTGCTAGCACACCAATGGATACATAGCCAAGCTAAAATTAGAATCAAAATTGTCTAGCTCTCTCCTACTCCCTCACCTCCTAGAGGAGGAGGAGGAGGTGGTAGAGGTGGCATGTTTGGTCTCAAAGCTAGTTGAGTACCTCTCGAATCTTGTGCATACTATGAAAACCAAGGTACCTACTCTGCCTCATCAAGGACAACTACCATATATGCTACAAAGTAATATGCAACTCTCACTGACTATAGCCAGATCTCATCCTATTGCTACTCTACTCTCTGCTTAGCTCTCTACATCTCTAGCTCTAGCTAACCACACAAGTCATGGATCTCTTGATCTCACTCTATAATTTGTCTATTACGCACAACCACCTGTATTTGTAGGTACCCTAGTTGCTGCTATGTAGTTTGAATCCTCTCTCTAGCTCTCCTTAGAGCATCCTATGTCTATACCAAGAGGTCAGCTCCCATGATAGGCTAATGTGGCATATCCTCATCACCCTACTCTATTGGCTGATGCACCTCTATGTGAGGTCTCTATCATCACCTCTCACTAATCCCACTACCTCCCACACCTAGATCTACCCCCATCTGTCAAGCTTGTTGAGATAATGGGTGTTGCACACATTGCATAATATTGTTATTTTATTATTTTATTTTATTATGTAATGTTGTACCTAGATGGACGTGCAACATGTAAAGATTCCCATGGAACATTCTTGATGAGTTGTATTGTAACATTGTGATAATATTTCATGTAATTATTTAATATTGGGGAAAAGAATTAAATGCCCAATATTAAATGTGGGGTCAGTGGGTTAGGTAGCACATGGTTTATGTAATACCACTTGGTGGTTTTGTGGGACTTGCTACTATATAAGCAGCCACAAGGGTAGTTTTTGTAGAGAGTAAGAGTGACAAGAAGAAGACAAAAGGCAAGAGTCGAGCGGGACAAGGCTTGACAGGTTAGCCAAGGGAGCATTTGTGAAGGTTGAAAGCATGGCATGGGATGTGTGGATTCATGCTTATTCACATAGTTTGCTCGGTTGTGGCTATGGCCATGAAGGCTTCCATGGTTGTATGGCAATGGTATTTTTTGCTGAATAATACATGATGATGGATGCTTTTGGAGGCTAGGTTTTTCCCTCAATGAGGGTTTCCCAGGGTATATCTTGTGTCACATTTTATGGGTATGTTGTCTATTCTCTTGCATGTGAATTTTAATTCCATGTTTTTTTTAGATTTATTATGGGTTATGTGGAAACGGTTATATTCTTTATTGCCAAGTTTCCTTACAAGTGGTATCAGAGCTATGGTTTTATTATTGTAACCCTAGATTGAATCCACGGGAATGCATGAGAGGACAAAAGAAAAGGGCAAGATATATGAATGATTCATTGCAAATCTAAGGGTTTTGGATTTGATATTATGATGGGATGTTAAAAGATTTGGGCATGTGAAATTGTTGGAGAAAAAGATTTTTTGGATGTTTCATTTAAATGAGGATTTTGGGGGTAGCATGCAGAAACGACCTCTTGGGTAAAAATAGACCTCACCATTGGATCCGAATCGACATTTCCATAAAATTTGATATATAATATGCCCTAGTTTAGCCATGTTAAGAGGAAATGAAAGATTTTTTTGGTTTCAGCCCATGATGGGCGTCAAATTTAATCCCGTCGGAATTTTCGTCACTGAAAAAATAAAAAATGAAAAATCGTATTGAAAATGGTAAAAAGGCGGTCTTAGTAAAATGGCCATACCTTTCTCTCAGAATATCAGATTTCAGAGTTCTTATAGGTGTTGGAAAGCTAATTCAGATTACTACAACATGGTGTAGGTTTGGTTCTATAATTTTGAGATTTTGTTAGGTTTTAAGAGCCCTAAAGTCAGATGTTATTTATTTTGAGCACGAATTAGGGCATAACTTGGGCATACGGAGTCAGATTTTGGACTTCAAGTAGTCAACAGAAAGCTCTTGGAGAGCTCTATAAATTGGTTCAGATTTGGTGCAGGTTTGGCATGATTTATTTGTTGATATATTGATCTGAATAGTTTATAGATATATTTTGACTATGGTAACTTGTGAGTTTATGGCATTGGAGATTTAAGATTTGATGTCATTGTATACTCAGTTCATATTTCAGATTGGTCTCATGATGATATGGTTATCAGTTTTTGGTTTGGATATGCATGATGACTTGTTGGATCTACAAGTTGTGTAGTGTTGTAAGCGGTCTATGCTTACAGTTTGCATTTATAGCTTGGTTATGGGTTGTCTTTGCCCATTGATCTTTCATTATTGATGCATATTCAGATTGGTGGCTTGGATTTGGGTTTTCTATGCCCTAAGTCACATGATTTACTATTTTCTTCATGTAGAAGGGATGAGATGTTGTTACCAGGTACAGTCATGGTGGAGGATTGTGCTTGACTATGCTGACAGGTTGGACACTTTGAGAGCCAGATGCTCGATTCATGGATGTGATCATGGTGTCATGGATTTTGGCATGACATGATTGGATATACAGGTACATCCTTGATGTTCATTAGCTTGAATTTTTTAGATTCAGTTATGGTGGTATATCTTCTTGGTTGAGGATCATGGTTATTTAATTTCTTTTGAGGAGCTCATGATGTGCACTTTGAGTTCTTTGATGGTTTGATGCCTTGGTTGATTCTCATGGTTAGAAGATGGTTTTTCATCATTATGTCATGGATAGCTTGGATACACGGTTTAGTGGGAGCTTTTGATAGTGATGGGGTGACAGTGCAGGATTAGTTCCTGGTTTGGTTTGGATCTTCAAGTAGGAGATGGATTTTATGATGCCATAGGTGGCTTGGTACCACGGTTGAGTGGGAGTTCTTGGCATTGATATATTTATTGAGTGTTTGCAGATGTTGGAGGTTTTTCTTAGATCCTGTTGTTGCAGAAGCATCTTTGACATTTGCATGGTGCACTTGTTATCTTCATGGTGTATGAAGATGGTTAGATCTTGAGGACTCATGGAGTTCTTGGTTATCTTCATGGTATGTAAAGATGGTTTTCTTCATGGTGTGTGGAGATGGTTGCATCTTGAGGACTCACAAGGTTCTTGGCAAAGGTGTGGTTTATGCTTTTATTTGGCATGTTATCCTTAGTGTGAGGATGGTTTTATTATTATGTCATGGTATACTCTTGATACGCGTTTAGAGTTGTGACATGTTATGGTGTGTTCATATGGAGCATGTTATCTCTTTAGTTGAGATGGTAAGATCATGTTGTCATGTTTATGTTCTTAAGGCCATGGTTGGAACTTTGACATTGATCTTGATTTAGTTTCTTAGTATTGAGTACACTGATCATAAGCTAGATACTTCATGATATTGCTATGTTGCATTTGGAGTTGGCATGGATTGATTGGTTACAGGTGCTCATGGATACTTAGAGATGGTGGTGATGCTGATTTCTCTTGGATTAGAGAAGTATTTGTTGAGATGGTTGATGGTTTCAAGAGGAAGTCTGAGGGGCAGTCACCTGATATGGACTTGAGAGGAGATTGTTCTTAGATGATTCTTGGTTGGAGACTTGGGTATCTTAATGAGCATTCTCATTCCCCACTCTTGGTCTACTCGGCGGTTTGCTACTTGAGAGGTATAGGCCATTGTTTCTCTCAGTTGCATTATATTTATGCTTGTCTTTCATGGATATGGATCTTGAGCTATGGTACATGAGTTAGTTCTGGAGGGTTCATTTGAGAGATGGTTTAGCATTGGTTATCTCCATGTGCATATGTTGTTATGCTGGTTGAGTTTGGGAGATGGTTTTATATTGGGCATATTCCTTGGATTAGGAATGGTTATTCCTTGGTTTAGGAATGGTTTTATTGAGTTTGATCTTCTTGTGAGAGGCTTACATCCATGATGAGTTTTATGATATGGTTTGGGTGTTGTTGAGGCTTCTTGTTGGGGTTTTATGGAGGAGATCATACTTGCACAGTTTACATCTAGAGGTGTGTGTAGAAGGACATGATACATCTTATGATTTGCATGGTTTCTTTGGTCTTGGTTATCTTCCTAGATGTTCGATTTCACCTACATTGAGATTGGTTTAAGATTGTGATCACTGGTTTGTGCTCATGTATGTCATGTGAGAGATGACATGGTTATTTCTTTCTCTTTCCTCTGTTGGTTGTGGTGAACTTGGGAGAGCATTGGAGACTTGTTATGAGAGTTGTTCTTGCAGGATATCAGTTTATGTATTGTGGATGTCCTTGATACTACATGGATTCACTTCTTTGAGATGTGTTGAGTGGATTGGTTATAGATTTGACATTATCTTTTGCAGTGGGAGCTTCTTGGTATATATGTGGTAGGTATTGCTCTTGAGGCTTGTGATTGCAGGTTGCAGATTGGATATGTCAGTGATATAAGATTCACTTGTTATACCTTTGAGGTATGGATAGTTGGATGGGTTTGGCACTTGTTGTGGGTGCTATTTCAGCTATGGATATTTTGACAACTACGGATACATGTGATTACCTTTGGATCAGATTTTTTGTGCTTGGAATTTCAATTGGTACAAGATTTTATGATCTTCTAATGCGACAGGTTGGGTGGTTTTCTTTTTGGATGGTTTCTATGTATGTCCAGTGGTAGTGGCATAATAGGAGGTGGCATCATTCATGTTTGAGATGCTAGATACGTTAATTTTGTTGCGGGTACCAGGATGGAGCACTTGGCATATTTTGATCCATGATGGTGGATGTGCTGGGAGGGATTGTTCCCTTGTTCATTTATGTGGCTACGGATTGACCCTATGCAATGTATACAACAAGTGGGAGATTGTTGAGATAATGGGTGTTGCACACATTGCATAATATTGTTATTTTATTATTTTATTTTATTATGTAATGTTGTACCTAGATGGACGTGCAACATGTAAAGATTCCCATGGAATATTCTTGATGAGTTGTATTGTAACATTGTGATAATATTTCATGTAATTATTTAATATTGGGGAAAAGAATTAAATGCCCAATATTAAATGTGGGGTCAGTGGGTTAGGTAGCACATGGTTTATGTAATACCACTTGGTGGTTTTGTGGGACTTGCTACTATATAAGCAGCCACAAGGGTAGTTGTTGTAGAGAGTAAGAGTGACAAGGAGAAGACAAAAGGCAAGAGTCGAGCGGGACAAGGCTTGATAGGTTAGCCAAGGGAGCATTTGTGAAGGTTGAAAGCATGGCATGGGATGTGTGGATTCATGCTTATTCACATAGTTTGCTCGGTTGTGGCTATGGCCATGAAGGCTTCCATGGTTGTATGGCAATGGTATTTTTTGTTGAATAATACATGATGATGGATGCTTTTGGAGGCTAGGTTTTTCCCTCAATGAGGGTTTCCCAGGGTATATCTTGTGTCACATTTTATGGGTATGTTGTCTATTCTCTTGCATGTGAATTTTAATTCCGTGTTTATTTTAGATTTATTATGGGTTATGTGGAAACGGTTATATTCTTTATTGCCAAGTTTCCTTACAAAGCTAGGATCTGTACCTACTACACTCTATGCCTCACCTATTGCGGTACCTGTTATGGTGCCTCTAGCTATGGTTCTTGCTAAGTTGCCTACATTAGCTGCAACCATCCCCACTGGATCTATGAAGCATGCAAAAGGATGGCTAGCAAGATACACCTAGTATGCTAGTGTCATCCTCACATTTTCCACCACTGGCAAGTAGTCCCACTGTGTTGGAACATAGTTGATGACATCTATCATAGATCTCCTAGGGTCTAGTCTCTATGACCATCCTCACTAAACATCTCTTGCTAGTTGCACATAGGAGTAGTACTCCTATGATATATTCTGAGGACACCCATACAAGCACCACACATGATTCAATGGGAATCATTCCACTATCTATGAAGATCAGCCTATCAGTGGCCATGATACAAACATGTAGCTCAGCTCCCAGGCTGCATTGTCCTAATCGTCAGTCTCTTGCCAAGGTTGCCATATAATGGACAATAAGTCATCCAAGCAAGCCCTCCACTACTCAATCTTCCCTAGAGCTTTCTAGGTAAGCTAGACTTAGTATCGACATATGTAAGGCTCTAAAGGCTGCCTCTCATACTCAAAAATAGGTTGTGTAATTGGTACATGCTTCCACACCCATATCTGTAGAACATAAACTCTAGCAACCATGCTTTTCTACTCATGATACACTATCTTCTGCATCTCATGGTATATATGTGCAAGCATGCACTGTCCCCACCCATATCTCTCTAGGAAATCTAGCATCCTCTAGAGCATCTAGCCCCAACCACACTCCAATATGTGTTGGCTTCTATCAAGCATCAAGAAGCAACTAATGAATATCACCAAAATGGATGTCAATCTGTGTGTAGGCCCATAGATATGCATGAGCTCATCCCATGTGATGGCTCTGGCCATGATCAAATCTTGCTGAAAAATGGCTTGTAATGCCTCTATACCTACTTGAGGCATTGTGTCATAGACTACCCTCAGCTTATGAAATGGGATCCATAGTATCCTATATATATCCTTGGGGTGATGGTCATCTCTGAATGGAAATGCTCCACCAATGCAGTCAACAAGCCATGATTCACTAGCATTGGTGAAATCTAGCATAGATATGATAAT
Source organism: Cupressus sempervirens (assembly GCA_028749045.1). Lineage (NCBI taxonomy): Eukaryota > Viridiplantae > Streptophyta > Pinopsida > Cupressales > Cupressaceae > Cupressus > Cupressus sempervirens. The sequence goes on along the minus strand of CM053793.1, from coordinate 98,684,708 downwards.
CCCAATCTATCAATATGGGCCATATCTGCATCATCAAGACTCTGCAACAGAGCTCCATATGGTGGATAATGGGACCAAAATTTAATATCATCAAAGGAAACCTACACACATGAATAAATACAACATCCAAATGATCAATCTCCACTCAACAAATGAACATGAACAAAAAAAATGCAACAAAAACCTCAATTTTCAACTTCAAAACTCAAAATTGATACAAGATTCTTGCACAGAAATTCACTTCCTCATGTGAGATTTCACATCTTTTTGTGAGGATTCACTTTCTCATGTGAGAAGTGACCGAAAACTTAGTGAAAAATAACTCAAAAAAAGGGGTTTCTTGTGTGACATGTGGGAATCTCCCATGTGAGAATACCCATTGTAGAGCACAAAGAAACACTAGACTGGTGAATCTTTGTGCCAAAAATGATTAGGCCCACATGAGAAAAAAAATTCTCATGCAAGAACCTATAAGAAAATTCTAAAAAAACATTAAAAGTATGCTAAAATTCCACGAAATACATGAAAAATTAAATGTAAGGAAAGGTTATTGACTACTCATTGGAGGTCCATAGTCTATTGGCTAGTTGTGTCGACAAGAGTGCTTGAAATGATGAGAAGACATCAAGACCATCATTTTTGTATCAGAGCTCTCCTATTTACTAAAGACAAAAGTGTAAATGATTTGAAAAAGACCCTTCGGGCCCTTATATAGGTTTTGACCTAATTTTTTACAGTACTCTAATTCACACAAAAATTACCTCTGGCTAATTTGAGTGTTCTGAATCCATTTTTGGGATCGAATTCAAAATCTAACATACTTAAACAACTCAAAAATGCATTTTAAAATATTGGAACTGACACGATCGAACGCTTGTGTAGATCAATTTTTTTGATACTTTTTTGAATCTTGGCATCTTTCCTCATCACAATTTCTTCACAATTTTCTAAAAATTCTTTTTAAAAGGTGAACTATGGTCAAATTTGATCAAATTTTGGTCAAACATGGTCTTTCAAACATTGAAATCACGCTAGATTGACTGCAAATTTTCTTCTGATCATTGTGATCTATTTTGTATTCTACTCAATCTCAGATTTCTTGTGTATCTCTTGATACACTAGTTTATATCATATTTTTGGTGTATCATCTTTTGATTTTGTTCTCGAGGGGGTGGGATGATTACATCATTCAATCTAAATTTCAACTCAATCTAAATCTTTGTTGCTTGGGGCATCTTGTTCCTAGCTTATGTCCTTTTCACTAGAGGCATCTCATCACTCAGGGCATCTTCTTCACTTTTATCTGGCATCTTTGTCATCTATCTCATCTTTTCATCAGCTGATCACATCTTATAGCAATCTTTATCAGAGTTCAATGAAAAATTATTAGGATAGTCTAAACCCTAACTCTTGAGGATCAAGCCTCATTCTAGGGATGATTTTATGACTCATGGTTGGATCTTGCTATCTTTTATGACTAGGTATCTAGGTGTTCTATCTAGATCCCTTAAGGTTAAGCTCTATTCTAGAGATCATCTTGAAAAGCTTTTCAATCTAGGTATCTAGGTGTTCTATTTGGATCTCTTAAACTTAAGCTCCATTCTAGAAATGATCTTTAAAAGCTTGTCAATCTAGGTATCTAGGTGTTCTATCTGGATCTCTTAAGCTTAAGCTCCATTCTGGAGATAATCTTTAAAAAAAAAATTATATAGGTATCTAGGTGTTCTATTTGGATCCCTTAAGGTTAAGCTCTATTCTAGAGATAATCTTTAAAAGCTTATCAATTGGTCTCTATGTCATCAATTTCAGAACCAATCTTATTAACAATAGGTATCTAAGTCTTCTACCTAGATCCCTTAAGTTTAAGTTCCATTCTGGAGACAATCTTTAAAAGCTTATTGATGGGTTTCTACATCATCAAATTGTAGAATTAATCTCATTTTTTGATATGTGCATCATGTTTTCTAATTTTCTTTGAATTGAATGTGTTGCTTGCACATTCATTAAAAGAGGGGCAAAATGTAATATCCCAAAATTGGATCATTTCCATGTTAACCAATTCTAGTCTACTTGAACAACCCTAAAGTCCTATGTCACTAGGAAATTATGATTCTGATAATCTCTACTCAACCTAAGTGTCAGAGGCAAAAAATTATTAATCTGTATTAATCATTTACTTTAATTAATTCTTGAATATTCATTGAATTGGCTAAATTAACTTTTTAATTGAATTAATTTAATTACAATTCTCAGTACTTTAATTAAATTAAATTCATCCCTTTTAGCTAATATACATGAGGAATTAAATATATTTGATTTAATTAAATATTCTTATTCTAATTGTTGAATTTAATTATTCAATTTAGAATACTCAAATATGAGGTCATATTTAATTTCTTTAAATCAAATATCTTTTCCAATATTCTCTCTTCAGCTCAGAAATAGAAACTCTTAGTTAACTAAAATTATAAAAGGAAAGAAATTAGTTAATTCCTTATTTCACTCAAAAGAGACTAGTTAACTTCCTTTTCATAAGGAAACTTTCCATTTTAACTGAATCTCATTTCTAATCTTGACCATCAATGGATTTTTGGAATTCTATTTAAGAGACTTCTAATTGCTCATTACAGAGGTTGGATTTTGGATTGCATCGAATCTCTATCAAATTGTATACTCACTTGTTTCATAGCTTTTCATTTCTTAGTATCAATATCATCTAGTTTAATATAATGCATACATATAGATTAAATGTTTTTTCATATTCGTAGATTAAATTGGATCTCTTATCTAGATTAATTGCACTTCCATTTAGTTGCATAAAATAATTCATATTAAAAGGTCTAGTTGCCCACTTCTTAGTTAGAGAGCAAAGGAAAAATCCTTCTAGTTAGAAGGCAATAGGTCATTCTATTAGATGTTTCGAATAAACAATCCAATGTTTATTCCAGAATGATCTTGTACGTAAGGACTATGTTGAAGTGTATGTGAGGATTAGAGGCCCCCAATTTCACATATACACTACCCCTCCTCCTCCTAATCAAACTTCAATGTCAAATGTAGTACCTCATCTACAAGCAATAGATGATCAAGCCAATGCTCCTCTACAAAGAAAATAGAGTAATTCTAGAGGAGATGTGAATAGTCCCCAAGTTGTTCCATCTCAACCTCCTACACATGTAGTTCCCAAAGCTTCTACCAAAGTACCTAATGCCTCATTTAGTGTGGTAGAATAGATGAAGAAGAAAAATGTAAATATCTCCATGTGGGATGTTGTTGCTACTATACCCATGCAAAAGAGGTTGTTACAATAGGAATTGGAAAGTATTGAACCAAAGGATCAGCCACCTAGCATGGAAAGTGCCACAAGCCTAGTATAGCTATAAAAGGAGGTATAAACATGTAAAAAGATTAGGCCTCCTCCATTTTATGTTTCTCTAATTATAGGGGATAAGCTAGTCCACAATTGCATGATTGATTTAGGGGCTAGTAGTTTAGTGGTGTCTACGTGTGTTATTGATGCTTTAGAAATGAAATATGAGCCAATTGTTAGGGATGTACTACCATTGGATGGTAGTACTATCAAGACCATAGGGATACTTAGGAATGTGAAAATGGCCCGACATGCATGTCCTAGTTGTACTGTGACTCAAGATATATCCATTGTAGAAGTCAAGCTGCATTTTTCCATTTATCTATCAAAGACTTCACTACCCAAATAGGTGGTTACACATCTTTTTATTGGTCGTATACATTTTTTAGAACATGATATGGAACTAAGGTTTCAAACAGAGTAGAGCCTCTAGCCCTCCATCATATTGAACCCTATACCCCTAATCTCATCAATATGAATTGCACTATCCTAGAAATGGATGAGAATGACATAGTGAATGAACCAGCCACTTCTCTAGAAGAGATACCTAATTTTCTCTTAGATGAATGGGCTAATGCATATCAATTTCATCCCATATCAGAAAGCCTTGAGAAAGGTCTTGGTACATAATGTATTTTAGAAAAGGATGCTCTTGTCCCTAACCTTATGAAAACCAAAGAAGATGTGAGTGGGATATGGAGTATGTATTTTGATGGATCAAGGAATAAGAATGGATCAGGAGTGGGTGTGATGTTGATTTCTCCTACACAAGTAAGGTACTACTTCTCTTTTAGACTCCAGTTTATTTGTACCAATAATGTGGCCAAGTACAAGTCCTTGATTCAAGGTCCTCTACTAGCTTGTAAAAGAGGAATTCTAACTTTAAGTGTATATGGAGATAGTGAGTTGGTGGTTAATCAAGTGAGAAAATAGAATGTCACTAATAATTGCTTGCTCAGGTCTTATAAACATAGAGTATGGAATTTTCTTGAAAGTCTCAATGCATTTAATATTCAAAGCATCCCCAGAAAAGAAAATAGACATCTTGATAGGCTTGTAGCAGTGGGTGCATCTTGTGATGTACCAAGGAATCTTGAGGAAGAAAAGAGCCAAGAAATCAAAGTGGTAGTTAGGCCTACAATTCCTAACAACACCAATTGGAAATTTTATGAATCTAATGCACAAATTGTAAATTTTTTGCAATATGAGGCAGAATTCTCAAAGAGAAACTAGTTTAGGTTACATGACCAATATGGAGATCAAATCATCAATCTCAGTTCCAACAAATTTTTGAAAGGTCTTATTAACTTAGAGAGTTTTTTCAACCCTAATGACCAAGCAAGAGGTAGAGTCATCAACTTAGCTACTGACAAAGATGATTATACACTAGTTTTGGTTGTTGATGGAAAGACCTTAAACATAGGGAAGGTATGCTCTAAAACTGAGCAAGAGAATTTCATTCACCTATGTCAAGAATTTAATGATATATTTTCTTGGACATATGATGATTTAAAAGGTTTTGACCCAAGTTTTTTTTAGCATACCATAAACTTAATTGATAGATTCAAACCAATAAGACAAAAATAGAGGCTAGTGAATCCTAAAATTGAGCAATTAATGAGAAAAGAGCTATCCAAGCTAATTGAGGCTAATATAATTTTCCCTATCAAGAACTCATCATGTGTAGAAAACCTTGTCCCTATTAGGAAGAAGAATGGAGAGATTAGATTATGTGTGGAATTTAGGGATTTTAACCAAGCTTCCCTTAAGGATCGCCATCCCCTTCCTTCCATCGAACTGATTTTGTCCAAGGTTAGTGGGTTAGATAGGTTCTCATTTCTTAATGGATTCTCTCGTTACAATCAGGTGTTGGTCAAAGAGTCTGATAGATACAAGACTACATTCACCACCAAGTGGGGCACCTATGCTTATAGTAAGATGCATTTTGGGATAACAAATTTAGGTGTCACATTTCAAAAGGCAATGGAGATGGCCTTCAAAAACATGATTTAAAAGTTTGTATTGGTTTACCTTGATGATATCACAGTGTATTCAAAGAATGTAGAAGACCATTTTGGTCATCTCAGACAAGTGTTCAAAAGGTGTAGAGAGTTTGGGTATCCCTTAACCCAAGAAAATGTGTCTTCACTACCAATCAAAGAAAAATATTAAGATACATTATTTCAAAGGATGGTTTAACTATTGATCCTGAGAGAACAAAGGATATACTTGCACTCTCTCTTCCTAGTCATAAGAAGGGTCTGCAAAGTTTTCTTGGTAGAATAAATTTTGTGAGGAGGTTTATCCCTAATTTAGCTACCATGGTAAAACCTCTTACAGCCATGCTTAAAAACAAAATGGTCTTTTCATGGACTGAGGAAGGGAGGTAAGTTTTGAAGAGATTAAAGCAGCAATAGTCTCATCCCCTACTGTTATCAATCAAAACTTTGAGAAGGATTTCATTCTTTATAATTTAGGTGTTGAGTCAAGTATCTCTGCTATCTTTACTCAAACAAATGATAAGAATGAATAATAGCCTATTGCCTTCTTTAATGAAGTGCTTAAAGGATATGAAGACAAATATAGTTATGTAGAGAAACAAGTCCTTATAGTCATCAAAGCCTTAAAGAAATTTAGACATCTTCTATCTCATAACAAGATCCATTTGTTAGTACCCCACACCAATGTAAAGTATTTCCTTTTGAGAAAAGATATTAGTGAGAAGAGAGCTGGTTGGATTACTAAAGTAATGTAATATGATGTTGACATCTAGATTACCAAGTTGATAAGAGGGAAGGGATTGTGCAAATAGATGATTTTGTCTTAGGAGTCAGATGAGGAAGTTGCCATGATATTGATAGAATAGAAGGAAGAAATAAATGGTAATCTAAAGAATTGGATGAATGAAATGATGACCTTCTTGATAAGAAGCAGATACCCTCAAGGATTGGATAGAACTAAAAGGAGATAGTATAGGCTGCAGTCAATTCCTTATGTCATAGTTGATGGTATTCTTTTCAGGAAATATTTTAATGGAGTCCTATTAAGATGCATTGACATAGACCAAGCTAAAAGAATGATCAAAGAGCTTCATGTTGGTCCTAATGGTGTCCACTTCTTAGCAAGGAAAACTACAATGAAGATCATGAGGGTTAGTTACTACTGGCCATCCTTATTCCATGAGTTTCATAAGTATGTAAGGAAATGTGTAAAATGTGCCTTCTTCTCTAGTAAGAAAAAACTTTAAGCTCTTCCTCATGATCCCATCCATGTGGACCATCATTTTTCTTAATGGGGATTGGATTTCATAGGCCCTATCAATCCTTCTTCTAACTTTGGTTACAAATTTATTTTAGCTACTGCAAATTACTTTACCAAATGGATAAAAGCAATAGCATTAAAGGATTTCATAGAATCTTTGTTATTGAATTCGTTGATGGAATCATCACCAAGTTTGGTGCCCCTTCAACCATTATTTTAGATAATGCAAAATCTTTTGTAGGAGCTCAAATTTGTGCATGGGTAGTTGATCATAATATCTACCTAAGAACATCCTCAAAATACTACCCTCAAGGCAATGGACTAGCTGAGTCATCCAATAGAAACAAAATAAGGACTATGAAAAGGACTATAGAGGACAATCATGTTGATCTCATATTGGTTTTGACAATTGAGTGTCAACACACTTAAGATATTTACTAATTTCATGTCAAGCTAATAATATATGTTGATTATAATATGTATAGATATTGAGTTACAATGAGTGTTGAGTCACTCATGTGCTGAGTAATTCAAGTGCCAAGCATAAAGTTGATGTCGAGCAAGCTCAAGTGTTAAGCCAGATAGAATTACAATGAGTGTCAAGCATCAGTATTATCAAGTGTCGAGTAACATAGAATGGACCTAGTTGTTTGTGATGATACAAATAGCTATGTAAACTATTTTTATGCTAACTTATAGATAGATCTCAAAGCTTTGAAGATAAGATCGAATCTATTTCATTTTCCTATGCAATCAACATGCAACCAATTAGAAAATTGGAAGGGATTAAGTCACCAAATAAATGAATCTTAGTCATAGATTCATACCTAACCCTAAACCACCAAATTCTTTTTAAGGAATAAAAAGCCTCATAATTTAGTATGTATGAAGAAGTGGAGTGAACGAAGAATAGAAGGAAGAGAAGGGTTGAATTGATTAGAAAGCATTCAAGGTGACTTAGCAGAGTGAAAGAATTATAAAATTAGTTTACATAATAGAGGATCAAAGCTCAGCATTGGTAAATTAGATCAAAAGGGATCAAGGATAGAATTTAGATTTGAAATCAGTGAGACAAGGTTGTAAGTTATCAAATCAAACATTCTACTATTACTTTCTAACAATTGTATCAGCAGGGTGAAATCCTTTGGACTAAGGTTGAATTAATAGTCATTGTAAAATCCTTTAACAAGGTGACATTCCAAGTGAATGTTTTGAAAGTCCTTTAATTAGGTACACTTCTAATAGGGTGTTCAAAATCCTTTAACAGGGTAGGATCTAACAATCCTTTGTAAGCCTTTAACAAGGTAGGCCTTTCATAGAATAGATCGTGAAAATGGTCAAACTATGTAACCTTAATAGGAGATAGTTTATTACTGTAGCAGTGAAGAATTGTGGGTGTCATCACCATCCCAATTTTACCTTCTCATTTGGAGGGTTTCTAGGTAATCATATCAAGTGTCAAGTGTGTGTATGTTTATATGTTTTGATGCATTTTCTTTACATTTCATTTTAGTTTACTACATGCATCTAATGAATGATATAAGAGTTTTAAGTGTTGACATTTGAACTTCTAATTCACCCCCCCCCCCCCCTTCAAAAGAATATGTTTCCCATTTGTAATTCCAACAATTAGTATCAGAGTTGAGTTCTCACAAGGAGAAGCTTTATAGCTTGGAGAAAAGATCTTGAAATGGAAGTTTACAAGTTGGGAAAGACCATTGAAAACTAGGAGATTGAGATACATCTCATACTACAACAGCTAAATGAAGCTAGAGATGCTTTGAAGAGTTCCCTGAAGAGAAGGAAAGAGATTGCTATAGTAGAAAATGACACATAATACAAAGAGATTAACACAACAAAGTTATTTGTAGATGGTAACTCCAGTGAATTCAATGAACCAATTATAGATCTAATGGAAAAGAATAGAACATAAGTTGAAGAGATCATAAATCTCAAGTTGGAACAAGAATCACAAGCTATACTATTGTGTGAGGTGACTGAACAGAAGAAGAAAACTATAGAAGACAAGGTCATGATTGAAGAAGATAAAAGAATTTTGGCAAATAGATTGGAGAAAAAGTCAGCAAAGCTATCCAACATCTCAAACATGCAATTGGACACCTTAAGCCAAATGATGAATTCTCATCATGAGTTGAATGTCAAAGACATTGAAATAACCACACCAAAGTTTCAAAATGAACAACTGCAAAATGACCTTAAAAGAGAAAAGGAATTTGCTAAAAGTTTCAACAAGCCAAATCAAGCCATCAAGTACTTTGAGAAACTAATAAAATCCCCTAGATCTATTAAAGATACATTAGGATTGGGCTACATAAGCACTGAAGAAGGAGAATCGTCCAAAGCTACTAAGGAAAGGAACAACAAAGGTAAGAACTCCAAACCTACTTGTCATAGTTGTGGTAAGAAAGGACATATAGCTAATGTGTGCAGGAGCAAGAATAAAAATTAGAATGCTAAGCTTAAGAACATGACTCGCTATCATAAGTGCAACAAACAAGGTCATCAAGAACATAAATGCAAAACTAGAACCATGCATGCACCAAAATTTGAAGGACACTGCTATAATTGTTAGAAGTTTGGACATAGAGCCTTTGAATGTAGATCCAAGTCCACATGGTCATCAAGCAAGCCAACAAAGGTAAGAAGCTATGAAAACTCCTCTAACTAGGATTAAAATACAAGATATAACTATCATTATTATCAAGAGTATGGACAAATCCCTAAGAATTGCATAAGAACACATTTCAGTGGTAACTACAACAGATGGTTGAGTCAAACTACATGCTTTAGCTATTTGAAGATTAGTCATATTAGCAAGAATTTCCCAACAAGGTCAAAGGTACCTAATTTAGAGTTCAACAAAGGAAAAGGCAAGGTAGATGTTGAACACACCAGAGGAGAGATGAACAAAACATGGAAGAAGAAAGATGGATGTAGCACATCAAATGAAGGGATCACTTCACCTAATAGGTCAAGTGGTCACACCTCATCAAATTAAGCTAAAAGGAGGTATGTGGGATTAATATTTTAAAAAAATTATCATACATCAGTTCCAAAAGAAGTTAGTACTAAAAAAGATATATTTGCATCAAGAAAGATGCAAGATAATGAGGAAATTCCAAGGTCCAATTTTCAAGTTTTCACATTATGTCAAGTGTGAAAAGTCCTCTTCAGATGTCGAGTAAAATATTAGTATGTGTCAATTTGTCAACCAAATTTAGTTGGACCCAAGTTAGTAATAGCTATGAAGTAAACGTAATTCCAATAGCTGCCAAGTGATGGTAAAATCAATGGATGCTGAGTGAAACAAAAATCATATTGAAGCCAATTTTATAGTTGTACATGCACCATGCAATTAATGCTATATTTTGAAGGGTATAAGGTCAAATTTCACATATTTTCTTTCATTGTGAATTCAGAGCAAGAGCAAGCAAAGTGAAGAAGTGATTCACAAGCAAGATCAAAGCATTTGCATATATCATAGCGAAGATCAAGCACTAGTTCATCAATTTTAAAGGTATCGTTCATATGCCAAGCTATGCAATTTCATATTTGTAAAAACCCTAGCTTTCATAATGGCCTCAAGTTCAAAGAATGTAAAGGAAAAAGAAACTTTTGAAGTCTAGTTGGTTAGCAACAAGGTTAAACAACCCAATTTCAAGGCTATACTAAATATTGCCTACAAGCAAGACCCAACGGGTGCATTATCTATGATTGTGCTTAAGGTTGTAATGGTACAAGATGTAAGAAAGTGCTATAATTACAAGGTAGGAGGTACTAGGTGTAGACACCTAAAAATCCTTTAGAAAATTAAATATTTTTATTTTCTGAAAAAAGTCCCTAATGACATCATCATTTATTAATTAATTAATTATTTTATTTATTTATTTATTTTTATGCCATTAAATCCCTTTATCTTAATTAAAAATATTTAATTAAGGAATCCCTCCCAAAAATGTTTAAATCTTATTTAAACATTATTTCTTTAATTATTAGTTATTTAATTAATAAATTGGCCAAAAATCCCAAAATAAATAAAAAATTTATTTTCTGCCCAAAACTTGGCCAATTTCCTTAAGACCACTAACCTCTTCCAAAATCTTCTAATCCTTCTTTAATTTTGATTAAAGCCTAATCCCATCATTTCCTACCCCTAATCCCAACTCAAAATATTTAATTAAGATTAAATATTAATCCTCATGTTTAGTAAAAATATTTTAATAAATATCTCCTCAACCCAAACCCTTGAAATAAATAAAACTTTATTTATTTCCTAAAAACCTTATTTATCCTCATCCTAGGAAGTTTTAGACTCTTCTAGAAAGTCTTCATCCTCATCCAAAGCCTAGACTCTTCTAGAAGATGTCAATCCTTATCTTTAATCCTAATCCTAATCCCCTCCTAACCTTGTCACATTCCCTAAACATGGGTTAAGACTTGTTAACCCAAGCCAAAGCCAACAAATATCTCCTCCTTCACCCACCCTCATTTATTGTCATCCACTTGCCCATCTCTAACAAGCCTAATCTAATCTTAACCCAAGCCTAATCCAAGCCTTAATCATTTGCACATTCCTAAGTGATGTAGGAGCATCCAGAGGTATAAGGGCAATCCTGTGTCACCCAAAAAAAATGTACTTAGACTTAGTTTCTGTTTCATGTCTTTACATTTTTGGATACCCATTTAGGTCAAATAAAGGTTCCAACTCTCACAGTTCCACTACCAGTGCGTTTAAAAATCCCAAAAAAATAGGAGCATGTAATTTGGCCATCATTTTGGTGACCTAGAAGGTGTGAATTGACCAGATGAATGTAATTGTGATTTAGAGCATTCCAGAAAAAGAATCAGGTCAAAAGGCCCCACAGTTTGAAAGTTATTACAGTTTTTTGGGTTTTGGAGACCCCCTAAGAATGCTTCAAAGTCAGGTTTGGGGCATTAAATGACCTTGAAAAGGGTCAAAAAATGGGGGATGATCAAAGCTTGTCCATAGGGCTATAGAGCACTTCGAGAGCTTTTCGAAAATGTAAATGGTTCGTCAATCGGAGCTACGGTTAAAAAGTTATGCCTCCTGGAAGTTCGGTTACCATTTTTGGATTCTTCTAGATTTTCACCCACTTCTAATGCAGCTTTCGAAACCTTCTATTTGGTCAGTGGATGCCTATTAGCATTTTCTAGAATGTACTCCTAGTCCTTAACCCTCCGGGGTCTATTTAAGGAGATATTTGGCATTGTAAAAGGCAGTTCGGAGTAGAGTTTGAGAGGAGGTGCTAAAAGGAGAAATATTCTCCAGATTTATGCTATTGTAAGCCCTTAGGGTTGTTGGGTGATGCGACGCGCTCCCCTGCCCACAGGTGGTTAATTATGTGGTGTTCCATGTTCACTAACAGTCATGGCTTTTGGTGCAACGGCAAATGGGCCCTACAATTGGTATCAGAGCCTGGTTTTGGCCTGGTCATGGGTTCAAATCTCCCCGGTGCCTTCCCGACCCACGTAAGCACCTGGTATGCACATCGAGGGGGAGATTTTTGGGTGATGCGACGCGCTCCCCTGCCCACAGGTGGTTAATTATGTGGTGTTCCATGTTCACTAACAGTCATGGCTTTTGGTGCAACGGCAAATGGGCCCTACAAGGGCATGTTTTGAAGTTTATTTTCTCTGCACTATTTGTACTAGCTTATTTTCTCAGTTAATATAATTTTCCCTTTCTGTTGGTTCCATTCTATTCTTGGGTTGTGTCCCCATCAAGTGGTATCAGAGCTGGTTTTCCTAAGTGTGTAGATAGAGTGTCGACTGTGAGGCAGTTTGCACCAGGACTGTGTGGTTGTCGGTTCAAGTTAGAAGATGCCTCCTAGAAGAGAGCGTGGTGGAAGGGCCAGAGCTATTAATCCTGAGGAGGTTAGAGCCCTCCAAAGGTAGGTGCAGGCATTGTAAGAGGAGCTTCGTAGAGGAGCAAATGTTACTGCAGGTGACAATAGTGAGGATGACAATGAAGAAGAAGCAATGGGACCAGAAGAGGGATTTGACGGGGAAGTTCTAAATCTTGTAGAGGAAAGGCTTTTTAGGACCATTACTAAGTTTGGGAAAAGACCTACAATTGAAGTGGGTATATTTTCAAGAAATCTGAAACCAGATGAGTTGATCGATTAGATCAATGAACTGGAAGAATACTTTGAGTATGAGGATATAAGGGACCCAGATAGGGTTAAGTTTGCAAAGGCCAAACTGAAAGGCCATGCCAAAATCTGGTGGCAAGAGGTTCAACTGGAAAGGCTTAGAAGAGGAAAGGAGAAGATCACAAGATGGGATCGCATGGTGGAAAAATTGAAGAAGCAATTCATTCCTGTGGACTACGAGTTGGATCTATTTAAGAAGATACATGTGTTAAAGCAAGCAGGAAGATTAGTCCAAGACTATACAGAGGAGTTTTATCAACTCTTGATTAGAGCAGGGCATGCAGAAGCAAATAAGGAGAAGGTTGCTTGTTATATCAGTGGGTTGCGACCAAGCATCCAGGAGAAATTAAGTCTACTAAGAATGACCAGTGTTGAAGAGGCATACCAATTTGCCCTATGAGTTGAAGAGAAGCTGAATAAAAGCTTTGAAGGAAGACAAAGAGGGCGTGGTCAAGGAGGAAGGGGAAGCGATAGATCATCTGGAGGCCGCAATGAAACACAAAATAAAAATGAAGATGAGGGTACTAGCAGGAACCAGAGGAATGAGGGTTTCAATCGCTTTCGTGACCAAGACTTTGGAAATAAGAGAGGAAGAGGTAGAGGATGTGGACAAGGAAGAGGAGGCTTTCGTGGTACCTATTTCCATTGCAATGAAGAAGGTCATCGTGCCTTTGAATGCCCTCAACAACAAGGAAGGACAGATAGGAGAGCTGAGGGCGAGGCTAGGGTTGCTCATGTGGATGAGGATGCACAATCATCACATTTAGAGGATGCAGAAAGAGGAGAGACCTTGGTAAATGAAAGAGTCCTACTAAGTGGTGAGAATGAACCAGGACAATGAAGGAGTTAGTTTCGTACCAGATGCAAGTATGAGGATAAATGTTGTGGCGTGATCATTGATGGTGGTAGCACTGATAACCTGGTATCAGAAGAGATGGTCTCTAAGCTAAAGCTCAAGAGGGAGAAACATCTCCAACCCTATTTGATTTCTTGGGTAAAAGATGATCATAAGGTCCTGGTAAGTGAACAATGTTTAGTAAAATTCAAAATTGGGAGTTACCATGATGAAGTTCTCTGTGATGTTATTTTGATGGATGTTTGCCATCTATTGTTGGGCAGACCATGGCAGTTTGATAGACATGCAAACACATACTCTCTGAGAAAGGATGGAGTTCGCCACAAATTGAAGCCCATGAAAAAGGAAGGTGAAAAGGTATGTAGCAGTGTTAGGATTTGTCTTGTTGATGGAAGGAAATTTTTAGATGGCATGAAACATCAGCATATGTGCTATGCTTTGATTCCTAGGAAAGATAAAGAAGGTAGTAGTGAAATACCACTTGAAGTTTCAGATTTACTAGGGGAGTTTCGAGATATTATCTCTGATAATGTTCCAGATGGATTTCCACCAGTAAGGCAAATCAGTCATCAGATAGATCTGATTCCAAGAGCTAGTTTGCCAAACAAGGCTACTCACAGGATGACTCCTACTAAAATAGAGGAGCTAAATAGATAGGTTCAAGAGCTATTGAGGAAGGGCTTGATTCAAGAGAGCCTGAGTTCATGTGCAGTACCTACAGTACTCGCACCAAAGAAGGATGGAGAGTGGAGGATGTGTATAGATTCTCGAGCTATAAATAGGATAACCATCAAGTACCGATTTCCTTTGCCAAGGATGGATGATCTTATGGACTACTTGAGTGAAGCTCAGTACTTCACAAAGATAGATCTGAAGAGTGGCTATCATTAGATACGGATTCAAGAAGGAGATGAGTGGAAAACAGCCTTCAAGACCAAGGAGGGTCTTTATAAGTGGTTAGTCATGCCCTTTGGATTGACGAATGCCCCAAGCACCTTCATGCGGCTCATGAATGAGGTACTTAAGAAGTTCTTGGGAAAATTTGTTATTGTCTATTTGGATGATATTTTAATTTTCAGCAAGACTTTGGAAGAACATTTACTGCATATTCGTAGTGTCCTTGAAAGGCTAAGGGAAGAGAAACTATTAATTAATCTAAAGAAGTGTGTCTTTGCAAAAAGGGAGTTAGTCTATTTGGGATTTTTTATATCACCTGAAGGTCTCAAAATGGATCCAGAGAAGGTAAAAGCCATCTTGGAATGGCCTACTCCAAGGTCTGCTACTGAGGTAAGATCATTTCATGGTCTTGTTAGTTTTTACAGGAATTTTATTAAGAATTTCAGTGGCATATGTGCACCCCTAAATGATACAATAAGAGGGGATAGAAAAGAGTTCAAATGGACTACAGCAGCTGCGAGAAGTTTTGAATTGCTAAAGAGGAAGGTGACTGAACAGCCTGTGTTGGCAATTCCAAATTTTAGAAAAGTATTCCAAGTGGATTGTGATGCTAGTGGTAGCGCTATTGGGGCTGTATTAAGACAAGAAGGTAAGCCTATTGCATATTTTAGTGAAAAATTGAATGATGCAAAGAAGAAGTATTATGTTTATGATCAAGAGTTCTATGCAATAGTTCAGGCCTTAAAGAAATGGAGGCATTATTTATTACCAAAGGAATTTTTTTTGTATACTGATCATCAGGCATTACAGTACCTAAATAGCCAAGGTAAATTGAATCAGAGGCATATGAAGTGGGTAGAATTCTTGCAGAGTTATACATTTGTGTTGAAGCATAGAAGTGGAAAATCTAACAGGGTTGCAGATGCACTAAGTAGGAGATAGTTGTTGCTTACAACAATGCAGGTTGAAGTAGTTGAGTTTGATGAACTCAAGAATTTGTACCCCAAGGATCCTGATTTTGCTGAAGCATGGAAAGCTTGTAAAGAACCTATTGCTATAGATAGAACCAAGTGGTTAGACTATTTGATTCAGGATGGCATGTTGTTCAAAGGTAGTCAATTGTGCATTCTAAGGAGTTCCATGAGGGAAAATCTGATTAAGGAGAAACACAGTGGAGGGATGGCAGGACATTTTGGTCGAGATAAGACCATTGCCATTCTTAGAGAACATTATTTTTGGCCTCAAATTTCATAGGATGTGAAGAAGTTCGTACAAAGTTGCCAAGGGGTTTAGTCACAATACTGGTCTATATCAGTCATTGCCTGTTCCATCAAGGCCATGGGAGGACATAAGTATGGATTTTGTTCTTGGATTGCCAAGGACACAAAGGGGTAATGACTCAGTATTCATGGTGGTTGATAGGTTTTCCAAAATGGCACATTTCATTCCATGCCACAAAACTCATGATGTTGTCCATATTGCAGACTTGTTTTTCAAAGAGGTGGTAAGACTACATGGTCTTCCAAGGAGTATAGTTTCTGACAGAGACACTAAATTTGTGGGGTATTTCTAGAGGACATTGTGGAAAAAGTTGAGAACAGACTTGAAATTTAGTTCCACGCATCACCCGCAGACTGATGGCAAAACAGAAGTGGTAAACAGAAGTCTAGGAAATTTGTTGAGATGTTTAGTTGGAGATAAGCCCAAGGGATGGGATTTGATTCTACCATAGGCAGAGTTTTCTTATAATAACTCTATAAATAGGAGTACTGGAAAATCACCATTTCAAATTGTATATGGGAATAGCCCAAGGACTGCGCCAAAGCTAAGGAAGATAGAACAAGGGGAGAGGACAAGTGCTGAAGATGAGGAATTTGCTGAACATATCAAGCATCTACATGAGGAGGTTTAGGCACACATAACCAAGATGAATCAAGAGTATAAAGCTAGGGCTGATCAAAGGAGAAGACATAAGGAATTCCAAGTAGGAGATTTAGTCATGGTACACTTACAAAAATAAATATTTCCAGCCGGTACTTACAACAAGCTGAAAATGAAGAAATTTGGCCCCTACAAAATTTTGAAGAAACATGACTCAGGAAATGCATATGAAGTGGAGCTGCCAGATGGTATTCAAATTTCTCCCATTTTCAATATTGCAGATTTAACAGAGTATCATGATGATGGTGCAAATGAGGAGCTGGTGTTAGAGCCATGTCCAATTCCTACTTCTAAGAAGGAGGAGATAGAAGACATTCTAGATCATCATGTGGGTAGAAGTACCAGAAATAGGCAGTATGAAGAGTATTTGGTCAAATGGAAAGGACGGCCGATCGAGGACTCAACTTGGATTTCAACAACTGAGGTTTCCCATTTTGGATTTCCTCTACCATCCATAAAGTGACAGGGTCACTTTTCAATCTACCCTGGGTGTCTGATGCAGCAGCATCCAGAGGTATAAGGGCAATCCTGTGTCACCCAAAAAAAATGTACTTAGACTTAGTTTTTGTTTCATGTCTTTACATTTTTGGATACCCATTTGGGTCAAATAAAAGTTCCAACTCTCACAGTTCCACTATCAGTGCGTTTGAAAATTCCAAAAAAATAGGAGCATGCAATTTGGCCATCATTTTGGTGACCTAGAAGGTGTGAATTGACTAGATGAATGTAATTGTGATTTAGAGCGTTCCAAAAAAAGAATCAAGTCAAAAGGCCCCACGGTTTGAAAGTTATTGTAGTTTTTTGAGTTTTGGAGACCCCCTAAGAATGCTTCAAAGTCAGGTTTGGGGAATTAAATGACCTTGAAAAGGGTCAAAAAATGGAGGACGAGCAAAGCTATCCAAAGGGCTATAGAGCGCTTCGAGAGCTTTCCAAAAATGTAAACAGTTCATCAATCGGAGCTACGGTTCAAAAGTTATGCCTCCCGGAAGTTCGGTTACCATTTCTAGATTCTTCTAGATTTGCACCCACTTCTAATGCAGCTTTTGGAACCTTCTATTTGGTCAGTGGATGCCTACTAGCACTTTCTAGA
Organism: Cupressus sempervirens; assembly: GCA_028749045.1. Lineage (NCBI taxonomy): Eukaryota > Viridiplantae > Streptophyta > Pinopsida > Cupressales > Cupressaceae > Cupressus > Cupressus sempervirens. The sequence goes on along the minus strand of CM053793.1, from coordinate 98,667,099 downwards.
ATGTACTCCTAGTCCTTAACCCTCCAGGGTCTATTTAAGGAGATTTTTGGCATTGTAAAAGGAAGTTCGGAGTGGAGTTTGAGAGGAGGTGCTAAAAGGAGAAATATTCTCTAGATTTATGCTATTGTAAGCCCTTAGGGCATGTTTTGAAGTTTATTTTCTCTGCACTGTTTGTACTAGCTTATTTTCTTAGTTAATATAATTTTCTCTTTCTGTTGGTTCCATTCTGTTCTTGGGTTGTGTCCCCATCACTAAGTCAAGCTTAAGACTTTCTTAATCCAACCTAAGTCAAAATGTCTCAACTCTCTTACAAATATCCCAACCATAAAACTTTATGAAGCCCACAAAGCCATAAATGACTCTTACAAGCTCATTCATTGCTCTTACAAGCCATTATGAGGGTCTTTATGAGCTTTGACCCTCCTTTGTTGACCCCTCAACCCCTCTTGCTCTAACTAATGACCCTATGACATGTTTACCTCTTGATTGGTTGTAAGGAAGCATAATCCATGTGCTCTCCTCTCATTCAATCTAAACCTTCCATAAGCTTTCTCCCATCCTTGCATCCTAGTCCTTGATCCCTCAAGCCCTTTGCCTATTTAAGGAATCCTCTCCCAAGCCATTTTAACACAATCTAGAAAGTAAAGCCATAATTCCATTTTGAGAAGCCATTTTTACATCAAATCCATTCACCAAAATCTATCAAAAATCCTCCATTGAAGCCCATTTGAGCATTTGAGCATACATACATAATCAAGCCATCTTAGCTATTAGACACACCTCTACATCAAGCGATCATCCTCATTGAGAGAGCCTATCCATGGCTCATATTCTCATTTGAGGACTTCACTTTGTCTCTCATGAAGTTATGTTAAATTAGTATGCAAATGCTTTCGATTGTTTTTAATTTAGTGTTTCTAACATACTAAAGTAGCATATACATTTTTGGCACACCCGGTGGGACCCCGCATGGGTCATCTTCATTAGCTTTTTTAGCCAAGTTTTGTATGTCATTTGCTAATTTTGGCTAATTATGCTTGTTTTTGTGATCGGTAGGATTGTATAAATTGGTTTTGTAGGTCCACATGAGCATGAAGAAGACAAAGGAACTCATAGTCTATCTCATAGTATTTGCAGATTTTTCAAGCTTATAGGTGGACAAAGCACTTGTATTTCTTCTTCCCCTTCTTGTCTATATTCTTCTTATTCCATCTACTTCTTCTTCTTCTTCTTGTGGGAGATCTTGGCCATTTTTTTTTAAGGAAGCAAAATCATACACACTTCTTTTTAGTGCTTAAAATGAACCCCCAAATCATACTTAAATCCATTAAAAACTAAAAATTTGAAAAAAAAAAAAAAAAAATCTTTTAACAAGTGAAACTAAACCAATCCAATCATTTGCATCCTTGCAACATCAAGGTTTTAGATGCATTCCTGCAAAGTTAGGAACACTTCATTTTTGGAAATTTAAAAAGAACTTCAAGTTTCCATTTCAAAAGTTTCAAAATCAACACTAAGTGCACACTAAAATCTAAATCAAACTCAAAGCATCAATCAAGGATAAAATGAACCTCATTTGCAAATATTTTAAAATTCTTCTAAAAATCTCATGAAAATTAAGAGTCCTAAATGGTCGCTAAATTGTCCTAAAATCTTTGTTATTTGTTCCAAATAAATGTCTTGTTGCAAAATCTTGAATGTTTCTTAGGTTTTTCATGCATCAAAACAATCTAGGAATATCATTTTTGGGCTTAAACCATGCAAACTAGAACACAAAATTTTGAATGAAAACCAAAGTCCAAAGAGTCATTTTCACTTTTGAGTCCAAAACAATATTGAATGATCTAAGGTTAAAACAAAGCACTTCAAAGTTCTTAAAACAACACACAAAATCTCAATCTTGAATGCTCAATGGAAAAAACTCGAATGTTTAATCACTTGTCTTTGAATGCATGTTGCTAAAATCACTCTTGAGTGCCATGGATTAAAATAAAAATTTTCTTGGAATGCATGATTAAAACAAAAAATTCAATCTTGAATGCCATAGATCAAATAATCATCTTTTGGGGCATAAAAAGAATCTACATTCTAGAAACTTTCAAAATTATAAAAACCAAATAAAGATGCTCTAAGTGAGTTTTTAGTTGGACTCACCCTCTTTAATCACCCATCAATTTAACCATTGGTTGCAATCTCAGCGCCATCTATGGGGATGGGTCTACCTAAGAGGGTGTTAAGTGCTCCACAAAGATCAAACTTCACTTACTTGTGTTTTTATTAGTTTTTCTAACTTAGAAAATTCCTTGAATGCACATTAGGCTTGCTAATACTTCATTTGGGTATTAAAATTTGAACAAATCTTGATGTGGAGGGCCTCCAGGCACATGCTTGAAATTGAATTTCACACATCTTTGTTTTGGGCTTAAAAAAAAATCACACCAACTCTTGAATGCCTTAAAAGAAATTAATCGATACTTGACGTGGAGGGCCTCCGAGTGCGTGAGTTTACTTTTTTGTTGACCCTAACTCTTCTTCTTGTTTGCATTCCTTGATCGATTTTACTTTTGTTGAACGCTTCAAAGTTGGAATAAACATTGTATCTTAAACATGAGTGCTTGCAAAGTCTAGATCAAAAAACTTAAGTGTCAATTGAAAAAGAACTTTGTATTTTAGCCCAAGGTCATCCAAATCTTCCCTCCCCTTGTCATCTTTTGAGGTTATCTTGGGTGCATAAGACTAGGATCCAAAACCTTGTTTCTTTTTAGGAGGCCTACTTGGGGATTTCATCACCCCTTGGGATGACCTCGACTCCAGCGTTCCAGCGGAGTATAAAGATCGGGAGGTGAATCCAAAGACACCTCTCTTGGAATCAAAATCTTGTCACTCAGGCTAAGCCTCAAGGAACTTTATACCCTTCATAAGTGAAAGAGGGGAAGTGGGTTACCGCTCCTCTCAGCTGTGTGACGTCTTTTTGGTTTCATCTATGGATTTGGGCCTCACATACCTTGGGTATATCGAGGACTCCCTAGCTAAAACAATTGTTAGCCTTTTAGACAACCATCTAGGATGTTAATGTGTTTGAAGTGACTGATCAAAAAATTTGTAAAACATACACACTCCTTGGCGCAAGTATCACATTCTGAGAATCAAAACTTCTATGTGGTTGTTTCTATCTATTGCTTGATCTTTTATTTGTTGAATGAATGTTTGCCAAACTTGGTCAATCCTAGCTTAGGGCATAATTAGCGTAGTCACTACCTATTTCAAAAGTTGAACAAGTCAAAGCAAAACAACTAAGATCTCTCAAAGCTAAGTAGATTTGGGAATTCATGTTAGAACAACCTAAACCCAAACAGAAGTTTCACAAAGCCAAACTCAAGCCATCTCAGGCATACCAAGAACTCTCAGCCAAGAGAAAGAAAATAACACCAAGCCCTCAAATTTCCAAACTCCACAAAGTAGAGGACAAAGCTACCAACGAAGCCCTTCAAGACACCTGGTTAGATCGCACTATCCAACTTAACCAACATCTAGGAGTTAACCCTGCTTATGCATTACCAACTAGGCATGATTTTTATGATTAGACCCCCTTGTTTCTCCACATCTTCTTGCATAAGCTCCACTTTAGAGTCATCCTTGTAGATATGCCAGCCATCCTTAGTCATCCTCTTAAGCATTTTAGCTCATCCATCTCATTTAGTTCTAAACCATCTAGCTAGCAATCCAAAACTTCACATCCAAGCCTTCAAAATTGTGGTCACCTTGCCAAAAGTTTGTCATTCCTAACATCTTCCAAATCCACCAATCTCACCAAGGTTATCCCTTTGATAGAGCTTTGTCTAGGGTAATCTAGCTTTGTCATTTTTTATCCCTCATCACCTTGAGCTAAAGGTTGGGATCCACAGGTGTTCAATCTCGTGTTCTTCCTAAAGGATCATCAGTCTATCCTTAAGTTGACACAATCACCACCAAGCTTGCACATAGGAAAGCAAACCTTTCATGCTTTGGCAACATATCTTTGAAGTTAGAGTCCTCAAACCGATCCTCCTTAGGTTTTTTCATATAGCTTTTCCTCAACCTAGGAAATCATTTGCATAGAAAAGCCTTCCCCTTTTTGCATCCATCAGCATTGTTGCATCTCATCCCTAAGAAACATTCTGCATTTTCATGCCACCCGTCACTCGCTTAGCCAAGAAGAAGAAGGTAACAATGGAGCCCTATCATTTGGATCAAACAGCATCGCTCCCCTTGAGCAGTCAACCATCCTTTAGCCCAAAAAACACTATACTGTTACCTACTAACATTGAAGCTTTCATGAACCAACCAGGAAATGCAGTACTGGTGAATGCCATTATAGACAAGAACAAAGAAACAATCATGGCTAACATTTGAAGGGACAACATCGGAGCCTTCAACTTTGGAAGACCTCCTCCCTTATCAAATCCATCTCACTCCTTGTTTGAGCAACTCCCACCACCCATAGGCTCTTATGATTCAAATTATCCTCAATATGTGCCAAAAGAAGAGCCTCAACCCACCCCATATAATCCAACAGACCCAAACATACCAGCCTCCACTCAAGTTGAAATCTCCCTTCTACAAACCAATCCAGCCATCAACACTCCACCATTGGCCATACCACTCCATCCCAAACCCCTTTTGCCCAAAACAAATCACCATTCACTCCCTTCACTATTACTGCTACTGCCCTCCAACCCAGCCTTCCAAATCCACCCATCTCCCAAATCAGTGCTAGCATCTTTGGCCAACCTCAGCAATATACAATTGAGATGCCACCCATGGGGCCAAGTAATCAACCTTTCATCACCCCCATCTTGTTTACCATAGCCCAAAGCATAATTCTATCATTTCCACTAGGTCCTTGGAGCTCAGTGCCATCAGCCACAAATCTAGAAGCTACTACCCTCACTCCACAAAGCTATCCAACCCCACAAGCTACTACCAATGTTCTGCCAAGCTCTCAAGTGACCCAAACTCCTGCCACCACTCAAACAAGTTTTTAAATCTAGCCACTAAGCTATCAAACCCTATCAGTTCCATTCCCAAGCTTTCAATTCCCACCACCTCCACCACCAACTAATCCATTACCTCCTATTACCAACTATTTTTCTATGCCACTTCTAGGAGAAAATCCATGACCACCAACCACCAATTATTTGGCCTCTTTTTCCATGTAGACACCTTCCCAAATGGGGGCACAGCCCACATATATTGGTCAAACTCCTCATATCCAAAGTCAAGTTCCACAAGCTCCCTGATTCCTTTCCCCAAGCTTCACACCCATCTTATACCTTACCTCCACAAAGCAATCCATTTATCCCATAGCCAGCTTATGTTCCTCAATCCCAACCTCAAATCCAATATCAGCAGCAAGCCTCACAACACATGCAAAATTATGTGCCCCCTCCACCTCAGCAACCCATCATCCACCATTCAGTTGCCCAAGCCATGTACAATCCCTACCAGCCCATACCTCAAATCCATCCATATTCCATTGCCCCATCTAGCACATACCTACCTCAGGGCACTCCTACATTGGGGGCACCCCAGCCATCACCCATTAATGCAGAATGGGAAGCCATGAAGATAGCTTTGAAGAACATCCAAGAGGGAAATGATCCAAAAACTTTCAAGTTTGAGAATGTGTGTCCTTACCCATTTGACAGAGCCATTACTATGACTCCATTCCCCAAGCATTTTGAGACACCCAAGTTTGACAAATTCAGAGGAAAAGGAGACCCTGTCACATATATCAAAGAATTTTAGATGCACTGCCAAGAAGTGGCATACGATGACGTCTTTCTCTTGCATCTCTTTCCCAAAAGCTTGGCTGGACTAGCTCTTGAATGGTTTTATAGAATACCACATGGCACAATTAAAAACTTTTCTGAATTGTCTGAGGCATTTGTAGCCCAATATGCCCATCTTGTTGAAACAGAGCTATTAGTAGTTGATCTTGTCCACACTAAGAAAAAAGGTGGGGAAAGCCTTCTCGAATATCTGCAAAGATGGAAAACCCTTACCACCCACATATCTTGCACCTTGCCAGAGCACCATTTGGTGAAAATGTTTATTGATAATGCCCATCCTAGCTTGGCTCACCACATGACCATGAACTGTTTGCAGACCTACAAAGATATGAAAGAGAAAGGAATGATCCTTGAGCAAGGACTCATTAAAGATGGTGTGGTCAAGATTTACAAAGAGGCCAACCAAAATCAAACACATTTCAATGACAAGTCTAGGTATTGGAACAAAAACAAGTACGTTGCAATAGATGGTGTCACTGATACCAAATATGTGAATATTGTTGGTCCTTCTCAAAACCAGTCCAACCCACCATATCAACCAAACAATCAACAATCTATCAACTACCAACAATAAAATCACCAAAGCTATCAAAGCCACAATCCAAGACCCAACTTTCAAGGGTCTAGCAATCAAGCTAATGCCATTAATGTAGTTGTAGGGCAAAAGCCTAGATTCCAAACTGCACCTAGAAACTATACACCCCTTGGTGAGCCATTGGATGTCATTTTTGAGAAATTAGTCAAGGAAAACCTCATCAAATTTCCTCCTACCTAGCAAATCGACCCAAGCCAATCCAAAGCTACATGGTACAAAGACAATGAGTATTGCAAATTTCATACGGTAAAAGGTCACACTACCCTCAGATGCATGAAACTAAAATATTATGTGCAGGACCTCATTGATTGGAAAGAAATCATTGTTGGTGTCCAAACCTCTCCCAATGTAGGCTTACAGATCTATCAAAATGTTGTTCCTCCTCACAACAATCAAAATCCTGGAAAAGCACCTATCCAAAAAAACAACAACAACACCAACAACCACCAGCCAAACCAATAGCATGGGAAGAAAAATGACCACACTTCATCCTATATAGATTGTGGTAGCCTCATAGGTTGTATATCTGAGAAAGAGCCTTCTGTCAATGTTATCAATATCCAAGGCCCAAACAATGAGTGTGTAGTCACCACCAGAAGAGCACGATTTAACATCACAAGCCCACCCATTTCACTAGCACCATCAGCTCCATCACAAAGCCAGTACAATATCTTGGAACACCTTGGGAACATGCCAGCCCAAATCTCCATTTTAGACCTTCTCCACACTAGTCCTATGTACAAAAACATCCTTGACAATGCTTTCATAGAATCTCGTGTCCCTTCAGATATCAATGCTACTAATTTTTGTAATCTTGTTGGACACCTATCCTCCTCATGTGCCTTATCATTCAAACCCACTGACATACCCGTGGTCAAGCCAGATCACACCCTTCCGCTCTGCATAGCCATCATGGTATCCAATTTTTCCATAAAAAGAGTAATGATAGATAATGGATCAGCCTTGAATATGTGCACCCTAATAATCATAAAAAAAGTAGGGTATACTTAGGCAAATATCATCAGTGAGGTTATCACCATCAAAGCTTATGACAACTTGAAAAAAACCATAGAAGGAACTATTTTGCTGCCAATCAAGGTTGGGCCAGTCATCCAAGAAACACTCTGCCATGTTATTGATCTAAACCTATCATTTAACATCCTCCTCAGTCGCTCGTAGATTCATGCCATGAAAGTTGTTCCATCCACTTACCATCAGTACGTCAAATTTTTGCATCAGGGCACTGAGGTAACCATCCATGCCGATCCAGAACCCTTTGCTTACTGCAATGTTGCTGAAGCTTCATATGCAAACCATTGCCCTAGAATTGATATCAGCACAGCCATCGCCAATTCATCCCACACTTGTAATGACCTAGAAACCATCCTCTCCTCCACCCTATCTACCGTGAAGATCAATAACAAAGGTTGTGAAGGGTATAGTCTATCAGATGCATTTGCTATCGGGGCACTCCCACTTGATCCACATGCCCATGGATGACCAACATATCACAAGGCTAAGGAGATTCCATCTCCTCAATACAAATAGTTTGGCCCAACAACCTCTGTATCCTCAAAAATCCCTCTTCATGAGGAGCTCACTCTAGATATCAACAATTGGTTACATAAGGATGCACCTCCAAGAAATCAAGCATGCCTTGATCACTTCAGCCAGAAGTATCCCCAAGAACATAATCTCATCACTAAAAAATGGAACTATCAAGGTGGTGGTCTAGGACTAGAAGAAAGAGGCATGCAGTGCCCCATCAAAGCAAACCAATGGAAAATGAAGTCGGGTCTTGGCTTTGGCATACCCACAACTGGGGGCACCAATGAGAATGGTCACGCTTTTTTGAACATTCACCGTGAACTTGTTGAAATCGAAGACATTCTTGAGGAAGTTGAAAAGAGAGCCTATCACAATATCCCAGACCAAATCTCCCTCGAAGAGTTTGTTCTCCTAGAACTATCCATCCATTTCATTGACCTACCACTCGCCCATCCACAACTCACAGATTGGGACCAACCAAGCGTCATACACATTGATGAGTTCACATCAAAGAAAGTGCTTCTGAGATTCATGGGAGCTAAAACACCTCACAAGAAAACAAAGCCAGATTCTGCCTATATCTATAAGCTAGATCCCAAGGGGTATTTTGGAGAAAATCTCCAACCTAGTTCTGATACACCCAAAACTGGAACTAAGGTGAATCTGAGACTAGCTAAGACAGGGAAGAGAACCCCTTAGCAAGAAAATCCAGAGTCACAAGAAGAACATGAGGATTTAGCATTTCCTCCTCAAGATAATCAACCAAAGGTGTCTTCTATTCTAATTGAGGATACTAGAGAAGTCAACATCGGTTCTTCAGAGATCCCCAAACTTGTTCACATTGTTGCATCGCTATCACAAGACCAAGCTGATCTCCTCTTTGAGGTCTTAAGAGAGAACATTGGCCAATTTGCATGGTCATATTAGGACATGCCAAGACTTGATCCAAAGCTTGTAGTTCATCATCTTGCAGTCGATCCAAAGATCAAGCCTGTCAGACAAAAGCTTAGAAAAATGCACCCCAGGGTGGTATTATTGGTCAAAGTTGAATTAGAAAGAATGTTAGCTACTAAGGATATCTGACCTATCAACTACTCAGAGTGGATCTCCAACATGGTCCTCATCACTAAACCTTCAGGTGACATCAGAATCTACCTTGATTTCAGAGATCTTAACAAAGCTTGTCCAAAAGATGATTTTCCCTTGCCCAACATAGATATGATTGTAGATCTTACAACTGGACATGAAATTTTGTCCCTCGTGGATGGATTTTTTGGGTATAATCAAATCAAAATTGTAGAAGAGGATTAGCATAAGACAACATTCACTACCCCTTGGGGAACCTTTTGCTACAACATGATGCCTTTTGGCCTAAAGAATGCAGGGGCTACCTATCAAAGAGCTATGACAGCCATTTTTCATGATCTCATCCATAGCATTTTGGAGGATTATGTGGATAATATCTTGGTCAAATCTCATATATTCATGGATCATCTTGCTGACTTGGAGAAATTCTTTGATAGGTTAGCCAAATATCATCTCATGCTGAATCCCAAGAAGTGTGTCTTTGGGGTCACATCTGGCAAGCTTCTAGGCTTTATAATTTCTAAACGAGGTATAGAGATTGACCCCAAGAAGGTCAAGGCTATCTTAGACATGCCTCCTCCCCAGACACTGCAACAGCTTTTCTCTCTTCAGGGAAAGCTCCAATCCGTTCAGCACTTCATCTCCTAGCTTGCAGATAAGTGTACGCCATTTACACATTTACTGAAGAAGGATGAAAACTTCAAGTGGGATCCTTTATGTCAACCTAGCTTCAATCAACTCAAGCATTATCTCACCAATCCCCCTATCTTGGTTCCACCAGTTCTTGGTCATCCCTTGATTTTGTACATATCAGCAATGCCTACTGCTCTAGGGGCACTTCTAGCACAGCTCGATGACTACTGCAGAGAAAGAGCCATCTACTACATCAGTAGAACCCTAGTTTGTTATGAACTCAATTATAGTCCTATGAAAAAAGCTTGTTTGGCAGTTGTTTTCTCAACTCAAATGCTTTTCCACTATATGCTAAGTCATACCATCCAATTAGTCTCCAAGATCGACCCTCTCAAGTATATGCTCTCTAGAACAGCACTTACACGCCGTTTGGCCAAATGGGTTATGCTCCTTAGCGAATTTGACATCCAGTATGTGGATAGAAAGCTAATCAAAGGGAAAGCTATAGTAGATCACCTAGTTGATGCACCTCTAATAGATGCATATCCTTTGATCATAGAATTTCCAGATGAGCATATCTACCTAATTAATGAACAACCCCCATGGAAACTTTATTTTGATGGCTCATACACATCTCGTGGATCAGGGGCAGGAATATTGTTGGTCACACCTCAAGGAGATTACATTCCAAAAGCCTTCAAGCTATAATTCCCTAGCACCAACAATATAGCAGAATATGAGGCTCTCATAGCAGGATTAAAGATAGCTACAGAATGGAACATCACTGAGTTATAAATCTTTGGTGATTCTTAGCTCATCATCAAGCAAGCCCTAAATGAATATCAAACCAAAGATGAAAAGCTATTACCCTACAAAGAGCTAGTTGATCAACTAACCTAGCATTTTACAAAGCTTCAATTTACACAAGTGCCTTGAATGTAGATCAAGGTAGCAGACGCTATGGCTACTATCGGCTCGCTCTTGGAAATTCCCCAAGCAGCTACACAGTATGAGTTTTTAGTCAAGCAACTCCTCACACTTGCCTATGTGAATGAGGATTCAAACCATGTTTGTATCTTGGTTGGTCCCCAATCCCCTTGGTACCATGAGATTCATGCTTACCTTAAAGATGGTATCATCTCCCCTCACCTCACATGTACCCAATTCTAAAATCTCATCCAAAAATCATTTCACTATGTTATCATAGCCAATACCCTATATCGCTGGGGTTATCACGATACTCTCTATCAATGTTTAGATGAAAATGAGGCCACAATGGCATTAAAAGAAGTACACTCTAAACTTTGTGGTGCCTACATGAGTGGTATTTTCCTCGCATGACAAATCTTTAGAGCAGGCTACTATTGGCCTACCATTGAAGAAGACTCCTATGACTTTTTCAAAAAGTGTCTCCCATGTCAGCAGCATACAAATCTTGTGCACACTCCAGCACAAGATCTACAGCCTATTGCACCACCTTGGCCTTTCACTTGTTGGGGCTTTGATCTAGTTGAAACTATCATACCCCTCTCATTTGATGGACATAAATGGATAATAACAACTATAGACTATTTCACTAAGTGGGTGGAAGCAGTCCCCCTAGTCTTAGCTATAGGAGTTCAAGTCTCCAAGTTCATCGTGTACCACATTGTTTGTCGCTTCGGCATCCCATCCATCATCTTCACCGACCACAAAGGTAACTTTGAAAATATCAACATGGAAGAATTGTGTACTTCCCTCCACATTCATCACCACTTTTCTAGCCCATATTTCCCACAAGGTAACGGCCAGGCAGAGGCAACTAAAAAAACCCTCCTCAAAATCCTAAAGAAAGTTGTCAATGATTCCAGCCACAATTGGCACCTACAAATTAATCCTACCCTATGGGCTTATTGAAATTCCTTCCATACATCCATAGGCACAACTCCATACTCCCTAGTCTATGGTGCCAAAGTGGTACTACCTATAGAGGTTGAACTTCCCTCCTTGCACATATCTTTGCAAGGGCAAATATCAGATGAAGAATACAGAGTAGCCAGACTCACCCAGCTAGATCTTTTAGATGAGAAGTGACAACAAGCCTATGATCATCTCATAGTCTATCAAACTCGTCTCAAAAGGAATTTCAACAAGAAGGTGCTTCCATGACACTTTCAGTCGGGCGACATGGTCCTCAAAGAAAATATGAAAGTCCAAGCAGATCGAGAAAAGAAAGGAAAGTTTGAACCTACTTGGCTTGGTCCTCAAATTGTCATTGAATCCTTTGGCTCCAAAGCCTATCAGCTATCTACACCAGAAGGAGAACTCTTGAATGATCCTACTAGCATCATTCATCTCAAGAAGTTCTATGCTTGAAGATCCTTGGTATACCCAGCTTTTGAAAAATACAAAAAAATAGTAAAGAGAAATAAGCGTCCAATGGTGAAAATTTGGCAATTCAAGTGCCTTGGATAGGTACCTTGGTGAAAACTTGGTAATTCAAGCACCTTGTGTGCTAAGACTAATCCATTATCTATCATTATCCTATCCCTCATCCATTCACCCACCATCCCATAAAACACCTTCTTGTTCCCTTGGTGTTCCAATCAAATATCCAAAATCTAATGAAGCTTGTAAATACCCTTTGTACAGCTTGTAAATCATGTACAGCTTGTAAATCTTGTACCTTAGCTTGTAAATTTTGTACCAAAGCTTGTAAATCTTGTATCATACCTTGTATCATAGCTTGTATATCCTAATCTTGTCCAAAGCTTGTATCCTAGTTTGTATCCTATCACATGCACACAAAGAACCCCATTTTCACCTAAGCTTTTCGCAAACCATCTACCTAATCACCTATCAACTATTATAGACATCCCACCCTTCACAAACATTTCCATCTCACAAAACCAAAACATGAAAATCCTTGTACATTTGTAACATATCTTGGTCTGTCAACTTGTACATCCTCTTTAGCTTAGTACCATTGTATCTATCCAGCTTTTGTGTTAGTTCCTCCTTGATCAGCATCTTACACACATTGCACAACCCTTGGTTAGCTATTCCAATGCATCCTTTAGCTAGATCTCCTGTCACCAAAGTGTTATCCTTCTTAGTTCAGCTTGCCACATGCATCACTCATCCAGATCCATCAGCTTTGGTGCTCTCTGATAGATCCTTATAGGATATAGCTTTCCTCATGTCTGATCTTGGTTCGTTAGTACCTCGTCCCACCCATCTCTTTGGCAAATGGTTCTCTTTTGGATTTTCACTTTCTTTTGATTTGGAATCTTCCCTTTTGGGTCTTGAAGTATCTTTTCCAAGCAATATTTTTGTTCCCTCCTCAAGGTTGCCACGATCTTCCATATCATGGTATATTGCGAATGGGGCAATCTGAGCATAAGGTCTTGATCAGGTCTTTTGTTTGTTTTTCTTTTCTGCTCGTGGGTTACCTAGTGTTGGTTCCACGCTGCTTCCTCTAGGACTTATGTGTGATGTTGGGGCAATACTTGTGTGTTTGTTTTAAGTTAGTTCATCAGTCCTCTAGACGGTTGGTGAAAAGGCCTTGATATTCTTAGTTACCTTGGCAATTAACCAACAGTCCTATAGAAAATCTAGTGCTCAACTACATGGTGGTACTTCTCTTTGAAGTATCCCCCCACTCAATAAGCTTCAATGGATTCCCTTCATCTCTATTATCCCCCATCCATATCTGGCATCTATATCTCCTACCCTAGCTTATGCATCAGTATCTCTTTGAATCAATCTTCACTTTTAGCCTTAGGGATCCACAATCCTAGTCTTAGGGATCCACCAATCAAATCAATCCACCAAGCCTCATCTTTCGAGATCCACAATCCTAGTCCTAGGGATCTCCGAAAACTATCTTCTTCCAATCTGACTCTTTGAAATTCTATTGCATCAGCTTTATAATCCCCTCATCCTTCTCCCTATCCTGGATTCCTTTTTATAGCACTTCGCTCCTTCATCCTCCACCTTCGCTAAAGTCTTAAGCTTGCTTCCTCTTGTGCATCTGATTCTCCTTTATCATTCTCCTATAGTGAGAGTTTGAGCTAACTAAACCTCTTCTCTTAAGCCACTCTTTGTCCTCCCACCCGCCAAGATTCTTGTACTTTTCAAGAAGTCGTCGAGCCTCGCTTTCTCTCCCTGCCTCCTTCTTGAGGGGGCATCTCGCAGTCCATTCACTCCTCTTCTGCTCTAGCCTTGGGCATCTTATTTTCTTATCTTTGATGCCATGCCACTTGCGGCATCACATCAAACAGGGGCAAAATGTAGACACCTAAAAATTCTTTAGAAAATAAAATATTTTTATTTTCTAAAAAAAGTCCCTGATGACATCATCATTTATTAATTAATTAATTATTTTATTTATTTATTTATTTTTATGCCATTAAATCCCTTTATCTTAATTAAAAATGTTTAATTAAGGAATCCCTCCCAAAAATGTTTAAATCTTATTTAAACATTATTTCTTTATTTATTAATTATTTAATTAATAAATTGACTAAAAATCCCAAAATAAATAAAAAATGTATTTTTTGCCCAAAACTTGGCCAATTTCCTTAAGACCACTAACCTCTTCCAAAATCTTCTAATCCTTCTTTAATTTCGATTAAAGGCTAATCCCATCATTTCCTACCCCTAATCCCAACTCAAAATATTTAATTAAGATTAAATATTAATCCTCATGTTTATTAAAAATATTTTAATAAATATCTCCTCAACCCAAACCCTTGAAATAAATAAAACTTTATTTATTTCCTAAAAACCTTATTTATCCTCATCCTAGGAAGTTCTAGACTCTTCTAGAAAGTTTTCATCCTCATCCAAAGCCTAGACTCTTCTAGAAGATGTCAATCCTTATCTTTAATGCTAATCCTAATCCCCTCCTAACCTTGTCACATTCCCTAAACATGGGTTAAGACTTGCTAACCCAAGCCAAAGCCAACAAATATCTCCTCCTTCACCCACCCTCATTTATTGTCATCCACTTGCCCATCTCTAACAAGCCTAATCTAATCTTAACCCAAGCCTAATCCAAGCCTTAATCATTCGCACATTCCTAAGTCAAGCTTAAGACTTTCTTAATCCAACCTAAGTCAAAATATCTTAACTCTCTCACAAATATCTCAACCATAAAACTTTATGAAGCCCACAAAGCCATAAATGACTCTTACAAGCCCATTCATTGCTCTTACAAGACATTATGAGGGTCTTTATGAGCTTTGACCCTCCTTTGTTGACCCCTCAACCCCTCTTCCTCTAAATAATGACCCTGTGACATGTGTCACTCCCTGATTGGCTGTAAGGAAGCACAATCGATGTGCTCTCCTCTCATTCAATCTAAACCTTCCATAAGCTTTCTCCCATCCTTGCATCCTAGCCCTTGATCCCTCAAGCCCTTTGCCTATTTAAGGAATCCTCTCCCAAGCCATTTTAACACAATCTAGAAAGTAAAGCCATAATTCCATTTTGAGAAGCCATTTTTACATCAAATCCATTCACCAAAATCTATCAAAAATCCTCCATTGAAGCCCATTTGAGCATTTGAGCATACATACATAATCAAGCCATCTTAGCTATTAGACACACCTCTACATCAAGTGATCATCCTCATTGAGAGAGCCTATCCATGGCTCATATTCTCATTTGAGGACTTCACTTTGTCTCTCATGAAGTTATGTTAAATTAGTATGCAAATGCATTTGATTGTTTTTAATTTAGTGTTTCTAACATACTAAAGTAGCATATACACTAGGGATATGGAAATAAGATAGGAATGTGAAAAATTATGTAAAAATGGTGTATTGAAGGAGGAATTCAACATTGTAGAGAGGAAATGCTTAACCCATGCCCTAGATTTCCCAACAGTTTTCAAAATTGAGTAGATCAAAATATTTTTGAGCAAGATACATGATGGATATCTATGGTTAGAAGTAGGACTTATTAAAATTTTGAAGAGAATTGTACATAGGGTTACTAGATACCCAACCCTAGATTGACCCAAGACATTGAGGAGCGACTCCAAAGAGGCAATAGAGAAAAACATAGGGGCTAAGTGGAAGAAGCGTGGAATGACTATTGACACTATTACAGATCCACTTCTTGACTTTTCCATTATGGTCATTTCACATAAATTATATCAATCAAGTAGACTAAATAGTGTTCCCTACATAGTTGTTGATGTAGGTTATAAGATTGTCAAGAAAGATCATACCTATGATCTTGCAGAACTCCAAATGTAGCAAATAATGGAGAACCTAATAGAAATAATAAAGTCAAAAAGTGATCAATGTAAATTTTGATTAGCACTGGTATGCATATTTTTCTATGCAAAAAATGAGTTCCCATCTTTTTGCAAAGTAGAATGGAAGACCAATAGGTCAGTTGTCGTTCAAATAAATGAGTATATTGAAAAAATGGGAGAAAATTTTCAATCACAATGAAAAGTTATTTTGAATACGTTAAGAAGTCTATGAAATAGAGGTTGAGGATTCTGGTTTCCTTAGTTGAGCAACACAATAATGATATATGTTTCATAGTAAATATTCATTATACTTTCATCCAGACTATTGTACCTAGAGTTAGATGGCTAAGGCCTCTAGGATATGAAATTAATGTTGATGAAGCCTCACTTGCTATCACTACACTCCTTGCTGAAGAAGTTGATAAAAGTGCAAAGATATTTGAAAATTATGATGTTGTGAAGTCAAAGGTTGAAATGGAACTGAACACAACCTCAGCTTTGAAAAAGAAGGACAAAATGGCAAGGAAATTGAAGGCTAAATTTGGAGAAGGTGCAAGAGATGATGATGATGATGATGATTATGATGAAGAGGAAGAAGAGGTACAAGGTCAAGAACCTCTTTCTTTAACCCAAGGCATGGGCGAAGATCAAGAAGAAGAAAGTGCAAAGGAGGAAGAAGTTGAGGAAGCACCAACAAAGCCTCAACCAAAGAAGAGGAAAGCTAAGGCATAGCCTACAGCCAAACCAAAAGCAAAAAGGGTTTCCAAACCAAGTGCAACAAATCATACAACTCTGGGAACAAGAGCCAGTACAAGAGCAACTACTCAAAAAGTCAAGGAGCAAGCAAAAGAAAAAATAAAGGCTATTGAACAAAAGGGTCAAATGTAGAAGAAACCAAGAAGAAAATGCATAGCACAACCAAAGATAGATGATGAGAAGATAGAATATAAGGATACAAGTCAGTTTAGAGTGCTAAGTCATACACCTAAATCTAATCTTGAAAAAAATTGTGATAATGTTAGGGATAATGCAGATTTGACAGGATTAAAAAATATTTAATTTGAAAAACTTGGTAGAGAAGACCAAAATATGATAGAATATTTAGTGTATTCCATGATGAAAAAATTCAAGAACACTCCTCTTGAATTGAATAATACAATGCCTAAGGAATTGTATACAATTGTTGAGAATAAGTGGCATTACTACCTAAACATGGAGAAAGAGTTAAGGGATTCAACTTTAGCACAAGTGCTGCAAGAGTTATCAAGGGGAAAAATTACCAAGGCAAACAAGAAGTATGGGAATTAATTTTCACCCAAATATAGAACTTTTAGCATTCTACAAAACAAAATTAAAGATGTTGTTAAGAAATCCACACAAATGTGGAAATTGATATATAACTTGACTACAATTAAAATAGGAGAAGAAGATCCCTTTGAGGGAAGAAATAATGAGGAAGATGAGGACAAGGAAGAAAAGATAGAAAAAGAAAAGGAAAACACCACTATGTAGGAGACACCAAATAATTTAGATGAGATGGTAACAGCTGAAGAACAATAAATAGAATAGAATGTACAAGACACACAAATGCCAGCTATGAGCCCTCCACATGACACAAACACACTTGCAAAAACTATAAGAGTAAAGGATGTTCCTGACAGTTCACCTCAGAACATCAATCCATTAACTACAAAGGATTTAAGGAAGATCCTTGACCAAACCACACTACAAGCTAGATTATGTGAGAACCCTATGTTGGTCAGTATGGATGAACTTCAAAAAGTTGTAGCTGATATAACAAGGGATAAGGTGAATAGATAAGAACCACCTTCTATCATCCCTTTAGCTACTAGTGGTCAACCTCTAGTGTAAACATTAGATGATACATCTACAAAGGTTGATACTACTGTAAAAGTTTTCATAATTAAACAATAAACACAGACTACTCAAGAGGAGAAAAACTTCAAAAGCTCAAATAGGATAGACAGAGGTATATGTACCTGATACACAAACACAAGGAGTAGGTCAAATATTAATAATTGATCATGATAAGAATAAAGAAAATGAAACACCAAAGGAGAAAGAGAAAGAAGCCATACAAACACTAGTAAATTTACCAACATCTAGCACTCCAACAAAAGTCCTTCAAAGGCCAAGCACTGATGCAATACCACTATAGATTTCAGCACTAGGCTCCAACTCATCCAATTTTGCCAAAGTATTTGACAATGGTGATGCAATTTTAGATGAAGGGATAGTGCTACCTAAATATGACTATGCAACCATGACATTAGAACAAATAAGTATAATGCAAGAAGCCTTGGAGAGAAAGAAAACCTAAGAAATACGTAGAAAATAGTATAAACAAAGGCAACCATTACAAGAGATTAAGGACATCTTTTTGGATGCCTTTAGCTTGCAAACACCTAAATAATCCAAGCCCATATTAGAACAACTATCAAAAATTGTGGAACAGGTGACTAATGAAGACCAGGATACTAATACTAAACTTATGGAATGGTCTAAGAGAAAGTTTCAAGGGAAAGTTAATGAGAAAATATCTAGTGAAATGGCACTATTACAAGTTGAATTGGCTACCAAAATTGAGAAAGTGAAGAAGGCACTTGAGAACATATTCTCATTGCACACAAAATTGTGTGTTCCCACACTCTTCACACAAGAAATGAGTCATAGGATTCTGAGTCTGGAGAAAAACTTGAAACTCTTAGGTATGCAATTACCTAAGAACCTAGCTCAGAATGAGAAGCATTTTCATTCAGTACTTCAAACACAAAATCAACTAGTTGTATTAACAATAGAAGAGGCTAAGATAAGAGCCAAGTTGATTAATATACAAGTCTCCCTTACCCCTCATATTGGAATACTCCAAAAGGAACTAGCTTATGTAGAAATAGTGTTAAAGAAAGATCCTAATCTTTCAACTTTGGATGAACTAGTTTGCCTTGTAGCAAAGATAGCTATCCAAATAAAATCCTTAGACATTGCATTAGACAACTAGGATGTTGCTCTATAGATTATAATGGAAGTTTCCAAGAACTTTTTGGACAAAAATAAAATCAGTGTATAGACCCTTTGACATCAGTGTCAAAAAGGTGGAGATAATAAAGAATAAAGAGGGACACAAATGTGCAAATGGAAGATAAAGAATATCAGGGAGTTACGTATAAAAGTCGAAGAGAAAACAAAGGGGGAGCAAATAGAAAAAGAGCAGAAATAGAGTATATTAGACAGAAAAAGAGTGTCAATATTTTTTAAGACAAAGAGTATCAGCATAAAGAAAATCTACTCAAAGAAGAGAAGAGATTTTAGATATAGAACAGGCACATTAACTTAGGGGGAGTTACAAAATTTTGAGGTATAAAAGTCTATTATATAATTTTGAAAAAAATTTAAATTTTTTGTATATACCAAGCAGTAAATGTATTACACATGAGAATATTAGATCTATTATATATAGTTAAGTGTTTTTGACACTCATGTCAAAGGGGGAGATTGTTGATCTTAGATTGGTTTTGACAATTGAGTGTCAACACACTTAAGATATTTACTAAATTATGTTGAGCTAGTAATATATGCCAACTATAATACATATAGATGTCAAGTTACAATGAGTGCTAAGTTCCTCATGTGCCAAGTAATTCAAGTATCGAGCATACAATTGATGCCAAGCAAGTTTAGGTGTTGAGCTAGATAGAATTACAATGAGTGTCGAGCATCAATATTATCAGGTGTTGAGTAACACAGAATAGACCTAGTTGTTTGTGATGGCACAAAAAACTAGGTAAACCATTTGTATGTCGACGTATGGATAGATCTTGAAGCTTTAAAGATAAGATAAAATCCATTTGGTTTTCTTATGCAACCAATCAAAAAATTAGAAGGGATTAAGCAGCAAAAAGAATGAATCTCAGTCATAGATTCATGACTAACCCTAAGCCACCGAAGTTTTTTTAATGAATACAAAGCCCCACAATTTAGTATGTATGAAGAAGTGATGTGAACGAAGAATAAAAGGAAGAGAAGGGGTGAATTGATCATAAATCATTCAAGGTGACTTAGCAGAGTGAAAGACTTGTAGAATCAATTTATAGAATAGAGGTTTGAAGACTTAGCATTGGCAAATCAGATTAGAAAGGATCAAGGAGGATAGAATTGAGATCTAAAATCAGCAAGACAAAGTTGTAAGTTATCAAATCAAACATTCTACTATTACTTTCTAACAATTGTATTAGTAGGGTGAAATCCTTTGGACTAAGGTTGACTTAACAGTCATTGTAAAATCCTTTAACAGGGTGACATTCCAAGTGAATGTTTTGAAATTCCTTTAACCAGGCACACTTCTAATAGAGTGTTCAAAATCCTTTAACAAGGTCGGATCTAACAATCCTTTGTAAGCCTTTAATATAGCAAGCCTTTCATAGGGTAGATCATGAAAATGGTCAAAATGTGTAATCTTAATAGGTGACACTTTATTGTTACAGCAGTGAAGAATTATGGGTGTCATCCCCACCCTAGTTTTACCTTCTCATTTAGAGGGTTTCTGGGTAATCATATTAGGTGTCAAGTGTGTGTATATTTATATGTTTTTGCATTTGCTTTACATTTCATTTTAGTTTATTACATGCATCTAATGAAGGATATAAGAGTTTTAAGTGCTAAAGCTTGAACTTTTTATTCACACCCCACCCCCCCGACTCCTAGAAGTATATGTTTCCCATTTGTAATTCCAAAAAATCAGAGATGTTGGCATCAAAAGTTAAGGACAGCACTATGGGCTAATAGAATAACACCTAAGAGGGCCATAGAAAATTCACTCTTTATGTTGGTATAAGACAAGGAAGTATGGCTTCCAATTTCATTAGAGTTTCCATCCGTAGAACTAGCTCATCAACTAGAGTTAATGGAAAATGATGCCATAACAATAAGAATAGCATAACTGATGGAACTAGAAGAGAAGAGGAAATAGCCCATGTCTCCTAGAAACACATCAGCAATAGGTGAAAAGGATTTTTGATATGAAGGCTAGGGTCAAAGTCTTTAGAGAAGGTGATTTAGTATTAAGATGGGATGTAGACAAGGAAAAAATAGGGAGGCGCTCAAAATTTGATACACTATGGAGCATTCCCTATGTGGTTATCAGTTGTAAATAGGCCAATGCTTTTCAATTAAGCAGGCTTGATGGTGAAATTCTACCTATTCCAATTAATGGAATATATCTTAAGTCCTACTTCTGACAAAGGATGAGCACTTCATGTATATAATTTAGGATAGTTTCCTTTCTTATTTTCCAAGAAGTGCATGAGCACATGTTTTTTGTAAAGGTTGTAGAAGATTTTTAGTTCCTAGTTCCAATTGTAGAGAGGTATTTTTGAAGTTCCTAGGTATGTTTTCTGTAATTTTTAGGGATTTTTTGGGAGGATTTTTTCATTTTTATGAATCTATAGCCCAATGGATGCTTCAAGCCAGTAGTCTATGCATAGCTAGCTTGCATCCCCTCTAAGTCACCAGAATTGTTGACCAAATTTGTCTTCCTACTAAAATCACCACATTTGAATTTAAAAGATAAACAGCCACTTCCCATGCTTTTTAATATTCAATACCATGGAAATATAATATCATGAGGTTAGGAGCCAGAAATCAAAGGCCTACAATGCTACAAAATTTTGTAAGATTATGTGAGGAAAGTATGGATTGTTATGATGTTATAGTGGTCATAAGATTGAGGAACCCAAATTATGAAGGTAAGAAGCTACGAAAAGTGGTCCACAATAAGATCATAATATCAAAATAATGTCAAAGGTCATTGTAGAATTGGAAAAGTAAAACATAAGGTTTATGATGCTACAATTGGTGTAGATTCAAGGATGTGAAACATAAGGTTTACAATATTACACCAAACTTGTAAGATCAAGGAATCATAAGATCAGGGAATCATAGGATCAAATGAAGAGAGAAAGGCTTAAGATTCTATACCAATCAAGTGGTTGGAAGCCTTAAAGGGCTCATTTACGATGCCACAAAAGTTAGAGGATATCATAAGATTGGGGAATCATAGAATTGTAAGGCAAAAAATGAAGACATGAGATATTATGAAGTTACCAAATTCTATGAGATCGTAAAGGAAAATTTTCTTGATTTTGATCTTACACTTGAGAGACATGTGTCTAAGGAGATAGCACTATAGTTGGCATTAGCAATTGGGTTGACATTTTTTGTTAGTTGCTACGGTTAAGTCTGAATGAGGTGTGGTTATTTAAAGTGTCATGGTCAATTTCATGGAGACTTTGTTGAGGTGGTAAAATAAAATAAGATTATTGGCCCACGTGGCCCATCTTGGTTGCAGGATTCAATTGACCTATTGACTATGTTGGTTCATCGAGCCAACTATGAAGAAGAGATTTTTTTGCACGATCAGATCTTCATTATCAATTTCAACCACTCTCCAATGAATGCCATGCCTAGTGAATGGTGGAAAACACTCCACTAGCTCTGGTTTTATTCATCTACTTGGTTAGAATGACTTAATGGCGTCATTCTATCTTCTCAAGGATTTGTTTTGAAAAAATATTTGATTTCATTGTATTTGAATTTGTACCTGGATAAGATTTTCCCCAGAACTATATGATTATTCTTTGAAGCATTTAAGATAGTGGTTGGGGAGTAACTCTAGTTAGAAATATCTTAGTTATGCCTAAGCTATAAAGGAAAATTTTGTAATCTTTGTAAGGGTTGATCTTTCTTTGATTCTCTAGTATTTTTTGAAAATGTACTACTATAATTTCTTATGCTTTTGAACCATTGTAATCCTCCACTGAGTCTCTTTTAGCCATTAACCCACTATGCAAGGTTCTTTGCCTCTTGTTAATATTTTTGTCTATGTCCTGCAATTTGCATGATTGTATCTACTTTTGACATTCAAATGATATTAAGTGGAGTTCCTTCCTATATCATTCCTTTGTTGTCTAATCTACATGTAATTTTTGAATTAAGCAAGGCTTGAATCTATATTCTTTTAGGGTACAACTGGTTAACTGTGCATTCATAGGAAAAGATAAGTTCAAACACTCTATTTTGGTGCATCACCCCTTTAGGTTAGAGTAGTTAGGTTTTCTTTCATGCATCCCTTCTCCCTTTCCTCTCCAAGAGTAGTTAAGTGCATCTCAGTAGCAAAAGAAGTTGACCTTCTCCGGAGACTCAACCTCATAGTTCACGTCCCATAGCTAGGAGGTTTTTCATGTTTCACAAGGTTGTCCTTAGGTAAAAACTTTGGACAAGGGTGCAAACTTTTGTGACAACATATACTTATTTAAAACAATAAGTATTTAAATATTCAATCTTTTTGTGCATATAAAATATCATGCAATATTGTTGTGTTACTAATTTAAATAATCTTAAATCATAAATGATTTAATTAATAGCATAAATGTGTATTATTAGATTAAATATTAATATCAATTTCATTTCTAAAATATTAATTTGACTTCTATTTAAGTCCACTATTAATATTTACTTTTCCTTTAATTCATAATGTAACTAGAGATAAAATTATAAGTTTAATTTAATTATTTATAATTTCTCTCATAAAGTCAAATAGTTATTAACTAAATGATTACAAAGTGAACTCTACCACAACTTCTCTTAAAATATAATAAAACTCTAAATATTTATTTATTAACTTCCCTTTTGCATTAATAATTATAAAATTATTTATATGCAACTAAGAGTTTAATTAAGCTTAAATTATCACTAATACTAACTTTCACTTTATTATAACTAAATGGATAATATTTATTTTATTTAAAAATTAATAAATTATTATTTGTAAATAAATAAATTTAAAAATTATATATTATATTTTTATAAAATAAAAATAAACATGCAATTAGTATTTTTGTATGTCTTTGATCTCTCAAATCATGCAAGTATACTGTACTTAGTTTTATATTTTCAACATACTTATTTTCACATGCATGTAACCATACTATACTTAGCTTTTTATTTTTAGCATATTTATTTCACATGCATGTAACCATACTATACTTAGCTTTCTATTTTTAACATATTTGTTTTCAAATGCATGTATATGTTTAGTTACAATATACTTTCCTCTCAATTAATCTCTTTTCAAAGCATTTTTAATAATATATTTATTAATTTAATTAATAATATTATTTAGAGTTTATTATTAAAATAAAACTCCTAAATAATTATCATTAAATTAAATAAATATAACTATGCCACAATTAGGACTATAACTTTATCTTTAAATTTCATTCTTTTATATTTTATTTTCCTTCACTTTATTAATTAGTGCAAGCACTAATTAAAGCATAGTTTATTATTTAAATTAATAATAATCAAAGCTCATTGTTTAAATGCAACTCTAATTTAATTATTATTAAATAAATAATTATAATAAAGAAATATTAAATCTTTAATATTTTAATTCTCTTCTTTTCCAACTTCTTAAATTAAATTTTTAAATTAAAGCACATATTTAATTAGTTTTTTAATTAATTAAATATTCTCATGCTTTAATATTTTCTTTTTAATCAAATCATATTTAATATTTCTCAATATTATATGGTTAACCCAAGTATTATAATTAAATCCTTTACTAAATAAATCACAATGTGAATTCCACATAAAAACAACATTACCAAAACAGAACAAAACTCAAAATTAAAACATAGACAAAGATAAACTCACGGGTTTTAAAAAAGGTAGAAAGTCAATTATGAGTCCTCCTTCCAGAACAAGTATTTAGGCTATGGTTAGGATTGGACCTGAACATTATCTCCCCATTCTTACCATTGAGTTATTGTGACAGTGCACACTCATCCTGGCAATTCAGAGAAGTTGATGCCTGGTACCTGCAATCCTACATAAAAGATGAGCATGTATATGTATATAAATATATCTAAAGTAAACAAGCAACAGTAGGGAGTGGTATATCATGTAGATCCTAACTAGCAAGTGACTACGACTCCCTCCCTTAACCACATTAGACATGTCAGATAGAAAAATAAAATAGACACACACACCATACACATGCAAGTATGGGATAAGTACCATAATAATTATAAGTCAAACATCAAATACTCATATAAAATAATGCATCTTTACGAATATGAAGTAATCATCATTGAACCATCATCTAACATTACTATGAAAGAAATCACATTTATTAACTATGAATCATTAAAGCATCATTAATGCACCAGTAACTATAATCATTAAACAACACATGAAATATAGTCAACTATGTAATCATTGTTGATATATCTCTAGTCCAAGTTATGAAATAATATCCTTGAAACTAAAACATCCATGAAATAGGCATAAAAGAGTTTGGTAAATATAATGGAAAAGAAAACTATGGGTGGGCATTATATCCACCCCCCTAGAATTAGGCTTACTCTTGGAAGTTTACTACAGTGACTAAGGAAACTAAAAGTCAAAGAGTATTGTCTACAATGTCAAACAAAAGGATCATTTAAGAAAATAATACAAATAAGCTAACTATGTATACACTTTCAGTCATTTAGAAAAATATGATTCTAATTTAATAACAAATCAAAAACCATATTGATCCAACATTCATCTTTTTAATAAATACTAAAATAGATCTCCTAAAACACTCTAAACAAAATATCAACATCTCTAATTCCATTAAAAAACATAAATTTTATAATGTATAGACATAAATTGAAAGTCAAGAACAATAAAAATATTCACAAAATCAATCAAAGGCATACCACCTTAAAGCACAATTATAAGAAAGCATGTCTAAAATCCAACTCACAAGTTTTGCCTTTTTCTATGTCTCTAGTATCAAGTCTCAAGTATCAAGTCTAAAGTTTCAAGTGTTCAAGTTTGAAGTTTCCAAGTGTTAAAGTTGCAAAAGATACATAACATTGTTTACATTTCATTTTAGTTCAACTATTTCAAGTGTTCAAGTTTGTAATAGATACATATAACATTTCAAGTTTGGCTTCAATTCAACTAGTTAACAATTAGTGGCATTCCAATATACCTAGAGCTCCTAATGTAGAAACTCGGGCTTTGATACCAAATGTAATGCCTCGCTCAAGAACCCAAAAGAAATAAACCTAATATGTTACAAAATTTACTGAACTATTTTTTTCAAAGTTTAAACAACATCAAAGTAACAATAATGTGAAAGCAATATATACATACACATCAAGAACACGTAATCAATTACAAATATAGTTTTAATTCCTCAAGGGTTCCTTCATGTTGAGTCACATTTAAGAAAGCTTTATTAATAAGCTTAAGTCTCAATTACAATATCCATAATCATAAAATGAATAAACACATACATAATCATATAAGCATATGCATAAGTACAACTAATAATATAAAAGTACATATAATGAATAACATCCACTGCACATGTCACAAGGTATGTGAAAATAGATACAAGTACATCAATATATAGTACAATATCCCATAGGATCTCAAAACACATGATACATAGATACATCAAATGAATATGAGTCTTTAAGATAAGAGGAAGAATGATAATGGCACCACTATATCAAGGAGCATCCAACATTTGTCAATCTGAGAGGGACCCAAATGGTAAGAATATACTATCTCTCAACTGCCTAGTCACCTAATTAGGCTCCCACTCCCACCATGTAGGAGAGATAATGTATGATCCACACATAAATAATCAAATCATAAAATAATCCTAAGCAAGGAATCCTGATAGCCAAAACTACCTCAAGGGTAACACAAACTACTCAAGAAGAAGAGATAATCAAAATCAAAAGGACACTCATTCCAATACTAATATCTCATACCAAGTCAACATACAAAAATACCAAGACCAAAATTATACAACCACCTCAAAATCAATGTCAAGTATCACAAGAACAATGACCAATAGATAAAAATTGTCATCAATAAAAGTAAACTACCAATCACTAACTTAAACAAAAAAAATACCACGAATGAATAACTGATCACTCATTAATAAAATTCAATTGTCAATAATAAATGACATCCAATCAATGAGTAACAACTCATAATAAATACACCATCAAAGTTAATATCCAACATGTACGCCACTAGAGGAAAATATTAAAAGAAATCATGAAGGAGACGTAGGCCACATATGATTGAGTATCATCACATAAGCCAACTCTAAGGTTACCTTAGCAGTCTCTCAAGACCCTATCCCCCTAGTGACTCTATGCAAAACTAGGATACCCTCTTGTGAAGATGAGGAAACAAGTCATACCTCTTAAGGTATCAACTTCATCTCATCCTTAGTCTATAGAAGCACTCAAGGAATGGATGAGAAAAAATCTCTAACTTATTTTTTTAATGTATCTCAAAGAAAAGGGATAGGCAAGATATTTTAATTACTATGTTACCACTTGTTACACAACTTAAAATGAGTTACCCTGGCAACCATTGTGGACTCCAACCCTCATTGTAAGCCACTCCCATAGACATGCACCTAGACTACCTTCCCAAAAATCATAAACCACAATGGTGTCCCATACCACAAGAGTAATATTGATGGAATTCAATTCTTTAATAAGAAATCCAAAAATAGCATTGTAATTAAAATATCTTGCCTAGCCCTTTTCCTTGAGATAAATTTAAAAAATAAGTTAGATATTTTTTCTCTTCCGTGCCTTGAGTGCTTGTATAGACTAAGGATGAGATGGAGATGATACCATGAGAGGTATGGTTTCCTTGTCTTCATGAGAGGGTATCCTAGTTGTACATAGAGTCACTAAGGGTTTGGGGTATTGAGAGACTTCTCGTATAACTTTAGAGTTGGCTTATGTGATGACACTCCATAGTATGTAGCCTGAGTCTCCGTGATTTTTTTTTTTAATTTGCCTCTAGTGGTGTACTTGTTGGATATTGCTTTTGATGGTATATTAATTATGAGTTGTTACTCATTGATTGGATGTCATTTATTGTTGATAGTTAACTTTTATTAATGAATGATCAGTTATTCATTAGTGGTATTTTTATTATTGGAGTTAGTGATTGGTAGTTTACTTTTATTGATGATAGTTGTTATCTGTTGGTCATTGTGCTTGTGACACTTGACATTTATTTTGAGAAGGTTGTATAATTTTGGTCTTGTTATTTTTGTATGTTGACTTGGTATGAGATATTAGTATTGGAATGAGTGTTCTTTTGATTTTGATTATCTCTTCTTCTTGAATAGTTTTTGGTACCCTTGAGGTAGTTTTGGTTATCAGGATTCCTTAGGATTATTTTATGATTTGATTATCTATGTGTGGATCTTACATTATCTTTCCTGAACAGTGGGAGTGGGAACCTGATTAGGTGACCACACAATTGGGAGGTAGTGTATTCTTACCATTTGGGTCCCCCTCAAATTGAAAAATGTTGGATACTCCTTGATACAGTGGTACTATTATCATTATTCCTCTTATCTTGAAGACTTTTATTCATTTGACTGATCTCTGTATCATGTGTTTTGAGATCCTACGGGATATTGTATTGTATATTGATGTACTTGTATCTATTTTCACATACCTTATGACATGTGCAATGGATTTTATTCATTAGTTGTGCTTTCATATTATTAGTTGTACTTATGCATATGCTTATATAATTATGTATGTATTTATTCATTTTATGATTATGGATCTTGTAATTGAGACTTAAACTTATTAATAAAATTTTCTTAAATGTAACTCAATATGAAGGAACTCCTGAGGAATTGAAACTGTATTTGTAATTTATTATGTGTTATTGATGTGTATGTATATATTGCTTTTGTATTATTGTTACTTTGATGTTGTTCAAACTTCAAAAAAAAATAGTTCAATAAACTTTGTACCATATTAGGTTTATTTCTTTTGGATTCTTGAGTGGGGTGTTATACTACTGGCCTCCCTTTCCATTTGACCAAATATTCCTCATAAGTTTTATTCTTGGTAATTTTTCCAACATGACTATCTAGTATCTCCTCAATCTCCTTTGTAGTTGAACTAGTTGCTAGAATACTCCACTGTGCTTATGCAACTTCATCTTCATCACCTCCTTCATAATACTTTATCAAATATGAAATATTAAATACTGGTGAAATAGTCAATTCAGCAGGCAACTCCACTTCATAAGCATTTCCAAAATCATGCCTTTTCATTATCTTACATGGTACAAACTTCATCTTCATCTTATTATATGTACCCACTAAAAAATGCTCCTTTCTCAAATGAACCATGACCTGGTCTCCAATCTAAAATTCTTTATACCTCCTCACATCTATCATAGCCTTATACTATGTATTCATCTTTATGATGTGCTTCCTCACCTCCTAATGGATGTTCTTCAAATGTTCAAAAAAATCTTCTCCTTTAGCACTACTTATCTCTCCTCTATCCAATTGTCTCGATTCAAAAACATTTCTAAGACTACTCCAATATATAATCTAGAATGGTGATTTACCAGTACTCCTATTTATAGAATTATTATATGCAAATTCCACCCATGGTAAAATCATATCTCATCCTTTTGTCTTGTCTCCAACCAAACATTCCAGCAAGTTTTCCAAACTATGATTCACAACTTCTGTCTGTACATCAGTTTGTGGATGATGTGATGAACTAAACTTTAAGTATGAAGAAATTGATGATACAATAATCTATGCACATCCTCCATTCTCCATTATTCTTTGGTTCTAATACTACTGGTACAATACATGGACTTAGAATCTCTCAAATCAAACCCTTATGCAACAATCTATGAACTTTCTTGTTCAACTCTTCACTTTATGTTGGTGTCATTTTGTACACTGCCTTATTTGGAAAATTGGCTCCTAGAACCAAATCCATCTGGTGATCAATCTTCCTCATTGGGGGCAATCTATCAAATACATTATCTGACACAATATCCAAAAACTCTCCCAACATATCTATAACTTCTACGGGTACCTCCTCTACTTCTTCTGTGCTATCTTTTGGAATTATATAAAAATACATATGCTCACACTTCATACCTTTGAGAAATTATTTTTCATTAACAAAACATATTTGGGCAGCACTACATACCTTTTCTTCTTTCTCCTTCAATGGCTTCAACTTATGCCTCACTCCATCATTGGTCAGAGTGTAGGTATCTACTTTCCCATCATGTATAGCATGCCTATCAAACTGTTATGGCATACCCAACAACATATGACATATGTACATGGGTATGATATCACATAGTACCTCATCTTGGTAGCTTCTAGTCTTGAACTTCATGGAGTAGTACCTCATCTTGGTAGCTTCTAGTCTTGAACTTCATGGAGTACTGCTCATTGACCATGACCTTGTGGTCATCTTGTACCCAAGCAATATGGTATGGATGTGGGTATTTCTGTCTCTTTAGCTTCAACTTGGTGACCATCATTTTTGAGACTAGATTGTTATTACTTCCACCATCAATGATCACATCACAACACTTATCTTCACATCTACACCTTGTGTGAAACAAGCTTCTTCTTTGATAAGGATCATTCTCTCCACTCAGTAAGGCTCTTTTGTTAACTAGGACCTCTCTTCTTTCAGCATCTCTAGAATGTGATGATCTGGCATCTTCATCAACATGTATAACTCTAGCCTAGCCTTTTGTTCTTCAATATGTCCTTCCTTGGCATTGGCTACATACAAATTCTCCATGCCTTTCTTCTTCATAGTGAAAGCATTTCCCACAGAAGCCTCCTCTTCCAGATCCTTGTCCTCTACCTCTTCCTCTTTGATCTCTATTTTTTTTATGATAAAAATGATTCAAATTGTTTCCCCTTTGGTTTAGACTACTACTTCTAGCCTTATCCCTATTCTTCTAATCATCATTATGACCACCATAAGATCATCCACTAGATCTTCCATTATGACCCCTTCCACTATTATTGTTGTCAAACTTCTTGCTTAATTTCTCCTCAACTCTTAGGGAAAATTGCTATGCCTCCTCAACATTGTTCATTCGAACTAGACTCATCTCATCCTGAATGCTTGGCCTTAACCCATTAAGCTAGTGAGCCACTTTCTCCTTATCAGCTTCTAAATGCCTGATTCTAATGAGAACTTGGTAGAACTCTTCGGTATACTCTTGAACAGATTTTCCCACTTGCTTCAACCCTTGCATCTTCTCAATAGATCAAGCTCATAATCCATGGGAATGAATTTTCACTTTAATTTAGCTATCATATAATCCCATATGCTGATTTTGTCCTTTCCCTTTTTATTTCACTCCAACTAAACCTCCTGCCACTAGATCTTTGCATGTCCCTTCAATTTTGCCTTCACAAACTTGACCCTATTAGTATCATCAATTTCTTCATACTTAAAGTACTCCTCCAATTTTTTTTCTAATCAATCAACTCCTCTGGGTTAAGATTTCCCAAAAATGTGGGAACCTCAAACTTAAGTCTTTTTCCAATCTTGGAGATGGCCCTAAAGCCTTTCTTCCTTTGGGTTTAGAATTGCCTCTGCTTTAGTATTTTCTTTTACTTCATCCTCATCCTTACTTTCATCTCTTATGGGAAGATTCATTCCTCTATGTATTTGTTCT
Organism: Cupressus sempervirens; assembly: GCA_028749045.1. Classification (NCBI taxonomy): domain Eukaryota; kingdom Viridiplantae; phylum Streptophyta; class Pinopsida; order Cupressales; family Cupressaceae; genus Cupressus; species Cupressus sempervirens. The sequence continues at coordinate 98,635,562 of CM053793.1, read as the reverse complement.
TCCAATGCTTGCATTTGCCTTTAAAGGGATTGGAAACCCTCAAGTGCAACACCTATAGCTCTTCTAGCATGCTCTCTTCATGGAGGCATTTTCACGCTTCTGCTAAAATCCTAGTGCAAACTACCTCACAATCGGTGATCTGTCTACATGCTCAACCCAAACCACAGTCTTGGTGCAAAATACCTCATAGTTAGTGATCTGTACACACACTCAAGAACTCTAGCTCAGATACCACTTGATGAAGGGTGCTCCCCTTAATACCATAAACTCATAACAAAAATAAAGAAACAATCTACAAATGTGAGAACAAAATATGGACTTCTTATTTGCATTGCAAATGTGATATTATAGAATTCACAAATACAATATGCTAACCTACATGGTTTCCTTCATTACAATAATCTACAACACAATCTGTGAACTATCACTATGAGCTTTCCTAGACAATGTTCAAGTCTTTCTTAAATAGGTAGTTTTATGTCACCTAGGAAGGTTCTAGATGCTCAAACTTAATACCTAGGGCCAATAGACCCTAACAATACATATAGAGTCGGCTAAATACATCTTTGACAAATTATTTTAAAATTTTCAAAAGTCCATAACTCCTAAACCATTGCTTTGATTAGCTATTATAACCACTTTTTAGAAATGCTAGCTTGTGATCTACATGCTTGGAACTGCACTAGCACCCTTCTATTGAGTTTTTGGACCTCGTCTAGACAATCTAAGGCCTCCAACAATGAGCCTGAAGATTTTTTTGCAAATTTTTCTGTCAACAATCCATAATAACTTCTCTAATACTTAAGTTGGAGAAATTAGATTTTTATGATGGGCTTATAATTCCAAAATGAACCTTCTTGTAGAAAATGAGAACATTCTGAGCTCATATGATAAACTTACTAAAAATAGTAGGCTCCTAGAAATAGCAACCCCCATATCTATTAGTCCTTATTAAAATAGAAAAGACTAAAAATAAGATATTTTTTGGTGATGCAAGATTTCTCTTACACCTAGGTACTCCTGCATCAATTTTTGGGTTTCATCCTAACCCTAGTTTTACCTTCACCCTAAAGTGTTTCTCAGTTACTAAATTAGTGTGTTATGTGTTGAACTATTTATGGGTGTGATGTATTTGAATTTATGTTACAGAATTTTCAGATTTAATGGTAGATCTATGAGATGAATTGGGTGTAAATTTATATTATTGGTTTTAGAACTAAAAGTTTAAGATCTTGATTCACACCACCCCCCCTAGTAACTTGTTTCCCATATACTTATTTCAACAATTGGTATCAAAGCTCAATTCTCTTGTTAGGAAGCCTAACAACTTGAGAGGAAATGATCATGGATGGAAGTATACAATATGGGAAAGATCATTGAGAATCAAATTGTTAAAATCTAGATTGCGTTGCAACAATTAGAGACAACAAAACTAGAGTTAAGGAAAACACTAAAGAGAAGAAGTGAGATAGATATTCATCTAAATGAAACTCAATACTTAGAAGTTAAAACTAAAGGATAGTTGGACAATAGAAAGACTACTAACAATAATGAAGCAATGATAGAATTTCTAGAGAGGAATAGTGCCCTAGTGAAAGAAGTTAAAGATCTCAAGACAGAACATGAAATTCAATCAATTACACTCTGTAAAACAATTGAACAAAAGAAGAAAGAAATGGAAGACAAGCTCATGGTTGAAGAAGACAAAAGGCTAATGATTAGTCAACTTGAAAAAAAATCATTTGAAGTACAAAAGCTTACAAACAACTAGTTCAACATGATAAATCAGTTAGTAATTGTCAATCCTAATGCAAATAGAAAAGATGTAAAGATCACAAATCTAAAGATACAAAATTAATAATTGAAAAGTGAGTTAAGGCATGAAAAGGAACTCGTAGGAAGAATGAAAAAACCAAATGAAGCAATCAAGCACTTTGAAGACATGATGAAGCCACCTAGAACAAAAGACACGTTTGGACTTGGATACAACAAGCAATCTCCATCTACTAAAAAGGGAGAATGATCTAATAGTGGAGAACAAAGGAACAAAAAATCAAAAGGAAAACCTACATATCATTACTATAGGAAGATTGGTCATACAACCAACATTTGTAGAAGCAAAAATGATAATCAAATTCCTAAACCTAAACCAAGTGCTAATTGTTTTAATTGTAACAAAGCAGGACATCAAGCACATGAATGTAGATCAAAGAACAATGACTCAACCAAGAAAACATCTAAAATCTAAGGTCATTGCTATAGTTTCAAAAGTCTAGACATAGAGCTCATGAATGCATACTTAAGTAAAAGATAAATCAGTCTCCTTAAAAAAGTAAAAATAAGGACTCATACAGAAAAGAAAGGCAATTCCTACATTTCTGATTATAGTAAATGGTACATTTGTCACTATTGTGGAGAATATGGAAACATTCTAGAGAATTACATCAAAACACATTTCAGAGGAAATTACAAGAAATAGTTAAATAGAAAGATAGTATGTTTCAGTTATCTCAAAGTTAGACACATTATTAGGAACTACAAAACCATAACCCCAGCACCAACACCAACCAATGGAAATGACAAATCCGAAGGAAAGAAAACATGGATAGAGATAGTAAGAGTTGGAAGTAGTAAAATAGAAGAAACTATGATCACCCAATATAATGGATTGGGTGATCATACCACATCTCACTAAGAAAAAGGGGTTATGTAGAAATTGTATACTCAATGTTATATTTTACATCAATTTCTAGCATTGAATTGATGAAAATTCATATCTGCATAAATAAAGACATATTAAGAATTGAAATTCATAAATTATTGAGCATCAGTGGTACAGTCTATATTGACCAAGCCTTACAGTATAGACAAAGTTATCGAGGAAGATAAGGTATTGATCGAGTAAATCAGTTATGATCAAGTGAATAACCTTGATCGAGCCAAAGTACAAGAAAAGCTAGCTGTCATACACCAACCAAGTACAAAGGCATGAAATAAAAACCTAAAATTAAAAGATCAAAGATTATTTATTGAATTTGGTGATTCATTTGCACCTACCAAGTGATCAAAGAGCTCAAGAGAATATTTTAAGGTGAAAAAAGAGATTTTAGCAAATAGAGAAAAGAATCTCAGTAGATTATCAGAAAATTTGTGAAATGAAGTAGTATCATTCTCAATGCCAAGTTAAAATATTCAGTGAAAATATTTATGAAAGTTTTGTACAAAACCTAAGTTAGATATGGCATCAGGAAGTGAAATGGTGAAAGATAGAAGTGTGAAAATTATTAGGAATGATCAAAGTCCCCCACCAAAATTTAGAAATTCAATGAACATTTATAGCATTGTTGATGATAAGGGAGCATTATCATCAATTTCACCCAGATTCTTGGCTATGCAAGACCTAAAATCATGTTACCAATGAAAAGTTGGAGAAATTGGAGATTTTGAAGTAAGAGCATCTTATCAAAAGCTAGGTTGACCATGGGAAGTGCCTCCACTAAGCCTACATTTGATGCATTTAATAAAATGTTGATGTTGGAACAATCCAAGTTGATAGATATGGGAATCCTCAAGTCATCCAAATCTACAACATTGGTGGCTAGTAATGAGAACCAAAAAAATCAAGGTGGAAAAGGTTTTACCAACAGCAAGAAAAGCCAGTGGAAGCAAAAATCACAATTAGAGACACAAAAATTTTCCTCCTCATGACAAGGCAATTCTTCTTCAAACAAGAAGGGGAATAACAAGAAGGATAAACTATTTTGTGCATATTGCAAGAAACCAAATCATGATGTGCATCATTGCAAGACTAAGAGAATAGATGAGTTGGAAAACTTACTTAGGAAGAACAAAATCAATGTGCCAAATGCTTCCAAGGATTCAAATCCATCCACTTCACAAGGAAAAGGGCAAGCATTTATGGCAAGTTCAAGTTCTTTAGGGGAATAGATTCTTGACTCAAGTTCCTCATATCATATGGGTTCTTCAAAAGGACACTTTTCTTCATTAAAGTAGTCTAAGGTACCTCACATCTTTGTAGGGAATGATACATAAGGAAAATTGAAGGGAAAGGAAAAGTTGAGATGGAAAATGGAGAGTTTAAAGACATTCTCTATGTTCCTAACCTTAGCACTAATCTCCTTTCAATTTACCAAATCACTCACTGTGGAGGTGGCAATAAAGTTGAGTTCCTTCCTGATTCAGTAATGGTGTGAAATCTTAAGGATGATTCAGTGGTTACAATGGGTAAAGTTAATCATGACACAAGGCTTTATTATTTTTCCCAGTTTTTGCCTAAGTCTCTTTCACATGCCTTGTTGACACATTCTCAATCACAAAGTAAATTATGGCATTAGCAGTATGGACATCTTGCCTTCCACTATCTTCATCAACTTAGCTCAAAAAATATGGTCAAAGGTCTACCTACAATCATCTTTTCTATAGGTGAATGTTCCACTTGTTCAATGTATGTGCATCTAGAAGAGAATATTGACAAAGGGAAGTCTTGGAGAGTATCAATTTTTCTCGAGTTACTTCACACAATTTTAGCAAGCCCTTTTTTAGTAACATCAATTAGCAAGGGTTGCTATTTCCTCACTTTCATTGATGAATTTTCACGCTAGACATGGGTCTACTTTCTTAATCACAAGAATGAAGTATTTGATAGGTTTCTATCCTTCAAGAGTCATGTTGAGAAGAAATCAAGTAAAGCCATCAAGGTTCTTCGTATGGAAAATGAAAGAAGATATGTGAACTCAAGAGTTAGAGATATTTTTGAACTTAAGGGTATAGATCTTCATAATCCTGTAGCATATAGTCCACAAAATACAAGTGTTGCAACAATGAAGATTCAAACTCTTAAGTCAATGGCAAGTTACATGATTCAAGCTAAGTCTCTTGATCCATCACTTGAGGTTGAAGCTATAAGTAGTGCTAATCATATCCTTAATAGGTCTCCTCATAATGTCTTAGATGGAATAACTCCTTTTGAGGCATGGTGTGGAAGAAAACTAGTTGTGAAACACTTGAGATTTTTTGGTTGTCCAGCATGGGCACACATATCTTCAAGGGAATGCAAGGTACGACCACCAAGGCCTTGTACTTTCATTGGATATGAAGACAATGTTAAGGCATATAGACTTATGGATCCTAAGAATCATGAGATATTCATAGAGATTAGTGTTCACTTTCAGGAAAGTTCACCTAGCTTATCCTCTATTCCTCTCCATACTTCATACATTGTGGAAACTAATAGTGACAATAGTGATAGTCATTAAATGGGTTCAAAGGTCACAACAGAAGCAAATTCCACATTCATACATTGCTATAGTGATAGGTCCATTCAATTCAGTATAGTTGGGTACACCATGTCTTCCAGTTCCAAAATCAAGGGATGACTACATAACAGATATTTTAAGTTTTTTTGTGGAGTCCTACATAGAAAATTTGGGATACATCATTGATGAAATACATCTTCTCTTTGATGAAGAATATCCTCCTTCAGTTGTTGTGAGGGCACACTCTAACCCTCTTGTCCATTCTCTACATGATCAGTCTTACTAGGTTGATATGATTGTGGATCCTTATGTATAGTAGTCGCAAGAGGTCTCTTTATCATTTGAGAAGATAGATGGTTCTTTGAGATATGTTCTACATAAATCCTTTCTAGATTTGACCATGTTCTTTTCAACAGTATTAGAAAGGGTGACCGTCAGTATCAACATAGGGATAGTTGAGCAGGTTTTAGAGACACCATTCATCTTTGAGATTCTTTCTACACATTAGGGAAGGAAGCATCTCATATGTACCTATGACATTTTTTCTTCCTAAAGGGAGGAACATTATTCAATGGTCATGGATCAACTTCTATATTCATCTTGGAGCAGCTATCACTGATCAGCATTCTACATTTGCGGGGGGTGGACTACCTTGTCTCCTTTCTTCTTCTTTTCTCTTATGGGGGGGGTAATTTGTCCTCTTATAGGGTTTTTTCCTTCTCATACTTCTCTATTATATATACATGATGTATGGTGTAATGGGGGGTCTTAATTACTCCATCCATCCATGCATCTTATTTTTTCATCTCTCTTTTTTGGGGAGGGTTTTTCCCATCAGGCTTTCCCTCTTTCTCTATTTTTAGAGAGATTGCATTGCATTTGTACATGGGTACCTAACATGGCCTAGTAGTTGCGACCCATCATGCATTTCCATTATAGCTTTTGTGAGCTTAAGTGCATTCCCCTAAGTTGCACTTAAGGGGGGTGTTAGTGTAAATAATTAATTATTATTACACTTTACTTAAGTTTACTTAGGTTAATGCATTATTTTATTATTTATTAGGTTAGATACCTAGGAGTATGCATACTCATATGAGTTGTCTTGTTGACAACATAGGAGTTGGCATCTCGAATTTAGCACATGGTGTTTACAACATAGGAGTTTGCATAATCAATTGAGTTTTCATGTAGACAACATAGTTGTTTACACTCTAATTAAGCACATGGTGTTTACAACATCTTTTTATATGACACGCCTATGTTAGGCTTATCCTCTCATCATCGCACTAACTTTTGTGCTCAATGGAGGATAATCCACTCTTGGTGGATATGTGCTTAGTTGTGAGTCTTATCATTTTGCTGACTCCTAGTCATTCTAGAAGCATTTATATTCAGGCACTCCTAGTGTTGATGTACATCAATTCAATTTCATATTGTTATTTTGATCATACTTTATTGGTTCATATTGTGATAGTACTTGAGCTTCTTGATCTTGGGTGATTTTTTCCTAAGGAAAATTCTTACAGTAAGGTTCCCTTTTAGTTTGAATATTTTTCTATGTACAAAATTATTTTCCTACCATTGGAACAATTGGATTGGATAGGATTACGACTACTATGGAGTAACTAAATGATCCAATAAATAGATTGGGATAGAATTTTGAGGCCATAATGAATAACTACTTTGAGGAATTCAATTTTAAAATAAAGAATAGAATGAGAATTCCAAAGTCTTTTGTAGACAAATATTATGATGAAATATGTTTCATTGTAGACATAGATTTTATGTATGCATAGGAAGTATTATTGAGGGTAGCATGGCTAAGGCCAATGCCCTATGAGGTAAATGTGGATGATGTTACAAAAATAGTTATTGCACTCTTAGTAGAAGAAATTGATGCTAGTGCCAAGAATTTTGGCACATATGAGACTATTATTGCCAAGTTAACTACTAAATCTGACACACCAAAGGTAGGTAAACAAAGTAAAATAGTAGTTGTTGAGGCCGGTAAGAAAGAACAAGAAGAAGTGTTTGGACAACCCTTAGAGACCAACGAAGGCAAAGGAAAATAGCTTGTAGTTGTCAAGAAAAGGACCACCAAACAAAAGAAGTTTTTTATAATTAAAGCCAAGGTGCAAGAAGACTTGAAGAAGGACATACAAGAAATGGTGACACCTTAGAGGCAAAAAGGCAAGGTGATCATCACCAAAAAGAGGTCAGCACAACTTCTTGCCAAGCTACTCACAAGAAGTACATCAAAGAGGAGGAAATTGGCTAAAGTCTAAGCTAATGTAATGCCCCGCCAAGGGATCCAAAGAATTAATTTCACTAAGTTTGCCAAACAATTTTTTATTTTTTATTTTTTTTTAAACATGAAAGTAAAACCATTCATAACATTCGCGGAAGCAATAACATCATTCAACTGAAAGTAAACATAACATAACATGACAGATTACATTCTTCATGAATCTCTTATCGTTGTATCACATCTAAATTAACTATTCATCTAACATCGCATCCTTAGCAATGATACATCCAATGTTCTTAAACAATATACAAGTGTCCTTTTTGTAATTATATTTCAAATTGCTCAATCATCCACTATACATGTCACAAGGTATGAAAGGCTTAAAAGAATATACATATGTGAAATCAAGAACATTATCATCCAATACTAGTCCATGATGCAATTAAAGTAAATGAAACCACATATCATACGGGTCCCTACTGATCCTCGTGTGGCCATTAGTATCCTCTCTTACTGGCAAGGCATACTATGGAATGCAAGGTTGCAACCAAGCATTCTCTCTACTCCCATCCTAGTCTATACAAGCACTCGAGGCATGGGTGAGAACCAAAAAAATTATCTTTTTAGGCTCATTTAATCCCCATTTAGTGTAAATGTTATCACTTATTAAAAAAACTTACAATGAGTTACCCTGGCAGCCACTTAGGGCCCTGAACCCCATTGCAAGCCACTTCCTGACACTACAAGTAGATAACCTACCCTAGACTCATGGAATCATAAAATCACCCCAGTCTTATACAAGCGACTAGAAAGAAATACCAAAAGATAATCCACAATAAGAATCATCAAATATCCACAATAAAAGCATCAAATCTCCATGAGCATCTGAAAAGCATCCATAGAAAATCATGACCACAACAGTTCTCTATTGGCAACTAAAGGTATCACTGATAATCAAAAGTATCCATTGGTTCTCAATAACCAAAATATATCTCAAAATCATACTGATCGAAGACTCCAAAATGGTTGAGTCAAAACATGTCACAACATGACATCATCAAGAAATAAATCAACATTTCAGTCCCATCATGGAAACTAAAAGTAATCCAAGGATAACTGATCGATGACTCAAAAATATGGTTAAGTCAAGTGTCTTAGATACAAATAACTCAGCTTCACTCAAGAAGACTGATAAGCAATAACAATCAGTAATTACAAACATCTCATAGAGCATACCATCACATAACCATGGTTGTGTTTAGAAAGATTGAGACCAAATAAGATCAACATGCCATCACATCTCATAACCCCTGAGCCTCTAGTAACAACCTAAGATTGGTCAACACTAGTCAACCCAAAAATCCAAAACAAGAAGCATAGAGAAAACACAATGCAAACACATGTTTTGGTTTACTAAAATCACCTAGCTGAATAATGTGTGGAGTTTCTGTTTCTGTTTACCAGTATACTTCAAGTGTATAGGATTTATAATTTGACCTACAAGTCAACCCGTTTGTTCCCCGATAGCATTATCCTTCCATTAATTAAAAATAATATTGTAAGAATAACTTAAGGGTAAATACTTTACTCATTAAATTGATCATCATTGACCTTTAATTAAATTGTTCTCTTTATTTAACTAAGATCCATATTCAAATTGATTAACTCTTCTTTAATGTTACTTCAACTTTTCAACATAATCAGAGGATCATTATTTGTTATATAATAAGAGAGCCAATTATCAATCTTCGAATAAGAAGATTATAACTTTATTAAAATGATCAATTAAATCACTCAATTAACATAGGTACACAATCCATGATCTTTTTAATATTCTAATAATACTTAATTAAAACTTAATTAAATATCACTAAAATTTAAGCCTTCTAATATTAATCGTCATCACTAATAACCATTAAAATATCTAAAGTCATTATTCAAGTCATAATAATAAGACTTATCAACTTCGATATAAATACTTAACAACTTTGTTAAAAGAATCATATTAGCATATCAATTAAAAATTTTATTCCATAACTTAATTATTAATTTAATTTAATTAACTCTAATTAATTAATTTAATTAATAATTACATATCCAAATCAACAACCCAATTAATAACTAGCCATATTATCCAATTATCTAATATTAATAATGACTTGTTAACATTTAATAACAAGTTATATACTGGAAATATTAATAAATCTATAATGACCACATTTGACATTCTTTTATGAATACCAATGTTTCCTTAATTAATCTGTATTATCGATAATCATTAAAGTCTCTTAATTTACATCATTATAATAATCATCATTAAACATCTTTACATAATATAAATTAACATCTCTTAATTATTTAATACATATATTAAATAATATTAATAATTAATATTAAAAGTCAACCATAGTCCAACTCGCTAATACTCATATTGATAGTACAATAACAATTTACATTAGTTTTCTTAATGAAAATTATATTATACTAGATTCATCACTATGAATACTAATGTCTTTATTCTAATTTAGTAATAATTAAAAAATTTATTAATAATCCATATTTAACATTATAATATTAGCCAATGTAACATATTGACCATAACATTTAATATTTGTAATTTTACAAATATTAATGTTAAGTCATGACTTTATATACATTTATCATAATAACATATATTATTAAAATATCGTTACTAGATATTAAAATAACAATATAAAACTTAGTCACCAAACAATAGTAATAAATGATAATTTTAAAACTTCATAACAATTTATATAACATAATTATAAATTGTAATATAATAATTATTAATTATTAATAATATTTAATATTTAATAGTAAAATTTACTAATAACAAATATTATTATTTATGAAAATCGAATTATTAAAAGTTGATTTCATAAAACATTTTATAACAAACTTTATAACAAAACAAAAAAAAGGTGATCTATAAAATCACGTCGGCCATTAATAAAAGCAGACTGCAGGTACTCTGCAGATCGCAGGTACACTACGAGCCACAGGTACTCTGTGATCTCCCAGACCCTATGGTACATAGGGTGGGGCATGGGATTTCCACCCCCCCCCCCCCCCCCCCCCCCCCCCCTCCACTAATATTATATATATTTCCTTTCAAATCGTATAAAACGATCTCAGCAACTATGCAATTCGATTTTTTTTTTTTAATAAAATTTTTTCCATCGCATTTTTTAATATCAATAATTTCATGATGGGAACACAACCCAAGAAAAAAATGGACACAACAAAAAAGGGAAATTGTATTAACTGAAAAAAAATAAGCTAGTACATTCAGTACAAAGAAAATAAACTTCAAAACATGCCCTAAGGGCTTACAATAGCATAAATGTGGAGATAATTTCTCCTTTCAGTACCTCCTCTCAAAACTCCACTCCGAACTGCCTTTTACAATGCCAGGAATCTCCTTAAATAGACCTCGGAGGGTTAAGGACTAGGAATATATTCTAGAAAGTGATAGTAGGAATCCACCGACCAAATAGAAGGCTCCAGAAGCTGCGTTAGAAGTCAGCGTAAATCTAGAAGAATCCAGAAATGGTAACCGAACTTTCGAGAGGCATAACTTTTGAACCGTAGCTCTGATTGACGAACTATTTACATTTTTGGAAAGCTCTTGAAGTGCTCTATAGCCCTATGGACGAGCTTCACTCATCCCCCATTTTTAGCACTTTTCGAGGTCATTTAATGTCCCTAACTTGACTTTGAAGCATTCTTAGGAGGTCTCCAAAACCAGAAAAACTGCAATAACTTTCAAACCATGGGGCCTTTTGACCTGATTCTTTTTCTAGAATGTTCTAAATCACAATTACATTCATCTAGCCAATTCACACCTTCTAGTTTACCAAAATGATGGCCCAATTACATGCTCCTATTTTTTCGGGATTTTCTAGCACACTGATAGTGGAAATATGAGAGTTGGAACCTTTATTTCACCCAAATGGGTGTCCAAAAATGAAAACACATGAAACAGAAACTAAGTCTAAGTACATTTTTTTGGGTGATACAGGATTTCCCTTATACCTCTAGATGCTCCTACATCAGACATCTAGGGTAGATTGAAAAGTGACCCTGTCACTTTACGAATGGTAGAGGAAATCCCAAATGGGAAACCTCAGCTGTTGAAATCCAAGTTGAGTCCTTGATCGGTCATCCTTTCCATTTGACCAAATACTCTTCATACTGCCTATTTCTGGTACTCCTACCCATATGATGATCTAGAATGTCTTCTATCTCCTCCTTCTTAGAAGCAAGAATTGGACATGGCTCTAACACTAGCTCCTTATCTCCACCATCATCATGATACTCTATTAAATGTACAATGTTGAAAATGGGAGAAATGTGAATACCATCTGACAACTCCACTTCATATGCATTTCCTGAGTCATGTTTCTTCAAAATTTTGCAGGGGCCAAATTTCTTCATTTTCAGCTTGTTGTAACTACCGGCTGGAAATCTTTCTTTTTGTAAGTGCACCATGACTAGATCCCCTACTTGGAATTCCTTATGTCTTCTCCTTTGATTAGCCCTAGCTTTATACTCTTGATTCATCTTGGTAATGTGTGCCTGAACCTCCTCATGTAGATGCTTGATATGTTCAGCAAATTCTTTTGCTTTAGCACTTGTCCTCTCCCCTTGCTCTATCTTCCTCAATTCTGGTGTAGTCCTTGGGCTATTCCCATATACAATTTGGAATGGTGATTTTCTAGTATTCCTATTTATAGAGTTATTGTAAGAAAACTCTACTTGTGGTAGAATCAAATCCCATCCCTTGGGCTTATCCCCAACTAAACATCTCAGCAAATTGCCCAAACTTCTATTTACCACTTCTGTTTGGCCGTCAATTTGTGGGTGATACATGGAACTGAATTTCAAGTCTGTTCTCAACTTTTTCAACAATGTCCTCCAGAAATACCCCACAAATTTAGTATCTCTATCAGAAGCTATACTCCTTGGAAGACTATGTAGTCTTACCACCTCTTTGAAAAAAAAAGTCAGCAATATGGATAGCATCATGAGTTTTGTGGCATGGAATGAAATGTGCCATTTTGGAGAACCTATCAACCACCATGAATACTAAGTCATTACCCCTTTGTGTCCTTGGAAATCCAAGAACAAAATCCATACTTATGTCCTCCCATGGCCTTGATGGAATAGGCAATGGCTGATATAGCCCAGTATTGTGACTAAACCCCTTGGCAACTTGACAAACCTGGCAACTCTGTACAAACTTCTTCACATCCTGTGAAATTTGAGGCCAAAAATAATGTTCTCTAAGAATGGAAATGGTCTTATCTCGACCAAAATGTCCTGCCATCCCTCCACTATGTTTCTCCTTAATCAAATTTTCCCTCATAGAACTCCTTGGAATGCACAATTGACTACCCTTGAACAACATGCCATCCTGAATCAAATAGTCTAACCACTTGGTTCTATCTACAACAACAGGTTCTTTACAAGTTTTCCATGCTTCAGCAAAATCAGGATCCTTGGGGTACAATTTCTTGAGTTCATACAACCCAACTACTTCAACCTGCATTACTGTAAGCAACAATTATCTCCTACTTAGTGCATCTGCAACCCTGTTAGATTTTCCACTTCTATGCTTCAACACAAATGTATAACTCTGCAAGAACTCTACCCACTTCATATGCCTCTAATTCAATTTACCTTGGCTATTTAGGTACTATAATGCCTGATGATTAGTATACAAAAAAAATTCTTTTGGCAATAAATAATGCCTCCATTTCTTTAAGGCCTGAACTATTGCATAGAACTCTTGATCATAAACAGAATAATTCTTCTTTGCATCATTCAATTTTTCACTAAAATATGCAATAGGCTTACCTTCTTTGCTTAATATAGCCCCAATAGTGCTGCAAATGGCATCACAATCCACCTAGAAAACCTTTCTAAAATTTGGAAGTGCCAACACAGGTTGTTCTGTTACCTTCTTCTTCAGCAATTCAAAACTTTTCGCAGTTGATGCAGTCCATTTGAACTCTTTTCTATCCCCTCTTATTGTATCAGTTAGGGGTGCACATATGCCACTGAAATTCTTAATAAACTTCCTGTAAAAACTAAGAAGACCATGAAATGATCTTACCTCAGTAGCAGACCTTGGAGTATGCTATTCCAAGATGGCTTTTACCTTCTCTAGATCCATTTTGAGACCTTCGGGTGATATAACAAACCCCAAATAGACTAACTCCCTTTTTGCAAATATACACTTCTTCAGATTAATTAACAGTTTCTCTTTCCTTAGCCTTTCAAGGACACTATGAATATGCAGTAAATGTTCTTCCAAAGTCTTGCTGAAAATTAAAATATCATCCAAATAGACAATAAAAAATTTTCCCAAGAACTTCTTAAGTACCTCATTCATGAGCCGCATGAAGGTGCTTGGGGCGTTCGTCAATCCAAAGGGCATGACTAACCATTCATAAAGACCCTCCTTGGTCTTGAAGGCCATTTTCCACTCATCTCCTTCTCGAATCCATATCTGATGATAGCCACTCTTGAGATCTATCTTTGTGAAGTACTGAGCTCCACTCAAGCAGTCCATAAGATCATCCATCCTTGGTAAAGGAAATCGGTACTTGATGGTTATCCTATTTATAGCTCGAGAATCTATACACATCCTCCACTCTCCATCCTTCTTTGGTGTGAGTACTGCAGGTACTGTACATGGACTCAGGCTCTCTCAAATCAAGCCCTTCCTCAATAGCTCCTAAACCTGTCTATTTAGTTCCTCTGTTTCAGCAGGAGTCATCCTGTGAGCAGCCTTGTTAAGCAAACTAGCTCCTGGAATCAAATCTATCTGATGACTGATTTGACTTACTGGTGGCAATCCATCTGGAACATTATCAGAGATAATATCTCCAAATTCCCCTAGTAAATCTGAAACTTCAAGTGGTATTTCACTACTACCTTCTTTATCTTTCCTAGGAATCAAAGCATAGCACATATGCTAATGTTTCATGCCATCTAAAAATTTCCTTCTATCAACAAGACAAATCCTAGCACTGCTACATACCTTTTCACCTTCCTTTTTCATGGGCTTCAATTTGTGGTGAACTCCATCCTTTGTCAGAGAGTATGTGTTTGCATGCCCATCATGTACTGCATGTCTATCAAACTGCCATGGTCTACCCAACAATAGATGGCAAACATCCATCAGAATAACATCACAGAGAACTTCATCATGGTAACTCCCAATTTTGAATTTCACTAAACATTGTTCACTTACTAGGACCTTATGATCATCTTTTACCCAAGCAATCCGATAGGGCTGGGGATGTTTCCCCCTCTTGAGCTTTAGCTTAGAGACCATCTCTTCTGATACCAAGTTATTGGTGCTACCACCATCAATGATCATGTCACAACATTTATCCTCACACTTGCATCTAGTATGGAACAAACTCCTTCGTTGTCCTGGTTCAATCTCACCACTTAGTAGGACTCTTTCATTTACCAAGGTCTCTCCTCTTTTTGCATCCTCTGAATGTGATGATTGTGCATCCTCATCCACATGAGCAACCCTAGCTTGGCCCTCAGCTCTCCTATCTATCCTTCCTTTTCATTGAGGGCATTCAAAGGCATGATGACCTTCTTCATTGCAATGGAAATAGGTACCTCAAAAGCCTCATCTTTCTTGTCCACATCCTCTACCTCTTCCTCTTTGATTTCCAAAGTCTTGATCATGGGAGCAGTTGAAACCCTCATTCCTCTGGTTCCTGCTAGTACCCACATCTTCATTTTTTGTTTGAGTTTCATTGCGGCCTCCAAATGATCTGCCACTTCCCCTTACTCCTTGACCACGCCCTCTTTTTCTTCCTTCAAACCTTTTATTCATCTTCTCTTCAACTCATAGGGCAAACTATGCCTCTTCAACGCTGGTCATTCTTACCAAACTTAATTCCTCTTGGATGCTAGGTCACAACCCACTGATATAATGAGAAACCTTCTCCTTATTTACTTCTGCATACCCCACTCTAATAAAGAGTCACTAAAATTCCTCTGTATATTCTTGGACTGATCTTTCTGCTTGCTTTAACCCATGCATCTTCTTAAACAAATCAAGCTCATAGTCCACAGGAATGAACTGCTTCTTCAATTTTTCCACCATGCGATCCCATCTTGTGATCTTCTCCTTTCCTATTCTATTTCTTTCCAATTGAACCTCTTTCCACCAAATTTTGGCATGGCCTTTCAGTTTGGCCTTTGCAAACTTAACCCTATCTGGGTCCCTGATATCCTCATACTCAAAGTATTCTTCCAGTTCACCCACTTCAATTGTAGGTCTTTTCGCAAACTTAGTAATGGCCCTAAAAATCCTTTCCTCTGCATGATTTAGAACTTCCCCATCAAATTCCCCTTCTGGTCCCATTTCTTCTTCTTCATTGTCATCCTCACTATCATCACCTGCGACAACATTTTCTCCTCTGCGGAGCTC
Organism: Cupressus sempervirens; assembly: GCA_028749045.1. Classification (NCBI taxonomy): domain Eukaryota; kingdom Viridiplantae; phylum Streptophyta; class Pinopsida; order Cupressales; family Cupressaceae; genus Cupressus; species Cupressus sempervirens. The sequence goes on along the minus strand of CM053793.1, from coordinate 98,619,550 downwards.
CTCTTGCAATGACTGTACCTGCCTTTGGAGGGCTCTAACCTCCTTAGTATTAATAGCTCTGGCCCTTCCGCCACACTCTCTTCATGGAGGCATCTTCTAAGTTGAACCCACAACCACACAATCTTGGTGCAAACTGCCTCACAGTCGATCCTCTGTCTACACACTCAGGAAAAACCAGCTCTAATACCACTTGATGGGGACACAACCCAAGAATAGAATGGACACAACAGAAAAGGGAAATTGTATTAACTGAAAAAAAATAAGCTAGTACATTCAGTATAGAGAAAATAAACTTCAAAACATGCCCTAAGGGCTTACAATAGCATAAATGTGGAGATAATTTCTCCTTTCAGTACCTCCTCTCAAAACTCCACTCCGAACTGCCTTTTACAATGCCAGGAATCTTCTTAAATAGACCCTGGAGGGTTAAGGACTAGGAATACATTCTAGAAAGTTCTAGTAGGCATCCACTGACCAAATAGAAGGCTCCAGAAGCTGTGTTAGAAGTCGACGCAAATCTAGAAGAATCCAAAAATGGTAACCGAACTTCTGGGAGGCATAACTTTTGAACCGTAGCTCCAATTGACGAATTGTTTACATTTCTGGAAAGCTCTCAAAGTACTCTATAGCCCTATGGAAAATCTTCGCTCATCCCCCATTTTTGACCCTTTTTGAGGTCATTTAATGCCCCTAACTTGACTTTGAAACATTCTTAGGATGTCTCCAAAACCCGAAAAACTGCAATAACTTTCAAACTGTGGGGCCTTTTGACCTGATTCTTTTTCTGGAATGTTCTAAATCACAATTATATTCATCTGGCCAATTCACACCTTCTAGTTTACTAAAATGATGGCCCAATTACATGCTCCTATTTTTTCAGAATTTTCTAGCACACTGATAGTGGAATTGTGAGAGTTGGAACCTTTATTTCACCCAAATGGGTGTCCAAAAATGAAAACACATGAAACAGAAACTAATTCTAAGTACATTTTTTTGGGTGACACAGGATTTCCCTTATACCTCTGGATGCTCCTGCATCATTCCATCAAGCTAATATATATATATATATATATATATATATATATATATATGTATATGTATATGTATATGTATATGTATATGTATATGTATATGTATATGTATATGTATATGTATATGTATATGTATATGTATATGTATATGTATATGTATATGTATATGTATATATATGTGTATATATGTATATATATATATATGTATATGTATATGTATATGTATATATATGTATATGTATATATATGTATATGTGTATATATGTGTATATATGTATATATATATATATATATGTATATATGTATATATGTATATATATATATGTATGTATATATGTATATATATATGTATATATGTATATATTTATTTATTTATTTATATATGCAAATTAGTATTTTCAAAGAGAACATATTCATAATGTTTAAACCAAAAAGGTCTTTTAATTTGGTGAGCTAAGAATTTTCTCTTTTAAAGGTAATTGTTCTATAAATTATCCATTAATTTTTCTAATAGGTTTGACTGTAGATTTTGAAACCCTTTTCAAATCTATTTAACAATTCGATTCTAATTCAAACCCAAACCTGATTTAGATCTAATTTCTTCTTATATTGAAACTAGGGTTTTCTATTGTTTTCTTCTCAACCAATTAAAATTAACACACACACACACACACACACACACACACACATATATATATCTAGATTCCAATTTCAAAATTGAAGATTCATTCATGGAATATAATCAAACACATATAACAGACACGATGAAGACAGGAAGAGAAATAGTGCAAATGGAATATGCGAAAATCACAAGTGCACCTGGACACTGATACTAATTGGCCATCCCTCAGAAGTCCATAGAAAATCCCTTCCTTCTCCGACATTCGCAATTCCTCCAATATCCAAGCCAACTAAAATTCCCACGTGACTAGAAGTGCTTGAAGAAGCATAGGAGCATGTAGAAACATATGAGCATGTAGAAACATATGAGCATGTGGAAGCATATGAGCTTCTCAAATGCATGTAAGCTTTGAAGCTTTATCAAACACACTAGGAGAGCCTCTATTTAAAGGCCTCTAAGATGCATCTAGAATGTCTCTAGAAGCAACTAGAAGATAAGCATGACAACAAAGCATGAGCCTTCTCCAACCTTCTAGATGAGTCATAAGGTTGTAGACACCAAGTGCTCAAATAATATGCTAACTCCTAAGTGTAGACAACATGTGCATACTTAGAGTGCAAACTTATGTGTTGTCTACATGACAATTCTTGAGAATTTGCAAACTCCTAAATATTAAAATAATGCACAATAATTAATTTAATATTCACTTTATTCTTTTCAATTTAATATATTAATTCTTAAATCTTATGCACTAACTTTAATATCTACACTTGTTTAACCTTAATATATTTCTATTTTAAATCACATGCACACATCATGCAACCTATAATCTTTTAATAATTTTAATATCTTTTCCACTTTTACATTTATTTTTGAAACTTAATTGATAAATATTTATTAACTTAAATAAATATCATCACATTCCAACTTTAAAATTATAACTTTTATCTTCAAATTTAATTATTTTATTTAATTAATTTTCCAATTAATTAAATAAAATAAATATTAAAATATCATATTAATTTCCATTAAATTAAATCATTAATTAAATCTTTTAATTAGGCTTAATTAATAGAAAATACACCAAAAACTCATAAAATAAAATAGGAAAAACCCACTATAGCAAAACACATACAAAATCAAACCAAAAGGGTTAATATCACAAATTACATCCTCTGACACATTCAGAGGGTACTCAACTCAGATACTTGTCCTAATTTTCAATTAGGAAAAATGGCTTAAAGGGTTGGGATTTGGACTTGAGAATTTATCTCCCCTCTCTTATCATTGAGATAATGTGATAGGGTACGCTCATCCTGGAAATTCAGGGAAGTCCATACTTGGTACTTACAATCTACATAAAAACCATGCATGTACATACACAATATATACTAAGCTAAATAGGCAATGGTAGGAAGTGGTGCATCATGTAGATCCTGACTAGCAGGTGACTACGACTCCCTTAACCACATCAGAAATGCCATACAGAAAGAAAACAAACATGCACACCATACACATGCAAGTATGGGGTATGTATCCATAAAAAAACACATGTGATAATAAACCATCTAACTAATCATCATCAATAATTGAAAACACTGTAATAATCATCATACATAAATGAAATGTAGAATCTAAGTAATCTCAACACATATCAACTGAATCCATAGTACAATATCTGATAGTCTCAAAACAATGCTGCTAACCATCAACATAAAACTAGCCCTAAAAGAGTTTGACAATGATAAGAAAAATGCGACCTAGGGGTAGGCACTACAGCTAAGATGAAGGAAAAATTGATCATTGCACAAGAGGAGGAGAAAGATGAAGAAAAGACTAAGTCTAATGAAACTACCAAACTTCAAGTAATGAACAAACTCCCTCCAAAGACTCTGGATCAGGTATGTGCAAAATTGATAGAATAAAAAAAGCATAATGGGTTTCAAAGACATTAAATATAATTCTTTGAACAATGATGATCAAGTTAAGCTTGAATGTGCAATGATTGACATGATGCTCAAGTTTAGGTGCACACCCATGGAATTGGGAATTGGTTTTCCAATGGGATTGTACAAAAGAGTAGATACCAAGTGGAAATGAGCCTTGTCTATTAAAAAAGAAATAAGAGAGACAACATTGGCACAAGTTATGCTAGATTTAGGGAAGACACATATGTCTATACCTCCTAAAGATTTTGTTAAGAAGCTTATGCCAAGGGATAGAGCATATAAAGTTTTCAAAAATAAAGCTCGTGAAGTTGAGCAAGACAGTATAAGAGTATGGAAAGAAGCATTTGGATTGCTTATTCCAATAGTAGAGGTGAGGGAAGGCCAAGATGTTATTGAATTTGAAGATAAATACAAGTAGGAAATGGCCAAGCTAACAGAGGAGATCCAGCAACTTGTTAGTGAGTATGAATAGAAAGACATGGTAACAATTGAAGATGACACTAACACCCCTCAACCTAATCTGAACATACTAACAAAAGAAGAGATTCAAAGTTTGAAGATGGACTCAAGAAAACTATGTACTAACCCAATTTTGCTACAAATAGTTGAATATCTAAATATTGCAGTTAAGAAAATTGATGATGTTAATGTCATATCAGCTGTAGAGGATCCAAGTGCTAAGAAACTTGATAAGACATTAATTATATATACACCACCAACTTATATGCCAATTTTGCAAAAGGTTGCAAACTTTGAGAAAAAATCTTGCACTCAATCGATAGAAGATGAAATAAAATAGAAAAATTAAGAGGCTACTCAATCTCTTATTCAACTACTAAGTGCATAACCTACACACATGATACCTATATATATCTATACCAATTTAGGAGCCAAAGGAGAGATCAAGTGACAAAGGGAAGAAATTCCAACTATCACTAGCAAGTGATACACCCTCCATATCTCAAGTTGTGACTCATGAAGATGAGGAAGATGATGAGTTAGTGAACCTTAAAGAGGTAATTACATTACCTACATATGATTTGAATAATCTTATGCTAGTGAAAATGCAAGAATTGAAAATTTTGTTGAATCGTAAGGCAAAACAAGATCAGCTAAGAAGGGAAAAAAAGAGAAGATAGGTACTTCATACTATCATAGCTATTTTTACTGGTGCATTTGGAATCATAGATGTGAAAAAATCAGCATATAATTTTGGATCAGCTAGTGTATGTAGTTGATATAATAAAGACAAATGACATAGAGACAAATGAGAATTTGTTACAATGGTTTGAGAGAAGAATGAAGCATAAAGTGTTATAGAAAGTTTCACAAGAAAAAAATTAAGATTTCTACATCTATTACACAACTAGAAATAATTTTGAAGACCATCAATTATTTATATTTAAAATTATGTGATAAATATTTATTTATAGTAGATACTACATGCTCATTAGAGCTATTACATGTGGATGTAAGAGCTAATGTTATTACATTGGGAAAGAACACAAATTCAAGCTCATCCACTTATTGTAAATTGGCATTCAATCAAATGAGGTTAGCCAAGATCATGACTAAAGATATAGAGATAAGGCACAAGTTAGCATTGATTCAATTTCACTTATTGTCATATATTGTGATAATTCGAAAGATAATCTCTGTTGCTAGAGATATTTTGTAGAAAGAGACACATTTTTCCAATAGTATAGGATTTATTGATCTAGCTACCAAGCTAGATATTTAATTTTAGATTTTGGAATAGGTATAGGAAAGATGGAATATTGGCTATGCCAATATTGTGACAATTCATCAACTATTCTTTGATAAGTTTCAACTCACCCCAACAGCCCCAATTTCCATCAATGACAAAAAAAGGGGGATAAGGATAAGAAATAGGAATAAAATAATGAGATAGGGGGAAATAAGAAATAAAGAAGAAGAATAAGGTTCAAAGATCATATATTAGATTTTATAGTATCAAATTTTGATCTAAAGGGGAGTATACATTTTTGGAACAAAATTATTTCATGACAAAGTGTTTTTGCCACTAATGTCAAATGGGGAGATTGTTGATCTCTAAGCCTATGTTGTTGATTAGTTTCCAAACATTTAATCATTTCTAATTCATTTACTAGGAAAGAATACAAGTTCATCACTATGACCAAGTTATCCAATAAAGGTCAAGTCTATAACACTTATACCGAGCAAAACAGTGATTATCAAGCATGCAGTAGAGACTGAGAAGAGATATAAGCCGAGAAATATAGTATGAGCTGAAAAATACAATGAAGACCAAGAATAATAATAAGTTATCAAGAGTCAAGAAAATAGTTATATAGAAGTTGAGTAATAGCAAGAAGATTTATGCATGACCAAGCACCAGAGCATTCAAGTGCGAAGTAGTTCAGTTTTGATATGAGATCCTGTAATGGCACAAACTCATATGTATATCATTTTGGTCAAATTTTCTATAATATTTTATATTTGAAGAGCTACATAAGATGTTGATTACATGTCATTTTATAAGGTAATGATCCTTATGTGAGTGATTCAACCAATCAAAAAAAGGGATGTAAATGGAAAAAGATGGTGAAGTTTAAACCATTGATCAAGATCTAGATTCATCACAAAATGTCTATTTGAGGATTCTAACCTTAGAATCATAAGGAGGAGAGAATGAGAGAAAGAGATTGTGATTATATAAAGAATTTGAAGTCTAAGAGTAGAGTAGACAAAGAGCAATCAAAGTAGTATAAGAATGAACAATATTATCAAATTAGGAGAATCAAATCAGTGATATAGTAAGGAGGAGACCCAATATCAACTTGTAGAGCATACCAAGGGTCAGATACTGAATTAGCTATTTTTAATTGAGACAAGGTAAATCCCTTAATAGAGTGTTCCTAACAGGCCTATGTAAATCTCTTAATAGAGCCCTTACTTCATTGTGAGTGTAAAATCCTTTAACAAGGTGACACTTAATAGTCTCTTAAGCTTTTAATAGGGTAGACCCCTCACAAGGTGTGAATTTATATTATTGGTCTTGAAGACAAAAGTTTAAGATCTTGATTCCCCACCTCCCCCTCCTCACAGTATCTCATTTCCCATATAGTTATTCCAACATTTTGTTGTTGATTCAAAGACTTGATTAAATGCTTAATATGCATTAAAAAAATTGCAAGGATCATGAGAGGACTTGATAAGCATGAGATTTATTTTGAATATTGATGTCTAATTTACATAGTAAATGGATAGATCACAATGATATGGTGTATGTTCTTACTTGTGTGATACCCAAAGGATAAGGGATTGATTACATAAGAGATTGCATGTCCTTGTTGTTTCATAGATTGGTTATGTTGAATATCTTTTAATAATCAAATATATTTTCCCTTTCATGTTGAAGAGATGTAAAGGTTAACCCCCACTTAGCTTGTGAATGCATTGGTCATGTTATTAGTTATACCCAAAGGATAAGGGATTTATTAGATAAGAGATTGCATGTCCTTGTTGTTTCATAGATTGGTTATGTTGAATATCTTTTAATAATCAAATATATTTTCCCTTTCATGTTGAAGAGATGTAAAGGTTAACCCCCACTTAGCTTGTGAATGCATTGGTCATGTTATTAGTTATTTCATGCCTCTATTATTGCATGAGTATAGAAGAATTTGAGGTTTTAATTTTCATTATATAGATTCATATTTATGGCTTTTGCATTTGTCACATAATAGAATCTAAGGTCTACCTACCTAGGTCTTGCAGAGCCTAAAGAAGAAGAAGGAGTTCAACCTTATAGTTGGCCCTGATAAATAGGTGTGTTGAAGATGGGAATTAGCTACACCCTAGATATATTTGTTCTTATCATTGGGTTATTCAAAAAATGTTAAATTAGGAGCCAAAAAAATGGCAACTCTATTGGGAAAACCTTGAGAAACTACTTACTATTATAGGGCTTTTGAAATGTATTTCATTATCTTGTCACAAGTTATATTTCTCATCTTTGTGCCTTATTTTAGAGTCAAGATTCATAATGTTCTAGTCATGTCAAGAGTGCTAAATTCCAAGAATATCAAGGGATTCTTTACCTATTGTACTATTGGACCATCTTGTTCTTTATTTCAAGTTGATTAAATTATTTCTCATCAAGAGAAATTGGCAACTCTAGTCCTATATCTTTGCACTAGTGTATCTTATGAATCATTTTATGAGGTTCTAGTAGCAGGTAGAAGGAAGATTGGAATTTGATTGTGTTCTTGGCAAGGGACTAAAGAGAATTTTTAGTGACTCATGAATACATGGTGTGCTTGCAAGTGTATATAAATTCAAAAGAGGTCTAAATCTACTATTGTTTTCAATATTGCTGAAGTTGCAACCACCATATGGCCAATTATTTTTATTTTCATGAGAATTCATTTTCATGAAAGTAAGTTATACAAAAGTGTTATCCATCAAGTGAATTGCAGAACTAAGAGAATTATTTGACATATTTTTACATACTTCATTCAAGATAAGTTTCAGCATGTTTAATTGATTCTTGGAGTATGCTGACATAAAATTTTAGTGGAGAAAAACAAATATTTTTTGCAAGTTTAAGTCTGAAATTTTGATATGGTGAATGAGTTGTGATTTTGTGAAGTATGTCAACCTTTATGTCACAAAGTACATAGTCCATCAGTAGAGTTTGTAGATCTATTTCTACCAAGAGGTACTTTCCATTATGCTTTGATGGCATTCATGGTTTCCCAAATTCTATTCCATATGATATTAGAAAATATTTGCCTAAGTTTAGTGGTAACCATCCTTATTCAACCAATCATCATATTTAGTCATTTTAGTGACTTGATGGATGACTTTGAAATTGTTCATGAAGATGTGTACATGAAAATGTTTGTTCAATCTTTAGAAGGTGATGCTAGAGATGAGTTTTCTTTTTTACCAACAAGTTCTATTTCATCTTGGAGTGAGTTTCATACAACCTTAATGGAGCAATTTGGAGAAAGAGTAAGCATATATGACTCTTTTGCTAAGTTTTTGAAGATACATATAAGAAATGATGAACTTGTTCCTGAATTTAATCTCAGATTTGCAAGAAATTTGAATGAAATCCTTGAGAATTTTAGACCCAATGATCAAGTGTGTTTGGTTGTTTACTTTGGTGCATTTGATAGGAAAATGAGCTGCCTATTAAGGGATAAAGAATGCAAGATATTACATAGGGTATTTGTGACTACAATGGATATTAAAAATAATATGAAATATGGATTGACTAGAGGTCATTTTTCTAGAAATGTTTGCCAGTTTGTTGCACTTGAAAGAGAGGGTTAATCTCATGTTGGTATCTCAATTTCAAATCTATGTATTAGTCCCTTTTCTATAGTTTCTAATCATGTTGAAGTTCAAATCAAAATGTGTGCTTGGATAGGGACTCCTTGTTTCAAGAAAGAATTGCTCCTACTTTTGATAAGAATGCATATGATCATGGTTTTACAGTAGTGGATGGTGTTATAAATTTTGATCAATATGATTCACTAAATGATCATGTACCTTGTGAAATTACATTATAAAAGTCTTTTTATGATAGTTATGTGCATGATGATATTGGTAATGTTTCTAATCATGAAGTTGAAAAACATATTTCATAGTCCAATAAAGTGAGTGTTGAGGTTGGTTATTTAAGTGATAATGATGGAAACAATAGTGTTGATTTGTCTTTATATGAATTAGATGTAACATGAAAGAAGAAAGCAATGATGAAAGTGAATGTTCATCTATAAGTGATGGTATGAGCTCTTCTTCCAAATATAAAAATGAAAATGAGTTTCAAATTGTAAATCATACAAATTAGTTTGATAGTGAAGATCTTGAAAGTAATATGTCTTCAAAATGTGAAGATAAATAAATGATAAGTAAATTTGTTTCTTATGAAGTTAAATGTGAACATCAAAATGAAGAGTTGGTAAGTGGGTTTACATTGAATGGTGAAGTTGCAACATATAGTGATGAGTTTAAGGATAAATCATGGTCTTTGTATATAGATTATCCTAAACAAGATAATGAAAAGAATGTGGATATGGACACTATATGCTTGATAGATGAAATAAAAAATGAATCTTCATGTAGTTTTGATTTTTCTTTAGATGTTGAAAGTTTGTGAAGATGGAATGGGTAGTGAGTTTAAAGTGTTTAATAACACTTTATATGATGATGAATTTGATAATGATCAACCCATTACTTTTCATAAGTTTTATAAAGGAGTGTTACATGGATTTATTAATCCACTCTTTGAAGAGCACATTGGAGTTTTATGTTTGGTTAATCTTGATTTTAATGCTGATACATTATCATGTTTTTGTCAAAAATTAGATCACTTCTCTTCTAGATGTGAAAAAATGACTATGATGATGACTTTGCATCTTGTGAACTTTATAGTGAAATGTTTGATGAAGCTATTGTTGAGGATCAGCTAGCACCTTGCAATAAGTTCAATGATGATTTACCTCATGTCATTGCTAATCAATTGTTTGATTGTGAATACATATTGGATAACCTTGAAGTTTTTTTAGACTTTGATGTGGATAAAATTTGTGAGTACAAGTTTGATTTCTTGCATGAGTGTCAGTTGGTTATACAAGAAGAAATTCAAGTTTATGGTATGTGTGACTTCCTTCATGAAGCTAAGTATGATATTTTTCTTTTTCAATTGATAGCATGTATAAGTCTCAGATCAAACAAGGTTATCAATTTAGTTTTAATTTCTATGAGTATGATTATTTATATGTTCATAGTGAGCATTATGTTGAAAAAATTTCTAATTGGTATATGCACTATGAAAAAGAAGACAATGAGTTTGTTTTTCCAAGTGATTTAATTGAGAGTGATAATAGTGTTGGTAAAACTGATAAGAATGATACTTTCAACTTGCATCAAGAAAAGAGAAATGATATTCATATTATAGTCTCAGGGGGAGTATTTATTTTTCAGTGCAATGACTATGCATGACAAAGTGTTTTCGGCACTAATGTCAAAGGGGGAGATTGTTGATCTCTAAGCCTAATTTTTCTATCAGTGTCCAAACATTTAGTAATTTACTAGGAAAGGATGAGTGAGCATAAATACAATCAAGTCATCTAGTAAAGGCCAAGCATAAAAAAGGACTTGTTTATTTTGCATTACATGTTGAACCAGGTGTGATTATCAAGCACCCCAGTTGAGACTGAGGGTGTATGCAAGATGAGTTATTTTAGTGGAGACTGAGTAAATTTGGAAGACAATATTTTTTGAGTATATAGATAATATATGTATATGGAAGCCAAGTTCCATTATGAATGAAAATGGTGATCAAGTGTTAGCATATTCAGATGTCACATATTAAGTTTTATCATATGGTTTTTTAATTGTACAAACACTTTTGTAAATCATTTTGGCTAACTTCCGTATGATATTTAATATTTGTAGATACATATTACACATCATTATAGAAGGTAATGATCCCAAGGAATGCAAATTAACCAATTAGAAAATCAGTAATAAACAGAAAAGATGATGAATTATGAACCATTGATTGAGATCTAGAACTTTCATGAAACATCTATTTAAGGAGGATTCTAACCCTAGAATCAATGTGTGTGTGTGTGTGTGTGTGTGTGTGTGTGTGTGTGTGCGTGTGTGTTCACATGAGTGATAGAGGAGAATGTGTATGTGTAAATGAATGCACAAGTGAAAGAAGCGAACAAGGATAGAACATATCAAGAAAGGTTAAGTCTAAAATTAGTTCAGATAAGGGTAATTGAAGTAGTAAAGGATTGAAAAAAGATATCATATTGAGAGATTAGATCAAACATTGTATAGAGGAGATCCAAAATTAGCTTGCAAATCAAACCAAGGATTAGGTACTGAATCAATTTTGAATCAGGGAAAATCTCTTAACCAAGTGATCTTAACAAGTCTATGTAAACTCCTAACAAATTCCTAACTTGATTGTAAGTGTAAAATCTTTTAACAGGGTAGGATTTAATAGTCTTAAATATTTTAATAGGGCATGCCCCTCAAATGATAAATCATATATTATGACCAAACATTGTAACCCTAACAAGTTAACTTTATTGTTGCAATAATGAAGATTTATAGATTTCATCCCACCCTAGTTTTACCTTCACATTGAAGTGTTTCTAGGTTAACGAATAATTTGTGTTATGTGTTGAATCTTTCATGGATCTAATGTGTTTCATTTATTATTCACCATTGTATTTTTAATGTTAGATCTAAGATATGAGATGAATTAGGTATGAATTTAGTAATTTGGTTTTATGTGTTCAAGTTTAAGATCTTGATTCACTCCCCCCCCCCTTAATATCTTGTTTTTGAATAATCCTCCCAACACCTAGAACCTAGTACACAAGATTGGATAAGTATCTGGTAAAACTCAAATTTAGTAAAGGTACAGTAGATACTAACTTGTTTTTGAAAGAAATTAAGAATGGTTTTCTAATCATTGTGATATTTCTTGATGACATAATCTTTGGAGGTAATGATGAAGCAAGTGATAATTTTTTTAAGAGATGAAGAATAAATTTGAGATGAGCATGATTGGTATGAATTTTTTCCTAGGTTTATAGATTGTGCAAAACAATGATGGTATTTTCATTTCACAAGCTAAAAATCTAAAAGAATTGTTGAAAAGATTTGGCTTGGAAAGTTGTAAGCTTATTGGTACACCAATGGTAAATGGTCACAAGTTATCTTGCAAAGATGAAACACCTATAGTTGAGAAGAAGTATAGATCAATGATTAGAGGTTTGTAATATCTGACTCACACTAGACCAGATATAGAAAATGTAGTTGGGATTATAGCAAGATTTCAAGCTGCTCCTAAGGAGTATCATTATGTTGTAGTCAAAAGTATATTAAGATATTTGAAGAGTACACCCAATTATGGGTTATGGTATGATAGATCAAGTGATTTCACTTTATGTGCTTATATTGATGTGGATCTAGAAAATACTATGGATGACAAAAAAAAGCACCAGTGGTGGAGCATTTTTCCTTGTAGGAAGATTGGTTTCTTGGCTAAGAAAGAAACAAGATTGTATTTCATAAAGTATAGCTGAAGTAGAGTACGTAGCTATAGAAAATAATTATAATCAATCCATGTGGATGAAGTAAATATTGAAGGACATTGGGATAGAATTGTTAAACCATGTTGTCATACATTGTGACAGCACAAGTACAATGAGTATGTCTAAGAATCTTGTGTTGAATTCTAAAACTAAGAATTTATCTGTTAAGTATCATGTTTTGAGAGAGAAAGTTGTTGAGAAAGAAATTAGATTAGAGTGTATCAATACAAAAGATTAGATTACATATATAGTTACAAAGCCTTTGCCTAAAGATACATTTGATTACTTGAGAGGTATACTTTGGATTTACTTCTGAGTAGATGATGCAAAGATTGTATTAGTCTAGTGGTACAGAGCACTATTGATTGACTAGACTAAATGTTGATGCTTCTTGTATGAGGGAGTATCTATGATGAGAAGATTCATCTAGGACTCTTGGTAGTTGGTTTAGAATAGTGTCTTTGGACACTTGAGTTATTTTAAGACTTGAAGAAGATGATTGATATAATGAGGCCTTTGTCATTAATGTCAATGGGGGAGAGAAGTGTGCATAAAAAACATCTCCTTAATATGAATGGGGGAGAGTATGCATAGAGAAGTACCATGTATGTGGGAGAGATTGATTCATGTATGCGGGAGAGATTGAGATCTCCTATGTATAAGATTAAGATATATTGTATGAGGGAGAAGCTAAGAGTTGTTTAGTGTGTGAAAAAATGATGTGAGTTGAAAGAGATGCAGAACATAACAATGTTCTAGATGATTTTAGGTTTGATTGATGAAGAGGATTTGAAAAGATAAGAACACCAACAATTGCAGCAGAGTATCATTTTGGTATTCTTGGAACTTGGATGTTTTTTTATCTATGTTTCCATCAATGCTAAAGAGGGAGATTGTTAGCATGAATACTTATGGTATTCTTTTGGGTGAGTATCCTAATCATTGCTAGAGCATGTGGAGATTTTTAGCATGATTTACATGTTGTATTCATGATTGTGTTTTTCATTGATGATAAAATAGTATAGTTTATGTGAAGACTAATAGAGTAGTAGATAGATATTGAGGTTGTACCGGCATATGATTGATGTTTAGGTCAAGCATGGTTAAGGTGTTGGTATTAAGTTATTACTGCCATTAGTGACAATACTTATCTACATCAGTATAGCCATTGAGAATTCTAGTGTTAACCGAGCTTTGAAGTTCACACTGAGTATTCTAGTGTTAACTGAGCTTCAGAGTTTACACTGAGCATCTATAGTGTATACTGAGCATTCATGAAGCTACCAAGTGAATGTGCAATCTAGCAGTGTCTACCAAGTTTACAATGTTCATCGAGCTTCACAGTGTGTACCGAGTGATGGAAGTGCAGTGTTTACCAATTAATAGAAGTATAGTGTTTACTGAGTGAAATCAAGGTAAACAAAGGATCCAATTTTTATCGAGTGACACTATATCTACCGAGTCTCCAATGATTACCGAGTTCCAAGCTACATTGTGTGGTTAGTATGGATTGAACCTCTACTTCTACCGAGTGCATGATGATGTCGAGTAATGCAGTGGATGCCGAGTATCAGAAGGTCACCAAGTCAGCTTGAAGAACCTGAGTTTTTTACTATTTGGCCAACTCAGTAATATTTTGTTCACTTGTGTTTCAGCTAACCTTTCAATTGTAATTATTGGAATGGTATATATGTAATGTATTATATCATTTAAAACATATTTGCATGAGAGTATTAAGAGAGACATGTAATGTTTTAAAGTGTAAATACAAATTAGCAGAACAATAGAATATTCAACAAGGTCTACAAGGAGCAGTAAAGATTCATCAGTCACAAGAGGTGATCTATACTTCAAGGATCTAATCAAAAAATCAAGTTTGTAAGTAGATCCACTATTTCATCCTAATAGGTGAATTAGTTTTGTAAATCCTTTAATAAGGTAGACTTAATAGTCTTTTGTATAAATCTCCTAACAGAGTGCATACTTCAATGTATGTTTGTAAATCCTCTAACAAGGTGGACCTAGCAGTCCTTTGTGCTCCTAACAGGGCAGATCACTAGAAGTGGTCAATGTAAGCCTTAACAGGCCAACTTCATACTGCAATAATGAAGTTTTATGAGTATCATCCCCACCCTAGTTTTACTTTCTATTTGGAAGGTTTCTGGGTCACCAAATCACTGTGTACATGTGTTATAAATGTTTGTTCTCTCATATATGCAGTAGATTAGATGAATGAATGGTGAATAGTATATATGATTAAAATGCTGAATTACTTTAAAGTTTTTTGAAGTTATTGATTTACCCCTCCCCTCTTAGAAACCTATCATATCTTGAATATTTCCAACATAAGGATGTGTTCTACATTGTATCTTGATAACAAGGTTAAGTGTGCATTAAGTAAGTCAAAGATATTAGAAGATATGCTTGATTTCTAGAAAGTAGTATGCAAACAAAGTACCTAATAAGAATTTTATGCTGGTTGGATTATATCTCCTAACAGAGATAGAATTTTGATATGTGAAGTTTTATGGTGATAGTAGATAGTCTGATGGTGACATCAAAAAGTGGGAAAGGTTTGGAGTCACATATGTGAGAAGTTGTAAATATTGTGAGCCAACAATATTGTGTAATTGTGAAATAATTAATTATCTTAATGTGGTCCTATTATAATTAATTGGAAAAGCCTCAATGCCAACTCAAAGAATTGTTTTGAGGACATGGTATAAAAGAAGGTTATTTTCCTTTTTTTAAAATATGTATTGCATCTTGAAGAAGTCTGAAGAGTACAAATAAGAGAAGAGTATTTGGTAAATGTGAATAAGTGATCCAAGGGATTATCTGATACAAACTTAGTGATCTATAATCAAGATTAGAAGGAGCAAAAGTTCAGTTGATAGGATAGACGAAGAGGAAGCACAACTCTAGTTTATTTCTATTATTTTGCAAGGAATAATACAGAGATCATTTAGATAGTGGGTTCATTGGTCTTGCCCCTAAAGCTATTTGGACAATGGGTCCATCTGCCTTCTACAACTCCTAAAAAGGTTGGCACAACTCCTAACAAGGATTCAAAGTCTCTGAACAGGTATTGATATGTACTAAATGTTTTTATTGACTCCTAAAAGGACCCATCATCTAACAAGGAATATTTATATTATTACATTAACTTTTGGGTATCATCCCATTAAGTTTTTCCCTCTAATCAAGGGTTTCCCTAGTTAACATATCTAGTGTTATTATGTATGAGTACCTTGTTATGGTTGTTGATTATATTATTGATATGGTTAAAGATTAATAAGGTTGATAATTGTTATAATAGTTGGATAACTAATTCACAACCCCTCCCCCCCCCCCCAGTTATATTGGTGGACTTTACATTCTAACACCTCATTATCTTTCTCATCTTCAAATTATCCATATAGAATATCTTTAAAAATTTCTCCCAATTATGTTCTCTATTCACTAATCTTCCTTGTAATAGGTTTGTCTTTTTCCCATATGATATTTTCAATAGCAAGAAAATAATTCTAAATGTAAAAGAAAATAAACATAATCAATTATTCAAACTTACACATTAAATTCTTTAATTTCTTGGTTAATATCAGGTTCTCTACTAATTTCAATTATTCCAACTTGGAAAGATCATATTCATGATCCTTCCTCACAATCGTCCATGCCTGATCAAATGCCATACATGGTACACTATTGAGTCAAATCGACTGATAAAACTTATGAGTGATTAATCTTATAGAAAATTTGATTAATGCATCAGTGGTGATTTAAATAGATAGCTTGCATCTATTCCACTCAGCTTTGGTGTTCATCTCAATCGCTTCCTTGGTTTGGCATCGTATTGTCTTTTTCTTGTTAAATATAGGGTAACCATTTATAGCATGAATTACCTTCTTTGGAATTTTTACTAGCCCATTCTCTAACCATAATTCCATGTCATGAATTATGCTTAGAATTTCCTTAATCCATTCAATTTTGAAATTCCTCAGATAATATATGACACAAGTTAATTCTTTCCTCTCAACAATTTTAAACTCATCCTTTAGTATTCCTTCAGCACACAATTTCTCATATGCCACACGAATATCATAATTATCAACTTCACCAATTTTTCACATGTTAACAACTTCTCACATCATAAATCATAATGACTTTAGATGGTATTGATGATAACACACTCATTGAATCTACTTTGATGGCAATCTTAGGTATAGCATGAAACTTAGGTGGAGAACAAGTGTCACTCTTTACCAATTGAATATTTCTTACCTCTTCTCCTTGATTATTCATTGTGGATGATGAAGATTCTATTTTCTCATGTTAGGGATCTAAAACTCTTTTCTTTATGAATTATTTGGCTCAACTGAAAATTAATACTCGATCACCCTTTCACTACTAGTTCACTTCCAATCACCTTTGAAATATATTCTCTAATTGCTCAAATAACTTGGTGCTATCAAAATCTATATGCAAGGTGTGTAAATTACCTTCAAATTCTCATTCATGCAAGTTGGGGTCTCCATTAATGCTATATCCTTTGTTAGGTGGAATCCAATTGTCTCAGTCAATTTAGACACTTTTGAACTATGTCTCCATTATATGGCTTGGTCAATTCTATCTAACTCGCCCTATACATCAATCTAACATTTGGGGTACTCAATCCATATTACAGTGCTTGGTAAATATAAAAAAATTTACTAGTGTTCGAAACCTATCGTATAAATGACTCTTCTACACTATTCTTTCCAAAGATATATTCTAATGCATCTTTTCTCATGCAAATATGAACTTTTGCACATTCTATGCTAGGGATTGATGTAAGATAAATCATGAAGTACACAATTCCTTACATACATTTCTTGATCAATTTGAGGTGGTGTAATCACCTTCTCCATTGGATTGGGTGACCTTGACTTCATTTGTTCCACTACCTGCAATTTCTACCTTTTTCTTCTAGGTTTGATTCATCTCTTCCTTTGTTTTTTTAAAATATATTTTTCCTTTACCCTTTATGTTTTAATTATTAGATGTTGGTGCTCAAGACCTATAGTTCTTGCTCACATGTCCAATATTTTGACAATTAGATTAAACTTTCTCAAGTGTGTTATACTACCTTTTATTTGTCTAGTTAGGTTTAGCATGTGATTTGCATTCACATGCTCTATGTCCAAACTTTTGAAAAATGTAACAATAACCCTCAAATCTAGGTGTAGTAGGTATATTGTTCATTCTTGATCTACACTCATGTATTTAATAGCCTTGCTTCTTGCAGTAAAAATAATAACCAATAAAGTTAGGTTTAGGGTTTTGCATACCATTCTTGCTTCTACAAAAATTTAAGTGTGTCCAAGTTTACCACAATGATAGCATGTAGGTTTTCCTTTTGACTTTGTATTCATTCACTTTCCTCTCTTGGATGATTCTCATTCTTTAGTAGATGAATGTTTCTTTGTATATCCTAGTCCAAAAGTGTTGCTAGATGACCTAGGTGATTCCATCAATTCTTCAAAGTATCTTAATGCTTCACTTGGCTTGTTCATCCTTTCCACAAGATCTTTCTCAGATCTTAACTCTGTGATCTCATATTCTACCTCCATGTCTTTCCTATTTGATTCTTAATTCACAAGCATCATTTATTCATCGTGTCTAGCTAAGTGTTTGTTATCTTTTGCACATCAGATGACCTTTCTTCAAGTCTAACAGCCATTTTTATTTTGTCTTCCACAACTAAAAATTTGTCTTCTTCATCTTTCTTCTTTTTTTTGGTCACTTCACGTAGCCTTACTGACTAGATTTCATGTTCTCTCTTTAATCCTCTAACATCTTCATTTAGGATATTGTTCTTCTCCAGTATATCTACAATAGTTGAAAAAATCTCATTATAATTTCCAATGTCAAATAATCCTTGTGTATCAATTTCTTTATAAAGTATATCATTTTATTGAATGACCATATCCTTTCTCTTTCTAAGGTATTTCCTCAGTTCCTCTCTTACTACTTCAAGTTCTTTTAATATGAGTTGGATGTCAATCACTTGATTGTCAATAATTGTTCCTAATTTGTAAGCCTCCATCTCCAAGATTTGAACTCTAAAGTTATTATACTTCCTTCAAGAGAACCATTTCTCTAATACCAATTATTGGAAGTTCAATTAGGAAACTAAGATACTAAGGGGGGTGAATTGGGATCTATAAAATACTTAATCTTCAAAACAAATTTACTGCATTCACCATATTGACCATCTCATATCTAGTTTATGCATAACATAAATCAAATATTGAAACAAATCTAACATGCATCACATCCATGAAATCTAAATATATAACACAAAAGTTTTGGTTACCTAGAAACCCTCCAAGGTGAAGGTAAAATTGGGGTGGGGATGACACCCACAAATCTTCACTACTACAGTAACAAAGTTAACATATTAGGGTTACAATTTTGATCACTTATAATGATCTACTCTATGAGGGATTTTCTTTGCTAAGACTATTTAAGACTATTATGTTTTACCTTGATTAAATTATTTTATACTTATAATAAAGTAAGGACTTTGTTAGAAGATTTACAAATGTCTATTAAAACTACTCTGTCAAGAGATTTCCTTAAGTCAATCTGTTAAAACTGACTCAGTACCCAATCCTTTGGTCTACACTTATAATTTCTAATTATGAATCTCCTTCTTTCAATTTGTTATATAATCTCCAATTTGATATAGCTTGTCTTAGTCCTTTACTATTTCATTAGGTCATTGAACTCTATTCTTCACAACTTTCACATACAACATCCAATACTTAACTCTTTCACACAATACTTCTCTTCCTTTTTACACTTTGAAATCTCTTTTATGATATCTTATGCCACACTATATAAAAATAGGGTTTGGATGTTCCTATTTAAAGATATCTATAAAGTCTTCATGACACTTCCCTTTTTCTTCTTTATCTAATTGGTTGTTCTTTCTTCCTAGGGATCGGTGATCCACATCATAACACATAAAAATCTCTATAAAAAACTCTATGATTATTAAATTTCATGTCCATGTTGGCTTGAAATGGTTTACCTCAAATTTTCTATCATTCCAAAAAAATTATTCTCACTGTGTTACTTGACATTCACTATCTCTGAGGCTCAGTCAAATTTGTTCTTTCTATTGTTGCTTGGCCTTAAATATACTTATTTCCTTCTATATAATTCATCATCAATGTGTTATGTCTTCTTGGCATTCACTAGACTCATTATATACTAAAAATACTCAGTGACCAAAGATTTTCTTGGCTCCTATAGAGCTCATCGGATACATGATTATTTATAAGTTGTTACATGACTCATCCTATATAGAGTAGCTCAGTCATGGTGATGACCAAATGACTCTGCCTTATATATGACTAAGTGTTTGACACTACTAGAGAACAAGACTTAGACATAACAACACTCCATAGACCAGCTTCATCTTCTCCCTCATATCATAGGTTGTGTCTAGGTCTTTGATATCAATATGTTCTTCATTTGAATGAGTACTTGCAATGGAATCCATTGTAGTTGTATATTATTTATGTATCCTCAATTGATCCTCATTAAGAGTTCCTATAGGAGTAACAAATTGTGTGACCACATGATTCTATTACTTCTTTCCCATGTCTATGAGATAAATCTTCATCCTTCCAAACTATAGTGGATAGTTTTCTCTTGATAAAATAGGAGCCCTTTTTTGTTGATCTGTAAGCCTATGTTATCTATTAGTATCCAAACACTTGGTCATTTACAAGGAAAGATTACACAGTCATCACTATGTCTGAGTTATCTAGTAAAGGCTAAGCATACAAAGCTCTAGTTGAGATTGAGCAGATGTATGCATTGAGCCGTATAGTTGGATCCAAGAATATTGACAAGTTAATGATTGTCAAATAAGCGGATAAATAGAAGTTAAGTGGTAATATGAATGAGCCAATATGACTGAGTGTTAGAGCATTCAAGTGTCAAACAGTTCAATTTTGGCATATTAGTCTATAATAGAACAAACACATATGTAAACCATTTTTGTCAACTTCTATATGATATTTAATATTTGTAGAGCCAACTAAGGAGATGATCATGCACCATTATAGAAGGTAATGATCCCAAGAACTACAACTCAACCAATCAAAAAATTAGATAGAAATAAAAAATGATGGTGAATTGTAAACTGTCAATCAACATCTAGAACCTTTATAGAACATCTATTTAAGGAGGATTCTAACCCTAGAATAAATGTGAGTGTATGCATGAATGAAGGAATGAATATGTGTATGTGTGTTTAAAGAGAAGAAGACTAAGTTTGAGAGCAAATCAGAAAGAGGGAAATTAGAGAAGTAAAGAATTGAACAAAGATATCAGATTAGGAGATCATATTAGAGATATAGAAAATAGGATACCTAATATCAACTTATAGAGAAAACTGAGGGTCAGGTATTGAATTAGTTTTTATTAATTGAATTAGGATAAATCTCTCAATAGAGTGGTTTTAATAGACCTATGTAAATCTCCTAAAAAATTCCTTACTTCATCATAATGTAAAATCCTTTAACAAGGTGAGACCTAATAGTCTCTAAAGATTTTAATAGGGCATACCCTCACAGGGTAGATCATATCTTATGATCAAACATTGTAACTCTAATAGGTTAACTTTATTGTTGCAATAGTGAAGATTTTTGGGTTTCATCCCCACCCCAATTTTATCTTTGCATTGAATTTTTTATAGATTACCAAATCATTGTGTTATGTGTTGAATCTTTCATGGATGTGATGAGTTTCATTTATGTTTCAGCATTTCAATTTTAAATGGTAGATCTAAAGTATGAGATGCATTAGGTGTGAAATTAGCATTTTGGTTTTATAAGTTAAAGTTTAAATCTTGATTCACCCTCCCCCCCCTCTTAGTATCTTGTTCCCCATTAATCCTTTCCAATGATTGGTATCAGACCTTTGTTCTCTTGTCAAGAATCCTAATAGCTTGAGAGGATCAACTCATAGAGATGGAACTGTATAAGATGGGAAAAATAATTGAGAACCAGATTATTAAGATCTAGATCATATTGTAACAATTAGATGTAGCAAAAGAAGAGTTAAGGAAAACCATAAAAAGAAGGAAAGAGATAGCTATTCAAAAAAATGAAACACAATATAAAAAAGTTGACATAGGACTTCTTAATAGTAGAAAGGTTGGTAGTAACGATGAAGAATTGAGAAAACTACTCGATAAGTATAGCACCCTAATCAAAGAAGAAAAATATCTAAAGAGAGAACAAGAAATCCAATCACTTATACTATGTGAAGAAATGGAAAAAAAAAATGAAAGACAATCTCATGGCAAAGAAGACAAAAGATAGATGGCTATCAAACTTGAAGAAAGTTCATTTTAAGTATAGAAGTGTACAAACAATTAGTTGGACATGATAAATCAAAAGATAGCTTCAAATCAAGAAGCAAATAGAAAAGACCTAGAAATCACAAACCTAAGGTCATAGAATGAGCAATTGAGAAGTGAGTTGAATCATAAAAAAGAAGTTTTGGAAAGAATGAATAAACCAAGTGAAGTTCTCAAAGAACTTTGAAAAACTATTGAGGTCTCCTGGAATATCTAACACCTTTGGACTTGGATACAACAAGAAAGTTTCATCTACTAAAGAAGGGGAATTATTCAAGAGTGGAGAATAGAGGAATGCCAAGTCCATAGGAAAACCTACATGTCATCATTGTGTGAAACTCAGTCACATAGGCAATATTTGCAAAAGAAAAAATGGTATGCAAACTTCTAAACCTAAGTTCACTGGTAATTATTTCAATTGCAAGAAAGCAGGATATCAAACACATGAATGTAGATCAAAGAAAAATGACTCAAAAAAAAAATGTATCTAAATTCCAAGGTCATTGCTAAAATTTTCAAAATATGGACATAGATCTTATGAGAAAAATTTCAAGACAAAACCTAAGTGGATACCTGAGAAATAAACACAGACAACAAGAAAAGGCAATTTCTACAATTGGGATTACAATACATGGCACAATTGTCACTAACATGGAGAATATGGACACATTATATAAAATTGCATTTGTTACTATAAATAATTTTTTATTATTACACTTTTCTTAAGTTTACTTAGGTTAATGCATTATTTTATTATTTATTAGTTTAGACACCTAGGAGTATGCATACTCATATGAGTTTTCTTGTTGATAACACAAAAGTTTGCATCTTTAATTTAGCACATGGTGTCTACAATGTAGGAGTTTGCATATTTATCTGAGTTGTCATGTAGACAACATAGTTTTTCATACTCTAATTAAGCACATGGTATCTACAACATCTTTTTACATGACACACCTATGTAAGCTTATCCTCTCATCATTGCAATAACTTTTGTGCTCAATGGAGGATAATCCACTCTTGGTGGACATGTGCTTAGTTATGAGGCTTATCATTCAACTAACTCCTAATCATTCTAGAGGCCTTTATATTCAAGCACTCCTAGTGTGTATGTACATAAATTAAATTTTATATTGTTATTCTAATTATACTTTATTGGTCCATATTGTGCTAGTGCTTGAACTTCTTGATCTTGGGTGATTTTACCCTAAGGAAAATACTTACATGTTATCAAAGCTATACCAAACTCTTACATGATATCAAAGCCATTGGAGCATCATTTCATAGCCATTGGAGACCATTTTTGCTTCACCTCTCGAAGTACCACAATTTAGATCCAGAGTATCAATAGTTATTGGGAGCATCTGGAGCCAAAGTGAATCTCACCATTGCATTTGGAGAATCAATTTGGTGAATTTTGACTATAAATTTGCCTACCCTAGGCCATAGTCAAATCTAAGGAAAAAAAATTGCAAATTAAAACCCAAAGGCATGATTTGTGAAATTGGTATGATCTGTCTAGATCTATGCAATTAATTTTTCAGATCTGAATATTTTTGCATCTTTGAATTTTTGCTTTTTGGATTTTTATTTTATTTTTATAATTTTGCAAAAAAAATTGGCCTTTTAGGCTAGTAGGAGAGATTTTTTTTGCAGGACAAGATTGGAGCTTTCTATTGCAAATCAAATATTGGCATCATATTCAAAAAGTCAAAGAAACCCCAAATTGACTTTTGTTTCATCAAAATCGGACATCTGAGGTGACATCTAGAGTCAATTGATTTTTGGAAGTGCGATCAATTCAAGAAAAATAATTACAGAGGTCATTTTCAAATAGTGATATCTCCCTCATACGGACTCCTTTTTTTTGAGCAATTTTTTTTGTTTTGTGTAGAATTTCATTATCTACACATTGGTGCAGGATGTTTGAGATCTATGTTTCTGAATTTTTCTACAAATTGCAAATCCCAATTTTTCCAACTTCAAAGGCTTAGTTCAAGCTCATCTGGACACATATTCAAGTTCTATTTTTTTAAAAGTCAATAATTTTTTGTTTACTTTCTAAATCTGCATTCAGATTATAGGCTTGTGTGGATAGAAATACCACTTTTAGAAATAGGTCCTTTTTGCATTGTATTGCTTTGATTAAACATCAAATTGTTGAATATCTGAGCTATATTGCTAAGTACCAGTTTTGAACTCCAAAAAGAGGTTATAAATAGCAAAATTAGAAGCCCACTTTTGTCCAAAGTGGCCTATTGTAAATGCACTACATATAAAGTGCCAAAAGCATCACTTTTGGGGGGTTCTTTGATTGAGTGAATAGGGGGGTGTGTCTTGTGTTCTTGTGTCTCTCTTTCTCTCTTGTGCTCTTTTAATTTTTTTGCATCATGGGTTCACCTAAAACTCCACTTTTAACTTCACACAATTATACTTCATGGAAAGATATTGTATGGAATAGACTAATCAAAAAAGGTTTAAATCTATATGTTGATGGTACAATCGTAAAACACACTAATGTTCATGCACAGGTTGATTGGCAAGTTAAAGATAATCGAGCTTTAGGAATTATTAGGAGTTGTGTTCATAGAGATCTCTTCTTCCACATTTCTAGCTTTAAGGATGCCAAGGGTGCTCGGGAGTAACTTGAAGGGTTGTATGTGAAGGTGCATGAGGAAAAGGGATTCCAAAATGAGGATGATCTACTTCTATTGGATCCTAAGAATTTTGACACAATTGAATACTATGTCAACAAAGCCAATGAATTGAGAGCACTACTTAAGGATTGTGGTAATCCCATAAAGGATGATAGATTGATTCAACACATATTGAAGAGGCAACCTTCAGAGTATGCATCTATTGTTTCAAGTTACAAAACTCACAAGTTAACCATGGGAAGTGCCTTCACTAAGCCTAAATTTGATGCATTTGCAGAAATGTTGGCATTGGAACAATCCAAGTTGATAGATATGGGAATTCTCAAGTCATCCAACTCTACAACAATGGTGGCTAGTAATGAGAACCAATCAAATCAAGGTGGAAAAAGTTTCACCAATAGAAGGAAAAAATAGTGGAAGCAAAAATCACAATCAGAGACACAACAATCTTCCTCCTCATAACAAGGAAATTCTTAATCCAATAAGAAGGGAAACAACAACAAGAAGGATAAACTATTGTGTCCATATTTCAAGAAACCAAATCATGATGAGCATAATTGCAAGACTAAGAGAATAGATGAGTTGGAAAACTTACTTAGGAAGAACAAAATCAATGTGCCAAATGCTTCCAAGGATTCAAATCCATCCACTTCATAGGAAAAAGGGCAAGCATTTATAGTAAGTTCAAGTTCTTTGGGGAAATAGATTCTTGATTCGGGTGCCTCATATCATATGGGATCTTCAAAAGGAAAATTTTCTTCATTGAAGTAGTCTAAGGTACCTCACATTTTTGTAGGGAATGATACACAAGTGGAAGTTGAAGGGAAAGGACAAGTTGAGATTGAAAATGGAGAGTTCAAAGATGTTCTCTATGCTCCTAACCTTAGCACTAATCTCCTTTCAATTTACCAAATCACTCACTATGGAGGTGGCAATAAAGTTGAGTTCCTTCCTAATTCAGTAATGGTGTGAAATATTAAGGATGGTTCATTGGTTGTAGTGGGTAAAGTCAATCACAACACAAGGCTTTATTCTTTCTCCCACTTTGCACCAAAGTCTCCTTCACATGCCTTGTTGACACATTCACAATCATAAAGTAAATTATGGGATGAGTGGTATGAACATCTTTCCTTCTACTATTTTCATCAACTTAGCTCAAAAAATATGGTCAAATGTCTACCTACAACCAACTTTTCTATATGTGAATATTCAACTTGTTCAATGGATATGCATCTAGAAGAGAAGATTGACAAAGGGAAGTCTTGGTGAGCATTAGTTGTTCTTGAGTTGGTTCACATGGTTCTAGTAGACCCTTTTTTAGTGACATCAATTAGCAAGGGTAGCTATGTCCTCACTTTTAATAATGAATTTACATGCTACACATGGGTTTACTTTCTTAATCATAAGAATGAAGTGTTTGATAAGTTTCTAGCCTTCAAGAGTAATGTTGAGAAGCAATCAAGTAAAGCCATCAAGGTTCTTTGTGTGGACAATTAAAGTATATATGTGAACTCAAGACTTAGAGACTTTTGTGAAGTTGAGGGTATTGATCTTCAAAATCTTGTAGCATTTAGTGCACAAAAGATAAGTGTTGCAGCAATGAGGATTAGAACTCTTAAGTCAATGGCAAGTTGCATGGTTCAAGCTAAGTCTCTTGATCCATCACCTAAATTCAAAGCTATAAGTAGTGCCAACAACATCCTTAATAAGTCTCCTCATAATGTCTTAGATTGAATGACTCCTTTGAGGCATGGTGTAGAAGAAAACTAGTTGTGAAACACTTTAGAGTTTTTGGTTGTCCAGCATGGGTACACATATCTTTCATGCACCACCACCAAGGCTATGTACTTTCATTGGATATGATGAAATTATTAAGGCATATAGACTTATGGATCCTAAAACTCATAAGATATTCATAAAGTGGAATGTACACTTTGAGGAAAGTTCCCCTAACTTATCCTCTAATCCTCTCCATACTTCATACATTGTGGAAATTGATAGTGACAATAGTGATAGTGATTCAATAGATTTAGATATGGGGGATCCTATTAATAGATGCAAAACAAGGTCAGAACGTCAAAAAATTTGCATGCATACATTGCTACAGTGATAGGTCCATGTAATTTAGTATAGTTGAGTAAACCTTGTCTTCTAGTTCCAAAATCAGGAGATGACTACATGACAAACATTTCAGGTTTATTTGTGGAGTCCTTCATAGTAGATTTGGCAAACATTATTTATGATATACATCTTCTCTTTGATGAAGAAGACCCTTCTTCATTTGTTGCAAGGGAACACTCTGACCCTCTTATCCATTCCATACATGATCAATCTTACAAGGTTGATATGATTATGGATCCTTATGTATAGAAATTGCAGCATGTCTCTTTAAAATTAAATGAGACAATTGGTTCTTTGGGATATGTTCTACATCCATCCTTGCTAGATTTGAACTTTTTTTTTCAGCAGTGTTGGAAGAGGCAACCGTCAGTATCAACACCAAGATAGTTGAGTAGTTTTTAGAGACACCATTCATCTTTAGGATTATTTCTACAAATTGGGGAAGCATCTCATATGTACCTATGACATTGTTTCTTCCTAAGGGGAGGAACATTATTCAAAAATCATGGATCAGCTTCTACATTCATCTTAGAGAAACTATTATTGATCAGCATTCTACATTTGGTGGAGGGGGGACTACCTTGTCTCCTCTCTACTTCTTTTTCTTCTCTCTTGTGGGGGGGACCTTTTCCTCCTCTAGGATTGTGTTCTTCTCATACTTCTCTATTGTATATACATGAGGTATGGAGTAATGTGGGTGGGGGGTCAGTCTTAATTACTCCATCCATCCATGCATCTTGTTTTTTCATTTGTCTTTTTGGGGGAGAGTTTTTCCTATGAGGTTTTCCCTCTTTCTCCATTTCTAGAGAGATTGTATTGCATTTCATTTGTACATGGGTATCTAACATGGCCTAGTAGCTAGGACCCATCATGCATTTTCATTATAGCTTTCATAAGCTTAAGTGTATTCCCCTGAGTTGCACTTAAGGGGGGTGTTAGTGTAAATAATTAATAATTATTATACTTTACTTAAGTTTACTTAGGTTAATTCATTATTTTATTATTTATTAGTGTATTCACCTAGGATTATGTGTAATCATGAGTTCTCTTATTGACAACACAAGAGTTAGCAACTCTAATTTAGCACATGGTGTCTACAACATAGGAGTTTGCATATATCTAAGTTGTCATGTAGACAACATAGTTGTTCACACTCTAATTAAGCACATAGTGTCTACAAAATCTTTTTACATGACACACCTATGTTAGGCTTATCCTCTCATCATTGTACTAACTTCTATGCTCAATGGAGAATAATCCACTCTTGGTGGACATGTGCTTAGTTGTGAGGCTTATCATTTTACTAACTCCTAGTCATTCTAGAGACCTTTATATTCAGGCACTCCTAGTGTGTATGTACATCAATTTGATTTCATATTGTTATTTTGATCATACTTTATTGGTCCATATTGTGCTAGTGCTTGAGCTTCTTGATCTTGGGTCATTTTTCCCTAAGAAAAATTCTTACATGGTATCAGAGCTATACCAAATTTTTATAGCATCAAAACACATTTTAGAGGAAATTATAAGAAGTGGCTAAATTTAGAAATAGCATGTTTTAGTTGTCTCAAAGTTGGACATATAAGTAGAAACTGCAAAGCTAGAGCACCAGAACCAAGTAATGGAAATGACAATGTTAAAAGAAAGAAAACATGGATAGAGATAGTGAGAGCTAGAAGTAGTGGAGAAGACAAAGAAGAGATTATCCAATCTAATGGATCGGGTGATCACTCCACATCCAACTAAAAAAAGAAGGTATGTAGGAAGTGTTTATTCAATATTATATTTCACATCAGTTTCTAGCATAGAAATGCTAAAGGTTCATATCTACATTAATAAAGATGCATTAAGAATAGATTAAAAAGGGAGAAGAAAATCATAGAGTACCAAGAATTAGTGGAATAGTCTATATTGACTAAGATTTTTATTATAGACCAAGTGATCAAGGGGTTTAATGTATTGATCGAATAAATTAGTATTAGTTGAGAAAGGTAACCTTGACCAAGAAAGAATGAAGACCGAACTAGCTTTCATGTACCAATCAAGTGTAAAGGCATTAATTTCATACCTAAAACAAAAATTTGAAGACATTTATTGAAATTGGACATTCATATTTGATGGAGACACAACCCAAGAACAGAATGGACACAACAGATAAGGGAAATTGTATTAACTAAAAAATAAGCTAGTACATTTAGTACAGAGAAAATAAACTTCAAAACATGCCCTAAGGGCTTACAATGGCATAAACCTGGAGATAATTTCTCCTTTCAGTACCTTCTCTCAAACTCCACTCCGAACTACCTTTTACAATGCAAGAAATCTCCTTAAATAGACCTCGAAGGGTTAAGGACTAGGAGTACATTCTAGAAAGTGCTCGTAGGCATCCACTGACCAAATACAAGGTTCCAGAAGCTGCGTTAGAAGTCGACGCAAATCTAGAAGAATCCAAAAATGATAACCGAACTTTCGGGAGGCATAACTTTTGAGCCGTAGCTCCGATTGACAAACCGTTTAAATTTTTGGAAAGCTCTCAAAATGCTCTATAGCCCAATAGACAAGCTTTGCTTGTCCCCCATTTTTGGTCCTTTTTGAGGTCATTTAATGCCCCTAACTTGACTTTGAAGCATTCTTAGGAGGTCTCCAAAACTCAAAAAATTACAATAACTTTCAAACCGTGGGGCCTTTTGACCTGATTCTTTTTTTGGAATGTTCTAAATCACAATTACATTCATCTGGCCAATTCACACCTTCTAGTTTACCAAAATGATGGCCCAATTACATGCTCCTATTTTTTTAGGATTTTCTAACACACTAATAGTGGAACTGTGAGAGTTGGAACCTTTATTTGGCCCAAATGGGTATCCAAAAATGAAAACACATGAAACAAAAACTAAGTCTAAGTACATTTTTTTGGGTGACATAGGATTGCCCTTATACCTCTGGATGCTCCTGCATCAGACACCCAGGGTAGATTGAAAAGTGACCCTGTCACTTTATGAATGGTAGAGGAAATCCCAAATGGGAAACCTCAGCTGTTGAAATCCAAGTTGAGTCCTCGATTGGTCGTCCTTTCCATTTGACGAAATACTCTCCATACTACTTGTTTCTGGTACTCCTACCCACATGATGATCTAGAATGTCTTCTATCTCCTCCTTCTTAGAAGTAGGAATCAGACATAGCTCTAACACTAGCTCCTCATCTGCACCATCATCATGATACTCTGTTAAATCTACAATGTTGGAAATGGGAGAAATGTGAATACCATCTGGCAGCTCCACTTTATATGCATTTCCTGAGTCATGTTTCTTCAAAATTTTGCACGGGCCAAATTTCTTCATTTTCAGCTTGTTGTAAGTACCGGCTGGAAATCTTTCTTTTTGTAAGTGCACCATGACTAGATCCCCTACTTGGAATTCCTTATGTCTTCTCCTTTGATCAGCCCTAGCTTTATACTCTTGATCCATCTTGGTAATGTGTGCTTGAACCTCCTCATGTATACGCTTGATATGTTCAGCAAATTCTTCCACTTCAGCACTTGTCCTCTCCCCTTATCTTCCTCAATTCTGGTGTAGTCCTTGGGCTATTCCCATATACAATTTGGAATGGTGATTTTTCGGTACTCCTATTTATAGAGTTATTGTAAGCAAACTCTACTTGTGGTACAATCAAATCCCATCCCTTGGGCTTATCCCCAACTAAACATCTCAAAAAATTGCCCAGACTTCTGTTTACCACTTTTGTTTGACCGTCAGTCTGCGGGTGATGTGTGGAACTGAATTTTCGGTCTGTTCTCAACTTCTTCCACAATGTCCTCCAGAAATACCCCACAAATTTAGTATCTCTTTCAGAAACTATGCTCCTTGGAAGTCCATGTAGTCTTACCACCTCTTTGAAAAACAAGTCTGCAATATGGACAACATAATGAGTTTTGTGGCATGGAATGAAATGTACCATTTTGGAAAACCTATCAACCACCACGAATACTGATCCATTACCCCTTTGTGTCCTGGGCAATCCAAGAACAATAATCCATACTTATGTCCTCCCATGGCCTTGATGGAACAGGCAATGGCTGATATAGCCTAGTATTGTGACTAAACCCCTTGGCAACTTGACAAACCTGGCAACTCTGTACAAACTTCTTCACATCCTGTGAAATTTGAGGCCAAAACTAATGTTCTCTAAGAATTGCAATGGTCTTATCTCAACCAAAATGTCCTACCATCCCTCCACTGTGTTTCTCCTTAATCAAATTTTCCCTCATGGAACTCCTTGGAATGCACAATTGACTACCCTTGAACAACATGCCATCCTGAATCAAATAGTCTAACCACTTGGTTCTATCTACAGCAACAGGTTCTTGACAAGCTTTCCATGCTTTAGCAAAATCAAGATCCTTGGGGTAGAAATTCTTGAGTTCATCAAACCCAACTACTTCAACCTACATTATTGTAAGCAACAACTGTCTCCTACTTAGTGCATCTGCAACCCTATTAGATTTTCCACTTCTATGCTTCAACACAAATGTATAACTTTGTAAGAACTCTACCCACTTCATATGCCTCTAATTCAATTTACCTTGGCTATTTAGGTACTATAATGCCTGATGATCAGTATACAAAAAAAATTCATTTTACAATAAATAATGCCTCCATTTCTCTAAGGCCTGAACTATTGCATAGAACTCTTGATCATAAACATAATACTTCTTCTTTGCATCATTCAATTTTTCACTAAAATATGCAATAGGCTTACCTTCTTGGCTTAATATAGCCCCAATAGTGCTGCCACTGGCATCACAATCTACCTGAAAAACCTTTCTAGAATCTGGAAGTGCCAACACAGGCTATTCTGTCACCTTCTTCTTCAGCAATTCAAAACTTCTCGCAGCTGCTGCAGTCCATTTGAACTCTTTTCTATCCCCTCTTATTGTATCAGTTAGGAGTACACATATGCCACTGAAATTCTTAATAAACTTCTTGTAAAAACTAACCAGACCATGAAATGATCTTACCTGAGTAGCAGACCTTGGAGTAGGCCATTCCAAGATGGCTTTTACCTTCTCTGGATCCATTTTGAGGCCTTCAGGTGGTATAACAAACCCTAAATAGACTAACTCCCTTTTTGCAAAGATACACTTCTTCAGATTAATTAATAGTTTCTCTTCCCTTAGCTTTTCAAGGACACTACGAATATGCAGTAAATTTTCTTCCAAAATCTTATTGAAAATTAAAATATCATCCAAATAAACAATAACAAATTTTCCCAAGAACTTCTTAAGTACCTCATTCATGAGCCACATGAAGGTGCTTGGGGCGTTTGTCAATCCAAAGGGCATGACTAACCACTCATAAAGAGGCTCCTTGGTCTTGAAGGTTGTTTTCCACTCATCTCCTTCTCGAATCTGTATCTGTTGATAACCACTCTTCAGATCTATCTTTGTGAAGTACTGAGCTCCACTCAAGCAGTCCATAAGATCATCCATCCTTGGCAAAGGAAATTGGTACTTGATGGTGATTCTATTTATAGCTCGAGAATCTGTACACATCCTCCACTCTCCATCCTTCTTTGGTGCGAGTACTGCAGGTACTGCACATGGACTTAGGCTCTCTCAAATCAAGCCCTTCCTCAACAACTCCTGAACCTATCTATTTAGCTCCTTTGTTTCAGTAGGAGTCATCCTGTGAGCAGCCTTGTTAGGAAAACTTGCTCCTGGAATCAAATCTATCTAATGACTAATTTACCTTATTGGTGGCAATCCATCTAGAACATTATCAGAGATAATATCTCCAAACTCCCCTAGTAAATCTGAAACTTCAAGTGGTATTTCACTACTACCTTCTTTATCTTTCCTAGGAATCAAAGCATAGCACATATTTTGATTTTTCATGCAATCTAAAAACTTCCTTCTATCAACAAGACAAATCCTAGCACTGCTACATACCTTTTCACCTTCCTTTTTCATGGGCTTCAATTTGTGGTGAACTCCATCCTTTGTCAGAGAGTATGTGTTTGCATGTTCGTCATGTACTGCATGTCTATCAAACTGCCATGGTCTACCCAACAATAGATGGAAAACATCCATCAAAATAACATCACAGAGAACTTCATCATGGTAATTCCCAATTTTGAATTTCACTAAACATTGTTCACTTACCAGGACCTTATGATCATCTTTTACCCAAGCAATCCAATAGGGTTGGGGATGTTTCTCCCTCTTGAGCTTCAGCTTAGAGACCATCTCTTCTGATACCAAGTTATCAGTGCTACCACCATCAATGATCATGTCACAACATTTATCCTCACACTTGCATCTGGTACGAAAAAAACTCCTTCGGATTCCTGGTTCAATCTCACCACTTAGTAGGACTCTTTCATTTACCAAGGTCTCTCCTCTTTTTGCATCCTCTGAATGTGATGATTGTGCATGCTCATCTACATGAGCAACCCTAGCTTGGCCCTCAGCTCTCCTATCTGTCCTTCCTTGTCATTGAGGGCATTCAAAGGCATGATGACCTTCTTCATTGCAATGGAAACAAGTACCATGGAAGCATCCTCTTTCTTGTCCACATCCTCTACCTCTTCCTCTTTTATTTCCAAACTCTTGATCATGGGAGCGGTTGAAACCCTCATTCCTCTGGTTCCTGCTAGTACCCACATCTTCATTTTTATTTTGGGTTTCATTGTGGCCTCCAAATGACCTACCGCTTCCCCTTCCTCCTTGACCGCACCCTCTTTGTCTTCCTTCAAACCTTTTACTCAGCTTCTCTTCAACTCGTAGGGCAAACTGGTATGCCTCTTCAACGCTGGTCATTCTTACCAGACTTAATTCCTCCTAGATGCTAGCTCGCAACCCACTATTATAACGAGAAACCTTCTCCTTATTTGCTTCTACATGCCCCACTCTAATCAAGAGTCAATGAAATTCCTCTATATATTCTTGGGCTGATCTTCTTGCTTGCTTTAACCCATTCATCTTCTTAAACAAATCAAGCTCGTAGTCCACAGGAATGAACTGCTTTTTCAATTTGTCCACCATGCGATCCCATCTTGTGATCTTCTCCTTTCCTCTTCTATTTCTTTCCAATTGGACCTCTTGCCACCAGATTTTGAAATGGCCTTTCAGTTTGACCTTTGCAAACTTAACCCTATCTGGGTCCCTAATATCCTCATACTCAAAGTATTCTTCCAGTTCATTGATCCAATTGATCAACTCATCTGGTTTCAGTTTTCCTGAAAATACACCCACTTCAATTGTAGGTCTTTTTCCAAACTTAGTAATGGCCCTAAAAAGCCTTTCCTCTGCATGATTTAGAACTTCCTCGTCAAATTTTCCTTCTGGTCCAATTTCATCTTCTTCGTTGTCATCTTCACTTTCATCACCTGCGATCATAGTTGCTCCTCTACGGAGGTCCTCCTGCAATGCTTGTACCTGCCTTTGGAGGGCTCTAACCTCCTTAGGATTAATAGCTCTAGCCCTTTTTCCAAGCTCTCTTCGTGGAGGCATCTTCTAACTCAAACCCACAACCACACAGTCCTAGTGCAAACTACCTCACAGTCGGCACTCTGTCTACACACTCAGGAAAACCAGCTCTGATACCACTTGATGGAGACACAACCCAAGAATAGAATGGACACAATAGAAAAGGGAAATTGTATTAACTAAAAAATAAGCTAGTACATTCAGTACAAAGAAAATAAACTTCAAAACATGCCCTAAGGGCTTACAATAGCATAAACTTGGAGATAATTTCTCCTTTCAGTACCTTCTCTCAAACTCCACTTCGAACTGCCTTTTACAATGCTAGAAATCTCCTTAAATAGACCCCGGAGGGTTAAGGACTAGGAGTACATTCTAGAAAGTGTGATTAGGCATCCACCGACCAAATAGAAGGTTCCAAAAGTTGTGTTAGAAGTCGACACAAATCTAGAAGAATCCAGAAATGGTAACCGAACTTTCGGGAGGCATAACTTTTGAACCGTAGCTCTGATTGACGAACCATTTACATTTTTGGAAAGCTCTCAAAGTGCTCTATAGCCCTATGGATGAGCTTTTCTTGTCCTCCATTTTTGGCCCTTTTTGAGGTCATTTAATGCCCCTAACTTGACTTTGAAGCATTCTTAGGAGGTCTCCAAAACTCGAAAAATTGCAATAACTTTCAAACCGTGGGCCTTTTGACCTGATTCTTTTTATGGAATGTTCTAAATCACAATTACATTCATCTGGCCAATTCACACCTTCTAGTTTACCAAAATGATGGCCCAATTACATGCTCCTATTTTTTTGGGATTTTCTAACACACTGATAGTGGAACTGTGAGAGTTGGAACCTTTATTTGGCCCAAATGGGTATTCAAAAATGAAAACACATGAAACAGAAACTAAGTCTAAGTACATTTTTTTGGGTGACATAGGATTGCCCTTATACCTCTGGATGCTCCTGCATCAATATTTATTCACCAAATGATTAAAGAGCTCACATGAGATTTTAAGGCAATCAAGGCAATTTCAGTGACTAGTATGAGAGAATCATAGCACTGGTGAATTTGCAAAGTATTACTCTCAGTGTTGACTTGTTTTCTCAGTGGAGATATTAGTTGCTAAGATAAAACCCTAGTTCATAATGGCAACTAGAAGTGAAATATTGATGGGCAGCAATGCACAAATTGTAAGAAATGACCAAATTCCTCCACATAATTTTAGAAATTTAGTAAACCTCATAAACATTATTGATGGTATTGGAGTTTTATCATCAGTTCCACCCAAAGCATTGACTATTCAGGATGCAGGATCCTATTGTCTATGTAAAGTAGGAGAAATTGGATATTTTGAGATTAGATAAGGTTATGAGAAGCTATGTGTTGACTGAGTTTTGAAGGACGAACACAAGATCATTGTTGAGAAAGGGCTTACCCATGCCCTAGGTTTTCCAAAGGTTTTTAAGATTGAATGGATAAAGATTGTGCTTAGCCACATTCATGAAATGAAAATATGGTTAGAAGGTGGGTCAATCAAGATAAACAAGGCCATCATTCATAGGGTAACTGGGTACCCTGCCTTGGATCGACTAAAAAGTATAAGAAGTGCAACAAAGAACAAAATTGAAAATCTAACCAAGGAAAAGTGGAATGGTCAAGGAATGTCAATTGATGGAATTGAGGATCCATTAGTTGAATTTGTTGTTCGTGTGATTGCACACAAGTTTTATCAATCTAGCAAGCTAAACATTATTTTGTGCATAGCAGTCAATTTGGGCTACAAAATTGTGAAGAAAGATAATACATATGATCTTATCAAGTTGCAATTTCACCAATTTATAGAGAATCTAGAAGCAGTAAGGAAAATGAAGAATACCTCTTGTAAGTTTGGATCTTTATTAGTCTAACTATTTATCTATGTATAGAATTATTTTCCTACTATTGGAATAGTTCTTGGGATAGAAATCGACTAGTTGTGGAGAAAATAAGTGACCTAATTAGCAGATTAAGAGAAAATTTTGAAGCAATAATGGACAATTTTTTTGAAGAATTCAAAATGAAGATGAGGAACAAAATGAGGATTCCTAATTCTATTGTAGATAAGTATTCCAATGAAGTATGTTTTATTGTAGATACATATTTTTTTTATGAACAAGTAGTTTTGCCAAGGGTAGCATGGCTAAGGAAAATGCCTTGTGAAGTGAATGTAGATGAGGTCACTACAGCAGTTACTGCACTTTTGACTGAAGAGATTGACACAACTATCAAGCAATTTGGCACATATGAAATAGCTATTGTCGAGATGCTACTAAATCTAGTGCACCCAAAGTAGAAAAGAAAAGAAAAAGGAAGAGTGTCGAGGGAGGTCATAAAGATGAAGGAGAAGGATTTGGACAACTTATAGAGGTCAAGGATGTTAGAGTAATTAGATATTTTCTAATTAACTCTAGTCTACTTAAGCTAAACTTTAGGCATCTAATAATTAATTTCTTTTATTAATTATTATGATGCAACCTAGGTTAGACCATTTTAGGGTTTTGATCTCTTTTATAAGGATGGTCTGTAACACCCTGCCAAGGGATCTAAAAGAAATAACCTAAAGTTTGACTAAGTTTGATAGCATTTTTTTTTTTTTAAGTATAACATACACATCAAACACAAAGTAGCGGAAGCAATAACATACATAATAGGTTGCATTCTTTAAAGATCCCATGACGTTGAATCACATTAAAAAAAAAAAACTAATCTAAAACTAAGTCCATCATTTAATACATCCATATGAAAGAATAATAAAAAGTCCAATGTTCGTAAAATATACAATTGTTATGAATGCCTCTTGGCAAATTAATTCAGAATGCTCATTCATCCACTATACATGTCACAGGGTATGAAAGGCTTAAAATAATATACATAAGCAAGATCAATATACATCATCCTCTTCGGATCCATGATACACGTGCAATAAAATAAATGAAACCATCCATCATTCATAATAAATCCATACATCAAGAGATATACATCCATCATAGAATGATACTACATCAAACATATAATATAACCATCTATCATAATGATCCAAGAACAGAATGAAGGTAAATCAAAGTATTCATCGGCTCTCAACAAGCAACCGGCAATAATCCAACAATACTGATCAATGATTCATAATGGTTATTCAGGTATCTCATAGCATGCATTCCACTATTTCACCAAGACACTGAAACATAATAATCAACAAAACAAATATACTCATCATAAACATACCATCACATACATGGTTGAGCAATAATGATCAAGATCGAGTCAACACGATACCACACTCACAAAACCCCCAAGCCTCTGGTAGATGTCCTATAATTGGTCAACACTCTAGTCAACCCCAAAAATCCCAAACATATAAAGTATAAGGAGAAACAAGGTACAAGCACATGTTTTCAATTTTAAGTTGAATGTGGGGTTTCAGTTTCCATTTTAGATTTACTAACAAGTGATGGAATATATTTTCATCATTTTCCTAATAGTAAAATCTAAATAATAGCTTAAGTATAAAATAAATATTTACCCCAAGATCAATTTCCCAAATTTACTAAGGTAAATATTATTATACTAACTCTAAGCTAATGATGATAAGATTCCCGTTGATTTCCATTATTCTAGGGTTAAATTAAAAGATCACCTAATTTAACATAATTAATTAATATCTTAAATTAATTGTTCACAATATATATATATATATATATATATATATATATATATATATATATATATATATATATATATCTTATAAACAAAATATATATTACTAATATTAATCTTATTAATAATTATTATTAATAAAATTAATAATTATTATCAATAACATTAATAATTAAAATTTTATACATATAAAAACTATAACCAAATTTTAATGATTTAAAAATGTTAAAAAAAAAAAAAGTTTTAAAACAACAAAACTGCGTTTATAGCCCGCGCGGCTTAATTTAAGGCTACTGTTGCTGTTGCCGCAGTCTGTACTGTGGTCAGCGGCAGCAGTATCGCAAGGAAGAAGTGGGGACAGGGTGGGGTAAAAACCCCCCTCCTAAAGTCATATCAAATTTTTTTTAATATATATAAAACAATGTTTTGTGAAAAAAATGCATTTTTTAATAAAAACGTATAACAACCGAACCTTGTAAACAATGAATTTTGATTATAAACAAATTTATTTTAAACTGAATATATATATATATATATATCCATTTGCCGATAATTCGGAATTAAATCTGATAGACAAAAATCTAGATCCCCATTTCTTATTTTCTTATTAATATCTTTAAGAAAATTTTCCAATAAGAATTTTACCCTTTCTGATAAGTTTTCACAATTTCCAATCTTTTTGAAAGCAATTATATTGATCAATTAAAACATTCCATATACAAAATAATTTTCCAATATCCAGAATTCACAAGCATGATATGTATTCTTTACCAGAATTATCCAGACAATTATTTAGCAAACACGAAGAAGATAGGAATTAAAAGAACGTATTTGAATTATGCAAATCTTCACAAGTGTCTACCTAGACACTAATGCTAATTTGCTACGCTCCAAAAATCTGTAGAAACAATTCCCCTTTCAAAACTTTCTCCTCTGAAATTTTTCTTCTTCTCCTCCAAAATTTCCAGCCCCTCAAAAATGAACCCCCAAATGTGATAAAGGAGTTCTCTCCCTAAAATCGGGGCACTAATTGTGCATTCCCCTCAGAGAACTCTTTGCTCACCCCTTTTTAACTCTTTATTAACTTTCATTTATCTTTCTTTTATCTTTTCCATGCACATACAATAATCCATTAAATTTATTTATTTAATCTTTACTTGACCTCTTTTAAATTGATTTATTTAATTTAATCTCATGCACGTATTATGCAATCATAAAACTTTTAATAATTTAATTTTCTTTTCCCACTTCTAAATTTATTTTTGAACAATAATTTTGATAACTATCTATTAATTTTAATAATATTATTATTTAGCATTTATTTAAAAATGCACTCCAAATATGTATATATATTATTATTAAATTAATTAAATATTATATGTTCAAATTTAAACCTATAGATTTATTCTCAAATTTAATTCTTTTTATAGGACTCTTTTATATAATTAATTTCTCAATTAATTAAATAAAACATTAACATAACAAATAATTTTTTATTTCTTTTATTAAATTAAATTATTAATTAAATCTTTTTAATTAGACTTAATTAACAAAAAATTCACCAAAACACAAAGTAAAAAAATACGAAAACTCATCATAGTTAAACACATTAAAAATTCAACTAAGGGTTTAAAATCACGAATTAACGTCATCCGACACATTCAAAAGGTAAACAACTCATATACTTGTCCTAATTGTTAATTAGGATGAATGGCTCAAAGGTTTAGGATTTGGACTTAAGAATTTATCTCCCCTCTCTTACCATTGAGATAATGCGAAAGGGTACGCTCATCCTGGCAATTTAGGGAAGTCGATACCCGATACCTGCAACTTGCATAAAATCCACGCATGTACATACACAATATATACTAAGCTAAACAGGCAATGACAGGAAGTGGTGCATCATGTAGATCCCGACTAGCAGCTGACTACGACTCCCTTCCTTAACCATATCATAAACATCATACATAAAGAAAACAAACACACACACCATACACATGCAGTATGGGGTAAGTATCCATCAGAAAAGACATAGGATAATCCATCTAACTAAACATCATCAATAATCTAACAGCATTGTAATAATCATCATGCAAACATGAAGTATAGTGTACTAAGTAATCTCATCATATATCAACTGAGTCTGAAATAATATCTAATAATCTCAAGATAAAGCTACTAATTATCAAACATAAAACTTGGCCTAAAAGAGTTTGGCAATGATATCAGAAATGTAACTAGAAAAATGTAGACTAGGGGCAGGCACTACATCCACCCCCCCTAGACTTAGGCTTACTCCTGGAAGCCTACAAACAAATAGGGATATAAATCTCGTAATCTAGATGCATCCTCCCATGTAGCCGAAGAGTCATCAGTAGGGTCCCATTGGACCCTTACCTGCTCTATGGTTCGACCCTTGAGGGTCAACTCCCACTGCTCCAGAATACGAACTGGCTCCAAAGCCAACTGCCCATCCTCTACCTGCAATGCATTCCAATCAAGAATATGTACAACATCAAGGATATATTGTCTAAGTACTGAAACATGGAAAACATCATGAATGCGAGCAAGGTTGGGCAGTAAAGTGAGATGATAGGCAACTGGACCAGTCCTCTCAAGAATATCAAATGGTCCCACAAAGCGAGGTGCTAGCTTCGAGCCCTTTCCATAACGGATCGGACTCTTCTGTGGATGTACTCTCAAAAAAACCTTCTCTCCCACAGCAAACTACTCATCTATCCTATGTGCATCAGCATACTTTTTTTGCTTATCCTGTGCCATTGTCAAGTGCTCTCGGATACGCACAACCTATTGCTCCATGTCATGAAGCATCTCAGGACCCAATAGGATGCGATCCTTGAGACTGTCCCAACTCAAAGGTGTACGACAAGGATGTCCATATAAGGCCTGGAAAGGTGCCATGCCAATAGAACTATGATACCCGTTGTTGTAAGCGAACTCCACTAGGTAGAGATAGTCCTCCCAATGAGTCTGTCTATCTATCACATACATCCTCAACATATCTTTGAGAACTTGATTCACTCTCTCTCTCTGTCCATCTGTCTCTGGGTGATATGCTGAATTGAAATTCAACTACGCTCCAAGATCATGCTGTAATGATGTCCAAAATGAGGAAGTGAAAACATGATCCCTATCCGAAATGATCTTTCGAGGAATACCATGTAGTCTCACGATATCGTGCATGAAGACATTAGCTATAGAAGCTACAGTGTAGGAAGACCTGATTGGTGAAAAATGTGCCACCTTAGTCAATCGATCAATGGTGACCATGATAGCATCATGACGATGAGGAGTCATAGGTAATCCTACTATGAAGTCCATAGAGATGATGTCCCACTTCCATGAAAGAATGAGATTCAGTTGCAAAAGTCTTGTCGGATGCTGGTGTTCTACCTTGACTCTCTGACACTCAAGACATCTAGCCACAAAATCAGCAATGTCGTGCTTCATCCCAGACCAATAGAATAAATGTCACAAGTCTGCATGCATCTTCTTGACACCTGGATGTGCCGAGTAAGGTGCACGATAGGCCTCTGATAGGATCAATATGCGAAGCTCATCTAGTAGCGGCACATAGATCCTTCTTGAATGTCTCAAAAGGTCATCTGACTCTAGGACATAGCCTAAAAAATTACCCTCCAAAGGTCTCCCTGAATCAATCTCACTGCACACCTCCAGATACCACGAATCGATGGGGAGTTCCTGAAGTATCTGACACCTCAAATCAACACTAACAGTCATAGATGATATCACATGTTTCCTGTGACCCAAAGCATCAGCTACTATGTTATCCTTCCCTTGGATATACTTCACCTCAAAGTCATACTCACATCAAAACTCCATCCAACGCCTCTTCCTAGCATTCAGATTAGGCTGCGTGAATATGTACTGAAGACTACGATGAACACTATGTAGTTCAAACCTGTGTCCCAATAAGAAATGTCTCCATCTCACTAAGGCATGAACTACTACTGCTAACTCAAGGTCATGTGTAGGATAATTCAACTCATGATCCTTGAGTTTGCGTGATTCATATGCAATCACTCGACCATTCTGCATTAGAACTACTCCAATACCCTCAAGGAAAGCATCTGTACACACCATGAAATCACCTTCTGGATCAGGTACTGCTAAGATACGTGCACTAGTCAGAAGCTCTTTGAGTTTCTGAAATGCTTCTTCACATTTTTCTGTCCATAGAAACTTATTTCCTTTCCTCTGAAGGGAGGTAATAGGATGTGCTATTTTGGAGAAGTTTTGGACAAATCTACGATAATAACCAGCTAGATCCATGAAACTATGAATCTTCGACACAGTAGTGGGTGCAGGACAATCTACTATTGCCTAGATCTTCGCAGGGTCCACAAAGATACCTTCACCTGAAATAACGTGTCCTAAATACTGTATCTTTGATTGAAAGAAATCACACTTTTTTGCATTGGCATAAAGTTGATTATCTCTCAAGCACTGTAAAACCAAACTCAAATGTTCCTCATGTTCCTTCTGGGACCTAGAATATATCAGTATATCATTGAGGAACACAAGAACAAATCTATCAAGATAGGAATGGAACACCCCATTCATTAAGCACATGAAAATTGATGGAGCATTCGTCAGCCCAAAGGGTACCACTGTGAACTCATAATGCCCATAGTGAGTTTGAAAGGCGGTCTTATGAATATCAGCTTCCTTAATGTGAAGTTGATGGTATCCTGACTTAAGGTCAATCTTGGAGAATACTGTAGCTCCCTTGATCTGATCAAATAAATCATCAATCCTTGGTAAAGGATATCTGTTCTTTATTGTCACCTTTTTCAGCTGTCTATAATCAATGCAAAGGTGCAAAGAACCATCCTTCTTTTTCACGAAGAGCACTGGAGCTCCCCATGGTGATACACTAGGTCGAATACTACCCTTGGCCAAAAGTTCCTCTAACTGCAAATGCAACCCACTTAACTCCTAAGTGTTCATACGGTAAGGAGCTCTAGAGATAGGTTCCACTCCTGGAGTGAGCTCAATGCTAAAATCAATGTCTCTCTTTGGAGGCATGCTTGGAATCTCACTTGGAAAGACATCTACATACTCCTGTAAAATAGGGTGATCTAGGGTCTTCCTCATAGAATCTTCTTCATCTAACTCATTTACCGTAATGGAAAATACCTGACATCCCTTATGAAAGCTCCGCTTTAATTGCATAGCAAAGATCATCTGTAGAGATATAGGTCTTGGTATCCCCACAATCTCGACATCCTTCCCTTGGTCATCCTAACACATAATGGTCTTCTTTCTGTAGTCTATACTAGCCCTATGAGAGCCAAGCCAATCCATACCTAAGACCACATCGTAGGAGCCAAGAGGAATAACTCTAACATCAACTTAAGTCTTGAAACCTCCTATGCTAAGTCCACACTTATGAACTACAGAATCTGTGGAAACTTTAGTGCCTGAGGCTAGTTCCACTTGCCAACCATGATCTTGCTTAACCACCTCCAACCTACACTTAACAACTAGAGATGGAGAAATAAAAGAATCTGTAGCACTTGAATCAAAAAATATAGAGAGAGGTGTACTCGGATAGCTCCTGTAGTCTCAACTACTATCCCCTAATGGTCTGCCTGATGGTGATCCACCGCTGCAAATACTCTATGAGATCTACCTGCATCTCTAACTGTAGGCTTAGATGTTGTTGGCCTAGGTCCTGAATACTGAGATGCTCGCTGTGGAAAGTATGCTACAATGTGACCAATCTGCCCACATGAATAACATTCGGTGCCCCTACCAGATTCTCTCCCTATAGGTGGTGCATTTGACCACTGGTGGCTATCCCTACTAGCAAAAGACTAGCTGCTCTATGCAGGCTGAGCCTGCTAATTTCATTTATTGCGTTGAGCATTGCGATTGTTCCTAGAGTTGGAACCACTGCCACCACTATGTGCTTGAGGGTAAGATCCCTTCTGCTGCTGAGACTTCTGCTAAGACTTATTCCCCTTAGGGAAGGGAGGCTTCCTATTTCCACCAGAGTTGTGGTTGCCCTTAGATCCTGTTGTAGTAGGTGCTCCCACAAAACCCCCTTGTCCAAGGTTGACACTCTGCTCTACAAGGATAGCTTAATGTACCGCATCCTTGAGGGTTTTAGGCTCAAATACCTTAACACCCCCAACAAAATAGTTGTTCAAGCCTTGAATGAAATATTGTGCCAACTGTGTTGGGTTGTCACTGAATCTCAAAAAGGGCATGAGCTCATAGAACTTTTGCTCATACTCTACAATGGTCGTAGTGTACTGTCTCAGGTTATGAAACTCATCTGCTCTATGCTACTTCCATTCCTCTAGTAGGAATTGCTCATGAAAGCTCTCCAAGAAAATCTCCCAAGTGACACTACCCATGTTAATGCCCAACTTATTTTCCTCAATAGTCCATGAGGTGGCCCCAAATAACTCCAGGTTGGTAATGGCAAACCTTGCTTTGACATTAGTGTCAAAGTCCTGCATAGCAAAAATCTTGTCAAGGGCAATAAGCCACTGCTCAGCTACATAACCAGAACCTTGCCCATTAAAGGGCTTGATCTTGGACCTCTGAAGGTCCTTCATCTGAGAAGATACAATGGATCTATGTCGATCCCTCTGAGGACTCCTAGACCTGTGTCTATACTCACGTCCTGCCTGGTGTGCTCTATCCTGCTCATGAACAGGAGGTAGGCGATCAATGATGGTTTGCATCATTTGCCTCAAATCTACTT
Source organism: Cupressus sempervirens (assembly GCA_028749045.1). Classification (NCBI taxonomy): domain Eukaryota; kingdom Viridiplantae; phylum Streptophyta; class Pinopsida; order Cupressales; family Cupressaceae; genus Cupressus; species Cupressus sempervirens. The sequence goes on along the minus strand of CM053793.1, from coordinate 98,574,701 downwards.
CCTCAGAGTCAGCATGATCCTCTTTGTGGTTCTCTTCCTAATGCTCACTGACATGCTCTTCCCTATTCTCTTCCTGAATGGGGCTCTCATGGATAGACTCATGAACACTGATATCTCTACCTCATCCACGGCCTCTGCCACAGCCAAGGCTATGACCTCTAACAGAAGATCTCTTCCCACATACCATCCTATAATAATATCCAAGATACAGAATACTATAACAACCATAATGCATAAAATTCTAAATCATATATATAAAAGACACACATTTTACAAATAGTAAAAGTGTCATTTTCAGTTTAAAGTCTTAGTGTTGAAGTATGAAAAATATGCAACTAATAGTTCACATCATGTTTCAGTTCAACTAGTTTCAAGTTTTAGTTTGAAAGAGATCCACATAATAGTTTAAGGTTTTCATTCTTGTTTCAACTAGTTAACACTAGTGGCATTCCAATATACCCAGAGCTCCCAATGCAGAAACTCGGGCTCTGATACCAGATGTAATGCCCTGCCAAGTGATCTAAAAGAAATAACCTAAAGGTTGACTAAGTTTGATAGCATTTTTTTTTTTTTAAAGTATAACATACACATCAAACAAAAAGTAGCAGAAGAAATAACATACATAACAGGTTGTATTCCTTAAAGATCCCATGACATTGAATCACATTATAAAAAAAAAACTAATCTAAAACTAAGTCCATCATTTAATACATCCATATGAAAGAATAATAAAAAGTCCAATGTTCGTAAAATATACAATTGCTCTGAATGCCTCTTGGCAAATTAATTCAGAATGCTCATTCATCCACTGTACATGTCACAGGGTATGAAAGGCTTAAAAGAATATACATAAGCAAGATAAATATACATCATCCTCTTTGGATCCATGATACACGTGCAATAAAATAAATGAAACCATCCATCATTCATAATAGATCCATACATCAAGAGATATACATCCATCATAAAATGATACTACATCAAACATATAATATAACCATCTATCATAATGATCCAAGAACAGAATGAAGGTATATGCCAACAGGAATACTTCAGCCATAGTGTCTCGGACGGATCTCAATGGTAAGAGTAAAAAGCACTACCACCCAACCACATGGAACCTAAATGGTCCACTCCCATGGCGTTGAGGAGATAGTCTCAAGTCCCAATAGGATAACAAAATATGTAACATAAATACTCTCCAAGTTCAGGAAATCCTATAAGTATGCTAACTCAAAGGTTCCTAAATTAGATCGACATCTAAACCTAGAGGCACCATAAAGACACGTAGGTATCTACTATGTAAGCAGAAAGTTTCATCACACAAATCACGTTCAGAGTTACCCGAGCAGTCCCTTAGGACTCCCGAGTCCCTAGTGATTCCTGCGACCACTAGTATCCTTTCGCACTGACAAGGCATACTACAGAATGCAAGGTCATAACCAAGCATTCTCTCTACTCCCATCCTAGTCTGTAATAGCACTCATGGCATGGGCAAGAACATACAATTATCTCTTATTAGGTTCATTTAAGTTAGTATTAAGTGTAAAGTTATCACTTATTAAACAACTTACAATGGGTTACCCCCAGGACCACTTAGGGTCCTCGACCCCCATTGCAAGCCACTTCCCGACACTGCATAAAAATAATCCTACCCTAAGCTCATGGAATCACAAATCACATAATCATAGAAAAATCACCTCAGTCCTATACAAGTGACTGGAAAGCATCATAAAGACAATCATAGTAATCACATCAGTTCTTTATGAGCAACTGAGAAGCAACAAGATAAATCAAAGTATTCATCAGCTCTGAACAAGCAACCGGCAATAATCCAACAACACTAATCAATGACTCATAATGATTATTTAGGTATCTCATAGCATACATTCTGCTATTTCACCAAGACACTAAAACATAATAAGCAACAAAACAAATATACTCATCATAAACATACCATCACATACATGGTTGAGTAATAATGATCAAGATCGAGTCAACACGATACCACACTCACAAAACCCCTAAGCCTTTGTTAGACGTCCTATAACTAGTCAACACTCTAGTCAACCCGAAAAATCCCAAACATATAAAGTATAAGGAGAAACAAGGTACAAGCACATGTTTTCAGTTTTAAGTTGAATGTGGGGTTTCCGTTTCCATTTCAGATTTACTAACAAGTGATGGAATATATTTTCATCGTTTTCCTAATAGTAAAATCTAAATAATAGCTTAAGTATAAAATAAATATTTACCCCAAGATCAATTTCCCAAATTTACTAAGGTAAATATTATTATATTGACTCTAAGCTGATGATGATAAGATTCCCATTGATTTCCATTATTTTAGACTTAAATTAAAAGATCACCTAATTTAACATAATTAATTAATATCTTAAATTAATTGTTCACAATATATATATATATATATATTACTAATATTAATCTTATTAATAATTATTATTAATAAAATTAATAATAATTATTAATAACATTAATAATTAAAATTTTATACATATAAAAACTATAACCAAATTTTAATGATTTAAAAATGTTTTTAAAAAAAAGTTTTAAAACAACAAAACTGCGTTTATAGCCCGCGTGGCTTAATTTAAGGTTGTCGGTTGCAGGCCAGGCTGTGGCCGTAGCAATCGTACTATGTACTGTTGTTGCTGCCACAGTTTGTACTGCGGTTAGCAGCAGAAGTACCGCAGGGAAGAAGTGGGGACGGGGTGGGGTAAAACCCCCCCTCCTAAAGTCATATCAATTTTTTTTTTATTATTATTATTTTTAATATATATAAAACAACTTCCCAGAAACGACGTTTTGTGAAAAAATGTGTTTTTTAATAAAAACGTATAACAACCAAACCCTATAAACAATGAATTCGATTATAAACAAATTTATTTTAAAATGAATATATATATATATATATATATATATATATATATATCCATTTACCGATAATTTAGAATTAAATCTGATAGACAAAAATCTAGATCCCCATTTCTTATTTTCTTATCAATATCTTTAAGAAAATTTTCCAATAAGAATTTTACCCTTTTTGATAAGTTTTCACAATTTCCAATCTATTGGGAAGAAATTATATTGATCAATTAAAACATTCCATATACAAAATAATTTTCCAATATCCAGAATTCACAAGCATGATATGTATTCTTTACCAGAATTATCCAGACAATTATTTAGCAAACACGAAGAAGATAGGAATTAAAAGAACGTATTTGAATTATGCAAATCTTCACAAGTGTCTACCTGGACACTGATGCTAATTTGCTACGCTCCAAAAATCTGTAGAAACAATTCCCCTTTCAAAACTTTCTCCTTCTCTAAAAATTTTCTTCTTCTCCTCCAAAATTTCCAGCCCCTCAAAAATGAACCCCCAAATGTGATAAAGGAGTTCTCTCCCTAAAATCGGGGCACTAATTGTGCATTCCCCTCAGAGAACTTTTTGCTCACCCCTTTTTAACTCTTTATTAACTTTCATTTATCTTTCTTTTATCTTTTCCATGCACATACAATAATCTATTAAATTTATTTATTTAATCTTTACTTGACCTCTTTTAAATTGATTTATTTAATTTAATCTCATGCACGTATTATGCAATCATAAAACTTTTAATAATTTAATTTTCTTTTCCCACTTCTAAATTTATTTTTGAACAATAATTTTGATAACTATCTATTAATTTTAATAATATTATTATTTAGCATTTATTTAAAAATGCACTCCAAATATGTATATATATTATTATTAAATTAATTAAATATTATCATGTTCAAATTTAAACCTATAGATTTATTCTCAAATTTAATTCTTTTTATAGGGCTCTTTTATATAATTAATTTCTCAATTAATTAAATAAAACATTAACATAACAAATATTTTTTTATTTTTTTTATTAAATTAAATTATTAATTAAATCTTTTTAATTAGACATAATTAACAAAAAATTCACCAAAACACATAAAGTAAAAAAATACGAAAACCCATCATAGTTAAACACATACAAAATTCAACTAAGGGTTTAAAATCATGAATTAATGTCATTCGACGCATTCAAAAGGTAAACGACTCAGATACTTGTCCTAATTGTTAATTAGGACAAATGGCTCAAAGTTTTAGGATTTGGACTTAAGAATTTATCTCCCCTCTCTTACCATTGAGATAATGTGATAGGGTACGCTTATCCTGGCAATTTAGGGAAGTCAATACCTGGTACCTACAACCTGCATAAAATCCACGCATGTACATACACAATATATACTAAGCTAAACAGGTAATGGCAGGAAGTGGTGCATCGTGTAGATCCCGACTAGCAGCTGACTACGACTCCCTTCCTTAACCATATCATAAACATCATACATAAAGGAAACAAACACGCACACCATACACATGTAGTATGGGGTAAGTATCCTTTAGAAAAGACATAGGATAATCCATCTAACTAAACATCATCAATAATATAACAGCATTGTAATAATCATCATGCAACATGAAGTATAGTGTACCAAGTAATCTCATCATATATCAACTGAGTCAGAAATAATATCTAATAATCTCAAGATAAAGCTACTAATTATCAAACATAAAACTTTGCCTAAAAGAGTTTGGCAATGATATCAGAAATGTAACTAGAAAAATGTAGACTAGGGGCAGGTACTACACTGTTTTCTATCTTGATCAATTATGGTAATCTTAGGAAGTGCACCTTGTGTTTGTGCTGTAGGATCAGATGTAATAGTTTATCCTGTTTGTTCTGTTTGTCCTATTTGTTCTGTTCCTTTTTCTACAGCTGCACTCGGCTTCTGTATTGTAGTATCAACTATGCCTGTTGAAATTACTGTTGGCATTTGAAGTTGACTACTAGTAGCTGTAGAGATGATGGAAGGTGGTTCTTGTGGATTCACCTTATCTCTAACTGTGCTTTCTACTAGTTTTTGCAATTCATCCATACTGACCAATACTGGATCTGCACATAATATTGCTTGTTGTGTAGATTGGTCAAGGATTCTTTTTAGATCTTTTGCAGTTAATGGATTGATATTCTGACTAGAAGTATCAGGAACATCAATAATAGTTACAGTTTCTGCAGGTGTGATGGATACTTGAGGAGGGCTAGAGGGTGGCAATTATGTGTCTTGCACACTCTAATCTGGTTGCTGCTCTTGCTCAGCTATTACCATTACATCTTGTTTTTGTGTCTCTTCCTCCTCTCCATCTTTCTTTTCTTCTTCCTTCTTCTCTTCTTCTACTTTCTTTTCTTCTTCTACTCTCTTTTCTTCTTCTACTTTCTTTTCTTCGTCTACTTTCTCTACTATTGTCTTCTCTTCTCTCCTTTTTCTCCTCTCTTCTATTGGAGCAGTAGCTTCTTCTTTGTATTCTTTTTCAAGAAAATCTTCAATCTTCTTGTACAAGTTTTTCCATGATTTCATTGTTCTTTGAACAATTTCTTCCATCCTGTTTTTGAGTATGAAGAATACCCTATATTTAGGTGTAAACCTATTATTATGCCTTTTGACTACTTTCTTTACTTGTTCCCTAGTCAAATCTGGCAATACGCTTGCTAGGGTTGATTCCCTCATCTCCTTCTCCATTTTCAAAAAAAAATGCCATCTGTCTTCTACAATTTTTGACAGTTCTTTTGGAAATTGTCCATCTAGTTCAAGTGGAGTGTACTTGAACTGAGCCATCATTCCATAAACTGTTTCTTCTATCCTATTCTATTCTTCTTTAGTAAACTTATTGAAATAAACTTTATTTAAGTTGCTTAAATCACCATTTCCAATCTTTTTACATAAAATATCAACTGAGGAATGGCTTACCTTTTTAGATTGATCTTCTTCATCAGTATCAAGTTGAGCCACATATCTTCTTGTTTTCCTTGGCTCTTTCTGTGTTTCCTTATTTCTTTCTTCTTTGTAACTTCCTCTTTAGCCTTTTCTGTGGAGGCCCTTGTTGTTGCTCATGTTGTAGGCTTTTGAGGTGATGGCATGGTAGATTTCTTTGGTTTTTGCTGAGTTGGAGGCTATACTGTTGCCTTTCTTTTCTTTGACTCAGCTTCAGTTGGTGCTTCCTTGGCTTCTTTGTCTTTTGTACCTTCCTCCTTGTCTTCACCCAGTCCTTGAGTTAATTCCATTGGGTCTTGTTCTTTCTCATCTTCATCATCATTGTCATCTTCTTCTTCTTCTTCTACTTTAGCCTCAATTTCTTCACCAAATTTCTTCTTGATTTTCTTTAACAATTTGTCTTTCTTCTTTAATGTGGAAGCAATCTTTAATTCCATGTTTATTTTTTACCTTACTACATCATAAGTGCCAAAAGTGGAGCACTTTTATCTATTTATTCTGCCAATAATGCAGTTATTGCTACAGATGCCTCATCAACATTAATTTCATATCCAAATGGCCTTAGTCATCTCACTCTTGGAATTGCTGCTTGGATGTATGTGAAGTCAATATCAACCAAGAAACATATATCATTAACATGTTCTTCTACTAAAGAAACTGGTATTCTCACCCTTTGTTTAATGGATTTCTTGATATCTTCGAAATAGCTTGTCATTAGGGTATCAAAATTTTATCCCATTTGTTCTTATTCATTGATTTGGGCAATGATTGTCCTATCATTCCTCCATGTCACTTTTCCAAAAGAGGGAAACTCATTTTGAACATAGAAGAATATACAAACTAGAATTGCTCCAAATTTACATTGAGCACCCTTTGTCCTTCTTATGGCAGCTAGATTTTCATTAATCTGTTGTAGTTGCAGTTCTGCAAGATCATAAGTATGATCCTTTTTCACCAATTTGTAGCCTACATCTACTGCAATACATGGTACACTGTTGAGTCTACTGGATTGGTAGAACTTATGCGCGATGACTCTAACAGAAAATTCAACTAGAGGATCCTGTATGGTGTGAATTGTCATTCCTCTTTTGTTCCACTGGGCACCAATGTTCTTCTCAATAACCTCCTTTGATTCACTTCTCAAGGTTTTGAACTGGTCAAGGGTTGGGTACCCTGTTACTCTATGTATGATTTCTTTGGTTAGTTTGATGGGAATATCTTCTAACCATAGATTACCACCATGAATTCTGCTCAGCACAAGTCTAACCCATTCTATCTTGAATACGGTGGGAAAGCTCAAAACTTGGGTCAAACCCTTTCTTTCAACAATTTTGAATTCATCTTTCAAGACTCCATCTACGCACAATTTCTCATAGGCTTGCCTTATTTCCATATCTCCTAGGGCACCTATCTTACAATTGTAGCATTTCCTAATGTCTTGAACCATTACAACTTTTGGGGGTATTTGGGAGAGAGCTCCGGCTGGGTCATTTTTGTATGCAACTTCAGGTATAGGATGAAAATCAGGTTGCTTGACCTCATTTGACACTAACTGAACTTCAAATGACTCTTTGTCCTCAGTTTTCTTGGAACTTGATGCCATTTATGCAAACTAGGGTTTCCTTTTTACGAAATATAAAACTGCATAGCTTGGCACAAATGAGAAATACCTCAAGATCGATGAAAACACGTTGGGAGATGTTGCAATCTTCTTGAAATGTTGGATTCTTTGTTGTGAAGTTGCTCTGCTCTTTTTCTCTTCTTTGCTTCTTGATCACGATGAGTAAAATTGATAATCGCGATAATATACCCTATTTTCATTGCATTTAATGCTCAACTGCCAACTCAGCTTCTGAAAAAAATTTAACCTAACTCGGCATCAGTTATCAACTCGATCGTTGTTAGGAGCTTGGCATGTGTTGGAGTTTAACTCGGCATCCAAAGATAGCTTGGAAACATCATTTAGATTTTGTCTTAACATCTTGTCTCATGCAGATTTATACTTTTCATAGCTTCTTTGTCTTGGGACTAATGTGTGATATAGCTTTTTATATCAGTCTCGTATACTTCTCATGCTTAGTTTGATGAAGTGTGATCACTTGACCCATTGGGTGAAGTGATCCCTCCACTTGATGTGTTTCACTCATCTTTCTTTTTCCAAGTTTTATTCATTTGCCCTCTTATATTTTCGACATCAATCTTTTCTTTGCCCTTATTTTCTTCAGTCTTGGGTGCCTTTGACCTTGTAGGACAGTTGCTGCTGGTATGACCAATTTTTAGACAACTGAAACATGTGGTTTGGTTCAACCATCTCTTGTAGTTCCCTTTGAAATGTGTTCTTATGCAGTTCTGGGGTATATGTCCATATTCTTGACAATAATGACAACTATACCTAGTGTTGTAATCCCAATGATAATGACTTTCATTCCATTTTGATTTTGCTGGTTGATTTGATGTCCATATAGGCTTTGATCTACATTCAAATGCTCTATGTCCATACTTTTTGCAATTCTAACAATGTCCATCAAATCTCTGAGTCCTTGTGACATTGGATCTGCAATCTTATGTCATATGTCCTTGCATGTTGCACTTGTGACAGAAATTCTTACTCTTGGGTGTGTTTGATTGATTGAATCTTCTACTCCTGCAAACATTAGCTGCATGCCCCTTCTTATTACAATAATGACAAGTGGGTTTTGAATCCTTACCTTTATCACTTCTTTGTTCAGCACTCTTTGATGATTTCCCAACTTCAGTGCTATTGTATCCAAGTCCTGATGTATCATGGGAAGATCTTGGGAATTTCATCAATTGTTCAAAATACTTGATGGCTTCACTTGACTTGTTGAGATTCTCTGCTACCTTTTTTTCTCTGTTCAATTCATTCTGTATTTTTTCATTCTGCATCTTCAAAGTAGAGATCTCAATATCTTTCACATTGAGTTGATGATGAAGGTTCATCATTTGGGCAAGTGTATCCATCTGCATGTTTGAGATCCTTGTCAATTAAGTACATTTTTCTTCAAGTCTGTTTCCAAGATTTCTTTTGTCATTTTTCATCATGACTTTATCCTCAACTGCTCTTTTCTTTTGTTCAGTGATTTCACATATCATTATGGCCTATGATTCTTGTTCCATCTTGAGAGATCTTATCTCCTCTGCTTGAACTTTGTTTTTCTCCATCAGTTCTGCTATTGTTGCATCAAACTCTTTAGTGTCTCCATTGGCAAACACTTGTGTGTTATCAACCTCCTTGCAGTGTATATCATTTTTAGCTATGGCTATCTCCTTTCTTCTCTTTAAATATTTTCTTAATTCCACTCTTTCTTCCTCTACCTTTTGTAGAGCGAGATGCACATCAGTCACCTGGTTTTCAATGATCTTTCCAAGTTTGAAAACTTCCATCTTTAGATCTTTTTATTCAAGCTTTCAAACTTTTCCTTGTGAGAACCTAGATGCTCTAATACCAATTGTTGGAATATTCAAATATGGAAAGAGTACTTATGAGAGGGGGGGTGAATCAGAAGTATCATACTTTAACCAATAAAACTTTTAGGTGGAAGTAAATTGCATGCATGTAAATACATCAAGTAAACATGAAACTACGATATGCATCAACAACACATAACACTGGAATTTGGTAACCTAGAAACCCTCTAGGAATAAGAAGGTAAAACTAGGGTGGGGATGATACCCACAAAAATTACTGCAGCAATATTGTTCAACCACTTCTGATGGTTTGCCCTGTTAAAGGTCTGCCCTATTAAAGGCTTTACACTATATCAATAGTGACCTGGTTAGAGGCTTTACAAACACTTTACATGAAGTGTCACCCTGTTAAAGGATTTAATCACCCATTTAAAGGATATATGAAATAGCTGTTAAGCTAACCTATCACCATAGGATTTTCATTCTAATACAATTGCTAGAAAGTATTAGGTACAATGAACCTGATAGATTACAATCCTTGATTGCTGAATGCAGGCACTTGTTCTTCTTGCTTTGATCTTGATCCTTTATGATCTAATAACCCTTGTTCTGAAAATAGATTTCCTTGTGCACCTTTGTATATCTACTTATATATTTTACAATGAAATTTCATCTTTCTTATAAAGACATTTGAGGATTTAGGGTTAGGTATGGATCTATGATCCATATTCAATCTCTATTTTTTGCTTATTTTTTGCACTTCTTCCATTGGTTGCATGCCTTCATTATTTTTCTTATTGGTTGCATGTAGATTGCATAGGAAAGATAAAAGATTTGATCTTATCATTAAATCCTTCGAGATTTACCTTATGTTGGCTACAAAAATTGTTTGCATCATAGTTTGTGCAATTACAAACTCTTATGTTGATATTCTGAGTTACTCGGCTCCTGAAGCATTACTGATGCTCGGCACAAGCTATTTCCTGGATAACTTGGCACCTAAAAAAAATTGGCTTACTCGACACTTGTTTCATTTTTGTATTACTCGGCATCATCTATGACTCGGCACTTGAAATATCACTCGGCACTTTATTCTGCTTGGCACTTAAAGTCATTCGGCACTTGAACTTCACTTGGCACTTGATCTTCACTCAGCATCTGAAAACTACTCAGCACATGAAGATCACTCAGCACCTAAAATCTTTCCTAACTCAGCTTTTTATGTGGCTCGGCATACATGGTGTACTCAGCTCCAATATAGAAAGTAGGTAAGTGTATTGGCACTCAAGTGTCAAAAACCATTATGAAGTTAACATACACCCCCACGATCTCAAGATGTGATTCAATCAGGAATTGTAGATGATTCAATAAGTCTTGATGAGGTAATCACATTACCTATGTATGATTTGAATAACTTAACCCTTGAGAAAATGATTCAAGAGATATAAGTCTTTTTGAGTCATAAGGCAAAGAAAGAATAGTTGAGAAGAGAGCACCAGAGGAGGCGGGTATTACATATTGTGAAACATATTTTTGTAGATGCATTTGAGATTATAGATTTGAATAATAAGCATACAATTTTGGATTATCTAGTATATTTAGTTGATAAAATTCAGATGAAAGATATAGAGACCAATGATAAATTGTTGCAATGGTCTGAAAGAAGAGTTGAGCATAAAGTATTAGAGAAAGTCTCACAAGAACTTGTACATAGGCAACTTGAGCTTTCTACATTAGTCACACAATTGGAAACAATTTTGTAAACCATCAATTCATTATATTTGAAATTGTGTGATATTGATTTCCTTACAGTTGATACTAAACGCTCATTAGAAATGCTACATACAAACATGAGAGAAAGTGTAATTACATTAGGCAAGAACACAAGTTCAAACTCATCCTAATATAATGAGTTGACATTTTGTTACAAGAGGTTAGCCAAGCTCATGGCTAAAGACATAGAGATCACGAATAAGTTGACACTAATTCAGCTTTACTTCCTCCCACATATAGAGTATTTAGAAGGAGATATCTATTGCCAAGAATATGTTGAAGAAAGATACACATTTTCAAATATTGCATATTTTATTGATCTAGTTGCTCAGTTAGAAATTCAGTTTCAAATTTTGGATCAAGTAAAGCAAAGATGGAATAAAGGATATTCCACTATTGTAGCAAGTCATCAACAATTCTTTAATAAGTATAAGTTTTCCCTAGTAGACCCAATCCATTGGTGACAAAATTAAGGGTGAAATACACACAAGAGGGAAATATTGATGAAATGAAAACCATTCATAACATAGCAGCATTAGAAGACATCAGTTGATTAGTATAGTCTCAGGGGAAGTACTTAATCTTGATAGAAATGATTAATCATGACAAAATGTTTTTGCCACTAATGTCAAAGTGGGAGATCATTGATATCTAAGCCTATGTTGTCTATTATTGTCCAAACACTTAGTCATTTACTAGGTAAGATTACACGATCATCATTGTGACCAAGTTATCTAGTAAAGGCCAAGTATATAAAGCTCATACCGAGTAGGATAGTGATTGTTGAATAGTTAGTTGAGACCGAGCACATGTACGCGTTGAGCAATATAGTAGGAGTTGATCACATTGAAAAGTTAAATATTGCTAGGAAAGTAGATATATAGAACCTGAGTGACAATATGAATCAGCCAATATGACCAAGTGTCAGAGCATTCAAGTGTTGAATAGTTCAATTTTGTCATATTAGTTTGTAATAGCACAAACACATATGTAAACCATTTTGGCTTACTTTGATATGAAATTTAATATTTGTAGATACAACTAAGGATATGATCGCACATCATTACAGAAGGTAATAATCCCAAGGACTATAATTCAACCAATCAAAAAATTAGATAGAAATAGCAAAAGATGGTGAATTGTAAATTGTCGATCAAGATCTAGAACCTTTACCAAACATCTATTTAAGGAGGATTATAACCCTATAATCAATGAAAGTGTATGCATGAATGAAGGAATGAATATGTGTATGCACATGTGAATAGAAGAAGACTAAGTTTGAGGGAAGATCAGAAAGAGGGAAATCATAGTAGTGAAGGACTGAACAGAGATATCAGATTAGGAGATCAAATTAGAGACATAGAAAAGATGAGGCCTAAGATTAGCTTATAGAAAAAATTGACAGTCAGGTACTCAATCAGTTACTATTAATTGAATTAGGGTAAATCTCTAAATAGAGTGTTTTAACCTATGTAAATCTCCTAACAGATTCCTTACTTCATTGTAAGTGTAAGATCCTTTAACAAGGTGAGACCTAATAGTCTCTAAATCTTTTAAAAGTGAAAACCCTCATAGGGTAGATCATATCTTATGATCAAACATTGTAACCCTAACAAGTCAACTTTATTTTTTCAATAATGAAGATTTGTGGGTTTCATCAACACCTCAATTTTATCTTCGCATTGAAGTGTTTTTGGGTTATAAAATCATTGTGTTATGTGTTGAATCTTGCATGGATGTGAGTTTAATTTATGTTTCAGTATTTCAATTTTAAATGGTAGATCTAAAGTATGAGATGCATTAGGTGTGAAATCAACATTTTGGTTTTATAAGTTTAAGTTTAAGATCTTGATTCACCCCTACCCCCCCTCTCAGTAACTTGTTTCCTATTAATCATTTCCAACACTTCTTTGTCATCTTGGATCTTTAGCTCAATTTGTTAAGATTTCACCACAACTAAGCATTGAAGCTCTTATATCGATTTTGGGGTTTTATTCATTGGATTGCTAAGAGGTGGTTGAATCAATAATCAACAGTTCAAACAACATTTTTACCTTTTAAACTTATTAATTTATAAACAACTTAAAGAATCAAATTAAACATCTAACACATGAAATCATTCACACATTAGACATAGATTAGATTTTGGTTACACAGAAACCCAACTTGGATCAAAACTACATTGGGGATTAATACCCACAAATAATTTGTACTATTCTAAAGTACTCCTTGTTAGGAGCTTAACCATGTTAGGATTTTACATAGAAATAATTAAGTGTCACCCTATTAAATTAGTTACATCTAGCTGGCCCTATTAGGTGTAACCTTGTTAGAGGACTTTAAACACTAGCTAAAGTGTCACCTTGTTAAAGGATTTACAATATAGACACGTTAGGATCCACCCAATAATGAATTTCACCTATTGGAATTATTAAGGAACAATAGAAAAATTGATCTATAAAATAGATCTACCTCTACATGTTCATATTTTCTTAAGGTCTCTAACTCTTTTTAAATCACTTCTCTTATCTTTGGCTAGATCATACCTTCTACTTATTCACACACCAATTGGACGATGATAAACAATATTAAACTTATCCTTATTTTAACTATTATATTGGCTTTGGTCACTTCCATGACTTAATCAAACCCTAAATGTAGGACAAATATAAAATTAAAATATCCCACTCCATCCAACCACCATAAGATGTTATCTTATATTACAATTCACTTTACATGACCACACCAACTAATTCATAGTATTTTGTCCCAAAGAATAAACATGTTTTGACATGTCATGAACTTCCTCTAGAATATTCTTGAAAAACTCAATATTGATTATTTTTATATCATAATATCACCTCCACATGTGTATTTATGTCACTAGATCACAACTGACTCACCCCAAGTCATTGTAACCTTAACACTTGTCATTGGTTTTGGTTAACCTTATTATATTGGCTTTGGTCACTTCCATGACTTAATCAAACCCTAAATGTAGGAAAAATATAAAATTAAAATATCCCACTCCATCCAACCACCATAAGATGTTATCTTATATTACAATTCACTTTACATGACCACACCAACTAATTCATAGTATTTTGTCCCAAAGAATAAACATGTTTTGACATGTCATGAACTTCCTCTAGAATATTCTTGAAAAACTCAATATTGATTTTTTATATCATAATATCACCTCCACATGTGTATTTATGTCACTAGATCACAACTAACTCACCCCAAGTCATTGTAACCTTAACACTTGTCATTGGTTTTGGTTAACCAATTGTTACTCAAGAAGAATTCATTCTTTTTTTATATTTTTTAATATGAATTTTGATGGTATTCTTATGGGGGAGTATATTAGAATTGTTGGATACATGATTCAGTGATTATGTTTTGCATTCATGATAGAGCTTTTCATTGAAGGCAAAATATATATTATTATGTGTAGATTACTAAATTTATAGGGGAAAGTTTATTTGGAATGGTCAATGATTTATATTATGTGCACTTGGATGTAGATTTAATATCATGTCCTAATGTTGTGGCTATGTTTACAAAAAGACATTTGTAGATTTGCCAGAGTTATGTGAAGTTATCTAGTGGTTTCTTTAAGAGAAAATTTTTGGGAAGTACTTGTTGGTAAATCAGCTATATCTTTTGAATAAAACATAATTTATTTTAATGAATATGAAGGATGGTCAAAGACATGTTTAAGATGCTATGGTTGAGATAGAAAAATCAAATATGTAGTTTGAGATTACTTATTGAATATTGTTCAAAGTAATATTTCTTGTAAGTTGACTATTGTTGATATCATTAAGGAAAGAGTTTAATAATGGTACAATGTGTACTGTAATATCTTATTAATGTTATATATTATCACTTTTAATTGATAAATCCTTTGGGGAGACTCGATACTTATTTTTAGGACTTGGTATAAAGGAAAGATTGTTTCCTTTGTTGTAATCATCATATGTGGTCATATGTATTGTAATGTTTCATTATGCAAACTTGGAGGTGAATTTGGCTAAGGTCAAAGTAGAAATTGATGTGGATTGATGTACTCTAAGCTTAAAAGGAATTGCATTGGCAAACAAGTTTTTGTTTAGTCAGTCTAGAGATCTTGGATATGTTTATCTGGAAGATTTAATAGTGAAGATGGTTTTGAGGCTTTTAGACAATAAGTTCAATTTCCCTCCTTTCAACTCCTGAAAGGGTTAACACATCTCCTAATAGGAACTCTATATACTTATTGTATTTCATTGACTCCTAACTAGGTGTATCCTTTCACAAAGAACTTTTATATTAGTACATCATCTTGTATGCATCATTCCAACTAAGGTTTTCCCTCTGATCAAGGGTTTCCTTAATTAACATATCTAGTGTTATTATGCATGGTTATCTTTCTATGGTTTATACATCTATTATAAGTTTTAGAATTAAGAAAGATATTGAGTTTGTTTTAAACATACATAACTAATCCACCCCCCACAATAGTCTTGGTAGAATTTACTTTCTAACAATTGGTATTAGAGAACCAAGTCCTTGGAGGAAAAGCTTAATAGCTTTAGCAAATCCATGGATTTTTATTTTAGAAAAGAAAGTTTCAAGTTTGGTGGAATCAATCATGACAACTAGAAGGAAAACATGATGACTCACCTGATATGCATGGGTCCAAAATATTGGCTAGTGACATTGAATATGAAGGAGATGATAAAAGAAGATAATCTCAGTGGATGTGAAGAAACTAAAAAAGATCTATTCATGCATAATATGCTTGTTAGAGAGGCATTATTATCAGCTCTTCTTGAAATAGAATATGGAGAGGTAAAATCCTTAAGACTTACAAATGAAATTTAGTTTTCTTTACAAAAAATATTTGAAGGTGGTGAACATGCTAAGAAGGATAGATTTAAAATTTGGGTATGTATGTTACAAGATACTAAAATGTAGAAAGATGAATTTATAAGAGGCTATTTTGCTAGAATATTATAGATTGTTGTTGGAATCAAAATTTGTGGTGGATCTAAGATGGAAGATAAAATTGCGTGGAAATTTTTGAAGACTTTGACACCTCCTTATTATCAAAGGGCACAAATGATTGAAAAAGTTATTCCCTGTATAGGAAACTTTACAAAGGAGACCCTACTTGCAAGATTGTAGGAATCAGAATTATGGATGAAATAGAATGAAGAAATACATCGAGTAGAAATAGTTTTTAGTGTGCAAAAGGAAAAACCTATGTTCACAACAAGAATGAGTACAAGTGGACATGATTCTAGTAGCAGCCAAGAAAAATAAGTTGAAGATAAGAAGATTGAAAAGGGACTTGCCTTAGTTTTTTTAGTTGCTCTTGTTGTTTGGAAAACATGGCTTTTTGTTGTTGGAATTTTTGTTGGTACATTGTGTGTAAGTCAAGTGGATTTACATCAGGTTGTGTGTTAGGGACATTGGATCCTTGTACCACTTGAGGTTGTTGTTGTTGTTGATATTGTTGATATGTTGTATGCATGTTGAGTGGATTTTGACTTGGTTGTGCATTAGGGATGTTAAATCCTTGTACCACTATAGGTAGTTGCTATCTTGGAAGTTGGTTATGTCCTTTAGAATTGAACATCATGTTTGGGTTGTCATTTTAATACTTTTGTGTGTTAGATGTTTCTCCTTGGGATATCATATTGATTTGGCAATAAGATGTATTCCTTTTTGGGAATGGGTGAAATGTTGATAAGGCTCTTCCTTTTTATGTCAATAGTGGTTGTTCCAATTGATGTTTCATAAGGTATACTCATGGGAGGCTCCATAACATTTGATGTCATAATAGTTCGTAAAGTTAGGAACAAGGGTGCGCTTGGTTAATTTTCCTCCAAATGAGGTATGTTTGGCATCCCTAGAGTGTAAGTCCCTTTAATCACATCATGTTGTTGCATTATGTCATTGAAATCAAGTCTTAACATCCTTTTGGGATATTTAGGAAGAGTCTTGTTGTCATTTATTGTTAGAGGTTCACCAAACAAGGGATTGATATTGATGAGTTCAAATGTACTTTGGAAGATTTCAATGGTTGATTCTTGATGGGATCTTATAGGCATCATCATTGTGTGTGAAAATTCCAAAGGTTTCTTTCCCTTTTCCAAGTCCAAATTACTCATGGGTTGCATTTTTTCAAGGGTTGGGTTGTTTTGATGTTTGGACTTAGGTCCCTCCAAGTGTAGATTAAATTTGACAATTTCTTGGGCTGCCAAAAGTTTGAAGTTCTTGTGGAAAGTCTTGTCATGGAAAGCCCTAGCTATTTCTTTGTCATTGATGCATAATCTATGTCAAAATAATCTCTTAGGTATAAATTACCTTGTATTTTAGAGGATTGAAGGTACTTGTGTTAGGTTTACTAAATTTGAATGGGTGAATTTCTTCATCCTCAGGAGTTGTAGGTACACTTCCACATCTGGGTGGTATAGGTATGAATATGGGCTCAAAATTAGGACTCCATTGAACCATTATATGTGTAGGGGAAGTGATTGAAGGAAATCTCATAGTAGGTGTGTTGTTTAGGGTTGGTTGTATTGGTTGTTAGGGTTTTGTGGGTATATGCTCAATGGGTCCACAAGTAAAGGTTGTGATGCTTCGATTTGGTCCTTATCAAATGTTTGTTGAAGTTTATTTCTCTTCTTTGGTCTTGTATGAGGTCTGGGTTATGTTTGTATCTCAAAAAACAAGTGTTTATATAGTTCTTTAGGTCTCTGAGATGATTGTGTCCTTGTAAGTGTGGACATGATATCTAATAATGTAGATGTAATGGAGGAAAACCTAAATGGACTCTCTGCCTCCCAAGTGTGCACCTAAACTACCAACTATGCTTAGATAGTACCAAGTGTGCCCTTGGTGCATTTAGTACTTGAATTTAAGTAGTTGGTAAGTAGAAGGTATGCAATTGGTAAAAAGAGGTATTAGGGTGACCAATATGTAGAATGCAAATAATTTGAGTGTTTTTGAGTGTTTCCTAAGGTACAAGGATGTAATGCAAGTGATGGAAGTGCATATTAGGGTTCTAGAACCTAGAACAAAATCCCTAATGACCAAATGTGCTCTGAAACTACCAACTACATGTGTGAAGTGTGTAGTTGGTAAAATAGGGATGCAGTTGGTAAAATACAAAAAAACTTGGAAATATGGAAGTGGCTATGCAAGATATGAGATTTTTTTGGATTTTTAAATGTTTAGAAATGTTAAGAAACCTAAGAAAGTTCTAAATGAACTAGTGTTTTGATATACAAGATGCAAATGCAAATATAAATGATGTTTTGGGTTTTGACTAAAGGGTATGAAAATGACCCTATAGTATGCAAAATGAAGATTAGGGTTGGACTTTGGACTTGATAATTATGTCAAAGGTTGATGTATGCAAGGTGGATTAGCAAATGAAGGTTGACCAAGGTTGATAAGGACATTTAGGATATGCAACATGAGGATATGAGATCAAGGAGGCAAGTTGATTGATGGAAAAATTGATAGGGTTTGATATTGGAAATGATGCTAGGGTTTCAAACAATCTAAGACGAAGGGGATATGCCACTAGGGTAAGTCAAAATGACATTTAGGGAGACTAGGAATTTGATAATGATATGACAAGGGTGTATGCAAGGTTTTGAACTTAAGATCAAATCTTTGAAAAGTATTTTGTCTAAGAGTTTAATCTTGTGAAGATGTACTTTGGGTCTTGACCAAAAAGAGATAAAAGACAAAAAGGTCAAGTTGATAAAAATGGAAACATCAAATCAATCAAGACATAGATAGAGTTGACCAAAGAAAAATGATAATAATAAAAACATGACAAATGGACTAGTCAAGATGATGCAGTGCAAGACAGGAGAATCCCCAAAGGAGATATCCTAGCCCCCAAAAATATAACCACACAATAGAAACACAACACAAGATAACAGCAATGCAAGATCTAATACCAAATCACAACTCCTTATTTATAAAATAATTGTTTACATGCAATCTACTTGGCTGTTAGGCCTTCTAAATTATAGCCAAATATAACATCAATTACAATAACAGTTCTACAAGATCCCTCAAGATCCAATCTAAACCCTAGCTAGTCCAGATCCACAACTAGATAAGAACACCAAGAGGAATCCACACTTGTACCCTTAGTTCCACCAATCTATTCTCTAGTTCTCAAGTCGTAGCCCTAGCTCTACTCACAACTTGCAACTCCATCAAATCCTACTGTAAACTACCTCACATTTGGTGCTATATCCATAGACTCAAGAAAAATTTCCCTTCAACTAATCCCAAATTGCTCCTCTCAAGCCTAAACACCCTATTTATAATTTCCAAAATGGCTTATAGAACATTCTAGAACATTACAAAATAGAAAGGCCAACCCAACAATGGTCTAGACACATCCCAAGACAAGATCTTATCATAAATGTCGCAATCAAAATAAATCTCACAAGTCAACTCACCCCAAAATTATAGATAACGAATCCAAAATGTTGACACTCAGCATCAATAGGAAAACTCAGTGCATTAAGGATCACTCGACACCTGAAGAATCACTCAACACATGAAGAATAGCTCAACAGACACTGTGGAACTTGGCACACACTTCAGAGTGAGATGGGATAACACACTAACCCTAGTGTTAACATGATGTGTGATAACTACAGCTCGACTTAAACTACAAAATTACTGGCACTCAACAATTTTTGTAACTTGGTAGCAACCAATAGAATCAGCAAGATAACACAATGGCCAGGATACTCTTGCATCACAAGATCCATTATCCATCAACATTAGGAGATACTCTAGGACTCATACTTTGTTCTGATTATTAACTAAGTTCAAGGGTTTTGGGTTCAATAATGATGTTTAGGGGGATAAAAATTATGGTTATATTGATCAAATATGCATTATGCCAAGTTCCTAAGATGCAAAATGAATTTTGGGGTACAAGATGAAGTTTTGGGTCATGTGTAGAATGAGGACCTATAGAGGGTTTTGAATGTAGTTTTAGGGTCCCAAAATGCAATTTGGAGGCCCAAAATGGTCTTTTTGGTCATCAAGTGTGCTCTAATAGCACCAAGTGCACTCCAATAGAACCAAATATGCCTATGGTGTACTTGGGGCTAGTTTGAGCATAGTTGGTAGTTCCATGGTGCTATTGGGAGACTAGGTTGAATGTCTGTTAATTCTAGACTGGATGACTATCAAGTTGCTATACCAGAGAGCTAAGTTGTTGGGGATGATGTTAATATCAATTTGAAGATGCATAATTATGGTTATGACCTAAGGAATGAAGCCCTAAGTGATGATAATGATGGTTAGGACATGAATAATGCAAATCAGGGCATGTTGAGAAAGTGGGACCTATCTAGGCACCTAATGACACTTCTAAAGTCCTAAAATGCTATCCAGAAGTCTAAAATAGGTTCTTAGACTACCAAGTATGCTAAAATAGATCTAGGTGTATATGAGCAATGTTAGTATACTAATAGAAACCAAAATTAAATAAAGCTTCTACAAACTAAAAAAAATTCATAAACTTCAAGATAGACTAAGATGAGCTCTCAATTGAAAATATGAGCCATTAATGGGCTCTCTCAATGAGAAGCTCTCTTGTTGAGTAGCTTTGTCTAAATAGATAGGATGTATGCTCAAGCTTTATGCTTCAAAAAGGGCTTCAAATGGAGTTGGAATTTGGGTGTGAGTGTGTGATTTTGATGTAAAATGGCTTCTCAAAATGGCATTATGACTTTACTTCATGGATTGTGTTATTTTGCAAAGTGGAAGGATCCAATTTATAGGCAAGAGGCTTGAGGGATTGAGGGCTAAGATGCAAGGATGGGAAAAAGCTCATGGAGGGCTCAGATTTCATGAGAAGAGAGCACATGGATTGTGCTTCCTTACAACCAATCAAGGAGTGACACATGTCACATGGTGAGAGGATGGAGGAAAGGGGAAGGATGAGTCAACAAAGGAGGCTCAAGGGATAAAATCTTCATAAAGACCCTCATAATGACTTGTAAGAGCAATAAAAGGGCTTGTAAGAGTCATTTATGACCTAGTGGACTTCATAAAGTTTTATGGTTGAGATATTTTGAGGGTGATGAGAGCAATTTTGACTTGGACTTGATTAGGAAGGTTTTAAGCTTGTTTAGGCTTGTGCAAATGATTAGAGGATGGATTAGGATGGTTTAGGATTAGCTTAGGGATAGGCAAGTGGATGGCATTTAATGAGGGTGGGTGAAGGAGGAGATATTTGTTAACTTTGGCTTGGGTTAGTAAGTTTTAACCCATGTTTAGGGAATGTGACAAGGTTAGGAGGGGATTAGGATTAGGTTTAAAGACATCTTCTAGAAGAGTCTAGACTTTGGATGAGGATAAAGACTTTCTAGAATAGTCTAGAATTTTCTAGGATGAGGATGAAGACTTTCTAGAAGAGTCTAGAACTTCTTAGGATGAGGATAAATTAGATTTTTAGGAAATAAATAAAGTTTTATTTATTTCAAGGGTTTGGGTTGAGGAGATATTTATTAAAACTTTTTTAATAAACATGAGGATTAATATTTAATCTTAATTAAATATTTTGAGTTGGGATTAGGGGTAGGAAATGATGGGATTAGCCTTTAATCGAAATTAAAGAAGGATTAGAAGATTTTGGAAGAGGTTATTGGTCATAAGGAAATTGGCCAAGTTTTGGGCAAAAAATAATTTTTTATTTATTTTAGGATTTTTGGTCAATTTATTAATTAAATAATTAATAAATAAGAAAATAATGTTTAAATAAGATTTAAACATTTTTGGGAGGGATTCCTTAATTAAATATTTTTAATTAAGATAAAGGGATTTAATGGCATAAAAATTAATTAATTAATTAATTAAATAATTAATTAATTAAATGATGATGTCATCAGGTATTTTTTCAAAAAATAAAAATACTTTATTTTCTAAAGGTTTTTAGGTGTCTACACTAGGTACACCCATGGTGCACTTGGGGCCAGTCAGAGCATAGTTGGTAGTTTCAAAGCACAATTGGTAAGCTGGGTTGAAACTAGAGTGATTTTGGGTTATGTGAATTACATATTGATGTTCCAATGAGCCAAAGGGAAGAGGAAAATGCTAAGACTATAATGAAGGTTTATATTTATGGTTAGGACACATGTAATGAGGTTTAAAGTGTGAAAAATGATGGTTGGGCATGCAAGGATGCAAGATGCAGATTTTGGGGCTGAAATGCAAAGAATAAGGGATGCAAAGTAAACCCTAATGAATGCAATATGAAAGATGAGGGATGCAAAATGAGGACTACCAGGATGTAAAATGAAGCCTAGATGATGTAATTTCAATCACGTTGGTGTTGATATATTATTGAAAGGATCATTTTAGTAAGAGAATTATTGAGGAAGTTTTTTCAATCATTGTTTTGCCACTAATGTCAAACCTACTACATGTTGGTAAGACAATTGCTTATATGTTTCAAGCACTATCACATAGTTGATTGATGAGGAGGATTTGATCAACAAGATGTAACAAAAGTACCTAGAGGAAAGGTTGAGTTATGATTATGTATTGAAGTACAAGAATTAGTTAAGGCAGTAATAACATAATATATTGATGATCTACTTGAGGTTACAAAATGATTGGCTACACTTAGAAAGTTTAGAAGAAAAAGGTTGGGCAAAGATCATTTTCCAAGCTTGACCAAGTTGATAGAAGGTGTCAAGAAAAGTTACTGCAAGCCAAGCAAAAATTTGGTTGGAGTCGAGTGAAAAAAATTCTAGTGGATGTCGAGCAAAGCTAGTAGGTGTCGAGCAAGATAGTTGAAAGTGAGTGATTTTCATTTGTTGTCGAGCACCAGTAAAATTTAGTTGATGCTGAGTGATTCAATAGATGTTGAGTAACACAGTATATGCCAAGCATTAGTAAATTGATAATGTTGAGCTCCTACATTATGAAAAAGATAGAAGATTCATTGATTAAAGCCAACAAGTTTTTTTTCTCAGAACTTATAAATCAAGAGGAAGATAAGATTGATGAGCTGGAGGTGCAGAATATTATGTAAGAAAAGTTTCTAGAGAAGACAAGATATGTGGTAGATAAATTGTATGCTACCTAATCCATCGAAAACCCTAATTTTTGAGATGAATAATGAATAGGAAAAAGAGTTCTAATTTCCTATAGGTAGGGATGTGTGGTCATGAAGCAATGTTGGATGGAGGTTAGAGAGTTTTGAATACAAAAATCTGACAAGGAGAAGGAAGAGGGTTTGCTTTATCAAGTGACCCAAGAGAAGTTTGAAATGGTGAACTAAGCAAGAAGGCTTAATGAGAATTAATTCTTGAAGGGTGAACAAGTTGTTAGAAATGTTAGAGTAACTAATTATTATTTACAATTTTACTTGATTTTACTTAGGTTAATGCATTTATTTAATAGTTGTAGTTTAGGAGTTGTTGACAACACGAGAGTTTGTTCCTATATAAGTCATACTTATCTTCTCACCTTGATTAAGAATATCCCACCTTTTGTGGATGTATGCTTAGTTGTCAACCTTATCTCCTAGCACTTTCTAGCTTATTCTACAAGCTTCCTAGAGGCTTTTATATTCAGGCTCTCCTATTGTAATTTCATATATCTTTTCATATCAATATTGTATAGTAATACATTTTCCATTGTTGCAATATTTTTCTCTCTCGTTCCACTTAGTTTCTCCAATATCCACCCTTCCTTCTTTGGTTTCCCTTCAACAGGTTATTTGTATGTAGGTGATCTTGGCAAGCTGTGAAGTTAGCTTTCATCAACTTCTACATGGTATCAAAGCATCCCTATTGCTTCTTGGTTGAATAATTTTTGAAGCTACAATTTGAAGACACAAACCCTGGTTTGTTTGTACTTTTTTTCTTCAATTGGGAGGAAAAGCATTTTTTTGAGCACTTTAGGCCTAAACAGACACTACCATTGAGTTTAGAAGGCTTGTTACAGTCAGGAATCATATAAAATTTTCTATTTTTTTCTTCTATAGAATCTGGCAAATTTCCCCCCTGGGAGGACTATACAAACTATACAGACAAAAAAAAAATTTTAAAATCAAAATCGCAAGACTGCCTGGTGGCCACCACTATGCCACCACGATGTTGCCAACACATAGCCCGAGCACCACTGTAGCGACTTGCACCACTACAAAGCAACCACAACAATGCCATGGCCTGGCTACCACCGATAGGCCACTAACCAACCACTGCCACCAATAGTTGCTGCCCTTGTGGCCACCTCTACTCGCTTCTACAACCACTGTGGTCACTACCCACCTATAGCCTCCTCCCATCTCTGTAATGTCAGACACTTGGCACCAACCTATGCATGCCACATGGCATAGGTGCCATGTTGGAACCTACCACATGGCCACCCATTTTTTCAGTTGTACTACCATGTTGTAGTCTTTTTTTGCCATGATGGCTATCAAGGTATCAAATTTAAGCTTGTAAAATGCTGACATCAACCCTGCATCAACACTCCTGCAAGGTCTTTAGGTCCCTTTTTGACCTACTCACAATTTTTTGGCCATAACTTGAGCATACGAAGGTATTTTTTTTATCCAAAAGAAGCATCAAAAAGCTAGTTCTAAGATGGAGACATTGGTGGAGGTATTTTTTACTTTGATGTAGTTTGGTTTCTTATTTTTGTAGTTAAAGTTGGATGTTTTATTTTTCACTATGGTGAGCTTATCTTGTGAGTCCCCTCTCTATTTTTTGAACATTTAGAAATGTAATGTATAAACATTGGACTTATCATTATTATTTCATGTGGTTGTTGTATGAGATGGATTCAATAATGTTAGTTGATTTATATGTAATTCCTCATTAAGGGATCCTTAAAGAATGTAATCTATTGTGTATGTTATGTTTACTTTTAGATGGACATTGCTACTGCTTCCATTATTGTGTATAAGTTATATGTGGTATTTAATTTCATGTTTTAAAAAAAAAAATGCTACCAAACTTAGTAAAATTCTAGGTTAATTCTTTGGATCCCTTGGTGGGGCATTACATTTGGTATCAAAGCTTGAGTTTCTACATTGGGAGCTCTAGGTATATTTTGGAACAACTAGAACTTTTAACTATTAAAGTGTATCTCTTCAACTTGAAAACTAGGTGAACTGAATCAGAACTTGAACTGTTGCTTGTATATTTTTCATACTTCAACACTTAGTTTTAAAAATGAGATCATAATTAAACCTAAACTTAGACAAAATTGGATTGGACTTAGTTTTTTTGCAAACATGTGTTTTCTTGGTTGTAATAGTACTTTATACTGTTGTAGGATGGTATCTGGGACTAGGTCTTCTGTTGGAGGCCGTGGTAGAGCCCATGGTAGAGGTCGTGGTCGTGGCAGAGCCATTATTGTCCATGAGTCTGCCCATGGGGAATCTGCTCATGAAAAGAGCAAAGGAGAGCATGCTAGTAAGCAACAGGAAGAGAGCCATAGAGAGGACCAAGCTGAGTCTGAAGAGGTTGATTTGAGATAGGTGATGCAGACTATTCTTGACCGTCTAGCTCCTATTCAAGATCCGCCCAAAGTACATCAGACAAAACAAGAGCATAGACCCAAGTCTAGGAGTCCTCAAAAGGATCGTCAGAGGTCCATTGTGTCCACTCAGATGAAGGATCTTTCGAGATTTAAGGTCAAGCCTTTCAATGGGAAAGGTTCTAGTTATGTGGCCGAACAGTGGCTTATATCCCTCGATAGGATTTTTTCCATGCAAAATTTTGACAGTAATGTTAAGGAAAGATTCACAATCACCAATTTGGAGAATTTTGGGGCCACTTGGTGGACAATTGAGGAGAAAAAGTTGGGAATCGATATGAGCAATGTCACATGGGAACTATTCTTAAAGAGTTTTCACGAACGATTCCTACCAGAGGAATGGAAACAACAAAGGGCAGATGAATTTCATTATCTCAGGCAGTACAATATGTCAGTGACTGAGTATGAGCATAAGTTTTATGAGCTCATGTCTTTTTCAGGATTCAATGAAAATTCAGCTCAATTGACACAACACTTTATTAGGGGTTTGAATAACCGTATAATTGGAGGTGTTAAGGTATTTGAGCCAAAAACCCTCAAGGATGTGGTATGTCAAGCTATCCTTGTTGAGAAAAGTTTCAACCTTGGTTTAGGAGGTTTTGATACTGCAGTTGACCTTCAAGTCATACCCCTTGGTTCCTACGATGTGGTCTTGGGTATGGACTGGTTTGGATCTCATAGAGCTAGTATAGATTGCAGGAAGAAGATTATAATGTGCCAAGATGACCAAGGGAATCATGTGAAGATAGTTGGGATACCAAGGCCTGTATCTCTACAGATGATTTATGCTATGCAAATGAAGCAAAGTTTCCATAAAGGATGTCAGATATTTGTTGTTATGGTAAATGATCTTGATGAGGAAGATCCTGTGAGGAAGACTTTAGATCACTCAATTTTACAAGAGTACATAGATGTCTTTCCAAGTGAGATTCTAGGCATTCCTTCAAAGAGGGACATCGATTTTAGTATTGATTTGATTCTTGGAGCGGAGCCTATCTCTAAAGCTCCTTATCGTATGACTGCACAAGAATTGGGTGAGTTACATCTTTAGCTAGAGGAACTTCCGGCCAAAGGGAGCATTCAACCTAGTGTATCACCATGGGGAGCTCTAGTGCTCTTTGTGAAGAAGAAAGATGGTTCTTTGCGCCTTTGTATTGACTACAGATAGTTGAATAAGGTGACTATTAAGAACAGGTATCCTCTGCCTAGGATTGATGACTTATTTGATCAGATCAAGGGAGCTATAGTATTCTCCAAGATTGACCTCAAGTCAAGATTTCACCAACTTCACATTAAGGAAGCTGATATTCACAAGACCGCCTTTCGAACTCGCTATGGGCATTATGAGTTTACAGTGGCACCTTTTGGGTTGACTAATACTCCATCAACTTTCATGAGTTTGATGAATGGTGTGTTTCGATCTTATCTGGACAGGTTTGTACTTGTGTTTCTTGATGATATATTGATATATTCTAAGACTCAGAAGGAGAATGAGGAACACTTGCGATTGGTTTTACAGTATTTAAGAGACAATGAGCTTTATGCCAATGCAGCTAAGTGCGAATTCTTCAAATCAGAGATTTAGTATTTAGGACATGTCATTTTAGGTGATGGTATTTCAGTGGATCCTGCAAAGATTTAGGCGATAATAGATTGGCCTACATTGACTAATGTGTCAGAGATTCGTAGTTTTATGGGTCTAGCTGGTTATTATCACAGATTTGTCCAAAACTTCTCTAGGATAGTGCATCCTATCACTTCTCTTCAGAGGAAAGGAAAGAAGTTCGTGTGGACAAAGAAATCTGAGAAAACATTTCAGAAGCTCAAGGAGCTTTTGATTAGTGCACCGATCTTAGTCATACCTGATCCAAAAGGTGATTTCATGGTGTGTACAGATGCTTCCCTAGAAGGGATTGGGGTAGTGTTGATGCAGAACGGATAAGTGATTGCATATGAATCACACAAGCTCAAGGTGTAGACACCTAAAAACCTTTAGAAAATAAAGTATTTTTATTTTCTGAAAAAGTTCTGATGACATCATCATTTATTAATTAATTAATTATTTAATTAATTTATTTATTTTTATGCCATTAAATCCCTTTATCTTAATTAAAAATATTTAATTAAGAAATCCCTCCCAAAAATGTTTAAATCTTATTTAAACATTATTTCCTTATTTATTAATTATTTAATTAATAAATTGACCAAAAAAAACTAAAATAAATTTAAAAATTTATTTTTTGCCCAAAACTTGGCCAATTTCCTTAAGACCACTAACCTCTTCCAAAATATTCTAATCCTTCTTTAATTTTGATTAAAGGCTAATCCCATCATTTCCTACCCCTAATCCCAATTCAAAATATTTAATTAAGATTATATATTAATCCTCATGTTTATTAAAAAAGTTTTAATAAATATCTCCTCAACCCAAACCCTTGAAATAAATAAAACTTTATTTATTTGTTAAAAATCTAATTTATCCTCATCCTAAGAAGTTCTAGACTCTTCTAGAAAGTCTTCATCCTCATCCTAGGAAATTCTAGACTATTCTAGAAAGTCTTTATCCTCATCCAAAGTCTAGACTCTTCTAGAAGATGTCTTTAAAACTAATCTTAATCCCCTCCTAACCTTGTCACATTCCCTAAACATGAGTTAAAACTTACTAACCCAAGCCAAAGTTAACAAATATCTCCTCCTTCACCCACCCTCATTAAATGCCATCCACTTGCCTATCCCTAAGCTAATCCTAAACCATCCTAATCCATCCTCTAATCATTTGCACAATCCTAAGCAAGCTTAAAACCCTCCTAATCAAGCCCAAGTCGAAATTTCTCTCATCACCCTCAAAATATCTCAACCATAAAACTTTATGAAGTCCACTAGGTCATAAATGACTCTTACAAGCCCTTTTATTGCTCTTACAAGTCATTATGACGGTCTTTATGAAGATTTTATCCCTTGAGCCTCTTTTGTTGACTCATCCTTCCCCTTTCCTCCATCCTCTCACCATGTGACATGTGTCACTCCTTGATTGACTATAAGGAAGCACAATCCATGTGCTCTCCTCTCATGCAATCTGAGCCCTCCATGAGCTTTTTCCCATCCTTGCATCTTAGCCCTCAATCCCTCAAGCCTCTTGCCTATAAATTGGATCCTTCCCCTTCGTAAAATAACACAATCCATAAAGTAAAGTTATAATGCTATTTTGAGAGCCAAATCCAAACTAAAGCCATCTATCCACACCAAAGATCCACAATCATCCATTGAAGCCTTTGGAAGCATATTGAGCATACATCCTATCCATTTAGATAAAGCTACTCAACAAGAGAGCTTCTTATTGAGAGAGCCCATTAATGGCTCATATTTTCAATTGAGAGCTCATCTTAGTCTATCTTGAAGTTTATGAATTTTGTTTAGTTTGTAGAAGCTTTATTTAAATTTGGTTTCTATTAGCATACTAACATTACTCATATACATTTTGGCACGCCCGGTGGGACCCCGCATGGGTCATCTTCATTAGCTTTTTTAGTCAAGTTTTGTATGTCATTTGCTGATTTTGGCTAATTTTTCTTGTTTTTGTGATTGGTAGGATTGTATAAATTGGTTTTTTAGGTCCACATGAGCATGAAGAAGACAAAGGAACTCATAGTCTATCTCATACTATTTGCAGATTTTTCAAGCTTATAGGTGGACAAAGCACTTGGAATTCTTCTTCCTCTTCTTGTCTATATTCTTCTTATTCCATCTACTTCTTCTTCTTCTTCTTGTGGGAGATCTTGGCCATTTTTTTTTTAAGGAAGCAAAATCATACACACTTTTTTTTAGTGCTTAAAATGAACCCCCAAATCATACTTAAATCCATTAAAAAATTAAAAATTTGCAAAAAAGAAAAAATCTTTTAACAAGTGAAACTAAACCAATCTAATCATTTGCATCCTTGCAACATCAAAGTTTTAGATGCATTCATGCAAAGTTAGGGACACTTCATTTTTGGGAATTTAAAAAGAACTTCAAGTTTCCATTTCAAAAGGTTCAAAATCAACACTAAGTAAACACTAAAATCTAAATCAAACTCAAAGCATCAATCAAGGATAAAATGAACCTCATTTGCAAATATGTTAAAGTTCTTTTAAAAATCTCATGAAAACTAAGAGTCCTAAATGGTTGCCAAAATTTTCCTAAAAAGCTTTGTTATTTGTTCCAAACAAATGTCTTGTTGCAAAATCTTGAATGTTTCTTAGGTTTTTTATGCATTAAAACAATCTAGGAATATCATTTTTGGGCTTAAAACATGCAAACTAGAACACAAAATCTTGAATGAAAAGCAAAGTCCAAAGAGTCATTTTCACTTTTGAGTCCAAAAACAATCTTGAATGATCTAAGGTTAAAACAAAGCACTTCAAAGTTCTTAAAACAACACACAAAATCTCAATCTTGAATGCTCAAAGAAAAAAACTTGAATGTTTAATCACTTGTCTTTGAATGCATGTTGCTAAAATCACTCTTGAGTGCCATGGATTAAAATCAAAGTTTGTTTTTTTATGAATGCATGATTAAAACAACAAATCCAATCTTGAATGCCATAAATCAAATAATCATCTTTTGGAGCATAAAAAGAATCTACATTTTTGTAATCTTTTAAGTTATAAAAACAAATAAAAATGCTTTGAGTGAGTTTGTCATTGGACTCACCCTCTTTAATCACCCATCAATTTAACCATTGGTTGCAATCTCAGTGCCATCTATGGGGATGGGTCCACCTAAGAGGGTGTTAAGTGCTCCACGCAAATCAAACTCCACTCACTTGGGTTTTTAGTGGTTTTTCTAAGTTAGAAAATTCATTGAATGCGCATTAATCTCGCTCACACTTCATTTGGGCATAAAAATTGGACAAATCTTGACATGGAGGGCCTCCGAGTGTGCACTTGGCAATCGAGTCTCACACATCTTTTCTTTGGGCTTAAAACAAAATCACACCAACTCTTGAATGCTTTAAAGGAAATTAATCGATACTTGACGTGGAGGGCCTCTGGGTGCGCGAGTTTTCTTTTGTTGACCCTAACTCTTCTTCTTGTTTGCATTCTTCAATCGATTTACTTTTGTTGGCACTTCAAGTTGGAATTGAAAATTGTCTCTTAAACATGAGTGCTTGTAAAGTCTAGATTAACACACATGAGAGTCAGTTGGTAAAAGAACAAGCGTGTTTTTTTTTAGCCCAAGGTCATCCAAGTCTTCTCTCCCCTTGTCGTCTTTCGAGGCCATCTTGGGTGCATAAGATTAGGATCCAAAATCTTGTCTTAGATTTTTAGGAGGCCTGCTTGGGGATTTCATCACCCCTTGGGACGACCTCAACTCCAGCGTTCTGGCAGAGTATAAAGATCGGGAGGTGAATCCAAAGACACCTCTCTTGGGATCAAAATTTTGTCACTCGGGCTAAGCCTCAAGGAACTTTATACCCTTGAGAAGTGAAAGAGGAGAAGTGGGTTACCACTCCTCTCGGCTATGTGACATCTTTTTGGTTTCATCTACAGATTTGGGCCTCACGTACCTTGTGTATATCGAGGACTCCCTAGCTAAACCAAATTTCATCCTTGTAGAAAGCTTCCTAAGATGTCAGTGTGTTTGACGTGCTTGCTCAAAACTTTTTTCTTCTTGTTTGTTCATAGCTTTTGAATGAATGTTTGCCAATTTTGGTCGAAATCCCAAAAAAGCAAAAATCTCCCAACTGAAGGCATACTTAGCGTAGTCACTGCCTTATCAGAAAATCATCCAAGCTCCCCCGATGCAATCGAATCTATCTAGTTCTTTGCCTTAGAACAATCCCAAATCCAAAGTCCATCCAAATCATCCCCCCAGCCAGCTAGCAACCCAATCCAAAATCACCCAAGCCTTTAAAGAGTTGTTGTCACTTTGCTAGATTTTGCTATCCAATCAATCCTACCAATCAACCAATCTCACCAAGGTTATCCCTTTGACAGAGCATTGTTTAGGGTAATCCAGCTTTGTCACTTGTATCCCTCATCACCTTGAGTTAAAGGTTGGGATCCACAAGTGGTCAATCTTGTGTCATGCCATAGGATCACTAGTCTATCCTTAAGTTGACACAATCACCACGAATCCTGCACATAGGAAAGAATAACTCTCACTTTTTGATAGCATACCCTTGAAGTCTTCCACCCACAAGAAAGCCAAAAATCTCCAGCCAATCCTCCTTAGGTCTGTCATACAGCTTTGACTCTCCCTAGGAAATCTTTCATCAGCCAATCCAAAATATGTGCTTAACCCAAATCCAACCATGAGCTTCCATGTTCATCCATACGCAAGACCCCATCGCCATCAAACTCATCATCAAAGCATGAAGTACCAATCCTATCATGATGTGTTTGGTCGCATTGTCCTTTCTCCCACCACCTCCTATTCCAATGATGATGAAAATTTTGTTGACTATGACGGGTATATTGAAAGCCTTAGAAACATTCCTCCAAGCATCCCTCAAAATCCATCAAATTGCTTAAAATCCTTCCACTTTTCGCAAGCATCAAAATCCCACCACCTGTCAAATCCCTCCAAATCCTATCCACATCGCCTCTAAGCATTTCCCAAATCTCTCGTAATGACCCTTATGCATCCATCTTCTACTCACCCATCTCCACTACTGAATCTCCCATCTATCCATCCGCTGCCTTTGAAGAATCCATCCCTTCACCTCCTATCGCACCATCCACTCCAAACCAATCCTATCAAGATCCTGCCCAAAAGCATGTTGACATCCCCCAAAGAATAAATGAAGATATCATCGTACCATGTCTTCCATCCATAGTGCAGTCACCATCTCCAAAACCTCAAGCCATATCTCCTCCACTACAAGATATCTTGTCATCCCACCAGCTACATCAAGATCCTATCCTTCCATCTCCCCCGCTCCATGCTTCCATCTTACCACCTATCCAAGCTATTCCACCATCTATAATCTACCCTCTTGGTTCACTTACATTCATCCACGGTGGCCCTCTCTCAGCAGAAGAATTAAGAACAGTATCTTCCCATTGCAATACACCTAATAAATCACTTCTACCATTTTCTGCAAGCAAAAAGTTTCCTCAGCTTGTTCAAATGCTCAATCGATGGCATTATCAAGGTCAAGGTTTAGGACCACAAGAGCAAGGAATCAGAGAGCCTATTATTGCACAAAAAAATCTAGGATTTCATGGTCTTGGATATGTATCCAAAGGCTCACCATCTAAAGGTGTTGGTACACCACACCCCCAAACCAAGCCTATCTCCAAGCCCACCATCCCGGCCTCCCATCACTCCTTCAAGAAATCTTATGTCATCCCCCCTCCACCATCTTTGCAACTCAAAACAACCTACCATATCCCCCCTTCATCCGCTAAATCCATTTTGGGTCCCTATGTCCCAAAATCTACCATCCTCCATCCTCCTATCAGCCATCATAAAAATCCTATTCCATCCATTTCTATGCAAGATCAACAAAGGCACATATCAGGGCACATCATCCATCATCATCCCCCTACATGCTCTTTCATATCCTCTCCATCTCACAAAGCTTCTCCTAACCATCTCCCCAAAGCTTACCACAGCAATGTAAATGCCAACTTCAAAATGCATAAAGCTAAAAATCCACATCCTCGGCAATCATATGTCTATTCTAAAAGACATACTCCAAAAAGGAAAAATCCAATCAAAGAATGCAAAATAATGCAAACGCCTATGAAAAGAAAAACCAAAACCATGTGGATCCCAAAGAAAAAAGTTGAAACCCAATGCATAATGGCATCCACCATTGCTAATCCCCCATCCAATGACTCATGTCCCCCATCTCCTAACTCCATCTTGGGTGCCTATATCCCCAAGCACACTTTCACAAATCCTCCATCACGCCCGCATCTACCATCTATCCCCCATATGCTCTTTTCACACCCGTTCCAACATGTGCCAATGTTGCTCTTGCAAGCATCCCCATCTCATGCTCCTTTCCAGCATTTTCATCCCTCCATCTCCTACCATCAATCCCATCTAATCCGATCTATTTCATAAATCACACATCCGATGTACCAACAGCTAGCAACAAAATTGAACATTCCAACAGCCAGTGAAAAATCCCAAAATAGCCAAAATAGCTGAAGAAAGCCAAAATCATTCCAGCTAATTCCAAAGTCAAAAAGTCAAAAAATAAAAGAAAAATAAAGCGTCCACTAGTGAAAACTTGGCAATTCAAGCACCTTGGACAAGTACCATGATGAAAACTTGGCAAACAAGCGTCATGCGTAATCTCGCCATCCCCAGCGTAGCCTATCACCCTCATGCTTTTGGTCATCTCTTGACATCCAACTCCATCTTCCAATCTATCCACCTATCCTCCATGCTCCATCTTCCATCTCACACCATCCACTTATCCCCTGCAACTTTAGCCAACCATCCCAGCTATCATCCATCTCCCTAGCCCCTTCAGCTTTTTCCATCCTAGCTTCAATTCTATCACATCCATCATAAGACCTCCTTTTGCATGTTATCTTCTGATTGGGGGCACTATATTCTTTGGAGATCTTGTCTTGTCCATCCTCCCTTGTCATTGGTATCTAGCTCTAGGCTATCCTCATGCAAACCCAATGTCATCTCTTTATATCCATCGTACTCCTAGCTATCTACCATCCTATCCAGCCATCTCATCCTACTCCTCTAGCTATCCTTGGTCACAAAATCTCTCATCATCATTGGATGCATCCTGCCAAATCCATATCTTTCGCTATCACCCCACCCTTAGCTTTTGCATCTTGCACAACATCGAACCATCCCGCTATCCTATCATCCTGAGCTTTTTCCTACTTGTAACTATCTTGGTCAGCTTCAGCTTGTAAATATCTTGGTCCATCAACTTGTACATCCTCTTTAGCTTAGTACCATTGTATCTATCCAGCGTTCGTGTCAGTTCATCCTTGATTAGCATCTTGCACCCATCACACATCTTGGTTAGCTATTCCAACGCATCCTTTAGCTAGATTTCCTGTCACCAAAGTGTTATCTTTCTTAGTTCAGCTTGCCAGACGCATCACTCATCCAAATCCACCAGCTTCAGTGCTCTCCGATAGGTCCTTGCAGGATATAGCTTTTCTCATGTCTGATCTTGGTCCGTTAGTACCTTGTCCTACCCATCTCGTTGGCAAATGGCTCTCTTTTGGATTTTCACTTTCTTTTGATTCGGGATCTTCCCTTTTGGGTCTTGAAGTATCTTTTCCAAGCAATATCCTTGTTCCCTCCTCAAGGTTGCCACGATCTTCCATATCATGGTATACTGCGAATGGGGCAATCAGAGCGTAAGGTCTTGATCATGTCTTTTGCTTGTTTTCTTTTTTGCTTGTGGGTTCTCCAGTGTCGTTTCCATGTTGCTTCCTCTAGGATTCATGTGTGATATTGGGGCAATCCTTGCGTGTTTGTTTTGAGTTAGTTCGTCAGTCCTCTGGACAGTTGGTGAAAAGGCCTTGATATTCTTGGTAACCTTGGATATTAACCAACAGTCCTATAGCAAACCTAGTGCTCAACTACATGGTGGTACTTCTCTTTGAAGTATCCCCCCTGCTCAAAAAGCTTCAATGGTTTTCCTTCATCTCTATTATCCCCCATCCATATCCAGCATCTGTCTCTCCTACCCCAGCTTATGCATCAGTATCTCTTTGAATCACTCATCATTGTTAGCTTTAGGGATCCACAATCCTAGTCTTAGGGATCCACCAATCCAAATCAATCCACCAAGCCTCATCTTTTGAGATCCACAATCCTAGTCCTAGGGATCTCCGAAACCCATCTTTCGCCAATCTGACTCTTTGAAATCCTGTTGCATCAGCTTTTTTAATCCCCTCATCCATCTCCCCATCTTGGATTCCTTTTATAGTGCTCCGCTCCTTCATCCTCTGCAATCCCTGAGATCTTAAGCTTGCTTCCTCTTGTGCCTATGATTCTCCCTTTATTATTCTCCCGTAGTGAGAGTTTGAGCTAACCAAACCTCTTCTCTTAAGCAAATCTGAGTCTTCTTGCTCATCTCAGATTCTTGTACTTTTCAAGAAGCCATCGAGCCTCGCTTTCTCTCCCCGCTGCCTTCTTGAGGGGGCATCTCACAGTCCATTCTCTCCTCTTCTGCTCTAGCTTTGGGCATCTTATTTTCTTATCTTTGATGTCATGCCACTTGCGGCATCACATCAAAGAGGGGCAAAATGTAGACACCTAAAAATCCTTTAGAAAATAAAGTATTTTTATTTTCTGAAAAAGTCCTGATGACATCATCATTTATTAATTATTTATTTATTTAATTTATTTATTTATTTTTATGCCATTAAATCCCTTTATCTTAATTAAAAATATTTAATTAAGGAATCCCTCCCAAAAATGTTTAAATCTTATTTAAACATTATTTCCTTATTTATTAATTATTTAATTAATAAATTGACCAAAAAACCCAAAATAAATTAAAAAAATTATTTTTTGCCCAAAACTTGGCCAATTTCCTTAAGACCACTAACCTCTTCCAAAATCTTCTAATCCTTCTTTAATTTTGATTAAAGGCTAATCCCATCATTTCCTACCCCTAATCCCAACTCAAAATATTTAATTAAGATTAAATATTAATCATCGTGTTTATTAAAAAAGTTTTAATAAATATCTCCTCCTTCACCCACCCTCATTAAATGCCATCCACTTGCCTATCCCTAAGCTAATCCTAAACCATCCTAATCCATCCTCTAATCATTTGCACAAGCCTAAACAAGCTTAAAACCTTCCTAATCAAGTCCAAGTCAAAATTGCTCTCATCACCCTCAAAATATCTCAACCATAAAACTTTATGAAGTCCACTAGGTCATAAATGACTCTTACAAGCCCTTTTATTGCTCTTACAAGTCATTATGAGGGTCTTTATGAAGATTTTATCCCTTGAGCCCCCTTTTGTTGACTCATCCTTCCCCTTTCCTTCATCCTCTCACCATGTGACATGTGTCACTTCTTGATTGGCTATAAGGAAGCACAATCCATGTGCTCTCCTCTCATGCAATCTGAGCCCTCCATAAGCTTTTTTCCATCCTTGCATCTTAGCCCTCAATCCCTCAAGCCTCTTGCCTATAAATTGAATCCTCTCCCAAGCCATTTTAACACAATCCATGAAGTAAAGTTATAATGCTATTTTGAGAGCCAAATCCATACTAAAGCCATCTATACACACCAAAAATCCACAATCATCCATTGAAGCCTTTGGAAGCATATTGAGCATACATCCTATCCATTTAGATAAAGCCACTCAACAAGAGAGCTTCTCATTGAGAGAGCCCATTAATGGCTCATATTTTCAATTGAGAGCTCATCTTAGTCTATCTTGAAGTTTATGAATTTTGTTTAGTTTGTAGAAGCTTTATTTAAATTTGGTTTCTATTAGCATACTAACATTACTCATATACACCTAGCACTTTCTAGCTTGTTCTACAAGCTTCCTAGAGGCCTTTATATTCAGGCTCTCCTATTGTAATTTCATATATATTTTCTTATCAATATTGTATAGAAATACATTTTCCATTGTTGCAATATTTTTCTCTCTTAGTCCATTTAGTTTCTCCAAGCTCCACCCTTCCTTCTTTGGTTTCCCTTCAATAGGTTATTTTCATGTAGGTGATCTTGGCAAGCTATGAAGTTGGCTTTCATCAACTTCTACAAGAACTACAAAGTTTGGAAGCCAAGCAGAGTTGAGCACTGAATAGTGATCTATAATATGCAAGTAAGGTTGTAAGTTGAGTCAGATCAAAGTTCTATTGTTACTTTCTAACAATTGTATCAGATTAGGGTAAATCCTTTGGAGAAAGGTTGACTTAACAATCATTAGAAAATCTTTTAATAAAGTGGCATTCCAAGTGAATGGCTTAAAGTCCTCTAACAAGGCTCACTTTTAACAAGGTGATTGAAATCCCTTAACCAGGTCAATTTAGCAATGTGTGTTGTAACCTTTAACAGGGTTGGCCTTTAACAGGGTATCACTTTAGAAGAGTGAAAAAGGAGTAGCATGTTATTGGTGTTTTTTCTGAAAATAGGTTTTCACGTTAAATCATTATTTCAAGTGTATTGATGGATATGTTGTGTTTTATGTTTTACATTCCTACATGTTGATTTAACAATAACATATTAGTTTTGGTTAATACACAATGGATGCATGCATGGTTGAGAAAGTTTTAAGGGTTTATTGAATTGTGAAAAATTTTATTTGTACATCTAGACATTGAATAACTGATTCACCCACTGCCACCACCCCCCCCCCCCCCGCCCCCCCCCCACTCTTAGTTATTCTAAAAGAATTCCAACAATTGGTATAGAGTAGTTTCTTAAGAGGATTAGTTTTAAGGTACTAAAGCATAAAGATCAAGATGTCAAAAAGAGAGTTACCCAAGCTGAACAGAGATAACTTTTCTGCATGGTAAATTTTGATGAAGCTACACCTTGGAGGACTTGGAGATTATGCACAAACTTGCATTATAATAGAACATGTTGATCTAGTAGGAGCCCCAACTGCTAAAGATTTGAAAAAAAAAAAAATCAAGCGATTTTGAAGATTGGCTCTACCCTAAGCTATGTTGAGTTTGATAATATCAAAGGCCTTAAAAGTGTAAAGCAGATGTGGGATGCCCTAGCCACCATCTATGGAGGAGAAAAAAATTTCAAAGAGCCAAGTCAGAGAACCTCAGAGGTAAGTTTGATGACATGAGAATGGAAGAAGCTGAAAACATTGCTCAATATGTTGCTAGAATAAAAGAAGTTGTTAGTGCAATAAAAGGTGCTACTGGTAAAATTGATGATGATACTATGCTAAGTAAAGTCTTGAGAACATTTTTGCCTATGTATGCCATTAGAGTGTCTACAATCCAAGAGTTAAGATGTATGCTAGGAAATGATCTAACCCTTGAAATTTTGGTAGGAAGACTCACTGCTTTTGATTTATCTAATTTTGACAACTACAGACCAGAAAGTATTGAATCAGCTTTCAAAGAAAAATTGCTACTGAAGGATTCTGAGGAGGTTTAGCCAAAGAAAAAGAAAAGAAAGATAAAGTATGCATCTAGTGATAGAAGTAAAAATGAAGAGGATATTGAACAATTGGAAGCATTGCTGGCCAGAAGATTTCGCAAAGGAAAAGGTAAATTTTAAGGTAAGTTGCCTATCATTTGTTTTAATTGCAATGAAGTTGGCCATATTGCAACAAGATGTACACAGAAGAAGAACTTCAGAGAAGGGAATAAGCACAAAAATAGAAGAGAAGATGATGGAAGAGACTATAGATATAAAGGAAAGAAGTAATGCTACATTGCTGATGAAAATGATCATGAAGTGGTATATATTGCAACAAAGGATGAATCAAACAAGGACAAAGCTATTGCACTTATGACTTGTGTGAACAAGAATGACAAATGGATCATTGATAGTGGATTCTCACATCACATGACTAGAGACAAAAGTAAGTTCATTACC
Source organism: Cupressus sempervirens (assembly GCA_028749045.1). Lineage (NCBI taxonomy): Eukaryota > Viridiplantae > Streptophyta > Pinopsida > Cupressales > Cupressaceae > Cupressus > Cupressus sempervirens. The sequence continues at coordinate 98,535,515 of CM053793.1, read as the reverse complement.
TTAACATGTTATGATGGAAATAGTGTAAGATTTGGTAATGATGCACCATTTTTAATAAAAGGAAAAGGGTATATTAAGCTTACAGAAAAGATCTCATGTGACAATGCTAATTATGTTGAAGGATTGAATTATAACTTGTTAAGTGTGTCACAATTGAACAATTTGGGATGCAAAGTTGAGTTTGAAAACAAATCAGCCAAGATATATGATACAAATGGAAATTTGATTAGAAAAGGTGATCAAACCAAGAGTAATTTTTTCTATTTGGATATAGAAGAAGCTACTTGTCTTATTGCAAAATTTGATGATGTATGGCTTTGGCACAATAGATTATGTCATGTTAACTTTGATAATTTGATTAGTATTAGTAATATGAAAAGAGTTAGAGGTTTTCCTAAGTTGAAGAATCAAAAAATGTAATGTGCAAACAATGTCAACTAGGCAAGATGACAAACTCCAGCTTTAAAAGTAAAGCTTATACCTCTAAAGAAATACTTGAAATTGTTCATTCTAACTTGTGTGGACCTATTGAAGTGCAAAGCTACCAAGAAGATAGACATATTATGCTACTTGTTGATGATTACAATAGAATGATGACAGTCATGTTCCTAAAACAAAAATTAGATGCTTTTCAAATGTTTAAATGGTACTTGAAAAGAGTTGAGAAAGAAACAAGTAAGAGCTTGAAATGTTTGAGATCAAACAGAGGAGGTGAATTCACTTCACATGAATTTGAGATGTCCAGCAATGACAGAGGAATCAAGAGATAGACATTAGCACCTAGGACCCCTCCACAAAATGGAATTGTTGAAAGAAGAAATAGGTCAATAATGGACTATGCTAGAACACTCATGATGGAGAAAGTTGTTGCTCTAAAATATTTGAGAGAAGTTTTAAGTACTACAATATACACTTTGAACCATGTGCAAGTAAAGAAAGGTACTCACTCAACACCTTTTGAAATATGGTATGGTCATCCACCTAATGTGAAATATTTTAAGGTATTTGGAAACAAATGCTACATTCTTAAAGATGTTAGGAGTGGAAAGTTTGATGCAAAGAGCGAAGAAGGTATATTCCTTAGTTACTCCACAAGAAGTAAAGTTTATAAGTGTTTAATTACTAACACTAACAAAATTGTGAAAGTGCAAATGTGGATTTTGATGAGTTTACAGAAGCACATGAGGCTGAAACTACAAAAGAATCAGAAGACTACAAGATGTTTGCATACTATTATGAAGGAATGCATAATGAAGAAAATGCTACAAATCAAGCAGTAAGTCAACAACAAGTTTCAACAACTGCCAAGTCACATCCTGTGAATGTTGAGTTTCATTTAGATGCCAAGTTGCTGAATGAGGAGAATGTACAATCTGACTCTGAGATTGGAACACATGAAAGAGATGCTAAAACACCTAATAGAGATGCACATAGTGATACTAAAGTTGAGAGACAAAATGTAGCCATAAGAACTAAGCCTAGACTATCCAAATATGTCAAAAGACACCATCTTGTAGATCAATCATTGGAGACAAAGATACAAGGCAATAACAAGAAATAAGTTGAGAAGTGAATCATGTTTGTTAAGCATGAAGGAACCTAAGATAGTGAGAGATGCATTGGAAGATGATGATTGGTACAAGGCTATGGAAGATGAAATTTAGCAGATAGAAAAGAACAAGACTTGGAGCCTAGTTCCTATACTAGAAGACAAGAATTTGATTGGTACAAAATGGGTATTCAAGAACAAGTTAGATGAGAATGGTGAAGTGACAAGAAACAAAGAAAGACTAGTTTACAAAGGGTGTGCACAAGAAGAAGGAATTGACTATGGTGAAACATTTGCCCCTATTGCAAGGATGGAAGGAGTAAGAATTCTGCTTGCTTATGCTACATACAAAGGTTTTAAAGTCTATCAGATGGATGTTGAGTTTGCATTTCTGAATGGAATATTAGAAGAAGAGGTTTGCATAGAAAAGACAAAAAGATTTTTGGATAAACATAATAAGAACATGGTATGTAAACTACACAAAGCCCTATATGGATTGAAACAAGCACTAAGAGCATGGTATGAGAGAATTCATACTTATCTTGTTAAGATTGGATTTGAAGGGACGAATGATAATAGCAATTTGTACATGGAGACAGATAAAGAAAAAGGTATACTATTATCTGAAATATTTATTGATGACATCATATTTGGAGGACAAGATGTTCTGTGTAAAGATTTTGCAAATCAAATGAAACAGGAGTTTGAAATGTCAATGTTTGGTGAGATCAAATTCTTTGTGGGATTACAAGTATATCAAATGAAATATGGTGTATATATCACTCAGTCAAAATATGTTAAGGAGATATTGAAGACATTTGAACTTGAGGATTCAAAACCATTAAGTACACCTATGGCAACAACACTTAAGTTATCAAAGAATGATGATTTAGCTGAGGTCAATCAAACATTATACAAATCCATGATTGGCAAATTGCAATATGTAGTACATAGCAGACTTGATATTGCACTAGGTGTGGGGATAGTTTCTAGATTCTCTGCTAATCTTAGAGAGAATCATTTGATTGCAGTAAAAAGAATAACGAGATACTTGAAACGAATAGACGAGTATGGTTTATACTACAAGAAGAATGAAAAGTTTGAACTCAAAGCCTACACTAATGTTGATTGGGCTAGAAATATTGATGATAGAAAAAGCACTAATGGAGGAGCATTCTTCTTAGGCTGAAGACTTGTTACAAGGATAAGCAAAAAACAGATTTGTACTTCCCAATCTACTATTGAAGCAGAATATGTTGCTCCTACTATTAACTGCACAAGTATTATATGGATCAAATAGCTACTAAAGGGAATGAAGGAAGAAATCACTGAAGTAGTGACACTTTATTGTGATAATACAAGTGCTATAAATATATCAAAGAATCTTGTAATGCATACAAAGACAAAGCACATTGCAATAAAGCATCATTATGTAAGGGAGTTGGTTCAAGACAAAGAGGTGAAGATCAAATATATTAACACAAAGGAGAAAATTGTTGATATCTTCACCAAAGCATTACCTAAGGATCCTTATGAGTATCTAAGAGGTAAATTAGGGATGATACCCCTATCAAAGGCTATGTAAAAGAAAAAGGGAGTACCCTGCATCAAACAAGTCGATATTCATTTCATACACATTGATGCAGTGGATCCTACTTTAAGAAATTGCCTAAAGTAATCACAGAACTTAAAACTTCAAATCAGTCACAAACAAGGTGATAGAGGGAGAAAATTGAAGAGCCTGCAAAAGCTTTTATCTACATATACAAAAGATGCCAAGTGTTGAGTATATGTCTTTGGCATTGTTGTCAAAAAGGAAGAATGTACAGTAAATTGATCAAGTGCATATTGATCAGGATGGGAGATGGTCAAATGATTAAAGTAGATAATCAAGGGAGAAAAGAAGAGTTCATCATCAGAAGATCAGTAGACTGAAAACAATAAAGAGGGAGAAAGTAGAAAGAAAGAGGGAGATATTCATATATTTTGTTGATCCATGACGGAAGAGAATCAGATAAAAGTTATATCTTGTAACCTAAGAAGGAGTTGTTGGATGGAGGGAGAAGTGTTATTCACAAGATTTCTTTTTGGTATTGCCTTACTATTTTAACTTGGCTAGTTTGATAGAATAAGATGTTCATCATTTGTTTGACTAGTTGATTAGTTTGGTTTGCCATCAATACCAAAGAGGGAGATTGTTGATATATGATTGAAAGGATCATTTCAGTAAGAGAACTATTGAAGAAATGTTTTCAATCATTGTTTTGTCACTAATGTCAAACCTACTACATGATGGTAAAACAATTGCTTATATGTTTCAAGCACTATCACTTAGTTGATTGATGAGGAGGATTTGATCAATAAGATGTAACAAAAGTACCTAGAGAAAAGGTTGAGTTATGATTCTGTATTGAAGTACAAGAATCAGTTAAGATATTAATAACATAATATATTGATGATCTACTTGAGGTTACAAAATGATTGGCTACACTTAGAAAGTTTAGAAGAAAAAGGTTGGACAAAGATCATTTTCTAAGCTTGACCAAGTTGATAGAAGGTGCTGAGAAAAGTTAGTGCAAGCCGAGCAAAAAGTCAGTCAGAGCTAAGTGAAAGCAATTTCTAGCAGATGTCAAGCAAAGCTAGTAGGTATTGAGCAAGATAGTTGAAGCTAAGTGATTTTTAGTTGATGTTGAGCACCCGTAAAATTTAGTTGATGCCAAGTGCTTTTACAATAATTAGTAAATTGATAATGCCGAGATGTTGCATTATGAAAAAGATTAAAGATTTGTCAATTAAAAGCTAACAAGTTTGTTTTCTTGGAACTTGTAAATTAGGAGGAAGATAAGATTGATGAGCTAGAGGTGCAAAATCTTATGTAAACCATTTTGAAGGTGAATTCAAGTGGATTCTAGGAGAAGTTTCTAGAGAAGACAAGATATGGGGTAGATACATTGTATCCTACCTAATCCATCAAAAACCCTAATCTTTTAGATGGATAATGAGAGGGAAAAAGAGTTCTAATTTCCTATATGTAGGGATGTGTGGTCATGAAGCAATGTTGGATGGAGGTTAGAGAGTTTTGAATGTGAAAATCTAACAAGGAGAAGGAAGAGGGTTTGCTTCATCAAGTGACCCAAGAGAAGAAGTATGCAATGGCGAACTAAGCAAGAAGGCTTAATGAGAATGAATGCTTGAAGGGTGAACAAGCTATCAAAACTATAAAGTTTGGAAGCCAAGAAAATTTGACGACTGAATAGTGATTTGTAATCTGTAAGTAAGGTTATAAGTTGTATCAGATCAAAGCTCTATTGTTACTTTCTAAAAATTGTATCAGATTACGGTAAATCCTTTGGAGAAAGGTTGACTTAACAGTCATTGGAAAATCCTTTAATAAGGTGGCATTCCAAGTGAATGGCCTAAAGTCCTCTAACAAGGCTCACTTTTAACAAGGTGATTGAAATTCCTTAATCAGGTCAAATTTAACAGTGTGTGTTGTAACCTTTAACAGGGTTTGTCTTTAACAAGGCATCACTTCAGAAGAGTGAAAAAGGAATAGCATGCTATTGGTGGTTTTTCCCAAATTGGGTTTCCACGTTAAATCATTGTGTCAAGTGTACTGATGGATATGTTGTGTTTTATGTTTTACATTCCTACATGTTGATTTAACAATAACATATCAGTTTTGGTTAATAGACAATGGATGCATGCATGCTTGAGAAAGTTTTAAGGGTTTACTAAATTGTGAAAAGTTTTAAGTTTTATTTGTACATCTGGACCTTGAATAACTAATTCACCCCCCTCCCCCCCCCCCCCCCCCCCCAACCAGTTATTCTAAAAGAATTCCAATAGTTGGGTTCACCAATTGTAGGACTAGAAAATAGGTTAATGCTTAGCATACTGTTGGTGCTCAAAATTGCGTTCCCATTTTGAGCATATTTTTCAAATTTTGTGTCAAATTGAGCCCTATAAACGCTTTTAATGCCTATGTACCTGGCTACCAATGTGAGGCCTAAGAGGTGTTCAACACTTCTAGCACCTTCCATTCAACCTGTCCACTTGTTCCATGAAGTTAAACTATCGTTCCGAGCCATTTCGTGAAGTCTTGTTTTGAGCATTTGTCAAATCTAAATTTTCACCTAAGTGTCAAATAGCGATAGGAGGCTATGTTTGCCATTGAATATCTCGCACCCAAAAATGTTTCATGACTTACTACTTTGAGAATTTTTAGTGTCCATACCTAAGAACCTATGTTTCAGATTTTGAGTCATTTCAAGTCTGTTTGACTAGGTTTTGACTCCCTCAAAATTGGTCATTTAATATTGTCATGCTGATGCAATTAGTTCAAAATTATGGGAAGCCCTGTTTGATGTGTTATAACTTTTGACCAGTTGATCAAAATGCTAAAATTCCTTTTGTGTTGTATTGTAGATGTCAGAGACTTGTTATGTTTCAAGTTTCAGCTCATGAAAAATCCGTTTGATTAGTTTTCAAACACGATTCCAAATGCAATTTCTAAAATTTTACTGGTGTCAGTATTTGCAGATTGTTTGGTACCCCTGTTTGGGATGTCATAACTTGAGATCCATAATAGATCAAGCTAAATGGATTGTACCCCTGTGTTGTCCTCCAAAAATTCTTTAAGTGTGCCAATTTTTAAGTCTTGATGAATACATTTGCACACTTTCCTAAGTCAATTTTGTTTACAAAAAATGTTTTCTATCAGTGTTTCCAGTCTGCTAATTCCAAGTAGCTCACTTTGACTGATCGCCATCTGCACCCTGTTGTTTTTCATTTGCCCAAATCACAGATCCATAATCTCCTCGTGATTGAGAACCAATGCCCCAATTTTTGTCTCCCCAAGTGTCAGTTTACCCAATTTTCAAAGCCAAATTTGGACCCAATTCAGTGTTTTATGACGTGTTTACTTGCAGGTAATTTCAAGAGGTCAACTTTGACAGCGAATATCTTTTGACCCCAAACTTGTCATGAGACGAGATTTGACAAGGTGCAAGAATACGAAATAGAGATTCAGTGTGCCAACTTTTAGAGCCTGGTCAGAGGTTTGGATCAATTTTTAAGGCCAGTCAATCGACCTCTTGACATGAAATTCACAGTTGCATATTAATGGTAAAGTGATCTTTAATTAATGGTTTAGTGATCGAGCTCGTTTCTAATCATTTTGAGGATGTCAATGGATCACTTTGCCATATCAATTGTTTGGAAACGAAAAAAAATTTAGCCGGACCCACCTTGGGTCCAACTAATTTTTGCGGTATTGAATAAACATTGTGGATTCAGCCATTAAAAGTCCCTGTAAGTTAATAGTGTCTCCTGGCATTGATGATTCAGATGAGTCAAACTGGAGTGATACAGCAGTTGTTCCCAGGCCCAAGGGCCATCGGGTAAGAAGGAAGAAGAAATGGCTGAATCACAAAGCCAAAGAGTTGGAGGCTCTTATGAAAAGATGCAAACGTTTAATGAAGGGTGAAGAAGTAAGCTATGGTGGAAAGTTTAATGAGCTCTAGAGACATGTTTAAAAGGACACAAAGGAGGTCAAACTATCAGAGGATGATAATGATTCCTTCCTGTTCTTGGCATTGGAGAGTTATCAGCGTTGCTTGATCACTGGAGAGAAGTATGATATGAGGGTGGTTTTTGGACTTGTCTCATAATGGTTTCATTTCTCATCAAATTAGAAAATAATTGATTCCATGATCAATGCAATTAAAAATGATCAATCATATAAGTTTCTTCCATTAGTGTATCAAATTACATCAAGGATGGGCTCACAAAAACTTTTTTGAATGGTTGACTTTGACTTTACCATAGCCAATTGTGTCTAGACACAACATAAATTTATGAGCTCTCTTCATACATATTACTGGTAACCATTTAGGCAGTCAAAATGCAAGAAGCCTCGCAATCAAAAGACGAAGGGTAGATTTGTATAAGACAAGATTCCAATGCATAAAGCAAAGGAAGAGGTAGAACATCCCGTGAGGTAATAATGGCAAATGTTATTTTTATTCTATGTTTATGATTGCATGAACAGAGGAGTCCAACGCAGGGTAAGCAGCCGATAGCAGAGGCATTGAAGGCAATCAACAGGCTGTTCACGCCTTTGAAGAGGAAGAAATCATTCACATAAGTAGAAAGGGGGATACCAATGCTTGCATGAGGTTTCACACCATGCTTCCCCCCTTGCATAAAACCTTTTGTACTCGATCCTTTTTCATTATGCGTGTTCCATCTAAACCTGGTATGAAATACTAAGGAAATCATGCCATAATCTACAAGTATTTTGTTTGCTGCAACACTAGGAAGGGAAAGGGTCACCCCTGTAGTCAACATACTTTGCCCCATTTCAATGCTTCTCAATAGTATACATGTTCATTTAGCGCCGAGAAGAGATAGCAAGAGAGGCTAAGCAAAGATGTTAGAGAAAATAGGTTTACCAGCGAAGCCATCAATGTGAGGAAGAACATGGGTATTAGATTCTTCGCACTGTCAAGGTTGTTCATCTCAATTAACCTTTTTCAATCATAAGCATCATTGTCACAGATGTGGAGGCTTGTTCTGCAACAATTTTACATCACAAAGGATGTATTTACGTGGCCAGGGAGACCAACCCGTAAGAATTTGTAGTCCTTGCAAGGAACTTGAAGAAGCTACATGGTTTACAACACGTCAAGGATGCAAAAACCAAGCACAAAGGTGGCTCGAGAACATCTGCAAAATCTGATGATGAAGATGGTGAGTCAATTGAGGTAACTCATGAAGATATGGGCAACCCTGAAGTTGTCAAAGTGCTAAGAGAAGTGGGTTGGCAGCAAGCTGATCAAGATAGTGTTCCAAGAAAAAAAAATCTCAAACTTTGCTATCTGGCCAAATTTCTTCAGTGACATCTCCATTCAAAATGTCAAAAACTAAAATAGAGCTACAAAAGGAACTATTAGGCATTAAAAGGAAGACTCTTGCTCTTAGACATGAAGGGCGGTTTGAAGAGGCAGATGCGGAGTTGAGTAAAAGAAATTTTTTTAGAGAATCAATTAGAAGAAATAGAAACATTACACAATAGTCATAATAGTCAAGCAAGTATCTTGGAGGAACAACCACACCTACAACTGTTAGTTCCCACCATCTCTTCATAAATGAACCAAGTCATAGCCTCGCTAGCTTAAACAGAGACCACGTGCCATGAGGGAATTGTAGAGGAAGCCAGTCAACAAAGATCACAAGAAACAGAGCCCACACATATCAGAGTACTCCACGACTAGGAAAGAAGAACAAGAAGCTCACACGACAAAGAAGGGAGCCGTTTGGAGGCAGGAAACTCACAGCTTGGGAGACGTCAAGACAGACCCATGCAAGTGAGTAGTAGGTACCACAGGATTATAATATTCGAGAAGAGCATAATCGATGGTGATGTCAATGTGTTGGCAAGAAACAAGGCATATTCTACACCACGTCTTTGCACCCTCTCTCTCTCAGAAATGAAGGCATTCAAAACACTCTAGCAATGTTTCTTAGCAGTGCAAGAATACTGAGTGTTCTTGACTTGAGTTTCACTCAGATCTTGTCATTGCCTGATTGTGTCGGCAATTTGAAGCTCCTCATATTTTCTTTGAATTTTAAAGGGGATGAAATCAGTGAGGTACCCCTTTGGAGGGGATGATGAATTGAAGTTTTATATATCGGTCCTATTAAATATCCGTAGAATGTGAGGTGTAAAATGGGACGCAGAGGCAAAAACTAGTAAAAATAATATATTCACACAGTTAAATCCTGATATTCATATCACAATTTGACTAGCTGTGGAAATTATCTCCTACTTATCAATTGATGAGCTTAAGGGGCTTTCTAATGAATGGTTCATAAGGCACAACACTTGGTGAAGGTTTTGCAAATGGGGTTGCAAGCTTTGGGTTTAACTATGGAGGAAACTCTGTAGTTAAGCGCGCTCAGGCTGGAGTAGTACTGGGATGGGTGACCTCCCGGGAAGTCCCGGTGCTTCACCCCTGTGAGCATCACCTAGATCCAATGAGTGCTAAGTGTTCCATTTATTCTCATGAGAGATGGATTCATGTTGAATCACTACTCATGAAATATGGGTCATCGAGTTTGACTCAAAAATCACACAGTTAAATCCTGATATTCATATCACAATTTGACTAGCTGTGGAAATTATCTCCTACTTATCAAAAATAATATATCTCACATGGGTCATGGGAGAGAAATTTTAAAAGTTTAAATACAATCCCAAACACGATGCATTGTGTCAACAAGAAAAGGCTTTTGGAAGCTGCCTGCAGTGCAAGGGTCCCACTGATGATGTCAGCCGAGTCAATCAAAAAGAAATTTTAAATGAAAATGCACTGACAATGACATGGTGCCAAGAATCAGAATGCTTCAGATGGAGACACATGGCCAAAATCTATGGTGGGCGCAAGCTTGCATTATAAAGTTGCAAGGAGGATAAATATTGCAAGAAAGCAGGATTATGCCATGTGGCAGGTGGGTCCCAATTGTTAGTGATGTGGCATAGACGAGCAGTTCAAACGTAATGCACAGGATGCTACCATGTGGCAGATCTAACGAACGGCGCATGCCCATAAAAAGAAGATGCAAACTGGTTAAATAATGTGGGCTTGTGAGAGGTTGACACATGGCATCAGGCTTGAAGCAAATGTTGATGTGGTAGTCCAATGGTAGGGATGTAGAGGCAGACCAATTTCACAAAGTGCCATGTGGCACTCAATCAAAATTGGATTGACCCGAATGGAAATAAAGGGAAAAAATGAAATAATTAAAATGATTAAATATTTTAATCATTTTCTTGGGTTAAAAATGCACGTTCATATTTTAAATTGAAAAGGCATTTAATCTAAAGTTTGAACTTTAGATTATTTTTTAAAATTTAAATTTTAAATTTTCAAAGCATGCAGACCTGTGTTTCATACCAAAGGAGTCTTTTTCAAACTGACTTTTGAGAGGTTTCTAGTAGGCAAATATAGCAATGTTATATATCACCAAAATTGTGAGAAGACGAGCTTTTCGATTCTGAGGTCAGTTTCTGCACAAGAAGCAGTTGGTTCATGATATAGGAGGTTTTCTTCCAGATTCCTATTGTGCAACTGAATTCAGGTATTGATGATCAATTTTGATTTTAAACAAGGTAATGACCTTAATATCGGTAAAAGACAGTAAAAATGCAGTTTGAGGAAAATTTAACCACTTCCAAATCAGTAAAAACTCAAAATTTCACCAGATTTTCATAAAGAAAATCAGATATTTTGGATGCAAAATTAATCATTGAACAGAGGATATTTTCAATTTTGTTACAAGAAATGATGAAAACAAAATCATATCAATGTGTGGAAAGAGGAGAGAGGTTTTTCATTTGCAAGGGATGAAATTCCAAGAGGACACATGTCACTCTGAAATTAGATCCGGGATTCCTTTCTTTGCTATATCATTCTTTCTTTCTTTCATTTGTGGTTGTTGGCAGTTTTCTCTGGGTAATACCAGCAAGGTTCTAGTGTTCTACTGTTGAAACTAGGATTGTAGATGGTTTTGCTTCCTGAATATTGAGCTGAGCTCTAGCAGTGAAGGCCACATATCCACCTTGTGTAGATTTTCATTTCATGTCATGTATTGTCATTCTAAGATACTGGAAATTGATGCTAGATTATGTGAGGTATCTTGAGTTACATTTTGTGTTACCAGTTTGTGTATTCAATCTTTCCATGGATGAATAGAAAAGGGGATTTACATGAGTTATCTAAGTTCTCTTATTCTGTCTCCTAATTCTTCATGTGTTGTTAACTTTTGGATTAAGTGGATAATGTTCATTTGATTTAAGGCGGCTTGGAAGAGTTGTATGTCAAATCTTTGTTGCTTTTGACTCAAGTAGTCAAGTAAATGCTTCATCCTTTTGGTAGGGTTTCTAGGTGCATGAAGGGTATATTGCATAAGTATGGGATTAGGGGATTTTAGTTGACAAACTTGATTGTAATGCAATCTATTTAGGTCATCCTACTGGTAATGACTCTATGTTTCAATGGATAAGGCACTGATCATTAAATCAGATGCAAGCTGATATGAATGTCATTTGCACAAATCTTTTATTCAAATAAATTTAGTTTTTCATGTCTTGTAGTGGGTTGAAAGGAATTAACCCTCACTCAACTCATGAATATCATTAGATTCGCAATTTACTATTGTAGATCTGTGTTATTACATGAGTTATTGTGAGATATAGGGGTTTTCATCTGTACTAAATAGATTCAGGGATATGTTTTGCACTGGTATGATATCAATTGAATCTGAGGTTAACCTGCCTAGGTCTGGCAGAGCTTGAAGTAGAAGGGTCAAGCCTTATAGTTGGCCTTGTGTCTGAAATGATATGTTGAGAATGGGAGTTAGCTGCCCCTAGATATGTCATATTCTCATGGGGATAATTGAAAACCTGGTAACATTTTCAAAAACCAACACATACTATGAGAAAATGACAAACTCAATCAACATACACTGAAAACCATCTTGTCTACCATGAAATCCAACCAAAATAAAGAAATAAAAACAAAGTAAAACTCCCTCTTTAGTTGTAACTCCCATGTCCTTCTTTCATCTTCATATGATGTAGCTCCAATTGCCTCTAATGCACACAATTGAAAAGAAAAAGTCTATGATATGATGATGCTATGAGAATACTAGAAGAGTGATTTGAAGCTTAATGATTATGGACTTAGGCGTTAGGACTCCAGGGACTCAAGAACTCAATGACCAAAAATGAGAGCAAGAAGGCTCATTTTATAGCCATCATGCAAGAGGAAAACATTGGACTTGTCACCTTGGATATGCAACTTGGCAAGAGATTCCTTTTGGAAATCCATGACACATATGACACAAGATGCCAAATGTAAGATTTTATGATGCATAGAAGTCAACATGACTAAAAATAGTGGAGGACGTATGACGCATTATGTGACACCTCAAAGCCACTTAAAGCCAAGAATCTATAACGATAACAGCTAAAGCCAAGAATCTATGACGATGACAGCTAAATATAGATATACATAAGGAATAAGAATATATGGATCATGACATATCTTAGCCAAGTGTAAGGATAGAATCCATGATGTAAGATGTCTGTGTGTCATGATGATGTCAAGATTATGTAGAATGTTTGAATTAAAAACTCATTATTCCACACAAATAAAAATTAGTAATGTGGAAATTAGAGGTGGAAAATATGACTTAGAAAATTAAAAATTTCCATGGTTTGCAAATGAATAAATTAATTAATGAATATCAATTAATTGAGAATGTTAGTTAGGAAGAATGATTAGTAATGCAAGATGAAAAAATGATTGAAATGACATAGGATTAAATCATGGGTTATTTAATTTTATAGAGAAAATTAGTAGATGATTGGCCAAATTGATTTGATAAGCATGATAATATCCTTTGATGAAATGTGATGATTATGTAGATTGACCAAGTGTTAGGAACCTGTGTGTTCCTTCTGTTTATTTTGTTAGAGTAGTGTTGTTGGATGCATATGCTTTGTAAGTCGTCCCGTGAGTATATTTTATTATCCCACATGCATAGGTAGTATTACTTTTCTAGATCGTACTCAGTATATAAGAATAGGTTGAGGCCCTTGATGGGCACGGACGAATTTATTGTATTGAGCTTGCTCAAAGGAGGTTACCCCCTCGAAGTGGCCTGCGATCAGTAGATTCATTCTGAGTTCTGCTATCACTTTGTATTCTGTTATTGCGAGCATTCTCACGATATTGCTATAAGGAGGTTCATCACATCTGGTATCAGAGCACTCTCTTGGGCTCGCTGGGTGGAAATTACATCAAATTTTTTTTCTGTCGTGGCCTTCAGGTTCCTCTCACTTCTAATATCTCTTGTTATTGCAATAACTCTTTTCAGTTGTTCTATCTGTGAGTGAATTTTTCTAAGTCGACTGTTAAAAAAGAGTAAAATTTTTTTTGTTTTTTAGTCGTAGCTTCCTTGTTTGCTTTCTGTTTCTGCTCATACTTCCACAGAACGTCTGCAATATCATTTCGCATACTTCCTTCCTTGGCGACCCAACCCCAAATTTTACATATCAAAGCCCTAAATCCCTCATTTATCTAATTTTAGGGTTTGCCCTATCTTTTTCACCTCTCATCCAATCGCCACCAAACTGAGCCACAAGATTCAATTCCTCATTTTGCTCCCTTATCCCTCTTGGACTGTTCGCCTCATTTCGCCTCCCTACCCTTGAAACCCTCATTTTTCTGTTTCCCTTGTCCCCAGATAGTCTCCCACCACCCGTCGAACACCCATTTCCTATCTGAGTTTTACCCAAATCCAAGTTTGCCGTAACTAAAAAAGTTTTTGTTTCTCATCTTCTACCCATTCCAAAAAAAAAAAAAAAAAAAAAACCTTGCTTTATGGTTGTTACGCGTACAGGAGCAAAAATCATGGAAGAAGAAATGGCATCCCTCAAAACCAAACTTCAAGATCTGGATGACAAAATTCTGGGTCTTAACTTTCAGCAGTCAGCCATGAGCCAAAACCATTCAGGAGATACTGGGTCCTCTTCTGGCAATTTCCGTGGACCAAAGCTTGATTTTCCACGCTTCGATGGTTCTGATCCGATTGGATGGATCTATAGGGCAGAGCAGTATTTCAGCTTGCATAATACTTTGGATAACCACAAAGTCCCCCTTGCATCTTTTCATTTGGAACATGAAGCTCTTCAATGGTTCCGTTGGTACATCAAGGCTAATGTAGGCCCAACATGGAGAGAATTGTGCACCCTCATTTTGGAGCGCTTTGGCCCTAGTTCCTTTGATGATTTCACAGGAGCACTCACTAAACTGCGTCAAATAGGCACTGTAAGAGAATACCAGACAGAGTTTGAAAAATTAGCTAATCACACAGAGGGCTTGTCTGATGAATTCTTTCGTAGTTGTTTTGTCAGTGGTCTGAAGGATGCACTTCGCTCAGAAGTCAAAATGTTTCGACCTACTACAATGATGGAAGCCCTTGGGTTGGCTAAGTTAGCGGAAGACAAGATTAGTGCTCTACAACGCTCCAGATCTAATTTTGTTCCATTCAGAAATACAGGTTCTCACAACCCTCCAGTCATACCAGCTCCCAGAACTACTCCGATCAAGCACTTGTCTGAAACAGAGATGCGAGTCAGGCGAGACAAAGGGCTTTGTTATAATTGTGATGAGAAATGGTCTCGGGGCCATAGATGTGTTCAGCAAAAGCTCTATCTCTTGGATGTGGATTCTCCACTGGAACTGGAAGAATATGTAGATGCTCAGGAAACAGTGGATGATGAGGTTGAGCCTCACCAGCCTGAACCTCCTTCACCAGAAGCTCCACCAGAGATATCTGTCCATGCTTTGGCAGGAGTCACTACTCCACAAACCATGCGGGTCCAGGGTTTCTTCAAGAAGATCCCTCTTACTATACTCATTGATTCTGGTAGCACTCATAACTTCATTGATCCACGAATAGCCAAACAGGCTGATTGCTTTATCCATCCCTGCTCTAGCTTTGAAGTCATGATTGCCAATGGGGGCACTTTACCTTGTAAAGGGAAATGTCGCAATGTGCGTCTCTCTATTGGAGATTATAACATGCGCTCTGACATGTTTGCCTTACCCTTAGGTGGCTGTGATGTGGTTTTGGGTGCCCAATGGTTACGCACTCTTGGCCCCATTCTCTGGGATTTTGCTGAACTTTGGATGCAGTTTTCAGCTGAGGGGCACCAACACACTTTGAAAGGCTTACAACCAGGGTCTCTCAGCATCATCAGTTCACACCGTATGGAAAAACTTCTTAAGAAGAATTCACATGGTGTCATCGCTCAGCTCCATTCCATTCAGATGCAGCCATCAGCAGTCTCTAGCACTCCTGCCGCTCTCCAACACATTTTGGACAAGTATTCTGGTGTATTTGCTGAACCTGTGGGATTACCTCCTTCTCGTCCAGAGGACCACCGTATTCAGCTCCTTCCTGGTAGTGTTCCGCCCAACATCAGGCCCTACCGCTACCCATTTCATCAGAAGACCGAAATCGAGATACTTGTCCGTGACTTACTGAAGCAAGGTATTATTCGCCCTAGTACCAGTTCCTTTTCTTCTCCAGTTCTGCTTGTTCGCAAAAAAGATGGGTCATGGCGACTCTGCATTGATTTCCGAGCACTTAATCATCTCACTATAAAGGACAAGTTTCCCATTCCAGTTGTTGATGAACTTCTTGATGAACTTCATGGGGCTCATTTTTTCTCCAAGTTAGATCTTCGTTCTGGGTATCATCAAATTCGGGTTAATGAGGAGGATATACCTAAAACTGCCTTCCGCACACATGATGGTCACTATGAATTTTTAGTCATGCCCTTTGGCCTCACGAATGCTCCTTCAACATTTCAGGCAGTGATGAATAACATATTTCGACCATACCTCTGGAAATTCATTCTGGTCTTCTTTGATGATATCCTCATATATAGCAAAACTTGGGCTGAGCATCTCCATCATCTGGAGCTTGTCTTGCAACTTCTCTCTGATCATCAACTCTGTGCAAAACTATCTAAATGTGTGTTTGGCCAGGAGGAAGTGGAGTATCTCGGGCATATTGTTGCACACCATGGAGTGCGGGTGGATCCTACAAAAATAGATGCCATGAAAACTTGGCCGCATCCTAAAACTCTCAAGAGCCTTCGGGGTTTTTTGGGGTTGACTGGCTACTACCGCAAGTTTGTCAAAGATTACGGGAAAATTGCAGCACCATTGACAGCTCTGTTAAAAAAGGATGCCTTCTCCTGGACCCCTGTTGCTGAGACTGCATTTGAACAACTGAAACAGGCTATGTGCAGTACACCTGTTCTCGCAATGCCAGATTTTTCCAAACCCTTCACTATTGAGAGTGATGCTTGCGGCAATGGATTGGGTGCTGTTCTCCTGCAAGATGACCATCCTATTGCATTCACTAGCAAAGCCCTCTCTGGTAAGAATCTAGCCCTCTCTACTTATGAAAAAGAAATGATGGCTATTTTGCATGCTGTACAGAAGTGGTGGCCATACCTCTTAGGGAGTCATTTTTGCATCAGAACCGATCACCAAAGTCTGAAATACTTCCTGGAACAACGGGTATCCTCTCCTACACAACAGAAATGGGTCAGCAAACTCATGGGGTATGATTATGAGATCACCTACAAGAAGGGTAAGGAGAATATTGTGGCAGATGCTCTTTCTCGCACATTTGATAATCAAGCTTCCCTTTCCGCTATTTCTATGCCCATTCCCAATTGGTTAGCGTCTGTTCAGCAGGGCTATGACAGTGACTCTTCTTTATCTCAAATCATTCACCAGCTAGCCAATAATCCTTCTGCTATACCACATTACTCTTGGGATGGTGCTTCTCTTCGATACAAGGGTCGGCTAGTGCTTCCTCAGAACCCAGCTCTACATCAGGCTATTTTTTATGAACTCCATGCTTCTCCTTCAGCAGGGCACTCAGGCTTCCTCAAAACTTATGAGCGAGCAAGGAGAAACTTCTTTTGGAAAGGGATGAAACAGACGATTCAACAGATGGTGGCTGAATGTGATACTTGCCAACGCCACAAGGGTGAAACGACCCTCCTTCCTGGCTTGCTCGAACCATTGCCCATCCCTACACGGATTTGGACTGATATTTCTATGGATTTCATTGAAGGGCTTCCTAAATCCGGTGGCAAGACAGTGATCTTGGTTGTGGTTGATCGTCTCTCGAAATATAGTCATTTTTGTGCCCTCAGCCACCCCTATACTGCCTCCTCTGTTGCACAAATCTTCATGGACCAGATATTTCGTCTTCATGGACTCCCTTCTTCCATTGTCTCTGATCGTGATGCAACTTTTACCAGTCATTTTTGGACTGAACTGTTTCTGAAAACTGGCACCAAACTGAAGATGAGTTCGGGCTATCACCCACAAACTGATGGTCAAACTGAAATTGTCAATAAATGCTTGGAAACTTATCTTCGTTGCTTCACTTCCGAACAGCAACATCAGTGGGCCAAGTGGCTCCCTTTAGCTGAATGGTGGTACAATACCTCTTACCACACTGCCTCTAAAATGACTCCATATGAAGCAGTCTATGGTCAGGCACCTCCAGTGCTCCTTCCCTACACTCCCAACAGCTCACCAGTCCAGGCAGTTGACATAGTTCTCCGCAGCAGGGATCAGATTCTTCGTACCTTACAGGATAATCTTCACATGGCCCGTAATCGGATGAAACAGCAAGCAGATCAACACCGTTCTGAGCGCTCATTTCAAGTTGGGGATATGGTTTTTCTTCGTCTACAGCCATACAAACAATCCTCCCTAAAGCTAACAGGGCGTCATAAGCTGGCCCCAAAATTTTATGGGCCTTATAAGGTTCTGCAGAAGATTGGTTCAGTTGCTTATAAACTGGAACTTCCTCCTTCTTCCCGCATTCATCCAGTCTTTCATGTTTCTTGTCTAAAGAAAGTTCTGGGTACCACTGTCAGAGCACAAACTACTCTCCCTGAAATGGATATGGAAGGATCCATTATCCTGGAGCCGGTGGCAATCATTGACCAGCGCACTCGCCAGCTTCGCTCTCGCTCCATCTCTGAGGTCTTGATTCAGTGGCATGGCATGCAACCAGAGGATGCTACCTGGGAACCCCTTCTTCAGATTCAACAACAATTTCCACACCTTAAGCTTTGAGGACAAAGCTTTTTTCTAAGGGAGAGGGGATGTTAGGAACCTGTGTGTTCCTTCTGTTTATTTTGTTAGAGTAGTGTTGTTGGATGCATATGCTTTGTAAGTCGTCCCGTGAGTATATTTTATTATCCCACATGCATAGGTAGTATTACTTTTCTAGATCGTACTCAGTATATAAGAATAGGTTGAGGCCCTTGATGGGCACGGACGAATTTATTGTATTGAGCTTGCTCAAAGGAGGTTACCCCCTCGAAGTGGCCTGCGATCAGTAGATTCATTCTGAGTTCTGCTATCACTTTGTATTCTGTTATTGCGAGCATTCTCACGATATTGCTATAAGGAGGTTCATCACACCAAGATGATGATGGGTATACCAAAGCCATGGTCAAATTAAATGACTAGTTTATATTGATAACATGCCAAGGATACATGACATGGATTAAGGACATGTTACATTTAACTAACATTATAAATGTTATAGGATCGATATTGGTTGATAGGGTTGATCATAATAACATTGACGGACACTGTCAATGGTATTAAATTAATTTGACAATGCCACAATCTAACACTGAGAGACTCGACAATGTCAAAGATAGGATGATGTGAATGACAATTTGACCTAGCACTAAGAGCCATGACAGTGCTAAAGTTAGATTGATAGGTTTGTATGGAGGAGATTAACCCCTTCCTTATGCATACTGATTAATATATGGTTGTGATTTGAACATGAAAAAATCTTTACAAAATTTCTAAGACTGAGATGTATGTTTACATTTATGGGCATCATGAATGGGGGAGTAAAGGCATACGAGGAAGAAATATATTTGGTATTCATGGTACTTAATTTTTTTCATTTATATTTCCATCAATGTCGAAGGGGGGATTGTTAGCATAAATGTTGATGGTATTCCTATGGGGGAGTATATTTTCATTATTGGAGATATGATTTAGTGGTTATGTGTTGCACTCATGATAGAGTTTGTCATTGATGTCAATGTGTGTTATTCTTTGCAGATTACTAGAGTTATAGAGGAAGATTTATTTGGTGTGGTCAATGGTCAACAGTTTATGTTATGCGCACTTGGAAGTATATTTAGGAACTTGTCTTAATGTTGTGATTATGTTCACAAAAAGATATTTTCATAGTTGGTATATTTATGCAAAGTTTTTTAGAGGTTCCTTTCAGAGATAATTTCTAGAAAGAAATTACTAGTAAATCAATTATATCTTTTGACTGAGGTGGAATTTAGTTTAGCACATCTAAGGGATGGACAAAGGCATGTTGAAGATGTTGTGGTTGAGATAATAAAAAAATTAGATATGTAGTTTGAGCCAACTTATTGAAGTGTATTATTTCCTATGAGTCAACTATTGCTAATATCATTAAGGAAAGAGTTTAATTGTGATGTAATGTGTATTGTAATATCTTATTGATTTCCTATATTATTTTTATAAATTGAGAAAGCCTTTGGACTAACTCGATGCTTGTTTTTAGGACTTGGTATAAAGGAAAGATTGTTTCCTTTGTCATAATTATCACATGAAGTCATATGCATTGTAATCTTTGGTTATGAAAACTTGGATGCAAATTTGGCTAAGATCAAAGAAGAGATTGATATGGATTGATGTATTGTGAGCTTCAAAGGAAATGTATTGGCAAAGAATTTTTTGTTTAGTCAGTTCAAAGATCTTGGAGATGCTTATCTAGAAGATTGACTAGTGAAGATTCTCTTGAGGCTATTTAGATAGTAAGTTCAATTATCCTCCTTTCAACTCCTAAGAGGGTTGGCACAACTCCTAATAGGGTTGGAATCTCCTAATAGGAATTCAAAGTCTCCTAAAAGGGATTCATATGTATCAATTGTGTTTCATTGGCTCCTAACAGTGTCCATCCTTCCATAAGGATTTTTTATAGTATTACATCATCTTGTGGGCACCATTACCACTGGGGTTTTCCCTCTAATCAAGGGTTTCCCTAGTTAACATATCTAGTGTTATTGTCCTCGGTTATCTTTTTGTAGTTTCTACATCTATTGTTTACATATTTCAAAATTAATGAAGATATTTAGAATTGTTTTAATTTCATAACTGAATCACCCTCATCTCTCAGTTATCTTGGTGGACTTTACTTTCTAACATGTTTGTCTCTTCTTTAACCTATATGTCATAGCTTTATCAGTCACTTATCTAACCCAAAAAAATCTCACTTGTCATCTTTTCATCCTCTAAATTGTTATTCTGGAATGATGATGAGTTTCTATCATAACTATAATAGCTTCATTGTCTTGTAAACACCATATTGTGATCATTCCACTCCATTCAACATGGATTTGATAATCCAAACAAATCACCTATCATTATTACTTCATTGGTCATCTCATTCTTCTCTTCACATACACCCAACACTCAATTATACTTAGAAACATACTAAGAACACTGGGTCAATAGTTGACATCAATGGAAACATATTAATGGATCGTCATGCAATCAAATCATCACTCTTCTTGTCATCATCACTTATCCTAGTAATAACATTAGTTATTCCAACATTAGTAATCATTAAAATTATGTGTGTTTTCATAATTAGGAGGAGAATGACTAAGATTATCATCAACTAAACCTTGTATATAATCCAAAATATAAACTAGAAAATCACATTAAATGTTCACAACATTTTAAAAAGAAGTTTGATATGGAATTTTCATGTTATCCTATCTTATGATTTTATATGCAAGTAAGGCATCAATAAACATGAATATCATAAAATAAAACTAACTTTCATAGACATCATGATCATAATAAAGAGAAATGAGAAGAAATGATAAGATTACAATAACTACTAACCATGCCATTTTAGAGATCTTCATGTTGAAATACTAAAAGAAAAATAGAGGATATGAAGAAGCAATAGGAGAGTACATAAGATATAAACCTATCTCCTCAACCCAATTTGTAAATAAGGAAGTGTCATGTATTGGGTTCACCAAAATGTTTAGGTGAATCAAGCCACACAATGCATAAATAATAAATCTAACTCCACAAAATCAAAAAGGAGCACAAGTTGGGTTCGCCAAAATGTTTAGTTGAAAGTCATACAATAATAAGAGAGAGAAATTAATCAAACTCTAGAATCAAAAATGCAAAGATGTGTCAAGTTCACCAAAACTTTTAAGGGGGAAATGGAATTGATGAATTTTTTAATGTAAACTATATGAGATGAGATCATTAGTTAAACATATTCACCCTAACCTATTCAATAGAAGAGAAAGAGGGGCTTCCATACGTAACTCTCAATATAACTCAAGTTAGATTAGAAAATTCCAAGTAAGATGAAGGGAATCCAATACTAAACCCAAATTTTACCAAGAAAATATGCAAGAGAGTCCTCTTTTATGAAATAGTCATTACCCTTTAAATTTGTAATGTGATGAAAGTGAGTTGATTGAATTGATTGATTAGGTGTGATATTTATTAACTTGTATATAGTTAAATGATTCAAACACGTGTACAATATTAATAAAATAATAAATTAGGTATGAGACACTAGAGGAAAAAAGAGAAAGTAACTAAGCTTGAAGAGTAGTACAAGACATCTTTATTTCTAGAAAATTGTTAATTGGAAATTGTAAATCAAAAATTGTTTGTAGATCTAGAATTTGGACAGAAAACCCAAAATCCATAAAAAGTGTAGATATCAAAATACAAGTCGACTTGGTTGACCTATACCAGTATATATTCCAACAAGTCAATGTTTTCCTAGAACCCAGGGGTAGATACAGTCAACCTCATATCTCCCGAAAGATTCTAACTATAGGTTTATGATTGTAAATTCACAATTCTAATAACATGTTCGTCCATATAAGAAAAATGGATTTTTGCTGGTGGAGGGTAGCCTTGGTCAATCCCTAGATTAAGGAATCAAATTTGAAATTGAAATCATAATGACAAAGGCAATGCTAGCAAGTAGTAAAACTAAATCTAGCAATGAGGAATATAATCACCCTTGTAGATGTAATTGAATTTAGTATCCAACTAAGTATGTTAATGTAATAGCCTTGACTCAACACAAAAAAGAAAATTGAAAATATGTAAATCAAAACCTCATGAATGATAATGCGTGTGACTTATCTTGATGAAGAATGGAAGAGCTTGAATAAATGAAGGGAAGATCTCCTTGGAAGCCAAACTGAAGCCAACTCAACTACCACCTTAATGAAAAAATCTTGATGCAAGAAAGAAATTCTTGAAGGATGTTTGATGTATACCTTAGAAATTCTTCTCAAAAATACTTGCTAATATAGCATGCATGTGTATATTATTAACCTTGATGTCCAAGATGAAATTCTCAAGTACCCTTATATACTAGTTTTGAACATCAAAAATAAAATAAGTTGATCAAGATATAAAATAAAACTAATTGGGCACCTAAGACAACACAGACCCCAGGGCCAAAAAGTATCTAGGTATTGGACAACCTAGTCAACCTATATATGAGGTTATTATAAGGAGTGATAATCATGAGATCTTGGGGGAAGTGTAGAAAGAATTAGAAAATAATGGAAGTGCCAAAAGATGTGGCCAATAAGGTGATAAAATAGCACCTATGAGGGCCATGCATAAAAATAAGAAATGACCTAGAGATTTGAGAAAGATTGGAAGAAGAGAAAGGGGCCGTAATCACACTAAGGAGGACTAAAAAGTCTCAAAATAAGTGCTTTTATTTTAAGATGGTACAATATGATCTCCATCCTCCATTAAATTTATCACAACTTCAACAAACATCACATATAAATAATGATTATCTCCAAGTTACATCACGAATATATAGTGAATAACTTTGGCTTACATCACAAATACACAATAATTGACTCATCCCAATGGACTAACATATTCTTTCCTAAGTACAAAGGGTTAACTTTCTAATACCATTCACCAAATGTATTACCTACATTTGATAGCCTAAGATATTATTTCTATATTAGAATATGCTAAAACTATACTTTGAGGTTAGTACATTTGTTACCTATCTTCTATTTCCATAGTAGGGTATGCCAAAACTTTACATTAATGTTAGTCTTCTTTGTTGCGTACAAGTGGTAATCTAAGAGAGCATTTTGACACTCAAATATGCCAAAATAAATTTATGCTTTAAAGGTTTTTCAAATTGGTATCTGTCTATTCTTCACCCTACTATCTAAGTGGTATGACTAGTTTTCCTCCAACAAGGGATGTTCATTGACTATTTCAAGTTGGAGCATCGATAAACTTAGCTTTAAGTAGATCTTAAATTTATTTGTTGATCACCTTATGTGGAGAGGATTTGTGTATGTACTAGAGGTATAGCCTCTACCTGTACCTTAATAGGGTCCTTAATTTGGAATGTGATGTCAACTCTATTGTTGTTTTATTAGTAATGAATAGTCATCATGGTAGTTATTATAATTAGCAATTTTTGCATGTGTTAAAAATGTGGTTGTACATTTCATAATTATTATTTTTAGTAAGCTATCTTCAATTGGGACTTTACAAATCAACTATTATATGTTACTTGAAGTCATATTTTCATGTATTTTTTGAAGGTTGTTCTAATTATGAAAATTCATAAGAAATTATATAAAAGATCTTTGCCCATGGTTTTTTTCTTGGTACCACTTTTATTGGGTATTTCGTGTAGATTTGTGTGATTGTGCATTATTGTTCTTCTATGTTTTTTTTCTTTTTTCTTTTTTTTAATAATTTTTACAACACTAACTTCATGCAACATGTGTATCTATAAAAGTTGGCACCTATACCTTAGCACTATAACTAAAAAATATATAATTCTAATTAGAAATAAGTAGAACATGATTGACTGATTTAGGAGCATATACTTAGAGTCATATAACCTTGAGGTTAATTTCCACAATTAACA
Organism: Cupressus sempervirens; assembly: GCA_028749045.1. NCBI lineage: Eukaryota > Viridiplantae > Streptophyta > Pinopsida > Cupressales > Cupressaceae > Cupressus > Cupressus sempervirens. The sequence goes on along the minus strand of CM053793.1, from coordinate 98,511,304 downwards.
AAAAAAACACCTAGAACCAACATAAGATGGCATATCTTCAACATGTACCCACTAGCAAGTGGTCATATTCATTCCCTTCATTCAACTCAATGTTCAAAAGAAATTTTCTAAAAATAGTAAACATTGCAAGAGTGATATAGATATAAAATTATGCCTCTAAAGGCAAACAAGTTTAAAAAATAATTGATAACTTTGGAAAGCATCTTTACCACTAGTGGTCAAGTCATAAATGAGAAAATAAATATGGTTGTAAAAGAAAAAGTAAGGTTGGAAAGATAGGCAAGATAATATTTCATTCACTTTTGTAGGAATTATGATGATAATTTTTCATAGATTATGAAGATATTAAGGAGTTGGTTGTAATTTAGCCCAACAAACCATTGAGTTAGATTTTAACACAAAACTCATTAGGCAAAAACAAAGGACAATAAATCTTGAAATTGAACCCATAATGGAAAATAAAGTTACCCAAGTTAATAGAGGCAATGAAAAAAAATTAGTCAATTGTGCCTTTGAAACTCATCAATCAAAAATGAAGATATTTGACAAGATAGTTGATAAAACCAATATGGATGGGTGTTTGGCTTTGAAATAGGATAAAGAAGGAGCAAACAATAGAAATCATTTTCAAAAATGATTTCATTTGGAGCAGCTCATATATCATTAACTAACTACAAGAAAGCTAATTTTTTTCCAATATTTAATGTTCAATGGAGAACTTCCTACCCCAAAAAACGGGATGCACTGAAAGCCATATGTTTTAAAGTAAATTTGACAACCATATACTTAATAAAATACTTTTTTTTAACAAATATATTTTTTTATGTGGATTGAATCTTTTTAGAAAAATGTGCAAATTTTTGTTTGTACATTTCACATTTGTTTTGTTTGTACTTTGGGGCATTCATTATAAGAGAAGGGACTAGCCATTCAATATTTCAATTATAATTTTCTTATATGAATTATTTGAAAAGTTTACAATAACTTATTTTCCAATGGGAGAAAAAGTCTACTAGACCCCTAATTAGAAGGTAGTCATACTATTGAGGTCACAAAATGCTATCACTTTATCCCTTAAGAGCTCTTCCTTTCCATCATCTAGGTTTATATCTAAAAACTTCATAGATTTTCTACTTCCATATTGTGCATTTGACTAAATATTTATAACCCATCTAAGAAATTTGAATGGGATCTCTAAATGTCAAAAGCTACAAAGATTCATATAAAATTAAAATCGGGTTTGTTTTGGTGTTTTGTTTAGTTGTTGGCATTTTATACTTTTGACTTTATCCATACTTACATACCTCCCTACCTATCTCAATTACCCATTGAAGTCCTTGTTATGTTGTTTATTAGAGGTTTTTTATCTAAGTATAGTTGTCAAACTTGTCTTCCCTAACATATCTTCCCTAGAAAGTCAACTCTACCTCTCTAACAAATTTTTAAGATCTTCAAAGTTTTATGCCCCTTACACCATTCCTTTAGTATTCTTGAGGCCCTAAATTAAAATTTTGAGTTGTTTACATCCATCAAACTTGAAAAGTTACAAATATATCTCATCCCTTGATACTCATGTCCTTTTGTCTTTACTTCCTAAGCTTTAATACATGTTCTTGTCTTGAAAAACATGTTGCATTACTTACATATGCTCAAGAGTCATAGTAGGTGAGAATGACTTTATCCCCATCAATTTGTGATGCTCCTATGTTGTGGATTAATCCTACTACAATTAGGGATAATGTGTTTAGAGAGGTTCTCTTATATTGATATAGAAATATACATGAAGTAAAGAAAACTTATTTAATAATAGAATGGGTTTTTTTTTTCAAGAAAAATTGAATGTAAAAGTCTTATAATGAATTGAAGGACTAATGTTTTATTCTCCCCTATGATTTTTTTAGTATGCATTTTCTAAGTTTTGAGTTGTATTATGTGGATTTAGTTTGTTTTAGTTATTTTAAGTTTATTGTAGATACTTACTCTCGCAGTTGTGCTCTCTTCATATTCTATCTCTTAAAAATGTTCTATAGGAATTGAAAAATTCATTGCAAATTTTGAAGATTTTTGTGTCCTTTAAGGCAAGTTGAAGGGTATATATGTATTGCTACATCACAACCAATTCATTCTTAAAAATTTATTTTTCATATTCATCAATGAATTAGCATTAGAATAGGGTTTTAGGATTTAACTAGACATTTTTAAGGGAGTTAGTTTTGTCTAGAGAGTTATCTCTAACTTATAGGTCTCACACTGAAGGGTACCTCAAGGTTACAACTAAAAATAGGCTTTTGTTGGAACTACAAGTAGGAAAGGTAAACTTCTGGGGGAGGGTGTGGGGTGGCAATGAATCAGCATTTAAAACATGAACCCATAAAACTTTTCACTACTCATCCATCTCATGCATTCAATAGATAAACTTCAAATAACATGAAAGGCACATACATCTAAATTATGTAAACACATAAGCAATCGCACATTTGACACCTGATATGATTACCAAGAAACCCTCCAAAGAGAAGGTAAAATTGGGGTGGGGATGACACCCACAATTCTTCACTACTACAACAATAAAGTGCAGCCAACTAAGGTTACAATGGCTTGACCATGAAACATGATCTGCCCTGTGAAAGGCCTGCCCTAGTAAAGGCTTACAAGGATTGTTAAGTCCCACCTTGTTAGAGGATTTCAACACCCTATCAAAACTGTGTCTGGTCAAAGGACTTCAGAACATCCACTTGGAATGTCACCCTGATAAAGGATTTACAACGGTCTATTAGGACTACTTTGCCTAGGAGATTTAAATGAAATCACCTGTTAGGATGTTTCAGCATAGATCTTGTGATTGGCTCTAGTTGCTTGATTAAAGATCAAATCCATACAGTGTCTTCTTGATCCTCTCTGATCTGGTGTGTCAATGTTGTATCCTCTATCCTTTGTTCTTCTCAAACTAATTCAACAATTCACTCTCTATTACTTCTAAGTCTCCATGAATGCTCTGTCCTCACATGCAAACTTCACTATACTTCTCCTTCAATTCCTTACACGCTCGTTATAAAGTTTAGGGTTTCGTCCTCCTTAAAAAGACTAGAAGACTTAGGGTTAGGTATGAATCTACGGCTGAGATTCATCCATTTTGCCACTTAATCCTTCCCTTTTTCTGATTGGGTGCATGTAATTATATAGGGAATCCGCATACAAATTCGTCCTTATCTTCAAAAGATCGTATTCTACCTTTTGGTTAGCTGAAAAATGATTTACATAGTTGTTTGTGCAATCACAAAAAAATATGTCCAATCTATGATACTAATGCTCGACACACACTATAATTATTTTTTTGACTCGGCACCTAAACTACTCGGCATCTACTATTTTCTCAGCACTTGAATCACTCGGCATGTATTGTCTACTCGGCACTTGAGTGACTCGACACTCATTGCAACTTAGCATAGTCTTGTATTTACATATCATACTCAGCATGTATTACTAGTTTGGCATGATCTTAGTGAATGACTTAAGTGTGTTGACACTCAATTGTCAAAACCAATCTGAGATCAACAGCTTCAAGATTCTCATGTAATATATCTTCTCTAGTCCATTCCAACATCCTCAAGAACCCCTAAGTTTCTTGAAGAGTTTCAACTTTGAAAAGTGTTTCTCGAATGGCTAAGAATTCTGAAGTGTGGCCTGTTAATAGTAGACTTACACTAGTTTTAATGAAAATTTAAGGTATTGATGGTAAGGTCAATACTATATTATGAACAATTTTGTTTCATTTTATTTTGATACTTTGAAATGTACAAAATAAAAATTGTTAAATAATTAAATATTTAAGTTGTCATAAAGTGAAACATTAGAAAAATTATATGTAAATATTTTTTTAAGTACTTATTAAGGATTCCTAATGCTTTAGGAATAATTTGGTGGAGTCGAGTGGGACTGATTCTTATAACTGTTGTATGCAATGCAATTGAAAATGTGAAAAATAAAGATTCAAAAATATTAACAAAAGAAAAACATGATCCTACTTTGATTCAAAAACAAACCTCAAAATAAATGATTTTTAAAGTTTCACTTTGGATATGGATGTTAAATCTCTATATCATAACACTTTGATTTAGTTAAGAATTGGTTTTAATAAATTTAATTGGTTTAAAATATGAGATTTATTATTCAATACGATAAGGAAAATGATTATATTTATATAGTCGTAGATTTATGGGGTAATAATCAAATTGGATGAAACTAAAAATGAACTAAATTGAGTGCAGTCTCATGTAAAGAAAAATTAGTCATTTCAAATCCATATAGGACTTGTTAAAAAAATATTTTATTCAAATAATCGATAGATGCATACATGAAGTTTTCATTTACATATTTACTTGCTAAATAAGAATAGAAAAAGTTGGTTCAATAATGGAAAAGGTGGGTTAATTTAATCACCTAGGAGGCTACGAAGGTATCTTCGGAACCTTCTAGTCAAGGGTGGATAAAAATAAATATTGATGGGGCTCCAAAGGGAAACCTCGGTCCCTCAAGTGTTTGGATTTGTAGTCTGAGACTGTTGTAGCAATATCTTGTTGATTGTAGCAAAGATCTTGGTGAAAGGGACAAACAATGAGGTATGAGTTCAGGTTGCTTTCATCGCAATCAAGTTGTGAAATCCCTTAATATTACTAGACTACTTTTGGAAGGGGGTTCATTAATCATAGTCAATTCCATTATCAAAGGGTAATCATGAGTATGGTAGTTGAATAAGTACGTTTTAAGGATTAATTTTTTGTTGCAAACCTTTAAAGACTTCAAATAACCCATGTCAAGAGAGAAGGGAACGAATTAGCTAATGTAATTTCTAAGGTTGGAGTAACAATGAATGAGTGAGCAATGGTGGAAAGAGGACTTTTAGAGCGTAGATGGGAATGTTCTAGGGCATCCTAAATGAAGAGCATAGTAACACTAGAAATTAAAAATAGACAAGGGGTTTAAGAATTAGTTGAAAATGGGAGACATTCTCCCATCTTAAGAGCCTAATTTGTAAAGTTCAAATTTAACTTGTGTTCCTTTCTTTCTAACTAGTCATTCATGGTCAATTGATAACATTGAGTTTGTGGATTAAATGAGATGGTTTAATGAGTATGGGTAAAGGCAACATTGAGTTTGTGGATTAAATGAGATGCTTTAATGAGTATGGGGAAAGGTAGGTACATGAGACACCATCATTATTTGGTGTAGATAGCATCAAATTGCATTTCTTTAATGATAATGTGGTAAAAGTCTTGAGGGCATTTGTACTCAACAAAGTGTGCATCTAGATGAAATTTATATTACCTCGCAAAAACTTCAAACTGAATTTTGAAATTATTAGAGGCTTTGAAAAGGTTTAAAACTTTTTGAGTACATCATTGTGTCATCTCATTTATAGAGCACTTCATGAGGTCTCCATAAAGTAGTTGTAATAGAGTATTTGGTACATAGTTCAAAAGTTATAGCCTTCGAAACTCAAGTCTCCTAAAATAGGAAATGCAAAAATGTGTTGAACAAATAAATAAGTCATATTGTATCTTCTATGTAGTAGGTGCATGAGATGAAGGTTGTAAGAATCTTCCATTCTTCTAAATGCTTTTGGATCTTTGATTAATGCTTTTGGATCTTTGATTGTTGATACTCTTGAAAAAGCATGCTCTATAAGGATAATATAATTTGTCTTTGATTATTGAATAATAATTGGGTCGCTTTGGAGTGGGGAATATTTCTCCAAAAAGGTTTTCCCCGTGTTGCTTTATGTTTATTTATCTTAGTTTTTGTTAGTGTGAGCATTACTTCTATTGCTTTATGTTTATTTATCTTAGTTTTTGTTAGTGTGAGCATTACTTCTAGATGTATCCTTATGTTGGGGTTGTTTTAGGTCTATGAGATGGAGGCTAATTTCACTTTGAGAATGGCTCCTAAATTCTTAAAAATAATGGACTTGTTGCTCAATGAGGTTGTAATGCCCCGCCAAGGGATCCAAAAGAATTAACCTAAAGTTTTACTAAGTTTGCTAAACATTTTTTTTTAAGTAAGAAAGTATAACATGCACATCAAACACATAATAGCGGAAGCAATAACATGTAATCAACACACATACATAACGGGTTACATTCCTTAAGAATCCCAAGATGTTGAGTCACATTTAAATTTAATCTAAACCTACTACCATATCCATATGAAAGAATAATTAGAAAGTCCAAAGTCCATTTAATATACATTTGTTCCGAATGCCACTTGGCAAATTAATTCGGAATGCTCATTCATCCACTGTACATGTCACAGGGTATGAAAGGCTTAAAAGAATATACATATGTAAAAAAGATACATCATCCTCAAATCCACGTTACAAAGTACAGTAAAATAAATGAAATCATTCACCATACATGATACATCCATAATGATAAAACATCCACCATAAAATATAACCATCTATCATAATGATCCATGAACAAAATGAAGGTAAATGCCAACAAAGAATGCTCCAGCCATGGTGATTATGGATGGATCTCAATGGTAAGAGTAAAAAGCACTACCACCCGACTGTGTGGAACCTAAATGGTCCACTCCCACCACGCTAAGAAGATAGTCTCAAGTCCCAAACAAGATATCAAAACACAAAACACAAGTACTCTCTAAGTCTAGGAAATCCTAAAAGTAAACTAACTCAAAGGTTCCAACATAGATAGACATCTAGACCCAGAGGCACACAAAGACACGTAGGAAACCTACTATGCAAGTGGGAAAGTGTCATCGCAAAAGTCACGTTGGAAGTTACTCGAGCAATCCCTTAGGAATCCCGGGTCCCCTGTGATCCTGCTGCCACTAGTATCCTCTCATACTGACGAGGCATACTACGGAATGCAAGGTCGCAACCAAGCATTCTCTCTACCCCATCCTAGTCTGTAATAGCACTCAAGGCATGGGAGAGAACATACAGTTATCTTATTAGGTTCATTTAAGTCAGTTTTTAGGTGAGATGTTTTCACTTATTAAAACAACTTACAATGGGTTTCTCCAGGTAGCCTCTTAGGGCCCCGACCCCCATTGCAAGCCACTTCTCGAAACTACACATAGATAACCTACCCTAGGCTCATGAAATCACAAATCAAAGAATCATAATAAAATCACCTCAGTCCTATACAAGTGACTGAAAGGATCATAAATATAATCCACAATAATCACATCAGTTCTCCACGAGCAACTGAATAGCATCAAATAATAATCATAATGATCACAATAGATCTCTATCAGCATTTGAAGACATCAATGATAAATCACAATATCCAATGGTTCTCCAACGAGCAACCAGAAAGAATCTCAATAATAGAACACAAAACTAATCGAAGACTCAAAATGGTTAAGTCAGGTATACACCTCAGTTTCACACAAGGAAGCTGGAAAGCAAAAACAAATAGTAAATACAAACATGTCATAGAGCATACTGATCACATCACCATGGTTGGGTTTAAAAGATCGAGCCCAAATCATCATAATATCACATTCATATAACCCCCGAGCCTCTGGTAAATGTCCTGTAACTAGCCAACAATCTAGTAACTCCCAAAACCCAAATACAGATAGCATAAAAACAACAATATAGTATCATAGTTGGATATGTTTTCAAAAAACACACTAGGGTTTAAGTTAAAGTTCAATTAACGTTTCAATGTACGTTTCTAGTGTAAAAGTTTCTCATTATTACCCTTATGCTTAAACCCAATTATTTATTCATAAATATAAGATTACTCTCAGATTAAAAGTCAATTTTTCCCTACCAAAATGATCTAAAATAATCTTTTTTTAAATTTAAAAAAAATCAATAATGATTTAAATAAAATATATACTATTTTATTAAAATCCATTATTTAACCTTTAATAATAATAACTCCTATTATTATTAAACATCATTCTTAATTAAATTACTTAATGTTTTATTTAAATAAAATTAGATTTATAATCATTATATAAATATTAATAAAATTTAACATTTAAATCTATCAATAATATTAATATGAAATTAATTTAAAACTTATTAAAACTACTTTCAATTTAATAAAAATCGAATGCCAAAAAAAATATGGATCGGGCATCATATATTTAAGTTTTTAAAAATATATATATATAACAGCGATTTATTAAATCGCTGCCTGCAGCGATATAAATGCTGCGCAGGGACTGTTGTCGCAGTCGTCCTGTGTCAGCAGGTACGACTACATACAGCAGTCACCTGTTGTACTTATATACAGCAAGGGGGGGTGGGGTAGGGGGTGATTTAACCGCCCCTCCCTAAATCATTTTATTTAAATAAACTTTGTTATATATATATATATATGTTAAAAAAAATTTAAACAATTTCTTCTTATATATATATATATATATATATATATATATATATATATATATATATATATATATATATATATATTTGAAATTGTTTCTTCCTCTAAACTTTGATAAAGAAAAATACTATCAACCATCCTTTTTTTTTAAAAATTAGAACTTCATCTTTAAATTCAAACCTACTTTCTTTAATCTACAATTTATTCTTCCAGTTCTCTTATATAGATGAAATACAATGTAGTATCCTAAGGTTCATAACAAGAGAGCAAAAGGATCAAACAATGAATCCAGACAATTCGGATTTAAAATCCACAAGCACGAAGAAGACAAGAAAGGAAAAATTGCGTAATTAATCAGTGATCAAAACACAAGACCCTACCTGAGCCTAATGCTAATATGCAACCCCCGAAAACTGTGAGAGAATTCGCTCCTCTTCAAGAACCTTTCTCTGAAAAATTTTCCTAGAATTCTCCTTCTGAAACTCATTGCCAAAAGATGTCTCCCAAAATCCCTGTCCCCCAAAATTCTTTCCCAAATTCACCGTCCTCCAAAAATGAACCCCCAAAGTTGTGATAAGGAGTTTTCTCCTCAATTCGGGGCACTAATTCTGCATTTACTCGAGAGGACTCCTTGCTCGCTAGACTCAAACTCAAAATTAACTTTCATTAATCTTTGCTTTATCTTTTTAATGCACGTTAAATGAATTATTAAATAACTTTATTTAATTCTCCACTTGACTTCTATTTTCAATCTTTTTTACTTTTAAACCCATGCGCACTTTATGAAATTAAAACAACATTATTATTTTCACTTATTTTATCTTTTAATTAATTTCTTTTATTTTCAACTCATGCTTGCATCATGCGATCTAGAATCTTTTAATAATTTAATATCTTTTACTTTTAACTTATTTTAGAAACTTAATTGATAAAATATTTAATTAACTTAGCTAACAATAATATTTAGCATTTATTTAAAATGAACTCTAAATATATTATTATTAAATTAAATTTATATTATCATGTTCTAAATTTATCCTTAAATTTTTATCTCCAAATTTAATTCTTTTATTTAATTAATTTCTCAATTAATTAAACATTAAAATGTCATAATGATTTTCCATTAAATTAAATCATTAATTTAATCTTTTTAATTAAACTTAATTAATAGAAAATACACCAAAGACTCATAAAGACAACATACGAAAATCCATCATAGCAAAACACATACTAAATCAACAAAGGGTTATAATCACGAATTAAGGTCATCTAATGCATTTGGAGGGCACTTAACTTAGCTACTTGTCCTAATTATCAATTAGGACAAATGGCTAAAGGGTTTAGGATTTGGACTTAAGATTTATCTCCCCTTACCATTGAGATAATGCGATAGGGTACGCTCATCCTAACAATTCAGGGAAGTCGATACTCGGTACCTGCAACCTGCATAAAATCCACGCATGTACAGACAAAATATTCTAAGCTAAACAAGCAATGGCAGGAAGTGGTGCATCATGTAGATCCGAACTAGCAGGTGACTACGACTCCCTTCCTTAACCACATCAAAAACGTCATACATAAAGAAAACAAACACGCACACCATACACATGCAATATGGGGTAAGTATCCATAAAAAAAACACGTGATAATAAACCATCTAATTAATCATCATCGATAACTGAAAACACTGATTAATCATCGTACATACATGAAATATAAAGTACCAAGTAATCTCACTATATAATAAACTAAATATAAAACAATATCTGATAATCTTAAAACAATATTACTAATCATCAAACATAAAACTGGCCTAAACAAGTTTGGCAATGAAAACAAAAAATGTGAACTAGGGGCAAGCACTACAATAATGATAAGCATCATTATTTGTTGAATATTGACATAGAGTCAATTTTGTCTGTTTGGTCACTAAAGTTAGGATTGAAAGGAGGCATTATAGGTAATGAGTTCATATATAGAGCCATAGTGGATGAAAGGCATAATACATGTGATTGCAATGGCTAAGCCTAGGGTTAGAATTTATGCTAAAGGAAATTGGAGCTTTTATTGCAATTGGAGATGAAGAAGAAACAATGGGGGAAGGAAATCTAGGAGGTCAAGAAAGCAAGGTTAAATACTAAAGGTCGAATGTTCATCCCACAAGAATTCAAAGATGCTTGGCTCTTAGGCCAAGGTAGAGAGAAGTAGTGTAATAGGATTCTCTTATTTAGGTTATTTTGTTATTATGAATTATGCAGTTGTCTATGCTCAATTTTGTTAATGAAAAGGCAAAGAAAGACTAGTATTCAAAAAAGTCATTAGTAGAAGCCCTAATTTAGCAAAGAAAGACTAGTATTCAAAAAAGTCGTTAGTAGAAGCCCTAATTTATAGAATTTTAGTGGTTGGTGGAAGCCCTAATTTACCAACAATCCAAGATGATACATGTCCTACGCAGATAGCAAAATAGACTTAAAAACTTCCTAATTCATCTTTCAGACCTCTTCAATGTGTCTAATACCCTAAAAAATGCAGTTTAAAAATTTAAAAAACAACAGATTTTCCTACAACTTTCACCAATTGTTCTTCGTGATCTACATGTTTTGTAATCAAAAACATCACAAAAATGAGAAAAGATCAGAGTACATTTGAGAGATCTGAAAAATTACTTTGATGCATCCTATCTAGAGGATAGCCAGCACCTTTGATGGTAACCACGCAATAGTATCCTATTATGTACACAAGAGTCAAAAAAAGTGTCTTCCAAATAGTGGCCCCGACTTTAAAATACACCAATCATTGTGACACTACAACCAGCTCAAAAACTGTAGACACTAGTGCACAAATATGACGTGGTACTCTGTACCAACAAGATTGCACACCTCCAATATCTACAAAAGTTTTAAAAATCCAATTTTTATGATACAAGTGGTAATAGTAACGAGTACTCATTGGGAATTAATAAGACTTGAAAACTAGTAATAGAACCTTTTCGATTAAACAACTGAATGCACAATAATGGCAATACGAGTACACTATTTACCTACACTTCGTCCCCTCTTGGAAGGAGAAAGATAAAGCATGCCCAAAAGTCAATTATAACAAACTCCGTAGTTGAATTAATCAAGTTAATAAACCGTTATTACTCTTACCAGATGGCTTGTTTTACTGATAATTCCTCAAAGAAATGCGACTCGTCCGGATATAACTTCTATCTAGATGCTGGTGTTTACGATGAAATTCGGCGATTTTCTCGCCATTTGCGTTCTGAATTTTTGTTTCATCCCAGTCCACAAAAAACCAAGAAACATTGGGATGAATAAAAAAGAGAAAACAGTAAACTATTTTATTTTATTATAAACATGTCTCAGTTTTTGAGATGTCCACGCTCCCCAGACACTGCACAGGCGCTCCCGAGATGAATGATCAAAACGACATGGACCATCACCGTTGAACAAGGGCAAAATGCAGAAAAAGTACACCAGTCATTGGGAAGCCCACGCGACAGGAAAATTAGGTACAAAACCCCCTCAACGCCAACAGCAATCAGACGATATATTTTTCGCAGACTCGTTGCCGATTTTGTTGAAAAAACATAAAAACCCTAATCTCTGTCATGTATATCATTTGGTATATGTCCCAGCAAGGGCGGGCAGGCGGGTGTACTCGGTGCTGATTTTGTAGGAGAAACATTAACCCTGATGTAAATTATGTATCATCGGCAGAAGGTGATTTATATATTATTGGTTCTTAAGCACACCATCCTTTTCTGAGGTGTGTATTTTGGTGAATGACAGACTAATTCATCCGTTCTTTATTGAGTTGATTAAGGGCCTTCTGAATTGAGATGACTGGATTAAATAACTTATGTGCTTCTGTATGAGTCGATTGTATTTAATAGTTTACGTTTTAATGGATTAAATAACTTCTTATGTGGATGAAGTAGCCAATGAGGCTTCCATGTTATTGATGATGAATGTGGGGAGGTTAATAAAAAAATTAGACGATACAATGCGCACATTAAATTTTATTTTCTTCTCGATCATTAACTAAAAGAATAAATATAACATTTCCACAATCTAATAGAAATCTCTAATTAACATTTCCATTTTCTGGCTTGGATTAAAAATTCATACACAATCAAAGCCAAAAAATAATTAAACGCGTTGCAACATTCCCTACATATATCAACCTTGATGATATACTCTCTACACCCAGTCGGAAATCTTCAATTATGCTTTAGTGGCCCAGCCCAAAAACTTGTATGATACACAAACTAATAATAGAAAGACATACAACTTTTCTAAGGCAATCTACCAAGGGGGAAAATTAGTAAAGCACCTACCACACTACTGTCTATGCAATACCCCTAATGCCGCATTCACTAAAATTATTCATTAATTAAAAAATTCATACGTAATTATACAATTTAATTGATTTATTTTTGTTTTTATTTTTAATTAAATTAATAATATATGGTACATTTGTGTGCTGCATGGGACATTGCACCATCATCCCTGAAAACAATTCCACACCAGACATTTGAAACAAAACTATGTATTCACCTACATTATCAATGACATCAATTTCTAATAAATTCCTAGAAATCAATTCCATACTTTTAATATTGTATAGGTCAACATTTCCACACATATGTGAAGAAAGTGTGCCGATAAGATTTTCAATACCATGCAAACGAACTGAACATGTGAATCCATTTTCAAACACCCCAACGATTAAACCACGCCCAAATGAAGTAACTCCAGTTTCAAACACCACCACACCCAAACCCAGAACTACATTTTCAAGCATCTCATTGACTGAACAGAGCCTGAAGCATTTGGTCCCATTTGGCCACAAGCATGGAAACCGGTAATAAAAATCCCATGCTCCATCAAATGTCGAAATCCAAATAAAGATAATCTCTTACAAGAAAGTGGAGCAAAAATATTACAGTAACCAACTTCTGTGCACAAATACAGTAAACTCCAAATTAAAACATCAAATTAATTGAATCGTGCACAAATACAGTAAACTCCATTGAGTTTGATTGAACCAAAAACAAACACAAACCCAAACCCAAACCCAGAAGCATAGAAACTAATTTTGCCACCCAAAAATACATTTTTGTTCTCATAACAGGAAATTTTTCCTTCGGAAATAAATGATAATTCATGCATCATATCAACCGGTCAGCACATGAATAAACTAATTACTGACGTTCAACATTTAGCTAAACAAAATTGAAATCATAAAATGCTAACATTTGATAACTCGCGTCACAAAAAACTTCCTCTGGAAACCCAATGATTCTAGACCATCATATACCAAGCCGTCAAGAAGATTCTTTGATTAAACTAATAAAAAGAGAGCCAATAGTAACACACTGGATAATTCAATACAAGAAAACCGATACCAAAGAAACAAAACACTAGTTCAAAAGGCTTATATATGCAATAACTGGCATCTTCTAACTACCACCTCATATATAACCAATTTTCGATACCTTCATAACTACCCCAGTTGAAAATCTCACTTTCGTCTCACAAATCTAATAAACTTAACCCATTTCATAACTAGCCCAAAGTGTGGTGGCACTCTGACATCTGCCACTACGAGTTATGAAGACTGATTTGAGTTAAAAACCACTCATTTCTGAGTAATAGTTAATGCAAAGAGGCAAGAATATCAAAAAATAGTGTAGTTATTGAACACAGATGAAAATAAAAGGACTATAAACAGTTATTAGGAACCAAAAAGTTTTGCAACGGCGAACTTCCCAAATATGCTTCTGTAGCAGTGTTAACAGTTGCATGATAATTTATTGGCATGTTGCTTATATTCTCAATGTGCTGAATGAAAAAGCAAGTGATTCAGTTGAGCTGCAAGGTGCTAAAGCTAGCTCTGCTAATTTTCACAAATCATACAGCATCAATGATCTACTCTTCAAATTGCAGTGTTAATGTTTGGGCTAAATTGCTTGTCAATGTAAAGAACTTGGTTGTTTAACATCAAAAAAGGTGTCTTTTAAAAGTATAAAATATTCCGCTCCAGCTACCATGCTTTGCACTTAGAAGTGCAAAAATAATTGTTTACATACTTCCAATTTCACTTTTTTTTAAATTAGAAAAATGCATTGTGTATATTAAGTGAAGGAAACTGCAAGAGTTCAACAATAGAACATGACTCTCTTCACATTTTCCTTCAAAGATGGCAATGGTCGTACAGCTGCCCCAGCTGGTACTCGAGTACTCCGGGCTCCTGAGCCCCCAGGAGCCTGACGCCCACCAGGAAGGCCACTAGACAATGAACCACTATCTGATGTATCAGGCTCCATATAAAACCGAGCACGGAAGGCAGCCAAATGGGCATAATATGCAGGAGGCACTGCACAGAAGAAGCAAAAACAAATCAGTGAAGTCATCCCAGCATATGAACATAAAAACTATTTTGAAGACTTCAGAACCATACCTATAGATACAGAACGAGTGCACCTTGCATACCTGTAAACACACCAATACAAGAGCAGCAGACAATTAAATCCCAAATTTATGTACAAAAAATTACAAATTAAATATAAAATTAGAATATGAGCTTCAATACGTGAAAATTACTATAGTTGATGTTCTTATATGCATGATGCATGAATAATCTAAAAACAATTAGCATTGTAGGATAATTATGAATTACAATGCTCCTATGTAAATATTACTGATAGATATGCACTGTGCATAAAAAAATGAATCAAGGGAGTTAAATGAATCGGGATTTACACTAAAAGATATGCATTGTGCATAAAAAAAAGAATCAAGAGAATTAATGAAAGAGGATATACGTGTAACAAAGATTGTTTGTTAATGATTGCAACCCATCAGCTGTAAATTTGTTCTCATCCCAAAGCACATGATAATGTGCTGGTCTGCTGGTCCCCTGTAAATGATAAAAACCAGATCAGTTTTTGTTATAATACATGACAAAGAAAGCATGACAAGTTGATCTAAGAAATAAGTATTATACCTGTATCCCAGCATGGCTGCAGAGATAAAAGTCAAATTCCGTGGGATGGCAAATTTTGGAATCAACAACAGTGCCTGACAAAATAGGAAACCCAAATCAGTGTTACAAATTGACACCTTTAAATAGAGCAGACAGTACTATATATAGCCTTATAGGACCCTCATACCTGGCAAGATGTTCCCACTTCTGTCTATAGAATGCCTATCTGCATGGTTGTTTGCAAATAGTCTAGTATGGTGCCGCTTTTGAACAACAACAAATGTCACTGGGGGCTGGTAATTTGGCTCAAGAGATGCACAAGCCTGTTTGCACCACAGAACTTTTAGTTCATATAGCATTCAGCTGTCTTCTTTAAGTCAATCCAAAAGAGAATACAAACAAACTAATGAGCCGTGTCAATCTCAACTGAATAGCAAGTACTATAGTGAGTATTAGGAAACTGACCCTGCGAATAGCATCCAGTTCATAAAGTAGAACTTGGTAAAACTGTCCTTCACTTACACCATCTCTGAAGAAATACCAAAGCTGTCACTAAGGAGACATAAGAAATGCAGAACTAAATCTCACCACAAAAACCAATCAAAATGAAATAAATTACCTATAAAATATGATTCGCAGAGGCTTTTGTCCTGTTGCTCTGCGAAAAGAAATCAGTAGCTCCCTGCAAAGAATCAAAGTGAGATAATCATTTGAATTTCCTAATATCATACTTTTAAATTTCGAGTAGCAAGTGAATTTCCAAAAATCATATTTTTAATTTTGAGGAGCAGTAACTTGTCTAAGAATTTTCAATTTCATTGGTTGGTTTAGTGTTAATAAAATGCATAATGATCAAGGCAGAAATTGTGCTCTAGAGGGTTTTCTCCTCTTCGTCACATTTAGTAAAATTCAGAACATGTCCCTAATCCATGGTGTGTGAAGTTGTAAAAGTTTTCCTTAATTCTTTGTAAATTAAATCTCTTACATTCTAGATTTGCAGATTGTACTGGCTATACATTGTCACTACATAATACAGGTAATCATCCTAGTTTAAGACTGAATACAAATTGAATACTATACACTGCTATAAAAGGTGGTCACTATTTCAAGTAGAACACCTCCAAATCAAATATAAACTGAATCAGCATCCTGACATTTACATCTCAAACAGAACTTACAAGGACATAACAACGCAGGCAGACATATGATATGTACCAAAAGACTGCTTTTAAAATGCGAAGTTACAGTCAACCAAATCCCCAGCACAAATACACACCCCTGAAATATATAAACTTTTGAACCAAACATGTAACAATCTTTTGCTAAGCAGCATGACAACCCGGTAGACTAAACAAATACCACATATGGTGCCTACTTTATCATTCCTCCAGTAACAGTGCCTCGTACTGGATCTTGCCAGACTTTATACAAATCTTGAATGAGCTCTTGCCGGTGCGCCTGCGCACAAACTAGGCCTGCATACTTTGTGACTTCAGGCCAGTCTTGAGATGCAACCACCTGACATTTGCACCAAACCCAAAATATTAAGATAAGCATTTTTCCTATGAATTGTGTAAACCAGAACAGCAGCAAACAATGATCTTAATTGAAAACCTACTGCCGCTATTGATGGACTGGAATCTTCTCCAGGGTGTGGATGCGTAACATCTGCCCCAAAGATGATAGTAGGTATATCACTGACCAGAGGAATCCTTCTAGAAATTGCATCAGCAAGGACTGTGTTTCTTCCACCAACCTAACATGCAAAGCATCAACAATGACAAATTAATAAGTTACCTTTTTTTCAAATAGACATAAAATATAACATATCTGCGGGCACACTGGAACTGCAAAATATATCTTCAGTACACACCTTTACATTAATTTTGAGGGCCACATTTGCTAAATATTGCTTGCTCATTTTAAACACGTGCTTTGTCAGGCAGCATTGTGAAACTAAGCCGAGATCAGTTTCACATATACGCTTAAGGTCACCTAAAGCAACACAAGACAACTCATCATTGACTAATATAATACAATGTCCCAACCCATCATAGAATAACAAAAAACAATTCTTCAAGGAACTTCTATTATTTATAGAAAATAAATCAAATACCAGCAAACCATTTCCTGAACTCTTTCAAATTCTTGGATGAAACTAAAGGAAAAAATACACACCATACAAAGAACCATTGTTGTCAGGCAAAATGACTATAAGAAGTTCCAGCTCTTTTGTCTTGAGTCTTGCATTTGCCTCTTTGCAGATGGTCTTCAAGGCTCTCTCTACTTGTTCGGGCCGTGACTGATGAATCTGGATCACAGGTTCTGGGTTGAAATTCTGCAGTCAAACAAGAGGACATCACTAAACAACGAAGGACGTGCCAAACTATTTAAATTATTATGGGTGTCTGAATCGTAAGTAAATACCATCCCAGAAACCTGGCACATCTGTGCCAACTCTTGACAAAACCCACGGGCAACACTCTCCTGAACACCTCGTGAAAAGTTTACACAGGCCCAATAGTTTACAGTTCCTCCATTCACCATTTTCTGTTTCATGAAATATAATAACAAATGCTAAGCACTTTCATAGTAACACTTGCATCAAAGCTTATGTAAAATTTTCTCTATCAGTATAAGTTAGAACTAAATAATTGGCATACGAAGTATATCAACGACATTTGAACTAAATACTTAGCATATGAAGTATCAAAGGCACTCCTTTAGTCTTTAAAATATGCAAACACTTCATCCATTACCTTATTCATCATATTCCACTGTCCAACTTGAGGTAAGCAATCCTTTTCCCTGCCAGTTTCATGATACTTCAGCTGCACAATAATTGTTGCATTCACAGTTAAACATAAATGGAACAGAGAAAATTTACTATATATTACAAAAACAAACCATTTTGAAAACAAAATAAATGGTAACGAGGGAATCAATACCCAAGGTGCAGGCAAAATCCGGGCTTCTACTGAAGCAAGCTTGTCACTAATTTTAAGTCCAAATTCTTTTGCATATGGATCTTGATGGTACGCATTGTGGAATACAGTCTGCATAGAAAGAAGCAATTAATTAGTCTTAAAGCTACGAAGTACTCTAATAAATCCTTTTTTTCTTGAACTGTGCTAAAAACATCTGGAGCACATGCAATCCTGCATGCCCAAAGAGATTTCTTCATTCAATTTTGGGATACAATTTTCCAGGTTCTCTGTGTGTTTGTTCTGATCTCTATCTGCTGAGCATAGCCAGTCTTCATAAATCAACTTGGAAGTTTTTATACTTGTCATGTTTACTTATCAGGCATCACATGGCTATCTCAGCAGTCCCCTGGCGACATTATAATATATTCTATTTTTTGATTAGTAGGATTAAAAAATAACTACATACAGCTGGGCCATTACCATGCCCTTGTGTACTATGGTAACATCTCTGCAGCGGCTTTTACTTTCAGATTTAATATTTACTATGTTAAATGGCTTTAAGTAGTCATTACTTCAACCATACAGGTTGACTAGGAATCTTGAGCTTTTGGAGCTCTTTAGTCTCTAGCAGCTCCAATACATCTCATTAAAAAATCTTCTATAGATCCCTGCATGAGCCAGTACAGTTATCTAACGATTCACATGCTTTGGGTTGATAAAACCACTACTTTGAGATCATGGGCAATAGTGGGCTATATCCATCCATATACAATAATACAAGGGGGGGTCTCAAAAAAAAGTTAGAAGCTGCTACTTCCTTAAGCGATCAGATAAGAATTCAAAGAGAAACCAGTGTGTGACGAGGCAAACCCTTGACTCTGGAATATTAACACTATTGTTGGCATGTTTTAAATTTAATTTGTTTTTTTGTGTAATTGTTGCAAGGCTTGCAAAGCTATACTCCTGAATGCTGTTGTGTCAATAAAGTTCTATTTTCATGATTCATTCTGAATGTGCATTTCTCAATAATAAAGAATTATTTGCTGCATTTCTATTTCTCAAATTAGAAGTTGCTACTTTCCTGAGTGATGAGGCAAACCCTGACTTTGGAATGAATTCCAAATCAATATTCACACTATTGTTGGCATGTTTTAAATTTTATTTTTTATTTTTTGTGTAATTGTTAAGAGGCTTGCAAAGCTATACTCATGAATGCTGATGTGTCAATAAAGTTATATTTTCATGATTTGGATTCTGAATGTGCATTTCTCAATAATAAATAATTATTTGCTGCATTCATTTTGATAGGTAGCAGCTGTTGCAGCAATCTGAGGGCATGTTAGCTACTATAATTAGCTATCATTTGGGAAACACATTTCTGTATGCATCAATTATTGTACTGGATTCCCTAATATTACAACACTGCACAAAACAGATAAAATACTAATTTAAATTATAACCAAAGACATCTTCAGTGCAGGGAGAGAATACCTGTAAAATGTCCATCTCTCGTTCTCGAGGACGCTGACATGTAACTTTCAGAAGGGCAGTAATTTGCCTTTCATTCAAACGTTTTGAATAGCGTTGGCCCTCTACTATTTTACAGACCTATTTAGTTACACCAGTGAGTATTCTGCATAAATAGACAGAAACATAGCTAACTTCTACAAAGCACTTCCTGTTCCAAAAGATTTATTTGAATTACAAAAGCACACCTCCATCGGTAAATAGTTTGGCCTCTGCTGATTTCCAACTTGTAGGCATGGCAAACTAGTATGCTGTATGGTAAATCCATACGTCTCCTGGAAATACTCCACCACAGATTTCATTGTTCCTTTATCATCCACAGGAAACCTATAAAAACAATATAATTAGCAACAAGATGTTCTGTACCATATATAGGTTAACTTGTAGCCTCCTGTAATAAGAATATTTCCATTTTCATATTACTAATATTAAGCATCCTGAGAATCTTACGTTAATTCCCGGGTGGGTTGAGAAGTCAACCCAGAAATACGATATTTCCTTCGCATATTTGCTCGATGTGTGACCTCAACTTTTACACCTCTCAAGGCCTTCTTAATCTGTCTCAGCAGAGATGTCATAATGACTATATTAGACTAAATTCGTTATTTACATCCACATTTTAAAATCATCTTATATAATCCAATTGGGTGTTCTTGAAACCCCATACCTTGATACGATCAGCATCAGACAATGGTCTAGATCCCATGTCCCTATTTAAGAGCTGAGCCACAAAATCAATAACATTCAGTGGCTCAATGAAGGCAGTCGATGACATATCTGCAACAAGGGAGATGGTTGTTGATTGTTATTTGCAGATCACCATTCAAGTGTGAACTTAATAATTACACCTTCCTGATACAAAATATAATATAATGATATGGGAAACATTTGCTAACAGAGAAACAGCAGTTATCCTAATTAGTAAAAGGTTAACAAATAACAGAGTAGAAAAAATAAAAAGAGAAAAACCTTCAACAAAGATTGTACTTCTATTCCTTCCTACCAATATTGAGTGACAATCCCATTTGAGTTGGTCTTATGCTCTGGTAAAATCCACGCCAGCTTTCTAGACCCTCACCAAGCTGTTGCCTCCTTCCTAAATCAGGAGAGTAAAAAGATCTTCCAACTGGAGAATACCTACAATGCAAATCAAACTTAATAACTTTCCTTCTCATCCAACTATTCATCCTCTGTGAAAACAAATTAAATTAAATAAAGGCACCTGTGTGTAGGCAACTCGCGCAACACAATATCCAGGACCTGCAGAGCTTCTTGAGGAGCATCTGCTTGCCTGCCAGATAAGAATTGACCTAAATGATGAAGGTCTGCGTGAGCCGCAAACTTTATCACAACCTTGAACTGTCTCTCCCTTCTAAAAAAACAAATGAAGACATGCTTAGGTATTGTGATGACTACATGTTTTACCTTAATAAACAAATATAATTATAAAATTTATTGTTAAATATGGGTATTGTGATTAGTACGTGTAGTGCTTGTACTATAAAAGAAATATAATTTTCAAAATATAAGAAATTATTAATTACCAAATATCTTGACAGAAAAACCCATAATGACAACAATTTTATATAGAATGGAAAGGTCAATAACAAATCCCTGGGAACAAGCTTAAGATACTAATAGTTTTACGTAGGATAAAAACTGATGTGCTAAACCAGAGCGGTAGATTCATTAAGAAAGAGATGTAAATATAGGTAAAGTGCTTCCAAGACTCGTCTAATGCCCTGGTAAATTGAAAAACAAATGTAATTCTTGAAGAACAAACAGTGCATATCTCAAGAATGAACAAAGGGTCATGCTGAAGATTTCTGGTTAAAGAAAAGCATATATCACAACAATAAAGATTAGGCCTGAAGTAAAGACAGATATATGAAACACAAATAGAAATACAATAAGAAAAATGACACTTAGAAATCCACAATAAATATGGTGCGAACTATTAGAAATCCACAATATATATGATGCAAACTATTAGAATAATAAAGCCACACAAAATTTATACGCATGTCAGCTAGCAATTTCAAGCACTTAACCATAATAGAGCATGAAATTTGAATAACAATACATAATTAGAATGTCTTTAATAAAGCATTAAATCAGCATAGCAATGAATCATTGAGCATGACTGTTCTGCAAACATAACAAGTCATGTAACAATAAGCTTCCAAGCAGGAACTTCCACATTGAGGAAAAGGAGGACCACCACAATAACAAGAAAGAACATTTGACTGAAAAATCACTCTACCAGTATCAATTTAATCTATTGCTTTACCTTGGGCCTCCCAACCCATCTTCCTCATCAAGAAGATTAATTGTAAACTCCTTGGATGCAAATGGCAAAGGGCCAGCAGTGTATAGGCTCTTACGACCATCATATGCAGGAAGTCTCCTCCCCAAATGTGTCTCCTGATACTGTTTCACTAATTGCTCCATTACCGCCCTGTTAACACCTCTGGAAGTCACCTCAGGTGTAATCGATACCTATACAGAGAAAAGTGCCAAATTGTTAGCAAGATTATGCAGTAAAAATTATGCCTAGAACACCTATGAATGGATTCATTGCCAAACTTTACCATGCTTGGTATACAACACAATTTGATCTACAACACATCAGCACATGAGTGAAATGCCTTGGGAGCATGGAACTAATAAATACAACAAAATTTGGCCTTTCGGTTGTTCTTTCTTTCCTCTCAATGTGCATGCCCAGAGACTAGTAAATTTACTGCAGTTAAGTGCATAACAGGCATGGTTATTGAGATAGACCAAGATTATCAAGCCATCAACAATGAATATTTTCTCTGTACTGTTTCAAAATGAATTTTACAAAGTAACCAATCATTTTTCACTCCTAAGCTATATGCTCATTTGTCAGGTTTTCAAATACCCTTCAGATACAGTTGATGTTCCATTCTTTACTATGAATTGCCAACGCTATAAAAATTCACTCCTATCGTACAAGCTCTTTGAATTCATCTTTTGATGGTTCAAATTTAAATTTTGTAGCTCAATGGACCAAGAACAATTTTAGGACCAGACATCACGTACTTAGCTCACAGGCAATCAATTTAGAAACATCTCCCAAAAAGAGTTGGAACAGATACTTCAAATATTTCATTTTGTTAAAAAACGGATAATTTGCATTTAATTTCAAAAGCATTTGATCTATAAAATCCTTCAGCAGTGCAAATTATAAGTGAAACATGCAAGATTCAATTTCAATATTTCATAAGAATGATACAGTAAAGCTCAATGGCAACTTACATCATATTGGTGCAGATCCTTGTCAGGAAGCTGTGCAAAAAAATGATTAGCCTTGACAATGCACCTGGTGCCAAATTTCCCCATTCCTGGACGCAATGGGAATCGCACTCCCTTGCTTGACAATGGTGTTGTTCCAGCTGCTACAATCTCAGATGGCCCAGGCACATCAGGGCCTGGAGGAGCCTGCAAAGTGACGTGCTCCATCTTTTCCACAACTTCACCAAGTCCAGCTTCAATAACAGGTTCAGCCCCACTGCTAGATTCAACCGGCAAAAGGAACTGTGGAGCAAAGGACTGTACTGGTGCTGTTGCAGCCTGTTCCTGTTGATAAGGCTGTTGAGCGGCTTGGGGCAGATCGGGAAATGGCCCAGAAGGCCCTGTGGGAGGAGGGGGGCCACTGCCATAAGGGCCGGGGCCACCTACCCTCCCAGCTCTTCCTCTCCCCCTGCCTCTTCCATAGCCCGCAGCCATGGAAGAGGGTTCGCCACCTCGTCCCTGCTGCTGATACGGTGGAGGTCCTCCTTGCATAAACCCCTGAGGGGGTGGCCCCTGTCCTTGATATCCTTGCCCACCCCTGCCTTGCTGGGGAGGGCCTCCACCTCGGCCACCACCACCATATCCACCCCTACCTCCACCTTGTTGAGGATACCCTCCTCTTCCCTGCTGAGGGTATCCTCCACGTCCCATAGCGCCTTGCTGAGGCTGACCATATGACCTCTCAGGCTGTTGAAATCCTTGCTGTTGAGCCCTCACGTCTTGAGATCTAACATCCTGGCTCGATGAGACTTGATGATGCTGACCCGACTGAGAGGTTTCACCTTCTCCATCCTTGGGAGTCTTCTTCTTTCTGGGCATTCTTTTCAGCGCTCTTGAGCTTCTTTTTCAGTTAGATATATTTGAGCAAAGTTATTGTATATTTTAACCTGCCAAACAAGAGAAAGTAGTGACATTATAAACTCTGTCTTCCAATACTTGCAAATGATCATAGAATAGGTTTCAAACATAAATTGTTTACAGACTTCCATTAAAATTTCAAGATACATCTACCGGAGACAGATTACGTAGGTAAGTTCAAAATCAGGTGATTGCAGTGCAAAATTGTTTACAATATTGAAGAAAAAAATCCATCTACCCCGTAGTCTATATAACAAGGTATTAAAAAATAGTAATCATTCCATAATTATAGACTAAATAATTTCACAGGCATTTTTAAAATAAGCTTCAGAAATTCTATTGCGCAGACCTATATGCCACCAGAATGGAGTTTCGGTTCTCACAATGAACAAGGCTTAAAGCATTTATGAATCCTCGGGTCCTTAAGACGAGATCTACTAAATAGAGAAACAGTATTTCTTCATCATGAAAACCTTGAAGTGAGATCTCAGACCTTATAATTCGTACGCACACAGTGAATACAATCTACCCAACAAAAATTCCACGTCACATTACGTACAGAAAACTTCAAAAATTAAAATCCAACGACTCTAAATGCTCTGAGATTTTACTAAAACCTAAACATGCAGCCTACATTAACCAATAGCTTTTTCTTTGATTTAGCTGCCAAAAAAACTCGCACCCAAAAGGCCTACAATTACTCTTAACCACAATTAACAAATATTGTCATCCGCAACTAGATATTCTAACAACATCCAAACTATTCGAAGACAACGCAAATCTTCTTACATCTCTTCAGTACAGGTTAGGAAATTGCATACCGAGACTCAAATGCATCGTACAACATACCTAAAATTTACATGTGTTTCGTATTCACCGCAAAAAAAGTTCGACTCCTGTCAGACAACAAACTTAGTGTACCAATATTAAAAATACCAGAGATTTGCAAAATGTTCACAAACAGCCCAAAATCATTACTCAGTCACCTAAGAACGCCAAACACTAGAAAAACACAGTAATATTTGGTAAATCCTTAACAAAAATTCACAGTAGTCCGGTCAAACACTAGAAAAACACAATAATATTTGGTAAATCCTTAACAAAAACTCACAGTAGTCCTAAATATTTCAAAGGATTTGTCAAATAGTCA
Organism: Cupressus sempervirens; assembly: GCA_028749045.1. Taxonomy (NCBI): domain Eukaryota; kingdom Viridiplantae; phylum Streptophyta; class Pinopsida; order Cupressales; family Cupressaceae; genus Cupressus; species Cupressus sempervirens. The sequence continues at coordinate 98,486,165 of CM053793.1, read as the reverse complement.
GAGGCGCCTCTAATACACCGGTCCTTTACCGTCAAAAAAATATTTCTTCCATAACAAATATTTAGCTAGCCGTCCTCAGGAAATTATTCCAAAAAACTCACAAGGGTTTGCAAGATATGAACAGACTCTTAAAGAAGTATCAATCATCTACCCTTGAGACCCTCAAAAAAATAGCTGAAACTCAAAATGCACAGCCCCTGTATAGAGAGCATCACAGAAAATCAATTCCTTGATAAATAATTTAAAGCATTTAGCGCCATTATTTATAAGAAAATTCACAGATAAAGCAGCAAGTTCATTACCTCAAAAACTTATTTCATGGATAAACTCGTGAAAATTTCTACAGAGCGAAAGTAGCCATTCTCCTCGCTCAAGTTGTTTTGACGAAAACACCTCCACTCACAAACTTTCCTTCCCTCAAACCCTTTAACAACAGGACCACCTCAACGAAATCAACGGCACTGCTGACAGCCTAAACTAATTCACAGAGCCCTAAAATGAAGACACATAAAATGCGCTGAATGGGGGAGAAAAGTGTAAAACAAAAAACAAAAAAAACACGTCAGAAAGCTAAACGAAGTTCCAAATCATTTTTAGCAAGCGTTCCAAAAATACCAAACACATTTTTAGCAACCCAACCAAAAATACCGAGGACTCGTTCTCTCTTAATATCGATCTGCCTAAGCCTAACAACCATTATTGCAAGAGATGCAAGCCCGTACTTTCCGCTCCCCTCATTAAATGCTGATCCTCTGAAGAGATCTGAAAAATGTGCCGTTGAATTATTTAGACCTCCCTAACTACTGGGCATCATCGAAATGCAACCGCTGGACAGAATTCTCTTTCATTTGAGCTTCAGAAACGGAAAAAATTACCTCGAGTATATTTCGCCTCGTAGATTGGAACCTGCCACCTGGGTCTTAATAAAATAGCAGAATGGTGTTTTTAAGAAAAAAATTAGGGTTTTCTTGTTGTCATTGAAATTCGTGCAGAAACGAGAGGAGCTCTCCCTGCAATAATAATAACAAAGCCTCTGCACAGGCTACAATAAATCTCTAATAGGCCAATATTAATTATTTATTTATAAATAAAACTAACCCTGCTTTATTAATTATCTAATTAATAACTACCTGTTGCCCAATTACACTACCTTTTGCTGCTCTTAACTTACGAAGGACGATTGGGGTTCCTCTTTTCTCTCTCCTCTTTTAAGTTTTTCTTTAAGTTCTTTCTTTCTTTTTATCATCAACATGCTGAGCTAGTCTAGGATTCTTTTCCCTTAAGTGAAGTCTCGCTCTTTCTTAGCTTGTGTGGTATAACCCATGGTTTTGTGGAGTTCTTTTCAGTTTTTTAATGAGTAAATGATTTTATATATAACTGATTTTTGTTTCTTTGTTTCCTAGAATTTGGATTTTCTAAGATGGTGAAGAAGGTATTGAGGAGAGGAATTTTAAAGGTATTAAACTAAATCTAAATCTAACTTTTGTGATTGATATTCTTTGATTGTGGTGGAAGCTAATAGAAGGAATTGGCGAATAGATAGTTTCACGTGGATGCTTTATAACACTCTTCTGACAAATAGTTCATGTGATGCTTCATAATATTCTTTGGTAGTGGTAGAAACTAATAAAAGGAATTTCGTAATGTGGGTGTTTAACTAAATTGATAGTTAAAAAGAAATAATTATGGAATAGATAGTTCATATGATGCTTCATTGTATTCTTTGGTAGTGGTAGAAACTAATAGAAGGAATTTTGTAATAGATAGTTCGTTGAGGGAGTCTGTTACTTATTCTAATTGATGCTTCATAGTATTCTTCAATAGTGGTGGAAGCTAATAGAAGGAATTGTCCAAGAGATAGTTTCAGGTAGATGTGTTTGGTACTTATTCTAAGTGATGCTTTATAATATTCTTCTATAGTGCTTAAAACTAATAAAAGGAATTGTTTATTAACTTATTTTTTTAGTTAAATTTAACAGTGTTTATGTCACGTCTTGCCCTTGAATCATTTTCTCTTTCTTGCATAGGTGGCGAATAGCCAAATGTTGACTTGGTCAAAGATGGTTTTAATATTGTTTAACATAAATGAAGTTTAACATCTTAGATTATGTTGGCTCCTGATTGAACAGATTTTAAAATAACCAAGAAACCAGACCAATACATCTAAGGCTAGCAAATTCCTACGATGGATGCACTTGACTACAAATATTGGGCCAACTATAAGGCATAACTCCTTCACTTCAAGCTCTACAAAACCTAGGCGGGTTAACCTTGAGGTTCTAATATATGGTACCAGTGCAAATAAACATAAAATCTGAACCTATTAACAGCAGATGAAACCCTTATATCTTCTTATACTTATGTAATAACATAGGAATGAAATAGCTACAAATCATAACCTATGAACCCATAAGCTAAGTGAGGGTTAATTCCTTTCAGCCCACTACAAAACATGAAAAACTGAACTGATTTGATTAAAATGATTTGTGCAAATGGCCTTCATCTCAGCTTGCATTTGATTTGGTGATCAGTGTCTTATCCATTACAACATAGAGTCACTACCAGCATGATGACCTAACTTGATTGCCTTACAATTAAGTTTATCAACTGAAATCCCCAAACTCCATTCTTACTAGCACCCCCTCCATACACCTAGAAACCCTATCAAATCATTGAAGCATTTACTTAACTCCTTGTATTAAAAGCAACAACAGATCTAGCACACAACTCATCGAAGTTGTCTTAACTTAAATGAACATTATTCATTCAATCACAAAGTTAATAGCATATGAAGAATTATAAGACAAAATAAGAGAACACAGATAATTCATTGTAAATCCCCTTTTGTATTTATCCTTGGAAAGACTGAATACATTAACTGGTAACACTAAATGAAACTTGGGATATGTTACATGATCTATCATCAATTTTCATTATCTTAGAAAAACAATACATGAAATGAACCCAGAAACTTGTACAAGAATGGATGTGTAGGCTTCACTACTAGAGCTCTACTTAATAGACATGAAGTAAAACCAACCAACAGCCTGGTCTCACAGTAAAAACTGGAACCCTCACAATGGATGGGAAAAAGACAAGTATAGAAGAAGAATGGAATCCCGGATCTGATCTGAAAGTGACATGTGTCCATTTAAATCTCCATTCCTTATTGTTGTAAAACCTCTCTCATATTTCTACCCATGAGATCTAATTTGGTTTTCATCATTGTTTCTAACAAACCCAAAATATATCTTCCTCAATGATGAAAACCCTTTTGTTACTAAAATATCTGAAAAGCATCATAAAATGCAGATGATACCTTGGTTTAGCTGATTTTGGAGATGACAAAACTCGTCGATAACTGTATTTTACTACCTTTTACATTCACTTAATTCACCATTTCACTGGGAATCAGATTTGAATTGCCTGAACTAAATTAAATTGAAAATTAGGCACCTGAGATAGATCCTTGCATAACTCTAACCAGTGACCTCTTGTGCAACAACTAATTGCAGAAATGGATAGTTCATCTCTTGTCGATTCCAACGATATATTACACTGTATGTTTCAGATAAAAATAATGTCACTGAGATTGATTTGAAATTTCAGGCCCCGAGCCATGAATAGAGTTTAAAAGAAAAATTTTAATGATCATATAGTTGAACTATATAAAATCATCAAAATTAAAATTTTCAAACTTTTCAATCTGAGATGTGCATTCAATTTCTTTTTTTCAATTTGTTTTGAAATCGTAGAAATTCCTTTTAATTTTCACCTATGTTAATTGCCAAATTTCTATTCACCACTTCACCATGGCGGGCCCCACATCTCCTTATGCATCCATTTGAATCACATGATGTTATGCTTATATGATATTATGATCACATCGTAACATCATAGCTCTCAACTTGACCTTCCTCGATCCTACGGCAACTCTATTTTCGTAGCATCTTAGACTTCAATTTTGCCATTTCCCGAACTCACGATCACCTCTCTAACATCATAACACTCCAAAATTTGTTTGGTGACCATACGCTAATCTTAATATCGAAGGACCTTACCTTGATGTAGTATCGGAGCTCCCAATTTTATCTCTCGCAATCTCCCGATCATATTGTAACATTGTAAGCCTTCATCTTGTTGCCTACAATCTCATGCTTAGACTCCACTTCATAGCATCGTAGAGCCTCATTGTTTATCCTTTGACCTTATGATCGGTATAGAATTGTAAGCCTTCAATTCCTAGCTCCCAACCTCATAATGACCCTTGAAAAGTTGCCATGTCATCACCTTATCTTTTTGGTGCACAACCTTCCAAAACTCATCCTCATGTCTGCCCATGTGGGCCATGGCCCCACTCCTTGTGAGCTTTGACATCTTAAAAGACACGCGTCCTTGAAGACATGATGCATTTGAGTCAATGGATATATAAACAAATAAAATGATCTCCACATCCTCGATGTGGGATAATGTAAATATGCACATACCGCCCCTGTCGTGAACTGTTGTTTGCAACCCTTTTTGCATTCCTTTGCTTTGGACTATAGCTCCATCTTGGTCGTGGACCATTCATCGCAACTCTTGCCTGTGGATCTCCTCATGCAGTTCAAAATACCCATTGTTGCCCTTTGTTGTGGGATGTTGTGCTCTTTCCATGGAAGTTGTCGACTTCTTTCTTCAACACCGTGGATGATTCAGAATGTTAGTTTATCATTATAGAATGCATAGACATGTTGAATGCAAGGTGTTAGAAACATAAAACACCTTGTAGACCTTAATACAACAGTTGGGTACACAAATGTGAAAATGCGCATAAAGGGCTCGAAGTGACTCAAAATGGGGAATGCAAATTTGAGTCCCATTAGATTACACCAAAAAAATTAAATGATTTATTTTAAGATGGAATATATGATTTGTTATGTTATGATGATGTTGCCATAAAATGCATTGTTAAATGTTGTATTTTAATATCATTGTGCTTATGTTGATGTATTTACTTCGTAATGATGTTGTAATTAAGATGTGATATGTGTTGGAGTTGAGGAAAGCCAACTCCGAAGACGCCAAGATCACCTGCATGCGAACCTGTCAAAGAGAAGCCATAGAAGGGAAGAGCATGGAGCACGGGAAAAACCCTAAATGGACATGAGAGACACCATGAATGCAAACACAAGAAGAAATGTATTTACAATAATGTGATGTTCGATATTACAATGAGAGAGAGCGCGAATATAAAGAGCTCATGGAAGCTTGTAGAACAAGCTGGAAGATAAGTGTGACAACTAGAAGGGAACAAACTCCCGTGTTGTCACAACATGCATTAAATATGAAATATTAAATAAATGCATGACCTAAGTAAACTTAAGCAATAGAATAAATAATTAAATATTAATTATTTACTCTAACACCCCCCCTTAAGTGCAACTTAGGGAAATGCCTTAAGCTCACAAAGCTAAGATGAATGCATAATGGGTCCCGGCAACGAGGCCATTTTAGGTACCCAAGTACAATGCAAGAAAAATGAAACCTCTGTAAGCAGGGAAAGAGAGAAAACCACATGGGAAAAACCCTCCCCTAAAAAGAGGTAAGAACCCAGTGAAGAGCTGAAGAAATCTCCAACTAGGGAAAATGTCCCCTAAAACAGGAACAATGAGTGATCATGAAGAAGCAGCATCACTGAAGCATGAAGAAGTCGCAAATCTGTCAAACTGCTGATCTGAAGAAAACTCCATGGAAGAAGAAGGCACGAGCCGAGCATGTCTATATGGTAGATGATCCATCTCACCGAAATGCATAGGTAGCCAGCCACTGCAATCGCCTTGTATATAGGATCAACCACTAAATACATAGTTCACACTATCGAACCATCGAACCATGGATGCATTAGAACACAGCATAACCCCCCCTTAATGCAGACGGGGTGTGATGACAGGCAACTAAGAAGGTGAGCCAAAATCTTCTGCAAACGAACCAAGAACGAGGAGAGAGGGAAAGAGGTATAGACACCGATAAAGACACGGTCTAACTGACTCTGCATGGGCTAATGTCGTGGAAGGGACACTCACTTGACAAAGGGAGAATGCCTAAAACAGCAAACAATAATCCCCCCCATGGTGCTTTATGAAATAGTGCATGCACAGCTGACTCAAAACAACGTTCATGACTCTTAGAAATACAAAAGTGACAGTTTATCTCAATAGAAAAAATGAGCAATAAAAAAGCATCAAAACCTAAAAATACCTGCACCAAAATCTCCGTCTCGGAACCAGCTTTCCGGCGCTTCTTTCGGATCGGAAAAATACCTCCGTATGCAAGAGTTATGGCCAAAAAACCACAAGAAGGTCCAAAACCAAATCAGGAGAGGTGCAAGGCAGGTTGATGACATCGCGCTGACGTCAGCAAGTCATGCGATTAAATTTGACGGCTTGGAGGCCGTCGCAGCAAAAAGAGTGCCACGTGGCAGTGCTGACGTGGCAGGGGTGACGTGGCAGGTCCACGTGGCAAGGTGCCACGTGGCGCCCAAGCCACGTGTCACCCCCGCTGGTGCTGAGTCAGCAAAAAGGCTGAGTGGGCTGCAGTGCTGTCGGGCTGAGCAGAGGCGGGCGGAGGCGGCCGCAGGGGCGGCGGAACCGGGAGGCGGTGGCCGCAGACGGTAGAGCAACCGGCGGAGGTGGCGGACGAGTGGCGGCCGGGAGGAGGCCGGACCGCGGCAGAGCGCGAGCGGCGCTGACTGTTGCGGCCGCTGCGAGCGGCGCGCGGGTGGCGTGACGGCGGCGCGCCCGAAATCCCTTTTTTTAAAAAAATTTTATGCTCTGCGTCCGTACGATCCGTACGGTAGACTCTTGGACTCCTCAAAAAATCGCCAAAAATGCCCTGTCTCCAAAAACGACAAGTTTTATATGAATCCTGACTGCAAACGGCCTTCCGGATCCAATGGTGATGTCCGTTTGGGCCCAAAGTGCTCCGAAAAATTGCTGATCCCCTGATTTGAAGAAAAAATGCACAAATAAACTAGGGTTTGTGACTTCAAATCACGGCTTCAAAATTTCTTCAACGAAGCAGCAGCAGGAAGGCTCTGATACCATGTTGGAGTTGAGGAAAGCCAACTCCGAAGATGCCAAGATCACCTGCATGCGAACCTGTCAAAGAGAAGCCATAGAAGGGAAGAGCATGGAGCACGGGCAAAACCCTAAACGGACATGAGAGACACCATGAATGCAAACACAAGAAGAAATGTATTTACAATAATGTGATGTTCGATATTACAATGAGAGAGAGCTCGAATATAAAGAGCTCATGGAAGCTTGTAGAACAAGCTGGAAGATAAGTGTGACAACTAGAAGGGAACAAACTCCCGTGTTGTCACAACATGCATTAAATATGAAATATTAAATAAATGCATGACCTAAGTAAACTTAAGCAATAGAATAAATAATTAAATATTAATTATTTACTCTAACATCCCCCCTTAAGTGCAACTTAGGGAAATGCCTTAAGCTCACAAAGCTAAGATGAATGCATAATGGGTCCCGGCAACGAGGCCATTTTAGGTACCCAAGTACAATGCAAGAAAAATGAAACCTCTGTAAGCAGGGAAAGAGAGAAAACCACATGGGAAAAACCCTCCCCTAAAAAGAGGTAAGAACCCAGTGAAGAGCTGAAGAAGTCTCCAACTAGGGAAAATGTCCCCTAAAACAGGAACAATGAGTGATCATGAAGAAGCAGCATCACTAAAGCATGAAGAAGTCGTAAATCTGTCAAACTGCTGATCTGAAGAAACCTCCATGGAAGAAGAAGGCACGAGCCGAGCATGTCTATATGGTAGATGATCCATCTCACCGAAATGCATAGGTAGCCAGCCACTGCAATCGCCTTGTATATAGGATCAACCACTAAATACATAGTTTACACTATCGAACCATCGAACCATGGATGCATTAGAACACAGCATAACCCCCCCTTAATGCAGACGGGGTGTGATGACAGGCAACTAAGAAGGTGAGCCAAAATCTTCTGCAAACGAACCAAGAACGAGGAGAGAGGGAAAGAGGTACAGACACCGATAAAGACACGGTCTAACTGACTCTGCATGGGCTAATGTCGTGGAAGGGACACTCACTTGACAAAGGGAGAATGCCTAAAACAGCAAACAATAATCCCCCCCATGGTGCTTTATGAAATAGTGCATGCACAGCTGACTCAAAACAACGTTCATGACTCCTAGAAATACAAAAGTGACAGTTTATCTCAACAGAAAAAACGAGCAATAAAAAAGCATCAAAACCTAAAAATACCTGCACCAAAATCTCCGTCTCGGAACCAGCTTTCCGGCGCTTCTTTCGGATCGGAAAAATACCTCCGTATGCAAGAGTTATGGCCAAAAAACCACAAGAAGGTCCAAAACCAAATCAGGAGAGGTGCAAGGCAGGTTGATGACATCGCGCTGACGTCAGCAAGTCATGCGATTAAATTTGACGGCTTGGAGGCCGTCGCAGCAAAAAAGAGTGCCACGTGGCATAGCCACGTGGCAGTGCTGACGTGGCAGGGGTGACGTGGCGGGTCCACGTGGTGCCCAAGCCACGTGTCACCCCCGCTGGTGCTGAGTCAGCAAAAAGGCTGAGTGGGCTGCAGTGCTGTCGGGCTGAGCAGAGGCGGGCGGAGGCGGCCGCAGGGGCGGCGAAACCGGGAGGCGGTGGCCGCAAACGGCAGAGCAACCGGCGGAGGTGGCGGACGAGCGGCGGCTGGGAGGAGGCCGGACCGCGGCGGAGCGCGGGCGGCGCTGCCTGCTACGGCCGCTGCGAGCGGCGCGCCCGAAATCCCTTTTTTAAAAAAAAATTTATGCTCTGCGTCCGTACGATCCGTACGGTAGACTCTTGGACTCCTCAAAAAATCGCCAAAAATGCCCTGTCTCCAAAAACGACAAGTTTTATATGAATCCTGACTGCAAACGGCCTTCCGGATCCAATGGTGATGTCCATTTGGGCCCAAAGTGCTCCGAAAAATTGCTGATCCCCTGATTTGAAGAAAAAATGCACAAATAAACTAGGGTTTGTGACTTCAAATCACGGCTTCAAAATTTCTTCAACGAAGCAGCAGCAGGAAGGCTCTGATACCATGTTGGAGTTGAGGAAAGCCAACTCCGAAGACGCCAAGATCACCTGCATGCGAACCTGTCAAAGAGAAGCCATAGAAGGGAAGAGCATGGAGCACGGGCAAAATCCTAAACGGACATGAGAGACACCATGAATGCAAACACAAGAAGAAATGTATTTACAATAATGTGATGTTCGATATTACAATGAGAGAGAGCTCGAATATAAAGAGCTCATGGAAGCTTGTAGAACAAGCTGGAAGATAAGTGTGACAACTAGAAGGGAACAAACTCCCGTGTTGTCACAACATGCATTAAATATGAAATATTAAATAAATGCATGACCTAAGTAAACTTAAGCAATAGAATAAATAATTAAATATTAATTATTTACTCTAACAATATGTTGGATTATGATGGGTACTAACTTATTGTTGGTTGCAAGTGTTTGAGTGGATGCAGGAATTGTCACGACGAGAGTGTGGTTGAGGTAGAGAGGGCTAGCCTCTCAGAAGGGGATGCATTGGATGACCGTGTTGCCAAACACACACATCACATAGGATTTCATGTTATTTTTCATTACATTTACTAAAGTTAACCTTGAAAGCTCAAAGTGAAATTTAAATGTTGCATTTGATTTGGTTTTATGAAAAGACGTATAGATAGATTGTTATTGTATTATGACTCTAATGGATGAGTTTATATATATATATATATATATATATATATATATATATATATATATATATATATATATATATATATACAAAAGTTCCACTTTGATTGTTTAATAGGAACTTAGAATTAGACTTTAATATATACTTGTGCCCCCATAAAATTTGTTTTAATGTTTTTTTTTAACTTCCAAAAGAAAAAGGAGGAAGCCATCGCACAGGGGGAATTAGGTCAGTTATATTTTGGCATTTGCTTAAAAAGAAGGGAGTTGGGCATGTAAAATCATTGGTGATTGGAGACTGGAAGGATTGGGGTCAAGCGTGAAGTATTCTCAGATTCTCATTTTTTTTTAACAATTCTTTTGAATTTGATTCTTTCTATTCAAAAAACAATCTTGTTGTTTAGAATGTAGCTTTTGAATTTAATTCTTGCTACTAGTATGTAAATCTTGAATTTGAACCCTTGTTGAATGGAATGTAAACTCTAAATTTAAGTCTTGCAAGTTGAGCATCTATTTTCTACCCTAGCCACCGAGATGACAAACACTCAATTGGGATTTGAAGTTTATGATCTTCCTTAGCTGTATATTATATTTCCATATCTGCACCATCACGTGACATTGAGTGATGCATTGAATTTAGGAAATGTTGCACCAACACCTAACACTTGAGGATAGTAAACCTATGGCTTCTCCATGAGTGAGATAATCCAAGAAGGATGCTTTATTTTAGAAAATGTTTTTTAATGTTTTTTTAAAACTTCCAAAAGAAAAAGGAGGAAGCCATCACACGAGGGGAATTAGGTCAGTTATATTTTGGGATTTGGTTAAAAAGAAGGGAGTTGGGCATGTAAAATCATCGGTGACTAGAGACTGGAAGGATTGGAGTCAAGCATGAAGTATTCTCAGGTTCTGCTTTTTTTCAACAATTCTTTTGAATTTGATTCTTTCTATTCAGAAAACAATCTTGTTGTTTATAATGTAGCTTTTGAATTTAATTCTTGTTGCTAGTATGTAAATCTTGAATTTGAACCCTTGTTGAATGGAATGTAAACTCTGAATTTAAGTCTTGCAAGTTGAGCATCTATTTTCTACCCTAGCCACTGAGACGACAAACACTAAATTGGGGTTTGAAGTTTATGATCTTCCTTAGTTGTATATTATATTTCCATATCTACACCATCACGTGACATTGAGTGATGCATTGAATTTACGAAATGTTGCACCAACACCTAACACTTGAGGATAGTAAACTTGTGGCTTCTCCACGAGTGACATAATCCAAGAAGGATGCTCTATTTTAGAAGGCATGTGAGTGCAATCAAACCTTATTTGATCTTCCAAATTTTGATCCTCTATGGGTCAGTTGAATCCACACACCAATTAAGCACAGTGGCATTGCTTCTATAGAAATTATGATGGGTGTTTTTGTCCCTTCTACAATAACTTCAGAAATTGAGATTCGAACTCTAGAAGGTAGAAATTTGATTGGACATTGAAGTTGTTTCACTTTTGTAATGTCGAGAAACACATCATATTTGTGTAGTTAAATCTTAGCCATTTCAATTGCCCAGAACGCATAGAATCTAGGCCATCCCTCTATGTTGATTGGTGTTATTGTCAGAATGTATGAGTTGTTCCTTCAGGGCCATTCATTACTCTATACTGAATTGTGTTTTTCTTAGATGTAAACGTTCTGTAAATTTTGGTTAATCTGTCTAGCAACAAGGCAGAGTATTTCCACAATATCCCCACTTTAACTGAATAAAAGACTGAAATGGTGTGTGTTGTAACAAGAAATGAGACTATCCAAGATAACTACTTTTCTTCCATTGCATAAATCTCCTATTTAGTTCAGAAATCTTAGATTCTATTAGGATATTATAAAAAAATATTCATTTTACTTCTTTCATGATGAAATGTAGCATGTCGATTGTGGAGCACTGTTAAGATGTGAAATTTCTAGAAACCAGCAGTGACAAAATACCCTTAACAAATTAATTTCTAATTCAGATGTAATATTGAGGATGTTTATTGTTTTGTTTCTGAATAATCCTAGCTTTTGTAATGTATTGTTGCCAGTGTTTTTGGTTGAACTAGGGTATTTTTAGCATCCATAAGGTTAATTGAATTGTGGTTTCATTTCTTTCATTTATTTATCTACAATCAAGTGTTTAAATGAATTGTTGTTGGTTGTTTGAGGCTTTATAGTATTCATTTCAGCATTGTTGTGTTTGACTGTACCATATGAAAAGAATGATCATATGTGTTTCAATCAGTTGCAATAGTCTTCATTTTAGCATTTATGTGTTTGACTATACCATAAGGAAACAAGAACATATGAGTGTTATACAATTGCAATAGTTTAATCACTACAAGTCCTAGACTGAAATTCCTTGACAAAAACAAATCCTCAGTTTAGAAATGAAGGTGTTGCTGAGTTTTTAGCTCATCATCTAGAAATACAATACAATCAACATTAGTTTTAACATATTGTTGTAAATCAACGTGTAGACGTGTATTTTCCTTCATGGATGGGTGTAATGTAGCAATAATGGGAAGGATAGAATGGATACTTCATGTTTAGTTTCTTCAATCTGCTAGTTCTATAAAATGGATACATGTTGTTCTTGTTTCTTCTACCATTAAATCTGGCTCTGTAAGTGCTTGGCCAAGCCAATTATGTAATGGGCACCCCTGAATGTCCCAAAAGCTAAACCAAATTGCTGAAAGGCATTATGTCAAAAAGTTTGCATTCAATTACTTAAAACCCCTTATAACTTTGGAAATCAACCGTTTATTTGTTTGTTGTGTTTCGTGCATGGAATTGGTATCATACAACATAAACAAGAAAGAAACTACAACAATATGCAAAGTAGAAATGAACTGCTGGTAATAAAATGTTATTTTCATAATTCATAAAACCAAATACATGGCAGATTTATCAACTCACTAATTACTTCAACAATATTGTCATAATACTCCAGCCCATGCTTACGAACTTGCTGCTACAATACTTTGTCCTCCAATCAGTCCACTACCTTCATAATACCATTCCCTCCAAGCGGCATAAGCGTCGGACAAGTAGTGAAGAAGATATGAGCAAAATATCAAATCTGCCTGTAGCCGGAAATGCAACTAAACTGCCTGATACTGAAGCCAATAAGAAAGAATTCCAAAGGCCAAACCCCAAGGGAATGACGTCTAGAATGTTACAAGAGAGGATAGACGTCCTCAAATGCCAAAAACAAAGCTGCAACTCACACACCAATTTCTTCTCATATTCAACCTGTCTAATGAAGCTACAAATGCTTCCTTTTATTCTATTCCCACGGGTCCGCTCAACTCATATGGGCAATGTGGGATAAAGATATGTAATATAAAACATATATTAAAATACCCCTTATGTCTCCCTTGGGTACACATCACCATAAAATAAATATTAAAGTAACACTTTAATATTTTACAATTAAATTAGACGTTACTTTAATAAAACTTCAGGCATTAAAATGTGTTAGCAATCGGACTCCGAATAATGCGAGTGATAGCTCATCGAAAAGCTCTCACCGAGGAGTATCGAATCCAATCACCAAAATTGACCTGCACTGTGTCCTGCCGACTTACTAAAAATAGCAAGTATGCCTGAAACTGAGTAAATCAACTTCGTTTTAGCCCAAACTGGAAATGACTAGGCCAAAACACTCCAAGATCCCATTAAACCCTTCGTTAGCCCTCGGGACCATGTAGAACAAGGCTAACGCACACACACTTGGTCAACTGCTAAAATGGGGACATTACAGTCCGCCCCCCTTGAAATTGCTTTTCCTCAAGCAATCTCAGTCCAGCCTGCTGAATAACCTGCTCACTCTCCCATGTAGAATCTTCCTCCGGCAGATCTTTCCATCTGACCAAATACTCCTTCACTATCCTATTTCTAAGCTTCCTCTCTCTGGTATCCAGAATAGCCTCAGGTACTAACACAAGCTTCCCCTCCTCATCCAAAGGGGGTAAATCTGCAGAAGGCACAACACTCTGACCAATGGCTTTCTTAAGCCTAGACATATGAAACACATTGTGCACTCGATTGCCCTCTGGAAGCTCAAGCTCATAGGCGACTTGGCCCACTTTGCGAATCACCCTGTAGGGACCATAAAATCTAGGTTTCAACTTTTCAGCTGTGCTCTTCTTGAGCGATGACTGTCTATATGGTTGTAGCCTCAAGTAAACCATATCCCCTACCTCGAAACTGCGCTCTATTCGGTGCTGATCAGCATACAATTTCTGTTGATTCTGGGCCTATTGTATATTCTCTTTGAGCACTTTCAGGATGTCCTGACTATCCTGCAATAAGTTTTTGGCTTTGGGCACTCTACTGTCCCCCAAAACTAAATCCATGAAGCTAGGTGCTTCATAACCATAGAGTGCCATGAAAGGAGTCATCTTGATGGACATATGATAAGTGGTGTTATAACAATACTCTCCCATATGCAACCATCTGATCCAAGCCTTTTGTTGTGTAGTTACATAGTTCCTCAAATATCCTTCCGCCCATTTATTCACAATCTCTGTTTGCCCATCTGTTTGCGGATGATAACTAGTGCTAGGTGTAAGATCTGTACCACACAACCTAAACAACTCTTGCCAAAAAACACTCATAAACTTACTATCCCGGTCGCTGACAATGAATCTGGGCAACCCATGTAACCTGAATATCTCTTTAAAGAAAAGATCTGCCACCTGTGCTGCTGTGTAAGTGGACGGAATAGCAATGAAGTGAGCAAACTTCATCAAGCGGTCCACCACCACATAGATGCAATCCCTTCCCTGCACTCGTGGTAAACCAGTGATGAAGTCCATCGAAATACTTTCCCATTTCCTATCAGGAATGGGCAAGGGCTGTAATAAACCTGCAGGAAATGTGTGTTCTCCCTTATTCTGTTGACAAACCACACACTCCCTGACATACCTTTGAACATCATCCTTGAGCCCTTTCCATGAAAACCGCTCTCGGATCTACCTGTAGGTCTTGAAGACCCCCGAATGTCCAGCTATGGGTGCATCATGAAATGCCTTCAGTATCACCTCTCTCAAATGTGATGACGAAATCAAATAAACCCTGTCCTGAACTTTGATCAATCCATCTATCACCTCATAGCGATCATCCTGTATGGTACCTGAAATCAATCCAGAAGCCCAAGCATCTCCGACATACTCTGCTATAATCCGATCTCTCCAATCTCCTGAAATCTCTGCCAGAGCACATAAGTGAGGTCTCCGAGATAAGGCATCAGCCACCACATTTTTCTTACCTTTGACAAACTCTATGTCAAAGTCATAAGCCTGCAATTTAGTCACCCATTTTTGTTGTCGGTCATTAAGATCACGCTGGCTCATGAAGTATTTAATACTATTGTGATCAGTCTTGATCACAAAACGTCCACCTACCAAGTATGATCAAAATTTGGCCAATGCATGCATTATGGCCAACATCTCCCGGTCATAGACATAATAACTTTTCTCAACTCCTCGGAGCTTCCTACTCTCGAATGCAATGGGATGCTTTTCCTACATCAATACTGCTCCAATCCCATCACCTGATGCATCACAATGAAGCTCAAAAGGCTTCGTGAAATCCGGTAGAGCTAGAACTGGACATGAAGACATTACCTGCTTGAAATGCTCAAAACACCTCTGTGCTGCCCCTGTCCACACGAAGGCTCCTTTCCTGGTAAGATCTGTCAAGGGTGTAGCAATCTGTGAGAATCCCTTAACAAACCTCCTATAAAAACCACATAAACCAAAGAATCCCATAAGCTGTGTAAGGTTTGTGGGAGTAGGCCATTCTACAATAGCTCTAATCTTTTCGAGATCAACCCGAACGCCATCTGCACTAATGATATGCCCCAGGTAAAGGAGCTCAGTCATGCCAAACTCACATTTAGATTCCTTGGCATACAATGACTCTCTCTCCAGAATAGATAACACCTCCTCTAGATGATGTAAGTGCTCCTCCCAGGTCTTACTGAAGACCAAGATGTCATCAAAGAAGATCAAGACAAATCTCCTTAGCTGCTTCCTGAATACCTGGTTCATACAACTTTGAAATGTAGCAGGTGCATTGGTTAGACCAAATGGCATAACCATGAACTCAAAGTGGCCATAGTGACATCGGAAGGCTGTTTTCTCAATGTCCTTTACTCTCATCCTGATCTGATGGTATCCGGATCGCAAATCAATTTTGGTGAAGAAGCATGCCCCATGCAACTCATCAATCAGCTCATCAATCCTAGGAATGGGATACCTGTTTTTAATTATTTTCTTATTCAGTGCCCTGTAATCGATGCACATGCGCATCGTCCCATCCTTCTTCTTTACCAATACTACTGCTGAAGCAAAAGGGCTCTTACTGGGCCTGATATGCCCCATCTCCAACAAATCCTTAATCGCCTTCTCTATCTCATCCTTGTGTTTCTTAGGATGATGATAGGGAGTAATCATAACTGGTTTGGCTCCCTCCTCGAGCTCAATAACATGTTCCATCCCTCTGTCAGGAGGAACCCCATGAGGAATATCGCTAAATACTTTAGCGTGTCTATCAAGTATCTTCTGGACATCTAGTGGATGACTCTTTTCTTGTGGCTCTGGTGAAGTTGGCATAATGTGGCACTCTGCCGCCCACTCTATGTCATCATGACGAAAAAGTCTCTGCATTCTCCTCAAGGACACTACTCTGCAACTTCCATCTGAAAGCCCTCTAAGTACCACAGTTCTGCCCTCATGCT
This sequence comes from Cupressus sempervirens, assembly GCA_028749045.1. Classification (NCBI taxonomy): domain Eukaryota; kingdom Viridiplantae; phylum Streptophyta; class Pinopsida; order Cupressales; family Cupressaceae; genus Cupressus; species Cupressus sempervirens. The sequence goes on along the minus strand of CM053793.1, from coordinate 98,469,619 downwards.
GGAATCTCATCTCCAATTTCGCTAGATTGAGTGTGAACTCAACTAGTGAAGCCATCTATGTCATGCCGAGGATGACATCATAATCTCCCATGTCCACAACATAGAACTCATCCTCCAACTCGTAGCCATCTCCAAACCTGATGTGAAGATTAGATATCTTCCGAGTGCATAATAACTTATCACCGTTAGCCACCATGACTCTAAACCCATCATGCTCCTCTATCTGTAACCCTCTCCTGGCTACCAACTATGCATCTATGAAGTTATGTGTAGCCCCAGTGTCAATAAGAGATATCACTTTCTGCCCCTGGATAGTACCCCTGACCTTAAATGTGATTGCCTTTTGGGCCTCTGTCAAGCGTGCCAACGATCTATCATCCTTAGGAATGTTGCTCTCCTCTATAGTGTTACCCTCCTCTGAATCAGAGTGTTGATCCTCCCCTTCTGACTCTGACTCTTCTGCTGAAAAATACTCCATTTGATTTGCCTTAGCCTTGAGAGAACATTTATGAGATAAGTCCCAAGGCTCTCTACAATGGAAGCACAGCTTCTTCTTTCGAAGTTCATTCAAGGTTTCATTGTCTAGTCCTTTTGATCCTTCTTTGGGTTTGCTATACTCTTTCTGAAATGATTTTTTGTCTTTGTCCTTGCGGTAGGAAGAATCTGTTGAATGGTTTTTTCCTTTGTATACCGAAGGGGCTAAATCTCGTGCCTTTTTAGTTGCTTCAGCTAACGTGAGTGGATCATGTCCCTTCACCCAACCTCGTAATGGATCAGCAAGACCATCACAAAATAACTCCACCAATCTCCTAGGAGAGATATCAGTAACAAGTACAGACAAGCGCTGAAACTCGGCAATGTAAGCATCCACAGAACCTGACTGTTTTAACTGTGCTAGCTCCTTGAAATGTAACTCGGGATCCTTAGTGTCAAATATCCCAATCAATGTTTCGGTGAATTCCTCATAGGATGTAATCTGATTATGCCCCAAAGTCACCATGTCATGATGCCACCATTCATGTGCAACGCCATCCAAGTGCATAGCCGCATACTTGATAGCCTCCTCCTCAGGCATAGGATTTAGCTACAAGTATGTATCTAACTTCTGCACCCAAGCTCGTGCAGTCATCTTCCCTGAAGCATCATAATAAGGTAAAGAAAGTTTTCCAAGTTTCTTCCTCAACTCAAAGTTTTGATTCCTCCCTCCTGCTTTAGGCATGTGTCTCATCCTCAAGTCCATATAATCTCTAAGAGAAATATCTGCCTGAAACTCTGGTCCACTAGCCTCCCAGTTCCTCCTGAACTGATCTTGTAACTCGATAATCTGCGGTTCGTTTACTGGATGAACCGGATCTCTGGGTGAAAAAGTGGGTAGAAGAGGTCTCGAGCTCGCAGTCCGTGTTGGGCGTGCAACGTGTCTAAAGTTATCAGCCTCATTCCCATTGTTGCCGTGTCCATTATTACCATTAATGTTATTCACAGGACCATTGTTGTTGCCTTGGCCTTCATGGTTATTGTTTCCCCCGTTGTTATTGTTTCCCTCGTTGTTATTGTTTCTGTTGTTGGCATCACCTGGATTAATATTGACACCCATCTGTCTAGCCATGAGCTGCAACATCATGTCCATTCGCCTATTCTGCTCCTGCTGCATACGCTGCCCTTGCTCTAATGTATCCAGTAACTGTCGGAACAGTACCTCCCCCTGATCTAGACCAGCATTTCTGCCTCCGCCTAATCCTGTATTCCTGTCATCTCGATCACCCATATTATTGTCCTGATCACAGAATATCTCCTCTGTGTCTGTATGGTTGAATTCAATGTCCCCCTGCACGGATGTACTAGACTGTTTGCTTTGCAAGTCTGAAATCCTATTTTGTCTTGCTTTGGTATCGCAGAAATTATAAGACCCCTGTCGCATGCTTAAACATAAATGCTTAGCCTGTGTTTTTTACTTACTTTTTCCCTCTATCCGGCTATTCCAAATTCCCTATAAGACCTCCACAAGATGGCAGGACTTATAGCTCTGATACCACTGTAATGGGCACCCCTGAATGTCCCAAAAGCTAAACCAAATTGCTGAAAGGCATTATGTCAAACAGTTTGCATTCAACTACTTAAAACCCCTTATAACTCTGGAAATCAAACGTTTATTTGTTTGTTGTGTTTCGTGCATGGAATTGGTATCATACAACATAAACAAGAAAGAAACTACAACAATATGCAAAGTAGAAATGAATTGCTTCTAATAAAATGTTATTTTCAGAATTCATAAAACCAAATACATGGCAGATTTATCAACTCACTAATTACTTCAGCAATATTGTCATAATACTCTAGCCCATGCTTACGAACTTGCTGCTACAATACTTTGTCCTCCAATCAATCCACTACCTCATAATACCATTCCCTCCAAGCGGCATAAGCGTCGGACAAGTAGTGAAGAAGATATGAGCAAAATATCAAATCTGCCTGTAGTCGGAAATGCAACTAAACTGCCTAATAATGAAGCCAATAAGAAAGAATTCCAAAGGCCAAACCCCAAGGGAATGACGTCTAGAATGTTACAAGAGAGGATAGACGTCCTCAAATGCCAAGAACAAAGCTGCAACTCACACACCAATTTCTTCTCATATTCAACCTGTCTAATGAAGCTACAAATGCTTCCTTTTATTCTATTCCCACGGGTCCGCTCAACTCATATGGACAATGTGGGATAAAGATGTGTAATATAAAACATATATTAAAATACCCCTTATGTCTCCCTTGGGTACACATCACCATAAAATAAATATTAAAGTAACACTTTAATATTTTACAATTAAATTAGACGTTACTTTAATAAAACTTCAGGCATTAAAATGTGTTAGCAATCGGACTCCAAATAATGCGAGTGATAGCTCATCGAAAAGCTCTCATCGAGGAGTATCGAATCCAATCACCAAAATTGACCTACACTATGTCCTGCCGACTTACTAAAAATAGTAAGTATGCCTGAAACTAAGTAAATCAACTTCGTTTTAGCCCAAACTGGAAATGACTAGGCCAAAACACTCCAAGATCCCATTAAACCCTTCGTTAGCCCTCAGGACCATGTAGAACAAGGCTAACGCACACACACTTGGTCAACTGCTAAAATGGGGACATTACAAATTATTTTCTACATTTAATTATGTGGTCCAGATAACACATATGTGTGTGACTATGCTTGTTTGGTTTTACTACATATGTGTAGATGTGTAGTGTTATTTTCATTCCCTGCTTCATTCCCTAACTAGGTTGTTAGGCATATGGTTGCATGTAGTATGTTTCACGGCTGCACCGGATCCATTTGATCCATCTTGTTCCGGGAAGCTAGGCTTCTCGTGCCAGGGTCAGGGCATTCTTCATGTCAAGAAGAATCTTGGGGGAGTAATCATTCTGTGGTTGGCGAAGTAAAAGCACCTGGGCCACAGTCCTATCTCAGATAGTAGATGGACAACGTCTTATGGCTTTGGAGACAGGTTATGTTAAAGGTCATGACAAGAATGGATAAACTTAGCTTTTATTGTATTTTCATCCTTGAGATGAGCTGTTCTATGTAATTGTATCTAAGAGCAATATAAATTCTGGAAATTGATGTAATGTATTTCACTGTAATTGATGTATGTTTAGACCAGCAACTTGGTCTTATGTGTTCTCCAACATAACTTGTGTTAATGTGATTAATCATCACCGTCATGATGTAACTCTGAACATTCCTTGAATATTCTAAAGATGTGAAATTGTAGATCAACACCTTAATGTTATGTCAAATTTGCTGATAAACTATTTGTTAAATTAAGCAATTAATGGATAATGAGTTCTTGACTTTTCCACATTGGTTATGATTGGTTCTTTTCTGCTCTTTCCTCATTTTGTTGATGTGGAAATTGATAAGTAGGACATGGTTCTTACATATGGTATCAAAGCATGGTTTAAACCTAGGCCCTTGGGCTACTGTGCTAACTTGCACCAATGTTTGTCAGGTGTTTGAGTTATCACCATGGCCACAAGAGCTAAACGAAGAAGTGGGTCCAGCAGCGGTGCACAAGCTGAGGATCCTAACAAGAGGTTAGATCAAATATTGGCATTGTTGACCCAACAGGGGGCTTTGTTACAGCAACAAGGCCAAAAAATGGATAACTTAGAGCATGAGACTTGAGGTAGGCATGCTAAAGAAGACGCAAGGAAGCATGATGAAGATTAGCATTTTGAAGTCCTACATAAACAAGAAGAGGAATTGAGGAAGAAATATGAGGATGAGTAGTTGGCTGAGGCTCTTAGGAGATCTAAGATAAAGCAGAAGGTAGAAGTTGACCGTTAGGTTTCTCTCGTTAATTCTGACAGGGTATAGATAACAGTTGAATTGAACAAAGATCTCAAGAAGGTGACTACACCCATGTTTCATGGTAGAGCTTATGGGGAAGATGTTGAGGCATGGAATACTAGTATGGAGAAGTATTTCCTAGTTTGAAACTATATGGGAAAATCTAGAGCAGTTTGGGCCACATTTCAACTAATAGGTGAGGCAACTACATGGTGAGAAAATGTTATGGACGAAAAGAAGCTCCAACACGGGGAGGTAACCTAGGAAGAATTCTTTTTTTTTTTTCTGCAAATGTTGGCTACCTCAGCTATTTTATGACAAGAAAACAATAGACTTCTACAAACTAGTTCAAGGGAACATGAACATTACATAGTATCATGAATGATTTTGTCATTTGGTGATATATGTTCCTTAGTATCAACATGATGAGTTATTTAGAACTCAAAAATTTGTAATGGGTTTGTGACCAGAGATCTATAGTGAGGTTGAAATGCAGGAGCTCGAGACCATGGACTTTCCACTGCGAAAGGCCCTTAAGTAGGAATAGAGACTGAAGGATGCTTCTTCATATAAATCCTCCAACCATAACTCTACAAGGAAGTTCTAGGATAATAGGTTATATCAGGATAATAGGGGTTATCAAGAAGACAAACCTAAGGGAAATGGAAAGAAACATCAAATTAGAAACATGAAGGATAAGGCACAAAACAATTATGGTAGGAACAAGAACAAGGAAAACTAGAACAACAACAAGAATCAAAATCACAAAAATAGAAATGGAAGAAATGGAAACAACATAGGTGATCAGAATAGGAATGATGATAGGAGAGGCCCTAAGATAGGATGTTTTGTATGTGGTGGTAACCATTTTGCTACTAAGTGCCCACAACGATTCAATAGGAGGGACCTTCCTCTGCAACACCACATTCATGTTGCAGTTCATCATAGACAAGCAAATTATCATGCCACTCTTATACAAATGACTGGTACACTTTTTGGTTACCCTATTTCTATCCTTATAGATACTGGTGCTACTGAATGATTTATAGATCCTATGATAGTAGCTAAGATACCTGTTACGGTTGGTTTTATGGATGACCCTTGGATTGTAGAGTATGGTAATAGGGCTAAACATAGGGTAGAGCAATGCTTATTTTGTAGTGAGTTGGAAATCCCTACCTTTTGAACAAAGGTCAACTTGTATGTAGTGCCTTTGGGCTCCTACGATGTCATTTCAGGCATCAATTGGTTAAGCATAAAGCTTTAGTAAATTGTCGAGATAAGGTGATCAAATGCCTTGATGACACAAGGTATTCATTGATACTGAATGGTGTTAAATGATCCTTAGAACTAAGGCACATATCAGCAATGCAGTTGAAGAAAGCCAAGAGGAAGGGATATCAATTATATGTAGCCCATTTTAAGAATCTGGAAGAGACCCCACCTTGATTAGAGGATCATCCTATTTTGTAGGAATTCAGAGATGTGTTTCCAAATAATTTTCCTGAGCTACCCCCTAAGAAGGAGTTTGATTTCTCCATAGATCTTGTACCAGGAGTAGAACCTCAATTAAAGGTTCCCTACCGTATGAATTCCACCGAAATGCATGAGTTGAATACTCAACTACGAGAACTCTTGGATAAAGGTTTCATTCGACCTAGTGTGTCACCGTGGGGAGCTCTTGTAATCTTTGTTAAGAAGAAGGATGGTACCTTAAGATTATGCATTGACTATTGCATGCTGAACAAGGTGACCATAAAGAATTGATACACTCTCCCAAGGATTGATGAACTTTTTGATCAAATGAAGGGAGCAATCGTATTCTCTAAAATTGATTTATAATCTGGATATCACCAACTTCAGACTCAGGACAAAGATATACCTAAGACAACATTCAGAACAAGGTATGGGCATTATGAGTTTGTAGTCTTACCTTTTGGACTGACAAATGCACCTACCGCTTTCATGAACCTAATGAACAATGTTTTTAGAGACTGTCTCGACAAATTCATGGAGATATTTATTGATGATATCTTAATATACTCCAAGAATTTAGAAGAGCACAAAGAGCATTTGTGCATAGTGTTGTAGCATCTGAGAGACAAGAAACTATATGGAAAACTCTCCAAGTGCTCTTTTTATCAGAAAGAGATCCACTACTTGGGACATATTTTATCAGCGGAAGGCATAGCAATGAACCCCGCAAAGATAAAAGTCATCCTTGAATGGCCAACTCCGCATAATGTAAGTGAGGTTAGAAGTTTTATGGGTCTTGATGGGTACTACAGGAAATTCGTTGAGGGATTTTCTAGTATTGCAGCACCGTTCATGTCTCTTCAACCCAAGGGTAAAAGATTTGAGTGGACAGAAGCATGTGAGAAAGCTTTTCAATTGGTCACGCAAAAGCTTACTACCACTCCTATCTTGGTCATACTAGACCCTAATGGACATTTTGTTGTCACAACATATGCTTTCGGAGATGGGCTTGGGGGTGTATTAATGTAGGACGGTAAGCTTGTTGCCTACAAGTCCAAGAAGCTCAAATTGAATGAAGTAAATTATGGCCCTCATGATTTGGAGTTGGTAGCAATAGTACATGCTTTGCAGATGTGGTGACATTACTTTTTGGGAAAGCCATTTGAGCTTAAGATTGATCATATGGGATTGAGATACATTTTCACTCAACCTAATCTGAATGCCAGGTAGAGACGGTGGCTTGAATTCCTTAGTAAGTATGACTTTGGCATTGAATAGACTAAAGTAAAAGAGAATAGAGTAGCGGAAGCACTTAGTCACAGGAGGCATATCACCACTATTACTTCATCTTGAACTCGTATGAGAGAGTTCATACTTCAATACCTTCCTGGAGATACCCATTATGAATGGGTGAAGTCTGTTTTGGATATCGATATCTCTGATTCATGATTTGTTGATTACTCTTTTAATGAGGATGGTTTGCTTAAATACCAAAATAGGATTTATGTTCCCTATTGTGAAGGGTTGCAAAAAGTTGATCTTGAGGAGATGCATTACACTCCATTTTCAGGGCACCCTGGGGTAAACAAGATGATGGCTAATTTGAGACCTTTATACTTATGGTCTAGACTCAAACAAGATGTGACAAAGTATGTTCCCAGTGTTTGGAATGTCAACGTGTCAAGACTAAGCATGTCCATTTGGTAGGTCTTCTGTACCCACATGAGATTTTGCAATATAAATGGCAGGTTATTAGCATGGATTTTGTGTAGGGTTTACCCATGACTCAATGCAAGCATGATGTCATCTTGGTCGTTGTCGACAAATTAACCAAAGTTGCCCATTTCATCCCTAACAATCTGAAGGATGGATCTCTAGTTTTGGAAAGAAAATTTATCTAACAGATATTTTGACTACATGGTATTCCAGAGACCATCATCTCTGATAGGGACACCCAAATGACTTCAAGATTTTGGACAACCTTGAACTCCACTCTAGATACACGCCTGAATTTTAGCACAACTTACCACCCTAAGACTGATGGGCAAATTGAGAGGGTGAACCAGGTGCTTGAAGATTTGTTGCACATGTACTACATGGATAGAGGAGTATCTTCCATTGGTGGAGTTTGCCTATAACAATTCCTAACATTCTTCCTTGGGTATGGCTCCATTTGAGGCTCTTTATAGATAAAAATGTCAGACTCTTATCAGCTAGGATAGGGTTATTGTAGGTCTTAAGATGCTAAGAGAGATGGAAGAGCAGGTAATCTTAATTTGTAGTCGACTCTAGGAGGCAATAGATTGACAGAAGAGTTACGCAAACAAGAAACACACTTTCCTTCTGTTCTAAACTGAGGATAAAGTGTTTTTTAGGGTTAGACCACATAAGAGTTCAATCTTGTTTGGCAAGAGCTCAAAGATTGCCCTGAGATTTTTTGGTCCATTCAAGGTCTTAGAAGTTATCAACCCAATTGCTTATCAACTTGCTTTGATACCTTCTTTAGCCTGTATTCATAACGTCTTCCATGTTTCTTTTCTTAAGCCATATCATCCTGAGATATCTCATGTTCTTGATTGGCATGCATTGTGGGTATAGGATCCAAGGGTGATGGTAGTTCAGCCCACTTGACTCATTGAGCAGCGTACCCTCAAGGTATGAGATAGGGACGTTCTCCAATATAAGGTCCAATGGGACCAATTTGGCATGGATAGTGCCACTTGGGAGGATGTAAAGGATTTATAAAAAAAATTTCCCCATCTTTTTGTATAGCTATTTTATTTCAGTTAGATATCAGTTTTGGTATGTGTATGCTAATTTTGTTGTGAATGACATCGAAACGATGCCTTTTCCTAGTGGGGAAGAATGTCACATCTTGCCCTTGAATCATTTTCTTTTTCTTGCATGGGTGGCGAATAGCCAAATGTTGACTTGGTCAAAGGTGGTTTTAATCTTGTTTAAGATAAATGAAGTTTAACATGTTAGATTACACCAAAAAAATTAATTGATTTATTTTAAGATGGAATATATGACTTGTTATGTTATGATGATGTTGCCATAAAATTTGTTATTAAATGTCATATTTTAATGTCATTACGCTTATGCTAATGTATTTACTTCCTAATGATGATGTAATTAAGATGTGATATGTTGGAATATGATGGGTATTGGTTCATTGTTGGTTGTGAGTGTTTGAGTAGATGCAGGAATTGTCACGATGAGAGTGTGGTTGAGGTAGAGAGAGCTAGCCTCTTGGAAGGGGATGCATTAGATGACTGTGTTTCCACATACACACATCACATGGGATTTCATGTTGTTTTTCGTTACATTTACTAAAGTTAACCTTGAAAGCTCAAAGTGAAATGTAAATGTTGCATTTGATTTGGTTTTATGAAAAGACGTATAAATAGATTGTTATTATATTATGACACTAATGGATGAGTTCATATATATATATATATATATATATAAACAAAAGTTCCACTTTGATTGTAGGAACTTAGAATTAAACTTTAATATATACTTATGCCCTCATAAAATTTGTTTTAATGTTTTTTTTAACTTCCAAAAGAAAAAAGAGGAAGCCATCGCACAAGGGGAATCAAGTTAGTTATATTTTGGGATTTGGTTAAAAAGAAGGGAGTTGGGCATGTAAAATCATCAGGGACTGGAGACTGGAAGTATTGGGGTCAAGCATGAAGTATTCTTAGGTTCTCATTTTTCTTTTTAACAATTCTTCTGAATTTGATTCTTTATATTTAGAAAACAATCTTGCTATTTAGAATATAGCTTTTGAATTTAATTCTAGCTACTAGTATGTAAATCTTGAATTTGAACCCTTGTTAAATGAAATGTAAACTATAAATTTAAGTCTTGCAAGTTGAGCATATGTTTTCTACCCTAGCCACTGAGATGGAAAACACTCAATTGGGATTTGAAGTCTATGATCTTCCTTAGCTATATATTATATTTCCATATCTGCACCATCACGTGACATTGAGTGATGCATTGAATTTACAAAATGTTGCACCAACACTTAACACTCGAGGACAATAAACATGCGGCTTCTCCATGAGTAACATAATCCCAGAAGGATGCTCTATTTTAGAAGGCATCTGAGCGTAATCAAACCCTATTTAACCTTCCAAAAAAATTGATTCTTTATGGGTCAGTTGAACCCACATGCCAATTAAGTACAGTGACATTGCTTCTATAGAAATTAAAATGGGTGTTTTTGTCCCTTCTATAGTAACTTTAGAAATTGAGATTCAAACTCCCTAGAAGGTAGAAATTTGATTGGGGATTGAAGTTGTTTCACTTCTATAATGTTGAGAAACACGTCATATCTGTGTAGTTAAATCTTAGTCATTCCAATTGCCCATAACACATAGAATCTAGGCCATCCCTCTCTGCTAATTGGTGTTATTGTCAGAATGTCTGAGATGTTCCTTCTAGGCCATTCATTACTCTATACTGATTTGTGTTTTTCTTAGATGTAGACATTTTTTTAATTTTGGTTAATCTTTCTAGCAACAAGGCAGAGTATTTCCACAATATCCCCACTTTAACTGGATAAAGATTGAAATGACGTGCGTTGTAACAAGAAATGAGACTATCCAAGATAACTACTTTTCTTCCATTGCATAAATCTTCTATTTAGTGCATAAACCTTAGATTCTATTAGGATATTATTAACAAATATTCATTTTACTTCTTCCATGATGAAATGTAGCATGTTGATTGTGGAGCACCGTTAAGATGTGAAATTTCTAAAAACCAGTGAGAAAATACCCTTAACAAATTGATTTCAGATTCAGATGTAATACTGTGGATGTTTGTTGTTTTGTTTCTGAATAATCCCAACTTTCATAATGTATTGTTGCCAGTGTTTTTGGTTGAACTAGTGTATTTTAAGCATCCATAAGGTTAATTGAACCGTGGTTTCATTTTGTTCATTTATTTATCTACAACTGAGTGTTTAAATGGATTGTTGTTGGTTGTTTGAGGCTTTATAGTATTCATTTCAGCGTTGTTGTGTTTGACTGTACCATGCAAAAAGAATGATCATACGTGTTCCAATCAGTTGCAATAGTCTTCATTTCAACATTTTTGTATTTGATTGTACCATAAGGAAGAAACAACATACGAGGGTTATACAATTGAAATAGTTTAATCACTACAAGTCCTAGATTGAAATTCTTTGACAAAAACAAATCCTCAGTTTAGAAATGAAGGTGTTGCTCAGTTTTTAGCTCATCATCTAGAAATACAATACAATCAACATTAGTTTTAACATCTTTTTGTAAGTGAGTGTGTAGACGTGTACTTTCCTTCATGGCTAGGTGTAATGTAGCAATAATGGGAAGGATAGAATGGATACATCATGTTTAGTTTCTTCTATCTGCCAAATTTTTAGAATGGATACATGTTATTCTTATTTCTTCTACCATTAAATCTGGCTTTATAAGTGCTTGAGCAAGCCACTTGTTTTCTACATTTAATTATGTGGTCTAGATAACGCATATGTGTGTGACTATGCTTATTTGGATTTACTACATATGTGTAGATGTGTAGTGATGTTGGATACAATTATCCAATTGTGTGTTGTCTTTGATGTTACACAAATGTCATATCAGTTATTAGTTAGTGTCTACCGAGCTTAGTTGGTCAGGAAAGCAAGTTTCAGATTCTATCAAACATTTTTTACTGAGCTTACTCGAGAGTCAAAGGATTTTGTGGCAGAAGTCTGTGTTAACCGAGCTTGCAAGGTTAATGAAAGAAATTTATTGTTTACTGAGTTCACTTGGTCTCCAAAGGATTTTGTAGAGTTTGCAGTGTTAACCAAGCCTCTGTTGGTTAACACAGGAAATCAGTTCTGAAGCAGTGTTTACCGAGCAGGGTCAACCAATGAAGGATTTTATTATTTTGGAAAATAAAGTTTAATTGTTTCATGCAATAATTGTAGTTGCCCAATGTAATGATTATTGATAATTTTAAGTTGTAATTGGGCCAACTTGACAATTTGTAAGGTATAAATGAAGGGTCAAGTTGAGAATTCTAAAGTATGAATGAATGAGCGAGCATGCAAGTGTATTAATTAAAGAAGAAAGTGTGAGTGAATTTTGAAGGATGGTCAGGTATCCTTGAGGAGCGGCAAAGTTTTATTCGATTAGAGAGGATCTAGTGGAGAAGAACATAGATCTATATCAATAATTCAGTTGCATCTCATTCGGGTCTATTCATTGTTACTTTCTCACCATTATAGTAGTGATTTATAAATCTCTTAACAAAGTTGGTTTAGCAGCCATTTGTAAATCCTCTAACAAGGTGACAGTTCTTTTGAATTGTTCTAAAGACCTCTAGCAAGGCCACTTCTAATAGGGTGATTAAATCCTTTAACAAGGTCACACCTAATAGTGTGTTTTGTAACCTTTAATCAGGTTGGCTGCTAACAGGGCTCACTTCAGTAGAGTGAAAATTAGTAGCTAGTTACTTGGTGGTTTTTCCCATATTGGGTTTCCATGTTAAATCTGGTGTCTCATGTGTTCATGTTATTTATTTTATAGTTGCATGTTAATCATTGTGAATGCTTAAAGATCAGTAATAAGTTAACATACATTGTATCTACCGAGTTACAACATTTTTCTATATGTATACCAAGTGACAACAGTAACTAGTTTTATCAAACATCTAAGGGATATGTGGATTTGTTTTTGTGGTAACTATTGTTTTTGTGGTAACTATTCCCCCTCCCCTCTCAGTTACTTCATCTATTTCCAACAATTGGTATTAGATATTTTAGTGCTTGTAGGAAGGATTTCAAAGATCTAAGCTAAAGATCAGGATGTCTTACAAGAGGAAAATTCCAAGGCTTAACAAGGATAACTTTTTAGCATGGCAAGGACTAATGAGACTTCATCTGGCTTCCATTGGAGACACAAGATTGAAGTACCTTGATGAAGAATACACAACTCCTTCTGGAACATGATCTGTTAATGACATTGCTAAGAACAAGACTCACAACAGCATGATGATAGACATTGCATTTGCTCTAAGCTATGAAGAATTTGATGATATCAAGGACTACAAAACTGCCTTTGAAATGTGGAACAAGCTGATAGATATGTATGGAGGTGATGATAATGTAAGGAGAGTCAAAGCAGAAAGTCTAAGAGGACAATTTGATCAGATGAGAATGAGAGAGAATGAAAACATTGCCAATTATGTTGAAAGAGTAAAAGCAAGTGTTAGTGCAATCAAAGCTTCTGGAGGAGATATCAAAGAGGAAACAGTTGTAAGTTAAGTTCTTAGAACATTGCTTCTCATTTATGCAATTAGAGTATCTGCAATTCAAGAAAGAAGATGTGAAGCAAATCATAAGATAAACTTAGAGGCCATAGTAGGAAGATTGATAGCATTTGAGCTAGATAACTATGACAATTATGTTCCAGCTTCCAAGAACATTGAATCAACATTTGAAGCCAAGCTTTCACTCAAAGAAAAGGGAAAGAAAATAAATGAATCTTAGCCTGAAAGTGAAGAAGAATCAGAAGAAAGTTCTAACAATGATCTTGAAGTAATTGAAGCTCTGCTTGTAAGGAAATATTCTATAGGCAAAAGAAAATACAAAGGTAAGGTTCCCCTAATTTTTTTTTCATGTGAGGGAATTGGTCATATTGCTGCTAGGTGCCCGAACAAGCAAAACAAGGATGAAAAGAAAGGTCATAAGTGCAATGGCAAGAAAGATTTCAAACCATTCAAGGACAAAGGTAAGAAAACATGTTCCATGGCTAAGGACTCTAAGGATTCTAATGATAGTGAAGATGAAATTGTTTACATTGTTGTGAAAGATGAATCTAATAATGATGAGGCAGATAAGATGGCACTTTTCTCTCATGTAAGCAAAAATGATACATGAATCATAGACATTGGTTGCTCTCATCATATGACTGGTGACAAAACTAAGTTTGAACATTTTGAAGACTATGATGGTGGTAGTGTAAGATTTGGAAATAATGAACCTTGTTGCATAAAAGGAAGAGGCCGAATCTCATTAACCAAAGAACTTGTATGTGATAATGCCTATTGGGTTAAAGGACTAAAACATAATCTGTTGAGTGTGGCATAGCTAATCAATATTGGATTCAAGGTGGAATTCATGCATGGAAAGGCAAGACTACTAGATGACAAAGGAAAATTGATTAGATCAGGCATACAAACAAAAGGTAACTTGTTTTATCTTGAACTTGGTGAGTGCTCATGTTTTATTGCTCAAATTGAAGAAAGTTGGTTATGACACAGAAGGTTATGTCATGTGAATTTTGATAACATGGTAAAGATAAGCAAATTCAGGAAAGTAAGAGGCATTCCTAGTATAAAGAAACATGATGTTGGTCTATGCAAGAATTGTCAGATTGGTAAGATGGGAAAGACTAGCTTTAAAAGTAAAAACTACCAGTTTGAAGATATTTTGGAAATTATTCATACTGATTTGTGTGGACCTATTAGAATTGAGAGCTATATTGGAGAAAAGTTCTCCATTCTTTTTGTTGATGATTACTCTAGAATGATGACTATTATGTATCTGAGAGAGAAGTCAGAAGCATTTGAGAAATTCAAATGGTATTTGGCCAAAGTAGAAAAGGAAACAGGGAAAAGACTGAAATGTTTGAGATCAGACAGAGTTGGTGAATACATCTCCCATGAATTCAATAACTTTTGCATTGAAAGAGGAATCAAGAGATAGGTATCAACTCCTGGAACTCCTGAGAAGAATGGAATAGCTGAAAGGAGGAACAGATCTATCATGGATCGTGCAAGGACTTTAATGATTGAAAAGAACATTGTTATCAAATACTGGAAGGAAGCTATCAACACTGTAGTTCATACCTTGAATCGAGTACAACTAAAGAATGACTCATTCAAAACTCCCTATGAATTATGGTGTGGCTATAAACCTGATGTAAGTTACCTGAAAGTATTTGGAAGTAAATGTTACATCTTGAAAGAATCTAGAAAAGGAAAATTTGATGTAAAAGGTGATGAAGAAATATTTTTGGGATATTCTTGCAAGAGTAAGGCATATAAGGCATATAGATATTTGAATTTGTCTACTCACAAAATCATAGAAAGTGCACATGTGAAAGTTGATGAGTTTGCAGAAAGGACTGAAGAAGAAAGCAAAAAGGAACCATAAGATTACAAGAGATTTGTTTTCATTGAACCTAAGATAGTGCCAAATGCATCTGTCAATCAGGAAACTTCTACTCCCAAATCTTTAGTCAGCGAGTTGCAAGAAGTTCCAACCGAGTCACTAGGACCCGAGTCACAGTCTAAAGCTACTGAGCTAATGCCTATCGAGTCAGAGCAGCTAAAACCTGAAGTTGAAGTGCAAGAGGATGATAATGCAATTCATTCAAAAGGCAAGGAACCTGTATTGGCTAAGTATGTCAGGAGACATCATGCACCAGATCAAATTATTGGAGACAAATCTGAAGGTACTATGACAAGAAGTAAGTTAAAAGGTACTTGTTTACTTGTTGATTTTGAACCTAGAAATGTCAAAAATGTATTAGAAAATGAAATTTGGATTGAGGCTATGAATGAAGAGATCGAGCAAATAGAGAAGAACAAAACATGGACTCTTGTACCTAGCCTAAAGATAAAAATGTGATTGGGACAAACTGGGTATTCAAAAATAAGCTGAATGAAGATGGTAAGGTATTAAGAAACAAAGTTAGATTGGTATGTAAAGGCTACTCTCAAGAAGAAGGAATTGATTATGGAGAGACTTTTGCTCCTGTTGCAAGATTAGAAGGTGTCAAGACCTTATTAACATATGCTGCATACAAAGGATTTAAGGTATATCAGATGGATGTCAAATCTGCATTTCTCAATGGTATTCTTGATGAAGAAGTCTACATTGAGCAGCCTTAAGGTTTTGTTGATCCAAACAAGAAGGACATGGTCTGCAAATTACACAAAGCATTGTATGGTCTAAAACAAGCCCCTAGAGCATGGTATGAAAGATTACATAACTATCTTATTCAGATTGGTTTTCAGAGAACTAATGATAACGATAGCTTGTATATTAAGGAAGGACTAGATAACAAGATTGTTTTGGCAGAAATATTTGTGGATGATACTTTGTTTATAGGAAATGATGATCAATGTAAAGAATTTTCAGAGGAAATGAAGTAAGAATTTGAAATGTCTATGTTTGGTGAGATTAAATTCTTTGTTGGTCTTCAGATTCAACAGAACCAGAATGGTATCTACATTACTCAATCTAAATACATAAAAGAGATACTCAAGAAGTTTGGTATGGAAGATTGTAAACTAGTTGGAACACCCATGTGTATTGGATTAAAGCTTACCAAAGATGATGAATCAAAAGAGGTAGATTAGACCTTGTATAGATCAATGATTGGAAAATTACAGTATGTAGTTCATACAAGACCTGATATTGCTCTTGTAGTTTGTATAGTAGCAAGATTTTTAGCAAAACCAAGAGAAAATCATATGATGGCAATCAAGAGGATCTTGAGATACTTGAAAGGAACTGAAGATTATGGTTTGTGGTATAAATTTGGAGGAAATTTGGACTTGAGAGTGTTCACTGATGCTGATTGGGCTGGTAATTTGGATGACAGAAAGAGTACAAGTGGAGGAGCATTCTTTCTAGGAAAGAGGTTGGTATCATGGACAAGCAAAAAGCAAAATTGCACATCTCAATCTATAGCAGAAGTAGAGTATGTTGCAGCAGCAGTAAACTATTCTAATATTATTTGGTTTAAGCAATTATTGGAAGGCATGAAGGTTGAGATCAAGGAACCAGTTGTCATGTTTTGTGATAATACAAGTGCAATTAACATATCCAAGAATCCAATGATGCATTCCAAAACCAAGCACATTGCAATAAAGTATCATTTTGTCAGAGAATTAGTGCAAGATAAAGAGATCAAATTGGAATATGTCCATACAAAAGAGCAGATTACTGACATATTCACTAAGCCATTACCTAAGGATGCATTCTTGTATCCAAGAGGTAAGTTAGGGGTCATTCCCCTATCTAAAGCTCACTAAAATAAAGTTTTAGTGATGCATCAACATGAATTAAGTTGAATATCTATTAGTTGATGCAGCATAGTCATGGGAACATTGCATATGAATCAGTACTTAAGTTACATTGTTACTCATTTGGGATGTGTAGTCTTTGGCATGTGTTGTCAAAGAGGGAGAGTTTATTGTCATATCTTTCTGAAATTTGAATTTGTTAAAGGAGAGTTTTCTGTTTGGAAAATAAGCTATAATTCCTTCACAGAGGGAGATTACTACATTAAAAAAGTTTGTGGCATAAAATCTAAGAGGGAGAAAATTTTCTATCGGAGAAAGACTTGTTTTCAAATTTCATTGTGCTATGAAATGTTGTGTTGCCATCAATGCCAAAGAGGGAGATTGTTGGATACAATTATCCAATTGTGTGTTGTCTTTAATGTTACACAAATGTCATATCAATTATCAGTCAGTGTCTACCAAGCTCAGTTGGTCAGAAAAGTAAGTTTTAGAGTCTACCAAGTGTTCCTAAAAAATACTCTAAAGAAATAGTTTTTACCAAGCTTACTCGGGTGTCAAAGGATTTTGTGGCAGAAGTTTGTGTTAACTAAGCTTGTAAGGTTAACAAAAGAAAGTCAATGTTTATTGAGTTCACTCAATCTCCAAAGGATTTTGCAGAGTTTGCAGTGTTAACTGAGCCTCTATTGGTTAACAGAGGAAATTAGTTCTGAAGCAGCGTTTATCGAGCAGGGTCGGCCAATGAAGGATTTTATTGTTTTGGAAAATAAAGTTTAATTGTTTCATGCAATAATTGTAGCCGACTAATGTAATGATTATTGATAATTGTAAGTTGTAATTGGGCCAAATTGACAATTTGTAAGGTATAAATGAAGGGTCAAGTTGAGAATTCTAAAGTATGAATGAATGAGCGAGCATGCAAGTGTATTGATTAAAGAAGAAAGTGTGAGCGAATTTTGAAGGATGGTCAGGTATCCTTGAGGAGCAGCAAAGTTTTATTTGATCAGAGAGGATCTAGTGGGGCAGAAAAGAGATGTGTATTAGCAATTTAGTTGCATCTCATTCAAGTCTATTCATTGTTACTCTCTTACCATTTTAGCAGTGATTTCTAAATCTCTTAATATAGTTGGTTTAGCAGCCATTTGTAAATTCTCTAACAAGTTGACAGTTCTTTTAAATTGTTCTAAAGACCTTTAGCAAGGCTACTCCTAATAGGGTGATTAAATCCTTTAACAAGGTCACACTTAATAGTGTGTTTTGTAACCTTTAACCAAGTTGGCTCCTAATAGGGCTCACTTCAGAAGAGTGAAAATCAGTAGCTAGTTACTTGGTGGTTTTTCCCATATTGGGTTTCCACGTTAAATTTGGTGTCTCATGTGTTCATGTTATTTCTTTTATGGTTGCATGTTAATCACTATGAATGCTTGAAGATCAGTAATAAGTTAACATACATTGTATCTACCGAGTTACAACATTTTTCTGTATGTTTATCGAGTGATAGCAGTAACTAGTTTTATCAGACATCTAAGGGATCTGTGGATTTGTTTTTGTGGTAACTAATTCCCCCCCCTCTCGGTTACTTCATCTATTTCCAACAAGTTTTATATTCATTTCCTACTACGTTCTATGATTAGGCTACTAGGCACATGGTTGCATGTAGTATGTTTCATAGTTGCATTAGATCCATTCGATCCATCTTGTTCTGGGAAGCTAGGCTTCTCATGCCAGGGTTGAGGCATTCTTCATGTCAGGAAGAATCCTGGGGGAGTAATCACACTATGGTTGGCAATGTAAAAGCACCTGGGCCACACTCCTGTCTCAGATAGCAAATGGATGACGTCTTACGGCTTTGGAGATAGGTTACGTTGAAGGTCACAACAAGAATGAATAAACTTAGCTTTTATTATATTTTCATCCTTGAGATGAGCTGTTCTATGTAATTGTATATAAGACCAATGTAAATTTTGAAAACTGATGTAATGTATTTCACTGTATTTGATGTATGTTTGGACCAACAACTTGGTCTTATGTGTTCTCCAACATAACTTGTGATGTGTTAATGTGATTAATCATCAACATCATGATGTAACTCTGAACATTCCTTGAATATTCTAAAGATGTGAAATTGTAGATCAACACCTTAACGTTACGTCAAATTTGTTGATAAACTATTTGTTAAATTAAGCAATTAATGGATAATGAGTTTTTGACTTTTCCATATTGGTTATGATTGGTTCTGTTTCGCTCTTTCCTCATTTTGTTGATGTGGAAATTGATAAGTAGGACATGGTTCTTACAATTTATGATATTTTTCAATGATGGAACGATATTAGGAGTTGCATTCTTGTTGGATGTTTAACTAAATTGACAGTTAATTTTGAGTGGTCCTTAATATTCTTAAATAATGGTAGAGTAGTAATAGAAGAATAACATGCAATAAGAGTGTTTAACTCAAGAGTTTTACTTAATTTTGAATGGTTCTTTAGAAAATTCTTAGTAATACTAGAAAATTAAGAGACAACTTTTACTGATCATATGTGAATTAAATGGAAGTAAATAATTTTTAAATATAACTAATTTTTGTTTGTATTTGTTTCATAGATATGATTTTTAACTATAACTGATTTTTGTTTGTAATTGTGTATTAAATATTTATTTTGCTGATGCTTCATAATATTCCTAGATAGTGGTAGAAATTAATAGAAGGAATTGCATATTAGATAGTTTCCTAAAAATGTTAATTTCTTAGTTAGGAATAACATGCAATGAGAGTGGTTTTGTAAGAGTGCTTAGCTCAAGTTTTAGTTAATTTTGAATGGTTCTTCATAAAATTCTTCATAATAGTAGAAAATTAAGAAATAAATTTTACTCTGATTATATTTGCTAATTTATTCTTAGTGATGCATCATGGTGGTGGAAATTAATAGAAGGAATTGCATATTAGATAGTTTTGTATAGTTGTTTAACCTAATTTCTTAGTTAAAATTAATAGGTTCTCATAATATTGTTACTTGCTAAAGTTTTACTTAATTTTGAATGGTTCTTCCAAAAATTCTTTATGATGGTAGAAAATTAAGGGAGAAATTTTATTGTAGTTGGCTACTTATTCTAAGTGATGCTTTATAATATTCTTCAATATGATATTTTATAATATTGTTGAATAATGGTGGAAACTAATAGAAGAAATTGTGAATTAAATTATTTTTTTAGTTAAATTTAACTCTGTGTTTATAATATTCTTCAAACATGGTTGAATAGTAATAGAAGAAATACCATGCAATGAGGATGATTTTGTAGGATTTCTTAGCTCAAGTATTACTTAGTTTTTCTTCTGAAAAATCGTCAGAGTAGTAAAAATTTAAGATAGATATTTCACTATGATTTAATGTGAATTAAATGGAAGCAATGATTTTTAATATAACTAATTGTTTAAACTAGTAATGAGAGGAGTTGCATTCCTCAAGGCTATTTAACTAAACTGGTAGTTAGTTTTGAGTGGTTTTTAATAATAACATGCAATGAGAGTAGTTTTGTAAGAGTGCAAGAGTGCTTAGCTCAAGTTTTACTTAATTCTGAATGGTTCTTGAGAAAATTCTTCTTATAGTAGAAAATTAAGAGAACTTTTTTGTAATTATATGTGAATTAAATGGAAGTAATGATTTTAAATATAACTATTTTTTGTTTATATGTTTTTCATAGTTATGAATTTTTTAAACTGGTCAAGAACGTATTGAGGTGAAGAGTACTTTTATGAAGATAATTTAATAGATTCTCATTATATTCTTATAAACTAAAGTTTACTTTATTTTGAATGGTTGTTCTGTAAAATTATCATGAAGGTAAAGAATTAAGAGATAAATTTTATTGTAGTTATATATGAATAAAATGAAAGTAAATGATTTTAAATATCAATAATTATTGTGTTTGTTTCATATATATGGATTTTCTAAACTCATGAAGAAGGTATTGAGGAGGAGAGTAGTTCTAGGAGGGTGTTCAACTAAATTTGCAACTTATTTTGAGAGTAGTTAGTTAGAAGGAATAGCATGCAATGTAAGGGTGTTTAACTAAAATTTTACTTAATTTTGAGTGGTTCTTCATAAAATTCTTTATAATGGCAAAATGTTTAACTATATTATTATTTATTTAAATTTGATGCAATCATTGTAGTTTAATTTTAAGTAGTTGTTGTACTTGTGTAGGTAATAGTATGATTGTATTCAAAACTATATTAGTTTCCACTAATCACAAGTTACTAATATTGAACAATGGAAATATTTCTAATGTTTTATTAATCATATATAAATTTTATATGTTATATAAATTATATGATTCAGCTAAATTCACATGTGGCTTAAATATAAAAACTTATAATTATATTAATGTATCCAATAGAGTTTTGAATAATTATTAAGTCGATAGGCTTATTGTGGGAGCTTTGCTCCCCAAAATTATTATTTGACCAAAAATGTTGTAAGACCGTCGGTTTTATGATTATTTGACCAAAAATGTTGTAAGATCATCGGTTTTATGATTTTCTAATAATGTAAAAAAATCATTTTTAGAAATTTTAATTTTCCTTTTAACATTGTTAGCAAGTTTCTAATCTCTCTTTCCTTAATAGTGGTAAAATCTACTAAAACAAGATCCTAAATTGATTTAAAAAAATTAATTTTCCTTTAAACATTGTTAGCAAGTTTCTAATCTCTCTTTCCCTAACGGTGATAAAATCTACTAAAATGTAGTACAGTCAAAAGCTTGCAAGATCCTAAAATTGATTTTAAAAATTTAATTTTTCTTTTAACATTGTTAGCAAGTTTCTAATCTATCTTTCCTTAACAGTGGTAAAATCTACTAAAATGTAACATCAAAAGCTTGCAAGATCCCTAAATTGATTTCAAGACTTTGAAAATGATTATGGAGAAACAAGGTTTGTAGTGTTTTCTCTCCCTCATTTTCAACTTGTTATTTTTTATAAGGCTTCTGTAGTCCAATCACTACTCCTCAAATTCTTGTAGAGCAGAGTGCATTTACAACCTTGATTGTAAAAGGCTCAAGATTTTGCTCCCTCTGCATGTTCTTGCACATTTTGTAGGGCATGTATTATTTGCACTTTATCCTCTTGTAGTGTGAAGAAATCGTTAGGATGTGTCTTTGGATCTCAAGCAATTACGCGCATCCAAAAATCAGATGGAGAACGCTTTGGCCTGGGGATCCATCTGCAAATGTTATGGCTCTCATTCCATAACCTGCATCTATCACCACCAACCATAATTTGGCACTGAAAAAGCCATGGCCATGGTTGCTTGTCGAGGAAGGAATTGGAAATGAAAGGGAGTGTATTCATCAATTTAAATGTTCTCAAATTCTTCTCCACTAGTGTAGATCAAGATGAAAATGATTCTCCATTTTGGAAAATCTGTTGCAACCTTTTTGATATATTGTATGAATAATATTATTTTATTTTCTATTTATTAAGAGACATGATTTTGTTTTTATATTATAAACATAGGTAAAAAAATTGATTGTTTTATTAATATCATAGAAAATACAAATTATATTACACATAATTTGAGTGATTTTCAATACATTCCAAAATTGAAGTTAGTTTTTATCATTTTCAAAAGATTTTTTTTAAATTTTTAAATTTCTATGTTTAATGAAGATAATAATATTATTATTTATATTAAATTAATTTTTTTATTTATTAATTTAAAGCAACTATTTTTTAAAAAGTGACAGTTAGAGAGTGGTGCTTGGGTTTCGTTCCATATTTTTTATAATATGAAATTTTAAATAAATAGATTGAGTATTTGAGTATTTACATTTCAAAATAATATAATTAAAATTAAATCTAATATTTTAGATAGTTTTAATTATAATTTTAAATATTTACATAGTGGATAGAGGCTATAATTTTCACTATATTTATTAAATTCTATTTTAATTATATTTATATGATTTGTAGTGGAATAAAAAAAAAAGGAAGCACAAGTTTCTAAAATTAAATAAATAGATGATTGTTATTTAATAACTTTAATATGGTACATAAGTATTGAAAAGATAAATATAAAATAATTATATTAAAAACAATAAATGTTACATATTTTCCAAACTTAAATTGTTTGTACATTTTTTATTACTGTACTTGTTGTAGACAAATACTATTCCATTTAGTTTTAGCCAATGACATAAAATTATTTTTGAATTAAGCATCTTTTTCTAAAATTTAATTATTTAATTATATAGTTTATAAACTATAAAAATTATATGATTGGTTCAATTCATTTTGTCTTATAGGAGCCCTTTTCTCGGAGTTGCTTGCAAAAAGATTTTTGGTATGCAAAGATTATTAACTAGCCTTAATAATGTTTTTCTTTAAATATAACATTTAAATAAACAATAAATTACTATAACATTATATATTAATTTATATATATTTAAAAATGTAATACCCCAAAATTGGCTCATTGCCATCTCAATCAATTCTGGTCTATTTCTGATCAATCTTAAAATCCTATTCTAATAGGCAATTCTCATTCTGCTATTCGCTACTTGACTTAATTGTCAGATGCAGAAAACCTAAATCTACATTCATCATGCTTATTATTTAATTCCTATAGTATTTACTCATATTAGTCACATTAAACCTATTGATTAATATTTAATTTAATTATTAAGTATTTATACTTTAATTAAATTAAATTATATCCTAACGCTAATGTACTATGGAATTAAATTTATTTAATTTAATAAATATGCCTATCTTAATTAATTAAATGTAATTATTTAATTAAATGGGAAAGGTATTTCTAATTAATTAAAAGAAATTATTTAATTAAATGGAGTACTTCTAAATAATTAAACAAAGTTATTTAATTAAATGGGAAGCCATTCCTAATTAATTAAATGAAGTTATTTAATTAAACAAAAGTATCTCTAATTAATTAAAGATTATTTAATTAAATAGAAAAAGTAATTATGAGAGCATATCTCATTTTATTAAATTAAATACCTTAACAAAATCTCTCTTCAGTTCAAAAAAGGGGAATTTCCAGTTCACTATTGATCAAAAATGAGTTAAATCAGTTAACTCCTTTTTCTACTCAAATTAAAATAGTTAACTCCTTATTTTACTCAAATAACTCCCTTTAATTTGGGAATCTCCCTTTATGACTGGACCTCATCTTCAATCCTGACCGTTGATCTGAATCGATCTCAACCATTGATGGATTCTAGGAGAGTCTATTTAAGAGACCCTCATCTCCTCATTTTAGAGGATGAATTTGGAGAATTTGCATCGAATCGCTGCTGAAATTCATGCTCACGTTTGCTTACATTTCTTGCATACATTCTCATTCTTAGTTTAATCTCATTTTAGTTTAATCATGCATATGCTTAATCTAGTTTGCTTTATTTATTCCTAGATTACATTGCATCTTTCATTTTAGATTAATTTGCATTCTCATTCTTAGCTTAATTTCATTGTCAAATCCTTCGTTCTTAGAGGGTCTGGTTGCCTGCACCTTGATTCTGAGGATATTAACAAGCAAAATCCCTTTAGATAGAAGGCAACAGGTCGCTTTGCAGGGCAAATTTTGAATGAACAATCTAATGTTCATTCCGAGATGAATTCGCACCCAATGACCGTGTTGAAGTGTGTGTGTTAGCATAGGCCACATTTTCACATATACATTTCTGGCGCCCACCGTGGGGCACGAAAATCAATTTTTCTGGCCTCTTTCTGTATTTTTCTCTTTTTTTTTGTTCTCTGTCCGTACGGTTCCGTACAGATTCGGGAATCTTTGCACGAAACTGTTCATTTTCGCGTGAGGATCTAGAATCTTCGCGCGAATAATCTTTTCGCATCGTGCGAGAAAGTTCTTTGGCATGCAAAACTTCGCGTAAGACCTGTTTCTTCGCGCGAGCCGATTTTCATTTCGTGCGAGCCGAATTTGATTTCGCGCGAGCTGAATTTAATTTCGCGCGAGCGAAATTCTATTTTGCGTAGGCCGTAAAACTTCTTCGCGTGGACTGTCAGAAATTTCGCTCGAAACTCTGCTGACAGAGGCAATTTTTTTGCATTGATTTACGTGTTTTCTGATTTTTCTGCTGACTGTTCACGGTTTCTAGTGTTTTTGTGTTTTCTGATTTTTTTTGAACAACATAGCAGCGGTTTGTGGAATAATGAGAAAAGCGTGCTAAAGTTGCCAGAAATAGGTAAAAATCTACTAAGCGCGTTGCGAGGATCACCAGGTAATCTTCATCAGGTGATAACACTTCATTTGGATCTAAAACAAACATCTTTTGTGTTGAGCTTCTGTGTTTCCTTCTGTATTTTCATTTTACAACACATGCATAAATTGATACTAGGGTGTGATCTCTGTTAGTATTCATTTAGCAGGCTTAGTCTTTAGTGATAGAGCTAATTGGCTATCTTGGGTTATTGGACTCGCTAATCCGCCGGTCCCTCGTTCCACCCTGTGGTTGCAAGCTCAGCACCACGTTAAATAGGGGAGGGGTCTACAGGACATAAGTGTTAAAGGCTCCACAAGGTAACCCTTTTGTGCTTTCTAGAACTCACTAATTTCTGAGTTGTGGACTCGTTTTGGCTTGTGTGAGGGGTTAAATGTTCCACATCTTTGGACTCACCTCACATTAGTTAAAGCATTAAGTTTACCACCTTGTGCTTTTTGATTGCTTTTGGATAGATTTGATTTCAGGAATTAACATCTGTATACACATAGTAATTAAGCCCCCATGAACACTATTCATGGATCTTGAGTGAGTGGGTTCCTAGTGAAACGCCTCTCTAAGACGGATTCCTTATGGGTGGGGAGGATACTTTGAGCATCTCGTAGATAGATGAATCTTCAACTTGTTGATTAAGGCATCCTTTCTTCGAAGAGGTTGATAGATCACAAGAAGATGATATCATAGATCTTTAAGAGATAATCTTAGTTTAGCGTGTCAGATTAATCTGTTTGTTTTGATTGGGTTAAAGGTGAAAAGGTGTCAAAACCTTGAATTTGGAAGCTAAGTCCCCTTGTGGTATACTATTGTGAGTCGGTCACCTTTAGAGAGGGTTAACCATAGCAGACAATCCCTCTACAAGGAAAACTGTGATGACGGAACCTCAAGCGGTAATAGCCATTTTTGCCATGGTAGTGACAACCACTATATAAATGTCCTTGTGGAAGAAATCTCCATGGGTGTGGTTCATTGTGGGTTGTCAGATCTCCCTAGCAGCTCTTGAAGATTAAGTTCTCAGACTGTGACAAAACTTCGGTGCGTCGGGATTGGAGGTCACCCCTGTGAGTCATAAAAGTTGCAGAGTCAAACCATTACTAAATACCTTAGAGAAGCCAACTTTTATTTTCTAGGAATGTGTGCAATGATTGCAAAACCTTTTGAAAACGTACACAAATAGCTCTCTTAGGGATTAGCACAAACCATGTCACTTGATTGTTCATGTGCAAGGTTGCTTTTGCCCTTGCTCATTATTTTCAGATGTGCTTGAAATCACTTGCTTGCTGTTCTACGTGCCTGTTTATTTGCTTGGTTATTGGATCGATCAATTTTTTTTTCAAAATCAGTCGCTGTTGTGAAACTGTTCTGTCCTTTTGCACGAAATCATTTTGGTCTCGCGCGAAATCATTTGGCTCTTGCGCGAAGCCATTTTGTCCTCGCGTAAAATTAAAGTTCTGTTGCGCATCTTCGCGCGATCCAGAAAACATCCTCGTGCGAAATTAAAAACTGTTGCTGATTTTCGCGCGAGATAGAAACATCTTCATGCGGCCCGTAAAACTTCTTCGTGTGACCTGTAAAGATTTTTCGCACGAGATTTTGTATCAACATTTACAATCTGGGTCTGTTCTAGCTATTTGCGGCCTGCACGCTGTCCTTTTTTGTGTTTGTTTATCGCTCTCTGTTTGCAAATAGTCTTAGAACAGTGACATTCACTTAACTAAAACTTGTGTCTTATACCTTGACCAGTCTCATCTCATACGTAATCTTGGTCCTCGTCTTAATGCTTGTCATACTTTGTGCCGCAGTGGTCATAATCTCTGGCTATTCTAGCCTTTAAATTAGATCATTTGTGCCTTAGTGAACAACATTCTTGCTACTATCTTGTCCTTTTTGAGACTCAGTCTTAGTATAGTCCTTGTCCAGATTCTAGCTTCTTGTCCTTGCCTATGACTGTCACAACCAGGAGCGGCAACGTGTTTTATCCTGATAACATTAGACGTGGTCGTGCTAGGGGTCGTAATCACCGCAGAGGTAGCTTACCTTTTGCTACGCAATCTATATCCAGTTTGGCTAGTGAGGCGTCTTCACGGTCTTCCTCACCTGCAAGGTCATCTTAAGTTGAACGAACATTTTCCAATTTGCAACAAATTAGGAATCCTTTTTACCAAAAGGATACCGAGATAGGTAGGAGTCCTGCATCATCAAACACAATGTATGATCCTTTCTCCATGGACCCTTTTGAAACACAACATACAAAAACTGAACAAGTTCCTATAATGACTAATCATGAACCTGAACGGGGTAGTCATAGTCGATATCAAGAACAACCTAGGGATGACAAGGAGAAAGAGAAAGAAAATGACACTGATGAAGAACAAGAAGAGGTGGAAATCCTTCCTGAACACATAGCAAGATGTCAAAGAGACAAAAACTTTCAGAAGGTCATGGGAATCTTACTCAACGAAGAGAAAGAAAAGTAATTTCTTAAACTCGCCCAAGAGGGAGCTAAACTGCCCACACATTTCAATGTGGAGACCATTATCACACGTGAAGAAGAAACTAAGACCACTAAACTCCAAAAACAATTGAAAATTATGAAAGACCAATTGGCTCAGATGATGCATGAGAAAGAGAAACCCAAAAAGACATACACATTGGACGCTCTTTGTTCATTTCCATTTGACAAAAGTATAAACATGTCGCCTTTCCCAAGAGGCGTAGAACTACCCAAATATGAAAAGTACTTTGGTACTACTGATCCCCAAGATCACTTGCAAGAATTTGGTGCTTTGTCTATGGAGTTTATACACAATCAAATGTACCTCATGCGTTTATTCCCTAGAAGCCTAGGTGGTCAAGCTTTGGAGTGGTTCTCACATTTACCTCCTGGTATCAAGATGTTTGACGAAATTGCTAATTCATTTGTTCAGCAATATTCTCATAACATTCAACATCCTATAAATATTCGAGATCTATGCAACCTTAAATAGAAGGTTGGTGAGCCTTTCCTCACTTTCCTCCAACGGTGAAGACAACTTTATACTAAGTACTCCCGTAAAATCCCAGAAACAGAAAAGCTTGACATTTTCACTGATAACCTCTTACTTGATTTCGAGTATCGAGTTCAACTACAAGGTCCACGTACCTTCGAAGACATGATTACACAGGCTATCCGTATCGAAGAATTTATGGTCAAGAAAGGTGAGCTCACTCTTCAGAGAGACACAAAACAAGGTTCCACTTCCAACAGGGATAAAACCAAACATGTCAACAAGAACTGAGAAATTGTACATGATGGGGTTGTTGATAATGTCACACCAAAACCTGCTAGAGCAGCATTTAATCTCACAGAATGCTTCAAAGTAGCCAAAAGTGCTGAGAAGCCTCCTCCTGACAATAAGGCGTCTGGGAACAAATCGAGAAACTCATGGGCAACACGACCCAAGCGAGAGTATACGCCTTTAGGAGAACCTTTGGATGTGGTTTACAAAACATTGCTACAACACAAGCTTATATCACCAATGGATAACCCTCATCCCTATGATCCACAACCACGTCCACCATGGTGGAATGAGACCTCATTCTGTGAGTATCACCAAAACAAGGGACACAAAACCAGCAACTGTATAAACTTACGTCATAAAGTCCAAGACATGATTGATGCTGGTGAACTTGTGGTAGATGGACATAACAAAAACTCGGACCACAAGGTGTTCAAAGAGCCTTTCCCAGCTTATGAAAAAGGAGAGACTTCGAAACCAGAACCCTACAATAAGGTCAACTATACATATTCCAATGATGACAATGTCATTCACATGGTTGAACTTGTAGATTTTGAATACTGTGACGTTATTACTATAAAGGGGAAGCAAGATAACGATAAACCCAAGACACCATTTGTCTTGAGAGGCCCTACTTCCAATAACATGGATAATGCATCTTCGCAACATTGTGCTAATGCTGTTACTCACTCTCATGCAAAATTGGTGCTCAAAGGCCCTACACCTCCTACTTCAAATCTTGAACAACACAAGGACAAAGCCCTTGCTGGTCCATCCGATAAAGGTGCAAAACACATGACGAACTTGACTGCAACCAGTTATAGTGTTCTAGATCAATTAAAACGAACCAATGCTCACATTTCCATATTTGAGCTGCTTAAAATCTCGCCTGCTCATAGGCAAATTTTGGACAAAGCCCTCACTGAGGAAAACATTCCTCAAGATCTTGATCTTGAGCGATTTCAATCCATGGTAGGTCACTTGACCTCACCTCATCTTATGACCTTCTCCAAGGAGGATGACAACTCACTGAATCACCCACACAATCAGCCTCTACACATTGAGGTTATGATCCACCAGACACGTGTTCGTCGGGTACTCATTGACAATGGTGCTGGCCTAAACATTGTTTCTGCTGCTCTGCTTAGACAATTGGACTATTCTAAGGACTTTGTTGATCCTTGATGAAAGATCACTATTAAAGCGTATGATGAAGTAGAATGAAAGTCACTAGGTCTTGTGACTTTACCAATTCGCGTCGAACCTGTCGAAAGGGATGTCACCTGTCAGGTGCTTGACATTCCCTTAGCCTACAACATTCTGTTGGGATGGCCATGGATACATGAGATGCGCACTGTGCCATCCACATACCACCAATGCATCAAATTCCCATTTCATGGCTCTGAAGTTACCATTCCTGCTACTACTAGCTATACTTGCAATATGCTCAAAGCTGTTGATTCTTTCGTCCCTGCTAACCGTGAGTCTACTGATTGTCACAACAATAAGCTGAAACAAATTGAGCGGTCATTTAAATTGATAGAAACTGGTATGGGAGAGTACCACATGGAACCAGTGTTGTCATTAACGTCTATTCCAGAGTCCCCTTGACATTTTGGGAGACCCTCAGTAGAAAAGAAGCCATTCGTGTTGACACCTCAGACCAAGTTTAATGGCTCTTTTGTCAAAGCTACAGTTCCCTTAGAAGATGAAAGTGAAAACAAAGCCATTGCTACATGGCTTTACAAAGAAGAGTCTCTAGTAGACCTAACAAAACAAGCTCGAGAAATCACTCCTAAGAAGTATGGACCTGGTCTTAAGCTTATGAAGCATTTTGGCTACAAGGGAACCAACCCTATTGGGTGCAATAAAAATGGTTTAATAGATCCTATCAAAGCAACAGCTTGAAGCAATGGTGACACAACTGGCCTAGGGTTCAAGAAGGTCCCTTTCCATTTGGGATCCAATAAATTCATACCCGTACCTGAGAGTTCATTTGAAAATGAGTCACAATCTGAGTCAGGTACTCGAGAGGAAGAATCTGATGATGAGGATTCTTACCCTCATCCTATTCCTTATGATCTTGCTAAATTCTTTGCTAAGCCAGATGACTTTGTGCCACATGTTAGCATTGTGGATGATACTAGTGATTCTTCCGAGGACAATGCTGAGCAACTCAAATATCATTCAAAAAAGGGAGAATTTAGTCAGTCATGCCATATTGAGTATTTGTGTAAGAATCTAGAGGATGAAGGAGAGTATGTCCCTATCATTGTTGGGGAATTCTATAGTCTCTCACCATGTAGCACCGATTCTCATGAATATGAATTTGATAATCTTTCAGAAGCAACTACTAATAAAGACATTGACCAAGTGCATGTCTATGAAAATCAAATCGAAGTGAGTGAAATGTCTAGGGATAGGTCATAGGGGTCTGATCCAATTAGTGTCCTAGAGTCGTCAATTACTAATGTTCGTACACTGAGGCGTTTGAATACACCTGTGGGTGAGGTCACCGTAGGTCTTGAATTGTTGGTCCACGCATTTAATGACTATACTATGAACACAATTGAACCAGCCACTACTCTCTCACTCGCACATCCCGAGCTTATAGATTGGAACCCCAATGCACCTAACGAAGTCCCCACATTCCAGAATGACTATGCTCTTGCCTGTTACTTAAACGCTATCAAACTTGTAACATCTTCCACCAATGAGCAGAGCATCAACATGACTGAGGCCGACATCAAATATCTCAGTCACAAGATTAAAAAGAAAAAATGCAAGAGGTCCGATGGTGAAAACCACATTGTGGCAGTGTCAGATCCAAAAAAAGTAAAAACAAAAGATGTATCCAAGGGTGAAAACCTCTCTAGGGCGCCCGCGAATGAGATATTTGATGTCCTTCCAAGTCACTTTCAGGAGAGATCATCAGTGTTAATAGAGTCGACACAACCAATTAACCTGGGCACAAAAGAACATCCTCATGTGATACATCTGGCACAGTCATTGTCGCATGAAGAGAAAGAACAATTCATTGCCTTTTTCAAGGGAAAGAAAATAAATTTTTCCTGGACATATTCTGACATGCCAGGATTGGATCCTAATCTTACTATGCATCAATTGTCCATAACACCAGGCATAAAACCAGTTAAACAAAAGCTTCGGAAAATGCATCCTCATGTTGCATTGCTAGTCAAAGCCAAATTGGAGAAACTTCTGAAGGCTGGTTTCATTCGTGCAATTGATTATGCTGAATGGATATCCAATATTGTCCTTGTGTCCAAACATGATAAGTCTATCAGAGTTTGTACAAATTTCCATGATCTTAACTTGGCATGTCCTAAAGACGACTTCCCACTCCCTAATATTGATATGATTGTGGACATGACGGCTGGCTATGAGATGTACTCACTTATGGATGGTTTTTCTGGATACAATCAGATAAAAATTGCACCAAAAGATCAAGAGAAAACAACCTTCACATGTGCATGGGGAACCTTTTGTTGGAATGTGACGCCATTTGGTTTAAAGAATGCTGGAGCTACATATCAGCGGGTTGTTACTACAATTTTCCATGACATGATGCATAGAACTATGGAGGACTATGTTGATGATACTTTGGTCAAAAGCGCTAAACGCAATACCCATTTGCACGATTTGGGACCAATCCTAGATCGTATGGAAAAGTTTAGTCTTCGGCTCAATCCTAAGAAGTGTGCATTTGGTGTCACATCAAGAAAACTATTAGGATATATTGTTTCTGCAAAGGGAATTGAAGTAGATCTAGAAAAAGTACAAGCAATAATGGACATGCCACCACCTCGAAACATCAGTCAGATGAGAGGACTACAGGGAAGGCTTCAATCTATTCGCAAGTTTATTTCACAATTGGCGGATAAATCACAACCCTTCACAAAGACCTTACATAAGGGTGTGAAATTCAATTGGAGCCAGGATTGTGAGCGAAGCTTAACACAGATTAAACAATATCTTGTCAATCCACCAATCCTGATGCCTCCTATGCATGGGAAGCCTTTGCTTTTATACATTTCAGCCACGGAAACATCTTTGGGGATCCTGTTGGCTCAAGAAGATAATGATAACAAAGAAAGGGCTATTTATTACTTGAGCCGAACATTGGTCTCTTATGAGAAAAATTATAGCATTATTGAGAAAGCTTGCTTGGTAGTTGTCTTTGCTTCCCAAAAGTTGAGACACTACATGCTTGCCCACACTACACGGCTTGTGGCTAAAATAGATCCATTAAAGTATTTGCTCAGTAAGGCAGCTCTCATAGGAAGATTGGCTAAATGGGTCATGATACTAAGTGAGTTTGACATCCAATATGTTGAACGCAAAGCTATAAAGGGACAGGCAATTGTAGACTAGTTGGTCGAGGCACCCATATAGAGTCTTCTACCAATAAACATTGATTTTCTAGATGAGTCAATTCTAACACTCACTCACCATACATGGGTTATGTTCTTCGATGGATCCTTCACACAACAAGGATCAGGTGCTGGATTACTTTTCATCACACCACATAAATACTCATTGCCCAAAGCGTACAAGATTCTGTTTCCTTGTACAAATAACATTGCTGAATATGAAGCTTTGATCAATGGTATGAAAATTGCAGCTGAATGGAGAGTAGATCAGTTGGATATCTTCGGTGACTCTTAGCTTGTCATTAACCAAGTAAATGATGTGTATCAAACAAAGGATGAAAAACTAATTCATTACAAACGCATGGTTGATGACTTGACAAAATATTTTGCACACATCACCTTCCAACAAGTTCCATGCACAGATAATAAAGCGGCTAATGCCATGGCCACTCTGGCCTCCCTTCTACAAATGCCAAAAAATGATCTCTGACACGAGTTCTTGGTGGAAGCGTTACACTACCCAACCTATGACACACCTGATTCCAAGATGATCTGTTCTATTATAGGACAAGAATCATCCCGCTACCATCACATCTATTCCTACCTTCGTAATCAAGCCATTTCGGAAGGTCTGACCCAAAATGAGAAACGTTACCTAATCCGTAATGCTTCACATGATGTCATTATTGCTGACGATCTGTATAGGAGAGGTCTCGACGGAACACTCCTTAGGTGTTTAGAACCTGACGAGTCAAAACATGCACTAATTGACGTTCATGAAGGCATTTGCGGATCTCATTCCAATGGCCTAACACTAGCTCGTAAACTCCTTCGTGCTGGTTACTACTGGCCTAAAATGGAGCAAGAAGCTATTAAATATGCTAGGTCCTGTAAACAGTGTCAACTACATGGGAATCTCATTCACGCTCCAGCTAGAGAGTTGATTCCCTCTACTACAACATGGCTATTTCAACAATGGGCCTTTGACTTGGTGGGGCAGATTCACCCAACCTCTTCTAATGGACATAAGTTCATTATCACCGCTACAGATTATTTCATGAAATGGGTAGAGGCAGTCCCTCTCACAATTGCTAATGGAAAAGCTGTAGCACTTTTTATTACAAACTACATCATTTGTAGATATGGTATACCATCCTCAATCATTACTGACAATGGAGGACAATTCAAAAATAAAGACCTTAAGGAACTGTGCAAGAAATTCAAAATTACACAACATTGGTCTTCCATTTATTACCCCTAGGGTAATGGCCAAGCTGAGGCATCCAATAAGGCAATCCTCAAAATTCTTCATCGCACAGTCAATAAGTCAGGGAGAGACTGGCATCTCCAGATCAATCCAGCCCTGTGGGCATATAGAACAAGCATTAGAACTTCAACAGGCACGACTCCTTTTGTGTTGGTATATGGGGTAGATGCTGTGCTTCCGATAGAGGTCGAGATTCCTACCTTGAGAATCTCTATGAAAGGTCTTATCACAGATGATGACTATAGGATAGCTTGGCTTCAAGAGCTTGTGTTGTTGGATGAACGACGACAAGTGGCCTATGATCATCTATGAGCATATCAACAAAGAATGGCACGAAGCTACAATAGGAGAATTAGACCACGTGACTTCCAGCTGGGTGATCTCGTCCTGAGAGAGAATCCTAAGAATCAACAACAACGAATGCAAAAGGGAAAGTTTGAACCAAACTGGCTAGGTCCTTACATCATTACTGCAGTATATGGATCTGGCGCCTATCAACTTTTGACAACCGAAGGAGAAGTGCTTAAAGAGCCTATGAACACTCTCCACCTGAAGCGATTTTACAGTTGATTCAATCTCATCAAGCTCTCTATACATACCTAAATGTCCTAAAAAAAATCCTACAAATCAGAAAAAGTCCTGAAAAAAATTGTTACCCTAGTGAAAACCTAGCAATAGGTGCCTTCGTTACACTAAAAAAAAAAAAGAAAAAAAGTGCCATTGATGAAAACCTAGAAATAGGCATCATGGTAGCAAAAATAAAATAAAAAAGAGAATCTTGCCAAGAAGGTGAAAACTTGGTAAACAGGTGCCTCTTGTGCCCAATGCTCCATCTTGCAGCCCATCTTCTGGCTACTCTATATAGTTGCTTTCATGCTTTTGCTTTGTCACTTTTCTTGCTCATGTATCCATGGATTGAGTCTTGTCATAGCTCGGGGGCATTCCCCTCTAGTGTCACTCATCTCAAGATTCTCCTCATAGAATCTACTTCGTGATAGTCACCAGTCATTCTGACTACGTCTGCCTACTGTCACCAGTGTCACTCTTTTCGAGATTCTCCTCATAGAATCTCCTTTGTGACAGTCACCAGTCGTTCTGACTGCGTCTATCTACTGTCACCAGTGTCACTCTTTTCGAGATTCTCCTCATAGAATCTCCTTCGTGACAGTCACCAGTCGTTCTGACTGCATCTACCTACTGTCACCAGTGTCACTCTTTTCGAGATTCTCCTCATAGAATCTCCTTCGTGACAGTCACCAGTCGTTTTGACTGCGTCTGCCTACTGTCACCAGTGTCACTCTTTTCGAGATTCTCCTCATAGAATCTCCTTTGTGACAGTCACCAGTCGTTCTGACTGCGTCTGCCTACTGTCACCAGTGTCACTCTTTTTGAGATTCTCCTCATAGAATCTCCTTTGTGACAGTCACCAGTCGTTCTGACTGCATCTGCCTACTATCACCAGTGTCACTCTTTTCGAGATTCTCCTCATAGAATCTCCTTCGTGACAGTCACCAGTCATTCTGACTGCGTCTGCCTACTGTCACCAGTGTCACTCTTTTCGAGATTCTCCTCATAGAATCTCCTTCGTGATAGTCACCAGTCGTTCTGACTACGTCTGCCTACTATCGCTAGTGTCACTCTTTTCAAGATTCTTCTCATAGAATCTCTTTCGCAACGGTCACCAGTTGTTACAGCTGTGTCTGCCTATCGTTGCTCGGGTCATGTCTCAAGATTATTTTATGGAAGATCTCTTTTGTGTCAGTCACCAGTTGTCCTGGTTGTGTCTGTCTACTGTCGCTTAGTTCTTCTTAGGTTCTTCATTGTGAAGATTCCTCTTTGACCTCAGTCACCAGTCATTCTGACTGCGTCTGCCTACTGTTGTCACCCTATTGAAGAGATTTCTTTCTTACATGTTTTGGACATTGACACTTGACATTAATTCCGAAAACATTGAACTCAAAAAAAAAAAAAAAAAAAAAAAAATATATATATATATATATATATATATATATATATATATAATGATATACTTATTTGGATATGCTGAGCATTTTCTTTGTTTACTTTGTTTTGCTTTATCATATCTCCTCGACCAACTTGATGATGTCATCTTCGACTAGAGAAGTAATGACTGGGGGCATGATCTTTTTCTTTGCTTTCTGTTTGCGATTTAGTTCTCATAAGTTGATCTATTCCTATAAGAGGGGTGTCCACTATAAGAGCCTCCATCTCGTATTGGATGGCCGTGTGTACCTCGACTCCTTTTATACAGATACGTCAATGACATTGGTTCTTCTCCTTGTTTGTTGGAGTGAACTCTTCATGCTACAGTAAATATTGATACTCGTCCTGCTAAGTGAACGTATGGGTCACTGTGAGTATATCTAGCACACTTCTGCTCAGGTTATGAATGTAAGGGTCGTTGCGGACAGAATGAATACTGAATACTTAGCATAAGAGGGATCTCTTGTGTGTTTGGTGTGCCTGTTATGCAAGCAACATTCAAGTCATCCTAGCCTTTATGCTTTGATGCTTATGTTAACTTGCTACATTAAAAGGGACAAATGTTCTGGTCATTCTGGCTTCTTGTGCCTCAAATGCTTACATTTAATCCCGACATCCCAATAACGTATGTTATATTCATATTTTCATGATTGCAATGTCAGTGGAAATTGTATAACATACGAGCTTTATTTTATATCCAATGATGATAAATCATCGAGGCTTGGTAACCAGACCTAGGGTTGCATTTAACATAGTCTTGCATACTTCATTTACATTAGCACGCGATTCGATGGTAATCCTGTTCATACTCCACATGCATCAGATTCCTCCACGACTGCACAAGCGTTTGGTTCATCGATTCTCGCTCCTCAATGGAATACCTGTGACTGTCAAACAAAAACACACAACACTACGTCAGATGTCAGTTCATACATATGCGTTCTATCTAAACATACATCTCATGTACATCAGAGCAAAACAAAAAAGACAATGACATGTACACAGGAATACTCGGCTCAAAATCTCATATATATATATCAAAGAATGGGTCAGTACAAAAAATGGTCGCTACTCGAGTGCAATCGATAAAAAATGATACATCTGGTGCTGGCACACCAATCGATACATAGCCAGGGATCAAAATCGAAAATCAAGCACAGAGCATCTAACTCTGTCCTGAACTCTCACCTCCAGGAGGAGCAGGAGGAATAGGGGCAGTAGGTGGTGGAGGCGGTGGTGGCATATCCGACCTGACAAGAGGTCGTGCACCTCTAGACTCTTGTGCGTACTGTGAAAATTGCTGCACCTGCAATGTCTCATCTGGCATGATGCTGGTGTATGTAGCATAATAATAGGTAGCTCGAGCAGACTAGAAGCGGATCTCATCCTGTGCCAGCTCTAGCATCCGCTCTGCAGTCTCCGTGCACTCTCTCTGACAATCTGTCTCTTGCTGTCGCTCTATCAGCTGCGCATCCTTGACGGCCAATGCAATCTACAACTCTCCCAACTGCTGGGAGGCCGCACGAACCCACTCTTGGTACCGTCGTACCGTATCCTGTACCCCACTTGCCGGCTGATCCGACATATCCTCATCAACCATCTCTGGTGGAGGTACCTGTGGCTGTGGAGGCACCTACTGCTGTGGGACCTCCTGCTGAGGGGCCTACTCCTCTGTCCTCTGCCTCCTCCACTGACTATGTCCTGCCCCACTACCCCCAGCACCTGGGTCTGATCTCATCTGACGTGGAGGAATAGGTATCTGCTGTACTCATTGCTGGACCTGTGGTGGCACCTGTGGCTGTGTCTGCTGTCGCTGAGGCACCTGTCCCTGCCCTTGTACCTGCCCTGCCATCCCTAGTGGATCTATGAAGCGTGGGAATGGATGGCTCATCAAAAATGCCTGATATGCAGGTGTCATCCCGACATCTACTACCTCTGGTAGGTAGTCCCACTGAACTGCAACTAGGCTACAGATATCTATCATGGATCGTCCTGGATCCATCCGTGGAGGCCATCCCTACTCTATATCCTTTTGCACCCTGGCATAGGCACAATACTCAGTTGAAATGTCCTGTGGTCGGCCATACTGTCGCCACACTCATGAGATGACAAATCTCTCTATGACTGATGTCGTCCTGCCTGCCAGCGGTCGAGAACTAAACATCCAGGGTAGCTCTCTCTGGGCATCATCCCAGTCCTCTGTCTCTCTCCAAGGTCGCCATATAACAAACACCAGGTCATCGAGATGTGTCCGCCAATGCTCAGTCTTACTCAGGTGGGCTTGGATAATATGCCCTTGATATCTGTAGATGTAGGGCTCCATGGGCTCCCGAGAATCCTCAAAAATTGGCCTACATACAGGGAGATGCTCCCAGGCCCAGATCTGTAGCACATACACACCCGCTGCCATGGTCTTCTTCTCATGGAAGACGACCTCATGCATCTCATGGAAAAGATGGGCCAACATGCACTGACCCCACTCAAAGATCTCAGGTGCCTCAACCATCCTACGAAGCATGACACCCCATCCACACTCCAATCCATGCTGTCCCCTGTCAGGACATAGGAAGCAGTTCAAGAAAATACCCAGCATGGATGCCAACCTGTGTGTAGGTCCATAGGTATGCATCAACTCATCCCAGCTGATGGCTCTGCCTCTCGGTAGCTCTCTCTCGAATACAATAGAAAGTGCCTCTGTCCCTAATCGAGGCACTGTATCGTAGATGACCTGAGCGCCGTGAAATGGGATCCTCAATATCCTCCATATATCCTCTGGGGTGATCGTCATCTCACCCATAGGCAAATGAAAGGTGTTCGTCTCCGAATGGAAACACTCTATCAATGCAGTGAGAAGGCCATAATTCACCATCACAGCTGGAATCTGGCATAGTGAAGACAAACCCAATTGGGCAATGTGTGCCTGATCTGCGTCATCCAAACTCTGCAATAACTCTCCATATGGCAGATAATGAGATCTGAATGACACATCTTCGAAGACCTCCTACATGCAAAACAAAAAAATAACAATCAAACGATCAGCATCAAGTCAAATCGAAGCATCAAAACTAAATAAAGTGCGATTTCTAAATGTGAAAACACAAAACTGTCGCAGAATTTTGCACGAAATTCGTAAAATCTCGCTCGAAGATGTTCAGTTTCGCACGAAACTATTTTTTCTTCGCGCAAAGAATCTCTCCTTCGCGCGAAGATGGATCTTCCCACGTGAGAAAAGAGGTTCTCACTTGAAACAGGAATTAACTCGCGCAAAGAATCTACACCTTCGCGTGAA
This sequence comes from Cupressus sempervirens, assembly GCA_028749045.1. Classification (NCBI taxonomy): domain Eukaryota; kingdom Viridiplantae; phylum Streptophyta; class Pinopsida; order Cupressales; family Cupressaceae; genus Cupressus; species Cupressus sempervirens. The sequence goes on along the minus strand of CM053793.1, from coordinate 98,430,243 downwards.
ACCAAAATCGCCCTGCGCGACGATATTTCGGCCGTGCGCGAAGAAACAATGCACCCTGTTTCTTCGCGTGAAGAAAGAATATCTTCACGTGAGAAGAGATCAGTCTCACGTGAAGAAAGAATTGAACATCCTAAAACATGCTAAAAACATGCATAAATGAACTTGAAATGCGTGAAAATGAAAGTACGATGATGGAAAATTGATGACTCACCGATGGTCTGGAGTCTGCTGGCCGACTGTGTCGTCTGGAGCGCTCAAAACGATGATATCTCATGTTCACTGCCATGTCTCTATCAGAGCTCAAAATCACTACAAGACAAAAAGAAAAAATGAATTGAAAATGACCCTTCGAGCCCTTATATAGGTGTTGACCAAATTTTTCAAAGTGCTCGGATTTGCACAAAAATCGCACCCCTAGCTAATTGGACCGTTCTGGATCCATTTTCGAGATCAAATTCAAAATCTAACACACCTAAGAGCCTTAAAAATGCATTTTAAAATTTTAGAGACCGATGTGATCGAACGCTTGTGCAACCCAAATCTTTCTGATACTTTATGATTCTTGGAATCCTTTCAACTTTACATTCTCCATATTTTTAAAATTCATTTTGAAAATAGTCAAAATTAAGTCAACTATGGTTGAATCTGGTCAACTTTTGGTCAAACTTGGTTTTGCGACTTCACAATCATTTCAAATCAACCCTAAATTTTCTTTACATCATTCTGATCTCTTCTACCTTCTGTTGAATCTCAAATTTCTTCTATATCTCCTGATGTACTGCTTCAATCATATTTCTAGTGTGTCATCTTTTGATTTCACTCTCGAGGGGGCAGGATGATTACATCATTAAATACTTATTGCTCGGGGCATCTAGTTCCCATCTTATGTCCTAGTCACTTGGGGCATCTCATCACTTGGGGGTTTTTGTTCCCTTCTATCTGGCATCTTTGCCATCCATCTTGCCTTTTCATCAATTGATCAACCTTATAAAAACTCTTCTCAAAGTTTGATAGATAGGTATTGGGACAATCTAAACCCCTTCTCCTGAGGATCAAGCCTCATTCTGAGGATGATTCTACGACTCATGATTGAACCTTGTTATCTTTCTTTTATCAATTTTGGGTATCTAGGTGTTCTATCTGGATCCTTGAAGATTACGCTCCGTTATGGAGATAGTCTTCTAAATGCTTTCAATATCAGGTATCTAGGTGTTCTATCTGGATCCTTGAAGATTACGCTCTATTCTAGAAATAATCTTCTAAATGCTATTATTCTCGAGTATCTAGGTGTTCTATCTGGATCCTTGAAGATTATGCTCTATTGTAGAGATAATCTTCTAAATGCTATCGATTTCAGGTATCTAGACGTTCTGTCTGGATCCTTAAAGATTACACTTCGTTCTGGAGGTAGTTTTTTAAATGCTATCACTATTAGGTATCTAAGTGTTCTACTCGGATCCCTTAGGATTAAGCTCTGTTCTAGAGATGGTCCTTAAAAAGCTTATCAATTGGTCTCTGTATCATCACCTTCAGAACCAATCTCATCTTTACATCATGCTTTCTGATTTTCTTTGAATTGAACATGTTGCTCGTACATTCATTCAAAGAGGGGCAAAATGTAATACCCCAAAATTGGCTCATTGCCATCTCAATCAATTCTGGTCTATTTCTGATCAATCTTAAAATCCTATTCTAATAGGCAATTCTCATTTTGCTATTCGCTACTTGACTTAATTGTCAGATGCAGAAAACCTAAATCTACATTCATCATGCTTATTATTTAATTCCTATAGTATTTACTCATATTAGTCACATTAAACCTATTGATTAATATTTAATTTAATTATTAAGTATCTATACTTTAATTAAATTAAATTATATCCTAAGGCTAATGTACTATGGAATTAAATTTATTTAATTTAATAAATATGCCTATCTTAATTAATTAAATGTAATTATTTAATTAAATGGGAAAGGTATTTCTAATTAATTAAAAGAAATTATTTAATTAAATGGAGTACTTACTTCTAAATAATTAAACAAAGTTATTTAATTAAATGGGAAGCCCTTCCTAATTAAATGAAGTTATTTAATTAAACAAAAGTATTTCTAATTAATTAAAGATTATTTAATTAAATAGAAAAATTAATTATGAGAGCATATCTCATTTTATTAAATTAAATATCTCAACAAAATCTCTCTTCAGTTCAAAAAAGGGGAATTTCCAATTCACTATTGGTAAAAAATGAGTTAAATGAGTTAACTCCTTTTTATACTCAAATTAAAATAGTTAACTCCTTATTTTACTCAAATTAAGTCTGTTAACTCCCTTTAATTTGGGAATCTCCCTTTATGACTGAACCTCATCTTCAATCCTGACCGTTGATCTAAATTGATCTCAACCGTTGATGGATTCCAGGAGAGTCTATTTAAGAGACCCTCATCTCCTCATTTTAGAGGATGAATTTGGAGAATTTGCATCGAATTACCGCTGAAATTCATGCTCACGTTTGCTTACATTTCTTGCATACATTCTCATTCTTAGTTTAATCTCATTTTAGTTTAATCATGCATATGCTTAATCTAGTTTGCTTTATTTGTTCCTAGATTACATTGCATCTTTCATTTTAGATTAATTTGCTTTCTCGTTCTTAGCTTAATTTCATTATCAAATCCTTCATTCTTAGAGGGTCTGGTTGCCTGCACCTTGATTCTGAGGATATTAACAGGCAAAATCCCTTTAGATAGAAGGCAACAGGTCGCTTTGTAGGGAAAATTTCGAATGAACAATCTAATGTTCATTCCGAGATGAATCTGCATGCAATGATCGTGTTGAAGTGTGTGTGTTAGCATAGGCCGCATTTTCACATATACAAAAAATATGAAGTATTAACATGTAAATCATTATATCTAATCTTTATATCTTCATTGTATTTCATTAATATACTATAGTACTTATATCACCTTTTCAATTTAATTATCTATTATTCAAACAAATTTCATTGTAAAAATACTTAAACTATCTATAACATATACAATGAAACATAAAATATTAACTTAACTACATATCTATTCTATTAATTGTAATTATATATGTATTTTATTAATTATAACTACATTATAATTATGACGGTAAGTACACGCCACTAGTGGTACTTGTTTATTTTGCATCTGCAAAGGCCTCTACTCTACAAATATATGCAAATGCCTCTACTCTACAAATTATGAAAATGTCTCTATGTTGAAGCTTTGAAATTTGAACTCTATCTGCCCCTTTTTCCAATCATATACACAAATGGCTCCTATCGGCTAACCGTTGCATGTACATAAATGTGCAATTGCTAGTTTATACATTTGGGTCTATTATTTTCATATAACCCTATAAAATGTAAGACAAAATTCAAAATAAAAATATAAATGTATGCTGATTAAAAATAAATTACACTCTTGATTTAATTTATGGGCAGTAAGATTATTTTTAGAATTAATTTTATTGTAGATTTTCAATTTATTGATTGAACAATGAATTTTTTTAATCATTAATATTTTGATTGTATTATTTAATCTATTATCAGAATTATCTTATTTGCTAATGAAGAGACCACCATATTTGAACCTAAGCCTTAAGCCTCATTTATTGACTAGGTGGGCTTTGAACTAACATAATTAAAAAAAAAATTAAAAGTAGAAGTAATCATTTTAAATAATAAATTATGGCAATTGAATAGAATATATTTTTGTTTATTCTTGTCTTATGTGAAATAAAAATGTTGAAGTACTAAGAAAGGAAATTAGTTTTGTTTCTTAATCTTAAATAATGTTGGTTGAAATTCTGCAATAATATTGTCCCTTGTTCATATTGCCTTCTCTTCAAAATCACCAAGTCTCACATTTACGATAAAAATAAAAAAGACCATAGTCTCTTCTCACCCAATGCTTTGATTGGTAGAGTAGAAATAAATCCAAGATTCTCTCCCTAAGTCCTTCTTAGACATAAAAAAAAACTTAGAAGTTAAATTTAAATAGGTTTAAAAATGCAAAAAAAAAATCTCAATTAAATGCTATTGAAGAAATTCTATTTTTTTGTGCTTTGTAGAATATGTGAACTTAGCACCATCTAGGTGAGGGACAATATGACATAAGGGAAAGAGGGGATAGGACCTCCTAGCTACCCTCTTTAGAGTTACACATAGAATCCAACCAATATAGGAGAAACCACAAGAGATTATAAAGATATAAATGCAACAATGATGAGACAATATGTTAGAGAAAAAGGTTAATTTAATTTCATTAATTAAATTACCTTTTCTCCCTTCTTAAGATTTCACTTTATGCACTTTTGCATTCTCTATTTAATAATTAATTAGTAATTATTAAATAGCTTTTACCTTTTAGGTTACCCTTTGTAACTTTTTAGGTTACCCTTTTGGGTTTCGATCTCCTTTTATAAGGATTGATCTTTTGTAATAATCTACATCTTTTCTTTTTCTGAGAATACAATTTGCATATTTTCAGATTAAACCCTTGCCTCTTCTTGTCTTTTTCTTCTCTGTGACAAGGTTTCTACATGCAGGTATTTGAGGGCTTCGTGGACTTGGTTTGTGTATTACTCAAATCCTTCATGATATCAAAGCCATATTTGTTGCAGCTTGTTTGGTATTTGGAGCAAAAGGAGAACAAGGGTTTAACAAATTAGATCTGGTGTTTTTTGAGTTTTTTTTTTTTTTAATAATGAAAATAGGGGTTCTTTGAATTTGGAGCACTTTTAGGCCAAATAGACCTCACAATTGGATTCAAAAGGCGTCAAAACCCCTATTTTCATATAAAATTCATCCATTTTGGACAACATTGATCCAGGAGGCAAAAAATAATTTGCTTATAAGGTCGTACGACCCTCTACACGCACTACGAGGCAATTGCAAAAAGAAAAAAATGGTTGCAGGCCATTTTCCAGCTTGCAAACCTATTTCTAGCACCACAAAAGAGAAATCTGGCCTACTGAAGGATTTGAATTAGTAATTATTAAATAGCTTTTACCTTTTAGGTTACTCTTTGTAACTTTTTAGGTTACCCTTTCGGGTTTTGATCTCCTTTTATAAGGATTGATCTTTTGTAATAATCTACATCTTTTCTTTTTCTAAGAATACAATTTGCATATTTTCAGAGCAAACCCTTGCCTCTTCTTGTCTTTTTTCTTCTCTGTGATAGGTTTTCTACATGCAGGTATTCGAGGGCTTCGTGGATTTGTTTTGTGTATTACTCAAATCCTTCATGATATCAAAGTCATATCTATTTTAGTTTGTTTGGTATTTGGAGCAAAAGGAGAATGAGGGTTTAACAGATTAGATCTGGTATATTTTGGTATTTTTTGTGAAAATAGGGGGGTCTCTAAAATTTAGAGCACTTTGAGGCCAAACTGACCTCACGATTGGATTCAAAAGGCATCAAAACCCTTATTTTCATATAAAGTTCATCCATTTTGGACAATGTTGATCCGAGTAGCAAAAACATTTGCTTAGAAGGTCATACAACCCTCTACATGCACTACGAGGCAATTGCAAAAAAAATTTAAAAAAATTTGGCTGCAAGCCATTTTCTAGCCCTCAAACCTATTTCTGGTGCAACAAAAGAGAAATCCAGCCTGTTGAAGGATTTTTTGGCCCACAGAGCTACTAACGGCGTCAAAATCTATCTTTCTGACGTGTTGCCAATTTTTTTGACACGATTATGCCTTCACGACATCATCACCACCATTGCTGCACTTTCCACCACTGCCAGAAGCTTCTTGTTGCTGCCAAGTCACCCTTGTGGCCACTACTACTCCACCACCAGTAGCTCCACTGTCCTTCAACCCCTCTGCCTCCTTTGTCCATGTGGCATCATTGACACTTGCTACATGGCACTGACGCCACGTTAGCACTTGCTCCGTGTTAGGTGCCATGCCATCTTTTTGGGCCCACTACCACGTGGATGCCATAGTCTTTTTTTTGCTATGACGGCCTCTAGGTAGTCAATTTTAAAGCAAAAAAATGCTAATATCGTCATTGCATCATCCCTCCTACATGCCCTTCAGGTCCTTTTTTGACCTACTGTTGGTTTTTTGGCTGTATCTTGAGCATATAGAGGTCTTTTTATTATTTGAAAGAAGTGCTAGAAAGATGGTTCTGAGATGGAGACAATGTCATAGGAATTTTTTGGTATTGATATAGTTTAGTTTGCTATTTGGGTAGTCAAAGTTGGGTATTTTGTTTTTCACTCCAAAGGGCATATCTTGAGCATCCCAACTCCATTTTTTGAAAATGTTATATTTTTGGAAAGCTTGTTCAATACTCTTTCCAAAAGTGTTAGTTTGTCTTCTATATTTTTCTCCAAGCTCTTTCTATTATGGTTTTATTTATTTATTGTACTATGGTGGATATCTTGGGTGTTTTAGGTCTAGGGATCATTTTCATGGCATGGGATTTCTTCTTTTGAGCTGTACTATTTGTTGTAACAACTCTTTGCCTTTTTTGATCATTGTTGATATCATTTGTATGCATTCTTACAAATGCACTAAAATAATTTGCCATATTGCATATGTATTTTTGTTTTAGTAGTTTTGCCTTGTTTTGTCTTCTAGTTCGAATAGTGTCATCTGAGGAGACTCGTGTAGATTATTGCTTCTTGGGATTCACCATATCTTGTGCCTTATTATACATGCACTACTCATGATTAAAGTACCATAGGGGGTTTGATGTGTTGCCTTTGTTTGCCATCTTCCTTTTTTTAGTGAGCTTCCCTTCTAAGACATTAGCCTCATGATGTATCTGAGATTGATCACCTTAGTACACACATATGTACTCTTTTGTGCATCTTGGTCATGGTTCCTTGACTTGCATTTCTTTTGGCCCACTTTTCCAGTTGCTTATCACCTCACCCTTCTCTACATTGGGGGGGGGGGGGGTGGGGTGGGGGGGGGGGGGGTGGGGGTTCTTTTGTTGTTTCTCATACTTCCTTAGTTCGATGGAGTGAGCTATGTATTCAGTTTTTGTTCTTATGTACTAGGCAGATGTAGTGGCTGGGTACCTATGCATTTTGGTGAGATTGCTCATTTACCATATAGACACTCTTCTTTTCATTCCTACTTTACTTGCAGCCTTCTATGTTTGATTGGTCAGCTCTTCAGGCTTTGGTGTTTCATGTCATCTATATCTTTGAGTTTAGTTGTTTGCCTTTATGTGCCTCCTCATTCGATGCAGATTACTATCTTCTTTACCTGGCTAGGTTCTATTTCAGTGGAGGTTCTTCATATCAACAATTACTTTTGATAGAACTTTACAACTTCTACATGGTTTAGTGCTTTTCTTCATGATTTCTCTTTGTTCCTATTTTCTGGAATAATCCTGTAGTTGGAGGCTTCTACAACCCTTCACTAGCTTTTCAGGTATCTCTTTTTGGAGTAGAGTTTTTCCCACTGGGTTTACTCTATTTCTCTATTTCATATATATTTGGTTGTGATTGGGTACATCATCAAGCCTTGTTGATGGGACCCAAGTTTGCTTTCAGCATTGCATTGTACTTTCCTTGCTCTTTCTGTATTGTTTTTAACTACATTGTTGCTCATCTTAAGAGGGGGTGTTAGAGAAAAAGGTTAATTTAATTTCATTAATTAAATTACCTTTTCTCCCTTCTTAAGATTTCACTCTATGTACTTTTGCATTTTCTATTTGATAATTAATTAGTAATTATTAAATAGCTTTTACCTTTTAGGTTACCCTTTTAGGTTTCGATCTCTTTTTATAAGGATTGATCTTTTGTAATAATCTACATCTTTTCTTTTTCTGAGAATACAATTTTCATATTTTTAGAGCAAAACCCTTGCCTCTTCTTATCATTTTCTTCTTTGAAACAGGTTTTCTAAATGTAGGTATTCAAGGGCTTCATGGATTTGTTTTGTGTATTGCTCAAATCCTTCACAATCTTCATTCAACATGACAAGCATAAGGCCTACTTGGTTGTGATTGTATACATTCAAATTATAATCATCTAGCTTAAGAGCTTAGGCTTTACAGAGCCAAATCTTAGTATTTCCTTCTATCCAACTTCATTCTACTTTTCATAATCCAAGGTCTCTAATTATATAACCAACAAGACCGCAAGTTGGGTCGTCAGGTAGATTATTAAAAAATATAGGTTTTGCCCCAAAGGAGAACTCAACAACCTTTCAAGTGAGCAAATGAACTTCCATAGGGACAAGGATGGGTCCACACATGATCCAAGAAGAGATTCCCAAGTGTGCAAAATGTCATGATGTCACACAAAACCTTCTCAAAGCCAAACTTGTGCGTCACTCAAGTTGTTAAGAAACCAACATGCCACAAATAGAGAGAATGATAACTTTCACAAATGGTGGAATTAGATTATGTGAGCTTAGGTATAAGATCAATGATAGGGCCATAAGGGAGATAACTATGTGGAAAAAGAAAACATGAACAAAAACAACCATTCTTCAAATAGCCGATAAGAACAATAAAGGAAATATTTTTGGTTAATACAAGATTGCCAAGATGCTCCCACATCACAATAGAAAGTTGAAATTAACTAAACAATAAAATGTAAAACTATTAGATTCTTTTCAACAAAATAATCTACCATGTATTTTAAACACAAAGCAAACTTAACTGATTTCATGACTATTTACAAACCCTAATTTTGCATTGAAAACTTAGGTACGAAAACTACAAATTTATTTGCAAGAAATTAATAAAAAAGATTATAAAATCTTATTCTCTTCTTATTCATGCACAAAAAAAATTGGTAGTCAATATACTAGTTAGGAATTGGGTTATTAAGATTTATATGAAGGTAGAGAAAATAAGTTTTTCGTAAGAAGTCAATCAATCCTTAAGAAGAACAAGTAAGAGAAATGTTATTTTATTTTTAAAGCACATCAATGTTAGAGTAATAATATATTGCCTTATTAATTAAACCATTTTGATTTAATGATTAAGTCACTTATTATCTCTAGTTTACTTAAGCTAAACTTTAAGCATATAATAATTGATTATTTTATTAATTATTTTCATGTAACCTAGGTTTTACCTGCTAGGGTTTTGATCTCCTTTTATAAGGATTGATCTCTTTGTAATTTTATTGATTCACTTTTTTTTTGGCAAAAATTTATATTTATATTAATAATCAACTGGTTCAAAGGGCTCTCGGAGAAAGAACTAGGAAAGAAAACCCCCGTTCATAACCCATTTACGAAAAATAATAGAGCTTATCTGATTCAGACCTAAAGCTACCCAAGATTCCTGGACAAAGAGATGCCAAGGAACCAGATTACAAAAAAAGGGCAGAGAAAAAACTGCCAATAAAATATGGACCTAATGAGAGAAGTAGAGATATCCTCATACATTACAAGAGTAATAGCACCCAAAACCTGATTACAAATGAAATACATAGATACAATATATTTGTGAAGCTAATCCACATCTATGAGCCATCATGAAGAAGATGAGAAGATGCATGTAGACACCTCAAAATTGCAACCAAACAAAATGAGTAGGAGCAGTAGGCCTCAAAGGGCAATATAATATCTAGTGAAAAGAATTGACCAAAGAACCTGCAAGTTAGTCGAGCCAAAAAAGAAAAAGCATAGGAAAAAACTTATGAGTCGCCACCCCCAAAGTCACATTGAGAGGGACGGGAGAAAAACAATGAACTCCATAACATATCAGCATGCCCAAGGATGGGATCAATAGGACCAAGAAAGGGAAAGGAAACAAAGGGAGAGGATGAGGAAGCTGCATCAAAGGGGAGACCCATTGAGTGACACAAAGGAGATGAAGGCATGGGAGAACTAGCACCAACCCGAGGGCTTGGAGGACGATTGTAGGAGTGTGAGAGAATACCAAGAATGGCATAAGTGTGAGAAAAAGCCTTACCCCTAATAGCATCTTCAAAAGGGATTTGATTGAGGAGATGACCCAAGGGCAAGATGGAAGAAGTGGCAATGTAGTCTTTAATTGCAGTAAGAACCAAAACATATTTTTCTGAATGAAGAAGAAGTTGATGCAAAAATAGTCCACCAACAAATGCTTCCACCTGCTAGAGATTATACTTTTGAACTACAATGAGAAGGGCATTATCATGTAGAAAATATGGAAAAATAACCCAGTTAGCAATTGAAACCAGTGAGGACCAGGATTAAGACAAGTCAAGAAAGTTTGAACAGAAGATGGAGACAATTTGGGAAGGGAATATAATTCTACCAAAATGAGGGGATAACATAGATTCCCCAGAAATCTAACAAATACACCTAGCACATTTTAGACAATGAATATTAAACATAGTCACAAGGCATGCATCATTGATAACACCCTTAAGGGGAACTCAAAGCCTAGGAGCAGGAAGACGAATGCGAAGATTGAAAGGTTGAAACTCATTTGCATAACGACTGAAAGCCATGGAAAATAAGTAGCAAGAGTAAAATAAAGGATAAGCTAAAAGACCTGAATAAAGAACAATATATAACAAGGAGGGAAGAAGCAAAAATATCCTTTTTTTGCTCATCAAGAATGTATAATCTATGGATCTAGGAATTCTAGCCTCCATAGCTTTTGCTTGTCTCGCTCCAATACCATGTTGGAGTTGAGATCTTCTTCATCATCATCATTTCAGCCTGATGGTAAAGATGTAAGAAAGGGTCATGCACTATGTGCAACTACTATTCCTCATTCTTCTAGATGATTACTAGATTCAGGTGCTTCACACCATATGACATCTTCTTAGGATTTGTTATCTTCTTTTGAGGCCTCTCCTACTCCACATATTTTGATGGGGAACAACATTGTTATGACTGTATGTGGGAAAGATTCTATTGACATTGATGATGGTACATTTCATAATGTACTTTGTGTTCTATATTTGTACTCAAACCTTCTCTTTATTTATCATATTACACACAATGGGATAGGGAAGACAAATGAGTTTGCATATGATTCAATGCACATCAAAGATAGTGATACATGCAATATTATTTCTATAGGGACTGTTGATCATGCTTCCCGCCTATATTCCTTCTCAAATTTTTGTCCACCATCTCCACTATCAGAGACTTGCTCTCTTTATTCATGAGAGTTTACTAAGGTGAAGTTAGGTCACTTGAACTTATGTGTTATTATTGAGACCAATGTTGTGACTTCTATACCTCCACCCTCTATTCAAATTCCATCTCTTGCACATGATTACTCTTTGGAATTGCCTACTATTGCAGCTCCAGTCACCGAGCCACCTACTGTAGTTGTCGAGGATATATCAGAGGACACACATATGCTCTTAGATGATAGATTCAATACACCTATTATTCCATGTCCATTGGAGATTCCATTTCAGGATTCTCATGCTTTCTCCTTTGAGCATCAACTAGGACTTCCATCTACACCTCACATACATGGGTTTTATCATCCTTGTCTACTGCCTCTGTTTCCTTCAGATTGGAGCCACATTGGTATGTTCATCGACACAGGAGTTCTGCCATTCTGGGGGGGCTATGAAGTCTCAAGCTTCTATCATGGAGGCTTTCATTGTACTTATGGTCTTGAGAGATTCTCTTGAGATGTTTTGTTTGTGCATCTTTTTTCTATCTCTTTATGAAGCAGATTTTTTCCCATCGTGTTTTCTCTATTTCTTCGTTTCATAGTGATTTGATTGTGATTGAGTACATCACCAGGCCTTGTTGCTGGGACCCAAGTTTGTTTTCAGTAGTAGTTTCTAGGTTTTTAGCTACTCCCTAAGTTTATCTTGGGGCTGTGTGTTAGAGTAATAATATATTACCTTATTAATCAAATCATTTTGATTTAATTATTAAGTCACTTATTATCTCTAGTTTACTTAAGCTAAACTTTAAGCATATAATAATTAATTATTTTATTAATTTTTTCATGTAACCTAGGTTTTACCTGTTACGGTTTTGATCTCCTTTTATAAGGATTGATCTCTTTGTAACTTTATTGATTCACTTTTGATTATAGCAATCTTTTTTTTGCTCATTATGAATGTCTCATCTATGGATCTAGGAATTCTAGCCTCTCTTTCTGTAACAAAGTGTTTGCATGCAAGTGATTCTTGGGACTTGTGGGGTTAATCTTTCATCAACTCCAATAATCAATAGCTTTAATTTTTCAAGATAAATTTATGTAATGTAGCAACAAGTAATTCAATAGTGAAAAAGTGTAGGAAAAAAATGTATTTTTAATTTTATAAGGTAAATCAAATTTTATGTTTTTTAAAGACATTTCTATAATTTCCTACTAAACTTATGTTTCGTTGAAGTTTATAAGGATTTGTTTCTAAAAATTTCTACTAAACTTGTGCCCCCAAATAAGTAATCTAATGGTTACAAAGGGTCCGTAAAAGAAATAATGTTTAAGGTGAGTTAATAGTTTCAATTAATTGGTTAAGATTTCTAAGGATTTTGTTTTAATTTTTCTATGTTTTAGAAAAGAGTGAAAAAAATTGAATCTTAAAAGGGTTATTTTTATAATTTTACCAAAATTTATGGTAGCACCTTTATTAATTGAATAACGAGCAAGTTAATTATAAGGACAGAGGTTCGGACTCTAATAAAAAAGTCTCATTTAGTTTTGACTTGTGAGTGAAGTTGTAGGATGGAAACAACCTTCTCTATTGACATTAAAGAGTGATAGAAAGGGTTTAAGGGACCAATAAGTAGGGGAAATTACATGGGTTGTTGAAAATAAACTAATGAGATGATTAATGCATTGTTTGATGTCATTAGCCCTTAGTTTCAATAGAAAAAATGAAAAATTGAGGGTAAATTTGGATTTAATCTCTGTTATCATTGCTTGGGGGTTAGAGATAGGGGAACACACAAAGGAAGTATGGAGGGATATCAAAGCATTATTCTAGGAATATTTTCTTGAGGGATTGGACTCCATTCTCAAATGGGTTATCTTAGGCGTAGGGTCTTATATTAGGGAATTCTTTGAGGATGAAGAGGACACAAGAAGGTTTGGGTTGGTGTCATTTTTAAGGTGGTGGGGAAGAGTTGACAAGTTTAATTACAAGAGAAATGTTGTGATGACAAGGAGAAGAGTCAAGATGAAGATTGCTAGACATGAGTAGAATGTTGGCGTGGCTAATCATGTGTTCAAAATTCTTGTGTTGTGGTTGTTAGATAATTGAGAGGGTGGGGTGTAAATCAACTATGTCCAGTTATCCTACAAGCCTTTTAAACATTTTAGTACCAATTCAAACTTCATAAAATTCAATAGCAATAACTCAGCAATCTCATTCAACTTCACAATTCATACTTGTAATCAATTTACTTCACACTATTATTTCACTATTCATAGCTTTATGAAGTATTAGAGATATATCTTTGCTTTTACCTAGCTTTTACCAACTAGAAATATTAAGTGAATAACATGTAAATCAACTTGTAATAGAAAAGCAATGACCCATTTGATACCATGATTTAACTTGGAAAACCTGTAAAGGGAAAAGCCACCTGGGACTGGCAACCCAAATACTTTCACTCTTCTGAAGTGAGCTCTATTAGGAGCCAACCTTGTTAAAGGTTACATGCATATTTTTAGTGTGACTTGGTTAAAGGGTTTTAACATAAAGACCATATAGACCTTATCACTCCTTGATCTTTTCTAATGAGTGGTTTGCTTTAAAGGACTAAAAAACATCACTAATTGATGTTACCATATAGGCTTTCACATACTTGTTAGGTCCACTCAATTAAGTGATTTTTCTGCTACAATGGTAAGAAAGTGATAGTCAAATGATCTATTAGGCTAAGCACTACCTTGATTGTTCATATCTATGTTCTACTCTATCTTCTTCCTTCTCTAATCTCCTTATGGCTGATTCACTTCTCCACACTTTCACTTTTCTCTAACTCTACTTCATCTTCCTTCTGCTCTGCTCGATTCACCTTTATCTTTTCTTCTTTCAATTTCAACAATAGTTTGATGTCAAACAATAACAATTACCAAATAATCAGGAACCAAAAACTTGCTTGATCATCTCCTTAAATAGTAATCTTTCACCTTCTAGAATCCTCCAAATTTCACTACTTAACCATAATTGTAGATCTCAGATTCAATGTATTTAGTCACTTAGAAAATATAACTTCTATTGAACTTTGTTCTCATCCTTATCTTGCTTCAATCTCCAACATTATATCTTCATTACATTTTTCCAATCGTAGATCTTTTAACTAACTTTGACTCTAGCCTTTGAACTTCTCAAACATTCTTTATTTTCATCATAAGTTGGCCAAAGATCTCATCTTTCTTAACTTGTTCTTTCAGCTCATACTTGGTGAACATTACCTTTCACTTAGGTAATACACCACTTGATTAACACAAAACTTTAGTTTCTCTTTGCCAATTGCTTGGTGACAACTGTAGTCACTTGGTGAATACTATTTTCCTTCTTTCACCTTGTTACTCAATATAGCTTGTATAGCTCGGTGAATACTCAAACTTCATGTTTACATTACAAGATTATGTGATTGTAAAAAAAATAAAACCACCATTAAATTATCATAGTCCAACTCTTTCAAGTGCCCATTGAATACCAGTAGTTATCAACTTTGTCATCATCATACTATCTTCAAGTCCTCTTCATCAATTAAATAATATATCACTCTACTGAATTAACATAATGTATAAAAAACTAAGACTTGACATCAATGACAATATAACAACTGATATGACTATTTCACATACATTATCGATATTATCAGTTGGGACTAACAACGATAGGGAATAAGTCAAATGGGATAGGAAGTGAGTGGTGGATGAACCCTAAATTTGTTAGACCAACATGAAAATTTTGTGTAAAAAGAAATAAAGGTGGTTGTGAAGGTTTTTCTGAATGAAGGGTAACTTGGAATAAATAGATTCTAGAGGGAGGGAATCTATATGTAATAATTACAATTACAACTTTACATCACCCATCGAAGCAACATGAAGTGGAAACCTCAAAGAAAGGAGTGAGTTTTAGAATGCCGAAGTTAAAGTTAATGTTCAAATTGATGTGCTTGCATGGAAATTGTTGAGAATAGTTTTGTTTCATCTACAAACATGAAAGTTAATGCTTAGGCCATCTTTGCTTTAGGAATAGTTGAAAGAGGAAATTGGCAGGTCACTTTTTGTTCAAACAATTATATGTAAAATTGTAAGCAAGAAAGACAAGCTTATCTAGACACTTTGAGATGGTGAATGTATTTTTTGTATAATGCATGAAGGTTGAGCTAACCAAGTAGACAGGCATAGAAGGATTTTCAAAGAAGAAAGCAAAGCTAAATAGCCTCTAACTATAGAGAAGATGTGTTGTAAATGGTGTAATACTTTTATTATTACCAATAACAAATTATTTGTTATTGATAAAAAAAATGCTTAAATTTATATTTTTGTGGCAATTAAATGATCCAAATAGATAATAAAAAATACTATTTATCTTTTGTCTTTAATTAATTTTTTTTTATCATTTATATTTTCAAAGAGCTACTTCTATAGTCTTTAATAAAATTATGTTGTTGCAAATAAATGAAAAAGGATTTTTGAGAATAACTAATAAAAATGATATTTAACTTTTTCATATTATTTTAAAGTATAATGGCAAATAAATGATTAAAATAAATAGTTTTCCAAACTTATGTCATGTGGTGATTTTCAAGGTTTTTGTTTGTATAATTTTCCACGAAATAAATGTCACTTGCAAATAAGTGGTAGAATGGTTAAGAAGAGTAGGTAGAAGAAATATTGTTTATTATAGGGACAATCAATGGTTTCAAGTTTTGAAGAGGTTCTTTTAATTTCTCAATAAATTCAAGCAATATGACAATTTTCAACATTTGTTTCATATTTTATCACTAAATTAAAATATTATTTATTTTATTACACATTAATATTTTTATGTTTTGAAGAGATTCATATAATTTATCACTAAACTTAAGTAATATGATAACTTCTAAAATTTATTTCTATATTTTTTGCTAAATCTATGTCCCAAGACAAATAAGCAATCAAATAGTTAAAAAGGATAGGCTAAAAAGATGTTGTTTTATTCTTAAGGCGAATTAATAGTTATTGGTTACATAAGTAGTGAACATTTACACAGATTTTTAAATTTTGGAGGAGAATGAGAAATTTTGGATATCTTTAAAAAATTGCTTTTTATAATATTCCTTGTGGAAAATAAATGTTATAATAGTTATACAAGGAAGATAAGAAAAATATTATTAATTTTTTTTCTTTATTTTTATGAAGTTCTAAGCTTTATATTTCTAAATAGTTACTTTTATGAGTTTTAATAAAAAAATATTCAAATAAAATAAACCAATGATAATGTAAATTAGCTAACAAAAGTAACTTTTAATTTTAATTAAACTTTAATTTAAATAATAATGACAAACAAATGATGAAAATAGATAATTTATGACTTAACTTAGTTATGTGTCTATATTTTTTTCACTAAATTATGTCCCATAGTAAATAAGTGATTCAATTGCTGATAAGAGTAAGTGAAATAAATATTGTATTATTTTTAAGGTGAATTAATACTTTCAAACTACAAGTTAAATAAGGTAGTTAAGATTCCTACGGATTATTACATTGTGGCAAACAAATGATCTAATGATTATGTAAGGTAGGTAAGAAAAATATTATTTATTTTCTATTTTTCTTATTTAATTTTTTTGTGGGGAGGGGAGGGGGGTTTAAAATTTATTGAATCAAGAATGACAATACAAGACAAAGAGTCCAAAGCTCCTATGAGAGAATACAACAAGAAGCTCAAGCAAACAGAGATCCCTAAAGGGTCAAAACTAGCCCATATTGTCCTCCCTAAAAATCCTCTCCAAATCCCAAGTATAATCCAAATTCAATTGACCATCATCTCATACAATCCAATCATCAAATCCTTCTCAGGTGTACTTGGCCAAAAAATCATCAACCATTTCCCATTCACAATTAATATGTTGAAGGAAATAGGCTCCAAATAGTCTCTCAATTTGAGGATATGTCAATTGATTCTAGAGCATCAAGCATGGTTTGAATGGAACCTATTGTTAGAATGAATGTTGATAGAATTCCTTTGGGGGAGTATCCTAAGCATTGTATAGATGGATAGCATAATTGACATATTGTATTCATGACTGTGTTTGTCATTGATGTCAACATAGTATTGTTTTTGTGAAGACTAGCAGAGTAGCAGACAAAGAATGAGGTTGTACAGAATGTGTATTGATGATTAGATCAAGCACAATTGAGGATGTGTTCTACACTATATCTTGATGAAGTGGATAAGTGCATGTATAGAGAGTCGAAGGCATGCAAAAGATATTCATGTTTTACAGAAGACAATAAGTAGACAAAGCACCTAATAAGTGCTTTCTGATGATTGATTTTTATATCTTTACCAGGATAAAATCATGATGAGTGCAACTAGATAGTGATAGAAGACAACCTAATGATGATGTCAGTAAGTGCACAAGGTCAAAGGTTGCACATGTGAGAAGTTATAAAGATTGTGAGTCGATAGTGACTTGTACTTACAAAAAGATGTAATGTTTTATAATATCTTAATGAGGCCCTATTATAATTAATTGGGAAAGCCTGAAGGTTGAATCAAGGAATTATTTTGAGGAAATGGTATAAAGGAAGCTTATTTTCCTTTTGATGAAGTATGTAATTGATGAGAGCAAGAGTGAAGTGCAAATTATGCAAGTAACATGCAAAGTTGGTAAATTCTTATAAGCGATCCAAGGGATTATTTGGATGCAAAGTTGGTGATCTGGTATTGAGATCAGAAGAGGTTTGGTCTAGTTAAGAGGACAGAGAAGGATCTAAATTTATTCCATTTCTATGATTTTGCAAGGAATAAAACAAAGATCAATTGGACAGTGAGTTCAATGATCTTACCCCTAAAGTTGTTTGGACAATGGGTCCTTCTACCTTCTACAATCCTAATAGGGATTCAAAGTCTCCAAATAGGGACCGATATGTACTGAATGTATTTCATTGGTTCCTAACAAAGTCCATCCTCTTACAAGGAACTTTTATATTAAAGTGCATCATTTTGTGGGTACCATCCCCACTGAGGTTTTTCCTCTGATCAAGGGTTTCCCTAGTTAACATATCTGGTGTTATTGTGTATGTATATCTTCTTATGGTTGTTGATTATATTGTTCATATAGTTAAGATTTACTAAGGTTGATAAGTGTTTTAATAGTTGGATAACTTATTCAACACCCACTCTTAGTTATCTTGGTGGACTTTACTTTCTAACACCTATGTCTACAACCTCGGGGCCTCTCTATGGACCTTTTCCTATGTTTCCATAATGTTTGGATACATCATGTATGAGATAGAGCCCTTTTGGTGGTTATTGGTAGCATGTTCTTCATTTTCTAGGCAAACTTTGGAGATTATTCTTGCAATCTTAGATCCCTAGGAGTTATCTTATGCGATATTGGATCTGGATTGTTGGTTAGCATGTGGACCTATGCCAAAGGTTGTATAGTCTTATTTTATCTTATGATTTAGTTATGATTATAAACTTGACACCTATCTTAAGTGGTTATTCAATGTACTATGCTAGACCAACTTATGGCTTGATGGGTATGTGTATAGAGTCTTGTAATGTACACCGACAAGTAGAGAAAGACAAAGGTGATATAGGAGTTATCACAGGGATTTCCCAAGTGGCAAAAAAAGATAAAGGTATCTTCTGGATATATAATGGAGATATATCAGGCAAGGTGTGAAGGATTTGAGCAATTCACAATACAAATCCCAAAAATCCAAAGAATACTTGCATGCAAAAAACTTGTCATAGAGAAGAAAAAGACAAGGGGATGCAAGGAATTGCTCTTAAAATATGCAAATTTTATTCTCATAAATGAAAAGATAGAAGATGCTTACAAATGATCTATCCTTATAGAAGGACCTAAAAAGGGTAACCTAAAAGGTACAAAGGGTAACCTAAAAGGTAAATGTTATTTAATAATTACTAATTAATTATAAAATATGAATGCAAAAGGTTCATAAAGTGAAATCTTAAGAAGGGAGAAAATGTAATTTAATTAATGAAATGAAATTAACCTTTTTCTTTAACAATCCCCCCCTTAAGATGAGCAACAATGTAGCTACAAATGATGGAATTTTGAAAGTAAACTTGGGTCATGGCAACAAGGCCTGACAAGGTACCCAATCAAAACCAAATCTCTATGAAATGGAGAAATGGAGAAAACCTAGTGGGAAAAACTCCACTCTAAAAAGAGATATCATAGATCATATTTGATTGCTTTCTAATCATTGTAATATTTTTGTAAGCTTTTAACTAAGAATGCTTTAGTAGCAAGCATATGATAAATCCTCTACTAGGGTGCCTTTTAGAAGGAGTTCTAAAATTATGTAACAAGGTAGCATTAAGACTGATTAAAATCCTAATAGGTTACAAACATTCTTAACTATATGTGTTCTTAGAATGAACAAGTTTTAGGTCTGAACTGGGAAACCATTTATTTGTAGTAAATGGCTAGTGGATACATTATTCCCACCATGGCTTTCATCCTCTCATCGAGGGTTTCCACATTTAAATTTGTGTGTCCATTGATAAATGCTTTTGTTTGTGAGCTTGCATACTTCCATTTTATTCTATTTAACATTGAAATGATTATAAGAATAACTAGTTTTAGAGTCGATACTAATTCACCCCCTCCCAATACCAATTTTTCCTTACATGTCGCCAATTCAATGTACTTGAATTTTCAATTGTATAAATATTGATTTGCATTTTTTATTTCATTTTCTTTGTTGTTTATGCTATGTTTATTATTCCTAAGCATTTGGACAAATTTATTTGATGTCCCTACATCCATAACTCCACTAAGTGGTATTATAGTGAAAGTTGTGTTCCTTATGGGGGTGAATCATTAATTCATGTCACAAAGTCCTAATCAATTTATTGTGTGGTAGAAAAGTCCTAATTTATCCCAAAATTATAGAGAGCTTGCAAACATGGTTAGTCAAAGTAGAGAAGAAGATCTATGTATGATGGATTAGTTGAGACAAATTACAAGCAAACTTAAAACTATGGAAATTTCCCAAAGAAGTGCTAGGAATATTGAAGATGTGAGTGATGATGAAGTTGACGAGGTCATAGTTAGAGGCAAAGAACCTATAATTGAGCAAGCAGATGAACAAATATTAGCTCCCACCCTTTAGTGACTCTATGGAGTATGGACGGGTTCATGATTAATCATCTCTTTCTCTTATTCTATCATGCTTCTTGTATTTTCATCTACATAATTAATGAGACCTTAGAGTTAGCTCCTTTTGGGAGAACCTTGGAATAGGTTAACATATCCTAGAATATGGTGACACAAGTCAACCTATTCCTTAGGTACTTTAGGTCTTAGGGACAATTTAGTGTCAAGGTTTCAAATTTAGAAATCGAACGATCTGATCAACTTCCTTTGTTTTCACACCCAAAAATTAGTATAAAAGGAAGCCCATGCACCTCATTTTTATAATAAATGACTATGATATAATACATGAGACATATAAGTAATTACAAGGAACAAATTAAGTACTAAATAAATCATATTTTCATCAAATATTCAAGGCATTCAAGATTCAAAGATCCCGTATGAGCATCTACTCTTAAAGATCTAGCATTTTGTTGGTCATCAAGGAAGGGGATCTATACTATGGAATTTTCCATATTCTTCATTGATATAGATTTTCATCCATGGATGCATGATGTGGTTTTAGTAGATCCATTTCATTTGTGGAAATTTCTTATGTCCTTTATTATAAATTGAACATTGATAACACAAAAGAATTGCAAAATCCTTATTGAAAAGGGTTTCTTAAAGCAAGGTGGATATTTTTATTTGTATTGATTTATTTCATGTTTGACATCTCAATTTCAAGGTTGATTTCTCAATATAGGGCTTGACCAAGGAAATTCCTCATCAAATAAATAAAAACCAAGTCTTACTATATGCAGGAGCATGATATCTAAATTTTGGTTGCTAATATGAAAACTACTCACTAAGACCTTTCCAAAGAACTTGGGTCAAATTTGCTATTGTTCCTTGAGAATATGACCATATTCTTGTGAATTTTCTAGGAACTTTACCATAAATTTGACATATTCTTTGAGGTCTAAGAAAAATAGGATTTTCTAGGTTTTTAATCATGATCGCAGATTCACAGTAAAAAAATAATGCAGTGTAGAACCGAATGAACCCCCAATGGAGGTGATCTAGTTCCAAAAAATTAACCATACAATAGAAACACAATACAAGATACAATATTTGATACCAAACTCAACTCTTTATTCATAAAACAACTGATTACATGCAATGTGTTAGGTTGTAAGGCCTTCCCAATTATGACCAAATTTAAAACAAGTAATAGTTTTGCAAGATCCCTCAAGATCCAACTAAAACCCTAGATAGTTCAAATCTGTAGAATAATAAAACTTTGGTAGAAACCTCCAGCAACATGTAAACTTGTGCTCACAAGTCAGCAAGAAATATCCTTGTTTCCCAGGCCACAACTACTAGTCCTGCTCACAACTTTGCTCTCTTAGCTACTTCATCTTCTCCATGTTGGATGAATTATGAATTAAGACTCCACAAGACCCCTCTAATTATACCCAACTAAGCCACAAGTTAGCCTAGCAAGTTACAAATTAAATAAACCCTTATATTAAATACATAATTAAGCCACAAGTTGATCTAAAATAGATATTAAATATCAAATGCCTTAGAAGGCTTACAACACCCATAAAATACACCTAGGACAAATAACTAGGACCTAAATAGGTCCACACAAGCTCCCACGATCACACTCCTCATGCAATAAATGCATCAAGTTGATTGACCAAAATAACAAGAACTCCATTCAGCAAGCCCAAACTATTGAGTGTCAATAGCCATCAACCAAGCACTGTTGAGATCCTTTGAGTGTCAAGCAATATATTATAAACCAAGCAATAGTGTAGATGCTGAGAAAACCTTCAATGACTAAGCTTTTCATCCAACACTATACCTAAGAACTTCCAAATAATGACCGAGTTCTCCAACTTCAAGGTCCAACCACTTCACCATGCAAGATTTCCAACTACCCTAGGATGCTCCTGTATTGGACACCCCAGGTGTGAAAAGATGTTCTTAGTAGCTAGAAGAACATCTTATGGGATTCAACATATAAATCCCAAACCGGTTCTTCACAAACATATCCTCCAAGTCTTCAATTTGTATGTTCTTTCCCTTGTTTCACTTCTACCAATCCTTTCGAATAATAAACAACTATTTTCTCTGCTTCTTTATGTCCATCCTTAATGTTCCATAGATTTTCTTTCCATGTTTATCTCTACTTTAGAATCCTTCAACTCATGTCATCTACAATTACTTAAGTTCCTCCAATCGAGTTCTTCATTTTACAAAAGAATTTGGGAATACTTCTTGCCACCTTTCTCAATAGTAATCACATTCTTGACACAATCATGCATATCCCTACAATCATACTACCAAGGTCTACCAAGAGATATGTGACAACTACTCATGTCCATAATATCACACAACACTTGATCCTTATACTACCCAATCTAGAAATCAACAAGACATTGCTCCCTCACTTCCAAAGCATATTCTTCTTGCAACCAACCAATATTAGAATATTTAGAATAACTATAAGGGGAGGTGGGGGGGTGAATCAGTTATCCAAGGTCCAAATGAATCAATTGAACAAACACTTAAATAAGTTTGGATCTTATCATTTCATTGATCAAC
Organism: Cupressus sempervirens; assembly: GCA_028749045.1. Taxonomy (NCBI): domain Eukaryota; kingdom Viridiplantae; phylum Streptophyta; class Pinopsida; order Cupressales; family Cupressaceae; genus Cupressus; species Cupressus sempervirens. The sequence continues at coordinate 98,407,412 of CM053793.1, read as the reverse complement.
CTCTACTGTAAACTATTTGCAACATTAACTAGTTGTTCACTATTCTTTAAAAACAGACTTTAGAATGTAAACTTAAAATAGTAAAGCATCACAATAACATTCTCACAAGTTTGACACTAGGGTTTTACATGGAAATCCAATTTGGGAAAAACCATCAGCAACATGTCACCAATTTTCACTCTTCTAAAGTGAGCCTTGTTAGGAGCCAACCCTATTAAAAATTACAATACACACTGTTAAATGTGACCTTGTTAAAGGATTTAATCACCTTGTTAAAAGACTTTAGAATATTCTATTAGAATGTCACCTGGTTAAAGGATTTAAATATATTGTTAGGGCCTTATGACTCTTATGTCAACCTTGATTAAAGGATTTCAAATACTATTCATAGTGGTGAGAAAGTAGCAACATATTTGATCTGTTTAGTACAAATCACTTTCCATGTTCAAATCTTTGTTCAGCTCCTCATACTGATTCACTATCTAGCCTCCATTGTCATCTCAATTTCAGATTCGCTTGGCAACTCTTCAAGAAATCACCCTACACTTCTTCTCAACTAAATAAAGCCTTCTACTTAGATTCACTAGTCAAAAACATTAGTAATAACTCCAACTCTTTGGAACTCTTTCAAATGCACACAACTTCTCTGCTCTCTTCTCTTCCATTCACACATATTGAAAGTTTGCCTCTATACCTCCTTAAATAGGCAATTCTTATCTTTTTATGCTTCATCAACAATGTAGATCTTATGGTTTATAATTTGATCCATTAGATACAATGTATCTAGTGGCCATTCTATTTGTCTCTTCTTTTATAGAAACTCCTTGAATTTATCTCTTCGATCATTTACCTAATCTTCTCATAGAATTAAATGATCCAACTCATCAACCCTTATCTTCAACACATTTTCCATATCCCAAGAAATCAACTTAATTAGCTAAAAATTATGATTTCTTGCAAATAATTAAAATGACATTCCTTGGCCAAAACTAAGTTTTGACACACAGTCATCATTGAATTGGTCGGTCACTATAGAACTTCTTGCTTGGTATCAACATTGTCACTCAATTGATACTGATGCTTGGTGAACACTAAATTTGTTTAGCACTTACCGTGGCTCGATTGACACTAGCATCACTTAGCATGTACATCAAAATTCCTTGGTATTTTACTCTATTGATTGATCAAGCCTACATAAATGATCTATCTTTGCTTGCACTATCAAGAATTGAACATTATTGTTTTCTCCTCTATCAACATGATTTAAACAATCATTTTGTCTTGTCAAAGTCTAACTGATCAAATGTCCATCTGTAGTTTCCTCTTCATAACACAACCTTTCCTTTAGATGCTTTTGCTATGAACAACTTCTCAAATCCTCTTCATCAATCAAATAGATATGAGATTTAGATCATATAGCAAATTGTCTTATCAGTCGATTTGACATCAATGACGACATGACAATTGTTCTAATTCTAGTTTCCAAAAATCTCTCTCTTTGGCATTGATGGCAACACCTCAACATCTCAACAAAAATATCTGTAGAAATACTTTAGGCTACCATATAATCCAAATTGTATAGACTTTGAGTAACACTCTCAATGTATAAGATCTTTTAGTTAATATCCTTGGTTTAATTATGGACTCCCTCTATGTAATCAATTTCTCTTTCTTGAATGACCTCCCTCTTTGAAGATAATCTCTCTCTCATATTGCAATCTCTCCCTCTTTCTTTTTGACACTTCTGTTCAATCTCTCCCTCTTTGACAACAATGCCAAAGACACTATCTCTTTGATTTATATGTCTTGATTATGTAGATAATTGCATGTTAGGTCTGAATTATTTACTTGTCACCTTCATATGATTGATTTGTTATGTTCTTCTTCTTCTTCTTCTTCACCACTAACTTAGGAAACTCCTAAAGTAGAACTGTCTGCATCAATGTGTAAGATAAGTTATTCAACACATTTAATGTAATGCTTCTTTGTAGCTTAAGTAGCTTTTTTAGGGGAATTACTTGTAGTTTACTTCTAAGATATTCATGAGCATCCTTAGGTAAAAATTTAGTGAACATGTCATTAATTTTCTCTTTTGTGTTCACATATTACAATTTCACTTCTGTGTCTTGAACTAGCTCTCTCAAGTAATGATACTTGATAGCAATGTATTTTGTTTTTGTGTGCATAGCAAGGTTCTTTGATATATTAATAGCACTTGTGTTATCACAATAGATAATCACTAGATCAGTAATTTCTTCCTTCATACCTTTCAACAAGTGCTTGATCCAAATGATATTTGAACAATTTACTACTGCTACCACATACTCGACTTCAACTATTGATTGGGAAATGCAGTTCTACTTCTTACTTTTCCATGAAACTAGTCTCTTTCCTAGAAAGAATGCACCACCACTTGTGTTCTTTCTGTCATCAACATTTCCTGCCCAATCAAGATCAATAAAAACCTTTAGTTCAAACCTATAATTATTCTTGTAATAAAATCCATAGTCTTCTATTCCTTTTAGATATCTCAATATTCTCTTTACTGCCATCATGTGATTGTCCTTAGGACTTGCTAAAAATCTAGCAACTATTCCAACAACTAATGTACTATCTAGTATGCTATGAACAATATATTCCAGTTTTCCAATTATTGATCTGTATTATATCTGGTTCACATCAACAAAATTTTCATTCTTAGATAGTTTGTCTCTAGTGACCATAGGTGTACCCACTAGTTTGGAATCTTCCATCCTAAAAGTTTTGAGTATCTCCTTGATATATTTGGACTAAGTAATGAAGATACTTTGCTTCATTTGATATACTTGTAAACCAACAAAGGATTTGCTCTCACCAAACATTGACATTTCAAATTCCTTCTTCATTTCATCAGCAAAATATTTGCATAATGCTTCCTTTCCTCCAAATATGATATCATCAACAAAAAATTTAGATAACAATACCTCATTGTTCTTTCTAGTCTTCAAATATAGATTGTTGTTATTATTTGTCCTTGCAAAACCAATCTTTACCAAATAATTATGTAGTCTTTCATACCATGCTCTTGGGGCTTGTTTCAAACCATATAAATCTTTATGCAACTTGCATACCATGTTCTTCTTGTAAGGGTCCACAAATCCTTCAAGTTATTCTATGTATACTTCTTCTTCTAGTACTCCATTAAGAAATGCATATTTGACATCCATTTGATATACCTTGAATCCATTATAAGAAGAATATGCAAGAAGAGTTCTTATTCCTTCTAATCTTGCTACAGGGGAAAATTGCCCCCCATAGTCAACACCTTCCTCTTGTGCATATCCTTTGCATACCAATCTGGCTTTATTCATTGTAATTTCACCTTTCTCATTCAGCTTGTTTTTGAATACTCATTTTATTCCAATAACATTTTTGTCTTTAGGTCTGGGTACTAGATTCCATGTTTTATTGTTTTCAATTTGTTCAATTTCTTCATTCATAGCTTGTATCCAATCTTAATTCTCTAAAGCATCTTTCACAGATTTAGGCTCAAACTCACAAAGTAAGCATATATAACTTTTGAGTCTTTTTCTTGTTAGAACACTAGACTCTTTATCTCCAATGATTTTTTTAGGTGCATAATGTCTTCTCAAATATTTTGCTAACACTGATTCTTTCCTTCTTTGTTCTTCAATAGGTTCATTTTGAAAAATAATTTCAAGCTCATCATCTATTCCTTATTCAGGTTTAGCAGTTTGAATTTTCACTAAGTTAAAAAAAATTGATGTCTTGTGAAAATTAGGAAAAAATTGTGTTTCCACTATTTAGGGTTTATTAAATTATTGTCACTACTCAAGAAGAAACCCTAGGGAAATAATAATACCTTATGTTTTGTGAGATTACTCATAAATTTACCCTCAAGTATAAAATAGGGATACATTAAAACTTTGGTTATACATTTGATTTTTTATATCCCTAAGTTTTTTTACCTTTTCATGTATCTTAAGTCATGACCCTAAATGTTTTAAGTTGTGATATCACAAAATTCCTTTGATCGCTTCATCTTCCCATTTTGTTCTCTAACCATTCTGCTAGCTACAAAGTCGTAAAGCAATCAGTTATAAGGTCATCACAACATCATGGGCAAAAAGGTTAACCTTCAAGCTATGGCTATGAAGTGGAGACAAATTGAAGATCATGGGGTCACTAGTTATGTTTTACTTAATAAATTTTAAGTTGCAAAGATGTGAAAGGTGACCTAGATAGTCAAGTTTTATGCCATCACAACATCTCTTGCAATTAACAGTAACCTGGCATTAAGGTGGAGAAGCAGAGATAGCCTGTCATCATAGTGTCATAGGGTTAAGAGATGATAAGGAGGAGATAATTTCCACAGCAAGTCAAATTGTGGTATTGCTATCAAGATTTAACTATGTGATTTTGAGTCAAACTCATTGACCCATGTTTCATGAGTAGTGATTCAACATGAATCCATCTCTCATGAGAATAAATGGAACACTTAGCACTCATTGGATCTAGGTGATGCTCACACAAGTGAAGCACCGAGACTTTTCGGGAGGTCACCCATCCTAGTACTACTCCAACCTGAGTGCGCTTAACTACCTTAACTAATCTCTTAACTTGTGATATTGCTATTAGGATTTAAATATTTGATTTTGAGTCAAACTCATTGACCCATGTTTCATGAGTAGTGATTCAATATGAATCCATCTCTCATGAGAATAAATGGAACACTTAGCACTCATTGGATCTAGGTGATGCTCATAGGGGTGAGGCATCGAGACTTCTCGGGAGGTCACCCATCCCAGTACTACTCTAGCTTGAGCATGCTTAACTACGAAGTTTCCTCCATGGTTAAACCCACAGCCTGCAACCCCATTTGCAAGCTCAGGCTGGAGTAGTACTGGGATGGGTGACCTCCTAGGAAGTCTTGGTGCTTCACCCCTATGAGCATCACCTGGATCCAATTAGTGCTAAGTGTTCCATTTATTCTCATGAGAGATGGATTCATATTGAATCTCTACTCATGAAACATGGGTCAATGTGTTTGACTCAAAATCACATAGTTAAATCTTGATAGCAATATCACAAGTTAAGAGATGAGTTAAGGTTTACAATGGTGAAGCTGCAAGAAGGGTGATAGTTAACTCTAAGGTAGTGTTCACTACATTGCAAGGTTTAAAGATGTTATGTACTTGAGAGTTGCGAAGTGGCAAAAAGGTTAAAGTTGAAGTCTTCACAGCATCGTAGGCATCATGAATGATAAGTCATAAACCACAAAGAAGTGGAGAAAAGTTTAAAAGATGAACTTTGCTATCTTGGAAGGATAAATGGTTAGTTAAGAGGGTAAGCCACAAAGTGGAGATAGGTAGTTTGGTGCCTTCACAGGTGTTAAGCCACAATTAGAGTTTAAGAAGGAGATGTTGCGATAAAGGGTCAAATAATTGTTTCATTGTGTCACTGTGGTTAATGAAATGAAGAGGTGAATGACTACAAAACTACGAGATGGTCAAAGTAATGCAGTTCACTACTTCGTGGGATATTGACAAGTAGTTTAATTTTAAGCTGCGATGACATTAAGGTTGACAATATTTGCTACATCTTCGTGGTATGGGATGATGAGCCCTTAATCATTATGACATTGTGATTAAGGATTGACTAAGGGTTTCATCTCTTCATAGGTCCATGTGGTAAAAAAGAAATTAAGGTTGTGAAGTACAAATTTATGTGAAGCATGATGTTGTAAGGTCAACTTGGTAGTCAAAAAATCAAGTGGGAAAGTTGTGAAATGGCAAAGATAACCATTTTCACATGGTCACGACCAGAAAGAAAGAAGGACAAGGAGTTTCCGAGAAGTAGAGAAAAGAAGTTGATCACCACTTTGTAACCTACAGTTTTAAAGGCAAAAAACAAAGTTAAAAAGAGAATGTTTGAACTAGAAAAGGATGATAAGATGGAAGTATGAATAGTGTTGAATTTGAAGATAAAGAAACTTTTGAAGTACTGAGAAGATTTTGAGCATGCCGGTTTAATGCTAGTAATGCCATGCTTCGAATTATGGAAAAGGATAAATGCTAAGAAGAAAAAAGATTTCATTACCAATTTTAGAGTGAAATTTGAGTTACTAAACAATTTTAGCATATAGAGTTCAAAATTGTGATATTTTGAAGTTGTGACATAGAAGGAAGGAGAATTGATCGCCTAGGCTCAAATTGAAGAAGTTGCATCCAAAGGGAAAAGCCCTAACCTTTTTGTTAACAAATGGATCATTTTTTACTAGGTTTCTCCAACCTTCAATTTGTAAATGACCATGCATTCAGAGACTCATATAGTTTCTGTAGAGATCTAGAGGTGTCAAACAAGAAAGAGAGTGAATTGTTCTGGTATTTTCACAAGAACAAGACAAAAAAGGTCCCTATATCCAATCCATGGAATAGGAATTTTGGAAAATTAATCATACATGAGGTATTTGTTGATGTTGATCTAGTGAAGTCATTGATAAAAGCTTACAACCCTATCAACAAAGCATTTCCACAAGAGAGACATGAGTATACTTCATGCACTAGATAAAGAGACACTCATTGAAGCTTTTGATTTGGGAGGACCTATGTCTTTGCTAATTGACCTGGACAAATTCAATGAGAATTTTAAAAACCACAAGAGTTTCTACACTGGTAGAACTATGACAAGGCATATTCCCATGGAAAATAATGAGAAATGAGATATACCTAATAAGGTGGGAGACTTTATGCCTCTAGGGTTTTTTCAGAGATATCTTCAGAATAAAGTTTTTGGCCTGAACAAAGCCTAGGCTTAGATGGTACTATGGATGCCACTGGTGCACCTTACATCATGACACTAAATATCTAGGATCCATGCACCAATGTTGAGTATGACTATATCACCTACATAGCTAATAAAATTCATGATGGGATCATTGTAACTCAGGAAGGGAGATTGGAGAGTTTCAAGTTTCACCACTATTCTCTGATCATGCATCTGATTCTGTATAAGAATGCACAATTCATTGATCAAAGTTTCCTAGAAAGCACACAAGAGTGGGGAGAGAAACTACTTGTGCAATGATGGACAAGGGTATGGAAAAGATTCTACCCTTACTTAAACACTATTTCATTTTATAATGATTTTGTATACCCTATATTGAATTTGGTGGGAGCTATAGTAGAAAGGGTGCCTAGAAATGTTAGAAAATTGGTTAAGCCCAAAAGATGTTATGATGAAGAAAAATAATTAGGGCACGACTGGGGAAGTATATTTTTGTTTGAAGATTACACAGTTACTAAGGTTTTTGGATGCCCTCAACCACCCTATCTTCTCCCAAAATCTATCCTAGAGAGATTAGGAATTGTGGAGTTTTTCTGGCAATTATTTTCATTAAATATAGATTACTTAGGTCAAAATGTCAAGAAGGGCACATTTTTGTGTAGATGCTCCAAAATTGGAGACTTTGAAATTGGAAAAGAAGAAACAAATGCCTTCCCAAGAAATTAAAAATTGCCAATTATTCTCGCAAGAACATATGACCCTTTTAATGTAGTTAGAAATGCACTAAAACAAATGAGGGGATACAACTTGCCTCCAACCAAGGGTTTATGGGAGGAAGATGTAATGAAAATTACTTAGATGAAAATATTTGCAAAGAACAAATGATAAAATGGAGAGATGTGATGAGCTTTGAAGAAGAAATGAAGAAGGTTGATCCATCCTTTAAAGGTTTTCATCTTGAAGAGAGCTATTGGTCAGAGTTTGGTAACTATATCAATTTTTTTGATGAGATTGTAGCTTAGGTTCCTAAAGAGATCAAGAACACAATAGATCCTAGGTCTCTTGAACATGACATTTTTGTGGAAATAAGTGATAATGAAGACTAACTAGAAAGATCAACATGGGCTCATCAGAAAAGGAAGAAGTAAAAGGTGGTAGAAATTCCTAAAAAGGCAAGAGAAAAAGCTTTGCAAATCATGCCTAGGAATAGCCAATATTTTAACAATACAAGGAGAATCTTCCTAATGGCTCATGCTATCAAGGATCAGTAAAGGGTAAAGACTTCAAGCCAAAATGGTTGATGATAGAATTATTGAAGCTAGGGAGTTCATGAATGATGATAAATTTATAAAAATAGAAGAATTCAAAATCTTCTTATTCAAATTGAAACAAAATGAATTATCCTTGTAGAAGAAACCAGGTGACTCCAATGAAAGGGTAGCAAAAATGGTAAAAAAGCTACAGGAGTATGATCCTGCAAGTGAAACTCTAATTGTAGAAGAGGCAAGAGAGCTAATATAGAGAAGTGGCATGATTGTTTTCCAAAGATGGGATATCAATTCCTCTTTCTTGCTTGATCAAATGAGAAGACAAGAGAAAACTGTCTCTTTTGAGGATGTAAACCAACAAGCAGAGTTGAGAGGATCTAGTTATAGCATTGATGCTCAAATCATGGCTATATGGAGCTTGGCTCTAGAAAATGAAAAGCCTACTCTCATGGAAATCAAAGAATCCCCTAGAGGGAATGTTATATTTTGGAATGTCCACTATAATCTAACAACCATATTTATGGACTAATGAGCTCAACATCACTGCTTGGAAAGAACAAAATTGATGTACTAGAAGAACAACTAGATAGAGCCTATGAGGGGTATATTAATACAAGGAGGCACTATGAGGAGGAGATGAAGAAAACATATGTTCTAGAATAGAGGAGCCTCTAGTTAGAAAATGAGATAGTCACATTGAAGAACACTGCTAGGCCTGTAATTGAGATTGAACATAAAGGTGTGAAAACAAAGGGCTATGCACTTGAAATAGGGGATGTAATGGGTCAGGCCATGGCTATTGATAAAGAGGAATTGAAATCAAGCAAAGCAATAGAGATTAGAACCATAAAGAATTTGTTGATTCACAAAATAAATTCTTTGAAGTATGCCTCTCAAAAGGTACATAGAAATTATATTGTCTTGTAGGGGTAGAGTATCAATGTTTTGAGATAATTTCATTTATGTCTCCCTTATTCACCACATGGGGCCCATACATCCAATTTTGAAAGTCTTGTACCCATGCTGACATAGAAGAAGGACTTACCAAAAGGGGTAATTATTTATGTTTGGAAATTGATTAATAGTGTGAAAGAATTGAATGGTTTCTTTGTGGGAAAATTAAAATTAATTAATTTAGAATAAGATGAAAATGGAGGAGTAAAGGAGTGGCAAGAATGGTCATCTTCTTTTGATGACATTCTAAATCATGCTAGGTTTTTGGCTTACTGCAATGGTGAGGTAGATGTTGTGGTGGTTTATGATTTAATTGATGTTTTGTATAAACTAGAAGTAGAGATGGGAAACGTGACCACAGAGGTTAAAGGCATCACAGATGCTAAGTGGACTAAGTGCCTTGAGCAACTAAATGGAATCAGAGATGTTACTTGGCCAAATATAGAAATTGACATAGCCATCTGGGAAGTTATAGTTGGAATAAAGGCCTTGTCATCTGGGGACCGGATGACAATGATTAAATGGTTAAAGTCACAACTAAAAGGCAAAATAGACAAAGTGAAGCAAAGAAAATGAAAATGACAAGTTGTTAAAGTGCAAACAGATTCATGTTAAAGACATTTGAAGGAAATTTCCACTTGCCAGTTTTAAAATTGTTTCCTCAATTTTGTCCAAATACAAAGAATGTTTGTAAAAGAAAATGTATCTTGAAATATCTTTGTATTTGTTTTTGAATCAAATTTTGACATTTGTTCTCCCATATGAGGCTTGTTGTAATCCTTGTCTATAAAAAGATTTCCAAGATGTGGAGTGAGGGTCTGAGTTTTGTTATTTTTTAGTGCTTATGCTATTGTAGTCGGTCCAATCTTTTATGTCAATTGTATGTTGTCCCAATTTTGTCCTCTGAGAACATAATGAATATTTAATGACAAAATCTGTCATATTCTGAGTTATATCCTAAGTTTTATATTAGTAATGTATTGTTTTCAAGGAAGATGAATACAAGGGAAAATTCTGAGTATTTGTGTTTGTAAAATTTTGTCTCCTTTTTTCATGCATTTGTAGCTTTGAGATTGAATGAGTAAAGTTCTTTCAATTTAGTGGAGCTTGGATAGGTTGTATGTGAGTTCGTTGTTTCTTTTAATTCAAGGAATTAAGTAAGTAATTCTATGAATTGATAGGGTTTCATAAAAGGATTTCCAAGATGTGGAGTGAGGGTTCGAGTTCTACTATTTTTTAGTGCTTATTATATTGTAGTTGGTCCAGTCTTTTATGTCAATTGTATGTTGTCCCAATTTTGTTCTCTAAGAACATAATGAATATTTAATGACAAAATATGTCATATTTTGAGTTATATCCTAAGTTTTATATCAGTAATGTATTGTTTTCAAGGAAGATGAATACAAGGGGAAATTATGAGTATCTATGTTTCTAAAATTTTGTCTCCTTTTTTCATGTATTTGTAGCTTTGAGATTGAATGAGTAAAGTTCTTTCAATTTAATGGAGCTTGGATAGGTTATATGTTAGTTCATTATTTCTTTTAATTCAAGGAATTAAGTAAGTACTTCTATGAATTGATAGGGTTTCTAGATATATGGGAGAGATATCATAAGAATGGGATCTAGGGTTAAAAGCTGATAAATTTAATTACAAGTCAATTAAATAGGTCAAGATTTATTGATATGACTCTGTGTAGCAATGTATAAGGCATTGGTCATGAGTTAAGAGACAAATTGATATAGTCATTTGGTTGCATAATACACACTTAAATCAAAATCAATTATCTAAATTCTATATAATGAACTATATGCTGGTCATCCAGTTATTGTTATAACTGTTGAGTTATAGTTAGCTACTATAAATCAATGGTTAGTTTCAATTTCAAGAAGATTTCTAACCATTTTCTGCTATAAGGGATAAATATTGCATAATGAAATTTATTAAATGAGTGATAGATCTATAGGTGTACCCGCCTTGGCCCTGAAGAGCCTAAAGTGTAGAAAGCCTTTGTGTTTTTTTAAGTTGGTCCAGATTTGAGTGAGTTCTTGCTGAATATGGGAATTAGCTAACCCATAGGCATCCACTCTCTTTTTGCATCTTGGTGCTAGTTTTAAAACCTATAGTTTTAAGGTTCAAGTTTTGCATGCTTGACATTGTCTTCCTATTGTTTAACTTCCTCTATCTATGACTTGACATCATCTATCTGTTGTTGGGCACCCATAATATGTTTCTCGACAACTAGCTATTGCAACTTGACATTCCCAGTCTGTTGAGGATCTGCAACTTCAATTTCTTATTCATGTGGAGTGCTTGGAGCACTTTCATTCACATATATGAATGAACTATAATCTTCAGGTTCTGTCTTACATTCAACTTCATTTTTCTTTGTAAATTTATCAAATTTTACATTTGCACTTTCCACAACTTTGTAAGTGTTAGAATTCAAACACTTATAAGCTTTGCTCTTGGTGGAATATCCTAGGAATATGCTTTCATCACTTTTATCATCAAGTTTTCTATTCCTATTGTCTTTAAGCATGTAACCTTTTCTTCCAAAGACTTTGAAATATTTCAAATTAGGTGCAAACTATACCATAATTCAAAAGGTGTAGCATTTGTATCTTTCTTGACTTTCACTCTATTTGGAGTATAAACAATTGTACTTACAACTTCTCTCCAATATTTATGTGACATATTCTTCTCCATCATCAGTATTATAGCACAATCCATGATTGATCTATTCCTTATTTTAGTTATTCCATTTTGAGGAGAGGTCTTAGGTGAAGACATTTTCATTTTGATTCCTCTGTCATTGTAAAATATTTTGAACTCATTGGAAATGAATCCACCACCTTTATTAGATCTCAGACACTTCAAACTCTTCCCTGTCTCCTTTTCAACATTGGCCAAATACCACTTAAACAATTGAAAGGCATTAAATTTTTTTGTAAGAAACATCACAATCATCATTCTAGAGTAGTCATCAACAAATAGAATGAAATATTTGTCTCCACAGTAGCTTTGAACTCCAATAGGTTCACATAAGTCAGTATGAATTAGTTCCAAAATGTCATCAAATTAATATGTTTTTCTCTTGAAACTAGACTTTGTCATTTTTCCCAATTGACATTGTTTACACATAGCATTGTTAGGTTTCTTCAGTTTAGAAAATCCTCATACTCTTTTCATTTTAATAATGCTAACCAAATTATCAAATTTTACATGACATAACCTTTTATGCCATAACTAAGTATCTTCATATTGTGCAAACAAGCATGTTTTATTAGATAAATCTATTTACCATTAGTGTCAAATATTTTGGCCTTTCTGTGATGGAATTCAACTCTATAACTTGATTTGTTTAATTTTGAAACACTCAAAATATTATAGTTAAGTCCTTTAGCCCTTTTAACATTGTCACATTTGATTTTTTTAGTTAGTTGAATTGTCCCTTTACCTTTCACAAGACATGGAACATCATTACCAAATTTTACACAACCACCTTTGTATAGTACAATGTACTCAAATTTACTTCTATCACTAGCCATGTGATTAGAACAACCACTATCAATTATCCATATATCACTTTTGTTCACATAGGAAATTAAAGAAATTTTCTCATCTTCATCAAAATCTTCTTTGATAGCAATATAAACTACCTCTTCATCAAGATTTAGTATTTGTTTCATCTTCAACAATATAACAATATTTCTTACCTTTTTCCTTGTAGTCCTTTTTTTTCTTGAAGTCTCGGTCATCTCCTCTTCCTTTGTACTTGATTTCTTTTCTTTCATCATTTTCTTCTCTTTCAGGACACCTTGCAACAATATGAGCAACTCTGTTGCATGAAAAATAGATTATAGGAAGTTTACCTTTGGCTCTTCCAAATCTCCTAGCTATCATTGCCTCAAGTTCATCAATTTCATCATTAGAAGTATCGCTATCATATTTCACATGTTTTCCTTTTCCTTTCTTGCTAAGAGCCAATTGCAATTTAAAAGAAGATTTAATAGCAGCAAGAGTGTAATTATCAAAAATTGACATCTCAAAACCAGTAAGCCTACCAATTACACCTTCTAGAGTTAGGTTATTACCTATTGTAGATCTTAGCTATTGTATTGCAAAAACCATAATAGTATAAATAGGAAGTAAAGTTCTCAATACCTTGCTGAATATTGTTTCATCTTCAATCTTTCCATTAGCTCCTCTAATAACATTGAAAACTTCTTTGATTCTTGTACAATATTGAACTATGTTCCAACCTTCTATCATTTTCATCTCATCAAATCTACCTCTCAAGTTTTCTAATTTGGCTCTCAAGACATTATCATCTCCTCCATAGATGGTCTTCAATTTATTCCACATTTCCTTTGAATTCTTGCATTCTTGTAGGTCCATCAAACTCAACATAGCTTAGGGTTGAAGCAATCTCCAACATTGACTGATTATGTTCTTTCTTTTCTTTCAGTTGTTGGGCAGTAAGAGGGACTATTGTTATGTCCACATATGCATTGTCCAGAAACTCCAATGCAACATCACTAATACTAGCTATATGTAATATCATCAACTTCTTCCATGTAGGAAAGTTGTCTTTGTTCAACTTTGGTACCTCTCTCTTGTACGCCTTTAGCTTTGAGTACCTTCAAAATCTTCTTTACAAGCACCAATGCTCTTATACCAATTGTTAGAATATTTAGAATAAATGAGTGGTGGTGGGTGAATTAGTTATCCAAGGTCCAAATGTACCAATTGAATGAACTCTTAAACAATTTCAAATCTTATCATTTCATTCCTCGACTGCTATTGTAAACTATTTGCAACATTAACTAGTTGTCCACTATTCTTTAAAATATGAGACTTGCAGAATGTAAACTTAAAATAGTAAAGTATCACAATAACATTCACACAAGTTTGACACTAGGATTTTACATGGAAATCCAATTTGGGAAAAACCACTAGCAACATGTCACCAATATTCACTCTTATGAAGTGAGCCCTGTTAAGAGCCAACCCTATTAAAGGTTACAATACACATTGTTAAATGTGACCTCGTTAAAGGATTTAATCACCCTATTAGGAGTGGCCTTGTTAGAGGACTTTAGAACATTCCATTATAATGTCACTTGGTTAAAATATTTACATATACTGTTAGGTCCTTAGGACTATTAGGTCAACCTTGATTAAAGGATTACAAATAATGTTCATAATAGTTAGAAAGTAACAACATGTTTGATCTATTTAGTACAACTCACTTTGCATGTTCAAATCTCTATTCAACTCCTCATACTGATTCACTGTCTAGCCTCCATTATCATCTCAGTTTCAAATTTTCTTGGCAACTCTTCAAGAAATCACCCTACACTTCTTCTCAATGCAATAAATCATTCTACTTAGATTCGACAGTCAACAACATCAATAATAGCTCCAACTCTTTGGAACTCTTTCAAATGTGCACAACTTCTCTGCTCTTTTCTCTTCCATGCATGCATACTAAAAGTTTTCCTCTATACCTCCTTAAATAGGTAGTTTTGAACCTTTTCTTCTTAATCAACACCATAGATGTTAGGGTTCATGATTTGATCCATAAAATATAATTTATCTAACCACCATTCTGTCTATCTCTTCTTGTCTAGAAATTTCTCCTTGAATTTATCTCTTAGATCATTTACCTAATCCTCACTTGGAATTAAATGATCCAACTCATCAATCCTTATCTTCAACAAATTTTCCATATCCTAAGAAATCTACTTAGTTAGCTAGGAATTATGATTTCTTGCAAATAATTAAAATGATGTTCCTTGACCAACACTAAGTTTTGACACTTGGTCATCACTAAATTGCTTGGTTGCTATAGAAATTCTTGCTCAACATCAACATTGTCACTCAGTTGATATTGATGCTCAATCAACAATGAATTTGTTCAACACTTTTTATGGCTCAATTGACACTAGCATTACTTGGCATGTACATCAAAATTCCTTGGTCTTTACCTCTATTTTTCGATCAAGCCTACATAAGTGATCTATCTTTGCTTGCACAGTCAAGACTTGAACATTATTGGCTTCTCCTCTATCAACATGATTTAAACAATCACTTTGTCTTGTCAAAGTCTAACTAATTAAATGTCCATTTGTAGTTTCCTCTTCATAACTCAACCTTTTCTCTAGATGCTTTTGTTATGAACAACTTCTTAGATCCTCTTTATTAATAAAATAGATATGACATTTAGATTAGATAACAATGTCTTATCAATAGATTTGAGATCAATGACAATACAACAATTGTTCCAATTGTAGTTTCTAACAACCAATCCAATAAGGACAAGGATGTCCCATTCTCTTCAAACTAAGTTTTTGAACCATCTCCTCAACAACAAGTTTATTCATACTACCACCATCCACAATCATGTTGCAAATTTCACCACCAGCCAAATGAGTCTTAAAAAAATTACTACTTTGACAAGGTTCCAATGCCTTCTTACCAAATAGTACTCACTGAGCCAACAAATCCTCCCCTTCTTACTTAGGTTCATTGACATAGTCTTCAAATTCATTCACCATAATAACTCTCCTATCACCAGCCTCTTGGGAACATTCATAAGCTCTATGACCTTCTTTACCACAATGAAACATTACCTTTAAAGGCAACCTTGCCCATCCTCTTCCTCTAGTCAATAGGTTTTGGTTCATCTTCTACACTCAGTTTATCCTTTGTCGAGTGATCCTACTTCTCCTTTTTATGGGAACTACCTTCATTTCTCCTCTTCAACTTATCTTCTACCTTTAGAGCATATTGATAAGAATCCTCAACCGAGTCAATCTTCAACATACCAACCTCATCCTGAGTATTGAATCTCAAACCATTAATGTACCAAGCTACCTTCTCCTTAGATAGTTCTCTATGTCCAGACCAAGTACTCAACTTGTAGAACTCTTTGATATAATATTTCACTGACATATCCTTTTGCTTCAGATTCTACAACCTCTTATTTAAATCAAGTTCATAATCAACATGTATGAACTTAGCCTTCAATTTTGTCACCATCAATCTCCAATGAGTGATTTTCATTTCACCTTCTTCTCTATCTCTTTGCAATTCTTTTCACCATAAAGCACACATGTTCTTTGAACTTAGTCCATGCCAACCTTACTTTGAGTGGATCTCCAATATCCTCTAACTCAAAGTAGTCTTCCTATTCACTAATCTAATCAATCAAGTCTCAGGATTAAAAGTACAGGAGAAATTAGAAACATCCATCTTATGCTTTAGCTTTAACTGAGTGTCATATCTATCCAACTGATAAAATTTGTCTCCCATAGATCTCTCAACTTGATCAGATCCATCTTCACCACCTGATCCAACAACTTCAAAGTCTTCAAAAACTTTCTCATAGCCATATTTTGTACTCACATTGCTTGGTACACCAACAATAGGTCTCATAATTTCATTATTCATTATCTCCACTTAGATTTGAAATCTTCTTTAACCTTCTCTAAGATCCTTGATTCTAAGACATCACAAAGATCATCAATTGCCCTAGGGTCTTCTTAGAGGCATCCTTCAAGATCTTTGAAAACCCAAAACAATAAATCACCAACCAGATCCAACTTTCAACTTTGATAATCCTCACCTTAGCTCCTGGTGCAAACTGCCTCAACTTCAATGGTCTATCTACACACTTAGGAAAACTTGTTTTAATACCATTTGATATAGTGCAGAACTAAACGAATCCCTACTAGAGGCGATCTAGTTCCCATCAATGAACCACACAATGAAAACACAACACAAGATTTAAGATCTAATACCAAACTCAACTCTTTATTCATAAAATAATTGATTACATGCAATGTGTTAGACTGTAAGGTCTTGCTAGTTATGACCAAATACAAAGCAAGTAATAGTTTTGCAAGATCCCTCAAGATTCAATCAAAACTCAAGATAGTCTAGATCTATAGCATAACAAAACTCTAGTAGAAACCTCTAGTGAGATCTAAAGTTGTTCTCACAGGACACCAAGCAATCTCCTTGTTTCCCAAACCATAGCTACTAGCTCTATTTACAACTTTTCCCTCTCAACTACTCCATCTTCTTCATGCTGGATGGATTATGACTTAAGACTCCACAAGGTCCCTCTTCTTATACCCAACTAAGTCAAAATTCACCCTATCAAGTTACAAATTAAATAAACCCTTATATTAAATATAGAATTAATCTACAACTTGGCCTACAACATATATTAAATACCAAATTCCTTAGAAGGCTTACAACACCCATAAAATACACCTAGGAAAAATAACCAAGACCAAAATAGGTCCATACAAGCTCCCACAATCACTCCACATCACGATCACACTCCTCACATAATAAATGCATCAAGTCAATTGATCAAATCTGCAAGAACTTCATTTAGAAAGCCCAAATTGTTGAGCATCAACAACCACTAACCAAGCACTATCAATCTCCTTCAAGTGCCAAGGAATATAGTATAAGCCAAGAAATAGTATAGATGCCAAGAAATATTCAATAATTAATCTCCTCCACCAACACTATACCCAAAAACTACCCAATAATAACTAAGCATTCATCTTTCTACGATCGAGTTTTCCAACTCCAAGGTCCAACCATTTCACCATGTAGGATTACCAACTACCCTAGGATGTTCCTGCATCAAAAAATTAGTTATAGGTTCATATACACAATTTTTGAGGTGAAAAATAATATTCCCTTACACATTTCAAGGTAATTCTTTCATCATTTATTTAACCTTTTAGCATATTTTCATATTTTAATTGGGTTGATTGCATATAATTAACATCTAGATCTATCTCACACTTGTTATTAAATTAATTAGTCCAGTTTCACATTTACATTGCATATCTTTAATGAATTTAAATTTCATGAAACAAGAATTTATTGTGTACTTCCTTGATATAACTTGGGTTTAGTACTTTCATCCCTTCATCTATTTGGGTTTTGTTAATCTAACTTTGTTATATTGAGAGTTATGTTTAGAAGCCCATCTTTCTCTTGTATTGAATGTTTTATGTGTTGAAAGTGTTTTATTAATGAATTTACCTTACATAGTTTACATATTTAATCCCCATCACACTTTACACCATAAAATTTTGGTGAACTCATTTGTGCCTTTTTGTTTTTTGAGTTAGATTTTTTTTTTTGTGCATTCTCCTCTTGGCATGTTTTGTAGAGTTAGATTTAGCTATCTTTTGAGGTTAGATCTCTCTTGTATACTCCTTATTACATTGCTATTATTATCATTATATGAGATTTATAATGTTATGTCCAACCTATAACTTTATGTCCATCTTTGTGATCTCCCCGTTTATTAGATTTATTACTTTATGTCCAACCTATTACATTCTCATTAGGAGAAGTCATAAACTCATGTGCTTTTTTTTGTCATGATTCCTCTTTCCTTCCTAGGAGCCATGATGAAACCAAAATTTTTATGCTAGATCTTAATCCTATCATGAAGAACAACTCTTCTCTCTCTTCCCTTGATGAAAGCAAAGCCTCAAGAGTTCCTCCTTCCCAAGTTGATAAGCTCTCCCATGAGTTTCATAAGTTGGAATATTGGCTTGTACAAGTAAACCATAATTATAACAGTGTTGCTACTATTGAGGCTATTAAGATGCTTATTACTCATTATGATAATATTTCCATCTCTCATGTTATTTATCACCTTTTTAATGTTAGAAAGCAAAGTCTACCAATACAATTGAGGAGGTGGGGTGAGGGAAGGGTGAATCAGTTGTATGTCAACTAAAATTTTAATCCTACTTATTAAATCCAAATTTAATAACCAATAATGTGAAAAATTACAAGAGATAGAACATACATAATAATACAAAAAAATTCCAACTAGGAAAATCCTTGATCAGAGGGAAAACCCCAGTGGGGGTGGAACCCACAATATGATGTACTAATATAAAAACTCCCTGTGAAAGGATGTGACCATGCTAGGAGCCAAATATAATGCAACCAATACATATAATCCTTGTTAGGAGACTTTGAATCTTTGTTATAAGATTCTATCCCTATTAGGAGCAACAAGGTAGATAACTGAAGCCACTATCCAAATTGCTTCAACACTTTTATACAAAATAGATCTTTAGGATAACAAATACAAGCTTTGAATTGAATAAGCCTACAACTCTATTAACAACATAGTTCCTCTAAAATTTTCATACCAACACCAACACAACCATCTTATCATCTATGATCAAATTTGCATCCATTGAACACATCTGCATCAATATAATACAATGTATTAGTATTACACCCACAAAAACCAAGGAAATGCTAATATTTCCTTTATACCTTATCTTAAAAACTAATTGAGCCAGCCTTTTGAGCTTCCCCAATATAAAATTAATTATATAGACCTCAACAAGATATTATAATAAATTTCCACATGCTCCATTACACTTTACAACTTCCAAAATAAATCCCAACAGAAGAGTTGACTGCTACTGAATATATTACATGTTACACTTCAATGACCTCCACAAAATAATCTATAGAATCTAATAACATGAAAATAAAATCATGAACATTACTTCAATGAAAATCTAAGATTTCTCACCTTAATTATATATCACTTATCAGATACAATTGAAATAATAACCTATTTTTTGCACATTGACCTACAACTAGTCTTTACTAAATCAATTGTAACTCATCCAATCCTTCATATTAATATGTGCAAACAAAATTGTAGGATCTAAACATATTCTTGAATATGAATCTAAGCCTATATATCTTAACCTATCATATCCCAACCTCACTGACCAAACCAACCTCTATGATGTATATAATGTTGAATCTAAGATTGGTTTTGACTATTTCGTGTCAACACACTTAAGATGTTTACTAAGTTCATGTTGAGCTAGTAACACATGCCAAGTAAAACATGTATAGATGCTAGTAAATAGTTGATGCCGAGCTACAATGTGTGTCAAGCCAACAATAACTACAACAAGTGCTGAGTGAACTTCAGGTGCCAAGCAATCTTCAGGTGCCAATTTAAGTTCAAGTGCTGAGCAGAGTATAGGTACCAAGTGGAACATAATTGCTATAGAAGCTGAGTGGAACAAAATTTCTATAGAAGCCAAGTGGAATAGAATTACTATAGAAGCTGAGTGGAACATAATTTCTATAGGAGCTAAGTGAGCGAATTTTTCTATATGAGTCGAGCATCAGAGGTAACAAGTGCCGAGTAACATAGAAATCAACATATGAGTTTGTGCCTTCACAAACTTAGATGTAAACCATTTTTGGAGCTGACATAGAAGAATCTCAAAGGATATTAAGGATAAGAATGAATCATTTACATTACCTATGTAATTAGCATGCATCCAATAAGAAAAATGGAGAAGGCATGAAACCAATAAGAAAAGTGCATGAATTGAGTAGGAAATAAAGATTTAATATGAATCATAGATTCATACATAACCCTAAGCCTTTGAAATATTTAAAAGGAAGAAAAAATCCCATTAAATGCATGGATGAATGAAGTGTATGGGTGAACTATAGCAAAATTCATAAGGGTTAGAGACTTAGTGAAGAATAGAGCAGCATTGCAATATTCAATTGATCAACAACAAAGTATCATAACTTTGAAGGTGACATATCTGATCAAGCAAGGATTAGGTTAGTCAAAGCAGAACAAGGATATGGAATCAACAATTGAAGATTGCACAGTTATCAGGTCAAAGACTTTCTAATAATCTCTAGCAATTATATTAGATATGGAAATTCTATGGACTTAGGTTGGCTTAGTAGCCATTTGTAAATCCTTTAACAAGGTGGCATTCCAAGTGAATGTACTGAAGTCCTTTAACCAAGCCTACTTTTAGCAAGGTAGTGAAATCCTTTAACCAGGTCACCTTTAATAGGGTGTAAAGCTTTAACAGGACATGCCTTTCACAAGGTAGCCCAATTGAAGTGGTCAAACATTGTAACCTTGAATAGTTACACATTGCTATAGTGATATTTTGTGGGTATCATCCCTACCCCAGTTTTACCTTCTCATTTTGGAGGGTTTCTGGGTTACCAAATTTGTGTGTTGTCTATTTTCATGCATGTCTTTACTTTCAAGTTTAGTAGATAGATTGAATGCATGTGAATGGTGTTAGTTAAAATAATTTAAAAGGGTTAAAGTTAGTTACTTCTGATTCACCCCCCCCCCCCCCCCGCCCCCCCCCCCCCTCTCAAAAGTTTATCTTCCCACTTGTTAATTCCAACATATAAACTCTGTCAAATATGAACTCATATGTGTGTGTGTGTGTGTGTGTGTGTGTGTGTGTGTGTGTGTGTGTTGACAACAATGACAAACATGTCATGAGTGCAACACATAATAATCTAATACAAGTGATCACTACTAAAAAATATTCCAAAATTCCTAAACAATAATATACATGCTCTCTCCCATACATAGTACTCTCCCCCATACATGTAAGTTTTTCATGTTCTGCTCTTCCATTCTTATATAAGTTTTTCATGTGCTACTCTCTCATATTGACATCAATGAAAAATGTGTCATTATGCCAATCAAAGAATTTGAAGTGTTCTCTTTCTTATACCTTTCAAATCAATCTAAAAATATCAAGTTCTAATAGAAACTATTATAATAAAAATTTCCATAAGTGTTCCTGAACAACTATACCCAAAACAATTACTCCCCCATAGGAGAAGCATCAAACGTCTAGTTGAGAATGAATAGTTCCCTAATTGTACTAGACTAATGCAATCTTGCATCAATTACTCTGAATCACATGGGGACATTACCCAAAGAATACCTCTTAAGGTAATATTAGCCATTTTTTGCCTCCCACTAAAAAATTGAATTCAAATGCCTGAACCCAACCAACGATCACTTCTTGATTTTAAATATTTAAATACCAATGGAAATAAAAAAAATAAACAAATGAAAAGACTTATGGTATTTCCTTTTTCCTAAGTTTTTTTCCATGGATCCACAACTTTCCTCGCCATGAGATCTTACATAGATCTACGGTGAGCGCTTTCCCACTTCATCAAAGTGCACTACCTTTACACAATGCGGGTAAGTTCCTCACTGACACATGGTAGGTGGGTCCATTCCCTCTTGTGGGCTGTAGAGGGGGAAGCTACTAGGTGAGCTAGAAATATGATTGGTGGGTGCTTTCCTGCATTTTGTGTTTTGTTAGACTTCCTGACAATGTGGGCAAGCACCGTCATGCCATGCGGATTGGTGGAGTCAAATATATTCTCTTGTGGGCCGTAGAGAGGGAAAAGGATTATCAGTCAAGTTGGCATATGAAAGACACTTCATTGGTCAAGTACTGACATAGATCGTCAGTAAGCTGCAGATTCTCATTGATCGTCAGATCTCCCAAGATCAACAATCAACACTTTCTTGCTTTATGAAGATGCAAGGATGTTAAGGAATGTAGGAAAGCACCTTGTTACCATGTGTCTTTATGGGGTCAGGTTATATTTTATAAGCCATAGGATGAAGCTAGATGGGGGCTAGGTTGCTGAGGTGGCAGCCGAGTGGTCTGTGGGTTTGAAATTTTTTAGAGGGCAAGCACAATATAATAAAGGATCTTTCACGATCATTGATCTTACAGAGATCAACGATCAACACTTCCTCACTTTATGGAGATACAAGGCATTTAAACAATGTGGGAAAGTGCCTAAAGGACACGTGTCCCGATGGGCCCAACTAAAGAAATAGTACAAGAAGGCATTGACAGTTAAGGCTGATAGTTGTGAGGTTGCCATGGTTAGGGTCTTAAAAGGTAGCTTAGTTAGTTGCAAGGTGGTCAAATGCATGGAGACTTTTGTAGGGTAGCAAACTAGAATAAAATTATTGGCCCATGTGGCTCACTTTGGTTATAGAATTTATTTGACTTGCTAATTTTGCTGACTCATAAGCTAGAAATGAAGGGAGTCAGGTTTTCTTGCACAATCTGATCTTCATGATCGATTCCAACCACTCTCAAATGAATGTTGCACCCAATGAACAAAGGAAATAATCCACCACCACTAATCTTATCCATCTACTTGGTCAGAATGGTTTAATGGCACCATTTCTATCTTCTCGAGGCCCTGTTTTGGCAAGATTTTGGATTTCATTGTATTTGATTTTGTTCCAAGGTTAGATTTGCCCTAGATCTGCATGATTAGTCTCTATAAGACTTAATGGCAATGGTTGTGGAGTAACTTCAGTCAGAGAACATCTTATATATGCCTAAGCTATAAAGGAAATTTTTGTAGATTTTGTTAGGGTCAGACTCTTCTCTGTTTTCTCTGATATTGCTCTGTAACTTCAGTGTAAATTCCCTTTTTCTCTGAACTATATGACATTCTGCCTTATCTCTTCTAGCCATTGATGTAAAGTGCAACCTCTCATTGATGTATTGTGGATATTTGCAATCTTGCACGACTGTATCTCTTTTGGCCTGTGAATGGTATATAAGTGAATCTTCTCTTTCCTTGTGTCATTTATTTGGGTTTTCTGATCTGCATGCAATCACTAGATTAAAGAAAGTCTGCATGTGTATATCTTTTGGTGTCATAATGGTTCAATAGTGCATGTATGGGTAGAGATTGGTTCAAACACTCTATTTTGGTGCATCACCCCCTTAGGTTAGAGTAGGTAGATTTGCTTCTATGCATTCCTTCTCCCTTTTCCTCTCCAAGAGTAGTTAGGTGCACCCTGATAGTAAAGGAAGCTGACCTTCTCTAGAGATTCAACCTCATAGTTCAAGTCCCATAGCTTGGAGGTTGTTTCCATGTTTCACAAGGTTGTCCTTAGGTAAAAACTTTGGACAAGGGTGCAAACTTTTGCGACAACAAGTACTCAAAAGTATCCTTAGCCAAAGGTTTAGTAAAGATATATGACCTATTTTTTCCTTTGTATTGATATACTCTAGTCTGATTTCCTTTTCAACAACCTTCTCCCTTATAAAATGATATTTTACAGCAATGTGTTTTGTCTTTGAATGTAAAATTGGATTCTTTGACATGTTTATTGTACTTGTGTAATTACAATGAATAATAATAGGTTCTTGTACCATATTAAATTGGAAGCACTTCAATTTATGATGGTTTAATACTTATTTATGCAATTTAATGTTAAATTTACATTTAGGGCACATTTGCATATCTCCCTTACACTTTTCTTAAATAGGATCTAGCTAGGACCTAATAAGCCCTCCTTGAAATTCCTATCCTATAGCACAAAAATCAAGGTAGGATCTATTTACTTAGGTCCTCCAATCTCCTTCCAATCATCTTAACTTATTTTCTACACCAAAATGGTATTTTCTCAAAACCTGCATAGGATTCATGAGTTCTATAATCTATTATGGGATCCTAAGATAGTCTTAGGAACCATTGCACCTAATTAGAAAGGATATTGGGCATCCCTTATCAATAAGGGATGTGGTGTATCCCTAATGGACCAATCAAGGACATAGTGCATCCTTTTTTGGGTCCTTTTTTGAGTCCTCCCTTTTGGGCCCTACATTGAGGGTTGATCCGAGGTTTTGTTTCTTTCCTAGGTGGTTGATGGGAGAAACCTAATCTATAATCATTTAAAACTACCCTTAGATGCTTCATTTGGAATATATATGATGACATTTGAGCACACCCAATTAATAAAGCAAACAAGAGTGAGTAACCATGTGCATACTCCATGCATACAAGCTATTGTGGACATGCCAATTTATCTTAGTACATTTGCAAGGTGAAAGGAAGGAGGCTCAGAAACATCCTTTGAATCAAGATAGTTCTTCATTTCTCCATTTCACTCTATCATTCAAGGATTCAAGATTTAATCATGGAGTAAAAAATATGGATTATGAGTACAACTTAAAGTACTTTAGCCTTGGAGGCTTGGTATGCTTTCTAGGTTATATTCAAATCTATGCATTATTGCTTTATTATCATTCAAGTTCAAAATTCATGCTAGGGTTTGAATATAGGGATTTAGATCTTGGAATTGCACATTAAAAAATCATATATGAGCATAAGACACATTAAAATTGATTCAATGACTATCTATGGAGGTAGAAACTACAAAAAAATGGGGGGTTGACTATGGAAAATCTCTACATAGTCATATGATAACCTAGTTTTAGATATCAACAGATTTTACAAGGCAGAATAAAGTACATATCGATATACTCTTTTTGTGAAACATTGGAAATATAAAATTAAATTTGGATTTAGACACAATAATCAGGGATACAATGCTTCTTTGCATAGGGAAAAGTCACCTCTTCTTAGAAAAATTGACTCAGCCAGGAGGACAAAAGATCTCTAGGTTTTGAAGATTGGGTTGTTTTAGAGCTAGATCCATCTTTATTCATTGATGGGAGTAGCACAACAAGTAGAAATTTAGATTCAAACATTTGGATCCTATTTCAAGATAAGTACTTTACTTTCTTTTGTCAATTTAGTAATTTGTGCTCTACTTTGCATTCTCATTTTTAGGTTTAACAATAATCTACTTGGATTTCAAGGATATAGTGCATTCTTTTACCCATCTTCATAATTGTTAGATCTTGGTTTGAATTTTTACGCCCTATCATTTGGATTGCATTGACTTACTAAGATTTAACATCCCTAAGGATAGATTATAAAGAATCCTTCTCTTGATAATATCCTCTTGAGGTATGAGACTATGTGGCAAACGAAGGGTTTATTTCTCTAATCCACATTTCCTCCTACATATTTTTGGTGAACCCATTGTGACAATTATTTCTTTTATGGTGTTAGATTTAATCATGCATTTCATTTTATATTACCTAGTACATAAATATTAGATTTCATTTCTTATATGCTCTTGCATGCTTCAGATAAAAATATAAAAAAGTTAAAAAAGTTACATTGTTCATCTAGGTTTACTTTCAAGATGTTTGATTCCTTTTATGAGTACTTTGATGATAGTTTTGTTGTGCATAGTACTTTATATAATGACTTTTAACATGTTGGATAAGGTTTCCCATGAACCCATTCCACTTTCTTCCACATCTCTTTCAACCAATCTATATGGTAAGTTGTGTGTATGGCTTCCTTTTTCCACAATTGTTTGTTCCATTGATGCACCTTGTGTATGCTATGAAAAACCTTTGATGACTATTAAGGGTTGTCCTATGATTAATTTTAAAGGTAAACCCAAGGACCCTTTGAATTATTTTATTTATCTAAATTCCATTGCTCATACTTATCACAATTGGAGTAATCCTCAACCTACTAATCTAGTTTCTTTACCACCTTCTCAACCCATGTTTCCTCAAGCACCTTGAACCTTTGGTATTTATGTTTGTCATTGGTGTCAATTTGTGATATTTGTAGATTCAAATTTGTGAGTCAGAACTTGGAGTTGGTAAACAATTTATTGTAATTATATGAGAGCTCATGTAAATCTAAAAGTGGATAGATATTGATGATCTACAAATGTTCTTATTACCAATTTTTTTGGTAACATCTAGAATATCAACAATATCAACTTGTGAACCATCAATTGCTACAATAATAGGATCTTCCCGTTGCCACCAAAAACTATTTACAAAATTAAAAAAAAAAATGAGAACATAAATGATTTTTTCCTGTTTATATCAAAGCCATATCTTTCAAAACTAGAAGGTGATGAAAAAGATCAATAATGTATGAAGAAATGATAACAAGCATTCAAGTTGGTCTTATTAATTAATTTGTTGTGGTTATATTGGATAGTTATAACCAGACTTTGGTTATCAATCTACACAACAATGATTATAAAATATGTAGAAAGCATATGTGTGAAAACATAAAGTATATTTTCTTAAACATGGATTGAATAAGGGTTATGAAATCAAATGATACATTTAAAGAGGAGTGTATGATTGCAAGTTTAAGAATAAAGAAATTTTTTTGAAATTTAATGTTGAAGATGATGGCTTCTCTATGCATGGAATAAGCTTGAAATCATCTAAACAAAAATATTGAGAAGTATATTTTTATTTTGTATTCATTTCTCTCGATTGTGTGACACTAAAATTTGCATATTTAGATTTTTGGATTAGGAATGTTGATTTAAATCTACAGACTAATTTTGCAAGTTTAGTTTATCTTGGATCAAGATTTATTGATAAGAAGGTTCTTGATAAAAAATACTCGATTGTAAATTAGTATTATCCCCATGACAAAGAATTTTCTTCTTCTTCTGAGATTAAAACATTGTTGTAATTAGATTTGGATAATAAGTTGAGTTTGAGATCAATTTTTGTTGCTAAAACCTTAATAAATCTTAAGTGTTGATAGGCAAAAAAGTGTAACAGAAAGTTGACAAATTATTTTTTAGATTGTTTTGAGCTATAAAGGAAGATTTGTTTATTCTTTTGATCTGAAAAAGAAGCATCAAATATTTGATGTGTAACTTGTTAACCAGTTTTGATTTACATGGCAATAAAGTAATCCTCTGAATCTATTATTTATAAATTGTATAAGGAAAGTGGGTGCTTCAAATAGTATGGATGGGTGTTCCTTGGAGTTGTACCTCCTAAATGTAAAGGGTTTTGGTGCTTCCCACAGTTGTAGCTCTAAAATTATTTTCCTCAAAGGTCTAATAAAAAGGAAGAATTGAAGAATGGTTTTATACCCTATAGGGTTTTTAACATTAAAAATACTATGTAACTTTGTTATGCATTGTCTATCTTTCTCATGTGTTAAAGTTTATAACTTGTGCAATTTTTTCAAGTTTTTAAAATTGATTTAAACTACTGATTCATCCCCACCCTCTTAGTGGTGTTTGTATTCCAACAAGTGGTATTAGAGCCAAGTCCTATGTTAGGTTTAACCACCTTGGGTAGGTCTTGGTTGGGTGGAATACTTTGTTATAATGGCTCAAGATAATTTTTCAAAATTTCCAATATTTGATGGGTCAGATTATGCCTTTTGGGAAGTCACGATGAAAACATACTTTTTGACCATTAGTCTTGATGTAAGGGCTTCATTTGAGAATAGTTTTAATATTCCTACTAATTTTCCTACACATGCTAATGCTAAAAAGGATTATGAAATGGATATGAAGGATAAGTTTGTAAATTTTAACAATTTGTCTAAAGATTTTTCTTCTCTAAGGTTATGTATTGTAAATCCTTTAAAGAAGCATGGGATAAAGTGAGAAATACTTATCATGACAATGATAGATTTATGGAAGCAAAGATCAAAAATCTGGAAGCAAGATTTGAAGATGAGAGATAATGAAAAGGTAAAAGATTACTCAGTAAAGATTAAGAAAATAACAAGTGCCATAAGAGGACTTGGAGAAAAGATGGAAGATATAGACATTCTGAGGAAAGTCTTAAGATCACTTCTAGACAAGTTTGATTCCAATACCTCCTCTATTGAAGAAGCCAAAGATAGAAACAACTACACCATGAATGACATTCATGGAGCTCTTGTAGCCTATGACATGATAAAAGCTTGTAAGAAATAATATACAAGCAAAAAGTAACATTGAAGGCTGAAAAGGAATCTAAACAAAGTTCATTCAAATAAGAGGATGTTGAAGTTCTTGAAGCACATCTTTAATGAAAATCAAGAAAAGGTTTAGGTAAGTACAAAGGTGAACTTATTTTCAAGTGTTTTAATTGTGGCAAGATAACACACTTTGCTTCTAAATGTCCACTTAAAAATGAAGAAGATTATGGAAATACTACTAAGAAAAAGTTTTAAAAAAAGAAGTTTATTTCTAAAAAGAAAAAAAGTCTAATTGTTGATATAACAGATGGTGAATCTAGTGATTATGATTGTGATGATAATGAAGTATTGTTCATGGCTATAGAAACTAATTGTAAAGAACTTGAAAGTGATAGTGATGTAGAAATTGTTGAGGCTAATCTTGAATGTAAATATTTTTATGCACTTAAGAAGATCAAAGAACTAAAAGGAGATTTGAATATTCAAGAAGAAAAATTATTAAAAGAAAAAGAGATTTATGATAAAGAGGTTAAGGCATTAAATCATCAAATTACATAATTAAAACTACAACCAGAGGAATAAAAGAGAATTCTTGATGTTACTAAGAATGAATTGAATTCTAAAGAAGGATAATGCATAAGGCTAGAAAGTAAAGTAGTAACATGCAAAAAGAAACTTAAAAAATATGAAATTACTACATTCAATGGTATTTTAAGTAAACAATGAAAGTTAAATAGTCTAATTGGAATTGGATTTGAAGATGGGAAATGTTCTAGTAAGACTATGGATAAAACTCTTTATGAAATATTCAAGTCTGAAAATAAGAGTTCAAATATGCAATTGATTACTCCAAAATTAGATTGTGTAAAAAGTGAAGATTTTAAAGAAGTATCTAATGATAATAAACAAGTGTTTTCAAGTGGTTAATTCATGGATAAAAAATCACATATCAGATTTGATCATTCCTTTGATGGGTATTGCTTTGTATGACATCAACATGGATGTAGGTTAAGAAATTATAGATTTATGTCAGAGAGATTTACTAAGTTTCACTATGGTTATTTTTTTGAAAAGATGAATAATCTAAGGTACTATAATTTTAATATTTTTGGTCATACTAAGAGAAATTGTAAATTTATGCGGTTTCAAAGAAAACAACCAAATGTAGATTTAGAACTCAACAAAAGGTTAACATGGTTAAGAAATGGATGCCAAACAACAAGTCTATGTTTGTGCAAGATTCTACATACTTTGAAAAGAAGGCTTTATCATTGTACATAGTGGATTCTCTAAACATATGATAGGTGATAAGGACAACTTTACAAATTTGGCAAGTTATATAGGTGGATGTGTAAGTTTTGGCGACGACTCTTCTAGACAAATTAAAGGTTTGGGTTCCTTGATGCTTAGTGATAAAATGCCTATACATGATGTCTATTATGTTTAAGGATTAAAATGAAATCTTCTAAGTGTAAGTAAGATATGTGATAATGGCTATGAAGTATTATTTTATGAAATTGCTCATCAAGCAAAATAAAAAATAGGAAAGATTATTGTAGAAGGTAAAAGATCTAAAGGAAATGTGTAC
The DNA here is from genome assembly GCA_028749045.1 of Cupressus sempervirens. Classification (NCBI taxonomy): domain Eukaryota; kingdom Viridiplantae; phylum Streptophyta; class Pinopsida; order Cupressales; family Cupressaceae; genus Cupressus; species Cupressus sempervirens. Next base: position 98,377,339 of record CM053793.1, on the reverse strand, counting down.
AATTTGAAAGACATCATAGATACTAATAGTCATGAAGGTGTTTGTGTTATAATATATAGTCCACCAATATAACTGGGGGGCTGGTTGCGGGGGGGGGGGTGTGAATCAATTATCCGACTATTATCACAATAATCAACCTTAAACAAACTTAACCATATGAGTAATATAATCAGAAACCACAAAAAGATACTCATACACAATAATACCCGTTATGTTAACTAGGGAAACCCTTGATCAGAGGGAAAACTTTGGTGGGGATGGTACCCACAAGATGATGTACAAATATAAATGTTCCTTGTTAGAGGATGGACCTTGTTAGAAGTTTATGAATACATTCATTACATATGAGTCCCTATTAGGAGACTTTGAATCTCTATTAGGAGATTCCAACCCTATTAGGAGTTGTGGAAGATAGCTAGATCCACTGCTCAAACAACTTCAAGGTTAAGACCAATGAACCCACTGTCTAAATGATCTTTGTATTATTCTTTGTAGAGTAATAGAAATTAATAATACTTCCTTCCTCTATCTTGTCAACCAGAACTTTGCTCCTTCTGATCTTGTAACCAGATCACAAATCTCACATCCAATAATCCCTTGAATTGCTTACTCAAATTCACCAAACACTCTACTCCTTTTCACACTTCTTATTTCATACAATAATGGATACTTATTTTAGACGTGGAAAACATCTTTTGTTTATACCATATCTTCAAAATAACTCCTTGAGTTAGCCTTGAGACTTTCCCAATTAATTATAATAAGATAATTAATTAATTACAATTACAATATCACTATTATCTCATAGTCTATACAAAACTTCTCACATGCGATACTAGGGCTTGTGCACTTGCTGATGTCACCAATAGACTATCCTCTATCATTGGCTGAGTACACACCTCTTCATTACATCTTAGATGTAAGATAGTGAACAAACATCAGGAACTATTTTCCTAATGCTCTATTTCTGAACTACTCTCTGTAAATTAGGTACAACTTTCGTACATCTTCAACTTATGTGTTGCACATTAAACCACATCATCAGGACATAGTGTTGAACATGTCCATGACTGTACATCACTAGACAAGAAAAACTTGTCCATACAACTAAAATCTCTCTCTGTTGCTCTAAAAATCTTCACAAGCTTACTACTATGTTGACATCAATAATAAACACAATCATGAATGCAACATGTCAATACTTTTCAATGCTTAGGATACTCCCCAAAGTAGTATCATCAGCATTCATGCTAACCATTTATCTCATGGAAAATGTTGAAGAAGGTTGGTTATGGCACAAAAGGCTTAGAAAGTTGAATTTTGATAACTTGGTAAGAGTTAGTAAGTATAAAAAAGTATGAGGTATGTCACTCATACAAACTAGCCAACACTATTTGCGAAGGATGTCTGCATGGTAACAAACAAAGGTTTCTTTTGCATCTAAAGAACATTATTCTTCTAAGACAGTGTAATTAGTGCATACTATTTAATGTGTTCCTACAAGGATATTACAAGTTACTGACGATCTAAGTATTTTATGTTATTCATTGATGATTATTCTAGGATCACATGGGTTACTTTCTTGAAACATAAATTAGAAACTTTATTAAAAAGTTTAATATTTGTAGGAAGATGGTGGAAAAGGAATTAGATATGAAAATAAAATATTTAAGATTAGATAAAGACATCAAATTTACTTCTAAAAAGTTCATTAACTATTGCGAACAATATGATATCCAAGACTCCTCAATAGAATGCGGTTGTTGAGAGGAAGAATAAGACTATGAAAGAGATAGAAAGGACTACGTTGGATGAGTTCAAATTTCTAGATAGGTATTGGAAAGAATTTGTTCATACAACAATGTAAACACTAAACATGGCATAACTTAGGGTAAAAACTAAGCATACTCCATATTAACTTTGGTATGGTTATCCTACTCTAGTTAAGCATTTTAACATCTTTGGTAGTAAATGCTTTATTAAGAATCCAAAAGACAACATTGCAAGTTTTGATTCATGTTGTGAAGATGGAATATTTTTAGGAAATTATTCTCATAGCAAAACTTACAATTTTTCTAACAAAAAACAAAATAAAATTGTTTAAAGCATACATGTTAAAGTTGATGAAATTGTGTAGGAAAACATGAAGTGAATGTAGATAATAATCTTAATTAAAAATTTAAAAAATACAAGGCCAAGTTAGAATCTAAAAATGAAATAGATGAAAGTGAAGAAGTACAAAAATACATCCTTCTTGTCGAAGAAATGATAGGAACATCAAAACAAAAAGTTCATGTTGCAGATTTGACAAAAACAAATCTGCAAGTAAAATGTTAAAGAAATATCATTCTCAAGATCACATTTTAGGAGATAAAAGTGCATATATCCAAATAAGAAAAATGGCATCTCAATTAGGTGAACATGCTACTCTTTGCTTTCTTTTTGAAATAGAACCAATTTTTTTTTGATGAGGCAAATTGGAAGATTTTTGGATAAAGGCTACGGAAGAAGAAATACATGAAATTGAAAATAATAAGACATGGGAGTTAGTACCTAGAACTGAAAATGTAATAGGAACTAAATGGGTCTTTAGAAACAAACTTGATGAAAATGGAAGGATAGCAAGGAATAAAGCATGGTTAGCATGTAAAGGATATACTTAAATGAAAGATGTAGATTTTAGAGAAACTTTCACACTTGTTGCTAGGCTTGAGGTAATCAGATTTTTCCTAACATTTTCAGCATATAAAGGTTTTAAAATGTATTAAATAGATGTCAAAACCACATTTATCAATGGTAATATTGATGGAGAGGTGTATATGGAACAACTTGAAGGTTTTGAAAGAAAATACTTTCTTAATCATGTCTGTAGGTTAAAGAAAGCACTCTGCAGTTTGAAACAAGCTCCTACAACTTGGTATTCATGATTGGATCAATATGTTATTAAAAGTGGGTTTTGTGGTGTTGATAGTAATCTATATGTTAAGGTTAATGATGATGATTCTCTTGTGGTCCTTATTTATGTTGATGACATTATTTTTGGCTCTAATGATGATACTTTAAGTCAAGGATTTTCAAAGCTAATGAAATCTTAATTTGAAATGTCCATGCTTGGAGAATTGTCATATTTTCTTGGATTGTAGATTTATCAGATGGAAAATGGTGTGTTTTTGTCACATACTAAGTATACCAAATAAATTCTTAAGAAGTTCAACATGAAAGACTGAAAATCTATGGGAACACTGATGGTAACATGTTGTAAACTTACTAAGTTTGATGATTCACTTGATGTTGATCAAACAAGACATAGGTTTATGATTAGAAGTTTGCTTTATTTAACTACTTCAAGGAATGATATTATGCAAGTTATATGTCTTGTTGCACATTTTAGTCATCACCTAAGGAATCTCATGTACATGTAAAAATAATTTTCAAATAT